>CM057461.1:87651162-90151162 GCA_030035585.1 Dugong dugon
AAAGTGGGAGGCATCACACTACCTGATTTTAGAACCTATTATACCACCACAGTAGTCAAAACAGCCTGGTATTGCTACAACAACAGATACATAGACCAATGGAACAGAATTGAGAATCCAGACATAAATTCCTCCACCTATGAGCAGCTGATATTTTACAAAGGCCCAAAGTCCATTAACAGGGGAAAAGATAGTCTCTTTAACAAACGGTACTGGCATAACTAGGTCCGTTAACTGGAAAAAAGACAGTATCTTTAACAAATGGTGCTGGCATCACTGAATATCCATCAGCAAAAAAATGAAACAAGACCCATACCTCACACCATGCACAAAAACTAACTCAAAATGGATGAAAGACTTAAATATAAAATCAAAAACAATAAAGATCATGGAACTAAAAATAGGGACAACGCTAGGAGCCCTAAAACATGGCATAAACACAATACAATCCACAAGCACCAGAAGAGAGACTAGATAAATGGGAGCTCCTAAAAAATCAAACACTTACGCTCATCAAAAGACTTCACCAAAAGAGTAAAAAGACAACCTACAGACTGGGAAAAATAAATTTGGCTACGACAAATCTGATCGGTGTCTAATCTCTAAAATCTACAAGATACTGCAAAACCTCAACAACAAAAAGACAAATAACCCAATTAAAAAATGGGCAAAGGATATGAACAGGCACTTCGCCAAAGAAAATATTCAGGAGGCTAACAGACACGTGAAGAAATGCTCACGATCATTAGCCATCAGAGAAATGCGGATCAAAACTACAATGAGATATCATCTCACCCCAACAAGGCTAGCATTAATCCAAAAAATACAAAATAGTAAATGCTGGAGAGGTTGTGGAGAGACCGGAACACTTACACACTGTTGGTGGGAATGTAAAATGGTACAACCACTTTGGAAATCAATTTGGTGCTTCCTTAAAAAGCTAGAAATAGAAGTACCATGTGATCCAGCTATCCCACTCCTTGAAATATATCCTAGAGAAATAAGAGCCATCACACAAATAGATATATGCACACCCATGTTCATTGCAGCACTGTTCACAATAGCAAAAAAATGGAAACAACCTAGGTGTCCATCAGTGGATGAATGGATAAACAAATTATGGTATATCCACACAATGGAATACTTTGTAATGATAAAGAACAACAACGAAGCCGTGAAACATAACATGGAGGAATCTGGAGGGCATTATGCTCAGTGAATTTAGTCAACCACAGAAGGACAAATATTGTATAAGACCACTATTATAAGAACTCAAGAAAAGGTTTAAACACAGAAGAAAACATTCTTTGATGGTTATGAGGGTGGGGAGGGAGGGTGAGGATAATTCACTAACTAGATAGTAGGTAAGAATTATCTTAGGTGAAAGGAAGGACAGCACACACTACAGGGGAAGTCAGCACAACTGGACTAAACCAAAGCTAGGAAGTTTCCTGAATACAATCAAACACTTTGAGGGACAGAGTAGCGGGAGTAGGGATCTGGGGACCATGCTTTCAGGGGACATCTAGGTCAATTGGCATAACAGAGCTTATTAAGAAAATGTTCTGCATCTTACTTTGGTCAGTGGTATCTGGGCTCTTAAGAGCTTGTAAGTGGCCATCTAAGATGCATCAATTGGTCCCAACCACCTGGAGTAAAGGAGAATGAGAACACCAAAGACACAAGGATTACGTATTAGCCCAAGAGACAGAGAGGGCCACATAAACCAGAGACTTCATCAGCCTGAGACCAAAAGAACTAGATGGTGCCCAGCTACTACCAATGACTGCCCTAACAGGGAACACAGCAGAGTGTCCCTGATGGAGCAGGAGAAAGGTGGGGTGCAAACCTCAAATTCTAGTAAGAAGACCAGACTTAATGGTCTGACGGAGACTGGAGGAACCCTGGAAAGCATGGCCCCTGGATTATCCATCAGCCCAGAACTAAAACAATTTCCACGGCCAACTCTTCAGACAGGGATTGGACTGGACAGTGGGACGTAAAGTGATACTCGTGAGGAGTGTGCCTCTTAGATCAAGTAGATACATGAGACTAAACAAGCAGCTTCTGTCCTGAGGTGAGATGGGAAGGCAGAGAGGGTTAGGAGCTGGTTGAATGGACATGGGGAATTGGGGTGGTTAGGAGGAGTGTGCTGTCACAATAAGGGGAGAGCAATTAGGGTCACATAACAATGTATGTATAGATTTTTTTATGGGAGACTAACTTGAAATGTAAACTTCATTTAAACTACAACGATTAAAAAAAAAAAAACACCTTGTGTACCTGGTAATATTAAACTAGCACAATCAACACTAAAACATAATCTAGTAAAATTAAAGGATTGTAAAGAAAAAAAATATTTGCACGTCTAGGTAAAAAGAGCTTGACTTAAAAAGGAAATAATATTATATTATTATCAGAATTGTCTACAGCAACACTTTATTCTAGAAAAAAATGAAATAACATATGTAATGCGCTCAAGAAAATAAATGTGGGCCAGAAGTTTTATATCCAGCAAAACTGACCTTCAAGTGTAAAAGCCATAACAGACTATTGTCAACGTGCAATAACTTAATAAATATTGTCCTCATGAGTCCTTCCTAACAAATCTACTAGAAATGAGCTTCGAAAAACCAAAATGACTGTATCATTAAAAAAAAGAAAAACCCATTGCTGTCGAGTGTATTCCAACTCATAATGCAAGTCATGTAAATAATTTTAAATTTTCTAATAGCTACATTAAAAAAGTGAAAAGTAACGGATGAATTTAAATAAGTAATTTATTCAACACATTTAAATATTATCATTTCAACCTATGATCAGTATAAAATGAGATATTTTACATGTTTTACTGAAGCTTCAAATTCTAGCATACATTTTACATTTACATCATGTCTCTATTTAGACAAGCCACATTTTAATTATTCAGTAGTCACTGCTGTCTTGGATAGAGCAGGACTAGAGAAACGCGAACATAAGAATTATGGCAAGCATTAAATATATTGTTACTCAGGAAATAAGACCAATTGTTAAATGTGGGAAATAGTACATAATAGCTACATGACCCAACAATATAGACTGAATACAACCAAAAAATAAAAATCAAGGGAGTATGAGGATAGCTAACATATGCAAAAAATATTTTCAGTGTTTAAAATGGGTGGTAGTAATGTTGCTGTTGTTAGGTGCCATCAAGTCGGTTTCAACTCATAGCAACCCTGCGTACAACAGAATAAAATGCTGCCCGGTCCTACACCATCCTCAAAATCATTGTTGTGCTTGGGCCCATCGTTGCAGCCACTGTGTTAGTCCATCTCATTGAGGGTTTTCCTATTTTTCTCTGACCCTCTACTTTACCAAGCATGATGTCCTTCTCCAGGGACTATTCCCTCCTTAATAACATGTCCAAAGCATTTGAGACGTAGTCTCACCATCCTTGATTCTAAGGAGCATTCTGGTTGTACTTCTTCCAAGACAGATTTGTTCATTCTTTTGGCAGTCCATGGTATATTCAGTATTCTTCACCAACACCACAATTCAAAGACATCAATTCTTCGGTCTTCCTTATTCATCGTCCAGCTTTCACGGGTGGTAGTAATACTAGTATTATGACACTTAGATTGAGTCTGTTGTGTGTGTGATGTTGGAAAAAGTGAAGGAGTAATTATGGGATATTCTAATTCATCTCCAAGTTTGAATCTCAGTATAGAAGAAAGAAGATAAAAATAGAAGAGACTAATTAAAACAAACAAAAAACATATTTTTGAATTTGAATCGGAAATTTTTATTTGGAAATCCTATTATAAACTCATTCTGAATCTATGTCAGCATTTAACCCATTGCTTATAGAGTCAATTCTGACTCATAGTGACTCTTTAAGACAGAGTAGAACTGCTCCATAGGGCTTCAAGTCTGTAAATCTTTATGGAAGCAGACTGCCACATCTTTTTCCTCGTGGGTTTGAACCACCACCCTTTAGGTTAGCAGCCGAGTGCTTAACCATTGCACCAGCAGGGCTTCTTACAACAGTGTTAGCAGTTATGTTATGCTTCCCTCAGGCTGCTGTCAGAGAATGAGTGTTGTGCAGCAGGGATACTAAAGTAGGCCTTCATAGGAGATGTGGAAATTCTGTATTGGAAATTCCCACTTATTCCTTAGAACTAAACTACAGTTTGAGACACCTCTTTCTTCACTCTGCCTTTTACAGGGTTCAATCTTGCATCGTGACCCCCCCCTACTTCTTCCATTTTCTTTCTTTTTTTACCTCACAAGTATTTCCTCCAGTACATTTCTTGCACATCCAATTCCACCTATGCATCTGCTTCTCAAAAGACCTGGACTAATGAAGCCTGTAAATAATGACCAATCCAGTAGCAATTGGTTTCCAGATAAAATACAGGAAACCCAGTTCAATTTGAATTTCAGATAAAAAGTAAATTTTTAGTATAATATTGTCCCAAATGTTCCACTAAATTATTCATTGCTTATCTAAAATTCAAATTAGATTCCTTGTACTTTTATTTCCTAAATCTAGTAACCATAGTTGCAATGACTATGCTTTGCACCTAGATTGTAGTCTTAAAAGAAACTTGGGCTTCTGAGAGGAATGGCTGAGTCCATGTCTGGAATAGGAAATGTACCAGGTAAACCTGGAACATTTTTGTTGTTGTTGTTGATGTTGAAAATAAACACAGCTAAACATAACACCAGTTGAAAAAATTTCTACAAGTCAGTAACATTGATTACTTCTTCAAGTTCTGTAACCATTCTCACCTTCTGTCTTAGTCATCTAGTGCTGGTATAACAGAAATACTACAAATGGGAGGATTTAACAAAGAGAAATTTATTTTCTCACAGTTTTGGAGTCTAGATGTCCGAATTCAGGGTGATGGCTCCAGGGGAAGGCTTTCTCTCTCTGTCTGCTGTGGAGGAACGTCCTTGTCCGTTCTGGGCTTCTGCTTCTGGGCAATCTTCATGTGGCTTGGCATCCCTCTTCCCCCATCTCTGCTTGCTAGCTTGCTTTTAATCTCTTTTATATCTCAAAAGAGATTGGCTCAAGATACATTCTACACTAATCATGCTTCATTAACGTAGCAAAGACAACCCATTCCCAAATGGGATTACAACCACAGGCATAAAGATTAAGATTTACAACACATATTTTTGTGGGACACAATTCAAACCATAACACCTTCCTTTTCCAAGTTGTTCCTCCTCCGTTAACATAAACTCAGTGCCACCTAAGCTTCCTGTCTAAACTTTCCAGTTGCTGTTGTCAGTTTGATCCCATATAAAAAAAAAACGAAAAACAAAAAACCAAACCTGTTGCCATCAACTCAATTCCGATAAATAGCAAACCTATAGGACAGAGTAGAACTGCCCCACAGGGGTTCCAAGCAGCAGCTAGTGGATTCAAACTGCCAACCTTGTGGTTAGCAGCTGAGCTCTTAACCACTGGGCCACCAGGGCTTCTTGATCTCATATAGTTGTTTAAAAGAGCTCTATGCTCAAGGCAGATATTCTTTACTAATTGAGCCTATCTATTGTTTGGTTTAAAGAAGACTTCAGGGGATATTTTTGGTTTAAGTTTTAAAAATTTTCTCAGAGCAATAGTGTTAGGGGTTCATCCAGCCTCAATGGCTTCAGAAAATCTGGATTCCATGAGAATTTTAAATTCTGTTCCTCAGTTTTCCTCCTTTTGGTCAGGATTCTTCTATAGAATCTTGATTTACAATGTTCAGTAATGGTAGCCAGGCACCATGAGGTTCTTCTGGTCTTGTGGCAAGGGAGGAATTTGTTCATGGAGGCAATTAGGCTGTCCTTCCATTTCCTAAACCTGGAACATTTTGACATATTGCAATAGTAAGGAAGCTAGTAAAGACTGCTAGAGTGATGTTAAGAGAAATCAAAAGCCAACCTTGGAAAGTCTGCAGCTGGCCAAAGAAAGGAAAATTTGAGCTTCAATATATAAAAATTACAGTGTATTGGAATCCATCAGACATATTTAAAACCTAATCTGTCACCTTCTAAGGATGACCAGACCAATTTATTATCTTCAAAACTGGGTAAAGGGAGAGAATCAAACATTGGGTTTGCCTGTTTTGGAACTGTACCACTGGGTAACCAAAGAGTAGATGAGAGAAAACATCTCTTTATAAAATCATTCTAGCTAAAGTATAAAAACAATGGATAGAATTAGAGTATTAACCATTCTGGAATTTCCAATAAAATAATGGCCTCCTGATAAAAGAACACAGCACCACCTATAGTCTTGCCGAAGATATCAGACCTGAGTCTTATCAACGGCCCTGCTGCCTGCCTACTGGCAAGAAACAAAGAGAAAACCATGTAAAGCTGCACCATGAGTACACAATCAGCAAACTCCTCTCTTGGGCAAACTGAACAAGACAAATGGCTCAAGTTCTTCAACTGATAAATTTTAAGACTAAAAAGCGGGGGAGGGGAAAGAGTTGTGAGGGAGGAGGAGCATGTTGATTAAAATGGACCTAAAAGATGTATCAGTTTGAAAAATTATACATGACTAAACTACAGTGCCTTGGGATACACATTTAAGTGATAAACCATGAAGAAATGCAAGGAAATAAGTCAGGATAGTGGCTACTTTTGGAGGTAAAGAGGTGGATGTGAGGGGCACAGCATGGGGAGGGGCTTCTGAATAGTTTGGAACAGAGTTTCATTCGTTGACATGGGTGGTGTTTAAAATGATATTTAACCTTATGATAATTTTGTGTAGTTTTCTGTATCTGTGTTTTATTCTAAAAGTTTAAAAAGATGCCTAATAGAATTCTTGGCTCTTAGTAAATGCTCAGGATAAAAGGTAACTATTAAACAATATAAAGTAAAAGACAAGGGCAAGTTTACTGCGTTTAGAACAATTATTTTCAAATTGTTATTTTTTAAAGTGATGATAAACCTCCCACTCTCCAGGTCACTCTCTCTCTCCAATGCATATACAGTTATAAAATTGCTCCTGTCTTTCCAAAATGCATTCATGGCATTGAAGACAGAATGCTAACCTTGTTTATACTTTTATAACTCTTCAGAGTTGGCAAACACCAAGACTAAAAAGGTTGTAAGGGGAATGGTGCTTTATGCCACACAATATC
This sequence comes from Dugong dugon, assembly GCA_030035585.1. Taxonomy (NCBI): domain Eukaryota; kingdom Metazoa; phylum Chordata; class Mammalia; order Sirenia; family Dugongidae; genus Dugong; species Dugong dugon. Next base: position 87,658,290 of record CM057461.1, read on the forward strand.
TTCATTGCGGTGCCATTAACTCATTTGCATACTGTTAAATACTGGATCGACTTAGACTGCATTCCACATAATGAGGGAAATTCTAGATTGTGGTCTAGTTGTTCAATTCCAAATTTACGTGGAAAAAGCACTGAGTCCCAGGCCAGAGCCACTCTTTCTTATTGATTGCAGAACTACATAGGCTGTGATATAGGGAAAAAGTGCTGCTCTTAGCAGGATTTGTGGCTTCGAGTGACTATGCCTCTGTTTTCTTGAGCACGACATTCTTGTTTAAAGCATTACAGTCCTCAGTCTGCAATTGTCCAGCTGTAAATGGGTGTGCAGCCTGCTACTCAAGCTGACCTTCTGTTAGTACTTGAAATATGTTTTCTCTTCCCTTGTTTCTAAGGCTTTTTTCTATATACCACCTGTCCTGGCACCATATCTGCTCATTGCCACATCTTGGCACAGTGGGCTGTGTCTGAGGGTCCAAATGGGTTCTTCAGTCTGTCCGAAGTTGTGTATCCCTGAAAAAATGCCCATTCCAAATGCAGATTCTCTCTACCTAAAAACTTGCAAATTCTTGCAGGCGCCTCAGAGAAGCCATTCCTGTCCACTCCAGTGAAAAGTGATTTCTTCTTTTTGTACATTTCTAGAGTACTTAATTTCTACATCATGCATTTGTCATGTACCATTTATTTTCTTATACCATTAGCTATCATACAACCATTTTAGCACTCTTTCCACTCTACCATTCTGTTGTGTCTATTCCCATTTTTGAAATTTTTTTCTGTGAATAATAATAGTAGCTCACATTTATTGACCGCTTAATGTGAATTAGGCACTGCCTAATGCTTTTAATGTAACAACCCTACAGGGTAGGTGCTATACCTGCCTCCATTTACAGTTGTGCAAACTAAGGCTTAAAAAATGATACAGAAGCTTATCCAAGGTTTTGCAGCTATTTAGAGGCATAACATTTGAACATAGGTTGCAAAGACCTCTTTAAAGGGTTAAAAAGCAAAGATGTCACTTCGATGACTAAGGTGCACCTGACCCAAACCATGGTCTTTTCAGTCACCTTATATGCATGTGAAGCTGGACAATGAAAAAGAAAGACTGAAGGAGAATTGATGCATTTGAATTTTGGAGAAGAATATTGAATATGGGCTTCCAGAAGAATTAACAAATCAGTCTTGGAGGAAGTACAGCCAGAATGCTCCATAGAGTTGAAGATGGTGAGATTTCCTATTGCTTACTTTGGACCCTTTATTAGGGAAGACCAATCACTAGAGAAGGGCATCATGTTTGGTAAAGTGGAGGGTCAAAAAAATGAGGGAAACCCTCCATGAGATAGATTGACATGGTGGGTGCAGCAATAAGCTCAGACATACAAGGATTGTGAGGATGGGGCAGGACTGGCAATGTTTCCTTCTATTATGCTTTGAGTGGGAGCTAAATCAACAGCAACTAAGAACAACAACAACAAATCCTATTGCTTGTTGTTATTGCTGTTGGATGCTGTCAAATCAATTCCAACACATACTAACCCCATGTGACATAGCAGAACTGCCTCGTAGTGTTTTCTTGGCTGTAATCTTTATGGAAGCAAATTGCTGGGTCTTTCTTCCAAGGAGCCTCTGGGTGTGTTCAAACTGCCAACATTTTAGTTAGCAGGCAAGCACTTAACTGTAATAATGTTCTGTCTTACAGTGTTTTCAAATCAAGGGATACAGGGAACTACCTATTTACCTACATTTAAGAAATACTCTCATTGTTTCCTGAATACTTTATTTCTGTACAAATGAATGTGTTTTCTGTAAGTATATTTCAAAGAGAAATATATGAAGCAATATACAAATAAAATACCAAAACTTCTATTTAATCAACAACAAAAAGACAAACAACCCAATTAAAAAATGGGCAAAGGACTTGAGTAGATATTTCTCCAAGAAGATGTACAAATGACCAACAAAAACACAAAAAGTATTCAACATCATTAATCATTAAGGAAATGCAAGCCAAAACCACAATGAGATACCACTTCACATCCACTAGGATGGCTATAATTAAAAGACAGATAACAACAAGTGTTGGCTAGAATGTGGATAATTTGGAACCCTCATACACTATGGTGCTTTTGATAAACAGCCTACAGAGGAGTGCTGACCCTGGGTGAATATTAAAGTTTTAAAAAATCAGGGTCACAATTCTCCAAATAATTGTGGACTCTTAACCATTCTACACAACAAGGGCTAAGGGACTCCTTGTTCTGAATCCTAACCTGTATATGGGGAGGGACAGGATCTATCCACATGAGAAAGGACAAGGGATAAGATATAATTTAGAGTAAAAAGACATCAAAGAGAGGTAAGGTAGTCACACCAACACTAGAAGCATGAGTCAGAGTGAGATATACTGTTCCCAGGGTAATAACATTTATTTTAGCCCTCATCTTGCCTTTGCATTGCTATTTCTAAGAAAACGTTTCAGTTCCAAGTTCCTAGAATTTGAGGGCTGGGGCATGGGGAGCACAATGATTCTGTGTCTTTCCACCTTCCCACAATTATCTGAGTGTGCCAATCGAAAAGTTCGTTTTCAGGTAAATGTTGAGAAATAAACCAAGCGGGTTCTACCCTACGCTGTACACAGCCCTCATGATTCTCTCACACAGTGCAACATAAAGAAATCTTAGCCCAAAGGGTATCTGCATTTTCTTCCACTACTTGGGCCTTTTTCTTTGAAACAGTGCTAAGTGGATCCAGAGCCAGGTTATGGAGAAACAAAGACCTGAGACTACATAAGGATCTGGTTTAAGAAATGTGCAGACTGTCAGAAGCGGCATCTGGGAGATTCTCTGTCCTCTACTAGCACTGGGATCAGAGAATGAAATGTGCCAGGGAACCCTTCAGCATCTGAGGAGATTCCTCTAATGTGGTACCCGGTCCATTCCATGATGTCACACTAATATGCTGTGGATTGAATTGTGTCTCCAAAAATATATATGTTGAATTCTTAGCTTACATAACATGTGAACATAACTGTGATGGTTAAAATGTCACTGTGGCCCACGAGTCAGAGTAGGGGAGCATGGAGGTCAGGTTATTAATGGAGTCTTAGCTCATGTGCATCTCACAGTGGGTCCAGAGGGTCACTGAACCCATCCTGTAGTGATTTCCTCAGTTCCAGAATGCATAATTGGATTCAGCAACTGGCAGAAATCTACTCCCCCACACTGGATTCCTGACAAGTGGAATAAGGGCTATTATGTTAGGAAAAGCCAAGTGGAAGCCATTAGAACAGCCCCTACCTAGGAAAATAGTAAACCAAATACAGCATTCCTGGAGGGATTGCAGAGATTAATGCAACCATCAAGGACTTGAAGGATGCAGGGGTGGTGATTACCATTGCATCCCCATTCAACTCGCCTATTTAGCCTGTGCAATAAACAGTTGAATCTTGGAGAATGACAGTGGATTATCATAAACTTAACCAGGTGGTGACTACAATTGCAGCTGTTGTGCCAGTTGCGGTTTCATTGCTTGAGCAAATTAATACATCTCCTGGTACATGCTATGAAGTTATTGTTCTGTCCAATGCATTTTTCTCGATTCTGGCTTCGAAGGAACACCAGAAGCAGTTTGCCTTCAGCTAGCAAGGCTAGCAATACACCTTCACTGTCTTACCTCAGGGTATATCACCTCTCCAGCCTTATGTCATAATTTAGTCCACAGGGAACTTGATTGTTTTTCCCTTCTAAAAAACATCACTCTAGTCCATTATATTGACGACATTATGGTGATTGGATCTAATAAGGAAGAAGTGTCAGTTGCTCTGGATTATTGGTAAAACATTTGTGTGCTAGAGGCTGGGAAATTAACCACACAAAAATTCAGGTGCCTTCTATCTCAGTGAAATTTCTGTCAGTCCAGTGGCATAGGACATGAAGACATATTCCTTCTACAGAGAGGGATAAGTTGTTACATCTAGCCTTCTTCTTGCAACTAAAAAGGAGGCACAAAGCCTGGTGGGCTGCTTTGGATTTTGGAGGCAACATATCACTCATTTGGATGTGCTACTCTGGCCTGTTGATCAAGTAACTCAAAAAAGCTGCTAGTTTTGAGTGGGGCCCAGAACAATAGAAGGCTCTGCAATAGGTTCAGGCTGATGTGCAAGACCCTCTGCCACTTGGGCCAGATGATCCAGCTGATCTAGTGGTGCATGAAGTTGTCAAAGGCAGATATAGATGCTATTTGGAGTATTTGGCAGGCCTCTATTGGTGAAAGATAGCACAAACCCTTAAGATTTTTGGGCAATAATCTGCCATCCTCTGCAGATAACTATTCTTCTTTTGAGAAACAGCTTTTGGTTTGTTACTGGGCCTTAGTAGAGACTGTAGGCTTAACCATGGATCACCAAGTCACCATGCGGCCTGAGCTGCCCATCATGAACTGGGTGTTGTCTGACCCACAGAGTCATAAAATTGGATGTACACAGCAGCACACAATCATTAAACAGAAGTGGTATATATGAGATTGGGCCTGAGCAGGACGTGAAGGCACAAGTAAGTTGCATGAGGAAGTGGTCCAGATGCCCATGGTCTTGCCTCCTGTCACATTACCTGCCCTCTCCCAGTCTACCCCTATGGCCTCATGGGGAGTTCCTTATGATCTACTGACTGAGGAAAAGAAAACTTACACCTAGTTTGCGTATGGTTCTGCATGATATTCAGGCACCACTTGAAAGTGGACAGCAGCAGTACTACAGCCCAATTCTGGGACGTCCCTGAAGGACAGTAGTGAAGGGAAATCCTCACAATGGACAGAACTTTGAGGAGTGCACTTATGGCCAGATGTGCAGTTGTACATGGGCTGTGGCCAATGGTTTGGCTGGATGATCAGGGACTTGGGAGAAACATGACTGGATAATTAGAGACAAGGAGATATGAGAAAGAGGTAGGTGAATAGACCTCTGAATGGGACAAAGAAGTGGAGATATTTGTGTCTCATGTGAATGCTCACTAAATGGTGACCTTGGCAGAGGAAAACTTTAACAACCAAGTGGATAAGATGACATGTTCTGTAGAAACCAGCCTCTCCCATCATTGCTCAATGGGCTCATGAACAAAGTGACCATGGTGGCAGCAATGGAGTTTATGCATGAGCTCAGCAACGTGGACTTCCACTCACCAAGGCCAACTTGGCTACAGCCACTGATGAGTGCCCAATCTGCCAGCAGCAGAGACCAACACTGAGTTCCTGATATGGCACTATTCCTGGAGGTGATCAGCTAGCAACCTTGTGGCAGGTTGATTACATTGGACTTTTTCTATCATGGAAAGGGCAGCGTTTTGTTCTTCCTGGACTAGACCGTTACTCTGACACTTACAGATTTGCCTTCCCTGCACGTAATGCTTCTGCCAAAACTACCATCCTTTGACTTACAGTACAGCTTATCCACCATTGTGTTATCCTACACAGCATCACTTCAGATCAAGGGACTCACTTCACAGCAAATGAAGTGCAACAATGGGCCCATGCTCATGGAAGTCACTAGTCTTACTATGTTCCCCATTAACCTGAAGCAGCTGGCTTGATACAATGGTGGAATGGCCTCCTAAAGACTAGGTGGCAGCTAGATGGCAGTACCTTGCAGCGTTTGTGCGATTTTCTCTAGGAGGCTGTATATGCTCAAAACCAGTGTCCAATATATGCTGCTGTTTCTCCCATAGCCAGGATTCATGGGTCCAGGTATCAAGGGGTGGAAATGGCAGTGGCACCAGTCACTATTACCCCTAGTGACCAACTACTACCACCAGGGCCCCATACAGATAGATAGATATAGATATAGTGGATATATATATGGATCCACTTCAGTGGTTTTACTTCTAGAGAACCCATCCTAAGACAATGACCTTGTTTGTAAATCTAGCCTTTGAAAATATTATGTTAGGTTAACATGAGGTCCTACTGGAGTAGGTTGGATCCTAATCCAACATGAATGATGTCCTTATAAAAGAGGAGAAGAGACAAGAAGCACACAGAGAGAAGACGGCCATGTGAAAACTGTTATGCTGCAGCTGCAAGCCAAGGACCACCTGGGAGAGACAAGAAAGTATCTTTCCCTAGACCTTTGGAGAGAGCATGGCCCTGATAACACCCTGATTTCAGACTTATATTCTCCAGAACTGTGAGACAATATTTCTGTCATTTTTAAGCCACCCAGTTTGTGATACTTTGTTAGAGCAGCCCTAAAAAACTAATGCATACTTCTCTGTGCCATCAAATAGAATGCATCTAGCATATTCAGGATTCCAAGGTGTTTTGAACCTAAAGAACTCATAGCCTTGTGAAAACCATCCTACATCTCAGATAGAGACCCATTAACTGATCAGATCAATTCAGTTTCTGGCATTTATTTCATTTAATATTTTGTTAATCTTTCAAGTCTGTTGATTAGGCATCCGATCCAGGCATCCTACCGTACCGTTAAGATATCCTTACTGTGACAAGTGTCATTGTTGTCATTATCAGTAATCAGAATGAACCATCACTTCCTGCTGCCTACACGTTTTCTTCAGTTCCATACCTGAAGCTTCAACCTCCAGCCTCTGAAAGGGGCTATAGTTGATCTGTTCAGACATGGGTTAGCAACAGCCACAAGGTATAAATGATGCACCTTCTTGATTGTTCATCCAGGACAACTCCAGCCAGCCTCATAGCACTATCCTCACCCATGGCTGGTGTGTACACTCCTGTTTCTCACTAGGCCCAGTACCTCCAGAAATCTCAAGAACAACTATAGAGGGTGCAACAACTGGGGTTTGGCCAGAGGCAATAGAGCACCAAAGAAAACTGGGTCAAGGTCCCTGCTCCATTATAAAAGCTCAAGTTGAAATCTGGCGACCCAAAACCCAGGGAATTAGTCAGATCTAGGCCCCATCTCCCCTGCCCAGCAAAGGTGCCATGACCCCCCCTGGAAGGAGAAAACACTACCCAGAGTTAGACATTTTCAGAAGAGGATGAAGTAGTAGTCCAGGGACTCTAAAGGAACTCTGGAGCTGGAGACTTGGAGAACTGAAGCTTGGTCCCTTTTCTTGGTGCAGCCATAAGTACCATCAGATCTAAGCCCTCTTTTGCTGAGTCCTGAGAGAGAAAGTTTTAGAGTCTGCTCAGGAAGTTCTGAGACCTAAGTGAGCACACACAGGGATGCCCCGGGTAGCCCTCTGCCTCCGAGAACTTCTGTACCCTGCCACATCTGCTCCTGCTTATTTTATTTTTAATTTAAATTTTAATGTGGTAAAATACATACAAGATTTGCCATTTTAATAATGTTTAAATGAATAAATCAGTGACATTAATTACATTTACCATGTTGTGCAACCATCACCACTATCTATTTCCAAAACTTTTTCATCACCCCAAACAGAAACTCAGCGCACATTAAGCAATAACTCCCACTTCCTCTACCCCACCCCCAGCTGCTGGTAACCATGAATCTACTTCGGTTTCTATGCATTTGCCTATTCTATACATTTCCTATAAGTGGGATCATACGATATTTGTCTTTTGGTGTCTGGGTTATTTCACTCAGCATATTTTCAAGGTTCATCCATGTTGTAGCATTTATCAGAACTTCATTTCTTTTTATAGCTGAATAATATACTATTGCATGTGTATGCCACATTTGGTTAATGTGGTATCCATTTGTCTGTAATGGACACTTGAGTTGTTTCCACCTATTGGCCATTGTGAATAATGCTGCAATGAACATTGGTATGTACAGGTGTCTGTTTGAGTCCTTGATTTTAATTCTTTTGGCTATGTATCTAGGAGTGGAATCAACGGGACATGTGGTAATTCTGTGTTTAAATTTTTGCCAAATTACCAAACTCTTTTCCCCAGTAGCTGCACCATTTATACTCCCACCAGCAATGAGCAAGGGTTCTAATTTCTCCACCTCCTCACCAACACTTGTTATTTTTGTTTTGTTTTTTTAATAATAGCCAACTTAGTGAGTGTGAAGTGGTATGCTTTTTTGTTCAGATGTTTCAAAACAGCAGTGTAACTCTCATCTTTGAAGCAGTTGAACCTCTGTTTTAGAGTTTCTAAATGTGGCCTGCCTCTTTTTTGACCTGAGGTGTTGGCTTCATCTCCATCCCTGGCGCTAGTCTCCTTGGTTCAGGCTACTTATGGGCACGCATTGCTTTGTTCCCAGGCTCTGACTTTGTCTGCATTTAGAACATCAGTCTCTGGCTAGCAGAGGCTTTACCTGAATTCCAGGATCCAGTCTTGTACCAGTTCTGCTTAAGCCCTTTTGTGGCCTTGCTTGATTAACTGATCACTGCAGAAAGCAGTGAATGATTTCTGCAAAGCCCAGGATTATAGGCAGTGATGAATATTAAACAGGCAAAGGGAGTACAGCCTTTAAAGCAGAAACAGTGTGCTATTATCTGACTCCTTTGATAGAATAGCAAATCCTTGAGAACAAGAACTGTGTCTTATTTAGCTATGAGTATATAGCTCCCTCTTGTAAGCACTAAGACTTTTATACCAAGGAGTCCCTGGGTGATACAAAGTAGTTAACATGATCGGTTGCTAGCTAAAAGGTTGACGGTTCGAATCCAACCAAAGCTGGAAGAAGGACCTGGTGATCTACTTATGAAAAATCAGCCATTGAAAACCCTGTGGAACACAGTTCTGCTCTGATACACATGGTATCAAAATGAGTCAGAATCTGCTCAAAGGCAACTGTTAACTGGTATCTTACACAAAAATATTTAGAGACATCTTTTCAGTATCTTCAGATAAAAATGACTGCAGGTAAGTCAAAATCCTAGCTCTATCCCTGGCTAGCTATGTTAAAACAAACAAAACCCACTGCCGTCAAGTCGATTCTGACTCAGCAACCCTATAAGACAGAGTAGAACTGCCCCATAGGGTTTCCAAGGCTGGAATCTTTATGGAAGCTGACTGTCATGTCTTTCTCCCACCATAAAGATTCCAGCCTTGGAAACCCTATGGGGCAGTTCTACTCTGTCTTATGGTGGGTTTGAACTGCTGACTTTTCGGTTAGCAGCTGAGTGCTTAACCACTGCAGCACCAGGGCTCCTTCACTGGTTATGTTACCTACATCTAATTACTTTACCTTACTTTTCTCACCCCTAAAATGGAGCTAATAGCCTCCATGTCAAAGGCTGATGGAGACAATTAATTAAGACAACTTGTGCAAAGCAGCAAGCACAGTGTCTGGAACAAAACAGACATTCAGTGAATATTTCTTTCCTCATCTAATAAATGGCCAATTTCTGGATGTTTGAGAATGCATTTAGGTTAATGATTTCCATGTTTGGAAGGACTAAGGAACATTTCCCAAGTCACCCAGTGTGCCAGCCCTCCTCCCAGTACCACCACTATGATGTGTAGATTGCAAAATATTTCCAAGTGATTTTCATAGCTTCAACTGCTTCAATGAACATCTCTAACTTCTTGTCCTACCTCAGCTGTTCCCATTCCTGGCTGAACATTAAAATCCCTGGGGGAAATTTACAAATTCTGGTGGATTCTTAGGGCTGTCTGATAATCTTACTATCTATTCCTCTAGTCCATTCATTCTCCTCCTTTCCAGATAAATATTTCACATCTTTTCCTATGTCTTTGAATGTCCAGTAAGCATCTCAAAATCATCATGCCCAAAAAATGAACTCCTAATTTACCTGCCTCTCATAATCTTCCATATCTCAGTAAATTGGCAACTCCATCCTTCTAATTACTCAGGCTGGAAAACTTGGAGTCATCGATTGCTCCTCTCTTCACGTTTCTCTTCTGTCACACACCAAATCCAGTCCATCAGCAAATCCTGTTGGCTTACGTTTCAGAATATGTCCTGAATTCAGCCATTTCTCTCTATTTCTACTTCTAGAAACCTGGTCCAAGAGTTTAGCATCTTTCATCTGAATTGTTGCAAAAGCTTGCTCTCATCTCTCCCTTTGCCCTTGCCTCCCTTCAGTTTCCTCATGGCAGCAAAAGTGAGCCATTTCTAAGAGAAGCAAGATCATATCCTTCTTCTACTCAAAATTCTCCAATGGCCTTGAGTCTCAGTGAAAGGAAAAATCCCAATTCCTTCCAGCAGCCTGAGAGCTGTCACTAACCTGGCCCCTCCCCTGTCACTCCCTCTGAGCCGTCATCTTCCATCATTCTCCCACTGCTCACAGTCCCGCAGCCTCACTGGCCATCTTGTTGGTCCTTAATCAGAAACCCTCTGAGCTGCCTTTGCTATTCCCTCTGCTGGGAGTGCGCTGTCCTCTAAATCCACATAGCTCATTTCCTCCAAGTCTCCTTCAAATGTTGCTGTGCCTGAAAGACCTTGCTTGATCACTTTGTCTAAAATTGAGTCACTGAGTAGTCAAATGGTTAACGCACTCAGCTGCTATCCTAAAGGTTGAAGGTTAAGGTCCACCCAGAAACACCTCGGAAGAAAAGCCCGAGGATCTTCTTCCAAAAAATCAGCTATGGAAAGCCCTGTGGAGCACAGTTCTACTCCGACACAAATGAGGTTACCATAAGTTGGAATGGACTCCATGGCAACTGGTTTGAGCTCTCTAAAATAGCATCCATGTTATCTCCTACCATGGTTCATTACTTTACAACACTCATCTCCACCTGGAACATACTTACATATTCTGTTTATGTGCTTATTGTCCATCTTTTCCTAGCATAATATAAATTCCACAACCTCAAGGCCTTTGTCTATTTTGTTTACTTCTATGCTCTAAACACCCAGAACAGTGCCTGCCAGTTGGGAGACATTTAATAGACGTGTGTGTATCATGATGCTAGAATAGCGTGCCCTCTCCGATGGAGTCCAGAGCTCTAGAGCTTAGACTTTTTGGCCTAGAACCCATTTGTCCAGGCCAAAGAGATCACATTAAAACCAGTTCACTGTATTGATGGTAGGACTCATTCACTTACAATTAACACAGAATCAACAATTTATAACAAAATAGTCTCAAGACCTTGCTTATTATTTTAACTTCTCAAGTCTACCTTCACATTACAGGCTAGTCAGTTGCATCCCTAGGTGTGCCATGGAAGCTTCTTCCCATATTTTCTTTTCACTTCTGAGCTGCTTTCAATCTTAATTGCCTCTCCTGCCCAACAGAGTCTTCATTTATTAACCTTTGATACTTAGCCCAAAATGTCCATTTTATAACCAATCTTTATAGATGATTATGGTTAGATTTACAACCAGATGCATACTATGTATTTCCTTGTGTCTTGATAGAATTTGCCTGGCTTTTTAAAATGTGAAGCTTTTAAGGCTTGTGTATGTATGTGTGCGCTTGCTTGCATGGGCACATGTATTTGTGTGTGTGAGAGAGATAGTGAAAGAAATATACAGAATGTCTTTCAAGAATCCTTTGATGATGTACACAAAATAACTTAAACATTTAAAAGAAAACCTATGGGCTTCCCTATTATTTTTGTCTCTGACACCATCTTATAACACCAATTCTATAATAGCAATTTAAAAAAAAAAGGCTGTTGAGTTAATTCCAGACATTGCAACCCTATAGGACAGAGTAGAACTGCCCCATAGGGTTTCCAAGGAGCAGCTGGTGGATTCGAACTGCCTACCTTTCGGTTAGCAGCCAGGCTTTTAACCACTGCACCACCAAGGCTCCAAAATGGCAATATGCTTTTCATGTATTTGATGAAAATTCCTAAACATCAAGTTCCTTTTTAAAGATAATGTAATATGCCATAAATTAAATAAAATACCTGTTCTGCTCTTCTTGCATGTATTTTCCAGTCCCCTACTGGTATAATTGTCATTTTAATTGCAATACTATACTATCTTTGCAAACACACTCTAGGAAAATGGAATTTTATTTTAAAAAAAACTATCATGGGAAAAAATTTTTGGACAGTACAAGTCAGACAAAGGTCTAATCTCCATAATCTACAAGAAAATCCAAAACCTCTACAACAAAAAGACAAATAATCCTATTAAAAAATGGCAAAGGAAATGAACAGACACTTCACCAAAGAAGACATTCAAATGGCCAACAGACACATGAGGAAATGCTCGCGATCACTAGCCATTAGAGAAATGCAAATTAAAACCACAATGAGATACCATCTCACCCCGGCATTACTGGCACAAATCAAAAACACTGGGAATAACAAATGTTAGAGGGGCTGTGGGGAGATCAGAACTCTTATGCACTGCTGGTGGGAATGCAAAATGATACAACCATTTTGGAAAATGATATGGCGCTTCCTCAGAAAGCTAGAAATAGACATGCCATTTGATCCAGCAATCCCACTCCTAGGAATATATCCTAGAGAAATAAGAGTCATCACTCGAATAGACATATGCACACCTATGTTCATGGCAGCATTGTTCACAACAGCAAAACGATGGAAACAACATAGATGCCCATCAACAGATGAATGGATAAACAAACTATGGTACATACACACAATGGAGTACTATGCAACGAGAAAGAACAACAATGAATCTGTGAACCATCTCATAACATGGATGAAACTGGAGGAAATTATGCAGAGTGAAATAAGTCAATCACAAAAGGACAAATATTGTATGAGACCTCTATTGTAAAAACCCATGAAAAAGTTCACACACAAAATGGAACAATCTTTGTTGGTTACCAGGGATGGGAAGGGTGGGGGGGAAATACTAAATAGGCAATAGATAAGTGGTATCTTGGGTGAAGGTTGAGACAGTACACAATACAGGGGAAACTAGCACAACCTGTACAAGGAAAGGTCATGGAAGCCCCATAGACACATCCAAACTCCCTGAGGGACTGAATTGCTGGGCGGAGGGCTGTGGGGACCATGGTCTCAGGGAACATCTAGCTCAATTGGCATGACACAGCCTATAAAGACAATGCTCTACACTCTACCTTGGTGAGTAGTGTCTGGGGTCTTAAAAGCCTGTTAGCAGCCATCTAAGATACTCCACTGGTCTCATCCCTTCTGGAGCAAGGGAGAATGAAGAGAACAGGATACAAGGAAAAGATTTGTCCAAAGGACTAATTGTCCACAGCTACCAAGGCCTGCGCCGGACTGAGTCCAGTATAGCTGGATGGCGCCTGGCTACCACTGCTGACTGCTCTGACCAGGATCACAACAGAGGGTTCTGGACAGAGCTGGAGAAGGATGTAGAGGATAATTCTAACTCACACACACAAAAAAAGACCAGATTTACTGGCCTAAAGGAGACTGGAGAAACCTCAAGAGTATGGCCCCCAGACAGCCTTTTAGCTCAGTGGTGAAGTTACCTCCGAGGTTCACTTTTCAGCCTGGGAGTGGACAGCCCCGTAAAACCAAATGAGACTAACGAGGTACAGGAGTTCAGTGACAAGGGCCAGAAGGCAGAAGGGGACAAGGAAGCTGGTGATAGGGAACCCAAGGTTGAGTAAGGATATTGTTGATGTGTTGTGAGATTAGTAACCATTGTCATAGGGCAACGTTTGTAGTAACTGTTAAATGAGAAACTATTTTGTTCTGTAAGCCTTCATCTTAAGTGAGAATAGCAGCACAATTCGAAGAGCGTAGTCAATGTCACTGAACTGTGTATGTAGAAATTTTTGAAATGGTGTATATTTGGCTATGTATATTTTCACCAAAAAAAAAAAAAATGTTGAGAAGTTAGAGGGTTAATATGTTGTGGGGTTGTTAATCAGTGTCATAAAACAACATGTGTACTACTGTTTCATGAGAAACTATTTGTTCTGTAAGCCTTCACCTGAAGTACAATGAAATATATAAATAAATAAATAAATAAATAAAAACTATCATATATGCAGGAGGAAGTAGGACTAATTTAGATAATGAATCTGTGTGCATCACATATAGAAATTTGTTTTCCTTTATCATCAGTATGGAATTCATTTTTTCATTGCTTAGAAGTTATTGATAATTTTAAAGACATTTCACCCAGATCTAAGCAATAAGAATATACTATAGATTGTGAATAAAGAACTCCGTGTAAAACATAATGCAACAAAGGCATAGAGCTTAAATTCTAAAACATAGATATGGATCAAGGATTCTGATATCATCTACAGATGATGACGTAAAAGTTAATAATATATAATGCTTCACAATGCTTTTTTAAACTGTCAATTTAAAAAAGTAAATCACCTTGGTGCTCTAATTAACAAAAAATACATTTGTGTTTTATTCTTCCAAATGCAATATATAAAAACTATTGTCACTCATAAAATTTATTTTCCTTGCTAGTAATTACGTCGCGTTTGTCTTGTCTTTTAAAACAATACCGAATAAAAACACTGAGTTATATAAATTGAAGGAAACTGTGAACGTGTTAAAAAAAACTGTTCTTAAGAATTGCATGTGTAACACTATCAACACACATGCAAATCTGCATAATTTTATTTTTGAAATGCCACTCATTCACCAATAAAATGCACAATCAATTTTAAGCACCAGGAAGGATGCTTTATAATGCTACTCTAAGGAAGACACACAGCTTCACATTTCATCGTCAATACAGTTAAGTTAGTTGTATCACCAAATAATCTATGAACCTCTGATTAACCAGATACCATTTTCCCACCCTCTGTCCCCAATTAAAATGCAGTGATGCATTCAGTAGCATATTGAAGGAAATAATTTATAAGCTTTCTTCTTTCTCCTCCAAATAGCCAACTCCAGCCTCCCACCCCCATGTAGAGGGGAAGTGAAGCAATTGTATGTATTTATGCATGTAAGTTTTGGAAGAGCAAGTTGGAATAAAAAACATATTTTTCCAGTTCTGTGTTGTTCATCTTAAAGCAGTGAAATGCACACCAGTGTCTCTGTCCACTTTTCCTTCTAAAGCTCTGAACATTTTTATCTCTATACTAGGGACCCTCATCCCTCTGTGTAAGGCTGGCCCAGCCAATGTGACATGGTGGGAAGTATTGGCTGCCTGAGTTTCACAGTCAGAACTTTCAATTAGATCTTGCTCTAATAGTCTAATTGCTTAGGTGTGCCTGGAATGTGGTTGGCTGTATAACTTCTAAATCACACCATTCCTTTTGCCTGCCATATTTTCCTATCTCTCCTGTCCTTTGATAAGCCTTCTAGTGGGAGCCCACTTAACCTCTTAACTGTTTCTCCCATTAAGGAATACTTTCTGCCTCCTGTTCCTCCCCTGGTTAATGAACAGCTCTGGCCAAACCACAGTAACTGCCAGTCAGTGTCTTCTCAACTAGAGTCTCATCTCCCCTCTTGTTGTTAGACACTCCTTGGTATTGAACTTGGACATCTTCCACAACTGGACTGGCCAAACACTGGACAAAGTGATGTTGGTCACTCAGTTTTCTACCTGTGTTGAAAGCCCTGCAGTCTGGGAGGTTGTTCATCCTCAGTCCTGCCTCATCCTGCACTTTTCCCATGATCCTGTTTGCTAAGGGGTAGCATGCCTCACAGCCACACCCACTGCTATTCTGATATACTAGTTCCCTGCCAGATGGCTCAGCCAGAAAGATGAGTTAGAGCAAATCAAATCACTGGCTATGGTTGAGCTTCTTCTGTTGCACTCCCTAGAACTCTATTAATTTATTGTACTAATTGTATTTCTATCATTTCCTATCAGAGAACGAAAACCTTAAATAGCTGTCCATCACATATAGAGGTGATGCCGGCTATGTTTTTGAGTTTATTTTCTATTTGCATAGATGACCACTCTTCCCAACTAATCCTCCTTCCCTCACACACACACTCTTGCACATGGTTTGTATGATAACTGCTCTGGGACTGTCTTGAAGAGAGAGAGTGAAGTCATTTGGACCATATGAGGGAGTAGCCACCACCTCCACCTAGTGCTAAAACCTACTGAGCTAAGTGAACCTCAAACCCAGATGGAATAAAACCTAATTACCCACATAGTTGGTGAAGGGAGTGTTCCCTTTAAGTGAAAATATTTTAAAATCTATTTTGGATGGACATTTTTCTAAAATTATTACACTGCTCTGTTCTTCTTTAAACTGGGGATTTAAAATATGATGGCTTGGGTCAACATTTAGAACATCAATTTTGTGCAATACCCTCAAAGATTATTAGCATAGATGAAATTGTTGGCCCCTAAAATAGATTTCTTCAGCTTCCGTGGCATTTCAAATCCCTATGTCTACTTTATGGTTTCTGTGTCAATTTATTTGTATTTTTTGCCTTTTCCAATCTCTAGCAGCATTTCCCCCTTTTAATCTGTTTTGACCTGGGAGATGAGATAGCCATGTTTGGTAGAATATGCCATAATATAAAAATGCATTTGGTTCTGACAAAGTGCCTGAGCTCATCTTTTGAGAATACATGCATGAACTTTAGAAAGAATAACTTTTGACATATTCTGCCCTTTTTTTTCTTGCTCATAGCTTCATCCCTGCTCAGTTGATGCATACTTGCAAATACTAAGGGAATAATATCAAGGCTATAAATCATTGTCATTTGCTTCAAATATCTTAATAGCACATCCACATCATCACAGAACTACTGAGACAGAACGCTCAGATTCACAGACTCCAAGACTTCTCTCCAGTGGTGAATCCAAGACCCTTACATATGCATAAAGGCCAATTTGGGTGAAGAGTCCCTCAGTATCTGAATGTGTCTAGAATCCTCCTAAGAATTGTTGCAACGTCTTGATTTATATTCACTTTTTCCCCCCAGGATAAACCAAATAGCTGCTGTCTTGTACCCTGAAGTTTCATCCATGACAGACTCCTCAGAGACATAAGACATCTATTTTTTCTTCCTGGTTCCTTCAACTCCTTAAAAGTGAATAACGAAAACAATCTCCTCCCTTAAGTACTTTGCCACTTCTTAGAAAACTCTCCTGGCAGAAGAGTCTGAATGACAGTAGGCAGCCAAATTATCAGGTCTGACTGCTCAAGGTAAAGACGGGTATGAGAGTAACTTTGCTGTTGCTTGCGACCTTCCTGCACATTCACTTAGAGCATAAGAATCACAAACCATGAGAAGCCGTGCTTTTGATCCTGGAGATGGAAGCCAAGAAAACTTTTTGCAGAATGGTCTGGAATTATAAGTAATGCACATGAGATTGACTATCCAGCCTCTAGGACTCAGGAAAATATCTCCTGGCCTAGGTTGGTGGTTCGACATCATTACTCATCACTACAAGAACCAAAAAGCCCCATTTTAGCGTGTTTAAATCAACATCTCCAGAAGGAGAGGAAACAAAATTTCATTGCACTGCAGACCAGAAATACTTTCATAGTGTTTTAAAAGGTTCCATATTAAATCATGAATGGCATTTTAAGGGATGGGTCATTGTAGCATTTTATGCAGCAGTACTCACACAATGGGGGGGGGGCCTCCCTTTCTTGTTGGGCAGTTAAAAATAGAGAGTAAAATCTGGGTTTTGTGCATAAAATAGATGGATTGGATGCTGTTGATGTGGAAAACCATAATCAATATATTCTCCAAACCTGGTCAATATAAAAGAGAGGAATTCATGCAGGATTCAGATACTTGGAAAGAAAGAAGAAAAGAAGGAGAAAAAGTATGCAGGAGGAAGAAAAACAAATTAACTATGTTTTATTTAAGACTCTGGGTGGCATAAATGGTTTGCACTCTGCTACTACCATAAAGGTTGACTGTTAGAACCCATCCAGCAGTGCTGCAAAAGACAGGCCTGTTGCTCTGTTTCCTTTAAAAAAAAGATCACAGCCAATAAAACTCTGTGGAGAAGTTCTACTCTGCAAACCATGGGGTCACCATGAGTTAGAATTGACTTGCTAGCAACGGGTTGTTTGTTTGGTTTTGGTTTATGTTTTGTTTACTCTCATGACCATGCTACTTTCACAATCCCTGGATTGCACTTTGTCATCAGAAATTGTTGGAAGAAGACACGTGAGTATGCTCAGATGTTATCATCTAAGTGCCCCTCTTCAGAGGAGACTTTGCTGACCCTGAAGGAGCTGGACAACCTGCTCCTCCAGCATGCTGTACTTATTTCCATTACTGTGTCCAACATCAAGTGTACTACCTGCCTGATCAGTTTAGTTCCTGCCTGCCTGTTCGGTAGAGAGCATTACCGTCATCCTCTTCTTTAACGTCCTCACCCAGCCATCAGAAGTACATGACTCATGCATCTAACCTGGGTTTGAAATCAATATGTAATTTCACAAATGTGTGCTATATGCCATAGTTTGCGTTCAGCCAGAGAAGCAGTGTGGAACAAACCCTCCCTCTCTGGCCAGGCTGGACAATGGCATCTCGCTGCTCTTCTCCCAGAATCCTTCCTTAGTTTGATGCAAAGTCTTGTCCTAAAATGCACTTATCCTGCTTTATTATGAGTTTAAATTTTTCCATTAGTAACGTAACAAAACGTAACGTAATACAACGTAACCACTCTTTGCATTGTGGTGTGTTTCCTTCCAGTCTTTTTTTTTTTTTTCAAAAATGCCCTTATCCTTGACCCTGTAGATATTTTAAATATTTTATTATCTATTATTCTATTACTCTGATCCTTTTGGGTGCAAGCCCTACTTGCATCAATGTGTCTCCTTATCTTTTGAGCCATTGAAGATAGCATGGCATAAGTAGAAAAGACAAAGATTTTGGAGTCATACCAGAAAAACCGAAAACCAAACCTGTTGCCGTTGATTTGATTCCGACCCATAGTGACCCTGTTGGACCGAGAAGAACTGCCCCATAGGGTTTTCAAGGAGTGGCTAGTGGATTCAAACTGCCGATCTTTTGGTTAGCAACCACTGCTCTTAACCACTGTGCCACAAAGACTCCTAGGAGTCATATAGCTAGGTTTAAATTCTGGCCTTGTCATGTACAAGGTGTGTTAGTTGGGCAGCTTACCTAACCTTCCTCCAACTCAGTCTCCCCATCCATGTGTGATTATAGTAACACCTATCCCATATGATTGCTTTGAAGGTTAACATGAGGCAGTCTGTGTGCACCACCCAGCCATCTGCCTCTGCAGAGCAGGAACATGGTAAGCATCTCCTCCTTTCTCCATCTCTAGAAAATAGGGCCCAGATTGTTACCATTATTTGGAGCACAGTGACAGATAGCTTATATGTAAAATTACCAATTAAGAGATATTTTTATTGGATACTCAAGCACAGGATAGTAAATCATTTGTTTATAAGGATTTCTGTGAGTTTTTGCTTGAATTTGTATATCAAAAATTATTATTCTTTATCATGTCTCATAAAGGAATTTTTTTTTTCATCCTATTCCCATTATTCTAGCTATTTAACCATATTTAAGGATCAATAGCCTCAAAAACAAATGAAATAAAAATAAAATTCTCATTTTTACTAGACGAGTTTTCAGAGAATAGTTTTATATTCTTTAAAAGGTTCATCAGGAGAAGTTGTTTATTAACATGGGGACACAACAGCATTTCTTGGAGTCTGATGAGTATTCCTTAATCACACATTAAAGCCCATCCATCAATTCAGCAAGCATTTATTGATCTTCCGGTATGGTAGAACACAGTGCTAGGCATTAAGTGGTGAATACAAAATAGCTGAAAGACATCTTGGAGATCTGATTTAAAAACAAATGGACAAGCAGTTTAGCTCACTTGTTGCTGGTCTTTAACTATCTCAAAGACTGTAGGTAGTTACAACGAAAACAGCTTGGGCCTTGAAGTCAAGCAGGCAAAGCTTCATATCCAGCCTTTCCCAATTAAGTGCTGTGTTTCCATGAGTACGTCACGGATATCTCAGGGCAGCATCCCTGATCTGCAAAATGAACGTTATTTAAAGATTCCCCAGAACACCTGATAAAGGACTTAACAGTAAGTACTCAGTTATTGTTATTTTCATGTATTTTTCCTCATTTTCTTCTATTGATAACACCTACTTGTAGAGTTTTTATAAAGATTAAATGATAAAACGTATCCAAATGCCCATGAACAATGGGTCTTGGAGTCTGGTGTACTCAATGCTAGTTCAATTCTTTGATCCTTAAGTTCCTAAAGAAAAACTTACTTGGTCAATCTGCATTTTTATTGAGGATTATCCATTACCATCGTTTTTAATTCATGAACATTTGTTTACATGTTGGCGTTGAGGATAGCAAAATAAGTGTTAATGGATTATATGTTAGTTTCTGTATTTGAACAGAAGAAGACAATGCACTGTGCATTTTTTGTTGTGGGAATCATACCGAGATTCTCTAATAAGGCTTCTAGTTCTCCTGACTCTGACTCCATTTTTTAATACGTTCTGAAACCTGTCCACATGGGAGGGTTTAGCAACGGCATATGAACACCTCAGAATGTCAACTGGTTTGATTAAATGGAATGTTTCTAGCAGTTCAAATAGTCGGGTAATGACATTCCAAGTTTGCATACTAATTCTTCTGTTGGTCATGTAATACGCAGTTACATTTAAATTTTTTCCCATTTACTAAATGTCATCCAGTGAAGAAATACCTTCGATCCAGGGAAACTCTGCTAACCAGATGAGCATCAGAACAGCGAACTGTAAATAAGTCTGCCGGAGCTCCATCCTTGTTCTATATGTTTCAACTGCATGAGTATCCGTGTTGATTTCAGCATCTATTCAAATTTCACAGATTTGAATAAAATAGTTCCTCACCTCAGGGAGCTGCTTGGCCCTCTGATCCCTATACATTCCTATTTAGGCTGGTCTTCCTTATATAATTACACATTTCTAAAGTGCAGTAAGGCATACAATGAAAATAAAAGGTATTTGCTTCACATAGAGAATTTTCACCTTCCGTGCGGGAGACCTGGATTCCATTCCTGGCCAATGCACCTCATGTGCAGCCACCACCTGTCTGTCAGTGGAGGCGTATATGTTGCTCTGATGCTGAACAGGTTTCAGTGGCCCTTCCAGACTAAGATGACTAGGAAGAAAGACCTGGTGATCTACTTCCAAAACTCAGTGAAAATCCTATAGATCACAATGGCCCAGGCCACAACCGATCATGATGATGGTGCAGGACTGGGCAGTATTTTGTTTGATTTTGCACGACATTACCATGAGTCAGGGGCCAACTCTGTAGCAGCTAATATCAACAACAAGCAGTGGTACAGGGGAGAGAGCCTGCCCGATCCAGGTCCTGTAAACACAGCAGGCTGAGCCTGCACCCACCAACTGCCTGAACAAGAGTGCCAGCCCCAGGCACAAACCTCCATTCTAGACAAAGTTCCACAATAATTGTAAGCAACTGCCAAAGACTTGTCTCTCTGGGCATATCCTTACCTACCAGGATCTTGGGTTACTGGTTTCACAAGGTTTAGCTTTGGCACTGAACATTTTGAGGGGACTTTTCAGGAATTCTGATCCTCATCGTTGGCTTATAAAATGGTAATTTTTGAGGTTTCTGTCTGTTCAGATTTTGGAATCCCTCACAAGCTCCTGGAATAATCCCCTTTTTCCTGCTCCCTAGCCATGAATCCAAACTATAAGACAATTTTTTTTTAAGCTTACCTTCAGAAGAGGTAGAGTTGGAAAAGGAACTTTCTGTCTTGGCTTAACCAACCAGTTGCTATTGAGTCAACTCCAACTCATGGGGATGTCACGTGTGTTAGAGTAGAACTCTGATCTATAGGGTTTCAATGACTGATTTTTCAGAAGTAGATTTTCAGGCCTTTTTTCTGAGGTGCCACTGGGTAGACTCAAACCTCCAACCATTTGGTTAGTGTCCAAGTACGTTAACTGTTTGCACCACCAGGAACTTGACTTAAAACCCTTTGCTGTCGAGATGATTCCAACTCATAGTTACTCTATAGGACAGAGTAGCACTGCCCCATAGGGTTTCCAAGGAATGGTCTAGTGTATTCAAACTGCTGACCTTTTGGTTAGCAGCCTGAGCTCTTAACCACTGCATGGACTTGGCTCCAGGACTTGGCTTAGGCTTGGAGAATTCAGGAAAGGGAAAAGATCATCTTTGAGCAGAGTTTTTAGATATAAATCAAAGATATAAAGGAGGAGGAAGTTTCACGTATATGAATGAACCCCGTACCTTAATTGAATAGGGCATCAGTGAGGTTTATTTTAAGAATACTTAGCTAAAGGTTAAGATATGAAGTCTTAAGTACCATTTGTAAACATGTAGTTTTTGACAGAGAATCAATATGATTTTTTTTTTTTCATTTATACGTAGTTAGAAGGGAGTGTCGCCTGAGAAAACACATCACATTTAGGTTGTTTGCCTTTCTGTCCCTTTGTCACTGGTGCCACCCTTGGGAGACTTCCCTTGCGTTTGGTGGACCTGCACAGAGAAACCCATCGAGGCAACTACAGTATGAGAAAAGAAAGTTTTTTTTTTTTTTTTACTCTGGAGGAAGGGAGGATTGATTAGAAAAAACCCTGCAGGTAAGGAGCAAGAAGGTGGAGTAGGAGACAATTATTACAGTGCAGGTAAGAAATAATGAAGAAATCCTGAAGTAAGTAGCAATATGATAAGAGAGACAAGCTAGATTTGAGAGTTGTTAAAAGAGAGTGGAATTGGTAGAACTCAGTGAATAATTGGATGTAAAGGGTAAAGGGAAGGAGGAGTTGAGAAAGACTGTTCAGTTTGGGAATGAGTGACTACGTGAATTATAATTCTGCAAGCCCAGCTAAGGGGTGGAGAATGGAAGAAGGGAGAAGAAAATAGGTTTCGCGGGAAGCATACTGTCAGGGAGAGATGTCTAACATGCAGAGAGAGGCATGATCCTGTGGCTCAGGAGAAAGGTCATGGCCATGCACGAAAGGAGCCATTCACACATAATTTGGTTGCAACTTCGAAAGTAGGTGACCTTGTGTATAGAAAATATTTGTAGAGATAGAAGAAGAAAGCTGAGGATGGGTGGCTGGAGACCACAATTTTGATTGTGTGGAAGGCTAATTGTGAAGACGGCTTAGAAGGTCTTAAACAGGTTGAGTTGCTAAAAGGAAAGGTAGAGGGAAAAAAGTTGAAGATATCTTCCAGGAGAACAGCAACAGTTGGAGGGAGAGAAGACTATGAACCCTATGCCTAAACTCATAGTAAAAATCCAGGAGAGACACCGAGTGTCTCAAACTTCACTGTGCACAGCAATTGCTAAGGGATTGTGTTTAAATGCATATTCTGATCTATCAAGTATGAAGTGGGACATAAGATTTCCGCTTTTCTAATAAGCTCAGGTGATGCCCATGCTGCTGGTTTCCTGACCACACTTTGAGAAGTAAGAACACAGAGGCCAGTAAGTGACTGAAGTAAAAGGAGTTATCAGGTGTGATTGGTGTAAATGTAAAATAAGAACACAGTTTGACAAAAGGCAGAAAAAGTGATGATTAGACATGGCAAGGAGGACCTGCAGGAGTAAATTCTACAAATGATTTGTATGTTCGTTAAGCATATACTGGAAGCTTGTTTAACCTGCATATATCTCTCCTTTGCTGAGCTTAGAACAAGTCCTGTTAAGTCCTGCTTTCTGACACTGAGCATGAACATGAAAAAATAACGTTCTGTTAATGAGCACATAGATACAGAAGGACTTCAAAAATAAAGGCCAAAGAATGTTAGAGATGGTTGATAGATAGGCCGAATATTTCTTTGGATCAGTTTCTTTAGATCAAGACTTGAGGAAGGATTTTCACCTTGCCATTTATTTTTGAAATTGAATAAATATTGAAGTGCATTATCAATCAGCTTTCCTCCATGCATTTTTGAAAGAAGACGTGACAGATGTAAAGTTCCTATCAGTCTCTGAATAGTAAGGGGAAAAATGAGGCTGCATCTTGAGTTGAAGTGATTCCATCTCTTTAAGCCTTGTTCACAGCAGAGAGGAACGTGGAGCATGAGGTTGAAATCATTTGGTCCTGACAGAAGAGGAGAAGCCAGGAGCAAGTGCTGAGAGAAGAGAAACATTGTGGGACGTTCAGAGATTACCTAGCATCCTTTTTGGCATTTCTCGTGTGTACCTGAATCTGGGAGTCAGCCTTCTATGCCGCTACAGTAATTTCTTAGCCAATAGAGAAAGCTTTGTTGGTGCCGTTTCTACCTCTGTGTGGTCGTTGTACACATACCATGTGCTCATAACTGTTCAAGGAATCCGAAGCACTAACATTTGTAAGATCATGTCCAGTGTCTTCAGCAATTTGCTAGCTAGTTTGGAAGAGTAGGGTAAACAGAAAAATTGTATTATGAACTAGCATTGCCCAAATAGTATCCTGCAGAATAATATTCTGTGAAAATCTGCTAGAAAGTGTGGACAAAAGAAGAGTTTGATGCTGAGAAGAGTTTGTGAGACACTGTATACAAGTCTTCTTGGATCTTAACAGCAGAACTTGCATGTTTCAGTGGCTCTGAAAAGTCTGTACCGCAACAAATAAATCTGGCTAGCATTGTTTAAACCAAAGGTTTCTAAGATTGTGTTTTGGTTTTAAACCACAGAACTTTTTGTATCATAAAAACTATTAATCTCTCAGGGACTTAGCGTTCCTCAGAGGACAGATAAGGAAATATTGTAAAGATTAAACTGTTTGCTACAGTCAGTACAATTGCAATTAGGGAAGATGGTGATTATTTCAAGGATCCAGGGAAGGTGTTAATGAGGAGTTTGAGCTGGCCTTGAGTGATCTGAATATTTTGATGCGTTGACAAAATAAGATATTCTGGATTGGAATGGAAGTCGAGAGGGTTAACAGAATAAATAAAAATGAGGAGGAAGAAGTGGTTCAGGTGTGTTTAAGAGACCATGAGAATATCAATATGCCTGGAGAGGAGGGTTTTGAGTGAGTGAAAATCAGTTTGTGAAGGCTGATTATAAAGACCTTGCATTTTGGGTTAGGTTCTATGAAGATTGAGGAATGCATTAATTGTATGAACGTCAAGAAATGTTTTAATTGGATCCAGAAGGAAACAAACAGGGAATATATCTTTAACATTCTGATCAAATCCTTTCTTTTTCCTTTTTTATGTTATTGCTGTTTCTGTTTTTAAAAATAACACAAGTATGTTGAAGAATTCATAGCATAACAATAAATAGAAGAAAGTTAAAGTCACCAAGAACCCCAATAACTAGATATGTCATTGACATTGCAGCACGTTCATTCACGCGTTTTCGGAAGCATACACGTGTTTACACACCGGTTTTACAAAAGGCACTCGCATTATGTCACAGTGACTATAAATTCCTAACAGACCAAATAAGTTTATATGAATTTGTGTAGCAGGTGGATAGGGTGTCTGAAGATTCGGTCTTTGGCACAGACACCATTACAAAATAAATATATGGAATATTCTTTGCTTCTACAAATTAATATACTTCTCCATTGCACTCATTTTATTTGAAATATACAGCCATCAAGGTTCTTTTTTTAATTTTTCTACTCTTGATGAAAACACAGGTATAAGGACATTTTTCTCTCTTCAACTTTGCCATTAGAAAAACAATAGATATGCGGCACCTGACTTTAGGCCTCAGTTCCAGGGGTCTTGCTGAAATGAGGGGCCCCCTCCCTCTAAGGGTGCAGCCACCACTCAGCAGCAGATGCTGCATCCGGGTATGAAAGGGGCTCATAGTCAAAGGATTATCATATTTTCAAGAGAAGACAGAAATCCAAATCTTACGGGGGATTGTCTGATTGTGTAAAAATATGAATCAATTCATCATTTTAACACCAGGGCAGTTAGAATTCTATATGTGAAACAAAATACACTCATGACTCTGTAGTTTGTATGCTTTTCCTTACACATACCCACAAAACGAAACACCAGCAACAAAACTTCCTTGTTCTTTCCAGTTAGGAATATTACCCTGCATTCTCTAGCAGAAAATATTGAAGTTCAAGGGTAATGAGCCTTTTTACTTACTAGACTTTTCTGTCCTTAGACGTGACCTGGTACAAAATTTACATTTGTATTAGCATATTATGAATCATTGTAAAAAGATTCATTTGGAAAGTTTGTAGCATTTTAAAAGTATGCTTACTGAATGTATACTTTGTTAATTGGAATAGGTATTTACCCACTAGCAGAAGATATGTTCCTAAATGCCACTTAGGTTATTTTTAAGAACTACCTACTGAATATTGATGGCACTGTGTGCTTTTGCCAAAGCGGGAACAAAGCCGGCTGTTTCAAACCTTAGAATCACAGTGAGTAATTAGCACAATGTCTGTAATCAGAGAAAGGTCAGGCTTTGGAAAGAGGAATATAAATGTCTGTGACACACAAAAAGAAACAAGAGAGATCATCTGAACAAGAACAACAAAAAGAACAGTTGAACCATCAAATATAAAAAATGACTTTAAAAATATATATATTTACCATATCTTCTCCACTTCAAATGTAAGCTTTTCACTTACCTGAAAATTTCTATTCAAGTGATACTATAATTTTACTCATTTGTATCATTAGTATTACTTTTATATAAATGTTTTGACTATTCCATATTGAAAAAGAAAAAAAAAATCATATTCAGTCAAGGTTGCCTAAGCACAGCCTATATGAAATAACTTGAAATGTACAAAGTGCTATATAATTTTTGTGTGTAGCAATGACAGTGTAGGATACAGCAAAATTATGTAAGATGGACATATTCAACAAATGCACCTCTTTCAACAAAACTTTATATTTGGTCATTGTGAAAATACAGACACAATCCCAATCACAAAACAAGTACCTTACATTTAGGCTAGTACATGGCTTTTTAGAGATGTAAGTGATTTTTTTTTTTAAGTCCAACTATAGGTATATTGCACATATGTGGTGCTATGGATTAAATTTTTTCCCCCCAAAATATGTGTTGAAATCCTAACCACTGTATCTGTGGGTGTAATCCTGTTTGGAAGTAGAGTTTTCTTTGTCATGTTAAATAATACTCAGATAGAGTGATTCTAAATCTAATCACTTCTGAGTTACAGAAATAGCAGATTAGATACAGACACACACACAGGGGAAGACAGATGCCATGTGAGGATGCTGTATAAGCTAAGTAACCAAGGAACTCCTGAGACAATCTACAAGGAAGGAATTGATATGGCTGATACCCTGATTCGGACTATTAGCCTCCCAAACTGTAGGAATGTAAATATCTGTCCTTTAAAGCCACCCAGTTGTGGTATTTCTATTACAGCAGCATTAGGAAACTAAGACAAGTAGCTTACTACTTGAAGAAATAGAGAAGTATTTTTAAAAACTTGATAATTGGCTTCCAATTTTTCTGTTTTCAAAGTTTGTATTTAATATGTTTAACTTTCTTTGAATCGGGAATGCCATATATATATATTTTTTCACGTTGGCAAAAACAAGAACCAGTCAAATTTTAAGGTACTTGCCAAAATCCAAGTTTCTATCCCCTTCTCTTGTTTAGAATTAGTCTGAGAAATCTCTGACAATATCTATCACAGTTTATATCCATGTCAAGGGATAATCTTAATCAAGAGAGGTAAAAGAAATACTTGTTTATCGGCCCAAGCCTGTTTTTCTCCTGGTATTTTACCAGTATTCTAATCGCTACCATTTGAATTTTGGACCTTTGTATTAACACCCTTATTAGGGCACAATTTTATGATGTAGTCAATGAATCACCATTAATGCCTGGGTTTATGTGTAGAATTCCTTCCACAGTGACAGTGGGTAGGGTAAACTACCAAACTTTTTTCAGGAAGAAACTGGAAAGAGCCTCTTGATGTTGCTGAGTGGACTACCTGGGCTCATCTTTAAAATGGGGGTTAGGATAGAGCATCTCTAAAGTGTCCCTGGCTCTTCTCCTCATAAATATAACCAAGATGAAGCCCTTAGAAAATCAAACAACAGAATCAGGATAATCCAGTTATTGATTGACTTATTGAATAACTATTTATTAAACACTAACTGTATGCCAGATACTATTCTAGAAACTAGTGACAATGTCCCTGCTTGCTTCATTACAAACTGAAATAAGGTAATAAAACCTACATGATAGAAAGGAACAAAGACATGTAATTATGCACGTAATTAACCACACAGGCAATTAATTGGCTATGATTCTAATCCTACTGTAACTGGCTATAATTTATGGAGTTGCATAAAAAAGTGGACTTGGTCTAGTTTCCAGTAGTCACATGAGACTTCCTGAGGAAATGTTCTTTAAGTTGGTTTCTGAAAGAATAACAAGAATGAAGGGAGGAAAAAAAAAAAAAAACAGTTGATTTGAGTCGATTCCGACTCATAGTAACCCTATAGAACAGAGTAGAATTGCCCCATAGGGTTCCCAAGGAACAGCTGGTGGATTAGAACTGCTGACATTTTTGTTAGTGGTCGAGCTCTTAACCACTGCTGAGCCTCTCCTGTGCACCAATTCTCTTTAGGGACGTTCCATAACAATTCAATGAGGTTGATATCATTATTGTTCCATTTACAAAAATGATTAAATAATATGCCCAGTATTACGTAGCTAATCAGCGGGTAGACTGACTTGAAATCTGGCCATCTTAACCACTATATGCACTTAGTTGATGGCAGAGAGGGATGAGACTGTTTGAAGGACTAGATGGCCAAGGTAAGAGATGATGCTGTTTTACACTATGGTGATAGTAGTAGAAAGATTCAAGAGAAATTTTGGTTATAGAATCATCAGAAATTGGTGACTGAGTGGATATTGGAGGTGAAGGAGAGAAAGATATCAGGGTGACACCTAGGATTGAGCACTGAGAAGCTGGGTGGACGGGGGTGCCAGTTATAAAGGTTGTGAGCCTATTTCAGTGAAGAAATAGGCTTGGGTGAGGAAGGCTTTCGTAAAAACAAAAACAAAAAAAGCCATTGACATGCAAATAACATTCCAGAAAAACCCTCCAAGGTTCTTTTTCCTCGCCTAAACACTCTGTCTAGTTGTACCTATTTATTTCTGTACCTCTATAAATAATGTTTTCAGCAGGATCAGGCCAGCTCTCATCATCTTCCTTTTCATCCTATGTTGAGCTTGCAAAGCCTTTTCAGGAATCTGTGCAGAAGTCAAAGCTCCAAAGGTGTGAAAAAATATGTGAAGTATGGGTACATTTTGAAATACAAACACTAGCAGTTATTTTCAGGCATTTCATGTTAAAATACTGAGCTCACTGGCTGAGAAACACCGCAGGAAAAAGCTGGCTGGTAAAATTGCTGCTTTGGCTTTCTACCTCCATGGTAGCAGGCAGAACACTGCAGTAAATTTCCAACCCCCATAATTCTCTTTTCCCTTTTCAATGGTGAAAGCTCATGTTATTGGACTTGCTGCATCTGGTAAAATATCGTGGACAAACATCAATCAAGCAATCACCAAATACTGATTCGGCACCTACCATGGCAAAGTTGATACACGTGGTAGTGTGAGGTGCTATAATGAAGTAAGTGTATGTGTTTTTCTTATGGAACTTTCCATCAAGCTGGTGGGACAAGACATGAACATGTTTAAGAGAAGATGAGTAATTGCAAGGAAAGATAACTAAGAAGATACAACATAGGGGAAAAGATTAATGATGCATGGGTGGTGTATGTTCAGTTGGTTCCAAGAAAAGAATAAATTAGTTTGCATGAGAAATTTGGTAAGAATTTATGGAGGTGAGAGTTTTAAGCTCATTCTTACAGTATGTGTAGATTTCAGCTAGAAGGAGCAGAAAGAGCAGCCCAATAGGAAAGCATGGAGTTGTCGGAAACACACCAATAAGAATACAAGCTAGGAAATCTGTGTTTTAAGTCAGCTTTAACAATTATATATGTGCAATGCAGTTATCTTCTCTGGACCTCAGTTTTCTTACCTTTAAATGAGGGAATTGAATTTGGTAGTCTCTATGGAATCTTTGAAATTTAGTATTAGTTTTTATTTAAAGACGTAGTTCCTCTCATTTGCCCAGCATGATGTAAAACTAAGAAAAGGGAAAGTGTTTGGAAATGGGCACTTTACAGCTGAATCTGTCAGACCAGGATTCAAATCTTAGCTGACCCATTTGTTACCAAGTGTGGTGCAATTGATTACTTTTGTGTGGCCTTTCTAGCCATGGTCTTGTAACTCCCACCCTGGTGACTGGGTGGTACTGTGTGATAAGGTAATTGTGGCCCACCAAGGGGATTGGTCAGTTTTGCCTTAAAAGAAAGCCAATTCCAGAGCAGAGAGGAAGATCCTATCACTGCTAAGGAAGAACAACCAGGAGCAGACAGTGTGTCGGAATCCCTGTGCTGAGAAGCTCCTAGAAGCAGAAGCCTGAGAAAGAAAGAAAGCTGTAACCCTGAAGACACTGAGAAAGTGGTGGCAGGGGAGACCCAGCAGGAGACAGCACAGTGGGCTTCCCAGCCCTTGAACAGAGAAAGCTGAGTGCCTTTGGGCAGAGGCCTAGGGCCAGGGAGAGGTGTGCCTGCAAGCACGGCTGGCAAGAGGCTGTCCTGATGGAAGACCTGTATCCTGAGTGTTCCTGAGCCTAAACTGTAACCTGTTACTTCCCTAAAAAACCCCATAATCGTGAGTATGGTCTGTGAGTTCTGGGTGGCCACTGCAATGAATTATCAAACTCAGGAGAGAAGTAGAGAGTGTTGTGGGAGGGACAGTTGGTGTCAGAGTTGGTAAAGATGGCAGAGAGAGGAGGCATGTCTGACCTCCGCCTCATAGGGATCAGCCTTGGGCTGTTGATCTTGATTCTCCTTCCCCCTTGTGAAGTTAGAGGAGGACAGATTCTGCCCCTACACAGTTTTTACACCAAGGAAGCTTAAGCAAGATACTTAACCCAGATGAACCTCAGTTTCCTCATCAATAAATATAGATATAGATAAGTAGCTATGTTATACATGTAAATAGAAATATAGATAATTAGCCTTTTCTATAGACTTGTGAAAACGGCATGCAAAGGCATTATGTACAGTGACTGGTCACATAGGAGGCACTGAACACATTTTGCTTCCATTCCTTGCTATCCTGAGTTTGCAGTCATGAGATCTGACTTCAAATATCTCCTATGCCATAACTAACTAACTAACCCACTGCCATCGAGTTGACTCATAGCGACACTATAGGACACAGTAAACTTCCCCATAGGATTTCCAAGGAGGGGCTGGTGGATTTGAACTACTGACCTTTTGGTTAGTAGCCAAACACTTAGCCGCTGTGCCACCAGGGCCCCAACTCTGCACATGTCTTTGGAAAAATATGTTTTGATCAACATTTTCATCTATTTCAATACCACTCAAACATTTTGGAGGAAAACAAAAGGTCAAGATACATATGAGGCAATATGAATTGTGTAGAATGTAGTTGAGGCTGCTAGAAAATTCTGTAATTACCACCAGTCTCACATTATTTTTATCTTTTAACTAGGGTAATATTCCTGCACATCACTTTCCCCCTGTTGCTTTTGATAATTTACAATTTCTTTTCAAAGTGCTCTGAGATCCTTAGATACTGTTGAGGTTGTGTGCCATTATCACTCCCCTGTGCTAATTAACATTAGAATGGATAATCAGCAGCTGATAATTGTCTCTACCATACTGTTTTTATTTTATTATTATATTTACAGATTGTGAGAAGAACGACATGAAACACAACCAGTTTTCATGCCAAGAATATTTCATCTAACTTAGAAATGCCATGAAGCACATTTCAGGGATAAATGCCACTTATAAATATGGTGTCCTAATTTGTATTGAAGTTTCATGTACTAAAGACTGGAGGAGCTATTGGTAGTCAATGAGTAATGGATAGGAATGATTAATGACTTTGTGAGATAAGGGATAATTAGATTTGGCATGTGCATCCACCATTTAAGCAAATTGGTATGTGGAATGCAGGGTTGAAAGAGATACAGACAAATGACATTAAGCTTTGATGATTCAAATGGGTCTCCTGAGAATGGATGATCTAAATTCTTTTCTAAGTTTTCCCCAACAGTTCAACACAACCATAAATGTAGCCACGGATCTATTTTTTTGCTCACAAAGGTTGCCAGAGCAACAGAGTGAAGCCCAGGTAAGCCTCTTCACATCTTTCTGCCTGTTAGTCATTTATGCTTTTCCCAGAGTTTGGCCATTTACTGAAGTAATACTCTACAGTTGCACTGCTTATGTACACAGTGATGCTGGTGGGCAGCAAGAGCTCTTGACAAAATTGTGAAGAAGGAACCATTTTCTATAACATCTCTGCAAAATCCACAACCACACCCTCAATACATACACACGTAAGCAAACATACCAATATACTGTCCTGTGACTGCTCACCTCTCCAAAAAATGGCACAGTAATAACGCCTAGTCTTCCCAGGTAATGGGACGTTTTGAATACTATGTATTATTTAACTCCCACTTCCCTCATTTATAGTTTCCTGGTTAAGTCAAGGAATTAATCTGTGCCTGAGTGTGAATGGGAGCCCTGCTGGCACAGTGGTTAATCGTTTGGCTGCTAACCAAAAGTTTGGTAGTTCAAATTCACCAGCTGCTCCTTAGAAACCCTATGGGGCAGTTCTATTCTGTCCTACAGGGTTGCTATGGGTCAGAATCAACTTGATGGCAACAGGTTTGGTTTTCCTTTTTTTGTGAATACTACACTTTTAAATCTCAATGTAGAAATACACTGGTATGTGTGTCACAATCACATGAGAGTCATGTCAAAAGTAATTGAATACTAATTCTAATATTGTTGTTGTTAATTGTCATGCAGTAGGCATGAGATCCCATGTACAACAGAATGAAAATGTTGCCCAGTCCTGCACCATCTTCACAATCGTTGGTATAATTCTAGTATTAGTTACTAATATTAGATAAAATGCAAAATTACCTGGAGGAAATTTTATTATTTAAATTAGACTTTATGGTCCCTATGTGGGGCAAACAGTTTGCGTTTGACTGTTAGCCAAAAGGTGGCAGTTTGAACCCAAACAAGTGAACTTCAGAAGAAAAGGCCTGGGGCAATCTACTTTTGTTAAGATTATAGCTAAGAAAACCAGAGGGAGCAGTTCTACTCTGTAACACATGGGGTTGCCATGAGTCAGAATCAACTAATGGCAACTAACAACAACGATAACTGCCCAGACCATCTTATGAGCAGCAAAATCAAAAACAAAAGTGTTATGGATTGAATTTGTGTCTGCTCAAAATGTGTGTCAACTTGGCTAGGCTATGATTCCCAGTTTTGTGTGATTGTTCACCATTTTGTCATCTGATGTGATTTTCCTATATGTTGTAAATCCTACCTCTATGATGTTTATGAGGCAGGATTAGAGGCAGTTATGTTAAAGAGACAGGACTCAATCTACAAGATTACATTGTGTCTTGAGTCAATCTCCTTTGAGATATAAAAGGGAGATGCCAGCAGAGAGATGGTGGGGACTTACTACCACCAAGAAAGCAAAGCCAGGAGTGGAGTGCATCCTTTGGACCTGGGGTCCTGGTGCTGAGAAGCTCCTAGACCAGGGAAAGACTGATGACAAGGACCTGTCCCTAGAGCTGACAGAGAAAGAAAACCTTCCCCTGGAGCTGGCACCCTGAATTTGGACTTCTAGTCTCCTGGGGCAGTTCTACTCTGTCCTATAGGGTTGCTTTGAGTCAGAATCAACTCGATGGCAACGGGTTTTTTAAAACTGTGAGAGAATAAATTTCTGTTAAAACCATCCACTTGTGGTATTTCTGTTACAGCAGCCCTAGATAACTAAGACAAAAACTTTAAAATAGACTATATTCAATGTTCTCAGCATAGAAACAACACTCACTTGCATTGAAATGTGCTTTTATTTTCTCCTAGTGAAAGTGAAGTAAGTGAAGTAACAATTAAAATATATTATCCTGAGAGGGCTGGGGATGAAGGAGGGGTGCTGGTGGCACAAGGAGCAGGACTAGATCATGAATATAAGCCTTTAAGACCAAACATTGGTGAGAGCTAATTGATAAATGAGTTAGAGTCTTTATAAATATTTATCATTTTAAGTGGGTTCATGTAGACACATTATAACATGTGAATGGGAACTATTAAGAATTAAGGTGAAGATTTAATTAAATCCAATGCCTGCCCCTCATGTTTTCATTCGCCTGCGTTTTCAATAGGGCAGTGCACTAAAGGAATAATATCTAAATAATTAAAACACAAAATTAAGACCTGTGTAAGTATCTGATACCTTAATATACAGTCTGGTTTTGAGCAGCCTATGTAGCACCTTATATGTTGCCCCAAAATCTTCATCTCAAAAGCGTCTCACCCTCTGACTTTAAACACCAGTGAAGGAAGTGGAGACAAGAGGAGGCATGAGATGGCCAGTTCTGGAAACCTAGCCCTCAGCTTTAGATATGAGCATCAAGAAGGTAGAAGAGATGGATGTGTGTGTATGGTTTAATGCACACTCATCATACACGTTAACGAGAAGTCAAAGAGGGAAATGGGTAGAAGTAGATGGAAGAGGGATTGAGAAATAGGTAAGTAATTAGTATTTTCTACCTAGCTTTTGTTTGCCAGACACACTTAATGCTCTCAGCTGCTAATTTTAAGTCCATCCAGAAGCTCCTCAGAAGAAAGACCTGGCAATCTACTTCTGAAAAATCAGCCGTTGGAAACCCTATGAAGCACAGTTCTACTCTAACCAAATATGGTTCCATGAGTCAGGGTTGACTTGATGGCAACTGGATCATTTAGACTGGTAGCTCATTGATCCTCACAGCAATCTCTATGAAATAAATATGACTATTTCCAGTTAGTTTAAGGAAACCAAGCCATAAACTGGCTAAGTTACTAATAGAAATCTACATAGCTGGAAAATGGCAGAGAATCACCCAATTCTCAAACTTGTGTTTTTCCCCCTACAGCAGGGTTTCCTGACAATTTGACAATATTGACAATTTGGAATGGGGGGCTGTCCTGTGCATTGGAGGATGTTTAGCAGCATCCCTGGCTCCTACCCACTAGATGCCAATATCACCCTCCCAGTAGTGACAATAAAAAAATGTCTTCAGATGTCCCCAGGGACTAAGGGGAATAACCCCAGTTGAGAATCACTGTCCTACAGGTATGGACTATCTTCTTTACCTGTATTAGGTAACACCTCCTCAATGGGACTATAGTACCTTGAACTTGGATACTCTTTGTACCTTATTCTCAAATTCTTATGACAATATAAACAAAAAAGTTAATGTCAGTTTCTTGATGTCTCTGCCATTTAGGACAAAAATCAAATGTCTGTATATAACCTAAAATAGAAAGCTCTAATCAAAATGTAAAAAAAAGAAAAAAAGAAAGAAACCACTTTAAATTCTTTTTTAAAGTATGTGGAATATACACTGCAGATATATAGCTGAGTAAAAACTGAAGGCATTGCATTCAATGATTTCAGATGTTGCTAAGTGGGCTTGCTTGGAGCCTTCGGGCCAGAAGCAGGAGAAAATAGCTCTCCGGGAACTAACATCTGTGCATTTGTCAGCATGGGAGTCAATTGACACGTCAGTTCAGTACTAAAATGGCGAAGGCATTGCTGGCTGGAGTGAATGACTCTAAATGAGAAACCAGTATGATGAGATTTAGTGCCTGAGGCACAGAACCTTTGCTTAAACTGCCTCCCAAAGGTTTGGATTTATGAGGAGCCAAGCTGTCTCCTGGAACAGCCTTAGTGACTGAGAAGTGGGTCATCATGGACAAGGTTAGTTCAAGGGAGCAGAGGTGGAACAGAATTACAGCCAACACTTGGTCCACAATGGAGAGGTCATCTTTTGTACTATGTCAAGATTATCCCCTAGGTATCTTTCTCCCATCCTGAAACCATTTAAAATTATCCCATAACCTACCAAGGAACAGAGTCTTTATGCATATTTGCATTTTAGCCATTTCCCATTTGCCTGCTCTGCTAATTATTGTCTTCAAAACTTTTGGTTTCTCAAGCCCAATTCTGAACTTGGCTCCACCTCTTTTTCTATTTCCTGGACTGATATTTCAGATTAGAATTTTGTATTACTCTTTTAACATTATGGGGCAGTGGCCGTTCCATGGTAGAACTCTCATTTTCCATGCAGGAGACCCAGGTTCAACCCCTGGTCAGTGTACCTGAGGTGCAGCCCTGACTCGTCTGTCAGTGGAGGCTTGCATGTTGTTATGCTGAACAGATTTCAGCAGTGCTTCCAGACTAAGATGGACTAGGGAGAAAACACTGGTGATCTACTTCTGAAAATCAGCCAGTGAAAACCCAGCAGATCTCAGTGATCAGATCTGTAACTGATCATGGGGATGGCACAAGACTGAGCAGCATGTCATTCCCTTGTGCATGGGGTCACCATAAGCTGGGGGCCAACTTGAAAGCAGATAACA
Source organism: Dugong dugon (assembly GCA_030035585.1). Classification (NCBI taxonomy): domain Eukaryota; kingdom Metazoa; phylum Chordata; class Mammalia; order Sirenia; family Dugongidae; genus Dugong; species Dugong dugon. The sequence goes on from CM057461.1 coordinate 87,694,514, forward strand.
GCATAACAACATTTTAACATTAAACACTCATAATGACACAAATTTTGTTTTTTTCCGTGTAGCTATAGGTATCCAGCTGGATGAAGTACCGTGACTGAAAGACAAGGAGGATTGTTGAAGTTAAGACAATAAGAAATGGTGAGACCTATGACTGAACTAACTAGTGCTGAAAGATATCAAAATTCAATTTAAAAAATTGCAGATTTCTCTTATGTAACAGAAGTTTTACGCTAGAACTATCCATAGGTATAAAACTGGCTACGATGGGCCAAATCTCTCCCAGAAATGTGTTTTGAATGGTCTTTATGTTGGTCAATAATGTGAATTAGCTACCTACATTTAAGTGGGAGCTGACATTAAAAAAATGGATTTCTTACTCCTCTTCCCATGCTCGCACAGTGGTTAAGTGCTCAGCTGCTAACCAAAAGGTCTGTGGTTCAAACCCATTAGCTGCTCCGTGGGAGAAAGATGAGGCAGTCTGCTTCTGTAAAGATGACTGCCTTGGAAATCCTATGGAGCAGTTCATCTCTGCCCTATAGGGTGGCTATGAGTTGGAATTGACTCCAAGGCAATGTATTTTTTGGTTTTTCTTCCCGTGCTGGTAAGATCTATCTACATTTCAACAAGAAAACAATTTGCTGGTCCTTTGTAGGTGCTCTCCCCTTTAGAGGGGGCATTGGCTTTCAAGTCCCCCACAGTCTATTGGATTATACCTGTTTTTTCAATCCATTTATATTATCTGCCAAGCTCCCATTGGCATCTGAGTCTACAAATTTTGATCTATAAACGCTATGATCATTTGATCCCACTCCAGGGTTCACAAATCCACCATCTCCTTCCCTTGCACATTTCATCTACATCAGTTAACATATTGAGAATTGATAGATTTTTTCCTAGGGATAAATATCCAAAGAGGATTTATGTATCACCCGGGGAAATAGCCTGGTGAAAGAGAAAACCAGGACCATGAAAAATAATGGGTGGAACAATGGGCATCTTGCTTTGTCAGATTAATAATAATGATTACCAAAAGATTAATCTTACGTGAAGTAATTGCAAAACTTATGCTGATCAAGACATGTGTTTGCAGTATTTTGGAATAAAATACGTGCTCTTCAATCTCTTTTCCTCTCCAAACAAAGATTGTTGCCATCAATTCAATTCTGACTCATAGTGGCCCTATAGGACAGGGTAGAACTGCCTCGTAGAGTTTCCAAAGAGCAGTTGGTGGATTTGGATGCCGATCTTTTGGTTAGCAGCCAAGCTTCTTAACCACTATGCCACCAGGGCTCCAAACAAAGAAAAGAATATATTAATATACTCTTTATAAAAAGAGAACATCTTATTTTAAATTTTGCATGTTCAGGTTTTCTTGAAAATACTGACTAGAAATATCCTATAAATCTTTTGAAATTATAGTAAGACAGTAATGACACAAATTACAAGTACTGTAAAATTGCCTGAAACATTATATTCTCTAGAAATTACCATTTTAGAGTACATTTTGAATTTATGATTAAATGGTAATATATAAGCATCTTTAATAAACTAAAAAAATTGTATTATGTGTATGTGTGTGTATGTGTATCTGCCTCTATGTATCTGTTAAAATAGTATCCAAATTTTAGGAGGCCTGAGTTTTAAAACATAGGCTTTAGGTTTCTAATTATCTGTCATATAGGCTATGACTAGCCCTTAAAAAATAAAATATCATGGAAATAAAGCTGTAACCAAATCAAAGAACTTTTTATTACTCCTTCTTTAGTGTATTCCCAATCAGCTCTCTCGTTTCCTCTCTTATTAAATAATTTGTTTTTTACTCCTGAGTTTTAACGTTTTACATAAATTCAGCTTTGTAAATGCTGAATTACACCAAGCAGTAAACTGTCTAATAGGTGGTCTCTATTCTGTTCAAGTCATAATACACAAATAAAGTAATATAAACATTTTCAAGACAAAGACTTTTAAATGCTTGTGACCTCAAAAATACTGTGTTTGGGGTTATGATAATAACTGTTAATTATAGACTATAGGGTATCCTTGGCTTAGGAATTTGTCAAGAGAAAATACATCTTCCATTGCGGTTCTATATTAAGACACTTTTTTCATCCATTTCTAATCTGTTTTCTTTTGGGACTAGAGTCCTTGCATTGGATGCCAAGAAAGCTATCTTGTAGGAAATCCATCACTGTAAGACACTTCTGCAGAAAGAAAAAATATTCCCTTACTACTCCACTAGAAGATACTGTCTGTTGAAATTATCAGTAATTCTAAGCATTCATGCAATCACTGTTCAAAGTGACATTATCAGAGACATGGCATTGACAAGAAGAACTGCAAAGCAGCAAGGAAGATAAAGTAATTTGCAGAAGTACAGTAGGCCATCATAATGATGCCAACTTAGCTTTAGCTGATGGAAATTATATGTATGCTCATGTCTTTAGCAGTAGGGAACAGGTTTAAGTACCTGGGTTATGTTAGGAGTTAATCTGGCCTGTGCTTTAAAGCATCTAAGTTACACTGAAAAATTAAAATTAAAAGCTCTTTGTTGTCATCAAGATGCAATATTCCTTCCAAAGGCTTTCGCTTATTTATCTGGAGCCTTTTGCCTGCATTTTTTCAATATTATGATTGAAAATATGTGTAATTAAAAAGAAACAGCAAGCAGAAGAGTGAACAATTTTTCTTCGTTTCAGTATAGATTTTGTTAGATGTATAAATATTTTATTTGCCTAGGCTTGATATTAATTTAATAGACTTTGGAGCATTGTCAGTGATCTGTAACTCCGCTAACCCATTTTGATGTGTAGAATCATAAAATTTTTAGAATCACGATGTAGCCATCTAAGAAACAAAATTTTAAGGAAACACAATCAATAGAGAGAGAGATCTAGACCTGAGCAGGGCCTGAAGACCAGTCATAAAATATGTCAGCTCTGCATCATCTTTGACAAGCTGGGTTTTTTCTTTTTGAGCATAGGGGAATTTAATCAATTCAGCCAAACACTCATTTTATAAAGTGAATTTTAAAAATAGATATAACATTAGAGAGACGATTGAGTAAAGTTTTTACTTAGTTGGGTAATGGTCTCTCACTGAGTTATTAACATAGAAAAAAATAAAAGATTAATTCTTAATCAAACACTGAAGAGACCTTATACAGTATAAAGAACCAGGGAGATCATGAATATTATCACTGAGACTGGCACAAAGATTGCTACTGTGGATGGATGGATGAATGGATGGATGGATGGGTCAATGAAATTGTGCATCTATCGATAATAGACAACACCATTTGAGGTGTTTCTGTAGGACTCAGAATGTATATAACTGAGGTCTCATACTATGGTCACATTTAGATCTAGAAATGCAGTCTTGGCTGTGAAATAGAGCAAAGGAAACCACTTACATATTCATATATTAAATAGTTATGTATCAAGTGTGTACTATGAGTCAAGCACTCTTCTAGGTACTAGAAATAAAGTGGTGAAAGATAAACATTATCTTTACTATCATAAAACTTATGTATTTTTAGGAAAGACAAGTAATAAAAAGAAAAATCAAGAAATGAACATGATAATTTCTGATCGTACTAAGTAGTTTGAAGGAAATAAAATAGGACACTGGGAGAGAATGACTTGGGGAGGGCCAGGCTTCTGCAGATAGGGTATATTAGCTCAGAAGAGGAAGAGAATACTACTTGGCCTCCTAATTCATTGCCTCCTCTTCCTCCTCTCTCTGGGCACACAGCTAGACTGAGTTCCAGCCAATACATGTGAAGAGAAGTAATGTCACCATTTCTAGGCCTCACCCATAAAAACCTCTCCCACAAGCCTCCACATTCTTTTCCCATTCGAGTGTATTAGAATGGAGATGACCTTCCCTTTTCTCACCCTAGCAATCTTGAAATTATCTATCAAAACCATAAAATAGAAAGCATTTGGTGCCTGAATTATCCTTTGGAGTAAAGATACTATACCAGGAACACTGGCATATGAACAAGAAATACGTGTGTGTGATGTGTGCATGTATGAGTGTATGTAAGGACACAGAGATTGTGGTATTTTTATAGACATTATCATAAGAAGCCTAACAAAGATTGGTACCAGAAAGGGTGAGCCATCATAATAAAAATCTAAAATATGTGGCAGTGGTTTAGGTGTTGGGTAGCAAGCACCAACAGAACTGATAATGGAGTTTTCCAGATGTTACAGAGTAGCAGACCGTTTGGTAAAACTGTTGCCTGACTTGGGGAAGCTGATAAGATGCCTACCAAATCTGTACCTCTAGGAAGCATGTTTATAAAGGGTAAGAATAATTGGTTGTATCGAGCTGGTAATGTAAGAAAAAAGTTTACTCAGAAAATAATTGGTTGAATTGCCAATAGAAATGGAAAGGAATTGAAAGAATTCAGATCTGAGAGTCTGAAATGGTTGGAAAGGCATACTTCTTAAACCACACAGAGTTAGTAACAGATAAAACCAAAAAGAGGTTTTAAGCAATAGAGCGCCATTCATATTTAGCCCTGAAGCAAAGACCAGACCAAGGCTGTGGCCATCTCACCCCAAACTGTCAATGCTAGAAAGCCCCTACGTTGCTATTATTACCTGGGGTATAATGCATGAAGGCAAGCAAGTAAAGAAATCAATCAGACTCGAGAAATATGTCCAGGAAAAATTTGGAGTATAATTACAGGTACATGAAATAGGCTGGTATAAAATAAGTCATATGCCTACTAACTTCTTGAAAAGTTCTAAAAAAAAAAAAGTCTTTGAGAAAGCCCTTGTCATTTGGAGCCTATAAACAACTCTTGAGTTTTCAATGCCGCCCAAGCAGGAAGCATGCCATGAGAGATTTTTTCGCCCACATGTTTTCAGTGCCCACTTCAAGTGTGACCATGGAGACTGTGGTCAGGAGCCACCTGGTGCAATGGATAAATGAATTTCTGACAGACAGCAGAATCTGAGTCTAATCAAGAACTTTCTCCGCTCCCAATTTAGGAAACCTTCATGATGCCTTCCCAGCGAGATTTCATAAATGCTATGGACCAAGGTTTGCTGTGTGTCTTCCATTCTTCCTTTCCCTAATAAGAATTTTCACTTTGAATCTTATATTCTGGATCCGTTATTGTATATTAAGTGAGGGTACAGGCACATTTTACTTCTGGTTGATAAGTTGCTACATCATAAAGAGCCACATCTAGATCTAAAAAATATATATTGTGACTCACCTGAAAATACTGAACTTTAAGCTGGAGGCAGTGGTGGATAGGTCTTCAGGTTCTATCTCTTTAGAAGGAATGAATGTGTTTACTATGTGGAAGAAGAGAGCAAAGGGATATTTGAAGAATGTGAGAAAGGGCTGTAACACTGTCAGCTAATCATAAAACCCTATTCCTGATTCTTAAACAATTTCTCATTCTTTTTTGCAGTTAAACTAGTAATCAGTTGCCATCAAATCAATTCTGCCTCATGATGACCCCATGTGTGTCAGAGTAGAACTGTGCTCTATAGGGTTTTCAGTGGCTGATTTTTCAGAAGTAGATTGCCAGGCCTTTCTTCCAAGGCACCTCTGGATGGACTCAAACCTCCAGTTTTGCTATTAAGAGGTAACTATATGGCCTAGATCGTGTAGGCAAAGTTACGTGCACTGGTTCTGGGCCTAATCCATTAAAACCTCCCATGCAGGATCTTCCATATTCTTTTCTCTTCCTTAAGGCTGGAATGGAGGTTTTCCTCAGGGTAAATTTGGGAGCCAAGTGTTGAAGATGGTGGAGCCAAAATTTGAAAGGAGCCTGAGTTCCAGAATCATCGTTTGCAGGTGAGTCATCCAGCTAAAAACATCCTATTTTAACTGTTACCTGAAAGAGAATTCGTTTCTATGGTATTAAGTTCTGATGTTTTGGAGATTATATTTTATAGCAGCTATTATTACCTTAAGGAGTTCTGATGATGCAACGTTTAAGTGCTCAGCAGCTAGCCAAAAGGTTGTTGGTACAAACCCACCCAGCTGTTCCGTGGGAGAAAGGCCTGGCAATCTGCTCCCATAAAGGTTACAGCCAAGAATACCCTATGGGGATTCTACTCTGTCACATGGGGTTGTGATGACTCAAAATTGACTGAATGGCACACAACAACAAAAACCACATTGTTACCTTTGCTAACGTAGTTGGTTTCAGCTTCAAGTGAAGAAAATCTTCTTAAGATAAGCACCCTACAGAAGGTGTGGCTGTTCAAGGATATCATCAAAATCGTGGGAGGTTATCTTCTTCCACCATCCTCTGTTGGCCCTTGTTGTTCTTGTGTTTGTTGCTACATGGCCACAAAGTGGTTGCATGGCTTCAAACACTATGATCATATGCAAAGGCAGGATGTGGGATCGGCAGGTTATAGAGGAATTGTGCATGGGCTGCAAACCTTTTCACGATAACTCTTTTAATCAATGAAGGGAATCTTTCTCAGAATTCCCCCACCATACGTTTGCTGCCTTGACTGAGGGCTATGCTAACTTTCCCGTTCTTCCATTTCATAATTAGTGAGAAGAGATGTTTACCATCTAGATGTTCCTCAGAATCGATTCAGGTACCCAGACATTTTGCATATTGGTCCACCATATCGATGACATCATGTTGCTTGGACCACACAAGCAAAGACTTGCAAAACCGTTGGAAGACTTGGTAAGACATGTGCACCCCAGAGAGTAAGATATAAATCCTATGAAGATTTAGGGGCCAGCTACTTCAGTGATGTTTTTAGGAATTCAGTTATCTGGGGCATGTTGGGACAATCCATTCAAAGTAAAAGATAAAATACTGTATCTCTTTGTCTAGAAGACAGTATATTTCACACTTGAAGATACTGCTTTGACCCATTAACTGGGTGACAGGAAACACTGTCAGGTTTTCGTGGGGACTAGAGCATAAAAGAGTTCTGTAGCAGGCCCAGGATGCAAGTGGTCTTACTGCTTGGCCCTGTGACCTGATAGATTCTATATTATTACATATATCAGTAGTGGAAAAAGATACCATGTGGAGTTTATGGCAGCCCTAATAGGAGAATCACAACACAGACCCCTAGATTTCTGGTACAAGATCATGCCACCTACAGCTGAAATTATACTCTATTAGAAAAATAGTTCCTAGGAGATATGGGGAAGTTCACCATGTGTCTTTGTCATCTAGAGCTGCTCCAACAGAAATACCCCAAGTGAATGGTTTTGACAAAGAGAATTTATTCTCTCACAGTCCAGTAGGCTACAAGTCTAAATTCAGGGCATCAGCTCCAGGAGAAGGCTTTCTGTCTCTGTCAGCTCTGGAGGAAGGTCCTTGTGATGCATCAGTCTTTCCTTGCTCTGGGAGCATCTCAATGCAGGAACCTCAGGTCTAAAGGACGCGCTCTGCTCCCGGCACTGTTTTCTTGGTGGTGTGAGGTTCCCATGTGTCTCTGCTCGTTTCTCTCTTTTATATCTCAAAAGAGATCGCATTAAGACACTATCCAGTCCTGTCAACCTCATCAGTATAACCTTATCACAGTGACAGAATTTACAACACATAAGGAGATCCCATATAATCTCACCATGGTGACAGAGTTTACAACACATAAGGAAATCACATCAGATAACACAATCATATAGTACTGCAAATCATGACCTAGCCAAGTTGCCAAACACATTTTTGGGGGGACACAATTCAATCCATGACACCATGGAATATCAAGTGATCATGAAGCCAGAACTGTCCATTATGAGCTGATTTCTGAGAGACCCACGAAGTCAGAAGGAGTTAGCCCCAGAACTTAATATGTGAAGCATGAGGATGTGAGTAGTGCAGGGAGTGGAATATACTGGATGCTGTTGTACACCACCTATACCTTCCCTTCAGGACTAAGGTTCTCATTCCTCCAGTTTCTGGGAGTATTTTTGGCTGACAGCTCTCAGTCAGGGCCTTCCTCTGGGAATTGCCCCAGCCAAGGACAGCCCACGGTTATATCCTCTCACCTCAACCAATGACTATTTGATGAGTAGTTATAAATTCCTACCCTTTTGCCTCAAGTTAGAATAATTCTATAGACATATCCCAGCACCACAGCTCCTGTTTGGATAGAGGGATCTGCTAAGGCCTTTAATTTGACTGCATCCCTCTACCCAATCCTGCTTCCTTCACATCCCCTACAGGTATTGATTCCAAGGTCATTCCCCAGTAAACTTCCTATATGCAAGTCTCTGCCCCAAAGTCTATTTTGTGGAGAGTCCATACTAAAACAATGATTTAAAATGGCCCCTCTATAAAGATGATATTTGAATTGAGTGACAAGAAGGATATAGCCACAAGAATTATTTTTAAAACTGTCCCATGTAGCAGAATAAACTTTATTTTCCATCTATAATCTCTCTCTCTCTCTCTCTCTCTCTCTCTCTCTCTCTCTCTCTCTCTCACTCTCTCTCTCACTCGGGTAAACCAGTCATACTTCTATTTCCTGTTCTAGGAAAGTCAAAAAGAAGTTTTGGAGCCTTATCTTGATTTAAAAATTATGCTCATGTGAACTTTAAGCTGGATTGTACTAATGCCATACTTCAGTCAATTACAGGCAGAAAGTAAAAAGATAATTTTATCATTTCGGGATTTCAGGTCATGTGTACTGAGGGATTAATGTATTACGTGTTCACAATGTATTTTGTTAACTAGCCAGTAGGAGTTATTATCTAAGGAAATTCTTCATTAGGAGATTTTGGTGATTTTAGAGTACTTAAATGAAAATCAATATTTCTTATCTCTTTCAAAGCTTCCTAGCAAAGATCTTCACATTAGAATTCAATAAAGATCTGAAGTATCTGTATGTTTTTTATTTGATCTTTAACTGGGATTAGAGACACAATCTGTAACATGAAGTTAGGAGAGCATTTACTGAGTAGAAAATATTTTGGAGGGGTTTCTGCTAGCCAGATTGCAACAGCTTTGTTACTATTATCACCTTTTATTCTATAAAGAAATTGTTATGACATCTTGGGTCTTGATAATGTGATCAGCTGAAAGTCAGATATACAGGCACATAGCTGTCTTGGTTTAATCTCCACCAGACTGGCTATCTCCATATTATCAAAGTGGTTATTTTCATAAGAGTTTAATATCTAGATTAGGCAGGCATTCTGCTTAAGCAAAACCTATTATTACTATTTTTAATAGACAGCACCAAGGGAATGAGTTTCAATTTGTGAAGTATCAAGATACAAATGCATGGTTATTGATTTATTTATCTTTAAACATTTTTACAAGTTTTGGAGTAATATAAACTGGGTATCTATCACATCTGAAATGAGCTGTTGCCAGAAAAAAGAATAAATTTGCTAGCAAATTTTTCATTCTACCTTATTCATCAGTTATATAACTCTTCATGTGTTTTTAGATTTTTTGAGAGCATATAAAAAACACATATTCAATGTGTGCATAAAAATATATATGTGTATATACCAAAGTTCAGCAAACTACACCTTCTGTACTGGCCATTGGTCTTTGTAAATAAAGTTTTATTAGAACACAGTCATGATCATCTGTTTACATATTATCCGTGGCTGCTTTTGTGTTACAACAATAGAGTCGAGACATTGTGACAGACTATGTGGCATGGCCCACAAGCCTAACATATTTCCTATCTGTCTGTTTAAGAAAAAGCTTTTTGATCCCGATGTATACGTATTGCATCAGTTATCTTTGGCTGTGTAACTCTCCAACCTGAAAATTCATGGATTAAAACAATAATCATTTATTAGCCCTAAACCCTGAGGTTTGGCAATTTGGGCTGAGCCCAACTGGACAGTTCTTTCGCTGATCTCTCCTGGGCTGATTCAGTTGGTGGCAGTCAGCTGGTGGCCCAGTAGGAGGTCCATGGTCCATGATAGCTTCGTTTCTGTGCCTGGTGGTTGGTGTTCACTGTCAGCTGGGACCTCTATCCCAGTTGGTCTTTTATCCTTAGGAAGGCTAGCATCAGTTTCTTCACATGGTGTAATAAGGGCAACATTCCATGAACGCAGGAACAGAAGCTACAAGACTGCTTGAGCCCTAGGCTTGACATGTCACATCTACCACAAGGCCAGTTATGTGGTCAATCAAGTTTCAAGGAGATGTAGAAACTGACTCTACTTTTGTGGCAGGAGTGGCAAAACTACTTTTTTAAAGAGTATCTTATAGACCATTGGAGGAAGTTATGGCCATTGTTTGCAATGTACCACACTTCCATGCATGCTGGATTACATTAAGACCATATTATCTGGCAATTTCAGGAAACGACATGTTCCATGTAGAAATGCTTTCCAGGACTTCAAATATAAACTATTTTAAAACTTGGGAATACTCGTGGTATAAAATTTTCAATACTACTTGGCATTTTATCCTGCCTTCCTATATAGAATATGCTCACTGTAACTTAAACTTTATTGATGAATAAGTCTGTCATTCTTTAGTGTTATTTATTTAAAAAGAAAACAAAAAACAGTTGCCATCAAGTCAATTTTGACTCATGGTGACCCCATAGGGTTTTCGATGGCTGTGATTTTCAAAAGTGAATCACCAGGCCTTTCTTCAGAGGCACTCTGGGTGAATTCAAACCACCAACCTTTCAGTTAGTAGCTGAGTGCTTAACCATTTGCATTACCCAGAGCCAACTAGCATTATTGATACAGGTCTCTAATTTAACCATACTCTCAGGGTGTGTTCAGGTGTGTAGTGGTATGGAACCAATCTAATCCAATCCAATCCTGTTGCCATCCAGTTGATTTTGACTCATAGAGACCCTATAGGACAGAGTAGAACTGCCCCATAAGGCTTCCAAGGAGCGACTGGTGGATTCGAACTGCTAACCTTTTGATTAGCAGCTGAACACTTAACCACTGCGCCACCAGGGCTCAGTTGTCCCTAAACCAACTGGCCAAATAACATTTTTTTAATTCTATGCTGTCTTTTATTTTAAAATAACACAGTATCATACAACAATTCTTGCCCTTTGATCCTTCTTCTAGCAATAGCCTCAGATTTTATTTGCTCTTCCTAATGATCCTTCTTCTAGCAATAGCCTCAGATTTTATTTGCTCTTCCTAATTTTCTGCTTCCAGCTTCTAGCTGGAAAATTACATTTAAAGTAATGTTAGGATTGTGTCTAAAGTAAAAGTATATGGTTTCTCTCTCTGAAAGCCTTCCCCAAACAGCCTTCAGTTTTAATACAATTTAATTCAGTTAAGTCACCGAGACGTCTCAGAAGAGCTGGTCCAGGTTCGGAGACCAGCTGTGAAACTGGTGTCTCTCTAACAGGTAGCATGGAAGAGTCAGCCTCTGAGGAGAGTTGTATTATCTGGGTCTCATGGAATTGGTGTTTCTAATTTAAAAGCACCTGAATAAAACTCTTTATTTAATTTTTTATTTTAAACACATTTGAAAAGAACCAACATTTTATTAGTAAAGAATTGATTGTTTTGCATACTCTTTCTCTCTCTCTACACACACACACACACACACACACACACACACACTATATTTTACACGATAAAAACCTGTTTCTCAAGTAACCTCTAATCTTTATGTATTAGAATTGGTAAAGTCTTTTAGAAATAAGTATACAAAAACAAAATTACATGTTGGTCTTATATATTTATTTGGACTCTATAGTATTCAAACACTCATTTTTAATCAGTTGTCAACATATCAAGAATTGTGGATTTCACATAAAAATCTATATATTTGGTTTATATAAAATGTTAGAAGATCTGACAACGCCATTCATTGCCTCTTTCCCACCTGGTAATTACCCAGAAAGCTGGAGCACTGGTGACACGTTCAGATCAGCAACATTCTCTGGTTCCTGCTCTTTCACACCACGCTGTCCATGCGGCATCTAAATTTGGGATCCTGGTTTTATATTAATTTTTCCTTGAATCTGAATTTGTCCTTACTGGACTGAATGTGTTTGCTTGCATTCACATCCTAGGGATTCCTGTGGGGATTCCTCTGACTTTTTCTGCAAGAAGTTAAGATCAATTTCTAAAACACCAGCCTTTCTTTCTTAAGTGCTCCTGCTGATTTTCTGTTTCTGTGGGTTTTTAGGAAATAGTGGCTGTTTTGTAGCATCTGCATTTGCATTGCATCATGCTGATGGAAAAGAGATAACTTTTCTTTGTCTACTCAGGAAAGCAAAAACTCTTCCTTTCATTTTTTTGTATTTGTTACTTTGGCCCTGTGTGTGAGAGTGTGTGTGTATGTGTGTGTGTGTGTGCATGCATACATGTGTCTGTGTGAAGTTCCTTTTTCTCAGGTACACAGGCTAAAATTACTTGTGATACTATTTTTTTTTTCTCCTGTGGGAAGCTGTCTTGTCTTTGACAACTGGTAAATGGGCTAAGTCTGAAGATTTCCTTCCCATTAAGGATTGTGCATACCTTCATGGTCAAGGTCAATTTACTCTCAGATCACATCGGTTTTCTAGTCTTAATGACCACCTGACCATCAATCAAATTCAGTAATGATGAAGAACAAAGATTACAACCTCCAGTATGGCTTACGCTTAAACATGAAGAAAACAAAAATTCTCATAACTGGATCAATAAACAACATCATAATAAATGGTGAATAAATTGAAATTTTCATTCTACTTGGGTCAACAATCAATGCCAATGAACACAGCAGTCAAGAAATCAAATGATGCACTGCGTTGGGCAAATCTGCTGGAAAAGACCAGTTTTAAGTTTAAAAAAGCAAAGCTATCACTTTGAGGGCTAATGAGTACCTGATCCAAGGCATGGTATTTGCAACTGCCTCATAGGCAGTCGAAATCTGGACAATAATAAAAGAAGATAAAAGAAGAATTGCTGCATTCGAATTGTGGTATTGGCAAAGAACACTGAATATACCATGGATTGCTAAGAGAATAAACAAATCAAACTTAGGAGAAATTCAACCAGAATGCTCCTTAGAAGTGAAGACGGAAAGACTATGTCTTGCTTACTTAGGCAAGTCATTAGGAAAGAGCATTTGCTAGAAAACTACATCATCTTTGGTAAAGCTGAGGGTCAGTAAAAACTAGGGTAACTCTTATTCAGTTGGATTGATATGATAACCACACAATGGACTCAAACATACCAACAATCACGAGGAAGGCACAGGACTGGGCAATCTTTTGTTCTGCTATACTTAAGGTCGCGTGAATTGGAGCCCACTAAAGGCAACAACAATATGACCTCATACTGACAGTTTTATCCATATGGTATGTTCAGATGTTTAATTTTTAATGATCCTCCTTTGCTCACTCTCTTTCTCTACCCATCACACATCCCACGTTTTAAAATTCTCGCTGTATATACAGGAGTACAAAGAGATGCAGTGTAGAATGAAAAGATTATAATGAATGCAATGCCTCTTCTTGTTGTTGTTAGGTGCCATCGAGTTGATTCCAACTCATAGAGACCCTATGTACAACAGAATGAAACACTGCCCGGTCTCACACCATCCTCATGATTGTTGTTATGCTTGAACCCATTGCTGCAGGCACTGTGTCGATCGATCTTGTTGAGAGTCTTCTTCTTTTTCGCCGAGCCTCTACTTTACTAAGCATGATGTCCTTTTCCAGGGACTGATCCCTCCTAATAACATGTCCAAAGTACGTGAGACAAAGTCTCGCCACTCTCATTTCTAAGGAGCGTTCTGGCTATACTTCTTCCAAGACAGATTTGTTCATTCTTCTGTCAGTCCATGGTATATTCAATATTCTTCGCCAACACCGTAATTCAAGGACATCAATTCTCCTCTGATCTTCCTTATTCATTGCCCTGCTTTCACATGCATATGAGGTGATTGAAAACATAATGACTTGGGTCTGGCTCACCTTAGTTGTCAAGGTGATATCTTGCTTTTTAACACTTTAAAGAGATCTTTTGCAGCAGGTATGCCCAATGCAGTGTGTCATTTGATTTCCTGACCTTTGCTTCCATAGTTGTTGATTGTGGATCCAAGTAAAATGAAATCCTTGACAACTTCGATCTTTTCTCCATTCTTCATGATGTTGCTTGTTGGTCCAGTTGTGAGAATTTTCTTTTCTTTATATTTTGTTTGGAATGCCTCTTGAGTATGACTAAAATTCATTCCCTCCTCTCCCTGCCCCACTATTAACACATTTTTATAGGCAAATTGCTTATGCTTTAGGGTTGCTCATGATTCTTTAAAAACCCTTCCCTTTCATAGGTCAAGAGCTGCTTTGCATGTCTATCTGGGCTTGTGATGAGATATATTGTAGATTGAAAGTAAATGTGATTGAGTTTTTTTGAACCACAATTTCTGTGACAGATATGCTTAATATTTGAGAAATCAAATGCACTAGAAAGATGTGACCCAGAAATTATTTGCAGATAACCCCACATATTCCCAAATTTTCATGATTTACAATGTAATATTTCCTTACTAATATTTTACAGAAATTGACTCTACTTTTTTTTAAATCTTATTGTTGTACTTTAAGTGAAAGTTTACAATTCAAGTTAGTCTCTCACACAAAAATTTATACATACATTGTTATGTGACCCTAGTTGCTCTCTCTATACTGTGACAGCACCATCCTCCTTTCCACCCCGGATTTCCTGTGTCCATTCAACCTACTCCTGACCCTCTCTACCTTCTCATCTCACCTCTGGACAGGAGTTGCCCATTTAGTTTCATGTATCTACTTGAGCTAAGAAGCACACTTTTCATGAATATCATTTTATGTCCCATAGTCCAGTCTAATCTGTGTCTGAAGAGTTTGCCTCAGGAATGGTTTTCATTCTGGGTTGACAGAGAGTCTGAGGGCCATGCTCTCTGGGATTCCTCCACTCTCAGTCAGACCATTAAGTCTGGTCTTTTTACTAGAATTTGAGTTCCGCTCCCCACTTTTCTCCTGCTCCATCAAGGACTCTCTGTTGTGTTCCCTGTCAGGGTAGTCATTGGTGGTAGCCAGGCCCCATCTAGTTCTTCTGGTCTCAGGCTGATGAAGTCTCTGGTTTATGTGGCTCTTTCTGTGTCTTGGGTGAATACTTTCCTTGTGACTTTAGTGTTCTTCATTTTCCTTTACTCCAGGTGGGTTGGGACCAATTGATGCATCTTAGATGGCCACTCACTAGCTTTTAAGACCCCAGATGCCACTCACCAAAGTAGGATGCAGAACATTTTCTTAATAAACTTTGTTATGCCAGTTGATCTAGATGTCCCCTGAAAGCCTGGTCCCCAGACCCCTGTCCTTGCTAGTCTGTCCCTCGAACTGTTTGGTTGTATTCAGGAAACTTCTTAGCTTTGGTTTAGTCCAGTTGTGCTGTCCTTCCCTTCACCCAAGATAATTCTTGTATACTATCTAGTTATTGACTCTACTTCTTGATGGAGGTAGTCTTAGTCATATTTTAACAGTGTCTTATAATATTTTCATGGTGCCACTGGGACAAATGAAATATATAACATCCTTTTATTAAGTAGTTAAGTCCAAAAACATTGTGTTTCTTTCCTAACAACCTGGTGTCCATTGTGCAACTTCTGAAACCTTGGAATCAGACTGGACACTTCCATTCTCGTTTCCTGTCCCACATTGATTTTCTCATGGTGCTCAATTTTTGTCAAAACTGCCAAAAACCCAGTTTCAAAAATATATGACATGGTTGAAAGCAATGTAGCAATCTAATACTGAAACTGAACTACTTCCAGCTAGTAGTTTCCAGTGTCTGGCAATTATCACTGTGATTTTATGGTGGTGCCTAGGGCGGTTTAACATGTAGTTTGGGGATTACTAGTCTAGGTGTTGAATGAACACATAGGTATACATCTCTATACCTTACATAGTTCAGTGAGTAATTTTGCATTTTAGATATTTAACTTATAGAAAGTTTGTGGCTTCCTGACATTTTAAGGATAGACAGGTCATTAGTAATCATTATGTAAAAACTCTTCACTTGAATCGTGAGGAAACTAAGGCTTAGAAATGTTAAGGGCCTTGCCCACTGTCATATCTTTTTTCACTTTCTTCAAAATTTTATTATTATGTCACTTGGTGCTATTGCATATAAAATATTTTAGTTTGGAAAATGGCACGCAGCCTCTTTGATAATGCAACACTAATGTACCAAGTCTAAACTCAAATAAAATACAAAAACAAATGGATTAATGTCAAATGATTTCCACTGCTCACATGTATTTTATTGCATATTTTGCTCAATGTGGAGTACAGGATTCATTTTGGCAATAGGTAGAACAATTTCCTGAACACTAGATCTTACTTGTGTCTAATATTTCCCAGTGCTAGATTCATTCATGTGAGACCTCAAGGACAAGAATGGCTTGATATGCCACTAGACTTGAACAGCTACTTCTGCTCCATCTCTCTCACCCCCACACTGCTCCCAAAGCCGGTTCGCTTATGACCTTCCTCCTACTGCCAGGAATGATATTTTCCCTTTGTCTAAATATCTCCTTTTCCAATGTGCACTTTACATTCCATCAATTTTTTTCCCTTGATGACATCCTTCTCAGTAGAGTCTCCAGCCTTATTTAACCCCTATTATCCATGCCACCCACTTGATTCCCAGAATTTACTATATTATATGGTAAAATAAAGGCATAATTTAAACAATTAATTCCAATTGTTTACTCTAAATTTGCAATTTAGCCATCACTTGGCTACTATTTTGTTGATGTAAATTTGCATCATGGAGGATTATATGTACAGAAATATTTAGATCAACTATGTGAACAAAATCTTCAAATTTATTGCCCAGAGGTCTACTTCGTGAGTCAGTAAACTACAGCCTGTGGACTGTTCATGTGTTGCCTGTGAGCTAAGACTGGTTTTATAATTTTAAATGGTTGCATTTGACAGCTATATGAATACCTACATAATAGTCTCAATTTTGCTTTTGACACTCTGAAAAGCCAAGGTGGCACAATGGTTTAGCACTCAGCTGCTAATCAAAAGGTGGCTGGTTCAAACCCACCAACTACTACATGGGAGAAAAATATGGTAGTAAGCTTCTGTGGAGATTTACAGCCTAAGAAACCTTACGGAGCAGTTCTACTCTATCGAACAAGATCACTATGAGCCAGAAGTGATGCAGTGGCACACAACAACATGCTTAAAATATTTTATTCTCTGGCCCTTTCCAGAAAAAGTTCACAGATCATTGGTATGCTTATTTCTTTGCCCATGTTAATGCTATGCTTATCACTGTAAGCTAAGTAAAAGTACTTAAGCTAAATTATTTTTTTTTGGTGATTCAACTACATTTAAGTTTAATAAATCAAATTCTGTTGACGTCAATAAACACTCATGTAGATTCTATTTCAAAATAGGTATTATGCTAGGTCCTGGGGATGTAAAAATTAATAATATAAGAAGCTCCCAATTCAATTGAATCGCCTCATTTTACTTGTAGAATACCACTTTTACATTTCATTTTATGTATTATATTTGAAGTTGTTTACCATCTTTATAAGTTAGGATTGAAAATTGCCCTTTAACTCTTGTGATCAATGATAAAGTTAGCTGAAGGTAAGAAAGTAACTTTTCTATCTCCTAAAATACATACCCTAGTTCAGGTATTTGACTTGTTTTATTGCCTGTTCAACCAATTCACAGTAGAAATTGAAAAACGCCCACGGAGCTTTTGTTGTAGTAAGGCATAACAACAAAGGCCAGCTTCAGTGGTATTTCTTCCTCTGAATAGACTAGGCCTATTTAAATGAGTTGCTCCCAATTTTTATATGAGCATCATTGTATAAAGTAACAGTCATCAAACATAAGATATGAATGCTTTTCTTCATACATTTAGCAGAAACTTGAACTCCATCATTTACCGTTTACTACTTAATACCTCAAGTTATTTGATGCTGCTGGAAAACAGTAGGCATGCCTTAATGTCTTCTATTCAGTTTTAAAAGAAATCACATTGTGATATATATGGCATTTTTCCCCCAAAGTATCCATTCAGTTCCACAAAATAATTTCAAAAATGTGTATTTCATGGACACAAAGAAGAGTTTTGTGGCTGTTAGAAAGTTAAAAAGGAAAAGGTTATTTATTTAAAGTGGTTCACAAATGTGCCCACCCAAAGAGACAAGATAAAATAATTACACTCATAAATGACAGCAAGTTCATTGAGTAGAATAATGAAAATATTAAACCAAAAACCGAACCTGTTGCCATCAAATTGATTCCGACTTATAGCAACCCTATAGTACAGAGTAGAACTGCCTTCATAGAGTTTCCAAGCTGCGCCTGGTGGATTAAAACTGCAAACCTTTTGGTTAGCAGCCATAGCTCTTAACCACTATGCCACCAGGATTGAAAATATTAGGTGACATTTTATTCGTTTCCCTAACATTTAATTTTTTAAGTTCTATTTTTTTAATAATTAATGATGCAGCACCTATGTGCTAAGAGAATCATTGTTTTAGTCTTGCCTTTTACTCACAAAGGCTTTTCAGCTTATGTCAGAGGCTGCCATTCATTTATTCACTCAACTAATATTTACTAAGCACTTACTATTTCCTGGAGTCATTGAGTAGTGCAAATGGTTAACACTCTGGGCTGCTAACCCAAGGGCTGGAGGTTCTTGTCCACCCAGAGGTGCCTCAGAAGAAAGCCCTAGTGACCTACTTCCAAAAAATCAGCTATTGAAAACCCTATGAAACACAGTTCTACTCTGATACACAGGGTGTCGCTGTAAGCCAGAATCTACTCAAAGACAACTGGTATTATATCCTGGGCAATCTATGACACCAAATTTTTGTCATTTACTCAGATTTGGTTTCCCTCCAAAGTAAAATAAATAAGCACTTCATAAATATCAACCATTTTAAAATCTACAATAAAAATAGGAATTTCCTTTTTAAAATTTAACATTTTTATAAGCGGCAAATAATAATATAAAGTAATAATATAATGTATTCTCCACAATGTTACATTCTTGATATTAGTCAGTTCATTTTGTAAGTCGTTATTTACAATATTGATTTGCGATGCATACAATAATGCATGATATGTGACTCAATTCCTGTTGGCTGTTTTATGAGGAACACTCATATTATACATCTTTTAAGCAACTTTATCTCTAAAGTAAAGTGCACAGTTAATCGTTTCCCAAATCCTTATCCCAAGTCCAAGGTGGTCTTCACTTATCTTAGTTCCTTTGAATTCTAGCTAGATTTTCACTTCACTTCTACAATTTTTTCTGGTTTTTATCTTCTAGCCTTTTATCTTAATGGGTGGTGAAAAACCCCGAGGCAATGCAGAGCCAGGTAACTAGAGCTAAAGACAGACAGTATCACAACTTCTACAACTGTATTTAGATTCATGGTCTCAGCTTTGAATTTCTTTTACTGCTCACTATTTTTACTATACCTGTCAAAGTGTCAATTAAATGAGTCAATCAGTTATCTATTGTTTATCAGCAAAAACAAAATCCAGGTTACATGGCACTGTATGAATTATAAAGCACTTCCATATCTAGTGCTGCATTTATTCACTCTTAAAAATTCAGTGAATAGGTAACACAGCTAGTTTCATTATTATTATTACCGTTTTTTACTGATGACAGTACTGAGGTCCAGTGGTCCATGTAGCGTTTTCTAATATTACGCATGCTAAATTTTCTTGGGTGGTGTAAATGCTAAGAGCTCCTGGGTGTTATAAATGTTTAATGTGCTCAGTCTGCTAACCCAAAGGTTGGAGGTTCGCGTCCACCCAGAAGTGCCTGGAAAGAAATGTCTGGCGATCTACTTCTGAAAAACCCACCATTGAAAGCCCTATGGAGCACAGTTCTACTCTGACACACGTGGGGTTGCTGTGAGTTACAACTGACTACACAGCAATTGGTTTTTAGTAAATTTAGAACTGGAACTTAGACTTAAGGTTTCTTATTTCAAGTGTCACATTTTCTTGTACCATTTTATCATGTCTCCTTTTTTCACATTCTTCACTGAAATCAAGTACTGAGAACAAAACAAAAAAACAGTACCATACCAAACATTGTGAGAGATGTGAAACAGTATTACTCGGAGAACTAAATGTGATAAATATATTTCTAACATGAACAGGCACATTAAAAATCACTGTTAAAAACAGAAACACCGAACAGTTTTATAGGAAGAAACATTATTTTAGGATAATCAGAGGAAGGACAAGACGGTATATAATCTGTCTCTTCAAGAATGAGTACAATGTTTAATGTTAAGAGGAGTGGCAAGACCATTCAGGAAATGAGCCATAAAATGAAAAAAATTGAAATGATAATGTATGAACCACATGATAATGGACATGAAATGTTTGGAAAGTGAGTTATTTGGTAATTAGTTTGAATAATGTTCAAGAATATGGACTTTGGAGTCAAATAGACAGAGTCCTCCACTTATTACCTTGATGAACTAGCACAATTATTTAAGCTTTCTGAGATTCAGTTTCTTTATTTTAAAACTGTGGCCATACAGTTTATTATTAAACGCTTATTTACAATTGAGCATAGTGGTTAAATAAGGGCTAGGGCTTTGGAATTAGACTATCTGAATTTTCCTTCCAGTTCTGCCACTTAATAGCTGTATAATCTTGAGAAAGTTAATTAAATTCAGTGTCTCATATATGAAATGAGGATAAAGTTTATATCTAATCTGTAGAATGTAAGATTAAATGGGATAGCTCTTGTAGTAGATTTACCAAGGATCTGGGCCATGATAAATCTCAAATATTAGATATTATTAATATTGTCTGTCTTTCCCACTTGTCTGTAAGCATCTTGAGGACAGAAAGTGCATCTGTTTTATTCACCACTGTATCAATCACACAGGACTCAGCATACTGCCTGGCACATGGTACCTTCTCAATAAATGCTTAGCAAAAGTATAACTTTATAATATAGCTATCTCAAAATATGAAATAAAAGACTTCAACCTTAAAATTGTGGGCATAACTGACAAATCTCAGGCTGCTGAAATGAATAAATGTGTCATGCATAAATCCACTTAGTCCTATGCCTGGCCCAGTGTAGATCTCAACTGGCAGCAGCCATGAGTAGTAGCAGGAGTATGCCTAGGCTCCTGGAGTCAGGATGACTATCTAATGTCAGTGTCTACAAAGTATCACAGCATCCCTGTGACTGTTTTCAGCTTGCACTTCTAACAGGATGTTACTTTCAATGTTAAAGGAGAAACAAGCTATGATACCAGACAGCACAATGCAGAGACTGGTGGGAAGAAGATGTGGTAATACTCAAAGAGGAGAAAAATGGAAAGAAGCTGCAGGTCAAACAAAAACAAAATGAAGCCTTTTCTAGGACAAAAAATAACTAGCAACAGGGTTTTTTTTGTTGTTATTGTTAATTTTTTAAGTATAATGTCCATAAAGACTAAATTTTCAAATAAATTGGCATGACTTCAGTGAACAATGTCAGAGTTAAGCCATTTTTATTCTGTCTCCTTCCCTTAAAACACACTGAACACGTATACACACACAAAAGGGTAAAAAAAAAAAAAAAAAGCAAAAACTTCAATGTGGCAAAAAAAAAGCACACTAACTTCAAACCTAAAACTGTAAAAATCCCTGTCACATGCTAGAAATTGGATCCAAACAGAGGAAGATGTTTAAAGATGATATTTATTCCTTAGACCTTGGACCACTACCCATAAAAACCACTTGCCATCAAGTCAACTCTGATTCATGGCAACTGCGTGTGTGTCAGAGTAGAACTGTGCTCCATGGGATTTTCAATGGCTGATTTTTCAGAAATAGATAACCAGATCCTTCCAGGGCATCTCTGAGTGGACTAGAATCACCAGCCTTTTGGTAGCAGCCAAGCACATTAACTGTATGCACCACCCTGAGACTCCTGGACAACTACAGACTTCTCTGAAAGAGTGCCATGGTCCTGAAAAGGTAATTCAGTAATCCTTGGAGGAAAGTGTTGACAAATGTGAACGGCTGAGGGAGGAAAGGCTAGTAACCCCATGAAGACCCAAATCTACAAGGCAAAACAGGAGAGGACATCCTAAAGTGGATAGCTGCTGGCATGCCCTTTTATTGTCTTTAATCCTGCTTTTAGCACCCAGAAATAGTCGGAAATAAGAGAATAAGGAGGAAGAGGAAGCAGTGAATATCTGATTATATCCTAGAAAGACTTCACTGTAAGTCACAGTCACATCCTGAAAGCCAAGCTCTGAACAGAGATGTCCATAAACTGGAGAACACAACAGATGTTACGATATGATATGTGTTAGTGATTAAGTTGTGCACACCCAAATATGTGTTGGAATCCTAACTTCTATCTGTGGATGTAATCCTCTTTGTAAGTAGAATTGTCTTTGTTATGTTAATTAGATCATACCAAAATAAGGTGGTTTCTAAATCTAATCACTTCTGAGTTATAAAAACAACAGATTGGACACAAACATGCACACATGGGAAAGATAGTCTCTGTGTGAGGGTGATGTAAAAGTCAAGGAACCAAGGAATGCCTGGGACTACTTACAAGGAAAGAATTGACACAGGCAAGACTCCGATTTGGACTTTTACCCTCCAGAACTGTGAGAAAATCAATTTCCGTTCTTTAAAGCCACCCACTTGTGGTATTTCTGTTACAACAGCACTAGGAACCAAAGAATGTGAGACAACAAACCCAAACCACAATTTCAGGTTATTCTAAGGCCAGTGCCACATTCTCGTCCCACCTGCTTAATCCTTATTCTGTTCATCTTCAAGTAGCTACCCAGTGTTATGGACTGAACTGTTCCCTACAAAAATGTGTGTTGTAAATCCTAACCCCTATAGTTGTGTTTGTAATTCCATCTGGGAATGGGTTTTATTTGTGAATGAGAGTATATCAGCGTAAGGTATGTCTTAAGCCAGTCGCCACTGAGATATAAAAGGAGCAGATAGGCACGGAGAAGCAGGTAGAGATGCGGAAGATAGATGCCAAGCCATATGAAGATTGCTGAGGAAAAGAAGCTAAAAAGAGACAAAGACCTTTCTCCAGAGCCAACAGAGGAGAGAAAACCTTCCCCTAGAGCCTGCACACTGGATTCAGACTTCTAGCCTCCTCAGCTGTGAGAAAATAAATTACTGTCCTTTAAAGCCACCCACTTGTGGTATTTCTGTTATAACTGCATTAGAAAACCAAGACACCCAGATAGAATCGCCTCCACTGAATTAAAGTAATAACAGAAAGACACCGGCATAAGTCCCAGGGACTACAACTTTTAACTTTGCATAGAGTAGTGTCCAGAATGCCATTTAACAAATGCTACCGATGGCTACTTCTGGGTGAGTGGCGTTCTTCCTTGCTCTTCTATGTCTTACTTATATTTTCTTAAAAATGAAAAGTAGTTTTTAAAAATAAAGCAGTAATTTTAAAGTGAACATCTGACAATTGGATAAGCAAATAAAACATAATACAAGAAAGCAATAGCCAAGAAGAGAAAAGTAAGGGGAAGTAACTATGGAACACAAAGAAGGTCAGAAGAAGTTAGACAATGAACAATGAGAAATGATCTATCCATTTACTCAGCCGCACCTGTGATGTACCAGATACAATCCAGTTGTTGGAGAGACAGAAATAAAAGACAAGAGTTACAGTGAACAAAGAACTCATAGTCTAGTTGAGGGAGACAAATAAGGAACAAAACAATTTTAATAGAGTATTTCTTATTGTAGACTAATGTGCAGACTGCTATGGGTCAGCCTTGTTTCTGAACATTTAAATGTTGCCAACTTTCCCAGGCAGTAGAGCAAATGGTTAAGCACTAGACTGCTAACCAAAGGTTGGCAGATTGAATCCACCCAGAGGCACCTTGGAAGAAAAGCCTGGCAATCTACTTCTGGAAGATCATAGCCATTGAAAACCTATGGAATACACTTCCATTCTGAAACACATGGGGTTGTCATGAGTTGGAATCCACTCCACAGCAACTGGTATGGTACTCTGAAATGGAGTGCTTATCCAACAATACCTTGGTGCTGGCTCTTGCTTCTGTCTGTTTTCCCTTCAAGCAGGAAATAATGAGGCACAGATAGGTAAAGACAAAAGTATTCGTTTATGGACGTGTAACGGATTGAATGACACCCCCCAAAGGATTTATCTACTTCCTGATAGACACCTGTGAATGTGACCGTATTTGGAAAAAGGATCTTTGAAGAAGTAATTAATTTAAGGATCTTGAGCTGAGGAGATCATTCTGGCTTTTCTGGATGGGCCCTAAATCCTGTGACAAGTGTCCTCATAAGAAAAAGGCAGAGAGAGATTTGAAACAGACAGAAGAGGAGGCAGGGTAAAAATAGAAGCAGAGACTGGAATGATGTGTTTACAAGCTAAGGAATGCCAAGGACTGTCAGCAGCCACCACAAGTTAGGAGAGAGGCATGGAAAAGATAGTCCCTGAGACACTACGGAGGAAGTGGGGCCTTGCCAACACCTTAATTTCTGTTGTTTTAAAGTCACCAAGTTTATGGTAATTTGTTATAGCAGCCACAGGAAACTAAGGTAAGAAAAGTGAACGTAGTTGAAGGAGAAAACTGGCTAATGGTCTTTATTATCATTATTGTTATTATTATTATTATTTTTATATGTAGTGCCAGGAGCCCTGGTGGCACAATGGTTAAGAGCTCGGCTGCTAACTGAAGGTCAATGGTTCAAACCCACCAGCTGTTCCTCAGGAGAAAGACGTGGTAGTCTGCTTCCATAAAGATTTACAGCTTTGGAAACCCCATGGTTCTACTCCGTCCCATAAGGTTGCTATGAGTCGGAATTGACTCGATGGCATTTTTTTTTTTTTTTTAATGTGTTGTATGGGAGGAAAGGAAACCTGGCAGCATAGTGATTAAGTGCTATGCTGCTAATGAAAAGGTCAGCAGTTTGAATCCACCAAGTGTTCCTTGGAAACTCTATGGGGCAATTCTACACTGTCCTGTAGGGTTGCTATCTGTTGGAATTGACTTGATGGCAACAGGTTTTTTTTTTTATGAGAGGAAAGATGTTTTTTCTAAATGGTGATAGAGAAGGTGTTGAGGAAGGGTTTCAGTGGAGAAAGTCTGACACCAAAACTGTGGAAAATGGGAAAATATTAATTAGGGACATGCCAAACTACTGCCCATCTAACTTTGGAGATCCCACATTTTCAGTTGCAAATCCCCAAGGTGGTTTTATTATGAATTTTTCTATTGGTGATCAGTAATGTGGGAGTCTAAGAGAAAAAAATGATTAGCTTAGATTATTTTGTCCATGAGGGAGAAGAATGACAAGAAAGTAAGGAAGTGACTAACATTGGAAAGAAATGGTCACTGTGTTGATTGCCTGTGAAGTCATAGTTGTGTTCAGGAAAAGGATGAGGCCAGTAGAGAACTAATTGAGAAACTGTGAAAACAGAAAAAAGAAGGAACAAAAAGAGGAAGGGAGGAAGGGAGGGAGGGAGGAAGGAAGGAAGAAAATAAAAAAGGGAAATCAGGTGCTGGAAGCTTGAAGGAGTTTGTGGTCAGAGAGTGATGCACCAGAATTTAAGACAAAACAGCTGAAACAGGTTTAGATGATGTCAGGTTTTCAGGACTTTACTTTTGTGATGAGTGGGCCAAAGTACGAGGGCAAGGAAAGAGTGTGGAAGTCCAGTGGCAACCAGTCAACTATGTCCAGGAATCCAGATCATGCTAGAATCGAGAGATTCTTTTTTTCTTAAGTTTCATTAAATATTGCTAAATTCTCACTAAATGTTTCATCAGTTGCCCAGTGGAATAGGAATAAGAAATTAACACAAAAGTCCACTATAAGGATTTTTTTTATTAAAAAGATGTTTCAGACTTCCAGCAACATGGTGCTCTAGGCAGAAGCACCATGCTGTCCCTCCACAGCAAAGATCTGAAAAACTCAGAGAAACAGAGAAAACAGCAACCCTAAAACCCTAAGCATCAAATGAAGAGATAAAGAACTCAGCCAAGCACCAAATGGAATAAGAAACTGACAGAGAACAGAGAGTGAGGAGACACACATGCAGAGGTCCCCTATCAGCTAATGCAGCACAGATCCACCATCCTGGAATCCTATCAGAGACCAGCAGACAGGGGATACAAGAAAACAGCTTCATGGAGCTTCCAGCAGGAGACAGAAATACCAGTAACCAGTGATATACGCTTTTCCACCCCCCCACCCTTCTTCACCCCCACTCAGCCTCCTCTGCTTCCCGCAGCCACAGTCTCTTGGCAGGGAAGCACCAGCTGCTTGGATCCCACCTGACCACACTGGCCGACTCCCTGAGTGCCATTTGTTGGCTGCTGGTGTTACTTTTTTCTGCTTCTTTTGATTTCTTCTTTACCTCTCACCACCTCCCGCTCCTTTCGCTCAAATACCTGGCTCCGTGCACCAGCTTTTCTTCTTCCTGAAAGGCTGTGAAACTCCACTCGAATGTGAAACTGCTTCCTGGTCCTTGCTGCCAAGCTTGTGTGATCCTGGGGCTTTTTTGTTTGTTTGTTTTCTTTTTCTTTTCTTGAATTGGGAGCCCGTTCTAGCTGGGCAGTACTGCATGGCTTGGGACCTACCCCCTCACTTTCCGCAGACACGCAGAGGGATCCCTGAGAGCATTTCTTTTTTCATGGGGTTTTTTTTTTCTTCTTCTTTTTTTTTTAATTTGTTTTGTTTTCTTTTCCCTTTTGGTCTTTCTTCATTACTCAGTTTCTAGTCTCTCTATACCTTCCTTCTCTTTCTGTCCCCTGAATACCTGGTGCTAAGTGACACCTCTACACCTTCTAGCCAGGCTGTACTTCAACACCTGGTAACAACTTCCCCAGACCTCGTAGCTGCACTGGTGGGATCCCTGGGAACTTTGGGATCCCTGGGAGCTTTTCTTTTCTTTTTTCTTTCTAATTTTTATTTATTCATTCTTTTCTTTTTTTCTTCTTCTTCCCCTTTTTGTTATTCTCCATTTAATAGTCTCTCATCTCTCCACTCCAACAGCATGCTCCTCTAACTCTCTTTTTGGTTTGTATGTTTTTGGCTTCTCTTTTTCTCTCCTTTCTCCCATACCCATCTTACCTCCACACATCACAATATCCCCCTCCATACTGCCTGACTGCACTGTGCACTTAACATCACACCACCAGGCATGGCCTACTGAAACCTGCCCTGCACTGCATGCTGGCTGGCCCTGGAGGCTGTAATAAGTGCCACAAACAACACAACCCAGCAACTCCTCTTAAGCTAGACCTGCCCTGTTGTACAATATCTGAGCAACTGACCCTGCCAATTTAAGAAAGAGGTGAAAAGTATCATGCCACAGATGAGCAAACAACAAAGAACACAAAGCCCGCCTGCTCGGACATAGCAAAATTTAAAAAAAAAGGGTATGAAACAAACAAATCTACAATCAATAAATGAGAAAAATAATTACTGAATGCCCCGAAGATAGCAGACAATATCAAAACATTTACAAAAACAGGACAGGATGGTTCCAGTAGGAGTCCAAAATAAAACACCATATGATTTTCCAGTAGAAGAAAAGGCACTGGAACTACCTGATAGGGAATTAAAATCTCTAATACTCAGAATTATCCAAGAGTTAAAACAAAAAGCAGACAAATATGAGGAAAAAATAGACAAATTCATGGAAAACGCAGACAAATTCATGGAAAACACAGACAAAAAAATAGAAGAATTCAGGAAAATAATGCAGGAACAAAATGCCAAAGTAAATCCACAACTAGCAATTATACAAAAACAGTTAGAAATCCAAAAGATTAACAACAAGATTTCAGAAATGGACAGTGTCACTGAAGGGCTGAGGAGCAGATTTGAAATGGTGGAAGACAGGATCAGCAGAATTGAAGACAAACACTTGGATACAACTCTGTTTGAGGAAAACTCAGAAAAAAGAACGAAGAAAAATGAAGAGACACTGAGAATTATGTGGGATACAATCGAAAGCAAAAATTTGCTAGTGATCAGAGTTCCAGAACAGGGATAGAAAACAGAAAACACAGAGAGGATCATTGAAGAACTGCTGACAGAAAACTTCCCCAATATCATGAAAGATGAAAAGCTGGCCATACAATAAGCTCAACGAACTCCATATAGGATAGACCACAAAAGAAAATCACCAAGGCATATCATAATCACACTCACCAAGATGAAAGACAAACAAAGAATCCTGAGAGCAGCTCATGAAAAACAAGAAGTCACATACAGAGGAGAAACAATAAGACTAAGCTCAGATTATTTGGCAAAAACTATGCAGGCAAGACGGTAATGGGATGACATACATACAACCTTGAAAGAAAAAGATTACCAGCCAAGAATGATATATCCTGCAAAACTCTCATTCAAATGTGATGGTGAAATAGGACATTTTCAGATAAACACAAATTAAGGGAATATGTAAAAAACCAGACAAACTTACAAGAATTATTAAAGGGAGACCTTCGATCTGAGAACAAACAACTTTGGCTCAGAGGCTGAATCTAGGATGCAGGATCATACCAGCCAGATACCAATCTAGAAAATGAAATTGCAAGGACTATCCAAAACCAAAAGAAAAACAACAGGGAATCAGAGAAGTTAATCTCTAAATGACAACAACATCAGAACAATAAAAGAGGGCATAAATGGTGTAGGTATAGAACCTTCTAAAGGAAAGGAAGGCAAGGTGATACCAAGTAATAATAGACTGCTTCAAACCTAGAAAGATAATGGTAACCACAAAGAGAGTTAACAAACATACTCATAAAAATAAAGAGGAACATCATAAAGTCTCAGTAAAAACAAAACCTATAAAAACAAAAGAAATGAAAAAAAATCCACAAATAAAAGGAATTCAGCACAGGAGAGTAAGAGGAACAAAGAAAACCTCAGCACCACAAAAAAAGCACTACAAAATGGCAGCAATAAACTCACATCTATCAATACTTACACTGAATGTAACTGGACTCAATGCACCCATAAAGAGACGGAGAGTGACAGAATGGATAAATAAACAGGATCCATCAATATGCTGTCTACAAGAGACACACCTTAGAAACAAAGACATAAATTTATTAAAAATCAAAGGTTGGGGAAAAAAAATCAAGCTAACAAATACCAAAAAAGAGAAGGAGTGGCAATATTAATCTCAGATAAAATAGACTTTAAAGCAAAATCCACCATAAAAGACAAAGAAGGACACTATATAATGATTAAGGGGATGATCCATCATGAAGACATAACCGTAATAAATATCTACACACCCAATGACAGGGTTCCAAAATACATAAAACAGACTCGAAAAGAGAAGTTGACATTTCCACAATAATAGTAGGAGACTTCAAAACACCACTCTCAGTAAAGGACAGAACATCTGAAAAGAAACTCATCAAAGATACAGAAGAACTAAAGGGCACAATCGGCCAACATGACTTCATAGACACATATAGAACACTCCATCCAATAGCTGCAAAGAACACATTCTTTTCCAATGCACGTGGAATGTTCTCCAAAATTGACCACATCTTAGGCCACAGAACCATCCTCAACAAGATCCAAAATGTTGAGATAATACAAAGTATCTTCTCTGACCATAATGCCATAGAGATAGAAATTAACAGAAATAGCAAGGAAAAAAAAGATCAGTTACATGGAAACTAAATAACACCCTCCTTACAAACCACTAGGTAATAGAAGAAATCAGAGATGGAATAAAAAATTCCTAGAATCAAAGATAATGAAAACACATCACACCAAAACTTTTGGGACACAGCAAAGGCAGTCCTCAGAGGACAGTTTATAGCAGTAGATGCACACATCAAAAAAGAAGAAATCAAAACATTAACTACAGAACTCAAACAAATAGAAAGAGAACAGCAAAAAAAGCCCACAGCCACAAGAAGAAAGGAAATAATAAAGATCAGAGCAGAAAAAAATGGAAAAGAGAATAGAAAAACAAGAGAAAGAATCAACAAAACCAAAAATTGTTTCTTCGAAAGAATCAACAAAATCGACAAACCACTGGCCAGACTGACAAAAGAAAAACAGGAGAGGATGCAAATGACCCAAATAAGAAATGAAATGGGGGACATTACAACAGACCCAACTGAAATAAAAAGGATCATAACAGAATATTATGAAAAACTATACTCCAACAAATTTGAAAACCTAGAGGAAATGGAAAAATTTCTAGAAATACACTACCTACCTAAATACAACAAAGTGATACTGAAACTATGAACAGACCCATAACAAGAGAAGAGATTGAAAAGGTAATAAAAAAAAAAAACTCCCAACCAAAAAAAGACCTGGCCCTGATGGTTTCACTGGAGAATTCTACAAAACATTAACAGAAGAGCTTGTACCAGTACTACTCAAGCTATTTCAGAGCATACAAAAGGAAGCAACACTTCCAAATTCATTCTATGAAGCCAGCATGATGCTGATACACAACCAGGCAAAGACACCACAAAAAAAGCAAATTACATACCAATATCTCCATGAATATAGATGCAAAAATTCTCAATAAAATTCTAGCCAATAGAATTCAGTATCATATCAAAAAAATAATACACCACGACCAAGTAAGATTCATACCAGGTATGCAAGGATGGTTCAACATTAGAAAATCAATCAATGTAATCCACCACATAAATAAAAGGAAAGAAAAGAATCACATGATCATCTCAATTGGCATGGAAAAGGCATTCAACAATGTCCAACCCCCATTTCTGATAAAAACTCTCAATAAAATAGATATAGAAGGGAAATTTCTCAACATAATAAAGGACATCTATGCAAAAGCAACAGCCAACATCATTCTTAATGGAGAGAGGCTGAAAACATTCCCCTTGAGAACAGGAAGAAGACAAGGATGCCCTTTAACACCACTCCTGTTTAACATTATGCTGGAAGTTCTACTGAAGCAATAAGGCAAGAAAAAGAAATAAAAGGCATCCAAACTGGTAATGAAGAAGTTAAACTGTACCTGTTTGCATATGATATAATGTTATACATAGAAAACCCTAAAGACTCCATGAGAAAACTATTGGAACTAATAGAAAGATTCAACAGAGTAGCAGGATACAAGATAAACATACAAAAATCAGTTGGATTCCTGTACACCAATGAAGAGAATGATAAAAAGGAAATCAGGAAAACAATACCGTTTATAATTCCTCCTAAAATAATAAAATACTTAAGACTAAATCTAACCAGGGACATAAAAGACCTATAGAAAGAAAACTACAAAGCACTACGGCAAGAAACCCAAAGGGATGTAAATAAATGGAAAAACATACCATGCTCATGGATAGGCTGACTCAACATTGTGAAAATGACAATTCTACCCAAAGCAATTTACAAATACCATGCAATCCCGATCCAAATACCAACAACATTCTTCAAAGAGATGGAAAAACTAATCATTGGCTTTATATGGAAAGGGAAGAAGCCCCGAATAAGTAAAGCACTCCTGAAGAAGAAGAATCAAGTTGGAGGACTCACACTACCTGACTTCAGAACCTATTATACAGCTACAGTAGTCAAAACAGCCTGGTACTGGTACAATGACAGATACATTGACCAACGGAACAGAATTGAGAACCCAGATGTAAATCCATCCACGTACGGTCACCTGATCTTTGACAAGGGCCCAAAGTCCATCAGATGGGGAAAAGACAGTCTTTTTAACAAATGGTTCTGGCAAAACTGGATATCCATCTGCAAAAAAATGAAACAGGACCCATACCTCACACCGTATACAAAAACTAATTCAAAATGGATCAAAGACCTACATATAAAGCCAAAAAGTATAAAGTTCATAGAAGAAAAAATAGGACCAACGCTACAGGCCCTAACACATGGCATTAACAGGATACAAACCATAAACATCAACACACAAAACCCAACAGATAAACTAGATAACTGGGATCTTCTAAAAATCAAACACCTATGCTCTTCAAAAGACCACCAAAAGAGTCAAAAGAGAACCTACAGACTGGGAAAAAATTTTTGGACAGTACAAGTCAGACAAAGTTCTAATCTCCATAATCTACAAGAAAATCCGACACCTCTACAACAAAAAGGCAAATAATCCTGTTAAAAAATGGGCAAAGAAAACAGACACTTCACCAAAGAAGACATTCAAATGGCCAACAGACACATGAGGAAATGCTCGCGATCACTAGCCATTAGAGAACTGCAAATTAAAACCACAATGAGATACCATCTTACCCCGGCATTAGTGACACGAATCAAAAACACTGGAAATAACCAATGTTGGAGGGGCTGCGGGGAGATCAGAACTCTTACGCACTGCTGGTGGGAATGCAAAATGATACAACCATTTTGGAAAATGATATGGTGCTTCCTCGGAAAGCTAGAAATAGAAATACCATACGGTCCAGCAATCTTATTCTTAGGAATATATCCTAGAGAAATAAGAGCCATCACAAGATTAGACATATGCACACCCATGTTCATGGCAGCATTGTTTACAATAGCAAGAAGATGGAAACAACCTAGATGCCCATCAGCAGATGAATGGATAAACAAACTATGGTACATACACACAATGGGGTATTATGCAACAATAAAGAACAATGATGAATCTGTGAAGCATCTGATAACATGGATGAAGCTGGAGGACATTATGCTGAGTGAAATAAGTCAATCACAAAAGGACAGATACTGTATGAGACCTCTGTTGTAAAAACTCATGAAAAAGTTAGCACACAAAAAGTAACAATCTTTGTTAGTTATGAGGGATGGGAAGGGTGGGGGGAAATACTAAACAGACAATAGATAAGTGGTATCTTTGGTGAAGGGTGAGACAGTACACAATACTGGGGAAGACAGCACAACTCGTATAAGGAAATGTCATGGAAGTTGCATAGATACATCCAAACTCTCTGAAGGACTGAATTGCTGGGTGGAGGGCCGTGGGGACCATGGTCTCGGGAAGCATCTAGCTCAATTGCCATAACACAGTTTATAAAGACAATGTTCTACGTTCAACCTTGGTGAGTAGCGTCTGGGGTCTTAAAAGCCTGTGAGCAGCCATCTAAGATACTCCACTGGTCTCACCCCTTCGGGAGCAAGGGAGAATGAAGAGAACAGGATACAAGGAAAAGATTAGTCCAAAGGACTAATGGACCACAGCTACCAAGGCCTCCACCAGCCTGAGTCCAGTACAGCTAGATGGTGCCCAGTTACCCCCACTGACTGCTCTGTCCCGAATAGCAACACAGTATTCTGGACAGAGCTGGAGAAGGATGTAGAACAAAATTGTAACACACGCAAAAGAAACCGGATTTACTTGCCTGAAAGTGACTGGAGAAACCCCAAGAGTATGGCCTCGAGACACTCTTTTAGCCCAGTGGTGAAGTCACTTCCGAGGTTCACCGTTCAGCCGGGGATTGGACAGCCCCATAAAAGTAAATGGGACTCATGAGACACAGCAGTCCAGGGACAAGGACTAGAAGGCAGAAGGGGACAGGAAAGCTGGCCATAGGGAACCCAAGTTTGAGTAAGGACCGTGTTGACATGTAGTGGGGTTGCTAACCATTGTCATAGGGCAACTTGTGTATTAACTGTTTAATGAGAAACTATTTTGTTCTGTAAGCTTTCATCTAAAGTGAGAATAGCAGCACAACTGGAAGAACGTTATTGATGTCACTGAATTGCGCATGTAGAAATTTTTGAAATGGTGTATCTTTGGCTATGTATATTTTCACCAAAAAAAATAAAATAAAAAAAATTGAAAAGGGAGAGGGTTGACATGTCATGGGGTTGTTAACCAAAGTCATAAAACAATATGTGTACTGACTGTTTAATGAGAAGGTATTTGTTCTGTAAACCTTCACCTAAGGTACAATAAAAAAAAAGATGTTGTTTATTACTTGTGTGGAAATTAGCTAACTAGCACCCATTTTTGTTATTCTCAATTAATTGTCAAATAATACTTTAATAATCATAAAATCCAGGTTGAAGAGCCTTCTATGTATCGCTCTGGAAGAGTGATCTCCAACTAGCATCACCATTATCAGTAGGGAATTTGTCAGAAATCAAATTCTCAGGCCACATGCCAGACTTACAGAACAAAAACTCTGAGGATGGGACCCAGTCATCTGTGGTTTATCTAGCCTGCCATGTGATTTTGATGCATGCTTGAGGCTGAAGACCACTTCTGATGTGCACAAAGAAAAGAAAAGATCAGAGAAGAAATAAATGAAATAGAAAGCAGAAAAACAATAGAAAGAATCAACAAGACAGGAAGTTGGTTCTTTGAGAGGATCAATAAAATTGATAAACCACTGGCCAAACTGCAAAGGAAAAAAAGAAATGAAAAGATGCAAATATCAAAAATAAGAAATGAAATCGGTGACATTACAACAGACCCAACTTAAATAAAAAGGATCATAACTGAATAGTATGAAAAACAGTACTCTAACAAATTTGAGGATCCCTGGCAGTGCAGTAGTTAAGTGATCGAATTTGAAAACCTAGAGGAAAGGACAAATTTCTAGAAACACGCTACCTACCTAAACTAAGACAAACAGAGGCAGAAAATATAAATAGGCCCATAACAAAAGAAGAAGATGTCATTAAAAAAAAAAAAAAAACTCCCAACAGCAACAAAAAAAAGCCCCAGCCAGGATTACTTCACTGGAAAGTTCCACCAAACATTCAGAGAAGAGTTGACACCAATTCTACTGAAACTATTCCAGAACATAGAAAAGAAAGAAATATTATCTAATTCATTTTACAAAGGCATCATAACCCTGATGCCAAAGCCAGGCAAAGATACCACAAAAAAAATAAAATTATAGGCCAATATGCCTCATGAATATATACACAAAAATTCTCAACAAAATTCTAGCCTACAGAATACGGCAGTATATATAAAAAAAAAAAAATACATCACAATCAGGCGGGATTCATACCAGGGATGCAAGGGCAGTTCAACATTAGAAAATCAAACATTGTAACTCATCACAAAATTAAACAAAGGAAAAGAATGACAATATCATCCCAGTCAATACAGAAAAAGCATTTGATAAAATCCAACCCCTTTTCCTGATAAAAACTCTCAGCAAAATAGGAATAAAAGGGAAATTCCTCAACATAATTAAGAGCATATATACAAAACCAACAGCTAACATTACTCTCAACAGAGAGATTGGAAGCATTCCACCTTGCGAACTAGAAAGATACAAGGATACCTGTTATCACCACTCTTATTCAGTACTGTATTGGAAGTTCTAGCCAGAGCAATAAGCCAAGAAAGGGAGATAAAGGTCATCCAGATTGGTAAGGAAGAAGTAAAACTATGCCTGTTAGCAGATGACATGATTCAATACATAGAAAATCCCAGAGATGCCACAAGAAAGTTACTGGAACTAATAGAAGGGCTCTGCGAAGTGTCAGGGTACAAGATCAGCATATAAAAATGAGTTGGAATCATTTACACTAACAAAGAGAACTCCAACAAGGAAATCAAGAAAACAATACCATTTATGATAACCCCCAAAGGATAAAATACCTAGGAATAAATCTAACCAGGGAGATAAAAGACTTGTACAAGGACAACTGCAAAACACTACTACAAGAAACCAAAAGAGACCTCCGTAAATGGAAAAACATATCAAGCTCATGGACTGGAAGACTCAATATTGTGAAAATGTCAGTACTACCTAAAGTGATCTATAGATACAATGCAATCCTGATTCAAGTCCCAACAACATTCTTTAATGAAATGGAAAAACCAGTCTCCAACTTTATATGGAAAGGAAAGTGACCCCCAATAGCTAATGCATTATTGAGGAAGAAAAAGTAGGAGACCTCACAGTTTCTTATCTCAGAACTTACTCTGCAGCCACAGTAGTCAGAACAGCCTGATGCTGTTGCAACAACAGACACATGGACCAATGGAACAGAATTGAGAACCCAGAAGTAAACTCATCCAGCTATGGACAGCTAAACTTCGACAAAGGGTCAAATTCCATTCAATGGAGAAGAGATAGACTCTTTAACAAATGGTGCTGGCAAAACTGGATATCCTCACACCATACACAAAACTAACTCAAAATACATCAAAGACCTAAATGTTAAACCTAAAACTATAAAGTTCCTGGAAGATAACATAGGGACAAAACTAGGAGTCCTAATTTATGGCATAAATACACTAGAAAACATAACTAAAAAACTAAAAATGCACAGACAACAGAAGATAAACTAGACAAATGGGATTTCCTAAATATTAAGTACTTATACTCATCAAAAGACTTTACCAAAAGATGTGTGCATTTATTGCTACAGATACTCCACTGAGCACTGCTTTTACTGTGTCCCAAAAGTTTTGGTATGTTACGGTTTCATTCTCCTTCAGTTCTAAGAATTTTTTCATTTCATTTTTAATTTCTTTTATTACCCGATAGTTTTTAAGCAAGGTGTTATTCAGTTTCCATGTATTTTTTTCTTGTTCTTTCTGTTATTGATTTCTAGTTTTATACCATTATGATCAGAGAACATGCTTTGTATTATTTCAATGTTTTTGAATTTATTTTGGTCTGCTTTGTGGCCTAAAATATGGTCTATTCTGGAGAATGATTCAAGTGCATTGGAAAGAGTAGGTACTATGCTGCTGTTGGGTGGTGTGATGCTTAAGATTGTGTATCAACATGGCTGGGCCAAGATTCTCAGTGGGTTGGCAGTTATGATGTAGTTTGGCAGCTATGTAATGATATAATCACCTCCATAATGAAATCAGATATAATGTAATCACCTCCATGATGAGATATGCTATGAGCAGTCAGTCAGTTGAAAGGAAATTTCCTAGTGGGTGTTGCCTGCATCCAAGATATATGGACTTTCTGGCAAAGCCCGCTGGCTTGTGCTTGTTCTGGATCCTGTGTCTGACCTCCATTTCTTGGGACTTGAGCTGGCAGCTTACTTGCTGATCTTGTGATTAGTCAATCTCTGCAGCCTCTGAGCCAGCAGCCTGCTGTCTGACCTGCTATCATGGTTTGAATTGTATCCCCCAAAAAACGTGTGTATCAATTTGGCTGGACCACAATTCCCAGAATTGTGTGGTTGTCCTCCATTTTGTGATTGTAATTTTATGTTAAAAAGGATTAGGGTGGGATTGTAACACCACCCTTACCCAGGCCACATCCCTGATCCAGTGTAAAGGGAGTTTCCCTAGGGTGTGGTCTGCACCACCTTTTACCTTACAGGAGATAAAAGGAAAGGGAAGCGAGCAGAGAATGGGGAACCTCATGCCACCAAGAAAGCAGTGCCAGAAGCAGAGTGCTTCCTTCGGACCTGAGGTTCCTGTGCAGACCAAGGGAGGATTGATGATTTGGACCTTCCTCCAGAGCCGATAGAGAAAGCCTTTCCCTGGAGCTGATGCCCTGAATTTGGACTTGTAGCCTACTAGACTATGAAGAAATAAATTGATGACTAAGACACCTGCTGACCTTGGATTTGTCAGCCTCTGCAGCATGTGAGCCAGGGGCCTGCCATCTGACCTACCTATCTTGGGTTCATCAGCCCCTGCAGTTATGTGAATCAAGAGAAGCTTGCAGCCTGACCCATGGTCTTGGGACTTTTCCAGCCTCTACAACTGCATGAGCCATTTCCTTAATATAAATCTCTCTCTCTAAATATATACATATATATGTATATGTATGTATACACACACACACACATACACACATACACTTCACTGATTTTGCTTCTCTAGAGAACCCAGCATAAGACACTCAGTACTAAGAGTGGTGCTAGAGAAACAAAATTGTAAGGATGAGTTTAGTAAATTCTTTCTCAAGTCTGGTTAATCTTAAAGATCTTGACGACTCTGCTTCCAGTAGTAAAGAGGGCACTAGTTAATTCATGGCATGAGGTGGCAATAGAAATACATAAAGTATCACCACCAATAGATCAGTTATTGGTGAGAGGCGAGGCTCAGCATAATCACGTTTGATACCTTTCTACAATTCTGTCATAATGAGAAGTATAAGGAAGCTGGTTGGTTGTTCCTACTTTTGCTAGACAAAGTGGTGAAAGAAAGAGATAAGCTCAGGGCTTCAAAGTCACAGCCCAAGCACTACATAAATAACCTCAAATTTCCCAATTCTGCCTTGAAAGAAAACTTTGTTTCTGGTAGTAACAGAGCTGATATTGCCTAAAACCAAACTGAAAGTCTTATCATACTAGTGGCTGAATTGAAGCACCAATTGAATTCCCAACCTTGAGTGGTGTCTGAATTAAAGTGAGGGCATTCATTGGGAAGAAATGGGGTCCTGAAACTTGGAATGGGGTCATATATGTAGATAATCAGGAAGCTGGGGACACTGACCCCTAAATTCTGTTGAATCACTCCTGCCAACTGAACCACCCCTCTCACTCCCGTCTGAAGAGATTACTCCATCTTTGTCTGCTAAGCCACCCTCCCCAGTAAAACCATTAGCCAATCCACCCCCCCTGATGAGATTAACACAGCTGTGTCTGAAAAAGCTTTGTCTGAGTCATTGCCTGGGGCATTGCCTGAGGCAGATACCTTACAAGACAATGCAGAACGTTCTCAAAACACATCCCCACCACCCATACTGGCTTCTAGACCTATAACTAGACTTAAGTCCCAGTGATCCCTGAAAGGTGAAGTACAAAGTGTGACCCAGGGGGAGGTACACTACACTCCAAAAGAACTGCTTGACTTTTCTAATATGTACAAACAGAAATGTATGTGGGAATGGATATTAAGGGTGTGGGATAATGGTGCAAGGAACATAAAGATGGATCAGTCTGAGTTTATTGGTGTGGGCCCACTAAACACAGATTCTTCATTCAATGTTTCAGCTCGAGAGGTTACGAAAGGACCTAATATTTTATTTGGTTGGGTTGCTGAGACATGGATTATGCAGTGGCCTACACTAAATCAAGTTGAACTACCAGACCTGCCCTGGTATACCATAAAAGAAGGAACCCAAAGGCTTAGAGAAATTGGCATGTTAGAGCAGATTTATCAGGTCATACCCACAGACCCACACATGGAGTGCCCAGAGGACATACCTTTTACCACAACGATTAGGAATAAATTTGTGAACGGAGCCCCAGCATCCTTGAAGACTGCTGTGATTGCTATTTTATGTAAGTCAGATTTGACAGTGTGATCTGCCCTAACTGAATTAAGACACCTAACTACAATGGGGCTGATTGGACCCCATGGTAGAAGGGGCCAAGTGGTGGCACTCAATCAACAAAGACAAGGTGGGCATGGTTACTGTAATGGACAGTGGTAACCAGAATAGTCTGACTCCTATGGATTTATGACGTTGGCTACTTTGTCATGGTGTCCCCAGGAGTGAAACAGAAGGGAAGTCTACTAAATATTTACTTGAGCTGTACAAACAGAAGAATTCTTGGTCAAGTGAATAGCAGTGTCATGGATTGAACTGTGTCCCTCCTCAAGAATGTGTCAACTTGGCTAGGCCATGATTCCCAGTATTGTGTGATTGTCCACCATTTTGTCATCCGATGTGATTTTCCATATGTGTTGTAAATCCTACCTGTATAATGTTAATGAGGCAGGATTAGAGACAGTTATGTTAATAAGGCAGGACTCAATCTACAAGATTAGGTTGTATCTAAAGTCAATGTCTTTTGAGATCTAAAAGAGAGAAGCGAGCAGACAGACGGAGAGACCTCATACCACTAAGAAAGTAGTGCCAGGAGAAGACCCCATCCTTTGGACCCAGGTTCCCTGGCTGAGAAGATTGATGAAAAGGATCTTCCTCCAGAGCCAACACAGAGAGAAAAACTTCCCCTTGAGCTGACACCTCGAATTTGGACTTCTAGCTTACTAGACTGTGAGAAAATAAACATCTATTTGTTGAAGCCATCCACTTGTTGTATTTATGTTATAGCAGCTCCAGATAACTAAGACAGCATTCTAACTCGAATTGCCAGAGTAGAGAGTCATGGTCCCTCAACCAATTCCCAGACTTGAGCAATTTTACCAACCCACAAACCCTTGAATGAAGGGGAGGCCAGGTCCCCTTAAAGAAGGACTCCAATACACTGCCAAAAATTTATACTGTTAATCTTTCTCCCAGGCTTCCCTAAAGGGATCTACAGCCTTTTACAAGAGTGACTATTCATATGGGAAAAGGAAATACTCAGACTTTTTAGGAATTACTGGATACTGGCTCTGAACTGACACCAATTCCAGGAGACCCAAAAACATCACTGTGACCCACTAGTCAGAGTGGGGACGCATGAAAATCAGGTTATGAATGGAGTCGTAGCTCATTTCCATCTCACAGTAGATCCATTGGGTCCCAGAACCCATCCTGTAAGTGATTTCCCCAGTTTCAAAATGAGTAATTGGAATAGATATACTCAGCAACTGGCAGAACCCCCACACTGGATCACTGACAAGTGGAGTAAGGGTTATTATGGTAGGAAAAGCCAAGTGGAAGCCATTAGAACAGACCCTACCTGGGAAAATAGTAAACCCAAAGCAATACAGCATTCCTGGAGGGATTGAAAAGATTACTGCAACCATCAAGGACTTGAAGGATGCAGGGATGGTGATTCCCACCACATCCCCATTCAACTTGCTTATTTGGCCTGTGCAAAACACAGATGGAACTTGGAGAATGACAGTGGATTATTGAAAACTTAATCAGGTGGTGACTCCAATTGCAATTGCTGTTCCAGATGTGGTTTCGTTGCTTGAGCAACTTAATACATCAGCTCCTGCTGATTGCCCAATCTGCCAGCAGCAGAGACCAATACTGTGTTCCTCATATGGCACCATACCTTGAGGTGATCAGCCTGCAACCTGGTGGCAGGTCGATTACATTGGACCACTTCCATCATGGAAAGGGCAGTGTTTTGTTCTTACTGGAATAGACACTCTAGATACAGATTTACCTTCCCTGAATGCAATTCTTCTGCCAAAACTACCATCTATGGATTTACAGAATGCCTTATCCACCATCACGATATCCCACACTGCATCAGATCAAGGGACTCATTTCACAGCAAATAAGGTATGGCAATGGGTCCATGTTCATGGAATTCACTGGTTTTACAATGTTCCCCATCATCCACTCACTATTATTACCCTAGTGACTGACTCACATAATTTTTGCTTCCTGTCCCCAAGACCCTATGTTCTGCAGGTCCAGACATCTTAGTTCCAAAGGGAGGAATGCTCCTACCAGGAGACACAACATGAATTCCATTGAACTGGAAGTTAAGAATGCCATCCAGCTGCTTCAGGCTCCTCATGCCTCTGGATCAATAGCAAAGAAGGGAGTTACTGTATTGGCTGGTATGATTGGGTGGACTGTGATGGTTAAGGTTGTGTGTCAACTTGGTGGGACATGATTCTCAGTGGTTTGGTAGTTATGATGTAGTTTGGCAGCTATGTAGTGATGTAATCACCTCCATAATGAGATCTGATACAATGTAATCACTTCCGTGATGAGATCTGCTATAGGCAGCCAATCAGTTGAAAGGGAATTTCCTCAGTTGTGTTCCCTGCATCCAATATATGTGGGCTTTCTGGCAAAGCCCACTGGCTTTTGCTTGCTCTGGATCCTGCATCTGACCTCTGGTTATTGGGACTAGAGCTAGCAGCTTACCAGCCGATCTTGTGCTTTGTCAGCCTCTGCAGCCTATGAGGCAGAGGCCTGCCATCTGACCTGCCAATCTTGGGTTCATCAGCCCCTGCAGCTATGTGAGTCAGGAGAAGCCTCCAGCCTGACCAATGGACTTGGAACTTTATAGCCTTTACAACTGCATGAGTCATTTCCCTGATATAAATCTCTCTCTCTCTCTCTGTCTCTTTCTCTCTCTCTGTCTACATATATTCACTTCACTGGTTCTGCCTCTCTAGAGAACCCAGCCTAAAACAGATGGTGTGTTCTGTATATGTCTATGAGGTCAAGTTGGTTGATTGTGTTATTTGGATCTTCTGTATCTTGACTGAGTTTCTTTCTTGTTGTTCTGTCCATTATTGAAAATGGTGTGGTAAAGTCTCTTACTATTATTGTAGAACTATCTATTTCTCTTTTCAATTCTTTTAGAGTTTGTTTTACGTATTTTGGAGCTCTGTCATTGGGTGCATAAGTATTTATTATGGTTATGTCCTCTTGGTTGACCTTTAATCATTAAATAATGCCCTTCTTTGTCTCTTATAATGGATTTTGACTTAAAGTTTATTTTATCAGAGATTATTATTCCTACCAGTCCCTGATATACGTTTCTTTCTTCAGCCATTCGCATGAAGGAAGCTGCAGCCATCACAACCCGTAATGTATTTTAATATCCTGTGTATCCAGCTATGTGTTTCAGTTTGGAAGATTCAGTTTCTCTTAACCATTATGGATCAAAACTCTTTATTATTAAGACAAATGGCAGCAAGAGAGAGTGCAGTAGAATTAGAAAAAAAAAATTAAAGGATATATTTAACCTGGGACACACAAAGTGCTCATTGTCTGAGAACATGAGTCCCATGGCTTGCTAGTACTCATGGGATTAGAACATGCCACACTCCCTGCCATGCTTGCTCTCACGGGTTGAGGGCACATGTTGGAAGACAGACACATACATGTGTTTGATGTGTGTACCATATATTTATTTGTATATGTAAGGTAATACATTTTACCAGTTTGTCGTGCTGTGGTGGCTTGTGTGTTGCTGTGATGCTGGAAGCTATGAAACCAGTATTTCAAATACCAGAAGAATCACCCATGGTGGACAAGTTTAAGCAGAGCTTCCATACTAAGACAGGAAGAAAATCCTGGTGATCTACCTCTTTAAACTAGCCAATGAAAACCTTAATAGATCACACAGAATATTGTCTGATATAATGCTGGAAGATGAGACTCCCCGCACCCCCCGCCCCAGATTGGAAGGCACTACACAGTGGCTGCAACAATGGACTCATAAACATACTTTAAAAAGATACTTGGATACAAAGAGCCTTGCAGTGAGCCAAGGCTAGGAAGACTGAGATATGTCTACAGTTGGCCCTGTCTATCTACAGGTTCCTTATTTGTGGATTCAATCAATTATGGATAGAAAATATTCAAAAACAACAACAAAAAAAAGAAAGCTCCAAAAAGCAAAATTTGAATTTGGCACACACTGAGAACTATGCTGAATCCACGCAAATGAAATAATGTATAGGCATAACCTGCTATATCCTCTCTCCATTTCACAGATCTTCAGTTTTCTCCAGCACTCCTTTGAGCTTGCAAAGACTGAGAAAGCATTTAGTGTAAGCGTTAACGACTATTTACATAACATTTACATTGTATTAGGTATTATAAGTAGTCTAGAGATGATTTAAAGTATACAGGAGGATGTGCATAGGTTATATACAAATACTATACAATTTTATACAAGGGACTTGGGCATCCTTGGATTTTGGTATCCATGGGGGTCCTGGAACCAA
Source organism: Dugong dugon (assembly GCA_030035585.1). NCBI lineage: Eukaryota > Metazoa > Chordata > Mammalia > Sirenia > Dugongidae > Dugong > Dugong dugon. Next base: position 87,737,951 of record CM057461.1, read on the forward strand.
TCCTCCACAGATACAGAAGTAAAAATGTATATATATATATTTTTTTAATATTTTATTGTATTTCAGGTGAAGGCTTACAGAACAAACAGTTTCTCATGTAACAATAGTACACATGGTGTTTTATGACTTTGGTTAACAACCCCACAACATTTTAACCCTCTGAATTCTCAGCTTTTTTTTTTTTTGGTGAAAATACACATAGCCAAAGATACACCATTTCAAAACTTTTTACGTACACATTTAAGTGACATTGACTATGCTCTTCCAATTGTGCTGCCATTCTCACCCAAGATGAAGGCTTACAGGACAAAATAGCCTCCCATTTAACAGTTACTACAAATGATGCCCTATAACAATGGTTAACAATCTCACAACACATCAACAGTATCCTTACTCAACTTGTGTTCCTTATGATCAGCTTCCTACTCCCCCTCTGCCTTCTGGCCCTTTTCACTGGACTCCTGTATCTTGGTAGTCTCATTTGGTTTGACGGGGCTGTCCACTCCCAGGCTGAACAGTGAACCTCAGAGGTAACTTCACCACTGAGCTAAAAAGGGTGTCTGGGGGCCATACTCTCGAGGTTTCTCCAGTCTCCTTTAGGCCAGTAAATCTGGTATTTTTTTTTTTTGGTGAGTTAGAATTATGCTCTACATCCTTCTCCAGCTCTGTCCAGAACCCTCTGTTGTGATCCTGGTCAGAGCAGTCAGTGGTGGTAGCCGGGCACCATCTAGCTGTACTGGATTCAGTCCAGTGGAGGCCTTGGTAGCTGTGGACAATTAGTCCTTCGGACTAATCTTTTCCTTGTATCCTGTTGTCTTCATTCTCCCTTGCTCCCAAAGGGATGAGACCAGCGGAGTATCTTAGATGGCTGCTAACAGGCTTTTAAGACCCCAGACACTACTCACCAAGGTAGAATGTAGAGGATTGTCTTTGTAAGCTGTGTCATGCCAATTGAGCTAGATGTTCCCCAAGACCATGGTCCCCAGAGCCCTCCGCCCAGCAATTCAGTCCCTCAGGGAGTTTGGATGTGTCTATGGGGCTTCCATGAGCTTTCCTTGTAGAAGTTCTGCTAGTTTTTCCTGTATTGTGTACTGTCTCACCCTTCACCCAAGATACCACTTATCTAGTATCTGTTTAGTATTTCTTCCCCCACCCCTCCCATCCCTGGTAACCAACAAAGATTGTTCCATTTTCTGTGTGAACTTTTTCATGGGTTTTTACAATAGAGGTCTCATACAATATTTGTCCTTTTGTGATTGACTTATTTCACTCAGCGTAATGTCCTCCAGTTTCATCCATGTTATGAGATGGTTCACAGATTCATTGTTGTTCTTTCTCGTTGCATAGTACTCCATTGTGTGTATGTACCATAGTTTGTTTATCCATTCATCTGTTGATGGGCACCTACGTTGTTTCCATTGTTTTGCTATTTTGAACAATGCTGCCACGAACATAGGTGTGCATATGTCTATTCGAGTGACAACTCTTATTTCTCTAGGATATATTCCTAGGAGTGGGATTGCTGGATCGAATGGCATGTCTATTTCTAGCTTTCTGAGGAAACACCATATCATTTTCCAAAATGGTTGTATCATTTTGCATTCCCACCAGCAGTGTATAAGAGTTCCAATCTCCCCGCAGCCCCTCCAACATTTGTTATTTCCAGGATTTTTGATTCGTGCCAGTAATGCCGGGGTGAGATGGTATCTCATTGTGGTTTTAATTTGCATTTCTCTAATGGCTAGTGAACGCGAGCATTTCCTCATGTGTCTGTTGGCCATTTGAATGTCTTCTTTGGTGAAGAGTCTGTTCATTTCCTTTGCCCATTTTTTGATAGGATTGTTTGTCTTTTTGTTGTAGAGGTGTTGGATTTTGTTGTAGATTATGGAGATTAGACCTTTGTCTGATTTGTAATGTCCAAAAATTTTTTCCCAGTCTGTAGGTTCTCTTTTGACTCTTTTGGTGGTCTTTTGAAGAGCATAGGTGTTTGATTTTTAGAAGATCCCAGTTATCTAGTTTATCTGTTGGATTTTGTGTGTTGATGTTTATGGTTTGTATCCTGTTAATGCCATGTATTAAGGCCTGAAGTGTTGATCCTATTTTTTCTTCTATGAACTTTATAGTTTTAGGCTTTATATTCAGGTCTTTGATCCATTTTGGAGTAGTTTTGGTATACGGTGTGAGGTATGGGTCCTGTTTCATTTTTCTGCAAATGGATAACCAGTTTTGCCAGCACCATTTGTTAAAAAGACTGTCTTTTCCCCATTTGATGGACTTTGGGCCCTTGTCGAAAATCTGGTTACCGTAGGTGGATGGATTCTGTTCCATTGGTCAATGTCTCTGTTGTTGTACCAGTACCAGGCTGTTTTGACTACTGTAGCTGTATAGTAGGTTCTCAAGTCAGGTAGTGTGAGTCCTCCAACTTTATTCTTCTTCTTCAGTAGTGCTTTACTTATTCGGGGCTTCTTCCCTTTCCATATAAATTTAATGATTAGTTTTTCCATCTCTTTGAAGAATGTTGTTGGTATTTGGATCGGGATTGCATTGTATTTGTAAATTGCTTTGGGTAGAATTGCCATTTTCACAATGTTGAGTCTGCCTATTCATGAGCATGGTATGTTTTTCCATTTATGTAGATCCCTTTGGGTTTCATGCAGCAGTGTTTTGTAGTTTTCTTTGTATAGGTCTTTTACATTCCTGGTCAGATTTATTCCTAAGTATCTTATCTTTTTAGGGGCTATTGAAAATGGTATTGATTTCCTGATCTCCTTTTCATCGTTCTCCTTACTGGTGTATAAGAATCCAACTGATTTTTGAATGTTTATCTTGTATCCTGCTACTCTGCTGAATCTTTCTATTAGTTCCAGTAGATTTCTCGTGGAGTCTTTAGGGTTTTCTATGTATAGTATCAGATCATCTGCAAACAGGGAGAGTTTAACTTCTTCATTACCAATTTGGATGCCCTTTATTTCTTTCTCTTGCCTTATTGCTCTAGCTAGAACTTCCAGCACAATGTTAAATAGGAGTGGTGATAAAGGGCATCCTTGTCTTGTTCCTGTTTTCAAGGGGAATGTTTTCAACCTCTCTCCATTAAGAATGACGTTGGCTGTTGGTTTTGCATAGATGCCCTTTATTATGTTGAGAAATTTCCCTTCTATACCTATTTCATTGAGGGCTTTTATCAGGAATGGGTGTTGGACTTTGTCAAATGCCTTTTCTGGATCAATTGAGATGATCTTGTGATTCTTTTCTTTCCTTTTATTTATTTGGTGAATTACGTTGATGGATTTTCTAATGTTAAACCATCCTTGCATGCCTGGTATGAATCCTACTTGGTCGTGGTGTATTATTTTTTTGATATGATACTGAATTCTATTGGCTAGAATTTTGTTCAGAATTTTTGCATCTATATTCATGAGAGATATTGGTCTGTAATTTGCTTTTTTTGTGATGTCTTTGCCTGGTTGTGTATCAGCATCATGCTGGCTTCATAGAATGAATTTGGAAGTGTTGCTTCCTCTTCTATGCTCTGAAATAGCTTGAGTAGTACTGGTACAAGCTCTTCTGTAAATGTTTTGTAGAATTCTCCAGGGAAGCCATCTGGGCCAGGGCTTTTTTTGGTTGGGAGTTTTTTTGTTACCTTTTCAATCTCTTCGCCTGTTATGGGTCTGTTCATAGTTTCAGTATCACTTTGTTGTAGTTTGGGTAGGCCGTGTGTTTCTAGAAATTTTTCCATTTCCTCTAGGTTTTCAAATTTGTTGGAATATAGTTTCTCATAATATTCTGTTATAATCCTTTTTATTTTGGTTGGGTCTGTTGTAATGTCCCCCATTTCATTTCTTATTTGGGTTATTTGTGCCCTCTCCTGTTTTTCTTTTGTCAGTCTTGCCAGTGGTTTGTCGATTTTGTTGATTCTTTCAAAGAACCAACTTTTGGTTTTGTTGATTCTTTCTATTGTTTTTCTGTTCTCTATTTCATTGATTTCTGCTCTGATCTTTACTATGTCCTTTCTTCTGGTGGTTGTAGGCTTTTTTTGCTGTTCTCTTTTATTTGTTTGAGTTCTGTAGTTAATGTTTTGATTTTGTCCCTTTCTTCTTTTTTGATATGTGCATCTATTGCTATAAATTGTCCTCTGAGGACTGCCTTTGCTGTGTCCCAAAGGTTTTGGTATGATGTGTTTTCATTTTCATTTGATTCTAGGAATTTTTTAATTCTATCTCTGATTTCTTCTATTATCCATTGATGTGTAAGCAGAGTATTATTCAGTTTCCATGTGTTTCGTTTTTTTTCCTTGCTCTTTCTAGTGTTAATTTCTACCTTGATGGCATTGTGGTCAGAGAAGATACTGTGAATTATCTCAACGTTTTGGATCTTGCTGAGGATTGCTCTGTGGCCTAAGATGTGGTCTATTCTGGAGAACGTTCCATGTGCATTGGAAAAGAATGTGTACTTTGCAGCGGTTGGATGGATTGTTCTATATATGTCTATGAGGTCCAGTTGGCTGATTGTGTCCTTTAGGTCTTCTGTATCTTTGCTGAGTTTCTTTTTAGTTGTTCTGTCCTTTACTGAGAGTGGTGTGTTGAAGTCTCCTACTATTATTGTGGAACTGTCAATTTCTCTTTTCAGTGCTGTTAGAGTTTTTTTATGTATTTTGGAGCCCTGTAATTGTGTGCGTAGATGTTTATTATGGTTATGTCTTCATGATGGATTGTCCCCTTAATCATTATATAGTGTCCTTCTTTGTCTTTTATGGTAGATTTTGTTTTAAAGTCTATTTTATCTGAGATTAGAATTGCCACTTCTGCTCTTTTTTGGTAGTTGTTAGCTTGATATATTTTTTTCCTACCTTTGATTTTTAATAAATTCACATCTTTGTTTCTAAGGTGTATCTCTTGTAGACAGCATATTGATGGATCCTGTTTTCTTATCCATTCTGCCACTCTCCATCTCTTTATGGGTGCATTGAGTCCATTTATATTCAGTGTAATTATTGATAGATTGAAGTTTGTTGCTGTCATTTTGTAGTGCTTTTTTTTTGTGGTGCTGAAGTTTTCTTTGTTCTTCTTACTCTCTTGTGCTGAGTTACTTTTGCTTGTGGATTTTGTGTTCATTTGTTTTGTTTTTGTAGGTTTTGTTTTTGTTGAGACTTTATGTTTTTCGTCTTTATTTTTATGAGTTGGTTTGTTAACTTTCTTGGTGGTTACCATGAATTTTACCCTTATCTTTCTAAGTTTGAAGCAGTCTACCCTTACTTGGTATCGCCTTGCCTTCCTCTCCGTTAGAAGGTTCTATGCCTATGCCATTTGTTCCCTCTTTCATTGTTTTGATGTTGTTGTCATCCTTTGATTGATTGCTCTGATTCCCTGTTGTATTTCTTTTCGTTTTGGATAGTCCTCGATAGTTCATTTCCTAGAATGGTATCTGGTTCGTATGAACCTGCGTCCTAGGTCCTAGGTCTTGCCTGAGGGCTGAAGCTGTTTGTCCGTAGATCGAAGAACTCCCTTTAATAATTCTTGTAAGTTTGGTTTGACTTTTGCATATTCCCTTAGTTTCTGTTTATCTGGAAATGACCTAATTTCACCATCAAATTTGAACGAGAGTTTTGCAGGGTATATTATTCTTGGCTGACAATTTTTTTCTTTCAAGATTTTATATATATCATCCCACTTCCTTCTTGCTTGCATGGTTTCTGCTGAATAGTCTGGGCTTAGTCTTATTGTTTCTCCTCTGTATGTGACTTCTTGTTTCTCACGAGCTGCTCTCAGGATTCTTGGTTTGTCTTTAGTTTTGGCGAGTGTGAATATGATATGTCTTGGTGATTTTCTTTTGGGGTCTCTTCTATATGGGGTTCATTGAGCTTCTTGGATGGCCAGCTTTTCATCTTTCATGGTATTGGGAAAGTTTTCTGTCAGCAGTTCGTCAATGATCCTCTCTGTGTTTTCGGTTTTCTCCCCCTGTTCTGGGATGCCAATCACTCGTAAGTTTTTGCTTTTAATTGTGTCCCACATAACTCTCAGGGTCTCTTCATTTTTCTTTGTTCTTTTTTCTGAGTTTTCCTGAAACAGAGTTGTATCCAAGTGTTTGTCTTCAGTTCCACTGATCCTGTCTTCCATGGTTTCAAATCTACTTCTCAGCCCTTCTATGACACTGTCCATTTCTGAAATCTTGTTGTTTATCTTTTGGATTTCTAATTGTTGTTTTTGTATAATTTCGAGTTGTGAATTTATTTTGGCATTTTGTTCCTGCATCATCTTCCTGAATTCTTCCAATTTTTTGTCTGTATTTTCCATAAATTTGTCTATTTTTTCCTCATGTTTGTCAGCTTTTTTGCCTCAGTTCTTGGAAAATTCCGAGTATTTGTGATTTGAATTCCCTATCAGGTACTTCTAGTGCATTTTCTTCCACAGGAGAGTTTTCTGGTGTTTTAATTTGGACGCCTATTGGAGCCATGTTGTCTGGTTTTTTTAAATGTTTTGATATTGTTTGCTGTTTTCGGGGCATTCAGTAGATATTTCTCTCATTTATTGATTGTAGATTTTTTTTGTTTCGTCCTTGTGGTACAGCTGGGCAGATCTAGCTGAAGAGGAGCCATTGGGACGGGTTGTTTGTGGCACTCACCGCAGCCACCAGGACGCTCGGTAGTCAGTGCTGGGCAGGTTCCAATAGGGCGTGCTTGCACAGCTTGGTGGTGTGATGTCAAGTGCACAGTGCAGGTAGGCAGGATGTAGCGAGGAACTGGTTATGTGTGAAGCTAAGCGGTCGTTCCGTCTCCCACTGGAAGCTCTGCGAGGCTGCTCTCCCGTTCTCCCGTTTGCTGGTCTCCGATAGGAGTCCAAGATGGTGGGTCCATGCTGCGTTAGCTGTCGGGGATCTCTGCATGAGTCTCTCCTCGCTCTCCGTTCTCTTTCAGTATTCTCACTCCGTTTGGTGTTTGGCTGAGTTCTTTATCTCTTCATTTGATGTTCTAGGGTTTCAGGATTGTTGATTCTCTGTTTGGCTTAGTTTTCGGATCTTTGCTGTGGAGGGACGGCGTGGTGCTTCTGCTTGGAGCGCCATCTTGCCGGGCCCAAATGTATATTTTTGAAGAAGCATTTATTTTTTGGTGGGGGAAAAAAGTTTGAGACTCCCTATCCTATATCTTAATGAAAATGGTCAAATATTTGGGTTATATCTGCTTCTGAAATTTTAGGTGAAAATTGGCTTTTTGAGTAGCAGTATAATTTTAGTAAATCATTTCTTTCCAATTATGTATTTTCCAAGTACAGTACTGCAAACTCATTGATTCAGATTAAAGTAATTTATTATAATTTGGAAAATACTGATTAAAATTATCACTTTTATTCTTTATGAAAAAAATTTTCTAAATATACTAATATTTAAAGGGAAACATTTAACCTGCTTGAACAATTGCTGTGCTTTCAGTTATCATAATACAACGTGGATGTGAGCGCACCACACACACACAAACTGTATTACATACAGAGGGAAACAGGATAGATATCCTTCTATCTAGAATATGCTATCCTCAAAGTGCTAATTAGAATTAATATTATGAATGTATTAAATCTAGTCTTTACTCTGCCAGCCTTTTTTAAGTATGATCTTTTTAGATTATAGTAAAACTGCATTAAAAATTATTAAATATTTAATCAGAATATTTTTTCATTCCAACTAGTCACCTTTGATAATCTGTTATTATAACTAAAGAAGCAATATTCATATTACACCAAACTTCCTAACAGAAACTAGCAAAAAAATTTTGTTTTAATTTGTTATTTTTTCCCAACTCTCTATAGGTTATTAACTGTTGCCAATGTTTTCTTAAAATTTTCTCCCCTGAGATCACAGCATTTACCTCTCTGCTAACCTTACTTTCTCTGCTAAGTACTAGGAAAATAATCTTTACTTTTTTCTCTGGGTGGAGGGTGTAAGAGTATAAAATGCAAGTCATGAGGACTGTTGTATTCACTCAAGTAGACAGTCTGATTTATATGGAATACATTTTTTAATATGTATATTGCAAATGGTATATATATATGTATGTATGTATGTGTATACCCATGGAAAGAGAGGACTAATGTGGGGGTTGGGGAAGGGAAGGAAAGATAAGGGAAGAAAAGGAAAGAGAAGAGAGGGGAAGGACACAGAAAAGGGAAGGGAAGAGACCTAGTGTTTATAGTGTCTGGTAATGCCAAAACAAATGAAGTAAATATTTCAAAAGATCACATAAAAAGAAAAAAATCAAGTAAGTTTTTTTTTTTAATTTCCCGGGCAAACTATTTGTTGACTCAAATCCAGTCTATTCTTATGAAATAATAAATCACAGAGTGAACTACAGAGTGAACTTTCATGCTGTTATTCATTTCTGGTGGTCTTAGCCCCATTGCAAACTTTTCTACACGAGATAAGCCAGGAGACACTTTGTATCTTCTTTTGTGTCCCATTGAGTGTTGTGTGCTCTCTCCAGCATAGATGTTGCACCCAGCTGAACATTAGCATGGTGCAAAAACAGAATTCTTTCTGAGCAAGCTATCTTGCAACTCTGTAACCAGGAAGAATAAAAATAAACCCTGTTCTCAAATGTGCTAATCTGTTTTTCTGAGGGCTGCGTTTTTCTAAAGGGGTGCATTTAGGTATGCTTAAAACTGTGAGCTTTCCAGAGGGAATATCAGTCCTATGTAACTTGAGGCAATCTTGAGAACTGAAGCAGTTTTCTGGATTCAGCATGAAGACCACAAACTGGCTGAGAGCAGAAAAGCTCACAAGAAAGATGCCAGTGCCCCTCCATCGTTTTCTTAAGCTGCTAGGAATGATTTTGGCTTTTCAGCATTTTCTCTTCCTGACCAGCTTTCCCCGGATAAATATGAGCCAGCATCATATGTTTCAAGAACACAAAAAAGGCTTCTGAATTATTACAGCATGGTGTACTCTTGCCCAGGAAATTCAAGCCACTTAGACACTGTAATCATAGCCTCAGGCAGAATTTGAGAGAGCAGAACCTGATTTCCCAGCCCTCTGTCAGGCAACACATGTCCACCAAGAGAAGGACTCCTTGGGAAATTGCACCTACAGCCCTCAGTTATTTTGGAATCAGAATCCTGGTGGAATAACCAGTTCTCTGATGATGTTGAGTCCATAAGCATTCTTGGGGTATGGGGAGGTCAGGGTTTTCCTTCCAGTGCTTTTTAATCTGAAACTACTGAATGGCTATAACTGTCAGGTACTGTGCTAAATGCTGGGGACATAAAGATGTTTAAGATACTGTATTTGACTTTAAGAGAATCCTAAAGGCATAAATAAACATAGTATTAAAAAAAAGCAAAATTGTATTCAGATATCGGTATAAGAATTCAGGGTACAGAGTTTGACAGGGTCACAGAGGAGGAACACTTAACCCATTACTAGATATTTCATAAATGGATACCTGAAGGAAAACTGAGTTGAATCTTAAAAATGGTAGAGTGGTAAATGGGTAAAGAGTAGAAGAATGGCTGGCAGAGGATAAACAGAGACACTGAGACAAAATAAAACAAGTCCTCTCATGGATTTTTATTTGTTTATTTTTTGAAAATAACACTTGTTTGACGAATAAAATGTGATGAAAGTGCCCTCTTGGGACTTCCCTGGCTAGGTCTTAAGAATCTTTGTAGCCTAGACCTCTCAGAATTCTTGCTCTTTGAGTCTGGCCACCATGCTGCGAGAAAGCCCAAGTATCCCTATAGATACGTAGAGAAAAGTGGAGGATTCCTGCCAGCTGAGCCAATGAGCTCTTAGTCTACAGCCACCACCAACTTGCCATCTATGTGAATGATCCATCTTGGAAGTAAGTCCTCCAGCCTCAGTTAAACTATTCCAGCTAATACAGCATGAAACAGAGATGAGCCTTCCCCTCTGAGCCCTGCCCAAATTATAATTTGTGAGTGAATTAAATTATTATTGTTTTAAGCCACTGAGCTTTTGGGTTACTTGCTATGCAACAGTATCATTAACTGGAATAATCAGTATTTACTGAGTGCTTACCCTGTGCCTACAATCTTATGTTATGGAGTTTAGACCTTAAGTCGAATGCAAAGATAACAAATAGCTTTCAACTCTAAGAGCTATCTCCTGTCCAATAGTAATATCTATCTGTGCTGAATCCTAAGTTAAACATGAAAATAAGGCAGAAATCAATTAGTAATGAGGGCCAGAGGCAGGGGAAATAATCATGGCAGCGTATGTGCTTATTCGGTGCCAAATCTGCTGCAGTAATTGCTAAGCCTCTGAATTTTTCTTTTGTTTTTGTTCTTTTTAAATAACTTATTTTGCCAACTAAGTTTAGGATGGATATGTGAGAAGGAAGCAAAACAAGTTAGGGAGGCCAATCAAGAAGCACAGTGTTCCAGGAGAGAGAAAAAATGGCCTAAACTAGTGCAGTATGGTAGGATAGAGAGGAGACAAATCCAATGAAGAGGATGGAGTCAATTGTCATGCCTAGGTTTCTCTAGCAGGTTTCTGGGTAGCTAGTTGTGACACTGTGTGAAAGAGGAGAGCAACTAGCCAGCCAGCAGATGGCAGAGGAGAACATGATTATACAGTTGAATCTGAAGGCCTGAGGACATACATCTGTCACGTCACTGTTGGCTTATATATTCAAGTCTGCCGTGGGTAAAGTGATTGACTGCTAACCAAAAGTTCCATGGTTTGAAACCACCAGGGGCTCCGCAGAAGAAAGATGTGGTAATCTGCTTCCGTAAAGATTTACAGCCTTGGAAACCCTATGTGGTCACTGTAACTCGGTGGCAGTGGGCTTGGTTTTGGTTTGGTAGTGCACCAAGAGTTTCTGAACAAACACATAGATTAAGTTATCATAACCATACAAGTGATGGTTGAGTAGTTGAGAGAAACAGACAAACAAACACAGTGGAGGAGATCCACCAGGGAGAGTTTGTGGATGGAGAAGTGGAAAGAAGATTGAGACCTGGTAAATACTAACACTTAAAGGAAAAATCAGAAGAAAGAAAATCCACAAGGGAAATGGGGGGTGGGCTGGGAAGGTACGGAAGTTCTAGGACAAGCTGGAAGGTATGGTGTCATAGAAACCAAGACAGATTTGTAAAGTGTAAGTAATCAATGTTGTCAGATGCTGCAAAATGGTCTCCTGAGATAAGGACTGAAAAAATGCTTATCAAGTTGACAATTAAGAGGTTATTAATGATTTTAAGAAAAATAATTTTAGAAAAGTAATATACCTATATGAACTAGTCTTTGCTGTAAACAAAACCTCTTCTAAATGTAGTAACTTTAAACAACAACCAGATATTTATTTCCACAAGTTGGTACGCTGGGCTGGGCTCAGCTGAGCGTTTTTAGTCTGGGCTACACCTGATTGATCTCAGGTGAGATACTCAAGGATCCGTGGTCATCTATATCTGGCTAGTTTATGGTGATCTTGGCTGGAGTGACGAGGCACCTATACATGCAGTGTCAAATCCTCCAGGAGTCTATTACTGTATTTTTCAAGGGGTTCCCAAAGTAAGAGTGGACATAACTAAAGACTCTCGAGAATCTGGCTCAGAACATTTACAAGATCTTTTCTACAGCATTGTATCAACCAAAGTATGATACAAGGCAGCTGAGAATCAAGGGAAGAGAAATCACCCTTATCTCTTGATGGGAGGAGCTGCAATTAATTTTACCATATTTGTAATCTACCACAGTGCCAGCAAAAAATTATTGAAATCCTGATTACCTGTCATAGCCACAGCCCTTCTGGACAAAAAAAAATGGTCCCAAGTAGTTTTTTCTTTCTTTTTTTTTTTTTTTTAGATAATGCACCATATTGAAACAAAAAGAGCACAAAGCCTGGCCTGATTACTTCCCTTTAAGTCCATAAAGTGTTAAAGAAACCTCTCCCCAAGAAGAAAGGTCCCTGTGTGGCACAAACGGTTTGCAAACTACAGCTTGGCAGTTCAAACCCACCCAGTGACTCCATGGAAGAACAGACTTGGTGATGTGCTTCCGTATAGGTTACAGCCAAGAAAACACCGCAGAGCAGTTCTCCTCTATAACACATGGTGTTGCCCTGAGTTGGAATTGACTTGAAGGCAATGGATTTGTTCGTTTGTTTTTTTGTTTACAATCCTGGGCAGTCTAATTAAAAACAAATCCACAACTAAATGTATAATATTGAAATTGCAGAAACACTAAGAGGAAAATCTTAGCAGGGTGAGAAGCGGGTGAGAGGATAGGGGAAGGCGAGTGTGGAAGAAAGATCACTTTCATCAGAGCGACAGTTAGACTGACAGCTAAACTCTTAGCAACAAAGTAAGACAAGTGATGGGGGAATGATCTCTTTAATGTGCTTAAAAGAGAATGATTACAACCTAGAGAACAGTTCAGGAAGATAGTCGAAAAGGGACATTTTCAGACAAAAACAATGAGAGTGGTCACCACAGCTGACTATCACTGAAGAAATTCTAAAGGGTGTACTTCAAGCTGAAGAAAAAGGATTCCAGGTTAAGTCTAAGGTGTAGAAGGACTAAAGAAAAGTGGAAATTTGTGGAAACAATATACATGTTCTGGACAGAGTGATCTGTTAAATTAGATTGGCAAAAATTTTTGTACGGGGTCAGATAGTAGGTCTTAAGATTCCTTCTCAGAGTACTCTGCCACTGTAGTTCAAAAACAGCCTATGTGACAGAATGAGGCTGGCTGTGTTCTAATAAAACTCTATTGACAGAAACAGGAGGTGGGCTGAATTTGGCCTGGGGGCCATAGTTTGCAGACCCCTTATCAGTGAGCTCTTCTGGTTCACCTCCAGGCTTACAAGGAAGAAATAAGAAACTAAACAAGCTCACATCAGTTCCTTTATTGCTATAGTTTAGCACATGTTGGACTATTACCCCTAGATTTAGCACAAGATCAGACTCCTTGATCTGATCTAAAGTACTGGGAGGTCTTCAATCATCAAGAACCACCCCTTTATGAGCATTTAACTCTTCTACTTGTAGGAAATATTCACAGGCAACCTTGTAATGGGATTTCCCTGCTGACATTTTTAACGGGTTCTTTGTGTGGCCATCAAGCCCAGATTGCTCACAGAGACTTGTGAGTACTCTTAGGATCTGGCCTCTGCCTTCCTGTCTAGCACTCCTCTCCCTTCCACAATTCACCACTCAGCAGCATGGTCTCCTGAGGGCATGTACTGGCTGCTACGCCATATGGTTACAGGAGCTGTTTTTTTCTGCTCCTCCTTCTGTCTAGTTGGAAGGTACTAGTCTTTCAATACTCTCAGCCCAGGCAACACGCCCTCTAATAAAACTCTATTGACAGAAACAGGAGGTGGGCTGTGAATATACAAAATACTGTATAGTAATTATGGTGTTACATTTTCAACAATTTAAATAATCACTTGAGTAAGTTATCACTAATATTTCAATATGTCTTTAATTTGAATGAATGTGTGGAAATAATGGCAATTGGTAAAAAGGGAAAAACAAAAACACTTAAAAAAAAAATCAAGCCCATAATTTGAAACATAAGAGATGACCAACAACATGTACATATTGCAAATCATGATTGTTTAGGTTATTAATTAAAAAAAATTTTTTATTGTGTTTTAGGTGAAAGTTTGGCCAGCAAATTAGTTTCCCATTTAACAACTTCTATACAAAGTGTTCCATGATGTTGCTTACATTTTTCACGATGTGTCAACATTCTCATTTTTTCCATTCTGCTTGTTCTGTTTCCATTAATCTAGCTTCCCTGCCCTTCCTTACCTTCTCATCGTTGTTTTAGGGTACATGTTGACCTTTTGGTCTCATATAGTTGATTATTTAAGGGTGCACAGTACTCACAGGTAATATTGTTTATTGTATAAACCAGTCTATTATCTGGATGAAAGGTAACCACCAGGACTGGTTTCGGTTCCAGGTTCAAAGGGTATCTTGGAAGTTCCTTTAGTCTCTATCGATCTATTAAGTCCGGCATTTTTTAGGAATTTGAGTTTTGTACCACATTTTTCTTCCTTTCTATCTAGGACTTTCTTTTGTGTACCTGGTCAGAATGGTCAGTAGTGGTAGCCAGGCACCATCTAGTTCTTCTGGTCTCAGGCTAGATGAGGCCATGATTCATGTGGGCTATTAGTCCTGTGGACTAGTTTCTTCTTTGAGTCTTTGGTTTCTTTTATGATCTTGTGTTCCAGATGAGTAGAGACCAATACACCTACTCTTCACTTATTAACTATCTCATTATCTGACAATAGTAAAAAAAAAAAAAAAAAAAAAAAAAAAAAATTACTATCCAACTATTTTGTACATTATCGAGGCAGCAGCCATGGTGGCAACACCTGTAGGACATCCCTTCCCTTGAGGAGAGTCTCCCGGCGGACTCCGGGAAGCTGGGCTGCGCTGCCCCATACCCTCTACTCCCTCCTGCCGGTGGGGGCGCTGCTTCCAGCTGCTGTGCTGGACCGGCCTCCTCCATGGTCACAGCCTCTCCGCCGACGCGCAGGAAGCACAGAGCCAGTGGGTGCCTGTTCTGGGTTCCCTGATGCTAACTGGCCTGAGGCCCTGCAGCTCAAAATTGTTGTGGGATGGGAAGCAAGGAAAGTAAGATGCATCAGAGAAGGTGTTAGGAGGAAATGCGTGCGAGTTTAATGACATCCCAAAGTGAGCTGAAATGGACCTGAAGCCTCCACCTTGGTGGGGCCGGGTGTGCAGCCAGACTCCCAGCGCCCTCACAGGAAGCCCTGAATCTCAGTGACTTTCCAGGCCAGAGGGCAGAGCGTACTCCAGGATCGTGAACACAGGGCTTGCAGGGGTGGGAGTGGAGCAGGAGGAAGGTGAAGTGGTTAAACCATGGGCCCTCCAGTCACACAGCCCAGCTTTATCGAACTTTGTCTTCTCTACAGAGGAATAATCCATAACTGGACTCATCACAGTGATGAGCACATCAGTAAATCTTAGTTATTATTATTTCTATAATCATATTTTCTAAATAAAAAAATCATACAAATAGATGGTCTGAAAACAAAACAAAAAAAATCCTCCATTTTCGCATAACACGCTGATTTTCGCATAATGGTCTGGTCTTTGAAACCTAACCATGTCGATAAACGAGGAGTGGGTGTGTTTGTATCTTAGATAGCTGCTTACAAGCTTTTAAGACCCCAGATGCTACTCACCAAAGTAGGATGTAGAGAATTATCTCTATGAACTATGTTACTCCAATTGACCGAGTTGTCCCGGGATACTATGATCCCAAGCCTTCAAACCCAGTAAACAAAGTCCTCGAGGTGTTTAGTTATGTCTAGGAATTATCTGTAACTGTGCACTCTATGTGCTTTATTATATACATCTACTCCTCACTTACCAACTATCTCATCCGACATTTTGCATTTACAACAATAGTAAAAAATCTACCATCTGACTATTTTGCACATAAATGATGTACGTCTGGCAGTAACGAACTCTGAGATGCTCTCTTGTGGCCCTGCATGTCCTGCTGTGTACCCCCCGGCTAAGTATGGGTATAATAAACTTACTTTTCATGGTCTCCCTGACTCATCTTTCCCTCGATACCCCTGATTTTTCATTCTACACTCATGTTTCCCATTGGCCAAGGCCCCTCCTCTGGTGGAAGCAGTCATTGGCTAAAATTGCTGTCTGTTTTTGACAGCTCAAGTTTGCTGATTCCCCACCTCTGAGGTGCCGGGAGACAGAATTTTGCCTAGTGACGGATGCCTCTCACTTGCCATTGACTGCTCTGTCTGGAGCCTCCTTCCCAGAATTGGCCCTGGAGATTTGAGCTCTGTCTCTACGGCTGGCAGTCATGGCCGTTCCTGGGGCGGCTGCTTTGGCCCGAGTCCTGGTCAGGAGTCTGCAGGAATGGGGGGTTGGGGCAGATGGCATCCCATGGGATTGGCTGGGCACTGCCCAGTGTCAACTTGTTCTGTAGAGCTAACAGAAGAGTACTTCCTTGGAGACAACTTTGGAAAACTGGGTGCCCAAGGCGAGACCACCTGTCAGGTAGGGACCCTCAGAAGTGTAGTGAGGGGCGGCAGTGGAGACGGGTTAGGGCTGGCGTTCAAACCCACATTTTAAACCTCAGAGTAGCATCTGGGAGTTTCCATGGTTTTCTAATGTCCTTCTGGGCTCAGGGTAGTAATGGGAGTGTTTACAGCCCCCCCACCCCCACCCCACCCGTCCTCAGTACAAACCTCTGAAATTAGTGGGGATGAAGTGGTTAGTGCAGGAGGCAGCGGGCAAGGGAATAAAAGGAAGGTGGAATCCTTGAGAATATGCTAGCAGAGGGGACAAGGGTCTGACAGCCTTTCAAAATTGCATTTTCGCTGAACGCAGATTTTTGCATGAAGACCTGGTCTTTGGAACCTAATCATGTTGATAAGTGAGAAGTGAGTGTATATGAATATATATGCCATTCACAAACATGTATATGTATGCCTACAGATACATCTATATATGCACACCCATATACTCACATGTGCCTTCTTATACACATATATGCATAGCGACCTACCTATGAAACCACACACATATTTTTTGTTATTACTGTGGTTGCAAAATTGTATGTTATAGCATTTACCAAAATAGTTTCTTATTCTTGTGCACTTCTTAGTGTCTTCATTTACCTTGGATAAGTTTTATAGACTTCACCCATATTGAGTATTGCCTTTCCCATCCTCAAAAATATCAACTGTCTGCTATCTAGAAACTGATTCCCCTGTCCTCCCTCTCCCATCCCTGGTAACATTACTTTCTGTGTGTATACCTATTCTTGACTTATTATAAAAATGAGGCCACACAATATTTGTACCTTTGTGATTGACTTATTTCACTCAGCATAATGTCCTCCAGATTCACCCATTATGTTTTTCATCATTATTCTTTATCGCTGTGTAGTATTCCACTGTGTGTATGTACCACAATTTGTTTATCCGTTCATCTCTTGATGGGTACTTAGGCTGTTTCCATCTTTTTGCTATTGTGAATAATGCTGCAATGAACATAGGTGTGCATTTGTGTAGGATATATACCTAGGAGTGGGATTGCTGGATCATAAGGTATTTCTATTTCTAGCTTTTTGAGGAAGTGCCATACCATTTCCCATAGTGGTTTTACCATTTTACAATCCCACCAGCAGTGTGTAAGAGTTCCAATCTCCCCAAAACCTCACCAGCATTTGTTGTTTCTGGTTTTTTGATCGGTGCCATTTTTGCAGGGGTGAGATGGTATTTCATTGTAGTTTTGATTTGCATCTCTCTGATGGCTAATGATCACGAGCATCTTTTCATGTGTTTGTTAGCTGCCTGAATGTCCTCTTTGGTGAAGTATCTGTTCATATCCTTTGCCCAGTTTTTGATTGGATTGTTTGTCTTTTTGTTGTTGAGTAGTTGAAGTTTTCTATATATTTTAGAGAACAGACCCTTATCAGATATGTTGTTGCCAAAGATTTTTTTCCCAATCTGTATGTTCCCTTTTTACTCTTTTGGTAAATTCTTTTGATGAGCATAAATCTTTAATTTTTAGGAGGTCCCTCTTATCTAATTTGTCTTCCGTTGCTCATGCATTTGTAGTTGTGTTTGATAGACTATTTATGCCAAAAATTAGGTCCCCTAGTTTTGTCCCTATATTATCTTCCAGGAGACTTAAAATTTTAGCTTTAACATTTAAGTATTTGATTCATTTTGAGTTGGTTTTTGCGTATGGTGTGAGGTATAGATTCTATTTCATTTTTCTGCAAATGGATGTCCAGTTTTGTCACTACCTTTTGATAAAGAGATTGTTTCTTTCCCATTGAATGGCCTTTGACCCTTTATTGAAGAGCAACTGCTCATAGATGGATACATCTACTTCTGGGTTCCCAATTCTATTCCACTGGTATATGTGTATGTCATTAAACCAGTCCCAGGCTTTTTTTTTTTTTAATAACATTTTATTGTGTTTTTGGTGAAAGTTTACACAGCAAGTTAGATTCTCATTTGACAATTTCTACACAAATTGATCAATGACAATAGTTATATTTTTCACCTTGTGTCAATATTCTCAATAATTGTGTTCTGATTGTTCTACTTCCAGTACTCTAGTTTCCCTGCCCGCTTATCTTCTCCTCTTTTCTGTGAATTAAATGTTGACCTTTTGGACTCATACAAGTGTTTTCTTAGTAGAGCACTGATCTAATGGGTAATATTCTTTATTTTGTGTGTCACTCTGCTTTTCTGTTAGAAAGTGATCTCAGGAGATGCTTATAGTTCAGGATTTAAAGAGCATCTCAGGATGATAGTCCTCTGGCTCAGGTGGTTCAGTTAGTCTGGTCATTGTTAAGAATTTGAGTTTTGTTCTGCATTTTTTTCCCATTCTAACCAGGATCATCTATTGCGCCCTTGGTGAGATTGTTCAATGGTGGTAGCTGGGCACTGTCTAGTTCTTCTGGTCCCAGGGTAGTTGAGGCCACGGCTTGGGTAGGCTATCAGCATTGCATACATGCATCTTCTGTGTGATTTTAGTTATCTTCTTAGTCTTTTGCTCCTGTTGAGTAGAGATGAATAGTTGTAAGTACCAGGCTGTTTTGATTAATGTGGCTGTAGTAAATTTTGAGATCGGGAAGTGTGAGGCCTTCTGCTTTGTTCTTCTTCAATATTGCTTTGGCTGTTCGGGGTCTCTTTCCTTTCCATATATAGTTGGTGATTAGTTTTTCCATTTCATTAAAGAATGTTGTTGAGATTTGGATTGAGATTGCATGATATTCATAGATTGCTTTTGGTAGTATTGACATTTTTACAATGTTGAGTCTTCTGATCCATGTGCGTGGAATGTTTTTCCATTTATGTAGATCTCTTTTAATTTCTTGCAGCAGTGATTTATAGTTTTCCTTGTTTTCTTTCAGTTAAAGATTTCAACTTTAATGTTGAAACATAATTCTAAAAATTAATATTATAGATTCTATGTGTTGCTTAGATTTTTAGTATACTGCTTAAAAAATATTTAATAAGCATTGTATTGTACAACTATCAATTTGCTTATGCCTGCCTGCATTTTTAGTGTGAGTCACTTGTTCATTGATTTAAAACACATAGTGAAACTACTGGTGTGATAGTATTTTCCCTTAATTCTTTTAACAGTAATTGACTTTAAAACAGTTTTACAATATTTGCCCTAATCTTGTTTTTAAGAACAAATTTTCAACTATGATGTGTTTGTGAGATTAAAGCATAATCTTCTTCTATTGCTTGTTTCAGTAACGTTTAACATTTTCATGTAGTATGGAGTTAATTTAATATCGACTAGTGTGAAATGAAATCACTTGGTGTTCATATGAATGTCACATGTATTTTCTTAAATGTTTCATTATAATTGAATAATGTTTAGTAAGCATTAAAAGCAAGCTACTACCTTGATATCTACATTAGTTCTGTCTGTATGCTGTGTTTATGTCTATAAATTCAGGTAAGTCTGACTGTATTAGGTCTTTATGGGGTGGAAGAGGGTGGAGAAGATTTCTTAAGGGCAAAGTAAAATAAAATTACTCTAAAATTCTTCTTTTTTCCTCCTAACATTAAGTGGATGAGGTTGATGTTTATATAGTCATATTTTGAGAGACTTCAAGAAATGGCTGAAAAAAATTCCCTCTTGGACAAATATGTTCAAGGGTGAATAACATATTAAGCCACTGTCAGTACTGGCTTTATTAGCTTACTAGATCTGATAGCAAGGATGAATGTCCTGAAATAATTGGTAAGAAATAGGTGAGGTGAAGTGTTAGAGTAAATAAATAGTGCAGGGAAATCTTGATTATAAGAGGCTCAGTGTGTTTTGGTGGGACACCATACCAAATGACTGTGTTGGCCAAAAAGTCAAACAAAAGAGGTTAATGGTTATTTAAATAAATTGCTATGTAATTTTATCTAGACACTTAACTTCTCTGTGCCTTGACAATTAAAAAATAATTTATACAGTTTAAATAAGGAACTTGGGCAAAATTGTTAATAAATTATTTTTAATTGTAAAATTAAATAAAATTAAGGAAAAGAAGTTGTAGAGGGGGCTAAAGAGTAGTTGCATAATTTGGCTAAGTTTCTAGCTTATCATTATGGATTAGAGACCACATTTCTGACCCAAATAAGACGTGGATTTTGTATATCCTTCCATTATCCACCAAGTTCATGATGAATCTGGTATACTGTTATCAATAATTACATGGTTATTTTATTTTTTAATTATTGAATCAGAATTATAATAATAATCATTCTCATTATTTAGCTAGCATACAACGAATGACACTGATTAAAAATTTTACCCATCTTATTTTGATTATGCACACTTATATATTAGATTATTTTGTTAGTGTTAACTAGGAAGCAGCCATTACTTTTCATGTTTGTTTGTACAGTTAAGTGCTCATAACTGTGTACATGGAAAGATTCAGGGAGCTGGTAGTGTTTTTGGAAATCATGACAGTGACATTAGTAGTGATACCAGAGGCTTAGCAATGGAAATCTAAGATAAAATTGAGCAAACACAAAAAATAAAAATACTAGGTGTTGGCAAATGAAGACTATGGAAAAACGGAGACTCTTACACATTGTTACTGGGAGTATTAATCTTCTGAGGGCAATGCAACAGTGAAGTTTAACACTGTTACCATCTATATCTAGAAATAAATACCCTGTGTTTAAAACTCTCACATATGTAGACAAGAAGGCATGTACAAGAACAATAATATTCATTGCTTCAGTATTCCCGATAATAAAAACATAATTAAAGTCCTTTCATGGGAACATGAAAGGGTATATTGTGGTGTATTTGTAAATGGAATACTATGTAACAGAATGATTTAGAATTACCTCTACCCACATAGATAAATCTCAAAAACACAATACTGAGTATAAGCAAGCTGTACAACATTAGTGTAGTATAATACTATTTAAATAAAGGTTAAAACACCTGCAAATAATATAACATAAGCTTATGAATATTTACCTATGTAAAAAAAGTTTAGAATACATGTATAGAAATTGTTATGGTTTAATATATATAGGGCCAGTACCTACAGATTTAACACACTCTTAGATGCCTCCCTTTACACTCATAAGAAAAGCTTTGCGAGATGTTCAGTCATTAGAAAAAGCATCTCTTTATATTCAATGAATTCCTAGCAGTGATTACATCAGAGGAGGAAGAGACGGAAATGGTATGGGGGAAGGATAGAAAAGAGACCTCAACTGTATCTGTAATATTTAATTTCTTTAAAAAAAATCTAGAAACAATTATTTCCTGATGTTAAGACTTGATGAAACTAGATGTTCATTATTAATACTTTACTCATCATGATACTATATTCTTGCCTGTATGCATAATAAATGGCGAAGAAATTGAAGTTGTCAAGGTTTTCATTCTACTTGGACCCACAATCAATATCCATGGACGCATCAGTCAAGAAATCAAATAATGTATTATGTTGGGAAAATCTGCTGCAAAAGACCTCTTTAAAGTGTTAAAAAGCAAAGATGTCACTTTGATTACTAAGATTCATGTGACCCAAACCATGGTATTTTCAATCACCTCATATTCATGTGAAAGCTGGGCAATGAAAAAGGAAGACTCAAGAAGAATTGACACATTCAAATTGTGGTGTTGGCAAAGAATGTTGACTATATAATGAACTGCCAGAAGAATGAACAAATCCGTCTTGGAAGAAGTATAGCCAGAATGCTACTTAGAAGCAAGGATGGTGAGACTTTGTCTGGCTTACTTAGGGCAAGTCATCAGACATGACCAATCGCTAGAAAAGGACATCATGCTTGGTAAAGTAGAGAGTCGGTGAAAACAAGGGAAACCAAACCCTCCATTAGATGGATTGACACAGTGGTTGCAACAATGGGCTCAAACATTCCAAAAATTGTGAGGATGGTGCATGACTGGGCAACATTTCCTTCTCTTATATATAAGGTCACAGTGAGTCAGACAACTAACAACAACAATGCCTGAAGTACTTCACAATAAACTTTAAAACCTCAATAAAAACAAGAAAGACCAAAGCTTTATAGAGAAGACATGGAATTAGAAGTTAATGGCATTTCTCCATTGCCACAGAGTTCAGTTCAGAAACAAGTACTATGGGCTGGGTGAGGTGAATGGAAAGCAGAGGTGCAGGATTCATAACAGCACCCTCCCTTAATTGCTTCTTGTGTTCTCTTTGGAACCAAAATTATCAAAATAAAAAAAAACAAAACTCATTCCTTTGAGTTGATTCCAACTCTTAGTGGCCCTATAGGGCAGAGTAGAACTGCCCCCATAGGGTTTCCAAGACTGTAATCTTTACTGATTGCTTGATGAAAGGAAAGAGGACTTGAAGCACTTATTGATGAAGATCAAAGACTACAGCCTTCAGTATGGATTACACTTCAACATAGTGAAAACAAAAATCTTCACAATTGGATCGATAAGCAACATCATGATAAACAAAGGAAATATCAAAGTTGTCAAGGATTTCATTTTACATGGATCTACAATCAGTGCCCACAGAAGCAGCAGGCAAGAAATCAAACCACGTATTGCATTGAGCAAATCTGCTGCAAAAGATCTCTTTAAAGTGTTAAAAGCAAAGATGTCACTTTGAGAACTAAGGTGAGCCTGACCCAAGCCATGGCATTTTCAATTGCCTCAAATGCAGGTGAAAGCTGGACAATGAATAAGGAAGACCATAGAAAAATTGACACCTTTGAATCATGGTGTTGGCACAGAATATTGAATATACCATGGAGTGCCAGAAGAAGGAACATCTTGGAAGATGTACAACCAGAATGCTCCTTAGAAGCGAGGATGGAGAGATTTTGTCTCACCTCCTTTGGACATATTATTAGGAGGGACCAGTTCCTGGAGAAGGACATCATGCTTTGTAAAGTTGAAAGTCAGCGAAGAAGAGAGAGACCCTCAATGAGATGGACTGACATAGTGGCTGCAACAATGGGCTCACACAAAGCAACCATTGTGAGGATGGCACAGGAATAGGCAGTGTTTCATTCTGTTGTACATAGTGTTGCTATGACTCAGAACTGACTTGACGGCACCTAACAACAACAATCTTTACTCAAGTAGACTGCAACATCTTTCTCCTGTGGACTGGTTAGTGGTTTTGAACGGCCGAACTTTTGGTTAGCAGCTGAGTGCTTAACCAATACGCCACCAGAGCTCCTTAAAATTATCAAAGTAATGTTAAATTTAAGAAATAGTGGACTAAATTTTACTTGATAGAGTTTTAAATTGACTCATTGTCTCTGAATTCTAAAAATTCAACTACTCTGCCAGAGATGAATAGAGTAGGATTTTAACAAAAGGGCAGGTGTTTTCTGCACTAAAGACTACATATAAAATAATCCTCCATCATTGCTGTATCTCTTTTCTCTGTGGTAAGATGGACAGAACTAGTAATCCTCAAATGTCTTTAAAACCACTAGGATTATTAGATATTCAAGAGAGATTTAGAATCCCTGGTTAAGTTTCAGGTTATAGATTGCAGCTGAGAGACATGAAAAATTATTTTTAAAGAGACTATTTTGGCCAAATTTCAATGGGAAATTATTTCTTTAGGGAATAATTAAAAAAAAAAAAAAAACAACAATAAAAAAACCTCAGAATTTTTGACTGGGTGCCAAACTGAAATGGCAAACAATGCTCAGAATTCTCAGTCTGGGACTCCCACTCATTCATTCTGTACACTGTATCTTTAGCAAAGAGCCATTTGGAAAATTTTCACTTCTCATGCTGTGACTACCAAGAATACACAAGAGACATTTCCTGAAGAGCAGCTTTGCTCTCACTTCTATATGACTTGTAAGACAGAGGACTTGTGGGTTAGATAATGCCCTTTTATGAAATCACCAGCATCACTGTCAGGTATTGCTATCATATTGTTGTTAGCTGCCATGGAGTCAGTTCCAACTAATGGCAACTCCATGACAAGGGGTTTAGGCCATTGTGATCCATAGGCTTTTTCTTGGCTGATTTTTGGAAGCAGATCACCAGGCCTTCTTCCTAGTCTCTCTTAGTCTGGGAGTTATGCTGAAACCTGTTCAGCATCATAACAACATGCAAGCCTCCACTGACAGGCGGGGGATGTGCATGAGATGCATTGGCCAGGAATTGAACCCCAGCCTCCCACATGGAAGGTGAGAGTTTTACCAGGGAACCACCACTGCCCTTATTGTTACCATAGAAAGCCCTTAGTAAGAACTTGTGTAAAGGTGATCTTCTCACTGTGTACTTTCTCCCAATATGATCTCCCACAGTCATGGCTTCATTTACCACCTCACCATCTATAGTCCATATCTGCTTTGTCAGTCAGCTTCCCTCATCTCTCCCCTGTGGGACAAAGACATCTCTCCACTTGCTTAGCTGTTATGTCATCAAGGATTGTCCAAAGGCATCTCAAACTAAACTTGTTCAAAATGTGATCTTCCTCCCCAAATAAGAGATTTAGTACTCACAATTCATTGACTAGAAGCATAGTTCATCTAGTTACTGAAGTCAGGTATATAGATGTCACACACAAGCTTCTCTTTCAAATCCTGTGGATTTTACCTCTTAAATAGTGCATACATAAATTCCCCTTATATTCAAATCTTGTGGGCTCTCCCTCCTAAATAGTTTATATCAGTGGGCTATTCTCCATCTCCACCACCTCACCCTAGTCCAAAGTACCATCCTCTCTCTCACCTGGACAATTTCAATTACCTTGTATATGGTCCACTGGTAATCACATTTGCTTCCCTTCTATTTGTAACCATTTTATATGTTCCAATTATCTGTAGGATTACTTGATCAAGATCTGTCTTTTTCTAGAAGCAAAACTTTATGGAGTCAGGGCCCTTGCTTATTTTTATCCTTAGTACCCTGGTTTGTATCCTTAGTACCTTGCAATTGCATTACATTACCATCCTTTCTTACATGTCCTTAGTTCTGGAAAACAATTTTTCATGTACGGCTATGCAAATTTTTCAACAGCAGCAGTATATATGGAATACCCTCATAACTGCCAAAGGTTATTATTTTAAATCAGACAGCACTTATTATGGTAAAGACATTATGCTGGTGTTTTAAAAAATCACTTCCCCCCTTAATATTTCTAAGTGTTAACCTTCTCCCCAGTTTTTATAGTGACATTGCCAAAGTAGCAAATGGCTGACTTGATTTTAATCACTTTCTCTTGACTTTGGGGTCTCTGGGTGGTGCAAACTGTTAATGAGCACAGCAGTTAACCAAAAGGTTGGGGATGCGAGTCCACTCAGATGTGCCTTGGAAGAAAGGCCTGGAGATCTACTTCTGAAAAATCAGCCACTGAAAACATTATGGAGCTTAATTCTACTCTGACATATATGAGGTTACCAAGAGTCAGAGTCAACTTGAATTGACAGCATCTTGTTTTTCCCTTGACTTTGCCCATTTTATAGTGAAGGGTCACCAGGGAGTATGAAAAGGCAATAATTCAGCAGTAAAGGAGAAAAAAATTACCACATATCGAGTACTTCCTGAGTACTAAGTCCTATCCATATTACTTTTATATTTAATTTAACAGCATCTGGGTTGTTGAACATATATTTTTAATCACCTCTACTTTATAGATGAAGACACTGATGTTACAAGCAATTCAATAATTTTCCCAAGTATCATAGCAGGTAAATAACAGAGCCAAGGCTCCAGTCGAAGTATCTGATTCCCAGTCCCTGCTGCTCCTGGTAGACTAATCATTACCAAGATTATTCTGAGCAGGATTGTAAAGGGAACGAGGTTGACTTCCTCCTGCAACATTCCATTTTAGTGTTAGGTAGGTTTGGAGAAGGGGTTTTGTTTAGTCACAGTCAGGTCCTAATATAGTTATCCTCTACCTTGGATATAGTAGTCCCTGGGTGGCACCACTGGTTAAGCCTATGGCTACTAACTGAAGTGTTGGTGGTTTAAACCCACCCAGAGGTGCTTCAGAAGACAGGCTTGGTGATCTGCTTCTGACGGGTCACAGCCACAAAAACCCTATGGGGCACAGTTCTACTCTGCAACACATAGAGTAATCATAACTCTGAATTGACCCCACAGCAACTGGTTCTGGTTTACCTTGGATATACATGAGAATGATCAGGGGAATATTTAAATCCGAATTTCTCAGGGTGGAGTTCAGGTTTCAGTATTTTTAAAGCTCTCCAGGGGATTCTAATGTGCAGTGAAGGTTGTGAAGAACAGGTCAAATTCATCCTGGAATCCTCATTATCTCTTTAAATTTAGTGTACAAGTGAACATTAAACTTTGGACAGACAATAATTATTCTTTAATGTGGGAAGCAGATTCAGGTAGATTGTGCTTACTATTTCCATTTGAAAGAAAATATATAATTTTACTTTCTATTTAGTATGCATCACCTCCATTCATTTAATAAATCCCTGCACCCCCACCACCAGGGTAAATAGGGAATTTTACACCCTTTAAATGGTCTTCAGAAGAGATTATGCCTTTTTCGGATCTTGAGTTTTTCACTCTTCCCTCTGGGATGTGTATGTGTGTGTACATGTATGCCAAGTGTTAATTAAGTAATAACACCAGAACATCATTTTCTGAAAAAAGGAGATTCATAAAAGGCTGCAAAAGCTGGCAGAATAAGCAGCGCTCTGTGGAACAGTATTGAATGTACTATAGGCTGCTGTTACAAGGGCACAGGTGAATTTAAAGCGACTATACTCACATCTACACACAGCCAAAATCACTCAAGGCACTAAAGTAAAGAATGGCTTCTATGAATAAAATATAAGCCAAGATTGTTTCTTTTAAGAAAAAAGACATATCTATGCTAAATTGTAAAGCTTGTTTTGAGGACTGTTCCCTACAGTGATGTTTCTTGTCTGCTTGGCTTAGTCTGATTGTCATCCTCTTCGTTGGGGCTCTCGTTCAGATAACCATCCATTGATATACATGCTTAAAAAAAAAAAAAAACTGAGGAAGAAGGCATAAATATGCATTTATTCCATTTCCAGTCTGTGACTCATTTCTGTTCTTTCTTCAACCTATTGCTAAATTCTACATTTTCTCTCTTCTTAGTACTCTATCTTCTCTGTCTTTTTCAGACTCACTATAATTATCTCAGCTTTGGGCTGAACTCCTGTCATGTGCACACTAGAAAACTCCTCCTTGCCATTTTTGTCCATTCTAGCTCTTCATTCACTGGTCCTGCCTCAGTGTCACTGTCAGTGATGTTGAGCAATTTGATTAAGTCATTCCCTGTCCATTTGAGAAAAAGTTAATGGAAGCTTTTTTTGGCATGCCTAGTCTAGACTCTGGCCTTGGTGGTGCAGTGGTTAAGTGTTTGGCTGCTAACCAAAAAGTCAGCAGTTCGAATCCACCAGCTACTCCTTGGAAATCCTATGAGGCAATTTTACTCTGTTCTATAGAGTCACTGTGAGTCAGAATTGACTTGACGGCAATGAGTTTGGAGTTTTTTTGGTAGACTCTAGCACAGGAGTCTCTGGGTGGTGCAAATGGTCAATGTGCTGAACTGCTAACTGAAAGGTTGAAGGTACGAGTCCACCCAGAGGTACCTCAGAAGAAAGGCCTGGAAATCTGCTCCCAAAAAATCAGCCATTGACAACTCTATGGAGTGCAGTTCTACGCTGACATACATGAAGTCACCATGAGTCGGAGTCAACTCGAAGGCAACTTTTTTTTTTTGTTTTTAGGTTATCGGCCAGGAAACTTCATCCCTCTCAGCTTCTACATGTTTGACCTAAGTTGATCAGGCCTAGTGGACATTGCTTCCCCTCATATGCCTCAGCCAACCAACTGCTTACTGGTCCTCCCTAGACTGCTTTCTATTAGGACATAATTAGGCACTCATTCCATGGGAAATTAAGGAGATGAAGAAGGATGGAGCAAGGGTATATAACAAAGAGGGTGAAAAAAATAGTCAAGAATGAAGAGTAAGGAAACAGCAGGCAGAGAAAGAAAGGTTTAAAAAAAAAAAGGAAAAAAGAAAGACTTCTCTGTTGCTGACAGAGAGCAAGGACATTTATTAATTCCTAAAATAAGTGTTTAATTGGCAAGCAGACAATTGCATAAACATTGATTCATTAATTTCTATTTATGAAGAGAAAATAGGCATTTAATTGCAAAGTTAGAAAAGTAAGCTTTCATCCTTTATAAATATTAATTTTCAAAATACTTAGAAAATTATTGGTATTGATTTAGTAGATTTCTTTTTGACTATCTGGGAAATTTCATGCATGAAGCCAAATAAACATTTTTATTAGGTAGCGGCTAAGAGTACTGATAAATGAATGTGATAAAATTCTAAGTTATTTAATATGCTTTTTATTTAAAGCTAAGAGAAGCAGCCAGTATCAACAGTTATGAATTTAAAATACATTTAACAAATTACTATTTCCAAATTTATCTTTATACCTCTTTTTTTGCAGAGCAAACGAACCCATATGTTGTAAATAATGTCTGTATCTTTTTAGTAATTGTATAATGTTACCTTTTAGATAACCTGTACAATGGTAATTGGTGGGTTAGCATGATAGTATATGTGTCCAATCAATGATAGATAACACTATTTTACATGCATTATTAGAATTCAGGGACAAAACATCAGCATGCTTTTTAACTGTAATTTATTATATCTGAATTAGCTTATGAGGTTTGACACAGTGGTAAATAGTCTATCGCCTCTAGAAAGAGCGTGCTTGTGGTAACCTTTAATAACCTTTTGCTCTGAACATTGATCAAAGACAGTAGTGTGATCTAGTTCTTGTTAGTTTCATTTAAAAATTACAATACAATAATGTTCTTGATGAGTGAAATATAGAACTTGCTGCTGTGAGCTGTTTAAGGACCAGAGTACGTGAAGAAATAATGACTTGCATGATTGACAAGCGTCGTCTTAAACACAAAGGGTGTGTAATGTCACATTTGCATGAAGTATTATCTCTTATCACCACATATTTCTCATTATACTCTTATGAGCCCGTGGGTTTCATTATATTTGTTTGTTTTAGAGCATTCTCATTTTAATCTAGTAGATTATGGCGATAAAATCCTACCTACTAGGTATTAAATTCCAATCTATTTTACTTAAATCTGGACACTATATAAACATGCACACTAAGTTTGTTAATAAACACTGTATTGAACACTTAGAGGAAAGGGGACTCACATTAGTTGGCTGCTTATTTTTATGCCAAACATTTTAGTTATTTTTTTATTAGATTCTGAAAATAACCATATTGGATTGGTGTGATTATTATGCTCGTTTGCCAAATGAGAAAAAATTTTCAGAGAAGTTGAGTAATTTGCCTAAGTTCACCAGCATGTAATTTAAGAGACCAGAATTGGAATTTGGAGCCCCAGGTGGCACAAATGGTTAGTGTGCTCTCGGCCGTTAAACAAAATGTTGGAGGTTCAAGCACACCCAGAAGTGCCTCAGAAGAAAGGCCTGGTGATCTACCTTCTGGAAAATCAGTCATTGAAAATCCTGTGGTGCAGAGTTCTACTATGACACACATGGGCTCACGATGAGTCAGAATGGACTCGACAGCACTTGGCATCGTCAAAGCTTCTACACCTAATCACTAGGCTAAACTGAGCTGAGAGTTAAGTAGAAACTTAGCAAAGTCAAGACTTTGCTTATTTATGAACAAAAGCAAATGAATATTGATCCTTTAGTTAATCTTTGCAATCTTATTGAGGGTTTGAGGGTGAAACTGTGATTTCTGTAAGGAAATTATCGAATAGTCTGGAGACTACATATTACTATCTTCACAGATCTCCAAGGTTCATGGACCTGGTTGGAAATCCTGTTTTAGATATTCATTAATTGCTTAGATAGTTTCATATTTCCTTTGGGTCTCAATACCCAATGTTTAACAACAAAACAGGAATACTGCTGCCATTGCTCCTTACCTAGCTAGAGTTTTGAGAAATGTAACAGTAGGAATCATTCAGGCTTGTTATGTTTTTCCTTTATTCATCTTCGTACTCACAAGGAAATAACCACTGGGCTGAGCAGTAGGTACCCAATAATTATCTGCTCAGGAAATCATAGATATTAGGAACAGGTGACCATTTAGCATCAGTTGGGTTAGTGACATATGTTATTCAGTTCAAGTCCACTAACGTCTTATTGTTACCATTTGCTTTAAGTTGAAGATAATTCTCAATTTTCAAAACTTGAGAGACATTTATTGTAAACAATTGTGCCATCTAATGGACCTCAAGACTATATTAGTTTTCTAAGGAATGCTTCTAATTTTTGTTCAAGTTATTGAAATAGCTTCATTTGCCTTTTCATATTTTTATTTGTATTTTCTCATATTTTGCATATCCTTGAGTGAAACCTCTAGCAATGAAACTAAATGTATAGTGGTATAAATGTGTTAATTTGCATATATATAATATGCAAACATACAAGCATGTGTTTGACAAAAGCATTGCAACTGATATATATTTTGAACTTTTATTCAATATCAATATGCATATAATTTGTAACATGACTGGCAAAGAATTAGACATTTATATGTAAAAATTAAACAATCTTTGTGATGTCTTTAATAGATTAGATTAATGTAAACAGTTTTGCCTTACAACTTTTCATATTTAGTGTTTATCTTAGGCAATAACATTCAACTTGTCAAGTCATGTGATTTAGAATGATGGGAAATCTAAATACTTCTTTCTTTATTAATATATCATTTTAATAAGGTATTGCTCTAAATCAGAAGCTACATCCACTGCAAGCTGGCAGCTAATACATGTGTAAATGCTGAGGTTAATATGATTTAGGATTAAAAAGATTAACCACTGAAAAAACTCAAATATACTAATTCAACTAATGTGGGATTTTTTTTTCTTTTGGTAAATATGATTTAAAGAAAACTAAGTGTGACAAAAACATATAATTAATTAGAATGTGTCCTGGAGATTGAATTAAAGGGGTTGACTCAGGACATAGTTCTACTCTGCCACTTTCAAAATCTCATAAAATGAAAGAAAGAAAGATTACATTCTCAGACTAAAATTTTTAAAGAGTAAATTAAAAAGCGATGACCAAGGAATAGCCAAAAGGAAGAACAACTATCTTTCTGCTTGGAAATATTAATAACAAATTTATAAATAATTCTTGCGCTAAAAACAAAATCAAAACAGAAATTATAAATATTATTATGTGAAAGACATATTTGTCAAAATATGACATTCTTTTAGTTCCTCAGCATGCCATTTATATTCTTACCTCAGGTCTTTGGTACTTGCTCTGTTTACCATCTAATCTGTACTAATGTTTTCTCCAGTTTTCAACTGGGATTATCATAGTACCTACCTCAAATGGTCGTAGGAAGGATTCAATGAATTAATGTATGTAAAACGCTTGTAGGATCCCTGGGTGGTGTAAACATTTAAGCGCTTGACTATTAGCTGAAAAGTTCGTGGTTTGAACCCACCCAGAGGCACCTTGGAAGAAAAGCCTGGCAATCTTCTTCCAAAAGGTCACAGTCTTGAAAACCCTGTGGAGAGTTCTACTCTGCACACACGGGGTCGCTGTGAGTTGGAATTGACTCCACGGCAGCTAAAAAAACAACAAAGTCCTTATAAGAGCGCCTGACACACTTTTAGAAATACGTAAGTGCTATCTGACTAGCATCACCATTGTTAACCTTTCATGACCTGAGGGACATACGGCATCCACATACATTTTCTGTCTCTGCGGTTTATTGGGGGCCCTGGTGGTGCAGGGGTCAAGAGCTACAGCAAGCTATGGCTGCTAGCCAAAAGGTTGGCAGTTTGAATCCACCAGCCACTCCTTGGAAACCCTATGGGGCAGGTCTACTCGATTGAGTAGATGGCAATGGGTTTTTTTACAGGGTTTATTGGGAAGCTGCTATGCCAGTAACAGTACCTGCTGTGACAATAACAGTACCTGCTGCCATCAAGCAAAGACCTGTATAACTATTTGAAATGGAAAAAATGGGCATGTGCCACAAATTACTGTTTTTATAGGATATTATACAAGGTGATACGTCCTGGAAGTGTGATTGTGAAAAACTTTTGTCTAGAAGGCAATGTAGAGTCCAGAGGGGCATATGTGTCCCATATAATCCTACCCTCAGAGTCCAGAGGGATATGTATGTTCCGTATAATATGAATCAAAATCCATATTATGTACCAAAAATTCATACACACTCAATGGTTCAGCATGACCTCCATTACTGGAAAAACATGGTTTCAACAAAAAATTCAAAGCAGAAAATAATTAGGTCATGATTACAGATGCTGTGTGTTTTATTTTAATTAGCATGCATTTTAAAATTTCTTAATTTTTACTTCAATGCAAGTATATACTTACAAATTGCAGGTGGCTTGGCTTTTGCATGGGAGAGAATAAATTTGTTATCTGTGTGTAAAATATTTCTTAAACACATTATTTGATACCAATATGATTCATCCCCCCTCCATAAATTTGGAAGCAGTTTGCCTTTACAAAGAACAACTGGAAACTATCAGCTGAAAAGGCCATTTAGTTAATTTTGGCATCACTGAAAAAAAGTGAGTCATTTTTATCTGCATTTATCTAGGAACTTTTAATAACAAATAGACACAACATAAAAGTTTTCCCGGAAGTTCTTTCAAAGGTCATATGCTGCTTAACAAGTACCTAAATAGGTGAAAAAAGGGAGAAATTTTTATGTTTACACCGCTATCATTTTTCTTTGAGGTTGAATGATGATTTCTGACATTTACCAATACTGTTAATTGTGATAATTTATAGCCTGGTAGCTGCAATGATTAGGGAGAAGCCAAGTAGAATTTTAAGATTCTTAAAAGAGTCTCCAGTGTAACCAAAATGCCCCTGGTTTATTAATTGTTTAAAGAGGAGCAAGGGGTCACAAGGAAGTTTTCTTTTGCCTTGAGATGCAGCTATGGCTGTGGATGTACTATGTCTGCTTTCCCAAGTGAGGTGAGCACCAACTCTGCCCCCAGGTGAGGTAAACACCAACTCCATACATTACCAGGGAAATTTTCTAAGGTTAAAGAGTTTGAGAACCATCTCTCTGTGCTCAGTTTATTATTAGTAGAAGACGAACACTCCCTAGACAGGACAGTTAATTTGGGATTAAGTCAGAAGAGGGGAAAAAGATTCCAGGAGCGCATGGGAGCAGAAGATGAAATCTATTACAGTAATATATGAAGTTATAAAAGAGTTCCCACAGCAGATGCTATTAAACTCTTTGGAATAGTGGGGAACGGGAGAGTTGCCAGAAAGTTCGTTTCATTATATCTGTCTATCTGTCTGTCTGTCTATCTCTCTACCTATTTATCATCTATCTATCTAAATATTTATAGTGCATTAACCAAGTATCTAAAGAGCCCTAATGGTACAATGGTTAAGTGCTAGGCTACTAGCCAAAAGATTGGTTGTTCCAACACACCCATTAGCTCTGTGACAGAAAGATGTGACGATCTACTTGTGTAAAGATTACAGCCTAGGAAACCCTATGAGGCAGTTCTCCTCTGTCACATGGGGTTGCTATGAGTTGAAATTGACTCAATGGCACACAACAACAACACAGGACCTTGCACTGTGCCAAACACAAGAACAACCAAACAAGCAAGCAAAAACAAATCAGTTTTGCCATTGAACCAGTTCCAGCTCATGGTGACCCCATGTGTGTCAGAGTAGAACTGTGCTCCATAGGGTTTTTGAGTGTTGTTTGCTTGATATATTTTTTCCCATCCTTTGAGTTTTTGTTTGTGTCTTTAAGTCTAAGGTGTGTCTC
This sequence comes from Dugong dugon, assembly GCA_030035585.1. Taxonomy (NCBI): domain Eukaryota; kingdom Metazoa; phylum Chordata; class Mammalia; order Sirenia; family Dugongidae; genus Dugong; species Dugong dugon. The sequence continues at coordinate 87,771,759 of CM057461.1, forward strand.
TTGTAGGCAGCATATAGACAGATCTCGTTTTTTTATCCAGTCTGCCACTCTCTGTCTCTTTATTGGTGGATTTAGTCCATTTACATTCAGCGTAATTATTGATAGGTATGAGTTTAGTGCTGTCATTTTGATGTCTTGTTTTGTGTGTTGTTCACGATTACTTTGTTCCACTTAATTTTCTGTGGTGAGTTGTTTTTCTTTATGTGTTTTCTTTTCATCTTTTTCATTGTTGTTGAGTTTGTATTTTCTGAGTCTTTATATTTTTCTAGTTTTTTATTTTCACTTGTAGGATTGTTAGTTTCTTTTGTGGTTACCTTAATATTTACCCCTATTTTTCTAAGTTTATACCAGTCTTTTATTTCTTTAGATCGCCTTGACTTCCTCTCCATATGAAAAATCTATGTCTACATTTTTAAGTCCCTCTTTTTTGTTTTAATGTTGTCATTTTTTACATATTGACATCTGTTTCCCTATTATCAGTGTTTTAGCTTTGATTTACTTTTGTGACTTCCCTATCTGGATTGATATCTGTTTGCTCTGTCCTGTGTTCTAGTCTTGGGTTGTTATCTAATGTTACTGATTTTCTAACCAGAGGACTCCCTGTAGTATTTCTTGTAATTTTGGTTTGGTTTTTGCAAATTCCCTAAACTTCTGTTTACCTGGACATGCCCTAATTATGCCCTCATATATGAGAGACAGTTTTGCTGGATATATACTTCTTGGCTGGCAGTTTTTTCCCTTCAAGTCTTTATATATGTCATCCCATTGCCTTCTTGCCTGCATGGTTTCTGCTGAGTAGTCTGAGCTTATTCTCATTGACTCTCGTTTGTAGACGACTTTTCGTTTATCGCTAGCCGCTCTTAAAATTCTCTCTTTATCTTTGGTTTTGGCAAGTTTGATTATAGTCTGTCTTGGTGACTTTCTTTTGGGATCTACCTTATGTGGGGTTCGATGAGCATATATCCTGTCATCTTTCAAGATATCAGGGAAGTTTTCTGCCAACAAATCTTTGAAAATTCTCTGTGTATTTTCTGTTATCTGCCCCGTTCTGGTACTCCAATCACTCATAGGTTATTCCTCTTGATAGAGTCCCACATAATTCTTAGGGTTTCTTCGTTTTTTTAAATCCCTTTATCTGATGTTTCCTCAAATAAGTTGGTGTCAAGTGCTTTATATTCAGTCTCACTAATTCTGACTTCCGTTGCCTCAATTCTGCTCTTATGACTTTCTATTGAGTTGTCTGATTCTGAAATTTTATTGTTAATCTTCTGGATTTCTGACTGTTGTCTCTCTGTGGATTCTTGCAGCCGTTAAATTTGTCATTATGCTGTTCTCCAATCTTTTTAATTTCCTCTATTGCCTGTCTGCATTTTGCTTAATTTCCTTCCTAATCTCTTGAAGAGTTCTGTATATTAATCTTTTGTATTCTGCCTATGGTAATTCCAAGAAATTTTCCTTCTCTGGAAAATTTCTAGATTCTTTATTTTGGGAGCTTGCTGTAGCCATCATGGATTGCCTCTTTACGTGATCTGATATTGACTGTTGTCTCTGAGCCATCAATTAGTTATTATATTTATTTATTTTATGTTTGCTTACTGTGTCCTAGCTTCTAGTTTTGTTTTGATATGCCCAAATCGGCTGCTCATAGGAGCTAGTTTGATTATTGGCACATTTGAAGCTCTAATGTCCTGTCACCAGGTGGTTAGATCTGTTACTAGGTATGTGAGCTCAGGAGTCTGCCCACTCCTCCTGTATGGATTCAGCTCAGGTGCCCAGGTAGGTAGCCACCAAGTGTGTGGTGTAGGCTCTCACTTACAGTCCTAGACAGGCATGGGTGATTGGTGTAGGCACAGGCATCTGGCTGTAGCAGGGGGACACACTCTGAGCAAGGCAGGGGGCTGAGGGCTGCCCCCGAGTGTCCAGGAGGAAGGTGTGTCCTTGTTCCCTAGAGCGTGTAGGTGGGGGGGGTTTGCAGCTGGACCATGAGCACCTAATGCTGTTGGCTTTAAGGACTGGGGGACACCTCTTATTCCTGGGCCCCTATCACAGGTTGCTAGGTGGCATGGGTGGAGCCAGCAGTCCTCAGGCCCCTGATGTGGGGAGGTGAAGACCCTGCTTAATGGGCAGGGCAGTGTCGAACGTCAAGAACCTGCCACTTCACAGGTGAAACACTTGAAGTTAGAGTTCTGGTATATACCCTGTTGTACTGCGGTATTGAGGGTGTACGCTATTGAGATGGGCCCACACAAGTCTATGCAGGAGGAAAGGCACTCAAAGTCCATGGATCCCTTATGCCTGTGCCTAGGCAAAGGAGCTGTGCCTACTCTGGGTTCCTGGATTAGGGGAGCCGGCAGTTTATTTTTTCCCATTTGTTAATTTGTTCACTCTCCAAGGAAGGGAAGATGGCTCTGGGCATGTGATGGATCCTACTTCTAGCCCGGGAGACTCGGCAATTGCTGAAGCCCATCCGGGACCCAGTGCAGAACAGGGAGCGGGGAGGTAAATGGGAGAGAAGTTTTCCCTAAGGGGGGTGTTTTTGATTCATGTGGTAGTAGTATGCAAGTACTTATCTTTTGCCAGTGAGGGTTGCTTCTCACTGGTTCTGGGTGGCCATGTAGACTCTCTGGTGCTGGGTCTCTCCTGGTGCAGAAAATGTGCCTCCCGAGCACTACTGCTTGCCTGCCTCACCGCTCACCCATGAGCTTCTCAGGCCTGAAGGGCTTAGGCTTTCTCCGGGTCAGGTCTGGCAACTCCTCGCTGCTTCTGGACCATCTATCCCTCCCCTGCCACTCAGTCCAGTTCCTCCACTCTGTCTTTGATGTTCAGGGCTCCCAGATTGCCATATATAATTGAATCACTTGTTTTTTTGGGTCTTTGTTGTAAGAGGGTCCGCTGGAAGCGTCTGACTACTCAGCTGTCTTGGCCCCTCCTCCTGCTTCCTCTTTTTGACTATTGAAAATAATGCTTCTATCAATATTCATGTAGAAGTTTTTTGTGTGAACATATGTTTTCAATTCTCCTAAGTGTATACCTAGGAGTAGAATTGCTGGATCACATGGTAATTCTACGTTTCATTTTTGAAGAGCTGCCGAACTCTCTTCCAAAGTGGCTGCACCATTTTACATTTTCATCTGCATTGTTTGAGAGTTCCATTTCTCCACCTCATCTTCAACACTTACTTTCCATTTTTTGTTTTGTTTTATCATGTCTATGCTAGGGAGTGGGAAGTAGTATGTGATCATGGTTTTAATATGCATTCCCCAAGTAGCTAATGGTGTTAAGTTTTTTTAAAGTGCTTATTGGTCATGTGTATCTCTTCTTTGAAGAAATATCTTTGTATGTTCTTTGCCCACTTTAAAATTGAGCTGTTGTCATTTTGTTGTTGAATTCTGAGAATTCTCCCATTCTGTGGGTTGTCATTTCTCTTTCTAAACAGCATTCTTTGATGCACAAAAGTGTTTAATTTTTATGAAGTCTAATATATCTATATTTTCCTTTGTTGCTTCCGCTTTTGATATCTTCATCTAAAAAAAAGTTGACTAATCCAAGGTCATGACGATTTATAGTTATATTTTGAGTGTATTGCCATCTTAATAATACTAAGTTTTCTGATCAATGAACATGGAGTTTCTTTCCCTTTATTAGGTCTTCTTTAACATCTTTCAACTGTTTTTTATTTTAAACCTACAAGTCTTGCACTTCTTTCATTAAAATTTATTCCTAAGCATTTTATTCTTTTGATGCCTTTGTAAATGTGTCTAGAGATACAACTGACTTATGTATATTGAGCTCATATCCTGCAACTTTTCTGAATTTATTAGCTTGAATAGTGTTTTTGTGGATGTGTTAAGGTTTTCTATACATAAGATATGCTGTCTGTGTATATGGATAATTTTACTTTTAGATTAAAATCTGATTAGAAATAATTCTCAATATTGAAAATATGACAAGAGAAAAATGTTATTTGAAGTTGGGAAACATTAAGATTAGATTGAATACACAGCAATTTTTTTCAATCTCAATGTAATAAAGTATCATCAAAGTTTAATTAACATTTACTATTGCTCACAAAAAGCAGTGAGATTATGAATAGACTTAAAAGGGTACAATACAAATACACTGTAAAAATCAGATAACTGATTAGAAGAATCAAGACAATGATAAATCATTAGTGTGAGTTATTTCACACTGGCATAGTCACATGTCTATTCAGCATACTTCTAATTTATAAAGTTTATAAGATATTTTTGGACCAAGGATTACCTTAATTGTTCAATGGAACTCTACAGACATACGTTAACCAAGCAATGATTCCTGTCAAGGTGATTCTAACTCATGGTGACCCTATGTGTGCAGAGTAGAAAAGTGCTCAATATGTTTTCATGGTTGTGACCATTCAGAAGTAGATTGCCTGGCGTTTCTTTTGAGGTGCCTCTGGGTGGGTTTGAACTACCAAACTTTTGGCTGGTAGTCCAGAACTTAACCATTTGTGCCACCCAGGGGCTCCTGAACCTATGTTACTACAGTTAAAACTGTTAATTCTTAACTGCCTGATGAAAAAACAGTGGGAGAGGGGCACCTTTTCCATTTTGGTATGTGAACATGAACCAGATTGAGTAAGGGTATGATCCATGTTTAATATGCATCATTCTACCAATCATTCTTCATTCTGTCAATGAAGCTCACAGAACAAAAACAAAATTAAAATATGCCAAATATAGCCATGTATATTAATCTGCAATAATATTAATGAAATTGCAATGCTGATAAAAAAATTCTCAGGAGACGAGAACAGAGAGATAAATAAAAAGTTTAAAATTCATATATAATAAATTTATGAAAGAATGAAATGAATTGTAACAAGTAATGACAAAGATAAAGTCTTCAACAGCTATAGTTTCATCCATATATTTAAGTTCATTATATTTGGATATGTCTTTCTCCGTAATATTTTTGGATAATTGAATGATGTTTTGGTCTTCAGCCTTTACAAGGCATTTGCCAGATGCGTCCTATGTTAGGAGGCCTGGTCATGGACTGGTTAAGCATTTGGCTACCAACCAAAATGTTGGCTCTTTGAATTCCTCAGCCACTCCTTGGAAACTCTATGGGGCAGTTCTGCTCTGACCTATAGGGTTGCTATGAGTCAGACTCAATGGCAATAGGCTTTTTATTTATTTATTTATTTATGTCCTATATTAAAATAAGTTGCTACTGACAAGCATTCACTTTTCAAGTTACCAACTAAGATGGGTTCTCTGGTTGGAAATTACAAACTGTTACTCCCTTTTCTGATTTAGGATGACTTCACAGAGCCAGCTCAGACCTAATTGGAAGTAATATACATAAGGGTTCTCTAGAGAGAAATTCATATTTTATTTCCTCACCCAAGTTGAGAATCATACTATGTGGCTTATTAAAAATACCTTTGGTGTATGAAGGGTAAGAATCCCTCTAAGCTTTAAAGCTTCCAAGAATTCAAATTGTGTGGTTTTAGGGGTTATCTTTATTTCATCAAATAAGAATTTATATCTTTTGTAACCAGAGCTGGATTCTGTCATTGATTTAAAACAATATAATTTGTGAAAATGATGGTTTTCTAAATGGAAACAATTTTAAGTTGCTTACACAATGCTTAAAGAAGCCCTGGTGACGCAGTGGTTAAGGGCTTGGCTGCTAAATGAAAGGTCAGTGATTCGAACCCACCAGCTGCTCCAAGGGAGAAAGATGTGGCAGTCTGCTTCTGTAAAGATTTACAGCCTTGCAAACCCTCTGGGGCAGTTCTACTCTGTCCTGTAGGGTTGCTATGAGTCAGAATCGACTCGATGGCACACAACAACAGCAACACAATGATTAATTGCTAGAGCCAAAAGTTGTTTTTTTATCTCTCCGAAGTAGCTTCTACATGAAAAAGCTGGTCAATTCAAAACAAGTGGTTTGAATTTATTCAAAATTAAGCAAAACACACACACAAACTGCCTCCCAACACAAACCAACTGGCTATCCTGGGCAAACATAAATGTAGGAAAGTCACTCATTGTCTTAGTCATCTAGTGCTGCTGCAACAGAAATACCACGAGTGGATGGTTTTAACAAGGAGGAGTTGATTTCCTTACAGTAAAGTAGGCTAAAATTCCAAATTCAGGGCATCAGCTCCAGGAGAAGGCTTTCTGTCTATATCGGCCTTCTCATCAATGATCCCCTGGACTAGAAGCTTCTCTTCGCAGGGACCCTGGGTCCAAAGGACATGCTCTGCTCCTGGCACTGCTTTCTTGATAATATGAGGTCCCCAGTTCTCTGCTTGCTTCCCTTTCCTTTTATCTCTTGTAAGGTAAAAGGTGGTGCAGGCCACACCCTAGGGAAACTCCCTTTACATTGGAACAGGGATGTGACCTGGGTAAAGGTGGTGTTACAATCCCACCCTAATCCTCTTTAACATAAAATTACAATCACAAACTGGAGGCCAACCACACAATTTTGGGAATCATGGCCCAGCCAAATTGATAACATATATATTTGGGGGTACATAATTCAAACCATGAAACTCATAAAATTACTAAACAAAACAAAAAACCATGAACTAAGGGACTTGATAAATCAGAATTATCATTTGTGCCCTTCTTTATCTCCCCTGAATTATCTTTTCTATAGTTTATTTTTGTTGTTGCTGTTGAGAATATCCAAAACAGAAAATACTCCAATTCAACAATTTCTACATGTACAATTCAGTGACATTACTTACATTCTTTGAGTTGTGCAACCATTCTCACTCTCCGTTTCTGAGTTATTCCTCCTCCATTAACATAAATTCACTGTCCCGTAAGTTTCCTAGCTAATCTTTCAAGTTGCCGTTGTCAATTTGTTCCCATATAAATAGATCTTAAGAGAGCACAGTGCTGCAGAGCCAACATGGCACTATAGACAGAAGCACCATGGCGTCCCTCCACAGCAAAGACTTGAAAAACTAAGTCAAACAGAGACAAACGTCAATCCTGGAACCCTAAGTGTCAAATGAAGAGATAAAGAACTCAGCCAAGCACTGAATGGAATAAGAAACTGACAGAGAACAGAGAGTGAGGAGAGATACGTGCGGAGGTCCTCTATTGGCAAACGCAGCACAGATTTGCCATCTTGGTCTCCTGTCGGAGATTGAAGGGCAGGGAGTACGGGAAAGCAGCTTAATGGAGCTCCCAGCGGGAGACACAGTACCCGGTAGCCAGCAATATACACTTTCCCACCCTCCATCCTTTTCCATCCTGCTCTCCCTCCACCAATTCCTAGCTGGATGTGATAGCTTGGCCAGCCAGGAAGTACAGGGTCCATGTTGCTTGGATTTGCCCACCCACATCGGAGTTCAGCGACTAGAGAGTACGGGAAAGCAGCTTCACGGAGCTCCCAGCAGGAGACATAGCACCTGGTAACCAGCAATATATGCTTTCCCACCCCCATCCTTCTGCCTTCTGCTCAACCTCTGCCTTTTCATAGCTGGTTGTGTCACTTGGCAAACCAGGCAGTGTAGGGTCTGTGCTGCTTGCATTCGCCCCACCCATATCAGAGATGGGCAAAGAGTACAGGAAAGACACCACAAAAATAGAAAATTACAGACCGATATCTCTCATGAATATAGATGCAAAAATTCTCAACAAAATTCTAACCAATAGAATTCAGCATCATTTAAAAACAGTAATACACCACGACTGTTTTAGTCATCTAGTGCTGCTTTAACAGAAATACCTCAAGTAGATGACTTTAACAAAGAGAAGTTTATTTCCTCACAGTAGAGTAGGCTAAAAGTCCAAATTCAGGGCATCAGCTCCAGGGGAAACATTTCTGTCTCTAACGGCCTTCTCATCAATCTCTCCCTGGACTAGGAGCTTCTCCATGAAGGTACCCTCAGTCCGAAGGACGCGCTTTACTCCTGGCACTGCTTTCTTGGTGGTATGAGGTCCCTAACTCTCTGCTTGCTTCCCTTTCCTTTAATCTCTTGTAAGATAAAAAGTGGTGCAGACCACACCCCAGGGAAATTCCCTTTACATTGGAACAGGGGTGTGGCCTTAGTAAGGGTGTTACAATCCCACCCTAATCCTCTTTAACATAAAATTACAATCAGAAGATGGAGGACAACCACACAATACTGGGAATCATGGCCTAGCCAAATTCATGCATACATTTTTTGGGGGACATAATTCAATACATGACAACGATCAAGTAGGAGTCATACCAGAGAGGCAAGGATGGTTCAACATTAGAAAATCAATCAACGTAATCCACCACATAAATAAAAGGAAAGAATCACAGGATCATCTCATTCAATGCAGAAAAAGCATTTGACAAAGTCCAACACCCATTGCTGATAAAAACAGTCAATAACACAGGTATAGAAGGGAAATGTCTCAATATAAAAAAGGGCATCTATGAAAAACCAACAGCCAACATCATTCTCAATGGAGAGAGGCTGGAAAACATTCTCCTTGAGAACAAGAACAAGACAAGAGCGTCCTTTATCTCCACTCCTATTTAACATTGTGCTGGAAGTCCTAGTCAGAGCAAAAAGGCAAGAAAAAGAGATAAAAGGCATTCAAATTGGTAATGAAGAAGTTAAACTGTCCCTATTTGTGGATGATATGATACTATAGATAGAAAACCCAAAAAGACTCCACGAGAAAACTACTGGAACTAATAGAAAGATTCAGCAGAGTAGCAGGATACAAGATAAACATACAAGTATCAACTGGATTCCTATACACCAACAAAGAGAACAATGAGAAGGAAATCAGGAGAACAATACCATTTATAATAGCCCCTTAAAAAATAAAATACTTAGGAATAAATCTAACCACGGGTGTAAAAGACCTATACAAAGAAAACTACAAAACACTACTGCAAGAAACCAAAAGAGATGCACATAAATGGAGAAACATACCACGTTTATGGATAGATAGACTCAACATTGTGAAAATGACAATTCTACCCCAAACTATTTGCAAATACAATCTAATCTCGACCCAAATACCAACAATATTCTTTAAAGAGATGGAAAAACTAATCATTAACTTTATATGGAAAGAGAAGAAGCCCTGAATAAGTAAAGCACTATTGAAGAGGAAGAATAAAGTAGGAGGACTCACACTACCTGACCTCAGAACCTACTATACAGCTATGGTGGTCAAAACAGCCTGGTACTGGTACAATGACAGATACATTAAACAATGGAACAGAATTAAGAATCCAGAAGTAAATCCAACCACCTATGGTCACTTGATCTTCATCAAGAGCCCAAAGTCCATCAGTTGGGGAAAAGACAGTCTTTTTAACAAATGGTGGTAGCAAAACTGGATGTCCAGCTGAAAAAAATTGAAAGAGGAACCATACCTCACACCGTATACAAAAACTAATTCAAAATGGATCAAAGAGCTAAATACAAAGCCAAAAACTATAAAGTTCATAGAGGGAAAGATAGGATCAATGCTAGAGGCCCTAATACATGGCATTAACAGGATACAAACCATAATCAACAACACACAAACTCCAGAAGATAAGCTAGATAACTGGTATCTTCTAAAGTTAAACACTTATATTCATCAAAAGAATTCACCATAACAGTAAAAAAAGAACCTACATACTGGGAAAGAATTTTTGTTCTTTACAAATCAGACAAAGGTCTAATCTCTAAAATCTACAAGAAAATCCAACACCTCTACAACAAAAAGACAAATAATCCAATTAAAAAATGGGTGAAGGAAATGAACAGACATTTCACCAAAGAAAACATTCAAGCGGCCAACAGACACATGAGGAAATGCTCAGGATCACTAGCCATTAGAGAAATGCAAATCAAAACCACAATGAGATACCATCTCACCCTGGCATTACTGGCATGAATCAAAAAAACAGGAAATAACAAACGTTGGAGAGGCTGCAGGGAGATCAAAACTCTTATGCAGTGCTGGTGGCAATGCAAAATGATACAGCCATTTTGGAAAAAGATATGGCACTTCCTTAGAAAGCTAGAAATAGAAATACCGTATGATCCAGCAATTCCACTCCTAAGAATATATCCTGGAGAAATAAGAGTCATCATATGAATAGACATATGCACACCCATATTCATCGCAGCATTGTTCACAATAGCAAAAAGATGGAAACAATCTAGATGCCCATCAACAGATGAATGGATAAACAAACTATGGTACATACACACAGTGGAGTATTATGCAAAGATAAAGAACACTGATGAATCTGCGAAGCATCTCTTAACATGGATGAATAGAAGGGCATTATGCTGAGTGAAATAAGTCAATCACAAAAGGACAAATATTGTATGAGACCACTATTATAAACACTCATGAAAAGGTTTACACACAAAAAGAAACGATCTTTGTTGGTTACGAGGCGGGGGGTGGGGGGAGGAACGCTAAATAGACAATAGATAAGTGGTAACTGAAGGGTAAGACAGTACACAATACTGGGGAAGACAGCACAGCTTGTGCAAGGAAAGGTCATGGATGCTCCATAGATACATCCAAACTCCCTGAGGGACTGAATTGCTGGGCTGAAGGCTGTGGGGACCATGGTTTCAGGGAACATCTAGCTCAATTGGCATAACATAGTTTATAAAGAAAATGTTCTACATTCTCCTTTGCTGAGTAGCATCTGGGGTCTTAAAACCTAGTGAGCAGCCATCTAAGATACTCCACTGGTCTCACACCGCCTGGAGCAAGGGAGAATGAAGAAAACTAAAGATACAAGGGAAAGATTAGTCCAAAAGGATAATGGACCACATCTGCCACAGCTCCACCAGACTGAGTCCAGTACAGCTAGATGGTGCATGGCTACCACCACTGACTGCTCTGACAGGGATCACAGCTAGAGCTGGAGAAAAATGTAGGACAAAATTCTAACTCATAAAAAAAGACCATACTTACTGGCCTGACAGATACTGGAGAAACCCTGAGAGTATGGCCCCTGGACACCCTTTTAGCTCAGTAATTAAGTCACTGCCTAGGTTCACGCTTCATCCAAAGATTAGACCTACCCATAAAACAAAACAAGACAAAAGGGGTACAACAGCCCAGGGACAAGGACTAGATGGCAAGAGAGGACAGGAAAGCTGGTAACTGGGAACCCAAAGTTGAGACGGGAGAGTGTTGACATGTCGTGGGGTTGTTAACCAATGTCATAAAACAACGTGTGTACTAACTGTTTAATGAGAAACTAGTTTGTTCTGTAAACCTTCATCTAAAGTACAATACAAAAAAAATTGAAAAAAAGGACAGCACAATGCTTAAGGCAGACATTCTCTACTAGTTAAGCTAAACTATTATTTGGTTTTAACAAGACTTAGGGGATATTTTTGGCTTAAAGTGTAAAGATTTTCTCAGGGCAATAGTTTCAGGGATTCATCAAGCCCCCATGGCTCCAGAGAATCTGGATTCCATGATAATTTGAAATTGTGTTCTGCATTTCCCCCCTTTTTATCAGGATTCTTCTATAGAATCTTTGATCAAAATGTTCAGTAATGGTAGCCAGTCACCATTCAGTTCTTCTGGTCTCATAGCAAAGCAGGCAGTTGTTCATGGAGGCTATTAGCTGCACATACCATTTCCTTCTCTTACTCTTGTCTCTCCATCTTACTCTTTCACTCCAGGTGAATAGAAACCAATTATTGTACCATGCATGGCTGCTTGCAACTTTTTAAGACCCCAGGCACTACGCAATAAAGTAGGTAGAACAGAAGCACTGAACATGTTATTAGGCCAATTAGCTGGGATGTCCTATGTAACCATGACCCAAAACCTCCTATCCAAGGAACCAAATCCTATGAGATGTTTGGTTGTACATAAGTAGCCTCAGCAGCTACTCTTTCTTTTTTTTTTTTTGGTCGTTATTGTAAATATATCTATCACACAACTTTTGCCAATTCAACTGTTTACAAGTGTACAACTTGTTGATAGCGATTACATTAATCGGCTGTGAAACCCTACCCTTAATCAATGTGATTTTCTTCATTCCGTTTGAGTTGCTTATTCTGCACATTCTGACATGACCAGAAGGCATATAGCAAGGAAAGAGAAAGAAATACTAGTTTACATACCAACTGACTGGTTAATCCATAAAATACAGTAAATTGAGGATTCACTATATTTCCTTTTGATAGTCACAAATATGATAGTTGCTGGTCAGTGAAAGTTACGATGCTTGGTGTGCATTCCATTGTAGATGACTTTTAAAATGAATGTTGCTGTTGTTAGCTGCTGTTGAATCAGGCCCCTACTCATGGTGAACCCATGTATTACGAGTACAACTGCTCCATAGAGTTTTCTTGGCTGTAATCTTTACAGAAGCAGATGGCCAGGCCTTTCTTTTGTGGAGCCGCTGGGTAGGTTCGAATTGTCAAACTTTAGGTTAGCAGCTGATTGCAAACTACTTGTGCCACCCAGACTTCTTTTAAAAGAATATCTACCTGAATTGTTAATACCTGTATGTCTACATATTGTGATAAGGGTGGCTACAGATAAAAACTTAGCTGTACCATGAGGTCTCTCTCAAATTTTGCAGTCTATGAAACAGAGTTCATTTGAAGCCAATGACCTGTGTTTTCAAGGAAACCTGGCCTTTTCAAGAGTCATATGATTATATGTCACTTCTAATACTCAAGATTGGCTAAATCAGTCATGTCACATCATATTATATTTTAAAAGTAACAAAAAAAGAAAAACACAATAAAATTTTTTCTATCAGCATCTGAAGTGCAGAGAGCCTGAAATAATAGTTTGACCTTAGAACTTCTTAAATACAAGATTTTAATTAGTTTGGCCAACACAGTTTTAATATATTCCAGCATCACTGAGCCAGGGAAACCTATATCTCTGGGCTGTAGAGTGTGATTTTGGTCAAACCACCACTCCTCATGAAGGAATTGTGCATATGCTTTACTTAAATAAACTATTAACATTATAAAATTATTTAACCTGCTGTTATAGATTGGATTGCATCCTCCCAAAATATGTGTCAATTTGGCTCAGCCATGATTTCTAGTATTGCATGGTTGTTCTCCATTTCGTGATCTGATGTAATTATCCTCCATTTTGTGATGTGTTGTAAATCCTAATGTCTATATGTTCATGAGGGAGGATTAGAGTGAGGCATAGCTTGAGTCACTGCCTTACAAGAGAGTGTGACTCAAGGCACGCCATTACTCAAGTCACACCCTTACCCTTACTCAAGTCATGACTTTACTTACGAGAGATAAAAGGAGAGAGAAGCAAGCAGAGACAAGAGGACCTCACAACCATCATGAAAAAAGAGCTGGGAGCAAAGCATGTGCTTTGGACCTGGGGTCTCTGCTGAGAACCTTGTAGACTCAGGAGACTGCTGTAACACCAAAGACCCAAAGATGACACAAAATGGTGAGATGTGGCAGCAGAGAACTGGCAGCAGCAGAACCAGGAGACTGGCAGGGGATGGCATGGTGGGTGTACCAATCCATGGAGCAAGAGAGATGAGTGTCTTCAGGCAGGAGGCTCACTGGCAGGGTGGAGTGCATCTGGGCACTAATTGGTGGAGCTGAAGAACTTTCTAACACTTGCCCCAGTAAGGCAGAGTCGAGGCTGGGCCAAGGGGCTGAGAGAGAGAGAGGCCTGCTTGTGGGCATGGCTGAGAAGCTGTCCTGACCAAAGAACTGTACCCTGAGTTGTTTCTGATTGTGAATTTTAACCTGTTATGCTAAGACACATGGAAATTTCCAAGGAATACCAGCCCACAGATGCTGAAAGGTGAGAAGGACCTTCCCTCAGAGCCAACAGAGAGAGAAAGCCTTCCCCTAGAGGTGGCATCCTGAATTCAGACTTCTAGCTGCCTAACCTATGAGAGAATAAATTACTGTTTGTTAAAGCCACCCATCCACTTGTGGCATTTTTGTTATAGCAGCACTAGATAACTAAGACACCTGCAAAGAATATTAATGAAGTCCAGGGGTTTCACATGAAACAAGAGACCTAGTCTAATGAATTAGACCTAGTTTGTCAGTTTGTCATACTGTTTGCCATACTGTGGTAGCTTACATGTTGCTATGAGGCTGGAAGCTATGCCACTGGTATTTCAAATACCAGCAGGGTCACCCATGGTGGACAGGTTTCAGCAGACCCTCCAGACTAACACACACAAGGAGGAAAGGCCTAGTGATCTACTTTTGAAAAGTAGCCTGGAAACCTGATAGATCACTACAGAATATTGTCTAATATAGTGCTAGAAGATGATGCCTCTAGGTTGGAAAGCACTCAGAATACACAGTGGCCGCAACAATGGACTCAAGCATACCAATGATTGTGAAGATGGTGCAGGACAGGGCAATGCTTCATTCTGTTGTACATGAGGTTGCCGTGAGTTGGCAACTGGATTGCAACTAACAATGATGAATTAGACAGAGTCACTGATTATTAGGTTCAAATTCAAAATGGTACAAAGGCACACAATATGAAGTGAGAAGAGGGATACTGCTATCAGTCGGGAAATATCAATGTGGGTCACAGGCAGTAAAATAGATTATAGCATGATTGAAACTGAAGAATCAAGATGGCTTGAGTAGACTAGTTATATTCATGATCCCTGCTCTTTGAGTAACTCAGTTATCCTGTCTATGCCTTACCTTCCTAATCCATAACACAAGGGACCCAAATTTAACTATATGAGTAAAACATGGTCAAAATATTAAAATAGCAATGATAGAATGTATTTATGAGAATTTACTCTATTGGGTCGCCCTGAGTCAGAATCGACTTGATGGCAATGTGGTTTTTTTTTTTTTTTTTTGAGGGAGGATTTACTATATGTTAAATATAGTGTTAAATATTTACATGTATTATACATGTTAAAATTTTTAGCAATCCTACGAGATTGGCTTCACTGTATCCATTTTACAGGTCACCTACACATAGGTAGTAGGGGATCAATCCTGAGTTTAAGCCTGCACCTTCCTTATTTCAAATGCTCTTTCCGGGTTCTTGATTTAGAGTAAAAAACAGAGAGATAGATCAAGAAAACACTGCTTAATTTGATAAAAGAGGTAGTGCATGATTCATAATGACATCTCTGCGAGCAACTCCTAGCAGAATGACCTAATGACAGAGGGCCAGTAAGATCATGACATCCTTGTGATGTAACAAAGGGTACCATGTATTTCCATAACATATTTTCCTAAAACATCATTACTCAAAGTCATACCAAATTCTCATGCCAAAATGATGAAGAATAAGGTCAAGAAGAGATTTCCAGGTATCTGGACACTGTAGACTTATAGCTCTAGTTAAAATTCTTGAGGCAGCAAAGGTGTGAACTAGAAAGACATACTGTGTAGAAGAAAAAAAGTGAAGGAGCTCTGCTGCGAGACAAGATGGGGAAAATGTAAAGAAACACACAAACAGAGCTGTTACTATGAAAAATGTATAAAGAACCTAGCTTGTCAATGCATAAGGGCAAGGATTTCTAAGTTCATATCCTCATTTAGGTCATAAAAAAATCACTAAGCTAGAGATCTTCTCTGTTTTGTTCTATCATGTAAGTGACATCTCATGGTTAAGAAGAGTGATGAACAATCCTTATCCCTGGGCTAATGTCAGTCTAAGCTCAAAGTAAGAAACCAATAGTTATTTGTCTCATGTGATACAGGAGACAGATTCCGCAAATCATATTACTTGGGGTAGAACTAGTATTTCTTGAAATTTCATTACTGAAAAAAGATTTGGTGGTAGCTACAACAATTAATTTTATTCCATTGACCAGGTAATCACATAATACCAACAAAAAGTATGAGGACCTGCTACATGTGCAAGACCATCTGTTGGTAAAGTCTTTTCCATTCTCCCTATTAAACTCATTGGTACATGCCTGAAATTGTGGCTAAATTTACTTGAGCTTTCTATTAGTCAATTATAAGTTAGTTCATTTTAAAATTGAGCTAGAATTAGAACTTTTAAAAATATTTCTTTATTTTTCTAGTAGAAGATAAATATTCCTGTGGCTTGAATGAGCCCAAAAGGGATTAAACTAATAAGACTCTAGCATCATCTATATTTATGGTCTTTGTTATGTTTATGTGGTCTTTGAATGTTTAGTTGGAATAGCTTCATTAGATAAAGATTTACAAATATGTTGCTAAGTGCTTGGAGGTGTTGCTATTAAGGCATTGTTAAAAATTGTTCCATCATATGTGAAGAACATAACCAATGTCACTGAACAATATGTGTAGAATTTGTTAAGTGGGAGCATGTTTTGATGTGTAAATTTTCATCAAAAATAAAATAAAATTAAAAAAAATTGCAACATAGTGATGTGCCAATAGATATGTACACTTGTATGTCAGAAAAGTTTATAACTCTTAGTTCTTTTGCCCAAACTGTAGTCTCAAGAGCCCCAAAGTACCAAACAAGCTAGGCATTATAAAAATGATGGCTTAAAAATCAGCCATGCTCATGAAGGTGAAAACAAAATATATTTTTTAAATGTATCTGACCTATAAGAATAAGAACCCGATTCACTGACTCATGGGATAAAGAGTGCGCATGCATAATTTGCCAGGTCAAAAAGCCGCTGGGAAGATCTCGCTGAGTGGCACAAGAAACAATGTCATGCTTACCTTTTCCTCAGGCCAGCGTGCCTACAAACTCTCAGAAACACAGATATCTCCATTATGTATTCCCCGGGAGACTAAAATTGAGAGTAAGAAACCACTTGGAAACATTAATATCTACACATTATTACCTAAGACTTTACACTGTTAATTTCCAAACTTTAAAAAATAATTCTTCTAAAGTGAAATCTAATGAGTTACCTCTTCAAAATTATTCAATAGATTCACATCATCTATAGGATAAATCTAAGACTCTTGGCATGGCATAGAATACTCTTCAAGATTTGACCCCTTACTTCCAGTCAATCATCTCCTACTTCTCCTGCATCTCAAAATTTACACTCCTGCAAAACCAAGTAATTTCCATTTCTCTAAACATGGCGGGTTATCTTGTGATTTTTACTATTGCACATGCTCTTCCATCAGCCTAGAATGATCCCCTTCTCTATACATACACCAGGGCAACATCTTCCAGCCTTCTCTGCCTCTTCAAGGTGGATTCATGAATTCCTGCTTCTACTTGTGCTTTCACTGAACCTCCAGGGTGCCACAAATACAGCACTTCATCATACGATTTTTTCACCTGTGGGTCTAATTAAGAACTTTGATGATATCATTCCTGAAACTTTGTGCAATGGTATTATTATTGTTGGCTAGTTGGTGTCAAGTCACCTCTGACTAATGGTGACCTTATGTACAACAGAATGAAACATTGCCCAGTCCTGTGCTATCATCATGATCATTGGTATGTTTGAGTCTGTTGTTGTGGCCTTCTAACCTGAGGTTTCATCTCCAGCACTATATTGGACAATATTCTCTTGTTATACATAGGGTTTTCATTTGCTCCTTTTTGGAAGTAGATCACCAGGCCTGTCTTCACAGTTTGTCTGGAAGCGCCACTGTCCACCATGAATATTCCTGCATCATAGCAGTCGGAATCATAGCAACATACAAGCTACCACAATATGACAAACAGATGGGTAGTAGGCAGTGGTATTGCATAAAGGTGAAAAGGGAAGAATGTGGGTTCAACTTGCAAATAGAATTCATTCCAGCTGGATGATTTTTAGTAATTTTTGCTACCTCTCTGGGCCTCAGCTTCCTCACTTGCGAGACAGGAGTAATAACAGTCCTTCTAGACAGGGTTGGGATGATTAAAAGCAGTAAGACGTGAAAATTAAGGAGGTCCACTGATACATAGTAAAAACTGTCAATAAATGTTTGCTTTCATTAATGTTTTAAAATACTTATTAAATTCCTGACTCATAGAAGAAGCTTAATATTTTTTGAATAAAATGAATAAATGAATGGATGAAGACAATTTGAGCTAACTCTGCCTTCTGCTGTTCTTCTTATTTTTGTAATACAGACTTCTGTCTGTATCCTTTTGTCCAAATGCCCCCCCTCCACCAGGCTTAGAACAGGTATCCAGACAGTAACTGAGCCAGCCCAACCAGAGCATTAGTTCTCTTAAAATTTTCAGCACCCATAAGAACTTAAACAGAAAACCTAAGTAAATTACAGTAGTTTAAAAAGATTCACTTAAGACACGTTAAGTCCACGTTCTGCGGAACATTTTCAGGTGCTGTCTCCCAAATAACTCCTCAAATCATACCACATAGCTCCATAATATGGTTGGCTGTAGAAACCGTATATACTAGACCGGTGCCTCTCAGCCTGTAAAGTGCGTGTGAATCAACTGAGGAGCCAGTGGAAATGCAGATTCTAATTCAGAAGTTACTGGGGTGGGAAATGCTGCTACTTTGGTTCATCACGCCCTAGATTGTATAGCAAACCAGTAGATCAGTGTGAAAATTTTAAAGATCAAAAGCACCAACTGGGGTGCTTGATTAAAATACAAACTTTAGCTTGATTCCGGGGCAAGATGGCGCTCTAGGCAGAAACACCACGCCGTCCCTCCACAGCAAAGATCCGAAAAACTAAGCCTAACAGAGAATCAACAATCCTGAAACCCTAGAACACCAAATGAAGAGATAAAGAACTCAGCCAAACACCAAACGGAGTGAGAATACTAAAAGAGAACGGAGAGCGAGGAGAGACTCAGGCAGAGATTCCTTACCAGCTAACGCAGCGCGGATCCACCATCTTGGATTCCTATCGGAGACCAGCAAACAGGAGAGCAGCCTTGCAGAGCATCTGGTCGGAGACAGAACGACCGGTAAACTGCGGTGCGCGCTCTCCCACCACCCACCCCTCTCCGCCTCAGCTGGGGATCCCCTGCTTTCCGTGGCCAGGGTCCCTGGGCTGGGGGGTGCTGGTGCTTGGATTCCGCGCACCTGGGCTGGCGGCTTTCTGGGAGCCGTTTGCTGGCAGCTAGCGAAACTTTCTCTGCCGCCTCCCCCTCCTTTTGCCTGGGTGCCTGGTTCCGAGTGCCGTCTCTGCTCTCTCCTGCGGGGCTGTAGGGCTGCGTGCGGGCGTGTGGCTGTTTCTAGGTCTGGGCTCCCGCGTGGGTGGGATCCCGGGGCCTTTGTTCATTCGCCCCTCTGCTTTCCGTGGCCGGAGTCCCTGAGCTGGGGGGCGCCGGTGCTTGGATTCCGCGCGCCCGGGCTGGAGGCTTTCTGGGAGCCGTTTGCTGGCACCTAGCGAAACTTTTTCTCCCGCCTCCCCCTCCTTTTGCCTGGGTGCCTGGTTCCGAGTGCTGTCTCTGCTCTCTCCTGCGGGGCTGTAGGGCTGCATGCGGGCGTGTGGCTGTTTCTAGGTCTGGGCCCCCGCGTGGGTGGGATCCCGGGGCCTTTGTTCGTTCGCCCCTCTGCTTTCCGTGGCCGGAGTCCCTGAGCAGGGGGGCGCCGGTGCTTGGATTCCGCGCGCCCGGGCTGGAGGCTTTCTGGGAGCCATTTGCTGGCACCTAGCGAACCTTTTTCTGCCGCCTCCCCCTCCTTTTGCCTGGGTGCCTGGTTCCGAGTGCCGTCTCTGCTCTCTCCTGCGGGGCTGTAGGGCTGCGTGCGGGCGTGTGGCTGTTTCTAGGTCTGGGCTCCCGCGCGGGTGGGATCCTGGGGCCTTTGTTCGTTGGCCCCTCTGCTTCCCGTGGCCACGGTCACTTAACCCCGAGACTACCGGCTTCTTGGAATTCGCGCCCCTGAGTGGGGGCTCTCTGGGTCCCATTTGTAGGCACTGACTGCTGGTGTTGCCCTTTTTTTTTTTTTTTTTTTCAATTTTATTTTTCTTCCTTTTTTGATTAGTTTTGTCATCTTTTACCTCTTTTTCCCTTTTGTCTTTCTTCATTGCTTAATTTCTCATCTCTCTATCTCTTCCTTCTCTTTCTGATCCCTGAATACCAGGCGATGTATGCCTCTGTACCTTCTGGCCAGGCTGAGCTGTGAAAATTGAGACCGACTCCCCCAGACCTCATAGCTGCATCGGTGGGATCCCTGGGAACTTTGCAGTTCTTTAACTTTTCTGATTTTTATTTGGTCATTCTTTCCTTTTCTTTCTCTTCCCCCTTCTGGTTTCCTCCATCCCATAGTCTCTCATCTGTACATTCCAACGACAAGCTCCCCTAGCATTCTTTTATGTTTGTACGCTTTTTGCTCCTCCTCCTCTCTCCTCTCTCCCATATCCAGCTTAGCTTCACACATAACCATCTTCCCGCTGCACCCTACCTACCTGCACCGTGCACTAGACATCACATCACCAAGCGGTGCAGGCACGCCCTATTGGAACCTGCCCAGCACTGACTACTGACCGTCCTGGTGGCTGCGGTGAGTGCCACAAGCAACCCATCCCAGTGGCTCCTCCTCAACTAGATCTGCCCAGCTGTACCACAAGAACGAAAAAAAAAAAAAATCTACAATCAATAAACGAGAGAAATATCTACTGAATGCCCCGAAAACAGCAAACAATATCAAAACATTTACAAAAACAAGACAAGATGGCTCCAATAGGCGTCCAAATTAAAACACCAGATAACTCTCCTGTGGAAGAAAATGCACTAGAAGTACCTGATAGGGAACTCAAATCACTAATACTCGGAATTTTCCAAGAACTGAGGCAAAAAGCTGACAAACATGAGGAAAAAATAGACAAATTTATGGAAAATACAGACAAAAAATTGGAAGAATTCAGGAAGATGATGCAAGAACAAAATGCCAAAATAAATTCACAACTCGAAATTATACAAAAACAACAATTAGAAATCCAAAAGATAAACAACAAGATTTCAGAAATGGACGGTGTCATAGAAGGGCTGAGAAGTAGATTTGAAACCATGGAAGACAGGATCAGTGGAACTGAAGACAAACACTTGGATACAACTCTGTTTCAGGAAAACTCAGAAAAAAGAACAAAGAAAAATGAAGAGACCCTGAGAGTTATGTGGGACACAATTAAAAGCAAAAACTTACGAGTGATTGGCATACCAGAACAGGGGGAGAAAACAGAAAACACAGAGAGGATCATTGACGAACTGCTGACAGAAAACTTTCCCAATATCACGAAAGATGAAAAGCTGGTCATCCAAGAAGCTCAACGAACCCCATATAGAAGAGACCCCAAAAGAAAATCACCAAGACATATCATATTCACACTCGCTAAAACTAAAGACAAACAAAGAATCCTGAGAGCAGCTCGTGAAAAACAAGAAGTCACATACAGAGGAGAAACAATAAGACTAAGCTCAGATTATTCAGCAGAAACCATGCAGGCAAGAAGGCAATGGGATGACATATATAAAATCTTGAAAGAAAAAAATTGTCAGCCAAGAATAATATATCCTGCAAAACTCTCATTCAGATTTGATGGTGAAATTAGGTCATTTCCAGATAAACAGAAACTAAAGAAATATGCAAAAGTCAAACCAAACTTACAAGAATTATTAAAGGGAGTTCTTCGATCTGAGGACAAACAGCTTCAGCCCTCAGGCAGGACCTAGGACCTAGGACGCAGGTTCACATGAACCAGATACCATTCTAGGAACTGAACTACAGAGGACTTTCCAAAAACAAAAGATATACAACAGGGAATCAGAGAAATCAATCAAAGGATGACAACAACATCAAAACAATGAAAGAGGGAACAAACGGCATAGGTATAGAACCTTCTAAAGGAGAAGAAGGCAAGGCGATACCAAGTAAGGGTAGACTGCTTCAAAATTATAAAGATAAGGGTAAAATTCATGGTAACCACAAAAAAAGTTAACAAACCAACTCATAAAATTAAAGACGAAAAACATAAAGTCTCAACAAAAACAAAACCTACAAAAACAAAAGAAATGAACACAAAATCCACAAACAAAAGGAACTCAGCACAAGAGAGTAAGAAGAACAAAGAAAACTTCAGCATCACAAAAAAAAGCACTACAAAATGACAGCAACAAACTCACATCTATCAATAATTACACTGAACGTAAATGGGCTCAATGCACCCATAAAGCGACGGAGAGTGGCAGAATGGATAAGAAAACAGGATCCATCTATTTGCTGTCTACAAGAGACACATCTTAGAAACAAAGATGTGAATTTATTAAAAATCAAAGGTTGGAAAAAAATATATCAAGCTAACAACTATCAAAAAAGAGCAGGAGTGGCAATTCTAATCTCAGATAAAATAGACTTTAAAACAAAATCTACCATAAAAGACAAAGAAGGACACTATATAATGATTAAGGGGATGATCCATCATGAAGACATAACCATAATAAATATCTATGCACCCAATGACAGGGCTCCAAAATACATAAAAAAAACTCTAACAGCACTGAAAAGAGAAATTGACAGTTCCACAATAATAGTAGGAGACTTCAACACACCACTCTCAGTAAAGGACAGAACAACTAAAAAGAAACTCAGCAAAGATACAGAAGACCTAAAGGACACAATCAGCCAACTGGACCTCATAGACATATATAGAACAATCCATCCAACCGCTGCAAAGTACACATTCTTTTCCAATGCACATGGAACGTTCTACAGAATAGACCACATCTTAGGCCACAGAGCAATCCTCAACAAGATCCAAAATGCTGAGATAATTCACAGTATCTTCTCTGACCACAATGCCATCAAGGTAGAAATTAACACTAGAAAGAGCAAGGAAAAAAAATCAAACACATGGAAACTGAATAATAATCTGCTTACACATCAATGGGTAATAGAAGAAATCAGAGATGGAATTAAAAAATTCCTAGAATCAAATGAAAATGAAAACACATCATACCAAAACCTTTGGGACACAGCAAAGGCAGTCCTCAGAGGACAATTTATAGCAATAGAGGCACATATCAAAAAAGAAGAAAGGGACAAAATCAAAACATTAACTACAGAACTCAAACAAATAGAAAGAGAACAACAAAAAAACCCTACAACCACCGGAAGAAAGGAAATAGTAAAGATAAGAGCAGAAATCAATGAAATAGAGAACAGAAAAACAATAGAAAGAATCAACAAAACCAAAAGTTGGTTCTTTGAAAGAATCAACAAAATCGACAAACCACTGGCCAGACTGACAAAAGAAAAACAGCAGAGGGCACAAATAACCCAAATAAGAAATGAAATGGGGGACATTACAACAGACCCAACTGAAATAAAAAGGATTATAACAGAATATTATGAAAAACTATATTCCAACAAATTTGAAAACCTAGAGGAAATGGATAAATTTCTAGAAACATACGGCCTACCCAAACTACAACAAAGTGATATTGAAAATCTGAACAGACCCATAACAAGAGAAGAGATTGAAAAGGTAATAAAAAAACTCCCAACCAAAAAAAGCCCTGGCCCAGATGGCTTCACTGGAGAATTCTACAAAACATTTACAGAAGAGCTCGTACCAGTACTACTCAAGTTATTTCAGAGCATAGAAGAGGAAGCAACACTTCCAAATTCATTCTATGAAGCCAGCATAACGCTGATACCAAAACCAGGCAAAGACATCACAAAAAAAGAAAATTACAGACCAATATCTCTCATGAATATAGATGCAAAAATTCTGAACAAAATTCTAGCCAATAGAATTCAGTATCATATCAAAAAAATAATACACCACGACCAAGTAGGATTCATACCAGGTATGCAAGGATGGTTTAACATTAGAAAATCCATCAACGTAATCCACCACATAAATAAAAGGAAAGAAAAAAATCACATGATGATCTCAATTGATGCAGAAAAGGCATTTGACAAAGTCCAACACCCATTCCTGATAAAAGCTCTCAATAAAATAGGTATAGAAGGGAAATTTCTCCACATAATAAAGGGCATCTATGCAAAACCAACAGCCAACATCATTCTTAATGGAGAAAGGCTGAAAACATTCCCCCTGAAAACAGGAACAAGACAAGGATGCCCTTTATCACCACTCCTATTTAACATTGTGCTGGAAGTTCTAGCTAGAGCAGTAAGGCAAGAAAAAGAAATAAAGGGCATCCAAATTGGTAATGAAGAAGTTAAACTCTCCCTGTTTGCAGATGATATGATACTATACATAGAAAACCCTAAAGACTCCACGAGAAATTTACTGGAAGTAATAGAAAGATTCAGCAGAGTAGCAGGATACAAGATAAACATTCAAAAATCAGTTGGATTCCTATACACCAGTAAAGAGAACGATGAAAAGGAGATCAGGAAATCAATACCATTTTCAATAGCCCCTAAAAAGATAAAATACTTAGGAATAAATCTGACCAGGAATATAAAAGACCTATACAAAGAAAACTACAAAACACTGCTGCATGAAACCCAGAGGGATCTACGTAAATGGAAAAACATACCATGCTCATGGATAGGCAGACTCAACATTGTGAAAATGGCAATTCTACCTAAAGCAATCTACAAATACAATGCAATTCCGATACAAATACCAACAACATTCTTCAAAGAGATGGAAAAACTAATTATTAACTTTATATGGAAAGGGAAGAAACCTCGAATAAGTAAAGCACTACTGAAGAAGAAGAATAAAGTTGGAGGACTCACACTACCTGACTTGAGAACCTACTATACAGCTACGGTACTCAAAACAGCCTGGTACTGGTACAACAACAGAGACATTGACCAATGGAACAGAATTGAGAACTCAGATGTAAATCCATCCACCTACGGTCACCTGATTTTTGACAAGGGCCCAAAATACATCAAATGGGGAAAAGACAGTCTTTTTAACAAATGGTGCTGGCAAAACTGGATATCCATTTGTAGAAAAATGAAACAGGACCCATACCTCACACCATATACAAAAACTACTTCAAAATGGATCAAAGACCTGAATATAAAGCCTCAAACTATAAAATTCATAGAAGAAAAAATAGGACCAACACTTCAGACCTTAATACATGGCATTAACAGGATACAAACCATAAACATCAACACAAAAAACCCAACAGATAAACTAGATAATTGGGATCTTCTAAAAATCAAACATCTGTGCTCTTCAAAAGATTTCACCAAAAGAGTTAAAAGAGAACCTACAGACTGGGAAAAAATTTTTGGACAGTACAAGTCAGACAAAGGTCTAATCTCCATAATCTACAGGAAAATCCAACACCTCTACAACAAAAAGACAACCAATCCTATCAAAAAATGGGCAAAGGAAATGAACAGACACTTCACCAAGGAAGACATTCAAATGGCCAACAGACACATGAGGAAATGCTCGCGATCACTAGCCATTAGAGAAATGCAAATTAAAACCACAATGAGATACCATCTCACCCCGGCATTACTGGCACGAATCAAAAACACTGGAAATAACAAATGTTGGAGGGGCTGCGGGGAGACGGGAACTCTTATACACTGCTGGTGGGAATGCAAAATGATACAGCCATTTTGGAAAATGATATGGCGTTTCCTCAGAAAGCTAGAAATAGACGTACCATTCGATCCAGCAATCCCACTCCTAGGAATATATCCTAGAGAAATAAGAGTCATCACTCGAATAGACATATGCACACCTATGTTCATGGCAGCATTATTCACAATAGCAAAACGATGGAAACAACCTCGATGTCCATCAACAGACGAATGGATACACAAACTATGGTACATACACACAATGGAGTACTATGCAACGAGAAAGAACAATGAATCGGTGAACCATCTCATAACATGGATGAAACTGGAGGACATCATGCTGAGTGAAATAAGTCAATCACAAAAGGACAAATATTGTATGAGACCTTTATTGTAAAAACCCATGAAAAAATTCACATGCAAAATGTAACAATCCTTGTTGGTTACCAGGGATGGGGGGGGGGGGGATACTAAATAGGTAATAGGTAAGTGGTAACTTGGGTGAGAGATGAGATAGTACATAGTACAGGGGAAACTAACACAACCTGCACAAGGAAAGGTCATGGAGGCCCTATAGACACATCCAAACCCCCCGAGGGACTGAGTTGTTGGATGGAGGGCTCTGGGAACCATGATCTCGGGGAACATCTAGCTCAATTGGCATGACACTACTTATAAAGATAATGCTCTACATTCTACCTTGGTGAGTAGTGTCTGGGGTCTTAAAAGCCTATGAGCAGCCATCTAAGATACTCCACTGATCTCATCCCTTCGGGAACAAGGGAGAACGAAGAGAACAGGATACAAGGAAAAGATCAGTCCGAAGGACTAATGGTCCACAGCTACCAACGCCTCCACGGGACTGAGCCCAGTACAGCTGGACGGTGCCTGGCTACCACCAATGACTCCTCTGACCAGGATCACAACAGAGGGTTCTGGGCAGAGCTGGAGTAGGATGTAGAGCATAATTTTAACTCCCCCCCAAAAAAAAAAAAAAAAAAATAAGAAGACCAGATATACTGGCCTAAAGAATACTAGAGAAACCTCGAGAGTGTGGCCCCCAGACACCCTTTCAGCTCAGAGGGGAAGTTACCTTCAAGGTTCGATGTTAAGCCTGGGAATGGACACCCCAGTAAAACTAAATGGGACTAACGATGTACAGGAGTACGGTGACAATGGCCAGAAGGCAGAGGGAGAGTAGGAAACTGATGATAAGGAACACAAATTGAATAAGGACACTGTCGATGTATTGTGAGATTGTTGACCACTGCTATAGGGCAACATTTGTAGTAACTATTAAATGGGAGGCTGTTTTGTCCTGTAAGCCTTCATCTTGGGCGAGAATGGCAGCACAATTGGAAGAGCATAGTCAATATCACTTAAATGTGTAAGTAAAAAGTTTTGAAATGGTGTTTAAATAAAATAAAAATAAATAAATAAATAAATAAACAAATGAGACTAAAGAGGTACAATAGTCCACTGACAAGGTCCAGAAGACAGAAGGGGACAAGGAAGCCCCCTGGTGATAGGGAACACAAGGTGGAGTAAGGATATTCTTGATGTGCTGTGAGATTGTTAACCATTGTCATAGGGCAACATGTGTAGTAACTGTTAAATGAAAAACTATTTTGTTCTGTAAGCCTTCATCTTAAGTGAGAATAACAGCACAGTTGGAAGAGCGTAGTCAATGTCACTGAACTGTGAATGTAGAAAATTTTGAAACGGTGTATCTTTGGCCATCTGTAATTTTCATCAAAAAAAAAAGGTTGAGAATTTAGAGGCTTAATACGTTGTGGGGTTGTTAACCAATGTCAAAAAAAAACAACATGTGTACTACTATTTCATGAGAAACTATTTGCTCTGTAAGCTTTCACCTGAAGTACAATAAAATATATATTAAAAAAAAAAAAAAAAAAAATACAAACTTTAGGACCCGATCCACAGAAATTCTAATTTGGAGTGGTGCCAGTTATCTTCATATTTAACAAATAGCCCAGGTGCTTCTGGTGTAGGCTGTCTAGGGGGCTGTGCTTTGAAAATCACTGCACAAGTACTGTATGCTTCTTGAGGGCAGGCTTATTTGTGATTGCTTTCTCCTGCTCCTGTAACTTAATAGCTATTCAATATGTATTTGTTCAAAGAATGAAAGAAAAAAAAAAAAAAAAAAGAATGATTCAGGCAGAATCTCACCGAAAAGTTTGGAGTGAGTATGAACAGAAAACAAAAAAGCATTTCTGTCATACACACGTGTGTAGTATATACGTAATCCCTGTAAGTCTGCAAAGATTTTCCATAACAACTTTGATATTCATTATTTAGCTCCCTTCTTTTATAAGACTCTAGTTCTTCATTGTGAATAAATTATAATATTCAGGAAGTACAAACTAAATGATAAAGCGTGACTATTAAGTAAATTTGTAATCAAACAAGACTACTTTTGTGTTTATCAACACACCCCTCCATGCGCTGCCCTCTGCTTTTCCATGACCTGTGTTTAACTAATGAGTTCTGGTCTGTGCTTGGTAGACAAATGACTCTTACGGCTGTTTAATCCACTTGGAAAATGAGAAGAATGACAATGGATCCTATTGTTTCTTTCCTCAGACAAGATTGTATTGTCTTCTTTCAAATCCTTTTTTGATCCCAAGGCCAGAAAAGTGAATGATGAGAGTGATTTATACCTTTCAGATTTTATGCATTCACAGAAATATATTTTTTTATCAATTTTAATGTGTTTCTATTGAAGAAAGATTGGGAGTTTCTTTATTCTTCAAAAAAAAAAAAAAAAAAAAAAACTGAAGCAAAAACGTCTATGTTCACTTACAGTAACATGGCACTCTAGGCAGAAGCAGCATGCCATCCCTCCACAGCAAAGATCCAAAAAACTAAGCCAGACAGAGAAAACAGTAATACCGAAACCTTAAACATCAAATGAAGAGATAAAGAACTCAGCCAAACACCAAATGGAATAAGAAACTGACAGAGAACTGAGAGCGAGGAGACGTACATGCAGAGGTCCCCTATCAGCTAACGCAACACGGATCCACCATCTTGGACTCCTATCGGAGACCAGTGAACAGGGGGTACGAGAAAGCAGCTTCACGGAGCTTCCAGCAGGAGACAGAACAACCAGTAAACAGCGATATATGCTTTCCCACCACCCACCCTTATTCACCCCCACTCAGCCTCCTCTGCTTCCCACAGCCACAGTCTTTGGGCTGTGTGGCACCAGCTGCTTGGATTCCATCTGCCCACACTGGTCGACTCCCTTAGTGCCATTTGTTGGCTGCTGGTGTTGCTTTTTTCCACTTCTTTTGATTTCTTCCTTACCTCTCACAACCTCCCCCTCCTTTCACTCAAATGCCTGGCTCCGTGCGCCATCTTTGATTCTTCCTGAGGGGCTGTGGAGCTCTGCTCCAGCATGGAACTGCTTCCCGGTCCATGCTGCCACACTGGTGGGATCCCTGGGATTTTGTTTGTTTGTTTTTTTGCTTTGAATTGTTTGTTTGTTGTGTTTTTCTTCTCTCAAGTTGGGAGCTATTCTTGCTGGGCAGTGTTGCGTGGCTCAGGACCTACTCCCTCAGCTTGCACAGACACGCAGAGGGATCCCAGAGGACATTTCTTTATTTGTGGTTTTTTTTTTTGGGGGGGTGGTTCTTGTTCTTTTATTTTTTTTAATTTGCTTTGTTTTCTTTTCCCTCTTTTTCCCTTCTTGTCTTTCTTCACTACTCAGTTTCTTGTGTCTCTATACCTTCCTTCTCTTCCTGTCCCCTGAATACTGGGCGCTGAGTGACACCTCTATGCCTTCTAGCCAGACTGTACTTCAACACCTAGGAACAACTTCCCTAGACCTCGTAGCCGCACCAGTGGGATACCTGGGAGCTTTTCTTTTTTCTTTCTAATTTTTATATATTCATTCTTTTCTTTTTTTTAATTCTTCCCATTTTTGTTTTTCTCCATTTCATAGTCTCTCATCTCTGCACTCCAACAGCAAGCTCCCCAACACTCTTTTTTGTTTGTATGTTTTTGGCTCCTGTTCCTCTCTCCTCTCTCCCATACCCATCTTAGCTCCACACATCACAATCTCTGCTCTCCATCCAGCCTACCTGCAACATGCACTTAACATCACACCACCAAGCTGCACAGGCATGGCCTACTGGAACCTGCCTTGCACTGATTACTGACCCACCCTGGTGGCTGTAGTAAGTGCCACAAACAAACCATCCCAGCAACTCCTCTTCAGCTGGAATTGCCCTGCTGTACCATATTTGAGTGACTGACCCTGACAATTGTTGAAGGAGGTGAAAAGTATCATGCTCACAGACAAACAAACAACAAAGAACACACAGCCCACCTGCTCAGACATAGCCAAATTAAAAAAACAAAACAAACAAATCTACAATCAATAAATGAGAAAATCAACTACTGAATGCCCCAAAGACAGCAGACAATACCAAAACATTTACAAAAACAGGACAGGATGGTTCTAGTAGGCATCCAAAATAAAACACCAGATGACTTTTCAGTAGAAAAAAAGGCACTAAAACTACCTGATAGGGAATTCAGATCTCTAATATTCAGAATTATCCAAGAGTTGAAGCAAAAAGCAGACAAAAATGAGGAAAAATAAACAAAGTCATGGAAAAGGCATACAAATTCATGGAAAATACAGAACAAAAAAAAAAAAAAAGGAAGAATTTAGGAAAATAATACAGGAACAAAATAGCAAAATACATTCACAACTAGAAATTGTACAAAAACAACAATTAGAAATCCAAAAGATAAACAACAAGATTTCAGAAATGGACAGTGTCATTGGAGGGCTGAGGAGCAGAGATGAAACGGCAGAAGATGGGATCAGAGGAATGAAGACAAACACTTGGATAAAACTCTGTTTGAGGAAAACTCAGAAAAAAGAACGAAGAAAAATGAAGAGACCCTGAGGATTATGTGGGATACAATCAAAAGCAAAAACTTGCAAGTGATGTGAGTTCCAGAACAGGGATAGAAAACAGAAAACACAGAGGGGATCATTGAAGAACTGCTGACAGAAAACCTCCCCATTATCATGAAAGACGAAAAGCTGGCCATCCAAGAAGCTCAACGAACCCCGTATAGGGTAGACCCCAAAAGAAAATCACCAAGGCATACCATAATCACACTTGCCAAAACTAAAGACAAACAAAGATCCTGAGAGAGAGCAGCTTGAGAAAAACAAGAGGTCACATACAGAGGAGAAACAATAAGACTAAACTCAGATTATTTGGCAGAAACTATGCAGGTGGAAGACGATGGGATGACATATATAAAACCTTAAAAGAAAAGAATTGCCAGCCAAGAATAATCTATCCTGCAAAACTCTCATTCAAATGTGATGGTGAAATTAGGAAATTTCCAGATAAACAGAAATTAAGGGAATATGTAAAAACTAAACCAAACTTACAGGAATTATTAAAGGGAGACCTTCTATCTGAGAACAAACAACTTCAGCCCACAGGCTGAATCTAGGATGAGGGATCGTACCAGCCAGATACCATTCTAGGAAATGAACTCTCAAGGACTATCCAAAACCAAAAGAAATACAGCAGGGAATCAGAGCAGTTAATCTGTAAATGACAACAATATCAGAACAATAAAAGAGGGAATAAATGGTGTAGGTATAGAACCTTCTAATGGAGAGGAAGGCAAGGTGACACAAAGTAATAATCGACTGCTTCAAACTTAGAAAGGTAAGGGTAAAATTCATGGTAACCACAAAGAAAGTTAACAAACATACTCATAAAAATAAAGAGGAAAAACATTAAGTCTCAGTAAAAACAAAACCTATAAAAACAAAAGAAATGAAAAAAAATCCACAAATAAAAGGAATTCAGCACAGGAGAGTAAGAGGAACAAAGAAAATGTCAGCACCACAAAAAAATGACTACAAAATCACAGCAATAAACTCACATCTATCAATAATTACGCTGAATGTAAATGGCCTCAATGCACCCATAAAGAGATGGATAGTGACAGAATGGATAAGAAAACAGGATCCATCAATATGCTGTCTACAAGAGACACAGCTTAGAAACAAATATGTGAATTTATTAAAAATTAAACATTGGAAAAAAGTACATCAAGCTAACAAGTACCAAAAAAGAGCAGGAGTGGCAACACTAATCTCAGATAAAATAGACTTTAAAACAAAACCCACCATAAAAGACAAAGAAGGACACTATATAATGATTAAGGTGACGATCCATCATGAAGAAATAACCACAATAAACATCTATACACCCAATGACAGGGCTCCAAAATACATAAAACAAACTTGAACAACACTGAAAAGAGAAACTGACAGTTACACAATAATAGTAGGAGACTTCAACACACCACTCTCTGTAAAAGACAGAACATCTAAAAAGAAACTAAGCAAGGATACAGAAGACCTCAAGGGCACAATCAGCAAACTTGACCACATAGACATATAAAGAACACTCCATCCAACAGCTGGAAAGTACTTATTCTTTTCCAATGCACGTGGAATGTTCTCCAGAATAGACCACATCTTAGGCCACAGAGGAATCCTGAACAAGATCCAAAACGCTGAGATAAAACAAAACATCTTCTCTGACCACAATGCCATCAAGTTAGAAATTAACAGTAGAAAGAGCAAGGAAAAAAAAAAAAATCAACTGCATGGAAGCTAAATAACACCCTCCTTACAAACCACTGGATAATAGAAGAAATCAGAGATGGAATCAAAAAATTCCTAAAATCAAACGAGAATGAAAACACATCACACCAAAACCTTTGGGACACAGCAAAGGCAGTCCTCAGAGGACAGTTTATAGCAATAGATGCACACATCAAAAAAGAAAGGGACAAAATCAAAACATAAACTACTCAGCTCAAACAAATAGAAAGAGAACAGCAAAAAAAAACCAAAAAACAAAAAAAACAAAACAAAAACCCATAGCCAACAGAAGAAAGGAAATAATAAAGATCAGAGCAGAAATAAATGAAATAGAGAATAGAAAAACAATAGAAAGAATCAACAAAACCAAAAGTTGTTTCTTTGAAAGGATCAACAAAATTGACAAACCACTGGCCAGGAGAGGAAGCAAATAACCCAAATAAGAAATGAAATGGGGGACATTACAACAGACCCAACTGAAATAAAAAGGATCATAAGAGGATATTATGAAAAACTATACTCCAAGAAATTTGAAAAACTAAAGGAAATTGATAAATTTCTAGAAACACACTAACTACCCAAACTACAACAAGAGAAGAGAATGAAAAGGTAATAAAAAAACTCCCAACAAAAAAAAGCCCTGGTCCAGATGGCTTCACTGGAGAAATCTACAGAACAGAGAAGAGCTTGTACCAGTACTACTCAAACTATTGCAGAACATAGAAAATGAAGCAACACTGCTGAATTCATTCTATGAAGCCAGCATAACCCTGATACCAAAACCAGGCAAAGA
This sequence comes from Dugong dugon, assembly GCA_030035585.1. Classification (NCBI taxonomy): domain Eukaryota; kingdom Metazoa; phylum Chordata; class Mammalia; order Sirenia; family Dugongidae; genus Dugong; species Dugong dugon. Next base: position 87,804,602 of record CM057461.1, read on the forward strand.
AGCCACAAAAAAAGAAAATTACAGACCAATATCTCTCATGAATATAGATGCAAAAATTCTCAACAAAATTCTCGCCAATAGAATTTAGCATCATATCAAAAAAATTATACACCACAACCGAGTAAGATTCATACCAGGTATGCAAAGATGCTTCAACATTAGAAAATCAATCAACATAATCCAACACATAAATTAAAGGAAAGAAAATAATCACATGATCATCTCAATTGACACAGAAAAGGCATTTGACAAAGTCCTACACCCATTCCAAGAAAAAAGCAGACAAAAATAGGTATAGAAGGGAAATTTCTTAACATAATAAAGGGCATCCATGCAAAAGCAACAGCCAACATCATTTTTAATTGAGAGAGGCTGAAAACATTCCCCTTGAGAACAGGAAGAAGACAAGGATTCTCTTTATCACCACTATTTAACATTGTGCTGCAAGTTCTAGCTAAAGCAATAAGGCAAAAAAAAAAAAAAAAGGAATAAAGGGCATCCAAATTGGTAATGAAGAAGTTAAACTGTCCCTGTTCGTGGATGATATGATACTATACATAGAAAACCCTAAAGACTCCATGAGATAACTACTGGAACTCACAGAAAGATTCAGCAGAGTAGCAGGATACAAGATAAACATACAAAAATCAGTTGGATTCCTATACACCAATAAAGAGAATGATGAAAAGGAAATCAGGAAAACAATACCTTTTATAATAGCCCCTAAAAAAATAAAATACTTAGGAATAAATCTAACCAGGGATGTAAAAGACCTATACAAAGAAAATTTAAAACACCTACTGCAAGAAACCCAAAGGGATCTGCAGAAATGGAAAAACATACCATGCTCATGGATAGGTAAACTCAACATTGTGAAAATGACAATTCTACCCAAAGCAATTTACAAATACAATGCAATCCTGATCCAAATACCAACAACATTCTTCAAAGAGATGGAAAAACTAATCATTAACTTTATAAGGAAAGGGAAGAAGCCCCAAATAAGTAAAGTACTATTGAAGTAGAAGAATAAAGTTGGAGGACTCACACTACCTGACCTCAGAACCTACTATACAGCTATGGTAGTCAAAACAGCCTGGTACTGGTACAATGACAGATATATTGATCAATGGAACAGAATCGAGAACCCAGATGTAAATCCATCCATCTACAGTCACCTGATCTTCGACAAGGGCTTAAAGTCCATCAAATGGGGAAAAGATGGTCTTTTTAACAAAAGGTGCTGGTAAAACTGGATATCTATCTACAAAAAAATGAAACAGGACCCCTACCTCCCACCATATACAAAAACTAATTCAAAATGGATGAAAGACCTAAATATAAAGCCAAAAAATATAAAGTTCATAGAAGAAAAAATATGACCAACGGTACAGGCCCTAACACATGGCATTAACAGGATACAAACCATAACCATCAACACACAAACCCCAGATGATAAGCTAGATAACTAGGATCTTCTAAAAATCAAACACCTATGCTCTTCAAAAGACTTCTCCAAATGAGTAAAAAGATAACCTACAGACTGGGAAAAAATTTTTGGACAGTTTAAGTCTGACAAAGGTCTAATCTCCATAATCTACAAGAAAATCCAACACCTCTACAACAAAAAGAAAAATAATCCTGTTAAAAATTGGGAAAGGAAATGAACAGACAGTTCACCAAAGAAGACATTCAAGTGGCCAACAGACACATGAGGAAATGCTTGCGATCACTAGCCATTATATGCAAATTAAAACCACAGTGAGATACCATCTCACCCCAGCATTACTGGCATGAATCAAAAACACTGGAAATAACAAATGTTGGAGTGTGTGATGGTTAAGATAGTGTGTTGACTTGGCTGGGACATGATTCTCAGTGTTTTAATGTCATCACTCCCATGATTGACTATACTGTGAGTAGGAAATCAGATGAAAGAGCGTCTCCTTGGGGGTGTGGCCTGCATCTGAATACAATTAGATGTTCTGGCTTTTGCTGTCTCTGAATCAGTATGTGTTATAACTACAGTCCCACATTTGGCTGACCAAGGAGTTGAAATCTAAGAGTTGTTTAATTTCATTCATTCAATAAACATTTTGTTTTTTTGTGAAGCTGCTATATGCTAAATATATGAAGAGTTCTGGAAATATAAAAATAAATAAGACTAGATTTCCTCCTTCAAGATTTATTGTAATTTTACTTGTTACACAATTAAAGACCCCTGGTGGCACAGTGGTTAAGCAGTTGGCTGTTAACTGAAAGGTTGACGATTCAAACGCACCATCCATTCTGTGGCAGAAAGATATGACAGTCTGCTTCTGTAAAGAATTATAGCCTTGGAAATCCTATGGAACAGTTTTACTCTGTCGTATAGTGTTGCTATGAGTTGGAATCAACTTGACAGTAATAGGTTTGGTTTGGTTTTTGTTACACAATTAGTACATAATATAAAATAACAATGTAAAATATAATAATATATAAATAACTATCGAGAAGTTTAGGTGTTATAAAATTGTTTCTAAAAATAGGCATAGAAACCCTGAGAAGATCATTACTCCATTCTGCCTTATGGTGACAGGGATGGATGTGGATAGGGAGATGGGTATGAAAGAATTGAGTTTTAAAGTTAAGATTCAAGGTTATTTAGGAGTTTTCTGGCAGAAATAGAGAGCAAGAAATAAAAGTATTCATAAAAGCATCTCAGGTTGGGGAATGAAGAGGTAAGTCTCAACGTTAAGAATAATTTCTGGCCAGAGCACAGCATGCAATGTGTTAAGGGATAAATGACGACAGGTGTGATTGACCAGTAGCTTGTATTTAGATTGACAGAGGCTTATGTGGTGTGATTACGTGAACTTCTCACATACAGTTCCTGGTTCCACTTATGTTTTAGAAAGATAACTCTTTAGGCAGTAGGAAAATGTAATAGGAAAATTCAGGGAGACCAGTTCAGAAGTTTGAAAATAGACCAAGTGAGAGAATGAAAGCAGTGACAGTGATAAAGGAAGGCGAAGAAGAAATTCCAGGTACTTATTAGAGATAGAAGAGTCATGATTAGGGATCAGCTGGACATGGGAAGTAAGCAAGAGTGAGAAGATCAAGTTAATATTCTTATTAACTAATAATTATTGGAATCTTATGTACAGGGACTCAACCATTTTGAATATTTTAACTCACTTAAGAGGGACTTAGGATAACTGAGTGACAATACCCATTTCAAATATAGATTATAAAGGGGAAGGGGTAAATTTTGAGGGCAGTGAGCAGAATGTTTGAGAAGCCCACATAGCGTTCAGGTGGTGATGTCTACCACGCTGTTGGAAATATATATCTCATGTTGAGAAGAGAGAGAGAAGAGCTGGCGATATAAGTTTAGGGCTCTTCTAGTTCAGGGATTGATGATGCTCTTTAGAACGAGAAGCGGGGAGTGTAAAGTTTGGAATTCTTGGAACATACATACTTAAGGGAAAGACGAGAGAACAAAAAATAAAAATGAGCAAACTGAAGTAGAAGGAAAATCAGGAGGAGAAAAGATAAGAAAGGGGAGAGTTTAAAGGAAGATATTGTGGCAAAAATGTCAAGTTGCATAGAATTCAAGTACAGTGAGAACTGAAAATAAAAATTGGAGAATAGGGAAGTTATTGGTAAACTTTGAGTGTGATAAAGAGAATGAAAAGTGAGGAAGGAAAGGCAACTGCTTTGAGGATTTGGGCACAGAGGAATGAGTTGAAACTGAAGGGCAAAACCTTGGTATTATTAATGTCTTGAAAAAATGGAAAACTCCAAAAGGAGCCATTGACTATGGAGAAACCAAGGGTATAGTTAGTGATGAGAGGTCAAGAGGTCAGAGAGATTCCTGGTGGAGCAAAGTCCTAAAGGAGGCTACAAAGTGAGAGGATGGGTTTATTTAACAAATGGAATATATCAGAGTGTTTATGATCACCAGATTTGGAGTCAAATGGTCCACTTTTAATCTTGGTGTTCTCACTTACCAATCGTGTGACACTAAGCAGTTACTCAACCTCTTTGTACCTCAGCTTTCATATCTGTTAGTGTGAGAATAGTAGTGCCTGCCTACCCTTAGTGTTACTGACAGGATCAAATGAGATAAGGCTTGGGACATACAGAACACAGTACTTTTGGGTAAGAGCTCTCCAAGAATTAACTGTTTTGTTCAAGACAGTAATGTAAGGGGTCATTGTGTACAGGAGCAGAAACACTAATCTTTGTGATAAAGCAAGGAAAAGGAATAAAAAATCTTTATATAGTCTACATAGTAACAGTGAACCTATATAGGAAATATATATGAACTTGCTGTGACTATTTTTTATATTTTTATTTAAATATCAATTTTTATATTTTTATATAAATCAACTCACAAATCTTCTGCCTCTCTAAGGAATAGTAACACTCTTAGATATTTGTTGCTAAGGGAAATAAATATCTTTCTTCATATTCTGAATTACATTGTTAGCAAATATTTATATCAAAGATTTCTCAGTTTCTCTATGCCATGGTTAAAGGTACAGACTTAGAGAATCATGATCGATTCTTTCTAATAACTACATAGAAATGTATAATATTAAAATGTCAGATTTTCACTTCTTCAGCTATGTCTGTAAAATGCCAGCAGAATAACAGTTTGAGAATGGTTTCTCTGCTCTACATGGTCTCTGCTCTGTTATCTGGAGACTCTTGGCCTTTTAGTAGGAAGAAAAGTGACTTCTAGAATAAACCTGACTTTTTCAGACCTCCCTCCATTGCAAAAAAAAAAAAAAAAAAATTGATTCTAGGCTATTTCCTTCTATTGTTAACAAATATTACCTATTTGTTTAATTTTTGGAGCTCTGGTGGCACAGTGGTTAAGCATTCGACTGCTAACAAAAAGGTCAGCAGTTCGAATCCACCAGCCACCCCTTTGAAACCCTATGGGGCAGTTCTACTCTGTCCTGTAAGTTAGCTACGAGTTGACAGCAATGGGTTTGGTTTTTTGGGGGAGGATTTAATTCTTGAGTCACTTTATTCTCACTCTCATGCAGACTACACTGAAGTCAAAGCGTAATTTGTTCTCCTTCTGTTTTGATTCCTCTTTTAGAGGACCTTTTAAGAAAATTATATATGTGTCTTAGTCATCTAGTGCTGCTATAACAGAAATACCACGAGTGGATGGCTTTAACAAAGAGAAATTTATTCTCTCACAGTCGAGTAGGTTACAAGTCCCAGTCATGGTGTCAGCTCCAGGGGAAGGCTTTCTATGTCAGCTCTGGAGGAAGGTCCTTGTCATCAGTCTTCCCTTGTTCTGGAAGCATCTCAGCGCAGGAACCTCAGGTCCAAAGGATGTGCTCTGCTTTCTTGGTGGTATGGTGACCCCTGTCTCTCTGCTCGCTGCTCTCCTTTATATCTCAAAAGAGATCGGCTAAAGACAATATCTAATCTTGCAGACCTCATCAGTGTAGCTGCCACTAATCCATCTTATTATGTCATAGTGATAGACTATACAACACATAGGGAAATCACATCAGATGACAAAAGGTAGACAATTATACAATACTGGGAATCATGACCTAGCCAAGTTGACAGATATTTTTGGGGGACACAATTCAATCCATGAAAATATGATAGACTGAGGTTTTGCTTTCCACCATCATAGTGAACATTTAAAGTGGGATAATTCACCTACAACACATATTATTGAGGAGGTAAATTATGTGTATATAATAATATGTTCTCTGGGAGGAGCTCTGTTGGTGCAAGGGTTAAGTGCTTAGTGGCTAACTAAAAGTTGGAAGTTCAAACCCACCCAATGACTCTGCAAAAGAAAGACCTCGTAATCTGCTCTTGTAAAGATTATAGCTTAGAAAACCTACGGGGCAGTTTTATTCTGTCATATGAGATCGTTATGAGTCGAAAATAGACTTGATGGCACCTAACGACAATAACAGCAACTGTGTGGCAAAAATGGTTAAATGCTCAGCTACTAACCAAAAAGTTGGCATTTCAAACCCACCCAGAGTTTCTTGGAAGAAAGGCCTGGCAATCTGCTTCTGAAAGGTCATGCCCTGAATACCCATGAGTTGTCAACTGCAATATTATGTGGGTAAAGAGCGTTCTGTGTTTCAAAGTTTTTGTTGTTTTTTTTTAACCACTGTTATCATATGTAGTCCATACAAGATAAAAAACAAAACAAACAAACTTATGGCTATTTTTCAGGTGAGAACCTGAGATGAAAAAAGCAAAGTGATTTTCCCTTGAGTCAGATAGCAAGGTTAGAAATGCTAAAGTGCTAAAAGCTGCATTGTTCACGTTATAACAAACCAACCTTGAGGTACTTTTGTGAGCTTTTGTAGAGATTGACTCTCATTAAATCACTGGAGAAAAAGAATAAAAGAACAAATCTTCACTTTTTCTATTTTTTCTTTCATCTGTGCCCTAAATAAAAACCTATAAAACGGTTGGTATGTAATATATATTTTGTGTGCAGAAGAGTGAGTTCAATTTAGGGAAAACAATGATTCGGTGATCTGGGAAGTTTCCTATGCTCATTTCCCTGAAGGTCAACAGAAATGAGAAAAATATTAGATTACAAATGTACTCTGACTGGGCACAATTAAACCAAGTAAACTTTGGTCATCTTCTCTGGTAAGCCAATCGGACATCGTTTGAGACTCACTAGCTGTCAACAAAGGTGAAGCAATCAGTTCATCAATTCCAAGATGCAACACAGAGGTTGTCCATAATTTGTACCAAATTAAGATATTTCAGGCCATTTTTCCTTATCTCTAAGTGTACATTGAATTGACATGAGAAGTCATTCTCCCTAACTGATTCTTCTAAGTATAGGACCGTGGGAAATGTTATTTAGGAGAAGAAGAAGTTAGGAGACATCTTGGGACTTCTGAGTATAAAAGAAGCCTATTTCATGGTGATTCCAAGTGGGAAATATCATTTGCAAGTTCTTTATGCCACAGGAGCCTCCCTCCCAGGAACTACAAGTCAAAAGATTTTCCATGGCAACAGAACCTCCAGAACTGTGAGTCTACATTCTGAAATGATAATCCAAGTTAAATGTTGGAAAAGAATTCCTTATATTATATATTGAATTTCATTGTTGGTCAACGATACTCTTAAACTCTGCTTTAGGGGATAAATTATAGTCTAAGGTTAGTGTGCTGTTTTAATGGATTCAAACATCTTCTTCAGGACAAAACTGAGTAACAGTAATAAGATTTACCATCATGCCTAAAACAACCTAAAAATAAAAACAAAACTATCCAAAATGAAAGAGAGAGAGAAAAAGACTGGAACAAATAATGCATCACTGAGCTGTGGGAAAACTTTAAATAGCCAAATATACAGGCTACTTGAGTCCCTGAAGGAGAAGAAGATTTTAGTACAAAAATATTTGTACTAATTGTTCGATGGTCAATATTTTTCCAAATTTGAGGGAAAAAAATAAACTCATAGATCCAAGAAGTCCAAAGTATTCAATTGCAAGAAGCATGAAGAAAACTATAGCAAGGTATAATTAAATTGCTTAAAACCATTGATAAATATAAAATCTTAAAATGTACCATAGAAAAATGATACAATACGTGGAAAGAAACAAGGGTAAGAATAACAATCAACCCATTGGCAGAAACAATATAAGTCAGAAAGCAATAGAGTAATATCTAATATCATGAAAGGACTGAAAGAAAAAAACAAATAAACAAACAACTGTCAACCTAGACTTCTAGATCCAGTGAAAATATTTTTCAAAAATTAAGAAGAAATAGAGACTTTTTAAGACTTACAAAAGCTCAATTTCATAACCAGGAGACTTATACTACTAGAAATACTAAAATCCTTCTGGCAGAATGAAAATGTTGCCAGATTAAAATCTGGATGTGCACAAAGGAATAAAGTATACCAGCAATGGTAACTTTGTGGGCAAAAATACTTTTCTTCTTCTTATTTAAATCTATGTAAAAGACAATTAATTATTTAAAGAAAAGTAGCAACAATATATTGTAGACTTTATAATATATGTAGAAATAAAATATGTGGCAAAAACAGCACAAGGATTGTTGTTGTTGGTAGTGGTGTTGTATGCCGAAGAGTTGATTCTGACTCATGGTGACCCTATAGGGCAGAGTAGAACTGCCCCATAGGGTTTCCAATGCTGTAATGTTTATGGAAACAGACTGCTACATCTTTCTCCCACAGAGCAGCTGGTGGATTTGAACTGCCAACCTTTCAGTTAGCAGCCAAGCACTTCAGCCACTAAGAGAGTATAAATGGAAGAAGACTTTTAGAAAATTCTTTTACTATATGTGAGAGGTATGATATCATTTGAATTAAATTAAATTAAATTAAAAGTGTGTACATACTATGAACCCTAAAATACATTAAAAAACAAACAAAAAAATGTTTTGGCTTGTAAGTAAAAAAAAAAAAAGAAGAAGATAATCTAGAATCATTAAAAAAAAACCCTCAATCCTAAAGAAGACAGAAAGAGAGAAACAGGAGCAAAGAAAAAAATGAGACAAATAGAAAACAAATAGCAATCATATCAATATTCACATTACATGTAAATGGCCTAGAAACCCTGACTGAAAAAGAAGTCAGACTGGATAAAAAGCCGTCATCAAACTGTATACCATTTGCAAGAAATTCACTTGAAATATAAATCTGCAAATAATTTAAAATCAAGGAAACAGAAAAAGACATATCATGCTAACACTAAACCAAAGAAAGTTCAAAGGGCTATATTAATATCACACAGGGTAGATTTAAGAGCAAAGAATATTACCAAGTATCTTAGTCATCTAGTGCTGCGATAACAGAAATTCCACAAGTGGATGGATTTAACAAAGAGAAATTTATTCTCTCACAGTCTAGGAAGCTAGAAGTTTGAATTCAGGGTGCCAGCTCCAGGGGAAGGCTTTCTCTCTGTCGGCTCTAGGGGAAGGTCTTTGTCATCAATCTTCACCAGTTGAGGAGCTTCTTAGCACAGAGACCCCAGATCCAAAGGAGACGCTCTTCTCCTGGCTCTTGTTTTTTGGTGATATGAGGTCCCTATGTCTTTCTGCTCACTTCTCTTTTACATCTCAAAAGAGATTGGTCTCAGATACAACCTAATCTTGTGGATTGAGTCCTGCCTCATTAACATCATAGCGGTAGGATTTACAACACAGGTGATAATCACATCAGATCACAAAATGGTGAACAATCACACAATACTGGCAATCATGGCCTAGCCAAGTTGACACATATTTTTGGGGGACACAATTCAATCCATAACACCAAAGATACCAAAAGAAAAAAAAAAAAACTAAACCCCTTGCTGTAGAGTCAATTCTGACTCATAAAGTGGGTCAATTCACCAGGAGGATATAACAATCCTATATGTATATGCACCTAATAACAGAACTTCAAAATACGTGAAGCAAAATACAATAGAATTGCAATGAGAAATATATAATTATAGTTGGAGATTTCAACTCTTCTCTCAATAATTGATAGAAAAAGTAGAAAGAAAATCAGTAAGGATATAAAAAGATGTGAACAACACCATCAATCAACTTGACCTAATTGACATTTATAGAACACTTTACTGTACTACAGCAGAAAGCACATTCTTTTCAAGTACACACAAGACATTTATTAAAACGGACCATATTCTGAGGTATAAAACAAGTCTCAATAAATCTAAAATTATTAAAAACTTACAAAGCATGTTCGCTGACAATAGAATTAAGTCAGAAATGAGTAACAGAAAAAATCTGGAAAATTTCCAAATAATTGAAACAAAATCAAACATGTCTAGATAACCCATGGATCAAACACAAAATCAAAAGAGAAATTTGAAAGAACTATGAATTGAATGAAAATAAAACATAACATATCAATGAATTTGGGCCCATATTTGCCCCTAGAAAAGAGAAACCACCTTAATTATGCACCTTGTAATGGCCATCTCTCTATCTTCCTCTCTATTTGTTCTGTTCTCCATTCTGCTCTCTGCCAGCTTTTCAGGTGTTGCCTCTTCTGTCTGACCACTAACTGCTTGTAATAGTAGAAAGCATGTGGCACATTAAGGGGTTGGGTAAAACAGAAAGATTCAGCTGTGCCAAGTGTATTCCCCATGTATTAATGAATTTTTCATTGAGTGAATGATGGAATTTTGGAACTTCTTTTGCAAATGTCTCTCAATGCAATTTACAGAAATAATATGCATCTCATTTTCAATTCTTATCACAGCATTTGAGCCCTTTAGAACTTATTTTAATTATGCAAAAAGATTTGTATTGGTTATCATGTTCTACAGATGGCAGTATATTTCAATTTGAGTTTTTAATTTTCTATTCGTTCACATTAGATACTAAAAAAAGAAAATGTTTTTTGACTGACACCTGGGCATCGTCACATCTGTTTTTATTCTTAGCAATGAATAATGCATCATTTGTGTTTAAACTATCCCCATATTTTCTAAAAAATTCCCACTGATTTACATGATTAACTTATGTAATGAGGCAGAAAGAAGGTCTCATGCATTGTGCTTAGTCACAAATGATGTGTGACTGGATAAATAGCAACTGCATATCAGTTTCCCTGACTTACTATTATTATCTACCAGCAGGAATAAATTAAAACTCGATTTAATTGTCATATTCATGTGTACACATTTTCACTGTGCACCAACGTCTATTACAAGCTTGGTGTTTAAGTTTCTGGATTACCTTTATTTGATTGGCTATAGAAGCTTTAAAATACATTTTATCAAAATCATAAAGTTGAATACTCATAGAAATAAATCATGAATGGCAAATCATCAAGAAAAATGCAAAGATGTTCAACTAAATTATATTTTAACAAAATGAAGAAGTAGATGACAAACTGAAGATAAACTGGAAAATCTTATAAGCCACTCCATTCACTATCAGAGTACATAGCACATTTTAAATATCTATTGTATTTTCTGTAGAATAAAATACCTGGAGGGCAAAAACTGGTCTTGTTAAGTTTTATGCCCTCAGCACATAGCACAGTTCCAGACATATATTAACGGTAAACAAATATGTGTTGAATTGGTGAATAATTTAATACTTAGCAGATCAAGTCTATAGATTTGGGAAGGTCTATAGATTGTTAGTCCCTGGGTAGTGCAAACAGTTAATGTGCTGGGCTGCTAATTGAAAGGTTAGAGGTTAGAGTCCACCCAGAGGCATCTCGAAAGAAAGGTTTGGCAATCTACTTTGGAAAAATCAGCCACTGAAAACCCTGTGGAGCACAGCTCTACTCTGACACACATGGAATTGCCATTAGTTGGTATGGACTTGAGATTGCTATTAATGTTTGTTTTAAGATTATCCATTAATCCCTACTTATTTATATGAAAAAATATTAGTGACTGTCTACAGGAATGTATAATTTTTTTTCTGCCAATAATTCGTGACTGTTTTGAGAATTATACATACCTTGAAATTTATATGTGAGTAGTCAAATTTATTGTGTTACATAAATGATATTATTCTAACACCCTCTATTTCCATATGTATTTTTAGTATATTTAATGTACAAATTAAAGATTTCGCAAAATTCACCTCATAATGGTATTTTTTTTAAATTCTTGGAAATAAGTCAAAATGTCAAAAACTAGCATTAGTTACTTAGTTGTTGATGGCTAGTATTGAGAATGATGAAAGGCAGAACGTGAACATAAAATAGAGGTAGGATTTCTATTGAAACAATGCAAAGAATGTTAATTTAGCACTATAGGAGGTGTTACAGGTGGAGTAGGGCAATTAATGATTCTCAAAAATTACTTGTTGGATTGTAATTATTTTCTTGCATTCAAAAAGTCATAAAAATACCGCTGGGTGTCACAACCACAAAGATTTGAAATATATACTGATTTTCTCAGCTCTGAAATAATGGAGAGTAGAGAAAAAGCTACGATTCATCAATTGATTTCTTTTTTACCATGGCAATGGTTTGGTTTTGGAATTTCTCACAAGCTTGAACTAAGTTTAGAAGAAATTTGGATATTTTCAGATGTGACGGTTTTGTTTGTTTTTAATGCAGCTATGAAAGTTCAACATATAATAATGGACAATTTAATTATTTTGTACCAATGTTAAAATTGTTTGAATATCCACCAAAGATATTGCTGTATATTGCTATTGTGATTTTAAGAACTGCTATAGTAGAATATTTTTACAGCCATGGTAGCAAGAAACTGAAATGAAGAGCTACTTACAGAGCAAGGGATAAACACAGATCAAGCAGATTTTATGAGCAGTAGAGTGGGTTATTACCATCCATTTATTGTCATGACAAAAGGAACCAATATTAAAGATACAAATTTATTCTTAAATACAGGTATTGAAAAAAAATCTGACAGAATCAACTAGTTTTTTCCCCTTCAAATTACAGAATTCTTCTAGAGGGACTTATTACCTGAAATTGTTGATCCAAAATAATGGAAAAATGTTGACGGTAAAAATTCTCAACTGTAGGATCTGTGTCTCCTAATTTTTCTGTTTGTTTCTTTTCTTTCTTTATATGTCCCAGGCAGTATTAGATGTACAGCAAGCATTAACTTAAAACTTGATGAATTCCATTTTTCAATTGTGTGCCTGTATTTTTCTACAAATTATTTTAGGTAATTTACAAAAAAAATCCACATAAATATAATAAAATTGTGAAATCAAGATAAAAACTAATTAAAATGGAGAGTCAACACTAGTGTTTTGTGTAGAGGAAATGGAGAAGTTAGAAGAGAAAAGAAAAATATAAAGACCATAAAATATACTAGATTAAATGTAATTGAATTAGAAATTTGACTCTAGATCTAGTGACTGAGGAAGACCAATGGGAAAAAGAGACTGATGGATTTTAGAAGAAAAATCTCATTGCTCAAAATGAAAACAAAAACAACAAATATATATATATATATATATATATATATATATGTATATAATTTCCTTGGAGAAAATTAGATTAAATTAGTAGGAAAAGTAATACATTGTAATGTTGCTCTTGTTCACTCTTTTGGAGTCACTGGAACAGCTGAAAGCCAAGAGAACAATACTTTCAGTGGCTCTTGGGACAAGTGTAAGTGTGGGGGTGAGGAATAACAAAAAATAACAAAAAATACTAAAGACTATTTTTCCTTCTTTTGTAACTCCTTCCTATTTTATTTTTAAAACTACTGAGTATAATATACGTATCATAAATATGCACCTATTTCAAAGATACAATTTAATAACTTTTGCCAGATATATAAACCCATGCAGCTTCTATCATAATCAAGATATAAGACATTTCTGTCATCCCCAAGATTTCTCTCATGCCTCTTAGCAACTCTTATTATTTTCAACTTTATTATATTTTTAAAATCACAATATAATATTGCTTTTGGAATTGGAAAACAAAACACAATTGAATTTTTCAAAAGCCTGTTTCTTCCAATATGCTACTCTTATGCTCACCCACTGAGGTAAACCAAATTAGAAGTTTGATATATTTTTTGCCATACCTATCTTTGTATTTATTCAAACACTTATAGCATATATAGTTTATAGTTCTTTAAATGTGATTTTACAATTTCTAACACTCTGCAACTTGCTTTTTTTTTACTTTTCTTTTTCACTCAGTAGCATACCATGAACATCTCTACAGATTAATATTTATGCATTCTTATTCTTTTAAGTAGATATATCTTAATTTATTTAGCTGGCCTTTATTGCTGAAATATGTTTGATTTCAGATTTTTGACTACAAACAATATTGCAGCAAATGTCTTTTTATCTGAAATTATTTATTTATGCTTGCATTTCCATTACATATATTTCCTTAATTGGGATTGCTGAGTGAAAGACTCCATCCATTTTTAATTACCACTGATACTGCCAGGGAGCCCTGGTGGCGCAGTGGTTAACAGTTCAGCTCTAACCAAAAGGTCGGCAGTTTGAATCCACCAGCTGCTCTTTGGAAACCCTATGGGGCAGTTCTGCTCTGTCCTATAGGGTTGCTATGAGTTGAAACTGACTTGACAGCAATGGGTTTGGGTTTGGTTTTGGAACTGATATTGCCAGGTTATAGCAATTTATATTTTGACCCAAAGCTGGAAGAAGACTTTCAGGCACTAGGTGCTAATTGGCTTATATTATCCCTTTACCTGCATATATGTAATTTAAATGGAAACAACTCTAACAATACAATAAATGTAAGAAAATCCAACACAACTGTGACTTTTCCCATGATGAGCAATTTGTGCGTTTTTTTAAAATGTTAAGTAACATAATTTTTAAATAGATTTTTTTTCCCATTAGATATTGTAACCTTGTTACCACCAGGAATATATACCTCTTGTTTTGTAAAATTTTCTCCCTTGCTCCAGGTAATATTAATCTTCAAAAAAAATTAACAATCTGAAGGACAAAAAATGTATCTCATTTTTTTTTTTTTTTCTGAACTACTAGGTATGTTTGAGAATCTTTTCATAGATGTGTGCAAGGATTACAAAACTGTCCTTGGCATGCCTATGATGGCTGGCTTAGATGTAGGCCCAATTCCATTTTTGTGACCTTTGCTTCTGCATTCCTGAGACTGTAACTCTGAATTCTTCCTAGTCATAGTTCATAGGCACATGGCCTTGGGCCTTCGTCTGGGTGGAACCAGCACACTCACTTCTTCCCATTCATATGCATATGGTTTTGGGCCTCTGCCTAGGTGGAACCAGAAGACCCTGCTCACCTTGTGACCACCTTGTGACTCTCTTGTGAGCACATACTTCTGCAATTATGTGAGTGTACCCAATCTCCTTAAACCACATATACTCTGTTAACCAATCCCAACCAAATCCCCTCTTCAAGATATCCTGCCTCCCACTTTACTGATTACTAGCCTATGAATCAGAATATTATAAGCTAAGTTCGTGATTTAACTATAACTATGCCCATGTAACTGCAGCTTTTTGGAGTGCTGGTTTTCACTTTGTGAGATCCAACCCGTCCCCAGCTCGAGCTGCCTTGCTCTCAATGAATCCCTTTACTTTCATTTTAAACAGAGTACTCATTGTCATCACTCGATGACAGATGTATTGGTCACTTTCATTTAATCATTTTGAATTTACTGTTTAAAAAATAAATTTCAGGAGCTATTTTTATATTATATGAAGCTAATATTTGAATAAAACTTCTTAATGTTTTAAAGCATAACTATTGTCTCATATAATCCTATTATAATTCCTGTGCAGTTAAATTTTATTATTGTTATTTGGCAAATAAGAATACCAAAGCACAGAAAATTGACCAGATTTTCCCAAGCTTACACTGTTACTTAAGGGTCATTCTGTGCCTAGAGTTTATTCTCCATGAATTCTCAGTTGTTCAACAAATACATCCTGGCTTCCAACTGTGTACCAGGCATAAGTTTGGCCCAGGGACAATAGTGAGGGACAAGAAACATTGTCTTCACTCAAGGATCTCACAATCTTAACATTAAACAAATGCTGGAACCTACATACAAGAGATAGAGAGAGAGAGCTTCAAAACAATGCAACAGCATGGGCAAATATAAGGACCAAGTATATGATATTTTCAGGGAGTAAACTCTATAGTTAACATCCACAAACAATACAACATAAAGTGTATAACGAAGAACTACACAGTAAACCTATTGAATATAGTATGCACAATGATGTCAGTGGGGACCACCAACAGAAAGGGGAAGGGAGGAGCAAAACATGAATAGTTTTAGCATATTAATGCTGTATGTTACTTGTTTTTTTGTTAAGTGTTGTTGCAATTGCAACTTATGTAATGTAATATTTGTGGTAACCACTAAGAAACTTCCTAGAAAAAATACACTAAAGAAAAGAAGGAAACAATCAAAAAGGCACATCATAAAAAAGGAACCTAACACAAAAAATAATAGGAAAATAAGAACAGAAAGGCAAAGAAGATATAAGATACTCAGAGAACAAATACCAAAATGAATAAAGTGGTTACTTCATTTTTAGTAATAACCTTAAATGTAAATGGTCTAAACATGTTCCATCATTTTGCTACAAGAAACACACCTTAGACATAAGGAAACAAACAGACTGAAAATAGAAGGATGGAGAAAAATATTCCACACAACTAGTAACCAAAAAAGAGCAGGGGTGGCCATAATGATATTAGATAACATTGGCTTAAAATCAAAATCTATTACAAGAGTTAAAGGAAGACATTACATAATCATTAAAAGGGTTAATCCATCAAGAAGACATAAAATTATGAATATATATGCACCTAACATCAGTGCTTCAAAATACATGAAACAAATATTGACTAACATGAAATGAGAAATAGACAATGCCACAATAATGGTTGGGGACTTCAACACACCACTCTCAATTCTAGAACATCAAAAAAAAAATCAGTAAGGACATGGAGAACTTAACTGAAACTATAAGCCAATTTGACATAATGAACATATATAGAACACTCCACCTATAGGAATGTCAGAATAATACACATTTTTCTACAGTGTACATGGATTATTTTCCAGAAGAGACAATACGCTAAGTCACAAAACAAGTCTCAACAAATTTAAAAAGTTTGAAATGATACAAAGCATCTTCTCTTTGTATGAAGCTAGAAGTAAACAACAGGAAGAATATGAAAAAAAAACTACATGGAAGTTAAATAACACAATACTAAAAAACTATTGGGTCACAGAAGAAATCAAAAGTGAAATAAAAAAAAATACTTAGAATCAAACAAAAATGAAAACACAACATATCAAAACCTTTGGGACACAGCAAAAGCAGTGTTCAAGAGGGAACTCCATAGCAATAAATGCCTACATTAAAAAAGAGGAAAGATCCAAACTCAATAACGTAAACTAACAATTTGAACAGATAGAAAAGCAAGAGCAAAAGAAGACCAAAGTTACCAGAAGAAAAGAAATAATAATGATCAGAACAGAACTACATGAAGTGGAAAACAGAAAAATAATAGAAAGAATCAACAAAACCAGAAGTTGGTTCTTTACCACTGGCTAGACTGACCGAAAAAAAAAAAAAAAAGAGAGAAGATGCAACTAACCAAAATAAGAAATGAAATAGGAGATACTACAACAGAATCAACTGAGATAAAGAAGATCATAACAGAATACTATGAAAAATAGTACTCCAACAAATTTCAAAACCTAGATGAAATGGACAAATTTCTAGAAACATACTACCTACCTAAACTATCACAAACAGAGGTAGAAAATATAAACAGACTCATAACAGAAGAAGAGACTGAAGATGTCATTTGAAAACAAAACAAAACTGCCAATAACAACACAAAAAGCCCAGGACCAGATTGTTTTCACTGGGGAATTTTACCAAACTATTTAACTATTTACTCAAACTATTCAAAAACATAAAACAGGAAGGAATACTCCTAACTCATTCTATGAGGCCAGCATCACCCTGATAACAAAACCAGGCAAAGACGCCACAAAAAAAGAAAATTTCAGACCAATATCCCTCATGAATTTTGATGCTAAAATTTTCAACAAAATTCAAGCCAATAGAATTCAACAACATTGAAAAAAAAAAGCCACCATCAAGTGGGATTCATACCAGGATTGCTAGAGTGGCTCAACATTAGAAAAAATCTATCAATGTAATATACTACATAAATAAAACAAAGAGAAAAAACCATATGATCGTATCAACAGATGCATAAAAGACATTTGATAAAATCCAACACCTTTTCCTGATAAAAGTCCTCTGCAAAATAGGAATAGAAGGGAAATTTCTCAACATATTTAAGGGCATATATGCAAAACCAACAGCCAGCATTATTCTCAATAGAGAAAGACTAAAAGCCTTCTGCTTGAGAACAGGAATGAGACAAGGATGCCCATTATCACCACTCTTATTCAATATTGTAAGTCCTAGCCAGAGCAATAAGGCAAGAAAGAGAAATAAAATATCTAAGTTGGAAAAGATGAAATAAAACTATCTCTATTCACAGATGACATGTCCTTTACATAGAAAACTGTGAAGATTCCACAAGAAAACTGCTGTAGCTAATAGAAGAATCAGCAATGTTGCAGGGTACAAGTCAACACACAAAAATCGATTGTTTACACTAACAAGGAGTACTCCAAAGAGGAAATCAGGCAAACAATACCATTTGCAATAGCCCCCCAAAGGATAAAATACGTAGGAATTAACCTAACTAGGGACATAAAAGACTTATACAATGAAAATTATAAAACACTACTACAAGAGACCAAAAGAGACCTACATAAATGGAAGGACATCCAGTGCTCATGGATTGGAAGACTTAACAGTGAAAATGTCAGTTCTACCTAAAGCAATCTACAGATACAATGCAGTCTCAGTACAAACACCAACAACATTCTCTGCTGAAATGGAAAAAAAAAAAACTAATGACCAACTTTATAAGGAAAGCAAAGAGACCCCGAATAGCCAAAGCAATACTGAAGAAGAAAGTAGGTGGCCTCACAGTCACTGATATCAAAATATACTGTACAGCCATTGTCATCAAAGCAGCTTGGTATTGGGTAGACACTAGGCACATAGACCAATGGAACAGAATTGAGAATCCAGAAATAAATCCAACCATAATGGACAACTGATTTTCTACAAAGAGTCAAAGCCCATTCAATGGGAAGAAACAGTCTCTTTAAAAATGGTGCTGGCAAAACTGGATATCTACTTGCAGAAAAATGAAACAGCACTCATACTTCACATCATACACAAAAATTAACTCAAAATGGATCAAAGGCCTAAATGTTAAACCTAAAACTGTAAAGTTGGAAGAAAACATAGGGAGAAAACTATGGGACCTAATCTGCAAAAACAGGCTAACAAACACAGCTACAAACGCATTCCAGCAGAAGACAAAATAGATAATTGGGATCTCATAAAAATTAAAAACTATGCTCATCAAAAAACTTTATCCAAAGAGTAAAAAGACAATCTATAGAGTGGAAAAATATCTTTAGAAACGAAATATCCGATAAGGGCCTAATCTCTAAAATTTAAAAAAAACTTCAACAACTCAACAACAAAAAGTCAAATAACCCAATTATAAAATGGGCAAAGGACATGAACAAAGGACATTTACCAAAGAGGACATTCAAGCATCCAAAACATGTGAAAATATGCTCAGGATCAGCAGCCATTAGAGAGATGCAAGTCAAACTACAATGAAATACCACCTCATCCTGGCTAAAATTGCACAGATTAAAAAAAAAAAAGATTACAAATGTTGGCGAGGAACTGAGGAACCGTTATCCACTGCTGGTGGAACTGACAAATGATATAACCACTATGGAAAACGGTATGGTACTTCCTCAAAAAACTACAAATAGAACTAATTATGACCTCACTCCTAGGTATGTACCCTGGAGATCTAGTAAAAGAGACATGGACAGATGTTTACAAACCCATGTTAACTGAAGCACTACTCGCAAAAGGAAAAAAAAAAAGAAACAACCTAAATGTCTATCAGTGGATGAATGGGAAAGCAAAATGTGGTACATACAAACAGCAGGATATTATGTAAATATAAAGAACAATGAGTCGGTGAAACATGTTATAACATGGATGGACCTGGAGGACATAATGCTGACTGAAATAAATCAATCACATAAGGACAAATATTGTATAATCCTACTTTTATAAGAAGACAAGAATATATATATATATACATATATATATATACATAGATATATACATATATATACATATATACATATATATACATATATATGTATATACAGAGATCAAAGTTCATTGGCGGTTAACGGGGGTGGGGTGGGGAGAAGGGGGATCATGCCTTAGATTGTAGATACTTGCTATTTTTAGTGATGGGAAAAGTAGCACTGAATGTGGGTGTAGTGAGTACAGCTTGACGAAAAGTAGCACTGAATGTGGGTGTAGTGAGTACAACTTGACCAAAGTAAACGATGTCACTAAGAAGCGTTCCAGAGAACCGGATGTTTGTGCTAAAGAATTTGACCCATGTGATTTGGCAACAACACCAACAATGAATATAGAAACGAGTGTATAGTCACATATGTATGTGTATAGGCTTACAGGTGTATGGGTAGGTACAGGTGTATATATGTGTGTGCAGAGATAGAAGTAACTATATATACATGTAGGTAAAGATGTGTGTGCAGCATATATATTCAAAGAGGACACAATTACAGATACCTCTCAGACAAAATCAAACATATTAAGAGATTGTTTTTTTTTTTAGTTTGAAGGTTTAGGACCTTAATCTCATGGGACAACTCAGTCAATTGGCATAATATAGTTCACAAAGTTTACGTTCTGCATCCTAGTGAGGTGCGTAGCATCTGGGGTCTTAAAAGCTTGTAAACAACTATTGGTCTCCACTCGTCAGGAGCAAAAGACAAAGAAGGAAGCCAAAGTTTCATAGAAGAAACTAGTCTACAGGGCTAATACCCTACAAGAGCCACAGCCTCAACTAGTGTGAGACTGAAGAACTAGATGGTGCCCAGCTACCATTAGCAACCATTTTGATCAGGGCCACAATGGATGAACCCTGATAGAATGGAAGAAAGATGCGGACTAGAACTAAAATTCTTAAAAAGTCCAGACTTGCTGGACTCATTGAGATCAGAGGACTGATCTTAGACTATTGGCCTGAGATACTCTTTAAACCTTGAACCAAAACTTTCCCTAGACCACCTTTTAGCAAAATAACAGATTGATGCACAATATAAAGAATATTACCTGTGAGTATAGTATGCCATTAAAAATAAAACAAAACTATATGATATCAAGAGGCCAACAATTACTCTAAAGCAAAGATGAGAAGATAAGGGGTAAGGGAAACTGAAGTACCAGAAATGGAACAAATTGAACACAATGAAAGGGAATGTTGAATCATTTTGAAAAATGTAACTAATGTCATTGAAAAAATTATGTAGACATTGTTAAATTGGAACATAATTTACAGTGTAAACTTTCACTGTAAATACAATCAAATACTGTATTATTAAAAAAAAGAATCTCACGGTATTAGACCATAGCATGCTTTCTAGATCATTCTACCTTCCCTAGCTTTGGCTGCCAAATTTTCTGATTTTACAGTATTTCTTTACTATTTTTCCCTCCAAAGGAAATCGTACTAAATACTGGGAGAGATGAGAGAAGAAACATTTTTTGCTAGAGTCTTTTTTTTCCTGAGGAGCACGTTACATATATCAAAGAAGAGAAAGGATCTGGGGGTAAGTATAGCTTGTAGGTCTCTCACAAAATGGCAAAGAAGGGATGGAAACTTATCTTTGTCACTCTTTTTTGCACTTGTGTATCCTGGGGGCACTGTGCCATCTCAGAGTGGAATTATGCTCCTTGAGCTTTTGTTTTTTATGCCTGGCTTTCTTAACAACTGATTATGCAAAGTGAGATATCTGTTGTAGGGTACTTTTTAGCTCATTTATTGTTTAGACTCCTGTTATGTGTTGAGCACTGTATCAGGCAAAGGGAATACAGAAAAACACAATCATGTTTTTGTTGTTGTTGCTGTTTTTTCACAAGTAGTTGATGGAGGAGAGAGTCAAGCGCAGCATCCTCAGGGCTGGAAAAAAGCTATACAGAAGGTGCTATAGGAACAACCTTGAAGTTAGGGTGTCAGGGGAAGCTTCTTGGAGGTCGTGACACCTATAGTGAGTGTTAAAACCAAAATAAGATGCCAGAGAAGGGGCATCTCAAGATGGAGGAGCATATAAGATAGAAGGATTAGCATGGGCAAAGGTAAGTAGGCACAAGAAATGAGCAAGGAAATTACAGACTTTTCATGTAGCTGCAGGCAGAAAATAAGGAAAATGGTGGCCAAGGACTCGTCTTCAATGCTCTTGTAGGAATCTGGTTTTATTCCACAGGCAAAAGAAAACTGCAGTTGGAATTTAACCATGGAAGTGAGGAATGATATTTGGCTCAAGAAACCTCATTCTAGTTGTAAAATGAGGAATGGACTTGAGTGGAGTGCAACTCAGAGAGACTCTTGGAAGTAATCTGGGAGACATGAGAACTTCAACCAGTGGCGTGGCTATATTGTTTAAGCTTGTCTCTTTCTTTGCCTATGCATTGCTCCCCAGCACTAGATCTCTATTCTCCAGGAGTTCCTCTCCCCATTAATCCATTCATTTAGTCATTCATTCACTCACTCATTCATTTAACTAATATTTACTTTGCTCTTTTTATGTGTCAAATATTATTCAAAAACCAAGGATACAGCAGTAAGCAAAACAAAGCCTTTGCTTTCATTGTGCTTACACCGTAAACCACAACTTCCCCACGCTTTATAAAAGTGTCTGCTTCAATTCTCAGCTATTCCAGAACTATTTGCATAATTCACCCTTCCCAAAAGGAAAACATGACTTATGGTAACATTTCAAGCCCTAAAGCAAAGGGTGATGTCTTAGTTATCTAGTACTGCTATAACAGAAATACCACAAGTGGATGGCTTTAACAAACAGAAGTTT
The DNA here is from genome assembly GCA_030035585.1 of Dugong dugon. Lineage (NCBI taxonomy): Eukaryota > Metazoa > Chordata > Mammalia > Sirenia > Dugongidae > Dugong > Dugong dugon. The sequence continues at coordinate 87,827,123 of CM057461.1, forward strand.
ATTCTCTCAGTCTAGCAGGCTAGAAGTCTGAATTCAGGTCGCCAGCTCCAGGGGGAGACTTTCTCTCTCTGTTGGCTCTGGAGGAAGGTCCTTGTCATCAATCTTCCCTTGGGAGCTTCTCAGCACAGGGGCCCCAGGTAGAAAGGATATGCTGTGCTCCCAGTGCTTCTTTCTTGGTGGTGTGAGAACCCCCACCATGTCTCTCTGCTTGATTCTCTCTTTTATATCTCAAAAGAGATTGATTTCAGACACAACCTAATCTTGTAGATTGAGTCCTGTGCATTAATATAAGTGCCTCTAATCCTGCCTCGTTAACATCATAGAGGTAGGATTTACAACACAATCAGATGGCAAAATGGTAGACAATCACACGATACTAGGAAACATGACCTAGCCAAGTTGACATACATTTTGGGAGGACACAATTCAATCCATAACAGGTGAGATATTTTGGATCAAAAAAGCATCCCACTTTCTTGAAATCATATCACACAGGTAGCTAATTGCTTTCCTACTTATAACTACTTGTACTATCACAGTCTTAGCCCTTACTGACATTCTATTTTCTTCAAGGATCTATCCTGTATATTTTATGTGAACTATCTCATTTAATCCTAACTGCAACATAATAAATTCAGGATTTTGTAGGCAGAACAATGACCCTTCAAGATGTCCACGTCCTAATCTCCAGCACCTGTGAATATGTTACCTTACAAGACAAAAGAGACTTGGTATATAGGATTTCAGGATACAGACCTTCAGATGGGAACATAATCCTGGATTATCCAGGAGGTCTCAACCTAAACACATGAGTTCTTAAAAGTGGAAACTCTTTGCCAGCTATGGCCACAGAGAGTGAGATGTCACAATGGAAGAAGGTCTGAGAGATGGCAGCTTGAGAAGGATTCCTGTTGATGGTTCTGAGATGTAGGGGGTTGTGTGCAGTGACTATAGAGAGGCCTTTAGGAGCTGAGGGTGGCCCCAAGGTGACAGCCAGTAAGTAGATGGAGAGTTCAGTCCTACAAACACATGGGACTGAATTCTGCCAGCAATCTGAATGAACAGGAAATAGATTCTTTCCTAGTGCTTCTGTAAAGGAAAGTGGCCTTGATTTTAGCCTGATGAGACCTGTACTAGACTTCTGACATGAAGAACTGTAAAATAAAAAATTTGTGTTGTTTAAGCCACTAGATACGTGGTAATTTTTACAGTAGCAATAGAAAAGTAATATGAGGATTATGATGACTTTTTTTTATAGATGAGGAAACTGAGGCTAAATGATTTTAGTTATTACATCCACTGAGGGAGCAGAGTGACTGAGCTAGAACTTGAACCCAGTGTACCTGATTTTAGAACCAATCATAAGGTCCAGCAATCTACTCCCACATGCCATAGCGTTAAAAACCCTATGGAGCAGTTCTACTCTGCTCACTTGGGATGGCTATGAGTCAGAATCAACTCAATGGCAACTAACAACAAAAACAGTCAATATTTCCTCTATCATAGATTTTACTTGAGTTTTGGCATTAAGTTACTTAAATTAATTAAATAGATGACATTGTAGAAAATGTGTTTTATTTGAGAAATTAATTTGTAGACATTGTGTCCTGGAAAATAATGAGATTGGTATATTTTCTGGAGATAGAACAATTTTGAAACCAAAGATAATTTCAAGAGCCCTAGATGCAAGGAACTGAAAACAGGAACTTAGTGCCTGAAAAAAGTTAGAAGGATATTGATTCCTTAAAAGTTTTACTCAAAAGTTTCTCTGAAGAAAAAACCCTGAAAATTAGAGAGTTTGAGGGCCTTGTTCAGGGTCACTGAATAATCTGGCAGAGCTGGAACTAGAACTCAAGTCTACTGTAAAGCAGAAAAGTTCTCCCATAAGAAGACATGAAAAGAGGAGGGAGATGTGGGTGTAAGTAATGCACAGGGCAGCTGGTGAGCTCTGGTGAATATGAAAATTCTGTAGGTCTGTTTGTGTACAGGAGCCCTGGTGGGACAGTCGTTAAGAGCTTGACTGTTAACCAAAATGTCGGCAGTTCAAATCCACAAGATGCTCCTTGGAAACCCTATGGGGCAGTTCTATTCTACCCTATAGGGTCGCTGTGAGTCACAGTTGACTCAATGTTTTTTGTTTTTTTTTTGGTATGTGTTCCTGCACAGGTTTGTTCTCAAACTTCACCTAGGTTCATTGAAAAATGCTTTTTTCTGATTGTATAATGAATGTCTATTTAATATAGAATTTCTGGAAAATAAAATTATTATAAAATATAAAAATATTAAAAAAGTGAATGTAAAAATGGCTTGGGGGCAGAGTCTGACCTCCTCTAACTTCATAAGGGGGAAGGAGAATCAAGATCAACAGCCCAAGGCTGATTCCTATGAGGCAGAGATCAGACAAACCTCCTTTCTTTGCCATCTTTACTAACTCTGATACCAACTGTCCCTTCCAGGGCACTTTCTACTTCTCTGCTTGGTTCGATAATTCATTGTAATGGCCACACAGAATGCACAGACCATACTCACGGTTATGGGGTTTATTAGGGAAGTAACAGGTTACAATTCAGGCTCAGGAATATTCAAGGATACAGTTCTTCCATCAGGTAGGCCTCTTCCCAGCCGTGCTCCTAGGCATCCCTCTCCCTGGCCCTAGGCCTCTGCCCAAAGGCACTCAGCTTTCTCTCTCCATGAGCCGGGAAGCCCAACATGCCGTCTCCTGCTGCTGGGTCTCTCCTGTCACTGCTTCTCAGCATCTTTAGGGTTACAGCTCTCTCTCTCTCTTTCGGTCTTCTGCTTCCAGGAGCTTCTCAGTGAAGGGATCCCAGGCCCAAAGGACGTGCTGGCTCCTGGCTGTTCTTCCTTGGTGGTGGTGGGCTCTTCTCCTTTCCTATCTCTGGGATGGCTCATTTCAAGCCCATCAGGATGGCAAAACTGTCCAGTCCCTTTGGGGGGCCACAATTACCCTGTCACACAGTCCTGCCCAATTACTTAGGTGGGAGTTACAAGACCATGGCTAGAAAGGCCACACAAAAGTGATCCATCACACCGCAATGAATATGAGCTGTAACTTACTGATGTTTTTTTTTTCATTGCCTCTAAACCACTCTCAACCCTTCCTCTCTTTGTTCCTTTGTATATATGTGTTATTGTGCTCTCTGGCCCACTGGCTTCTGATTAGTTTCAGCCAATGGGAGCAATGGATAATAGATAGGAGGGTGGGTAGAGAGTGAAGTCAGGGCTGGTCCCTCTACCTGCCAGAGGTCCTCTCCACGCAGCTACCCTCTGTGAGTTCCCTGCTCTGCCCCTACTCCTTCAGTCCCAGGCATGGTGAGGACTCTGTTCTTACCAGCTTTGGGGTGCTACATTATCCTTGATGATACCACAGATTCTGCCCATCTCTTTATAATTGGTCTTTTCATTGCACTGTACCCAAATGACCCAGATCAAGGCTGGTATTTGTTTTCAATCAAGACCTTGATTAATAAAATTAATTCGGCGGAGACACAAAGACAGAGAGAGGATTTCTTAGGTCCTTCATATAGAGCCGTCTCCTGTCCCAGGTTATTCCAAAGGCCTGAGTGCATTGCTGCCCAGCATGTCTGTATCCCTATAATAAATTCTCCCTTTGATCAAATTAGCTAATTTGTTTATTTTACTTGAAACTAAAAGCAAGCTGCCTAATATAGCTACAGATTCTATTAAACCCAGGGATTACTATGTTCTTGATGTAATAGCTTGAAGCAGTGTGTCAAAAAGTCCCATGAAGAATCAGGAAATGGGGTCAGTAGAACTCAGAGAAATAAACCCTCAAAGCTACTAAGAGAATTATTTTAAAAGTCCTTGGTCCTTTCGTATATTTATTCATTTTTTGATCTACACAACATAAATATTAGGACAGAATTTAGATGAAAGGAAAGTACTTATTTGAAAATAACCTGAAAGTAACACAAATCTCTCCAATGAAGGCACAATGAAGTATTTATTATATTCTAGTATATGCCCAACAACTAGTTCATTGCTTATGTAAAATGCTATAAAGTTTCCAAGAAAACTAGAAGCTGGGTATCTTACTGACCATGAGTTCTGGAATATTTTTGCAATCCACCACTGCAGATATCTGCAAGCAATGTTTTTAGTGCTCTATCCAACTAGATGCTGACAGCAGACGGAGGGTCATGATTCAATAGAGTCTTGACAATGGATTGGAGGACAACTCGGGCAAGGTAATTTACTACTCAGCCTCAGTTTTTTCATCTGTAAAACAGTTATAATTTTATGTGCCCTACCTACTACATAAGGAGCCCTGATGGCGCAGTGGTTAAGTGCTTGGCTGCTAACCAGAAGGTCAGCGGTTTGAACCCACCAGCCACTCTGCAGGAGAAAGATGTGGCAGTCTGCTCCTGTAAAAATTACAGTCTTGGAAACCCTTTGGGGAAGTTCTACTCTGTTCTATAGGTTCAGGTTGCTATGAGTCGGAATAGACTCTTCGGGAATGGGTTTACCTGCTATGTTGGAGACATTGATGGTTGAGTGGTTGAATTCTCACCTTCCATGCACAAGACCAGGGTTTGATTCCTGGCCAATGCACCTAATGTGCAGCTACCACTCATCTCTTAGTGGTGGTTTGTGTGTTGCTATGATGCTGAACAAATTTCAGCAGAGCTTCTAGACTAAGACAGACTTGGAAGAAAGATCTGGTGATCTACTCTCAAAAATTAGCCAGTGAAACCCTATGGATCAGAATGGTCTGATCTGCAAACTACCATGGGAATGGTGCAGGACAGGGTACCATTTCATTCCACTGTGCGTGGGGTCGCCAGGAGTTGAGTTGACCTGATGGCAGCTAACAACAATAACTCACTAAATTATAGAGTTCTCGTGAAGTTTAAAAGAAAAAAAAACATATATGAGGAGGCTTTATGATACTACTTCAATGCTAAGCATCCTTAAGGTAAGACACCTCTGGAAGAAAAGTATTTTGGTTTGGATTGTGATTGTATCCACTGCCTTATGTAAACACCATAAAGATGTGTTTCTAAAACTTTAGAGTCCTAGATTTGAAGTTAAAGTTGCTTTCACGTTATGAGCCTGTAAACAATTCCTGCACGGGTGTGGCAGTCTTTGGCGATCAGACTCTCCAGTACATTCCGTGGAAGCACATGAGACATAGAAATCTCAGACTGAAACATATTTGTAATTGTTAAGGTAGGTATTGTCAATTCATGTAAGAACTAAACAGAAATTCTCAGGGCAAGGACTTGATAGACATGTGCATGTGGTTTCTGTGACCAAACCAGCCAGTTCAGTAGGCTGATTATAAATATTGACACAATTTCAGCCTGATTGTGCCTAATATTTGCAATTAGTAAAGTTGCTTCATGTGGCCCTCCTTATATAGCTTTTTAAATCTGAGTTAGAATTATAGTTCTTCTTCTCTGCAAACTCGCATGAATTAATCTTTCAGAACCTTTTTAAAACTTAGAATTTTCTGTGTCCATGACTATTGGTCCTATTAGGGAGAAGAGACCCCTGATGGCGCAGTGGTTAAGAGCTTGGCTATTAATTGAAAAGTCTGCGGTTCGAACTCACCAGCTGCTCTTGGAGAAAGATGTGGCAGTCTGCTTCCGTAAAGATTACAGCCTTGGAAACCCTGTGGGGCAGTTCTACTCTGTCGTATAGGGTCAGTATAAGTCAGAATCGACTCAAAGGCAACGGGTTTAGGGAGAAAAAGCAAAGCTTCATTTGACGGGGTGGGGGGGTTCTAGCATGTAAAATTTATTTATAATGGTGATACCAAAGTCAAGATTCTTTGCCTTTGTGATTATAGACGCAGACAGAGATTACATATCACTTTCCTTTTTTGTCCAGATGCCATCCCTCTTGTAAATAGAAACCCTTCCTTCCATACTTCCCATTTCCATTTCCAGATTTTAGGATTTATGCAGCCAAGGTTGTTTACACTCTCGCTCCTTCAGTTTGCCATTTCAACAGATTATGGGTCTTTGGAAATTATATATAAATTGGGGTATTGTTATAATGGTACAATTTTTCAAAAGTAAAATTTCCCCTCACTTGAGATAATGGACATGTCCCATCTATGTCCTTCATCTAAGAGAGTTCATATCTTCTCACAATATTTAAATTTCTTATAAACTGTTTAATGATTAGCTTGATTAGAAGCAAGGATACCCTTTTATATTAGAGTAACCAAAATGGTTGTGCTATCATTTTCCTTAATATAAACTATATCCACTGGCACTTAGCAAATTTGTTGTGAACTAAGGCATGTTACTACAAATCAAATGTTAGTAAGGTGGTATATAGCTGGCAAATTTCAATTTAGACTATCATTCTTTCCAATGGATAATCTGAAACATTCAACCTATATATTCAAAACCACAGAGTTACACGTTTAAGGTGCCAATTTTGCCTAAAATATAAAGCCAGTAAAGAATAAAGAAAGAAAAAAAAAAAAAAGAAAATTTCCAGTATGTTTTAAAGAGATTAAAAACCATTACTTTGCCTCCATTTCATATAATTTCTATTTGAGGGGAACTAAGGAAAAAAAAACAAAAACAAAAATAGAATGAGCATGTATTTTGTCTCTCAATCACCTTTTAGATGGATATATTCCCCACTCTGTTGGGCAATTTGCAATGTTATTATTATATCTATACACTATAGTCTATGACAAAAAAAAAAAAAAGATGTGATTTACAGGTAGGGAGATCAAAGAATATTTCAGAGTGACAGATGATTGCACATCGCCACAAACCACCTGTGATATTAAAAATAAATTAAACCCCTCAGAAGAAAAGCAAAGTCATTCAGTTTCCACACCCGTCTGTAAGCTTGATGTTTATTACTTTTGGACTAGCAGCTTAGAGGAATATCCTTATATAGATTGATCCTTTCAATACTTGAAAGAAAAGTCCTTTGTGGGTGGGTTAGAGCAATCTTTCCAAATATGCTGAATCCTAGAATTCCTAATCTTTCCACATCTGTCTTGTACATATGATTTTCATTATTTGTGCATGTGCGAGAGCTTTCTGTATTTGGTTACACCCGCCAGCCTTGCAAATTTCCAGGTAATTTTTATTCTAAAAATGTGCATGAAAACTAATGCCTTATCAAGTACATGAAACAGGAGAGATTACTTAATTTATATGTGCAGTTGACCATGAAAAAGTGGACAGAGTTAAAATATATGCACTTAAGAAAAGATACTTCTGGTGAAAAAAGAACACTGATGATGTTTTCAAAATCCTTACCACCCCCACCCTGGGCACAATTTTCAAAATCAGCTTTAGAGAAATGTGGAGAATTATACGAAAAGCACACAGAGAGGAGATATATAATGTTGACTCTTTGATAAGCTTAAGAGTAGCTGTAGAGGTGGGCAAATTAGTCATCTGCATATGGTGATTACTTTAGAGAGATTATACAATTCTCTTCTCAATATCTTTATTTTTATTTAGAATTCCTTTAAGCAGGAGACTAAATTGTTCATTTGCCTATTAGATATAAGGTATAGAATGCAACTTTCTTTGGGAAAAGGAAAATAACGGCACTCAACAAGTTCAAGTGAAACAAAACACTTGAGGTAAATTACTGTTTTTTACTGGTTGCTGTTGAGTTGGTTCCGATTCATGATGACCCCATGTGTGTCAGAGTAGAACTGTTTCTCACATAGTTTTCAGAAGACTGGGATCTTTTGGAAGCAAATCACCAGGCCTTTCTTCCTAGGCATCTTTGGGTAGGCTTGAACCTCCAAACGTTTGTTTAGCAGTCTAGCATGTTAACTGTTTACGTCAACTAGTGACTCTGTTACTGTTCTAAGTATGGGGAAACAGAATTAATCAAGGCATAGAGTCTTTGCTCCCAAGTGGTTCACAGAATAGAGGCAATCACATTAGTTATCTATCGCCATAATAATGTTGCATGACAAACATACCTACCTGGTTGTCAATCCAGAAAGACCATGGCTGAGGTGACTGGGCCGCTTGCCTCTGCTCCATGTGTCTTTTACCTGCCTGCAAGCTAGTCGGGGCAGATTCTCAAAGCAATGGCAAAGGGCAAGAGCAAAGCCTCAGTGTGCAAGCACATGCCAAACCTCTGCTTGTGTCACATTTGCTAATATCCTTTTGGCCAAAGCAGCTACATGGTCAAGTTCAGAGTCTAAGTGGGCAGATACCACCAAGTAAAGTTGCAAAGGGATACTGGGAAGGATAACGAGTTGACATCATTTTTTTTCAGTTTAACACAGTAAAAATAAACTCAAGGTGGAACATATGATATTAGAACTGAAAAGGTAGATAGTAGTAGTAATTCTGTTTATAGAAGTGATATGTTATTAGAAAAGTCCTTCTGAAGTAGGTGATCTCAGAAGAGATTTAAGGATGAATGGATATCTGCCAGGCGCTCGGGGAAGATAAGGACATTTCAGATATTATGCATATGTGGAAAGCATATAGTGTGTAAGTGGAACTAAAGTGACATTGTTGATGGTATGTCATGTGTAGGTGTGGGAAGACAAGGGTAGGGTGCATATTGGAGAGCAGCCATTGAGGCTCTGAGAAGCAGGGATTGGAAGCCACACCTTGGAGAGCCTTGATACCACAGTGGATGATTTTCATTAGAGTAGGTTTTAATATGATGGAGAAGGTGGGGGAGTGAGAGATCCAGAGGGCACTGGTTGCATGAAGGGGAGGAATGGATGTAAAAAGGCAACTCTGTAAGTACCAAATATGTATTGCACTGCTACTGCTTCACAGTATTTTTGAGACTTGGTCTTGATCATGGTTATCTCATATATGATCTACCCCTAGGCAATTTTCTCATCCACCAGTCTATCAGTTTGTCATACTGTGGTGGCTTGCATGTTACAATGCCAAAAGCTATGCCATTGGTATTTCAAATACCAGCAGGATCACCTAGGATCAGCAAGTTTCAGCAGAGCTTCCAGACTAAGACAGACTAGGAAGAAAGGCCTGATGAGTTACTTCAGAAAATTAGCCGGTGGCAACCCTATGGATTACAATAGAATATTGTCTGATATAATGCTGAAAGATGAGCCTCCTAGGTTGGAAGGCACTTAAAATACACGGTGACTACAGCAATGGATTCCAGCATGCCAGTGATGGTGGAGATGGAGCAGGACTGGGCAATATTTCGTTCTGTTATACATGGGGTCATCGTGAATCGGGGCCCACGTGACAGCAACTAACAACAATTTTTCCATGTGATTTCAGATTTACTGTGCTATTCTTTATAGGAATTTCATATACACTACATCTTCTACCCAGAATTTTAATGCACTTTTCAAGTGCATTAACAAAGACTTTTTATATTTCACGCATATAGCCTTTTTATATTTCATACATACAATTCGTAACCATTAAGTTGTATAGAGTCAAAATATAAGATAAAATTGTGGGTTACCAACAACAACAACAAACATATTATTTAGAGAACTGGGTTTTCTAGCCTTTTTCAGTGAGAATGAAATCACTGTCCTGAAATAAATCCTAATTCCGTTCCATGGAGAGTAAATTTTAAAGGTGAGAAGGAGGTGAGGGAATAAAGGAGATGTTCAGGAACCTGAAACAGTACTTGAGAAGGCAGAAAGCAAGGATAAGGCTAACGGAGGAGGTGATGGTGAGACTGGTGGTTCAGCTGTCATTGAGATATTTGCAGAGGACAAATTGGATTTCATTGTGCTTTGCAATTGTTTTCTACAATCAACTTACATGTGTAGATTCATGCACACACATGCATGTGCAAACACACACACACACAAGGATTTAGCCATGCATAATCAGTCTTTCTTGGTTCAGATTTTCGAACAAACTGAGTGGATTAAAGGGCAGAAAACACAAGTTATTTGCAAACATACACAAGGTACCCAATTGTATGCATAGTGTACAATTTGACTTTGTATAAAACAGGAATAGATGCTTATGTTAAAGTATTGCTTTTATGATTTATATACACGATAAAAACCCATTCGCTAGCTACATTGAGTTTATAGGCTATATAAAACAAGACTAGCAGAGTTTTCCATTTTTGTTTGTTTTTTGACTGAACTTGATTTTTCAAAGTTTGAAATATCTGTGTGTACATCCTGCACATTTTGACAAGGAAAGATGGTGAGGGTGGATCACTGATTTATTCATTCATCCATCTATCCATCCAATTAAAAAAAAAAGAGAACAAATGTTACTTTCTCTGACAAATGTTACTCTCTAATATCAGGGATACAAGGATGAATAAGTCACAGCCCCACTTCTAGAAACTCATTGTGGAGTAGAGAGAATAAATCCAACTAAATGTAGAAGGCAGTTTGACAAATGGACTATTAGGAGTAGGTTCCAGGAGCTGTAGGAAGAGAGTAGTGAGTGACTATTTCTGCAGTTGTTCTTGTTGATTCTGAGTAAGGTTCAGGCTTCAAAGAGTGACAACTGATCTCAGAAGTTAAAGACAAACAAGGAGAAAAAGGCACAAGGATGAGGGGGAAATAGCTTGGGCACAAATACAGACATGGCAAAGGGCATGGCATATTCAGAGAGCTGCAAATAACTGCCAAGGTTTGGAGTTGTGACCATAAGGAAAAGCAACATAGGAGAGGGAAAGGAGCCCAATGCACCTTCTTCCTCATGGGATGGTTAATATAGTAGCACCCAAGTTTACAGAACAAAGTATTTATATGTACATATCACTGATTATACATAAATAGTTCCCAGGCTAAACTCCAGCAGTGTTATTGATGGAGTCACATCCTCCTGGTGGCTAGCATAACCCAAAACTGATTGAGTGAAAGAAAGAAATCAAAGTAAGAGTTAAGCACCAAGCTGGTGAAAGGCAGGATCTAAGGAGGACCCAGAAGCCTTAGCAGCAGGAGCTTGGGGAAGTTCTCTGTTGGAGGATGACACTAATGTATCTCAGGCTCAATAACTTCCCATTGGGAAGTTCTGAATAGGGAGCCAGGGGTGGAGAAAGGGCTATCTTGTGAACCAGGCAGATGCCAAATTTTCTTCTTCTTTTTTTTTTCTTTTTGCTATAAACAACAATAAAGCCAGTTGAAGTTGTAAGCAGATATGCAGAGGAATATTTTCACCCTGGGCATTCCCTTTTAGGACCTCAGATTTTCCTTTCTCTGAGCACTTCTTTAGGTCCACGGTGGTTAAAATGGTTTGCACTTGACCACTAACCTGAAGGTTCGTGTTTTGAAACCACGCAGCAGCACCAAGGAAGAAAGGCCTGTCAATCTGCTTCCCTATGGAGCAGTTCTTCTCTGTAACACATGGGGTTATCAGAAGCTGGAATCGGCTACATGGCAACAGTTTTTGTTTGTTTTTTGGTTAACACTTCTTTATTTCTTCAAACACGATCCATATCCATCCTATGTTTACTAATAAAAACATGAAAGACATTCCTAAAAGTTAAAAAAAATCTCAGATTGGATCATTATGGTTCAGTCTTACTATCTGTTTTTCACTTACAGAGACATCAGATGAGCTTATCCATTAACCAACGTATTCTTCAATGTATAGAAAGTTTATTCATTTTGTAGCACATGCAACAAAAGAGCTATTAGTTTACTATTTATAAATGTTAATTATTATAAAAGCCTACTAAAATGTTTTGAGAATAACAGCGATTTAGGTCCCCATACAATAAAAGAAATAGTAATAGAAAAATCATCTGAAACAGTACTAGAGAGAAAAATGTCAATGCATTATTGAAGGCTGGTTTAAAGTTACAAATAAAGAAAGAATAGAAGCTATCTTCAAAAGAAAGCAAATGTTAACTTCAAAGGGATTTCTGTGCTATGACCAGAAAGATTCCTAGATCGATACAGTCACGGCCCTTTCATAGAGAAATGCTAGAAGAAAAAAGAAAAAAAAGACTACTCCTTTAAAGGCTTGAATGGGGAAAGGATAGTAATAGAAGGAGATTGTCAGGTTAACTGTTGGGCATAAAAAATAATCATATATAGAAAATAATAAAGAAAACATAAAAATGCCAGCCCTAAATCTGAGATATTGTTAAATACAGCACGTGGACAAGATAGAATAGGAGAATCACAACATGATAGATGAATAGACAGATTGATAGATAGTTAGACATACATGCACATGTATTCAAGTATTTTCCTCACATATTTCAGTTTGTAGTTTAATAGAATGCCATCACAGATGATTAAGAATTTCTGTTTCCAGTTTCTCTATGTAATTGAGATGAAAATTACGTTAATATATTCAAATGATGACTATTTATTTATGTATGTGCTAGTTTTACAAAAAGGTTTGTTTGTTTAGTTATATATATATAACAACATATTTCCATTTAAACCATTTTAAGTGTACAATTCAGTGACATTAATCACATTCAGCATATTGTACTATCATCATTACTATCTATTTCCAACTATTTTCAGTATTCCAAACAGAAACTCAGCACCTCTTAAACAACAACTCCCCATGTCCCCTCCCCCCAGCCCTGGTAACCATTAATAAACTTTTTTCTCTATGCATTTGCCTAGTCTAGATATTTCATATAAGTGGGATCATACAATATTTAGTCCTTTTTTGTCTGACTTATTTGACTTAGCATAATGTTTTTAAGGTTCTTCCATGTTGTAGCACATATCAGAACTTCGCTTCTCTTTATGGCTGAATGTTACTCCATTGTATATCTGTGCCACATTTTATTTATCTGTTTATCTGTTGATGGACACCTAGGTTGTTTCCACCTTTTGGCTATTGTGAAAAATACTGCAATGAACATTGGTGTACAAATATCTGTTTCAGTTCCTACTTTCAAGTCTTTTGGATGAAGTTGTTTCTTTTATAAGACTTCAATTGATTTAAACTGCACAAAAAGACTAATTAGCTTTAGCGTAAGAGTGTTAATAATTAATCCAGTTTTGTTCATAATATTTACCCTGATAGCAACTAATTCAGAGAAAGGAAGGAAAAGTACAGTTTACAAGAAAATACGTAGCAGGGAAACATCACTAGTGATGATGATTTTGGTGAGAGGAGGGAAGAGCAGGAGGACGAGAGATAGGGGCAGAGGTAGGGGCAGGAGGAAAGAAGAAGGAGAATGGGAAATGAGTCAGAGAAGACAGGTCATAGTTAAGTTAGTTGAATTTTCCACCCTACAATTTGAGCCATTATGGTTTAGTACTAAGAGTGAATAGATTGATAAACTCTGCCCTGATATTTCTGAAGGCAAACAAACACCAGTGGTGGTAAATATTTATAGGAAAGACACAAGAATTAAACAACAACAAAAATAAAACTTTAGTACAATGGCTATAGGATCAGTATGTGAGAAAAGATTAACTGTAAGTAGATTTCCTGTTTTAAACAACTCTACCAGTGGGAAATATTACCTTAAATTTTAATTGTGATTCTGATGTAAATAATGAACAGCGTTCAAATAAATCTAACTTCATTTTCTCAAATAGATTCTCTGTAGCTCTGTTAGAATGATCTTGCAAGAATCTAATCTGGTAACTGACTTGCTCAAAAATTCTTTGATGGCGCTTGCTTGTATTAACACAATATACCAAGCCCTTTACAACTTGGTTGCCACAGTCTTTCCAGACAAGTATTTTGTCACTAATCCCAGACTTAAATAAATTCTTTGTTCTTATAGTCACTATTTGTCTTCCTTCTGGAGCATCCTTCACTCTCTCTAACTGGGGACATTAAATTCATCCATCCAGGTCCAATTTATATATGAATTTACTTTATGAAAACTTTCCTCAGATAGAGTGAGATTACAGGGAAGAAATAAACACATAAATATGAGAGTCTGGCATAGACTCATGATGACAATGTTCTATCAGCTGGGAAGTGTGATTAACTCAAACACTAATAGCCCAGGAAGAAGAAAAAGACAGGAGGGAAAAAAGAAAATACAGCCCCTGTCTTAGTCGTCTAGTGCTGCTATAACAGAAATACCACACGTGGATAGCTTTAACATACAGAAATTTTTTCTGAGGCTAGAAGTCCGAATTTAGGGTGCCTGCTCCAGGGGAAGGCTTTCTCTCTGTCATCTATGGGGGATGGGCCTTGTCATTAATCTTTCCATGGGTCTAGCAGAGTCTCAACCCAGGTCCAAAGGACATGCTTGGTGGTAGGAGGTCCCTCTCCTCTCTGCTCACTTCTGTCTTTTATATCTCAAAAGAGATTGACTCAAGATACAACCTAATCCTGCCTCATTAACATAAATGCCTCTAATCTTGCCTCATTAACATAATGAACTAGCTCACTCCCAAATAGATAATAACCACTAACATAGAGGTTAGGGTTTACAACACAGAGGATAATTACATCAGATCACAAAATGGAGAACAACCATACCATACTGGGAATCATGACCTAGCCAAGTTAACATACATTTTGGGGGGGCAAAATTCAATCCATGAGAGCTCCCCTCCTAAAACTCCCAGTCAGAATTACCTTCTCTCTGATACATACCTCTTAAAGGTCTTCCATCATTACAGCCTAATTTGTAATGTGATTATTTTATGTTTGTTTTTATTATTATATAGTAATCATCTTAGGAAAAAAAAATGCTGCTTGGTTTGTTTTATTGTTGTAGTCCCCCTATACCTTTCTTAAAAAAAAAAATATTGTGGTAAAATATATATGACAAAAAGCTTTCCATTTTAACCCTTTTTAGTTGTACAGCTCTGTGACATTAATTACATTTATCATGTGCTATCATCACGACTATCCTTTTCAAAAAGTTTTATGTTACTACAAACAGAAACTCAGTACCCCTTCAGCAATAACTTCCATTCCCTCCTCCTCTCAGCCCCTGCTAACCACGAATGAACTTTGATCTCTATGCATTTGCCTATTTTAATGTTTAAGTGGGATCATACATAAGTGGGATTATACAACATTTGTCCTTTTGTGTCCTACGTTTCACTCAGGGTAATGCTTTCAAAGTTTGTCCATGCTGTAGATGTATTATAATTTCATTCCTTTTTACTGCTGAATAATATTCCATCATAAGTACATACCACGTTTTATTTATCTGTTCATCTGTTGATGGACAAATGGGTTGTTTCCACCTTTTGGCTATTGTGAATAATGCTGCAGTGAACATTGGTGTGCGAGTATTTGAGTCCAGCTTTCAAGTCTCTTGGATAAATACCTGGAAGTGGAATTGCTGGGTCATATGGTAGTTCTATGTTTAACTTTTTGAGGAACCACCACACTCTTTTCCATGGTGTCGGCCCCATTTTACGTTCCCAGCAATAATGTGCAGAAGTTCCAATTTCTCCATACCCTTGTCAACACTGGTTAATTTCTGTTTTTCTGATAATAGCATCCAACTTGTTGTGAGGTGGTATCTCATTGTGGCTTTGATTTGATTTCATTAATGATTAACGACATTGAGCAACTTTTCATGTCTTTATTGGCCATTTGTATATCTTTGGGCAAATGTCTATGCCAGGCTGTACGATGTAGAATTACCTTACCTAAAAGTAATTTGGCCTTTTCGTTCTGGTTTCTGATCCCCATCTCGGGTGACTTTTTACCTGGATTGGCTAGGGGCCCCACCCAGTAACCAAATTTTACCTGGACTGGCTGAGAAACCCTGCCTAGTTTGATCTTTACCTGCATTGGCTGGGGAGTCTCATCCAGGAACTGACTTTTACATGGATTGGCTAGGGAGCACCTAGTGACTGACAAAAACCATGGAACATGGAGGCTCAGGTGATGCCTCCTGACTGGAGAGAATCAGGGGAGGAGCAAGTCCTTTGTACTTGGGGTCCTGTACTGAACCTTCCAGGCGAGTAAACGCTGCAACAGCAATGGAGGCAGTAGCTGCAACAGTACCAGAAGGTGCAGAGACAAGGAGCAGACCCAGACAGTGGCAGCAGAGTGTAAAGACCAAACTTTGGCTGAGAGCTGAGAGGAACAACCAATAGCTTAGCCAGCCAAGTGATGTCATTAAGTTTCCTGTTTGAAAGTTTCCTGATGGCTGAGAATGAACGCTGGTTTTGGGGAAGGGTAAGTGAGTCCCCTTTGAGACATGCGCTGGTCTCCTTTTAGACACTGAGGCCTTGTGCAGGGACCTCTCCCAAACCTCACCCTTTGCACATCTTCATTTCTGTTTATATGTTTTGTTTATATCCTTCTCTGTTTTTAAAGTCATTATTGCAGTTAGGCTGTTTCTATGAGTTCTTTGTGACCATTGCAATGAATTATCGAACCCAATAGAGAAAGGGTACCATGGGGTGAACAGCTGGTGTCAGAGATGATGGAGAGGTTGCAGAACAAGGGTATATTGATCTTCGTTTCCTAGGAACCAGCTTTGTGTTGATTCTTATGGCCAGGGTTATCATTTCAGTTGATATAAAAGGCATTTCTCCTATTACACAAGCCTTTGCCCATTTTTTAATTGCATTATTTGTCTTCTTGTTATAGAGTTGTAGGAGTTCTTTTATATATTCTGGACATTAAACCCTTATAGTATAAGTAGTTCCCAAATATTTTCTCCTGTTCTGTGGGCCGTCTTTTCACTTACTTGATAAAATTTTTTGAAGAACAAAAATTTTTCATTTTGATGAAGCCTAATTTACCTATTTTTTTCTTTTGTTGCTTGTACTTTTAGCGTCATATCTTAGAACATATTGTTTTACTGCTGTTTTCTTTGAAGAGTTTTATAGATTTTGTTCTTATATTTAGGTCACAGCACCATTTACTGAAAAGACTATTCTTTACACCGTTGAACGAACTTAGCACCTTTGTAAAAAGTCAATTGGCCATAGATGTATGGATTTATCTGGACTCTCAATTCTATTCCATTGGTCTATATGCCTATCTTTATACCAGTACCACCCTGTTTTGCTTATTGTAGCTTTATAGTATGGATTGAAATTAGAAAGTGTGAGTCTTCTACTCTCATACTCTTTTTCAAGCTATTTTTGGCTGTTTGGGGCCCCATGCATTTCCATATGAATTAGAGAATTGGCTTCTTCATTTTTATAGAAAAGACTGTTGGAATTGTGATAAGGATTACACTGAATCTGTTGATAGCTTTGGGAAATATTGGCATCTTAACAATATTAAATCTTTCAATGCATGAACACAGGATGTCTCTTCATTTATTTAGGTCATTAATTTCTTTAAGCAATATATGTATAATTTTCAGTGTATAAGTCTTTCACCTCCCTGATTAAATTTATACCGAGGTATTTTATTCTTTTAGTTGCATCTGCAAATAGGATTGCTTCTTAATTACCTGTTCAGATTGTTCATTGCTAGTATATAGAAACACAAATGATATCTGTGTGTTTATCTTGTACTCTGATAATTTGTTGAATTCATTCATTAGCTCTAGGAGTTCTCTTGTGTATTACTTGGGATTTTGTACACATAGGATTATGGCATCTGCAAATACAGATAGTTTTACTTCTTTTTTTTTTCCAATTTAGATATTTTTATTTCTGTTTTCTTGCCTAATTGCTCTGGCTAAAACTTCCAGTATAATGTTGAATAGCAGTGATGAAAGCAGGCATCCCTGTCTTGTTCTGGATTTTAGGGGGAAAGCCATTGACTATAATGTTAACTGTGGGTTTTTCATAAAAGCTCTTTATCATGTTGAGAAATTTCCCTTTTATTCCTAGTTTCCTGAGTGTTTTTATCATGAACAAGTGTTGGATTTTGTCAAATGCCTTTTCTGCATCAACTGAGATGAGCATGTGTTTTTTTTCCTTTGTTCTATTAATGTGGTGTATTATACCCCCTACATGCTTTAGTAAAAAAAAAAAAAAAGTTGCCATCAAGTTGATTGTGACCCACGGCTACTCTATGTATATAAACTCATTGCTGACAAGTCGATCCTGACTCACAGTGACCCATGTGTATAGCAGGTGGTTAATAAATGTGTTTGGATTAGAATCGACTAATTTACTGTCAGCTCAGGCTAATGTTTGTCTTCTGTCAAAAATAGGAAAGTCTGAAAATGCCATGGTGATTTTAGCTCCATTGCAATTATTACAAATCCTATGTATTTATTTGGTTCAAACAAAATGTGAGAAGTAATGCATTTTGATAGAAGCAAAGGCTGATTATATACCATATAATCTGACTGCTAAGAGGTCCTGTCACCTTTTTAGAAGAACTTTTAGAAGAGCAGAGTAGAAAAAATAACAGATGGAATCTGATGGATGAGAAGGTGTAGATATTATTGGTGAAGAAAAGAGGCTGTATTATGGGAAAAGAGGTCAAGGGAAGACTTTTTATTAAGAAGAGAGATTTTATGATTGTATGTTTAGAAGATGGAACAAATAGGGGTGTATGAAGAAAAAAAAAGATAATTTATGGTCCTGAAGAACCTGAGACCAAGACACTAGCAGAGAGGACAGTCTTGGCATTTTGCCATTTCCTTTTCATCACACATATGTGGTCAGCTTGTTTTCTTCCCTCTTGCATAGTTTCCCAAAATGCAACCATTGATTAGCACTTTCACAATCCAAACTTGGGATGGGGGGTAGGGTATGGGGATGCTAATTTTATTTACAGAATGGCCATCTGGTACTACACAAATGTATTCTTCATTAGTTATGGAACTGAATAAGAGGTAGTGCTATATGCTGGCATTGGAAATAATCATTTCGACAAGCAACCACAACAATAAAACAACAAATTTCACTGGAAATATTCAGTTTATAAAATTTGTTGGTATTAACAATTCTCTGTGTATCATGCCAGACATTCAGTTGTGGGATATGGATGAGAAGATAAATAATATCCAGCCTCTTCCTTCAGGTAGTTTAGACTTGCTCTGGTAGTGAGAGATAACACCCCAATGAAACTTGAGGTATTTCTTGTTCCTGGTATATAAGCAAGATTAACGGTGAGTCCTATTAACTCCAGATTTAAGAACGTGTTTAATAAATCTAATTTCCATTCAAAAGTGAGGATTGCCTCAGAGAAGATCAGTTCATCACAGACTATGCATATCGCTGTTGTTAGTTGCCATTGAGTCGATTCTGACTTGTGGCGACTTCAGGTTTATGTACATTAACAAAAACAAAACCCGTTGCCATCTAGTTGATTCAGACTCATAGCGACCCTATAGGACAGAGTAGAACTGCCCCATACGGTTTCCCAGGAACGGCTGGTGGATTTGAACTGCCCACGTTTTGGTTAGCAGCCAAGCTCTTAACCACTTGTCCACCAGGAATCCGATAAGAGAGAAAAATAGGAAGGGAAATCAAGAGGTGAAGTTATAGAAAAACTGGGTCAGTAGTAGAAAGGTTGTATTGAGTGTCAGGTCCTAGGAGAGAATCAGCGGCTTCAACAGGTAATGAAATCTGGGTTCAGGAGAACGTCAGGAAGTGAAGTACATGATGGATGTAGGAAACAGTCCACATGACATAGGCTGAACAAAGTTGAAGACTGGAGTTGAGGTGCGGTTGGGAAAATGTTCTGATGTATAACTTTTCTATAAGCTTTACTAAGGTGTAATTTATATACCATAAAATTCATCCAGATGAGTATACAGTTCAATGAGTTTTTCACATTTTTTTTCAAAAATCCCGATAGACAATTAGAAAATCTATGGTATTAGAACACATTAGTAAAATTCATCATTAGCCTTTTGCTGATACTCTTAGATGTCTAGATTCTGATTGTTTTTGTTATCTGCCATCGAGCTGTCCCCAACTCATGGCAACCCCATGCACAATGGGATTAGGCCATTGTGTAGGGTTTTCATTGACTAATTTTCTGAAGTCAATTTCCAGAACTTTTCCCTAGATTCTCATTACGTCTTCCTATATAATTATGCTATTTATTGGTATTATTTACTTCTTTGCTGTTAAATGATGAGTTTAGTAATTTAATAGTTATTTTTATGGATTTGTGTTCATTAAGTAAGTGGTTCTTTGGATAGTCCTGGTAGTTTCAAATAAAATCATGATCACCCTCTCGCAGCAATTTGCAAATATTCTCATACTCCCTAAGTAATTATATCCAGAAGAAGTTTATGAAATGGAACCTCAGAGAAGGGGGTGCAAATGATATTGTTGAGAATTCTGGAAAGAACAAGAATGCAATGACCTCCTCCTTAAAAGCTTGCTAAGCCTTAATTAAGTTTTGTGGTAATTACTGTTTACTCAAGGTCCAGCCCATATTGAAAAGAAAACCTAAACTTAACAAACAACGGCCATTTCAATGTCAGTTTATCTCCCATTTCTATGCTTTTAGAGGTTTCTAGAATAGATTTATTATACCTTAAATAAAAGGAAAGTTAAAGAATATGACGTTTTTTACAAGTGTAATATTTTACCTTTTAATTATTTTCACCTCCAAACAGACATGTTCACTTTTAATCAAAATTATTTCCCTTACTCTGCAGATGTATTATTTCAAACTATGATACACATATTTTGTACAAGCATTTCAATTACAAAGACTCTAACCATGTAATTTGACAGCCACATCACAAAGTGGATCTTTAATCTGACACAGAGGATAAAGTCATTTCTTTTAAATTTTCAACAAATACTCAGAAGTGCCTACATTTATTTTTAAATTAATTTTATAAATCTATTTTCTTATTTTATTGTTGTGTTACAATTAAATATGAAAACTATGAATACATACATAAAAATACAGCATTCGTTTTTATGAAAGGATAAAACAGTATATATTACATATGTTGTTAGTTATTGTCAAGTTGGCTCTGACTCATGGCAACCTTATGTATAACAACAAAACGTTGCCCAGTCCTGCACCATCTTCATGATCATTGACATGTTTAAGTCCATTGTTGTGGCTGTTGTGTGTTTTGAGGGCCTTCCAGCCTAGGGGGCTCATCTTCCAGCATTATATTGACCAGTATTTTGTTGTGATCCGTAAGATTTTAACTGGTCTATTTTCAGAAGTGGATTGATAGACTTTTCTTCCTTTTTTCTTGGTATATATTACTTATTTTATATATTGTATACGTATGTGTGTGTATACATATATGTATGTGTATATATTTGTATATATATATAATATATATATTATTATATATATATATACACATGTGTATTTACAGGTGTATCCCAAACCCATTGCCTTCAAGTCAATTCCAACCCATAGCGACCCTACAGGAGAGAGTAGAACTACCTCACAGGGTTTCCAAGGAGTAGCTGGTGGATTCGAACTGCTGACCTTTTGGTTAGAGGCTGTAGCAGTTAACCACTGCACCACCATGGCCCCTATATGTGTATACATGTATATATATATATATATACATACATATACAGTATATGTATTTTATATATATAATACATATATATATATACTTAACAGTCATTCTTTTATTCTGTCCTCAATATTTTATTTGTTTGTGCTTAATACATTTTTAAGGGTCCAGCAGAGAGTGTCTTTCCTTAGCCTGCTTTTCTGTTCTCACAACAAGGTCAAAGAACCTGTTCATCATTCATGGTCTCAGTACTGAGCCATGTACCTTGATCTAATTCTGAACACTTTTTCACCAGCGGTTTAATTGATTCAGTAGACATTTACAACATTCCTACTATATGCCAGGAATTTTATCTGGCATAGGACACAGTCCAAACAAGGCAGAATGAGTCCTTGTTCAGGTAAAGTTTACAGTCTACTGGAGCAGACAATACCCATATGAACAAATAAGTAAGCAAGACAATTTAGACTGCAGCGATTGCTTTGAAGAAAATAAATGCAGTGATGTGATGAGGTGTAATATAAAGGCCTTGTTTTAAATAACTGGTCAGCAAAGGCTGGTCTCAGGAGGTGACGGTGAGCCAAGACCTGACTGAATAAGATTGAGCCAGGTATTTGAAGAGTCTGGGACACACGTTCCAGACAGAAGAGAAAGTGCAAAGACCATGGGACAAGAAAGTGTGTGGACTAACTGTAGAACTGTAGTATAAGCAAGAACCAAAACCCAAAAAAAATCAACACATTGCTCTTTAGGCCTTGACAAGGTCTATGGAAATGCACTGGTTTTTCTTTTTTTTTTTCACCGAAATGGGTTTAAGCAGGGGAAAGATACGACTGGAGTTTAAGCAGGGGAAAGATACGATTGGAGTTGTAATTTAAAATTCTCTGGTTTTGTTTTCCGGAGCATGACTTTGGGGCAGGCTAGAGTAGAAGTCATGGAAACCTACACAGTGGGCAGCCATGGCTGTTCTAGGTGAGAGAGAATGGTGGCTTGTACTAGGGAGCTGGGCTTCCTAATGGCTCTCATGCCAGGGTAGGGAAGTGACGGGAAGAGAAGAAACTAAAGAATGCTAGGGTTCTGGCTAGAGTAATGGTGTCTGATGTGTTATTTACTAGTAACTCTTACCATGCCTTTGGGATTGACACACTCCACATACTTGTAGCTAAGACTATCTTTTTCTTTCCTTTTTTCCCTTTTGCTCAAATGTTTTACAGATTGCAGTCAATTTAGGCAATATTCTTCTGGGTTCAACTTGGTCTTTTAAACCCAAAGTCAGAAGTCATGGGTGTGCACCAGTCTTACTCTACCCCACAACCTAGGGTTTGTATTGTAAATGAAAAATGCTTACCCTAGCAGAAACATGAGAAAAATGAGCATATTAAGCACCAGTGCTTTTGATGTGAAAGCTTATTCTTTTCTGTATTAATTGTCTGGCAGGAGATTAGCAGCAACCAACCACATTTCAGTGGCAGGAGAATTGAACTGAATCAGATTTATTGGTGTAGCCTATTAGAATAGTTAAATGAGTAGAGGAACCAGAACTTCCAAGTTCTGACAAATGAGTTTGTGGCAGCATATTAAAGTAACCAAATCTTGATCCATCTGTGTCAGCAGCTTTATATGACACTTGATTCCAAGTATCTATTTTAGTCACTCACAACCACTTTTTATGGAAAGGCAGTGTATTTACTGCTAAATCTGAAACCAGACTATGAGATCAGATTACCTGGGTTAAAACTAGCTTAATCCTTACTCCCTGTGCTATCATGTATAAATATCTTAACCTCTCTGGGCTCAGTTTCTTCTACTATAATACCAAAAAACTAAAATCATTGCCATCGTGTCAATTCTGACTAATGGCAACCCTGTATGTTACAGAGTAGAACTGCTCCATATGGGGATTTTTTGGTTGTAATCTTTACAGAAGCAGCTTGCTGGGCCTTTCTTCCATCGCACTGCTAGGTGGGTTTGAACTTCCAACCTTTAGGTTAGTAATCGAGCAAAAACCATTTGCACCACCCAGGGACCCTTCGACTCTAATAGGGGGATAATAGTAGGACTCACTTCTTGGGTTGTAAGAATTCAATGAGTTAATGTAAGTGAGGCAATTAGGAAAGTGCATGGACCATAGCAAAGTCTATATAAGTGATATATATTTTTATCATTATTTTGCTTTGTCTCCACTTTTTTGGTTATTCAATTCACAAGGAAGTCTGCTACTAAATAGTAAAATTCATTGACAGCACTCAATTTTATATAGCTTATGAAAGCCTTTAACCATGTGTAAAGGCTGAAATGACTTTAGGGGAATGCAATTTATATTATAATGGCTTAATGGAACCAATTATATTATATCAGCATAAAAAATTTTAAATGGAAAAATGTATTTGCCAGTGAAAATGTCCTATATTTCAACAAGAATGTCCATATGTCAATGGTTTATTAGTCAGAATTCAAGAAATATTCACCAGTTAGTATTAAATTTTATGATATTTAATTCAATATCCATTAATAAGTTAATGCAGAAGAAGAACTTTTATAATATGACATCTAATTATAAAACAGTCTTAAATATAAAGCATCTAGGAATCATGTCAAACTTGACAACAAATGCAACTAATTAAACCTTTCTAGGAAGAAATTGGATCATCTGTTAACTCTGATTTAAAATCATGCAAAGCGAATCTCTGCAGCAATCAGTACCATTGGCGTTCTCTTCATATCCTTTTCCCATTCACAATAAAAAAACACAAACCTACTAATCAATTTTATAATGGATCATTTGCTGTGAATAGTGTAATTAATATTGCAGCAAAGAAAGTGGCTTTTGAACTCAAGCCTAAAAATGACTGGAGGATAGGTAATGTATAGAAATGATACTCTAGTAGGAAAATAATCCTTAGTACAAATAATCAAGCTCAATTTAAACTATTGATGTCTTTGAACTATGGTGTTGGTGAAGAATATTGAATATACCATGGACTGCCAGAAGAACTAACCAATCTGTCTTGGAAGAAGTACAGCCAGAATGCTCCTTGGAGGCGAGGATGGCAAGACTTCATCTCACACACTTTGGACATGCTACCAGGACGGATCAGTCCCTGGAGAAGCACATCATGCTTGGTAAAGTAGAAGGTCAGTGAAAAAGAGAAAGACCCTCAACGAGATGGATTGACACAGTGGCTGCAACAATGAGCTTAAGCATAGCAACAATTGTGAGAATGGTGCAGGAACGGGCAGTGTTTTGTTCTGTTGTATATACGGTCACTATGAGTTGGAACTGACTTGAAGGCACCTAACAACAACAACACTATATTTGAAGTAAAAACATAATTTTTATATCCATATGTAGTTTGTTATTTCTCTGAAACCTCATTAATTTTAAAAGAAAGTTTGTATTTACTGAAATTAGACCCTGTTGTATTACAACCATCCTTACCTCTGTGGCAACAATAAAATGTGTGGGATTAGTACAACAGGAAAGTTATAAAGGATTTTATCACAGTTTACTGGCACTGTTCCTATGGGATTTTTATGGATCATTACAAACTTAGTCATAAGAAGGAAGAGTTGAAGAATCTCTGAAATAAATCTTCATAGCTAGTTGAAATATAGCAATATGAATTATATGGTCTACAATGATATAAATTAAAATTTGTTGCAATTATAATGCCTAAAGTAAAAGTCAATAATTTAAATTAATACATTAGCAAAACAAACAAACAAAAAAGCTTACTTCATATTATTGAAAGTTTTTTTGATAGTCTATTTTCCTGACTATATTTTTCAGTTTTGTAGAAAAAGAATGACATTACGTGTTTGGATAAGAATGAATTTTTTAAAATAAATTTTCTTGAAAAATGAAACAGTGAAAATATAATTTAATGTACTATGGAATATACAACTCTACTGTCATTAATTTAAATTAAAAATTACAAATATAATACATGTTTGTTGTAAAGAAAAATAACAACAACAAAAATTTATAAATAAAAGAAAGTAAGTAGCTCACTTGGCCACCTATTTCCAATTCCCAGAGGTAAAATCATAGTTGATAATTTTGAGAGTGCAATTTTAGGCTTTTTTCTTACAGATATAAAAATATATGTTTTCATACATTTATATATGCACATATATACTCGTACATGTATATATCTCTTTTATATAAAAATAAAAGAATTATAACTAAATCTGTTTTTTAACTTATCTTTGTTTGGTAAAAAGATAAGTTTTCACGTAAATTTTCTTATTTTTAAATGTCTGCCAGTAATCTATTTTATTGATTCTACATAATTTATTTTACCAAAGATGGTTATTGAGGTTGTTTCCAATATTTTACTGTTATGTATATTGCTTCAGGGGTCATTTTTACAGATATCTTTGGGCACTAGTGGAAAGAATTTGCAGAACTGACTCATAAAAGTGCAATTAATCAGTTAATAGATTTCAGCATTTAAATATTTGAGAAATACTGATAAATTGCTCTCTGAAATGGTTGGGCCAATTTACTCTCATATCAATGGTATATGATAGTGCCTGTTTTTTCCTACTCTCTGAAATGCTGGAGATATTATTAATCTACTTTCTGCCAATATGATTTGTTAAAAATTGCTGTGTCATCATGGTTAGAATGTACATTTATTTAATTATGGCTGGGATTAGGTATCTCTTCATTTGCTTCTTGGCCATTTGGATTTCTATTTCAGAGAATTTCCTAATCATATTCTTTATTCATGTTTCTACAACACCCTTTTGTTCTTTCTAAATTCTAGGTGTTCTTTATAAAGTGTGGCTTTTTCATTTTTGTATGTTAGATAGGTTACAAATTTTTTTCCAAATTGTTACTTGTCCTTTAAATTTATTTATGGAATCTTGGTAACTCTAGAGAGTAATGCCTCTTAACCATAATCTTGAATGCCAATATAATCTAACAGTGATATTTAAGGTGTGTCAAAAGTCATGTATAGACATTATTAGAGGGAAGATTGTGGCTATGTTAATTATTAGAGGATAAATAATTGAAAATTAATAAGTATTTATTTTGGGGAATAACTTTCTCATTTGCTTCCCTATACACTCTCCTAGACACTGTGGATAAAGCAGAAACACCCACATAGTCCCTGCATTCAATCACTGCCCTCACAAAAGGACAGTGTGGTTGAAAAATCTGAAAAAAAAAAAAAAAAAAAGAAATTACAGTAAGTAAGGGAATAAATTTACTGCAAAAGAAATCTAAGAGAGATTATCCTCATTATAGTTGGTTAACGGAGGCCAACTGACTGGAAGAGAACCGTATTTCAGATGATCACAAGACAAAGATGATCCAACAGAATGTGGAAATTATTGAACAATATCACATGCAAGTAAAATTTTGCCAAAGATAATTCAAAAGCAGTTGCAGCAGTACATCAACAGGGAAAAGCCGGAAATTCAAGCCGGGTTTAGAAGAGAATGTGGAACAAGGGATCTCATTGGTGATGTCAGATGGATCTTGACTGAAAGCGAGACTGCCAGAAAGATGTTTACCTGTGTTTTATTGACTATGCAAAAGCATTTGACTGTGTGGATTACAACAAATTATAGATAACGTTGCGAACAACACTTAATTGTGCTCATGTAGAACCTGTACATAGACCAAGAGGCAGTCATTCGAACAGAACAAGGGGATACTGTATAGTTTAAAATCAGGAAAAGTGTGCATCAGAGTTGTATACTTTCACCACACCTATTCAAACTGTATGCTGAGCAAATAACCCAAGAAGCTGGACTATATGAAGAAGAACGAGGCATCAGGATTGGAGGAAGACTCATTAACAACCTGCGTTATGCAGATGACACAACCTTGCTTGCTGGAAGTGAAGAGGACTTGTAGTACTTACTGAAGAAAATCAAGACTACAGCCTTCAGTATGGATTGCACCTCAACATAAAGAAAACAAAAATCCTCACAACTGGACCATTAGGCAACATTATGATAAACAGAGAAAAGACTGAAGTTGTCAAGGATTTCATTTTACTTGGATCCACAATCAACACCCATGTAAGCAGCAATCAAGAAATCAAACGACGTATTGCATTGGGCAAATCTGCTGCAAAGACCTCTTTAAAGTGTTAAAAGGGAAAGATGTCACTCCGTGGACTAAGGTGCGCCTGACTCAAGCCATAGTATTTTCAATTGCCTCGTGTGGATGTGAGAAATGGACAATGAATAAGAAAGACCAAAGAAGAATTGTTGCCTTTGAATTATGGTATTGGCGAAGAATATCCAATATATCATGGATTGCCAAAAGAGTAAACAAATCTGTCTTGGAAGAAGTACAGTCGGAATGCTCCTTGGAAGTGAGGATGGAGAGACTTAGTCTCACGTACTATGGATGTGTTATTAGAAGGACCAGTCCCTAGAGAAGGACATAATGCTTGATAAAGTAGAGGGTACATGAAAGAGAGGAAGACCCTCAACTAGATGGATTGATACGGTGGCTGCAACAGTGGGCTCAAGCATAGCAGCAATTGTGAGGATGACATAGGATTGGGCAGTGTTTTGTTCTGTTACACACAGGGTTGCTATGAGTCAGAACCAACTCGAAGGCACCTAACGACAACAACAAAGCACAAAAAAAAAAACCCCCAAAATTAGGTAGTAGACTGGTTATTACAGAACACTGTACAAACTGACGGAGCGCTTTTAAGAAGGTGTCAATTGATGTTTGTGCCAGGAGATAAAAAATTATATATTTGATTGTGGTCACATTATACAGAAAATACATCTCAGCCCACAATTTACATAGTTAAAATTGTATTTTGTAATTAGATTTTTCTTATTTTTAAATTATTTTTCTATATGTTTTTGGATATTTACTACTGTATCTAATTAATTTTTATTGTTTATAATTTGATCTTCAAAGCAGTTCACGCATGCTGTAAAACTCTAAAGTGATCCCTGAATAAATCTCACTTGATAACTTCCAGAGTTAAAAGTGTACCTTTTGTAATAACAAGTTTTCCAAACATGGGATTATATATCAACACTACTTAGACATATTACACGTATGACAGTGTTCAGAAATGTTGAGCTCTATCATATAATCAAAAATTAAACTCTCTTAATGAAATATTGAAAATAGCTGAGCTGATTGTATTGATTCTCTTCCTACTTTGCTTTGTTAACTTTTCAATAAAGCCAGATTAAGGAATTCTCCACTGTAAATATTCAAGTTGGAAGCAATCTCCCTGTAAAACATTACTGTAATATGGTTACAAAATACAACTGATATAAAATATCGTAATCTGTTGGACCAATGAAACTACATGGCGAGATTATTTTAATGAAAGAAAATGCTGCCAATTTTGCATCTCTAGAAAATGCTGGGCTGTGTTTTTCTCTGTATATAAATATGACAAAGTATCCTAATTGTGTGAGGTGAGCACATGGAATTATATGGTCCAGTAGCATGAAAAATGTCAATAGTGTGTTAGGGGGGGTATGAGGGGGAGGAAACAATTACAATACTTACATTGTTGGTGGTAACAGCATGTGTGAAATGAAAGATCCCCACCCTCAAAAATTTGCCCTCACTGTATAATTGATAAAATGATCTAGAATTGTCATGAAGAATAATTTCAATATATGTCTATATTAAAATACTGATATATTATTTTCTATTTTGGAAATGAACCCAACTCTGATTTTCAAAAGTCTTTTAAAACCAAAATCAGGGCTTGGAAGATGGTGACTCTATTACCACAAGACCAGCTAAAAACTGAGAAAGGTGGGGGAACAGTCAAGGTGTTTATTTTCTGTGAGGTAAGAAAGAAGAGTAGATTCTTGTCTTTTACTGGAAGATATGTCCTGAGATCCTTGAGAAATGAATCTCTATATCACTAAATACCACTATCTTGAAACAACTGGTACTTTTTTGGAGCAATTTTATGAATAGCATTTTCTTAATCTAAAAGCTTGATTATCTAGAGCAGTGCTTTCAAGGTGGGATGCCCTAGACTGACAGCATCAGCTTCACATTGGAGCTTGACAGAAATGAAAATTCTCTGGTCATGCCCCAGACCTACTGAATCCAAATCACTATAATCTATGCCATGAGAATTCTTAACCATGCTAAACCTTGAGATTCACTAGCTGAGCTCTCCAATATGGAAACCAGAAGTCACATGAGCAATTTAGATTTAAATTTAAATTAATTTCAATAAAATAAATCAGTTCCTCAATCACATTAGCCACATTTCAAGTGTTTAATAGCCATATTTGGCTAGTGGGTATAGTATTTGATAGCACAGATATAGAACATTTCCATCATCATGAAAATTCTGTCATAATGCCCCAAACAACTGCTGAATTTATCATGCTACTTTTATTAATTTCTAAACTTCCAAGACATTCACTCTCTTAGACTTCTTCCCTTTTATCATGACCAGTATTATTTTAGGGACCAGGTAATTTTGTGTTAAGGTAGCAGAGGAGACAGTATTGCAGAATCTCTCTCCTCTAACTTTGCAAAAAGTTCAAAATCAGTCAAAAAACGTTGCCAAAGATTTATCAGCAGCAAATAAATTTAAACATTTAAAAGTGGCAACCAAGGAAAGAAAAAAGATAGTAGCAGCGGGTATAGTACTACTGAGGAAAGAGAGGGAATTAATTAAGTACTGTTAAGTTAAATAATAATGTCCAGTTTGGAAATTAAGAATGCAAGTATCTCACCAAGTACAATTTTAAGAAAGAAAATACGGCTTGGGTTTGGAAGATTTTATGTGTCAATGTAGGACCTTGGTAAAGATAGGAAAAGCCAGAAGGCATGTTCTCTTAGTCCTGTGGGAGAGAAGAGGTTTGCCGACTTGGGGGATCCCTACCTGGCTAGGTGAGTTGATCCTGGTACAAAACATTGAATAGAATTTCAAAGAAGAAGGCAGAGCTTGTGCACTCCAGCAAGGATTTGTATCAGCTTAACACAATATCTCCCCCTTCCCTGTTCACGACTTCAATATAGAAAAGTAGATTAAGCTCAACATCCAACCTTCAAATTATAGCTTCAAGGGAAAACAAAGGTACTAGATAAGATGGTAAAAATGTGAAGGAGAATTCATTCATTTTTTTAATCAAAGTAAATAGAAGGTGTGGGCAGCACTGCCTAACTAAAAGATAAACAAGATGGTACAATTATCATGACAACTATGCCAACATATTTGGGCAGGGTTGGGCTGTGTATTACGGGGAACATAACAAAAGAACAGAGGCAACTGCCTGAGACAATAAACAAATTTAGTATGAATATGAATTCAACATAAAAAAAAGTACTGGGGTGATAAAACAATATAATAAAAATTATCAAAATAAATTGGATATCAAAATCAGTCCACTATGGGCCTAATAAATGAATGGAAGCTACAATGAATGAAGCAGACCCCTGAATATTAAACTACTAGCATGGATGGAAATAATCAGAGGGAATGCAGAGGAAAGACTGAGAGATCAAAGCAATTAGAAGACAATAGCTGTGGAAGGAGGACAAAGAAGACTGAACATAAAGATAACTCATGTTCTGGAAGTAGAAAAATCTAACAAATGGCATGGAAAATAATTCTCAGGAATGTAATATGGGGGGAAGTTTCCTGAAATGAGGGAGCATTGAGACTGTAAACTAAATAGGCACAATAAATAAATACCAAGAAAATTTATTACTGAACAGCCGGTATGCATATATATATCCTAGTTCATTTTGCAAAAGGTAAAGAAAGAAGTTTTGCAGCTCAACAGGCAGAAAAAAAGTCTCTTAAAAGGGGGAAAAATTAGGTTGCTTTCAAACTTCTCAACTGAAATATTCATTCGTAAATAACAATGTATAACTGTCCACAAAGTTCAAAAAGGAAAATATGATTCAATAATTCTGTATTGTGTCCAACTGTGTTGTGTCATTTAAGTAAAAAGACAACAGGAGGACATTTTTTAAAAAAGTACTTCAGGGAATATAGCACTCATATGTTCCTGGAAAAAAAGATAAACTGCCCAGTGGTGAAATTCAGTCAGCTAAGAGATAAATTAAAATAAATAACTAAAAAATGGAGATGTCATGGTATAAGAGCTAGTAGTAAGAGCATTGAATCTACTTATATATCACACTTAGACAAAACAACAGGGAAATTATAGACACGTAATGGTATATAAATGATGACTAAAACAACAAAATCAAGAGGGAAGTTTGGAGAAATAGGGAGGGTGGTGGGTAAATATGCCTTTTATAGCACAGAATCAACTGAAACTGTAAAAGTGAAACTGAACACAACATGTTAATGATTTTATAACTTTTTTTTTAATTTCTGAGGAATTTTTAAAATAAATTCTTTAAAAATCGTGCCTATAAAGTTCAGCAATTTTTAGTTTACTTCAAATTATCTCTTCCATTAAAATCAAATAAAATGTAATACATTAGAAGCCCTCTCATTTAAAGGAATTGGACATGGAATTAAAAGTAGTAACTTAAGATAGAAATGAAAAGCATATCTTGCATTTTTATGTTAATCTAAAAGATACCGTCACTAGTCATTGTTCACTAGTTAGTTGATGGAGGATAAATACCTCTTCTTTGCAGACGTGCCCACTAATTGGAGTTTAAAATTTTCCTTTCAACATAATCATACCAGAACATATTTTCTCCAATCTCCAATTTCTTTAAAGAAGAACAAGACAATAAAACATTAAAAGTGTTTGCAAAATAGTACGATTGCAAATCTTTCTAGATTTTTTTTCTTAAATTTCATCCCAAGGTTTTATCGTTGCCTCTCTCACACTGATTTTGCAGCAATGTTTAGCAACTTAATTGCATAAAGCCTTTGAAAAGCATTTAATTCAGTTTTTGTAGATGCATCTCTTTTTTTTCAGCCTCATGTGCCATCAGTTTATGTAACATTGCATTACTTTGTTAAACTGAAATAACAACTATAACTGGCATTAGCAGGTTTAGAAACAACCCATCTCACCCTTAGGAAACATACAGCACAACTGGTAGGAGCCTCATTACATGGTTATACTGGAAAGTTGCCTAACAACTCTTCAATGATGGGCATCTAGTGCTTCACAGGCTATCAGTTAAATGGATGGCAGTTAAGAGAACCTCCACCGTACTCCTTATAAAACATAACATATATAAGTATAGTTTATTTGTATAAATTACTTCTTTCTCTTTTATTGTGTATCTCTTTACTTAGTTATTCATTCTCCTATATGCATAGATAGAGCTTGGAGAGCATGTCCACTCCAAAATTACACAGGTGGTAAGATATTTAAAGATCTATTTTATTACTTCATACTTTTTATAATAAGTACCTGCCATTTTTATTACTAATTATTAAATATATGTATATTATTACACATTTAGTGTTCTCATTATATTATCATTCATTGACTCTGAAATTAAAAGTAAGTAAACATAATCACAAACACAAAACCCACAAATGAAAAAACAGCACAGCCTGATTGAGTTTGGGAAGCCAGGCAATAGGACATAGTGGATACTTTTGATTGTGAGTGGCACATATTGACCCCTTCCTGCTCCCAAAGGAACCCTAAGGACCTCTATCCTTCTACCATGGAGCTCAAGTGCTTCGGTGGAATATTATCAGCAAATTATATTCCCCTGGCTACAGATGGTATTAAGTGTACAGATGGTATTAACTTACACAATCCAACTAGGTAAAAGCATGGAATTTTTTTTTAAAATTAGAATACTAGACAAAAGCGTTCTTTTTCAGCCTTGAGAAATGTACTAGAAATGTGCAGTGAGATCTTTAACCGCATTGAGTCAATGAAGCCTCCAACCCCGTAGCCCACTCTATCTCTAAATTTCTGTTAGGTGAGTAGATGAGTCTTTTTGGTGGTAAAGCGGGGTTGAGTTGGAGACCCAAAGCATCCTCACTGACACATTCATTGACTAGTCATACCAGATTAATAACACGATAATCAAATTTGTGCCTGAGTATAATTACAAACTACTTGAATGATGAATCCTCAGTTCCCTAATCATCAAAATAGAATGTTAAATCTTTGAAATTCAGAGGTGTACTCTAATCAGATGTTTCCCTAACTTCAAATTAATTCAAGTCAAATCAGTTGTGAGTGTATATGCAC
Organism: Dugong dugon; assembly: GCA_030035585.1. NCBI lineage: Eukaryota > Metazoa > Chordata > Mammalia > Sirenia > Dugongidae > Dugong > Dugong dugon. The sequence goes on from CM057461.1 coordinate 87,860,492, forward strand.
TTGTTTCTGTGTAAACTAACCCTTGTTAGGAAAATGAATTAGAACAAGTTCAAAGCTGATGACCCTCCAGAACAGTAACAAAAATTGAAGTCCAAGAGAATGATTAGCAGTTAGAATAGTGATTAACATCTGAATCAATCTCATTCTCAATGGGGTTTTAACAATACAGTGAATTAACTATGGAGAACTAACTTATTCATAATATTCTAGCTTGTATTTTAATTGTATTTCTATACAATGAATGATACCAGTGAATCCAAGTTTACAGGTTGATTTTCGTAGAGGTTAATGATTAAATCAGAGAATGCCCCTCAACCATTTCACTCTGGCAATTTATTAGTCATGTAGGCTAATGAACAAAACTAGAATATCTCTGTATGAAAAACAGAAATATAGATATTCTGGAAAAATAACTATTTTCAAAGATTGGTTGGTTGTCTTCTTTAATACTGAAAGATTAAACATATAAATAAGTCGTACCTTAGGGAAAATGGAAAGTAGTTTCAGATTTTTATTCAATTTCTTTTCCTTCCTTTTTCCTAGGTTCCTTTTAGAACTTCATGGCATCTTTCTCTCCATTTCATTTGTGTCCACAGCTCTCTGGAAATCTCACTTTTCAGTCACGTTACAGACAATGTCTAATTTTTGTTTGTCACAGCAAACTAAATGAAGGTTGGCACTCATTTACATTTCTGTGTGAATTAACTTTATTGTTGCTTCTTCCAATGGTGTTTTTACATCTAAAGCCATAGCTCTAAGAATAGAAAGAAAGCTTTCATTCCTTCTAAAGCAGATTCAAAATATAAATGAACAGGTGCTGGTGGTTTTGAAAGGGTGAGAAAACCAGGACTTCGAACTGGTTCATTCTGGTTCGAACCCCTGTTGAGAATTTGCATTTCCACCCCAGATATAGTGAATCAGAATCTACATTTTAACAAGATCCCCAGGTGATTCTTAGGTATAATAAAATTCTCAGCAGGGGTTTGAACCGGAACCAACTGGTTTGAAGCCCTGGAGAAAAACTTTTTCCAAGGAATCTAAAATGCTGCCATGGGATTATAACCTAGTTTACCTATTTGCCAAAACAGTACATAAAGAAGTAGATAAAGTGAGCTAGCAAGTTAAATTATTAACACAAAAAAATCAGTTTCTTAACAGAGCTAGCAGACCATCAATCATAATATTAAAATGTGACTTTCAAATTCGAATCAGTTTTCTTACATCTCAAACTAAGTGTCAACTTTGCAGGAGTATTATAAGAAATAAATAAGTTAACACTAGTAGAGCACCGAGTACACAGTCTGACACACAGTAGATGGTCATTTTATTCTTATATTCAAATTGTATTTGTATTGAGCCAAAAAGTATAATTATCTAAGTTATCTGGTTAAATTGTCTATTCTGTGATAATGACTTCCTAAATAAAGCCTCCCTTGAGGCGGGGCAAGATGGTGCTCTAGGCAGAAGCACCACGCCGTCCCTCAACAGCAAAGATCCGAAAAACTAAGCCTAACAGAGAATCAACAATCCTGAAACACTAGAGCACCAAATGAAGAGATAAAGAACTCAGCCAAACACCGAACGGAGTGAGAATACTAAAAGAGAACGGAGAGCGAGGAGAGACTCATGCAGAGATTCCTTACCAGCTAACGCAGCACGGATCCACCATCTTGGATTCCTATCAGAGACCAGCGAACGGGAGAGCAGCCTCGCAGAGTGTCCAGTGGGAGACAGAACGACCGGTAAACTGCGGTGCGTGCTTTCCCACCCCCCACCCCTCTCCACCTTGGCTGGGGCTCCCCTGCTTTCCGTGGCCAGGGTCCCTGGGCTGGGGGGTGCCGGTGCTTGGATTCCGCGTGCCCGGGCTGGCGGCTTTCTGAGAGCTGTTTGCTGGCTGCTGGCAAAGCTTTTTCTGCCGCCTCCCCCTCCTTTTGCCTGGGTGCCTGGTTCCGAGCGCCGTCTTTGCTCTCTCCGGCGGGGCTGTGGGGCTGCGTTCGGGCATGTGGCAGATTCCAGGTCTGGGCTGCCACGCTGGTGAGATTGCGGGGCCTTTGTTCGTTGGCCCCTCTGCTTCCCGTGGCCACGGTCTCTTAACCCCGAGACTGCCGGCTGCTTGGAATTCGCGCCCCTGAGTGGGGGCTCTCTGGGTCCCATTTGTTGGCACTGACTGCTGGTGTTGCTTTTTATTTTCTTTTTTTTTAATTTTATTTTTCTTCTTTTTTGATTAGTTTTGTCATCTTTTCCTTCTTTTTCCCTTTTGTCTTTATTCATTGATTAATTTCTCGTCTCTCGATCTCTTCCTTCTCTTTCTGATCCCTGAATACCAGGCGATGTATGCCTCTGTACCTTCGGGCCAGGCTGTGCTGTGAAAACTGAGACCGACTCTCCCAGACCTCATAGCTGCATCGGTGGGATCCCTGGGAACTTTGCAGTTCTTTAACTTTTCTGATTTTTATTTGTTCATTCTTTCCTTTCTTTCTCTTCCCCCTTCTGGTTTCCTCCATCCCATAGTCTCTCATCTGTACATTCCAACGACAAGCTCCCCTAGCATTCTTTTATGTTTTTATGCTTTTTGCTCCTGCTCCTCTCTCCTCTCTCCCATATCCAGCTTAGCTTCACACATAACCATCTTCTCGCTGCACCCTACCTACCTGCACGGTGCACTTGACATCACACCACCAAGCAGTGCAGGCACGCCCTATTGGAACCTGCCAAGCACTGACTACCAACCATCCTGGTGGCTGCGGTGAGTGCCACAAACAAGCCGTCCCAGTGGCTCCTCTTCAGCTAGATCTGCCCAGCGGTACCACAAGGACGAAACAAATAAAAAAAAAACTACAATCAATAAACGAGAGAAATATCTACGGAATGCCCCGAAAATAGCAAACAATATCAAAACATTTACAAAAACAAGACAACATGGCTCCAATAGGCATCCAAATTAAAACACCAGATAACTCTCCTGTGGAAGAAAATGCACTAGAAGTACCTGATAGGGAACTCAAATCACTAATACTCGGAATTTTCCAAGAACTGAGGCAAAAAGCTGACAAACATGAGGAAAAAATAGACAAATTTATGGAAAATACAGACAAAAATTGGAAGAATTCAGGAAGATGATGCAGGAACAAAATGCCAAAATAAATTCACAACTCGAAATTATACAAAAACAACAATTAGAAATCCAAAAGATAAACAACAAGATTTCAGAAATGGACAGTGTCATAGAAGGGCTGAGAAGTAGATTTGAAACCATGGAAGACAGGATCAGTGGAACTGAAGACAAACACTTGGATACAACTCTGTTTCAGGAAAACTCAGAAAAAAGAACAAAGAAAAATGAAGAGACCCTGAGAGTTATGTGGGACACAATTAAAAGCAAAAACTTATGAGTGATTGGCATCCCAGAACAGGGGGAGAAAACAGAAAACACAGAGAGGATCATTGACGAACTGCTGACAGAAGACTTTCCCAATATCATGAAAAATGAAAAGCTGGTCATCCAAGAAGCTCAACGAACCCCATATAGAAGAGACCCCGAAGAAAATCACCAAGACATATCATATTCACACTCGCTAAAACTAAAGACAAACGAATCCTGAGAGCAGCTCGTGAAAAACAAGAAGTCACATACAGAGGAGAAACAATAAGACTAAGCTCAGATTATTCGGCAGAAACCATGCAAGAAAGAAGGCAATGGGATGACATATATAAAATCTTGAAAGAAAAGAATTGTCAGCCAAGAATAATATACCCTGCAAAACTCTCATTCAAATTTGATGGTGAAATTAGGTCATTTCCAGATAAACAGAAACTAAAGGAATATGCAAAAGTCAAACCAAACTTACAAGAATTATTAAAGGGAGTTCTTCAATCTGAGGACAAACAACTTCAGCCCTCAGGCAGGACCTAGGACCTAGGATGCAGGTTCATATGAACCAGATACCATTCTAGGAACTGAACTACAGAGGACTTTCCAAAAACAAAAGAAATACAACAGGGAATCAGAGAAATCAATCAAAGGATGACAACAACATCAAAACAATGAAAGAGGGAACAAACGGCATAGGTATAGAACCTTCTAAAGGAGAGGAAGGCAAGGCGATACCAAGTAAAGGTAGACTGCTTCAAAATTATAAAGATAAGGGTAAAATTCATGGTAACCACAAGGAAAGTTAACAAACCAACTCATAAAAATAAAGACAAAAAACAGAAAGTCTCAACAAAAACAAAACCTACAAAAACAAAAGAAATGAACACAAAATCCACAAACAAAAGTAACTCAGCACAAGAGAGTAAGAAGAACAAAGAAAACTTCAGCACCACAAAAAAAGCACTACAAAATGACAGCAACAAACTTCCATCTATCAATAATTACACTGAACGTAAATGGACTCAATGCACCCATAAAGAGACGGAGAGTGGCAGAATGGATAAGAAAACAGGATCCATCGATTTCCTGTCTACAAGAGACACACCTTAGAAACAAAGATGTGAATTTATTAAAAATCAAAGGTTGGAAAAAAATATATCAAGCTAACAACTACCAAAAAAGAGCAGGAGTGGCAATTCTAATCTCAGATAAAATAGACTTTAAAACAAAAATCTACCATAAAAGACAAAGAAGGACACTATATAATGATTAAGGGGATGATCCATCATGAAGACATAACCATAATAAATATCTATGCACCCAATGACAGGGCTCCAAAATACATAAAAAAAACTCTAACAGCACTGAAAAGAGAAATTGACAGTTCCACAATGATAGTAGGAGACTTCAACACACCACTCTCAGTAAAGGACAGAACAACTAAAAAGAAACTCAGCAAAGATACAGAAGACCTAAAGGACACAATCAGCCAACTGGACCTCATAGACATATATAGAACAATCCATCCAACCGCTGTAAAGTACACATTCTTTTCCAATGCACATGGAACGTTCTCCAGAATAGACCACATCTTAGGCCACAGAGCAATCCTCAACAAGATCCAATATGCTGAGATAATTCACAGTATCTTCTCTGACCACAATGCCATCAAGGTAGAAATTAACACTAGAAAGAGCAATTAAAAATATCAAACACATGGAAACTGAATAATAATCTGCTTACACATCAATGGGTAATAGAAGAAATCAGAGATGGAATTAAAAAATACCGAGAATCAAATGAAAATGAAAATACATCATACCAAAACCTTTGGGACACAGCAAAGGCAGTCCTCAGAGGACAATTTATAGCAATAGATGCATATATCAAAAAAGAAGAAAGGGACAAAATCAAAACATTAACTACAGAACTCAAACAAATAGAAAGAGAACAACAAAAAAAGCCTACAACCACCGGAAGAAAGGAAATAGTAAAGATCAGAGCAGAAATCAATGAAATAGAGAACAGAAAAACAATAGAAAGAATCAACAAAACCAAAAGTTGGTTCTTTGAAAGAATCAACAAAATCGACAAACCACTGGCTAGACTGACAAAAAACAGCAGAGGGCACAAATAACCCAAATAAGAAATGAAATAGGGGACATTACAACAGACCCAACCGAAATAAAAAGGATTATAACAGAATATTATGAAAAACTATATTCCAACAAATTTGAAAACCTAGAGGAAATGGATAAATTTCTAGAAACATACGGCCTACCCAAACTACAACAAAGTGATATTGAAAATCTGAACAGACCCATAACAGGAGAAGAGATTGAAAAGGTAATAAAAAAACTCCCAACCAAAAAAAGCCCTGGCCCAGATGGCTTCACTGGAGAATTCTACAAAACATTTACAGAAGAGATTGTACCAGTTCTACTCAAGCTATTTCAGAGCATAGAAGAGGAAGCAACACTTCCAGATTCATTCTATGAAGCCAGCATAACGCTGATACCAAAACCAGGCAAAGACATCACAAAAAAAGAAAATTACAGACCTATATCTCTCATGAATATAGATGCAAAAATCCTGAACAAAATTCTACGTAAATGGAAAAACATACCATGCTCATGGTTAGGCAGACTCAACATTATGAAAATGGCAATTCTACCTAAAGCAATTTACAAATACAATGCAATCCCGATACAAATACCAACAACATTCTTCAAAGAGATGGAAAAACTAATTATTAACTCTATATGGAAAGGGAAGAAACCCCAAATAAGTAAAGCACTACTGAAGAAGAAGAAGAATAAAGTTGGAGGACTCACACTACCTGACTTGAGAACCTACTATACAGCTACAGTAGTCAAAACAGCCTGGTACTGGTACAACAACAGAACATTGACCAATGGAACAGAATTGAGAACCCAGATGTAAATCCATCCACCTACGGTCACCTGATCTTCGACAAGGGCCCAAAATAAATCAAATGGGGAAAAGACAGTCTTTTTAACAAATGGTGCTGGCAAAACTGGATATCCATTTGTAGAAAAATGAAACAGGAGCTATACCTCACACCATATACAAAAACTACTTCAAAATGGATCAAAGACCTGAGTATAAAGCCTCAAACTATAAAATTCGTAGAAGAAAAAATAGGACCAACACTTCAGGCCTTAATACATGGCATTAACAGGATACAAACCATAAACATCAACACAAAAAACCCTACAGATAAACTAGATAACTGGGATCTTCTAAAAATCAAACATTTATGCTCTTCAAAAGACTTCACCAAAAGAGTCAAAAGAGAACCTACAGACTGGGAAAAAATTTTTGGACAGTACAAGTCAGACAAGGTCTAATCTCCATAATCTACAAGAAAATCCAACACCTCTACAACAAAAAGACAAACAATCCTATCAAAAAATGGGCAAAGGAAATGAACAGACACTTCACCAAGGAAGACATTCAAATGGCCAACAGACACATGAGGAAATGTTCGCGATCACTAGCCATTAGAGAAATGCAAATTAAAACCACAATGAGATACCATCTCACCCCGGCATTACTGGCACGAATCAAAAATACTGGAAATAACAAATGTTGGAGGGGCTGTGGGGAGATGGGAACTCTTATACACTGCTGGTGGGAATGCAAAATGATACAACCATTTTGGAAAATGATATGGCGTTTCCTCAGAAAGCTAGAAATAGACATACCATTCGATCCAGCAATCCCACTCCTAGGAATATATCCTAGAGAAATAAGAGTCATCACTCGAATAGACATATGCACACCTATGTTCATGGCAGCATTGTTCACAATAGCAAAACGATGGAAACAACCTCAATGTCCATCAACAGATGAATGGATACACAAACTATGGTACATACACACAATGGAGTACTATGCAACGAGAAAGAACAACAATGAATCTGTGAAGCATCTCATAACATGGATGAAACTGGAGGACATTATGCTGAGTGAAATAAGTTAATCACAAAAGGACAAATATTGTATGAGACCTCTATTGTAAAAACCCATGAAAAAATTCACATGCAAAATGTAACAATCCTTGTTGGTTACCAGGGATGGGGGCGAGGGGGAAATACTAAATAGGCAATAGATAAGTGGTACCTTGGGTGAGAGGTGAGATAGTACACAGTACAGGGGAAACTAACACAACCTGCACAAGGAAAGGTCATGGAGGCCCTATAGACACATCCAAACCCCCCGAGGGACTGAGTTGTTGGACGGAGGGCTCTGGGGACCATGGTCTTGGGGAACATCTAGCTCAATTGGCATGACACTACTTATAAAGACAATGCTCTACATTCTACCTTGGTGAGTAGTGTCTGGGGTCTTAAAAGCCTGTGAGCGGCCATCTAAGATACTTCACTGGTCTCATCCCTTCGGGAGCAAGGGAGAATGAAGAGAACAGGATACAAGGAAAAGATTAGTCCAAAGGACTAATTGTCCACAGCTACCAAGGCATCCATTGGACTGAGTCCAGTACAGCTAGATGGTGCCCGGCTACCACCACTGACTGCTCTGACCAGCATCACAACAGAGGGTTCTGGACAGAGCTGGAGAAGGATGTAGAGCATAATTTTAACTCCCCAAAAAAAAAAAAACAAAAAAAAAAAGAAAGAAAGACCAGATTTACTGGCCTAAAGAATACTGGAGAAACCTCAATAGTGTGGCCCCCAGACACCCTTTCAGCTCAGAGGTGAAGTTACCTTCGAGGTTCGATGTTAAGCCTGGGAGTGGACAGCCCAGTAAAACTAAATGGGACTAACGAGGTACAGGAGTCCGGTGACAAAGGCCAGAAGGCAGAGGGGGAGTAGGAAACTGATGATAAGGAACACAAGTTGAGTAAGGACACTGTCGATGTGTTGTGTGATTGTTGACCACTGTTATAGGGCAACATTTGTGGTAACTATTAAATGGGAGGCTGTTTTGTCCTGTAAGCCTTCATATTGGGTGAGAATGGCAGCACAATTGGAAGAGCATAGTCAATATTACTTAAATGTGTAAGTAAAAAGTTTTGAAATGGTGTTAAAAAAAAAAAAAAACAAATGAGACTAAAGAGGTACAGTAGTCCAGTGACAAGGGCCAGAAGACAGAAGGGGACAAGGAAGTCCCCTGGTGATAGGGAACACAAGGTGGAGTAAGGATATTCTTGATGTGTTGTGAGATTGTTAACCATTGTCATAGGGCAACGTGTGTAGTAACTGTTAAATGAGAAACTGTTTTGTTCTGTAAGCCTTCATCTTAAGTGAGAATAACAGCACAGTTGGAAGAGCGTAGTCAATGTCACTGAACTGTGTATGTAGAAATTTTTGAAACGGTGTATCTTTGGCTATCTGTATTTTCATCAAAAAAAAAAAAAAAAGGTTGAGAATTTAGAATTCATAAAACAACATGTGTACTTCTGTTTCATGAGAAACTATTTGTTCTGTAAGCCTTCACCTGAAGTACAATAAAATATAAAAAAAAAAGCCTCCCCTTTGCTAGCCCTCAACTTTCTAATCTAGGTTAGTTACACATCCTCTGCCCTCTCTTGTGTTTATCCTGTGCTAAACTCAGTCAAGGAGCCCTGGTGGTGCAGTAGTTAAGCACTCGGCTACTATCCAAAAGGTAGGCCATTCGAACTCACCAGCTGCTCTGAGGCATCCATAAAGATTACAACCCTGAAGTATTAAAACCCTGGTGCAGTGGTTAAGCATTCGACTACTAACCAAAAAGTCAGCAGTTCGAATCCACTAGCTGCTCTGAGGCACTTCATAAAGATTACAACTCTGAAGTATTCTTGAACCCCTGGTGGTGCAGGGGTTAAGTGGTTAACCAGAAGGTCAGCAGTTCGAATCTACCAGCTGCTCCTTTGAAACCCCATGGAGCAGTTCTACTCTGTTCTGCAGGGTCCCTATGAGTCAGAATTGACTGCACAGCAATGGGTTTTGTTTTTTTAAGTCTTCTTAAAACCAAACAGTAGTTTAACTTAACTAGCAAAGAATGTTTGCCTTGAACATTGTGCTCTTTCAAGGTCTATCTATATGGGATCATAATGACAACAGCGACTAGAAAGATTAGACGGAAATTTAGGGGGCAGTGAGTTTATATTAATCGGGGAGGAACAACTCAGAAAACCAGAGTAAGAATGGTTGCACAACTGGAAGCATGTAATCAATGTCACTGAATTGTATGTGTAGAAACTGTTGAATTAGTGTATGTTTTGCTGTGTATATTATCAACAACTACAACAACAGTAAAAAATATTACAGCCTTGGAAACCCTGTGAGGCAGCTCTACTCTGTCCTATATGGTCACTAGAGTCAGAACTGACTGAACAGCAACAGGTTTGGTTTTACTTTTGACTTGGTCATCCATCACTTGCTCGTCTTCCCCAGTAAGCTTTGAGGGCTGAGATCCAGTTACTTGAGATCAATAATCTTGAAGTTGGATAAATCATAAACAAATTGATACAATTTATTGCTAACTCCTATTTTAATTAGGTGGGAAGTAAAAAAAAAAAATGTGTTAATACATTGTTAGTAAAAACAATCATTCATTAATATGTACAGTTAATAGAAAAAAAAAAACTTTGAAAATCTATGAGGAGTTCTGCTTGGTTGCCACAGATCTGACTGGACTTTATCCCTTATCCTGAGAAAATAATCTGATGGCTATAATCCTGGGTGCTAGAGGATTAACCACTGACCTTCCTATGATGTATCCATAATCCCTGTTCCTCTTTAATGTACCAGGATGACATATCACTTTAATCAAACACATATTGGAAGAGGTTGAGAAATGGGAACATTACCAATCTAGGAAATACTTTTCATCTATATAAGGGAAGGCCTTTAAAATATGGATAAGCCACATAGGGTCAGAGCTACAAAAATATTTTTTGACTAGTAAACGCCCATGTTACAAAACCTCTAGAGCAAGTTCCCATCATTGTCTCAAACTTCGCCTTTATCTAAACTGTATCTACATTCTTTAACCCTGATTTATTTTCCCATTTTAACTTTCCACTCATTTCATCATAAGGCCACACTACTAAGTCTGCCAGTAATTATGTTGGAAATTTGTGTACACTCCAGGGAATCTTGGCCAAACTCTTCATTGATTCCTGTCCAAATTTCCAGTTCTGCTCCCTTATTGTCTAAACCATCTTTGCTAAGCAGGACCTGGACATTCAACCATACTTGAGGTTGAGGCAAGTGTGGGTCACAACTGGCTTTGGCTGTAGATAGTAGATTCCAGTGACATTAATAAAGGTAAATAAAACTAGCTTCTATAATAGGTAAATCCTGAAATCTGAGTGGCTTAAAACAATGCACATTTCCTAATCAAATCACACTTCCATGTGGGTTGATGAGGATTGAGATAGTGGACTCTGCTCCACAGATCCAGTTAGGAGACAGTGCTTCCCCTAGGTCCTTGGAGTCCTCAACATTCAGCCAGATGACAGGAAAAGAGAGCAATAATTACTCTTTAAAAGTTTTATGGACCTTGCTTGCAAGAGGCCCATATCACTTCCACTCACATTTCATTGACTGGAACTCAGTCACGTGGTCACGTGTAACTTTCCAAGGGATGCTAGAAAATGTAATCTACATATGTGCTCAGAAAGAGAGGAGAACACAGACATCAATGAGTACTGACATAATCTGCCACAAAAGCTCAAAAGCCAAGCAGTCAATCCTCAAAAGTATCAGTCTCAGGGATATGTGACTTTGTACAGTGGTCCTCCACAAGTTCCTTTAATTTAGTGTGTATGTATGTATGTCCTGGCTATAATCTCTGTACAATTAAGAAAAAACAAAATTTAAACAATTAACTTATTTTGTCAAAATGCTACTATTTTAAAAAGCTGTAGTAAATCCCTTTGTAAACTTAGTAATACTCTTCCAAGTATTCATGTAAGTAGTCATCCCATAACGTACATATGTCTTTAAAACTTTAGAGTATTAAGCAGCTCAATTTCTTAAAGCAAGTCACATATTTACTGTAATAATTCAAGGCTAATGTGAGTCTTCATTATCATTTTAATAAATATTTCATCAGCCAAAAAGTGCTGAAACTAAACCAAAATCTTTGGTAGTTTATCTATCAGATGATTCTATTAACCTACCACCAACAAAGAAAATATTTCATTTAGACTTTGCTATTGGATAAAGATATTCCAAATCAATCATTTTGTCATTTTATATCTCTATTTTCCAAGAATATCTTATCATTTGTTTAAATGTGTCAGTTGGCTCAGGTGTTTGAGATTCACAGTAAAGTGTTTACTCAGTATGGTCCCGTGATATGCACTGTATAACAAATCTGAATGGGTGTGGTTGGCTTCGTTTTCCAGAACATGAAATGTATGAGGCCGTTTATCATGGATTCATTCATTGTTCAAACTAGAAAACTCTGTTACAAAATCATATGACTAGTTGCATTGCCCTGACAAAGTATTAGGCAAATATTGCCAGGGATCATAAGGGTACTCTTGGGGAAAGAGTCTGAATAGTTGGAAATATTCCCATATAGTTCAAGAAAAATAATTCACTGAAATCACAAAGTCTTGCTGAAAAATTACTAAATATGTGGTATTAACATATCAAGAATGAAAGTATTATAAATATTTTGTTATTTAATATCATCATAAATGACCTGGTACAAGCAAATGTATTCTATAAACAGATTGTTCGTTATTTCTGGCTGTACAAAACACATAATAAATTGTTGCAAATCAGATTTGCACATGGTTTAGCATCTGAATTCAAAAACCATTTTACTCTGGAATGACTTATTTAGTCACTCAGCCTACAAGAAGATACAGTGAATGACTAATAACTGTTCTAGATGCTGGACTACAAAGATACAAAGAAAACATCCTTACCATTAAGGTGCTTTCTGTCCACTGGAGTAAAATAAAAGCAAAAAATAATGCTATAATGAGATGTCTGTTGAAATAGAAGGGTAGAAAAGTTCAATGGAGGAAGTACAACAAGAATCCTCCTTAGAAATGAGGGATGGCTAGACTTATCTTGTTTGCTTTGAATACTTCATCAGGAAAGACCAATCACTAGAAAAGGACATCATGTTTAGTAGAGTGTCAGTGAAAATAAGGGAAACCCTCCATGAGATGGATTGATACAGTAGCTGCATACTGGGCTCAAACATACCAAAGATAGTGAGGATGGCACAGGACCAGACAATGTTTCATTCTGTTATACATAAGGTTGCCATAACTAACTTGATGCCAACTCCATGGCAACAAACAACAACCAAGGTAAAGTTCAGTGGAAGCAAAGAAGAAAGAAGGCGCATAAACTGACCCAAGATAATCAGGAAACACCTCAGCTTAGTGTAAAGAGTGAGTAATATACATATATGTATATATTTGTCTGTGTAGCAAGATTGGGAAGATCATTTAAAGCAAACAGAATAGCAGAAGTCATAAGACATGATGGCATGAAAAAACAAGACTAGAACATAAGGCGAGGGTAAGGAAGTAGCCTAAGTAAAGGATTTTAGATGTTATGCTTTAGGCAAGGGAGACCCAATGAAAAATTTTGAGAAGATGCACACATAGTGAGGTTTACTTGGAAAATCTCTACGGTAGCTCTACAAGCACTGGATTGCAGCAAGTGCCGTGGTTCTCAAAATCTATATACCTAAGAACCACCTGACTCCCACTCCTAGAGATTCTTATTCAATACGCCTAAACTGAGGCCCAAGAATTTCCATTTCTAACAAGTTCCCAAGTGATGCTTGTTGATGGGCTGTGAACCATACTTTGATTAGCACTGGAGTAGAGGCAAGGAAAATGCCCCAGTAGCAGTAAGGATGAAAAGAATGTGAAGAACAATAGGAAGCTTTGAAAACAAATAGTCCTTCTACCTCACTGAGATGTTTAAACCTCCTGTCTTTACACTGTCCTTCACCTCTACCCCAACTCCCTCCATTTCTCACTTTTGCTCTGACCTTGTTTAAATGATCAGGTGTCATCACTCCCTTGCATATAGGCTTACGACTTTGTTCCTCCTCTCTTCATTGCACTTAGTTTGATAAACAAGACTCCTGATTAAATCCAACCCTCTGACTACTGTTTAAAATTGTGTTAAGTATGTAATTTAACACACATTTGCCATTTCAACATTTTTTACATGAACAATTCAGTGACATTAATTATGTTCATCATGTTGTGCAATCCTTACCACTATCCCTTTCCAAATTTTCCTTAACAGATGCTCATTACTCCTTCTTTCCTCCTCCCTCCTACCCCTGGTTTTGCACAAACATTTAAAAATTCAACTATTAGCCCAAAGGCTGGCGGTTCAAACCCACCCAGAGGTGCCTTAGAAGACTGGCCTGGCAATCGGCTTCTGAAAAGTCACAGCCTTAAGAACGCTATGGAGCAGTTCTACTCTGCTAACTGACAGGCTAGTGGTTTGAACCCACCCAGTGGTACTGAGGAGGAAAGGCCTGGTGATCTGCTTCTGTTAAGATTATACCCAAGAAAACCTGATGGAGCACGGTTCTACCTTGCAATACATGAGATTGTCATGAGTTGGAATTGACTTGATGGCAATGGGTTTTTTTTTTTTTTTTTTAAGTTGGACCTTTCATTGGATCCCCAGGAACTGATCTTCAGGAAGTCCCTTGTGACTAGGCTCTTTGGGTGAAGTCACTGATTGCGCCCTCACTGCTGTCTTGGAAGTGTTGAGTCAGTCCTCTGGACTCTCGAGCTCAGCCTGACTTCTGTTGAGGCCCCTGTGGTAAAAGCCGGGACTTTGAACCAGTTCTTCCCAGTTCAGTCATGGCTGAGGAAGCGTCACTGGAACAGACCCTAATTTTTAAAATTTGGGTGAAATAGATCAATATCCAGAATGGGAAAAATTATGGACTTAAGCCTTGCTAGAAACTTAATCTCCCTCTCAGAAAACAAGGGCAGCAAATACCTTGCATAGCAACTAAATCTCTTGCTGGTGGGATTTTGAGCACAGTCGGAAACAGTAGTGCCCTGCTAAAAGACAGCGGCCAATTGCACCACGTGAATGTTGTCACTCTCCACAGTCCTGCCAATAATCCAATCTCATGCATCAAGCTCCTGAAAGGGCTCACTATGCCTCTTCCGAGTTTCCCATTCCAGGGTTGCAACCTGTAAATTTTCCCATTCTGGTTACCTGGCCGAATCACCCAAATTGTAAAAATCTGAGTCTCTTCTGGATTCGCTTCATCAGCCGTGACAGAACTGGTTCAAACTGTTTCAAAGCCCTGGTAAGAGCCATGGGCAGAATTTACACTGAATCCCTTTGCTTTTAGCTGCACCAGGAACTTTAATAACTGAGTCCATTTACATTGGCACAGAGTGTTAGCCAGATTATGGAGAGAAAGAAATCTATAATGTGGCATTTTAGTTCCCCAAATAAATTTTACCTCTCCTGTGTATTTGTGCAATAAACTATTTTTTTCACCACTTCTTGTATATTCAATCTATTGGATCAGTGTTTTTTGTTCTTTTTTTTTTTTCCTTAGGCATTTTTTCTCACAGTAATCTACCCTTTTTATTTTTTCAGAAAAGTTAATAAAACTGGGTGCTAGCAATGGGCTCTAAGTTGTGATTTAAATACCATTTACTAAAATAGTTTGCATACTGTTCATGCTTTTAAAATTTTTCATCTCTGCAAACAATACAAGAGAAAAATAACTACCGAATACCCCGAAGACAGCAGACAATATCAAAACATTTACAAAAACAAGGCAGGATGGTTCCAGTAGGTGTCCAAAATAAAATGCCAGATGACTTTCCAGTAGAAGAAAAGGTACTAGAACTATCTGATAGGGAATTGAAATCTCTAATACTCAGAATTATCCAAGAGTTGAAGCAAAAAGAGGACAAAAATGAGGAAAAAATAGACAAATTCATGGAAAATACAGACCAAAAAAATGGAAGAATTCAGGAAATAATGCAGGAACAAAATGCCAAAATAAATTCACAGCTAGAAATCATACAAAAACAACAATTAGAAATCCAAAAGATAAACAACAAGATTTCAGAAATGGACAGTGTCACAAAAGGGCTGAGGAGCAGATTTGAAATGGTGGAAGACAGGATCAGCGGAATGAAGACAAACACTTGGATAAAACTCTGAGAAAAACTCAGGAAAAAGAATGAAGAAAAATAAAGAGACCCTGAGAATTATGTGGGATACAATCGAAAGTAAAAATTTGCGAGTGATGTGAGTTCCAAAACAGGGGGAGAAAACAGAAAACACAGAGAGGATCATTGAAGAACTGCTGATAGAAAACTTCCTCATCATCATTAAAGATGAAAAGCTGGCCATCCACGAAGTTCAACGAACCCCGTATAGGATAGACCCCAAAAGAAAATCACCAAGGCATATCATAATCACACTCTCCAAAACCAAAGACAAAGAGTCCTGAGAGAAGCTTGTGAAAAACAAGAAGTCACATACAGAGGAGAAACAATTAGACTAAACTCAGATTATTCGGTAGAAACCATGCAGGCAAGAAGGCAATGGGATGACATATATAACACCTTGAAAGAAAAAAATTGCCAGCCAAGAATAATATATCCTGCAAAACTCTCATTCAAATTTGATGGTGAAATTAGGTCATTTCCAGATAAACAGAAATTAAGAGAATATGTAAAAACTAAACCAAATTTACAAGAATTACTAAAGGGAGACCTTCAATCTGTGAACAAACAACTTCAGCGCACAGGCTGAATCTAGGATGAAGGATCGTACTAGCCAGATACCATTCTAGGAAACGAACTCTCAAGGACTATCCAAAACCAAAAGAAATACAGCAGGGAATCAGAGCAGTTAATCTGTAAATGACAACAACATCAGAACAATAAAAGAGGGAATAAACGGTGTAGGTATAGAACCTTCTAATGGAGAGGAAGGCAAGGTGATACCAAGTAATAATAGACTGCTTCAAAGTTAGAAAGATAAGGATAAATTTCACAGTAACCACAAAGAAAGTTAACAAACATACTCATAAAAATAAAGAGGAAAAACATAAAGTCTCAGTAAAAACAAAACCTACAAAAACAAAAGAAATGAAAAAAAAAAAATCCACAAACAAAAGGAATTCAGCACAGGAGAGTAAAAGGAACAAAGAAAACATCAGCACCCCTAAAAAAAGCACTAAAAATGACTGCAGTAAACTCACACCTATCAATAATTACACTGAATGTAAACGGCCTAAATGTACCCATAAAGAGACAGAGAGTGACAGAATGGATAAAAAAACAGGATCCATCAATATGCTGTCTACAAGAGACACACCTTAGAAACAAAGATGTAAATTTATTAAAAATCAAAGGTTGGAAAAAAATATATCAAGCTAACAACTATCAAAAAAGAGCAGGAGTGGCAATTCTATTCTCAGATAAAATAAACTTTAAAACAAAATCTACCATAAAAGACAAAGAAGGGCAGTATATAATGATTAAGGGGATGATCCATCATGAAGACATAACCATAATAAATGTCTACGCACCCAATGACAGGGCTCCAAAATACGTAAAACAAACTCTTAACAGCACTGAAAAGAGAAATTGACAGTTCCACAGTAATAGTAGGAGACTTCAACACACCACTCTCTGTAAAAGACAGAACATCTAAAACTCAACAAAGATACAGAAGACCTAAAGGGCACAATCAGCCAACTTGACCTCATAGACATATATAGAACACTCCATCCAACAGCTGGAAAGTACACATTCTTTTCCAATGCACATGGAATGTTCTCCAGAATAGACCACATCTTAGGCCACAGAGCAATCCTCAACAAGATCCAAAACGTTGAGATAATTCAAAGTATCTTCTCTGACCACAAGGCCATCAAGGTAGAAATTAACAACAGAAAGAGCAAGGGAAAAAAAATTACTTGGAAACTGAATAAAATTTTTCATCTGTTGTCATAACTTTAATAATAAATGGCTGAGTATTTTTTAAAACTTAGAGTTTTAGGCGTCTCAAGAAGATTTCAACCTCAGTTTACAGGTTGTTTTTAAAATAGTTATTTTACTGTTAAAAAGTTAATTAAGAAACAAATAATTCCTGTTGATTTTTAATAGAAAATGAATGAATAAAATGAGTGAGTTTTCTTTTTTTCCTTGTCAAAATCAGTTAAACACTATTCTAACCTGTTTAACACACAGCATGTACACTCATCTTCACAATGATCCGAAAAGGTAGGGACTATTATAATGCCCGGTTTATGGATGAGGAAAACAAACACAGAAAGATTTTATGACTTCCCCCAAACCCTACAGTTAGTCAGCGGTGGAACTGTGATTTAAACTCAAGTTCTCTATTCCTGAACTCACTTGTCCAGAACTCCAGACGCTATGTTTGTGGTGGCTAAGCTGAACTACCTTCCCCGAGTAGAGTGGGACAGAAGAGAGATTCATTCTGGAGATTTGGAGGACAGAAGTGAAGGAGCAGCCATTTTGTAGCACACACATATTGTCACTTATCTGCTGGTGTAAGGGTAAATAAAACCAGTTCCTATGGAGTCAATTCTGACTCATAACGACCCCAAGTGTGTCAGAGTAGAACTGTGCTCCATAGGATTTTCAATTGCTGATTTTTTTGGAGTAGATCACCAAGCCTTTCTTCCACGGTGTCTCTGGGTGACCTTGAACCTCCAAGTTTTCGGTTAGTAGCAGAGCGTGTTACCTATTTGCACCACCCGGGGACTCCGTAAAGGTAAATACAAATCAAAATAAAAATTTTAATTTTTCTTGGGGCAAAGAAGGAAAGAGGCCCCCTCTTTTTATTATGGTGTTTACTTGAGGAAACCTGTAATTATTTTTTTCTCTGCCTCTTTTGAAATGTAAATAAATCTCTTTAAAAGGCTAAACAAACTTCTACTCAGTTTTACAACCCAAAAATGTTTCCTCAAGGACTGCAGTGTCATCTTTACAAACAGTAATCATTAAAGAAGCTAACACCCCTTTCTCCCAGTTTCTGTGGGAAGGTAGGGGCCTAACTTCAGTTGGCATCTTGCTCCAAGTTACAGAACTACCTCTGACTATGACTATGACGATAGGAGAAGTTTGTTTTTCCGTTGGGTAAAGGCAGTTAGCAAATACAGGTGGTTACCCCAATTACTAGATAACTTTAGGGTGAACTATATGTGAGAAATGGTGCACTTAAGTCCTCTTACATGAGGACTAATTATTGTTTATCTTAAGAACATATGTGAAATGGGTTGCATCTACTTGGCTACACAAAGGGTCAGATTTCTGTCTTTGCAATTTCTTTAGAGTGGATTGCCTGTCATGTCGCATCACTTTCTGCTTTAAACTTATTGAATAGTAAAATTGTTTTCTTTTTCTTCTACTTTTGTGAAGAGAATTTCTGGGTGAGCAGATTATCTGTCTATCTATCTATCTATCATCTAGCTACCTAGCTATCCATCGGAGCCCTTGTGGCACAGTGGTTAAGTGCTATGGCTGCTGTCCACAGTTTGAATTCACCAGCTGCTTCTTGGAAACCCTATGGGGCAGTTCTACTCTGTCCTATAGGGTTGCTATGAATTAGAATCGACTCGATGACAATGGGGTATCTATTTTATTTCCCCAACACTGGTTCACTTTGTTTGTGTGAGGCAGCCGTTGGGCTTACAACTTCTTCACTTTCCCCTGAATCCTCCTTCAGCTTCTCCAGCTTCTGGGCCAGATGTGGGCACCGGCTTCTGTAGAACACCTACACCACTAGGATCAAAGGCAGTAAGAAGTAACACTGATTTCAGTTTGCCCTCGGTCCTCCTGGGTTCCAGGTTGTGTTTGTGGATCCCAGCTTGTTCTTGGTCTCCAAATTCCCTTCCCAACTGCCTGTCCTGACTTCAGGTTCTAGCACCAGATGTGAAGACATCATTGTTACAAAGACTGCTTAACCAACCTCCACAAAGAGGAAGGTCAAATCCCCGTGACAAATCTCTTTATATACATACATCTCCTAGATGTCCTGCTTCTCTGACTGACCACTGAGTGAAACAACACTGCACTGTAAATCTGATCCAATTGAGATAATAAATACCATATGGGATTTTATTTCTTTTTTTTTAAAGTTGAATTACTCCTAGAGAGATGCCTTGTTTTGAATCAGGATTACTTTCTTTAGTTTTGTCTTATAAAGGAAACATGAATGAATGAATGAATTAGTGAATAAATTTATGAACATCTCTGACATTTGAAGCAAACATTTTTTGTTAATATATGAAATGCTACTGCTTTGTTATTTTAATATATCATCGCAAAGCAAGACCTTTCAATTTAGAAGAGTCATTTAAATTATAGCTTCTCATTCTTCATTTTCCTTACTAATAAAACTCCAATGAGAGGTCAAAGAGTCAAAGTCAATCCTGCATAGCACTTCTCTCATCTGCTCAGCTTCACCCCTCACATGCTCCTGGACCCGTATCCTGCCGTAAAGACAGATTCCTCAAGGGAACTAGGTAATAACACATCGTTTCACCTTTGCAGTGGCAGAAATCTGTTGGCTTTCCCTTTCTTTATTGTGGAGTCACCGTGAAGATGCATGAGCTACTTTGGTAAGTTGTTCTTCTTGAACAACATTGTACATTATCCCTTTAAGCACTTAACAACATAATCAACAGACAGCTAGTTGAAGCTAACCTGAAACAGGCTTAACCTGTACATTAATCTCAATAATTCTTCCATAATTTGAAAGGAAGGAAATGCCTCCCTAGAATGTATATATCTTTATTAAAATATACACCCTGCTCAGGGCCCAAAGAATTTCCTCTGAAGATGAGAGAAAGTAGCTGTTATCTATGAAATCATCTGCATAGGCTATCTTTGGTCCAACAACCTGAAACGAATATTTAGACATAAGCTGATGAAAGCAAATCAGAAAATTCACACATGAAATTACTCAGATGCTTATCATCATAAAGAATACATGTCTTCATCTCTGTTTAAATTAAAAAAAAAATTCATACTAGAATTTTTAATTGAGATTATATGTAAAGTGAGTTGAAACTGAAGAAAGAACATCTCTACCTCAATTCTTTGCGTAATTGATTTGATATACACACAAGTGGAGCTGATTGGTGGTTCAGTGGTAGAATTTTCACCTCTTATGTAGGAGGCCTGGGTTTAATTCCTGGACAATACACCTCATGTGTAGCCACCACTTATCTGTCAGGGGAGGCTTGTGTGTTGCTATGATGCTGAACAGGTTTCAGGGGAGCTTCCAGACTAGAAGGAAAGGCCTAGAGATCCACTTCCAAAAGCCAGCCGATGAAAACCCTATGGGTCACAATGGTCCAATCCCCAACCAATCATGGGGATTGGGGGTGGTGTGGGGCCGGGTGGTGTTTTGTTCCATTGTGCATGGGGTTACCATGAGCTGGGGTGCTGAATCCATGGCAGCTAACAACACTATGACTATGCAAAGGCATTTGACTGTGTGGATCATAACAAACTGTGAATAACATTGTGAAGAATGGAAATTACAGAACACTCAATTGTGCTTGCTTGGAACCTGTACATAGACAGTCTTAGTCATCTAGTGCTGCTATAAGAGAAATACCACAAGTGGGTGGCTTTAACAAAGAGAAGTTTATTCTCTCACAGTCTAGTAGGTTGCAAGTCCAAACTCTGGGCGTCAGCTCCAGGGGAAGGCCTTCTCTGTCAGCTCTGGAGGAAGGTCGTTGTCATCAGTCTTCCCTTGTTCTGGGAACATCTTAGCACAGGAACCTCAGGTCCAAAGGACGCCCTCTGCTCCAGGCACTGCTTTCTTGGTGGTATGAGGTCCCCATGTCTCTCCGCTCGCTTCTCTCCTCTATATCTCAAAAGAGATTGGCTTAAGACACTACCTAATCTTGTAGACCTCATCAGTATAACTGCAGGTAATCCATCTTATTGCATCATAGTGATAGCATTTACAACACACAGGGAAATCACATCAGATGATAAAATGGTAGACAATCATACAATACTGGGAATCATGACCTAGCCAAAGTGTCAGATATTTTGCTGGGTGCACAACTCAATCCATGACACAGACCAAGAGGCAGTCGTCTGAAAAGAAGGCCATACTGTGTGGTTTAAAATTGGAAAAGGTGTACAGCAGGGTATTCTTTCACCATACTTACTCTATATGCTAAACAAATAATCTGAGAAGCTGGGCTGTATGAAGAAGAACACAGCATTAGAATGGGAAGAAGATGAACAACCTGAGGTATGCAAATGACACAACCTTGTTTGCCATAATTGAAGATGACTTGAAGCATTTACTGATAAAGGTAAAAGACTACAGCCTTCAGTATGGACTACAGCTTAACATAAAAAAAATAATAATGATCCTTACAACTAGACCAATAAACATCATGATAAATGGTGAAGTCACTGAAGTTGTCAAGAATTTCATTCTAGTTGGATCAACAATCAATGCCTATGGAAGCAACAGTAAAGAAATCCCATGATGGCAAATCTGTAGCAAAAGACCTCTTAAAGATGTTAAAAAGCAAAGATGTCACCTTGATGACTAAGATGCACCTGACCCAAGCCATGGTATTTTCAATCATGTAATATGCATGAGAAAGCTAGACCGTAAAAATGGAAGATTGAAGAATTGATGAATTCAATTGTGGTGTTGGCAAATAATGTTGACTATACCATGGACTGCCAGAAGAACAAACAAATCAGTCTTGGAGGAAATACAGCCAGAATGCTCCCTAGAACAAGGATGGCGAGATTCTGTCTTGCTTACTTTGGACGTGTCATCAGGGGAAACCCTCAGCGAGATGGATTGACACAGTGGCTATAACAGTGGACTCAAACATAGGAAGGATTATGAGGAAGGTGCAGGACTGATCTGCATTTTATTCTGTTATACATAAGCTTGCTATGAGTCACAGCTGACTCAACAGCACGTAACAACAATAACACACAAATTTGTCAGTTCTATCATCAGAATGGAGCCCTGGTGGTGCAGTGGTTAAGAGAGTGGCTGCTAAAGAAGGTCAGCAGTTCGAATCCACCAGCTCCTTGGAAACCCTCTGGGGCAATACTACTCTGTCCTATAGGGTCATTATGAGTCGGAATCGACCTGACAGCAAAAGGGTTTTTTTTTTTTTTAATCATCAAAACGTGTCAGGAATCTGATTACTTCTTATCACCTGCACTATTAACACCATGGCCCAAGGCATCATCTTTTCTTACCTCTATTATTACAGTAGCCTCCTATCTGGTTTCCCTGCTCTGCCACAACTACCCTTTCGTTTGTACTCCACAATTGCCAGAGAGATCCTATTAAATCTGAGTCATATGGTCATCACCCCTCTGCTTAATGTGCATCAGTTACTGCTCATCTTACTTAAAGTAAGGGCCAAATATCTGACTGTGACCTGGATGTCTGCCCCACTCTCTTTGCTGACCATCTTCCAATGGCCACTCGAGACCTACTCTCTGCTTCTCTTCAGCCTTCTACCTGCCCCAGTGACTGATGGATGAGGAAAAATCAGTGAGCTCCCTTGCCCTCTACTTTCTGATTGGGTTTGACCAATGGGGAGCACCGGCTAAAGATCAAGGTGAAGAGAATGTGGGGGAGGTATTATTTATGCCTTGCTCCTTACAGAGTCACCTAGGCTGGGCTATGTCTCCCAATCTATGGTTTATCTTTCCAGGCAGCCCTCTCTGTGACTTTCTCTCCCCTCATTTTTCAGCTTAGGGATGGTAATAGTCTCACTGTTACTAGCCCCATGGTAATTACCTATCTCTTGTGTTTTTCATACACTTTGTATAAATAGACAGAGATAGGTAGCTACCTTTGAGTCAGCTCCAACTCATGGAAACCTTATGTACAACAGAACTAAATGTTGCCTGGTCCTGAGTTATCCTCACCATTGCTAGCATTTTTGAGTTCATCATTGAAGCTATTGTGCCAATCCGTCTCATGAAGGTTCTCCCTTGCCCTTGCTGGCCCTGTACTTCACTGAACATGATGTCCTCCTCCAGCGTTTGATCCTTCCTGATGACATGTCCAAAGCAAGAGAGTCAGGCAGTGTTCTGTTGTGATCCATAAATTATTCATTGACTAATTTTCAGAAATAGATAGCCAGGCCTTTCTTCCTATCTCTATAATTATCCTTTATTAAACTCTCCTCAATCACCCTAATTTGGGTACATGATTGACATGTATCCCCCTTGCCCCTTATCTTTCTGGTTTTATCTTCTCTTCCTCCTCCTTGCTGTTCCTTGAACACACTAAGCATGCTTCTGCCTCAGGGCCTTAGTACAATCTATTCCTTGTGTTGGAAAGATGCAACCCTTGATTGACTGAAGGCTCATGATTTTCTTCTGGTCACCTCCTCAGTGAGCTCTTCCCTGGCGAACCCTTCTTAAATTTCCAAATCCCCACTCCTTCCTAGCCCTTTCTCTGTCCCCTCCTTCTGCATTCTTATCACTGTCACACAGAGTATGCATTTTACTTAATTATCTTGATTGTCTTGTGTAAGTTCTGTAAGGGCAGGGGTTTTTATCCTTTTTTGTTTGCCACTGTATCCTCAATACCTAGATCAGGGTTTCACGTTGTAGATGTGCAATAAATATGAAGTGAATGAGTGAATGAGTGTTTTAAGTTAAAGTGAAATGAGACATCAGTCATAAAAAATTATTTATTTCTAAAGACAATAGCTCAGAAAGCATCTAAATGTTCAATGAGATGCAAGAATTGAAGCACCTAGAAAAGTTTCTGGCACAAGTTGCCTTACAAATTTCAAATAAAAAATAAATACATCTTAAAACTCACACTATTATACTATATTACGGAACTAGTAACTTTTCTCTCAACTGTATCTCTAATTATATTTATCTAGAGAAAGACTGGAGCCCTGGTGGCGCAGTGGTTAAGAGCTACGACGTGCTATGCCTGCTAACTAAAAAGGTCGGCAATTCGAATCCACCAGCTGCTCCTTGGAAACCCTATGGGGCAGTTCTACTCTGTCCTATAGGGTCACTATGAATGGCAACGGGTTTGGTATTGGTTTTTTTTAGAGGAAGATACCATTTGAAAGAAAGCCTTTCTTTGCCATATAAATTTCCCTCCTGTGAATAAAAAAGTGGTTCTACCAACAGTTGTTAAAAAATGCATTTTGAATTGTGTTTATTTTGACTGCTATTGGAATTTGCACCTCTTTTTTTCCCCCAGTTTATCCAGTGATGACAGTGTGATTTTTACATTTGCTGTTTAAAGCTACAGTGCCCCTTGTGATTCTCGTGAAGTGTTTGCCTCTCTTTACATGAAACAACCTGGAATCTCAGTCTCAATATCACAGATTCTGATTAATGGTTCTATGAAAGCCATATTGTCCTCATCTGTAAATACATGCAAAGCCAATCCATGGATTTTGTTTAAAAAATAGTGTACTTAATGTTTTAAAATGCTACGGTTGTTATCCTCAGAAATATGTCTTGTGATATTTTAATTCTTTCTATTATACAAATTTGTAACGGCATTGCTTGAAGGAACTTAACAAGATTCAAAGTAATTATTCTCATCCATCTCACTGAAGATATATAAATCTTACATTAAAGATTGTGCAAGTTATAGGAATATATTGGCCCTATAAAGTAGGTTTAGTGTTAGAAGGATTCAGATGAGGCATTGGAATAATAATTGAGAAAACCAAGTGATTTAAATTCGGTCTTAACAAGAGTGCTCAGCAAATCATTTTGCAGCCTTTTTCTGTCTGTGTTTATGTCTCCTCCATAAGCAGATTATGGTAATAGGTGCCAAGAGATTCAGATCACCAGCAGTCTGAGATAGGCGGTGGTTATTTTAAATTCTCTTCCTCTCAAAGGGCAGGCATCATAACCCAAAGTATTTCCATTATGATTCACTCATCAAAGGCAATGTGTGGCAGGTAGACTGTCTATCGATAATATGCAGTGAGTATTCATTTTGGACAAGCTCTGTAATATAGATTTGGAACAGAAAAGTAAATAAAAGAAGAATAAGATGTGATTCTTCCCCTTAGGTACTTGTACTAAAATCACATGTGCATTCCCATCCTCCTTCTCAGACACACACACGAGGGAGAGAGAAAATTCTCATTAGTCCAAACCCACTAAGTATAACTTATTCTTGAGACATGTGCTAGGTCCTAGGTCTTACTTTCACAAAGTAGATAAACAAACGCACATATATACAAACAAGACAACAAAACTGCCTTAATAAAATAATAGTTAAACTCTTCCTACTATTATAATCTCTAAGACTTCATTTTTTCACTCATAAGATAGGGATAATGAAAGTACTGATTATTATACATGCATGTAAGGATTAAACGAGATAAAGTAAAAAGATCATAGGTTGTGACCAGCACTCAATAAATAATAATTAACACTATTAGGAATAGTAACAGTTACAACAGCAAGTCTAACAGCCATAGCATTATTAAACAATTCATGAACTAGTATTGAGTACATTTTATATGCCAGACACTGTATTAACCAAAACTAAAAAATAAACCCGTTGCCGTCAAGTTGATTCTGACTTACAGCAACACTATAGGACAGAGCAGAACTGCTCCATGGGCTTTCCAAGGAGTAGCTGGTGGATTAGAACTGCTGACCTTTTTGTTAGCAGCCAGGCTCTTAACCACTGCGCCACCAGGGATCCTAGGCACTGGAAAAATGCAGATAAGTCACACATTATATACCCTCAATTAATTCTAAGTTTTCTGGGATAGCGTACATATAGACTCAAATGTACGAATACACAGAGATACAATTAGAGTGTGATAAAAGCTCTGATTACTTTTCATAAGAATATTTTATGAAAGCACATAGAGGATCATTACTTGGCAGATGCCACATATTTTCCGTCATTTTGACACCATCTGTTTACATCTAAACAAAATTTAATTAGAAACTATCTTTGCCTGTTTTTGACAAAATATCAACCATTGTTACTCTGTAAACTCCTTTGAGCTACACAGTCATCAAAAGTATTGGTCAGCCGCTATGTATAGAATTCTTTCTCAAAGCCACCTCTGCTTCAACATATGTTCATTTGACAGGAGACTAACATTCATATTGGTTATACAAATGACATTCCATTACAATGAATGTCCAACAAATGAATAGCATACAGTATTTTCTTAAAATGAAATTTTCTTGGAGCAGAAACTGTATGGATATAACCCATCACAACTGTGCAGAGTGTTATTACGATTACAACTGGATTTTCACTTCAATGTTTTGAGGCTAGATAATGAGATTCCACCGGTATGCGTGAAAAATACAAAATCGTATTTTACTTTTCTCATGTTCCAGCTACTTAAAAAAAATGCACAATAACATTATATTTTCTTAAATGAGTGAAATTAACAGCTGGAAAAATATTAACTTTACTAAGAACATTCCAATACCTTGGTTTTCCAGCTGCTACTTGCACAGATCACAGGTCATATACCACCCAATAAAAGTGTATATGTACAAAATAAACTGCACTTCCAGGGACATTGGAGTTATTTCCTAAACACATACTATCCTGTCATCCATTGCAAACATTTTCTTTTAGCAATAGACTTTTGTTAATGAGAGCATAGTAACAACATCTCTTTGTTTTTAACTTACTTCTTCAAAGTGAAATTTTATACAAAAAAATAATAATAATAATTACCTTGCCTTTAGGAAGCTGCTAAAATATCAGCTAGCAAAGGGATTTGGCAGGAGATGGAAATATTATACTATTTTTAGTCTTCCAACAGTAGGATAAGCAATTGATATATTCTTGCTGGGTGTCACATATAAGATGAACATTGTTTAGCAACAGAGGTCTGATTAATTCTTCCTAATTAGAAACTGAGTTATACATGCTACACAAAAATGATGATGGCAAATTTAAAATAGTCTTTAGAACCCACACGCGTTGTTGGTGTCTTACAACTTAATAATAAAATGACGGATAACCCAACTGAGAAAAACGGGGAAAGAATCCGAATAGACATTTCTCCAAGTAAGATATATAAATGGCAAATAAGCTCATGAAAATATGCTCTACCTCTCTAGTCATTAAGGAAATACAAATCAAAACCACGATGAGATACCAGTCTACACCCACTGAGATGGCTATAATAAAAACAGACACACAAAAAGTGTTAGCGAAGATGTGGAGAAAATGGAACCCTCGTATGTTGCTGGTAGGATGGTAAATTGTTGCAGCCACTTTGGCAGTTTGGCAGTTTCTCAAAATGTTAAACATAGACTTACCATATGAGCCAGGAATTTTGTTCCTAGGTTTATAACCAAGAGAAATGAGAACATATGCCCACATAAAACTTGTACATAAATGTTCAAAGAAGCATTATCATGATAGCCAAAATGGGGAAACAGTCCAAATGTTCATCAATTGATGAATGGATAATAAAAATATGGTGTATCAATAGAATGAAATATTATTCAGCAATAAAAAGGAATGAAATACTGATATATGCTACATGGATGAACCTTGAAAACATTACATGAGGTAAAAGAAGCCAGTCACAGAAGACCACATATGGCATGATTCCATTTGCATGATATATCCATAATAGGCAAATCTATAAAGACAGAAAATAGATTAGTGGTTGTCTAGGACTGAGGTGGAGAGAAGTGGGTATTGTAGTGTGACAACTAAGGGGTGCCATTTGTAACTATTGTGACTATGGATGCATAACTCTGTGAATATACTAAAAGCCATTGAGTTGTACAGATTAACTGGGTGGATTGTACGGGATGTAAATTAATGACACAGTACCAAGCAGTGTTTCTTTCTATTGTTCATGGGGTTGCCATGAGTCAGGGGTGGACTCAAAGGCAGCTAACAACAACAACAAAGCTGAAAATACCTACATACATACATAAACAGACTAACTAGTCTGTAGAAGGCTTTGCGAGAATTCCTTTCCCCATGAACATCAGTTCCTTTTTCTCTAACATGGTTGGAATGAAGAGTCATGTGATCTAGGTCAGTGATTTACAAACTGTTTTAATTGTGCAATATTTAAGAATCCTACTTTTTATGGAACTCAAATTTTAAAATAGAAAAAAGCGACACCTTTAAACTAAAAATTTGTCTCATAATATCAGAATTATTACATTTACTTATTATAAAAACATTCAATTAATGAATGAAGCTATTGTAATAACACAAATATTGGAAATTAAAAGCTGTGAATGACCGAGACAATCTTATATCAGCATCAGGAATTATTTTATTTCTATAATTTGTTTTGGTTGAACAGTTCCAAGAAATTCTGACTTATACAAATAAATAGTTGCAAATGGCACCAATGTTTGAGCAATTTGATTTGTAGCTCTTATGTCTTCTTAATTAAATGATTCCAGAAATTTGAAAGAATTTTTTTTCAAAATCTCAAAAACTATTTATATTCTTAAATACAAAAGTTGAATCAAAGTACACCAACTTATAATAAACATTAAAACTTTTTAGAATACAATATTATCAAGGTGATCAATATTTTGTATTTACTTGCTATTCAACAATTTATTATTAACTGTGGTTATGGTACGTATCAAAAAATGTGTGCATGAACCTTACCTGAAATTCAATTGAGTGTGAACATGTATGCCACAATAGAATATTCATCTTCATAGTTTTTTTTTGTGTAGTCTTCAATTCAAAATAATGCTTGTAGTAAGTTGTACCCTTTCTAAATACAGGCATACGTCAGAGACATTGTGAGTTCAGTTCCAGACCATCACAATAAAGTGAATATGGCAATAATGCAAGTCACATGAATTTTTGGTTTCCCAGTGCATATAAAAGTTATATTTCTACTCTGTCTGATAGGGTCACTATGAGTTGGAATCAACTCGATGGCAACGAGTTTGGTTTTTGGCGGTTTGGTAGTCTATTAAGTCTGCAATAGCATTATGTCTAAAAATACAACGTACACACCTTAATTAAAAAATATTTTATTGCTAAAAAATGCTAACCATCATCTGAGCCTTCAGCAAGTCATAATCATTTTGCTGGTGGAGGGTCTTGCCTCAATGTTGATGGCTGCTGACTGATCAGGGTAGTGGTTGCTGAAAGTTGGGGTGGCTGTGGCAATTTCTTAATATAATAAAACAATGAAGTTTGCCACATCGATTGCCTCTTCTTTTCACAAAAGATTTCTCTGTAGCATGTGATTCTGTTTAATAGCACTTTACTGACAGTATAACTTCTTTCAAAATTGGTGTCAGTCCTTTCAAGCCCTGCCACTGCTTTATCAACTAAGTTTATGTAATATTGTAAATCCTTTGTTGTCATTTCAACGTTCACAGCATCTTCACCAGGAGTAGATTCCATCTCAAGAAACCACTTTCTTTGCTCATCCATAAAAAGCACCTCCTCATCAATTAAACTTTTATCATGAGTTTGCAGCAATTCAGTCACATCTTCAAGCTCCGCTTCTAATTCTAGTTGTCTTGCTATTTCCACCACATCTGCAGTTACTTCCTCCATTGAAGGTCTTGAGCCCCTCGAAGTCATCTATGACGGTTGGATCAAATTCTTCTAAACTCCTGTTAATGTTGCTGCTTTGATCTCCTCCCATGAACCACAAATGTTCTTAATGTCATCTAGAATGGTGAATCCTTTCCAGAAGGTTTTCAATTTACTTCACCCAGATCCATCAGAGGAATCACTATCAATGGCATCTATAGCTTTATGAAGTGCATTTCTTAAATAATAAGACTTGAAAGTCAAAATTACTCCTGAATCCATGGGCTGCAGAATGAACGTTGTGTTAGCAAGCATGAAAACAACATTAATATTCTTGTAGATCTCTATCAGAGCTCTTGCATGACCAGGTACATTGTCAATGAGCAGTAATATTTTGAATGGAATCTTTTTTTCTGAGCAGTAGGTCTCAACAGTGGGCTTAAAATATTCAGTAAACCATGGTATAAACAGATGTGCTGTCATCCAGGCTTTGTTTTCTATTTGTAGAGCACAGGCAGAGTAGATTTAGCATAATTCTTAAGGGTCTTAGGATTGTTGGAATAGTAAAGGAGCACTGGTTTCAACTTAAAGTAACCAGCTGTATTAGCCCCTAACGAGAGTCAGCCTGTCCTTTGAAGCTTTGAAGCCAGGCATTGACTTCTCTCTAGCTATGAAAGTCTTAGATGGCATCTTCTTCTAATAGAAGGCTATTTCTGAAAATCTGTTGTTTAGTGTGGCCACCTTCATCAATTATCTTAGCTAGATCTTTGAGTAACTTGCTGCAGCTTCTACATCAGCACTTGCTGCTTCACCTTGCACTTTTATGTTATGGAGACGACTTCTTTCCTTTAACCTCATGAACCAACCTCTGCCTGCTTCAAGTATATCTTCTGCAGCTTCCTCACTTATCTCAGCCTTCATATAATTGAAGAGAGTTAGGTCTTTGCTCTGGATTAGGCTTTGGCTTAAGGAAATGATGTGGTCGGTTTGATCTTCTATCCAGACCACTAAAACTTTCTCCATATTAGCAATAGGGCTGTTTTGCTTTCTTATCATGTGTTCACTGGAGTAGCACTTTTAATTTCCTTCAAGAACTTTTCCTTTGCATTTACAACTCGGCTAACTGGTGCAAGAGGCCTAGTTTTCCACCTATCTCAGCTTTCAACATGCCTTCCTCACTAAGCATAACCATTTCTAGGTTTTGATTTAAAGTGAGAGAGGTGCAACTCTTCTTTTCACTTGAACACTTAGAGGCCATTGTAGGGTTATTAATTGGCCTAATTTCAATAGTGTCCTGCCTCAGGAATAGGAAGGCCTGAGGAGAGAGAGATGGGGGAATGGCTAGTCGATGGAGCAGTCAGAACACGCACAACATTTATCAGTTAAGTTCGCCATCTTATATGGGTGCAGTTTGTGGCACCCTAAAACAATTAAAATAGTAATATCAAAGATCACTGATCATAAACCACCATAACAGATATAATAACAATGAAAAAATTGGAAATTTTGTTGAGACTTTCCAAAATGTGACAGAGACATGAAGTGAGTACATGCTGTTGGAAAAATGGCACTGATAGACTTACTTGATGCAGGATTGCCATAAATCTTTTGAGTCTCTGGGAATCTCAAAAAAGTGAAGCCCAGTAAAATGAGGTATGCCTGTAATAATTAGTACTAAACATGATACACGTGTGTGCATGCACACACACACGTGCGCGCACGCGTGCGCATGCACACACACACAGATGAGAGAGCAGGAATAGCTTTATTCTGATGTTCTCATACTCAGAAAATAGTCAAACAGAACCAAAGTTATCATATTGGAAGTCTCCAATATTTAAAAATTGTCACTTAATACATTTGAAGTTGTGCCTTTTTAAAATTATAATTTAAAAATAATGAAAAAGATATAACTTACTATTGTAATTCTAATTAAATGCCTTATGGGATTGCTACAATGACCGTAAGCATAACTTTCATAGAGCAGACTTTGAAAACCACTGGGATAGATGTTTCTTTCACATCTTGACTTCTGTTGTTTTATTATCTTAAGCAAGAGTAGAATGTTTTTGACAGTTTGCATAAATTATTTAAAACGTTGATGTCATCTATAAAAGATTTTTGGATTACTAAACCCCAATGTGTGGTTTCTTCCAAAGACCACAGAGTCAAAGGGGGAGAAAACAATAACTAGTAAGTTCTATTTTTCCTTTCACCCTTGTAGTTTCTGTTTCATCTACCAGGAACGCTTTTCCTGGTGCACAGAATTGACTCCTTTTATCCTTTAAATCTCCATTAGGATGACAAATCCTCAAAAAGGCTGCGCCTGACCAGAGAATCCAAAGTACTCTAGGAATGTCTAATTATTAGACAAGTACTATGTGTCTATAACCATATTAGCAAACTTGTAGCTCCTTGTCAACAGAGAATATATCTTGTTTATTTCTATTCCCGCTCCTGCTCCCCATGTTGTACTCACAAGCCCATTGCTACACACACAGACTTAACATACTACTAAAAATATCATAGCCCTAGAAGCATATTTAGGGCCAGACTTTTTGATATAACAGATATTTTAGAGATCAGAGTGTCATACACTAATTTTACAAGGCAGGAGATAAAAAACCAGAGAAATTAGATCACCTCGTCAATGACTATAGATAGGTATTGGTGTAGCCGAGACTAGGACCCAAGTCTCAAAGCTTATGATTATTACACTTTCTAACACATCAAACTGTCTATAACATGTTAATGCTTTATCATGTAAACAATATAGAAATGGTGTGGTCTTGTGTGTTTGCATGCGAATGTATCGCTGAATATAGAAAAGTGGTGTTTGTGTGTGTGTGTGTTTTGTGAACGTATTTCTATCATTTCTATTATATCTACGTATGTATGTGTATTTATATAATAATGTATTATATATATGCACTTACATTTGTAAACATATATATGAGAATTTTATCATATACAATCCATATTTATTATCTATTTAGATTATTTTTAATCTCAAAATATAATATGCCTTCATTGAGATTTAATAAGTTAGCATGGTAACTAATAAGTTTATGTATCTAATTAGAGTCAGCTACCTAATAATTACAGAATACAGTCCTCATGTAATAATTATTACTAAGTCAAAACGTGCACTTGACAAGATTTTATGAAGTCCTATATTTAAAGTCAGATAAATATTAATTTACTCACAAAGTATATTGAGTGTTTAATGTTTGCTAATGTATTAGGACACCACTCATCTGTCAGTTTGTTGTACTGTGGTGGCTTGCATGTTGCTGTGATACTGGAAGCTATGCCAACAGTATTTCAAATACCAGCAGGTTTACCCATGGTGGACAGGTTTCAGTGAGCTTCCAGACTAAGACAGACTAGGAAGAAAGACATGGTGATCTACTTCTAAAAAAACTGGCCAGTGAAAACCTTATGAATAGCAGTGGAACATTTTCTGATATAGTGCCATAAGATGAGCGCCAATGGTTGCAAAGCATTCAAAATATGACTGGGGAAGAGCTGCCTCCTCAAAGTAGAGTTGATCTTAATCATATGGATGGAGTAAAGTTTTGGGGACCTTCATTTACTGATTTGGCACAAGTCAAAAAGAGAACAGATGCAAACAAACATACATTAATAATTGGAACGTGGAATGTGTGAAGTATGAATCTGGGAAAACTGGAAGTTATTAAAAATGAAATGGAACACTTGAAGATCCTAGGCATTAGTGAGCTGAAATTGATTGGTATTGATAATTTTGAATTGGATAATCATATAGTCTACTCTGCCAGGAATGACAAACTGAAGAGAAATGGACTGACATTCATTGTCAAAAAGAACATTTTAAGATCTATCCTGAAGTACAACACTGTCAGTGATAGGATAATATCCATACGCCTACGAGGAAGAACAGTTAATATAACTATTACTCAAATTTATGCAATAACCACTAGTGACAAAGATGAAGAAATTAAAGATTTTTACCAACTTTTGCAGTCTGAAATTATCATACATGCAATCAAGATACATTGATAATTACTGGTGATTGGAATGTAAAAGTTGGAAATGAAGAAGGATCAGTAGTTGGAAAATATGGACTTAGTGATAGAAATGATGCAAGAAATTGTATGATAGAATTTTGCAAGATGACCTATTCATTGGACATACCTTTTTTTCAACAACATAAACAGCAAATATACAGGTGTACTTGCCGGGTGGAATACACAGGAATCAAATCGACTACATCTGTGGAAAAAGATGATGGAGAGGCTCAATATCATCAGTTAGAACAAGACCAGGGGCCAACTGTGGAACGGACCATCAATTGCTCATATGTAAGTTCAAGTAGAAGCTGAAGAAAATTAAAACAAGTCCATGAGAGCCAAAGTACAACCTTGAATAATCCCACCTGCGTTTAGAGACCATCTCAAGAACAGATTTGACCCACTGAATACTAATGACCAAAGACCAGACAATTTGTGGGATGACATCAAAGAAATCATACATGAAGAAAGCAAAAGGTCATTAAACAGACAGGAAAGAAAGAAAAGACCAACTCAGATGTCACAAGAGACTCTGAAACTTGCTCTTGAACATAGATTAGCTAAAGCAAACAGAAGAAATGATGAAATAAAATCGCTGAACAGAAGGTTTTAAGAGTGGCTCGAAAAGACAAAGTATTATAATGAAATGTGCAAAGATTTGGAGTTAGCAAACCCAAAGAGAAGAACATGCTCAGCATTTCTCAAGCTAAAAGAACTGAAGAAAAAATTCAAGCCTCCAGTTGCAATATTGAAAGATTTTATGGGTAAAATATTGAATGATGCAGGAAGAATTAAAAAACATGGAAGGCATACACAGTCACTATCTCAGTTATCTAGTGCTGCTCTAACAGAAATACCACTAGTGGATGGCTTTAACAAAGAGAAGCTTATTCTCTCACAGTCCAGTAGGCTACAAGTCCAAATTCAGGACATCAGCTCCAGGAGAAGGCCCTCTCTCTCTGTCAGCTCTGGAGGAAGGTCCTTGTGATGCGTCAGTCTTCCCTTGGTCTGGGAGCTTCTCTGCGCAGGAACCTCAGATCCAAAGGATGCATTTTGCTCCCAGCACTTCTTTCTTGATGGTATGAGACTCCCATGTGTCTCTGCTCACTTCTCTCTTTTATATCTCAAAAGAGATTGGATTAAGACACTATCTAATTTATAAACCTCATCAGCATAACCTCATCATAGTAATAGAATTTACAACACATAAGGAGATCCCGTATAACCTCATCAGAGTGATAGAGTTTACAACACATAAGGAAATCACATTGGATTAGGCAATCATACAATACTGGGAATCATGACCTAGCCAAGTTGCTACACACATTTTTTGGGGGACACAATTCAATCCATGACAGTCACTATACCAAAAAGAATTTGTTGATGTTCAACCATTTCAGGAGGTAGCATATGATCAAGAACTGATGGTACTGAAGGAAGAACTCTAAGCTGCACTGAAGGCATTGGTGAAAAATAAGGCTCCAGGAATTGACGGAATACAATTGAGATGTTACAACAAATGGATGCAACACTAGAAGTGCTCACTAGTCTATGCCAAGAAATTTGGAACACAGCTACCTGGCCAATTGTGATGGTTAAAGTTTTGTGTCAACTTGATTCTCAGTGGTTTGGCTGTTATGAGGTAGTTTGGCAGCTATGTAATGATGTAATCACCTCCATGATGATAACTGATATGAGCAGACAATCAGTTGAAAGGGAGTTTCCTTGGAAGTGTGGCCTGCGTTGAATATATGTAGACTTTGTGGAATAGCTTTTGCTGGCTCTGGATCCTGCATCTGACCTCTGGTTCTTGGGCCTTGAGTTAGTAGTTTACCTGTCAGTCTTGGGATTTGTTGGTCTCCACAGCCTGTGAGCCAGAGGCCTGCCATCTGGCTTGCTGATCTTGGGTTCTTCAGCCCTATAGCTACTTAAGTCAGAAGCCTCCAACCTGACTCATGGACTTGGGACATTCCAACCTCTACAACCAAGTGAGCTATTTCCTTGATATAAATCTCTCTCTCACTCTCTCTATACATATACATATACATACATGTACACGTACACATACACACACACACACGCACATATATATAAATGCTCCACTGGTTTTTCTTCTCTAGAGTACCAAGCCTAAGATATTTGATATTGAGAGTGGTTCTAGAGAAACAACACTGTAAGGATGAGTTTTCTAAATTGGTTCTCAAGTCTGGATAGTCTTAAAGATGTTGATGATTCTACTTCCAGTTGCAAAGAGGGCACTGCTAATCCATGGTGTGAGGTGGCGGTAGAAATACATAAAATATCACCACCAATAGATCACGTATTGGTGAGAGGTGAGGCTCTGGGTGACTGCATGTTTGATAACTTTCTACAGTTTTGTCAGAATGGAAAGTATAAGGAAAGTGATTTGTTAGTCCTACTTTTGCTAAACAAAGTAGTGAAAGAAAGAGATGTGTTCAGGGCTTCAAGTCACAGCTCAAGCACCACACAAACGACCTCAAATTTGCCACTAGTTCCCTGAAAGAAAGCCTTATTTCTTGCAGTAACAGAGCTGATATTGCTGAAAACCAGACTCAGAGTCTTATCATAAAAGTGGCTGAATTACAATGCCAGTTGAATTTCCTACGTTGAATAGTGTCTGAAGTTAAAGTGAGGGCATTGATTAGGAAGAAATGGGATCCAGAAACTTGGGATGGGAACATATGGGCATATAATCAGGAAGCTGTGGACACTGAGCCCCTAAAATCCGTTGAATTACTCCTGCCAACAGAACCAGCCCTCTCACTCCCATTTGAAGAGATTATTCCATCTTTGCCTGCTAAACCACCCTCCCCAGTAAGACCATTATACCCTTCACCCTTATTGATGAGATTAACTCAGATGTCTCTGAAGATCTTTGAATGAGTCATCCTCTGGAGAGGTAGCTAAGTCATAGCCTGGGGCATTGCCTGAGGAAAATGCCTTACAAGACCTTGGTGAATATTCTCAGAACATATCCTTACCACCCATTTTTTTTCTAGACCTATAACTAGACTTAAGGTCCAGTGGGCCCGTAAAGGTGAAGTACAAAGCATGATCAGGAGGAGATATGCTACACTCCAAAAGAACTGCTTGAGTTGTCTAATGTATACAAACAGAAACATGGGGAATATGTGTGGGAATAGCTATTAAGGGTGTGGGATAATAGTGCAAAGAGCATAAAGTTGGATCAGTCTGAGTTTATTGATACAAGCCCACAAAGTAGAGATTCTTCATTCAGTGTTTCAGCTTGAGAGGTTAGGAAAGGATCTAATAGTTTATTTGGTTGGTTCTCTGAAGCATGGATTATGTGGTGGCCTACACTAAATGAAGTTGCAGAACCAGGCCTGCCTTGGTATACTGTAGAAGGAATCCAAAGGCTTAGGGAAATTGGCATATTATAGTAGATTTATCAGGTTAGACCCACAGACCCACACATGGAGTGCCCAGAGGACTCACCTTTTACCACAATGTTGAAGCACAAATTTGTGAAGGGAGCCCCAGCATCCTTGAAGACTGCTGTGATTGCTATCTTATGCGTGTCAGATTTGACAGTGAGAACTACACTAACTAAATAAAGACACCTAACTGGAATGGGGCTGATTGGGCCCCAAGGTGATAGGGGCCAAGTAGCAGCACTTCATCGCCAAAGACAAAGTGGGCGTCTTTATAGTAACAGACAGCAGAGACAAAAAAGTAATCGGAATAATCTGACTCGTACGGACTTATGGCACTGGCTACTTAGTCATGATGTCCTTAGAAGTGAAATACATCAGAAATCTCTAAATATTTACTTGATCTGTACTAGTGGAAGAATTCTAGATCAAGTGAATGGCAAAGGCATTTGACTGCACAGATCATAACAAATTATGGATAACATTGTGAAGAATGGGAATTTCGGAGCACTTAATTGTGTTCATGCAGAACCTGTACGTAGACCAAGAGGCAGTTGTTCCAAGAGAACAAGGGGATACTGTGTGGTTTAAAATCAGGAAATGTGTGCATCATGGTTGTATCCTTTGACCATACTTATTCAATCTGTATGCTGAGCAAATAATCCAAGAAGCTGTGATAGCCAATGCAGCCAGCAGCTGCTTAGCCATTATCAAGCAAGACTTGCTCCTCCTGTCCGTTATCAAGCAAAACTTTATGTGGTAGACAGCACTGTGTGTAGCTCAATTAGCAGCTACTCAGCCATTACCATCCAGGACCTGCTCCCTCCTGTCCATTGTCCTTAAAGACCCTGAACGCTGCGTGTGGCTCAGTTACTGCCTTAAACTAGTCAAACCCGGCTTACTGGCCTCAAAAAATGTAAGATCTCTGCCCAGTGCAGGACTTATCTGCCATTTTCTGTATATACTAAGGGAAAAAAATGCAATTTGTCTTACTGCGCCTGTATGCCATGATAACCTCTGTAGTCCATAATGTTTGTACGTACTACTTTGTGAAAGATGGTATAAAAGGTTCTGCCTCCCTTTGTTCAGAGAGCTTGATTTGAGGTATAAACCTCCTTGCTCCTTGCCTGTGCACTTGCAATAAATGCTCTTCCTCCCTTCTAACCTCAGTGTGTCTTTATTGAGGAGAAGCTGCACTGAGCAGGATCTGCTTAGGGTAACAGCTGGACTATATGAAGAAGAAAGAGGCGTCAGGATTGGAGGAAGACTCAGTAACAGCCTGCAATATGCAAATGACACAACCTTGCTTGCTGAAAGAGAAGAAGACTTGAAGCATTTAGTGATGAAGATCAAAGACTGCAGCCTTCAGGATAGATTAAACCACAACATAAAGAAAACATAAATCCCCACAACTGGACCAATAAGCAACATCATGATAAATGGAAAAAAGATTGAAGTTGTCAAGGATTTCATCTTACTTAGATCCACAAAAATGCCCATGGAAGCAGCAGTTAAGAAATCAAACGATATACTGCAATGGGCAAATCTGCTGCAAAAGACCTCTTTAAAGTGTTGAAAAGCAAAGAAGTTATTTTGAGGACTGTCTTAGTTATATAGTGTTGCTATAACAGAAATACCACAAGTCCATGGTTTTAACAAACAGTTTATTCTCTCACAGTCTAGTAGGCTAGAAGTCTGAATTCAGGGCACCAGCTCCAGGAGAAGGCTTTCTGTCTCTGTCAGCTCTGGAGGAAAGTCCTTGTCATCAATCTTCTCCTGGTCTAGGAGCTTCTCTGTGCAGGAACCCTGGGTGCAAAGGATGCGCCCTGCTCCAGTTGCTGCTTTCTCGGTAGTCTGAAGTCCCCATGTCTCTCTGCTCACTTCTCTCTTTTATATCTCAAAAGAGATTGGCTCAAGACACAGTCCAATCTTGTAGATTGAATCCTGCCTCATTAACATGACTGCCACTACTTTCATCTCATCAACATTATAGAGACAGGATTTACAACACATAGGAAAATCACATCAGATGACAAAATCATGGACAATCACACAATACTGGAAATCATGATTCAGCCAAATTGATACACATATTTCTGGGGGACACAATTCAATCCCTGACAAAGGCTAAGGTATGTCTCACCTAAGCCATGGTATTTTCAATTGCCTCATATGCATTCGAAAGCTGGACAATGAATAAGGAAGACCAAGGAAGAATTGATGCATTTGAATTATGGTGTTGGCAAAGAATATTGAATGGACCCAGAAGAACGAACATGCCTGTCTTGGAAGAAATACAGCCAGAATGAAGCAAGGATGACAAGACTTCATCTCACATACTTTGGACACATTATCTGGAGGGACCAGTCCCTGGAAAAGTACATCATGTTTGGTAAAGTAGACGGTCATCGAAAAAAAGGAAGACCTTCAACAAGATGAACTGACACAGTGGCTGCAACAATAGGCTCAAAGATAGCAACGATAGTGAGGATGATGCAGGACTGGGCAGTGTTTTGTTCTGTTGTGCATAAGGTCACTACAAGTCAGAACCTACTCATGGTCACCTAACAACAACAGTGTATTAGGGGAAAGATAAGGAAGTAAAATTAATCAGGTGTGCTTCCTGGTGTCAATAGGAAATAGAACATTGGAGAAGATGGCCATGGGAAAAAATCTAATATGAACCAAATGAGTTAAGAGCTCTAATAAATGGAAAGCAAAGTGATGGAACCCAAAAGAGTTATATTAATTCAGACCAGAAAGACCCAAGAAGACTTAATAGAAGAAGAGCTATTTGGGCAAGAGTAGTATTAGTATATGAAAATAAAATTCTGATTTTATTACTTAAAAATTCTGTCTTCCACTAATTATTAAAAACCTTCATTTCCAGTCTGGCTTTATGGTATTTTACAATACTTAGATTTATATCTAATAACCTAGAGTAATTACTTACAGAATCATCCTGGGAAATAAATACAAAGTTGGTTGATTATAATCACTTTTTAACCAAATATAATTAAAAGTCAAAAAATACAATTTATTTACTGAGCACAGAAGAAGCTCAATAGAAATCTGCAGGGATCATCTTTTTATCATGCAGTTCTCAACATGCTCATCATTATAACATTCCCTGTACAAGGACCAAATATAATAAACATGACAATAGGATGGAGCAAATTATAGAAAAGAAATACTGACCCAAATGTGATTGAGGGTTGAGCTTACTTGAGCTGAGTCTTTTAAAATATACGATTGCCCCTTCCTGTGAGTGTTGTATACTAAATCTTGCCTTGATTTATGATGTTGAAAACTTTGGAAGACATACACTCAGTCATGGCTGAATAGCTCACTAATGTACTATATCCCTGATGAACCAACCAATTTAATAACTTTTCCAATGCCAGGATTTGAACAAGGTAGTCCCTCATTGACATTCCAGGGCAATAGCTAATAACAATTAGATTTCATTGTAGCATTGTATCTTGCTATTGTCATACCAAGAAGAGATGCTTTTCTTATAATCCATAGAATTGACATAAATGTAAATGTTAGGTCAACCCAACAAATAAGTGGTCCATGGACCCTCATTGCCAGAAATTAGCACAAATCTATCTCATTGTTGTATATTGTTTTTCCATGCCATTTATTTTCTAGTCTTTGAATAGACTCCAGCATTTTTCGGTTTTGAAAGCTTGTCTCCTATTTGGCAAAATCTTTCATCCTCTGGCAAACATATTGTTCTTTTAACATCATCCCTTTAGAGCCTAAGTAACTAAACATGATGCTATGTGCAGACAGTCTACAACTTGTGTGTCAGTTTGTCAGACTATAGTGGCTTGCATGTTGCTATGATGCTGGAAGCTATGCCACTGGTATTTTAAATATCAGCAGGGTCGCCCATGCCGTGGAGAGGTTTCAACAGAGCTTACAGACTAAGCCAGACAAGGAGGAAAGGTCTTTGATCTACTTTTGAAAATTAGCCAATGAAAACCCTATGGATCACAACAGAATATTGTCCGATATAGTGCTGGAAGATGAGACCCCTAGGTTGGAAGACACTCAAAATATACAGTGGCAGAAATAACGGACTTGAGCATACCAACAATCATGAAGATGGCACAGGACTAGGCAATGTTTCGTTCTGTTGTGCATGGGGTCGCCATGAATCAGAGTTAAGTCAATGGCAAGTAACAACAACAATAGTGCAGACAGCGTGGATAGAAAACTCAGAGTTATTTTAAGTAGTGGAGATGTTAGAATCTAAAACTGTTAAGGTGTCGAATTAAAAAAAAATTCAATTCATACTTCTGTCCATATACAGCAGTTGCTTTGGTAATTCAACATTAATATCTAAAAGCTTCTAAGGATATTAAAGAAAATAACCTCATTGCAATGAATTGTTTGGGTCTAGACAAGATAGGGTTGAATTTATACTTGTAGCTATAGATGGCTAGGAAAGATCATCTTAAATTCGAGTGGTTATCAAAGTAATTGAATATGGGTATTGCATATGAACATAGTGTTGAATGGGTTTTTGGGAATTCCTTTAAAGTTACATTGGCCTTTTCTGAAAAGATGGTAAACCAATACAGCCTGCTTCTACCAGCCCTGGTACCTACCCTGAAGGGAGACTCCATAGAGAAACAAAGAATTTGATGGACCCTAGACACTAACATTAAGATTCCTGGGTGGTGCAAATGGTTAACATGCTCTGTTGCTAACCTAAATGATGGAGGTTGAGTCCACCCAGAGGAACCTTGGAAGAAAGGCTTGGCAATCTACTTCCAAAAAAATTAGCCGTTGAAAACCCTATGGAACATACTTCTACTCTTATACACATGAAGTTGCCATGAGTTGGCATCAACCTTGATAGCAACTGGTTTGACACTAACATTAACTGTGAAAACCTCTTAGAGATCAAAGATAGTTGAATCTCAGTGCGAGAGAAACTAGCAACTCAAAATTCAGGCTGGGGAAGAACTCTACAGTGCTCTCCCCTCTACTTCCCATTTATACTGGGTAAACCAATACCTCTGCTATTAGCGCTGAAAGACAGAAAGCACAAAAAGAAACAAAAACAACTTGACTAGCCTAGCTAGAGCCACAGAATGTAGGGTAATAAATTTGGGAAAAAATTCCCAGAGGAGCAGCAATTCTTGGGTGCATGGAGTTCACTCCTGACTCATGGTGACCCCCATGCCCAATGGAAGGAAACTTTACCCCATCCACATGATTGGTTGCAGGTCAGACCATTGTGCTCCATAGGGTTTTCATTGGCTGATTTTCAGAAGTTGGTCGCCAGAACTTTCTTCATAGTTCATCTTAGTCTGGAAGTTTTGCTGAAAGCTGTTCA
The DNA here is from genome assembly GCA_030035585.1 of Dugong dugon. NCBI lineage: Eukaryota > Metazoa > Chordata > Mammalia > Sirenia > Dugongidae > Dugong > Dugong dugon. The sequence goes on from CM057461.1 coordinate 87,903,208, forward strand.
GCATCATAGCAACATGCAAGCCTCCACTGACAGATGGGTAGTGGCTGTAGATGAGGTTCATTGGCCAGGAATAGAACTGAGTCTTCTGAATGGAAGGAGAGAATTCTACCACTGAACTATCAACTAACTCATACTTACTGAATTAAAAACTCTGAGGGTGGGATTCAGTAACTGGTATTTTAACAAGCCCTCCAGTTACTTCTCATACACACTCCATTGAGAACTACTGGAGTCCAGCTGGAGTGAGGGGTGGTTAACAACAGGCACAAGCAGGCTTCCGGCAGTACGCTTTCTTCTGACAGAAAGAACAGCAGTATGGCTTGTAGTTTCTCCTCAAAAAAGAAAAGAAAAGAAACCCTGAGAAAGAGGGATGCTCAAGGTGTAAGTGGGTAAATGGATGTGCTTCACTTCCACATTTTGGTATTAGATGGTCCTGAAAAGCTTAACTCTCTTCCTAAAGTCATTGAAAGGAGCAGAAAGTAAGTTCCAGGTTTTACACGTTTCCCCAGATTCACAAGATTGTAAGTAGTTGGTGTGCCTAGAAGAATACGAACTATAGGGCAGAAAACCAAGACAAATGATGAGCAGGATAACTTTTAAAAAGACAAACTATGTAAAAGTTAAATGAAGTATAAACCAAAACCAAACCAAACCCTTTGCCATCGAGTCGATTCCGACTTACAGCAACCCTATAGAACAGAGTAGAACTGCCCCACAGGGTTTCCAAGGAGAGGCTGGTGGATTCGAACTGCTGACCTTTTGGTTAGCAGCCCAGCTGTTAATCACTAGGCCACCAGGGCTCCAGAAATGAAGTACAGGGAAATACAAAATAAGACTTTAAAAAAGTATAATAATTATCCTTACAGAGATAAGGAATGATGTTGGAAATATGAAGTAAGAAATGCAATTTTGAAGAAAAACTGAATAGAAGCATTGAGTATAAAATATAAGAAATGAAATTAAGAAATTAATTGAAAGATTAAGTGGTAGAATTGATTCAGCTAAAGAACAAACTAGAGCGCTGAATAATTAAGCCCAGGAACTCTCCCAGAAAGCTATTAGAAGGGATAAATAAATAGAAATAATGAGAGAAAAGGTAAGAGATATGGAGGGAGGATATAAATAGAAATGTCAAAATTCATTTAATAATAGTTCCAGAAGAGAAAAAAAAAGTAAACAAAGAGAGGAATATTTAAGGAAATAATGACCAAGAATTTTTCAGAACTGAAGAACACTGCAAAATCCAGTTTAAAAGGGCTCCTAATACACTGAACCGAAGAGATATGACAGGAAGAGAGTTGTGGACATACTCAATTAAATTAAATAACATCAAAAACCAAAAGGAAATCTAAAAGTTTTCTGAGGGAAAGAGCTTACATTTACAAAGAAGAACAATTCAGGGAAGAAAAAAAAAAAGACCTTGAATTGGTGTATGTCTGTCAGAGTATTATATAAAGAAATATGGAAGTTTTAAGAGGTAAGCAACTTCAGAAACATTATGTGATTAAAATTCTCTTTGAAAGGATTTTTGGAGAAAATACTATAGTGAATAGCAAAACAAAAAAATGAAGAATATGAGAAAATAAATAGCTTATGAAATGTTGTTGTTTGCCAAAGCAAAGACAAAAATCATGTATTCAATAAAACTTGTTTTGGAATGGAGATGGTGAGGCAGAGAAAGGAGCACAGGTGAAGAAGTAAAGGAGCTTGGTGTTTATCTCTCTGAACATGGGCAGATAAATAGTAAATAGATATATATGCACATAAATGGATACATAAATACATTTGAAAACAGATTAGAAAAAAGTGAACTTCTGTATGATCTTTAAAAGTTGAGAGAAAAAAGATAATAAAAACAATACATAAATTACAAACTAACTGCAGAAAATTTGTTTTAATTAAGAAAATATAGAAGAGATAAGAATGAAATAAAAACACAGCATAGAAAATATAAAATGTGGAATAACCTAACAGAGATAAATACTACTATGCTATTATTAAAAAAAATACAGAACTGCTGCTGTCTGGTCAATTCTGACTCATAGCAACCCTATAGGATAAGGGAGAACTGCCCCATAGGGTTTCCAAGGAGCAGCTGGTAGATTCAAACTGCTGACCTTCTGGTTAGCAGCCAGGCTCTTAGCCACTATGCACCAGGGCTCCATGCTATTACAGCAGTACTTAAAAACAAAGTCACAAACACAAAGGCAGTTTCTTGGCTCAAAGGCAGGATCTTTATGCTTTTATAAAGATCCGTCAAAATAATATCACCAAGAGATTCACTGATGGAAAAAAAATGTGCATCAGGCCAATATTATGGAAAATAGTTAGGTTATCTACTTTCCTATCAGAGAAAAAATAGAAATTAATGCTTACAATATTAAAATGGGTATTAACGAACCCCATTGCTGTCAAGTCAATTCTAACTTATAGAGACCCTATAGGACAGAGATGAGCTGCCCCGTATGGTTTCCAAGGAGCAGCTTGTGGATTCTAATTGCTGACCTTTTGGTTAGCAGCCTGAACTCTTAACCACTGTGCCACCAGGGCTCCAAAATGGATATTACATTCTGGTAAATGGAGCTGCAAAAAGGAGAATGGTCATGAACATATATGCCAGTCACCAAGTACCTCAAAATGATGTAGCAGCAACTGATGAACTACAAGAAGAAATAGAATTTTAAAAATAAAACAACTACATTGCACTTGAGTATTTTGCCACAGCTCTCTCAGAAAGTGATTAAATAGACAAAATGTATGCTATTATTCAAACAGATAAGATGTTTATATTCCTGAAAAAATACCACTTAACCAAAACTGATACAAGAAATAGAAAACCTGAATTTGTCATGATCTGTCAAAAAAAAAGAATCCACACTTTTTAATCTTCCCACAAAGAAAACGACAGACTCATAAGACTTCCCTGGGAAATTTTTTCAAACATTTAAGGAAGAGATAATGCTAATTCTATGCAATCCTTCCAGAAAATAGAAGAGAAAGGAATACTTCCTGACACATTTTATGAAGCCAACATAAGCCTGCTAACGAAACACTGCCAAGGCCTTTATAAGCCAATACCTTTCATTAACATAGTTACAAAAAATCCTAAACAAAATATAGTAAAATAAGTCCATCAATATATAAAAAGGATAATGAAACATGGATTTATTCCAGGAATTCAAGATTAGCTCAACACTAAAAAATCAATCAATACAATTTACTACATTAACAAAAGAAAGGAAATAAACCATATTTATAGAAGAAAATTTTGAATTCTTTTTAGTAAAATAATGTACTCTAGATTTCAAAACTGGATAAAAATATCATAAGCATATACCTGTTGCCATCGAGTAGATTTCGACTCATATGGACCCCACAGGACAGAGTAGAACTGTCCCCCTAGGGTTTCCCCATAGGGAGGCTGGTGGATTCGAACTGCTAACCCCTACTCCACCAGGCCTCCATGAGCATATAAGTCTAACAAAATATCTAGCAGTTACTAAACTTCCTTCAGTCTCACCATCTATTTTGCAGTGTTGTCTGAGTGCTCATTCAATGGTAGTCATTTTTATATTACGTATTTCCTATGCAAATAGAAGCATTTTTAACAGTTTTAAGGCTCAAGAAAGCTTTAGGTAATGAGATAAATGACTCCAGCTCTAAAGTGGGGTTAAAAAAAAATCTAATTTAAAACGTTTAGCAAGGAAATGAGTGTCCAACATGTAGGTAAAAATAAAGGATGTAAACAATTGACAAAAGAGCCCCCAGACACCCTTTTAGCTCAGTAGTGAAGTCACTCTTGAGGTTCACCCTTCAGCCAAAGATTAGACAGGCCCATAAAACAAGACGAGACTAAAGGGGCACACCAGCTCAGGGGCAAGGATGAGAAGGCAGGAGGGGACAGAAAAGCTAGTAATGGGGAACCCAAGGTGGAGGAGAGGAGAGTGTTGACATGTCTTGTGTTTGGCAACCAATGTCACAAAACAATATGTGTACTAATTATTTAATGAGAAACTAGTTTGCTCTGTAAACCTTCATCTAAAGCACAATTTTTTTAAAAAAGAATGTAAAAAAATTAATAGAAGAGATACAAATATTTAACAAGACCTTATGAGTCAAATTTACGACTATCAGAGAAAGAAATGTTAGTAATGTGGAAATGACATTTTTCTCCTGTAAAATTAAACAAGATACCAAGGCTGATAATGGTTATAAGGGGCACCGAAATCCGTATGCACTACCGGTGTAATAATAAGTCACATTATTACTAGTAGAGTACCTCAAAATATGATTATAAGTTGTATTATAAGTAATATCAAGAAAACAATCTTTTCCCTCTATTGACATACCAGGGGAAAGCAAATTTTCACTGTGTTCAAGGGTATTTTTAATGTACAAACACAAAATATTCTACTCTTGTAAAACTATTACACTGAGAGAAATTAAGATGAAGAAAAAACTGTGTACCCTAGTAAGATTATTGTAGAATTGTATCACGATAACAAAAAAAAAAAAAAATATAGCAAACTAATAAATTATAGTATACTAAAACTAGAGTATTGTGCAGCCATAAGATCTTATGTTGAAAGTGAGATAATAAAATAGGAAAATGCTTCTACTATACAGTTTTATGTAACGTCAATGATAGAATTGTACATACACCAGAGACCCAACAATTTTTAAAAACAATAGAAATAAGTATAGCAACATTTTTGTGATGGCTTTTCGTGGAATGATGGTTGATTTAAAAAACATTTTCAGAACTTTTGTCTTTTCCATAATATTCATGATTTACTGTATTTTTATGCAAATAATGCACACTTTCTACATTTGTTTGCCAGCTGTGCCCTCCCCCATGATGTATTTTTTAAGCACACTATGCTAATATTCTTACAGCAACATGTAAAAGAAAAATGACATAGCTGTGCTTATGAAAATACCTCGTGTAGGGAGGGCAAGACTAGAAAACAAACATTGAAGGCACTCATTATTTATGCAAAAATATGGCAACTTACATTTAGAGAAAGGATTTTTTTACAAAGATTGAAAGAAGATGATTATTTCAATCAAATTCAATTATCTTCCTAATTTTTAGAAAACTCAGTTAACTATGATGTTTCAAAATAAATACTCATAATGATCTGCTCTTTATCATATATAATTTGTGTGACATATGACCAGGGTATAATCATTATGGATGTTGTATTTATAATAAAAGAGAATAACAAGAGCAATAGATGTTGAAGTTGAATGAGGGGTAAAGAAATTAATCTAGAAATATTTGTGGAAAATAATTCTGGATAGTATCAGGGGCCAGGGTAACTGCACTAGGCATATAGACTAGCAAAAGAATAATTTTGAAAAATAATTGATCAATTTAATCAAAGGACAGTTTTGACTGATTTCTCCTCCTCACAATCCCCCACCAATCCTCCTCATGTGGAATTGACCAACTAAACTGGTCAAAATATTCAACATGGTATAAACCAAACCAAATGAAATGCATTGCTGTCGAGTCGATTCCAACTCATAGTGACCCTATAGGAAAAAGTAGAACTTCCCCATAGGGTTTCCAAGGAGCAGCGGGTGGATTCAAACTGCCAGCCTTTTGGTTAGCAGACGAACATTTAACCACTACACCATCAGGGCTCCTAACATGGTATAGGAGTTTCATAATCTTTTATTCTACAAGATGTCCAGAACCGAGGACACCTGAGCTACATGTATCACTCAGTCTCTCTATTGATTCCATTTTTGTACAAGTCTTTCAAAAATACTCCTACATCTTCATATATCTCAGGTCTCTCACAGAGGTCATCACAGGTATGACAGAATGAACATAAACTTAATAATTAATGGCGGATAGGGATGTGCTTCAATTGCCTGTCAACACTGAGTCTATTCCCTGGTTTAGAAATGAATGACACCTAATTGTGTGTTAACAGTGTATTTTCATGACATTAAATTAATCTCAAGAATTTAGCATCTGTTGAAATACACTGTCTTACTTATCTACTGCTGCTATAACAGAAACATCACATGGGGGTGGCTTTAACAAACAGAAATTTATTTTTTCACAGTTTAAGAGACTAGCAGTTCAAATTAAGAACGCCTGCTCTGGGGGAAGTTTCTCTCTGTCTGCTCTGGGGGAAAATTCTCTCTTTCAGCTTCTCTTCCTTGGTTCCTTGGTGATCTTCAGCCAACATCAATCTTTCTCCATTTGTGCTTCCTTGCTACTTTGCCTTATCTGCTCCTTTTATATCTCAGAAGTTACTGGCTTAAAATACACCCTACACTGATATGACCACATTAACAAAACAAAGAAAGCTTTATTTCCAAATGGAATTACATCCACAAGTATATGGGTTAAGATTTACAACACCTATTTTTGGGGGCCACAATTCAATCCATAACACCATCTTTTAGGAACACTGAACCATATTTTCCTTATAAACAAAGATTAAGAAGTATTTGGAAGATTCTAAAATGCTCTAGACATTTTAAATTATATTATGGTTATGCTTATGATCACAGGGTCTCTATGAGTTGCAATAGACTCAAAGGTAATACCAAGAAAATACTTTTCCCCCTAACTTGCAATACTCAAGCAGTAACTAATTTCCTGGGACCATCTGGCTCATTTATGGAATAAACAGTGGTTGCTCACAGAAAGGCCACTGTAGATAATAGTTTGATCTTTAAACTTTAGAACTGAATGACATCCAGTTGAGAAAAACAGGAACTTGGAGTCACTAAAGAAAATCTGAGACTTCTGGGCAACATGGTGCTATAGACAGAAGCACCATGCCATCCCTCCACAGCAAAGATCCAAACAACTAAGCCAAACAGAGAAAACGGCAATGCTGAAACCCTAAGCATCAAATGAAGAGATAAAGAATTCAGCCAAGCACTGAATGGAATAAGAAAGTGACTGAGAATGAGGAGAGATACATGCAGAGGTCCCCTATCAGCTAATGCAGCATGGATCTGCCATCTTGGATGCCTGTCGGAGATCAATGTACAGGGAGTACAGAGCGCCCAGCAGGAGACAGAACAACCAGTAACCAGTGATACACACTTTTGCACCCTCCACCCTTCTTCACCCCCATTCGGCATCCTCTACAACCTGCGGCCAGTGTTTTGGCCTGGAAGCACTGGCTTTGCCCCTTCACCACTTGGATTTCACCTGCCCACACTGGCAGGCTGCCTGAGTGCCATTTGTTGGTTTCTGGTGTTGCTTCTTTCCACTTCTTTTGGTTTCTTCCGTACCTCTCACCCCTTCCCCCTCCTTTCTTTCAAATACCTGGCTCTATGTGCCATCTTTGCTTCTTACTGAAAGGCTGTGAAACGTTGCTTGACTGTGGAAATGCTTCCCGGCTTGTGCTGCCATGGTGGTGGGATCCCCAGGGCTTTTGTTTGTTTGTTTGTTTGTTTTCATTTGTTTGCTTTTTATTCTCTTTTTCTTTTTTCGGCTTAGGAGCCCCTTCTAGCCAGGCAGTACTGCTCAACTTCGGAGTTACTCCGTCAGTCTGCGAAGCTAAACAGTGTGATCCCTGGGGACATTTTTCTTTTCTTTTTTTTTTTTTTGTTTTCTTTTTTTCTCTCTTTTCCCCTTTTTGTCTTTCTTCATTTCTCGGTTTCTCATCTCTATGTCCTTACCTTCTCTTCCTGTCTCCTGAATACTTGGCGCTGTGTGACTCCTCTACCCCTTCTATCTAGGCTGTACTTCATGGCCTGGGAGCCACGTCCCCAGTTCTCATAGCTGCAATGGTGGGATCCCTGGGGGCTTTTCTTTTCTTTTTTTCTAATTTTTCATTTATTAATTCTTTCCTTTTACCCTTTTATTATTTTTGTTTTTCTCCATTTCTCAGTCTGTCATCTCTCCACTCCAATGGCAAGCTCCCTTAGCACTCTTTTTTGTTTGTTTGTTTGTATGTTTTTGGCTCCTTTTCCTCTCCCCACTTTCTCCTCTTCCCCATACCCATCTTAGCTCCACACATCACAATCTCCCCTCTCCTTCCTGCCTACCTGAACCATGTGCTGAACATCACATCCCTGAGCAGCACGGGGAGGGCATACCAAAACCCGCCCTGCACTGATTCCCAGCCTGCCCTGTCAGCCCTAGTACATGCCACAGACAACCCATGCCAGCAACTTGCATTCCGCTGGACCTCCCCTGCTGTAACATTCCTGGGCGGCTGACCCTGCCCATTGGAGAAGGAAGCGAAAAGTATCATGTCAAAAGATGAGCAAACAACAAAGAACCCACAGCCTGCCAGCTCAGACATAGCCAAATAAAACAAAAAAGCAGGGTGAAACAAATCTAAAATCAATAAATGAGGAAATAACCACTTAAGGTCCCAAAGACAGCAGACAATATCAAAACATATACAAAAACAGGACTGGATAGTTCCAGTAGGCATCCAAAATAAAACACCAGATGATCTTCCAGTAAAATAAAAGGCCCTAGAAGTACCTGAAAGGGAATTCAAATCTTTAATATTCAGATCTATTCAAGAGTTGAAGTAAAAAACAGACAAAAATGAGGAAAAAATAGACAAATTCATGGGAAAGGCAGACAAATTCATGGAAAATACAGACAAAAAATGGAAGAATTCAGAAAAATAATGCAGGAACAAAATGCCAAAATAAATTCACAACTACAAATCATAGAGAAACAACAATTAGAAATCCAAAAGATAAACAACAAGATTTCAGAAATGGACAATGTCATTGAAGGGCTGAGGAGCAGATATGAAACGGTGGAAGACAGGATCAGTGCAACTGAAGACAGACACTTGGATACAACTCTGAGGAAAAATCAGAACAAAGAACAAATAAAAATGAAGAAACCCTGAGAATTATGTGGGATACAATCAAAAGCAAACATTTGTGAGTGATTAGAGTTCCAGAACAGGGGAAGAAAATGGAAAACACAGAGAGGATCATTGAGGAACTGCTGACAGAAAACGTCCTTAATATCATGAAAGATTAAAAGCTGACCATCCAAGAAGCTCAACAAACCCATATAGGATAGACCCCAAAAGAAAATCACCAAGGCACATCATGATCAAACTCGCTGGAACCAAAGACAAAGAATCCTGAAAGCAACTTGAGAAAAACAAAAAGTCACAGACAGAGGAGAAACAATAAGAGTAAGCTCAGATTATATGGCAGAAACCATGCAGGCAAGAAGGCAGTGGGATGACACATATAAAACCTTGAAAGAAAAAATTGCCAGCCAAGAATAATCTATCCTGCAAAACTCTCATTCAAATATGATGGTGAAATTAGGACATTCCCAGATAAACAAAAATTAAGGGACTATGTAAAAACGAAACCAAACTTACAAGATTTATTAAAGGGAGTCCTTCAACCTGAGAACAAACAACATCAGACCACAAGCTGAATCTAGGACGCAGGATCATACCAACCAGATACTAACCTAGGAAATGAACTTTTGAGGAGTATCCAAAACCAAAAGAATTACAAAAGGGAACCAGAGAGGTTAATCTGTAAATGACAACATCAGAACAACAAAAGAGGGAATAAACAGTGTAGGTATAGAACCTTCTAATAGAGAGGAAGACAAAGTGATACCAAGTAATAATAGACTGGTTCAAACCTAGGAAGATAAAGGTAAATTTCAAGTTAACCACAATGAAAGTTAACAAACATACTCATCAAAAGAAAAAAGAAAAACATAAAGTCTCAGTAAAAACAAAACAAATAAAAAAAAAGTCCACAAACAAAGGGAATTCAGCACAGGAGAGTAAGAGGAACAAAGAAAAAGTCAGCACCACAAAAAAAAAGCACTAAAAATGACAGCAATAAACTCACACCTATCAATAATTACACTGAATGTAAACGGCATAAATGCACCCATAAAGAGATGGACAGTGACAGAATGGATAAAAAAACAGGATCCATCAATATGCTGTCTACAAGAGACACACCTTAGAAACAAAGTTGTAAATTTATTAAAAATCAAAGGTTGGAAAAAAATATAGCAAGCAAACAGCTACCAAAATAGAGCAGGAGTGGCAATACTAATCTCAGATAAAATAGACTTTAAAACAAAATCCACCATAAAAGACAAAGAAGGGCATTATATCATGATTAAAAGGATGATCCATCATGAAGACACAGCATCATAATAAACATCTATGCACTCAATGACTGGGCTTCACAATACATAAAACAAACTCTAACAGTACTCAGAAAAGAAATTGACAGTTCTACAATAATAGTAGGAGATGTCAACACACCACGCTTGGTAAAGGACAGAACATCTAGAAAGAAACTCAGCAAAGATACAGAAGACCTAAAGGGCACAATCAGCAAACTTGACCTCATAGACATATATAGAACACTCCATCCAACAGCTGGAAAGTACACATTCTTTTCCAATTCACATGGAACTTTCTCCAAAATAGACCACATCTTAGGCCACAGAGGAACACTCAACAAGATCCAAAACGTTGAGATACCACAAAGTATATTCTATGACCACAGTGCCATCAAGGTTAAATTAACAACTCGAAGAGCAAAGAAAAAAAATCAATTACATGGAAACTGAATAACATCCTGCTTACAAACCACTAGGTAAAGAAGAAATCAGAAATAGAATAAAAAAATTCCTAGAATCAAATGAAAATGAAAACACATCATACCAAAACCTTTGGGACACAGCAAAGGCAGTCCTCAGAGGACAATTTATAGCAATAGATGCACACATCAAAAAAGAAGAAAGGGACAAAATCAGAACATTAACTACACAACTCAAACAAATAAAACAGCAAAAAAAGCCCAAAGCCACCAGAAGAAAGGAAATAATAAAGATCAGAGCAGAAATAAATGAAATAGAGAACAGAAAAACAATAGAAAGAATCAACAAAACCAAAAGTTGGTTCTTTGAAAGAATCAACAAAATCGACAAACCACTGGCCAGACTGACAAAAGAAAAACAGGAGAGGATGCAAATAAGCCAAATAAGAAATGAAATGTGGGACATTACAACAGACCCAACTGAAATAAAAAGGATTATAACAGAATATTATGAAAAACTATACTCCAACAAATTTGAAAACCTAGGGGAAATGGATAAATTTCTAGAAACACATGGCCTACCCAAACTAACACAAAGTGATGTTGAAAATCTGAACAAACCCATAACAAGAGAAGAGACTGAAAAGGTAATAAAAAAAACTGTCAACAAAAAAAGCCCTGGCCCAGATGGCTTCACGGGAGAATTCTACCAAAAAATCAGAGAAGATCTTAGACCAGTACTACTCAAACTATTTCAGAACATAGAAAACAGAGCAACACTTCCAAATTCATTCTATGAAGCCACCATAACCCTGATACAAAAACCAGGCAAGGATGCCACAAAAAAAGAAAATTTCACACCAATATCTCTCAAAAAAATAATACACCACAACCAAGTAGGATTCATACCAGATATGCAAGGATGGTTCAACATTGGAAAATCAATCAACATAATCCACCACATAAATAGAAGGAAAGAGAAGAATCACATGATCATCTCAATTGACGCAGAAAAGGCATTTGACAAAGTCCAACACCCATTTCTGATGAAAACTCTCAATAAAATAGGGATACAAGGGAAATTTCTCAACATAATAAAGGGAATCTATGCAAAACCAGCAATTATCATTCTTAATGGAGAGAGGCTGAAAACATTCCCCTTGAGAACAGGAACAAGACAAGGATGCCCTTTATCACCACTCCTATTTAACATTGTGCTGGAAGTCCTAGCTAGAGCAATAAGTCAAGAAAAAGAAATCAAGGGCATCCAAATTGGTAATGAAGAAGTTAAACTGTCCCTGTTTGCGGATGATGTGATACTATACCTAGAAAACCTTAAAGACTCCACAAGAAAACTACTGGAACTGATAGAAAGATCCAGCAGAGTAGCAGGATACAAGATAAACATATAAAAATTAGTTGGATTCCTATACACCAATAAAGAGAACCACGGAAAGGAAATCATTAAAACAATACCATTTACAATAGCCCCTAAAAAAAAAAAAATACTTAGGAATAAATCTAACCAGGGATGTAAAAGACCTGTACACAGAAAGCACTACTTCAAGAAACCCAAACGGATGTAAATAAATGGAAAAACATACCATGCTCAACATTGTGACTCAACATTGTGAATATGACAATTCTACCCAAAGCAATTTACAAATACAATGCAATCCCCATCCAAATACCAACAACATTCTTTAAAGAGACGGAAAAACTAATCATTAACTTTATATGGAAAGGGAAGAAGCCTCGGATAAGTAAAGCACTATTGCAGAGGAAGAATAAAGTAGGAGGCCTCACACTACCTGACCTCAGAACCTACTATGCAGCTACCGTAGTCAAAACAGCCTGGTACTGGTACAATGACAGACACATTGACCAATAGAACAGAATTGAGGACCTGGTTGTAAATCTATCCACCTACAATCACCTGATCTTCCGCAAGGGCCCAAAGTTCATCAAATGGGGAAAAGACAGTCTTTTTAACAAATGGTGCTGGCAAAACGGGATGTCCATCTGCAAAAAAATGATACAGGACCCATACCTCCCACCATACACAAAAACTAATTCAAAATGGATCAAAGACCTAAATATAAAGCCAATAACTATAAAGTTCCTAGAAAAAAAAAAATAGGATCACCACTAGGGGCCCTAATACATGGCATTAACAGGATAAAAACCATAACCAACAACACACAAACTCCAGAAGATAAGCTAGATAACCGGGATCTTCTAAGAATTAAACACTTATGCTCATCAAAAGAGTAAAAAGAGAAACTGCAGACTGGAACAACACCCATGGAAGCAGCAGTCAGGAAATCAAAAGACACATTGCATTGGGCAAATCTGCTGCAAAAGACCTCTTTAAAGTGTTGAAAAGCAAAGATGTCACCTTGAAGACTAAGGTGCACCTGACCCAAGCCATGGTATTTTCAATTGCATCATATGCTTGTGAAAGTTAGACAATGAATAAGGAAGACCAAAGAAGAATTGACGCCTTTGAACTGTGATGTTGGCAAAGAATATTGAATATACCGTGGACTGCCAAAAGAATGAACAAATCTGTCTTGGAGGAAGTACAACCAGAATGCTCCTTAGAAGGAAAGATGGCGAGACTACGTCTCATATACTTTGGACACGTTATCAGGAGGGATCAGTCCCTGGAGAAGGACATCATGCTTGGGAAAGTACGGAGTCAGCAAAAAAGAGGAAGACCCTCCATGAGATGGATTGACACAGTGGCTGCAACAATGGGCTCAAGCGTAACAATGATTGTGAGCATGGCGCAGAACTGGGCAGTGTTTCGTTCTGTAGTGCGTAGGGTCCCTATGAGTCAGAATTGACTTGACAGAACCTAACAACAACAACAGACTGGGAAAAAAAATTTGGACATTACAAGTCAGACAAAGGTCTAATCTCTAAAATCTACAAGAAAATCCAACACCTCTACAACAAATAGATAAATAATACAATTAAAAAATGGGCAAAGGAAATGAACAGACACTTCACCAAAGAAGACATTCAATTGACCAACAGACACATGAGGAAATTCTTGTGATCACTAGCCATTAATGAAGTGCAAATTAAAACCACAAATAAATATCATCTTACCTAGGCATTACTGGCACGAATCAAAAAAAACTGGAAATAACAAATGTTGGAGAGGCTGTGGGGAGATCGGAACTCTTATGCACTGCTGGTGGGAATGCAAAATGATACAACCATTTTGGAAAATGATACGGAACTTCCTTAGAAAGCTAGAAGTAGAAATACCATATGATCTAGCAATCCCACTCCTAGGAATACACCCTAGAGAAATAAGAGCCTTCACACGAATAGACATATGCACACCCATGTTCATTGCAGCATTGTTCACAATAGCAAAAAGATGGAAACAACCTAGATGCCCATCAACAGATGAATGGATAATCAAACTATGGTACATACACACAGTGGAGTATTATGCAATGATAAAGAACAATGATGAATCCGTGAAGCATCTCATAATATAGAAGAAACTGGAGGGCATTATGCTGACTGAAATAAGTCAATCACAAAAGGACAAATATTGTATGAGACCACTACTGTAAAAACTCATGAAAAGGTTTACACATAAAAAGAAACAATCTTTGTTGGTTATGAGGGATGGGAGGGGTGGGGGAGGGGAGAAATACTAAATAGACAATAGATAAGTGGTAACTTTGGCGAAGGGTAAGACATTACACAATACTGGGGAAGCCAGCACAACTTGTACAAGGAAAGGTCATGGAAGCTCCATAGACACATCCGAACTCCTTGAGGGACCGAATTGCTGGGCTAAGGGCTGTGGAGACCATGGTCTCGGGGTACATCTAGCTCAATTGGCATAACACAGTTATAAAGACAGTGTTCTACATTCTACCTTGGTGAGTAGCGTCTGGGGTCTTAAAAGCCTGTGAGCAGTCATCTAAGATAATGCACTGGTCTCACCCCTTCAGTAGCAAGGGTGAATGAAGAAAACAAGATACAAGGGAATGATTAGTCCAAAGGACTAATGGACCACATCTACCACAGCCTCCACGAGACTAAGTGCAGTACAACTAGATGGTGTCCAGCTACCACCACTGATTGTTCTGACAGGGATCACAACAGAGGGTCCCAGACAGAGCTGGAGAAAAATGTAGAACAAAATTCTAACTCACAAGAAATGACCAGACTTATTGGCCTGACAGAGACTGGAGAAACCCCAAGAGAATGGCCCCCAGACACCGTTTTAGCTCAGTAATGAAGTCACTCCCGAGGTTCACCCTTCAGCCAAAGATTAGACAGCCCATAAAACAAAACGAGACTAATGGGGCACAACAGTCCATGGACAAGGACTACAAGGCAGGAGGGGACAGGAAAGCTGGTAATAGGCAACCCAAGGTAGAGAAGGGAGAGTGTTGACATGTCATGTGGTTGTTAACCATTGTCATAAAAGAATATGTGTACTGTTTAATGAGAAACTATTTCTTCTGTAAACCTAAAGTATAATTAAAAAAAAAAAGTTCATTGAACCAAAAAAAAAAGACTATCTGAGGCTTTCAGTAAGTACCCTGGGAGTGGGCCCTTGACAGCAGAACTGGCACCTGAGAAATGTGAAGCTCTGAAGTGTTAGAGAGATACCTATGAGTAATATCTTGTTAAGACGCACACCCCACCATCATTAGATGCTTTTAAGGGAAGTGACTTTAAATTTGCTTAAGAAAAAGGAACAAATCCTTTGGAACCCCATTTAGCATTTTTACAATTAAACCTTTCTCAAGTGGTCGATAAAACAAGTTCCAGGAAAAAAGTATTCGGTAATGTGATTTAGCATTGAGAGTGTGTGGCCTTACCCGGCTGTTACAGCTAGATTATTGAGCTGACAAGAGCCCCATCATAAAATGCAAGCAATGGTCACATGAATACAGATGTAAGAATCTAGATAATGTAATTAGTGACTGAGGAGATATATTTAAGGAAAAATTACAGCTTTTAATCATTTTAAGAGGCCAGAGACTAGCGTGCACAGGCAGAATAAAATGTACATGGCACAGAAGTAAACACAAGTCATAGTAACGCACAATGCTGTTAACATAATGGCTTTGCTGTCTTGGCAGTTCAGTTTATCACTTAATGCTATATTATCACAGCCTGATGTTTTAATTTCTTTCCTCGCTAATTGATATTCCCTCAACACAAGGTAAAGACAAAGTTTCATATCTTGATCAGGGTTTTACTATTCTGCTTATTGGCTGAACCAGTACAAACATGCAAGAATCTTATTAAAATGTCACTTTTTCTGAGCAGTCTCTGGTGGAGATTCTGTTATTTAGATGTAAACGGATTGTCACAACACTAACTGCTCTAGCTCACAAAAATTTTCATTTCAAGCCGGTCTGTTTTTAGAAGGCTACAGCTGTCATATCTTGTATGTTTCTCTCCCTCTGATCCCTAGAGCAGATGCACTCTGTTTGCTCTTCTAATAAAACATGTGTCTGTCCTCTAACTGATTACTGTATGAACCGGAACATAACAAGATAGTCAGACTATCCAAAGAGTTGTGTGTCAAAGAGCAGTGTAAGCTCCTTGGTGGAATACAGCAATTTCTGAGCATTTCACACTGTAACAGTTACAGGCTTGATCGTGAAAGGGCAATATTAGGTTGTGCATTAACTTTTTGATTATTCATACTTCCAGAAGGGAAACATTTTAGAAATAATTGTTTGCACATGTATTATGACTGTTTATCTAATTTCCAAGGATTAAAATATAAGCTTAAAGAAGCTGGCAAAATGTGTAAGCAAGGTGACTAAGTAAATGCCACAAGGGACCACAGGAAGTGGCTTTTACCATGGAAGCCAGTTAAAATATTTTGGGCAACTATTCCATGATTCTCTGTAGACTCACATGCCTCAATCTATACAATAAATGTGTTCCAGAGAATTTTGATATGAATTATATCTTGTATTTAAAATAAAATACTGATTTCACTAAGAAATATCTGGTTTTATCCAGAAAAATTGAAAGTAAAATTAGTTTATAAAGTTGACAGTTAACCCTTAAACAGAGAAAGTTGGAAATAGATGAAATCACAAAAATTATCCAGAAGGTGAAATAAGTCTTTTCAAAATTAAAAGGAGAATCTGAATTAGACTAAGTGCTGTTGCATATGAGTTAAAATTTATTATGGATTTTACCTAAACCTTGGGTTCACCTTTCATTATCTTTATCTATAAATAGCATCTTAGCTTAAGCTTGGCATAAAATTGTTTTAACTCATTGTAAAAGAGAAATAAGGTAGATTTTGTGCTACCTGGTATTAATATACATTATGAAGTTGCAATTGTTAAACAGAGTAAAATGAGTGTCAGGACAGACTGACAGATCAATGAAGCAAACTAAAGGAAGGAAAAAAACAATTGTATAGAAAAAAATTAGTATATGATAAAGGTAGTACACAAATTAGTAGAATAAATAAAATTATTTCTTAAATGGTGCTGAGGGACATGGATATGTATTTCTAGATATAAACAAAGGATGCCTATTTCATATATTGTAATATATTCTAGAAGAATTAAAGGTACACACATACACACACATCACACACACGTATGTATTTATGTATACACACATACATGGATGCAAAAATATACTCTCTATATAAAGCCATAAAATAACTAGAAAGTAAAGGGATGGTAATTTAAATTTGGACTGGGCAAGGGAAATATAATAACAAAAGCAAAAACCCCTCCAAAAGAAAAGATTGATAGCTTTAACTAAATAAAATAAACATGAATAAATTAAGATTTTAAAAAGCATAAGAAAAAAAAATTATGAGAAAAAAAGGATAATTTTATTTGCCATATGAGCAACTTATACAAGTCAAAAAATTAAAGAAGATCCCCTTCCTGCCAAAAAAAAAGAAAAAGAAAATGAACAGGCAATTCTCAAAAGGGCCAGGGAAAAATGCCAAACGGCATCAGTATTTAATCACACACATTTTAAAAACAAGGTACAATTTCCACCTAAAAAATTAGGAAATTAAAATGTTTATAATATATTGAGCTAATGACAGCAATGGACACAATTATCCCATGCATTTTTGCTAAGCTGCTATCGTATTTCTGAAGGGAAATTCAGAATTACATAATCACCTTTTTGATACCGAAATCCACTTCCAGTTATTTGGGAAATATTCACGTTTTATAACATGAAACCACTTCTATAATACTGGAAAATGGTCGGTGATGCATACCACATTTTATGTATAAAAGATTTATAATGGTGGCTTTATTTATAATGAGAAAACATATATGAAAACCACAGGTTTCAGCTAAACATTTTCTTACACCCGTTCAGTGGTGGGCATTCTTTGAAATCATATTTTAGAAAAAATTATGACATGCAAAAGTGTTTACTTTATATTAACATAAAGAGCTCTTGTGTCCTAAATTGTTAAGTGCTCGGCTGCTAACAGAAAGGTGCGAGGTTCCAACACACCAGCTGCTCCATGGGAGAAAAGACCTGGAATCTGTTCCCTTAAAGATTATAGCCTAGGAAACCCTTTGGGGCAGTAACACTCTGTCATATAGGGTTGCTATGAGTTGGAACTGGCACAACTGCACATAACAACAACATATTAACATAAAAAAGCATGCTAAAAATAGTACATAAATATAAAACTAATTTTGTTACAAACTTCTAATAGAGCAATGTATGTATAACAAAAGGAGAAAATGGCTAGGATGAAATAGATCACTGTGTTAGTGGTGAATGGTGACTTGTTGAATGACTTTCTTTTCTGTACTTTTCAGTGTTTTCCCATTTTTCTAAAATGAATATTTATTACTTATGTTATCAGAATCGAGCTGACAATTGGTCATTATTCTTTATATTTAAAGGTTGCTCCACACTTCCTATGAAAGAACAAACATGATAAGATTTTGTAGCAAACTTCCTGTTTGTATTTATTGCTTAAGATGAACAATCTTGCTCATGTATTTTACAGTGCAATGGATCTCAACCCTGGCTGCTCATTAGCAACACTCAGGGAGCTTTTACAAAATACTTATGCCAGAATTGCACCCTCAGAGATTCTGAGATAATTTTTCTGGGATATTGATGTCTTTTGAAAGTTCCCTAGAAGTTTCTAATACGTAGTCCAGGGATTCCCAAAGTTGCTTTTTCTTAAAATGCACTAGACACTTGTTTAAAATACAGATTCCAAGGCTACATATCCTGGAAATTCTGAGGTCAAGGGTTGGGGCCTTGAAACACACACACACACACACACATTAAACAAGCATCTCAGGTGGTTATACTCATCAGTAGAGTGTTTATGAATGATTAAATTAGCCTATTTTTTTTAAAGCCAGCCAGCATAGTACCTATGAGGAAATAATTTGACTTTAAATGACACCACCATGGAAAGACAATCTAATGAAAGGATACGCAAATCTTATCCATAATTCTGAAGGAATAAAATTGCATATATATAAGAGCCAGATGGTCACATTAGGTCCTTAAGAAATTTAAAGAGAGAGTGCTAACTGTGGGCTAATGAAAGGATACCCAAATCTTATCCATAATTCTGAAGGAATAAAATTGCATACATTTAAGAGCCAGATGGTCACATTAGGTCCTTAAGAAATTTAAAGAGAGAGTGCTAACTGTGGGCTGGAGTGGAGGTGAGAAGCCAAAATAAAAAGTTTGTTGAAATGGTCCTTGAAGGATGAATAAAGGATATTTGTGTTTAAAGGCTTTGAGGGACTGTTTCCAGCAGGAGGGAAAGGGTAGGCAAAGGAGCGTATTGATCAGGATCGGAGCAGAAGGATGGATTGTAACCAAATGCATAAGACCTAAAATGGCAGCCCTTAAAAGAAAGTCTTGGCAATTTACTTTCAAAAAAAATATGCCATTGAAAAGCCTACAGAGCACAGTTCTACTCTGACACATGTGGGGTCTCCGTGAGTCGGAATCTACTCAATGGCAACTGGTTTGTTTTTTTGGTTTTGGGGCATGATGACAGGGAAATGAGAGACATGATTAGAAGGCTGCAGTGAAAAAAAAGAACCTGATGAGTTAAGTACCTGTATTAGATTTACCTTGTTCATTAGTTTATCTCCAAAATATATAACAATGGCACATAATAAAGGCTCAATACATATCCTCTCAGGGAATGAGTATTATAATAATGATACAATGATTTATCAATTGTTTAGGAATAAAGGAAAATACATTAAAATGTTATTTTTATAAGGACTTAGAGAAAAATATTTGCAACATGAAGATGATTGCCATGATATTATTTGCTATTTTAGTCCCCTGTTTCTCAAATCTCCTTTCCCTCACACCCTTGGTATCCCAAACTCTGCTACAGGAGAACTTCCATATTTGCCTCCTATGTGCCATTTTGTATAACCCTGTCCAGCTCCAGCCTTGTGGACCTGGAATGCAGGCTGCTGTTTTGTGGCCTAAACTCAACAAATACATATTTTAAGGCAAGGTAATTCTAGAGAATGAGTTAGAAAGAAGCACCTAACTTATTTCTTTGTATTGGACTCAAGGAAGGCCCAGGAAAGTGTAAGAGGTTTCATAGACACCGTATTCCCACATCTTCATGGTGGATTTTGAAAGGGATAATAGCAGTAATAGGTAGAACTTCTCAGGTTCACATCTGTGAATAAGAACAGTTTGCTTAAGGTAAGAGGAAGGTGAGGGCAATTCAGTGTTACATTTCCTTCTTCTAGGTCAGGGATTTTTAAAGTGTGTCCTGGAACTAGCAGCATCAGCATCATCTGAGAATTATTACAAGTACAAATTCTTTGGCCCCTCTTTGGATCAACTGCATCAGAAACTTTAAGGCTGGGGCCTAACAACCAAGATTAACAAGCCCTCCAAGTAATTCTGATGCATGGCGAAGTTTGAGAACTTCTGTTCTAGATGTTTGATACTCTTTTAACTCTTGTCTCTCTTGTAACTCTGACTCAGATACTTTTTGTTGTTGTTTTTCTGCCTTCACATTTCTCCACCTTCCATTCTTGCAAATGCATCTGATTGTCTACTATACTTGATTGAGTTATGCACTTGGAAAAGAATCAACAGTAAATGTGAAGCCCTGCTTGAGTTTCTTGCATCCTGCCTAGTTTTTCTGAATTCTGCATTCAGCTCCTAGTGCAGTTTAGAATCTCGGTGCACCTCTCTAGATACTAGTTTGGGCAATTCCACTCTTTGCCCCATCTGTGGAGCTGATGATGACTCATGTAGCTGCCGAGGTGTTCTAGAGGATAAGGAAGGACTGTTCAGAATGATTCATATAAACCGCGGCCGGTGTTGCCTGGTTACAAGAGAGGTAACAGAGCTTGAAGAAAATGATTAGCAAAAGTTGCCAAAGTTCCTTTATAGCATCTATCACAATTCTAAGTAATTGATTTTGTTATTTGTTTGAATGTATTTTTTTTTCTGACCAGAATATGATCTCCATAAGAGCAAGACCATTCTATCTTATTCATTACTGAGTCCTACACTCCTAGTAAAGTGCCTTGTTCACAGTACGTAATAAATGTATGATGAATAAGCGAATGGATGGATAAAAATATGCACAGAATCCCAAGAAGTAGATATGCATCATTAAGTTGTTCACAAATATGCTGCTCTCTCCCTCTAGGAAGGATGGACTTCTCCTCCCACTTGAAGGTAGGCGTCTTAGTAATCTAGTGCTGCTATAACAGAAATACCACAAGTGGGTGGGTTTAACAAACAGAAATTTATTTTCTCACTGTTTAGGAGGCTAGAAGTCCAAATTCAGGGTGTCATCTCCAGGGAAAGGCTTTCTTTCTGTGTTGGCTCTGTAGGAAGGCCTTTGTCTCTTCTGAGCTTCTGCTCCTGGGCAATCCTCATGTGGCTTGCCATCTCTCTTCGCCCATCTCTGCTTGCTAGCTTGCTTGTTTAATCTCTTTTATATCTCTAAAAGAGACTGACTTAAGACACACCCTACACTAATCCTACCTCATTAACATAAGAAGGACAACCATTCCCAAATGAGATTATAATCACAGGCATGGAGGTTAGGATTTACAACCCATATTTTTGGGGGACACAATTCAATCCATAACAGTAGGTGTGGCACGTGACTGGCTGGTCCAAGTGATATGAGTGGAGCATTTAACAGCAATGTAGTAGAAGTGAGGCATGGGTTTGTGTTATCTTAAGTCATTGAGATTTGTTACGTTATTTTCTTTTTTTGAGGTATAACATATATAAAGTACATTTATATTAAGCATACATGTCTATAAATTTATACATATGAATACACCTGTATAAGATACAGAACATTTTCAGCACCTTAAAAAGTTCACTTACGTCCCTTCTCAGTGAATACAATTACTCACCCACACTCTAGTAACTGCTATTATGATTCCTATCACCATAAACTAAATTTACCTGGTCTTGGAAGTTTATATAAATAAAATCATATAAAACATTTTCTTGTGTGTCTTGCGCTCAAAATGATGTCTGTAGTATTCATCCAAACTGTTCCACATTTAAGCAGTTTGCTCTTTTTATTGCTGTGCTGTGTTTCAAGTTATAAATAACACAGTTTATTCTCCTGATAATAGATATTTGTGTTGTTTAATCTTTGGGCTATTATAGTTAAAGCTACTATGAAAATTGCCTACACGGTGAGACACTAAATGTTTTCCCCTAAGACTGGGAACAAGTCAAGGATGTCCTCTCTTACTACCCTTATTCAACATTGAACATCTTACTGGAAGTCCTAGCTAATGCAATTAGACAAGAAAAGGAAATAAAAGGTATACAGATTGAGAAGGAAGAAAGAAAACTGTCTTTGTCTGCAGATGATATGATTGTCTATGTAGAAAATTCCAAAGAAGATAAAAAATCTCCTGGAATTAATAAGAGATTATAGCAAGGTTGCAGGATATAAGGTGAATATACAAAAGCCAATTTTTTTCCTATATGTCAGCAATGAACAATTGGAATTTGAAATTCAAAACACAATTTTATAAGGGCACCAAAAAAAAAAGAAACCCTTAGGTATAAATCTTACAAAATATGTATAAGATCTATATGATAAAAACTACAAAACTCTGATGAAAAAAAAATCAAAGATATAAATAGATGGGGAAATATTCCATGTTCATGGGTAGGAAGGCTTAATATTATTAATAGGCCAATTCTTCCCATAGATTTAACACAATTCCAATGAAAATCTAAAGAAGTTGTTTTGTGGGTTATTGAGAAACTAATTGTAAATTTTGTATGGAAAAACAGAAGACCCAGAATAGCTAACAAAATACTGAAGAAGAACAGAGCTGCAGGGCTGACATGACCCAACTTTATGAATTACTACAAAGTTACAGTGATCAAGACAGTGTGGTACTGGCGAAGGAATGAACAAATAGATCAATGGAATATAATAGAGAGGCCAGAAATAGACCCACTCAAATATAAACAACTGATTTTCGACAAAGGAACAAAGGCCATTCAATGGAGAAAGGATAGTCTTTTTAACAAATAGTGCTGGAATCTAGAGCCAGAGCTTACATCTTTCACAAAAATTAACTCAAAATGGACCATAAACTTAAATATAAGATGCAAAACTATACAACTATATATTATAGGAGAAAATCAAGGTGACCTTGGGTTTGGTGATAACTTTTAAAATACAGCATCGAAAGCACAATCTATATAAGGAAAAATGGATAACTCGGACTTCACTAAAATGTAAAACCTCTGCTCTGTGAAAGACTGTTAAGAAAATGAAAAGACAAGCAACAGACTGGGAGAAAATATTTGCAAAACACATATCTGATAAAGGATTTGTATCAAAAATATACAAAGAACTCTTAAAACTCAACAATAAGAAAACAAATAACCCAATAACAAAATGGGCAAAAGATCTAAAGAGACACCTTATCAAAGAAAATACAGAGATAGCAAATAAGTATATGGATAGATGCTCACTATCATATGTCATTAGGGTATTTCAAATTAAAACGACAGTGACTAAAATCCATAGCACTGATAACAATAAATCTTGGTGAGAATGTGGAGGAGCATTAACTCTCATACATTGCTGGTAGGAATGCAAAATGGTACAGCCACTTTGGAAGACAGTCTGACAGATTTTTTACAAAGCTAAACCTAGGCTTATCATACATATGACCCAGCAATTGCTGTCCTACGTTATTTACTCAAATGATTTGAAAATGTATAATTCACATAAAAACTTGCATACAAATGTTTAAAGCAGCTTAATTCATATTTGCCAAAAATTGGAAGCAGCCAAGATAAACTATGGCACATCCATACAATGGAGTATTATTCAGCAATAAAATGAAATGAATTATCAAGCTGCAAAAGGATATGGAGGAAACTTAAACGCAAATTGCTAAATTAAAGTAGCTGTCTGGAAAATCTACATACTGTATGATTCTTAATATAAGACATTCCGGAACAGGCAAAACTATCCTGTTGCTGTTGAGTCAATTCCAACTCATAGTGACCCTATCAAACAGAGCAGAACTCCCTTACAGGGTTTCCAAAGCTGTAAATCTTTATGGAAGCAGGCTGCTACATCTTTCTCCTGTGAAGTTGCTGGTGGGTTAGGACAGCTGACCTTTTGATTAGCAACTGAGCACTTAAACCACTGTGCCACCAGAATTCCTCAGCAAAACTGTAAAGGTAGTAAAAAGATCAGTGGTTGTCAGGGGTTCAGAAGGAGGTGAGGAAGAATGAATAGGTGGGGCACAGGGCATTTTTAGGGCAGTGAAACTATTCTATATAATACTGTAATGATGGACACATGGTATTATGTATTTGTCAAAACCCATCAGACAGTACAACATAGAGAGTGAATCCTAGTGCAAATATGGTCTTTAGTTAAAATGTTGTTGTTGTTAGGTGCCGTCAAGTCGGTTCCGACTCATAGCGACCCTATGCACCACAGAACGAAACGCTGTCCAATCCTGTGCCGTCCTCACAGTTGTTATGCTTAAGCCCATTGTTGCAGCCACTTTGTCAATCCATCTCATTGAAGGTTTTCCTCTTTTTCGCTGACCCTCTACTTTACCAAGCATGATGTCCTTCTCCAGGAACTGATCCCTCATGATAACATGTCCAAAGTATGTGAGATGTAATCTCATCGTCCTTGCTTCTGAGGAGCATTCTGGTCGTACTTCTTCCAAGACGGATTTGTTCATTTTTTTGGGCCATCCACGGTATATTCAACATTCTTTTCTAACACCATAATTCAAAGGCATCAATTCTTCTTCGGTCTTCTTTATTCATCGTCCAGCTTTCACATGCATAGTGAATAATAATATATCAATACTGGCTTATCACTTTTAACAAATGTCCCACACTAATGCAAGATACTAGTACTTGGAGAAACAGTGCCGGGGAGAGGAGAGTTTTGTAGAAACTCTGTGAACTGTCTGCAAAATTTTTACTTAAACTTAAAATTGTTCTAGAAAATAATATCTATTTTAAGACTTTAAAAAAAGTTTTTTTAAAAAAATCACATACACGTATTTTGGTGAAAAGATGAACTCATTTCTTTTGGTATATGCTTAGTGAAACTGTTAGGCGGGTATATGTGTAGCTTTTTGATAGTCTATCATTGTGTGCAGTGGTTCTTAAACTTCATTCTGTCAGAATCACCTAGGGGCAAGTTTCTGAACCCTAGAGTTCTTTCAGTTGGTCAAAGAATTTGCATTTCTAAAGTTTCCATCTCATGCTGCTGCTGCTGGTGGGCTAGGGACCAAACTCAGAGAGAACCTAGAGGTTTAATGAAATCTGCCAATGAGATTTTAGAGTTAATTGTTAGCTTAAACTAACCTACTCTGACTAATTCTAAAATTGACAGATTTAGCAAACAAAAATATAAGACATCTAGTTGAATTTGACTTTTAGACAGATAACAAATAAATCTTAGTAAAAGTATATCCCATACAATACTTGGAACATACCTATACTAAAAAATTACTTGTTACTTATCTGAAATTCAAATTTAACTAGGTATCCTGTATTTATCTAGCAATCCTAACTGATATAGGTATTATTTCCTTTCCTTTTCTTTCTTTCTTTCTTTTTTTTTTTAAACAGAAGATCCTGAGATATACAGCTTGGTTAAGTTATTGACCAAAGCCACAAAGTTAGTAAGCGGCAGCAGCAGAATTCTAACTTCAGTTCTATCTGACTGAGGTCCATTTTCTTCCATTCTTTCTTTGCTATCCTACTTGCCCAGTCTTGAGCAAGAGACAACCCATGTTTCCAGGATTTCTAATCCAGCATCAATTTACTCACACCTTAGCTTGGAAACACTGTTTTCTGGAATGCTGCATGGAAATTTATCTTCCTCAAGCTGAAGAAGAAGATCATTTGATGATGGTGCCCCTTTAAGCACCCACCTGCCTTTGCATCTAGATTTTGCCACCTTCTAGACCTAACCTTACTGATCAGGGGTGCAATTGCATATTTAGTTACCTGCCAGGGAGTCCATGAGGGTGATATCTGGCTTGCCTTCCTTTCCCAGAGGAGGACAGTACCTGCCACTTCTATAAATTGCTCTTTTGTAGCCAGACAGGGAAGCAGAAAGATTTTCCCATGCTTTTCTCCGTATCTAAATCCAAGACCAGGCCAGCTAAATGGACTCAGTCCTAGAGGAGACCTCCTGCCCAGAGGAAGACTTTTGTGATCTACTTGGGCTTCTAATAAGTGTCAGTAGTCATCCCAGTGGCGTCATTTTGAGGGTTCTGGAATAACCCCCCTGCCACCTATCCCTTAGATATTATTTCTTTCTAAATGAAAAGTTTTAATATTATCAATTCATTGTTTGATTTTAAGTATAGCACTTTAGTGGTGGGAACCTTTGGAACACAAGCTCATTTATCTGAATCAAGTATCATAGGATGTGCTGCCGTTAATAAGACCAGAGGAAAGAGTTTCCTCAGATTCCTTTCACCTCTTGACAGGAGAGTCTTTGGGCAGCATAGTAGCACTTGGAGGTAAAAGAGAACAGGCTGGAGCACCATGTTTAAGTGTCACATCTTCTGAAAAGTCTTTCCTGAACTTTCTGGCTTCAGAGGTTGAATTGGACATCACTCCAACCTGTGCTTAACTCTATTGCTATTGTTGTTAGCTGCTGTTGAATCAGCTCCAACTCATGGAGGCCCAAGGTAAAACAGAAGAAACATTGCCTGGTCCATGCTTAACACTATTAATCCATGCTAATTACTATGTTGTAATTATCTATTTAATTTCAAATCTCCCCATCAAGCTGTGGGCTTTTTAGGGCAGGGACATTTTCATCTCTGAGCCCCAGATGCCAACACTGTGTTTAGTTTTGTAATAGACACTCAAGATGGTTTGTCAGACATTTTGTCTGTCTAAGTAGTTCCCAAGGACAGACTTCTTTGACTTTACAGTTGAGGCTTAGATTGGCCTGTGGAGGCATTTGATGGCACGTTTGGGGACAGCCTTCTTCCTAGAGAGTTTTTTGTATTTTTGTATTTGTATTTTTGGTGGGCTAGACAATGCTCTAGTCCAAGAGGTGCAAGCTGCACTGAAGGCATTAGTAAAAAACAAGGTTCAACAAACAGATGCAGTGCTGGAAGTGCTCACTCATCTATGCCAAGAAATTTGGAAGACAGCAACCTGGCCAATCAACTGGAAGAAATCTGTATTTATGCCTATTCCCAAGAAAGGTGATCCAACTGAATGTGTAAATTATTGAACAATGGCATTAACATCACACACAACAGGGAACTGCCAGAAATTCAAGCAGGATTCAGAAGAGGATGTGGAACAAGTGATATCATTGCTGATGTCAGATGGAACATAGCTGAAAGCAGAGAATACCAGAAAGACGTTTACCTGTGTTTTATTGACTATGCAAAGGCATTCGACTGTGTGAATCATAAAAAATTATGGATAACATTGCAAAGAATAGGAATTCCAGAACATTTAATTGTGCTCATGAGGAAACTATATATAGATTAAGAGGCAGTTGTTCAAACAGAACAAGGGGATACTGTGTGTGTGTGTGTTTTTTTTTTTTTACTGTGTGGTTTAAAGCCAGGAAAGTTGTGATCCTTTTACCATACCTATTCTATCTGTATGCTGAGCAAATAATCCGAGAAGCTGGACTCTGTGAAGAAGAGTGGGGCATCAAGATTGGAGGAAGACTCATTAACAGATGATACAACTTTCCTTGCTGAAGGTGAAAAGGACTTGAAGCACTTACTGATGAAGATCAAAGACCACAGCCTTCAGTATGGATTACACCTCAACATAAAGAAAACAAAAATCCTCACAACTGGACCAATAAGCAACATCATGATCAACGGAGAAAAGATTGAAGTTGTCAAGGATTTCATTTTACTTGGATCCACAATCAATATCCATGGAAACAGCAGTCAAGAAATCAAATAATATATTGCATTGGGGAAATCTGCTGCAAAAAGCCTCTTTAAAGTGTTAAAAAGCAAAGATTTCACCTTAAAGACTAAGGTGTGCCTGATTCAAGCCATGGTGTTTTCAATCGCCTCATATGCATGCGAAAGCTGGACAATGAATAAGGAAGACTGAAGAAGAATTGACACTTCTGAATTGTGGTGTTGACCAAAAATATTGAATATACCATGGACTGCTAAAAGAATGAACAAATCTGTCTTGGAAGAAATACAACCAGAATGCTCCTTAGAAGCAAAGATAACGAGATTACGTCTCATATACTTTGGACATGTTATCAGGAGGGATCAGTCCCTGGAGAAGGATTTCTTGCTTGGTAAAGTAGAAGGTCAGTGAAAAAGAAGAAGACCCTCAACGAGATGGATTGACACAGTGGCTACAACAATGGGCTCAAGCGTAACAAGGATTGTGAGGATGACACAGGACCAGGCAGTGTTTCGCCCTGTTGTACATAGGGTCGCTATGAGTCGGAATCTACTCGACAGCGCCTAATAACAACAGACGATCCTCCTCCCTATACACACACACACACACACACACACACACACACACACACACACACATACACATACAGACACACACACCTGGAGACTATGGGGTGGTAATTTCAGGGATCTCATTCTTCACCTAGGACCAGGGTTGCAATCCGAGGTTGCCTTTGCAAGCTTGCCTTTTCAGAGTTTGCTTGAACCCTGAAGTGTGTGATGTTATTGGGAGGGTTTTTCTCCAAGTTATTTTGAAGCTTTTTGGTCCACTTAGGTAATCAAACCCCATACAGGAACTGCAAGATGAGCAATTCTCAGACGCAGCTGCTGAGAAGAAAACAGGTCTGACCTTTAAATTTCAACACATGCAAAAAGATCATCTTGAAAAACAGCTTGATTGAAAAGGAAACTTCCTCCTCTTCTGAAGGAAGAAATTAACTCGTTTCCTTCTGCTTTCTATAGCCTTGATATTCAAAGTGTGGTCCCCAAAAGGCAGCACTAGCATCACCTGGAGCTTGTTAAAATGCAGGCTTTCAAGCCCCTACCCCAGACTTGCTGAATCAGAAGCTGTATTTTTAACAGAACTCTTCAGAACCATAGGATTTCACTTCTTTAGATGCTGTTTGTTTGTTTTGTATTGTTACACCATGAGGTTGGAATGCCTTTAGTCATTTGAGGAAAACTGACCCTTCACCTCATCCCAAGGATAATAATGGAGAGTCCAAACAGCTGGTTGTTCCTTCTCCTGAGTAGCCTTATTTCCATTTCCCAAGCATGCTGTGCTAAGGCTCTCTCAGATCTTCCTTCTCATGAGTATTTTCTCTCTCTTCTTATTTGCTAGCTTTCCTTTAATTTTTTTTTTTTTTTGCAAAGACCCTTTTACAAAGTACCTGTAGGCCTGAACTCAGCAAGTGGGACTGGGAATTCTGGTGAGCCTCAGCACTCCAAGGGACTGGTTTTAGAGAAGATATCTGAAGTTGTTATCTTGAGGTCTGGGGAAATTCATAGTATTTGCATTATATAATATTCTTAGATGTAACACCAGAACAAAAGTGACAATACAACAACAGCAACAACAAAAGTAGATAAACTGGGTTGCACCAAAATAAAAAGTTTGCAATCTATATCGTTAAGAAAATAAAAACACACTCCCTAGAATGGGAGAAAACATGTATCCAGAATATGTAAAGAATTTTTACACTTCAATAATAAAAAGATAAATAACTCAATTAAAAATAAGCAAAAGATTGGAACAGACATTTCTCCAAAAAAAGGTATACGAAAGGCCAATAGGTCCATGAAAAGATGCTCAGCATCACAAGTCATGAAACAAACAAACAAACAACAACCAAAAAACCAAACCTGTTGACATTGAGTCAATTCTGTTGGGACATAGCAACCCAATAGGACAGAGTGGAACTGCCCCATAGGATTTCCAAGGAGCCGCTGGTGGATTCGAACTGCCTGCCCTTTGGTTAGCAGCCAAGCTCTTAATAACTGTGCCACCAGGGCTCCTCACAAGTCATCAGGGAAACTGAAATCCAAACCACAATTATATAACACTTTGCACTCATGAAAGTGGCTGTAATAAAGAATACAGACAATCACAAGTGTTGGCAGGGACATGGAGGAAATGGAACACTCATACATTGCTGGTTGTATGATAAAATGTTACAGTCTCCTTGGAGAACAGTGACATTTCTCAAAATGTTAAACATAGAGTTACCATGTACCCTAACAATTCTGTGACTAAGTGTTTACCCAAGAGAAATAAAAACATATGCCCACATAAATACATGTGCATAAATGTTCATGGCAACAATGTTTCTAATAGACAAAAAGTGGAAACAACAAAAATGCTTATCAACTGATAAAGAAAATGTGGTATAGCCATAAGATGGACTATTATTGGCAACAAGGATGAATCTCTGAAAACATTATGCTAAATGAAAGAAACCAGTCATAAAACCAGTTCCTTTCATTTAGCATAATGCTTTTAGAGATTCATCATACAATACATATTATATATTCATGTATATAAAATGCACAGAACAGACAAATCAGACAGAAAGTCAATTAGTGACTTCCTAGCAAATCCCCAGCTAGCTATACGAAAAGGTCATGTAGAGAGAGAGATATCCAACCGGGACCCAGCTGTTCTAGCCATCCTAGTCCTGGCATTGTAAATATAATTGAAAATGTCTTCAGATGACTTTAGCTCCAGGTGTCATCTGACTGCAACTATGCAAGCGATCAAATGAGAACTGCTCAGTTATGCCAGCAGGCCACCAGAATTATAGCTGATTATAATATTTATCTAAAAGGTAAGTTTTGGGGTGATTTCTTATGAAGAAATAGTTAACACCACTGGGGACATCTGTAAGGTTTGACTGTTTTTTCTTGTTAAGAAGAAAGGCTACTAGGTTGGGTTTAATGACAGAGAAAGATTTTGGGTACAGATACAACCCGAGTTGTCAACATGGATTTAGTAATGAGAAAAACAGAAAATTAATTAGAATCACAGAATTCTAGAATTAATTGAGTTGATCAAGATCTTAAGTATTGTCTAGTCTAGAACCTTCAAAGTAAAAAGACTAGTTGTTGGCTAGTTCTGTGAAATTCTGTTTATTTTGTCAAATCTCTTTGGCCACGTTAAGTTTAGTGGAGTAATCGCTAACTGTTTATCTTTCAGGAAGTATACTATTGCTATGAATTACTACTGACTTTTGTGAAATAAGAGCGTGACTGTGTGAGTTCAATTCCCTTAAAACTGGAGAATATGGTGATTTTTCTCAGCTGTAGATTTTCATGTCCAGTGGTATAATTTGGATCTCATTTTTCATGCCTCATCTGTATCTCACACTTAAATTGGCCAAAACAGAATTTTATTGTTACATCCACAATCTGCTCCTACCTTGGTCTTACCCCGATAAATAATGACACTCTTGATTCATGGGTGGTGCAAACAGTTAATGAGTTGGGATGTTAACTGAAAGGTTGGTAGTTCAAGTCCACCTAGAGGTATCTAGAAGAAAGACCTGGTGACCTACCTCTGAAAAACAAGCCATTGAAACCCCTATGGAGCACAGTTTTACTCTGACACATGGGGTCACCATAAGCTGGAATTTACTCCAGGACAACTGGTTTCATTCAGTTACTTAAACTTGACACCTACCTTTTCTTCCCCACCCTCATTTAATCCATCTTTGAGCCTTCTCTTCACAGATCACTTCAAAAATATATTTCAGTTCCACCTACTTTTCTTCCTCTCCACTAAACTAGGGTTAAGTAGTTAATATCTATATATTTTAGTGTTTTCCTGAATGCAAACATGCTGTTTCCTGGAGCAGAGACAGATTAATTATTACTTAACTATAGTGAAAACTGCACCAGACCCCCTTTGCCCACATCTTGCCCCAGGGAAATGAAGTGAGAGCTGGATGCCATCCTATACTACAGGTCTGTATTTTAGGCAAGGAATCCTGAAACCCTGAATCCTAATAGAAGAGAGACAGCTGCCCTCTCCATAGAGACAGAGAGATACATTTTGCTCCTTAGTGAAAACAAATTCATCTTGGGAAAGATCCTTGGTTGTTTTACCCTTTGGAATGTAAATATATGTCCCTAGGGTAAGATTAGATAAGGGTTTTCAGCTTTTCAATGCAGATATGTTTCCAAGGTGGAGGGGCCTCATCCCTCTTGCCCTATAAACACTGCCCGTATCTAATCAGTTATCATTTAACTCTCAAAGTTTGTTCTTTTAGCCCAGGCCCCACTTTTCAGTAACATTTGCTCAGAAAGCCCTTAACAGTGCAGAAACACAAAAATATTTTCTCGACAGCTCTACACATAGCCAAAACCATTACCATCTCTCACTGAGGCTGCTCCCAACCAAAACAAAAAAACCAAAAACAAAACCTCTTGCCGTAGACTTGATTTCTATTCATAGCAACCCTGTAGGATAGAGTAGAACTGTCCCTAGGGTTTCCAAGGAACGGTTGGTAGATTCGAACTGCAGACCTATTGGTTAGCAGCTGAGCTCTTAACCACTGTGCCACCAGGCTGCTCCCATAGCCTCCTAAATCATCTCCCTGTTTCTATGCTACTTCCCCCACCATCCAATCTTCACAAAGCATCCATTCTTGACTGATATAAACATAAACCTTATTCTCGCTCATCTGCTTCAAACACTTCAGAGGCTCCCCACTGCTGCAGATTGAAGACCAAACAACTCACCATGGCCCACCAAGCCCAGCATGATCTAGCTTCTCTCAGTTCCTAAAATCACTAAACTTACTCCCTGCCACAGGGCCTTTGGCTCTACTGTTCCTCTGCTGGGATTGCACATCCCCAGCTCTGGAATGGCTGTCTTGTTCTCATTATTTGGGCCTCAGATCAATGTCACTCCTCCAGAGATGCCTTTCCTGAACATCGTACCTCGAATGACCGCCCCTCCCTCATTCTCTCTATTCTCCATCACAACACCCAGTTCATATCCTTCACAATGATTGATCAGTTATTCAATTTGCTACCTGCTTATTGTTTATATGGAAACCCTGGTGGCATAGTGGTTAAGAGTCTGTCTGCTAACCAAAAGGTTGGCGTTCGAATCCACCAGGCACTCCTTGGAAATCCTATGGGGCAGTTCTTGTCTGTCCTATAGGGTCGCTATGAGTTGGAATTGACTTGACAGCAATGGGTATGGTATGGGTATTGTTTATATATTCCACTATGATCCAGGAGAAAATAGATCTTTGTCTTTTATTCCTAGTGCTAAGTACCATATATGGCACAGAGAGGATATTCAATATATTTCTACTGAAGAACAGAATAGATAAGTAAATGGAGAGAAAATTATTGAGAAACAGATTGCGTATCCTCTTGGGTGTTATTGTCACCTTGACACTGAAAGAACATTCACGACACTTAAAAAAAAAACAAGACAAATTCAAGTAAAAAGTAAGTAGAGAACATAAAAAATCAGAAAACTTTAGTTTAAAATTGTGGATTTTCTATGAATGAGGGACAAAGAGAAGTCTATTAATTTCAAACTTTTATTTGACATACACCATGTGCTTAGGCTCGTGCTAGTCACTTGAAGGAACAAAGAGACCGTTGTTACGGGTTCAGTTGTGTGCCCCCAAAATATGTATTTTAATTTTAACCTCTACCCGTGGATGTAATCCCATCTGGGAATGGGGTTTTCTTTGTTATGTTAATAAGAACCTATCAGTGCAGGGTATGCATTAAACCAATCGCCTTTGAGATATGAAAGAAGCAGATAGGCACAGAGAAGCTGGCAGAGGTGGGGGGAGATAGATGCCATGCTACATGAAGATTGTCAAAGAAAAGAAGCTGAAAAAAAGAAGAGAACATTCCCCCAGAGCTGACACAGAGAGAAAGACTCCTCCTAGAGCTGGTGCCCTGAATTCAGACTTTCAGCCTCCTGAACTGTGAGAACATAAATTTCTGTTTGTTAAAGCTACCCACTTTTGTTATTTGTTATAGCAAAAACTAAGACAACCGTATTAGATATCTGCTTTGATTTACAAGAGCTTACCATGTAGTCAATAAAGCATATCTGCAAAAATGCGCATTGCTTGTCTATAATTGGGGTAATAGTCACATTTGAACAGGAAAAAGCCTGTATGTAGTTCTTCAAAGGTCTTCCTATCCTCCAAAAACGGTCTGTTTGTTCCTTCAGGTGACTAGCAAGGGCCTAAGCACGTGGTGTATGTCAAATAAAAGTGCAGAAAAAGTAAACAAAAAAAAAAAAAGGATCAATGTATAACATGAGAAAATAAAACTCAAACAAACTTGAGTAAACTTATTAACATTTAAATCTTATATTCAAAATAGAATTAGACTTTTTTTAGCTTGAACTATTTTATTTTAAAACCCAGATTTAATAGTTTATTTAAAAAAAATCATTGCTGTGGATTTTCTAGACACAAAGCTTTTTTGGATTTTGAAATTTCCTATCGAAAGGAATGTGTGTATATATATATATGTATAGGTATGTGTATATGTATATGCGTGTATATACATGTGTGTGTATATATAGAGAGAGAGAGCAAGAGAGAGAGAGAATATCTTTTGTATTCCCTTATACCACACAGCATGGTTTAGGTACAAAATGAGTAATTGTTGTCTGGTTAAAAAACAAACAGAAGACAGTAGAATATTACTACACTGGATGTGAAAAAATGAGATTTAAATTTGGATCTGCCCCTGAAATATGATGTCACCTTGAACAAATTGCCTAATCATTCAGATTTATCACATGTAAAACGAGAAGGCCAAACTAAGTTATTTCTAAGATTTCTTCCAGATTTAAAATTCTTCAACTAGATAATAACACATTCTAATAGGCAGGGGATTGTAGGAACACTTTCGGCTTTTAAAAAAAAGACCAATTTTCAAGGAAAGAAAATGTGGCTCTTTGGAGCCTTAGTAATTGACAAAAGGATAAATAAGCCTGAGGTGCAAAGCAGATGCTCTGTGAAAAATAACAGCAAAATATTAATTCCAGAATAAAGTGCAGACAGCTTACTCATACTCTCTTGGGTAATCGGAGAGATGCTACAAGCAAAACAACTTTTACCATCCAAAACAGGCAATAAATGAAAATAAATTGGAACTACTTTGGCCAAGAAAAATAACACGAGCCAACCCAAATTAAACCCTTAAATTTCAAAGGATATGGAAAAGATTTCATGGAAACCTGATTAAGTAAATCACCTCAATTTTCATGCAAACAGATCATAGTTAATTACTACATCTGACTTTCTGTATATATTTTTCTAGAACATGTTTGGTTATTACCCATCAATGATCGGCTACCAAATTGTGCCATGCTGAATCTTCAGTTCTTGATAAAATGGATTATTCATTTAGCTGACTAGTAGATTATCATATTGTATTTGCTACTCTGCCATTTAGATTCCCACACAGGCTGTCTGTGAATGCTAAAGACGTCTTTTACTTTCAGTTTTTAATTAATTACTTCTTTATTTTAACGAATTTAGCTTGCATTAATTTTGAAAAATGATCTCTGTCTTAACTGAGAATTACTAGCATACCCTAGGGGTTCATTTGGATTACTTAATATGGATTCGTTTTTTAAATCAGTTCTGAAAAACTCCCATCTATTGTATAACCCCTGTGCTCTCTAGCCTATCCTATTGAAATTTTGACTATATGTGTGTGAGATAGTCTCACTCTTTTCTCCATGCCTCTTAATCTTCCCTTTGTATTTTCTTGCTTTGTTTTCCTTTCTGTGCTATATTATGGATATTAAAAAAAAAAAGTCTCGGTTTACTACAATAATTCTCTCCTCAGTTATGTCTAATCTGCTATTAAGCCATCTATTAACTTCTAATTTTTTATAATAGAACATTTTCCATCTAGGCTTCTACATGTTGAGTATATGTGCACATATATATTTTTTTCCCATAGAGAGAGAGCTCATAGCTTTCATCAAATTTTCAAAGATTTAAATAACCTAAACTTATGTCACAGTTCCTAACAGTTTTAATATCTCACTAGCAAGACTTTAGCATATCCAGTTTAACTTATTCACTAATCCTTTAGGAGGTAAGGAAAGTGTTCTCTAAGATTTTGCTAATTTGATTAGTTATAAAATGGTATCTCTTTTAAATATGCATTTTGTGGAAATTAATGAGAATTCACAGTGTTTCATATTTGTTTTTTAATTTCCTTTTTGATTAATTATGTATTTGTACCCTTAATAAGGATATAAATAAAACAAAAAATAAAATTTAACCACATATATCATTAATAATTAAAAAAATCAAATATCTAGAAAGAAGTCTAACCAGATGTATGTAAGACCTCTACGCAGCAAAGTATACAATTTTATTGAGGTAAAGATCAAAATAAATAAAAAGATATATGTTGTGGATTGAATTGTCATTGTTAGGTGCTTTTGAATTGGTTCCAACTCATAGTGACCCTATGTACAACAGAATGAAACACTATCTGGTCCTGTGCCATCCTCACAATTGTTGCTATGTTTGAAACCATTGGTCAACCCATCTCATTGAGGGTCTTCCTCTTTTTGCTGATCCTCTACTTTACCAAGCATGATGTCCTTCTCCAGGGACTGGTCCTTCCTGATAACATGTCCAAAGCGTGTGAGATGAAATCTTGCCATGCTCACTTCTGAGGAGCATTCTGCCCCCAAAAAATATGTGTTGTAAATCCTAACCTCTATGCCTGTGGTTATACTCCCATTTGGGAATGGGTTGTCTTTGTTATGTTAATGAGACAGGATTAGTGTAAAATGTGTCTCTAGTTAATTTCTTCGGAGATAAAAAAGAGATGAGCTAAGCAAGCTAGAAGCAGAAATGAGGGAAGATAGATGCCAAGTCACATGAAGATCAACCAGGAGCAAAAGCTCAAAAGAGATAAGGACCTTCTTCTAGAGCGGGCAGAGAAAGAAAGCCTTCCACTAGAACCTGCACCCTGAATTTGGACTTTTAACCTCCTAAACTGTGAGAAAATAAATTTCCGTTTGTTAAAGCCACCCACTTGTGGTATTTCTGTTATAGCAGCACTAGATAACTAAGACTGTTTTGATTGGAAGACTCAATAGTATAAAAAAAATTACAATTCTTCCTAAATTCATGTAGAGATTCAATGCAATCTAACTCAAAATACCAGCAGGTTTGTATTTGGGGGCAGAGTGAAACTTCACAAGCTGATTCTAAAATTTATTTGTAAACAAAAGGCCAATAATGATGACATTTGGAAGAAGAAGAGAGTAAGAATTCCTGTACTTGATATCAAGACTTATTTTAAATCAAAAGCAATTAAGACACTGTAGACATCTTTATTCGTAAATAGGACAAATATTAACAAATAGACAATTGAACAGATAACAGATTCAGAAATATATCATTACCATTGTCTTTGTAGACACCACTTATGACAAAGGTGGCATGGCATAGCAGTGGAAAAGAGTTAGTTTTTTCAATAAATGTTGTGGAAACAATTGAATATCCAGTTGAAAAAATACGACATTTGACACCTATGTCACATCATAGAAATAAATCAATTTTAAGTGAATTATAAACTTAAATTTTAAAGGCATCTTACTAAAACCCTCTAGAGTATTGTATAGGAGAATACCTTCATGTTTTCAGTTTTGAAAAAGAGGTCTTTCTTTTATTGTTGTGCTTTAAGTGAAAGTTTACAATTCTAGTCTCTCATACAAAAATTTATACAAACCTTGTTATGTGACCCTAGAGTATACTCTGACTGCACACTCCTTCTTTCCACCCCTGATTTCCCGTGTCCATTCAACCAGCTCCTGGACTTCTCTGCCTTCTCATCTCGCCTCGCCTCTGGACAGGAGCTGCCCATTTAGTCTCATATATCTACTTGATCTAAGAAGCACACTCTTCACGAGTATCATTTTATGTCCCATAGTCCAGTCTAATCTTTGTCTGAAGAGTTGGCCTTGGGAATGGTTTTAGTTCTGGGCTAAGAGAGAGTCCAGGGGCCATGTTTTCTGGGGGTCCTCCAGTCTCAATCAAATTATTAAGTCTAGTCTTTTTTACTAGAATTTGAGTTCTGTACCCCACTTTTATCCTTCTCCGTCTCCTTTTTTGTTTTGTTCCCTGTTAGGGCGGTCATTGGTGGTAGCCAGGCACCATCTAGTTCTTCCGGTCTCAGGCTGATGGAGTCTCTGGTTTATGTGGCCATTTCTGTCTCTTGGGCTAATACTTTCCTTGTGTCTTTGGTGATCTTCCTTCTCCTTTGCTCCAGGTGGGTTGGGACCAATTGATGCATCTTAGATGGCTTTTAAGACCCCAGATGCCACTCACCAAAGTGGGATGCAGAACAAGAAAAAGAAGTCTTAAACTTGATTCAAAAGTGTTCAACCGTAAAGAAAAGGTTGATAAAACTGTACAATATTAAAAACAGGAAATTCTGTTAATTAAATGGTACATGAAGAGAATGAAAAGATTAGCCACAAAGTGAGAGAAGGTATTTGCAACATATAATCAACAAAAGGCTGCATCCAGAATACACATACGATTCTTACAAATCTGTATGGGAAAGAAACATAACCCAGAAGTAAAATGAGCAAAAGACTTGAACAAAAGAGAAACTGCAAATAACTAATAAACATATACAAATATCATTAACTTTGCTAGCAATCAGGGAACTGGAAATTAAAACCATAGTAAAATAACAATAAATACTCAAAAGATTTCAAAATTAAAAAGATTAATAATACCATGCATTGGCAAACATCCGGAGCCACGGGATCTCTTATAATCTGCTGGTGGAAATGTAAATGGGTGTGCAAAATTCACTAATGTTGAAGTATGTGTATTTCTGAGCCAGCTCTTCTAGTTCTAGATATACACTCAAGAGAAGATGTGCAGGTGGATAAGGGGACATGTGTAAGAATGCACATAACAGCATAATTGGAACAGCACCAACCAGAAATAACCAAAATGTCCCTCAGCAGTAAAATGGGGATAAAAATTGTGACATCTTCTCACATTGCTATTTAGCGATTGAAATGCATGAACTACAGCTTCACGCATTACCATGTATTCATCTTACAAATGTAATTCTGCATAGAAAAAGATAATCAGAAAAGAATAATATGGATCTTTCCATTATATATACTTTAAACACCTAGAAAAAAATTAAACTACAGTGTTTGAGACTGCATGGTTAGGAGTAAAAGTACAGGGAAAGCAAGGTATTCATTAATCATGCAAGTCAAGGGAGTGGGTTTCATTTCAAGAAGAGGAAGGCATTTTATTTTTTTGTTTTTTTTGTCTAGTAACTCTTTTTTTAAAAACTTTTTTCCCATACAAAAATTTATATATACATTGTTATGTGACTCTACTTGCTCTCTGCATACTGTGACAGCACACTCCTACTTTCCACCCGATTCCCCATGTCCATTCAACCAGCTCCTAACCTTCTCTGCCTTCCCATCTCACCTCCAGACAGAAGCTGCCTGTCTAGTCTCTTTATCTACTTGAGCTAAGAGGCACACTCCCCACGAGTATCCTTTATGTCCCACAGTCCAGTCCAATCCCTGTCTGAAGAGTTGGCCTTGGAAATTGTTTTAGTTCTAGGCTGATAGAGAATCCAGGGGCATGCTTTCTGGGGTTCCTCCAATCTCAGTCAGACCATTAAGTCTGGTCTTCTTACTAGAATTTGAGTTCTGCACCCCACCTTTCTCCTACTCATCTGGGACTCTCTGTTGTGTTCCCTGTTAGGGCAGTCATTGGTGGTAGCTGGGCACCATCTAGTTCTTCTGGTGTCAGGCTGGTGAAGATTGCTTTATGTGGCCCTTTTTGTCTCTTGGGCTAATACTTTCCTTGTGTCTTTGGTGTTCTTCATGCTCCTTTACTCCAGGTGGTTGGGAACAATTGATGCATCTTAGATGGCCGCTTGCAAGCTTTTAAGACCCCAACCACCACTCACCAAAGTAGGATGCAGAACATCTTCTTAATAAGCTTTGTTATGCCAGTTGACCTAGATGTCCCCTGAAACCATGGTCCCCAGACCCCTATCCCTGCTACACTATCCCTCAAAATGTTTGACTATATTCAGAAAACTTCTCAGCTTTAGTTTAGTTCAGTTGTGCTGACTTCCCCTGTAGTGTGTGCTGTCCTTCCCTTCACCTAAGGTAATTCTTATCTACTATCTAGTTAGTAAATAACCTTCACCCTCCCTTCTCACCCTCGTAACCATCAAAGAACGTTTTCTTCTGTGTTTAAACCTTTTCTTAGTTCTTATAATAGTGGTCTTATACAATATTTGTCCTTCTGTGACTGACTAAATTCACTCAGCATAATGACCTCCAGCTTTCTCCATGTTATTAAGATGTTTCACAGCTTCATCGTTGTTCTTTATCATTGGGTAGTATTCCATTGTGTGCATATACCATAATTTGCTTATCCATTCATCTCTTGATGGGCACTTAGGTTGTTTCCATCTTTTTGCTATTGTGAACAGTGCTGCGATGAACATGGGTGTGCATATATCTAGTCATGTGATGGCTCTTATTTCTTTGGATATATTCCAAGAAGTGGGTTAGCTGGATCGTACGGTACTTCTATTTTTAGCTTTTTAAGAAAGTGTCAAATTGATTTCCAAAGTGGTTGTACCATTTTACATTCGTACCAACAGTGTATAAGTGCTCCAGTCTCTCCACAACCTCTCCAGCGTTTGTTATTTTGTGTTTTTTTGGATTAATGCTAGCCTTGTTGGGGTGAGATGATATCTCATTGTAGTTTTGATCTGCATTTCTCTAATGGCTAATGATCGTGAGCGTTTCTTCATGTGTCTGTTAGCCTCCTGAATAACTTCTTTGGCGAAGTGCCTATTCCTAACCTTTGCCCGTTTTTTAATTGGGTTGTTTGTCTTTTTGTTATTGAGGTTTGGAGTGTCTTGTAGATTTTAGAGATTAGATGCTGACTGGATTTGTCCTAGCCAAATTTTTTTCCCCAGTCTGTAGGTTGTCTTTTTATTCTCTTGGTGAGGTCTTTTGATGAGCATAAGTGTTTGATTTTAAGGAGTTCCCAGTTATCTAGTCTCTCTTCTGGTGCTTGTGCATCATTACTTATGGTTCGTATTATGTTTATGCCATGTATTAGGGCTCCTAGCATTGTCCCTATTTTTTCTTCCATGATCTTTATCTTTTTCAATTTTATATATAAGTTTCTGATTCATTTTGAGTTAGTTTTTGTACATGGTGTGAGGTATGGGTCTTGTTTCAGGTTTTTGCAGATGGATATCCAGTTATGCCAGCACCATTTGTTAAGAGACTGTCTTTTGCTCAGTTAATGGACTTTGGGCCTTTGTCAAATATCAGCTGCTCATAGGTGGATTAATTTATGTCTGGACTCTTAATTCTTTTCCATTGGTCTATGTATCTGTTGTTGTACAAGTACAAGGCTGTTTTGAATACCATGGCAGTATAATAGGTCCTAAAATCAGGTAGTGTGAGGCCTCCCACCATGTTCTTCTTTTTGAGTAATGCTTTACTTATTCAGGGCTTCTTCCCTGTCCATATGAAGTTGGTGATTTGTTTCTCCATCTCATGAAAAAATGCCGGTGGAATTTGGATCAGGATTGCATTATATCTGTAGATTGCTTTGGGTAGAACTGACATTTTCACAATGTTGAGTCTACCTATCCATGAGCAAGGTATGTTTTTCCACTTACACAGGTCTCTTTTGGTTTCTTGCGGTACTGTCTTGTAGTTTTCATTGTATAGCTCTTTTACATCTCTGGTTAGATTTATTCCTAAGTATTTTATCTTCTTGGGGGCTATTGTAAATGGTATTGCTTTGGTGATTTCCTCTTCGAGGTTCTCTTTATCGGTTTAAAGGAATCCAACTGATTTTTGTATATTTATCTTGTATCCTGAAACTTTGCTAAAATCTTCTATTAGTTCCAATAGTTTTCTTGTGGATTCTTCAGGGTTTTCTGTGTATAAGATGACATTACCTGCATATAGAGATACTTTGACTTCTTCCCTGCCAATCTGGATGTGCTTTATTTCTTTTTCTAGCCTAATTGCTCTGGCTAGGACCTCCAGCACAATGTTGAATAAGAGTGGTGATAAAGGCCATCCTTGTCTGGTTTCCGTTCTCATGGGGAATGCTTGCAAAGTCTCTCCATTTAGAATGATGTTGGCTTTTGGCTTTGATAAATGCCCTTAATTATACTGAGTAATTTCTCTTCTATTCCTATTTTGTTGAGAGCTTTTATCATGAATGGGTGTTGGACTTTGTCAGATGCGTTTTCTGCATTGATTCATAAGATCATATGGTTCTTGTCTTTTGTTTTATTTATGTTATGGATGACATTGATTGTTTTTCTAATGTTGAACCATCCCTGCATACCTGGTATAAATCCCACTTGATCATGGTGAATTATTTTTTTGATGTGTTGCTGAATTCTATTGGCTAGAATTTTGTTGAGGATTTTTGCGTCAATGTTCATGATGGATATTGGTGTGTGATTTTCTTTTTTTGTGGTGTCTTTATCTGGTTTTGGTATCAGGGTTATGCTGGCTTCATAGAATGAGTTTGGGAGTATTCCATCCTTTTCTATGCTCTGAAGTACCTATAGTAGTAGTAGTATTAACTCTTCTCTGAAAGTGTGGTAGAATTCTCCAGGGAAGCCATCCTTTGTAGAGTCAGGGCTTTTTTTTTATTGGGAGTTTTTTAATTACCTTTTCAATCTCTTCTTTTGTTATGGGTTTATTTAGTTGTTCTACC
Source organism: Dugong dugon (assembly GCA_030035585.1). Classification (NCBI taxonomy): domain Eukaryota; kingdom Metazoa; phylum Chordata; class Mammalia; order Sirenia; family Dugongidae; genus Dugong; species Dugong dugon. Next base: position 87,946,034 of record CM057461.1, read on the forward strand.
TCTGTTTGTGTTAGTTTAGGTAGGTAGTGAGTTTCTAGAAATTTGTCCAGTTCCTCTAGGTTTTCAAATTTGGTAGAGTATAATTTTTCATAGTATTGTGTAATGATTATTTTAATTTCAGTTGGGTCTGTAGTGATATCACCCATCTTATTTCTTATATGGATAATTTGCTTCCTCTCCTGTTTTCCTTTTGTCAGTTTGGCCAGTGGTTTATCAATTTTGTTGATCTTTTCAAAGAACCAGCTTTTGGTCTTGTTAACTCTTTCAATTGTTTTTCTATTCTCGCTTTCATTTAATTCTGATCTAATTCTTATTATTTCCTTTCTTCTGGTACCCGAGGGCTTCTTTTGCTGCTCTCTTTCTACTTGCTCCAGTTGTAGGGTTCATGTTTTTATTTTGGCCCTTTTTTCTTTTTGGATGTGTGCATTTATTGCTATAAACTGACCTCTGAGCACTGTTTTTGCTGTGTCCCAAAGATTCTGTTAGGATGTGTTTTCATTCTCATTTGAGTCTGTGAATTTCTTTATTCTATCCTTAATTTCTTCTATAACCGAGCAGTTTTTGAGCAAGTTGTTGTTCAGTTTCCATGTGTTTGATTTCTTTTCCTTGCTTTTTTTTGTTGTTGATTTCTACTTTTACAGCTTTATGGTCAGAAAAGATGCTTTGTAATATTTTGATGCTTTGGATTTTGTTAAGGTTTGCTTTCTGGCCTAATATGTGGTCTATCGTGGAGAATCTTCCGTGTGCATTGGAAAAGAAAGTCTACTTGGCTGCTGTTGGGTGGAGTGTTTGGTATATGTCTACAAGATCAAGGTGGTTGACTGTAGCATTTAGCTCTTCCGTGTCTTTGTTGAGCTTCTTTCTGGATGTTCTGTCCTTCAATGAAAGTGGTGTGTTGAGGTCTCCTACTACTATTGTGGAGCTGTGTATCTCTCTTTTCAGTGCTGATAGAGTTTGTTTTATGTATTTGGAGCCCTGTTGTTGGGTGTATAAATATTTAATATAGTTATGTCCTCCTGGTGTATTGACCCTTTAATCATTATATAGTGTCCTTCCGTATCCTTTGTAGTGGATTTTACTTTAAAGTCTATTTTGTCAGAGATTGATATTGCCACTCCTGCTCTTTATTGAGTGTTGTTTACTTGATATATTTTTTTCCATCCTTTGAGTTTTTGTTTGTTTGTGTCTTTAATTCTAAGATTTGTCTCTTGTAGGCAGCATCTATATAGATGGATTGGGTTTTTTTTTTTTTATCCAATCTGCCACTCTCTGTCTCTTTTTTGCTGTATTTAGTCCGTTTACATTCAGCATAATTATCGAGATGTATGAGTTTAGTGCTGTGATTTTAATGTCTGTTTTTGTGTGTGTTGTTCAGTTTCTTTGTTCCACTTAATTTTCTCTGCTGAGTCATTTTTCTTTATATATTTTCTTTTTATCTTTTTCATTGTTGTTGATTTTGTGTTTGCTGAGTCTTTGTATTTTTCTTGTTTTTTATTTTGACTTCTAGGATTGTTAGTTTCCTTTGTGGTTACCTTAATATTTACCCTTATTTTTCTATGTTTATACCAGTCTTTTATTTCTTTATATCACCTCGACTTCGTCTCCATATGAAAAAAACTATGTCTACAATTTTTAAGACCCTCTTTTTTGTTTTAATATTGTCATCTTTTACATATTGACATCTGTTTCCCTATTTTCAGTGTTTTAGCTTTGATTTACTTTTCTGTCTTCCCTATCTGGGTTGATATCTGGTTACTCTGTTCTGTGTTCTAGTCTTGGGGTGTTATCTGATGTTACTGATTTTCTAACCGGAGGACTCCCTTTAGTATTTCTTATAATTTTGGTTTGGTTTTTGCACATGCCCTAAACTTCTGTTTATCTGGAAATGCCCTAATTTCGCCATCATATGTGAGAGACAGTTTTGCTGGATATATAATTCTTGGCTGACAGTTTTTTTCCTTCAACTCTTTATCTTCATCTCATTGCCTTCTTGCCTGCATGGTTTCTGCTCTGTAGTCTGAGCTTATTCTTACTGACTCTCCTTTGTAGATGACTTTTCATTTCTCCCTAGCTACTCTCATAATTCTCTTTTTATCTTTGGTTTTGGCAAGTTTGATCATAATATGTCTTGGTGACTTTCTTTTGGGATTTACCTTATGTGGGCTTTGATGAGCATCTTGGGTAGATATCTTGTCATCTTTCACAATATCAGGGAAGTTTTCTGCCAACAAATCTTCAACAATTCTCTGTGTATTTTCTGTTATACCCGCCCTGTTCTGGTACTGCAATCACTTGTAGGTTACTCCTGTTGATAGAGTCCCACATAAGTCTTAGGGTTTCTTCATTTTTTTAAATCCTTTTATCTGATTTTTCCTCAGATAAGTTGGTGTCAAGTGCTTTATCTTCAATCTCACTAATTCTGACTTCCATTGCCTCAGTTCTGCTCCTATGACTTTCTTTTGAGTTGTCTAATTCTGAAATTTTACTGTTAGTCTTGTGGATTTCTGATTGTTGTCTCTCTATGGATTCTTGCAGCCTGTTAAATTTGTCATTATGCTCTTCTCTAATCTTTTTAATTTCCTCTATTGCATTTCCTGCATTTTGCTTAATTTCCTTCCTAATTTCTTGAAGAGTTCTGTACATTAATCTTTTGTACTCTGCCTCTGGTAATTCCACGAAATTTTCCTCTTCTGGAAAATTTCTAGATTCTTTATTTTGGGAGCTTGCTGAAGCCATCGTGGATTGCCTCTTTAGGTGATTTGATATTGACTGTTGTCTCCCAGCCATCAATAAGTTATTATGTTTATTTGTTTTATGTTTGCTTCTTGTGTCCTAGCTTTTTGATTTTTTTGATATGCCCAAATAGGCTGCTGCTATGAGCTAGTTTGATTACTGGCACATTTAAAGCTCTAATGTTCTGTCACCAGGTGTTTAGATCTGTTACTAGGTATGTGAGCTCAGGAGTCTGCCCACTCCTCCTTATGGTTTCAGCTCAGGCGCCAAGGTAGATAGCCACCAAGTGTGTGGTGTAGGCTTTCACAGTCTTAGACAGGCATGGGTGATTGGTGTAGGCACAGGCATCTGGCTGCAGCAGGGGGACACACTCTGAGGATGGCAGGGGCTGACGGCCACCCCCAAGTGTCCAGGAGGAACGTGTGTCCCTGTTCCCTACAGCACGTAGGTGGGTGGGTTTTGTAGCCTGACTATGAGCACCTAATGCTGTTGGCTGTAAAGATTGGGGGGCACTTCTTATTCATGGCCTCCTATCATAGGTGGCTAGGTGGCATAGGTGGAGCCACCAGTCCTCAGGCCCCTGATGTGGGTAGGTGAAGCCTTTGATTAATGAGCAGAGAAGTGTCAAATGTCAAGAACCTACCACTTCACAGCTGAAACAGTTGAAGTTACAGTTCCAGTGTATACCCTGTTGTACTGCTGTAATGAGGGCCTACGCTGTTGAAATGGGCCCACACAACTCTGCATGGGGAAAGGTACTCAAAGTCCATGGATCCCTTATGCTTGTGCCTAGGCAAAGGAGCTGTGCCTACCCTGGGTTCCTGGCTTAGGGTAGCCAGCATTTTTCCCCCCTTTTTGTTAATTTGTTCACTCTACAAGGCAGGGAGAATGGCTCTGGGTGTATGATGGATCCTACTTCTGGCCCAGGGGACTTGCCAATAGCTGAAGTCAGTCTGCGACCTAGTGCAGAGCAGGGGGCGGGGAGGTAAATGGGAGAGAGGTTTTTCCCTATGGGGGTTATTTTTGGTCCGCATGGTATGCGGTACACAAATACTTATTTTTCGCCAGTGAGGGCTGCTTTTCACTGGTTCTGGGTGGCTGTGTAGACTCTCTGGCACGCGGTCTCTCCCAGTATGGAAAACGCACCTCCCGAGCATGGCTGCTTGCCTGCCTCACTGCTCACTGGCGAGCTGCTCTGGCTTGAAATGCTCAGGCTTTTGTCAGGTCAGCTCTGGCAACTCCTCGCTTCTTCCAAACCATCTTTCCCTCCTCTTGCCACTCAGTCTGGTTCCTCAACTCTGCCACTGATGTTCAGGGCTCCCAGATTGCCATATACAATTGAATCGTTTTTTCGGGTCTTTGTTGTAAGAGGATCCACCGAAGTGTCTGACTACTCCACCATCTTGGCCACGCCCTCGAGGAAGACGTTTTTATTGGATAGGGGCATGTTAAGGTCTTTTGGGAAGCTAGCAGGGTTGTACTTCTTGTGTCTCTGTGGTAGTTGTATAACTTTGTATTTAAAAACCAACTGTTAAGCTTTACATTGATGTTCTATACATTTTTTTCTGGTTGTATATTTTATTTTCCAATAAATTTTTTTTAAACTTGTTATCAACCAAAATTAAGCTGACAGTAGAAATTAGTCAATGATTAGCTGTCAAAATATCTATGTATAAAAACATATTCATATACAGAATTTCTACATTGATTAAGCTACTACATACAGCCTTTCTAGGGTATCTATCTGCTCATGATTGTTATAAAAGAAAACAAATTCCTGAAAAGAAAAAAAAATTCATCTCAATAGTTAATATGCATTTTATCTATGCCATACATACCTCTGTCCATGTAATAAATTAGACAAGGCTCCTAACTACCAAAACTACATTAAGATTCTAGTGCACACCCAGAGGATTGATTTAGGAGAGACTTGAAGAATTAATGACCTGTAGTTGTTGTGCATATTAAATACAGGCTACTCTATTAGAGAAAGGATTGGGTATGTTGGTGCTGAGACATCAGACAGAAAAAAAAACCCTGTTGTTTTCTGCAGCATGTTGATACCATGTATCTGGAGAAAGCAGTTAAAAAGAGCTTGGTAATTCCAGAGTTACGTCTATATAAAATCAACATATACTATTGAATAATGAAACAATCTACCAAATAAATAGTTACATTATTGTTTAAAATATGATTTGTCAAATTGTTCTATGGAACGTAGAGTTCTCCCTGTAGTGTAGTGTATATATTGACTGAATTATTGTTAGATTTAGATTTCACTATCATTTACAGGGATTCTATTATAGTCCGAGCACCATAACTATACTTTGTAATTCTTACAACTTTTATGAGAGGAGTTTAACAGGAATGCAATGGAAATTCAAAGAGATTAAAAAATTGCTCAAGGTTATACAGGTAGTAAATGTCAGAAGTGGGATTTGCACATAAACATCCTAACAGCTGTTGGAATAATTTTTTATTACTGTGTCAGTCACAGTAGCCTAACTCCTTAGCAAATAGCCTCAGATCTAAGTGGTTTAGCACGATAAAGGTTCATGTTTTGTTGCACAATCCAGCATTTTGGATGGTAGATTGAGAAGAGGGGCTGTGTACTCCACAGTCATCCAGGATCCAGACTTCCTCTCTCCCATGATTCTCCCAATGCGAGTGAAGTCTTCCACCAGATCCTTTGGCATCTACACCATATATGAGAGAGCACTGAGGATGATGTTGGGATAGTTTAAAGTTTTACTTTTGGAAATGTAAATGGGTGTGCTCATATTCCTTTGGCCAGGACTCAGTCTCATAGTATCACTTAATTGCAGTAAGCCTGAGAAACAAAATCCTACTCTGTTCCAGGAAAAAGGAAGGAGGATTACTAAATTCCTATCACTGTCCTGCCTCTATTTTCAGGACCATTGGCAGATGTATTTGTGTGATTCTTCCTTGATTATGGATATTGCATATATTTAATATTTTAGCACCCACACTTCATTATTTTATTTTGCAAACAAATTGTAGAATACACGTAACGCTCATTTTCAGGTTGCTTAGTAACAATGATAGCACTCAACACTTACATGGTGAATGATACATACTAAGCATTTCCTCTATCCTTTATAATTATTGAGGTCCCATGGTGGTACAAGTGATTTACATGCTCAGCTGCTAACCGAAAGGATGGAAGTTCAAGTCTACCCAAGGGCATCTCAGAAAAAAGGCCCGGTGACCTACTTCCAAAAAATCAGCCATTGAAAACCCCATGGAGCAAGTTCTACTCTGACACACATGGGGTTACCATGAGTCAGAATGGACTTGATGGCAACTAGCCATAAGTATTAACTAATTTCAACTACGAAACAACTATGTGAAGTAGAAACTATTATCTTCTTTTCACAGATTAGGAATATGAGGCACAGAGTTTAAGTAGCTTGTCTAATTGTATTTCTAGCAAGTGAAACAATTGGATTTTACTCACTCTATTTAAATAGCATCACACTATTCATTTTCTGTATTTAGTCACTCTATGCCATAAACTTACTACTTTATCCCTTTTTGCATGTTGTTACTCATTTATTTTGTATTTTTACATCTTTTATGGAGATGTAATTCAAACTTTCCAAAATCACATGATATATAATCATGTATTTATTCTTATGGAACCCTGGTGGTGCAGTGGTTAAGAGCTCGGCTGCTAACCAAAAGGTTGGCAGTTGGAATCCACCAGCCTCTCCTTGGAAACACAATGAGGCAATTCTACTGTGTCCTATAGGAGTACTAGGAGTCGGAATCTACTTGATGGCAACAGGTTTGGTTTTTTGGTAGGTAGGTTTTAGACTTAGTTTATTTGTTAGCAGGAGTTAGGTCTTATTAAGTATATATTTTGCTAACCTAATTGTTATGGATTGGATTGTGTCCCCCCAAAACATATGTTCTCAGACATCCCTGTACTTGAGAATGTAACCTTGTTTAGAAATAAAATTTTTTCTTTTGCTGTGTTAATGAGGTCATACCTGAGTAGGGTGAGTTCTAAACCTAATCCCTTCTGGGTCGTGTCTTATAAAAAGTGAAAACAGAGACAAAGAGCGAGGTCCACGCAGGGGGAAGAGACAATGTGAAGAACTGTCTACAAGCCAAGAATGCCAAAGAACGCCTAGGGCTACCGACAAGGAAGGACCTTCCCCTAAGGCTAATGCCCTGATTTGGACTTCTAGCCTCCAAAACTTTGAGACAATAAATTCCTGATCTTTAAAGCCCCTCCCCACCATTTGTGGTATTTTTGTTACCGCAGCACTAGGTAGCTAAGATACCAATAAGCTCAGGCATTGAAAAATCTGTTAAACTAAATGTTAGTCTGAAAAGTAACTACTCCAGTGCAGTTATTTATTCTGTTTCCTTGATGTGGTGCACTTCATAAGTATCGTTTAGGGGGAAAAAAGAGGATTAGTTCAGTATTTCTCAAAGAATTTTGGTCAGTGAGTGAATTTAGTTAACTCCAAAGTTATTAAGCAGAGTATTATTTTGCATGGCTGGAATACGCCAATATTACATGCTCTGTAATTTTCCCTAAGGCTAAATATACATATCCAACCTCCTTTGAACTTGGTTGTTATTGTTGTTTTTAAATTAGAATAACTTAAGTGTTAAGCAGCATGTCTCTCCTTGATGCCATCAAATTGATTTTGACTCATGGCAATCCCACGTCTTTCAGGGTAGAACTGTGTTCAATACAGTTTTCAATGGCTGTAATCTTATGAAAGCAGATCGCCAGACCTTCCTTCTATGATGCTGCTGGGTGGATTTGAACCACCAACTTTTCACTTAGTAGTCGTGCTCAAATCATTTGTGCCACCAGCTTAGCCTAACGTTGTCTCTATTGCTGTTGTTAGGTGCTGTTGAGTCGATTCCAACTGACAGTGACCCCATATGACAGAGTAGAACTGCCCTGTAGGGCTTTCTTGGATGTAATCTTTCGGAAGCAGATCACCAAGTGTTTCTCCCATGGATAGGCTGGGTGGGCTCGAATCTCCAAACTTTTGGTTAGCAGATGAGTTGTTAACAATTTGCACCACCAGGGCTCCTTAACCCTATAGGACAGGGCAGAACTGCCCCATTGGGTTTTCAAGGAGTGGCTGGTGGATTTGAACTGTTGACCTTTTGGTTAGCAACCGAGCTCTTAACCACTGTGTTACCAGGGCTCCAACATTATCTCTAGACACCCAGAAATAAAATGTTACCAGAGAGTTAAGAGTATGCACAGTTGCTCGGTGCACAAGTATGCTGCATCTCTCTTACCATCTCCCTAGCTGCTAATGGACATAATAGCTACTCATGGACATAAAGTAACAGATGTGACTTATGGGAAGATAATTGCCCTCTGAAGAAACCTAGAACTCTGTTAAGCTATCTTAGTGGGGTAAAGGAGGAAGGGCTGTTCTCTGGTGCCAGTAAATCTAGCCCACTCTGAACAGGGGCAAGAAATAATGTCCGTTGCCTGCAGGGGGCCTTCCACTTTTATTACCACCTTTTACCTTTTATTACCCCCTTTTATTGTCCCTTCCTCTATCTATTCACTGTACATACGATTTGGCATGTAGAGTTGACTGTCTGATTAGTATTTAATCCCAGGAGAGAGGATTTTAGGCCTTTTTCTCACAAGATGAGAACTGGGGTGTGTGTGGATGTGATCTAACATCACTCTGGGATGGGAGCCTAATTTAGGGAAACATAGGTTAATGATTTGGTGGTGCAGTGGTTAAGAGTTCGGCTGCTAACCAAAAGGTCAGCAGTTTGAATCCACCAGCTGCTCCTTGGAAAATCTACAGGACGATTCTACTCTGTCCTATAGGGTCGCTATGAGTTGGAATGGACTACACAGTAACGGCTTTGGTTTTTCAGAGGCTAATGATGATGTATGGTGTTCTGCTCATCCCTGTCCTGTTTATTCTGTACAAAATGCCTGTTGACCTGGCCATTAGAACAGTATCTGGTCTGTGCTCTGCTCCAGAGGGTTTTCTTTAAGAACTTGTGAATATGGTGACATTACAATAGTATTTATAATCAAGCAGGCATAGGCAAGAATTCCTGAATAATATTGTGCAAAGTACTTTGACCTCTTTCTTTCCTCACCTGCAAAATGAAAACATTAATGGAGTTCCTATAAGGATAAAATAAATACACACACGCACGCACACACAAAGCCACAAAACAAGCACTCACTACATAAATATCAGCTATTTAAATAAATTGTCCCAGCTGGGCAGCCTTCTCTTATGAGACTTTATTGAATATATGGAATAATTGAAAAGCAGGAGGTGTGTAGAGCTTGCAGACAGCGGTGAAGAAAAATGGCAGATACCCATGGGAAGATGTGAGTTGCAAAGATTCTTAGGAGGCAGGATGTCTAAATTAGGATCTCATCAGACAGTAAGATCAGTGTTAACCCTGGGAAGGTTGCGCAAATCAGGGGCAAAGAGGAGTGCCAAAAATAGTTTTTCTGATTTACAGTTTTAACTACAGTGTTGACTCTACATTACTCATGAGCACAATTTGAGAATATTTTCATTATTAAATATGTGAATTTGGTGAAGTTCAAGTCGTAAAAGTATTACTACTTTGCTTACAAACTTAGAGTGGGTTGCGTTATTTCCACAGAATAAAGACCAAAGTTCTTAATTTGGAAATCATGACTGTCCACATTTGGTCCCAACCAGTCTCTTCCCTTGTCATATATCTGTTAATCTGATTGAGTTTTCCATTCTACAGCCAACACAAGCTACTCTCGTTTCCTCATACTGGTTCTCTTACCTATGGCTGTGCCTCCTTTTGTGATGTTTTCTCATCAGAGCATACCTTCCCTCCCACCTCCAAATGTCTAAAAGCTTCCTGATTGTTAAGACCAAGACTAAATGCCATGTCCCTGAAATTTCCCCATATGCCTCGTTAGAACGAGATTTCTCTCCTTTGAACCTTCATAACGTTTTATCTGCCTCTCAGTTAAGGCTCACATCGCTTTCTAATTTATTATTTTAGATTTTTATTTAACTCACAGTAGAAGTGCAATATATTTGATGAATGAATACCTGTTTTGCAAACTGTCTCCCATGGGGCAATAGTGTACTGTGAGATTGGTGTCCCTTGAAAAAAGGATTCTGTGATCATTTAAATTTGGGAAATTCTATCTTTTTCTAGTATATTTTTTGAAGCCCTGAGACTTTCAAGTAGGTATTAGAATATAAAGTATTTGAAAGCTAGTTTACGTGTGGAATTATATTTTTAAGTTATAAGCAGCCTTTTATCTTATAGTATATTGGTGTTCCACGGAACACATTACGAAAACATTAATGCCCAAAGGGCATTTATTTCACCATTGCCTCAACTCCATGAAAGGTATTTCCCTAGTTGTGCCCACATATTCCTTCCAATTACCTCCATCACCCTTTATGTCTCAGGTCTCATACCCTGTCCTGGGTTTTGAAAGAATGCTTGTCCCCACGGAATAGATCTGGTGGGGCAGGAGCATAGCAAAGTCTGAAATGATTAAAAGGCTACATGTTGGCTGCAGTTTGTTGACAACCGTCATCAAATGGCAAGGGGAATAACAGCTAATATGAATTCTGTCATAGGTAATGGAGAGGATTTTTTAGGAGTTAGACATTTCCCACTGGCTCTCTGGAGCTGGTGGCCAATGGTGCCCATAAAACAGAGCTCAGAGGTCTGTCCCTATTGAATCCCTTCCAGCTGGTTGATCCTTTGCCTTATTCTCTCACTCAGCCTCTGGATCCTTGATTGGGGAACAAAAACCTGGATCACAGGTTTTTTTTTTTTTTTTGGTCTTACACTTCAATGGATCATAGCATTTGAACTTAACAGCCAAGAGTTTCAGTTTGTTGTTCCTTGGTTCCTCCTTGAGAACTTTTTTCAAGGTAATTATTACATTGTAAGTCTAATTGGCTGGATGGGAGGGATGGGGAGAGGATAGGACCTTAGCATACAAGGAAGATTGGAAGGGGTGGCAGAAGAGATGGTTAATACAAAATATTATCTTACTAAGCTGGCACACATGAATTATTTCCTTTACTAGCTGAAAAATTCTTTGAGGTTTATCTTTGTGTGATGATGGTACTTAGCAAAGAGACTTGGTGCCTATTATGGATTACATTGTATCCTCCAAAAAGATATGTTGATATTCTAACCCCTGTACTTGTGAATTTGACCTTGTTTGGGGAAATAGAATCTTTCTTTTAAGATATTATCAGTTAAGTCACGCAGAAATAGGGTGGGTCCTAGTTCTAATCTCAAGGACTACATGTTTTATAAAAAGGGAGAATAGACACAGAGACAGGGACTCACACAGGGGGAAGACAGCATGTGAGGATCCATCCACAAGCCCAGGAACACCAAGAAACACCTGGAACTGTCAGAAGCTGAGAGAGACAAGGAAGGATCTTCCCTTAGAGAGAACAGAGAGAGGGCATAGCCCTGTCAATACTCTTAATTTGGACTTCTAGCCTCCAGAACTGTGACACAATAAATTTTTGTTCTTTAAAGCCACCTATTTTGTGGTATTTTATTATAGTACCCCTAGGAAACAACGACAGTGTCAACTTAATATCTGGTAAATTTGTATGAAGTTTTTAAAGACGTTTGTTGGGCTAAGAGTTCTCCAGCTGCCTCTCAACATTTGGCAGGGCTATTAATTTACAGGAGATCTCGAGCTGTGTAAACAGTTAAGCACTCAACTACTAGCAGAAAAGTTGGCAGTTCAGACCCAGCCAGAGGCACCTTGGAAGACAGGTCTGGTGGTCTGCTTCCAAAAGGTCACAGCCTTGACATCCCTATGAAGCAGTTTTAGCCTGCACACACGGGGTCGCCCTGAGTCGGTATATACTTGATGGCAACTGTCAACAAGAACAACATTAATTTCTAACCCGGAAAGATGGTAGGGGTTGGATGGGGTCCTAGTTTTAAATGAAGTTAAGGATCCTGCCTCTTGGAGAGATGATAATAGCTCCACACAAAAAGGCAGTGTTATTTCATCAGCTAGACAGATATCCCCTAAGTGAAGTACATGGCAGGAGTAAGTCCTGCCATGAGGGCTGGGGTAGAAATCATCATTCCACACGTCATATGATATTGAGAAATAAGTGAAGGTTTCCTTTGCTTGTCTAAATTGTAATTTTGACTCAGTGCCCTTCAATCAGTCGTAGCAAAAGGAGATTAACAGCCTATTTAATTATCCACCAGGAAAAGATACTTTTAAATATGTTGCAAAATGACTCTTCAGTAACGTCATGTGATTTTAGTGCAGTGATTTGCAATTGTTTGCTAATGACTGATTATGTTCCTTTTGATAAAGGCTCTGCTGGTGATGGTGGCTTTGTGTGGGCACAGTTACAACTAATGCTTCATCCTTGGCTCATTCCCCATGGACACATCCTTGTGTACATCTGTCTGCTTGTGGCACTTCTCATGCAGTTAACCTTGATTTTTAAAAATAAACCTTCCATTTATCTGGTGTTTAACATTTTTAAGGTACATTAACACCTGTGAGCCACATCAAAGAGAGTGGGAATTATCTTTCCAATTATACATGAAGTACACATGGCAAACAGCATTTGTCACAGAACTTGTGACAAGGCTTATTCTGTGACCCTATAGTGCTTCTTTTCCTTCTTTTTTTTCTTGAAGTTTTACTTTTCTATGTCCTTGGAAAATATTCTGCTTGTGTCATTTGCCTTTCTCCATCTTCAGCTCACCATTGACAGGTGCTTAGATTCTTGGCTGCTAACCACTCTCTTGTGGCACAGTGGTTAAGAGTTCAGCTGCTGACCAAAAGGTAGGAAGTTCAAATCCACTAGCTGCTCTATGGGGGAGTTCTACTCTGTCTTATAGGGTTGCTATGAGTCAGAATTGAGTCAAGGGCAATGAGTTTCTTTTCTTTTCTTTTTTTTGGTTTAACCACTTTCTAAAGATATTCTTTACACAGAGTTAGTTGGAATGAGCATTCCTTCATGCCTTGGAATTTGCCAAAGACTTACTTTTTTTCACTCTGTCTGTTTTAAAAAATTGGTTTCAATTTTATGTAGCAGTGTCTCTCATTGAGATGTGATTATCCAGAACTACTGGTAACCAAAAACAAGTACCTGATAAACCCTGGTGTGTTTTTCTGAGTGAGAGTATTTGGCCATATCGTACACAGCTACAGTTCTCTACACATGGAATGTACTCAGTAAATAGGAGAAATTAATTTTTTTTCTTAATTGATATCCAGTGCCAATCCGCTCACTTGGTTCTAAACTTTAGTTTGTCATTAAATTATGTGGAACATGCTGTTGCTGTTAGTTGCCATCAAATTAGATACCACTCATGGCAACCCCATATGCAACAGAACAAAACATTGCCTAGCCCTGCACCACCTTCACAATCTTTATAGCATGCTTGAGTCCATTGTTGCAGCCACTGTGTTTTTTGAGTTCCTTCCATCCTAGGGGCCTCATCTTTCAGCACTGTATTGGGCAATGTTGTTGCGATTCATAGTGTTTTCGTTGGCTAATTTCTGGAAGTAGATTGTCGGGCCTTTCTTCCTAGTCTGTCTTAGTCTGTAAGCTCTGCTGATACCTGTCCACCATGAGTGACCCTGCTGCTATTTGAAATACCAGTGGTGCAGCTCCTAGCATCAAAGCAACATGCAAGCCACCACAATATGACGAACAGACAGGTGTTTGGGGTGGAACTTAGTAGGCACTTAATAAATGCTTCAGAAATGAATGATGCTAACAAGCATCCAAATGTTAGCAGCAACAACAAATGGGAGATAATTTAAATTTCTCTAATTGTAGTTTCTTTTGAAAAATTTGAGAAGTTGGCTTGGGGGTGTTGGAAGACCGTTCTGCATTTGGGATCCAATTAAAATATTTTTCCTTTGGCTAGGTTTTATTTCTATGTCTTTGCATTCCCAGCCTCCTGCTCCTGCTCTCTACCTTCATCTTTTGCAGGGGCGATAAGGCAGTGGGGGGTGGTTCTATACTTCAGTTCCTATCTTTATATTCCTCTCAGTATTGTTTCCTATGCCCCTCATCATCAACCTTTTTTTTTTTTTTCCCCCAACTGTCCGCTCTTTCTTGGACAATATGTTTTATCTCTGCCTTGTAACACACAAATACATTTTGAAAATGTGCTCCTGGCCTGCCTCAATCCCCTTTTACCCTGTGTTAACATGTCAGGCACCCTGAGTTCACTTCTTCTAGTTCAGTAATCAGCACTGGGCTATCACGGTACCTTGTGTAGCACACATTGCACTAAAAGACATTAAAATATGTTTGTCTCGCCACCAGACTATGAAATCCTTGAGGGAAGAGGACATGACTTACTCATCTTAATATCCATACATGATAGCAGAGTAACGCCACAATGTAAGCACAAACACTTGTGTAATTGTATCTAGAGTCTTCTCAGGGTCAGAAGGAGAACTTAAACTTTGCCAGTGAATGCTAACTTCAAGAACATCTGAACAGACAAAAATACAGATGTATACACTGTATTAATCTTTCAGTCAAATGCCTTTCAATTAAAATATTAGATTAATTCTTACTTTAGACGGCAACACATAAATAAAACATGGAACAATTCTGACAGTCATCTGTCAAATTTCCAGATGTCTGAAAGCACCATTATGATCACTTCATTCATCAGTTTTAATGCGGACTTTTTGGAGTTAGATTGAAACGAGCTTACGAAGTCATTTTTTCTAAGACAATGATTTTCTTTGTGTTTCTATAAAACCTCAACTGCTACAGAGGGGATAAAAGAATGGGTGTAGCAACTGCCCTACAAAATTAACTGCTTGCAACATTACATAGAAATAAACAGAGGGTTTTTCATCTTTTTTTTTGGTACATTCAAGCCCAAAGTTTATATTATAATGAATAAGGTAGACAGTGATGTGGTTCTAGGCTCATGTCATGATTTTCTGTTAGAAATATGTGTAGTGTAAAACTATGTATAAAATTTTATAGCTATTTAGTGCCACAAATCCAGTTCAGTAGGTCACTTTTCCAATACTGAGCAGACTGAAGAATTAGATAATATAGAAGATTTTTTCTAAGTGCAGTGCTAGAGACACTATAAACAGGACATGAGATATAAGCAGGTATCTCCAGGTAGGGCTAATTGTACAGCCAATGCATCAGTGAGGAGTCCCTGGGTGATGCAAATGAAGTTTGGAGGTTTGAGTCCATGCAAAGGCTCCTCAGAAGAAAGGCCTGGTGATCTACTTCCAAAAAATCCACCACAGTTCTATTCTGACACAACATGGGGTCTCCATGAGTTGGAACCAACTCGACTGGAATTAGTTTTTTATATGTGAGTGAGGGGATTCTGTGTGACATTTCCTGTGGTGAACTAAGTGGTCACTCTCAGGATGACATCCCCATTAAAAGAGGGAATTGAGAAGAGAGTCATGGAGATCCTTTGTGAATTTTATCCCGAAGAAGACAGATTTTCTTTTAAATCGCTCATTTAATCATCACCAAAGGAAATGCTTTAATATAAAAGAAGAACGATAACATTTTTAGCCAGGATATTTAGTTATTTGAGTGCTATCTTGAGGGAGGACCTTAACGCAAGTTTTAATCACTCTCAAAATGAACTTAGTTTCATGTGCAAACTAAATTCAACTTCAAATCCTTTGTGTTAACAGGAACTTCTTTGATTATCTTTTTTTTTCCTGCTAAATATAGTTGTTAAACTTAGTTTTCCAAGTAAAACATTCTTTAATCTTAATCACTACACAGATTCATGAACATTTTTTTGGGGGGATCTGTCACTCTGTGTCAGCATCTCTATTAACCGTGTCTTCTTTTTCTTTTATCTACTATTGTCTAATGATCCACTTAGCCTGTGTTTCTTAATGATCCACTCAAAGTCATGGACTCAATCAATCAGCACATGTGGTGGCCTCTACTCTGTGCTGGAAAACCGTGCTCAAAAAGATTAGTATCACTAAATTGTACATGTAAAGAATGTTAAAATGGCAAATGCTTTGGTACATATGTATTTATCACAATAAACAAAGGAGAATTAGGAGGCTGTCACTTTCTGCTGAGCACCAGTATCAACCTCTTATAATATAGAGATAAATATATGATAATCATTTTCTAGATGAGAGACCCCAGAGTTATATAGTCTAAGGGACACTTGTAAGGTCAGACCACTAATGTGCCACATGACTTAATATTCAACCCAGCTTTCACTGAGTTTTCTTCACCTATGCCTTTATAATATATCATACATTATTTTTTTTCCCAAATGGTAAAATAGGGAAGGCAAGTAACATTGATGGCAGCCCCCTGAACTTGATGCTCTGATCCTCAGATAGACTCTCTTAAGCACACATAATTATCACCACTTGATAGATGAAGGCTATTCAGTTTAGAGAAGGTGAGCTGCCTGCTGCTCATGATGATACAAGTATGGAAAGACAGAAGATGAAACCCCAAGACTTCTGGGGGTCTTCTCAGTATAAGATGCCATCATGGTTTGAATTATGTCCCCCCTAAAATGTATATATCAATTTGGCTGGGCCATGATTCTCAGTATTGTGTGGTCGTCCTCCATTTTGTGATTGTAATTTTATGTTAAAGTGGATTAGGGTGCAATTATAACACCACTACTAAGGTCACATCCCTCATCCAGTGTAAAGGGAATTTCCCTGAGGTATGGCCTGCACCACCTTTTATTTTACAAGAGAAAAGAAAAGAGAGGCAAACAGAGAGATGGGGACCTCATACAACCAAGAATGAAGAGCAGGAGCGCATCCTTTGGACCTGGGAAGAAGCTCCTTCACCAAGGGAAGACTGATGACAAGGACCTTCCTCCAGAGTTGACAGAGAAAGCCTTCCCCTGGAGCTGACACCCTGAATTTGGACTTGTAGCCTACTGGACTGTGAGAGAATAAACTTCTCTTTGTTAAAGCCATCCAGTTGTGGCATTTCTGTTACAGCAGCACTGGGTGACTAAGACAGACGCTATGTTTGTTCTTAAGGAGTTTTAAATTAATTGAATAGTTATAAAACTAAAAAACCATAAAAATCCATATTTACAGCTACATAGTATCCAAGGATAGATGAAAATTTCTAAGAGAACTTTATCCTGAGGCAAAGATTTATGGTTAGGCTGACGTCTCTTTGCTTTGAGTCTTTCTTTAATAACCTTAAATTTTAGTCTTCATCGAGTCACCAACACATTTGCTTTTGGTTAATTAATTTCTATGTAATTACACAATGAAAACAAACAAACAAAAAACATACAATTGCTGTGTAGTCAGTTTGACTGGTGGTGACCCAATGTGTGTCAGAGGAGTACTGTGCTCTATAGGGTTTTCAGTGGCTAATTTTTTAGATGCAGATCGCCAGATGTATCTTCAGAGATGCCTCTGGGCGGACTTAAACCTCCAGCCTTCTGGTTAGCAGCCAAGTATTCTAACCACTTGCACTGCCCTGGGACTCCCTTTAAACTTTCAGTCCCCTCAGTGTTGACTGCTGTCCCGGAACAGAACTGCCAACACCTAACGTGTTTCAGGGCTCCAGTCATCAATGAGGAGACTGAGAATTCAAAAGAAACTTGTGTAAGCACCCTACAAAAGTAAGAGAGAAGCTAGAAAACTGGTGCATGGGAAGAGAATTGGGAAAAGGATGGAAACAATGAAGAGAGAAGGACAAGCATCAAGGAGAGAGAAAAAACAGACATTATTGTGGAAGGCAATTAAAAGCAAGATTAAAAAATACACACACACTAATGAAGAGAATACGAAAGAATGCTCCCTGGAATGACAAACTGGGGGAAATGGTAAGTGACAGGAGGTGAGGGAGAAAGCATTCAGTTTAAAACAGATCAGTACTACGTGTAGCTGAACAACCCTTTATATATTGTTTATCCCTAGGTCCAGGGCAAGTCATTTTGGTACGTGGCTGCAGAATTCGCATAGCATAACACAGAAGAGAAAGGTAGTCACAAAGAAATGCAGGGATGAAAGTACATATGTTAGACAAATATACCTGTAACAAACTTTTGAAGATTTGTGTAAATGAAATATTTGAATTATTTAATGAAACAGCAGATGTTAATCCAAGTTACAATAGGTATATCTAAGCCTTTATCTTCAATAAACAAATATTCTTTTATAACCTGTGCCAAAGTTATTTCAACCTGTAGATCAAGGTATTTTTCAGAATATAGACTGCTATAAGGACAGATTCCATGAGAAAGTGCATCTTTCCTATAAGTATCACCATGAGCTTTTTATATCATTATAACAATAAAAATATGTGATATTCAATGGCAACTTGAGATTCAAATCTTTTTATAAGTATCAAATAGAACTTAGAAAAAGGGACATTGCTGATAGTGTTACGCTAGCAAAAGAAAAAACTACATCCAAGATGAAGTGCTTTGTTTTTCTTGTATGATGTGAGAAAGCGTTAAAATTGAAGGTGGAAGAGGAGTCCCAACTTCAGAATAGCCTCAGCAATGTGTTTATCCAGACATTAAGAGTAAATTTTTCATGAAGGTTTTTATATGAAATGTGGTTTCAAAAATAAAAAGTATACATTCTTCTAGGAATATTATTTTATTTCTCCTCAGTGTTAAGGTTTTTTTTTTGTCCACAAGCAAAATCATTTAATTAAATGCATAGACTTAAAGACACTTAAGTCTGTAATGGAAAGGACATTGTCATTAATAGCTTTAATGCTAATAGATCCCACTTATTGAGTGCTTAGTGTGTGTGAAGAACTTTTTTTCCCATTATTTTACTTAATTCTTACATCAGTGCTTGGTGATTGGAATTATCATTCCTATTTTTCAAAAGAGGAGCCAGAGTCTTTAAAATGTCAAATAATTTGCATGTGGTGACAACAAAGCAAGTGGAAGAATTTGAACTTCACCTTCACCTAGCTACACATTTCTAAATATATTTTTATTCCTTCTTTAATTTTTATAAAGGATTTTGAGATCTAGAGATCTTCTAGGGTGTAAAGGATGAACAATATCAATTATGAACAAGTAATAGCAAAAGTACAATGAAGACAAAATCAAATAAGTTGAAAGGCTATCTTACATTCAGTGTGTGTAATAAATCCCTCATATTTTAATAAAGACAAAGCTTTTCTAACAGAAAATCAGTTTTTTCTCACAGTATATGCAATGGATTCCTCATTTTTTTTTAATAAGGAAAAATATTTTTCTAATTAAAAAACCAGTGTCTTTCCAAACCCACTAAATGTTAAACAGACATTTGAAGAAATGGAATTGAAGGGAGGCAACAAATTGAGAATAATTTTTTGTTGTTAATCCTAGCCTCAACTCCCACTAAACAGCAGCACCAGATTTACAGAGATTTGTCAACGTTCTGTCGTTTTGCCTCTTTCTACAGACAATGGTCATCCAGTTCTAAAGGAACAGCCTGTAGCAGGAGAGGGTTTTTCTTTTATGAAATCTGTCCAATCTTTAAAAATATTTCAAAGTATTGACTACAATGTCATGGTCCGGTCATGGAGACCATCATGTGTAATAAGCTAATTAAAGCATATGGAGGCACGTTTAAACCAACTCCCATCACCTCCTGCAGTTCCCTGAATGAAACAGCTCCTCTGTACATTCTCATTCATTTAATTAAGCTATATCTTTAGTTCATTATCAGGAAAAAGAGCCAAGTCAGTTAAATAACTCATTTGTACTTTATAAAGGCAATTAAAAAACTGAAACCAAGCTAGCATTGTAGAAGGCTTAAAAAAAGAAAGGAAAAGAAATAGGCCCCAACAATTCTAACTCTTCCTGTCCCTTTGACTGATGGGACATTAGCCAACGCTACTCACACAGGGACTAGAAAAGTGCTTGGTTTTGTTTTATTTATTAGTTAGTTTGTTTTTATAGTCGCTTGATATTTTTTGGGATCTAGATGCCATGTGAAGAAGCCTGAGCTAGTCTGGCAGGTCTAGGAGACATGTGGTCCCAATTGCTCCTGTTACCCAGCCGAATGCCAGATATGTGAATGAGGCCATCTGGGACCCAGTCCAGAGCCCAGGTAAGATTAAGCTGTTTTTCAGCACATCTTAAGGCATTGTTCAGTGCTCAGTTGTTCTATAGTAGCAGGGTGAGCAATTAGATACTCATCTATTTTTATTTTTCTTCAAAATACTTTTGTCAGAAATATCATTGAGTAAGTGAATAAGGAAAGATTTTACTAATTCTGTGTGGGAAGCCATCACAGTAAATACTTGAAAAGGAAAAATGACCAAATGAATTGAACTGAGCATATTTAACCAATTAACAATATGTTTATTCATAACCTACTCCTACCTCACCAGAATGACAGTGGAAGGGTTATATCCTTTTATGTTATCCTCACCCTACTCTGAGTGGGAAATCATGAATGCTCTAGGAGGTGAGCTGTATTTAATCAATCAATAAACACTTGTTAAACGCCTACTATCCCCTGTGTATTCTGCAGGGTCCTACAAAGACAGCCATAAAAAATACAAGCACAAGCTCCCTGTTCCTTGTCCATGTCTGTAGCACTGCCCTTTGGTAAGAAAAACCAGTCTCCTCTAATCCTAGATGACACCTGCTTGCTCCTCATCTGTAGAGTCTTCAAACCAAGGGATGTACCTGGGATGTTAGGAAAAGTACACTTGCCCAGGAGTCAATATACTTAGTCTTAATCCCAAATCTTTCAGTATGTAATTGTGTGACTCTGGATTTGGCACCTGATTTTTCTGTGCCGGTTTTTTTTTTTTTCACTTACAGTATGGGAAGAAAGAACTTCCCTTCTTTGTCTCAAACGATGGTTATGGGAAAGATTTTGGTCTTTTAGAACTGAAAAGCACAAATCAAACTTTATTAATTAAAGGAATAAAAAAATTTGTTGCCATTGAGTAGATTCTGACTCATGGTAACCCCGTGTGTTACAAAGTAAAATTATTCCATCGGATTTTCTTGGCTATAATCTTTATGGACCTCTTTAAAGTGGTAAAAAGCAAAGATGTCACTTTGAGGACTAAAGTGCATCTGACTTAAGCCATGGTATTTTCAACTGCCTCATATGTATGTGAAAGCTGGACACAATGAATAAAGAAGACTGAAGAAGAATTGATGCCTTTGAATTACGGTGTTAGTGAAGAAAACTAATATTTCATTGACTGCCAGAAGAAGGAACAAATCTGTCTTGGAAGAAGTAGAACCAGACTGCTTCTTAGAAGTGAGGATAGTTGAAACTTTGTCTCACTACTTTGGACATGTTATAAGGAGGGACCAGACCCTGGAGAAAGACATCATGCTTGGTAAAGTAGAGGGTGAGTGAAAAAGAGGAAGACCCTCAATGAGATAGATTGACACAGTGGCTGCAACAATGGGCTCAAACATAGCAACAATTGTGAAGATGGTACAGGACCCGGCAGTGCTTCATTCTGTTGTGCATGGGATCGTTGTGAGTTGGAACTGACTTGACGGCACCTAACAACAACAATCTTTATGGATTGCCAGTACTTTCTTTGTGCCACTAGGTGGGTTCAAACCTTCGACCTTCTGGTTAGCACCCGAGCATAAACTGTTTGTACCACCTGTGGCTTTCAAGTAGAGGAATAGCTGTTTTATTTTTCCAGACATCAGGAGAAGTCTTGGATGGCTTAATTTTCTCTTTGAACTTCTCCCATCAGGAAGGTAAACTATAGAAACTGTGTGGATTTGGCTTTCCCAAGTAAGTTTCATTTTTTTTCTCTTTTTACATGAATTTTTATTATAATTCACATTTTCCTGATCTTGATTTTTAGATATTTTTCCTTTTAATTTTATTTTAGCTATTTTACAGTTTATTTATTTCACATTATTTTATGCATTACTTGTAAATAACTCTATTTAGAAAAACGATAGAAAATAATATTTTAAACAAACATGCATATATACACACACATACCTACATATTTTTGCAGGGGAGAGAATGGGGCCTTATGTCTCATACAGCTTTAGGACACCATGAAACATTTGATCAAATTTTTGATTTTAACAATCACTATATATACCAATTCAATTTATTTGCCATATCATATATGTTATGGACTGTTAAAATCTCTGATGCTCTAGCTCAATTGGCATAACATAGTTTATAAAGAAAATGTTCTACATTCTACCTTGGTAAGTAGCATCTGGGGTCTTAAAAGCCTGTGAGCAGCCATCTAAGATACTCCACTGGTCTCACCCCTTCAGTAGCAAGGGAGAATGAAGAAAACATGATACAAGGGAAAGATTAGTCCAAAGGAGTAATGGACCACAACTACCACAGCCTCCACCAGACTGAGTCCAGTACAACTAGATGGTGCCTGGCTACCACCACTGACTGCTGTGACCAGGATCACAACAGAGGGTCCCAGACAGAGCTAGAGAGAAATGTAGAATAAAATTCTAACTCACAAAAAAAGACCAGACTTGATACGTTGAGGCGTTGTTAACCAATGTCATAAAACAACATGTATACTACTGTTTCATGAGAAACTATTTGTTCTGTAAGCCTTCACCTGTAGTACAATTGAAAAAAAAAAAAAAAAAAAAGACCAGGCTTACTAGTCTGACAGACACTGGAGAAACCCTGAGAGTATGGTCCCTGGACACCCTTTTAGCTCAGTAATGAAGTCACTCCTGAGGTTCACCCTTCAGCCAAAGATTAGACAGCCACATAAAACAAAATGAGACTAATGGGGCACAATAGCTCGGGGACAAGAACTAGAAGGCAGGAGAGGACAGGAAAGCTGGTAATAGGGAATTCAAGGTCGAGAAGGGAGAGTCTTGGCATGTCGTGGGGTTGTTAACCAATGTCATAAAACAATATGTGTACTAACTGTTTAATGAGAAGCTATTTGTTCTGTAAACATTCATCTAAAATACAATAAAAAAAGATTGACTCAGCCAAGCACTGAATGGAATAAGAAACTGACCAAGAAGAGAGCACGAGGAGAGATACACGCAGAGATCCCCTATCAGCTACGCAGCACAGATCCTCCATCTTGGATTCCTATCGGAGACCAGCGAACAGGAGGTATGCGAAAGCAGCTTCATGGAGCTTCCAGCAGGAGACAGAACAACTGGTAACCCACAATATAGGCTTTCCCATACCCCAACCCTTCTTTACCCCCACTTAGCCTCCTCTGCTTCCTGCAGCCACAATCTCTTGTCCAGGAAGCACGAGCTTACCCCCAGTGCCACTTGGATTCCACCCGCCCGCACTGGCCAGCTCCCTGAGTGCCATTTGTTGGCTGCTGGGGTTGTTTTATTCCACTTCTTTAGATTTGTTCCTTACTTCTCACCATCTCCCCCTCCTTTCTCTCAAATACGTGGCTTTGTGCACCATCATTGCTTCTTCCTGAAAGTCTGAGAAACACCACTCAACTGTGAAACTGCTTCCTGGCCCATGCCTCCATGCTGGTGGTAACCCTGTGGCTTTTTTGTTTGTTGCTCTGATTTGTTCTGTTCTGATTTGTTTGTTTGTTTTCTTTTTCTTTTTTTGGCTTGGGAGCCCCTTCTAACCAGGAAATACCACAGGGCTTGGAAGATAATCCCTTACTCTGCGCAGATGCACAGCAGCATCCCTGGGAGCATTTCTTTTCTCTTGTTTTCTTCCTTTTTTCTTTTGGTTTTTTGTTTGTCTTTGTTTTGTTTTTTCATTTCTTTGTTTAGTTTTCTTCTCTCTCTTATTCCTTTTTTTGTCTTTCTTTATTTCCAGTTTCTCAATTTATTCATTTTTTCCCATTTTTGTTTTTCCCCATTTCTCAGTCTCTCATTTCTCCACTCTAATAGCAAGCTCGCTTAGCACTCTTTTTTGTTTGTGTGTATGTTTTTGGTTCCTGTTCCTCTCTCCTCTCTCTCATCTTTCCCATATCTATCTTAATTCCACAATCACAATCTACCCCTCCTTCCTGCCTACCTGCACTGTGCGGTGAACATCACACTCCCAAGCAGCACAGGCAGGGCCTAATGGAACCTGCCCTACACTAATTCCTGGTCTGCACTGTCAGCCCTGGTATGTGCCACAAAAAAACCTATCTCAGCAACTCCCCTTCAGCTGGACCTGCCCAGCTGTACCATATCTGAGTGACTGACTCCGCCCATTGGAGAAGGAGGTGAAAAGTATCTTGCTCACAGACGAGCAAACAACAAAGAATGCACAGCCCACCTACTCAAACATAACCAAATAAAACAAAAAACAGGACAAAACAAACAAATCTACAATCAATAAATGAGGAAAATAACCACTGAATGCCCTGAAGACAGCAGGCAATATCAAAACATTTACAAAAACAGGACAGGATGGTTCCAGTAGGTGTCCAAAATAAAACACCAGATGACCTTCCAGTAGAAGAAAAGGCACTAGACCTAACTGATAGGGAATTCAAATCTCTAATATTCAGAATTATCCAAGAGTTGAAGTGAAAAACAGACAAAAATGAGGAAAAAAACAGACAAATTCATGGAAAAGGCAGACCAAAAAATGGAATAATTCAAGAAAATGATACAGGAACAAAATGCTGAAATAAATCCACAACTAAAAATCATACAAAAACAACAATTAGAAATCCAAAAGATAAACAACAAGATTTCAGAAATGGACAGTGTCATAGAAGGGCTGAGGAACAGGTTTGAAACAATGGAAGATAGGATCAGCGAAATTGAAGACAAATACTTGGATACAACTCTGTTTGAGGAAAAATCAGAAAAAAAAATGAAGAAAAATGAAGAAACCCTGGGAATTATGTGGGATACAATCAAAAGCAAAAATCTGAGTGATCAGGGTTCCAGAACTAGGGGAGAAAACAGAAAACACAGAGAGGATCATTGAAGAATTATTAACAGAAAACTTCCCCAATATCATGAAAGATGAAAAGCTGATCATTCTAGAAGCTCAAAAAACCCCATATAGGATAGACCCCAAAATAAAATCACCAAGGCATATCATAATCACACTTGCTAAAACCAAAGACAAACAAAGAATCCTGAGAGCAGCTCATGAAAAACAAAGTCACATAAAGAGGAGAAACAATAAGACTAAGCTCAGATTATTTGGCAGAAACCATACAGGCAAGAAGGCAATGGGATGACATATATAAAACCTTGAAAGAAAAAAATTGCCAGCCAAGAATAATATAGCCTGCAAAACTCAAAAATTCAAATATGATGGTGAAATTAGGTCATTTCCAGATAAACAGAAATTAAAGGACGATGTAAAAACCAAACCAAACTTACAAGACTTATTAAAGGAAGTCCTTCAATCTGAGAATAAAAAGTATCAGACCACAGGCTGAATATAGAACACAGGATTGTACTAGCCAGATACCAACCTAGGAAATTAACACTTAAGGACTATGCAAAACCAAAATTATTACAACAGGGAACCAGAGAGGTTAAATCTGTAAATGACAAAAGCATCAGAACAATAAAAGAGGGAATAAATGGTGTAGGTATAGAACCTTCTAATGGAGAGGAAGTCAGGCGATACCCAGTAATAATAGACTGGTTCAACTCTCGGAAGATAAGGGTAGATTTCAAGGTAACCACAAAGAAAGTTAACAAACCTACTCATCACAATAAAGAAGAAAAATATAAAGTCTCAGTAAAAACAAAACCTGCAAAAACAAAATAAATGAAAAAAACATCCACAGACAAAAGGAACTCAGTACAGGAGAGTAACAGGAACAAAGAAAAAGTCAGCACCCCCCCCACCCCCCCCCAAAAAAAACACTACAAAATACAATCCCACATCTAGGAATATATCCTAGAGAAATAAGAGCCATCACACTAATAGACATATGCACACCCATATTCACTGAAGCACTGTTCACAATAGCAAAAAGATGGAAACAACCTAGATGTCCATCAACAGAAGAATGGATAAACAAACTATGGTACATACACACAATGGAGTATTATGCAGTGAAAAAGAACAATGATGAATCTGTGAAGCCTCTCATAACATGGATTAAACTGGAAGACATTATGCTGAGTGAAATAAGTTAATTACAAAAGGACAAATATTATATGAGACCTCTACTGTAAAAACTCATGTAAAAGTTTACACACAAAAAGAAACAATCTTTGTTGGTTACAATTGATGGGAGGGGTGGGGGAACTAAATAGATAAGTGGTAACTTTGGTGAAGGGTAAGACAGTACACGTTATTGGGGAAGCCAGCACAATTTGTACAAGGAAAGGTCTGGAAGCTCCATAGATACTACCAAACTCCCTGAGGGACTGAACTGCCAGGCGGAGGGCTCTGGGGACCATGGTCTTGGGGAACATCTAGTTCAATTGGTATAATACAGTTTATAAAGACAATGTTCTACATTCTACCTTGGTGAGTAGCTTCTGGACTCTTAAAAGCCTGTGAGCAGCCATCTAAGATATTCCACTGGTCTCACCCCTTTGGGAGCAAGGGAGAATGAAGAGAACAAGATATAAAGAACAGTTTAGTCCAAAGGACTAATGGACCACAGCTACCATGGCCTCTACCATGCTGAGTCCAGTACAGCTAGATAGTGCCTGGCTACCACCACTGAGTTCTCTCACCAGGATCACAGTAGAGGTTCCTGGACAGAGCTAGAAAAATATGTAGAACAGAATTCTAACTCACAAAAAAAAAAAAAAAAAAAAAAAAGAAAAAGACCAGATTTACTGGCCTGACAGACTGGAGAAACCTCAAGAGTATGGACCCCGGACACCCTTTCAGCTCAGTGGTGAAGCCCTTCCCAAAGTTCACTGTTCAGTGGGGGATTGGACAGCCTCATAAAACAAAACAGGGCTAATGAGGCACAGCAGTCCAGAGACAAGGACTAGAAGACAGGAGGAGACAGGAAAGCTGGTGATAGGGAATCCAAGGTCAAGATGGGACAGTGTTGACATGTCATGGGGTTGTTAACATTGTCACAGGGCAATATGTGTACTGTTTAATGTGAAACTGTTTGTTCTGCAAACCTTCATCTAAGGTACAAAGAAAAAAAAAAAAAGAAAGAATTGTCTATGTGAGATCAAATTAACAACAGCAACTCAAAAGGTTTGATGGGAAGACTAGGGGACAGCGAGTTGAAGATAATGGTGATGGAATAATTGGAAAAGGATAGTGAGAATAGCAGCACAACTGGAAGAATGTAATTGATGTCACTGAATTGTACGTGTAGAAACTTTCAAAATGGTGTCATTTTGGCTATGCATATTTTCACCAAAAAAAGGTCCTCAAGGTTGAGAAGGGAGAGTGTTGACATGTTGTCTGGTTGTTAACCAATGTCATAAAACAATATGTGTGTACTGACTGTTTAATGAGAAACTATTTGCTCTGTAAACCTTCATCTAAAGCACAATAAAAAAAAAATTTAAAAAATACAATTAAAAAATTGAGAAAAAAAATTTCTGACTCTTCTTTGAATTCTCCTGGAAAAAGAACATTTCCAGAACAAACTGAGATATTAGGGAGAAAAGTGATAAACAATAATATCCAATGACACAAAGTGATGGTTTTGTGATCTCTGTAATTTCATTTGGCCCTAGCCTAGGTGACTCAATTATTCTCCACTCCGTATTAAATTTTCCTGATTAGATGAACCTATTATTTCTTGAATAGACAGATGATAGCTAACTAGCTAGCTAGATGGATAGATAGAAAGATAGATAAATGACCTATCCAAATGGCCACAAGAAGACTCAAGATAATCAGTTACAGAAAAAGCACAAAAGGATCTTGTCTACTTAAGATCATGTTGCCCATCATCAATGGTGCAATGGGCCACTCCTCCTCCTCTGTATTGTGGTTTCTGATTTGATCTAAAAGTGAAAAATACATTTTGGAGAGATCATTAGATATAGACACATGAACCACCAACAAAACATACAGGTAATATCAACTCCATTTCCAACAAAAGTCATCAATATGGAGATATAACTAACTGAACCCTGTGTCAGACCTACAGCCGCATCAACATCACCAAGAAAAGCAAGGAATGACCTTCAGAAAGCCACTAGCCATGTTCCTACTCCAGTCTAGCCCTTTCCCTAGATCTCATTTGAATCATCAAGGTTCCTGGTTTACTCACATTCTTGCCTTTCTAAATATGAATGCCTAGGATTCCACAACGTTTGCTTTGTACTTGGTTTTAAAGCTGATTCGTCTCATTGTCTCACTCAAGTCGTTCTATTTTTTTACGCTCCCAAGTAAATGCTCTAATCCATTCAACTCATTTTGCTGTTCAAATAAGTTTGAAAAAATCCACAAGTGTTGAGTGTTTTCTTCCTGTTTTATTTAATTGTATTTAGCAAAATTGCAGTCTTTGGAAAGTTCTTGAAATAATGTTGCTCATCAAAGACTGACCACAGCACTTAAAATCCAAGCAATTAATTACACGGTATGATTTTTTTCCCCCGTCTACCGAGAAACTCATTTACTTTTAAGAGAATGTTTACATTAATCTTGTATGCCATGCCATTGTGTGTTTCTTTGTGTATGTGTATTTCCTGAAGTTAAAGCTAAGCTCTGCCCTTCTAGATAATGCTTAGAAAATTATATATGACAGTGCTGATGCAGCTACTTGTTGGCATGCTGCAACCTGCTTCGTTAATGAATATTTTTAAAGCTGCTTTGAAGTCTTGAATATGAAAACAGAATAAAAATGTGGTTACTGTCACTCTAGCGCTGCCAAATTTGTTACTGAGGCAATATTCTTTATTTTGTCTTGGACCAAATTGGGAAACTGTTTTGCAAACAGCACAAAACAACAATTAACACGTAAGCTATGCTCCTCAACTTTATAGTGTGGATGTCTTTTATGCAGATTTATTCAACATTTTTCCCCTAGTGTTTGGAAAGAATCAAATTTCATAGCTTCAATACTTCGCTTATTCAGTACAGATCCTAAGCCTCGGTAAAATGGAGGTGAAAAAGCTCCACAGGGAAGAAATATAATCTCTTATGTTATATGTTCTCATAAAATACTTTATGTGGTGGCATTTTTCATATAAACTGGGGTTGCTAAAATCCTAAAATCCTATTATACACAATCATCTTAGTTTTTACTACTGCTAAATTCTGTAAGTTACTGGCATAGTCTCTTCTGCCTAATTCAAAACATCCTAGCATCCTAAAGCCTATGATTATGAATGACACTAACAACATAGGGACCCGCCTGTCCGTGGGACCCTCCTGTCACCATATTCCACAACCTTTCATGTAAAATTATTTTTAAATTCTCTTGAGTCTATTATCCTCTTAAATTCATTCTAAATCACACTTTCTGATTTTTATTTACTTACTGCCAAATATTTCAGCTAGCACAAAGAGACTCATCTACCCACCCACCAGCATGGAAATTGTTTGTTCCAATGATATCATGTAACATGTTGATTTCTTTTTCCCTCACTGTAATTGCAGAGTTCCCATTTGCACTTTAAAATCATTTGAGAATTGTGCAAAGTGTTTGCTTTTTTTAGCAAGAGAAGATGTATACTGCAAATTTAAAGATACCAATTTTCATTCTTTTCAACTCCTGAAATTCCTTGAAGACTGCTAAGTTAAATTGTTTTAAAAAGAGTTTAGATAAATTGGCCAGATAGGATTATAATGGAATGCTAAAGGGAAATGAGGATATTCATGAGATAATAATAATAGTAATAAGAGCTACAGTTTATCAGGCAGAAAACTAGTTGAATAACAAAAACATTAATACTCACTAAATAGTAAATTACTTGAGGGCAGGCACTGGAGCTTGGACTATATCTTAGAACACATTTAGCATTCCTGCTCTGTCTATACTGTAGTAAGGGCTCAGGAAATAAATGCTAATTTTAACAATAAAGAAGAAGTAGGTAGAGGGACAAATGTATTAAAAAAAGAAGAAACAATTTACCTAGAAAGTCATCATTTATTTGAATCATCTTTCAAATGCAAAAGATATGAAAAATTCAGTACTTCCAGACAGGAACACTATTTGCCAAACTGCCATTAACTCCTAAGAAAGGGACTGACATTCCTTTCTGGTAAATCCAGTACTTTTCACATGGGGATACCAAGGACATGTCTTACCAAAGAAGGAATAATTGGCTAAGTGTATTTTGTCTTTAAGAGAAAGGGTATACAATGGATGTTTTAGATTGTGTCTACAAGGAAATGAGCCCAACTATTTCAATCAATCCTGCTGATCAATCAGTTTGAGTGACTTTTTTCCCACTTGGCAAATGTCTGACTAAATCATTTTTAAATCATCTTGATAATTCCTCTCTTGAAGCCTTTATTGATTAATTTATGAAGAATTTTTTTTGCTTGTCATTAAATGTTTCTTAGTAATACCATTTTCATTTTATTTCTTCAGCTAGGCACAAGTGGGGGATGGGGTATTCAGAGAACCTGCAGCCTTTTCTCTCTAGACTTTTTACTATTTGGCTGTTAAAAGTGGCCAAATAGACATTAGAGTTTTAATGCTACGCTCATTAAATGTTGGCCATGGGTCAGAAACGCACATGAACAGAGGGAGGTAGGGAAATAATTTGAGCAAAAATACTTTCGAATACCTACAAAAGATGAAAAGAAGAAATGAGTCTGGTCTATAAATAGGCGTGAAGAGAAGAATGGGTCTGATTTTGCTAAACATGTTAGCAGATACTTAAACTATCATAACTCAAGTATATATCAAGTAATATGCAAAGAACAGAGATTATAATGCCAAAAATCTAGGATTTAAGAGAATTTTTCAACTAATCAGCTAATGCTGTTTTGTGCCATCGAGTTGGTTCTGACTCATAGCAACCTATATGACACATGGTTTTCTAGGCTGTAATCTTTACGGGAGCAGATCACCAGGCCTTTTCTCCCATGGAGCAGCTAGTGCATTCAAACCCCTGACCTGACCTTTCCATTAGCAGCCAAGTGCTTAACTGTTGTGCCATCAGGGCTCCTTATGATAGCGATTTTAATAACTATAATGATGATGATAATTTTCTGGGTCAGGCACAGGTAATTCTACATGCTTTAAATTGATGGATTTAATGTAAATGTCACGAAACTCCTATTAGGTGAGCAAATTCATATCCTGGTTTTACAGATAAAGCTGAGGCTCCGGGAGGTTAAATGACTGGGCCAAGGCCATATAACTGAAGGAGCGAGGATCCCAACTCAGAGTGAGTTCAGGGCCTTAGAAGAGCTCCTAAATGGAGGGGCCATAGGATTCTTGGTCTTTCTCTCTGTTCTGCTCCTTGAAGAGCAAATGAAATGACTGGAGCTCTAGCTACAATCTTGGACCCTGAGGCAACATAGGGAATGTGAGCAAGGATGATGGAACCACAACCAGGAGGAGCCCTGAACTATCTCTAAACTTTCTCTCATGTTTAAGTGACTATTATTTCCAGTTTTTCTGTTACTTGTAGACAAATCTAATTACAAATGTGCAATCACTGTACTAATCACTTAATTTCTTTGGTTTTCTCTTATACTGTCTCCTTGTCCCTTGGTCATGTAAATGGTTTGTACTCGGCTCCTAACCAAAAGGTTGGCGGTTCAAACCTACTACCCGGTGGCGCCATGAAAAAAAAAAGGCCTGGAGATCTGCTTCCATAAAGATTATAGCCAAGAAAACCCTATGGAGCTCAGGTCTACTCTGTCACACACGGGGTTGCCATAATTCAGAGAATGTTTACAGCCTTGAGCTGTTCCATGGGTATCAGATGAGGTCTGTGACTTGGGTTTAATGTTTCATTTGAACACTAGGTTGGATCCAATACAAAGAGTACAACACTGGAATTCCTATTGATATGGACTAGTTAAAGAAAGGGAGAAAAGATTTGAGGCCATACAGGTTTGGGAAATAAGGGGAATGAGTGTATGAAGAGGTTTAGAGCAACAAGAAAGAAAGCTAGATCTTGAAGAATTCCAAATCCAGATACTTGCAATGCTTTGAATGTGTGGAAATGCCATGAGCAAAGGAGGAGAGTTTTTGAGGGGATAGAGCAAAACTCAAATCAGCAAAGGGGGGGGCGGTTGATGGTACTTACTCTACCTACCCAAGGTTTCTTGTATGAATCAAAGGAAGTAGGACATGTGGAAGCAATTTTTAAACATAATCTGTGGTATTTAAACATCCAGTTTTATTTTGAGAATTATTTAGACGAAAACACAGTGGATTCCTAAGGCTAAGATAGTTTTTTAATGTATTATTCTGAAAGTTGCCTATACTCTTAACAAGGAAATGTTTGATCCTCACTCCTCCTGCAACAGTGTCTTTCCTTGTTATCTTGAAAATATTAAGCACCTCATACATATTTTGATCTGTAGTTTCTACAAGTGACTTAGTCATTTCTTCTTCTGTTGTTGTTAGCTGCCGTGGAGCCAACCCCAACTCATGGCGACCCCATGTACAACAGAACAAAATGCTGCCTGGTCCTGCGCCATTCCCATGATCAGCTGTGGATCAGATCACTGTGATCCATAGGGTTTTCACTGACTGATTTTCAGAAGTAGATCACCAGGCCTTTCTTCTTAGTCTGTCTCAGTCTGAAAGCTCCACTGAAACCTGTTTGTCAAGGTGACCCTGCTGGTATTTAAAATACTGATGGCATAGCTTCCAGCATCACAGCAACATGCAAACCACCACCGTATTACCACCTGACAGACAGGTGGTGGTTCTGCCAATTAAATGGTCTAATGGTAGAATGAACTGCTAAAAGAAAAAATAAAAGTATGCTCCTTATCACTGGATGCAGTTCAAGCATAAAATGCAAGACAGATTATCTTTTGGAGATACAGTAGAATGAATTTCTGCAGCAAATAAAGCTTTGGAAAGATGCACTGTAAATATACCCTCCAACTCTAGAGTCATGAATCTAATTTGGCAAATATCAGAAAACCCTGGCAAATAGGAAAGTGGGAAAACAGGATCTGGAAGGCACTGCTGGTCACTATCAATAACCCACAGGCAATAGTTGGCTACATCAGTCATCAATGAGGTCACACAACAGCAACGACAACAGTAATAATAGTTTGTAAGGAGTCAGCAATTGTCTACTAAGGGATTTTCTTACCTCATTGTCCAAAGAGGAGGCCTGGTGGTGCAGTGATCAAGAGCTCAGGCTGCTAATCAAAAGGTTGGCAATACAAATCACTAGCTGCTCCTTGGGAACCCTGTGGGGCAGTTCTACTCTGTCCTATGGGGTCACTATGAATCCAAAGAAGATGCTGAGATTAGAGTCAGGTGCACTTTAGGTTAGAGTAGAGCAGAGTGAGATGACCAGAAGGCAAGTTACCCAAATAATGGCAACCATCTCCTACTGTCTTTTTGTTTATTCCCTACATGTGTGATAACTTTGGCCCTGTAGCACCTTAAAGAAGCTGCTTGTCTTCTGACAATTATAAATCTTTTCCTGCAAGTGGAATTTGATGGTTGAGGGGGTGGGTTGAAAGTCAGATTGGGGTGATGAAGAATTGACAGAATGTCACCAAGATAAATGGTCAATCACAGTTTTGCCAGTGACAAGCACTCCATCTTGTCTTGATTAAGGTTTGAAGGAATCTATTTGTATACCCTCCCTTCCCTACCCACACACATATAGCAATTGGAAAAATACACTGGAGATAAGGTCTTAAGGTTTTATTCATCTAATTTTCGGAGTTCACTTTAGCAAGACCAGTCCTTTCCAAATAGCCTTTCCTAATGGTCTTTAAAAAGGGGATGAGTTATAACATCCATTGATTTGCTTTTACTCTGACATGTCTGACATATTTTAATGTTTTAATTTTGAGTACATGTTTCTTGAGACAGTTACCAAAACGTTCAATTTTTAAAAGATTATAAGCCTTTTTAACTCTAGTGGATTTAATAAAAGCTGTATTATCAGAGAATATTTCCTATTATTTACCTACCATAGTGTCTTACTGATAATTTTATAAAATTTCCTATTTTAAAATACTACTTGTACATTTTCTAAATGCTGTAGAATTTCAGAACTTGGAGAATTTTAAAGATCCAAACTTTGTTAAAGATCAAGAAGGTGAAAGCCAGAGAAGGAGCGTCAATAAAATATAAATGGCTTGTTAGTGGCAAGACCAAGAATTTGGCCCTAAATTTCTCGAGTCTCAGTCCCATGTATTTTCTAGGCTACAATAAGAATAAAAATGCTCTAAAGACACGAATATCAGCCAAGTTTCCAATTGCATATGCAACGTTAAATTTAGTGTTGGGGATACAGTAGAGTAGCTTCCTGCCCCTAGGGCTTGATTAAGCTAAAAGGTGAAACAAAACAGCCATCAAGATAATCAATAAAATATGTAGAGTAACTATCAGTCTGTTGATTAGAAGGGGATTCCTGGATGGGCTGAGTTCAACTTTCAGAGTGGTGAGCCTCAAACAATTATGTGATTGGAGAAGAGAGAAAAGAGATATTATTGCCTTTTAACCTTCCATATATTCAACAACTAATATGTAGCAAGCACTATCTTCCCAATCCACAAGCATCTAGTAGATCTTTCCTGAGCATTTCCTCTATACCAGAGACTCACTGTTCAATGTGCTGGGGATATAGAGAACAACAACAACAGTAAATACATAAGTTCTCTGTTCTCATGGAACTTCTATTTTAGTTGGGAAAGAAGATGGACAATTGACAAATAAAGAATTAAACAAGAAAAATATTGGATAAGAGGTACTCAGAAAAATATACATGAGGTGGTGTAATACAGAGTGACTGGGCTGCTACTTTAGTTTGATGGTCAAGAAAGCTCACTCTGAATGATTTTTAAATTCTGAGATATAAAAAGGGTCAGCCACATTCTCCATCAGTTGAGAGAGCTTTCTGACATACAGAAAAGATAGTACAAGGGTCATGATGTTTGTATAAACTTGGCATATTGGAGAAACTTACAAAAGGCTGGAGTTGCTGAGTACAAGAGGCATGTGATGAATGGAATATGAGACAGACATTCTGGGAGCTGGGAAACAGGTTAGCTAGTCAGCCTGTACACCAAATAAGAGACAGTGATGACTTGGTCTAGAGCAGTGTTCGCAAATGGGGCATTTGGCAATGTCTGGAGGCATTTTTGATTGCCGTGACTGGAGGGGGTTGCTGAGTGGTGGTGGCACTACTGGTATCTAGTGGGTAGATGCCAGGGATGATGCAAAACATCCTACAATGCACAAGGAAGCCTTCCACAGCAAGAATTATCTGCTGTTAACGGTGACAATTTCATGGGTAGTTGCATGGGGCTCTGTGCTCAGAAGGGCTCCATGCTATTTTAATGTTCTACCATTGCCATCTTGAATCCTTAATAATCATATCTTTGAACTTGTGAGTTGTAAGTAAAGTTCTTTAAGACAATGGAGCATGCCTGTAAGCAGAGGAGGTGCACAATATGTGTGTCTTCTGTTTCTTGCTGGCCCACTCTCACATAGGGTTCACAATGCCTGATGAGCACAGAGCTCCAGTGGACCCACAAAATGTAGGATTTCACTGAAATTCAAAATAAACATGCTCTGTCTATGACTGAGTGAGGACTGACAGCCCCAAGTGCCCATATTACTACATCAACCAGAACTTGCTTCTAACACAGAAACATGGATGACCAAGAAACTATTATATCCATTCTTGCTCATGTTACTCCCCTGTGTTAAAAAAATGCTTACATTGGAAATGATATTGAGGGAAATGGAAACATAGGAAAACAGAAACTCATTTCCTTTTTTCCTTCCGTCACTCCTTATTCATCAAAAAAATAAAAAATAAAAAAAATAAAACCCACCTGAAGAGAGTGTTGGTGGAATGTGCACGTATGAAGAAGTGAAATAAAAAAAGTTGTTAGTTTTGTGCAGTGTTTCCACTGTTTTGGTAAAACAAAATACATATGCACATGAGAGCTACAAAATACTAATTGTGTAATTTCAGTGATTCCATATATGAGTTAAATGCTCTCATTTTGCACTTAAAACTGACACTGCACAATATAGAGACGAATGGTAAGTTTCATGTTAATGATTTAACATTCTAATTTGTCTTTACTTAGAACAACATGAAATAGCAAACTAACACCATGGCAAGTCGAGGGACAGACCAAACAAGAAAGGAAAAATCTTTGCATTTTAGTAATTTTGCTGGAATATTTTTCCTGCTATTTGAACAAAGGTCAGCACATTTTCATTTTGCGCCTGACTTGGAAAATAACGTAGCCAACCCTGCATCCAAATGTCAGCAATGCGAGGTTGAGATGTCCTGGTCTCGAGGTGGTCAGAGAAGACGGAGAAAAGTGGACAGATTCAAAATTTGATGAGATCTCTGAGGAAAGTTGAGGAAGCCAGAATAGCTAGTTTGGACCTTGAGTAACTGGAAAAGACGAGGGGAAATAATGAAATGACATATAACATCTAATTTAATCATAGGAAGTGTTATGAAATATATATATAATTTTTCTCATTTATAAAAGAAGGATACAACTGGTTGTCCAAAATTCTAAAACAAGTAAAAGGCAGAGCTAGAATTCAAATCCAAAATTCTTGAAGTACAGAGAGAGCTTGTCCAGTGGGCTGCTCTGCCTCCCAAAATGAGAAGGAAGCTGTAGTATGAGTAAGACTCACCTGCAAATTATGGAGAAAAT
The DNA here is from genome assembly GCA_030035585.1 of Dugong dugon. Lineage (NCBI taxonomy): Eukaryota > Metazoa > Chordata > Mammalia > Sirenia > Dugongidae > Dugong > Dugong dugon. Next base: position 87,982,419 of record CM057461.1, read on the forward strand.
CGAGAAAGGAAGCTTGTTGAACAAAGCAAAGGGTTTTATTCCTCATCTCCTCTGATCTGTAGCTTTTCCCTGCTCTGCTTCTGATGCCGTAATGAATATCTCTTTCACTATGACTTGTCAATTCATCTGTCTCTCAATATTGTGTAATCTCTTAGAGGATAGTTACGGTAATTGAGAAATATGAGTGTATAAAACACAGAGTATTTGCTGTGCTTTTTAATTACATTATATACTGTACTTTATATCATTCATATTTTTCTTTATAAACCCCTTGCAGATATTTTAACAGTCATTTAATTTATCTGTCATTTGCAAGAATACTGAATATATTATCAAACCCTAAAAAATAACCAAGACATTCCACTCTATAAAAATTCAAAGTATATAAATATATTGGAACTTCTGAGAACTCATTCTCAAATGACATACTCCACTAAACATACAGTGATGTTGAAATTGGAAGCTTTAAAGATGCCTTTGTCTATTTATTATATATGTGTGTATGTGAGTAGTGTGTATACATATTTGAAAATAGCTGATCTTGGAGGTGAGGCTGAGATGTCGGAGTAGTCAGATGCTTCCGGTGGACCCTCTTACAACAAAGACCCCCCCCAAAAAAAACAAGTGATTCAATTATATATGGCAATCTGGGTGGCCTGAACAACAAAGGCAGAGTTGAGGAACCAGACTGAGTGTCAGGGGGAGGGAGAGGTGGTTCGGAAGCAGTGAGGAGTTGTCAGACCCGACCCGGTGAGAGCCTGAGCACTGCAGGCCTGAGCCGCTCATGGGTGAGCAGTAAGGCAGGCAAGAGACAGTGCTTGGGAGGTGCGTTTTCTGCACTGGGAGAGACCCAGCATGAGAGAGTCTACAAGACCACCCAGAACCAGTGAGAAGGAGCCCTCAGCAGCAAAAGATAAGTACTTGCGTACAGCTTACTGAGCGGATCAAAAACACCCCCCTTAGTGAAAAACATCTCTCCCATTTAACTCCTTGCTCCCTGCTATGCACTGGGCCCTGGACTGGCTTCAGCAATTCCTGAGTTCCCTGGGCCAGAGATAGGAACTGTCACATGCCTGGAGCCATTCTCCCTGCCTTGGAGAGTGAACAAAATTAACAAATGGGAAAAAATAAACTGCCGGCTCCCCTAAGCCAGGAACCCAGGGTAAGCACAGCTCCTTTGCCTAGGCAAAGGCACAAGGAATCTGTAGACTTTGAGTGTCTTTCCCCCTACATAGACTTGTGTAGGCCCAACTCAACAGTGTAGGCCTTCATTACTGGAGTCCAACAGGGTGTACACCGGAACTCTAACTTCAACTGTTTCAGCTGTGAAGTGGCAGGTTCTCGACATTTGACACTGATCTGCCCATTAAGCAGGTTCTTCACCTACCCACATCAGGGGCCTGAGGACTGGTAGCTCCACCCATGCCACCTAGGCATCTGCAAGAGGGGCCCATGAGTAAGAGGTGCCCCCACTCCTTACAGCCAACAGCATTCGGTGCTCATAGTCCAGCTGCAAAACCCGCCCACCTACACACTCTAGGGAACAGGGATGCGACTTCCTCCTAGACACTCGGGGGTGGCTGTCAGCCTTCTGCCTTGCTCAAAGTGTTTCCCCCTGCTGCAGCCAGATGCCTGTGCCTACACCAGTCACCCATGCCTGTCTAGGACTGTAAGAGCCTACACCACACACTTGGTGGCTATCTACCTGGGCACCTGAGCTGAATCCATACAGGAGGAGTGGGCAGACTCCTGAGCTCACATACCTAGTAACAGATCTAACCACCTGGTGACAGGACATTAGAGCTTCAAATGTGCCAATAATCAAACTAGCTCCTATGAGCAGCCGATTTGGGCATATCAAAACAAAACTAGAAGCTAGGACACAGTAAGCAAACATAAAATAAATAAATATAATAACTAATTGATGGCTCAGAGACAACAGTCAATATCAGATCACGTAAAGAGGCAATCCATGATGGCTACAGCAAGCTCCCAAAATAAAGAATCTAGAAATTTTCCAGAGAAGGAAAATTTCTTGGAATTACCATAGGCAGAATACAAAAGATTAATATATAGAACTCTTCAAGAGATTAGGAAGGAAATTAAGCAAAATGCAGACAGGCAATAGAGGAAATTAAAAAGATTAGAGAACAGCATAATGACAAATTTAATGGCTGCAAGAATCCACAGAGAGACAACAGTCAGAAATCCAGAAGATTAACAATAAAATTTCAGAATTAGACAACTTAATAGAAAGTCATAGGAGCAGAACTGAGGCAATGGAAGTCAGAATTAGTGAGACTGACTATAAAGCACTTGACACCAACTTATCTGAGGAAAAATCAGATGAAAGGATTTAAAAAAATGAAGAAACCCTAAGAATTATGTGGGACTCTATCAACAGGAGTAACCTACAAGTGATTGCAGTACCAGAACAGGGGGGGATAACAGAAAATACAGAGAGAACTGTTGAAGATTTGTTGGCAGAAAACTTCCCTGATATTGTGAAAGATGACAAGATATCTATCCAAGATGCTCATCAAACCCCACGTAAGGTAGATCCCAAAAGAAAGTCACCAAGACATATTATAATCAAACTTGCCAAAACCAAAGATGAAGAGAGAATTTTAAGAGTGGCTAGGGATAAACAAAAAGTTATCTACAAAGGAGAGTCAATAAGAATAAGCTCAGACTAGTCAGCAGAAACCATGCAGGCAAGAAAGCAATTGGGTGACATATATAAAGAGTTGAAGGAAAAAAACTGCCAGCCAAGAATTATATATCCGGGAAAACAGTCTCTCAAATATGATGGCAAAGTTAGGGCATTTCCAGATAAACAGAAGTTTAGGGAATTTGCAAAAACCAAACCAAAATTACAAGAAATACTAAAGGGAGTCCTTTGGTTAAAAAATCAGTAACATTAGATAACAACCAAAGACTAGAACACAGGACAGAGCAACCAGATACCAATCCAGATAAGGAAGTCACAAAAATAAATCAAAGCTAAAATGCTGAAAATAGGGAAACAGATGTCAAGATGTAAAAGATGACAACATTAAAACAAAAAAGAGGAACTTAAAAAATGTAGACATAGAATTTTCATATGGAGAGGAAGTCAAGGTGATATAAACAAATAAAAGACTAGTATAAACCTAGAAAACTAGGGGTAAATATTAAGGTAACCAGAAAGGAAACTAACAATCTTACAAAAAAGAAAACTTAGAAACATATAAAGACTCAGCAAACACAAAATCAACAACAATGAAACAGATGAAAAGAAAATACATAAAGAAAAATGACTCAGCAGAGAAAATAAAGTGGAACAAAAAAACTGTGAACAACACACAAAAAAAGACATCAAAATGACAGCACTAAACTCATACCTATCAATAATTATGCTGAATGTAAATGGACTAAATGACCAATAAAGAGACAGAGAGTGACAGATTGGATTAAAAAAACATGCTCTGTCTATATGCTGCCTTCAAGAGACATACCATAGAATTAAAGACACAAACAAACTAAAACTCAAAGGGTGGAAAAAAATATATCAAGCAAACAACACTAAAAAAAGAACAGGAGTGGCAATATTAATCTCTGACAAAATAGACTTTAAAGTAAAATCCACCACAAAGGATAAGGAAGGACACTATATAACGATTAAAGGGACAATACACTAGGAGGACATAAATATAATAAATATTTATGCACCCAACAACAGGGCTCCAAAATACATAAACTCTATCAGCACTAAAAAGAGAGATAGACAGCTCCACAATAGTAGTAGGAGACTTCAACACACCACTTTTGATGAAGGACAGAACATCCATGGAGAAGCTTAACAAAGACATGGAAGAGCTAAATGCCACAATCAGTCAACCTGATCTCACAGACATATACCGAACACTCCACCCAACAGCAGCCAAATATAATGTATTTTCCAATGCACATGGAACATTCTCCAGAAGAGACCACATATTAGGCCATAAAGCAAGTCTTAACAAAATCCAAAACATCAAAATATTACAAAGCATCTTTTCTGACCATAAAGCCATAAAAGTAGAAGTCAACAACAGAAAAAGCAAGGAAAAAAAATCAAACACATGGAAACTGAACAACACCTTGCTCAAAAACTACTGGGTTATAGAAGAAGTTAAGGATGGAGTAAAGAAATTCATAGAATCAAACGAGAATGAAAACACATCCCAACAGAATCTTCGGGACACAGAAAAAACAGTGCTCAGAGGTTAGTTTATAGCAATCAATGCACACATCCAAAAAGAAGAAAGGGTCATAATCAAAACATTAACACTACAGCTGGAATAAGTAGAAAGAGAACAACAAAAGAAGCCATCAGGCACCAGAAGAAAGGAAATAATAAGAATTAGAGCAGAATTAAAAGAAATAGAGAATAGAAAAACAATTGAAAGAGTTAACAAGACCAAAAGCTGGTTCTCTGAAAAGATCAACAAAATTGATAAACCACTGGCCGAATTGACAAAAGAAAAATAGAAGAGGAAGCAAATAACCTGTATAAGAAATGAGATGGGTGATATCACAACACACCAAACTGAAATTAAAAGAATCATAACAGAATACTATGAAAAATTGTACTCTACCAAATTTGAAAACCTAGAGGAAATGGACAAATTTCTAGAAACTCACTACCTACCTAAACTAACACAAACAGATATAGAACAACTAAATAAATCCATAACAAAGGAAAAGATTGAAAAGGTAATTTAAAAAGTCCCAATAAAAAAAGCCCCGGCCTGGATGGCTTCACTGGAGAATTCTACCAATCTTTCAGAGAAGAGTTAACACCACTACAACTAAAGGTATTTCAGAGCATAGAAAAGGATGGAATACTCCAAAACTCATTGTATGAAGCCAGCATAACCCTGATACCAAAACCAGGTAAAGACACCACAAAAAAAGAAAATTACATACCAATATCCCTCATGAACATTGACGCAAAAATCTTGAACAAAGTTCTACCCAATAGAATTCAGCAACATATCAAAATAATAATTCACCATGATCAATGAGATTTATACCAAGTATGCAGGGATGGTTGAGCATTAGAAAACAATTAATGCAATCCATCACATAAATGAAATAAAAGAAGCACATGATCTTATCAATTGATGAAGAAAAGGCATTTGACAAAGTCCAAAACCCATTCATGATAAAAACTCTCAACAAAATACGAATAGAAGGGAAATTCCTCAATATAATTAAGGGCATTTACACAAAGCCAACAGCCAACATCATCCTAAATGGAGAGATTTTGAAAGCCTTCTCCTTGAGAATGGGAACCAGACAAGGATGTCCTTTATCACCACTCTTATTTAACATTGTGCTGGAGATACCAGCCAGAGCAATTAGGCTATAAAAAATATAAAGGGCATCCAAATTGATAGGGAAGAAGCCAAAGTATCTCTATTTGCAGATGATATGATTTTATACACAGAAAACTCCAAAGAATCCACAAGAAAACTACTGGAACTAATAGAAGATTTTAGGAAAGTTTCAGAATACAAGATAAACATGCAAAAATCAGTTGGATTCCTTTAAACCAATAAAGGGAAACTTGAAGAGGAAATCACCAAGTCAATACCATTTACAGTAGACCCAAAGAAGATAAAATACTTAGGAATAAATCTAACCAGAGTCATAAAATATCTATACAATGAAAACTACAAGACCCTTCTGCAAGAAACCAAAAGAGACCTGCATAAGTGGAAAAACATACCTTGCTCATGGATAGATAGAGTTAACATTGTGAAAATGTCAAGTCTACCCACAGTAATCTACAGTTACAATGCAATCCCGATCCAAATTCCACTGGCATTTTTTAATGAGATGGCGAAACAAATCACCAACATCATATGGAAAGGGAGGAGGCCCTGAATAAGTAAAGCACTACTCAGGAAGAAGAACAAAGTGGCAGGTTTCACACTACCTGATTTTAGAACCTATTATACTGCCAAGGTAGTCAAAACAGCCAGGTACTGGTACAACAACAGATACACAGACCAATGGAACAGAACTGAGAATCCGGACATAAATTCATCCACCTATGAATAGCTGATATTTGATAAAGGCCCAAAGTCCGTTAATTGGAAAAAAGATAGTCTCTTTAACAAATGGTGCTGGCATAACTAGATATCCATCTGCAAAAAACTGAAACAATACCCATACTTCACACCATGCACAAAAACTAACTCAAAATGGATCAAAGACTTAAATATAAAATCGAAGATGATAAAGATCATGGAAGAAAAAATAGGGACAGTGCTAGGAGCCCTAATACATGGCATAAACACAATACAAACCATAAGTAACAATGCACAAGCACCAGAAGAGAGACTAGATAACTGGGAGCTCCTTAAAATCAAACACTTAATGCTCATCAAAAGACTTCACCAGAAGAGTCAAAAGACAACCTACAGACTGGGAAAAAAATTTTGACTAGGACAAGTCCGATCAGCGTCTGATGTCTAAAATCTGCAAGATACTGCAAAACATTAAGAATAAAAAGACAACCCAATTAAAAAATGGGCAAAGGGTATGAACAGGCACTTTGCCAAAGAAGACGTTCAGGTGGCTAACAGACACATGAAGAAATGCTCACGATCATTAGCCATTAGAGAAATGCAGATCAAAACTACAGTGAGATATCATCTCACCCCAACAAGGCTAGCATTAATCCAAAAAACACAAAATAATAAATGCTGGAGAGGTTGTGGAAAGACTGGAACACTTATACACTGTTGGTGGGAATGTAAAATGGTACAACCACTTTGGAGATTGATTTGGCGCTTCCTTAAAAAGGTAGAAATAGAAGTAACATACGATCCAGCTATCCCGCTCCTTGAAATATATCCTAGAGAAATAAGAGCCATCACACGGATAGATATATTCACACTCATGTTCATTGCAGCACTTTTCACAATAGCAAAATATGTAAACAACCTAGGTGCCCATCAACAGACAAATGGATGAACAAATTATGGTATATCCACACAATGGAATACTACACAATGATAAAGAACAAAGATGAAGCCGTGAAATATAACATAGAAGAAGCTGGAGGTCATTATGCTGAGTGAATTTAGTCAGTCACAGAAGGACAAATATTGTATAAGATCACTATTATAAGAACTCAAGAAAAGGTTTAAACACTGAAGAAAACATTCTTTGATGATTACGAGGCTGGGGAGGGAGGGTGAGGGTTATTTACTAACTAGATAGTAGATAAGAATTACCTTAGGTGAAGGGAAAGACAGCACACACTACAGGGGAAGTCAGCACAACTGGACTAAACCAAAGCTGAGAAGTTTCCTGAATACAATCAAACACTTTGAGGGACAGTGTAGCAGGGGTAGGGTTCTGGGGACTATGCTTTCAGGGAACATCTAGGTCAACTGTCATAACAAAGCTTATTAAGAAAACGTTCTGCATCCTACTTTGGTGAGTGGTGGTTGGGGTCTTAAAAGCTTGCAAGCAGCTATCTAAGACGCATCAATTGGTCCCAACCACCTCGAGTAAAGGAGCATGAAGAACACCAAAGACACAAGGAAAGTATTAGCCCAAGAGACAGAAAGGGCCACATAAACCAGAGACTTCACCAGCTTGACACCAGAAGAACTAGACGGTGCCTGGCTACTACCAATGACTGCCTTGACAGGGAACACAACAGAGAGTCCTGGATGAGTAGGAGAAAGGTGGGGATGCAGAACTCAAATTCTAGTAAGAAGACCAGACTTAGTGGTCTGACTGAGACTGGAGGAACCCTGGAAGGCATTGCCCCTGAACTCTCTATTGGTTTAGAACTAAAACAATTTCCGAGTCCAACTCTTCAGACAGGGATTGAACTGGACTGTGGGGCATAAAGTGATACTCGTGAAGAGTGTACCTCTTACTCAAGTAGATACAAGAGACCGAAGGGACATCTTCTGTCCAGAGGTGAGATGGGAAGGTGAAGGCGGTTAGGAGCTGGTTAAATGGACATGGGGAATCAGGGGTGGAAAGGAAGAGTGTGCTGTCACGGTACGGGGAGAGCAAGTAGAGTCACACAACAATGTATGTATAAATTTTTGTATGGGAAAAAGTAAAAAAGAAAATAATTGATCTTCTAATTAAATTATGTCTTTAATTTATACCTGAATCCCTTCCACTTACAACAATAAAATTGTATATGACCTAGAAATGTGTTTAAGCCAAGATTTCAGGAATTCAATTGTGAAATAATGAATGTTTCATTATTTAACTTATGCTAATTTCTGTCTCCACCTGCTTATTTAGATAACCAGAGCTTGAATTTTTCTCTGAATATTTGGATCAAGTTCTAGTAAGCTGAACTGCCTTACTCTTTTTCTTTTTGTCAAATTTTGTTATTTCTCATCAAGCACACTGCTGAGAATTGGGCCGAACTTATTGGTTTCTCAACAGAGCTTTTCCTGTCCCATGAGGCCAACAAAGATTTATTCTGAGTCAGAGCCAAAATAAAGATATTGGTTTTAGTTCTGCAATAAGATGAAGGGAGAAAAAAATGCATCAACTTGCATTATGGCACTCACTATGCTATATTTTAATTTATTCATTGACATGACTGCCTCTACCAGTATGACATGAGGTCCCTGTGAGTAAGGATCATGTCCTACTCCTCTCTCTCTGCCCATTCCCCAATATAATGCCCTGCCCATTATAGCTGTCCAACAAATGTCTGAAGATGGAATAAATATTAAAGAAAAGCATTCTATCAGTAGTCCAAATAACCCCCAAACTTTTGATACCTAATTTTTCTGACTCAGGGTTAATATGATTATTATGAATTAAAGGCAAACTACAACATCCAATTTATATTACAGTGATATCCTTTTTAACAATGCTCTCATGGAAGAATAAGACTTAATACTCAGATTACAGGCTTACTGTATCTCAAAATATATATTCGTTCTTGCTCTTATTGTTTTATAAAGGTGTAACTTTTGGAACTGTTTTAATCTGGCATATCCAAATAGCAAAGAAACCACCTGCTTTCTCTTGTGTAGTATGAGACAAAGGTAGTAATTGAAGTCCTGGTGTCAGATTGTACAAGATCGAAAGCCTGCTTTCCATTTACAAGCAGTGTGGTGGCTGGAAAGTTAGCAATACTAAGCCTCAATTTCCTCATCTATAAAATATAGATAATAATAGAATCCATGTCACAGAGGTGTAGTGATTCAAAATTTAAAACTAAGTGCTCAGCATAGCTGTGTATGCATACTAAGAACTCAGTAAATTTTAGGTCTTATTAGTTTAGTATGATGGATTAACTTCTATCTTTTCAAGGTTCAAGGTATTGGATCTTCCCAGGACTCTTACATTCACTTTAACTTCTCCCTTTCCATGTATATATATATCTCATATATAGAGAATATATATATATTCTAAAGTACCCAAACACTTTTCTAACTATATATACATGTATTTGTTGTTGTTAAGTGCCATCAAGTCGATTCTGACTCATAGAGACCCCATGTACAACAGAATAAAACACTGCCTGGTCCTTTGCCATCCTCTTGATCATTGTTATGCTTGAGTCCATCATTGCAGTCACTGTATCCATCCAGCTCGTTGAAGGTCTTCCTCTTCTTCGCTGACCCTCTACTTTACCAAGCATGATATCATTCTCCAGGCTCTGCTCCCTTCTGATAACATGTCCAAAGTATGTAAGACGAAATCTCGCCATCCTTGCTTCTAAGGAGCATTCTGGCTGTACTCCTTTCAAGATGGATTTGTTCTGTTTATCATGATGTTGCTCATTGGTCTAGTTGTGAGGATTTTCGTTTTCATATATATATATATTTAAGGGTTTTGGTTAGAAAATGTGTGCCATGCATTGAATTGTGTCCCCTCAAAATATGTGTCAACTTGCCTAGGCCATGATTCCCAGTATTGTGTGGTTGTCCTTCATTTTGTGATCTGATTATCCTCCATTTTTGTGATGTGTCGTAAATCCTAGTCTCTATGCCTGTGGTTATGGTCCCATTAGGGAGTGAGTTGTCTGTTACATTACTGAGGAAGGATTAGGTCATGTTAGTGAGGATTAGGGTGGGATGCGGCACCCTTACTCAGATCACAGCCCTGATTCCTTGTAAGGGGAGTTTCCATGGGGTGTGGCCTGCTTCACTGTTTATCTTACAAGAGATAAAATGATAGAGAAGTGAGCAGAAAGAGAAAGGCCTTCCACCAAAAAAGAAGAACTGGAAGCAGAGCACATCCTTTGGACACAGGTTCCCTGTGCTGAGAAACTCCTAGACCCAGGGGAAGATTGATGACAAGGACTTTCCCTGAGAGCAGACAAAGAGAGAGAGGCTTCCTCTGGAGCTAGTACCCTGAACTTGGACTTCTAGTCTCCTAAATTGTGAGAGAAAAAATGTCTATTAAAGCCATCCACTTGTGGTATCTCTGTTACAGCAGCACTGGGTAACTAAGACAATGTGTTTGGGACTTTAGAATATTCTCAGCATCTTAAGAATTTTTGTACATGTTTTATGAGTATAAATCTTGTTTACCCAATGTCCCTTCCCCCTTATAAGGAACAATACATTTTTTTCCAAAGGGGCTCGTGGCAGCAACTTCTCCAAAAAACAGTGAGAGCTGCATGGGGAAAGGTGATAATTGGACATGGTCCAAATCTAGAAAGCTGGAGGATGAACCAGCCTCATTCCAGGGCACCAAGGGCCATAACAGGGAGGCCACTTATTTACCACCTTCCAAAGGGCAGTAAATGAGAGACAAAGAAAAGCAGGTGCAAAAGTGTATATATTTTGGAAAAGAATAGGGGAAAACAACAAAAACACACCAAAACTAAGGATTCAAATTATTTGCCACTAAGTGGACAGAGAAACCAAAACTCATCATCATGGATACTAGTCATGCTGGCACTTGGATGGATGGGCTTGCTTTCAAGATACAAGATCAATGACAACATCCAAATTGATAATAAATTGCTTCAGGTATGAATCTGTTTATTATACATTTTATGTATCACTCCTCAAGTTCTTATCTTACTATTAAGCCTACTGAGGGATTTTAAGAATGCTCAGTGAATTCAACCTAGTTATAGAGTTCACCTTCATCAGAGAAATGTCTGACACCATGAGTTATTTTTGTTAGCAGAAAATGAACACTAAAACATGTGTCTTCCTACAATTGAATCATTTAATAAGCAATCAAGGAGACTCTGCTTCCAGCCAAGACAAAGTAAAAAGGACTAGATATGCCCTCCCATCTGAAACTAACACAAAAGTTCTATCAAAAAATCCTATCAAAATACCCACATATTTTATAGAACAAGATATTAGACAATGAAGGACATTAATCTCTGAGAGACAGGAAACAAATGCTCTGAGTCCTGCAATTACCCAGCTTCCTGCCTTGAGTGTTTAGACCTTAGTGAAAGGAGTGGGGAGGATCTAAGGCCAAGTCCAGCTGACTCCCTGCTTTGAGATGGAGCTGAGAATCCTGAGAGATCAAGATGCCTAGAATTTGCAGGACAAATTACCAGTTGCCATTGAGTTGACTCTTACTCATGGTGACCTGATATGCTTCAAAATAGAACTGTGCTCCACAGGGCTTTCAATGACTGATTTTTTGGCAGTAGATTACCAGGCCTTTCTTCCAATGCACCTTGGGGGTGAACTTGAACCTCCAACCTTTTGGTTAGCAGCTGAGCATATTAACCATTTGCAACACTTGGGGGCTCCTGATTCCAACAACTAAAATCAAACCCATTGCTGTTGAGACATAAAAATATGACTCATAGAGACATAAAACTAAAAAACCAAACCTGTTGGCATCGAGTCAAATCCAACTCATAGCAACCCTACAGTGACATAGTGATGTTTAAATACAAACCAGGTAAGTGAAAGGTTTTTCTCTGGATTCCTTTGCATGGAGAGTTCCCTTAGTCCATTTAAAATTCAGTACAAATTACTAAAACCTATTTCTACGCAGCTCTTCAGGTTTTGCATCTACTGTGCAAAGGAAAGTACAATTTTCTGGATAGATGTGCCTGACATCAGTTTTTTTTCCTCTGACCTGTGGGGATGCAGCCATGCTTTTTTAGGGTTCACAATCACTCAGTCAACAAGTTCTGCAACAAGACTAACTCGGCTGTGCTAAATGTTCCATTCTTTCCCCAGCTATGTGTTCCTGGAATGATGCCGATAAATGTCCTATGCTAAGAGGAAATACATTTTAAAATAGGCCTTTCATGTGAAATGTAAATGAACCTCGCACTGGTTCCATGAGTTCCTAACAATGTTCCGTTATCCCCAAAACCTATGTTACCTGATCGTTGAAGTGTGTTTAAAAAAAAAAAAAAAATATGGAAACTCACCTTCTATTGTGCTAAATATTAAAATCCAATATTTCTTGAGATTCTGTAGCTCCCATCCCTACGGCCTCAGTTCTACTTTTTAATGTCACAGCAGCCTTCTATATATTTCATCCAGTCAAGAGTCATCCCTTTCCCATTTTTCTACTTTCTGTAGCTATTATTGCCCAAACAATAGATATGTTTTTCACATGAAATATTATTATATGGAGCATATTTTTTTAAACAACACTTTTTCTCTCCAGACATTCCCATCTCTGTTTAGAATCACTGTTGTGGGCTCTGTACTAAAACAGAAACTAGAATTCATTGAGTGCTTACTCTGGGTCAGATAGGTATTAAGCGCTTTTCATGCTTTACATCACTTACTTCTTACAAAACACTGTGAAGGATGCATTATTGTTATAGTTATTTTACTAAGAAGAAAACCTAGGCTTTGAGAGGCTTACCCAAGGTCATAAATTTAGTAAGATAGAGAGGGGAATTGAACCAAAGTTAACTATTATGCTGTACTCCTATTGTAAAGAACAGAAATCACGTGTCCAGGGTAACAATGTTCTCTGTGGGCAACCATGTACAAGATTAGAAAGAGAATCCAGAAGCTATAAAATCAAATTAAGACTCATTTAGATTCCTATGATCATCAGGAATAAAGTTCATCCTGACTGTTCTTCTATAGCTTCGACTTTCTACCTGTCTCTTCCCCTGTGGCTAAAAACCTTCAAAGAACTGTGCGCTTTCTTCATATGATTTGGGAAAAGCAAAATCACGTTGTCCTTCTGCAATCTGACGGCAACCCAGAGATCACTCAAAAAGCAATAGGTGAATGTATAGAGAAGGGGTCGGGTGAGTCAGATCCTGATATTTATAGATGAAAGTTCCATAGCTGGGAGGTGAGAAGAGTCTGAGTGGTGATCTGGGGACCAAGGACCACCCTGGGATCCTGAAAGATTTGAGGAACTGGCAGAAGGTCATTGGGATTCTACCTTTTGTTGTCCTCACTTTCCACAATCCCCCCTCCCAGGGTTGCCTTAATATAGTGGTCCTTTTTGCAAAGACAATGATTCTAAATAGGAATGAGAATGTCTTGAGAGACAGAGTATGTTGTAACACGTAGTAATAGACTTTCATATCGTCATGTGTTATTCTGTCTTCATACCTGTCACACACCATATTGTAATTACTCACATAGACTGGTAGCATCTCCAGGGAAAGGACTGCCACTTTTATCTATCATTCCCAGCCAACTAATATGGGCTCTTGAAGATGCTCAGTTGAGTGAATGACTTAATAAATAACTACAGTATCACAAATATTACTCTATTTCCCCACCACCACCACTGCCAGCTAATGAACTCACAGAAATAGCTAGTTACCAGCCCTGGAATTTTGTAATTTCCTTCTTGCTCCCTTGTTCTTCCTCACTCTTCCTCTTTCTTTAAACGTAAAAAACAGTTTTCTAAAGTGGCAAAGATGGAGTAGGAGTTGGGTCATGGAGAATAAAGAATTCTTGAGTTCATACTTGACTTCTTCCCTGTATATGATTATAAGGTCCTTGAGTGGTGCAAAGGGTTTGTGCTTGGCTAATAATTGAAAGGTAGTAGGTTTGAATCCAAGCAGCCTTGGTGATGCAATGGTTAAGCATTTGGCTGCTGACTGAAAGTTTGGTGGTTCATACCCACCCAGTGGCTCCGTGGAGAAAGATGTGGCAATCTGCTTCCGTAAAGGTTACAGCCTAGGAAACCCTACAGGGAACTTTTACTCTGTCACATAGGGTCCTTATGAGTTGAAATAGACTCTATGGCACCCAGCAACAACAGGTTCAAATCCAACTAGCAGCACCATAGAAGAAAGGCTATCTATTTCCATAAGATTACAGCCATTGAAAAATCCTATGGAGTGCAGTTCTACTCTGACACACATGGGGTTGCCATGAGTCAGAATCAAATTGATGGAAATGGATGTGATGTGTGATATCAAAAGCAACGTGGAAAAATTCCATTTTGAGCAGTCAAGGAAATGACACAAATATCATGAGAGAAGAAGGGGTAATGGGAGATCCAATTTATAGTGAAAATTGATGTCTACTTATTGTCACAGTTAACAGAAACAAAAACCAACCATATGATAATGGGTTTCCTTATGCAGTGCTTATTATGTGCCAGGTAGTCTTTGAAGTGTTTCACATTTGTCAACTCATTTAATTCCCACAATCGTTAGAATGATTACAATAATTATTCTTATTTTATATTTACTAGGAGAGTATATAAGCTGCTTGAGTTCATACAGCTAACAAGGGGAGAAGCCAGAATTCAGATCCAAAGCCTGAGTCCTGAACTGCTTCATCCTATGGCGTATGTGTTCATTAGAGCCAGACCTGCTTATCAGTTTGGAAAATATGCTTCTATTCCATAATTAAGAAAAAAAAATATATGTACTCATTCCTTATCTGCATATACTTATTTTGTAAATAAAGCACAGTATTTTTCTGAAGCCATTAATTTATAATTTTTCTCAAATAAAGGGAAGCCATCACCTTAATCCAATAAATGTAACAGTGGCTTTCGTATATTGAGCAGTCTCTGTGGTACACTGAACTCAAACTTTCCACGAATTATCTCCCTGAATTCACTTAGTCCTGTGAGGTAGACATTGTTATCTTCCTAGTTTTGCCAATGAGAAAACAGAGGTCTCAGACAAGTTAAGTTACTGAAATTCACACAGCTAAAAAATGGTAAAACTAACTCTGGATGATCCCAATGTTTATGGTCATAAACACTATACACTGCTGTCTCAAGGCTCAGTGAACAATTCTTTTCAGTTTATATCCATTTTAAAGTTTATCTTGAGTCCTAGCTTAGGTGCCCCTGAAATTTCTGCCAGATCCAGGTGAAGGCTTTTGCTGTCCTGTAGGGCATTTGTCTTCCAGATGTATCCTGGTTTCTAGAAATTGCTCCAACTTAATCTGATAATAGGCTAGATGATCTGGTATTTATCAGACCTCACTAATGAACACATAGCTCATGTTGCTGGAGTTGCCCTCATGACTCCTGTGTGATAAACTGGTCATCTCCAGTACTTGATCATGTTTGAAGTGGAGGTGAAGGTGGTACAATGGGAAAAATAAGACCACCCTTTCAAGATTAAGCCACAAATCAACACCTTAGAGATGAGATCAGAGTCACCTTAATATAGTGGTTCTCTTATCATGGCTCCAAGGCCAGAAATGTTTAATTGTGACCATGTTGAAAGCTTCATTTTTTTTTTTTTACATCAAACATTTACCAGAAAAATGAATTGGTTAGTAATGGAACATGGAAATAGTAAAAATGTAGAGGCAAATACTGGCAACTCTGTTCAAGTAGAGCCCTGGAAGAAGGGATTCTAATCAAGTAACAAGAAATCCTTTAGATAAATGCATCAGCCTATCAGCTAAGCACTCAACTACTAGCCTAAAGGTTGATGATTTGAACATATGCAGAGGCACCTTGTAGGAAAGGCCTGGAAATCTGCTTCCAAAAGGTCATAGCCTTGAAAACCCTCTGAAGCAGTTCTACTTTGTACACATGGGGTCTCCATGAGTCAGAATTAACTGGACGCCAACTAACAACAAAAACAACATACTATCTTGAAGCTCTTGAATATTCAAATAATAACAAATTAAGCCTGTTTTACCGCTAAGCAACTTTTGATTATAATTTGGCTTTAATATAATGTGCCACAAGGACAGAATATTGACCAGAAGATGTGAGCATCAGATTCCTCTATCTCACTGCAGATTAATACTTAGGCATTCATGTGTTGAACATCATTCATGGGAGCTGTGTTAATGCAGCTCGGCATTCAGACCTAATCAAGAAGGGGATACCCTGACAACAGCGAGTGTCTGAGTCTGGGGAGCTGAGGGTCAGACGTGAAGCCCAGAGAAGCTAGTCTGTGAGACCATTGCTGGTGACATCCTGACCTCATTTTCCTCTTGATGCCTTCAGCAACACCTTGGGCTTTTTTTTTTTAAAGGGAAAAGAACAATCTGTCAAGAGAGCCTCACTCCTTGCCATGACATAGCAAAGGCATAAAAATGGCTTAATTCTTAGCAAGTGGCAGCTTGGTGCATAATGAGACAGACAGCCATAAATAAATACTCTCAAAGTTTGCACAAGATCATATTAAGACAGATGCCAAAGCTCATAATTGCAATACACTGCATATTACTGAAACTTTTCATAAAATATAATGAGATTCTAAATTGGAAGAGGCATAGGGAAACTTGTAGAGACATAATTGGATGACACCTTCTGCCCAGAGGGCAAAAGAAGCTAAAAAGCATAACTGGTATTTGTGTTCCTAAAAGGAAGAGATTCAGGAAGATGTTTAAAATCCAATAAGTCCAGTTTTGATTGAATTATCTTTTGAAAACCAGAATGAAGACTTTTGAACAAAAGGTTCCAAAAAGGGTAGTTAAAAATTTCCCACCACTCAGATCGCATTGAATAAGATCATTCAGAAGGTGAAGATCCTCTGTGATAGAAATGAGAAGCAGCAGTGAGCTAAAGAGACTCTCCTAGCTCAGATTTCTAACTGCGTGCCTGATCTTCCCCAACAGTGTTTTTTTAGAGGTGGCACCAAGACCTGGGAAAAGGGTTCCCTTTGATTTAAACCAGAAGTAAAGTTTTGAAGGAGGCAAAGAAACTTAATGAGTTTTGTGTTTTATCTTTGGTAACTTGCTCATTAATAAACAGTTGCTGTTGAGTCGACTCTGACTCATGGTGGCCCCATGTGTGTCAGAGGAGATCTGTGCTCCATAGGGTTTTCATGGCCGACTTGTTAGAAGTAGATTGCTAGGACTTTCTTCTGAGGCACCTCTGGGTGGACTCAAACCCCTAACCTTACGGTTAGTAGCTGAGTGTGTTAACCATTTTATCACCCAGATACTCCTATTCATTAATACAGAACACAAAATTCACATGGAAATGAATGTCAGTTACATGTTGGGTCAAGAAGGAAACTAGTGACAACCTCCCATAACCTAGCAAAGTGAATGTTAACAAGTCAGTAACAAGATAAAGCTGGCATATGTGAATATAATCCTGTTTGAGGTATTAATAAGCCCAGACACCTGTTAGGGGGTAGGATCCCCATTCTTATAAGCAAAGAGGTCAAAGTAGAGTCCTAGGCTTTTATTGCAGCATATTTTCACCTTTCTTTTGGCCACAGGCTTCTAAAGACTAGGTGGTACATTTACTGAAGAAACTACTAGTTTATTTCTCACATATCTGACTAAGAACACAGGCTTTAAAATTTGGTTTCCAACTCCACCACTTACTAGCTGTGTGACCTTGGGCAAGTTACTTAACTTCTCTTAACCTCAGGTGCCTTAACTATTAAATAGGGATAAAAATATTTACCTCATGTTGGCAAGAGGATTAAATAAGATCAAGTTTCTAAAACTTTTAATACACTACCATTACTATTTCATAAAGCTTCGTGTTAATAACAATCTAATTAATAATCTTTCAACAGGCAACTTAAACATTATAAATTGCATAACCCCTTTCTTATATAACACATTCCATGCATAACTGGTATAGAGGAAAATACATAGAGTATTTTTCGTGTACATATGTGTTAGCTTATTAGACAACAATATAAAAAAGCAAGTATAGAGCCTAGGACAAAATCTCAATAAATAGCTGTTTTCTTCTTGTTTTCTCATTAGCTACCATATGTCCCAAAGGTAGATGAAAGTCTAGGATGAGATTAGTGATCATTCTTCCTTTGTCATGATTTATAAGTGTGATTATGTTTTAAGTAAATAAACTTTTGAATAAAAGAGATTTCATTTATTAGAACTGGGCAGACATCAAAATTGGGCTTACTATGGTTAAGGTTTCCTAATGATTCAGAAAAGACCTTCAGGATAATGACGCAGAAGTAAGTGTATTATAAAGTTAATCTTTCTTCCTGTTCCCTCCCCATCATGCCCAAGAAAACGCCCAGCCAAATGGAATTGCTATTTGGAACAGAACATGTCCCAGCATCTTCACTCTCACTTGAATAATAATACAAAATGATTAATGAACCTGTTGCTCAACATGTTCAATTAAATAACAATGAAGAGATTAAGAATGCTTTTCCCGTTATGTAGTGCAGCATTTTAAGTCCTAACGTGTAAAGTAGACCATTAGTTTTCACTTAGGCTTTGTAATAGATTTATTTATGAATTTATCTCATCTTTTCTGCAAGCAAGTCATGCAGCAAATACTTATTTATTCACTTTACTTAAAGAATTGAACGCTTGTTCCACTAGTAAATACTGCAGATCTCTGATCTGAGATTTTTACATAACTATCATTTTCTGACCAATTACTATGGATAAGTAAGATATTCAAGACTTAATGCCTCATCCTACTTCTGAGACTCCTGCAGTGAAACCATACTCTCCTATGCTGTGTAAAAACCTAAGAGATTTCAATGTGAAAATATAATTTGTAATCACAGCACACATTAATAGCATCTGTCACTGTTTCCATAGTATTATATATTCAGTAACTTTTGCTTAAAATTACAATAAAAAATACACATCCCTACTTCCCAAATCTAAGATGAATTATTGTTATTTGTATATTTTCTTGGATTTTATTAGACCACATTATTTCTCAGAATGACCAATTGTTTCCCAAAAGAAAACTGAGAATTATTTTGGGAAAACTGAAGAATATAGATATATTCTTCAAAATATAAGAAGAAATGTAGATTATAATGCATTCCATGGGAAAATGAGAGAGCTGATATCTCATATATTACAGCAAACAACTTAATAAAAATGGATCTATACATAGAAAAATGGATCTGTACATCTGCCATTTATTTTTCGATTAATATTTACTAGAATCTAATAAATGTAAGATGCTCTATTAGATGTGTTAGTTGCTCCTCAGTATATAGAAAAACAAGAACAAGAAACAATCGCCATTGAGTAGACTTCGACTCTTGGAGACCCATGTGTGTCAGAGTAGAACTCTGCTCCATAGGATTTTCAATGGCTACTTTTTTGGAAGTGTATCACCAGACCTTTATTCCAAGGCATCTCTGGGCGGACTCAAACCTCCAAACTTTTGGCTAGTTGTTGAGCATGTTAACATTTTCACCACCCAAGTATTACTACATAGGAAAAAAGGGATTCATAAATAAGACTAATAAAAAAGCTATCAGAGGGCATATGATAGAGAAAGAAACAGAGAGAGACACAGAGAAAAAGAGAAAAAGAAACATTAGTAATCTCATTTTTTAAAGACATTTAAAAATTCTTCCGCATGTTGTGATTTTACATTAAGTGCTAGATATTGGCCACTCAATGCTGTTATTAAAAACAACTAAAAGGAAAAAAAATTAGAGATTTTCAGTGCATTTTAGTCTTCACTTAACATATTCCATGAGGCATATGTCTTTGCAAAAGAGAATACTGTTACAATGTCTGGCTTGCCTAAATTAAAAAGAGATATCAGAGAAAACTAATTTAAATGTCCTCTTATGCCGCTTGTCTAAAAAAACCAAACCTATTGCCATAGAGTTGATTCCGACTCATAGCAACCCTATAGGACAGAATAGAACTGCCTTATAGAATTTTTAAGGAGAGGCTGGTGGATTCAAACTGCCAACCTTTTGGTTAGCAGCCATAGCTCACAATAGCTCTTAACTACTCAGCCATCAGGGCTTCATCACTTGTCTAGGTAGTACCAAATTCAAATTCCAGTGGTTAATTAATGGGACATTGATAATCTCATAATGTATCTCTCTGAATTTAAAATAAGTGAATTTCTTTGGATTTTTTTTGAGAATTCTTTCTAGTATTAACACTCTTAAACCAATCTTCAGAATTTTGCATTTGATGTGCTGGAAGTACAATAGGACAGATCCACTCAGGTTCTAAGCTTGATTTTAGTCATTTTATTTGGGAGTCCTATTGGATAAAGAAATATGGCTAGTGATTTTATGAGTGAGCTGAATGCTAGCAGTGGTTCATCATTTGCTTCTCTACCCTTACTGTCCAAATAAGTCATTTCTTTGAGAAGGATTGTGGAGAAAATGTTTACTTTGCTGTGCTGGATACCCCCAGAGCCTCTCTCTCTTCCACCTTTAGGTAGCCTAGCAACCAGCATTACAGGAAGGGCTCCAGGGTTCCTAGCTAATACCTCACTAGCAAGCGCACTACTGTACGGACTTTGCTCCAAGCCAGCAAGCTGTCTCATAGGGGGTTTCTCTTGCCAACGGGGTGTTCCCCAGCTCTTACAAGGTGATTGGATACATGCTCCCAGACTCCTTCTAAGTTCTACATTGTGAGAGTACCCTGAAACTGAGGCACTTGGCATGAACCAATGGCTAACTTGGGTTTGACTCAAACTCCATTTTGTCCCTAGATCCTGCTTCTGTCTCAAAATAACTGTTTCAAACTTGTAAAATTTTAAGTAAAGATAAGAAAATAATGTGGTTTGTGGAAGTTCAGGAAATGCTTGCCAGAAGATGTTTATCAAGAATGCTTGTGCAAAATGAGCCAGGAAGAATGTATGTTTAAAACAGGATTACTGATGTTAAGAAAGACTGTGATTATGCACCCACCTTGGGAGTATGGTCACGTATTCCTTTCTCCACGTTACTGTATAAAAGCTTACTCATTTTTTCCAATGAGTTGAAACACTTTGTGACTTCACATTGTGTTGCCCAGTTTGAGCTGTCTCATTTTAACAGAGTGTAAGTTTTGTTCAGTGCTATGATATTTCTGGCATCAGAAATGGGATACTGAAGGTATATTATCTTCTACAATCCCTGAGGCATTGAGGATCTGGGCTCAGGTATCAGGAGAGCCACTTGGGCTCTCTGTCTCCACAAGGTCTCAGGTGTCATCTCAAGATAAAAAGCCTCTCGGATCCAAGCTCTGCTCTGTTGTATCGAAGCTCTCTGAGTTTTATTCTGAGGATTTGTTTTTGTTCCAGTTTCTGTTTGGTAAGTTACAGGTGTTACAGAAGATTCCCAGAGTCTCTTAAGCTGCTAAACCATGGGCACAGATTTGAGCATTTAAAAGCCCTTCATGTGCTCACCACCAACTGAAAGACACCTGTGAAAGGATAAGTTGGGTTGTGAGATGGGCAGAAGTATTAGGCTTCCCACTAGCCACAAGCCACTCTCACATAACGAAGGCACTCTATAAAACAAAATACTGAACCAACCTGGCAGCAGATCCCTGATAGGAATTTTGTCTGACTCTGGGAAAACCAAAGTTTCAATCTAAGTTTTCTGTTTGTGCACATACTATTTGTTCCCGTTTCTGCATGTGCATTTAATCTGTTTGCTGGAAATATGGAAGTGCCAAATATAAGAGTGACTCAGGACCACATTCTGGGTCTCCTGTGCACTATATGAACAAACACTTTGGCTCTTTAATGTGTGCATCCCTGTTCACTTGGCATGACCTCACCAGAGACAGTTTGGAAAATCAGTGGCCACTTTGGGAATCTTTTGATCTTTCTAAATTTTTTTTTTTTGTTTTTTTTTTTGCACAGCAAATTGGAAAATAAAGGCTTCCGAGTTAAACAACCTTAATGGGATGCCTATTTTGACTGGCATTTAGAGGCCTCTAAAAGACAAGGAGCTAGCAAGATAGTTTCCCTGCAGGATACTATTTCTACAGTAACTAAACAAAATAATTACAATGCCAGAGCTCTGTATCAACTCCTTCTGCTCCTCCACCTGCTACTGTTTCCTTATGTTCCTGTTTGGCCTTCTTATTCACCTGACAACACTTTCATTGAGCTCCTTGTCTTTCCTGACGAACCTACTAATAACCTGTTGCCTGAAATGCCTTTTAAACTCCATCCTGCAGACACTAATGACCAATCTTATCTAACTTACACCCCTTGGACTTGTACAGAACTATGCAACATAGTTAGAGACTTTCCATGGTTGCATGCAGATCCTTATAAATTTGCTGAGGAATTTAAAATTCTTGTTGAAGTCTATCAGCTGGGGCTTCCTGATCTTTATCACACATGATAACTGGACCAGGGGAAGCACAGTTATTGTTAAAACTTACCAAATGGAAAGATCCTAAAAACAGTTTAGCTTTTGATTTAAGGAAAATGGCTACTGAGCTGTTGGAGAACTCTTGAGCCATGAGTAAAAGATTACTAGAAGCCATCCTGAGAGCTTTTCCTCCATTGATTGATTGGACTAAAATACACTCTTGCAAAGAAAAAAAATGACAAGGGCCTCTCTGATTACCACATCTGTTTGTTTCAGAAATTTTCTGAACATTCTGGGCTTTCTGTAGAAGTCCCAGGCACTATTGGAGACTTTAATGCTGTGTTTATATCTGGTATTGTCATGGATTGAATTGTGTCCCCCAAATTGTCTGTCAACTTGGCTAGGTTATGATTCCCAGTATTTATGATGGTCTGTCATTTTGTCATCTGATCTGATTTCCCTATGTGTTGTAGATCCTATCATTATGATGTAATGAGATGGATTAGTGGCAGTTATATTGATGAAATATACAAGATTAGATGGTATCTTAAGCCAATCTCTTTTGAGATATAAAAGAGAGAAGTGCTCAGAGAGACATGGGGACCTCATATCACCAAGAAAGAAGTACTGGTAGCAGAGCACATCCTTTGGACCTGGGGTTCCTGCACAGAGAAGCTCCTAGTCCAGGGGAAGATTGATGAGAAGGACCTATCTCCAGAGACAACAGAGAGAGAAAGCCTTGCCCTGGAGCTGACACCCTGAATTTGGACTTGTAGCCTACTAGACTGTGAGAGAATAAATTTCTCTTTGTTAAAGACACCCACTTGTGGTATTTCTGTTATAACAGCACTAGATGACTGAGACAGGTCTTAACCTTGAAATTTCAGCCTTAGTAAAAAGACATTATTTGAAGTGGGAGATGGCTCCCATTGTAGAGCTTACTAATCTTGCTTGTAAATTTTCTCAAACTCTTGAAGCCAAAAAAGCTTCAAAGGCTAATAAACTAATGGCTCTTCAGCTACAGCAATTACAGTCTCCTGGTCAAGAGAACAATGTTAAAATTTCCAGTGGCCCTTATATTGGTATCTGTCGATATTGCAAGAAACTTGGCCATTGGAAAAATGAGTATTATAAGTTAAAAAATAAACTCAAAACATCCCAGCAGGGTACTCCTCAATCCAACCAAGAGTGATGGTGCTCCAGGGACAATATAGGGATTTTCCCTATGGTGGCAATAAATTTGCAAGGAGGAGTGACTTTATATATTGATGGAGAGCCTTGCTACTTTTTAATTGACACTGGAGCTGCCTTGTCTTCCATAAACCCCACTTGCTGACAAAAGCCCCTGCCCTGTAGTACGAAAACTTCAAAGTGGTGGTTACTAATCAGGAACAAATTTAATCCATTCTCAACCTGTCCTTATATCTCTTGGCCCTATCAAAGACATGCACCCCTTTTTACTTAGCTCTGATATACATGTTAATTTGTTAGGAAGAGATTTTTTGTCCAAATGGAATTGCCATTTACAGTTTAATGAGAAAGGAGAAATACCATTAAGTTTACATGATATTCCCAGACCAACAGACATAGACTTTCAGAACCATCAATGAGGAGACGCTATCTGTTGCCTGCAGGCACTTGTTATGTCTCTTCAAAATTCAGTAGATTCTAGTCCTCCTCCTCTTAATGTTCTTTCCTAAGTTATCAAAAACCTATGGGCCACTATGTCCACTGATGTAGGTCAAGAGTTGTCAGTAGAACCAATTAAAATCCAGATATATTTATCCAAACCTTTGCCAAAAATTCTCCAATATCCCCTTAAATAAGAAGCCAAAGAAGGATTAACTTCCTTATACAAGATTTCCTTTCTGAAAGCTTGATTGTTCCTTGCACCAGTCCTTGTAATACCCCCATTCTTCCTGTGAAGAAATCAAATAATAGAGGCTGGAGATTTGTTCAAGATCTGCATGAAATCAACTGTATTGTTATTCTTAGATTTCCAGTACTCCTTAATACTCACTATTACTTTCCAATGTCCAACCAGATGTAACTCATTTTACAGTTATAGATCTCTATAGTGCTTTCTTCAGCATTCTAGTGCATCTTGTAAGTCAATATTAATTTGTCTTCACTTGAGAAGGCCAACAATTTACATGGACTGTAATGCCCCAAGGGTTTACCAAATCTCCCACAAGTTTTCCTCAAATTTTACATGCAGATTTGCAACCTTTACAGTTCCCTAATGGGTCCACATTACTACAATATGTTGAATTGCTAGTCTGCTCCACCTCCCAGCAGAACTGTCTTAAAGATGCTATAGCTTTGTTAGAGCATTTAGCTGCCAGGGGACATACAATTTCCAAAGAAAAATTACAATTGGCCCAACCTTCTGTTAAATATCTAGGTCATTTAATTTCTGCAGAAGGCATTTCTATTGATCCTAAATGGGAAGAAGCTATTCTTGTTATTCCTATACCTGAAACAAAGGAACAGCTAGGACTCTGTGGCTATTGTTAAAGCTGGATTCCCAATTTTTCCTTGCTAGCCCAACCCTCACATAAATATTTGAAAGCAACCAACCAGATAGATTCAGACTTTCACTAGATGATGAAAAAGCTGTAGATAAATTAAAAATGGCTTTGACATACACACCTGCTTTGGGTTTTCCTAATTCCCGTTAGATTTTTCTTTGTACATGAAGTATCTGGGAATGCCTTGGGCGTACTTATGCAAAAACATGAACGATAGTGGAGATCTGTAGGATATCATAGCTTACAGCTTGACCCTGTAGCCAGGGTTTACCTTTCTTGCCGTAGGGCTGTGGCTACTACTGCTAAGCTAGTAGAGATCACAGCAGATATAGTGACGGTAAATTTTTTTAGATGTTTGTGTGTCCCATGCTGTATCTGCTATACTTAATTCTTTTTTGACTCAGCATCTTTCTGCAAGCCAACACACCTCCTATGAAGTTCTTTTAGCTGCTTCTAATGTTAGTGGGAGTCCTGGTAGCCCAGTTGTTAAGAGGTCGATTGCTAACCAAAAGGTCAGCAGTTCGAATCCACCAGCCACTCTTTGGAAACCCTATGGGCAGGTATACTCTGTCCTATAGGGTGGCCATGAGTCAGAATCGACTTGACGGCAACTGGTTTGGTTTTGGGAATGTTAGTGAGTCAGAACTGACTTGACGACATCTAACAATGGCAACGTTAGATTGGAGCCCTGGTGGCATAGTGGTTAAGGGCTTGGCTGCTAACCAAAAGGCTAGCAGTTGAAATCCACCAGCCGCTTCTTGGAAACCCTATGGGGCAGTTCTAGTCTGTACTATAGGGTCATTATGAGTTGGAATCGACTCGAAGGCACCTAAGTACAACAACAACAATGTTCGATTGCATCCTATGACTTGTTTAAATCCAGCAACCCTTATTCCTGAAATGGACAGCAATAATTACCCTATGAATGACTGCCTAACTTTAACTGAACAATTTTTGACTCCTCGGAAGGATTTTAAGGAAACTCTTTTAACTAACCCTGATTTGATTTTGTGTGTAGACAGTTCTTATTTGAAACACTATTCTACTAGCCCTCATTACTAGGCTGGATATGCTGTTACTTCTACTTAGGTTCTTGAAGGCCAGGCCCTTCCTAAAACTACTTCTGCCCAGCAAGTCAAGTTGACTGCCCTTACCAAAACTTACAAGCTTTCTTCAGAAAAGCCCATCAATATTTGTACTGACTCTAGGTATTGTTTTTAAGTAGTCCATAATTTTAAAATGTTATGGAAACAAAGAGAGCTTTTAATTTTCTCTGGAGGCAATATAAAGAATAGAAACTTAGTGGCAGAATTTTTAGATGCTCTATTACTTACTCCTGAGATTGCCATAATAAAAATACAACAAGCTCATCAACTGAAGGGAGTATCCCGAAGTGAGGAAATTAGAGAAAATGATCTTGCCAATATGGCAGCTAAACAAGCTGCCTCTCAAGTCATCTCCACACTCATAAGAACCAAAGATGGAAACTCTTCTGACTTGTTTATCAATAATTTTAACTTTTGTGAAATAACTTCAGAAAAACTTCTAAAACACCAATAATTGCCCAAACAGAGGAAATTGAAATCTGGAAAAAAGGGGACTGCCTCCAGGGCCCAGATAGCAAACTATGGATTAGACCAAATAAGAAACTAGTTTTACTTAAATTTTTATTTGTTCTGATGATGTGAGCCCTACATGGAGGATCTCACCTAGGATGAGATTAAATTATTGGGATCATGAAAATATATTGATGGGGAAAATTTTTTGAGGCTTCCTTGTCTGTAACTACTTACTGCCCTATTTGTCCTCACTATAATTCTGGAAAACCTCTTAAAGTCCCATCTGGATGGTACCATTTGCCTTCTGGACCTATGCTGGAATGGTAACTAGATTTAAATCAACCTCCACCCTCAAAAGTTTATAAATATGTATTAGTGATGATTTACAGATTTTCATATTAGGTGGAAGCCTTTCTTTGTTATCAGGCTACTGCAACTTTTGTAGCTAAGAAACTTCTTGAAATTATTATTCCTACTTGGAGTTTACCAAAAGTTGTTTATAGTGATCGAAGAACTCATTTTACTGGCCAAATTATTCAAGAACTATGTCAAATCTTTGCTGTTTATCAAAGATTGCATTGCCCCTATCACCCTCAATCCTCTGGTTTAACGGAAAGGACAAATGGAATATTAAAAGCGCAACTTGCAAAGCTTTGCGAAACTTTAATTCTACCTTGGACTAAAGTCCTCCCTTTAGTCCTTTTAAATCTGAGGTCCACACCATTTGGACCCCTTAAACTTACTTCTTGTGAAAAAATTACTGGAAGATCTATGGTCCTTCCAAAAATGTCTACACTGATCTTAATATTATACATACTGATTTACTGAGATATTGTCAATCCTTAATTAAAGTATCTAAGAAGTATCTTTCACAGGTCAAAGAAGCCATTAATAATCAGGAAACAAGAACCCTAGCCCTGTCTAATGTTACCCTTGGAGAATATGTATACCGGAAAAGATACCAGTTGAAAAACTCATTAGAACCTCATTGGAAAGGACCCTATTTAGTCCTTCTTACTAACCCTTGTGCTGTAAAACTAGAAGGGGGTAAATCCTGGATTAATTTGTCACAATTTAAAAGAGCTAAAACATCTGTTTGGATTGCCTACCATCTGGAGACTTAAAATTAAAGCTGAAACACCCTAGTGGCCAGAAGCAGATGACCTCAGAAGTAGACAGCTAATCTCAAGATCATGGAACAAGTCTCCACACAAATTGTCGAAATTTTTGGACTTTGCTTGATAATTATAGCTATTCTCATGCTAGTCACCCTATTACATACTTGTGTTCTTATTCCTGGTAATTCTTCTTCTCATGCAGGTGACTGAAAATTGTGGAAAGTACTTTATTGTTGCTCTTATTCTTATGCTGTTTGCCTTATTGTATTATTTTTAGGTAGTTTTCCCTCATTATGAAGCTCTTCTTAAATTTTATCTTTCTGCTTTTGATAATCCTTACTTATGCCTGAAAGAAAAACGCCTTTGTTAAACTACCTCAATCAGTGGCTAGTGCTAGTAACCTGACTGTTGGATATGTCATCCTTTCCTGAAGTCTATGCATAAAAATTCAGATCCACTAGCATTACCTCTGTCTAACTACTGCTTTATACTTTATTAACAGTAGCAGTGCTACTGTTAATTTCAGTGCCACTATCAAATAAACTATACGTGTCAGACTATGGCATCCTCCTGGACTACTAAATTAACTTCAAATACCATGTTTTAATTTTACCCTAAAATGGCATGGTCAACCCAGATACAAGATATCACTTACACACTATTCCTTTTGCTCCCATAGTTCATAATCCCCTTCTTACACTGAACTACTAAAACAAGCAATCTCAATAGAGTTGGGATGATTGTCTGCTTATAACATTATCTTAGCAGAAAACTGGCTTAAACAAATGAATTGATCAATTATCTTCCCATACAATGATACAAAAACCGATGTGATTTGTGCTCCTTATGGATATGTATTTTTATGTGTGGGATCAAACTACCCCGCAGAGAAAGAATAAAATCCATACAATAAGTCTTATTCCTGGGCACTGTCCTGGATGGATATTAATGGGTCAATGTACATTAGGTCTATTAGGAGCTCCCCTAGACATACACTCATATAATGTAACCACTTATTGGGGGAATAATTTAAAGGCCCTTGTCAAGCCTATAATCCATGACAAAAGAGGATGGGAAAATCCTGGAAATCCAGTATCTGACAGATCAGGTATGGGATGGCTGTTCTTTCAAGACTTCTAGTCTTGGTATAATATCCCTCATCTTGAAAAACTCCTTCATAATCTATCTGCCACTATAGTTCAGCTTGCCGATGATATCGCTGATGGGATGTCAGCTCAACAAAAGTCTTTAGAAACACTTGTTAAAGTGGTATTAGCTGATAAAATAACTCTCAATTTTATTTTAGCCCAACAAGAAGGAGTTTGTACTACCGATAACACTTCCTGTTGTACTTGGATAAATACCACAGAAGCACAAGAGGACATTACAAGAGTTTGCCAAAAGGACACTTGGTTACATTTTGTACTGTCCATGTCCAGCTCTCCCCTTTTTGATATTTTTAGCTGGTTATCAGAAGGTGTTAATTCCTGGTTATGTGCAATATTACAAACTGAAATAGTCATCTTAATGATTATAATAACCTTCGTATGTATAATCAAATGTGCTATGAAATGCTTGTATAATGCCAGTAATCATATTTCATCTCAACTTGCTCTACAAAGAATTATGTATCTTGAAGAAACTATGTCCTTAAAGGAGACCAACTTCACACCTTGAGTTGGCCTTGTGGGATGTCAAGTTGTCCCTTCAACTGTGGCCTTGTCCCAAACTCTGTTCCCCAACCCGAAGATCACAAAAGCAGAATGTGTAAGCTATGGCATGATGAAGAACTAGATGGTTCCCTGTTACCTTATGGTAACATCTGGGGTCTTAAAAGTGCATTAGAAAGCAGCCATCCAAAGTAAAAAGCCCATGCAAAAGAAACATTCTTAAAGTGATCAAGGAAATACAGCTAGAATGTTCCCTAGAAGTAAGGATGGCAAGACTTTGTCTTGCTTACTTTGGACAGGTCATCAGGGGAGACTCTCAATGAGATGGATTCACATAGTGGCTGTAACAAGGGACTCAGACATAGCAATGGTTATGAGGATGGTACAGGACTGGTCTGCATTTTTTTCTGTCATACATAAGGTTGCTATGAGTCAGAGCTGACTCAACAGCACATAACAACAACACACAAATTTGTCAGCTCTGTCTGTCAACAAAATGGAGCCCTGGGGGAACCGCTCCCTGGAAACCATATGGGGCAGTTCTACTCTGTCCTATAAGGTTGCTATGAGTTGGAATCGACTCGATGGCAATGGGTTTTAGTTTTAGACACTCTGGGGATGGTGCTGCTTGAGAGGTTGCCACTCCTGCACTGTTTTATGCATCTATACTCTCATAGTGCTGAAAGTAACTATGTATTAGACAAATAAGAAGCTAGTTTTACCTACATTTTTACATGTTCCTATGATGTGAGCCCTACATGGAGGATCTCACCTAGGACGAGATAAAATTATTGAGATCATGAAAATATATTGATGGGGAAAATTGTTTGAGGCTTCCTTGTATGTAACTACTTACTGTCCCATTTGTCCTCACTATAATACTGGAAAACCTCTTAAAGTCCTGCCTGGATGGCACAGAATCGACTAGATGCAATGACCAGAGTGTTTAGTTGTGGTGAATTCAAGCACAATTGTCCGTGGGCTAATAAGAACTTGTTGGATTGTGTGGATTCTCTGGATCTCTTTCCCTGTTTCCTCTAGTAGCACTTACTTTATGCCTACACTGTAAGTTGCTAATGCCATTGTCCCTGCCCTCCGTCTTGATGGATTGTAAATCTGATTGGAGAAGGAATGTGGTTTTCTTGTTCAACATCATATTCCTCCTGTTACAGCAGTGCCTGGATTAACACTCAAGAATTGTTTGTCTATTGTTGTGTTCACTGCAAATGTGGCATTTTGTCACATTCATAAAAATAAGTTCATATTACAAAGACAGAAAAATGTAGATTATAGTGGATTCCAAGGGAAAATGAGAGAGCTGATATCTCATATATTATAGCAAATGACTTAATAAAAAATGTCTATTAGACATTTATTTTCCTCCACTATATTTAATTTTTACCATCGGCTCTTCCTATTTTACTCTATTTTTTTCTAAACAGTATCTCCAATATCTTCGGTTTTCTAGCATTTTTGCTCTGACCTCAAATAGTATATCCCCTGAACAAAATAAAAGCCCTTCAATTAACTGAACCAACCATTCTTTAGAAGGCAGATTAGCAACCAGAGCATGATGCAAAAACATCCTTTGAGGCTTTCAGCCCCTGCCTCAAGCAACTAATCAAATTATTCATTCATATCTTTCCCTGAGTATACAAGGGGCAGGGACAGAAAGGAGGTAGGCATGGGAGGGGGGATTGCACTGATAAGAAAAATAGTATTTTCCCTTTTTATTTATAAATAAATGAATAGAAATGCAGATGTAGTGTTCTCTACCGTGGCCATAGGCTACCAGTACCTAAAGAAGTAGTTGACCTTCAAGTCAATTTTGTCCTATTTTATCACACAGCAGTGATAAGATTCATACTGTTGTTGTTATTGTTAGTTGCTGTTGAGTTGATTCTGCCTCAGGAGGACCACATATATGCAGAGTAGAACTGCTCCATAGGGTTTTCAAGGCTGTGACCTTTTGGAAGCAGATTGCCAGGCCTTACGTCTGCAGTGCCTCTGGGTAGGTTTGAACCACCAACCTTTCAGTTAGTAGTCTAATGCTTAGCAATTCGGAATTGACTTGATGGCAATGGGTCTTTTAATTGGTAACCATTTGTGCCACCCAATGGCCTCCCTTCTATATTCCAAAAAAAAAAAAAAAAGCCGTTACTGTTGAGTAAATTCTGAATCATAGCGACCCTATAGAACAGAGTAAAGCTGCCTCATAGGGTTTCCAAGGAGCACCTGGTGGATATGAACTGCTGACATTTTGGTTAGCAGCAGAGCTGTTAACCATTACTCCACCAGGATTTCCCCTTCTATGTTAGTCAGGGTTAATTCAGGGAGGAAAGTGTAATAATGAATTTATTTAGTAAGCAAACCATACACAGTTGTGGGAGGATCTGGGGAAATAAAGTCCTGAAAAGGAAAGGTGTATGGTCAGAGCAAAGTCAGTAACAAGCTGTGATGCTGGTGAACAAGTCAGAGCTTGCAGGAAAAACGCATGCACTAGGATCATGAAGGGGGCTGATGAAGGAATCTATGCAAGGCTTTGGTGCTTTGTAGCTACTGCCTCTGTGAGTTTGTAGTGATGTGTCCAGTGGTGGGCCTGAGATTGATTGCTGTTGGTCAGCAGGCCTGGCAGGTAGGAAGGAGAGCTGGGAGTGGAGAAGGGAAGAGTGGAGATAAACTGGAACCCACTAACACCTCTCTGTCTCTTCACCACCATAAATGGGGACTTTCACAGCATGAAATTGCTGTTTCACTTCACCGCCACAATTGTATGCGACTTTACTTTTGATCAACTCTAACCCCAGAGATACAGAAAACTATACAGGAAAGGGATCCCCAGAAATGTAGGTCCTGGCACAGCCAAGTTGACAGTAAAAGAGCCCAGTGTACTGTTTCCTGAGCAATCTGATTCTGGCTACTCTATCCCTTGCTATCTATCTAAGAAGCTGGTCAATCTTATATTGGCCAAGTTAATTACATTCAAATTAATCTTATACTAACTCAAAAGTTGGTAGCCATCAAAGCATGGAGTACTTGTTTCAAGGGGACACATGGAGACCTGAGAATACCTTGTTAAACGAGAAAATTAAGACAGATATGTAGATTTTGAGATGCTTATTAGATGCCTGTGTGTCATGAACTCATACACACTCACTCACTCGTTATCATTGACAAACTTACCATCTATCCTATCGCAGACTTTGGCATACAAAAGCAAACAAAAAAACCCATTTCTAGTGAGTCGATTCCAACTCATAAGACCCTATAGGGCAGGGTAGAACTGCCCCACAGGGTTTCCAAGGAGCGGCTGGTGGATTCAGATTGCCAACCTTCTGCTTAGCAGCTGAGCTCTTAGTCACTGTGCCACCAGGGCACATAGGAAGTGCTTAATTCATGTTTATTGAATAACAGAGGGAAATCAGTTCAATAAGTCTATAAAATAAAAGAAAGAGGTTTTTTCTTTTTTTTTTTGGCCCTAAAATAAACACTCTCAACATACACTACCAAATGACTGTGCCTTAAAGCAGCCAGTACAATGAGACATTTATATGTTCCAAGAGTAAATAAACTCCATGCATCATAGTCTGACTTTTCCCAGATACTACTGCTTCTTCTTCATTGCTCCTGTTCAAATAACCTTCAGCCGGCATGTCTCTTTTTTCTACTTACCGGTCTGAATGGCAGTTTTACAGCTTTCACATTTATTTGTTATATATTTTCTCACCTGTCACTCTCTCTTTCCCTTTTGCTCTTCTTTTGTTTTAACTTTTCTCTCTGCTCCTCATGTATCTTCTTTCTCCTTTTATCACTGCCCAAAAATCAGAGAACCATTTTAATTGGGATGTTTGGTTTCACAGGAGAGAAAATCACAGACCATCTGCCAAAAAGGTTGTCAGTATCTGGTTCCCGAGTGTGAGATGGGAGGTTTTTTTCCACTCTGCTAGCATACATGTTGCAATACAGGATCACACTGTTCTAACACTGAAGGGAAAATAGCAAAATGCAATTCCAGCATCTTACGGTGGAGAAAGAAATGCTTTTTATCTTATGGGAGCAGTGATTCTTAGTCCCTTTTAAACATTTTTTTCCACTTGGACAGTTGTATATGATAGCTTTCCAAATAGAGTGATAGCTGCAGAGTTTTAACGTATATATATATTTTTTGCCTTTGTTCTCTTGGAGTTTGCAATCTGCATCTGGTGCTGCTCTTTATAATGATACTATGTTGAGAAGTGGAAATTTGAAGTGAATAATAAAATTTTGTATTTGGCTGGCTATGGATTTGTAGGCATTTTGAGTAAAAGATACTAAGACAATTCAACCTGGGTGAAAATATTAGTCAAACTCATGGTTTTGTACTACATGCCCATAAACCCATTTGAATTGATGGATTGATATTTGTAATTATCTTCTAGTTGTTTTGCTTTTTTTGTGCAGAAACAATCTCTCTCTTTTCAGGATATCATACTTTCTAGTAAAGGATTTCCATATCCATGTTTTTTTTTCCCTAAGCCCTACCGCTAAGTATGAGGAAGAGATGGTTCAGTGGTAGAATTCTTACCTTCCATGAAGGAGACCTGGGTTCAATTCCTGGCCAATGTACCTCATGTGCCACTACCACCTGTCTGTCAGTGGAGGCATGTGTGTTGCTATGGTGTTGAACAGGTTTCTGTGGCACTTCCAGACTAAGACTAGGAAGAAAGTTCTGGCAATTGACTTCTGAAAATCAGCCACTGAAAACCCTATGGATCACAAAGGTCCAATACTGTTATATATGGGTTTGCCACCAGTTAAGGGCCGACTTCACAGCAGCTAACAACAACAGTATCTCTAAGTACCAAAGACTGAACTTTTATAACATTTAAAAAAAAAAAAGAGTACAGATACCTGGTTCAAGCATTTTGTACTATAAAACAAACAAACAAACAAAACCCATTGCTGTCCAACTCATAGCAACCCTATAAGACAGAGTAGAACTACCCCACGGTGTTTCCAAGGAGCGGCACAGATAATTAAAAAAAAAAAAAAAAAAAAAAAGACCATACAAAGGTTGTCATTAAGAAACTTGCCCAGTATTACTTAGCTATTGTGTGAGAGAGCCTGCAATAGAAAAAGTAAGATCTGTACAAATCAGACCTTGCTTAGCGAGGTGTATCAAACCTGTCAAACTGAAAGACTCAGTACAAAATGAGACAAACAAAGCCACTCGGGGACTGGCCCCAGAAGCTGGACAAAGAAATCTGCAAGCTTATTAATTCAAGCTTATCTGGCACATGTTTCCATGTGTAATGAAGTTAATGTTGTAGACAAATTTAGTCGGAGTCAACATGTTTAAACTTATTCACTGAGTATCTTTAATATTTGAGTGAAAAATAAATTAATATCATTATAATGATATTTTATTTATTTATTGGTAAGTCCAAGTCTTTTTTTTTTTTTGGTAGTTTGTATTGTTTAGAAGCAATACAGTGCCTCATAGATGGTACTTGGCAGTTACTCAAGAATCAATATTCTTCGCTATTGTGAGAAAAGCTCCAGTGTTTAGTTGAGTCGTCATAGCATGGACTGTTGTTGGTTGCCAACAAGCTGGCTCCGACTCATGACAACCCCATCTGTGTATAACAGAACAAAACATTGCCCATTCCTGCTCCATCTTTATGATCATTAGGATGCCACCACTCATCTGTCAGTTTGTCCTACTCTGGTGGCTTGATTATTGCTATGATGCTGGAGCTATGCATTGGTATTTTCAATAGCGACACGTTTCAGCTGAGCTTCCAAACTAAGACAGACTAGGAAAAAGGACCTAGTGATATAGTTCCAAAAATTAGCCAGTAAAAACCCCATGGATCACAACAGAACATTGTCTGATGCTGGAAGATGAGCCAGCCTCTTGTGTTAGAAGGCACTCAAAATACACAGTGGCAGCAACAATGGACTTGAGAATATGTTATGGGCTACTTATCCATAATACTCAAATTAGGTGCCGTATCATGTGGGAGACAGGGGGAATCACTTCCTTTCTGCTATTGCAGAGGCTCTTTGTGCCCACCCACCACGTGGGGAGCTTGGCCATGAAAAGAGTCCTAAGAAGAGAGGGGATACAGCCTGCCTGCTCTGTGGTTTTAGCATGGTCTTTGTTCCCTGTAACTCAGGATCTAAGGAGGTAATGGAGCTCCCAGTCACAGTCACTCTTTGTACCTAAATATTTTGCTTCTGTAATAAAATATTTACACTATTATCTTGTATTGGTAGGAAGGAGGTGGTATGTTGTACATGTTGAAAGCGTGAGCTTTTGATTCAGAGAGACTTGGTTTTAATGCATAGCTCTCAGTGTATAAAATATAAAAAGAAAATAAGTAAGAAAAAACAAGAAAATTTTTTGCTTATATAAGCATAGGACATGTCAGAAAGAACTTAAAAGTGAAATATTGGTTGCCTCAGGGGAAGAGAATCCAGTGGCTCTGGATAGGACTACAGGGATACTTTTCATTAGGCATCTTTTGATGCACTTTGAATTTTGAATCACTGGAAGGCATTACCAATATGAAAAAGCAGTACAAACAATAGGGAAGAATAAAGGTACAAGCTAAAGTAAAAAGAAAATACTATTCATTAATTTTATCACTAAATAATGAAGCCTGATTCCAAGTTTCATTTTGTAGACAAAGTTAAAGAGTGAAAGCTTCATTTTTAAAGCTTGCTGTCAGCTTTTTTAATTAAAAAATGGTGGTCAAGATGTTAATAAATAAATATGTATCACTAAGATCAAACACATATGCTCATATAAAAATGCCTTTACAAACTATAATAAATCACATAAAATGTAATTTTTAATGGAAAAATAAAAATGATTAAATTAAAATCTTAGCTCTCTCACCAGTCCCCTTGTGACCTTGAAAAAGTTACTTATTCTGTAATCCTCAATATTCTCATCTAGAAATGAAGCTAATAATGTTTATTTCATGAAGTTTTTGAAAATAAAAATTATTGTATGTGTAGCTTCTAGAGCAATTGTCGGTACATGGCTAGTGCTCAGTAAATTAGTTTTACTATGAGTGGTGTTCCATTTAATATTATAATTCCATAGGAGAGCAAAGAAAGTGGTCAAAATAAAGATGGTCATGGAGTCATACAGCTACGTTTAACAAAGAAGAAATCAAAACCTAGAGAATGCATGATTTGATTAAGTCATACAGTTAATTCTTATAAGAGCTGAAATTAAAAAATCCAGATTTTCCAACAACCAACTCAAAGTTCTTTCTTACCAATCAATCTGCTGCTTAGTGTGGTCTTTATAGACCCTTGCCTCTCAAAGTGTGGTTCAAAAACCAGCAGCAAAGGCATCACCTAGGTGCTTATTAGAAATGCAGAATGTCATCCCTCCCCCTGGCCTCTTGAATCAGAAGCAGCATTTTAACAAGATTCCCCTATGTAATTCATGTACATAGTAATACTTTAGAAGCATTAGCATTAACTAACCCTGAAGTTGTGGTGACTGATGGTAAAACAGGGGCCCTGGTGGCACAGTGGTTAAGAGCTAGGCTGGCAGTTTGAATCTACCAGCTGCTCCTTGGAAACCATATGGAGAAGTTCTAACTCTGTCCTATAGGGCCGCTATGAGTAGGAACTGACTCGGCAATGAGGTTTTTTTTTTGTTGTTGTTGTTTTTTTGGGTGGTAAAACAACTGGTGGACTCTAGGAAATCAGTTAAAAACCAATAAAGTATCAAAATAACTGGCAGAGAAGTGAAAAATGCTCACTTAGAAGGCAGAGATCCTAGATAAGTGGGTGAAGGGCTGAAGACAGAGAGGATAGACATCAAAAGCCACAATGTGATATGAGCACATATATATTTTTATGTGTTGTGTGGGAAAAGTATTGTACTAATTTTAGAAGATGTGACTTACACTTCAGATCAAAATGAAGTATTATTGCTATTTCTAAAGCAAAGAACTAGTTTGATTATTTCTTCCCTCACATAATCTGTTGAAACAAATTGGTTGTTAAAACAGAAATTTAAGCCCACTTTCAATTAAATAAGATATGAAATCAGTCAAGATTCTGGTGTGGTCACATGTATATTCAATAACCTACTGACTCACTAAACAATGCATTTCCCAACCAGTTATAATGACAAATTTTATCTTCAGGTGCTATTTCTGCTGAGATTTATAACAAAGAATGGACTACACAGATAGACTCTATGTGGGAACAAGAGCAAAGGATTTTGAGTCACATAACTCAGCATAGGAAGCCCTGGTGGTGTAGTTGTTAAGAGCTATGGCTGCTGACAAAAGGTTGGCAGTTCGAATCCACCAGGCACTCCTTGGAAACTGTATGGGGCAGTTCTACTCTGTCCTATAGGGTCACTAAGAGTTGGAATCGACTCGACAGCAACAGGTTTGGTTTTTGGGATTTTTGGTTTAACTCAATATAAATCCCAACTCTGCCTCAAGAAACTGAAGTCTTGTCTACTGAAAATACATAGGGATAGAAGGCAAAATTATAGGCTTAGGACTCAGATGGACCCAGGTTAGAATCCTGATCCTGTCAATTTCTAGTTCTGGTAGATTCTGGACTCTTATTTCTCCACTCTATCAGGATCTTTATTTACAAAATAGGATTAATAATATGTATCTAGCAAAATTATTGTAAGAGTTAACTACTACATTGTATTTATTATAATGGACATGTATAAGGCATTCAAAACAACAGTCATTATTACTGTTATTATTATCATCATCCATTGAGCTAATAGTTTATGTACAGAAAACTGCACAAATCACAGCTAGATATTAGTTAGATGACTTATCACAGAGTAAACATACTCATATAACCACTATCTGTATAAAAACAGAAGTAACTCTCTTGTAAGCTCTCCCTCCCCTCAAATGTAATCACTGGACTTTTAGTACCAGAGATTAGTTTTGTATGTTTTTGAAATTTATATAACTGAGACTGTGTAGCTATGTCCTCTTTTGTATTTAGCTTTTCTATAAAATATTATACTTGTGAGATCTGAGTATGTTATTGTGTGTAGCAGTAGTTCATTCATTTTCATTTCTATATAGTATTTTATGTTTAATAAATATTTATACTGTTTGTGAACATTTGGGATATTTTCAGTTTTAAGCTATTACGAATAGTGTTGCTTTGAAAATTCTTGTGCTTGTCTATGATGAACATATTTGCATCGTTCTGTTTTATATAAACTTAGAAATTAAATCGTTGGTCATAAGTTGTGCATTTCATTTTGGGAAACACTGAAAGACAGTTTCAAAAATAGTTCATTCAATTTACCCTCCCACAGACATCATATGAGAGTTCCTATTTCTCTGCATCTTCATCAACACGTGTGCTATGGGTTGAATTGTGTCCCCCCAAAATATGCATTAGAATCCTAACCCCATACCTGTGGATGTTAAACAGTGTTTGGAAACAGTGTTTTCTTTTTTAATGTTAATGAGGCCATACCAGTGTAGGGTGTGTCCTAAACCTATTCAAATCTGAGTTGTAAATAGAGCAGGTTAGAGACAGAGATACATGCATACACATACGCAAGGGAAGACAGATGTCATGTGAGGATCATCAAAGAGCCAACGTAGGCCCCGTGCTACCAGCAAGGCAGGAATCGACTGGGCTGAGACCCTGATTTTGGACTGTTAAGCTTCTAGGACTATGTGAAAATAAATTTCTGTTCTTGTAAGCCACCCATAAAACCCATTGCTGTCGAGTTGATTACAAATCATAGTGACCCTATCAGATAGCTATGAGTGCAAGCCACCCACTTGTGGTATTTGTGTTACAGCAGCGTTAGGAAACTACTACCACTTGGTATTTTCACTTGTTTTAAAAATTCTACCATTCTGGTGGCTGTTAATGATAGCTCATATTTTATTTGCATTTCACTGATAATAAAGTTGTGGTCCTTTTAACATGTTTATTTGCCATTTTAATATTCTCTATTTTTTTTTTTTTTTGTCTAGATACAAATTATTTGCAAATCGATGGAAAACATTAGTAATTTATTATGTGGCTTTTCGTCTAGCCTCACTGCTGCCTGAAGATGCAACATTTGGTCAAATGCTCCTTGCAACACTGATATTCAAGAAATTGTAGATCCAAGATAACAGAATATCCTACTCAGGACTATGTACTAAGACAAACCACTAAAAACTCGGATTGCTGAACAAAGGGCTACAACTTACATAGTCTTATGAGAGTTCTGCATTTACTCTTGTAAAATATTTTGGTGGTTTAAAATATTGATCTTTTGGTGTGGTAAATGTCCCTGCTTGTCTCTACTCAGCTTAGTATCTTGTATGCACACTAGATGACAGGAGCAGCTAGATCTGTCTACAAGGGAAACACAGAAACATTTTTAGACAGACACACTTGTGTTTTGGACTTCTTCCTTCAATACTACCAGTTCTTGATCATATGCTACCTCCTGAAATGGTTGAACGTCGACCAATTCTTTTTGGTGCAATGACTGTGTATTCCTTCAAGCTCCAGCCCTGTTTAGATCAGTATTTTGCCCGCAGAATCCTTCAAAATTGCAACTCGAGGCTTGATTCTTTTCTTCAGTTCTTTCAGCTTGAGAAATAATGAGCGTGTTCTTTTACTTTGGTTTTCTAACTCGAGGTCTTTGCACATTCTGTTATAATACTTTAATTCACTCTTTAAAACCCCCAAATTCTGATATCTCATAAAAAAACGTAATAATTCAAAATTCCCCAAGGGGCTATTAAAAATAATAATAAATAATAAAATACAATTTGACTGTAAGAATATGTATTAAGTGACTTTCTCATGAAGGTTCTACTTGGTTTCTTGACTGTTGGTTTCTGTGTTTAGAGTGTAAAGTTTGGGGAAGAATCAAAGAGTACATTTTAATTTGTTAAAATGTATTTGGCCAAAGAGATTTCTAAAATGTATGCCTCTTTTGTCAAATGAGTGAAGAGGTTCTATCAATTGCTACAATATTCCTTTTTTTTTTTAAACTCAGTCTTTAACTTTGCCTCTTTTTTTCTTCCCTTCTTCATCTTCCCCTTCTCTCACTTCCTCCTTTCTTCTCCTCCATGTCTTCTCCTCTTTTTAACCAAATTTCAAAGTGCAGCTACCTAGAATGGAAAAGGAGTGTGTTGTATTGTATATCAATAAATACTTTTCATCTTTTTCCCTCTCTGTGGATTCACTGAAGCCTTGAGAAGTAGAAGCAGACAGTGATTTCACAGATTGTAATCCTTCTGCTTAAATTGTTTGTGGTTTGAGAAAAGTTTGTATCTGTACATACATGCACAAATGTATACAAGCTCTCACACTTTAAAATAATCAGATATCTGTCTCCCAAATGAAGTAAGACAAAATATGAATTTTTTGCAATGACAAATTCAAGAACATTAAAGAGATGAAGGTGTCATGTATTTGATGTCCCCATGGGTGAGTCAATACCTCATTCTACTTTTTGACTATGCAATAGTAATATTCAAGAACACTATCTTTTGAGTCTTTCTAATTTCCATAACAAAAAAAACCACACTTTTCTAAGAGCTTCTTCAAACCTTGTTTCTTTACTATTCAAGGTCATATCTGCCTTCCGACTATGACAATTGCTCTTCCTCTGAGATTGTAATGTCATCCTGAAGCTTTTGAGCACCAGCAGGCAACACAAACTGGCCTCTATGCCAAGAGATGTTTTATGTTTTCAATCAGTTCCCATATAAAGTGAATAGTCTTAGGCTTTTGAATACTGTGGATGGAAGATCTCTTTATCCATCATTCTATGCAATTCCTAATGGAAATTGAGAATTAAGATGAAGATATAAACTCTAACATTTATTTTTATATTGGATTATAATTGGCAAAGGTCAATTGCAAAGGATAATAATAATTAAATAGCTGAAATTGTGTCAGCTTACTATGTGTCAAAACTTGTAAGACTCAAGAGCATTGAGAGCTAGGCAATAGAAGAGGGGAATCTGGGTTCTAATCTTGATTTTACAGTGTCTCCGTTTGTAACCCCCACAAGTCACTCTCTGGGCTTTCGTTTCCCTATTAGTAGTTGTCTATTACTGCATAACAAATTATCTCATAGCTTGGTGGCTTAAAACAACAACCATTTATTGTCTGATAGAGTTTCTGAGGCTCAGGAATCCAGGAGTGGCTTAACTGAGTGGTTCTGGCTCTGGGTCTTTAGTGAGGTTGCAGCTGAGATATCAGACAGGGCTGCATCTATTTGAAGTTTTGACCTGGATTGGAGAAACTGCTTCACATCTCAGTCATTTTGTTGTTGGAAGGAGGCTTCAGATCCTCACCACAGGGTTCTCTCCATAGGGCTCTTCGCAACATGGTGTCTGGCTTTCTTCAGAACAAGTGATCAGAGAGAGGCAGTGACCAAGACGGAAGCTGCAGTGACCCTTTTAATGACCCAGTCTCCAAAGCTGCACTTTGTCACTCTTCACTTGTTTTATTCTAATCAAAGAAGCACATCAATAAGCTCAGCCCACAGTCAAGTGAAGGGGAATTAAGTTCAGTTGTTGAGGACAGATGTATCAAAGAATTGGATATGTGGACATATTTTTAAAACTACCACACCATCTATAAACTATATAGGGTATAGGCCATAGATAGATGTCAGTGGGTCCTCACAAGCCCTGAAATTTTGCAAAATGTGTCTCAAGCCTACTAAAAGCCTACTGACGAGGACCCCCTTCTAGTTCAGAATCAGCATGGTAGCCTTGCTGAAGCATATTATGCTAAAGTCCTACAGCCACCCTTAATTTTAAAAATTATTATTATTAGTAGTAGTAGTAATGGTATTTTGTTGGCAGCACAATGAATTTTTACATATATTTACAACCATGTAACTACCGCCAAGATTAAGATAGAGAGCGTTACCAGCACTAGAGAGAAGCTCTTTCACGCCCTTACCAGACATCACTGTCCCCCAAGGGTAACCACTATTCTGACTTCTATCATCAGATTAGTTTTGGCATTTATAAAGAAGCAAAGTATATGAGTGTTTATTTATGTTGCTTCTTTAGCTCAATATGCCTTAAGTGTAGTGCCAGTTATTTGGTGTCCAAACAGGAGGACACCTGATCAAAGTACTGCCTGTACAGGTATTTTGAATTCTTCTCACAAAAAAAAAAAAAAAAGAAAAAATATTTCTTAAGAGATTAGATATTATTATGTGGAAGCAGCATGAAGATCAGCATATTTGGGAGCTAAAGTAAAAACCTGGATCTGTTTTTCAGCTAGAGAGTCCTTCATTTATATCAATTTATTAAACTAATACTTACTGTGTCCTTCCTGTGTGCCAGGCATTGGAATACATGATTGGAATATAAACATCAGTGGACACAGTTTTTCATTACATGTAGCTTCCAGCCTAGGAAGGGATAATTCTTGATTCAAGGATAATTATAACATAAAATTACAAGTACTACCATGGAAGTAAGTCGACCGAGAACAAGGAATTCTGTCTGGAAAGGTCAAGGAGGCAATGTTTGAACCTTGTCTTGAGGCTGACTAGAAGTAACTAGGAGTCCAACATAGAGACAAGAATTGGAAGCAGGGGGTGATACTAAAAGAAAAGATGGAATAGATATAAAAATTTGGAGAACAAATTGACATAGCATATTTGGGAGATGACGTGGGTGGAAGGATGACGGTAGAAGGTGAGGCTGCAAAAGTGCATGTTGTCCAGATCATGACTTCCTGTGCATGAGCTCATACTTCACACGGTAGGCCATCGAAAACCTCTGGAAGGTTTTAAGAAGGGAAGTGACAAGATTAGATTTGCATGGAAATAACTCCAGCAGCAATTTATATAATGAATTGGAAAAGGGAGAAAATGAAAGCAGGAGGGCCAGAAAGAAGGTGACTGATGATATAAATGAAAGATAATGAGGGGCTAGACTCTGGCCCTTGCAGTGGACAAAGAATGAATGAAAGGGATCTAAGAAAAGCCCACTGAGATTCATAGTTACCTAGGAAAATGTGGCAGGCACAACACTCAAGTTGCTGTTGTCGGTTACCATCGAGTCACCCCTGAGTCATGGTGAGCCCATGCACAACTAAACAAAATGCTGCCCAGCCCTGCGCTATTGTAGCAACTGTTCAGCATCATAACAACATGTAAGTCTCCACTTAAAGATGAATGGTGGCTGTTCATGAGGTGCGTTATCCAGGAATCAAACCCAGGTTTCCCACATGAAAGAAGAGGATTCTACCACTGAACCACCAATGATCCTGGGTGGTGGAAATAGTTAATATACTCAGTTGCTAACTGAAAGGTTGGAGGTTTGAGTCTACCCAGAGGCGTCTCGGGAGAAAAGTCTGGCAATCTACTGAAAAATCAGCCATTGAAAACCCGATGGGCCAATATTCTACTTTGACACACTCACGGAATCACCGTGAGTTGGAATCTACTCCATGGCAACTATTTTTGGTTCTTCATGTTTCATATAGGTGCTTAACAGCCATCCTTCAGCACCCGAGGAAGTCCACATATTGCATTCAAGGAGTCCCCGAATTGTACATACAGTTGTGCTAGTTATAGGCATGCTTGTGGGATGGAGATGTGCTTTTTCTGAGTTTTCTATAGGTCTGTATCACTGTTATAAACGATTGCATTAGAAGATCACTAGTATAGGTTGAGTCAAAATACAGAATTACATAAATTACTGTGAAACAAAACCCAATGGTTTTTCACTAAACAATTTAGGTATTTTTAAATGCTTAAATTGAATTTTGTTGCTATACAAATACACTAAGTACTCTGAGGATAGAGATTTTACTTTTTATTTGAACTCCTAAAATCTAGCACTGTGCCTGGCACTTAGTTAGTGTTCAACATCTTGCTGAGTGAATGAAATTAATAACCCCAAATATAAACAGCTTGTGTAGACAAGGAATGTTAATCCTTGCATATCCTAGTCTTACAGTTAGGTTTAAGTCAAAATAAACTATAGATTTAACGCATTTGGTACTTCATGACACAGAGTAAGTATTCAGTACATGATAATTGTTAATTGTATTAGGCTTGTCCTACACTAACACGTACACTGTATTTTTACACAAATAATGCACACTTTTGCATTTGTTTGTAGACTGCTCCCTCCCCCCATGAGGTATTTTCATAAGCATGCTACGCTAATTTTTTTACAACAATATGTGGAAGAGGGTTGGCATGGTGGCACTTGTGAGTTTGCCTCATGGGGAGACGGTGCAACCAGCAAACAAACACAAAAGGTGCACTTCATTTGCATAAAAATATGGTAATCTCCCACCTAGCAATATCTGTAAAGAAACTATACTATCTAAATAAGGATCAGGATAATAATTTGCCCAACATTTATTTAAGAAAATGCTATAAATGATATGAGCCAAGATTGCTGTCAGGAATAAATGTTAGGAAGAAAATTTTTGATTCTTTTAATTAGCTTTTGATCATTCCATCACTGGCCTTTTATTCTCTCTGTAATAAAAAAAATAATGAGGAAAAAATGAGTCAAGGTACTAAATCAAAATGA
Source organism: Dugong dugon (assembly GCA_030035585.1). Classification (NCBI taxonomy): domain Eukaryota; kingdom Metazoa; phylum Chordata; class Mammalia; order Sirenia; family Dugongidae; genus Dugong; species Dugong dugon. The sequence goes on from CM057461.1 coordinate 88,027,250, forward strand.
AGCAGTTATATAAAGTTCTGTCTAGATAATTCACTCACATCACATAACCATTTCTGGTTCTAAGTGTTATAAATGGTATAGGTTCCCGTCCTAAAAAACATTCTAAACAAAACAGTCTCTGGAAGAGTTCCAAAGAAACTTAAAAACATATGGAAAAAAATACGCCAATATAATGTTGCTTGCTGCAAGGCAAGAAAAAAGAATCCTTAAGTCTAAATCCAATAAACAATAATATAAAATGTCTGGCATGCGAGTCCTCTGAAACTCTTCTTAATGTACAGAGAGGAAGCACCTTCTCCAGAATGTGTGCTTTCTTCTCCTTGAACTTGTTATGGCACCTGGAAAAAGAAGTGACTCCCCATTCTCCAGCCCGAAGGCAGATATTGGATGGAGCTGTTGAACATCCTCCACAAAGTTTTTTTCTTACCCATCTCAACGTGCTAGGCTCTAACGTCTACAATTGAAACTCCTACTAGCTTAAAAAGCAATGAACTATGAGTGGGAGCAAGGAAATGCCTTCCTCGTAAAGTGTGATAATATGGTTGAAAAATGATTTTTGTTAAGCAGTGCAGATTTTTAAAAAATAAACAATGGTTTATTTTATTTGCAATAATTCATATTGAAGGGATTCTTCTCCCTAAAAAATGAAATGTTATTTTTATAGCCTTCCAATCTCTTATTTTAAGGTGAATAATGATATAATTTTCTTCATAATGTTAGAATAAATCAATTTACTCCCTAAAAATAAAGGTGTCTAAGATTAGGGTCATGGGTACTGAGATAGAAATGGTTTTGTTATCTAGATTACTATGTGTGTGTTGTGATTACACAGAACTACCTCTTGGCTATTGCTATAAGGGAATAATATTTACTTGTGTTTTGATATCTCCTTTTCTGTAGAATATGAATCTCTTTTAAGACTATAATCAGGAAGTGACTTTAAGCAAAAGGTTTATAATCCCTCTGCCTTATATACCTAAAGCCTGGTAGAGGCAAGCAAAGCAAAGAGACCATAGACCCAGGGTAATTATTTTAGAGAGACAGAGGGCTGGGGTATCTATCACTCATACAGGAACCATTCCTTAAAGACTAGGTGGCCGGAGTACATCCATATGTGAAGGATCAGACTGAAACCAGAACCAGCCAATCCAGGACTGAACGGACAACAAAGAAAATGGAGACCAAGTGGTTTTCACAGGCTCCAATATCCTGTCACTGCTATTTTAAAATGTCATTGAATCATTCATAAGCAAGCACTTTTGCTCCAAAAACGTCTGACCTTTAAAGTCCTATTTCCCTGCAACACAAACCTTAATTTCCTTCAAATCAAACAATTTCTGATAAGACAAGCCTTGTGTAGTCATTGTGGCATGATATTTATCATAGTAACTTCCTCTTTTTCAACTTCAGAGTAAGTTCATCTTCAGTGAAAATTCTACCAGTGTCCATCTGACATCTCAGATTTTTGAGAATCAGTGCAGGGGGTCCTTGCTTTGAGCCCTCACTAGGTTCCCACTACATATATCACTCTGTACATGTTCCGCACGCTGTAAGTGAATTGATGAGTGTATAAACATTACGCAATGGCCATTACCAGTACTATTCCACATTAGAAATGGGGTACTACAGCAATGTTAAATGATTGGCCTGAGTTCTAGTGGCTAAAAATTGGTATAGCTGGTTTTTCTGATGCTATTTTCCTACAGTTTATCCTATTCTGTTTTGGAATTTTAGATATTTTGAAACATTTTAAAGATATTTCTTATTTTATAATGTTAGCTACCAATAAACACAGCCTAAAAATTCTGACATATGGCATCATTTGTTACGCAACTTTAGTGTTTTAGAGCCAATATTCATCTACATTGTATACACAGCGAAACCTGTGAGAGCTGGAACTCAATAGGACAGCCTCGTTTTTCCAGGTTTCACAAGTTTTCCACCTTTGACAGGGTGCAATTGCCGCTTTTCTATTGCTCTCTATTTAGTAGAAAATATTTGAGTTTTCCTTCTCTGATGGGTTTCAGCCTTACATAGGTTCTGGCTTTCCAAGTTTTACTGTATATGTGATTTAGATTAAAAAGCTCAGTAAAAACACAGTAACAATTCATAATTAATTAATGATTTTATAACAGGTGAGTTGTTGCTGTTAGTTGTTGAATTGATTCTGACTCATGGTGACCCTGTGTGTGCAGAGTAAAACTACACCATAGGGATTTCAAGGTTGTGATCTTTTGGAAGCAGATTACCAGGCCTGTCTTCCGAGAAGCCTCAGGGAGGGTTTGAACCACCAGCCTTTCAGCTAGTAGTCTAGTGCTTAACCATTTGGGCTACCCAGGGGCCATAATAACTGAGTAGAGGAATGGATAATGACAAAACAAGAAAACAAACATATCTGAGGTCACAACACTCATATATGCACAGATACAAGGACTGGCCTTGAAAAAAATTGTCTTGTAGAAAATTTTCCACACATTTCTTTCCCTCATGCCTTATTATTTTTCTTCTTTTGCATAACACTTTTATATGAAGCTACACCTGAATCAGCTACTCCTTAACTTCTGTATTTGGACTCCTTGGCCCACTCTTTGAGATGGATGTATATGTGATAATCTAATTCAAACTATGGACATTCTCTTTTTTTTTTGCTGGATTCCTTTGAATCATCAACATAATCATTATCACAATCCCCTTATTATTCTGTACAGAATAAATACTTTCTGGGAAATTCATATCTAATATTTCTTTCTAAATTGATTTTTCTCCATTATTTCCATATAGCACACCAATTAAATGTTTGTTATACCTTCTATGTTATAATGTTTATATTCATCCTTCACTACTCCTCTTTATCTAGCAATTTATCTCTTTGTGTTGCATTGTGGATGAGTTCTTCAAATCCATTTTACAATTCATCAATTCTTGTTCATATGTGATTAATTTATTTTTTATCCAGTCCAGGGAATCTCTATTTTCAATGATATGAGTTTAATGGCTATATTGTTTTTAAGATGTTTACTTATTCCCAAACCTAGCTCTTCTTACAAGATGTACTATTCATGAATTTCTATTTTCTTTCCTTATTTCATCTCTTTAAGCTCTTGAAATATCCTTATTCCAGGTCTGTTTCAGATTGTGTCATTTTTTATGGTCTTATGACATCATTTTTCCCATTTTTGCATCTGCTGACTCTCCCTTATTGTTACTTATCTTCTCAAAGGGATTGTAATTTTTGTTAGAGCTTATTTTTGGTTGGAGCTTGTTTATTTACTCTGTGAGTACCTTGTATCCTGAATTGTGAGAGTATGCTTGCAGAGTAGTTTTGAACTTCCTTTGCTAGGGCCTCAAGGGTTACATGAATCTTGGCTCCATTTCTACCTTGTTTTCATGGCTTTGTCTAGTGTAGAGCAAATCCAGACCTCATTCCCATGCATGACATCAGACATGGAATTTCTGTTTCTCATAAGATTCTCCATAAAATGTGAGGTAGATGGCAAGCTTCCTTGTCATCTTCTATTTTTTGGTCAGGTTTATTTAGGTTCTGTTTTATGAATTTGCACCATCTTTTGAAGGTTCCAAGTCTGTTCCAGTTCCCCATCTTACCTGAGTACAAAGCCATATATATGACTGTTTTGGACTTTTTAATATTTTAGCTGATAAGGTCAATGTTCAGGTCTGATATTTTCCAGCTGCATAAGTGGAGTTAACCACTTGTCACTGACTTTATCACAGTATGTATGGATATTGCTTTCCTTTTCTTTGAACTCTTTTAGATGCTGTTGTTGTTGCTGTGCATTGTCCTTAGCTGGTACATTTAAGGTCAATTTGCCCTGGTGTCTGAACCTGAATTAAGTATTCTTTTCCTATCTTATAGCATTAGCCTGCCATTTCATTTGTGCATTTTAAGAAGCAAAGCTAATGCCTTTACATAAAGGAATAACTATTGTGGTAGGCCCATTAGGAAATAACTTTTATGCTGATGGACTTTTATATAGACTGTTAATCATACCATGTAGATAAAGGAGATGGTTGCATGTTTCACTTATGCAAAAGAGTATCCTTGGATGAACTCATGTAATCTCTGTTTTCTACAAATGATCTGCTACTTTGCTTATTCATTAATTAGGCGAGTCTTTCTGAAAGTATTTATTCATAACCTCAAAAGTGTTAGGCACTGATGTAGGGACTGAAAGTACTGAGATTAATAAGAATTTGTCCTTATTCTCAAGGAAGTTACAAACTAAATGACTATAGATTTAATGATCAAAGACAACAGTTGAGGCACAAGATGGAGGCGGGCAGGTTTACATGAAGATGGAAGGTGCCCAAAAAAGTCAGAAATGACCCCTGAACTGAACGTCAAGAAAATGATCAGGCTTCCAAGGATTTGGTGGAAAGGTGTATATTTCAGGTATGAAAGTGTGAAGGACTCTGAATATATGCAGCACTCTTAGAAACTGGTAGGCCAGGAATAGGATTTGAGGCAAGTCCCAGCAAGAGTTAAGGTAAGTAGGGAGCAAACTATACTAAGGTCTGGGATGCTAATGACAGAACTGCACAACTAGATTTTGTGTTTAAAAAAAGAACGTTTGGCTCCTATGACAATTAGCCTCAAATATCTGACCATATGGATATTTACTATCAGCTCGTTTCCTCATCTTGGCCCTCACTAAGCACAATTTTAAGACAACTTAGCTGGTAGTTGTTGTTGTTAGTTGCCGTAAAGTTGGCTCTGACTCACGGCGACCTTATGTATATGAAATGAAATGTTGCCTGGTCCTGTGCCATCTACATGGTCTTTGTTATGTTCGAGTCCATTCTTTCAGCCACTCTGTCAATCCCTTTTACCAGAGGCCTCCACTGCCTCCACCAATATTTCACTTTACAACCATGATGTCTTTTTCTAGTCATTAGTTTTTCCTGATTACGTGTCCAAAGTAAGTGAGCCAGAGTCTCATCATCCTTACTGCTAAAAGCATTCTGGTTGTATATTTTCTAAGACTGATTTGTTCATTCTTCTGGCAGTCCAGTGTAAAATCTATATTCTTCACCACCATTCAAATGTGTCAGTTCTTCTGTCTTCCTTTTTCATTGTCTAGCATATGAGGCGATTGAAAAGACCAAAAGAACATGCCTTGGGTCAGGTGCACCTTAGTCATCAACTAATATCTTTTCTTTTTAACACTTTAAAGAAGTCTTTTGCAGAATATTTGCTCAATATTTGCCTGCTGCTTCCATGGACTTTGATTATTGAATGAATTAAAATGAAATCCTTGGCAATTTCAATTTCTTCTTCATTTATCACGGAGATGTTTATTGGTCAAGTTGTGAGTATTTTTCTTTACGTTCAGGTGTAGTCCATGCGGAAGGCTGCAGTCTTTGACCTTCATCAGTAAGTGCTTCAAGCTGTCTTTATTTTCAGCAAGCATGTAAACCTCGTTTACATATCGAGGTTGTTAATGAGTCTTCTTCCAATCCTGATGTGGCATTTTTCTCCATATAGTCCAGCTTCTTAAATTATTTGCTCAGCATACTTATTGAATAAGTGAGGTGAAAGGATACCACCCAGTTGCACACCTTTTTCAAATCAGAACCATGCAGTATCCCCTTGTTCTGTTTGAACAACTGCCTATTGAAACATGGAAAGGTTCTGCATGAGTACAATTAAGTGTTTTGGAATTTCCATTCTTTGTAATCTTATCCAAAATTTGTTATGATCCATGCAGTCAAATGTCTTTGTATAGTTGATAAAACACAGGTAAACATCTTTCTGCTGTTCTCTGCTTTTGGCCAAGATCCATCTGATACCAGCAATGATATCCCTCATTCTACGCCCTCTTCTGCATCTGGTGTGAACTTCTGACTGTTCCTTGTGGATGTATGACTGCAGTTATTAGGGCAGTCAATTGAGACTTTTTTTTCCTCCTCCATATTTCTATGGACAACTCTGAAATTGCAGCCTGCTGATAGAAAATGTCATGCTTGATGAAATTGGCCATATTTATGAAGTCTCATCATGCAGAGCCACCACCCATCTGTCAGTGGAGGCTTGTGTGTTACTATGATGCTGCACAAATTATAGTGGAGCTTCCAGACTAAAGACAGATTAGGAAAAAAGGCCTAACAATCTACTTCCAAAATTCAGCCAATGAAAACCTTGTGGATCACAATGGTCTGAACCATAACTGATCATGGGGATGGCTTAAGACTGGGCAGTATTTCTTGCCATTGTGCATGGGGTCACCATGAGTCTGGGGCCAACTCAACAGCAGCTAGCAACACCAACAACTACAGTCAGATTCTTACATGTGCAGAGATTGATCCAGAAGACTAACATTTAGGCCAACTTTGAGTCCTTACCTTAAAACAGAAAAATTAGAGTCTGAGTGTGGAACTTAACATTTAGGAAACAGCAAAACGGTACATTACCTTTTTGGGTCCAGGTTGTAGAAGAGAAGGGAGAGATTGGAGCATAACTAAGTTTCGTGCAATTTATTTTGTCATGGATTTCTGATCTGTGCTTTTACAATTGAGGAATGATTTTCGTGTTCAAAACACCCATATTTCTGACACTTTGCAATCCAACAGATCCTCATAGCCTTTCTCTGGAATATTTAAACTCATGTTTAAATTGATGAAAACAACTTGAATGGCATGGCTTGGTATTGTGATTTCTTAATATATCATTGGAATGAAATATCATTAATGGAAGTGAGTTCTTAAACAATTTTGATTCAAGATAAACATATACTACTAAGAATTTTTTTCAAAATAATGACTGATTTTATCGATACACCATTAGAGGTAAATTATGTCTGTGATATATTATGCTGAAATTATTAGTAGAATAGCAGTAATGGCCTCTAGCTTGGTTAGTTTAGCAAGCTTATTTCTTAGGTTTGTCCTCAGTGAGATCCAATGTATAAAAATTTATTTGTGTGATTAAAAAATATATATGTACTTGCAATGAGTCAGAAAGAAGATGTCATGATAAAAAAAGCAACTATCTCCCCAGGATCCTCACGATCTATTCTTCGAAGTCTCAGCTAAGGAAATAAATAGGTTCAGATGCAGTTTGCTTCTTCTAACACCTTTAACTATTATACATTAGCCCTGCCACAAAAGACAGTGAGAAACAAGAAAAGAAACATGTTTCCTGAAAAAGTGTCCATTTAGAAGTGATTGGCAATAATCTGATTGCTAGATTTTTCACACTTCTTGACAATCCAAAGATATTTCTTCACACCTTTTGCAGACATCAACCTGCAGCTGCTGCAATTCATTTTGTGGTTCACATACCATCTGGCGGAGTGAGGTGACACTCTCGGGGGTCCCACTGATACGGAAGTTGCTGAGAAATAGCTAAAATGCTGTTGAAAATTCCTTAGAGCCCAGGCCTGTTCTTAGTGGCCCTCTCTGCCTTGCAGACATGTTTTATATGCATTGGGTTGGATTAGTGATTGGAAGCAGGGATCTTATCCCGGAGGCTTTGGAATTCCCAGGAATTCTCGACTCCGCTTGAAGTTTTAGTTTCAATATTTTCACATGAAGCAATGAAGTATGCAATTCCCAAAACAAACCATGGGCCCTTCTTTCAGCCTAAGTTGATATCAATGCTGAGATCTTGAAGTGAGTCAGGGTGAGTTTGGTAAGATGACTGAACACCCCTGGAGGGCATGGCCATGACTGCCTGTTTCTGGCACAGGCCGAAGTCTGACCTAGGTCTATGGAGGCCCTGTGTAATAATTGTGCTTTCAAACTTTGATGAAATCATTAACATCTGGGGCTCAGCTTTGGCCTGAAAGAGCATCAAATGCTTTATCTCCCCTTGACCTACCCCAAAGGGGCTGTGGAGGTTAGAAAGGAAGTTTGGATAATCCTTTGGAATATGGTTATGACAGGGAATATCTCATTTTTGTTCCGGCCAAAACTTTTATGGCTGGAAGAATAAAACCAGTTGCTGTGAAGTTGATTCCCACTCATGGCAACCCCATGTATATCACAGAACTGTACTTCATAGGGTTTACAAAGGCTGATTTTTTGGAAGTAGATCACTAAGTCTTTCTTCCGAAGCACCACTGGGTGGACTTGAACCACCAACCTTTTAGTTAGCAATTGAGTGCTTTAACTGTTTGTACCATCCAGTGGGCTGGGAGAATAGTCTAGGTAAATGGCCAGTTTTTGGAAAGGTAATCCCTGGGAAGTGAGAAGAGTGCAGTTCACTTCTTGATTCTGAATATAGGGAAGCTGGGTTACTGGACAGATCATTCTGGGTAGACAGTGTTATTCTCTTGGTATTCTGCTTTCTCCTGTAGCCCATGGGGGCACTTTGACAAGGCAGTCCCCTCAGTCAGGGCTCTCAACTCCATCCCCTTCTTGAATTCCATCAGCCATCCTTGCCTGGTTATAGAATCAATGTCCCCTCACCTCATTATCCTGACCTCTGGCTTACTAAGTCACAACTAACCAAAATTACTTAGCCTAATTCACACTGATATGTCCACAAGTGCTAAAGGGGTAATGGTCTACAGTCAGTCAGCCCCCACCCCCTTTATTTCTTCCCAAAGGCATTTTCATTCGGGTTAATCCAAAGTGATGGCAATCAGATGGACCCTACCTTCACAACATCCTATGAAATATTTTGTCTATGTTTAAAATAAAATGTAACACTATATCTGATGCTGTCATAAGATATGACCACTAGGATATCAGTAATTATTAAGTTATTATACAGTGTTATCAGTGATTTCATATCTGTTATTCTTGTTTTCCTAAATTCCTTGATTATAAAGACTGAGCCTTACCCTTCTCAGCAGCGGACAGATGGGGGGAGCCTGATCTACACTGGTTGATTGATCTAGATATGAGGGCCTTGTAGCACCTTAGAGACCATGTCATATGTGGAGATGCCTCATCAGATGAAGCAGCTTGATGTGGAAATGGCACTGGCTTTGGGGTCAGACATACCTGGGCTTGAATCCTGCCCCTCTAATTTACTAACAACTGAATTACTCCTCAGTGTCTCTGTTTTTTATAAAATGAGCAAAATATCACTGCCTTACGCGAGTGTTATAAGGGCTATGTCTACTCAGAATGTATATGTGATACACCTAGCACAGAAGTTGGTAAGTAACTTATTATCTTACACTATCTTCCTCCTATTATCCCCTCTCACTCCTGACTCTACCCAACATTAGTTTTAAAAGTTCTCTTCCATAATTCATACACTTTTATCTTGCCTAAGTATTCGATTTAAACGTACAAGTATACGAGTTGGTAGTGTATATATCAATGAGGCTAGGAGTAAAAAAGGAAAGGAAGAGTGATAAGGGGGATATAGAAAAAGTAGAAATATGATAATTTGAGTTTCAGACAATGAGAAAATTTCTTGGACACTCCCAAAGGCTAGTCTTTGGAGAATCATGTAGACCTCAGTCACTTTATTGTATTTCAACTGGTGTACTTGAATACTGGGGACTCGAACTTGTTATGCAAATACATGCCAACAACAGGCAAATTTAGTTGTTCCTGTATTCACAAAGAGGGAACTCTCTCAACTTTAGCAGGAACCTTTTAATACCTCCCAATACAAGGCTCAGATGTCAAAAATATCTCTAGCTTTCAGGTTCTAGTTTTAGTGGAAAAAGTAGGAGTTCAGAGACCTGGGTTCTCGTTTTAGCCCTTGGGGAGGCTTTATCATTTGGGTGTTAGTAGCCATGCTGCCTCTTTCACTGAGTTGTTCCAAATATCAAGAGTAAAATACACAAACTCTGTGCAAAGATTATTATACACAGTATGTCAGTGGGTGTGGGCAGTGATTTAGGTTAAAGGAATGTGTCCACTCTCAGGAGTAAATGCAAGACGAAATAGGGAAGACATAGAGACAAAAGGGGACTGAAGGGGGTCAAAACAATGGCCACTATAATAAAAAAATCCAAGAGGAATGGTTTTAGAGAACACACAGTGTAAACTAATTCCAATTAGATCACAGCAGCTGAACAGTATTGTTTACCCCAAAGACATATTTTACCATGCTTTTTGATGAAAAGGGGATTGGATAGTTTCATTGTGAAATTAGGTTTGCTTTTAAGAACTATAAATTTATGAAATAGGCCACAAACATGTCTTGGGAAGCCAGACACTATAATAGTGGCTGATTAAATACACTCAGTGACTTACCATTTGAGACAATCTCCCTCAGTAAGGAAAGGAGTAATGTCACAAGAAAGACATTAAGGAGGCAGAAGGGATTGATGGGACCAGAATGATAAGTGGGAAAGGAGGCTATATTACTTCTGAGAGCTAGAAAAACTGAGATTACAATAGTTGAAGAAAAGACATTGAAGAGCAGAGATATGATTGAAGTTTTTAAGATGTTAAAAAGGATAGTAAAGGTTAATATAGATAAGCTTTGTGAACGATAATGACAAACTGTGAAATTTAAAAACACATTCTAAAAATAAGCCATGGATAGAAGGAGATTGCTTTTTTGTTGTTCAGGAAACCCATGCATACTCTGTCCACTCCTGACTGATCTTTATTTTGTTGAACAATCATAGCACAGGAAGGCAAGGAGCCAGAAAACATGATGCATCACTGCAAAGAGAACAGGAATTCAAACCAGAATTAAAGTAGTAATCCACAAAACCTTCCTACGGTTTCAAATTTATTTCTTCAGAGGACCAGTGATACAAACATGAGTAATATGTAGGTGTGTTCAGAAGTCCTCTGGACTTTGTGTCTCCAGGGTGGTTTTATGTTGGCTTTTTCTGAGAATCATGAGGGTATTACCATCCTGGGATTACTTTTTATGTTCATATATCAGTTTGGGGATTTAGAACCATGCAACAGATTGGTGTAAATTAAAACTTCAGTGCTGTGAGGGCATATTTCTGGTATGAGCTTTGAACAAGTTTTTGTTCATTTGTTTGTTTCCCTCTTTCAGTCCAATTATGTGGATTAATGAGCAATGATAGACAGTCCACAAATGTCATTGCCCTAAATATGTATCTTTAAGCCCCGAGAAAATCTACTCTTGCCTAACAATGGGAATTGTATTAAAAGTCACCTCAGGGATTTTCTTGGGGAAGGAAAGGCCTCTATCTTCCTGTCTTCGGATCTGTATCTCTTCAAGCATTGGTTCCCCATGATTCTAATTCTACATCTTGACTGGTCTCTTTCTTCTTGCCTTGTGGGCTCAACTGTTCATCTCCTGACCATATAATCTGTGATTGACTAAGAAATCCCAAAGGATATGACCATAAAGAATTTCCTTCCAGCATTCCTCCCATGTGCACACTCCAGAGTGCCAGGGCAAGACTTGCAGGGCTTCTTTATCCTCTTGCCACCTAATCATTAGAGGCTGTGAGAAGGAAGGCCAAACAATCTTTACATGTAGATAAGATATAATCGTCACCAAAACCAACTCAGTTTCTTGTGCTTCTATCACCTCCACGCCTCTCAGAAAGATCCTTGAAACTCAGCCCCCACTACTTTCTATAGCCTCTGCTCCAGTTAAGGTGACAACATATCTAGGACAACCCAGGCTTACATCTGTTGTCCTGACATAATTATTAAGCACTTCCTTCCACAGCTAAAAGTGAACAGGGGTGGAAAATAAACCATTTGGTCACCCTAGCTCTAGTCCAGTTCTGATTAAGTAAGTGATACAATTGTCTCTTTCCTCACCATTGAATCAGTCTTGCAGTGAAAGCCATCATCCTTTTGAGTTGGTGTGGCCCAACATTGTTTGCTGGGCTTCTGCAATTCTCTCAACTCCTATGCAAGACTCCTTTGCTGCAGTGACGACCTTAATCTGAGGGATCTCAGCAGTTCTCAGATTCCTGTGGATTCCCTGATCCATGGCTTTCTGGGTCTACATTCTGTGCTGGTTCAGTGCATAGGGTTGGACCTCACTTTTGATTCTTAATTCCATGGTTGATTTGTTAACTTTTCCAGCATTCCATTTTTCCTTCAACCCTGGCAGTTCACTCTGAACCCCTGCTAGTGACTTTCTTCCTAGGAAACGCCAGTTCACAACTCTGTTGAATATGAAAAATATCAACTCAGTCCATCACCAGTTTCTGACTTTCAAATTGAATCTCCATTTTAACCACTCAGTATCATTTATTTGCTGAATCCAGTTTCCGAGTGGATAAGCCTACTTTAGACCATAAGCTACCCCTAAACCCCCAAAGTCATCTTCACTCAACTGCTTGTATTTTCCTTAGTCTACCATCTTGCTTAGTATCACCTTTTTGGATTGCCAGTCCTACATGATGAATGATCTAATTTGCCTGTGTCTCAATAATATTCAATCTGAGTATACATGTACAGACCATTTTGAAGGGGAAAAATATCAGGAATTTAATTTAGTCACACACCTGTTTTGAAAAGATTGTTTTTCCTTTCTTGGGATGCAAACAATGAATAGCTGTTACTTTTATGATAAACAATTGCTTAAATTCAATGTGGTTTTTTTAAAAAAAAGTTCACTTAACAATCAGTATTGAATATCCAGAAACCCTGGTGGCGTACTTGTTAAGAGTTCCGCTGCTAACCAAAAGGTCAGCAGATCAACTCCACCAGGTGCTCCTTGGAAATCCTATGAGGCAGTTCTACTATGTCCAATAGGGTTGCTATGAGTCAGAATCGACTCGATGGCAATGGGTTTTTTTTTGTTTGTTTGTTTTTTAATTGAATATCTACTGTATGGATCTTGGTTTGGCTAAGTGGAGAATACAAGAGTAAACATGGTCTATACCTTGTCCCCAGAGCTTCTAGTCTGGTAGAGTTGCTTATTAGTTTAATATATTTTGCATATATAAGGTTGATTTTGTATACCCATGGAGCAGATGAAGATATGGGAAAGAAAACTCCATCTGCCCAGGATTCAAATCAAAATTAAATAAGTCACTTGTAAGGTTCAGAAAAAAAATCACTGTAAAACCACAGACTTGTCAAAGAACTTGTTTAATGGTTTGACAATAAAATTCCTTTCCCATATATTGATCAGAGGGGAGAAAAATGCCACAGAACTTAAATACTCTGTGACTGTTGTCATCAAATACAATACGGATGAGATACAACAGTCAATCTCTAGCTAAACAGAATGACAACTCTTCTTGAATAAATCTATTAAATTAAACTGAAGGTTTTGAATGTTAGGATTTTAAAGATAAAGGAGCATTTCTTTTTGACTTGTTTCCCTATTTTAAATGGGTGAAAAGGAGTAAGTTTTCTCAAATTTTGGGGGTTTGATTTTATTTTAAATTACAAGGTCTATTTAGTTGGTAAGGTCCATTGGTGGTGCAAACAGTTTATGCTAACAACTAAATTAACGGATACCAAAAGCCAAACCCATTGCCATTGAGTCAATCCCAACTCACAGTGACTCTATAGGATAGAGTAGAACTGCCCCATAGGGTTTCCAAGGAGTGGCTGGTGGATTTGAACTGCCAGCTTTCTGGTTAGCAGTCAAGCTCTTAACCACTACACCGCCAGGGACCCAAATTAAAGGATGGCGGTTAAAATATACCCAGTTTCACAGTGGAAAAATGCCCTATGGAGAAGATGCCCTACGGGGTCGCCATGGCTCAGACTTAACTTGACAGCAACAGGTTTAAGCTAACTCCGTTGGTAGCAAGGAGTGTGGTAAAAACAGTGTGAGTCAGACAGCATAAAATTCTGGATTTTTTTCCCCAGTTCTATGACTTAAACTCCACAACCTGTTCAAGATAACTGGACAAATGTAACTCCTCTTTTCTTCCATATGCATAATCTCCTTTAAGCATGAATATTCTTTTTTCCCATATTATTGACAATATTCCTTGTTCCCTTCAAATCTATGTTTTACTAATCTTCCCAACCTGGGGAAAACAAATGAGCAAACACTTCTCTCCAACCATTCAAATCCTAACCACTTTTAAGGGACAGCTTTATGTATATTTAACAGGGATTTCATTAAAACTGGTACTGACTTACCAAAGGAGCCCTAGTGGCACAATGGTTAAGCGCTCTGCTGCTAACCAAAAGGTCTGTGGTTCAAACCTATCCCCTAGCTATCTGCTGCCATAAAGATTTCAGCTTAGGAAATCCTATTGGGCAGTTCTACTCTGTCCTTATAATGTGCTATGAGTTGGAGTCAACTTTACAACACACAACAAATATTTACTATAAATAAGGACTTACAAATTTCTCCTTTCTGGCCTCACACTCTAAAATGAAGAGAAGAGAGCAAAATTGTGTAGGAAGCGAAGGGGGTAACTTTGAAAACAAAATTGCAGAACGACTGCAGAATAAAGAAGTTTTAGAACAAAGTTAATATGTATGACAGTTGATAAGAGTCAGAATTTCCTTGGAAGACTAAAAAAAAAAAAAAAAAACAAACTTAATCAACAAAAATCACTAAGTTAGCAGAGTTAATTTTCTTTATGGTTCTACTTTCTCTCCCGATGGGCAATAATTATTCTTCAAATGGCCTTAGTATTTTTTTAAATATTTTTTGTTGATGATCTCTAGTAGAATTTGCTGTACAGAGTAACTCACGAAAATAATCTACCCTCTTATTACATGTGTTTAGCTGAATGAAGCACCTAAACTGATACTAACTTCCACTGAATCTGATCTAGACTCATCTGATTATCAATCCAGAAGCTCTGTAAGGTCCCAGAGAAGCTATCTTCTAGCTTAAATCTGTAAGTCTCACACCATATTTTAATAGAATGTATTTAATTGCCATTTATTTAGACATTCCCCATGTGGTAACACAGATTATCTAATTCTGGCACCCAGAAAATAATTGCTAATATAAAGCAAGCGAAGATTAAATTGCAATGAAATGAAGTAATATTTCTGTTAATTATCAGGATAATTTTCAACAGTATACAGTTAATCCCTTACTTAGGACTGAGTACCGTTCAGACAACTCTGTGGTAAATCCATTCTGACAGAAGTCGAATGCCTTTTTTTTTTTCCCTCAGTTTTCATTATTACACCTACTCTTCACTTATCGACTATCTCATTATTTGACATTTTGCATTTATGGCAATAGTAAAAAATCAACTATCCCACTATTTTGCCCATTAATGACATACGTCTGGCAGTAATGGACACTGAGGTTTGAAGCAAGATTAATGCTGGCTGTGATGGTTAAGGTTATGTGTCAGTTTGGCTGGGCCATGATTCTCAGTGGTTTGGTTGTGTTATAATGATAGAATCTGGCATTTACGTAAAGATGTAGTCGTCCTCCATTTTCACATGATGCCGATTTTAGCACAATGACCTGATCTTTGGAACCTAATCGTGTTGGTGAGTGACGAGTGAGTGTATTGCCTCTTATTATCAGTATTTTTATAAATCCAATCTTTATTTGTCTTTGGAGGTTGGAAACATTACATATAAACTTACAGACATATTTTAACACATACATACATAAAAAAATACACAAATCATAAAAAAAGGATGCTCGTAAATGTGGTTTGTCGTAGCTTGAATACATCACAAATCCAGGACTACCTGTATTTATCAAAATTGTGTTATTCATATAAGTATCTTGCAAAAGGTATTATGATATAGTCATAATATTAAAAAAATACAGGGATGGGTTCTAAAATATAATTCACGTTAATAAAAATATCCTCAGAGATGTTAAACCCAAAACTACATCTAAAATGAAGAGGGGTAATAAAAGGCTAAGAAAGTGTAAGATAGAGAACAATCAAGCCAACCCCAAACAGATAAGAAGAGTGGTAAAATAATCTACTCTGATGGAATATGGCAGATTCTAGGACTGATAAGGAGTCTGTGGTGATAGGATACAAAGACTGCCGACAGTAACCCCTGAAATAGGTCTTTGGCATCTGCTGGACTAACAAGGGGCACAGAACTGGGGAAAAATTGGAGGTCATACATTTTAGTAATTTTAAAATCAGAATTGTCTTCAGAATTAGGTGAACTTCTAATGTCACTGCAGGAGTTTGTGGCAGAGTTTATTTCTGCTCATCAACATCCATGTGTTCCTCCAGGTTTCCTTGAAGTCAGGATGCGTGTGATTGGGTTCATGCCAATAGGATATGGTGGAAGTGATGTGACTGCTTTCAGGTCTGGCCCTTAAGTACAGTTCATGTGATTTTTTAGTTCTCTCTTCCCATGTATGGAGACCTTAAGACCACATGTTTCAGATGTCACACTGTCAAGATGGAGAAGAGTCACCTGGTGCAGGGGAGACTTGTATGAGTAAGAAATAAATCTTTAATGTGTTATGCCAGTGAAATTTTCGCATTTACTTGTTACCACAGCAGTGTCTTTTCTATCATGACTAAAACATAAATTGATAGCATAAGTGGTGTGCTATCATATCTAAAACCTAGGAGAAGTGACATTATCTTAGGGGATGAGCATTGGGAATGAGAAAACTGTTATCAGAGGATGGAAGCATAAATAATTATTTATGCAGTGGCAAAACATTAATAGTATTAACTTCTGCAATAACTTGTGGGGCAGACAAAGTGAGAAATAAATATTAATTCTCTTTGAGGTTTAGGGATTTATTTGTTACTACAGCATAGATTAGCCCAATATGAGCAATACATATCTACTTGGCTGTTCCCTAATTTTTCCCACTTTTTTTTTCCTTAAGATCTGTAATTTTTTGGTAGAAAATAGAGCCTTTCATTATATAAGTGGAGTTAAAGTGTTTAGCATTCCTGATTGAAGAACCTGAATTATTGAAATGTTTTCATGTGTCGATATATTTTTTTAAGATCTACTATTTATAAGACTCTGATAAATATTTTGGAAGATAAGGATCCTGCTCTCAAGGACAACTAGATAACTATAAAACAGCTGTAATTATGAAATGACTATAACAGAATGTACCATGTGTCACAATTAAAGTAGTAACCATGAAATGCTATGGAAGGCAGAGGAGAAAAAGATAGTACTACGTGAGGATTCAAAATAACTCTTTATTGGTAAAGTAGCATTTTAGGTGGCCTTGCACAGAATTGGCAGATGGTTGGTGTAATGCTGGGGGTAGGTTGGAAGGAGAACATTCCAGGTAAGAGCGCAGAATAGTATCCAAGCCCACAAGTGAACTGATACCAGGTATTTTCCTGTTTTAATCATGAAAAGAGGATAAAGTAACAAAGAATGCAACACTGACAGTCACTCAAGCCAATAGGTTCTTTCAATTACCTGAGTTCATGGTGGAAGAGTTCCTAGTTACATGCTGTATCATGTAACTGAGTACTAATTATATACAGTCTATATTTTTTCCCCTCTGATAGGATTGTAAACTCCTCAGTGACAAAAGCCACTTAGTTTCTCCTAGCATTTAATAGCCCACAGGTTACATAACAGGTATTATATTTGTCTGATTGATAAGGACGTTCAAAAATGGTTGTGGAGTTTACTTTTATCCCATGCTCTTAGTGACCAGGAAGTAAGATCTTGACCTCAACTGAGAACATGCCTAAATCTTGCCAGAGTTGATAAGATTAGATGGAGTTATAGAGAAAAGGGATAAACCTGCCACCTAGAAAAGCTAGAATTTGGCAGAAACTAAGCCAAATGAATAATAAAACAAACACGTTTCTATTTTCATTGATGTAATTTGATTAAGAACTAATGTGATTAAAAAATCAGTATATCTATATAAATATATATATCTCCATCCTAGCAACAGTCTCACAAACCCAATCATTCTGCTTTGACAGATTGGTTTTGGGTCACTAATAAGAGGAAAAGCACCACCACGTGCTATAGAAATTTCATGCCTATGAGCTTCCATAGGACAAAAGAGAGTTTGTGGTTTTAACTGTATCAATTCATGCCTCTCTGTTGCTCTTCTATCCCCAGTGAAACCAAACCCGTTGTCATCCCATCGATTCTGACTCATAGCAACCCTGTAAGGACAGAGAAGAACTGCCCCATAGGGTTTCCTAGGCTGGAAATCCTTACAGAAGCAGACTGTTATATCTTTCTCCTGTGGAGTGGCTGGCTGGTAGGTTTGAATCACTAACCTTTGGTTAGTAGCTGAGCACTTTAACCACTGCTCCACCAGCCCTTATATACATACCTTTATTGTATATTTGTGGCTAACTTTGGGCTAGAAGTACTGTATGTAGCATCTCATGTCATGTGATCCTCACAGTACCTCCATCATAAATTAGGCTTCCGTCAGGAAAACAGAGCTGGTGGTTGTTGTTAGTTGTTGCAGAGTTGGCTCTGGCTCATGGTGACCTTATGTACAGCAGAATGAAAGGCTGCCTGGTTCTGTGCCAACTTCGTGATCATGGGTGTGTTTAAGTCCATTGTTACTGCTATTGTATCAATCCATATCATTGAGAATTTCCTTCAGTTTCATCGGCATGACCAAACTTTGTGTCCTTGTTTAGTGATTGGTCTTTCCTAACAACATGTCCAACATAAGCGAATTGAAGTCTTTCTATCCTTCCTTAAGAGATTTATTGCAAGGAATTGGTTTGCTTGATTGTGAGAGCTGACTATGCAAGTCCGAAATTCCAAGGGTAAGCCATTAGGAAAAACACGCTGGGTATCTCGAGCACAAGCTGAAGCCACAAACCACAGGCTCAATTTCTCCTCCCTTCTCTGGGAAATCTCAGTTCTACTCTCAAGACCTTTCAACTAAATGAATCAGGCCCACTCAGATTATCTAGGATAATCTTCTTTACTTAAATTGATTTTGGCCTCATCCATAAAATACCTTCACAGCAATGCCTAGATTAGTGTTTGAATGAGTAACTGGGAATTACAGTTTAGCCAATTTGACATATAAAACTGAGTATCACAGCAGTTTAATGGAATAAGTAACA
This sequence comes from Dugong dugon, assembly GCA_030035585.1. Lineage (NCBI taxonomy): Eukaryota > Metazoa > Chordata > Mammalia > Sirenia > Dugongidae > Dugong > Dugong dugon. Next base: position 88,046,086 of record CM057461.1, read on the forward strand.
GTTGCCATGTTTGCAGATATGGAAACTGAGGCTTAGAAACATCAACTGGCAGTGTTAGATGTAAACCTAGAGCTGTCTGACTAAGAAGAGCATAATATAAGCAGCCAATGGACAGTGCCTAAAATTATGATGTCACAGAACATTCCTTCCGAACACATGTTCTCCTCTAGTGTATATGGAAAAGAAAGAATCCTGCTTGCTGCCTTCAAGTTGTCTTTTCTGTTTGAGTCATTGCTAAATAAAGATATTTTGGTGTTCAAGAGAAAGAATTCAATGAGATAAAATGTTATTACCTAAGGAAAAGATATAAGGCACAACCTGGCAAACATCTAGATAAATGAATTAAAACATAAATAGAAATTTTAGGCAAGTGGGTGTATTTTATTAGCTTAACTTACTTAGTTTTTTTCTCCCTTTTTGGAATTAACTAATTTTGAATGTATAAACACAACTTCTTACATCATAGATTTTTACCCCAAAACCTAAAATCAAGAGTTACTTTCAATGGATTTAATAAATCATATGGCTTATATTGAAGTTGTGAAGGATTCCATTTTACTTGGATCCACAATCAATGCCCATGGAAGTAGCAGTCAAGAAATCAAACGACATATTGCACTGGATAAATCTGCTGCAAAAGACCTCTTCAAAGTGTTCAAAAGCAAAGATGTCACTTTGAGGACTAAGGTGCACCTGACCTAAGCCATGGTATTCTCAATCGCCTCATATGCATATGAAAGTTGGACAATAAGGAAGACCGAAGAAGAACTGACACCTTTGAATTGTGGTGTTGGCAAAGAATATTGAATATACCATAGAGTGCCAGAAGAATGAACAAATCTGTCTTGGAAGAAGTACAGCCAGAATGCTCCTTAGAAGCAAGGATGGCAAGACTTCCTCTTACATACTTTGGACATGTTATCAGGAGAAACCAGTCCTTTGAGAAGGACATCATGTCTTGAAAGTACAGGGTCAGTGAAAATAAGGAAGACCCTCAATGAGATAGATTGACACAGTGGCTGCCACAATGGGCTCAAACATAGCAATGATTGTGGGAATGGTGCAGGACCAGGCAGTATTTCATGCTGTTGTACATAGGGTCTCTATGAGTTGGAACCAACTTGATGGCACGTAGCAACAATTACATAGATATTGTTACAAAGTTTATAGAAAAATATAACAAGTGACTACAGGCAGTCTCTGTCTTATGACTTTTTTTTGGTACGTCTTATTGTTAGTATGTATGTATGTATTAAAGTATATTTGTTAAGTTTATATGTAATGTTTCCAACCCTAAGGACAAACAAAGATTGGATTTTTTAAAGATACTGATAATAAAAGGCAATAATAGTGAAAACTAAAAAAAAGTATTCAACTTACATCAGAACCAACTTACTAACGGAGTTGTCAGCGGAACCCTGCCATAAGTCGGGGACTACTTGTATGTTATAAAAAAAAAAATCCAGCTACCGGAACAGAATTACAAGATTCTAGTACATAAGCTTAAGAAATATTTTCCCTTGTGTCCACAACTTTTAAATATATGAATATGAATTTTAGTTATTTTAATCAGAATTAGAAGGTTATATATTTTAAGATGATAAATAACCACGTGTATGTATGTGTGTGTATATGTGTATTGCTACATTTTATTTTCACGTGGCAATTATGGTTATTCACAACATAACATATAATCACTTAAAATTTATTAGAAAATATAAATATGCTTAGGCAATCTTGACTCATATTACTATTCATTTTGGGAAGAGGTCTATAGTCATAGCAATTCAGAGCTCCTGTAGATCAACCATCTGTTTATTCATCCATCTATCCATACATGCACTCAAATATGACTTTGTTTATGTTTCTAAATAGCTCCTTAAATGAGAAAAAATAATATTTGCCTATCTATCTTAAGCTGAACATGAAATTTCTTGCTATTTTGATGAAAGATTTCACATCAATCCAAAATGGAATTATTAAGTTAAGGGTAAATTTATTGTTAGGATTTTCTGCCTAAAACTAAGTCACTCTTGTGCAGAATCACAGACCAAAGAAGAAAAAAAAAATGCTAGTTATCACTAAAAAAACCAAAAAAAAACCCAAAAACCATTTCCATCAAGTCAGTTCTGATTCATAGAGATACACGTGAGTCCATGAATCACTGAATAGGTTTCTATTACATTGTATTTGATATCCTTTCACCATACTTATTCAGATTGTATGCTGAACAAATAATCCAAGAAGCTGGATTTTATAAGGAATAACGTGACATTAGGATTGGAGGAAGATTCATTAACAACCTGTGATATGCAGATAACACAATCTTGCTTGCTGAAAGTAAAGAGGACTTGAAGCACTTAATAATGAAGATCAAAGACTTCAGTATGGATTACAACTCAAGATAAAGAAAACAAAAACCCCTCACAACTGGACCAGTTAGCAACATCATGATAAATGGTGAAAATATTGAAGTTCTCAACTATTTCATTTTACTTGGATCCACAATCAACACCCATGGAAGCAGTGGTCAAGAAATCGAATGACATATTGCATTGGGTGAATCTGCTAAAAAGGACCTCTTTAAAGTGTTAAAAGGCAAAGATGTCACCTTGAGGACTAAGTTGCACCTGACACAAGCCATGAAATTTTTCTGTTTCAGAACATAGCTTTATGTGATTTAATTTTAATTGTGAAAGAAAAAAATGAAGGCTATGGTTTAGAGAAACCATTAGCTCTGGAAAGTGAGAGGAAAAAAAAAAAAAAAAGAAAGGAAAAATAAATCACCCAAAATAAATTTAAGTGTAAGATACCACAGATTTAAATGTGTCCAAATGTGATTCTGAAATAATTCGAATCTTGAGAAGTTAAGGGTATGGTAAATGTATGTTAAGAAAAGAAGGAGGTGGGGGACTTGGACAGAGGGCATCAACTAAATAGCTTCATTTTTTGGCTTGGTTAAAGTGACATATGTATTTAAGAAAATTTTAAAAAAAGAGAAAGGAAAAAAAATCTTATCTAGACATAACAGTCTATTTTTAATCTTCTTGCTAATAATCTACTTGAGGTAGCAATGTGACATTTTAGCTAAATTGTGCTTCTCTGCAACTTAATTTCCAACCCCATTAAGTAGAATTCTGATCTCTTCTTTTGAAGAACTTAAGGTTTTGCACTTATATGTACAATATCTACCTCTTCTAGGTTTTATACGTTTTTTGTGTGTGTGCTTTTTTCTGCAAGCCTAGCTTTCCCAAATGGTCTTTCGTGCTGAAACATTACCAACTGACCGTTTTGTCTAGGGATACATGATGCCTATAATCAAAACTTAGATAATTCTTCTTTGTCACAAAAAAATAAACAGAGTTTCTGCAAACTGAGTAACGATTATTTGCTTTGTAAAAGTCTCCATCTCTGAGTTGTTCCTAGGTTATGAAATACTCAAAGTTAATTTTCAATTTGGTGACTCTGTTCATAAATGTGATGTACTGGACTGCTAGGCGTTTGACCCATTTCTCAGTCTAAAAATATATTACAAACATCCTCGATGGTGAATATAAGACACAAGCACACAACCCTGTTATAAGATCAATTTTTAAAGTTGTGTCCTATTGGGGAAGTTTCAGTATAAAAATTTCAGAAAGCAGAGACATTGGAGTGCTGTGTTTGTAACATGAATATTTGTTATTTTCCCTATTTCTTTCTATTATCACATAAAATATGCCTTTATTGCTCCATCTCCTATTTTTAGTGCTGCATTTCTGATGTACATTAAAAATTTAAGAAAAAGCATCATAGAAGGAATGCATATATTCAAGTGAAAGCTGGAAGATAAAACTTCTCCTTAAAAGCTACACAGATTACCCAACATTGAACAAATAGCTTATGTTGGTTACTGATTTTTTTTAAATGATGAACCATTGTTATGCTTGTTAGTGGTTGTTAGGTGCCATCGAACAGGTTCCAACTCATAGCGACCCTATGTACAACAGAACGAAACACTGCCCAATCCTGAGCAGGCCTGACAATCATTGTTATGCTTGAGCCCACTGCTGCAGCTACTGTGACAATGCATCTCATTGAGGGTCTTCCTTTTTTTCGAGGACCCTGTACTTTACCAAGCATGATGTCTTTCTCCAGGGACTGATCCCTCCTGACAACATGTCCAAAGTATGCAAGATGTAGTCTCACCATCCTTGCTTCTAAGGAGCATTCTGGTTATACTTCTTCCAAGATAGATTTGTTCATTCTTTTGGCAGTCCATGGTATATTAAATAATCTTCGCCAACACCACAATTCAAAGGCGTCAATTTTTCTTCGGTCTTCCTTATTCGTTGTTCAGCTTTTGCATGGATATGATGTGGTTGAGAATACCATGGCTTGGGTCAGGCACACCTTAGTCTTCAAGGTGACATCTTTGCTTTTCAACACTTCAAAAAGATCTTTTGCAGCAGATTTGCCCAAAGCAATGCATCTTTTGATTTCTTGACTGCTGCTTCCATGGGTGTTGATTGTGGATCCAAGTAAAACGAAGTCCTTGGTGACTTCAATCTTTTCTCTGTTTATCATGATATTGCTTATTGGTCCAGTTGGGGGGATTTTTGTTTCCTTTGAGTGTAATCCATACTGAAGGCTGTGGTCTTTGATCTTCATCAGTAAATGCTTCAAGTCCTCTTCACTTTCAGCAGGCAAGTTTGTGTCATCTGCATAACACAAGTTGTTAATGAGACTTCCTCCAACACTGATGTCTCATTCTTCTTCATATAGTCCAGCTTCTCAGATTATTTGCTTAGCATACAGACTAAATAGGTATGGTGGAAGGATACAACCCTGATGCATTCCTTTCCTGACTTTAAACCATGCAGTATCCCCTTGTTCTGTCTGAACAACTGCCTATTGATCTATGTACAGGTTCCTCAGGAGCACAATTAAGCGTTCTGGAATTTCCATTCTTTGCAATGTTACCCATAATTTGTTATGATCCACACAGTCAAATGTCTTTACATAGTGAATAAAACACAGGTAAATATCCTTCTGGTATTCTCCACTTTCAGCCAAGATCCATCTGACATCAGCAATGATGTCTCTGGTTCCACGTCCTCTCCTGAACCTGGCCTAAATTTCTGGCAGTTCCCTATCAATATATTGCTGCAGCTACTTTTGAATGATCTTCAGCAAAATTTTACTTTCATGTGATATTAATGATATTGTTCAATAATTTCCACATTCAGTTGGATCACCTTTCTTAGGAATAGGCATAAATATTCTTCCAGTTGGTTGACCAGGTAACTGTCTTCCAAATTTCTTGGCATAGACAAGTGAGCACTTCCAGTGCTGCATCCATTTGTTGAAACATCTCAATTGATATTCCATCAATTCCTGAAGCCTTGTTTTTCTCCAGTGCCTTCAGTGCAGCTTGGACTTCTTCCTTCAGTACCATCAGTTCCTGATCATATGCTACCTTTTGAAACGGTTGAATGTTGACAAATTCTTTTTGGTATAGTGACTCTGTGAATTCCTTCCATCTTCTTTTGATGCTTCCTGCATCACTTATATTTTCCCCATAGAATCCTTCACTATTGCAACTCGAAGCTTGAATTTTTTCTTCAGTTCTTTCAGCTTGAGAAATGCTGAGTATGTTCTTTCCTTTTAGTTTCCTATCTCCAGGTCTTTGCAAGTGTCATTATAATCCTCTGCTTTGTCTTCTCGAGCCACCCTTTGAAATCTTCTGTTCAGTTATTTTGCTTCATCATTTAGCTATTCGACATTCAAGAGCAAGTTTCAGAGTCTCTTCTGACATCATTTTAGTCTTTTCTTTCTTTCCCATCTTTTTAATGACCTCTTGCTTTCTTCATGTATGACGTCCTTGATGTCATTCCACAACTTGTCTGGTCTTCGGTCATTAGTGTTCAATGTGTCAAATCTCTTCTTGAGATGGTCTCTAAATTCAGGTGAGATATACTGATGAACTGACTCTCTATAAATTTAAAAATGACTAAACAATTTGGTTAATGTGATCTTAAGAGTTAATACTCAAATCAATTGCTTATCTTATTTGATAAGCTAAGTGAGTTTCTAGGTTAATATAGTAAAAATTATTCTCTGTTGGACCTAATACAGACATCATGTATAAATATTTCTCTATACATGGTGGAAAAAGCCATTAGGATGAAGAAATTGACCAAAAGATGAAAGTGTTAAAAAAAAAAAAGTTGTTATGTCTGCCTAAATTCTAAAACAATCACCTTCAACAAACAGCTCCTAAGAAACTTCTATGTTCCAGGCATTATGTGTGCTGGGTGTAATGTCAAGGAAGAGAAGGAAAATTCATGTAAATAATTCACTGTAGTAAGTGGCGTGTAAATAGAAAATGAAAAGTTAAGTGATTACATTTTTTTATGATGAGTGAGTAAAGGCTTCAAATAGGATGTAACAATTAACTTTGGTCTTAAAAAGTGAATAGGAATTTTCCAGCGAGAAGAAAGGAGAATATTCTAGACAGAGGAAAAACCATGACTAAAAATCACAGAGGTTAGAAAGCACATAGAATATCTGGGAAATACAAGCCAGGTTGACTAAACCTCAAGGTAAATGGGATACATGAATAGGAAATAATGCAAGAGAGGTGAAACTTGGATACATCTTGAGGGTTATAAATACCATCCTAGGGAGTTTGATATTGTCTTCTTGGGGTTAAGCTATGACTGAAAGTTTATAAAGTGGGAAATTATACAATCAAATCAGCATTTACAAAGAAAATTCTAACAGGACTATGGAAATTACATTGGAGGGAGGGGAGACCTGGGGTAAGAATATAAAAAACGAGGCGTTTTCAGTCTAAAACCCAGAAAGGCCAGTGGTCAAAGGCAGTGAGAAGGTAGCAGTCAATACATCAGAGACAGAGGGAAGAGGAAAGCATGTGCACACTGCAATAATAGCTTGAACTCAACTTGATGATAACTTAGATGTAGGAAGACGTGGTAACATGGATTCTGAAATGGAGGCTCTCCTTAATGAAAGACAACTGTTGTTTAATATTTTTTACTGTGGTAAATATATACATATATTATTTTTTGTATATACATCTCAAAACGTTTGCAATTTCAAAACTTTTTGCATGTGTAATTCTGTAGCATTAATCATATTCATTATATTGTGTAACCATCACCACTATCCATTTCTCAATTTTTCCATCACCTTTGACAGAAGCTCAGTGCCCCCTAAGAAACAACTCTCTCTTTCCCCTTCCTTCCCACCCCTGGTAACTGCTAATACATATGCCTCTATACATATGCCTATTAGTGTAAACGGGATCATGTAATATTTGTTTTTTCATGACTGACTTATTTCACTCAGCTTGAAGTCTTCAAGATTCATCCATGCTGTAGCACGGATAATGCACCATATCAGGACTTCATTTCTCTTTACAGCACAGTAATATTCCATTGTATCTAGCAATTCCACCGCTAGATATATATCCCAAAGAATTGAAAGCAGGAACGCAAACAAATACATGTAAAAAACAATGTTCACTGCAGCAATATTCACAACAGCTAAAAGGTGGAAACAAACTAGAGGTTCATCAACATATGACTGGATAATCAATCTTTTTAATAGCTCTAGGAAAACATGGTGCAAAATCTCAACAATTTTTGGAACTTTAAAAAATATTGAAAACTGTGGAGTAAATAAATTTCCCTATTTCAGATAATATATATATCTTGACTTCTATCATTCTCTTAGAAGGTCCTATGTATAAACTTTAAAATGGCTACACTCATTTAGTAATTGGTCTATGTCTATAGAAGTCTTTACATATATACATTTTATATTTTGATTTTCCCCTATCTAACTAAAAAACGAATCCAAATTCATTGCCATCAAGTCGATTCCAACTCATAGCAACCCTATAGGACAGAGTAGAACTGCCCCATAGGATTTCCAAGGAGCAGCTGGTGGATTCGAACTGCCGAACTTTTGGTTAGCAGCTGAGCTCTTAGCCACTGTGCCACCAGGGCTCCTTCTCCTGTCTACAAGCCCCTTATTCTTTTCAAGTCTGTTTTCTCTTGAACATACTATTGAATGTTCTTCCTTCAGCCAATTGCACAAAATTTTCTGCACCTTGTATTATTCATTTCCTCTCAAGAAAAAAAACAACAAAACTTTCCTTTCTGCAGTGCTCTCCCTCCCTGTTCCCATACACACAGCTGCAATCTGGTCCATGTGCCCCCATCCTACCTTTCCTTAGAGACTTCAGCGTCTAAATTCTTCATGACGGCATCAGTGGTTCCATGAACCCTCAGGCTTCTTCCACCAATCTTCACTCTTGAACTTCCTAGTCCTTTTTAGCTCACTGGATAGCACATGCTGCCATTACTTGTGCTATTTTATGCATTCATTTATTCCTCAAGTATTCATTGAGGGCTGTCCATGGCAAGCACTTATCAAGGAATTTTGTCTGTATTTTAAGCTATGTCCATCAAAACTGCAAGATCTTTGAGAGGAAAACTGGGTATAATTAATCTTTGTAGTCCCACCACAAACAATTTAGTAGACCCTTAATATATATTGATTCTTTATTTGTGTGCATATGTAAATATGTGGTGTATTTATGTATATATTAATGCATTGTTGTTATTGTTGTTAGTTGCTGTCAAGCTGATTCCTACTCAAGGTGGCCCCATGTGTGCAGAGCAGAACTGCTCCATAGAGTTTTCAAGGCTGTGATCTTTCAGAAGCAGATTGCCAGATCTGTCTTCCAAGGCGCCTCTGGGTGGGTTTCAGCTGAGAGCCTTTCAGCTAGTATTTGAGTGCTTAACCATTTGCACCACACGGAGACTCCATATATTAATGTATATATGTATTTAATTGCATAGCGATAAGTTTATATATGTAACAATGACAAAAAGAAGTTACAATAAAAATGAATGATGATTAATCTTATGTTGAATATACAATTGCATATAAGATTTATGTTCTATCTTTCTTCTATCAAACTTTTCCATGTGACTAGCCTTTGAGTATATCCGGTCATTATCAAAGAATCAGACTGCAATATTTTCCATGTTTTTCTCCTTTGTCTCTCAAAGAATTGTCCATAAAATTATACATTTTTTTCCCCCCAGAAACAGTACTTAGGCATTGAAATGGAAAGGAAATGGAAAAGAAAAATTTTATTTTGACTGTGACAATAAAAAAAAAGATGAACAAGTAAATAAATGCAACTTTTTCTAGATAGTGAGAAAAACAAAGCAACTGTATGTGTACTGTGAGTAAAAATCTGCTTTTTATTATTGTAGAGAAAAGGGTGAAACTCAAGGTGAAATATTTTGTTCATACTGAAAACTCTGCATTGTCAGAGAGGGGAAGTCATGTGAGCATGTTAGTCTTTGAAAGGCATAAATGTTTGTGGGGAAGCAAAGGAAAATGCTGAGTGCTTTGGAGTCCTTACAAAATATCAGTTGTGCTTGTTCTACCTCTCCACTCCCCCTTTGCCTTAAGGCTAAATAAGCATATTATCTCTTTACAAGAGGAAACTTTTGATGTGCTAAGAAAACTTAATGATCAAACACTTGAACACACACACAAACATGTCAGAGTGAAGTAGATCTCCCGGCCTTTTTTTGGAAACACCTCTGGGTAGACTCTAATTGACAACCTTTCAGTTAACAGCCTAGAGCATTAACCATTTGCAACAACCAGGGACTCAAAGACACCAAAAAGTGGTTTTAAATAGCTAAGAGAGACTTCCGGGAAATATGGCGCTATAGTCAGAAGCACCACGCCATCCCTCGACAGCTAAGATCAGAAAAACTAAGTCAAACAGAGTCGCACGTCAAACCTGAAACCCTAAACATCAAATGAAGAGATAAAGAACTCAGCCAAGCACCAAATGGAATAATAAACTGACCAAGAACAGAGAGCAAGGAGAGGTACATGCAGAGGTCCCCCATCAGCTACTACAGCATGGAACTGCCATCTTGGACTCCTATCAGAGATCAGCAAATGGGGTATGAGAAAAAGCAGCTTCATGGAGCTTCCAGCAGTAGACAGAATAACCCGTCACCAGCAATATATGCTTTCTCACCCCCCTACACTTCTTCACCCTCACTTAGCCTCCTCTGCTTCCTGCAGCCCGTTTTTTGGCTGGGAAGCAACAGCTTCACCCTGGTGTCACTTGGATTTTACTTGCCCATCCTGGCCGGCTATCTGAGTGCCTTTTGTTGGCGGTTAGTGCTGCTTTTTTCTGCTCCTTTAGATTTCTTCCTTACCTCTCACCACCTCCCCTTCCTTTCTCTCAAATACCTGGCTCTGTGCACCATCTTTCCTTCTCCCTGAAAGGCTGCAAAACACTGCTCAACCGTGAAACTGCTTCCCAGCCCGTACCACCACACTGGTGGGACACCCGGGGCTTTTTTGTTTGTTTGTTTGCTTGCTCTGATTCCTTCTGGTTTGATTTGTTTGTTTGTTTTTTTTTTCTTTTCTCGTCTTGGGAGCCTCTTCTAGCTGGGCAGTACCATGTGGCTTGGAAGCTACTCCCTTACTCTGCACAGATGCACAGGGACATTCCTGGGTGCATTTCTTTTTTCTTGTTTTTTGGTTTGGTTTTTTTTGGTTTCTTTGTTTTGTGTTCTTCTCTCTCTTATTCCCTTTTTATCTTGTTCAGTTCCAGTTTCTTGATTTATTCATTTTTTTCTTTTACCCTTTTTCTTTTTTTTTCCATTTTTGATTTTCCCCATTTCTCAGTCTCTTATCTCTCCATTTCAATAGCAAGTTCCCTTAGCACTCTTTTTTGTTTGTGTGCATGTTTTTGGCCCCTGTTCCTCTCTCCTCTCTCTGTTCTTTCCCATACCCATCTTAGCTCCACACATCACAATCTACCCTCTCCTTCCTGGATACCTGCACCGTGCACTGAACATCACACTCCCAAGCAGCACTGGCATGGCCTACTGGAACCTGCCCTGCACTGATTCCCGGTCCCCACTGTCAGCCCTAGTATGTCCCACAAAAACCCATCCCAGAAATTCCCCTTCAGCTGGACTGTCCCTGCTGTACCATATCTGAGTGACTGACCCTGCCCATTGGAGGAGGTGAAAAGTATTGTGCCCACAGACAAGCAAACAACGAAGAATGCACAGCACGCCTGCTCAGAAATAACCAAATAAAAAAACAGCAGGATGAAACAAATAAATCTACAATCAATAAATGAGGAAAATAACCACTGAATGCCCTGAAGACAGCATATAATATCGAAACATTTATGAAAACAGGACAGGATGGTTCCAGTAGGCATCCAAAATAAAACACCAGATGACCTTCCAGTAGAAGAAAAGGCACTAGACCTAACTGATAGGGAATTCAAATCTCTAATATTCAGAATTATCCAAGAGTTGAAGCAAAAAGCAGACAAAAATGAGGAAGAAATAGACAAATTAATGGAAAAGGGAAACAAATTCATGGAAAACACAGACAAAAAAATGGAATAATTCAAGAAAATGATACAGGAACAATATCCTATAATAAATTCACAACTAGAAATCATACAAAAACAACAGTCAGAAATCCAAAAGATAAACAACAAGATTTCAGAAATGGACAGTGTCATAGAAGGGTTGAGGAACAGGTTTGAAACAGTGGAAGATAGGGTCAGCCAAATTAAAGACAAACACTTGGATACAACTCTGAGGAAAAATCAGAAAAAAGAATGAAGAAAAATGAAGAAACCCTGAGAATTATGTGGGATACAATCAAAAGCAAAAATCTTCGAGTGATCAGAGTTCCAGAACAGGGGGAGAAAACAGAAAACACAGAGAGGATCATTGAAGAATTGCTGACAGAAAACTTCCCCAATATCATGAAAGACAAAAAGCTGACCATCCAAGAAACTCAACGAACCCCATACAGCATAGACCCCCAAAGAAAATCACCAAGGCATATCATAATCACACTTGCTAAAATCAAAGACAAACAAAGAATCCTGAGAGCAGCTCGAGAAAAACAAAGTCACCTACAGAGGAGAAACGATAGGACTAAGCTCGGATTATTTGGCAGAAACCATGCAGGCAAGAAGGCAATGGGATGAAACATAGAAAACCTTGAAAGAAAAAAATTGCCAGCCAAGAATAATATATCCTGCAAAACTCTCGTTCAAATATGGTGGTGAAATTAGGTCATTTCCAGATAAACAAAATTAAGGGACTATGTAAAAACAAACCAAATTTACAAGACTTTAAAGGGAGTCCTTCGATCTGAGAAGAACCAACATCAGACCACAGGCTGGCTATAGGAAACAGGATTGTACTAGACAGATACAAACCTAGGAAATGAACTCTTAAGGAGTAGTCAAAACCAAAATAATTACAACAGGGAACCAGAGAGGTTAATCTGTAAATGACAACAACATCAGAACAATAAAAGAGGGAATAAACAGTGTAGGTATAGAACACTCTAATGGAGAGGAAGGCAAGGAGATACCAAGTAATAATAGACTGGTTCAAATCTAGGAAGATAAGGGTAAATTTCAAGGCAACCACAAAGAAAGTTAACAAATGCACTTGTCAAAATAAAGAAGAAAAACAAAGTCTCAGTACAAACAAAACCTACAAAAAGAAAAGAAATGGAAAAAAAAAATTCCACAAACAAAAGGAACTCAGCACAGGAGAGTAAGAGGAACAAAGAAAATGTCAGCATCACAAAAAAAGAAGCACTACAAAATGCAATCCCACTCCTAGGAATATATCCTAGAGAAAAAAGGGCCATCACACAAATAGACATATGCACACCCATATTCATTGCTGCACTGTTCACAATAGCAAAAAGATGGAAACAACTTAGATGCCCATCAACAGATGAATGGATGAACAAACTATGGTACATACACACAATGGAGTATTATGTAAAGATAAAGATCAATGGTGAATCTGTGAAGCATCTCATAACATGGATGAAACTGGAGGACATTATGCTGAGTGAAATAAGTCAATCACAAAAGGACAAATATTGTATGAGACCTCTATGGTAAAAACTCATGTAAAAGTTTACACACAAAAAGAAGCAATCTTTGTTGGTTATGAGGGATGAGAGGGGTGGGAGGGAACTAAATAGACAATAGATAAATGGTAACTTTAGTGAAGTGTACGACAGTACACAATACTGGGGACGCCAGCACAACTTGTACAAGGAAAGATCATGGAAGCTCCATAGACACTTCCAAAATCCCTGAGGGACTGAATTGCTGGGCGGAGGGCTGTGGGAACCAAGGTCTCAGGGAACATCTAACTCAATGGCATAACACAGTTTATAAAGAAAATGTTCTACATTCTACCTTGGTGAGTAGCATCTGAGGTCTTAAAAGCCTGTGAGCAGCCATCTAAGATACTCCACTGGTCTCATCCCTTCAGGAGCAAGGGAGAATGAAGAGAACAGGATACAAGGAAAAGATAATCCAAAGGACTAATGGACCAGAGCTACCAAGGCCTCCACCTGACTGAGTTCAGTACAGCTAGATGGGGCCCAGCTACTACCACTGACTCCTCTGACTGGGATCACAATACAGGGTCCTGGACAGAGCTGGAAAAGAATGTAGAACAAAATTCTAATTCACAAAAAAAAGACTGGATTTACTGGCCTCACAGGCTGGAGAAACCCTGAGAGTATGGCCCTCGGACATGCTTTTAGCTCAGTGGTGAAGTCACTCCCGAAGTTCACTGTTCAGCCAGGGATTAGACAGACTCATAAAACAAAATGGGACTAATGAGGCACAGCAGTCCAGGGACAAGGACTAGAAGACAGAAGGGGACAGGAAAGCTGGTGATAGGGAACCCAAGGTTGAGAAGGACAATGTTGACATGTCATGGGGTTGTTAACCATTGTCATAGGGCAATATGTGTACTAACTGTTTAATGAGAAACTATTTGTTCTGCAAACCTTCATTTAAGGCACACACACACACACAAAAAAGCAATTATCTATGTGAGGTCAAATTGACAACAGCAACTCAAAGGTTTGATGGGAAGCCTAGGGGGCAGGGAGTTGAAGATAATGGTGATGGAATAATTTGGAAAAGTATAGAGAGAAGAGCAGCACAACTGGAAGAATGTAATTGATGTCACTGAATTGTATATGTAGAAACTTTTGAAATGGTGTAACTTTGGCTATGTATATTTTCACCAAAAAAAAAAAAATTTCTCCAAAGTCGAGAAGGGAGAGTGTCGTGGGGTTGTTAACCAATGTCATAAAATAATATTTGTACTGACTGTTTAATGAGAAACTATTTGCTCTGTAAAGCTTCATCCAAAACACAATTAAAAAAAAAAAAAAAAAAAAAGAAGACTAAGAGACCAGAGAGCAAGTGTAATCAACAAATTTACTAGATGCAGACAAGTATTAACCAGCTGATGGCACTTAGCTACCATTAGACATGAGATGTAATTGTGGCCTTATCTCCGCTAGCCGCATTCCACAAGCTAGTATCTAAATTTCTTTTTAGTTATTTATTTATTTTTGATTGTGCTTTAGGTGAACGTTTACAAGGCAAATTAGTCTCTTATTAAACAGTTAATACACATAATGTTTTATGACATTGGTTGCCAACCCCGCGATGTTTCAACACTCTCCTTCTTGACCTTGGGTTCCCCATTTCCATTTGTCCAGCTTTCCTGTCCCCTCCTGCCTTCTCTTCCTTGCCCCTGGGCTGGTGTGCCTATTTAGTCTCCTGTATATGGTTAAAGTACGTGTATTATTATGTTTTATGGGCCTGTCTAATCTTTGGCTGAAGGGCAAACCTCAGGAGTGACTTCAGTACTGAGTAAAAAGGGTGCCTGGGGGCCATACTCTCGGGATCTCTCCAGTATCTGTCAGACCAGTAAGTCTGGTCTTTTTTGTGAGTCTGAATTTTGTTCTACATTTTTCTCCAACTCTGTCTGGGACCCTCTATTGCGATCCCTGTCAGAGCAGTCAGTGGTAGTAGCTGGGCACCATCTAGTTGTGCTAGACTCAGTCTGGTGGAGGCTATGGTAGTTGTGGGGCATTAGGCCCCAAGTTCTTTAATTTGTCTGTCTTAGTTATCTAGTGCTGCTATAACAGAAATACCACAAGTGGATGGCTTCAACAAACAGAAGTTTATTCTCTCACAGTCTAGTATCCTAGAAGTCCAAAGTTGGGGCATCAGCTCCAGGGGAAGGCTTTCTCTCACTTTTGGCTCTGGAGGAAGGTCCTTGTCATCAATCTTACCCTGGGCTAGGAGCTTCTCAGCACAGGAACCTTGAGTCTAAAGGATATGCTTTTCTCCTGGCTCTTGTTTCTTGGTGATATGAAGATCCCCATGTTTCTCTGCTCGCTTCTCTCTTTTATATCTCAAAGAGATTGATTTAAGACACAACTTAATCTTGTAGATTGAGTCCTGCCTCCTTAACATAACTGCCTCTAATCCTGCCTCATTAGCATCATAGAGGTAGGATTTACAACAAATGGGAAAAAGCACATCAGATGACAAAATTGTGGACAATCACACAATACTGGGAATCATGGCCTAGCCAAGTTGACACATATTTCAGGGGGACACAATTCAATCCATAACACCATCTATAGACAAATCAGTGTCTACAATTTTTTTTCTTTTATATAGAGTTTCAATAATTAGGACATCACTCAATCCTGTCCCATAAAACATCCCCAATTACCTGACTGGCCTTGATTATGGTTACCTGTTGTTGTCAAATCACTTCTGACTCATGACGATCCCATGCGTTACAGAGTAGAACTGCTCCATACAGTTTTCTGGGCTATAATCTTTATGAAAGTAGATTGCAAGGACTTTTTTTCTGAAGTGTAGCAGTGTGGGTTTGAATCACTTATCTTCCAGTTAGTAGCTGAACAAATTTTTTTGTGCCATCCAGGGACCTTTGATTATGTTTAGAATAGTCTAATCCCACAACAGTTATTATTACACACCTCTCCAGATTACTACTTCCTGGCCACCTTCTGTTTGTGGACCTTTTCTTAGCTTTAAAATCACTATATTCTGAGCAGAATGGTATTGAAAAATTTACATACAAGATAACTTAATGTCCTACATTCTATGTAATTTTTCATAGTCCCAATTTTGACGATTGAGTATATTTTTTAAATTTCTTTTATAATCAAATTCTCCAAATCAATTAAACAAAGATCAGATTTTTACTATTTGGGCCCATTCAAGTCAATTAAATTTGCTCATCATGTGAATCAAACATGTAAAGATAAAGCTTTGGAAGGGATTCCATTTACCTAGCCTGTCCTTTCTTGGAACCACAATGTTTATGTTTTAAATTTTACCTGAGTCACATATGCATCCTATAAAAACATTTCCAAAGGTATGTTTGCATAAGGACTTATCCTTTGAGGAAATAAGGAAAAATATATATTATCTATTAAACATGGGCACTCTTACATGTTTATCTCTATTTTAGCATCTCACATCATGTTAAAACTCTGAAACATCCTGCATCTAATAAACCTGTTAATATAATGCTTACCAAACTATTCAATTATGAAAATTTTGCTTTTGTCATTATTGTAAAATGATAATCTCTATCAATTTCTTAAAAGTTTCTTTATACTTGAACTTAATTAAAAAAAATACCAATAGAAGTTTTTGACAATTCCCAGATTTACACCATGAAAAAAATAATGTATGCATTATCATATAATTACGATAATTCTTATTTTGCTTCTCCTAGGTTTCCATTTCCTACCCTTTTTCCCTTGAGAGCTCTGCTCTTGCCACCCTTGGTCTAAGATCTTTAGTGCTTCTGGCTAAAAAAAAAAAAGAAAAAGAAAAAACACAAAGAGGGAGAGAACACAAGAAGCTAGAAAAAAATATAAGACGATTAGTCAGCAAAGCTAAGTTGCTCTAGATAACGAAAAACTAAGAAAATGAATGGAGAAAGAAACAAGAAAGAAAATTCCACCAAGGTTGTGTAGGGGAGGGAGATCCTGAGCATATGGCACAGAAATGTCTTCAGAGTGGTTGCAAAGTATGACAGAAAATAATAGATTTTACAAAGTATGACATGGATCCTCTTTTGTTTTCCTCTAGGGATGCTTATAAAAATGGAAATGCAATTTTTTAATTACTTTTGTTTGCTGGACAGTTTCTTGATGTGTGACTCTGCAGGGAATGGACCATGAGGTGCACCAACTTTTGATAGGGTTATATTTGAAGCAGGGGGAAATACAGCAAGGAGAGAAACTCATTAATATTTTTGTCCTTTTCATAGTTAACTACAACAAAGTATGTGGGGTGCTGAGGGGTTCTGATGTTAATTTCCACTTAAGTAAATGGTGAATAATTTATCAACACTATAACTTAATAAATCTTTTATATTATGTTATTAGCCAGGCCTGACTCACTTATTTTACTATCTGGGTTCTCCTAATTTTATTCCCTCAGGATGCTTGTATTCTTATTTGATCACATGTGTTGCTGCTTAGAGAGACTTCTCAAGTTTCTTGTTTCCAATTTCACAAATTTCAGACTTTAAACACTGAGTTTCAGCAACAATTTCTACGGCCTTTGCACCGTCTCTTCTTAATTACACAGAACACAAATTCTCCCTCTACCCTACATATGCAACAAAATGCTAGGGAGCAGATATTTATTCACTGGGAATGCCGTTTTTCTATTTTTCAAGGCAGAATTCTGATGTGTTGTTTTCCAGATGCTCTGCTATCTGCCTTTGAGTTTGTCTGAATTAGTGCAGCAATTGGAAGGTGTTTATACCACCACTCTTTGGCAGAAAGAGTAACTTTTAATTTGAAGCTTAAAACAGCTTTATAGAAAACAGAAACACCATGAAAATTTTGTTGTCGTATTATATAATCATCCCCTTTCCTCCCCAGTAGAAGTAGACCAGTTTTACTGATTTTATCTTCTTATGCCCTCGTTTGTTTAAGCTACACAGTGTCACATGAAAACTGTTTATATTAGACACTATACACTTCAAAGGAGCCCTGGTGGCCCAAGAGTTAAGTGCTTGGCTGTTAAAGGAAAGGTTGGTGGTTCAAACTCACCCAGTGGCTCACAGGAGAAAGACCTGGTGATCTGCTCTGTAAAGATTACGGCCTAGGAAACCCTATTGGGCAGTTCTACTCTGTCACATGGGATTGTTAGGAGTTGAAATCGACTCAATGGCACCAAACAATAACAAATAATACTTCAAGGTCACTGAACTGAATATCTATTCCATTAGATTATGGGGAAAAAGCAAACTATATTAAACTGCATACATCTACTCATCTCAAATCACAAGTTTGTATTTAAGATGGGAAGGAGCATAAGATTCATAGTATGCCTCAATTAGTTATTTTAGACAACAGATATTTAAATATCTCCTTTGTATATATCTAAGCCAATAAGAAGGCACTTTTATAAAAAAAAATAGGAGAGGTAACTTGTCTCCTTTATATTCAGGAAATATCCCACAACTTAAGAAATCTTAAGACCACACATAATTGAAATAAGTACACCTGGCTGGGCAGTCACCCTGGGTACCACAGGCCAGTGACTCAAGCAACCAGCTCATGAAGGTGAAGGAGATAGAATTTGCAGGCATGCAATTCATATCAAAGGCAGAACAGGCTAAACACGTTCCTCTCAACTTTTATATCACGCCTTTCCTAGCTCCCAATGTTTCCCTTTTTCATGACATTTTCTGCCCGTGAGGCAGTCTCAAATATTAAATGTTAAACTATTCTTGATAGAGTACTTTGGGAAGGGAGATGTATAGTCATTCTTGGGACTACTGGGAAGATCCTTGATAGAGTTTATGCCCACAGGTGAGGTTACCAAAGCTCCCAGCAAAAAGTGTATTTCTCCCAAGTTCTTGATAACTGCATGCTTCTTCATTGGTCTATAGTTGATTTTATGATAACTTTTATGTGTTCCACAGCATTTAATTAACTGAACAGAAAAGGTTCTCCATGAATATTTCTTGAGTAAATCATACTAAGACCTACTCAGGGCTGTTTGCTGGAGGATACCAGAAGGATGTATTACCACTTTTCATTTTTCTTATTATTGGATTGTACCTCTCTCTCCTTTATCTACAACAGCATCTTTATTGGAAAGGACTTAGTGCTCTCCTATAAGGAGTCCTGGAGGCATAGTGGTTAAGCACTTCACTGCTAAACGAAAAAGTCAGCAGTTCAAACCCACTAGCCGCCCCATTGGAGAAAGATATGGCGATCTGCTTCTGTAAAGATTACATCCTTGGAAACCCTATGGGGCAGTTCTACTCTGTCCTATAGGGTTGCTATGAGTTGGAATCGACTTGATAGCAATGGGTTTTTTGTTTTTTAGAGCTTGCCTATAAGGCTATTTGCACTTGGTGTGCTACAATTTTATTAAATAATCATTTTTACATATTTCTCTGGTATTTAAATACCTGAATGCTAAAAGTCAAAGTTGCTTACACAGTATTTCACTTTTTAACCTATTAATTTTTCCAGAGTCTTCCTAACAAGAACATAATTTCCTAATATTCTTCCCATTAACCAGTATTCTAAGTAATCTGTTTCTAACAAACTTTAAAGTAAAAAAATCACTAACATAAAGCTATAGTCTACCAAATTTCCAAAAGACCAAAATTTACTGAATGCATTGACTCTGAAGGCAATCTGAAAATGGCACAGAATCAGCTTTTGCCTAAACTTTGCTCAAGAGAATCATGTATTTCTTTGCCACCCATAGAACTGAATCTAGATTAGAGCCAAGAAAGAAAGAACTCATTACCTTTGTCATTTTGAAACCTCATCTTTAGTTCTGATGGACTATCGATACCACGCATCTCTCAATCTTTCAAAGGCACACAGCCCACTGTTATCTACAAATTCATCATCAGTTATATGCTATTATCTCAGTAATTGAAAAGAAGTGTAGGTTTAGAATCTCTACACGAAAATGAGGAAGGGCAATATTTCTTTCATTTCTCACTCTTAACACCTTGGTCATAAGTACAGATGATTTGGGCTGATCCTAGTATCACTCCTTCCATTTTATCCCCTCAGCATTCCACATGTAAGGTTTCTCAAGCTGAAACTCCACATTTTGACAAGTAAAAGCTGGGACGGAAATCAATTAAAAACCGCAGGCAGTTACTCTGTTTTGAAAAAAATGGAGACATGGCTTTACCTTTGACACATACTATTCCTTCATTTTGGAAAGCCATCTGGGCTGGTGATTCTACATGCCTCCACCGCCAATCCATTTTCCACCCTTCCTTGACCAGTTCTGAGTCACCTGAGGCTGACCTTTGCAATCTGGTTGCCTTGATAGCTGATATCTGGATGGGGTCAGCTAATGGGAGACAATATATGGAGAAGCAGAGGACAAGAGAAAGAGAGCGGGATATTTCTTCCCCTCTTCCTTCCTGTCTCAGCAGCTCATTCTTGAAAATAGCTGTGGATAATCTTCCCACTAGGTGGCCTCTCATCTACTGTTCCCCTTCTTACTGGGCTCCAGCAACACTATTTTCTCCGCTTATCTCTTAAGCCCTGGGTGAGGTGTTAGGTAACAGTTTTCCCAAATTCCTAATCACTGGGTGCCTCATTATACCTTATGTATTGTCTTAACTCTAGGTTAATCTACTCTCCAGCTGTTATCTCCTTGGAGTGGGAATTTCGGTTTTGTTTATCACTCTGTCTCCAACAGCCAGAGAAGAGTGTTGTTGTTGTTGTTAGCCACTATTTACTCTGACATGTACAACAGAACCTCACTGTTGAAAGTAGCTGAGCTCTCCATGAATATTCTGCCCAGGCCCTGCATCATTCTCACGATCGCTGGCATGTTTGAGTCCATTGTTGTGGCCGCTGTGCCAATCCATCTAACCAAGGGTCTTCCTCACCCTCACTGTGCCAAACGTGATGTCCTCCTCCAGGGACTGATCCCCCCTGTTGAAAAGCCCAAAGCAAACAAGTCGGACAATGTTCTGTTGTGATCCATAAGGTTTTCATTGTCAAAAACCCTGTGGAGCAGTTCTGTTCTTACACACATGGGGTTGCTATGAGTCAGAATCATCAACTCAGTGGCAGCTACCACCACCACCACCACCAATTTTCAGAAGGCCTTTCCTCCTAGTCTGGAAGTACTCCTGAAACCTGTCCACCATGGGTGACCTTGCTGGTATTTGAAAATACCAATGGCATAGCTTCCAGCATCATAGCAACATGCAAGTCACCACAGTACGACAAAATGACAGATGGGTGGTGGCATAGAAGAGTACCTGGCACTTATCAGGTGCTCAGCAGAGATCAGTGTTGAAAGTTTAGACTGGAATAGAACAACATTTTAGGATGTCTCCTTGTGTTTATCATACAATAGATGTACTTCAAACTTTTAACATTTGAAGGTCATGTGATATAGTAGAAAGTGCATAGATTTTAGTATCACAAAACCTGGGATTAATACTACCTCTTCCTCTTACCTTTGAGGCATTGTGGCCAGTTCTCTGAGCCTCAATTTCTTCATCTGTGAAATGGATAATAAGACCATCTCATGATGATGCTGTGAGGAGGAGCTGAGAGAAGTATGTAAAACACCCTGCATTGTCTCTGGCACATTGTAACCTACTGCTACTATTCTTGCAATAGGATGAATGTATTTTCAAAATCTGGCTACCCTTCTCTTCGCCACAGTGTAACAGAGCTGTTGAAAAGAACAGGCTCACAATAACCATTCAATCAAATTACCAAACGTTGAAAAGGTCAATGCAGTATAGCATATCTTTATAATTCATAGATAATTGAATACATTAACATTCCAATCCCTCATTCTTAAAAAAAAAAGATTATAATAAGGACCCAAAATGGTTGCACATTAATCCACTTTTATGACAATAGTTGTTCCTTTTCTGGGAAGTGTACAAATGTAACCTGCTGGCACTGAACTTCAATTTGGATGCCACACTGTGCTTCTGGATCTTGATAATAGTGGATACCCAAGAGGAGAGGAATGGGAAATACACTAAATGCTCACAAAAGAAGAAGGCCTTTCAAATATGCTGTGGGTTAATTTCAACCAAACTGCCAGGTCTAGCAAATTATTTAATTGACATCTCTGCTTAAGAATATTTTGAGCTTCCACAAGGCTGGGCTGGGCTTTTTACACAGGCTTTAAAGGAGCAATCAAGCATCGGCTTCCAAAATTAAAGAGCCAAAAGATGAACTGATGTGAGTTCATGATTACAATGTCAAATATTTCTTTGTAACTAATAGTTTTATCTTTATTTTTCATGATATTTCTAGGGATAACAAAGACTCATAATCACTGTCTGTTAAAATTGTAAAGGGCTTTAGAGAACCCTTAGTCCACCCCTCTCATTTTAGAGATGAGAAAACAGGGGCTCACAGAGAGTAAGTGTCTTGTCTAAGATCACAAAATTAGTTGGCAGCTAAGCCGGAATAATGAGGGCAGTGGTCATTCAGTGGTAGAATTCTT
Source organism: Dugong dugon (assembly GCA_030035585.1). Taxonomy (NCBI): domain Eukaryota; kingdom Metazoa; phylum Chordata; class Mammalia; order Sirenia; family Dugongidae; genus Dugong; species Dugong dugon. The sequence goes on from CM057461.1 coordinate 88,068,557, forward strand.
GCCTTCAATGCAGGAGACCTGGATTTGATTCCCTGCCAATACACCTCACGTACAACCACCACTCACCAGTCAGTGGACGCTTGTGTTGCTATGATGCTGAACAGGTTGCAGCGGAGCTTCCAGACTAAGATAAACCAGGAAGAAAGGCCTGGAGATCTACTTTCAAAAATCAAGCAATGAAAACCTTATGGACCACAGTGGTCCAGTCCAAGCCTGTCATGAGGATGGCTCAGGACCAGGCAGCATTTTGTTCCATTGTTCATGGGGTTGCCATGAGTCAGGGGCCATCTTGAAGGCAACTAACAACAGTCAAAAGCCAGAATAACACTGAAATGAACTTGAATTTCAAACAGACAGCTAATAATACTATTTCACATAGGTTCCTTTTTCTTCTGAACTTCTCTTTAAGACAGCTTAATAGGTTCTATGATGAGGGAATCACAAAACAAGTTGCTTGGATCACTTGAAGAAAACTATGAGATTCAGTAGGGATAAATAACTTACTAAGAGTTATATTCTTGAAATCTTCTAAGAAAATGCCAAACACTTTATTTTCTTCCGTCTAGCAGCCACTTGCACCAGACTTTGCACCAAGGTGAGGCAATAGTTCACGTGACTAAATTCATAAAAGCAACTAGTTATTTGGGAGGCTCAAACTCATCATTTGATAATAAGAGACCAAAATATAGTTGCCTGAAGAAATTTGGTGTCACATGCACAAAATAATATGCATTCTGTTATAAAGAAATCACATTGGCATAATGACTGGGCACAGGAAGAGTGGGTGCACATGATAGAAAAGACTCATAGAAATAGCATGGCATTTATCCCTAGGCAAGTATGCAATCTTCAAAAAAGATGGATCAGCATCTAATCTGTAGTCATTCCACTAGATGTCAAACCAAAATGACATTCTGTTACAAACCTCAGTCCTAAGACGCTGATTTCAAAGATCTAAAACCTGTAATATGAATGTTTCATATGGTATTATGTATGCTTTTTTTCATATATGGTTTTATAATACAGCTATGCATCACTTAACATCCACAATATATTCTATGAAATAGGACGTTATGCAATTTGGACATTGTGTGAACACCATATTATATACAGGCAGTCCTTGTATAATTCATATTTAAATCCCTATAAAGCCTATTATATTAAAACCTTATGAGAGCCTGCTGGATGATGTACAAGAGCAGTATCCACTGGATACTGGAGGCTGGGCTTGCCGGGTGTGAGCCTGGGCTGCGCAGGGGCTGTGCTGGCAGCTGAATCTGGACTTTGCACAAGGTGGGGGTTGTACAGGTGGCACAGAGTGGTGGCCATGGGGAGTGGGTGTTCAGGTGCCAGGAGCATGGCTACCACCACCCTGTTGGTGTGACCACTTCCTGATTATGTGCAGCCCCTGCCCCTGCCACTGCCTGGAGTCAGGAGCCTGCAAGTGCTCCTGGCCAGCTGGCGTTCCTACCAACACCCATAGCAGGAGCAGAGGAGCTGTGGCAGGCACTATCCTTTGCCAGGAGTGAAAGGCTGTGTTGCTGCTGGGTTGGTGAATAAAGCCAGGAGGAGGGAAAGGAAGAGGAGGCAGCACCGGGGGGACTGGGATGAGCTCTGTCACCACGCTTTTCATTCACTCTTGGGGTATGGGGTTTTTAAAATCATTAGGGGGAAATAATAAACAAAAGGAGAGCTGCTTTCCCTTGAAAAACAAACAAACAAACTGATGTATATGCAGTCGGAGGTTGCCCCAATGGACTTTATGTGGTGCATGACTACAAATGTTTAGGTAGGTGTGATGGTTAATTTTATGTGTCAACTTGGTTAGGCCCAGTTGTTTGGTTAAACACTAATGCAGATGTTGCTGTGAAGGTATTTCATTGATGGTATTAACATCTACAACCAACTGACTCTAAGTAAAGGAGATTATCCCAGATAATTCGGGTGAACCTGACCCAATAAATTGAAGGTCTTAAGTGCAAAAACTGAAGTTTGTGAGAGGAGAATTCTGCCTCAAGGATGTAACATAAATATCCTGTTGGGGTTTCCACCCTGCCTACCCTGTGGATTTTAGAATTAAGACTGCTGGAATTTCTAGCCTGTCTGGCCTAGGGATTTTGGATTTGCCAGCCCCCACAAGCCTGTGAACCGATTCCTTAAAATAGATCTATCTATCTATCCACCCATTAATCCTATCGGTTCTGTTTCTTTGGAGAACCTTGACTAATACAGCAGACTAAAGACAAATTTCATTTTTATTACAATAGTTAAAAAAAAAAAAAAAAGGAAAAATTGCTTACAAGTGATTAACCATCATTACAGGAAATACATCAAATCTTTCTCTTTTCGGTTTTCAGCAAAAAAGAAGATTCGATGTTCTTCTAGTGGTGGAGGATTTTAATGTATAATTTGCATCTTCTCTGGGCATCAGGGTAGAAAGGTATTTTCTAATCCTTCAAGACTCTGGTAGACTTTACATGGGTTCACTTGAGTTAAAGAAATTCTGCCAATAATCCTGGAATTATTCTGGCCTACTTCCTGAGTATTAAAATACATACCCCCCAAAACTTCTTTGATCCCTATTTTCTGCTGCATTCACACACTGCACAATAAATTAAATCAATAGAGTAAATGTAGATTTCTAAGATGCAATCTCTTCTGTTACCTGGCTTACCTACAGTTACCTACTATGCTAGTTATTTTTCAGTTGCTCTCTGCAGATTTCAATGCCAGATGCTTTTTCTGTCCTACTTGGAGTCATGAAAGCCTGATTTCTATGGGCTACATACTCAGCTCCCTTACTCCATGACTTCCTCTTGGGTTTGGCAGGGTGAAAAGATAGAAACGTTGCTTTGCTGAGGTTCTAGTAAGAGCCACATTTCTCCATGACCAAAGCTACTGTGGCTAGCCCCTCTTCCAGGTCTCAGCTTTCAGTGGAGTATGTTAACATAATTCTCTTCCCGCTTCCTCTGGCCTAAGGGTTGGGAGGGTGATCTTTAAGGTTGTGTGTCAACTTGGTTGGGCCATGATCCTCAGTGGTTTGACAGTTATGATGTAGTTTGGCAGTAGTATGACGATGTGATCACTTCCATGATCAGATTTGATATAATGTGATCACCTCCATGATGGGATCTGTGCAAGAGATCTGTGCAGTCATTTGCAAGGGAGTTTGCTTGGGGATATGACTTACACCAAATACAAGTGGACTTTCTGGCAAAGCTTATGGCTCCTGTTTGTATGAACTCCTATTCTTGGGACTTGAGCCTGCAGCTTACCTGTGGTCTTGCCTGCCGATACTGGGATTTGTCGATCTTTGCAACCTGTGAGCAAGAGCCCTGCTGCTTGATCTGTTGATCTTGGGTTCGCCAGGCCCTGTGGCTATGTGAATCAGGAGAAGCCCCTATTCTTACCCATGGACTTGGAACGTTCCAGCCCCTACAACTGCATGAGCCATTTCCTTGATGAATATATTTCTCTATGAACATATTTCTAAGCTTTACTGGTTTTACTTCTCTAGGGAACCCAGCCTAAAACATTTGGTACTGAGAGTGGTTCTAGAGAAACAAAATTGTAAGGATAAGTTTTCTAAATTGGTTCTCAAATCTGGTTAGTCTTAAAGATGTTAATGCCTCTGCTTCCGGTAGTAAAGAGGGCACTGCTAATCCATGGTGTGAGGTGGCAATAGAAATATGCAAAATATCACCACCAATAGATCAGGTATTGGTGAGAGACAAGGCTCTGAGTGATTGCATGTTTGATACTTGTCATGGATTAAATTGTGTCCCCCCAAAAATGTGTATCAACTTGGCTAGGTCATGATTCCCAGTATTGTATGATTGTGTAATCTGATGTGATTTCCTTATGTGTTGTAAATTCAATCTCTATGATCTAATAAGATGGATTAGTGGAGTAATACTGATGAGGTATACAAGATTGGATAGTGTCTTAAACCAATCTCTTTTGAGAGATAAAAGACAGAAGTGAGCAGAGACACATGGGAACCTCAAACCACCAAGAAAGAAGTACCAGGAGCACAGCGTGTCTTTTGGACCTGGGGTTCCTGCCCTGAGATGCTCACAGACCAAGGGAAGACCGATGCATCACAAGGACCTTCCTCCAGAGCCAGCAGAGAAAGCCTTCTCCTGGAGCTGATGCCTTGAATTTGGACTTGTAGCCTACTAGACTGTGAGAGAATAAATTTTTCTTTGTTAAAGCCATCCACTTGTGGTATTTCTATTATAGCAGAACTAGATGACTAAGACAATACCTTTCTGCAATTGGTTTGTCTACTTTTGCTAGACAAAGTGGTGAAAGAAAGAGATGAGCTCAGGGCTTCAGAGTCAAAGCTCAAGTGCTGCATAAAGAACCTCAAAGTTTCCACTTGTGCCTTGAAAGAAAGCCTGATTTCTTGTAGTAACAGAGCTGATATTGCTGAAAACCAAACCCAGAGTCTTATCATAAGAGTGGCTAAACTACAATGCCAGCTCACTTCCCAACTGTCAAAATCGAATTATGTCCTCCCCAAAATGTGTGTATCAGTTTGGCTGGGCCATGATTCCTGGTATTGTGTGATTTTCCTGTATGCTGTAAATCCTGCCTCTATGATTTTAATGAGGGAGGATGGGCGGCAGTTGTGTTAGTGAGGCAGGACTCAGTCTACTAGACTGGATGTGTCTTGAGGCAATCTCTTGAAATAGAAAAGAGAGAATCAAGCAAAGAGACGGGGGACCTCATACCATCAAGAAAGCCGTGCAGGGAGCAAAGCACTTCCTTTGGAACTGGGGTCCCTGGGTGGAGAAGCTCCTAGTCCTGGGGAACATTGATGAGAAGCCCAACAGAGAGAGAAAGTCTTTTCCTGGAGCTGACACTCTGAATTTGGACTTTTAGCCTACTTTACTGTGAAGAAATAAATTTCTCTTTGTTAAAGTCATCCACTTGTGGTATTTCAGTTATAGCAGCACAAGATGACTAAGACACAAAACTTGGGTGGTGTCTGATGTTAGAGAGAGGGCATTGTTTGGGAAGAAATGGGATCCTGAAACTTGGGATGGGGACATACGGGCAGATAATCAGGAAGCTGGGAACACTGAGCCCGTAAATTCTGTTGAATCACCCCTGCCAACACAACCAGCCATCTCACTTCCATCTGAACAGATTTATCTACTAGGATAAATCTACTAGATATTTATCCATTTATCTACTAAGTCACCCTCCGCAGTAAAACCATTAGCCCCTCCACCCCATCTAATGAAATTAACCCAGCTGTGTCTGAAGAGCCTTTCTGAGTCATTGCCTGAGGCATTGCTTGAGGCAGATGCCTTACAAAACAATGCTGAATATTCTAAAAACACATATCCACCACTAATTTTGGCTTCTAGGCCTATAACTAGACTTAAGTCCCAGCGAGCCCCAGAAGGTGAAGTACAAAGTGTGACCTAGGAGGAGGTATGCTACACTCCAAAGGAAATACTTGACTTTTCTAACATGTACAAACAGAAACCTGGAAATATGTGTAGGAATGGCTACTAAGGGTATAGGATAATGGTGCAAGGAACATAAAGATGGATCACTCTAAGTTTATTGACATGGGCCCACTAAGCACTGAGCCTTCATTCAATGTTTCAGCTTGAGAAGTTAGCAAAGGGTTTAATAATGTATTTGGTTGGTTTGCTGAAGCATGGATTACGCCTTGGCCTATGCTAGACCTGCCTTGGTATACTGTAGAAGAAGGTATCCAAAGGCTTAGGGAAATTGGTATGTTAGAGTGGTTTTATCAGGTTAGACCCACAGACCCACATATGGAGTGTGCAGAGGACACACCTTTTACCACAATGGTGAGGAACAAATTTGTGAAGAGCGTCTCAGCACCCTTGAAGACCGCTGTGATTGCTATTTTATGTAAGTCAGATTTGACAGTGGGTACTGCCCTAACTGAATTAAGACATCTAACTACAATGAGATTGTTTGGACCCTTAATGGTAGTGGCCAAGTGGTGGCACTCAATCAACAAAGACAAGGTGGATGTGGTTATGGTAATGGACAGTGCAGTCAAAGCAGTAATCAGAATAATCTGACTCACATGGACTTATGGCATTGGCCACTTAGTCATGGTGTCCCTAGGAGTGAAATAGATAGAAAATCTACTAAATATTTACTTTATCTGTACAAGGAGAAGAATTCTAGGTTAAGTGAACAGAATCTAACTCGAATTGCCAGAATAGAGTCATGGACCCTGAATCAGTTCCCATACTTAAGCGAGTTGAAAGACCTACAACCCCTTGAATGAAGGGAAGGCTGAGTCCCATAGAGGAAGGACCTCACTACACTGCCAAAATATATACTGTTAATCTTTCTCCCAGCCTTCTACAAAGGTATATACAGCCTTTTACAAGAGTGACTGTTCACTGGAGAAAAGGAAATAATCAGACTTTTCAGGGATTACTGGATACTGGCTCTGAAATGACATTAATTCCAGGGGACCCAAAATGTCACTGTGGCCCACCAAAGTAGGGGCTTATGAAATTCAGGTTATTAATGGAGTCTTAGCTCAGGTTTGCCTCACAGTGACTCCAATGGATCCCCAAACCCATCCTGTAGTGATTTCCCCAGTTCCAGAAAGCATAATTGAAATAAATATACTCAGAAACTGGCAGAACCCCTACATTGGATCCCTGACAAATGGAGTAAGGGCTATTATGGTAGGAAAAGCCAAGTGGAAGCTATTAGAACTGCCCCTACCTAGGAAAATAATATACCAAAAGCAACTCTGTGTTTCTGGAGGGATTGCAAAGATTACTGCCACTATCAAGGATTGAAGGATGCAGGGGTGGTGATTTCCACCACATTTCCATTCAACTCGCCTATTTGACCTGTGCAAAACACTGATGGATCTTGGAGAATGACAGTGGATTATTGAAAACTTAATCAGGTGATGAACGGAATTGCAGCTGCTGTTCCAGATGTAGTTTCATTGCTTGAGCAAATTCATACATTTCCTGGTACCTGGTATGCAGCTGTTGATCTGGCTAATGCCTTTTTCTCCTTACTTGTTTCAGAGGACCACCAGAAGCAGTTTGACTTCAGCTGGCAAGGTCAACAATACACTTTCAGTGTCCTACCTTGAAGCTATATCGACTCTCCAGGCCTATCTCATAATTTAGTCCACAGGGACCCTGATTGCCCTTCCCTTCCACAAGATGTCACACTGGTCCATTACATCGATGACATGCTGATTGGACCTAGTCAGGAAGAAGAGTCAACAGCTCTGGACTTATTGGTAAAACTTTTGCATGCTAGAGGGTGGGAAATTAATCCCACAAAAATTCAGGTGCCTTTAACCTCAGTGAAATCTCTAAGGGTTCAGTTGTGTGGGGTATGTTGAGATATTCCTATTAAAGTGAAGGATAAGTTATTGCATCTGGCCCCTCTCACAACTGAAAAGGAGGCACAATGCCTAGTTGGCCTCTTTGGATTTTGGTGGCAACATATGCCTCGTTTAGGTGTGCTACTCTGGCCTATGTATCAAGTGACTTGAAAAGCTTCTAGTTTTGAGTGATGCCTAGAACAAGAGAAGGCTCAGCAACAGGTTCAGATTGTATAAGCCAGTCTGACACTTGGGCCCTTTGATCTGGCTAATCCAATGGTGCTTGAGGTGTCAGTGGCAGACAGAGATGCTCTTTGGAGTCTATGGCAGGCCCTTATTGGTGAATCACAGTGCAGATCTTTAGCATTTTGGAGTAAAGCCCTGCCATCCTCTGCAGATAACTACTCTCTTTTTGAGAAACAGCTTTTGGCTTGTTACTTGGCCTTAGTAGAGACTAAATGCTTAACCACGGGCTACCAAGTCATCATGCAGCCTGAGCTGCCCATCATGAACTGGGTGTTGTCTGAACCACAAAGCCATAAAGTTGGATGTGCACAGCAGCACTCTATCAATAAATGGAAGTGGTATATATGAGATCAGGTCTGAGCAGGACCTGAAGGCACAAGTAAGTTGCACGAGGAAGTGGCCCAAATGCCCATGGTCTCCACTCCTGTAACATTACCTTCCATCTCCCAGTCTCCACTGAGGGCCTCATGGGGAGTTCCTTAAGATCAGTTGACCAAGGAAGGGAAAACTTGCGCCTGGTTTGCAGATGGTTCTGTGTGATATACAGGCACCACTCAAAAGTGGACAGTGGCAGCACTACAGCTCTTTCTGGGACCTCTCTGAAGGACAGTAGTGAAAGGAAATCCTCCCAATGGGCAGAACTTCGAGCAGTACACCTGGTTATTCACTTTGCTTGGAAGGAGAAATGGCCAGATGTGCAATTGTATGCTGATTCATGGACTGTGGCCAATGGTTTGGCTGGATGGTGAGGGATTTGGAAGCAACATGCTTGGAAAATTGGAGGCAAGTAGGTATAGGGAAGAAGTATGTGGATAGATCTCTCTGAATGGGCCAAACAAGTGAAGATGCTTGTGTCTCATGTGAATGCCCACCAAAGGGTGACCTCGGCAGAGGATGATTTTAACAATCAAGTGGATAGGATGACCCATTCTGTGGAAACCAGTCATGCTCTTCCACCAGCCACTCCCATCATTGCCCAACGGGCTTATGAACAAAGTGGTCATGGTGGCATGGATGGAGGTTATGCATGGGCTCAGCAACATAGACTTGCACTCACCAAGGTCAACTTGGCTATAGCTGCTGCTGAGTACCGAATCTGCCAGCAGCAGAGACCAACAATGAGTCCCTGATATGGCATTATTCCTCAGCATGATCAGCCAGCAACCTGGTGGCATGTTGATTACACTGGACTGCTTTCATTATGGAAAGGGAAGCGTTTTGTTCTTACTGGAATAGACATTTTCTCTGGATACCGATTTGCCTTCCCTGCACGCAGTGCTGCTGCTGAAACTACCATCCATGGACTTACAGAATGACTTATCCACCATCATGATACCCCACACAGCATTGCCTCTGATCAAGGGACTCACTTTATAGTAAACTGAGTGAGGCAATGGGCGCATGCTCATGGAATTCACTGGTCTTACCATGTTCCCCATCATCCTGAAGCAGCTGGTTTGATAGAATGATGGAATGGCCTTCTAGAGACACAATTACGGCGCCAGCTAGGTGGTGATATCTTGCAGGGTTGGGGCAATGTTCTCCAGGAGGCTATGTATACTCTAAACCAGCATCCAATATATGGTTCTGTTTCTCCCACAGCCAGGATTCATGAATCCAGGAATCAAGGGGTAGAAATGGGAGTGGCACCACTCATTATTACCCTAAGTGATCCACTAGCAAAATTTTTGCTTTCTGTCCCCACGACTTTATATTCTGTGAGTCTAGAAGTCTTAGTTCCAAAGAGAGGAATACTACCACCTGAAGACACGACGCTGATTTCACTGAACTGGAAGTTAAGAATGCTGCCTGGCCACTTTGGGCTCCTTATGCCTTTGGATCAACAGTCAAAAAAGAGAATTGCCATATTGGCTGGTGTGATTGATCTTGATTACATAACGGTGGTAAACAAGAGTATGTCTGGAATGGAGGAGAACCTCTAGGCTGCCTCTAAATGCTACCATGCCCGGTGATTAAAGTCAATGGAAAATTACAGCAACTCAATTCTGAACAGACTACTTATAGCCCAGACCCTTCAGGAATGAAGATCTAGGTCACCCCACCAGGCAAAGAACCACTACCAGCTGAGGTGCTTGCTGAGGGCAAAGGGCATAAGGAATGGGTGGTGGAAGAAAGTAGTTCTAAATACGTTATGACCCCATGACCAGTTGAAGAAGTGAGGACTGTAATTGTTTTGAGTATTTCTGCTTGTATGTGTGCATCAAATATAAAATACAAAATATAAAACACAAACAGGGCTACCGCATATTTGGTTGTATGTGTGTTCATTGTATCATGTTAGGCACAAGTATGACTTTATCATTGTCTTTATTTAGAGATTATGTATGGTTTAAGGAGAGATTTACAGGTGCCAAGCTGACATGGTTGGACTGTGATCATTAAGGTTGTGTGTCAACTTAGCTGGACCATGATTCTCAGTGGTTTGGCAGTTATGATGTAGTCTGGCAGTCATATGATGGTGTGATCACTTCCATGATGAGATTTGATATAATGTGATCACCTCCATGATGGGATATGCTATGAGTAGCCAATCAGTTGAAAGGGAGTTTCCTTGGGCGTGTGGCCTGCATTGAATATAAGTGGACATTCTGGCAAATCTCCTGGGCTTTTGCTTGATCTGGGTCCTGCAGCTGTCTCCTGTTTGTCTGACCTCTGGTTCTTGGGACTTGAGCCAGCAGCTTACCTGTGGTCTTACCTGCTTATCTTGGGATTTGTTGATCTTCTTAGCCTGTTAGCAAGAGCTCTACTGCCTAACTTGCTGATCTTGGGTTCACCAGTCCCTGCGGCTTTATGAATCAGGAGGAGCCTCTATCCTGACCCACAGACTTGGGATGTTCTAGTCTCTACAATCACATGAGCCATTTCCTTGGTATAAATCTCTCTCTGTATATATTTGTATGTTTACTTGTTTTTCTTCTTGAGAGAACCCAGTCTAAAACTGATGGCTTCCAACTGTAGCTAGTCCCTGAGTACCTCACATTTCCCAGATGGTTTCTTTAGCCTTGTACTGGACCTTTGTACATAGTACCATCATAACTTCATTAACTTCTCTTTATTTAAGCCCTTTTGTGTAAGCCATTTTTTTCTTGACAGAACACTGATACACTACTATCACTATGTGTCTAACTCAGATTTGTCTCTCATTACATAATAACTTCTGATGGCAAAGAAGGCAAAGTTTGCCTCATTTTGCTAGTGCCCTCAATATCCACTGCAAAGCCATATAATTGGCATTTGATTGAGGAAAATGATTTATTGCATAGGCAATGGACTGTCTGTCTAATCTTACTAACAGCTGTTTTTAAAAGCCTGTATTTCAGAGCACACAGGCTGTTAATGAGCTAGAGTTATTTACACTTATGATTTTGGACTTTAATGACTGGTGTATTTATTTTGCAGCCATAAAAAAATAGTCATAGTCATAGTTTACATTGTGTCCAGATACCAAAATAAAAAATTTCTGTTTCACATACATCTGGCTTTTTAGAAATCTTGTTTGTGAGAGATATGTATAAATTGTACAAAAGCATTAATACCTAGGAGTTCCCTATCTTCATGTGCCCCTGACTGCCCTCAACGGATCTTAATTCCTGCTACTGAAGTTTGGGAATTTTCATCAGTAATTCCATTCTTTTGGGTAAATTATTTGTGTGACAACAAAATCTTTATTGAGCACCTACCAGCTACCATGTTCTAGACCCTGCTCTAGTAAGTGGAAAAGTGGCAGTACAAAAATTGGACACATATAATAATTCAATAAACAAATGCATAACCTAGATAATTTCAGATAAAAGTAAGTACTAGAAAGACACTAAAACAGGGCAATATGATAAAGAGCTACAGCAGGGAAGGCTTTCAATAGGGTGATCGGACAAGGCCTCCAGGTGAAGGTGATATATGATCTGTGACAAAATTGACAAAAAAAAGCCAGATATGGAATGGTCTAGGGCAAGGACCAGTAAGCTATGGTTGCCTGTGGACCAAATTCAACCCATCATCAATTTTAATTAATAAAGTTTCATTGGAAGAGAGTCACGCTCATGCATTTCTGTAATGTCTATGTCTGCTTTCATGTTATAATGACAGAGCTGAGTAGTTGTGACAGAGACCAGATGGACCCCAAAAGTGAAAATGTTTACTATACGGCCTAACGTTTGCTGACTCTTCAGCTAGGGGAAAAGCATTCCAAAAATAAGGAAGAGCTAGTGCAAGGATTTTAAGGTGAGAAGTTTGGAGGCTAATGTGACTGGGAACAGTATGTGAGGTAGGAAGTGGTTGAAGATGACGAGATCCAATGTGTTCAGGGTCAAGACTGATAAGTGAACAAATTTTATTCTACATGGAACATGAAGGTATTTTTGTCTTTATAATCTATGTTTACTTATGAAATGCTGAACACATTTTAGGTAATGTGTTTTCATAGATAGATAGCATACTTCATTTATTCCTAGCAAATATCAAGCTAGATAAAATTATTTGTCTTATTTTAGAGATGAGAAAAATCAAAACTAAAAGAGTTTAACTGACTGGTCACTGATCAAAAGACAAGTGGCTGAATTGGGACCTGCCAAAATCCAAGAGGATGGCCACTACATGGTAATGAGTGGCATTTTACTCCCCATTGCCAGTTCTTGATGCATGTTATGGATTGAATTGTGTCCCACCAAAAAGTTATGATGAAATCCTAACCCCTTGTCTTAGGCAGGGTTCTCTACAGAAGCAAGTACCCTGTTTGGTAATAAAGGTGTTTTTTTTTTTATGTTAATACTCTGATCATATCAGAGTAGTTTTCTTAGTTGTCACTGAGTCCTTTCCTACTCATGGCGACCCTATGTGTGCAGAGTAGATCTTACTTTCAAAGTATCTGTGGGTAGATTTGAACTGCTAACATTTCGGCACCCAGGGACACCATAGCAGAGTGTGTCCTAAACTTAATCCCACCTGAATGCTATCTTATAAAAAGAGCAGAATAGACACACACACACACACAGAGGGAAAACATCATATGATGGTGGAGATAGATGATCTATAAGTAGCTAAAAATGCCAAGGATTTCCTGCAGTCACCAGAAACCAGGGGAGACGCTCATAAAGAGATTCAACACTGTCAAGACTCTGATTTGGACTTTTAGCCTTGTTATGGATTGAATTGTGCCCCCTAAAATATATGTTGTAAATCCTAACCCCTATACCTGTATGCTGAGCAAATAATCTGAGAAGCTGCACTATATGAAGAAGAATGAGGCATCAGGATCGGAAGAAGACTCATTAACAATCTGTGATATGCAGATAACAACCTTGCTTGCCGAAAGCGAAGAGGACGTCAAGCACTTACTGATGAAGATCAAAGGCTACAGCCTTCAGTATGGATTGCACCTCAACCTAAAGAAAACAAAAGTCCTCACAACTGGACCAATAAGCCACATCATGATAAATGGAGAAAAGATTGATGTTGTCAAGAATTTCATTTTACTTGGATCCATAACAATTCCCATGGAAGCAGCAGTTAAGAAACCAAATGACATACTGCACTGGGCAGATCTGCTGCAAAAGATCTCTTTAAAGTGTTAAGAAGCAAAGATGTTACTTTGAGGACTAAGGTGCACCTGACGCAAGCTATGGTATTTTCAATCACCTCAGATGCATGCAAGAGCTGGACAATGAATAAGGAAGACTGAATTAAAATTGGTGCCTTTGAACTATGGTGTTGGTGAAGAATATTGAATATACCATGGACTGCCAGAAGAATGAACAAATCTCTCTTGGAAGAAGTACAGCCAGAATGCTCCTTAGAAGCAAGGATGGTGAGATTTCGTCTCACATACTTTGGACGTGTTATCAGGAGGGACCAGTCCCTGGAGAAGGACATCGTGCTTGGTAAAGTAAAGGGTCATCCAAAAAGAGGAAGAGCATCAGTAGATGGACTGAAACTGTGGCTGCAACAATGTACTCAAACAGCAATGATTATGAAGATAGCACAGGACTAGGCAGTGTTTCATTCTGCTGTACACGGTGTCACCATGAGTTGAAACCGACTCTTAGGCACCTAACAACTAACAACATAGCTGTAGTTATAATCCCATTTGGGAATGAGATTTGTTATGTTAAGGGGCCATATCAGTGTAGGGTGTGTTTTAAGCCAATCACCTTTGAGATACAAAAAGAGTAGACTAGAACAGGGGAGCAAACAGGAATGGAGGAAGATAGATGCCACACAACATGAAGATCACCAAGGAGCCCAGGAACAAGGACCTTCCCCGAGAGCTGACAGAGAGAAAGCCTTCCCCTAGACCCAACACCCTGAATTAGGACTTCTACTCTCCTATCGGTGAGAAAATAAATTTCTATTTGTTAAAGCCACCCACTTGTGATATTTCTGTTATAGCATAACTAGATAACTAAGACAAGCCTCCAGAACTGTGAGAAAACAAATTTCTGTTCTTTAAAGCCACCACTTTGTGTGTGTGTGTGTGTTTTTTAAAGTAGCACAAGGAAATTAAGACTGCACACCATGATGACTCCCACATGAAGTGATGGTATAATTGGGGAAATAAAAAGACTTTCTGCTTCCTTAAGTGCATCTTCTGTGTGTTTAGTGATGCCTGAAATTTCACTATTAGAAGGTCAAATTTTAGGCAGCTCTTCTAGTTTACAGAATAATTGTTCCTATTCACTTTGTTCATTTCAGAGCGAACTTTTCTGAAGAACAATTAAAGCAGTGCACTGAATTCAAAGAAAAATAAGACAAGAATAATTGTAGCCCTTCTGCCCTGAAGACACCCTCAATGCAGGAACAGACGCCTTTTGGAAAGTTTCAGTTTGATGACACCATCTAACTTTCTGATCAATGTGTAACAGAGACCCTTGATAACAGGGACCCTTGATAACAGCTCCTACCTGTACTTGTATCCCCTTGGCTCAGTCCTCATCCAACTTTACATGCTCAAGGGATGTTATTGGAGAAAAAGAATCTCTTAGACATGAATAATTACAGATCAAGCACAAAAACAGAACTTTTCTTGACTCTAAACTTGTATGCAAAACATAAGTAAAATTTTGTAGTAGAATTAAAAATACCCAAATCAGACTGTTTCTCTTCTCTTTGCTCTCTAACCATACCACCTGCCAGCACCATCCCCATGTGGTGAAGTGAGATTTGGTAGATCATATTGATTGATCACTGGGGTGAGAGGGAACAGAGTGGGGAGAATCCTTCTGTTCAGGTTTATCACCTCCTCTCTGTCACTGCATTCCTATCTCTCCCTCATCCATGATACTAATTAAACAGCGGGCCCCTCTGAATGTCCCATGCCTGAACCCTGTGCTAGCTGCTAGCTCCTGGAGGGCTGGCTCTGCCCTCATTTTCCGCAGCAGTAGAAACTGGAAGAAGGGCTGAGATCTACGACTATCTGAGCCTGGACCACTGCGAACAAACTAAAAACTAAAGAAGAATAATACAAGATGAAGACTCTTGACAGGAGAATTTCCCTCCTGCTGCCACAAAGCAGAACCTGCATCAAGAGAGTCAGCATTCTTTTAATAAGAGAGATGATGGTGCTCAGGTCTCCATGTGGAACTTGGGTGGTGACCCTCTAGACTTGTGCCATCAATGCAGTGGACATTTCCAAGTCCACATGTGACAACTGAGCACTTAAATGTCTTAAATACAAATAATTCTAAATTAAGCACCAAAATAGGATTTTCCTTGACTCTAAACTTGTATGATGTGGCCACGTGTTGAAATAATAATATTTTAGATATTATTGGTTAAATAAAATACACTATTAAAATTAATCTCACCTCTTTATTTTTATCTTTTCTTAAAACGTGGCTATTGGAAAATTTTAACTTATATATGTGGCATTGGACAGTGCTCTGCTAGAGGAAAAACATAAAGCTGGAGATCCAGGGAGGTCAAGAGAGAACGCTTAAACAGGAGAACAAAACGTCCTTACCCAATTTCCCAATTTAAACATAGAAAGCCTCCAAACATCATTAATTTTCTTTTCCAGTGAGAATAACACATTAACCTATTGACATCTTCTGAAAGCTCATATCACTGAAAATCAACACCATTCCAAACCATAACTTCTCTTTAATTGGTGCCAAATGATTCTGTTTTGTTCCCTCAAAGACTCTGGAAGCTTTAAAAAAGCAGGAATAATGCCTTATTATTTTTCTTTAGCCATCATAGTGTTTACCAAAATGCTAAACATAAGCACGCAATAAATATTGATCACTTGATTAACCAAAACAAGATAAGGAGTAGAGTTTTAGGATAGTCATTAAGTACTGACCTTCTCCCGGTGAGTATGCGTGTGTATGTGTGTGTGTGTATGCACACATGCCAATGTAAGCTACACAATATTAGACACACTGATCCTCCCAGATACTGTTGCTAGAGAAATGTTTAGTAGTTGTGATGGATTGAATAGTGTCCCCAAAAATGTGTATTAACTTGGCTAGGCCATGATACCCAGTATCGTGTGATTGTCCATCATTTTGTCTTCTGATGTGATTTTCCTATGTGTTGTAAATCTTAACCTCTATGATGTTAATGAGGCAGGATTACAGGCAGTTATGTTAATGAGGGAGGACTCAATCTACAAGATCAGGTTGTGTCTTAAATTAATCTCTTTTGAGATATAAAAGAGAGAAGGGAGCAGAGAGGAGAGGGAACTCATTACTACCAAGCAAGAAGAACCAGGAGCAGAGCGTGTCCTTTGGACCCGGGTCCTGAACTGAGAAGCTCCTAGAGCAGGGGAAGATTAATTCAAGGACCTTACCCCAGAGCCAACAGAGAAAGAAAGCCTTCCCCTGGAGCTGGCACCCAAAATTCAGACTTCTAGCCTAAACTGTGAGAGAATAAAATTCTCTTCTTAAAGCCATCTACTTGTGGTATTTGTATTATAGCAGCACTAGAAAACTAAGACAATAGTAATATAACAGCTATATTCCTGAGGAGGAATTCAGATTCAGATTCCACTCCAAGCCAAGAAAACTTTTTCTCTCTGAAAGTTGTTTTGTCTACCTTCCTTCCTAGAGCCTTATAGTGAAGAGTAATGTTAATCCCACAGACATAAGGCTTCAGCCAAAGACACTGTTGACAAAAAGTGCTGGGATTAGTGACTCAGAGTTTTATAGGACCATGCAGCCATACCTTTCATAAAGACTCAAAACTGTAATAAAACATAAGGGCTTTGAAACATACAAAGAATATCTAGCATAGATCATACAATAAGGCTCACCATGGATAGTAGACCTATTTTCTTTAGTATAAACTTTTGAGGAGGAACAGCAGACCCCAGAGACATTGGTGGTCCAGTGATAGAATTCTCACCTCCCATGCAGGAGATCTGGGTTTGATTCCTGGCCAATGACCTCAAGCAAGTCTACCGCCTGTCCCTCAGTGGAGGCTTGCATGTTACTCTGATGCTGAACAGGTTTCAGCAGAAAGACCTAGTGACCTACTTCCAAAAACCAGTCAGTGAAAAACCCTTTGGGTCACAATGGCCCAATTCATAACCCATCGTGGGGATGGCACAGGATGGGGCAGTAATTCATTTCATTGTGTTTGGGGTTACCATGAGTCAAGTTGACTTAATGGTAGTCAACATCTACAGGAGAAACCAAAGTATATAGAAACACTACTTACTGAGTACTTACTATGTGATAAACATGAATCCAAACACTCTGAAAATGTCTATAAATTAGGTACTTTTATTCCCATTTTAATGGTCTCTATGTGGCAAGAACAGTTTGCATTGGAATGCTAATCTAAAGGTTGGTGATTTGAACCCAACCACCAATGCTACAGAAGAAAGGCCTACAATCTGCTTCCATAAGGATTATAGCCAAGAAAACCTTATGAAGCCGTTTTACTCTGTAACACATGTAGTTACTGCAAATTGGAATAGACTTGATGGCAACATTCCCATTTTACAGATTAAAAAACTCAAACTTGGAGAAGTCAACTCCTCAGAGTTCATGTGTCTAGTTAGTGATTCGGTTAGAATTGAAAATCAAATACATCTTTGATGAGTTTGTATAATCCCTTGTTCTTGGTATATATGCATGTTTTGGTATATGACTATTTGTAACAAATTGTATATCATTCTCGTTCCAGAGTGTTAACTCATTCTCGACAAATCATTTTTGGTTGTTTCAAGATGTCCAAAGTTAAAAATCCCTTCAAGGATTGTTGTGATTAGTGTCCACGCTATTTGAATCTTGATTAACATACACGTAGTAGGAAAAACTCTGATGAGCAGCTTTCTGTACAGAATTAGGCTTTCATGAGTCTTAATTCTATATGAGTAACACGCTGTATGCTACCTGTTGCATGTACATAACTCAACAATAATGTTCATGAGAACCAGGGTACCTCAAAGAAACCAGAATAGCACAGATGATGCTCTACCCTTGGGCACTAGCCAAGCATTTATTTCTTTGTTCTTTAAACTGGAGATCTGGCCTATGTAACCCCCAAACCATATATTTGTGAGTGAGCAGAGCTGTGAACTTTTTCATTTCAGTTTTGTGACAGTCACTGGGTTTTTCATCTTGGAACGTTTATAACAGAAAAAAATGCTAAAGGCACTGTGAGTAGGAGTGGGGGGTGGAAGAAAGTTATAATGATGTGGAACGAAGACATTAAGTCTGCATGGATTTTTATTGGAGTTACTATTCTTGAGAAATAGATAAACACAATTGTTTTGAGAAAAACTGGAGCTTTTGAAATATAGCAAACCAAGGCCCTGAGGAATTCAAAGTTCAAATTTCCCTCTGTGCTGACCACTGATTGTTACAAACAACAATGTTGCTGAGTATGTAGATGTATATGTTTTCCTATAAAATATGTAAAAATTGAAAGTAGGGACTACCTCCAGGCAAAGGGATCATCCTTTGATAGTGATTCTGCACAGAGGCTTTGATTTTATTTTGAATAGGTCTGATTTCAATTTGGAAAACTGCAGAGGTAAAGGCGACCCAGCATAAAACCGAATGGTGCCATGATCTGTTCCCAAATGGGTTGTAAATTCAGAGCAGGAGAGATTATGTACCAGGGAGTCCTTTGCTATTGATCTTTTGTTCTTGAAACTCTGGCCTGAGGGAAATGGGGATATGAAGTTTGTGATTCCAGAAAAGGAAGGGGGGTGGTGATTTTCCTACTCTGTTTAGAGAGTGCACATGGATCAAGTCTAATCTATCATTCAAAATATAATGTTAATAAGATCCTTTCTTAAGAGGGGAGAAGTGAGCAGAAGAGAATTTCAAATCTGGGGTTGGTGGGGTAGTAGTGGTACCAGTGATGGCGGTAGAGGTGGTGATGGGGATGGTGGTATTGAAGTTGCAGTCATGGTGTAAATGGTTATGTTGGTAATGGTATTGGAGGTGGAGGTGGTAGAGGTGGTGGTGCTGCTGGTGGTATTAGTATTGGTGATGACGGTGGTGGAGATGATGGGGGAAGTGGTGTTGGCAGTGTTGGTAAAGAAGGTATGGAACAAGACAAATATGTGCAGATACAGGACATTGAGGGTACTAATGTCTCTAGTCATTCATTCTCTGACATATCTCCTCACTCATAATATTAATTTTAACTTTTTGAAATATTGCCCTTCACTGACTGCATAAGGTGCCCAGGTGGTGAAGTGTTTAAGTGCTTGGTTGCTTACCAAAAGGTTGGTGGTTCGAACCCACCAGCTGCTCTGGGGAGAAAGTGGTGACAGTCTGCTTCTGTAAAGATTACAGCCTTGAAACCCTATAGGGAAGTTCTACTCTGTCATATAGGGTTGCTATGTGTTGGAATTGACTCAATGGCAGTGGGTTGGGACTGACTACATTGCATCACTTGCAAAACTTTTGCCTCCCTCAGTCAGTTGAATTATGAACACTAGATTCTATTTCATTTTTGTTGCTATTAGGAAGAGAGGCAGAGAATCTCCTCCCAGCCTCTTCTATGCCATGCAACCTGACTATAGGCCATAGAATGTTTTCTTGCCTATTGGTCTTGCCTTTGAAGAAATCTCTGGAATAAATGCATCAAAGGAGAAACTCAGGGATGAGAAAATACGTGACAGGCAGTGATCATTTTGTCTGGAAAATATTATCTGTTCTTTTTTTAACATGGTGTCCTTTCTGTTGTGCTTCTGTGTCATCAGGAAAGTCTTTTGCCTGTGGGGAAAACCACAGGGATAGTTTCATTGACAAAAAGATAGGATCAATTATGGTAATAAAATGCTCTGGCAAACTTGAAGAAAACTAGAAGAGGATCAAAGGGAAACCCAAGGTGAGGACCCTTCTCTGTATCATACCATTATCTATGTTTTTTGTATGCAGAGTCTCAAAGTAGGGATCAGCATGGAATAAAGAAAATAATACCAATATAGCAACATCAAACCAACATCTATTTGCACACACCAAAGGAATGTTGAATAAAGAAGCATTGACGTACAGATATTACTGGAAAATGTGACTTTCGCCTTAGTCCTTAAAGGGTGAAAAAGGCTTGGTTTATTCAAGACTTGAGCAAGTGGCAATAAAATATCATTGCTGTTGTTACTTGCTGTCAAATTGGCTCCTGACTCATGGTGGTCTCAAGCACAGTAGTATTGGACATTTGTTTTCCATAGAGTTTTCACTGGATCTGAACTATCAAAATCTCATACAGTTAGAAATGTCTACTGATGATTTAGAAATATGAGAGTTGTGCTCCAAAAACAGGCTGGGGCTGGAAGTAAAATTGAATGTATGTATAGAGACCTTAGGGATTTCAGGGGAAGATCAAAGAACAAGAATTCAGAAGAAAAAAGCTTTTCTTAAGGCAAAGGTTCTCCAAGTGTGACCCCCAGACCAGCAGCACCTGTATCACCTAGGAACTTTTTAGAAATGCAAATTCTTAGGCCCCATTCCCTGGGCCTACTGAATAAACTCTGGGGGTGGAGACCAGCAATCTGTGTTTTAACATGTGTGATTAGTCTCTGGGGGGGGGGGGGGTGCAAACTGCTAACCAAAAGCTTAAATTTGAGTCCACCCAGAGGCACCTCAGAAGAAAGTCCTGGTAATCTACTTGCAAAAAACAGCTATTGAAAGCTCTATGGAACACAGTTCTACCCAGATAATCGTGGGGTTGCTGTGAGTTGTTATCAATTCTAAGGCAACTGGTTACTGGTTATTGGATGCAGGTGAAGTTTGAGAATTACTGCACTGAAGGAAACACACTTAGCTGAGATGTGACAGCCTCTAGCTAAGAAAACTGCATGTATCTTTCTCCATAGCAATTCAGTTTATTCTTACACAACTTCTCAACTGTCTTTATTTCAGAAGTTTCAAATTCACGTAATTAACTTACTTACTCATGTGATTTTCACACTGACAGGGATAACTTGCAACAAAATCTTTTTAAAGTCTCCACTTAGAGTCGGCCAAAGATGGCGGCTTAATCAGAGACACTATGTAATCCCCCTACAGCAAAGACCTGAGAAACCAAGTGAAACAGATACAGATGACCATATGGGAACCCTGAGCAGCAAAGGGAAGGATGAAGAATTAGATCGAACAACAAATAGAAGGAAAAACTGAATGAAAAGAGTGAACGAGGAGATTTATGGATCATAGGCACCCTGCCAGCTGGCCAGGTGCAGTGTGGCCATTTGAGACAAAGAGAGCAGTGTACCGGGTGAGGAGCACAGGAAGACAACTTCACAAAATTCGCAACAGAAGACAGATACTGTGCAGACAATCCTGGAGTAAAGCAAGGTGTCATCTGCACCTCTGCCAAACGAGATCCTAATGCCCTCATCCAATGTCCACCCAGCTGCAGAGTCACATATCCCACACACTGTTTCTGCAGGCTGGCTGCACATGCACTGAAGCCCGTTGACACCCTAACACCTACTGAGACTTCATGTCATGAATGCACAGAGGGCCTATCCTGTCCATTTGGGTAGCACTAACTCACAGTGGCTACAGAGACATCCTGTCCTGAACTCCAGAGGATGCAGTAACTGCTAGCACCAACCCAGAAGGACCCGAAATCCCCACAAGGGCTGTGGAGGAACCTTGACCACCCAACACTTGTCACCCTATATCAGAAAAAGAACTTGCTCTCACACCTCCATTAAATCCTATAAGAAAGACATGCAAGCCTAACCACAGAGGGTTCATGTGGGTGTGACCTACCACACCCACTAATGAGAGGAAATCACACCCATTCAACGTACACCACCAGAGCCAAACATAGACCAGTACCACAAAATAACAGCAATTAAAACCATACAAATAAGAAAGACTTTCTAAAGAGAAAGAGAATAAACATATCGTCTGATATATCAAAACAAAACAAAACCAGGACAAAACAAACAATCAGTAAAGAAATATACAAACAAACAAATTAATACCTTAATACCTCAGAGACAGCAGACAATAACAAATCACATGAAGAAACAGGATAAGATGGCTCCAACAAGTGAGCAAAATAAAGGACAGAAAACCATCATGAGGAAGAAATGGTAATAGAACTATATAATAAGGAATTCAAAAGACTTATATAAAAGCTCCTCAAAGAGATCAAGGAAAACACAGAAAACCCTAGAAGAATTCAGGAAAACAATACAAGAACAAATTGAAAAACTAAAGAGACAATTAGAAACCACACAAAACAACAACTAGAAATCTGGAAGATTAACAATAGAAATATCAAAAATAGATAACTCCATGGAAGGACATAGATGTGCAATTGAATCAATGAAAGAAAGAATTGGTGAAATAGAGGACAAATCCCTTAGCACTAATTTGTTTGAGAAACAATCAGAAAAAGAATGACGAAAAAGGAAGAAAGCCTAAGAGTTATATGGGACACCATCAAGAGGAATAATAGGAATTCCAGAAGAGGAGAAGGGAAAAAAAGTACAGAGAGAATTTTTGAAGATATATTGGCAGAAAACTTCCCAAATATTATGAAAGACAACAAAGTTTCCATCTAAGAAGAAACCCCATAAAGGATAGACTCCAAAAGAAATTCACCAAGACATATCATAATCAAACTTTCTAAAACCAAAGACAAAGAACTCTGAGAGCAGCTTGTGAAAAACAAAGTATCACTTACAAAGGGGCTCCAATACGACTAAGTGCTGATTTCTCATAAGAAACCATACAAGCTAGAAGGCAATGTAATAGGATATATAAAATCCTGAAAGAAAAGAATTGCCAACCAAGAATCACATATCCAGCAAAACTGTCTTTCAAAAATGATGGTAAAACTAGGACATTCCCAGATAAGCAGAAATTAAGGAAATTTGTAAAATCAGACCAGTCTTACAAGAAATATTAAAAAGGAGTCCTTTGGACAGAAAACTAAGGACATCATACAGCAACCTGAGATAAAGACACAGGATAGCATCACTCAGATACCAATCCAGATAAAGATTTCACAAAAGTAAAATAAAGCTGCAAAACTGATAACAGGGAACCAGAGACGTTAAGCTGTAAATAATGACAACTTCAAAACAAAGAGGGGGAATAAATGACGTAGTTATAGAACTTCCATATGGAGAGGAAGCCAAGGTGATGTAAAGCTATTGCAGACTGTTTTAAACTTAGGAAGACAATGGTAAATGTCAGAATAACCACAAAGAAAGTTAATAAATCTACTCACCAAAATAAAGATGAAGAAAATCAAAGACTCAGTGAACACAAAAATCAACAACAATGAAGGATACAAAAAGAAAATCCATATACAGGAAGAACTCAGTACAGAAAACTAAGTGATGCAAAAAAAACTGTTAACACCACACCCCCCCCCCACACAAAGTGTAATAAAACGGCAGCAGTAAATTCATACCTACTATAATCATACTGAATGTAAATAGATTAAATGTACCAATCAAGAGACAGAGAGTGGCAGAATAGATAAAAAATAATGACCCATCCATATATTGCCTACAAGATACACACATTAGATGCAAAGACATAAATAGGTTAAAAATCAAAGGATGTAAAAAAATATACCAAGCAAACAGTAACCAAAAGAGAGCAGGAGTGGCAATAATCGTCTCTGATAAAATAGAATTTAAGTAAAATCCATTATAAGACACAAAGAAAGGCATCATATAATGAGTAAAGGGTCAATTCACCAAGAAGACATAACAATTATGCATATTTATGCATCCAATGACAGAGCTTCAAAATACATAAAACAAACTCTAACAGAGTTGAAAAGAGAAATAAACATCTCTACTATAATAGTATGAGACTTTAACATACCACTTTCAATGACAGACAGAACAACTAGAAAGAAACTCAAGAAAGATACAGAAGATCTAAATAACACAATCAATCAACTTGACTTCATAGACATATAGAGAACACACCATCCAACAGCAGCACAGTACAAATTGTTATGCAATGCACACGGATCATTCTCCAGAATAGAGCATATTTTAGGCCACAAAGCAAGCCTCAATAAAATAAAAAGCATTGAAATAATACAAAGGAACTTCTCTGATCATAATGCTATAAAACTATAAATAAAAAATCAAAAGAATTGGGAAAAAACTACATGGAAACTGAATAATACCTTACTTAAAAACTATTGGGTAATAGAAGAAAATAAAAATGAAATTAAAAAATTCTTAGAGTCAAATGAGAATGAAAACGCAACATACCAAAACCTTTGGGACACAGCAAAAACAATACTCAGAGGAAAATTTAGACCAATAGATGCACACATCAAAAGAGAAAAAAAGGACAAAGTCAACAACTTTACTTGACAACTTGAACAAATAGAAAAGGAATAGCAAAAGAAGACCACAGTTACTAGAAGAGAGGAAATAATAAAAACCAGAGCAGAAATAAGTGAAATAGAAAATAGAAAAACAATAGAAAGAATCAACAAGACTAGAAATTGGTTCTTTGATAGGATCAATAAAACTGACAAACCACTAGCCTAACTGACTAAGGAAAAAAAAAAAAATCAGAAGATGCAAATAACCAAAATAAGAAATGAAATGAGTGACATTACAACAGAATCAACTGAGATAAAGAGGATCATAACAGAATATTATGAAAAACTGTATTCCAACAAATCTTGAAAACCTAGAAATGGACAAATTTCTAGAAACACACTACCTACCTAAACTAACACAAACAGAGGTAGAAATTTTAACAGACCTGTAACAAAAGAAGAAATTGAAAATGTCATAAAAAAACTCCCAAGAAAAAGAAGCCTGGCCAAGATGGCTTCCCGGGAGAATTCTACCAAACACCTTTAGAGTTTTCAAGGATCACCTGGTAGATTTGAACTGCTGGCCTTTTGGTTAGCAGCCATAGCACTTAACCACTACACCACCAGGGTTTCCATTTGGAGAAGAGTGAACACCTATTCTCCTCAAACAATTCCAGAACATAGAAAAGGAAGGAATACTCCTTACTTCATTCTATGAAGACAGCATAACCCTGATACCAAAGCCATGCAAAGATACCACAAAAAAAAAAGGTAATTGCAAACCAATATCCATTGAGAATACAGACACAAAAAAATTCTCAACAAAATTCTAGCCAACAAAATTCAACAGCATATCAAAAAATTAATACATCATAATCAAGTGGGATTCATACCAGCGATGCAAGGATGGTTCAACATGAGAAAATCAATCAGTGTCATTCACCACATAAATAAAACAAAGGAAAAGAATCACACAATCATCTCAATCAATGTAGAAAACACATTTTGATAATATCTAACACCGTTTCTTATAAAAACTCTTAGCAAAATAGGAATTGAAGGGAAATTCCTCAATGTAATTAAGGGCATATATGCAAAATCAGAAGCCAACGTTATTCTCAATGCAGAAAGATTGAGAGGCTTTCCCTTGAGAAGGGGAATGGACATGGATGCACATTATCACTGCTCTTAGTATTGTACTGGAAGTCCTAGCCAGAGCAATAAGGCAAGAAAGGGAAATAAAGTGTATTCAGATTGGAGAAGAAGAAGTAAAACTATAGTTATTTGCAGATGACATGATCCCATACACAGAAAATCACAGAAACTTCACAAGAAAGTTACTAGAACTAATAGAAGGATTCAACAAAGTGGCACTGTACAAGCTCAACACACAAAAATCAGTTGGGTTCCTCTATGCTAACAAGGATGACTATGAAAAGGAAATTAAGAAAACAATACTATTTACAATAGCCCCCAAAAGGATAAAATACCTGGGAATAAACCTAACCAGGGACATAAAAGACTTCATAAGGAAAACGATAAAATGTTACTGAAAAAAACTGGAAGATACCTACATAAATGGAAAAACATTCCATGCTCAAAGATTGAAAGACTTAACATTGTGAAAATGTCAATACTATCCAAAGTGATCTATAGATATAATACAATCTCAATACAATTCCCAACAACATTCTTTAATGAAACGGAAAAACTCATCTCCAACTTTACATGGAAAGGAAAGAGGTCCCAAATAGCTAAAGCAATATTGAAGAAGGGAGACAAAGTAGGAGTCCTCATATTTCCCAATCTCAAAACTTACTATTTAGTCACAGTCTGGTATTGGTTCGACAATAGACATATAAACCATGGAACAGAATTGCAAACCCAGAAGTAAATCCAACCATCTACAGGCAGCTGATCTTCAAAAGGGTCAAAGTCCATTCAATAGGAAAAAAACAGTCTCTTTTACAAATGGTGCTGATAAAACTGGATATCCACATGAAGAGAAATGAATCAGGATCCATACCTCACACCATGTGCACAAACTAACTCAAAATAGATCAAAGACCTAAATGTTAAAGCTAAAACTGTAAGTTCCTGGAAGATAACATAGGAACAAAACTAGGGGACCTAATTTTTGGCATAAATAGCCTATGAATCACAATCATCAGAAGATTAATTATATAACTGGGATCGCTAAAAAGTAAACACTTAAGCTCATCAAAAGAATTACCAAAAGAATAAAAAGAGAACCTATAGACTGGGAAAAAAATATTTGGCAATGACATATCTGACAAGGGTCTAATCTCTAAAATATATAGAAAACTTCAACAACTCAACAACAAAAAGACAAACAATCCAATAAAAAACTGAGCTAAGGACATGAACAGACACTTCACCAAAGAAGATATTCAGGAGGCCAACAAATACATGAAAAGATGCTTGCAGTCATTAGCCATTAAAAAAAATCAAACCGGTTGCCATCGAATTGATTCCGACTCATAGTGACAGGTCGTGGAGAAGGGTAACGTGTTTATGTTGAGTGCTGCTGGAATCTCTGCAGGGAATCAAAGCAAACGGTGTTACATTTTAGAGATTTCTCTTTGTTGGCAAGAATGTGGACTAACCGGGTCCCACTTTTACTCTTGGGGGCAGAGTACATTGGTGCTATCACTTTGATAAACACATTGACGGTATCTAGAAAAGTTGGATATTGCATAATCTAAGGCCCAATATATCTACTACTATGTATATGTCTTCCAGAAATGCATGCCGATAGGTACCATAATACACATAAATAAATAAAATGGAAATAACTCAAATATCTATCAAAGTTAGAAGAGAGAGACAAATTGTGGTATATTCATAAATAGAATACTATTGTTGTTTTAAAACATGGCCAGAAATTATCTGACACTTGTTTGATCAAGAGGTGGCATTATGCAACCTTCCTCTTGAATCTAGTTGGGCTGAGGCAACTCTAACAGTCGGGTGGAAATGATGTCATGTGTCTTTGGAGTCCAGAGTCCCTAGGTAGTGCAAACGATTAATACACTGGGTTGCTAATTGAAAGGTTGGTGATTCCAGTCTACCCAGAGGTGCCTCAGAAGAAAGTCCTGGTGATCTACTTCTGAAAAATCAGTCATTTAAAACAGTATAGAGCACAGTTCTACTCTGACACACTTGCGGTCAACTTGATAGCAACTGGTGCTGGCCTTCATAGTCTAGGTCACACAGGGCAGGCATTTCTGCTGGTGCTGCTGGAACACTCACTCTTGGAGTCATGAGCCACCATGTAAGAAATCTGAATGCCCTGACTCCACTTTGCTGTAAGGAAGCTTAAGCCATACGGAGTGGATACTTACGTAGACACTCTGATGTACAATTTTAGCTGAGCAAACCCTTCAAGTCATCCTGGCCCATCTGCCACTCATGTGAGTGGAAAAATCCTCCAGATGATTCTAGCCCCCACACATTTGAGTCTTTCCATCTGAGGCCCAGACACTGTGCAACACAGACAAGGCTCCAAGCTTTGCCTTGTTTGAATTTCTGACCCACAGAATCCATGAGCATAATAAAATTGTTATTGTTTTTGTGCCACCAAGTTTGGAGTGGTTTGATGCACAGCAATAGAGAAATATAAACAACCAAAAAATATATATATAAACAAACAGAGGAACAAAAGCATAGAAATACAAGGTAACATGTATGTATATCTCACAAAAGTAGCTGGACATAAAAATAATACATCTTATATGATTCGGTTTATATAAAATAAAAAAAAGTCAACACATTTTTTATGATTTCATGGATTGAATAGTGTCCCCCCAAAATATGTGTTGTAATTCATAATCTCTATGCTCCTGGGGTTGGAGCCCTGGTGGCGCAGTGGTTAAGAGCTCGGCTGCTAACGAATTTACAATTCATATCCACCACGTGCTCCTTGGAAACCCTATGAGGCAGTTCTACTCTGTCCTACAGGGTTGTTGTGAGTTGGAATCGACTGGTTGACAATGGGTTTGATTTTGGTTATGCCTGTGGTTATAATCCCATTTGGGAATGGGTTGTCTTTGCTTTGTTAATAACACAGGCTTTGTGTAAGGTAGGTTGTGTCTTCAGTCAATTTCTTTTGACATGTAAAAGAGATTAAACAAGCAAGAGAGCTAGCAGAGATGGGGTAAGATAGATACCAAGACATGTGGAGATCTCCAAGAAACCAGAAAGCAGAAGTTGAAGCGACAAGGACATTCCTCCAGAGCCGACAGAGAGAGTAAGCCTTCCCCTAGAGCAGGGGGCTCTGAATTCGGACCTCTAGCCTCCTAAACTGTGGGAAAATAAATTTCTGTTTGTTAAAGCCAC
The DNA here is from genome assembly GCA_030035585.1 of Dugong dugon. Classification (NCBI taxonomy): domain Eukaryota; kingdom Metazoa; phylum Chordata; class Mammalia; order Sirenia; family Dugongidae; genus Dugong; species Dugong dugon. The sequence goes on from CM057461.1 coordinate 88,097,268, forward strand.
CCACTTGTGGTATTTCTTTTATAGCAGCACTAGATAACTGATAGGGTGCATACAAGCAAAGCAAGGAGGTGATTACTATAAAATTCAACATAAAGATTAAAATATAAGAGAGAGAAATGGTTCCAGGGAGAAGTACAACAGGGCCTTTCTGGGGTTCTGATAATGTTCTATTCCTTGATATCAGTGGAGATCAATAATTGGTTAGGTTGTACATCTATGCTTTATGTACTTTGCTGTATGTAAATTATACTACACAATAAAAAATGTTTAAAAGAAAAATCTTGTTGGCTGCTGGGTGAAGAATGACTTCAGTAAGCAAGAGAGGAAGTAGGGAAATAAGTTGCAAGATGGTTTCTGTTCTCCTTGAGAAAGATGCTGGTGACTTGGACTAGCTGTGGAATTGGTAAGAGGTAGCTGGTTTTAACATATTTTGAAAGAAGAGCCAATAAGGTTTCCAGATGGACTACATGGAGCTTGTTGTGTTGTTAGGTACCGTCGAGTCGGTTCCGACTCATAGCAACACAATAAGACAGAGTAAAACTTCCCAATAGGGTTTCCAAGGAGCAGCTGGTGGATTTGAATTGCCGACCTTTTGGGTAGTAACCCAGCTCTTAACCACTACACCACCAGGGCTCCTATGTGGAGGTAGGAGAGTTCAAGACAAAAAAAGAAGAAGAAGGGAAGTATCATAGAGTTTTATAAATTTTTTACCTAAATAATTGGTTGGATGATGATGTCATTAACTGAGATTATGAGGCACATCAATATTACCAACTAGTTTTTAGTTTTATTGTAACACGTTTAGTCTTACTGATACATGCTTTTTTAGGTTAGTAAATGTGTAAAATTAAAAATCTGGAGGCCATGTACTCATTAAGCAAAATTAATGCCCTCAGGATAATTCAAAAAGGGTTTAAGAACAGATTCTTCTACTCAAATTTAAACCTATCATTTCCAGTTATTGGAAAAGAAGGCAATATAATTAAAACAGAAAACACTCTCTACCGCCTCTAGAGCAGAATTCAGTTTATTCTATTTTTTAAAGGAAGAATTAAAGTATTCCAGTAAAAAAAGAATAGTTAGGCCTGAACTCTAAAATTATAAATCAAACTTTACCATTAGCTAGCTAGGTAGTCTTAAGTAAACCACTTAAACTTTCTGTGATTCAGCTTCCCATCTGTTAAATAGGGAAAATAATACTTGCCTTATTTTAATCTCATTTTTTTGGTGAAAGTAAAATTATCTATAAAGTAGCATGCAATGTAAACATCTTTCAGAAATAAGAACGTGTTATAGTCAAGTCTCCTAGCTGAGAGAATTTCACATCTACATCCTGAATTTCTGCTCACTCACTGAAAGGAGGCTGAGGCGAAGATATCTTTCTCTAGTCTGTTACTCTCTCTAAACACTGAGACTCTGCCTACCGCTGTCAACCTCGGACCCTAGCTACGAGGGACTTCTGCTGAGTTGGAGTTGTGCTCAAGCCTTCCTCCTGTGTGAGAGTTCCAAAACTGAGGCACCTGACTCATGTCAGAATGATCAGCCCAGGTCTGGACCCTGACTTCTTAGCTTTTGCTTATTCCCCCTGCAACCTTCAAACCTTTAGTCGGATTTAAGTACATAACAAAGTCCCTGTGGTTAACCTAAAGATATGGAATGAATGTTCCTAAGGAGAGTCTTAACACAAGACCCTTATCAGAAATCCCTCAGCAGCCTTAAGGAAATGTTTTAAGATAATTACCTTGTGACCACCCTGTAAAACCCTCTTTTCAACAAACCAAACCCATTGCGGTAGAGTGGATTCTAACTCATAGCAACCCTATAGGACATAGTAGAACTGCCCCATAGGGTTTCCAAGGAGCAGCTGGTGGATTTGAACTGCTGACCTTCTGGGTAGCAGCAGAGCTCTTAATCAATGCACCACCACCCTTAGTCATATATTTAAACTAACCAATCCAAATAGCCTACATTCCTGTTTCCAACCAATCACTGTAAAGCCCCTGTTTCGAGTTGTCCCTCCTCCTGCTTACCTGAACTTGCAACTTCCAATCAGAACATTGTATTTTACTTCATAAAAATGCCTCTGTAACTCCGCCATTTTGGAGCATTGGTTTCACCTTGTGAGATCAGAAGTGTCTCTGGTTTGACTGTCTTGAACCTTCAATAAATCTCTTTGGTGTTATTTTTAACAGAGGACCTATTCTTACTCATTAACACTCCTGAGGCCACTTGTTAAAGGTAAACCCTAAAGTCTAAAGATTTGGAATCTTACCACTGAATTAACATTGCAATTGCAACTGTTAATTCTGATTCTCAGGTACTAAGTGAATATTGTGAGGGCTTAATTGCATGCCTTGCCATGAGTACCTTGCAATGAACTAAATAAGTTTATGCATTTTAAAGCTGATTATCTCCCTATTAATTTTTTAAAATTAAATTCTACATAACATGTTCTTAGGCATCTAAATCCAAAGGAGAAGGTAGTAGAGCACTCATCCTTGGAGTAGTGATGTTCTTGAATTCTTGTGAAAGACAGTAGTTTGAATGGGCATATTCTTGGGAACTCCTGGAAAAAACTGGGGGAAATGTTAAGTTCTTCAAGGATTAAAAGTGATCACACTTTGGACATTTATGTTAATGCGACCACTTTTGGCCCCATTGACTTGTGATACCAAGAAAAATGGGATTATGGTATTACTACCATTTGCCTTTGATAAAATTACCGAGTCACTTTGGAGAAAAGAACTAAGTATAAAATACCCATCATCATCTCCTTGGTGAAAACGTAATGGTTTAATATGCAAGTAAAAATAGAGAGGGTTATTAAAAAAAAAAAAAAATGTAATAAGGAGGCAACTAGCAAGTTCCCCAATTCCAAGAACTTTTCATTTCAGTTATTTCTCTTTAAAGACCAGGAGCAGTCACTACTTATAACTGATCCAGGTCACTCAACATCCATGAAACACAGTCTTGGGGAATTCCATTTCTAGCCATCAGATTTCTAAATCTTCTGTGGATTATTCCATATCATGAGAAGAACAGGTAATAGGATACAATCCTACTAATCAGATGATATTTATAGGTTTTATTTTTAATACAGGAGGCTAATTATCCACTGAGTTGATAACTCTCTGATCTACCAGACTGCAGGGCTGTATTTAGTTATACTAGCCGACAGGGCAGAAAAAGTTATTTTGGGATATAATCAAACCACATTTAAATATTTTAAAAGTTTAAATACCTTCATCCCTTATTACCTATATTTATACTTGCCCTTTCCTTTTAAATTATGCACAACTGTGAAAACACCCTTCCTGGTACCTTGTACCTGATTATATTCTCAGCTTATGTATTTAAGATTTTTGTTACTAGATAATTTATATTCCTTTACATTTTGAATTTACATAAAATATTTGTCTTCTAGAGGCTGACACCTTAAATGAGAAGTGAGTAATGCTGGACTGATTACTGTGCTTAATTACTCTTATGTTTCTAACAGCATATTAATATCTAGAATTAGGGAGATTAAGTGAACTGCAGATGCCTAGAGACATTTTCCCAAGGATCTCTGTTCCCAAAGCAAAGTATGAATTCAGAAACTGGTGAACTGGATCAACAGGAACAAGTAGCTCCAGACAACAGACCCAGTTTGAATGTTTCAGTCTTTGGTTCTTAAGCAACAATAGCTTCATGTACAATTATCCAAGTATCTGAACATTAGGAAAAAAAAAGAATAGAACCAATATTTATATGCTTGATCCACATGACACTAAACAATTGGCAGAATTTTGAAATTCTTCTTATAATATATGGCACGCCATAACCAAAAAAAACAAAACAAAACAAAACACATTGCCATCAAATCAATTCCAACTCATAGTGACCCTTTAGGACAGAGTAGAACTTGCCTCATAGGGTTTCCAAGGAGTAGCTGGTAGATTTGAACTGCTAACCCCTTTTGGTTAGCAGTCAAGTTCTTTAACCACCTCACCACCAGGGCTCCATGGAATGCCATAGGCAGAACAAATAACCCCAGTTCCTTGCTGTCAATTTCCTTCATTCTAATGAAGAGAAAGTATATAAAATGAGGAGGGAACTAGTCTCTGAGTGCCTAGTGTACTCCAGGTACTATATTCAGTTCTTTATACAAGCATATTTAATATTCACAATTAACACCCCCTCCCCCCACGCAAGGCATTGTCTCACCCACTTCATAAATTAACAAACTTAAGCAGAGAGAGCTTTCGGACAGTCACACAATTAATCGTATAGTCAGACACCCAAACCCAAGTAGGTTGATTCTGAAGTCTGTGTTTCTCTTTTCACAACCCTGCTGCCCCTGAAGGAGAGAATTGGATTCTGGGCATGGTGGCCTGCAGCTGCCTACTCTTTTAGGATCAATTGCGCCCCCTAGTGTCACTGGTCATTTGTCTGTTTTCTTCTTTTTATCTTCTAGACCATCAGCAGGCCCCTTCAGGAAAAGGAAGCAGTTGAAAAACTTTCCCCTTTCTTCCTCATGCCCTGAAGTAAGTTCAAAAATCCCCCCCCCCCGAGATTTTTCTAATATATCAATTATTCATGTATTTACTCAATTATATTTTCATCAATTATTTCATGTATGCAACTGGAATAGCAACATATATTTTTCAGTGTCATGAGGATAAAACGTAATAATGCCAGCAAAATGCCTATTCTCTCTAGAAGAATAACTATTAGTTGCATTCTCTAACGTGTGAGATGATAAAATATCCTTTGATGGGTTTGACACGCTGCATGTATGTTCATATGCCTCTCAGAAAGTCTTGCTCCTAAGATTCTTTTGCTTTCATCTCAGCCTATTTTATAGCTTATTTTTAATGTTCCTTGTATGTGAAGTCTCTGTATTTTTAAGATGCATGTATTCAGAATGTTAATTGAAACAAGTGTACATAATCAGTGCCCTGATGAATAAAGCACTTTCTCATGGATTTATAAAAAGAAATTTACATAGTTCTGATGTTAATTAGATTTTCCTTTCTGCATATCCTCCCTGATGAACCCTTATTAGGATAATAACTTTATTATAAATGACTTTGTTTTAAGTCAGGCTTTATTTCCACATTATGGATATTTCCCTTTTAATCAATCACAACTTCAAGGTTTTGTTTTTGCCCCATTTCAATAATTTCATTTAATAACTTATAGCCACATACAATGTGGTTTGCATTCTTGCACTTACCTCATTTATGCGTTGTGCTAGCAAGAAATAAACAACTAAAATACCTGTACCTCATGTTCTTCTAAGCATAATGACGGGATGTGTGTCAAATTGAGCTGCGAGAAGTTAACAGAGGTTTGTACATTCTTCATATTAGAGGTTTTGTGTTGCCTTCTCAAACTGCAAGAGGATCATCTACCCCATTCAAATTATATTAAATGCAGAATGATTCAAGTTGTGCCAGCTGCCAATTTAAATTTCAGATGGAAACCTGCTCGTTTCCTGACTCTTCATTCACTCCTCCTCCCACCTTTTTTTTCGACTTTTTTTCCCAATTCATTTTAAAGCTACTTGATAGGTATTTCTCAAGGGAGAGCCTGCTCTAAGTGAGTAGTGCCTTTGATTCAAAAACTACATCCACATTTTTCCCTGCACAATGGCAATATCTTCTAGTTGTCTGCCACAGATTTTAGACAAACCTCAGGAAATTCCAGATTGTGTTAAAAAAAAAAAAAGAATGAACGTCAATTCTCTAAACTGAATTGCTCAGAAAGCGGGGTGGGTATGTTTTTCTTATTCTGTCCAGCTTAAAGTAAAGAATTTAAAAATGACTGAGGCATGAAAGAGAAATATATCTCTTGCATCCATGAAAGTGGACTTCATATGGAGTTAATAGGAACTGTGTCATTCCTGTCTATAAGCGTGTCTTGTGTAAATAGAGTGCTCCACTATTACCTGCAGGTGATCAGAATGGACTGTTGACTCCTGAAGAGTTAAGGGATGATCCAGTGAATGAGGTTGCCCCACTGTCAACTGTTTTCAACTAGGATTTGAAAGGCAGCAGGTCTGAGTTGTGCCATAGATGGCCCCAAAAAGAGGTTGAGATTGTTTTATCAGTAGAAATACAAACTGAACTGAGAAGGATGGTTCATTCCACAAGGGAACTCGATAACTGTACTCTCCATTTTCTTTTGGACTATCTTCTTTAATATACAGTTTTTACTGAAGTATAACATACATGCAGAAGAGCAAACAAATTCCAAGTGTTCAGTTAGATGAACTTTCACAAATTGAGCACATTCACGTAACCAGCACCCGATCAAGCAATAGGACATTACCAGAACCCCAGTAACCTTCTCATACCCAATTCTGGTAACTGTCACTTTTTCCCAAGGGTAACCACCATCCTGACTTAGAACACCACGGTTTAGCTGTGCTTGATATTGACCTTATGTAAATGCAATCACACAGTGTATACTCTTTGGTAACTGAGAGTCCATACTCAATATGGGTAAGAAGAAGGAGAATAAATGAAGTAACTTCTTTTTCCCCCCTTGTGTAATCTACTTGGTGACAGGCACATTAGTTACAGTTCTAATTCTTGTTTATCTTCATTTTTTTCCCCTTCTCCCATTCCTCCTCCTTCTTCTTCTTCGGCCTTGTATTCTTCTTCAATAAACTTTCTATTCTGGAATGATTTTAGATTTACATAAAAGTTGTAAAAATAGTACTGAGTTCCTATACACCCCGCACCGGATTTTCCCTAATGTTATCATCTATTATTCCCATGATACATTTGTTAAAACTAAGAAACCGTTCCCAAGACTTTGATGATTCTGAAAGAGAATGGAAGCTGCTGAGTCCCTGAAATTATGTTAATCATGAGTGCTAAAATTAATTAAATAACGGGGGAAGCTCTGGGGTCTTTTGCCATTTTGGTGCTCTTACCAGTATGCTGGGGGTCAGTCACAGAAAACTAATTTTCACTTGCTTTTGGTTTATGGTTCTGTTTTATCCTTTTAGGTATCTGGATTTGTTAGCTATGTAACTCTTTGAATAGAGTGATGTTTTAGGCTGGGTTCTCTAGAGAAAGCAAAACCAGCAGATCATATATATATATATAAAGAGATTGAGAGAGAGATTTATATCAAGGAAATGGCTCATGGGATTGTAAAGGCTGGAAAGTCCCAGGTCCATGGGTCAGGCTAGAGCCTTCTCCCCACTCACGTAGCTGCAGAGGATGATAAATCCCAAGATCAGCAGGTAAGCTGCTAGCTCAAGTCCCAAGAACCAGAGGTCAGATGAACAGGAGCCAGATGCAGTATCCAGAGTGAGCAAAAGCTCACGAGATTTTGCCAGAAAGTCCACATATATTGGATGCAGTCCACACCCACAAGGAAACTCCCTTTCAACTGATTGGCTGCTCATAGCAGATCACATCGTGGAGGGTGATTACGTCATTATATAACTGCCAAACTACACCATAACTGTCAAATCACTGACAATCATGTTACAGCCAAGTTGACACACAACCTTAACTATCACAGTCCACCTCTTGTCAACTGGGCACCTGTACACATCTCCTTAAACCATACATAATCTCTAAATAAAGATAATTATAAAGTCATACTTGCACCTAACCTGATACAACTAACACACGTACAGCTGAAAACCTACTAGCCCTGTTTACATCTGACGTTTTGTAAGCAAAGAAAACAAAATATTTGATGCACACATACAAGAGAGAAATGCTCATAATAATTACCAGTCCTTGTTTCTCCAACAGGTCACATGGTTGTGGCTGATATTTAGAACTATCTTCTTCCACTACCCATTCTGTTCTACCTTTACTGTCAGCAAGCAGCTTAGCTAGTTGTGGTTCTTTGTCTGGTGGGGTGAACAAAATCTTCATTCCTGAATGGTCTGGGCCATTAGTAGTCATGTTGGAACTGAGTTGCTGTAGTTTTCCATTGAGTTTAATCGCAGGACATGGTAGTACTAAGTGATGTCTTACTGGGTCTCCTGTATTTCAGACATATTCTTCTTTACCTCCATTATGTAATATAAATCCGATTTTCTCTTGGTAATCAGGATCAATCACACCAGAAAATACAGTAACTCCCTCATACAAGACAATACAGTAACTCTCTTCTTTGCCTGTTGATCCAGAGGCTTGAGGAGCCCAAAGTGGCTGTGTAGCATTCTTATCTTCCAATTCAATGGAATGAGTGTTGTCTCCTGTTAGGAGCATTCCTCACTTTGGAACTAAGACCTCTAGACCTGAAGAGCATAGGGTTGGGGGAATAAAAAGAAAAAATTTTGCAAGTGGGTCACGAGGGGTAACAGTGACTTGTGCCACTCCCATTGTCACCCCTTGATACCTAGACTCATGAATCTTGGCTATGGGAGATACAGCACCATATATTAGATGCTGGATAAGAGCATATACAGTCTCCTGGATAACATTGCCCCAACCCTGCAAGGCAATGTCACCTAGCTGGTGCCGTAGTTATGTCTTTAGAAGGCCATTCCATCGTTCTATCAAACCAGCTGCTTGAGATGATGGAGCACACCAGTGAATTTCATGAGCATGGGCCCATTGCTTCACTTCATTTGCTGTGAAGTGAGTCCCTTGATCTGAGGCAATGCTGTGTGGGATACCATGATGGTGCATAAGGCATTCTATAAGTCCACAGATGGCAGTTTTGGCAGAAGCATAGCAAGCAGGGAAGGCAAATCCATATTCAGAGTATCTATTCCAGTAAGAACAAATCGCAGTAATCTTTGAAATCCCCCCAAGAATGCAGTATTGCTTTTTGTTTACTATTTTCCTAGGTAGGGGCAGTTCTAATGGCTTCCACTTGGCTTTTCCTACCATAATAGCCCTTACTTCACTTGTCAAGGATCCAATGTGGGGGTTCTGCCAGTTGCTGAGTATATCTACTCCAATTATGCCTTTTGGAACTGGGGAAATCACTACACAATGAGTTCAGGGACCCACTGGACTCACTGTGAGGCAAACCTGAGCTAAGACTCCATTGATAACTTGATTTCCATATACCCCAACTCTGATTAGTGGGCCACAGTGATGTTTTGGGTCTCGTGAAATTAGTATCTGTTCAGAGCCAATATTCAGTAATCTCCAAAAAGTCTGATTATTTTCTTTTCCTCCATGAACAGTCGGTCTCATAAAAGGCTGTAGCCTTTAACAGCTTGAATATGTGGCAGTGTAGTGGGGTCCTTCCTCAAGGAGACTCAGCCTCCCCTTCATTCAAGGGGTTGTGGGTGTGTAAACTCGCTCAAGTTTGAGAATTGATTGAGGGGCCATGACTCTCTATTCTGGCCATTTGGTTTAGACTGTCATTCACTTGACCTAGAATTCTTCCGTTTGTGCGTATAAGTAAATATTTAGTAAGTTTCCCATCTATTTCACTCCTGGCGACACCATGACCAAGTAGCCAATGCTGTAAGTCCATAAGAGTCAGACTATTTTGATTACTGCTTAGACTCTGCTGTCCATTACGGTAACCACACCCACCTAGTCTTTGTCAGCTGAGTACCACCACTTGGCCCCTACAACCACAGGATCCAATCAGCCCCATTATAGTTAGGTGTCTTAATTCAGTTAGGGCTGTTCCTACTGTCAAATCTGACTTACATAATATAACATTCACAGCACTCTTCAAGGATACTGGGGCTCTCTTCACAAATTTGTTCCTCACTGTTGTGGTAAAAGATGTATTCTCTGGGCACTGCATGTGTGGGTCTGTGGGTCTAACCTGATAAAGCCACTCTACATGCCAATTTCCCTAAGCCTTTGTATACCTTCTTCTACGGTATACCAAGGCAGGTCTAATACTTCAGCTTGATTTGGTATAGGCTACCACATAATCTGTGCTTCAGTGAACCAACCAAATAAACTCTTAAATCCTATCCTAACCTCTCTAGCTGAAACATTTTTTGAATGAAGAATCTGTGGCTTAGTGGGCCCATATCACTAAACTCAGACTGATCCATCTTTATGTTCCTTGTACCATTATCCCACACATTTAAAAGTCATTTCCACACACATTCCCCAGGTTTCTGTTTGTGCATATTAGAAAAGTCAAGCAGTTCTTCTGGAGTATAGTGCACCTCCTCCTGGGTCACACTTTGTACTTTACCTTTTGGGGGTTGCTTGGGCTTAAGTTTAGTTTTAGGTCTAGAAACAAAAATGGGCCGTGGGGGTCTGTTTTGAGAACACTTAGCAATGTCTTGTAAGGAATCTGCCTCAGGTGACGCCCCCAATGATTCAGATGCCTTCTCAGGTGATGACTTAGATGATGCTCCAGGCACTATCTCAGGCAAATGTTCTTCAGACACAGCTGGGTTAATCTCATCAGATGGGGGTGGGGAGGGTCTAATGGTTTTGTTGGCAGGAGCAATTCAATGGAATTTAGGGGTTCAGTGTCCCCAGCTTCCTGATTATTTGCCCATATGTCCCCATTCCAAGTTTCAGCATCCCATTTCTTGTCAATCAATATCCTCACTTTAACTTTAGTCACCATTTGAGGTTGGGAATTCAATTGCTATTGTCATTCAGTCACTCTTATGATAAGACTCTGGGTTTGGTTTTTGGCAACATCAGCTGTTACTACACGAAATAAAGCTTTCTTTCAGGGCATAACTGGCAAATCTGAGGTCATTTATGTAGTGTTTGAGCTTTGACTCTGAAGCCCTGAGCGCTTTGCTTTCTTTCACCACTCTGTCTGGTGAAAGTAGGCCCAATCAACCAGCTTCTTTATATTTCTCATTATGACAAAATTGTAGAAACATATCAAACCTGCCATCACCCAGAGACTTGCCTCTTACCAGTACTTGGTCTATTGGGTGGTGACATTTTGCATATTTCTACTGCCATCTCATGTTCTGAATTAGCAGTGCCCTCTTTACTACTGGAAGCAGAGTCATCATTATCAACATCTTTAAGACTAACCAGACTTAAGAACCAGCTTAGAAAATTCATCCTTACAATTTTGTTTCTCTAGGACCATTCTTGGTACCAAACGTCTTAGGCTGGATTCTCTAGAGAAGCAAAACCAGTGAAGTGTAAAGACAGACAGAGAGAGAGAGAAAGAGATTTATATCAAAGCAATGACTAAAGCATTTGTAGAGGCTGGAAAGTCCCAAGTCTTTGGATCAGGTATCAGGCTAGGGGCTCTCCTGACTTGCATATCTGCAGAGGCTGATGAATCCAAGATTGGCAGGTAAGATGGCAGGATGCTGGCTCAAGTCCCAGGAACTGCAGGTCAAGTGATGACAAGCCGGATGCAGGATCCAGAGCAAGAAAAGCCAGCAAGCTTTGCCAGAAAGTCTGTATATTTTGGATGCACGCCACACCCCCAAGGAAACTCCCTTTCAACTGATTGGCTGCTCATATTAGATCTCATCATCGAGGTGATTACATTATTACATAACCGCCAAACTACGTCATTACCGACAAACCACTGAGAATCATTGCCCAGCCAAGATGACATACAACCGTAACTATCACATTCTGTGATCAAACAAGCTAAGCCTTTGCCTTTTTCTGACCCCGTCACATCTTCTAGCCAAGAGAAGGTTATTAACTTAGAGAAAGTAGCCTACAAGAGACTCTGGTCCATCAGTTACACATTCAAACAGGTATTATTTTCAGCTGGCCAAATAATTCCAACTCAAGTCAGAGAGGCTGAACGGCTGGATTACAAATAGTCATGCAAAAATAGATCATGTGTACACAGTAACCAGCCATTTATGTTTATCAAGAGGGAAAAACACTCATTTTAATTTTGAGGTATGTATATAACATGTCTGTAGTGGACATATAATGATGCACTCACAAATTTAGAACAGTGCACTATGCTTAGATTAGCAGTGGGACAAAGGATTCTAATCACGTCAAGGCCACTGTGGTATTCTTCCTCATCACCTAAGTGTTCACTCAAAATTCAAAGGTTTCTTTATGGAAGAGAAGAAAGCTCTACATTCTAACAACTGTGCATCTGATTTTTATGAAACCCATACATACTGGATAAACTGTGTAATGTAAAAGAAAAAAAGTTCACATAATTACCAGACAAGTATACAATGAGTAGCTGAATTATATATTATGAGAGTACCATAGAAGAAAAAAAAATATTAATGACTACTACACAAATCTCCACCACTCATCTGTCAGTTTGTCGTATTGTGGTGGCTTGCATGTTGCTGTGATGCTAGAAGCTATGCCATCAGTATTTAAAATACAAGCACGGTTGCCCATTGTGGACAAGTTTCAGCAGAGCTTCCAGACTAAGACAGACTAGGAAGAAGGACCTGGTGATCTATTTCTAAAAAATATGCCAGTGAAAACCTTATGAATAGCAGTGGAACATTGTCTAATATAGTGCAGGAAGATGAGCTTCTCAGATTGGAAGTCTCTAAAAATATGACTGGGGAAGAGCTGCATCCTCAAAGTAGAAATCGACCTTAATGATACGGATGGAGTAAAGCTTTTGAGACCTTCCTTTACTGATGTGGCATGACTCAAAATGAGAAGAAACAGCTGCAAACGTCCATTAATAATTGGAATGTGGAATGTATGAAGTATGAATCTAGGAAAATTAGAAGTCATCAAAAAAGAAATAGAAGCCATAAAAATTGATATCCTAGGCACTACTGAGCTGAAAGTGGCTGATATTAGCCATTTTGAATCAGAAAATCATATGATCTACTATGCCAAGAATGACAAATTAAAAAGGAATGGCTTTGCATTCAATGTCAAAAAGAACATTTCACGATCTATCCTGAAATACAATGCTGTCAGTGACAACATTCCATACGCCTGCAAGTTAATATGATTATTATTCAAATTTACACACCAAAGATAAAGAAATGGAAGATTTTTACTAACTTCTGCAATCTGAAATTGATCAAACATACAATCAAGGTGCATTGATAATTACTGGTGATTGGAATGCAAAAGTTGGAAACAAAGAAGAAGGATTGGTAGTTGAAAAATACGGCCTTGGTGATAGCAGTGACACCAGAGATCCCATGATAAAATTTTGCAAGACCAATGACTTATTAATCACAAATACCTTTTTCCAGCAATGTAAATGAAAACTATACAGGTGGACCTCACTGGATAGAATACACAGGAATCAAATTGACTACATCTGTGGAAAGAGCTGATGGAGAAGCTCAATATCATCAGTCAGAACAAGGCCAGGGGCCGACTGTGGAACAGACCATCAATTGCTCCTATGCAAGTTCAAGCTGAAGGTGAAGAAAATTAAAACAAGTCCATGAGAGTCAAACAATGACCTTGAGTATATCCCACCTGAATTTAGAGATCATCTCAAGAATAGATTTGATGCATTAAACATTAATGACCAAAGACCAGAAGAGTTGTGGGATAAGATCAAGGACATCATACATGAGGAAAGCAAAGGGTCATTAAAAAGACAGGAAAGAAAGAAAAGACCAAAATAGATATGAGAAGAGACTCTGAAACTTACTATTGAACATAGACTAATTAAAGGGAATGGAATAAATAATTAAGTAAAAGAGCTGAACAAAATATTTCAAAGGGCAGCTGGCAGAAGACAAAGTAAAGTATTCTAATGAAATGTACAAAGACCTGAAGTTAGAAAATCAAAAGGGAAGAACATGCTCTGCATATGTCAAGCTGAAAGAACTGAAGAAAAAATTCAAGCTTCGAGTTGCAATATGGAAGGATTCTAAGGGCAAAAATTGAATGCCACAGGAAACATCGAAAGGAGATGGAAGGAATACACAGAGTCACTGTACCAAAAAGAATTGGTTAACAGTCATGTTCAAACCAAAACCAAACCCCTTGCCGTCAAGTCGATTATGAATCATAGTGATCCTATAGGACAGGGTAGAACTGCCCCATAGGTTTTCCAAGGCTGAAATCTTTACAGAAGCAGACTGCCACATCTTTCTTCTGTGGTGTGGCTGGTGGGTTTGAACTGCTGACCTTTCAATTAGCAGCTGACTGCTTCACCACTGTGTTACCAGGGCTCTTTTCAACCATGTCAAGAGGTAGCATATGATCAAGAAAGGATGGTATTGAAGCAAGAAGTCCAAGCTGCACTGAAGACATTGGTGAAAAATAAGGCTCCAGGAATTGACAAAATACCAATTGAGATGTTTCAACAAACAGATGCAGTGCTGAAGGTGTTCACTCCTCTATGCCAAGAAATTTGGAAGACAGCTACCTGGCCAACTGAATGGAAGAGATCCATATTTCTGCCTATTCCAAAGAAAAGTGTTCCAACAGAATGTGGAAATTATCGAACAATATCAGTAATATCACACACAGGTAAAATTTTGCTGAAGATAATTCAAAAACGGTTGTAGCAGTACATCAACAAGAATCTGCCAGAAATTCAAGGCAGATTCAGAAGAGGACATGGAATGAGGGATACATTTGCTGATGTCAGATGGATCTTGACTGAAAGCAGAGAATACCAGAAAGATGTTTACCTGTGTTTTATTGACTATGCAAAAGCATTTGACTGTATGGATCATACTAAACCTGTACATAGACCAAGAGGCAGTCATTCGAATAGAACAAGGGGATACTGCGTGGTTCGAAATCAGGAAAGGTGTGCATCAGGGTTGTATCCTTTTACCATACTTATTCAATGTGTATGCTGAGCAAATAATCCGAGAAGCTGGATAATATGAATAAGAACGTGGCATCAGGATTGATGGAAGACTCATTAACAACCTGTGATATCTAGATGACACAACCTTGCTTGCTGAAAGTGAAGAGTAGTTGAAGCACTTACTGATGAAGATCAAAGACTGCAGGCTTCAGTATGGATTACACTTCAACAGAAAACAAAAATCCTCACAACTGGGCCAGTAAGCAACATCATGATAAATGGAGAGAAGATTGAAGTTGTCAAGGATTTTTTTTTTTTTACTTGGATCTACAATCAATGGCCATAGAAGCAGCAGTCAAGAAATCAAAGCACATATTGCACTGGGCAAATGTGCTGCCAAACACTTCTTTAAAGAGTTGAAAAGCAAAGATGTCACTTTGAGGACTAAGGTACACCTGACTCAAGCCATAATATTTTCAATCACCTCAGATGCATGCAAAAACTAGACAATGTAAAAGGAAGACTGAAGAAGAGTTGATGCCTTTGAATTATGGTGTTGATGAAGAATATTGAATAGACCATGGACTGCCAGAAGAAGGAACAAACCTGTCTTGGAAGAAGTACAGCCAGAATGCTCCTGGTGAGACTTCGTCTCACGTACTTCGGACATGTTATTAGGAGGGACCAATCCCTGAAGAAGACATCATGCTTTGTAAAGCAGAGGGTCAGTGAAAAACAGGAAGACCCTCAAGGAAATGGATTGACACAGTAGCTACAACAATGGGCTCAAACACAGCAACGATTGTGAAGATGGCACAGGACTGGGCAATGTTTCATTCTGTTGTTCATAGGCTTATTATGTGTTGTAACCAACTGGAAAGCACCTAAAAACAACAATAACATACAACTCAAGATTATTAATAATGGTAAATATTTCAAGCAACACTTAAAATTAGCACTATCATTCTTTGACATATTGTTAATCCAGTTCATCATTCTGAGGCCAAACAATGTTTAATTGAGTCCAACAAAAAGGGAATTAAAAACTGTAATTTTGACTTGGGACTGAGCATGTGTTTACACAGGTAGCCCAGTAAAGCACTGATTGATCTGTATGTCTTATTCTAAAATACACTTATCTCACTTCTCATCCAATGGCATGGAATTGCTGGAAAAGAAGATGGCATCTGAAATCATAGTCTTTTGTTTGACATTGATTGCTTTGTTGGAAAAAAAATAGATCATCCCGTTATTCACAAGACATACTTTGCCCATTTATTTAGGTGCATAACTTTTCCAAATCATTTTGACAAGTGACTAAAAGTCTAAATTCTTCCTCCAGACCTCCATTCCCTAAATGTCCCTACCATTTATTGTTCTCCCTTCCATTCTCAGCATAAAATTATTTTTGGATCTAGAAGGATAAAAATAAACAACAATGGAACTAGACACTTTTTGCAAACTTCTTAGTTCTATGGCATTTGCATGTGAGTGGCCACGCGTTTGAACTTTGCCTTAACTTTCATTTGAGCCAAATGTCTGTGGTTCTTCATCTTGGCTGTAATTCAAATGATGGGTTCTCTTAGTCTTATGCATTGCTGCAGATGTATGGATTGGTGGAGGCTCAGGGGCTGGACCATAATCACAGCTGGACAAAGACTGGAATTATCTCTCATTGATAAGTGAGAATCAACTCCGGGTGAAAATGCTGTTCTTTAGTCACAGTGCTCTTAGGAAAACCCCAAAGTGAAATTTAATACGAACTTGATGAGGCTATAAGCTGAAAAGTAAAGCTCTATAGGGTCGCTATGAGTCAGAAGCAACTAGATGGCTATGGGTTTGGTTGTTGGTTAAAGGTAGAAATGTGACAACAGTTTCAGTGCATTGGAAACAAAAAATAGTAAATGTTTCTAAAGTGCACTTTGCTTACAGGATACCAGACTGAGCACCCTTAGGATTAAAAAAAAAAGAAAAAGACAAATAAAACGGTCCTGGTATTTGGTCTCAATTAACTTAGTAGCATATTGGAGAGATGAAATATTATCCTCTTGAACCAAATTAAAAAAAAAAAAAAAACAACAACAAAACCCAAAACCAAACCCATTGTCTTCAAGTTGATTCCAACTCATAGCAACCGTATTGGGCAGAGTAGAGCTACACCACAGGGTTTCCAAGAAGCAGCTGGTGGATTCGAATTTCCAACCTTTTGGTTCCTTAACCACTGTGCCACCGGGGCTCCACCTCTTGAACCACTGGAGAGTAATTACAGAAGAACCCAGGCAGAATTACACAGTTTGGTCATAATGAATATGCACCAAAGGGATGAAGAATGAGGAATTTAACATGGTATCAGAAGTGGAAAGCCATGTCTATGCAAGCATCAAATGAAATTGTGTTTTAGGAATCACCTTATTAGTTTGACTGCTAACTTGATTGCAATTTGTAGATAGTCAAAGTAGGCATTTTAAGCCCACATAAACAATGTTTAGGACATTCTAGCACTCTACTAAGACTATTTATGACATGTTTTTAGTTTTGGCTGAGAGATTTTCTGTTTTGAGCACTGCCATATTTCCCGTGGTGTCCCAGGATGGTGCAAACGATTAATTCGCTTGGTTGCTAACTGTAAGGTTGGAGGTTTGAGTCCACCCAGAGGGACCTCAGAAGAAAGACCTGGTGATTTACTTTAAAAAAATCAGCCATTGAAAACCCTATAGAACACAGTTTTAGTCTGACACATATGGGGTCACCATGAGTTGTAATTGACTCATTGGCAACTGGCACTGGTACTGGTATCCCCAGTATCCAAAACAGTGTCTGACACACAGTAGGCAATCAGTTAGTATCTGTTCTTTATATTACTATAGAAAAAAATTAATAATATAGTTGTGTCAGGGTCCTCAAGACCACCTCTTAGTTTTGATAAGTTGCTAGAACTCACAGTACTCAGCATATAGTCATATTCCTGGAGATGGTATTTTACACAAAGCTAAATCAGCAAAGGGAAAAAATGCATGGAGTGAAGTCCAGAGGACACTGGGTGCAAGCTTCCAACAGTTCTTTCCTAATGGAGTCACACTGGATGTGCTTAATTCCTGCAACAGTTGAGTTGTGACAACACATGAGAAATGTTGTCTACAAGGGGGGCTCATTAGAGACTCAGTTCCCAGGGTTTTTTGGGGGGCTCGTATTATAGGCACCCTCTGCCTAACTTGTACCAAAAGTCTAGATATCCTGAAGGAAAGCAGGTGTTTAACATAAAGCATATCGTTTGCATAAAGAGTTTAGGCCCAGTGAGCCATTCTTATCAGGAATGGTGGGAACCTTCCTGAAATCCAAGTTCCAAGATGCCAGCCAAGAGGCAATCTTGCAAGAAGGCATAAGGACAGAGGTCTTAGGCCTGCAATGTTCACTGTTTTCTGCACAATAGTTCTACCTATTCCCCATTTGGGAGCCTCTTATTGTTGTAGAGATAACAAACCTAGAAAGAAACTTGGTTGTCGCCTAATTAACTTGTGCATAAATTTTTCAGATGGGCATACTTTAGAGAGGTGACTTGTTTATAAAATAGAGTATTTTCACCATCTCCATCATTACCCAGTGCACCTTGATTAAAAATCAGCCTTATACTAGTTGCTAATGTGTATCAAGTTCAAATGGTGATCCATGCATTGTAGTCCCACACTGGTACAACATCCTAAAGATCTGATCTGTATGTATTCAGATTATTCATAAGAATAGCTCTTCTTTTATAGTATATAATGAAAAGATAATATAAGCTGACAGTAGAGCTCAATTACCAGTAGAAGAAACATTATCTAAAATGGCAGGGAAATAGGCTATGCAGACTTAAATTTCTTAATTTCTTTTGCCAACCTGTACACTTAATAAAGAAATCAACAGAGGCATGACAACTTGAAGACATTACTGAGAGCCATTAAATGCTAGAAGAAAAAAGAAAATATTAATTCAGTGATGTAAGTATTCATAATAGCCAGATGTTTAGCATTTTATGGGAGGAAAATTTTGTAACTTCCTAAATACTAATTATGATATTAAACAGCCTTGCATTTTACAACTAAATATGCCTGCTGCCTAAGAATATTTGAATGCTGTAGCAAGTTTCTAGTGTTTTCCTTCACTTGCACACGAAATGACCTTTTTTACTCCCCGTTACCATGTTCATTGGTCATTAACCCAAGCCAAAACACCCATTCAGTAATCTACTGTCATGCGTCTCTCCATCAGTGAAGACAGCTAGTGGCCATGTTCAGGAAAGCTGAGGACCTAGGCCATTTCATGTATAGGATATTGAAATAGGCATTGCAGTTTTCAAACCTTTTGTTTATCTAGAGAAAATCTATCTTCAAGCAAACTTGCTCTTGGAAATCCTTGTAGAAAATAAAAATCAGAGTTGCTGAAGTGGGAAAGATGAGGGAGGCGTAAAGCAGCACTTATTTATTTCCCCTCATTTTCCACTCCCAGCAGCTCCTGAGTGACACTTGCAGCCCTCTAGAAAATAATCTCAGTACTATTTCCTCCACTCATTCTGGCATTCATTTGTTTATTGGTATGCAAAGAGGTTATCTTGCTCACAACCACAGAGCAAGTTCAGTGCATGAGCCAAGGTTGACCTGAACCCAAAGCCCACGCAAATAACAAAATATGACAATATATGACTTCTCTACTCTTTCCGAGGTGATTTGGACCTCACCCCAGCTTCTCCATTCACAGATGTGGAAAAGGACTCCCAAGAGGTTAAGGGACATGTACGAGTTTTCTTTGCTGTTTGGTGTGACCTCAACACTTGAGATATGGTTGAGATTTCCTTACTCCCAAGACATGCAATTGGCTATTACACTAGAACAGTGTTTTTATTCTTCTTTATATTACTCTTTAGTCTTCTTAAATATGTTTTTTTCTCCTCTGCTTTTTTTCCCCCTTATAGTCTATACCCATGGAGTGGTCTTTTGACTATAAATTCCAATCACCAGCATCGTTATGTGAGAATCAGCAAGTTCCTTTGTGCGGTATAAATTAATACCCTTATAAAAGGATACAAGGGAAAAAGAGTCTCATCTTATCTACACTCTTGTCTGAGAAATACACGTTACAGTAAATTACCTAATTAAACAAGCATAACACGAAAATTAGATGTTTGTTTCTATAAGTCTTTGAAGAAGTAACCATTTTCCTTTCTGTGCTATTTATTATTCTTTCAGTTTACAAAAGCTGAGTAATGAGGAATTCCACACCACAGCTTTAATTGCAGGCATATCTACTAAATGCTGATGTCAGGGATTCTATTGCTGAGCTTTTTGAAAGCGACAACTTTTTCTTTCTTTTTTTTTAGTAGTTAAGGTGGTCTTATATAATCATAACACACTCTTATCAGCACAACATTGTTCTGTAATATGTACAGTTTCCTTTCATAGTTTAATTACTTGACAAAAGACAAAGATGATGACAATCATACCATAATCATAGCTAAAGTTGATTGTCTGCATACCATGCGCTGGGTACCTACATTTGTAAACTCTTGACATATATTGTTTCCCATTTAATGATGTCAAGAACATGATTTAAACATTTCTGAATAATCAATGAAAAGCTAATCCAACTCACAGGTAACTGTCCTTCTCTGGAATTCTGCATTACCAAGAGTTTGAATTGTGCATTCATTTGTGGTACATCACACAACCTTTGACCATTATTTTGCTTTTCATCTCCACCAATCATGGGCCACTTTTAGTCAATACATTTATATATCTGGAAGACTGAAACTCCAGGGTTTCTCTTTCTGCTGATCTCTCACTTTCCATACCTCACTTGCCACCAAGTTCTACAATTTTTCTCTCTTAAATCAGGGAGTCTCAGGCTTTATGGCACATAAAAATATCCCAGGGGATTTTGTTAAAATGAAGATTCTGATTCAGCGGGTCTGAGGTGTGTTCTAAGATTCTGAATTTCTAACAAGCTCTCAAGTGATGCTATGCAGCTGATCCAGGGACCACACCTGGAGTAGCAAGGTCCTCAATAATTCTCAAGTTTATCATTTACCATTGATTGACCATCTTGTCTATGTGAGAGGAACTCAGGGCCTGATTTGTGGATAAGTTCAGGAGAATAAAGCCCAACATGACAATGTTTCCTCATTTTGATCAGTAAATAATTCCTGTTCCTCTTCCTTGCCCTTCTTCCCTACAAAGCATATAAAGCTAAAATCATCAGGCAAAATAATATTCCTGTATTACTGTACTAAGAGAGTATAAACTTCCAAGACCTTTTCTTTTTGGTAGAGGAGCATGAATTCTTATGGCTTTTTCAGATAAACTATTACCAAATATTTGTATCTGATAGTTCTTAACCCAAATGTTTTAATGTCTTCATATGGTGAAGATTCTGTTCCAGAGTCTCTCACGGCCTTTTAGGTAAGAGTCTAGTGGAATCTGTTTTGTGGGCTGATTGATTTTCTATTACCCTCAAACCACCACTAATTTCCAAAGATATGAAGGTGACGCCCTCTAGCCCCTGCAGTTCAAATCACTGTCCTACGGCACTACCTATTCACTTTTCTTACTCTTAGGGATAGCCTTGCCTGGAAATAGTATGCTCATGGACTGTGGTGCATGGATCCATGGTAGTCTGTGGAATGCCACTGTTAAAAAGGATCAAGTGTGGTGAAAAAAAATTAGGAAAACGTTTGACTGTTTTGATTGGCAAGTCAACAAAATGCAAGGGAAAATAAGATTTTTCTTGGTTGCTACCTATGAGATTAGCCAAAATTAAAAGAATAACACCCAGTACTACTAAGGGAATGAGCAACCTCATATAATGCTGGTGTATAAGTATTTTTTAAGGAGAATTTGAAAACATATATCACATGCATTAGATATGTGCATGACTTTCTCCATGCCAACCAGTTCAACTATTGAGAGTTTATTCTAAAGAAATTATCAGACAAATGTGCAAAGGTAATTTATATACATATATTTAGATAAATGTTGATGCATATAAATGACATTTCTCAAGATATTGAAATTTTAAAACCAAATAAAATATTCAAACATATGGAAATTGTCACATTATTAGGTTGAGTCATATTGAAATAACCAATATTTGTTAACTTTGATCTAAAAAAAAGGCACTTTCATATATTTCAACATATTTATAGTACATCAAATAGCATACTATGAAACCATTAAAATGTATTTATATCTGTGTATATGTACATAGAAAAAATATATGGATGGCTTTTTACTGAATGTTAATAGTGCTTATCTTTGACTTTTGGATTATACTTAGTTTTTTCCTACTTATATTTTATAATTTCTCTGCAAAGAACAAAGGCAGATATGTACTTTCAAAATAAATAAATAAGGCCAGCATTGAGATAACCAGCTAACAGTTTGCCTATATTAACAATTTCAAGCTCATTTCTAGTAACTAAAAGTTGGGGGTACTTCAAAGTATTTTCTGCTGATGGTGACGTGATAATATGTGTTATTATAGAAAATCATTTCCAGTTATTATATTGGATTTCAGTAATTACTTTTTCAATAAAGAAAGTGAAAACTATTAAAAGCAAAACTGCGAAATAAATTAGCTTTATATCTTACACTCAATTAAACTCTCATAGCTAGAAGGTAATGAATTAAGATAATTTGAGAATAGGAATAAGGGTTTACAAAGGAGAGATATAACACTCTTCTAAAATCCATTAAAATTCTCCAAAAGAAGATCACAGCAAAGTGCGTAGCCCACAAGACACTTCAGAGAAATTGTGGTGTGCATGCAAAGCAGGCAGATATGTAGCTTTCTGACTGAGAAATGTCAGCGGCCCGTGCACAAAGTAACTCAGGCCTGTAAAGTATGGCTTGATGACAATGGATTGAACAGAAAAGTCGAGTTCTCCGCTGCTTTCACAGTTTTAGAGAATAGCAAGATAGTCCTGTTCCTCAAGGCATGTGTTTTCTCGAGGAATACACGTAATACTTGAGCAGCCGTTGACATATAAGCATTTAACTTATTATAAGGATTGAACTTAAACATGGTAACCACTTGCCACTCTCCTGCTTAAAACTGTCCCATGGCTTTGCACTGCATTTGGAAAAAATTAGACTCCTTACTGGAGCCTACAAGGCTTTACATGCTCCAGCCAACGTTGCCCACTGTCATTCACACTGGCTTTCTCTTGTTTCTAGAATGGGCCAAGCTAATTCCTGCCCCATGCCTTTGCACTTGCTGTTTCCTCTGCCCTGAATACTCTTCCCCAGATCTTTGGAGATTCAACCTGAGCTCAGAGGTCACCTCCTCAGAGTTCAACAACCAGCCAAACAAAAATAGACCGCCAAGCCTTTCTCAGTTATTTCCTATCGTTGGAAATGACTTTATGTTTCACAGTAAATATCACCATCAGACACTCCTTTTTATCTGTCTTTGTCCATTAGAATGTAAATTCCAAGAGACAGTAGTAGGTATCCTCTGGTCCTAGCGGAGTGCCTAGCACACAGATAGTCCATATACTGTTGAGTAAATGGCATGATCTACATGGGAATGGTCTGGATCACTGCAATTTGTGGGGTTAGAAGGGCTGAGGGAGCATCTGTGAAAAAGCCCACGGACTTCCCATCCTCTGCAAAGTTCCAGCTAGAGCCGGCACTCTTGAACAAAACGCCTCCCTGCTTTGGTTCTTCTGTTTCTTTGTTTCATTTAACTTTGACAGGAACTAAATTACCAGTATCCGTATCAGGAGGTAACATTGGTTTGTGTTACTTTTTGATACAAACAAACATCTGAAGGTGATGGAATGAACCCCTAAAAGGGGCACTTTCCTACCTGAGAACTATTTCGTTTTTTCAATGATATTTTAAATCAAATTTTACTTTATTCAATGTGGAGTGTAGATATTGTGCTTTTAAATAATTCTCTGAACTTGATTTTATTGCTTTAACTCTTTTCAAAATGCAGCCTACTCCAGTTTCAACAAGCCTCTCCATCTGGGCAGACTTCTCCCTCCTGTTCCCCTCCTTGAAAATCACTAAAATAGAGCAGTGCTTCTCCAACCATTATCCTTCTACTCTTGAGGGTATATAAATACACTTCGAAGAGTCCTTGAAAACTTGTTTCTTTCTAAAACGGTACGATGCACCCAGCTTAAATTTCAGAAACATTGAAGTAAAAAGCTAAGTAAAGGAGGACTTACATTTAAAATGCTAATGACTGTAGAACAAAAGTGCCATCAATCGTGCACACTATAGAGTGAATCAGCTTAACCAGTGTATTTTTCTTTCCTCGTGATACATAGCTGTGACCAGCTTCTCTGTGAAAATCGAAGCTTTACTAGAAAGAACTGTAGAGAGACTGCCCTAGTTCTCCAAATGAGAGCACCTGGGCAGAGGGTATTGGAGTAGACAGAAGGATGACAGAGGTGAAAATGAAGCTGGAGCTCTGTGTGCCCAAGACAAACCATCATTTTAAATCTTGCTTACATGGATCTTGAGTTCAGGAACGTAAAATGGGATTAAAGTCTTCCACCTTTTTATTGCTGTCAGAATCTGAAATTTAGGCTATTCCTCTTTGCAAATTATTTAGCTTGTTTATCGTTTAATGCAACTTTTATAGGTTAGCATGGAAAAACTAGACCCTAAATGTAACAGCCTTAATAAAGCAAGATGGGTTACAAATTTCAAATTCAGCCTACAGATTCTGTGGTTTCTCCTTAGAACGTTCCTCCTTCTAGGATATGCATTGCATTTTATTCCTTGCTAACTCCCAGCACCTTATAAATTGCTTCTAGATAAGATCTTCAGTGTACATTTGTTAAGCACAAGAGTTGATATTTGGGACACAATCTGCTCATAAACTGGGGCCTATGTTTTAGATTTTCTAGTTTAAAGATTTGGTGGTTCAGTGTTAGAATTCTCACCTTTCATGTAGAGATCCAGGTTTGACTCCCAGCCAATGCACTTCATGTGCAGCTACCACTTGTCTGTCAGTGGAGGCTTGCATGTTGTTATGATGCTGAACTTCATAGGTAACACGGTAACAGGCAGAAGGACACCCATGATAGTTGGAAAGACAGCTGTTTCTTGCCTTAGCCCAGGCAGCAACTTGGTAAGGGAATCTTTGGGGCTGGGGGTGGGGGGAGCACGCCCTATTTCCACCAGCTCTGCCAAATGAGCAGCACACTGTCTGTTTTCATTAACTTTATAAAACACACCAAACCAAATACCAAACCCATTGCCACTGAGTTGATTCCAACTCACAGTGATCTTACAGGACAGAGTAGAACTGCCCCATAGGGTTTCCAAGGAGCACCTGGTGGATTCAAACTGCTGACCTGAAGATGGGTGAAGTGTGGGTAAAAAGTTCAGTTACATACTTCATTTAATCTTTCAGTAACTAGGAAGGAGTTCAACTCCATTTTTGCTAGTGGGCTACTAAGTTATCACAAGGAATACAGGGGAAAATAAATAAAGCAAAGATATACGTCCAGAATGGAGAAGACTTCAAAAAGTTTAGAAAGGCAAAAAAAAATTTTATAAAGTGGGGGAGGGTGGAGGGGAGCTTCTCAGCTTCTCATTCATATTGCGGGGGCAGAAGAGAGTAATGAGAATATCTTTCTTTAACAGCTCAGTCTAATTTGGCATGCCATTAGAATTTCTGGCTCAGTTAGCAAATTTCTGGAAAAACTGCTTTGTGTAATTTATTCTAAAATATGACATTTTATAAGTTGTTCTTTGAATGTGCTTGAAACCAACCCAAAATTACTCTCTATTTTCAGTAACAGACAGGTTGTTAAGTGTCTGTGTGGAGCCACTTGAGTGGCCACCTACATACTGTGTTTGTGGATTCGAGGCGAAACCTGGAAGATTTCAGGAATGAAGATGCTTAGAATCCTGCCATTAGAAATGAACTCCTATGGATCAACCTTGTGCTCTCTGAGATAATATTTTTGCATGTAAATATACTTGATACTTGAGAAGGTGATATTAATCAATGATTACTGACATCACATCAGAAGAGGCATTAATCTCTTGAAGTCAATGGAGGGGAATGAGAAGAGAAGGAAGGTAGGTTTAAGAAGAGACAGAAGAAGAAGTTGTCTAAGATCCGGAGAAAGTCACTGAAGAGGCACTGCTGACCTTATAAGCAGGGTGACCCTGAATCAATTACATAACCTCTTTGAAACCTAACTTTTTTTTTATCAGTAAAGTGAGTGACAGATGAGGGAGTCAAAACGGACAGGAAAGAAAGCCGAGACAATGTTGTATTGTCAAGTTGGTCATCACTACAGGCAGTTCTTGACCCTAAGGAAAATTCCAAGAAGCTTTGTATAATGAATCTCAGAATTTCCACATCATCTCCGGACCCCCACTGGTCAAGGATGACCCCCCAGGCAGTAATTCCTCTGTGCCTCCGGGTTGTGCATATACGAATGCTGTTCTGGTTCCCCTGGCATCACTCACCACAGCCTCAGAGAAAGTCCTGGGTGGAAATAGAGAGGGACAAAGAGGAGGCTCAAGAGGGCATGGGGAGACACTACAAGTTTGCCTCTGAAAGTGATTGGTAGACGTCTTCACACTACTGGTGTCTTAGATTCCTTGTGCCACAAGTGGGTGGCTTTAAGGAACATAAATTTATTTTCTCAGATTTCCAGAGGCTAGAAGCCTGAATTCAGGACACTGCCTATAGGTGAAGGCTCTCTCTGTCAGCTCTGGGGGACAATTATTGTCTCTTCCAGCTTTTGTAGCCGTGGTTCCTTGAGGATCTTCACATGGCATATATTTCCCGTTTGTCCCTGTCTATGCTGCTCCTTATTACTCAGAAGTGATCAGGTTTAGGACACACTCTACACTGATATTACCTCATTAACATAACAAAAACTCTACTCCCAGCGGGTACTACATCTACCACTGAAAGGGTTAGGATGCCAACTCATATTTTGGGGAGCACAACTCAGTCCATAACCGTTGGTCACTACGGCAGGGACTACAGTAAGAGGTAGGAGGGAGAATATTTTAAATGGCAAAAATCAGGCACCAAATACATGTATTTTATATTTATGGGTTTAGTTATTTAATATGTTTACTGTCTCTATAAAGTAAGCTCCACACGAGCAGGCAAATTATCTGTTTTAACTCACTCTTGCACCGGTTCTTAGCAGGGCTTCAAATCAGTTCATTTCCAGATATACCGAATCACAACCTACATTTTAACAAGATACCCAGGCAATTCTTATAAGATAGAGGATCTTGTTAAAATGTAAATTCTGATTCAGTGTACCTGGGATGGAAATGCAAATTTTTAGCAAGGGTTTAAACCAGAATGAACCAGTTCGAAGCTCTGGTTCTTAGTCAATATTTGTTGAATAAATGAAGAAAAATAATAAATAATAGTTGCCCTTATATTTTATCTATGAATTAAATAAAAAAATCTTAATCTCTGAAATGCTTATTTTTGTTATTGTTTTGGTGTAATTTTTCACTGGTTTTTAGGTGATTTCTCTTTAAGCACCTTCCTTTTTTTATTAATCCTGTTCTTACAGTTTTAGCTTTAGTACAACTTTATACTCCCAAGAATTGAGTTAAGTATCTTTTAAAATTTTGTTTTACTTTTAGATGCTGTAATTTGTCTTTTATATGACATTATTAAATTTCTTTAAATCTTTACTAGATGAGCTTTTAATTTTAATGATTTTCTTTTTGGATCCTTTTTGTTTCCAATCTGTATTTTAATTTTCCTTGTAAAGGAAATGGCTTATGTTTTTGAATTAGCATATTTTATCAAAGCTGTCTCAACTGATCATTTTATGGACACTAAATGGTAGGAATAAGAGGGAGTTGCTATGAGCTGGAACCGACTTGACGGCTCATAACAACAACATACTACTTCTCTCTTTTTGAGGCCAGAAAGCTGTGGGGAGGTTTCAAACCGAGGTCTTTTGCTCCTCACACTGTGTTCTTTCCACTGCACTAAAATGTGGGTCTTATTGTGTAAATTACTGAAACAAGCTCATCTGAAACCACTGAAATTATTCTCAAGAAAAGCTGGATTATATTAGCATATATTTTAAGGATAGAATAAACATAAAACGTTACTATAGCCCCTACCTGGCATAGTGGTTAACTGTTATGGCTGCTAACCAAAAGGTTGGCAGTTTGAATCCACCAGCCAACCCTTGGAAACCCTATGGGACAGTTCTACTGTGTCCTGTGAGGTTGCTATGAGTTGGAATTGACTCCAAGGCAATGGGTTTGGTTTGTTTGTTTATAGCCACTACCTACTTCGTTACTTACTTTGCATAATCTGTTTACCACGGCTCTGAATGCTTTAAATTTTTAACAGTGACAATAAACTCTAAAGGGAAGTTAAACCAAAAAACCAAACCTCTTGCCCTGAGGTATATTCTGACTCATAGCGAACCTATAGAACAGAGTAGAACTGTCCCATAGGGTTTCCAAGGAGCAGCTGGTGGATTTGAACTCTTAACCTTTTCATTAGCAGCAAGCTCTTAACCACTTGCCCACCAGGGCTCCACTCAAAGGGAAGTTAAACTGGTCTTAACAACAACTACACTGACCGTTTGGTTTTCACATCCCCACAGAAGCATTCAGTATATCTCTTATTTTTCTCTCCTACTCAGATGGGTCACAGCAAATTCAGTAAGCCCAATATTCTACTTCTATGGACTTCCCTCTCTCTCTTTCATTGACTTTTTGCTAGAGAGGCAGATGTAAATATAATATAAATATTATAGTTTGTGGCATGGTTTATAAAATTATACATATATATTTTCTACGAAATATATATAATATTATGCAAAATATATACTATATAATTTATATATATTATAATATAATTATATGTCATATATTAATATGTATTATATATGCAATATAATATTATAATATAATAATGTATGTATAATTATATATACATATCTCATAGACCTCATTCAAATGAAAACTCAGTCACATTATGCAGATGACACAACCTTGCTTGCTGAAAGTGAAGAGGACTTGAAGCATTTACTGATGATCAAAGACTATGGCCTTCAGTATGGATTCGATTGCAACATAAAGAAAACAAAAATCATCACAACTGGACCAATAAGCAACATCATGATAAACAGAGAAAATATTGAAGTTGTTAAGGATTTCATTTTACTTGCATCCACAATCAACACCCATGGAAGCAGCAGTCAAGAAATCAAAGGACGCATTGCATTGGGGAAATCTGCTGCAAAAGACCTCTTTAAACTGTTGAAAAGCAAAGATGTCACCTTGAAGACTAAGGAGTGCCTGACCCAAGCCATTGTGTTTTCAATTGTCTCATATACATACAAAGGTTGGACAATGAATAAGGAAGACTGAAGAAGAACTGACACCTTTGAATTGTGATGGTGGCAAAGAATACTAAATATACCATGGACTGCCAACAGAATGAACAAATCTGTCTTGGAAAAAGTAAAATCAGAATGCTCCTTAGAAGCAAGGATGATGAGACTTCAAGTCACATACTTTGGACATGTTATAAGGAGGGATCAGTCCATGGAGAAGGGCATTATACTTGGTAAAGTTGAGGGTCAGCGAAAAAGAGGAAAACCCTCAACAAGATGCATTGACACAGTGGCCGCAACAATGGGCTCAAGTGTAACAACAATTATGAGGATGGTACAGGATGGGGCAGTGTTTCATTCTGTTGTACATAGGATCACTACAACTTGGAACCATCTCGATGGCACCTAAGAATAACAACTGTAATTCTTTTGATTAGTATGAAAATTCAATGGAAAAACATATGTTTAACTGGACTTAAAAAAACCCATTTGGAGCAAGGGAGAATGAAGAGAAAAGCATACAAGGAAAAGATTACTCCAAAGGACTAATGGACCACAGCTACCACAGCCTCCACCACATTGAGTCCAGTAAAGCTAGATGGTGCCCAGCTACCCCACTGACTGCTCTGACCGGGACCACAACAGAGGGTCCTGGACAGAGCTGGAGAAGGATGTAGAACAAAATTCTAACTCACAAAAAAAGACCAGATTTACTGGCCTGACAGACTGGAGAAACCCCGAGAGTATGGTCCCCGGACACCATTTTAGCTCAGTGGTGAAGTCACTCCTGAGGTTTACCGTTCAGCCAGGGATTGGACAGCCCCGTAAAACAAAATGGGACTAATGAGGCACAGCAGTCCAGGGACAAGGACTAGAAAGCAGGAAGGGACAAGAAAGCTAGTGATAGGGAACCCAAAGTTGAGAAGGGACAGTGTTGACATGTTGTGGGGTTTTTAACCATTGTCATAGGGCAATATGTGTACTGTTTAATGAGAAACTATTTGTTCTGTAAATCTTCATCTAAGTCACAAAGAAAAAAAAGAATTATCTATGTGAGATCAAATTGATAATAGCAACTCAAAAGGTTTGATGGGAAGCTTAGGGGGCACTGAGTTGAAGATAATGGTGATGGAATAATTTGGAAAAGGATAGTGAGAATAGCAGCACAACTGGAAGAATGTTATCAATGTCACTGAATTGTACATGTAGAAACATTTGAAATGCTGTAACTTTGGCTATGTATATTTTCATTAAAAACAGAAAAGGTCCTCCAACGTTGAGAAGGGAGAGTGTTGACATGTCGTGAGATTGTTAACCAATGTCGTAAATATGTGTACTGACTGTTTAATGAGAAGCTATTTGTTCTGTAAACCTTCATCTAAAGTACAATTAAAAAAAAAAAAAACTGAAACAAACAAAAAATAAAAATTTGACTTTGAGTCGATTCTGACTCATAGAGACCCTATAAGACAGAGTAGAGCTACCCCACAGGGTTTCCTAGGCTGCAATATTTATGGAAGCAGACTGCCACATTTTTCTTCTGAAGAGCACTTGGTGGATTAGAACTGCTAATGTCTTGGTTACCAGTTGAGCCTTTAATGACTGCATCACCAGGACTCATACTTAGGTGTATTTTTCCTCCATCCTTTGTTCTCGAAAGAACACATATGTGAGAACACATATGTGAGATAAAAGACAGCAAGAAACTCCAAAAGCCTTCCCTCCATTAAAGCAACAAAACATCTGGCAGTATCAGAAACAGATTTTTCAGAACTCTGAAATCAAACCAAAAGGAGGTGGAAGCAATCCAGGCAGCATTTACTAAAAGAAAAAAAGAGTCTTGGTAAGACGTGCTAACTTTGTGGTATCTATGACTCAGAACTGACTAGACAGCAATGGATTTGGTTTTTTTGGTTTAGAGTTAACTTACCCTAGACCCACCCCCCGTTCACCAAATCAACAGTAGCCTTGGAAATAACATCCTGTATTCCCGGTACTCGTGCCTGACGAAGTAGAAAGGCCCTCATTTGCAAAGAATTCTTATTTGTTCTGTGTAGTAACTCCCTAGAAGATTTGCTCAAAACCCTTGTCTTTATCTTGCCTAATTGGAAACTTGCCTAGTTCTAAAGCCTCTACCTCAAAAGGTGTTATTGAAAACATTTATAGGCAATTGTTCTAGTCTCTGTTGCCTGACATAATGGATAACTTGTTAGAGCAAACAATAAAGAAACCAACAAGCTTGAGAGGAAAGGCTGGAGAATGAGATGCTTTGGGGAATAAAGGCTTTGAAAAACATCATCATATTCCTAGGAATCTAGAATTGTGGGCCCAGGACTGTGCACATACTCAGGAAAGGCCTGAGAAGGCCCTAAGCTCTCACCTCTGGCTGACCATCAGGCTCTTTGCAACCAGGAAGCGAAGGCTAAGGCAGAGTTGTAAACTGCCTGGCTGAGTGTTGAAGGCATACCCCAACATGCACACAAAATCCCTCGGCAAAGAGTGGGAGGTTTATCGGTTTCAGGAGTTTAAGGAAATCTCTGTCTAATCATTAGCTGAACACTAAGCTAGTGGAGCAGATACTTCAGGGGCCACACATGGCAAACACACAGACTTTAAAAAATTAGTTTGAAAAGCTCAGTAGACAAAGAAGCAACAATTACTACTACAAGCAGTAACAACAAACCCTAATTGTATAAAATTTTTAAAAATGAGTATAAGGAGAGACAAATGCAACTTTCTTCTCCCTTTAAGTAGTTGAGCAAGAAATTACTCTGTAGTTCTGAGTTAACTCAGTGGAAAAACAGACGTATTTCGATGAGGATGCTCCCATTATGACATATTTACTTATATAGTCCTTGTCTCCTTTTTCTATGTAGGGTATTCTTTCTACTGGAGTTGCAGTGGGGTTCCTCCACTGGGATTTTTCTTCATAGCGTGTTGAGCTCTGCTGGTATAAGCACACCTCTTGATAGGAAAACAATATGTACTTCTGTATCTTTGCTTCTAAACTATCAATGAATATTTTCATGTCTGCACCTTGTTAACAACTAGTGTGCGTATTTGTACCCCTTTGCAAAAAAATAAATTTACAAAGGTGTAAATAAATATTAAGCCATAAATTCCACCATTTATGGATAATCACTGGGTGACATTTTTTAACAGGATAATTAATTCATTTGGAAATGTTCAAGTATTTGGAGATTCACAGCTAAAACAACTATCCTCTGTGAGCTTTTCCAACCTTCTCTATGGAAAATTTGAGAAAAGTGATATGACCACAGGAGAATTTAGAAAAGCAGGACATTTTGCCTCTTAACTCTATGTGTAGAGGGATTTTACTGTTTAAACTAAAGTTTATTTATACTGTTATGTCCTCTCTGTAAAAAGGTTGTTTTGCATTTTTTCATTTATAATAATTCATTTATTATTCATTCATTATGACCATTTTATTCAACTTCTTTGTTTTCATAACTAACATGTAAATAGAACTTTTTGAGATTCTAAGTAGTAACAACAAAAAGAAATGTAACACATATCCCTTGCATTTGGGCACTTATATCTTTGTAGGAGAGATAGGACAAGAACATGCAAATTAAAGGTCTCCTTCACCTTTCTATTCATTATAATTGACAAATGACACTCAACAGAAAAATCTTCCCAATAAGATTGTAATGTGCTTGACTTAAATATTGTCTCTTATATCCATCTTCATCGTGTGCCTAATTCTCATTTATAATAGCTTGAAATGAGGATTTATTAAAGTAATTTAACTAGGTAGCCTACTAATTGAAAAGTTCTTCTCTATGTCAATACATCAACTAGTCAGTTCTGTAAACAGTTATAATGTCTTTCTTGAATACAGTTTAATAAAATTTCAAATAATAATGACTTTCAAATACCAAAGCATCTTTCATGAGGAATGTAAGTCTAAATAAATGGATTCATATTTTAATGCACGAGAGTGCCCTCAGGTTTGTTATAGTGACATTATTTGAACCCTGAAAATTAAAAATATATTTATTGTTAACAACTAAAGTTTGTCTTAATAAGTAAACATATTGTCATTTAGTATACCTTGATCCTGAATTCCTTCCAGCACCCAAAGGCATTAAAATAATGATTCAAATTGTTGATATTAGACTTTCACTTAAGTTGATGTTTACTTTGACTGATTATAAGTCACTTAGATTCTCCAAGGAACATACAGGCTACATGTGAAGGGGATCCCATGGAAAAAAATAAAGTAATGATAATTTGTCACTTGCCTGTTTCCTCAAAACCAAGCTAGAGTAATGGTTGATGGAGTTACATAACAAACATTATCTTACATGATCACAACAGTTTCATCTGCATTATCCCTCTTGATCCTCCTCACAATAATCCTGTGAGTTAGGCAAGGCAGATCTTCCTCACTTTCTCTTTTTCTCATGTTATCCTTATGAGAAAGCAGTTTTGGAACTCTTAGTAACCAGATGTTTTTGTTATCTAGTGCTGGTATAACCAAAATATCACAAAAGGGATGCTTTAATAATTTTAAGGCATTTAGGCTGCTGGCTATAGGGAAGAGCCTTTTCTCTCTGTTGGCTCTGGAGGAAGATCCTTGTCTCTTTTCAGCTTCTCTTCCTTGGTTCCTCGGCAGTCTTCAGGTGGCATGGCATCTGTCTACACCTATCTTCCTCCATCTGTGCTTGCTTGCTTGCTTCCGTGCCTGATCTGCTCTTTTATATCTCAAAAAGTGATTGGCTTAAGACACACTCTACACAGATAGGACTTCATTAGCATAACTGGGAAATCCCTATTTCCAAATGGGTTATCATCCGTAGATATAAGGGTGAGCATAATTTTGGGGGGATGTAATTCAATCTGTGGTCACAGAAATGTGAATGGCTAAACCTCAATTGATGAAATAACACTACTGGAGCATGTCAGAGTGCCATCATATAGTTTTGGTGTGGTTCTGGGCATTGCTAATGCCAAACATGGTAAGGAAATGTTATTTCAGTCAGGGAATGTTATCAACAGGCCATGGAGTCAAGGGGTACATAAGGTCAAGTTAAGCTTATGTTGGAGTATAAAGAAGACCCAAGAGTGAACTGGGAGTCCCTGGGTGGTGCAAATGGTTAACATGCTTAGCTGCTAACTGGAAGGTTGATGTTTCGAGGCCACTCAGAGGCACCTCAGAAGAAAGAACTGGTGTTCTACTTCCAAAAAATCAGCCATTGAAAACCTTATGGAACACAATTCTATTCTGACACACATGGATTTGCCATGAGTTAGAATGGACTCGGTGGCAATGGGGGCTGAGGATATTTAGTTTATTTAATTATCTCACTATATCTCAGACATATACAGAATGGACATTATTGTTCACACTTTAAAGGTACTGAAACCAAAATTCCCAGAATGTTATGTAACTAATAAAAGACAGGAGAAATTAAAATTCAGATCTTTAGATTATTGACCCCAAAGTCCATGCTTTACCCACTACCATATAATTATTCAAACAGAACCTTTCACGAAATTGTGGTGGTGTGTGAGTCTACTTAAAGCGCACAGATCTCTTTGGGTATGTCACTTCAGAGGAGTTATTATAAAACTCTTGGCACTTCAGCTCAAAGGATTTCCCTTTATTGATGTCATTACCCTATAGCCAGGGCATTAAACTGCATTTAAGAGATGTAAATAGTCATTTAAATATTTATTGCTCTTGGCTTCATATTTATTACTGTTAGTAGCTTGAGATGAGGATTTAAACACAATTTTACATTTATTTCTCAAGCTCTGTCATAAAGGGTTTCAGGATAAGGCATTCAGCATTTCTGAAATGACTGCTGCTTCCCAGCCCATTTCATCCGGTTAGACTCCTTTCTTTACTTCTGTCGATGATTCTAACAAGCAACTTAATATGAGAGAATGAAATGGGACAGTTTCCAGCTTTTCCAAACTTTTTCTAGAAGAAGTATAAATTGGTAGAAACAATATTTTCAAATGCAATACCAGAAGAAAAAAAAAGTCTCTGTAAAACCTCTTCAGACAGAGGTATGTGTTGGTAACTTGTTTCTAAAGATCATGGCTTGTAGGAGGCAAAACCCCATGGGAGGTCCAAGGGGTGTTGGAGCAGGAAGGGAGGCAGCTATTTCTAGCACATGACAGACAGCATTGTCTAGGGCATAGATTTATAGAGGCTGAACATGACTTGTTGGTCTTCTCCTTCTCTTCTACTTCTAAGGCTCATTAATAAGAATAGAATACTGTAATCAACAATACAACCATTCTCAGAAAGTATGTTCCCTTTGCTTCTGAGGAAAGGACAGTCTTAATACTTGCTCTGCTGTCATTTACTTTATTTGGTAAACAAACATTTTTGATCATTTCCTGTGTACCAGGTAATGATTAAGACACAAAGAATGCAGTCATTGATGTATGGGTAAACTGCAACTCTGCGGGGGAAGGTTCTGACTTGCAGCGTTTGCCAATTTCCACGGTGTAAAACTTCCTCAACTGATGATTTCAAGCTCCTAAAGTTTTAACAAATGGTTCACAAAATTTATGTATATTTAACAATCAGCTTTCCCAAGCCTATACAAGCCAACTCCATGCGTTTATTCAGACTCAGGGCCAACTCCCAAGGAGCTCATGGCTCAGTAAGAAAGATAAAAATCCAAAAAACCAAACTCATTGCTGTAGAGTCGATTCTGACTCATAGTGACTCTATAGGACAGAATAGAACTACCCCATAGGATTTCTAGGCTGAAATCTTTATGGGACCAGACCACCAAGTTTTTTCCCCACAGAGTAGCTGGTGGGTTCGTACTACCAACCTTTCTATTAGCAGCCAAGCTCTTAACCACTGAGCCACCAGGAAGATAGCTGCTGTTTAGTCGATTCCGACTGATACTGACTCTATAGGACAGAGTAGAACTGCCCCATAGGGTTTCCAAGGCTGTAATCTTTATGGTAGCAGACGGCCACAACTTTCTCCTGCATATATCTAATATTTAGTAATAATTGCTGTACTAGAAACAGAGAAGTCATAAGAGAAAAAATAATCAATTATTTGGTGGATGAAAGATGGGAAAGATTTCTTTGACAAGACACTTGAAGCTCTGGAACTTTAAGGATGAGTGTAATTTTGTTGTTGTTGCGATATTACTCCTCCATATAAACAGTAAACGTTGTCCATTTTTCATTTCTATTTTTTGTAATGAGCCTTAGAAACAGAAGAGAAGGAGAAGGTCAGCAAGTCATTCAAGTAGAGGGAATGGTGTGTTCCAAGGTATGGATGTGTGACATGCCATGGAATGTTTGTTTACCATGGTGTAAGGACAGGAGCTATCAAAAAGTAGAGGTAGACAGGCATCACATCATGGAAGACTTTTTTTTTTTTTTTTTTTTAATTATTTTTAATTGTACTTTAAATGAGGGTTTACAGAACAAATAGTTTCTCATTAAACAGTCAGTACACATATTGTTTTATGACATTGGTTAACAACCCCATGACATGTCAACACTCTCTCTTTTCGACCTTGGAGGACCTTTTTTTTTTTTGGTGAAAATCTACACAGTCAAAGACATACCATTTCAAAAATTTCTACATGTACAGTTCAGTGACATCAATTACATTCTTCCAGTTGTGCTGCTATTCTCACCATCCTTTTCCAAATTATTCCATCACCATTATCTTCAACTCACTGCCCCCTAGGCTTCCCATAAAACCTTTGAGTTGTTGTTGTCAATTTGATCCTACATAGATAATTCTTTTTCTTTTGTTGTTTTTTGTAGTTTAAATGAAGATTTACAGAACAAATAGTTTCTCATTAAACTGTTAATACACATATTGCCCTGTGACAATGGTTAACAACCCCATGACATGTCAACACTGTCCCTTGTCAACTTTGGGTTCCCTATCACTAGCTTTCATGTCCCCTCCTGCCTTCTAGTCCTTGTCCCTGGACTGCTGTGCCTCATTAGTCCCATTTTGTTTTATGGGGCTGTCCAATCTCTGGCTGAACGGTAAACCTCAGGAGTGATTTCACCACTGAGCTAAAATGGTGTCCGGGGACCATACTCTTGGGGTTTCTCCAGTCTGTCAGGCCAGTAAATCTGGTCTTTTTTTGTGAGTTAGAATTTTCTTCTACATCCTTCCCCAGCTCTGTCTGGGACCCTCTGTTGTGGTCCCAGTCAGAGCAGTCAGTGGTGGTAGCTGGGCACCATCTAGCTGTACTGAACTCAGTCTGGTGGAGGCCTTGGTAGCTGTGGTCCATTAGTCCTTTGGAGTAATCTTTTCCTTGTATCCTTTTCTCTTCATTTTACCTTGCTCCCGAAGGGGTGAGACCAGTGGAGTCTCTTACATGGCTCCTCACAGGTTTTTAAGACCCCAGATGCTACTCACTAAGTTAGAATGTAGAACATTGTCTTTATAAACTGTGTCATGCCGATTGAACTAGAGGTTCCCTGAGACCATGGTCCACATAGCCCTCTGCCCAGCAATTCAGTCCCTCAGGGAGTTTGGATGTGTCTATGGAGCTTCCATGACCTTTCCTTGTAGAAGTTGTGCTGGTTTCCCTCATGGAAGACTTCGTTGTGCTTTCTCTAGTTGTCTAGTTGTTCCCTTAATTAGACAAGCTCTATGACCTTCAAGATGTATCTATGTCTAATTTTATTTCTAAGACTTTGTCTAACTATCTACAGTAAAACTTGTGAAAGCTGGGATCTGTGCAATGCAGAAATCTGTCAGATAAGGAAAATTCAAATATTTTCCACTAAAAGAAGCAATAGAAAAGTGGTAAGACTCCACCCTGTCCAAGGTGGAAAACTTGTGAGACCCTGAAAACAATTCAGTCCTATAGAGGTCAGGCTCTCACGAGTTTCACTGTATGTCTGTGTTTTTGTTGTTGTCAGCTACCACTGGACTGACTCCAGCTTACGGCAACCTTCTGTACAACGAAATGAAACATTGTCTGGTCCTGAATCATCCTCACAATTGCCAGCATGTTTGAGTCCATCATTGCAGCTATTGTCCCATCTCATCTCACCTAGGGTCTCCCATAGCCTCGTTGCTCTCCTACTTCAACAAACATGATGTCCTCCTTTAGCAATTGATCCCTCCTGGTGACTTGTCCAAAGAAAGTGAGTCAAACAGTGTTCTGTTGCGGTCCATTTGCAGTGGTCTCACTAGGGTTGGTGTCGCTCAGTGTGGTAACTCGTTGTGTAACTCCTCCCCCCACCCGTGGATCACACAGACCATACAGAATCCTTAGTAATGTTTATTATCTTTTAATCATAGAATAACATGTGATAAGTATAGTTGTAAATTGCTTGAATGTAATATTTCTTAGATTATATGAACACCGATAAGAAAATAGTTTTGTAAAACGTTTCTACATTGAATTACATTATTAGTTAACAACATTACTAGTAACAGAATAGATGCTTTTTAAAAATTTTTCTCCTTTTCCTTTAATTACTACCTCATTCTCAAAAAAAAATTGATATAGTTTCACAAATACTAATTATCTCAGTATTGTGGCTAAAACACCAGAAAATTTGACAAAATCAGTGACTATAAAAACACCGGCAGCAAGGAAAATAATATCGCATGCTTGTAGTGTGGGCAGAAGCATCATTATAATTGTATACTCATGACAGCTCTAACTGGAGTTCATTAGAAGGTTCAAAACTAAATTAGCATAGAGTTTTAGCATTGTAAGTATATTGATACATGTAAGGTGGGCGTACAAAAAATATTTTTGTAATTATAACTAACTACAGGGATATGTTTATAAAAAATAATATATTTCAGCTGAAACACTGCACAAAAATTTTATGGACAGTCATTTTGGTGTCATCCCCTCTGACAGTGTCACCCGGTGTGGTCTGCACCACCTACGCCCCACCCAGTGATGCAACTGTCCATGGGTTTTTATTGGCTAATTTTCAGAAGTAGATCACTAGGCCTTTCTTCCTAGTCTCTCTTAAATCTGAAAACTCCACTTAATCCTGTCCATCATGGGTATCGGTATTGAAATACTGATGGCACTGCTTCCAGCATTGCAAAGACATGTAAGCCACCACAGTATGACGAATTGACAGACGGGTGGTGGAGCTTTGTCTATAACCAAAATTGACCCACTGCCATTAAGTTGATTCTGACTCACAGCAACTCTATAGGACAGAGTAGCAGTGCCACATAGGGTTTCCAAGGCTGTAAATCTTTACCGAAGCAGACTGACACATCTTTTTCCCCTGGAGCAGCCGGTGGTTTCAAACTGCTGACCTTTGGGTTAGCAGTCAAGCACTTTAACCACTGCACCATCTTAAAAACGTCGGTTTCCCATCATGCTTTCAAACCTCATCTCATTACCACCTCCTCTGGGAAGACATCCCTAATGCCTCCCCGCACTGTTCCCATTTTCTCCTGCTTCTTGAATCTAATCACAGTGAACTTGCTTCACCTCTGGGTCATTCTCATGCGCCTTTTTGCATTTATTACCTTGATTAAAAATTTATTTGTTTATATGTCTCTTTCTCACCCAAAGTGGTAGTTCCTTGAGGGCCAAGATGGCCTCTTACTATTTGTATTGCTAGAGCCTAAAACAATGTATAATAAATTGGAGGTACCCATCTAATATTTCTGTACTGTGTTCAATTATAGAGATGCATCTAGACTGTACTTTAAAAGCTTGAACAGAGCATTCGAATTCTAATTGTTGGAAACGTGAATAGCCTCTGTTTTTTAGCTTCACCTTTCTAATTACTGCAGCCAAATACTCAGAGGGAATGAGTGCTAATAAGAGTTTATCCTAACATTGCTTAGAGAATGAAAACTTACTCGGCCTCTTTAGCTTGCTAGAACTTTCCTTCAGGTGGAAATCCACCCAGTTTAAGCACAGCTCATACAAGATTTCACAGAGGCTGATAAGAACAAGAGGGATTGTCATGATGCCTAGAAGTGGGAAATGCTGATCCTTGAATTGCTGTGTGTGGCCCTAGGGCATTTTTAAACTTGATACCTACACGAGTCTACCTCCACCAGTTACACAAACTAGAAACTTCCTTTTAAAATCAGTGGATTTCAGGGTTGGAAACGAGTTTTAGATATCTACATTGGCAGATCTCAACTTGAGCAATGTATTGGCTTAAGGTCTAGAGATAGACTCTCCTGGGATATGCCACTTACTACTAATCTTTCCTTGGACAAATTTAGTTGCTGTATGTATAAAATTGTGATAATAATAGTAACTAAGTTATAGAGTTATTGTGAGGATTAAATTAGATAATGCATGACTAATTACATCTCTATCCATGCTTTTATTGCATCATAGTATCATGTGGAGTCAAAGGTCAGTATTAGGGACCAGATTGACTGAGTTCATATTCCTCTGCCACTT
Organism: Dugong dugon; assembly: GCA_030035585.1. Taxonomy (NCBI): domain Eukaryota; kingdom Metazoa; phylum Chordata; class Mammalia; order Sirenia; family Dugongidae; genus Dugong; species Dugong dugon. Next base: position 88,137,615 of record CM057461.1, read on the forward strand.
ACTCATTGCGTCATTATATAAGCCATTGGATCTTACCCTGGTGGCATAGTGGTTTAGAGCTATGGTTGCTAACCAAAAAAGGTTGGCAGTTCGAATCCACCAGGCACCCCCTGGAAACCCTACAGGGCAGTTCTACTCTGTTCTATAGGGTCGCTATGAGTCAGAATTGACTCGATAGCAACTGGTTTGGTTTTTTTATCCTTAAAATGGGAGTAATAATAATTACCACAAAGGATTGTGGAGTGAATTAAATTATCTGACAGAAAGAGTTTAAAATAGGATCTGGCCCATAATTTTTGAAGAGATAAAGTTGAAAGAATATTCTTATGCTGTGTCTGGAGTGATTTTATTTTTTCTTACAGCATACATTATTACTATAATCATGACAAATACGGTCATTTCAGCTTCACAGTTAACTTCTGAATGATGATACGATCATAACGTTAAAGCAATACTCAACTTTTGTAAAAGTTTCTTCAATTTTCTTCCAAAATTCTTTAGCTAGTGTTTTGTTTTCCTTAAAATTCTATAACACAGTACAGTCATGTACCACATAAAGTCTGTGGCATATATGTCTGTGGTCCCCAGGTTACACACGTTCGATTTACGTACAACTTGTAGTTACGAACCACCCCCCATAAAGCCTATTATATTAAAAATTCGAGGTACATACAATGGTAATAACAAAGGGAGCTACTTTGCCCCATGCCTCAAAACGTTCTTGTTATCATTACTGTGCTATTATGTTAAAGATGTTTTAATGTATCTGGAAGTTTTCTTTAACGTTTTTTATGCATAGGAGGGTACACTATATACTATATACTAAGACAAACATTTGACTGACTAACGTTAGATACAAACCGTACCTAACTTTTAATTTATGTACAAAGTCTGCTTAAAGACAGAATTAGGAACAGAACTCATTCATAATCTGGGGGCTGCTTGTATATAATGTGGTGTTTGCACAATGTTCAAATCACATAATGTCATATTTCACAGAACATTTTGTGGACATTGGGAGACACGTGACTGTACTCCAAAAACTCTAGCCTCTTTATTCTATTTTTTTTTATCTAACAGACAAACCTACCTTAAGGTTCGTTTCTTTTCTCTTTTCCTGTCAGAGGTCCAAATATGTTGATCTTTAACAAACAAGTAACCAAAACCAAGACCAAAGGCTCCCCTTACTGTTAAGAATAGGTTGGTTACGGAATGCATGTGTGGGTGCGTGCTGTGAAGAGCTGTGCTCGCCTAAAACTTGCTCATACTCACAGTAGAGTGTCAATTTTACCATACGTGTCTCTCCATTACTATAAAGTATGAGTTCCTTGAGGACAGGAATTCTACTTATTTATCTCTGGGTCCCCAGCTCTTGTCACAGAATATGACTCACAGCGGGTGTATTGAATAAATGAATATACGTACTTTATCTTTCTTAGTCATTGAGTTACTTGTGTTCACTTCCTATTTTATGGTTTCTTTCCACTAACAGATGACTATTTAAAGTGTAAGCAATACAGAATAGGGATTGTGTCTATATAAATCACTCTATGAGCTGATTGCTTATGGGTTTCAGTATATTTTAGCTCTAGGCTTTTGCAGTGATTTTCAAGGGATCTTAATAAGTTCAGCTTCCTAAAGTCACATCTTGAGTCTGCATTGTTCTTCATGGGAATTCAAAGGCCTGAGAAATGTGTTAAGAATGAAAGTGCTTGCTTTGGTTTCCAAGTATACCTCCAAAGATAAAGGAAATTAATTGAAGTACTTACTATGCTTTGCTCCTTTGGGGTGACGGTGTGAAAAGAACTAATGTTTATTAGTTCTGCATTATGTGTAAAGCTCATTACATATACTCATTTAAAAAAAAAATCAGGTTTCTTGAGTTATAATCTAAATAAAGTAAGTCCTTGATGAGTTTTGACAAGTATGCAGAGTTGTGCAACCATCACCGTAACTGAGACAGACAACAAATCTGTCATCCCCAGAATTTCCCTTGTGCCGCTTTCTACACAATCCACTATCCCCTCTGCCAGCTTCCGGCAAACCCTGATCTGATTTCTACCTAATTATTTGCCTTTTCTAGAATGTCATATAAATTGGATCATATAGTATGTAGCCTTTTTGTCTGGCTTCTCTTGCCATATATTCTAATTGTCACTAAACTCCATGAAATAGGTGTTGTTTTTCTGACTTTATAGACTAGAAAATGGAGGCTTAGATAGTTCAAGAAACTTATCCTCTCTAAGTCACATCTTGATCCCAGGAATTTCTAAACTATGATAGGCCAAAAAAGGCAACACTTTTTGGAAGATGTTAATCAAATCACATTATTTAGGAATTGTCTCACGTCCACCTAATGGTGGCATGGTGGCACGTAAATGGAAAGGGCGGCTGGGTCAGATGCACCTGGTTGCAGCACCTTAGAAAGTAGCTTAATAAGTGCTAAAATAATTTACCAATGAAAGAAATCAATCGTTAGCCACCATAAGATGGTCAGAAGGCTCTAATTAACACTGTCTATTAAAATTAGATTGAGTCAATACACTATGGCTTGCTTTGGTTGAAAGTAAGGTAAGAAAAGGCACATTGAGATATGGAAAACTAATCCACATAGGACAATGTTTATGGAGAAACTTCCCATGCTGTGAATGAGGATGACATATTTGCTTACCAAGCATGGTATGTGCATCTTTGTCTGATAAAGGCCTGACTAAATCAAGTGCACACGTATTTTTTAAAGAGAATAGAGGAGACAGAGATTTGAGGCAACATACTATAAAAAATAATTTAATGTGCCTTTACTCTCAGAGGGAAACCCTGATGGCATAGTGGTTAAGAGGTTGGCTGCTAACAAAAAGGTCAGCAGTTCGAATCCACCAGCTGCTCCTTGGAAACCCTATGGGTCAGTTCTACTCTGACCTATAGGGTTGCTATGAATTGGAATTGACTCGAAGGCAACAGGTTTGCTTTGGTTTTGGTTCTTACACTAAAGATAATTTGACATCCCAGCAAAGGCTATTAGGGTCATCTTGATATAACATAAGAATTCAGGAGAAAAAAAAATCCTCCCAAGAAACATTATTTAGACTCTAGAATGAATGATTTTCTTCAATAGTTAACGCTACTTGATATCTATTATTAACCCTGTTGTGCTGTGCTGAGGTGGAGGGGTGTTGCAAGAAGAAATCTGCTTCCTTGGAAAAAATCACAAGTATTTATTAAGTTCTTCCCATATGCCCAGACCATGATACATACATTGTCTCTTAAAAGTCAGAAATTGTAGTATTTTCTGACCCTTAAATCAGATCAGATTATGCATAACTGTGGAAATGTGTAATTCTTCTAAGTGTTCGGAGGATTGAAAATCACATGTTCTACTTTCCCATTTAGTGCACGTCAACTGGCATTAAACAAGCAGGTTTCCACCTTCCACCCCCTACCCCCCCCCCCCGCCCGCTGCTAGGATGCGGTTTCTTTTTCTGTATTGACATATGGATGCTGTCACTGAAAAAAGGAGATCCTTTCAGAAATAATTACCCCTTTTCTATACTCAAGCTCTAGCTTCCACAAAATTTATTGCCTTCTATGAGGAGCCACTACACATTCTCTTTGTCTTTATCAAGTCATTTGTTCTGATGGGGATGGACTCTCTGAGGTGACTCTGGCTGCTGAGTCAGGAAGCAGCTGATGAACCTGACATGAGAAATGGTGATGTATACTCAGGTGGCTTAGCTGTGAGGACCAGTGCCAGAGGGGAAGAATTGACTTTTGAGGAGTGACTGATAATCAGGCTTATGTCCTGCACAACCAATAGCTTAACTGAAACAAGTTCAGGATGTAGCAAGTTGTCAGCTTCCTCTTGGTTAACACACGGGATGTTTGGAGCCAGTTCTCTGACAGAAGTTCAAGAGTTCAATTTTCCTTCATTATTGCGGCTCACGGAATTTTTTCTCAACGTAAGTCTAAATAAATTAGCACCGAAGAATGACACTTACTGGCCATAATCACAGCAGAGTGGGTAAGTGTTTTGCCTACGCATAAATTAAACATAACACTGATATTCAAAGTTCTTTAGTGTATCTGACCCTAAAACATCTTCCATCATTGCGACTATATTTTTTCATTTGATTTTATAACTATCTATTTCTTGCTAAAGCCTATCAAGGAGACAAAGCTGAGAAATAACTTTTTTTCCCCCTGAATTTTTGAATATGTGAGTAGTTCCAGGAAATCCTGATTATTCTCTTTGGAGAAGTGACCTACAGATGAAAGAAAAACAGTAAAAATTCTATAAGCAGGACTCAGGCTGTATAAAAGACTTCAGAGCTGAAGAATGGCATTGTTATTCAAGGCCAATCTTATGCCTTGTGAACAAGATGTTTCTGTCTTTATAATCCATGTTCCCCCTTCCTCGTTTTATAAAGTTGCAAGTATTATGCTTTCCTTTAGCACTCATTTGCTATTTAAATATAAATTAAACTCCTTTAAGTGGGATTACTGAATCAAAGGGAAAAGTCTCAGTTTTACCTCCCTTTTTTTGAGTGAGGCCCTCAGTTTCACTTCCCATTTCATAGCTTTTTGAAAGAAATGCCACAAAGTAAACTGAGATTTCTTAATTGCTTACCATTTAATTTTTAAATTTTAGTTAACTGTTGTTTAGAGTTTATCGAGGTTATTGGAGAATACCCTTTTTCTTTTGAAAGCTTAGAAATACAGAAAAATATATGTTTAACTGGTTCAGGATTTTTTTTGACTAGTGGGAAGATCTTTCAGATCATCTCATCTGCCATATTTCCAGAAACAGACATCCTTGGCTTCATCTCTCATATTTTTTATGGTCACCCCTTAGCAGTGCCTCATTATTCACATAATGGTGGCTTAATGAATGAATGAACAAAGAATAAACAGATTAATGAAAATTAGTAGATAAATGACTCAACTGATAAACGCTTTGGAATGCTTCAGGATCATATTTAGACAGCCTTTGTTCAGAAAATTCCCATAAAAAAATTGAAGGAAACTGTCAAAAACATAGTGACATCAAATTTCTTTTACATGCTCCCAACATACATATACAGACAATTTTACTACAACATTATCGGACAGTAGAAATAGACCAAAGCTGTAAAGCACAATTTTAAAAAGTTGATGATGGTCAGAGGTTAGCCTACCTCTGAAATAATAGAAATTAAAAGGAAAAAAAAAAGCAAATGTGCCAGGTTACAGGTCACTACCCTTCTGAAAAGCACATAGGGAGTTGGTAATTTCCAGACTGAAATGGTGGACCCAATATAGACAAATCATTTGAAACCACGTTCATTCACAAGTTAGAATGCTAACACTACAGTCTAGACAGTTTATTTGTTATATTACAACATATAAAAAGCATAGTCCCTCAAGGTCACAGGAGATAGGATTTTTTCCCCAACATTCTTGTACTCAAAATAAGTAATGGGTTTTTTTTTTTTTTCTTTTCTTCTCTTCTCTAGAATTACATATATAAATGGCAAATTTAAGCAAAAATATTATATTGATAGGCATAAGCTTGAGATACATTTCTACTAAATCTAATTGGTTAATTTAACTACTATTTCCTTTTTAACACATCAAAATGTTACTTACATGTGGCAACAATACATTTTAAGGCAAACAAATACAATAAACTCATCTTTTAAGGTTTTTTTTTTTTTTTTTTTTGTAATTTTGATGCACCACTGGCCTTCATGGGAACAGATATCATTAGTTAAATAGACCTTTTCGTCATAAATAGAACTGTCAGCACTTTTATTTGCTGATCCCATAGACATTAGTTGGGTGACAAATTTTAGCAATGCCATAAACAAGAGGAAATTTGATGCCATAAAAGTCTGAAAGAACTCTCTTTCCTCTCTAAGCATAAATTTAAAGTTTTTAATTGTATGGATGAATCCTTATGCTGGTTAAATTCAGATTAAAACTATTTTTTTTTTTAAGTCAGAATAACTTAGTTAGAAAGAAATCTGAATGTAATAGAAACATCTTAAAAAAAATAGCAATTGAAGAGGCTGGCAATTGCAAGGAAACGAAAACCATGGTGAGATATGTCGAGCACTGCAGTATACATAATATAAAAATATGCAGCTTTTCAGATTAAATGAACTATCTTTCCATTTTTTGATGTTCACTGCAATGCCATTTAGTAATACAGTTTAAGGCATCCAAATAACCATCTAAGTAGTGTTTACCAAAAGAAGTTGCATAAAAAGCATGCCTTTGATCCTCCTGGAACGTAGTTTTCAGTATTTGATGTGCCCTGTGGAGTCCTCCAAACTAATTTTTTTTTCTCTGCACAAGAGCCAAGTCTGTGGAGACAATATAAAGGAAAGAATAGTCTGGACTCCAATTGAAGCCAGGATCAGGGATCTCATCAGAGAGACTGGCAATGATGAGACCACTTGAAAGAATAATCTAGAGGAGAAGAAGGAGGATGAAGAAAGGAGTTTCCAGGACTGCCACGGGCAAACTTGGCTGAAATTCATTTATTTGCCTAAGGCTGGAGAGCACACATGCCAAATTCTAAGGTATCTGCTGCCAATTTTCCCTTTCCTATCACCATTGCTGCTGGGAAATGAGCCAATTAGACAAGATTCTTTCTTTGGCTTTAAGGATTCTTTATTACACTACCATATTTTTCCGGATTGAAACTCATCATCAGATACAATTGACCATGTAGCTGTGTTTCATTAGCTATTTTAAAAATCTTTTGTTTTTTTTAAATGAAAACTATTGTCTGTACTTCTGAAAACATAAATCAGCAGAAAAATATTAATTAAATCAGGATATAGAAAACCTATATCCAAAAAATGTTTTAAAAAACTATTTATTTTATCAGAAGCACATACTTTGATCTGTCCGTCATGAATTGGACATTCAGCTAGTCAGCGTTTTCACCGCCTGAAGGCCATACGAGGAAAAGAGAAGTGATAGCTGTGGTCGGCTTCCACTGCATATAACATGCCAATGTTTTTCTTACTATCAGGGTGAAATCCAACTGCTTTAGAATGACATAAAAGGCCTTTCATGGTTTTGCCTCTTCCCACTCTCCAGATGCATTTCTCAATCCTTGCTCCTGTGCTTTCAACTCCAGCCAGACTGGCCTGTAGCATATCCAAAAACATCTGCCCTTTCATGCCCTGATGTCAGGAACTCACCAGTACATCTTCCTAGAATCTCTATTCTCTGGTTTTTTACCTAGGAAACATCTGCTAATCCATAAAAATGTAAATTAGGACTCAACCCCCTCAGACCCCCACACCTGAGTGATCTGCCTTCTCCCAGATTTCCTAAGCAGCACATATACATTGCTTTCATAAATCTTACCAAACTGTATTTTATTAGCTAATTTACTTGTCTGTTTCCTCCTTCAGATTTTGGAAAATTCTGTGTATCTCATTTCTACATCCCTAGAACACACCAGACCGTCAGACACATCATAGATACTCAATAAAGGAATACGTTTCACAGAGTTTTTTCCACTCTTTGTCCAGGTCAGAAAGAATATCTTGTGGCCTGCCGGAATCACTTCTATTCAGACAATGGTTAGGGCTCCACTCCGCATACCATGTTATGAGTCTATTCTGAGGCTGCCTCATAGAATCTAATTGTTAGTTTGTTGGTCTGGTTATTGGCAGCCTGCTAAGTGTTAGGAGGGAAGCTCATGACTATTTTACAAGCTACTTATTAAGTTAGCCCTGAAAGTTTTGTTTATCATTTTCTGTATTCTGGCTTCTTTTTATACTCCTTGGGACCACCCAAAAGCATTTAAAGCCATCTTCCAATCTATTTTCCCAATGTATATTTCCAGCTGAGTTCTTTTAATTACTTGCCAGTTCCTCTTGTGGAATTCCCAAACTGGCTCTGGAAAGAATTCACATCACAGTGTTTCAGCTTCTGAGCTCTTGACATAATTTTACTGAGGAATGCAATGTGAGAGAGAAAAAGTTGAGACTGTTTTGTAGAGGTTAGATAGTACTGCACAGCAATTAGAGCAAGCAGAAGAAAACATGTAGAAGAATATATACATCCTAGTGGATTCTTGATCTACTGTTGAGGGCTTCCTCCAGAGCTGTCATTTCAGAGGGGAAATTTTATGTTGTTACGAAGTTATTCTTGCTTCAAGAACGTGCCAAGCCATGCAATTAAAGCTAGGGTGGTAGTTGATACAGTAAAAGCAAATAAAAGCAGGGACTCAGAGAAGGCGTAGGGTCTGCCTCCTGGCTTCTGCCTGTGCTTGGAAAGGGGAAGGATCAACCTTCAAATGAGACCAGAGAATTGAGAAAGTAGCAACTAGCATAATGTTATTTCTGAGAACCCAAACCAGGTCTCCCGCTGCCTTTCTGCCACTGTAGTGCTGCATTGTGTCAATGTACAATAGAGAATAAGAAGTTACATTTGATAAAATGAAATTAAATGTGTTTTCTTATTAGAGGACTTCTTAGAAACTTTACTTTGAATTGTGAATTACTAGGAGGAGTGTTGTCAAGCAGTCAAGTAGTTCCTAAACAGTAAGTAGCATGGTGGGAAGTTGCTAGGTTGGCTTTCATACTCCCATGGATTTGGCTGGTAATGAGACCATGATCCCAAAGGAATTCAAACAGTTTTTTAGTGTCATCAAAGCAGGTAGCATAAGCTTCATGTTACCTCAGTTAGCCCTGCCCCCCCGTTCCCAGGTGAATACTGTACACAGAGGGGTCTGTGTTAACTCTGAGGACCACTGAGCTTAGGAAACTCCCATTTTATAAAAGGACTGCAACAAACCCCACTATCCTTCACCACCGACATAGACATTTTCTTTATCACCCTGGAATAAAAGCTAATCTCTCCAAGGAAGGGAAAACAGCGTTACTGCTTTGTGATTTTAGAACGTTTCCTTATAAAAACATTCTTAAATCGACTATAAATGCTTTTTCTTTGAAGACTCAGACTGTATAGAAGCATGAGAAGACCAAGGAGGATTGTCTCCCAACAGGTATATAATGTTAATATGTATCATTTTCCAAAATCATTTAAATCATTAAAGTTACTTCTCCTTCTCTCTCTCTCTCTCTCTCTCTTTTTTTTTTTTCCCGCTCTTAGCATTCCTTGGATTTCCCTTTGAAATGTACTGGTGGAGTGAAAAGAACACAGGGCTTAGAGTCAGATACTTTGGTTCAAATCATAGGTTAAGATACAATTTTCATGACCATAAGCAAGTTTCTTAAGTCATCTGAGCCTCTGTGTTTTCAGCTATTACCTTTGGGAAAATCACAAAAAACAGAAATACTGTAAGAATGAATCAATGTAGGCAATGAACCCAATAATAATTGAAGTACTCAAAAGAATTGTAAGTTCCTCCTGCTTTCCTTCTTTTCAAAAAAAGTTTTTTTGTTTCTAATGTATCTTAATTAATTTCCTCAGAGTTTTACATATTAATTTTCAGAGACTTTCTCAAACATTTTCCAAGTAGAACCAGCAAGCAACAGGATAATATTCAGCTTCTGTTGTACTGTTGTACTTTTTGTTGTACTGTTGGTGGCTTGCTTGCTGCTATGATGATAGAAGCTATGCCACTAGTATTTCAAATACTAGAAGGGTCACCCATGGTAGACAGGTTTCAGCAAAGCTTCCAGACTAAGACAGACTAGGAAGAATGGCCTAGCAATCTACTCCTGAAAATCAGCCCGCGAAAATCTTACGGACCACAACAGAACATCGACCGACTCACTTGCTCTGGACATGTCATCAGGAGGGATCAATTGTTAGAGAAAGACATTATGTTTGGTGAACACAAAGTAGAGGGTCAACAAGGGCAAGGAAGAGCTTCGGTGAGATGACTTGGCACAAGAGGTGCAGCAATGGACCCAGACATGCTGATGATCCTGAGGATGATGCCGGACCAGGCAATGCCTCATTCTGTTGTGCATAAGGGTTGCCGGGAATCAGAATCAACTCAACAGTGGCTATCTCCATCTGTACATGAAGTAAAAAACTGAGTTGTGTCCTTTTTTCCTTTTTAATACAAATTTCACTCATTTTGAAAATAAGACATTTCTTCTCTCCAGAATGAAATTAAAAATTTAATTTTTGCAAATCATATGGTGATTAGTCTAACTAACTGTATTGATTTATGGTGTAGGGTAGCAAACGTAGAGGCAGGGTATCTCATGTCAGGATTCCCAGAAGCAGGGCTTGAGAAAGGGTGCTTGTGTAAACAGCAGGGGGCTCAGAAGAAAAACTTGTTAAGAATTGAGGCAAAGGGTTACTGCCAGCTTAGCAGCCAAATGAAGATTTGGTTTCACTCCCTCTAGCTAGCTTCACTCAGTCTGACCCCACAGGGGACTCTGGAGCCTGCATGTTATGGTTGTTTTCAGTTGCTGTAGAGTCAGCTCAACTCAGGGCAACCTCACACACTGCCCAGTCCTGTGCCATCTTCGTGATCCTTGGTACGTATGAGCCCATTTTGGTTTTATTGTCACATTTACAGATTTAAAGCATTCAGAGCCATGGTAAACAGATTATGCAAAATTAAGTAATTAAGTAGGTAGTGGCCATAGTAACATTTTATGTTAACCCTATCATTAAAATAAATGCTAACATATCCCAGCTTTCCTGAGAATAATTTCAGGGATTTTAAATGAGCTTCTTTCACTAATTTCACACAGTACAGCCCACATAGTGTCAATCCATCTCATGGAGGGTTTCCTTCATTTTCACTGACTCTCTACCAATCCTGATGTCCTTTTCGAGCAACTGGTCTTTCATGGGTCTAAGGTAAGTGAGCTGAAGTCTCCCTATCTTTGCATTTAAACCATAGCATCATAAATTTAGCTTACCTTGAGTCAAGGGGTCTTGGTGTCTGTCCCCCTGTATCAGTTAGGGATTTGCTGGGGACTGCATTTAGAAGGAAGATGCACTCTTCCAGGCATTTCACTATATACTGAGGGCAATGCTTAGAAGGACGCAGCTGTGGACCATTAGCAGCCAACACTTGCAACTGCTGGTGGGTGAGCACATCTGCCTGGTAAAGGGATCTGGGTGGACACCAACAGAATCCTGCACAGCGAGACCACATGGAGAGATGTGTTGAGTACGTTAGTTTATGGCTGAGGTATGGTAGGGAGGTAGTGGTGCAGACAGTAAGAAGTGGTGGACTCGGAATTTAAGAAATGATGAGTGTTGAAGCTAGGACATCAGTTACCTTGGTGTTAGTGTTCTTTCTTTTTCTATCTGATTCCAAATATTCTTTTTCCTCTTCAAATTCTTCCATCTGCTTCAATTTCTCTAAGTCTCCTAGTGGTTAACTATTTTGCCTGGCACTTTGATTTTCCATTTAGTTTTGACCCTCCAATGCTTGGCAATTTCCCAGGTGTGGTCTAATTGCATGGACTTTGAATTCTCATTTTGGTCTCTCAATCTCACCTTACTTCCCGGGCCTCTGACCTGCCACTGCCTGCACAGTTACATGTCTTGAGTGCTCCACCTTTTTTGCCCAAATTACTTGCCTTGTTCTTACAACCTTCTTGTTGTGAAGTAGAGGAGGCAAGGCCACCTTCAGGATCAGGTGCAAATAATTTTGAGTAATATCTTGACATTGTGATATATCAGACAATATTTAATCAATATTATCTCAGTGTATTATATCATACAGTAATGGTACTCAGAGACAGCAGGGGGAGAAGATAAACCTAAAGAATTTTTAGTCTTTTTTTTTTTTTTTTTTTAATATTTACAGATCACCAGTCTGAGGCTATTTAATGTAGAAACAAACAAATGTACCAAGTTCTGCCGTCTAGAGGGTAAAGATGTTTTACAGCCTAGTTAGGAGTGTATTAATGGTGCCCATGAATGATATCAATGCCATCAGGAAAATCTACAGTGTCATTGTATTCTATTTAAGCAGAACACAAAAGGTTTACAGCAACCAAAATGGTCAATATGCAAGTGTTTTGGTGTTTAGTGTGGAAAGCATCTATTGTCTAGAAAGTTCACTTTCCTTGGTGACTCCCTCTTCTCTTAAATATGATCAATACAGGCAGTGACTGTAATAAAAGTTTGATTAAATAGAATACTTGGAGAGTAGTCTTTTCAATATCTTCAAAATTAACCCCATTTGTCTCAGTAGTTCTGCTGGAAATCCTTTGAAGACTTCTTGTCTTGCAAATAGAGCCTTTGAAACTAATCGCCTTTTTGTTTTATAACTAAGAAACTTACAGGACCAAAAATTATCTGAACATCAATTTTCACTTAACTAGATTGTAGATATGATAGGCATAGAAGGGTGGTTTTTGAAAGGATGTTTTTTAAAATTTCTTTATGAAATTTTATTTTCTTATCCTTTATGTGATTTTCCTATAAGCTAACTGCAGACAACTTATAGTTAGTTGTGGTTCCTGATATTTTCCAGTGCAATTAATCAAAGCTTTGATGTAAAAATAATTTATTTTTCAAGCATAGAAACATCTCTAAATTTAGCCTTACATTTTACAGGATTAGAAGGAAAATTTGAGCTCATACATTTATTTGAAATACAATTAAAATAATGGAAACATCTATATCTCCTTAGCATTAAAGACTGTAGAATGGACAATTAAAAGCTAGTCCAGATGAATACTATTAAAATGTCACAAGTAATATAGGCCTGGCCATCTGATTTATCATTTATCATTACTATATAATTTACTCAGAAGCTATGTAATGAGGAAGGATGCTAAATTAACTCAGCTATGAATTCTTAAGTAGAGGAGAAAAAGATCTCCCATTAGACTGCTTCTCAGAATAAAACTTCAACGGTGTAACGTGATTAGTTGGACTGGTAGCCTGGGGATCTGTTCAGCAGATGCTGCATCAGTAGCACCTGCAGGAGTGTGAACAGCCTTGGGACCAAGGATACAAGGTAATGAAGGAATCGTTTCATAGAAAATGTACCGGGTTGAAGGGGCGGCACATAGTGAACTGGCAACGGCTTTTACTGAGTTTTATTTATTTTGGGCAAGAGTGGTATTTCTTATACATAATGTTGTGTGAATTGGCAGAATTAGCCAACAGAAAGATAACTCCTCTTGCAGGAAATGTGTAGAGAACCGTGGGGAATTCTGGAATCAGGCAACATTGAGAATTGTGTATAACCCAGAAGGGGACCAAAGCCTGCCATGCCAGTTTATTATACTTTATTCTGTAAAAATCCAGGGACTCTACGGGGAGGCCTCTGGGTCCCCACAGAATTGCGTTTGTGTGTGTGTGGTGACATGGATCAGGAGCGGGGATAGCCAGCTACTGACCAACCATGTTTCAACCAAAGCTGTTCCACTTTTAACTAAGCTGGTGCTTCTCACACTTGAGCTTGCATCAGAAACTCCTGGAAAGGTGTGTAAAATCAGATTGCTGGGTCCATCTCCAGAGTTGTTGATTGGGTAGGTTTGAGGTGTATGAGAATTTATATACTGTCTTAGTTATCTAGTGCTGCTATAACATAAATACCACAGGTGGATGGCTTCAACAAACAGAAGTTTATTCTCTCACAGTCTAGTAGTCTAGAAGTCCTAATTCAGGGCGTCAGTTCCAGGGGTAGGCTTTCTCTCTCTATCAGCTCTGGAGGAAGATCATTGTCATCAATCTTCCCCTGGACTAGGAGATTCTCAGCACAGGGATCCTGAGTCCAAAGGACGCTCTCTGCTCCCAGTGCAGCTTTCTTGGTGGTATGAAGTTCCCCCATCTGTCTGCTGGCTTCTCTCTTTTATATCTCAAAAGAGACTGGCTTAACTTGTAGATTAATTTTGTAGATGAGTCTACATAAATGCCGCTCATCCCATCTCATTAACATCATAGAGATAGGATTTATAACACATTGGAAAATCATATCAGATGACAAAATGGTGGACTATCACACAATACTGGGAATCATGACCTAGCCAAGTTGACAGATATTTTGGGGGGATACAATTCAATCCATGACATATACCTAACAAGTTCCAAGATGCCACTTAGTTTGGGGAGTGGGAATGACACTTTGAGAACTACTAAATTCTATTTCATACATTACTCTACCAAATAAGAATTCATCTGAAGAAACCATTTTAAAGCTAAAAAAAATAAAGTAACAAGTTAAAGAGGTTTTCCCTTTGCGTACCTTTTCTCTGAGGCCTCTGATACCTAAACATCCCTGGCTATCAAAGGCACCCAGTTTGCAGCTAGTTTATTCATTCTTGTTTTCTCTTGTCTTGTTCCTGGTGTACCTCCTTACTTACTTCTTTCCTTCCTTTGCTTGTCTCTTCCTTCTTTCTTACCATCTTCTGTTTCTTCTTTCTTTCCTCCCTCTCTGCCTTCATGTATTCAGGATTTAATATGCTGCAGACACTAGGCCAGGTGCTATGCATTACAAAGCAACTAAACCTGTGAAAAACTTATAATCTGATGTGCAAAGTTGTCACACGATGACCACCATGGGAGGTACTTCAACAGAGCTTTCCTCAGAATGTTTTACCAAAGAATAATTAACTTTTCCTAGGAGTGTTAATAAATATTTAACTTAAGAGTTAATATTTGAACTGATCCTTAAAGGATAAGTAGAATTTTCCCAGTCTGGAAAAAAATATTTCAAGCAAGAAAAATGACGTCATGAGAATATGCTAAGACACGTTAGAAAGTTTGAGAATTAGTGATGAAAGGAGGTAAGGAAAAGTGAAGTTGAGGAAGATATGGTGCACGTGCCATATTGCGTTGACATTGTCTATGATGGCCAGGACAATGACTTATGATCTTTCTTATATGTATTTTCAGTGCCTAGTATTATTCCCTGGCCCTTTCCCACAGAGGTTCTGTTAATTTGCTGTGGATCTCAGACTCTCAGTGCTTTGATGAAGCACCCTAGGTTATGCAGCCAGAGCCAAGAAGCACTGTGCAATCAGTTTGGACTGTGAACTATTTCAGAAGCTCTTAGGATGAGTGACAATTATGGTGAGCTGAATTGAGTTGGTTCTCTAGTTGTCTTATTTAGATGTAACAATCTTCTTTTTTTTTCCATTTAAATTCATGTGCTTCTCCCATCCAGCTTCAACTGTTGCCAACCAACCAACCAACTTTAGAACATCACCGTGGTTTCCCTGGGTCTACAAAGTCCTTCTCTCGGATGTGTCTTTGCCGATCAACCCCACTCTTTCTTGTGTCACTTCCCATCCAGGGAATCCCTTGAGGCCAATTCATGTATAACTTGCAGCTCTCTCAATGAAACTACTTCTTTCTTGCCTCTGTAACATTGAATTTGTTGTTTCCTTTGTCTATAATCTACTTAGAGTTGTCATATTCACCATACAAAGGTTAGTTAGCGTCACAACTTTCTCTGATCTTCTGCTAATCCCCAGGCAATGCTGGACACCCTCCTTTGTCTTTTCTGAGTGTTCCTACCTTCGTATCTTGTACATAATACCTCTCTTATATCATGATTCTTGCTCCTACCAGACTGTGAACTTTTAAGAGTTTTTTTCTTTCATCTTTGCATCCTCATATACTGCTCCTGACATGTGGAACAAAACCAAACTCATTGCCATCAAGTTGATCCCAACTCATAGCAACCCTGTAGGACAGAGTGGAACTGTCCCACAGGGTTGCCAAGACTGAAATCTTTACAAAAGCAGACTGCCACCTCTTTCTCTTGCGGAGCGGCTGGTGGGTTCAAATGACTGATCATTCAGTTAGCAGCTGAGCACTTAACCACTGCACCATGAGGGCTCCTTTGACATATAAAAGTACTCATAAAACATAGATGCAAATTGATACAGAAAGAAAAAAAGTGGCATACGAAAGATGCAAAGAATAAATTGAAAATAAAAGGGATGGGAATTGTCTTAGGCTGGGTTCTCTAGAGAAGCAAAACCAGCGAATCATATATATATATAAAGAGATAGCTAGAGAGAGAGATTTATATCAAGGAAATGGCTCAAGTGATTGTAGAGGCTGGAAAGTCCCAAGTCCATGGGTCAGGCTAGAGGCTTCTCCTCACTCATGTAGCTGCAGAGGATGTTGAATCCCAAGATCAGCAGGTAAGCTGCTAGCTCAAGTCCCAAGAACCAGAGGTCAGATGAACAGGAGCCAGATGCAGGATCCAGAGTGAGCAAAAGCCCACGAGCTTTTGCCAGAAAGTCCAAGTATGTTAGATGCAGGCCACACCCCTACGGGAACTCCCTTTCAACTGATTGGCTGCTTATAGCAGATCTCATCATGGAGGTGATGACATCATTACATAGGTGCCAAACTACATCAAAACTGCCAAACCCCTGAGAATCATGGCCCAGCCAAGTTGACACAAAACCTTAACCATGACAGTAATGAATGCAGGCTTGTGACAACTCCTATTTTATCTTGTATTTCTTTCTGGTTCTTGAACATACCGTTTTCCTGGACGTAGGTCCCTCTGTTTTGTGGTTCATCACATTTGACAATAGGCTCGGAGAGGTGGAGAGGACCTTCGCTGGCGATACTATCACAGTAGGGAACACCACCCTGCCACACACACACAGTTTTCCCCAGTCACTGTCCTGTTTGTTTCCTTCATTACACTTACCACAAACTAGCGTCTGTTTCCTGGTTTATTGTCTTTCTTCCACTAGATTGTAATACCAAGAGGCCAGAAGTCAAATGCATTTTATTTACAAGTATTGTAAGCATTTCTAGCAAGATGCTAGGTACTCAGTGGACAGAGAGTTCAATAAATATTTGCTGACTGACTGAATGAATGAAAAACAAGAGTCTGGACACCAACACAGATTCATCTCCTGGTCCTGCTAACTAAAACAAGGTTTCTTTAATACGTTTGTTTCAACAACTTATCACTTCTGCAACAAAAACATCCAATTAGAGAGCTATTAAGCATTTAAAAAGATAAATTTGCGTTAAATAAGCTTGTCCAAACTCAAATAGTTAGGCACATAGATGTTTTTATTACATTGCTACTATAGCCACAATTTCTCTTTTGCAAAATAACTTGTATAATTTAGTAACATGACTGAAATTGAAACATGTATTTAAACGCAGCCACTTTGTTTTCCAGGTCATTTATTTTGTACAAATACAAGAGAGATTCCCAACTTATCTTTGAAAAGCATGTTTTCATTTGTTATTTTATTTCATAATCTTACACAGGTATTGTTCCTGTTTATAGGCTACTCACAGTCTGGGTAACTGTTGCTAATTGTTTCATAATCATTTCCTGAGAAAAATCAATGTTAGAAATATCATTTTATACATGGGAAGAGGCTACCTTGGCTTAAAAGAGACTTTTCTAACCCAGACTATGCATTAGGATCATCTGAGGGGCCTTTAAAATATTACTGATGCCAGGCCCCACCGTCTGAGATTTGAATTTTATTGATATGGGGTGGAGCCAAGGTATTGCTACTTTTTTTTTTAATGTTCCCAGGTATTTCTAATGTGCAAGCAGGTTGAGAATCATTGACTTAAGGAAGAAAAATAACTGCTGGAGCAGAGAAGGGACTGCTGGCTCTTGGATTTTGAGAGCTGCCCTGACATTCAAATCAGTTGAGTCATTTTACATAAAAGGCAGATAAATTGATGCTAGTTGTGCTATTGGTGCTGCTACCTGACTGGACAATGGAACTAAAGACTCTGGTTTAGGGACCTGTTAAGTCTGGTGATTGGCTCAGGGCTGGAACTGGTTGTGAGCAGGACAAATGATCTCTCCTCCCAGGTCTGGCTGCCTGTCTCATTAGCCCCTTGAAGCTCTGTGCTGACGAAGTCTCTGTCCATGCCTTTGCCCCATCCCTCAAGTGCACTTTCCCCTTCTTCACTATTAGAGATAATAGCTAGCTAGATAGATTACTGCCATCAACTCAGTTCCCACTAGTGGCAACTTTATGTACAAGAGAATGATATGACCAGTCCTGTGTAATCCTCAAGATCCCTGGTGTGTTCGAATCCATCATTGTGACCCCTGTGCCAATCCATCTCACTGAGGGTCTCCTTTGACCTTGCTGGCCTTCTACTTCGCCAAACATGAAGTTCTCTTCCAGAGATTGATCTTTGCTGATGTGTTCAGAACAACTGAGCTGGAAAATGTTCTGTTGTGATTCATAAGGTTTTCATTGGTTACTTTTCAGAAGTAGACAGGCAGGCCTTTCTTCCTAGTCTGTGTCAGTGGAGGCTCCACTGAAACCTGTCCACTATGGGTGAAATACCAGTGGTATAGCTTCCACCATCATAGCAAGACACAAATATCCACAGTATGACAAATTGACAGATGTGCAGTGACCTTCACTATTAACCACTTAACTTGTTTTTCTCCCCAGCGTCAACCTAAGCCACAGTGCTTCAATGGGGCCACTACAGAATAATTCTAGATTCTCCTCCAACCTCCAGCGAACTAAGATTTTATTTTTTAAATTGAACTGAGTAATTACAGGGCCAAGCCTTTCATTAGGCATTTTACATATTATCTCCTTTAGTCTTCATAATACTCTTTTTAGCCTATCTAAACATCTATATTGTATTTAATATTTCCATATTAGTCCACTTTCCTCAAGATTACAAGTTCCACAAGGGAATGTACAATGTCATTTAGAAGTAACAATGCTAAGCGATGAAGAAGGAAGGAAGTGAAGGAAAACTTCTATATAGAAAGTCCCTCTTAGATATAATGTAATGTTTTATTTAATCCTCAAAAGAATCTTTGAAGATTAGAATTATTACCATCATGGTGTAGATGTAGAAACTGAGGCTCAAAGAGTTTAGGTAACTAGCCTAAGAAGGGATAGAATTTGAACTCAGTATAGTCACTAATTAAACTCATTGGGGGAAAAAGGTAGCCTGGTGTTTGGGGTGGGAATGAGTTGGCAAGCTTGGATCTCAGGTTCTTTTTGGAGGGAAAAAAATTTCCCACCCCTGTTTTCAGCAGAAGGACATCCAATAGGTCATCATTCCTGGTACCTCTCTATTCCCCTGTTTTCTGCTTTCCTTGGGAAGGGGGAGTGATTTACCTGATTAATGAGTTTGAAAGAAGGAACTGAGTTCTGTCCCTTTCTCTCTTCAGTCTCTTCAGGAGCTACATGCCCACAGGCATAGCAATCTGCTCTGTTTCTCCACGTGGAAGGTTTTCCAGGGGCAGGATCCCCATAGGAGGAGGTTTGTGATACTTCAGTCCTGCCTGTGAACATGTGCATAAGTAGGTCTGATTCTGGGACTCAGCATTAAAGAAGCCCTAGTTGACTTAAGAGGCTCTGACGGCACAGTGTGTTAAGAGCTCTGCTGCTAACCAAAAGATTGGCAGTTCAAATCCACCATCCGCTCCTTTGAAGCCCCGTGGGGCAGTTCTACTCTGTCCTGTAGGGTTGCTATGAGTCGGAAACTCCATGGCAATAAGTTTCGTTTGGTTTTTTGGTTCCAACCCACCAGCTGCTCCATGGGAGAAAGATATGGCAGTCTGCTTCCATAAAGATTTACAGCCTTGGAAACCTTATGGGGCAGTTCTCCTCTGTCCTATAAGGTCACTATGAGTCGGGATTAACTCGAAGGAAATGGGTTTTATTTGAATTAAACCCATGTCATATTGTCCAATATCAGCTTCATAAGTAAATATAACATTTTAGTTTCCTTTTGACTGTCATTTCTTAATCGGTGGAAAACCCAAGCAAGCAAAACAGGAGTGAGGCCTCCAAACAATGGTTCTCTAAGTGTGGTCCCAGACTAGCAGCTTCATAAAACCTGGGGACTTTTTAGAAGAAGAAGTTCTCGGGCCCCACTCCAGACCAGCAATCTATGATTTAGCAGCCCTCCAGATGATTCTGATGCCCACTAAAGTTTGAGAACTACTGCTCTGGGCATGACCTTGAGTCTTGTCTCTTCAGTCTCTGTGAAGGCAGGTAATACGATGATGCTTCAGGTGGCAGTTTAAGTCTGAGATCAGGCACACATCGGTATAGGATGATTGTAGAGCCAGCAGAGAGATGAAGGTAGCTGAGCCATGTCATCTATCAGCTTTGTCTTTCTGGCTCTGAGCAGAATGGACGGGTGATTTTGTTTTGTTTTATTTTTCTTCTCTGTTACTATAGCATTTCATTATCTAAAAGGCTGGGAGACAAGGTAGGCTTTCTTATATTTTCTATTTTACAGATAGCTGAAGAGTAAGAAGATTATTATCTTTTCACTCACTTCCCTGAGTAAACAGCTGAGAGAGTAGGAGGGATCAGTGCACATCAGGGGAAGGGACAGAAACCTGTCCTGAATTGTTACAGCTGAATTCAGTGGGGACAGCAGAGTCTAGGGCAGCGGTTCTAAAGGTGTGGCCCCCCAATCATCAGCATCAGCATCATCTGGGAACTTTTTAGAAACCTAGAGGTAAGACCCAGCAATCTGGGTTTTAACAAGGCTTCAAGGTGATTTTGATACATGCTAACATTTGAGAACCACTACTGGAGCCCTTGTGGCACAGTGGTTAAGAGCTCGGCTGCTAACCAAAAGGTCAGCAGTTTGAATTCACCAGCTACTCTTTGGAAACCACGTGGGGAAGTTCAGCTCTGTCCTATAGGGTCGCTACGAGTTGGAATCGACTTGAGGGCAATGGGTTTACTGGGGTCTTGTCCCTGGGTGGCACAAACACTTTGTGCATAGATGCTACCCTGTTGGAGGTTCGAATCCATCCAGCATCACCATGGAAAAAAGGCCTGGCAATCTGCTTCCATTACAGTCAAGAAAACCCTCTAATAGGCCACAGTTCTACTCTGACACACATGAGTTGGAATCAACTCGATGGCAACAGGTGGTATTGTGGCCTTGCTACTCATAGTGTGGTCTGCTGACAACACACAGGCTACTGGGAGCTTATTAGAGATTCAAAATCTCAGGCCTCATGCCAGACCTACTGATGTATTCAAAACCTGCCTTTGAACAAAATCCCCAGGTGATTGGTAAGCACATTAAAGTTTTAAAAGTGCTGGTCTAGAGTCAAGAACATAAAAACCAACACATGGAGTGGAAGTGAACAGGATTCTAATGAGGTTTTCAGCCTCAGCTAGAAAAATCTAAGTTACAGTCAGGGAAATGAGGCTGCTATAAGAAATAAGCCGAAATGTAGGGAAGCTCCTGAACCACCTATTTCAACTGGTCTACCCTCATTAACCTTATATTAGCATATTGGTCAACCCTGCTGTGTTCAGGTACCTGCCTAGGCCTGGGCCATGACCAGAGACTTACCGTATCTCATGCCACTGCAGAAGCTTCACTAGCAACCTTTTCAGATCTGCATTAAACTTCCCACCAAGCGTCTTTTGGAATTATTCTCACAGCAGGGCAGGTCTCTCTGGACATTCATGTAAGGTCATTGCTCAGCCCAAACAGGTAGCAGCAGGCTGGGATCAGTAAGAGCCAAATCAATGCCAAGCATTTAAACATGTGGCTGGGGTGTGAGTAAGTGGTTAGAAAAACTGTAAAAAGGTCAGGTAGCAAGTACTAGCTTTGTAACGAGCAAAAGCACTTGTACATATTTGGCACTTCATAGAACCTTCAGGCTTAGTTTGATTAGTTATTAAAATTATGGTAGGCAGGTGTGGAGAATCATGATCATTGGGATGGGTCATAGCTAATCAGAAGTGCCTTTCCCAGTGCGAGGAAACGTATTAAAATTCCTTATTTAAATCTCTTTGCCTTTCCCACATTCCACTCACATGCAAAATGACTTGTCCCAATCTTGGTCTCCAAGGAAGAAAGCAGACAACTTCAATTGTTCTTTGTTTGATGCTAATTAACATTTTCAAGAGGGTTGACCTAGATGCAGCTCTGCATACCCCCAAAGCAATCGCTCCATTTACCTTCCAGATCATAGCTGTATCTCATTAAATCGTTTCTTTTTTATTGCAGTGAAATATATATAACAAAATGTTTACAATTGCAACAATTTTTATGTGTACAATTTAGTAAGATTAACTGTGTTCACCATGTCATGCAATCATCACCATTATCCAGTTTCCAAATTTTTTCACACCCCTAACAGAAACAGTACTCCACAGAACCCTCAGCTCCCCCTCTTCCGCCCCCATCCTTGGTAAGGACTAATCAACTTTTGTCTTTAAGCATTTGCCAATTCTAGATATTTCATGTATGTGGGATCAATACAGGGGCCCTGATGGCCCAGTGGTGAAGACCTTGCCTGTTAAACAAAAGGTCAGCAGTCCGAATCCATCAGCCACTCCTTGGAAACCCTATGGGGCAGTTCTACTCTGTCCTATAGGGCCGCTATGAGTCGGAATTGACTTGACGGCAACGGGTTTTGGGTCTGACTTATTTCAATCAGCGTAATATTTTCAAGGTTCATCCATGTTGTAGCATGTATCAGAACTTCATTTCTCTTTATGGCTGAATAATATTCCCTTGTATGTATATATCACATTTTGTTTATCCGTTCGTCTGTTGATGGACCCTTGAGTTGTTTTGGCTCCTGTGAATAATTCTACAATAAACACTGGTGCACTAACAAATTAGTTTTTAATATTCAGAATGCTAGATTATTTCAACTGGTGTTTCCAAAACTGGTAAACATAAAAAAATAATTCTCAGTCTTATGCCATCAGCACTGAGGGGAAGAAAATGGTACTGTGGGAGGTAAATCCATGATTTCTAGTCTTCTCCTTGCACTTTGGATTAGGCTAGCACCTGTTTCTGAAGAGAGGCAGCATGGCACTCATTCGGTAGGATAAGTGGGCTGGCATCTAACCCAATAACTCTCAGACCTGGTGGAGTGTTGGAATCACTTGCGGAGGTGTTAAAAATGTTGATACCAGACCCTATCTCAAAAATATTGATTCATCTGATCAGGGGTGGAGCCCAATCAACTTAATTATTATTATATTTTAAACATCTTTTGAGATTCTGGTGCCATTGCAAGAATTTTTTTTTTTTTTCTCTTCTTCACTTGGCCTCCCACATACTTTGTCTTCCTTACATCTTTGCTTTGGGTTACTTGACTCCTGATCTTTCACAGTGGTCCCATTATTTTCCTTGTAAGAATTTTCCTAACCTCCCTACCCACTCACTTTCTTTCATGTACTTTAAACAAAAATGTAAAAAAAAAGGCCAAAAAGCAAACATATTTGATATAAGACACAGAAAAGCTACTCAAGGATAATGATTGAGAGTATTTTTTTTTTTTCACTTTCAAGGTGCTTCCTGCCAATCTTTTTATTGCAGATAACAATTATAAAATGTATCATTTTATTGGGCACTGTGCTGGCAACAATACTGAGCATTTTACTTGCATTATTTCATTAAATCCTCTTAACAACCCTTCACAGATACTTTTCTACTTTTCATAGACAACAAAACTGAGGTTCAGAGGTTAAATACCTTGCTCAGGTCACGGAGGCTGGGTGAGTAGCTGAGGTTAAGTTTGAACCTCACTTTTTCTGACTCCAGAGCTAGCCTCTTAACTACCATGGGATGCCAGCCTCCATATGTGCATGCATGGGCATCTGCAAGAGGACTCACCCTCACCCTGATTGAGAACATTTTTATGCTTGTGTTTCTCTGCATGTGAATGAGATTTTTTCTTTACCAAAATTATCATACTAAATATACTCCTTTGTTGTCTGAGATTTTTCTTAGCACAACATTATGTAGAATAACCATGACAAACAATGATTCTTTTACAACAGCATTTTGAATGATGGTGTGCCATTATTGTATGCACCATAATTTATTATACTGATCCTTTGTTCTTTAGTGTTTGTGTATTTTTAATATTTTTGCTCTTAAAAATAGTGCTGGGACCAGTGTCCTCGTTTATATATCTTTGTAATTCTAGTAATTATTAACCACTACTAATGGGCAAGACAGTAAAGAGAAGTAATTGGGACAGGGCTAGTGATCATCGGTCCCTCAGTGTTGCAAATGCTTTGTGCTCAACTGGTAACCTAATAGTTGGCAGTTCAAATCCACCCAGCATCACTGTGGAAGAAAGACCTGGTGATCTGCTTCCAGTAAAGATTACAGCCAAGAAAACTCTATGGAGCAGTTATACCCTGTAACACATGTGTTGCCAAGAGTTGGAATGGACTCAACAACAATGGTTTGGTTTTCTTTTTCTTTTTTTGGATTATTGGTCATTAGGCACAGCAGACACTGGTAAAAACAAACAAATAAAGCAGCTCATCATGTCCTGTAAGCTGAGTCTTTAAAAATAACATGATTTGGAAGTCAAGGTCTTCAGTTCAGATTGGAAAGTTTCCATTGGCCTAACTGGAGCATTTCGTACGCCCAAGGTGTCTGTCCCTCACAGGATCTACTAAGTAAAGGTAGTCTGCAGGCAGTTCTAGTGCTTTACAGTAGTTCTTGCCAAACTATCTTGGTGTAGAACAGATTCTTGTTAGTTTTATTTTGTTTTACTTCCAATTGTGCATGGTATACACTTTTGGAAAATAGTATAAAAATGAATATCTAGAAAAATGAAATAAAAATGACATACAAAATACAAGCCCCTATTTTTTCTTATTACTAGATTCAGGGGTCATAAAATTTCTTTGACAATTTGCTATAAATATTTTAAGAGCTTACTCTCAATCTGTATGCTCTATTTCCTAGCAGGCCAGATTACATTTACAGCTCAGCACTGATGAGCCACATTTGAGTGGCATTGGTTTAGAGTATATTCGCAAAGGGATGTGTTAAACTAAATGAGATAATCCAATGTTTGTGTGGGGAAAAGATCCTCTAACAAAGAGGCAATCGAAGTGCAAAGTCAAAATAAATATTTTCTGATAATTGGTTGAAATAGCCAAGTAAGACTGAAGTAGTCAAGCACAAAGCTAAAAACACAGAGTTGGGAAGCATATAACCTACAATCAGGGTGATGCAGAGAAGAAAGAACAAGAATGATATGCAAAGTCATGAAGCCTTTCATATTTTTCCAGAAATGTTTTAATTCTTGACCCAGGCAATGGTTTTACAGGAGTTTTACCTTACAACCATTCATTAAAATGTACGCATAAGTTTTACATAGTTCTGTGTGTTTTATGGAAGAACCAGGGTGGTGCCAACGGTAAATGAGCTTGGCTGCTAACCGAAAGGTTGGAGGTGTGAGTCCGCCCAGATGTGCCTCAGAAGAAAAGTCGGGCAATCTACTTGTGAAAAAGCAGCCATTGAAAACCCTACGGAGCACATTTCTTCTCTGATACACATGGGGTCTCCATGAGTTGGAATTGACTCCACAGCAACTGGTACTGATCTATTTTATAATTAAAAAAAAAATGCTGCACATATATGCACATCCATACACTGATGCTTGCTAAGGCTGTAAGTGACAAATGCTCCCCTGTCAACACAAATGAATGCAGCTAACTGATGGGAAAAGTACTTGGAGGTGACTTTGGCACATTCATATTCAAAACTACAGTATTTGTGTCTAAAAATCCTTTCAACAACCTTTAAATAAAGAATCTCATACTCACCGCCCTTACAAAGGATGAAAGCCTGATAAAAAAGGAGAGAGACCAAAGTCTCATTTTTACTAGTATGGGACATAGTTTATTATTCTTAAAGGAAAGTTGTCAGGTAGGACGCATCCTAAAGGAATGATACTCTGTGTGTGTGACTAACATCTCCATACAGGGAAGTGGGGGTGGGAAAGGGCAGTCTTTCATTCTCCTTCAACACCTATCTTATTTATATTTCATATAGTTGTTGCTTAAAGAGAGAAGAAGCGAACACGCCTTCACTTAACCTTTACTCTAAGACAGCATGGCAAATCATTCAGAACCAACTACATAGTACTTAGAGCTTGTTCTCACTGCTGTATATGTTCCCACACATGTATAATGCATGTATGTATCATGATCAGCGTAGAAAATCTCTTATGTTCAAGCTGAGTTTCAGTAATGCAGTTTTGTTTCATTGATGAGTTCAGCGTTGCTTTTCTGATTTTTACCCATTTTTGCTTAAATGAGAAGGGGGCATGAGGAGGCTGGAGAATTGGCTTTAGTAATGGCACCTTATTCTTTGTGATTACTCATTCATATTTTCATTTCCATTTTGTCATTTCTCTAAGAGCAGTTTGCTTTGATTCCTTATTCAGATTCTAAATGAGCATTTCTTTTCTGGTTTCTTTGGGGTTTGCTCATCAAATGCAAGAGAGGAGAGAAGCTTCTGGACACTTTCTCTGGCATGATTCTCAGAACCCTCTGCAAGTCTTTGTCCTTTTCTCTGTGACCAGCCCAGTCTCCAGGACCATCAAGTCCAATCCTGCAGGCTTCTCTCTCCTGAAGAGTGGTGGTGCACGGCTGAACTCGGTTATCACCAGGCAGCTCGTACATTTGGGGCTTCAGTGTCCTCATTTCTTTGACTGATTCTTAAATTCTTTTTTAAATTGTTAGAAATATATTGACTTTTTTCTGCCCTAGGAGCAGAGAAGGGAAGGAAAAAAAGACTGATAATGGGGTCAGAGCAAATGAATGAGTGAATTAAACACACTTGGCTCAACAGAAATAGAGCCGAGTGAACAAAGCCAAAGAGTACTCTGCTCTTTGAACTACTGGGACATCTATCAAGCTGCATGTCACCCTAGTTATTTTTATTAGCATGTTATAAGACAATCGGGTAAAGGATTGGAACAAGAAGGGAGCAAGATGAGAGAGAGGGGAAGAGAAAAGAAATAGAGACTGGGAAAGAGAGGCAGCTGTCAATTCTCTTCAGTCAAGTTCCTCCTGGTGAAACAAGTAACACAGAAACGAAGAAAAAAAGATAAAATGAAGATGGAAAGGGGATTTCATAAAGGTAGTGAAAGGACTAACAGCTGGCACATTGTCAGGGGCTCCCTTCCCTCCTGATTGTAAATCAATTGCCCTGTAAGACAAATGGGGGCTGCAAATAAGAGATGCTGGCTCTGCATGAGGCAAGCAAGAAGGATGGGAACTGTGGCGAACAAAAGGACATTTGCCCAGCTGAAGGGGCAGCCCCTCCCCAGAGCTAGGGACCTCATGAATTATGAGATTGGTAAGCCCAGTACTGTCAGATCCTCTGATATTTCAAGAGAAGTCCTTTATCTAGATTTTTTTTATTGAAACATTTTAATTTTGAAAAAATATTTAGTTTCTGTGAACACTTAATCTTCATCCCTAACTCTAAAGAAAATGAGGAAAAAAAAAAAAAAGAAGAAGAAGAAGAAAAATGGAAATTCTCATGTTAATTTTCTTTCAGAACAACCAATATTGCCTTATACTGTTTTTATATGTGAACATTTTAGTGGGGAATTAAAAATCCCTAAAAGGCAAACAATATGCCATGCATTTCTGTATGCTCTACAGGCACTCGCCTACGTAGACCAGAGTTCAGGTTTCATTACAAAATCCAGTGAGTGAATTACTACTATTTCTTCTTCCTAGTGGAACAAAACAAAATCTATTACTGCACATGTTTGCATGTCAGCCATTTGTCAATAAAATAGAAAACACTGGTATGAGGCAGATGCATCCTCAACTCACAGACTTTTCTTGAAATAAATAAATAAAATGCTAATTCCCAAGCCTCTAGTTAAAGGGTATCCCCTACTCACATTTGAAATTCCAGAAGCTGTTTTTAATACACTGCCAGAAGGAATAGCAAGGCAGTTACATTAGCTAATTCAATGTCTGCAATTTACCTTAATTATCAGAATATTCTAGATCAGGGGTCAGTAAACTTTTTCTGTAAAAGGCCATCTGGTCTCTGTTGCAACTCTAAATTCCACCACTGTTGTACATAAGCACCCACAGACAAAACCATTGCTGTGCATAAGCAGCCACAGACAAAATTTTAACAAATGAGACTCACTTGTGTTCCAATATAACTCCAAAAACAGGCAATGAACAGATTTGACCAGTAGGCCATAATTTGCCCACCTCTCTTTTGTGTGAAAAATCATTTCTTAGCCAGCACTCTCTGAATAAATCCCTCTATTTCAAATTTATTTTCCAGTGTAGACAGCTGGCTTTATTTAGCATTCTCCCCTACTTCCTGCTCAGAATTGCCCCTTTCCTAATCATTATGTGTCGGTCTTAGTACAGACCGTTCCCACTTCTGATACTTGAAAATTATTACTCTTTCCAATGCCAAATTCACCTACATTTCAGTCTTCACTGATTTTGTCTCTCATTTGATTGTTGAAAATAGCTTCCAAATTGGTCTCTCTCTTTTTGTAAACTCCCATGCCTCCAATATAGTCTACTTAGAGATATTGATTTTTTTTCTTTTCTTTTTTTTTTTTACAGGTGAAGCTATAGCTTAAGCTTCTTTGTTCAAACATCTCCTATGACTCCCTGTTGCCTATAGAAATAAAGTTCAGACTCCTCACCTCAGTATTACTGCCATCAGAACTTTCCAGCTATCTACAACTTTAGTTATTAATCTTTGTGTATCTTGTGCCTGACCAGGTCAGAATCTTTATATTCACCTGTGCTTCGATCTTTCTGATCTCTCTATTGATTTCAAACTCTGCTTGGTTAAAGTTTGGTTTGCTTCAAGATCAATTCAAATGACACCTTCTCCAAGAAGTATCCTACGTTCCCCTTGGCCAGTGATATCCTTGCCTATGTCTCTACCCCCCAAGAAACAAAACCAAACCAGTTGCCATCAAGTTGAGTCAATTCTGACTCATGGCGATCCCATGCATGCAGAGTAGATCTATACTCTATAGAGTTTTCAAATGTGACCTTTCTGAAGCAGATCTCCAGTCCTTTCTTCTGAAGTGCCTCTGAGTATGTATGAAATGCCAAGATTAGTAGTGCCACCAGGAACTCCCCTGTATCTGTAGTCTAGATCTTTGTGTCTTGCTTAAGACATTTATTACCTTCAGTCTTAAAATATAGTTGTTAGAAAATTCTTTGAGGGCGTGGTCCAAACCCAGTTCACTTTTAAACCCATCACCACCACCAACACCAAGACCTAGAGCAGCAATCCTATCCATACGAGTACCACTATCAAGAGCTAATATTTATCGAACACTTTCTATGTGGATCTCTGAAAGTTAGTTTTTAAATATATTTTATAAGCTCTAAATCATTTAATGCTTACAACTCTTCCTTTTACTGATGAGTAAGCCCAGGTGATTGTACAATCTTTATTTTGTAGATGAGTAAACAGGCACAGAGAGGTTACAAGCTTGGAGAGCTGGCATCCAAACCCAGCAATATCTCTGGAGCCTGAGTTCTTAGCTTCTACACTGCATTTCCTCTCAGTAAACTTTTACAGGATTTACATTTTGTAGAACTGGGGATTGATCTTGCTTGTTTTCACTTATAGAGATTGTAATAATTGTATTTATGCCTTAAAGGATGCCAGAAGAAACTCTGAAACTTGCTCTTGAATGTAGAGTAATTAAAACTAATGGAAGAAATGATGAAGTAAAAGAGCAGAACAGAAGATTTCAAAGGGTGGCTTGAGAAGACAGACTAAAGTATTATAATGAAATATGCAAAGACCTGGAGTTAGAAAATCAAAAGGGAAGAACACGCCCGGTATTTCTTAAGCTGAAAGAACTGAAGAAAGAAATTCAAGCTTCCAGCTGCAAAATTAAAGGATTCTATGGGGGAAAATATTAAACGACGCAGAAAGCATCGAAAGAAAATGGAAGGAATACACAGAGTCACTGTACCAAAAAGAAATGGTTGATGGTCAACAATTTCAGGAGGTATAACTAAGAACCAATGGCACTGAAGGAAGAAGTCCAAGCTGCACTGAAGGCATTTAGTGAAGAACAAGACACCAGGAATTGACGGAATACCAATGGAGATGTTTCAACAAACAGACACAGCGCTGGAAGTGCTCACCGGTATATGCCAAGAAATTTGGAAAAAAGCTACCTGGCCAACTGATTGGAAGAGATCCGTATTCAGCCCATTCCAAAGAAAGGTGACCCAAAAGAATGTGGAAATTATCAAACAATATCATTAATATCACACCCAAGTAAAATTTTGCAGAAGATAATTCAGAAGAAATTGTAGCAGTACATCAAGAGGGAACTGCCAGAAATTCAAGCTAAATACAGAAGAGGACATAGAACAAGGGATATCATTGCTGATGTCAGATGGATCTTGGCTGAAAGCAGAGAAAATCAGGAAGATGTTTACCTGTGTTTTATTGACTATGCAAAGGTATTTGACTGTGTGGATCATAACAAATTATGGATAACATTGTGAAGAATGGGAATTCCAGAACACTTAATTGTGCTCATGTGGAACTTGTACACAGAACAAGAAGCAGTTGTTCAAACAGAACAAGGGGATACTGCATGGTTTAAAATCAGGAAAGGTGTGCTTCAGGGTTGTATCCTTTCACAATACTTATTCAATCTGTATGCTGAGCAAATAATCAGAGAAGCTGGATTATATGAAGAAAAACAAGGCATCAGTATTGGAGGAAGACTCATTAACAACCTGCATTATACGGATGACACAACCTTGCTTGCTGAAAGCAAAGAGGAGTTGAAGCACTTACTGATGAAGATCTAAGACAACAGCCTTCAATATATTACACCTCAACATAAAGAAAACAAAAATCCTCACAACTAGACCAATAAGCAACATCATGATAAACAGAGAAAATATTGAATTTGTCAAGGATTTCTTTCATTTTACTTGGATTCACAATCAATGCCCATGGAAGCAGCAGTAAAGAAATCAAACAACCTATCACATTGGGTAAATCTGCCGCAAAAGATCTCTTTAAAGTTTTACAAAGCAAGGATGTCACTATGAGAATTAAGACGTGCCTGACCCAAGCCATGGTATTTTCCATCGCCTCCCATGAAAGTGGAAGTTTGACAATGATGAAGGAAGACTGAAGAAGAATTG
The DNA here is from genome assembly GCA_030035585.1 of Dugong dugon. Classification (NCBI taxonomy): domain Eukaryota; kingdom Metazoa; phylum Chordata; class Mammalia; order Sirenia; family Dugongidae; genus Dugong; species Dugong dugon. The sequence continues at coordinate 88,168,445 of CM057461.1, forward strand.
ATGCCTTTGAATTATGGTGTTGGGGAAGAATATTGAATATATGATAGGCTTCCAGAAGAATGAACTAATCTGTCTTGGAAGAAGTATAGCCAGAGTGCTCCTTAGAAGCAAGGATTGCAAGATTTCGTCTCTCATACTTTGGATGTGTTATCAGCAGGGACCAGAAGAAGGACATAATGCTGGAGAAGGACATAATGCTTGGTAAAGCAGAGGATCAGCAGAAAAGAGGAAGACCCCTAACAAGGTGGATTGATATAGTGGCTGCCACAATGGGCTCAAACATAGTAATGATTACGAGGATGGCGCAGGACCAGGCAATGTTTTGTTCTGTGGTATGTCACTATGACTTGGAACTGACTCGATAGCACGTAACAACAACATGTCTCAGTGACATCTGTTTGTTCAGGATTATAATATATTTGATATTGAATCCATTTGTTTAGAAACAAACCCCCCCAAAAGAGAATTACGGTTGAAAACTACAGACTGTTCTGTAATTTTTTTACTTGACTGTTACTGAACCATTTTTTCTCAAGATTTAAAAAATCCCATTTTATCTGCCTTTACTCTTATTTTTAACTTCACAAGCCAAATTAAACTTTTTCCATTTCCATCCAGTCTTAAGGTTTCCATATGAGAAAAAAAAAAAAAAGATTAAATCAAAATATGCTTTGCTGTGGTCCTCTTCCACTAATCCTTAAAATCACAACATGGTATTGCCGTCTTCTAGGAGAGGGGTGGAGAATTGCTAGTTATCCCTGAAATCTTCTATTATAAACTTGTGATTGGTTTTGCCATATGTTTCTAAGTACAATTTTTTTTTTTTTTTGGTGGGGCAATATTAGTTCACCTGCATTTTATGTATCACACCTTGGCACACTGAGCTCAAGAACAGCCTCCAAAAAAGTCCACTTGGAGAGTTGGCATATTTGCCTTGATTTGCATGCCATTGGACTAGGAAAGCCAGGCTCTGAATATTTCTTCCACTTTCAAAATAGTCTTCTACTTTAGTGGTGGCTAGATCCTCCCTTGCCTTCCTTTCCTTTTGGCCTTGAGCTGCCTGTCCCTCAAACTCTTCCTCGATGATTCTGTAGGTACAGGGGCTGGGGAGGGAGGTGTGAGAATTAACAGTAGGTGAGAAGGGAAAGCTGATGAGGCGTTGGATCCCTCTCTTGCCTTTCTTCCTGCCAAGGTGAGAAGCAAGCAGAGAGTGGCTGTCCTCAAGGCATTTTAAGCAAGAAACTCAAATCTTTACTTGGAAGACAACCTGATCAGTCCTTTAATAAAATTGTAATTAATTCATGGCAGGCCCACTGCCATAGTCTGTTTCTGCCTCCAACATTATTACTTCAAAAATATGCTTTATTTTCCTTAGATTCTCACTTGGTCAATTTATCTGGTTGTATGTAATTAAAATGCATTCTGGCTTAGACTGAAAAATAAATTTATTGGAAGAATGGAGGTAGCCCAAAGAATTAGAGGACTTGTTAACAACTCAGTGATAGAATGGATAGCAGCAGGATATCTCTGAATATCTAGGGAGCTAGAACAGGTATATATTCGAGCCTTCATGATGAATGACATGCTACCATTTTGTGCGAAGCACATATTTTGAGAAGAGACACAGTCTGATTGAGCTAGCTTGGGTTACCTCCCACTCCTTGTGCTATGAAGGCAGGGCCCTTCATTTGACAGTCTCAATAGGACTGCACGAAGTGGAGAAGAAATTCCCCAAAGGACAATCTAGTGTTGTTACCAGAATAATTGAAATGAATGTGTGCCAGGTAAAATTGAAAGATGTTTACTATGGTGGTATTTTGAAAGCATAGATTCTATGTCAGAAACTTACTTTGGCTTTCAGTCGTGATTCATACAATTAGGTAAATGCATCCATCGATTGAATGAATCAGATGCCTTGCCTTGTTCTTAAAAGGACTTATGCACAGATAAAAAAGGTGGTGACGGGAGAACCAAGGGATGTTAGGAAAGACTTCTGCACCTAAGCCTCTCAGACTCTCTAGCATGGAAATTCCTTTATTTTGATTAGTATATATTTCCCTAAAATGTAGAAAATGTTTTGTAGGGTGGCAACCATTTATCAGATGTCAACAAAGGATTAAGTTACTTGGATATGTTAATCCTTATGGCAAATTAAGATCCTGAAAGCTCAAACTGGGGAACAGGGAGATTAAATGGGGAATGAGTTGGAAGGGAGAAGTATTTTTGAGCGTTAGTACTGCGGGTGATTCCAGTCCTCAGCTGGAATAAAGGAAGGCTTCAGAGGTGGGCTCCTGGGCTTCCACAAGGCACCCTCAGCATCTCACACATTTGGAAGGAAGAAAGAGGGAGAAGAGGAGAGAGAGGAATGGTGGAGAGATCATAGGGCAACTACTACAGACACTAGTGAGTCTTTGTCCATCCCCACGAGGGTCATGGTTGTGTGGTACACAGGCAGAGTGGCCAGCAAAAAGACCAGGGGTCAAGGAGCAATTAGCTACAGGTTGTTTTCCAATTCTTCTTCTCTTCCATCTTGTTTTTGTTGTTAGCTGCTTTCAAATTGTCTTTGAATCATGACAACCCCCTATACAACAGAATGAAATGTTGCCTGGTCCTGTGCCATCTTCATGACAGTTGGCATGCTTCAGCTCATTGTTGAAGCCACTGTGCGTATTTTCAGTGCCTTCCAATGTGGGGGGCTCATTTCCCATCATTATATCAAACAATCTTCTGTTGTGAGCCATAGGGTTTCCACTGACTAATTTTCAGAGGTAGATCACCAGGACTTTCTTCTTAGTTTGTCTTAATCTAGAAGCTCCGCTGAAACCTGTCCACCATAGGTGGCCCCTGCTGGTATTAGAAATATCAGTGGCATAGCTTCCAGGATCAAGAAGCTCGTGATTCACTACAGTATGACAATCTGACAATGGGTGGTAGTCTTCCACCTTAATCCGGCTCGAACTTTCTTCCCCACATTTCTATCCCCTTCATTTTACAAATAAGTAAAGTGAGGTTCAAAAAAGATTAACTCACCCAAAAGTCTATACAGCTAGAAAGTAGTTGAAGAGGATTCTAGCACAGGCAGTCAAGCTCAAGAGTTCCCCTTTTAGCCTGTGCTGTATGGACTCTGTATCCCAGTCTCTCCCCCTGCCACTCACCCCAGGGATGGAATAATTTATCCATTACTAAGACATTTGAGCGATCAGCTGAGAAGCTGTATGTTTTGAGGGTGTACCATACCAGTGCGAGGGGGAGTGGTGGGTAAAGTGCTTCTCCAGAACCAAAAACTCATTGCCACTGAGTCGATTTCGACTCATAGCCACCCCATGTGTTACAGAGTAGAACTGCTCCATAGAGTTTTCTTGGCTGTACACTTTATAGAAGCAGTTCACCAGGCCTTTCTTCTGCTGAACTGTTGTGTGGGTTCCAACCACCACCCATCAGAGTAGTGAAAGTAGGCAGCCCGTTGCAAACCGTTCGCACTACCCAGGCCCTGGAAACATCCAGATTGACAGCCTGCTTGTGTCTAAAACAGGTCTTTAGTTATGGTTTTGGTTTTCATTGTTACTATGTACCAAGTACCCTGTTGGGAGCTTGCACAGATTCTATCTCATTTCATTCTCACAAAAGCTTTGCCTGGTGGATAAAACAATCTGCATTGTACAGCTGAGGAGACAGGCTGAGGTGCCTTTGCTGAAGTCACGTAGCTAGTCTTTGATGGCTGAGAGCCGAACCCATGTCATCTGATCCCTAGTCTCATGCTTTTTGCACCGTACCTTCCTGTCTTCTGAGGCTTCAGTAATTGGAGGTCACCATGTGACTTTCTTGGACCACAGTCTTCTGAAATGAGAACACGCTGATCTCTGGATTTCCTGAGATGGCAATGAGGATGCCTCTTATTGATTCTATCTCTCCACTGTTTCTCCTTGAGCCTTACAGATTTCCCCTTCCATCAAGCCTTCTTTACAAACAGGGCTTAGGAAAGGCTGGAAGGATGTTTATCTGTCAGGCAGATTTCTCTCTACTGCTGAAATGTTAGCCTTTTCACAGACCACTGTGTCCTACCTCAAAAACTTGTAGTAAACTGAAAGATGTCTTCCAGGACCAGATTGACGGAGGAGGCACCTGTGCACATTCTTTAATCAGACATGAGTTTAGGCCACAGTGCAAGGCCCTCCACCTCTCTTAGGAGAGAACAAGGTATTACCGAGATTTTCCTTCTCCATGAGACTTCTCTGGTGAACTTAACCCACATAAAAAAGTTTCAGTTTGAACTCCAATAAATTGAGGTAGGATAATGAAGCAACAACCAATGCCTAACTTATTTTTAAGCACTTTTCCTAGTCACCATGAAGAGAAGAAGATAACAGTACTCCTAAGCCTTTTTCTTTCTTTCTAGTTTTCAACATTTCCTAATGACCACACCATTCTCTGTTTACTATTGCTTTTTTTTTCTTAATTATTTTATGTTTTTTGGTTTTGTTATTCAGTGCAGATGCTAACAATTCTGGAAGGTACATCTGTCTATGTTTCCACGGTCTTTGTAATACTTAACAAACACAATTAATTACTATGAATTTAGTAAAATTTCAGAAAATACTTATTGATTGAAAGATTGACTCACTGGCTAGTTGGCCAGCCTAGGGTTATCATTAAATAGAACCCTAAAATTTCTGGGAGAGTCTCTTAAGGCCTGACTATATCTATACCATGACAGACAGCTAGGGGCTCAGAAACACAGACAAACTGCACTGACTTGTTTAGACTTATTTTCTTACTTTGCCCCATGGAGCGCAGAGACAAAAGCAAGGGCAAACTTGGATCATCTTTACATTATTTAAGTCCCTGCTTCTGCCCAAGTAAAATGAAGAGAATAGTATGGCTTAAATTATTAACATTCACTGTTTTTTGGAAATTTTGTTATTGAAAAAATTAACTACAGACTTCTCTGATCTTTCATATACCCTGTCTTTCATGAAATCAGACAGTCAAGATTTTTCTATATAGTATCTGATTTTTTGTCATCCTGACAATATAGTCAACTGACTATTCAACTTTTGCCTGGATATTTTGTCCTGTATGGATGTTCATTCATTCATTCATTCATTCATCGATTCATTCATTTGATGTTCACGTAGGAACAACAATAAGCTAGCCACTGAGCGAGGCAGAGGGGACACAAGGATAAATACAGCAAAATGTTTGCATTCGAGAAACTTAGAATTTAGCTAGACATGTAAATCCAAGAAGTGTCAGACCAAACCTGTTGCTGTTGAGTTGATATAGACTCATGGCGACCCCATGTGTTAGGAGAACTGCTCCATACGGTTTTCTTAGCTGTAATCTCAACCAGTCCTTTTTTCTGTGGTATGCTGAGCGGGTTTGAACCACCAGCCCATAGGTTAGTAAAACAAAAACCAAACCCATTGCTGTCCAGTTGATTCCAACTCATAGAGACCCTATAGGACAGAGGAGAACTGCCCCATAGGGTTTTCAAGGAGCAGCTGGTGAACTGAAACTGCCAACATTTTGGTTAGCAGCTGAGCTCTTAAACACCATGCCACCAGGGCTCCTTTAGGTTAGTAGTCAAGTGCAAACTGTGCCACACGTAGATAGATTCATCGTAATATTCTGTCATCAGAGTGAGGCATGAGCATGTTTATAACTTGCAAGGAGGATGTCAGTGGACAGAGGTACATTGTATCGCCTAGAGAAGGGAGGATGGAAAATGTGAAGTCCTGGAGGAAGTGGAAGAAGATGCAGCCCCCAGAATGGTTGAAGGAGACTTGAAAAGGAGGTGAGATACTTCTGCAATACTCATAGGGGCAAAATAAGTATATGAGTAGATCTAAGTGGTTTGAGGGATGGATGCATATGGGGAATGATCCTTGAGAAAATTCCCCTTTACAGTACTGAAGGCCCGTAATAATCATCTTAGTTAATGATTTTTCCTCTATCTTGGAAAAAATGAAATTAAAAATTATAAATTATCAGCAAGATTTGTGTATTCCTTTCTCAGAAAAAAAAATTTACATTTGGCAACTCAAATGCTTGGAAACAGATTGAGTTCATATCCCAGCTGTAATATTTAACAACTGTGTGAACCTTGGGCAAGTTACTTATACCTTCTGTCCCTGATTTTTTCCATCTGTACAGTTATGAGAAAAAAAAAATTACCTGCCTTATGGCATTATTGTAAAGATAAAGTAAGACGATTGAAGTAAAATACTTGGCATGTGTAAATGTAAACGATTAGCTTATTATAAGCTATCGGACTTCATTGAAAAATGAAACAAAACAAGAAAAACTAATTGGTATCTTTCCTTCAAGTTTTGCCTCTTTTCAGTCCGTTGTGTATCCTGCACCCAGAATGAGCTATCTAAAATACAAATTATATTAAGTCACTCTTCTGCTCAAAATTATGTTTTGGTTCACCGTTACCATCAACAAAAATAACTTTTTGGTAACATGAACAAAATCCTGCTTGATCTGGCCCCAGTTTACATCTCTAACGTGATTGTCCCCATTTCACTTTCCCCTGCCCCTCTACTCTCTGTGCTTGAGCCATATTAATCCATTTCCGTCCATCGAATTTGTTGTATTCTACCTTCCTTCTAGGAGCTTAGCACCTGCTGGTGCCTTTGCCTGGAACTTTTCTCCCTTCCTCTCCTTTCCCCTTCACCTAGGACTCAGGTTAGAGACTACTTCCTTGAGGAAGCATTTCCGGACCTCGAATTAAGATGAGCTGCTCCTCTTATATACATAGCCCACTACTTCTAATCTCACTGCATTTCCCACACTACTGAATTATAGTTGCCTGTTAACTTGTGTTTTCTCAACTGGAATGTAAATTTCAGGAGGCCGGTAACCAAGCCCCCTGGCGTTCCCAGGGTCTGCACATAGGAGCACTCAACCATGATTGCTATTATTAGGAGGAGTAGTGGTACAGTAACGGTAATTAGTGACAATAAAGACAACATATTTTCCAATCCCAAAGTAGTCTTAGAATGTTAATTACACTTAAATGATATTAACATATCTCCAAAAAGACAGTGTCCATTGAGGGGCGATGTTTAGTGTGGAACCTAGGCAAATGAGTCAAAGAAGCAGAGCATATATTGCCCCAGGGTAATAATGCCTCATGGACCCAACTGGTAGGTTTTTTTGGAAGGTGTATCCTTACATTGGAGATGAATGCATTGGGCTAGCAAAAGCCACCAGCTAATTACTTGAGATCTAAAACCATTTTCAATTTTTATTTGACTTTCCATTGATAAGACTATGTGTAGATAAGCAGTCAGAATCTCTGGCTGGCTTTTTACTGGGGTTTCTCACAGCAAATTAATGGCATGGTAGGTAATATTGATAGGACTCTCTTCTGGGGTTAGTTAGGAAGATACCATCTCTAAGGGACTGATCAACTACAGGTGCCGTGCCAAAATAAAATTTATCGATCTGCCAAATTAAAGATGGGACCCGGGGAAATTGTGAGCACACCAAAGGACCGCCCCTCTGTGAGGTCCTCTGAGAGTGGCTAGCCATCCTCTTTAGATGGTTTTTCTGTGGTCTTGCTTTGTGTGGTCATGATCTTTTATTTAATGCACAAAATTGTTCCATTATCTACCATCCACTGTATAACAGCACAATCAATGAATAAAATAGGAATAATTGTTTTCTAGACTAGGCTTTAGTCAATGTCCGTTAAAGTGGCAAGATTACATATTCCAAGATCTTTGTGCTTTGTAAGTGTGATTGACTTTTTACTTCCAGCATTTTTTCCCCCTGTTTTGGACAGTGAGCTTGAATTATATTTTTTTTGTACATTATATCTGAGAAAAATTAAAAATCATTTTCAAAGTTCTCTTTTTCATTGTTTCCAGGAATAAGCTGTAAACATTTGTGATAGAGAAAAAACTCTAAAATAAAGTTAATTTTTCTGAAAATTTCTGTACTGAGGAAGAAGTCCAAGCTGCACTGAAGGCATTGGCAAAAACAAGGCCCCAGGAATTGATGGAATACCAATTGAGATGTTTTAACAAACTGATGCACCGCTGGAAGTGTTCACTTGTCTATGTAAAGAAATTTAAAAGACAACTACCTGGCCAACTGGCTGGAAGAGATCCATATTTGTGCTCATTCCAAAGAAAGGTGATCCAACAGAATGTGGAAACCATCAAGCAATACCATTAATACCACACACAAGTAAAATTTTGCAGAAGATAATTAAAAAACGGTTGCAGCAGTACATTCAGGACAGCCAGAAATTCCAGCCAGATTCAGAAGAGGATGTGGAACAAGAGGTATCATTGTTGATGTCAGATGGATCATGGCTGAAAGTAGAGAATACCAGAAAGATGTTTACTTGTGTTTTATTGAATATGCAAAGGCGTTTGACTGTGTGGATCATAACAACTCATGGATAACATTGTGAAGAATGGGAATTATGGGACACTTAATTGTGCTTATAAGGAAACTGTACATAGACCAAGAAGCAGTTGTTCAAACATAACAAGGGATATTATGTGGTTTAAAGTCAGGAAAGGTGTGCTTCAGGGTTGTATCCTTTCACCATACCTATTCCATCTGTACGCTGAGCAAATAATCCTAGTAGCGGCACTATGTGAAGCAGAATGCAGCATCAGATTAGAGGAAGACTCGTTAACAACCTGCCATATGCAGATGACACAACCTTGCTTGCTGAAAGTGAAGAGGATTTGAAGCACTTACTGACGAAGATATAAATGGAGAAAAGACTGCAGTTGTCAAGAGTTTCATTTTACCTGGCTCCACAGTTAATGCCCATGGAAGCAGCAGTTAAGAAATCAAATGATGCTTTGCATCGGGCAAACCTGCGGCCAAAGATCTCTTTAAAGTGTTAGAAAGCAAAGATGTCACTTTGAAGACTAAGGAATGCCTGACCCAAGCCATGGTGTTTTCAATCGCCTCATATGCATGCGAAAGCTGGACAGTGAATGAGGAAGACCGAAGAAGAATTGATGCCTTTGAATTATGATCTTGTTGAAGAATATTGAATGGACTGACAGAAAAAAGAACAAATCTGTTTTAGAAGAAGTACAGCCAGAATGCTTCTAAGAAGCAAGAATGGTGAAAGACTAAGTATCACATACTTTGGAAGTGTTGCTAGGAGGGACCTGTCCCTGGAGAAGGACATCATGCTTGTTAAAGTACAGGGTCAGCAAAAAAAAGGAAGACCCTCAACGAGATGGACTGACACAGTGGCTGCAACAATGGGCTGAAGTATAACAATGATTATGAGGATGGCGACCAGACAGTGTTTTGTTCTGTTGTACATAGGGTTGCTATAAGTCCGAAACAACTCAAGAGCACCTAACAACAACAACACTGACAAGTAGGCTGAACTTGAAATGGTATGGGGAAGAAGAAAAAACACTATTTAGGTCCTAATTTACTCACTGATGCTAACCAAAAGCAGTTCAAATCCACCAGGCACTCCTTGGAAACCCTATGGGGCAGTTCTACTCTGTCGTGTAGGGTCGCTATGAGACAGAATTGTCTCGACAGCAACGGGGTTTGTTTATTTATTTATTTTTTTGGTTTTACCCTTCTTTGAACACCCTTACTATGCAAAACACCTGAGACTGTTGCCTGGCTCTTTGGCCCAACCTGGGCAGCCCCTATGAGGTTCTTGCCTTCTACTGATTAAGAATGACCAGGAGACGCTCAAGTTTTCTACACGAACAAAGCTTTATTGAGAAAAAGTAGCTCAAGAGCGGAGACAAAGAGGGACCAAGCAACGCTACCCTTTGTCTCCTGGAACAAAGGATTCGCTAGGGCTTATAAAGGTTTTTAGGCGGGAAAAGGCATCATCTTTATTCATGAAAGAGGTGGGGTTATGAAGATTAGGCGTGCGTGCATCTAGAATCCAAGATGAAACCTGCTGATATTCAAAACGGAGCCCCCTCGGCAGCTCTCAGCATCACTTACTATGGGATATGGTGCAGGCGACTGATCTTTTGTATTACTTTGCCCCCTTCGGTGGGCCAAAATGGTGGTCACGCTTTATTCTTTTGTGCATGTGGAACCTGTAAGAAGAGCAAAGGGACTAGAAAAACACTAAGGAGGAACTAGTAATTCATGGGTTGTTCTAACCTTCTCTTATGTTGACAGGCTGTGGTTCTTGTTTACCCAACTTCTAGGTGGTAGTCTTTTTATAGCCAGCACAGTTAACAGTGTCTGTCTCAAGACTATAAATAACCCATTGTTTTCTAGTCATTCTGACTCATAGCTACCCTATAGGACAGAGTAGAACTGCCCCACAGGGTTTCCAAGGCTGTAATCTTTATGGAAGCTGACTGTCACAACTTTCTCCTGAGGAGCGGTGGTGGGTTTGAACTGCCAACCTTTTGGTTAGTAGTGGAGTGCTTTAACCACTGCACCATTGTAAATAAGAGCATTTAATTAGTAATCTCCACAGCAAGGCATTGTTTGCAAATTTGTCACACATTTTGAAATACAGATAAGAGTGGTCTCACACTCACATTTTTGGTTCTCAAACTTGAGTGTGGGTTAGAATCATCTGGAAGACTTGGTAAAACCAGGTTTCTGGGCCCCAGCCATGGAACTTCTGAGTCAATAGGTCTGAGATGGGATGGGAAAATTAGCATTTCTTACAAGTCCCCAGGTGATTCTGATGCTCCAGGTCTAGGAACCACACTTTTGGGTTTTGCTTTTCTTTTCTGATAGAAATAAATTTGACCAGAGGCCAGCTGTTCACAGCCTCATTGTTAGTTATGGAAAGCCTTTTGGGTCATTGTATCCTTGGAAGTAAAAGCTATCTATGACTGGGTCAGTATGTCAAACCCCCAAAGCTGCTCAGAGGTTTCAGGGGTGCATTTTACCAACAGTCTTTTCATTTTTAGCTATAAATTTCTAGCTGCTACTTAAAACCTACAAAATGGCTTATACTTTCTGCTGGTTTCATAGAGCCTTTAATTCTGTCTATTCAGCAAGCAGTGCTGCCACCTTCTGATTTTCAATTGAAAATATATATTAAAAAGTTTTGCTTTTTGTTGAATGTATTATGTACTCAGCAAGTATTTATTTTAATGTCCTTGTCTTCATGAATTTCTTTTCCCCCTTGGGCTTCTTATTTCAAATGCCTCTTATTGTTTCTTGTTAGCATATTTCTATAGAAAGCTCTTGCACTGTAATCACAGCCCCTCAGCATTTTATAAATTCTGTCTCAGTAAAACCCGCCCTCCCATTATAGGTCTGGAGTCATGTGCCAAAGAAAAATACCAAAAGATTACAAAGTTTCTTGCAAGTGGGTTGATTTTCAAAGACTATTTCAAAGGAGACTTCCAAATCCCAGTGCACAAACTCCTTTTGTAAAACTCATTTAAGATATGCCTTTGTTTTAGCTGTTCATAGCCACCTCACAGATTTTTGTCTCAAAAGACCCTACCATAGCTGATATTTTGAAGAACCCAACTGCTTGGAATAAAGTGCTGCGTGTGTGTTTTCCTTCGGGTGGAATAATAGGCTGTTAAAGTGGGCTGGAAGTAGAGACATCCTCATCTCATCCACTCCCATGATTTTACCCCGCAGAGAAAGGTCAAATGTTTAGTGACAGAGCTGGGACTCTGTTGAGACCCAGTGCAGTTCCCTGGGCAGGCCTAATGCACAGAAGCACAAAGGCCATGCCTGGATCAATTCTGTGCTTAAGGGAGAGGGATACTATGACTAACCAAGCCTGGTTCATGTACTCATCCCTGTGACCAAGGCTCAAACTTTCTTACCAGAAGGGGGAAAAGTCTCGCCCTCAAAAACAACTGAGGCTCAGAATAAAGTAGCTCTTCTGAGGTCACATAACTGGAAAGACGAAGAGCTGGAGCTCAGACTGGGGTTTAACTTCAAGCCCCGGATCTTTCAACAGTCCCCACGGCCCTGAGTCTGGTTTGTAGTTAAGGCATGCGAGCATGACCTTGAGGGGACAGTGATACTCTTCTGCATCTTCTCCTCACAGCTCCTCCAGCAGGACAAGGTACTATGCCCCTTCTCCCTGCCTGCTTCCCAACTTGTTGCTGGCTGGAAACCCAGGTTTTGCTCGGCATGACTTGTTACAGCCCATAAACAAGAGGCTGAGTTGGGAGATCAGAAAGATGCCTTTATTTCGTTGAACTAAGAAAGGAGGAATCGGGGCTGCTGCCTCCAAGACTGTTTACAGGCAGCTTGGGGAAGTGGGCTTTTACAGAGAGCAGACAAGGAAATACAAATTTATCATGAATATTTAGGATTGACCTTGACGCAGGCACTCAGAGCTTGGGGATGACCATGCCTTTTCTTTAGACGAGGGTTCAAACCCCCAGGATGGAGGAAGAGGTTGATTTTCTTTCATTAGGATGTTAAGTCTCCAACCAGAGGCAGGCTGAGGCCATCTATGGCCTGTTCTGTGGTTATCTTGTCAAGCACAATTTCAGAAGACTGTGCAGCTTATTCCACTCAGTTCAGGAGGATAAGCCAGAGCAGGTGTCTCTTAGAAGGGTTGGGCTCTGAGGCTGCCTGCCTCAACCTCATCACACTTTCCCTTTAGTAGACTTAGCCAGCAACCCTCTCAAAAACCTGTTGGATGCCAAGCCTGTCCTGTGCTATGTCTCAGACTTTCAAGAAGAAGGTGGAGAAGATAGGGAGAAGAGGGCAGGAAGAAGGGGCCTGAAGAGGAACAATAGACTCCATTTATACATTGCCTACGTCTCCATTTGCACTAACTAGTTCTTTGATCATGGGTAAATTAAATTCTGTGTCTCATTTTCACCATCGCAAGACTAGATTGGATATAAGTCCTATCTCATAAGATTGGCATGTGATTAGTTACAGATTTGCTGTTCAGCCAACTCTGACTCATGGTGACCTTATGTACAACAGAACAAAACATTTCCCACAATCACTGGCATGACTGAGTTCATCATTGCAGCTATTGTGCCAGTCCATCTCACTGAGGGTATCCCTCACCCTCGTTGGCCCTCTGCTTCACCAAACATGATGTCCTCCTTCAGCAACTGATCCCCTCTGATAACGTGTCCAAAGCAAGCGAGTCAGAGAATGTTCTGTTGTGATCGATATGTTTTCATTAGCTAATTTTTGAAAGCAGATTATCAGGCATTTCTTCATAATACGTGTTAGTCTGGAAGTTCCACTGAAACCTGTCCCCCACGGGTGACCCTTCTGCTATTTGAAATACCAGTGGCATAGCTTCCAGCATCATAGCGACATGCAAGCCACCACAGTATGGCAAGCTGAAAGACAGGTAGTGGGGTATGATAATTAAATGAGGGTTTATAAACAAAGCTCTTATAACAGTGACAAACAAATAATAAATATTCAATGAATAGTGACTATAATTTTGATTATTTTTATTATTAGCATTACCACCTCAGAAGAGCTGTTCAGCTACTGGCAGATCTAATATATAGTACCTCCTCAGAACTACCTATAGCAGCCCTATAGGACAGAGTAGAACTGCCCTATATTACAGCATAGATTCCTAGGCTATAATCTTTATGGGAACAGATAGCTTGGTCTTTTCTCCTGCAGAGACTCTGGTGAGTTTGAACTGCCAACCTTTCAGTTAGCAGCCGAGTGCTTAACTATTACACCACTAGGGCTCCTTGCAGAAAACCTAGAAGGCCATGTATGTTCTGTGCTGTGAGAGATAATGTATATGACAGAGATATTTTTTGGAATACTTTACTATACAGGAGTCCTGGCGGCATAGTGGTTAATAGTTCAGCTGTTAACCAAAACGTCAGCAGTTTAAATCCACCAGCTGCTGCTTGGAAACCCTGAGGGGCAGTTCTACTCTTTCCTATAGGGTCACTATGAGTCAGAATCGACTCGACGGCAATGTGTTTGGTTTTTGGTTGGTTACTATACAAACCCTGAATAATTTGTACTGAAAAAGCTGGCTGAATTTGTGCAGCCATCAGGGAACAACATGTTAGTTTTCCAAAGAGTGAATATTTGATTGAAATCATCCATTAGGTAAAATACCTTAAAAAGAATCCTGTGTCTGTTTGCAAAACCAACAGTGGCCTGTGGCTTTGGCACTATGATGGAACAGGGCCTGCCACTTAACTTATCCCAGAGCTCCCTTTATTTTTTCCTTTAAAAACAACCTCCTGGATCATACGTGGCATCAAATCCTGCCTTATTAACTAGAAACTAAATGAGCACTTGAGAAATTTAATTGAAAGTGATACTCAGAATGTTAATAAGCCCCTGCTCAGGAAGGAAATTGATGTTCCCAGCTGCAAACCCAGCCTGGAGGAAGAGTCCCCCAAAGACCTTGTCACCAGAGGCAAGCTAAGCTCCTGTTGCCTGCTGCTGCCTTCCTCAGAAACATACTTCCCCTTCCTCCAGCAATAATCAGGATTCCAGTTCCACCAGCTCTCCCAGCTGACCATCTGCCCTCCGAATTCTTACTCAATCTGTCTCTCTCAGAGGGCTCCAGCCCAGTGACTCCGTAGCAAATGAAGCACTGGGCCAAGGACCCACTGTTGTTATAAGGAATGAAATCCCAAGGCTTCTCTGAGTGAGGTTTTCAGGAAAGGATAATGCTAGGGAAATAGGGGAATCAATCATTTCAGTCACCACCCCCCCACTTTTTTTTCCATGCAGGAAACCTGTTGTTTGCAGCTTTATAGGACAGAGTAGAACTACCCTATTAATACAGCACAGATTCCTAGGCTATAATGTTTATGGGAGCAGATAGCCTGGTCTTTACTACTGCAGAGACTAGTGGGTTTGAACTGCTGACCTTTCAGTTAGCAGCCAAGTACTTAACCATTGCTCCACCAAGGCTCCTTGCAGAAAACCTAAAAGGCCATGTATGTTCTGTGCTATGAGAGATAATGTCTTTCTGGAAAAAATGCATAAATATAAGCTCTGCATTATTCAAATGATATTTCGATATATTAAAAGAGAAGTCTCATTCCTAGAGCTTAGTAATAATAGAGAATCTTTTTTTTGGTTTTTAGATGAAGGTTTACAGAACAAACTAGTTTCTCATTAAACAATTAGTAAACATATTGTTTTGTGGCATTGTTAATAATAGAAAATCCTAGTTGGGCTTTGATCTTTGAACACATCTTCTCATGAAATGTTGCTTTTGTTAGGTGCTATTGAGTTGGTTCTGACTCACAGCAACCCTATGTGCAACAGAATGAAACATTGCCTGGTCCCATGCCATCCTCACAATTGTTGCTATGTTTCAGCCTATTGTTGCAGCCGCTGTGTGAATCCTTCTCATTGAGGGTCTTACTCTTTTACACTGACCCTCTACTTTACCAAGCATGATGTCCTTCTCCAGGGACTGATCCCTCCTGATAACATGTTCAAAGTATGTAAGATGAAGTCTTGGCATTCTCGCTTCTAAGGAGCATTCTTCCAAGATAGATGTGTTTATTATTCTGGCAGACCACGGTGTTTTCAAGCTTCTTTGCCAACACCACAATTCAAAGGCACCAATTCTTCTTTGATCTTCCTTATTCATTGTCCAGCTTTCACATGCATAGGGAACGATTGAAAACACCGTGACCTGGATCAGGCACACCTGAGTCCTTAAAGTGACATCTTTGCTTTTTGAAACTTTAAGGAGATCTTTTGCAGCAGATTTGCCCAGTGCAGTAAGTTGTTTGATTTCCTGACTGCTATTTCCATGGACGTTGACTGTGGAGCCAAGTAAAAATGAAATCCTTGACAACGTCAATATTTTCTCCATTTATCATGATGTTGCTTATTGGTTGTGAGGATTTTTGCTCTCTATATTGCATAATCCATACTGAAAGCTGTAACTTTGATTTTCATCAGTAAGTGCTTCAAGTTCTCTTCACTTTCACAAGCAAGGTTGTGTCATCTGCGTATTGCAGGTTGTTAATGAGTCTTCCTCTGATCCTGATGCCTCATTCTTCTTCATATAGTCCAGCTTCTCAGATTATTTGCTCAGCATACAGATCGAGTAAGTATGATGAAAGGATACAACTCTGCTTTTAAACCACACAGTATCTCCTTATTCTGTTCAAACAACTGCCTCTTGGTCCGTGTATAGGTTCCGCATAAGCACAATAAAGTGTTCTGGAATTCCCACTCTTCGCTATGTTATTTAAAATTTGTTATGATCCACACAGTCGAATGCCTTTGTACAGTCAATAAAATACAGGTAAACATCTTTCTGGTATCCTCCGCTTTCAGCCATGATATCCCTTGTTCTATGTCCTGTTCTGTATCTAGCTTGAATTGCTGGCAGTTTCCTGTCGATGTACTGCTGCAGCCACTTTTGAACTATCGTCAGCATAATTTTACTTGCATGTGATATTGATAGTTTTTGATAATTTCTGCGTTCTGTTGTATCACCTTTTTTGGAATAGGCACATATATGGATCTCTTCCAATCAGTTGGCCAGGTAGTTGTCTTCCAAATTTCTTGGCATAGATGAGTGAGCACTTCCAATGTTGGGTTCATTTGTTGAAACATTGTAATTGGTATTCTGTGAATTCCTGAAGCCTTATTTTTTGCCAATGCTTTCAGTGCACCTTGGATTTCTTCCTTCATTACCACTGGTTCTCAATCATAAGTTGCCTCCTGAAATGGCTGAATGTTGACAAATTCTTTTGGTACAGTGACTCTGTATTCCTTCCAACTTCTTTTGATGATTCCTGCATCATTCAAAATATTCCCCGTAGAATCCCTCATTATTGCAACTCAAGTCTTGAATTTTTTCTTCAGTTTTTTTTCAGTTTGAGAAATGACAAACGTGTTCCTCTCTTTTGGTTTTCTATCTCCAGGTATTTGCACATTTCATTGTAATAGTTAATATTGTCTTCTTGACAAAATCTTTTGTTCACTCTTTTACTTCATCATTTCTTCCATTCCCTTTAGCTACTCTAAGTTCCAGAGCTAGTGTCAAAGTCTCTTCTGACATCCATTTTGGTCTTTTCTTTCTTTCCTGAATTTTTAGTGACCTTTTGCTTTCTTCACGTGTGATGTCCTTGATGTCATTCCACAACTCGTCTGGTCTTTGGTTATTAGTGTTCAATGCATCAAATGCATTCTTGAAAGGGTCTCTAAATTCAAGTAGGATATACTCAAGGTATTACTTTGACTCTCTTGGATTTGTTTTAATGGACTGATATTGAGCTTCTCCATTGACTCTTTCCACAGACGTAGATGATTTGATTCTCGTCTATTCCATCTTTTGAGTCCCATGTGTATAGTCACCATTTATGTTGTTGGAAAAAAAAGGGAATACCTTTTTTTAATGAAAACTTCCTAATAAAATGGGCATATTCTTTTTTTTTTTTGGTCATTCATATTTCTTTCTTTATTTATTTTTTTCCTTTTTTTTAAATTGTAATTCAGGTGAAGGCTTACAGAACAAATAGTTTCTCATGAAACAGTAGTACACATGTTGTTTTATGACACTGGTTAACAACCCCACAACGTATTAACCCTCTAACTTCTCAACCTATGAAAATACACATAGCCAAAGATACACCGTTTCATAAATTTCTACATGCACAGTTCAGTGACATTGACTATGCTCTTCGAATTGTGCTGTTATTCTCACTTAAGATGAAGGTTTAGAGAACAAAATAGTTTCTCATTTAACAGTTACTACAAATGTTGCCCTATGACAATGGTTAACAATCTCACAACACATCAACAATATCCTTACTCAACCTGGGGTTCCCCATCACCACCTTCCTTGTCCCCTTCTGCCTTCGGCCCTTGTCACTGGACTCCTGTACCTCGTTAGTCTCATTTGGTTTTACGGGGCTGTCCACTCCCAGGCTGAACAGCGAACCTCGGAGGTAACTTCACCACTGAGCTACAAGGCTGTCTGGGGGGCCATACTCTTGAGGTTTCTCCAGTCTCCTTTAGGCCAGTAAATCTTGTCTTTTTTTTCATGGGTTAAAATTATGCTCTATATCCTTCTCCAGCTCTGTCCAGAACCCTCTGTTGTGATCCTGGTCAGAGCAGTCAGTGGTGGTAGCCAGGCACCATCCAGCTGTACTGGACTCAGTCTGGTGGAGGCCTTGGTAGCTGTGGACAATTAGTCCTTTGGACTAATCTTTTCCTTGTATCCTGTTCTCTTCATTCTCCCTTGCTCCTGAAGGGATGAGACCAGTGGAGTATCTTAGATGGCTGCTCACAGGCTTTTAAGACCCCAGACACTACTCACCAAGGTAGAATGTAGAGCATTATCTTTATAAGCTGTGTCATGCCAATTGAGCTAGATGTTCCCTGAGACCATGGTCCCCACCACCCTCCACCCAGCAATTCAGTCCCTCAGGAAGTTTGGATGTGTCTATGGGGCTTCCATGACCTTTCCTTGTACAGGTTGTGCTAGATTCCCCTGTATTGTGTACTGTCTCACCCTTCACCCAAGATACCACTTATCTATTGCTTATTTAGTATTTCCCCCCCTACCCCACCCCTCCCATCCCTGGTTACCAACAAAGATTGTTACATTTTGTGTGTGAACTTTTTCATGGGTTTTTACAATAGAGGTCTCATACAATATTTGTCCTTTTGTGATTGACTTATTTCACTCAGCATAATGTCCTCCAGTTTCATCCATGTTATGAGATGCTTCACAGATTCATTGTTCTTTCTCATTGCATATGGCATTGTGGTCAGAGAAGATACTTTGAATTATCTCAACGTTTTCGATCTTGTTGAGGATTGCTCTGTGGCCTAAGATGTGGTCTATTCTGGGGAACATTCCATGTGCATTGAGAGAGAATATGTACCTTGCAGTGGTTGAATGGAGTGTTCTATATATGTCTATGAGGTCAAGTTGACTGATTGTGCCCTGTAGGTCTTCTGTATCTTTGTTGAGTTTTTTTCTAGATGTTCTGTCCTTTACTAAGAGTGGTGTGTTGAAGTCTCCTACTATTATTGTGGAGCTGTCAATTTCTCTTTTCAGTGTTGTTAGAGTTTGTTTTATGTATTTTGGAGCCCTGTCATTGGGTGCGTAGATGTTTATTATGGTTATGTCTTCATGATGGATTGTCCCCTTAATCATTATATAGTGTCCTTCTTTGTCTTTTATGGTAGATTTTGTTTTAAAGTCTATTTTATCTGAGATTAGAATTGCCACTCCTGCTCTTTTTTGGTCGTTGTTAGCTTGATAGATTTTTTTCCAACCTTTGACTTTTAATAAATTCACATCTTTGTTTCTAAGGTGTGTCCCTTGAAGACAGCATATTGATGGATCCTGTTTTCTTATCCATTCTGTCACTCTCCATCTCTTTATGGGTGCAGTGAGTCCATTTACATTCAGTGTAATTATTGATGGATATGAGTTTGTTGCTGTCATTTTGTAGTGCTTTTTTTTGTGGTGCTGAAGTTTTCTTTGTTCTTCTTACTCTCTTGTGCTGAGTTACTTTTGTTTGTCAATCTTTTTTTCATTTGTTTTTGTAGGCTTTGTTTTTGCTGAGACTTTATGTTTTTCCTCTTTATTTTTATGAGTATGTTTGTTAACTTTCTTTGTGGTTACCATGGAATTTACCCTTATCTTTCTAAGTTTGAAGCAGTCTATCATTACTTGGTATCGCCTTGCCTTCCTCTCCATTAGAATGTTCTATACCTATGCCATTTATTCCCTCTTTTATTGTTTTGATGTTGTTGTCATTTATTGATTAACTGCTCTGATTCCCTGTTGTATCTATTTTGGTTTTGGATCGTCCTCGAGAGTTCATTTCCTAGATTGGTATCTGGCTCGTACGATCCTGCATCCTAGTTTCTGCCTGTGAGCTGAAGCTGTTTCTCCTCAGATCGAAGAACTTGCTTTAATAATTCTTGTAAATTTGGTTTGACTTTTACATATTCCCTTAATTTCCGTTTATCTGGAAATGACCTAATTTCACCATCAAATTTGAATGAGGGTTTTGCAGGATATATTATTCTTGGCTGGCAATGTTTTTCTTTCAAGATTTTATATATGTCATCCCATTGCCTTCTTGCCTGCATGGTTTCTGACGAATAATCTGAGCTTAGTCTTATTGTTTCTCTTCTGTATGTGACTTCTTGTTTTTCACGAGCTGCTCTCAGGATTCTTTGTTTGTCTTTGGTTTTGGCGAGTGTGAATATGATATGCCTTGGTGATTTTCTTTTGGGCTCTCTTCTATATGGGGTTCGTTGAGCTTCTTGGATGACCAGCTTTTCATCTTTCATGATATTGGGGAAGTTTTCTGTCAGCAGTTCTTCAATGATCCTCTCTGTGTTCTCTGTTTTCTCCCCCTATTCTGGAATGCCAATCACTCGAAAATTTTTGCTTTTGACTGTGTCCCACATAACTCTCAGGGTCTCTTCATTTTTCTTTGTTCTTTTTTCTGAGTTTTCCTGAAACAGAGTTGTATTCAAGTGTTTGTCTTCAATTCCACTGATCCTGTCTTCCACTGTTTCAGATCTGCTTCTCATCCCTTCTATGACACCAACTCGTTTATCTTTTGGATTTCTAATTGTTGTCTTTGTATAATTTCTAGTTGTGAATTTATTTTGGCATTTTGTTCCTGCATTATCTTCCTGAGTTCTTCCAATTTTTTGTCTGCATTTTCCGTGAATTTGTCTATTTTTTCCTCATGTCTGTCAGCTTTTTGCCTCAGTTCTTGGAGAATTCTGAGTATTAGAGATTTGAATTCCCTATCAGGTAGTTCTAGTGCCTTTTCTTCCACAGGAGAGTCATCTGGTGTTTTATTTTGGACGCCTACTGGAACCATCCTGTCCTGTTTTTGTAAATGTTTTGATATTGTCTGCTGTTTTGGGGGCATTCAGTAGTTATTTTTCTCATTGATTGATTGCAGATTTGTTTGTTTCGTCCCTTTTTTAAAAAAAATTTGACTCTGTCTGAGCAGGTGGACTGTGTGTTCTTTGTTGTTTGTGCACCTGTGCACTCAATACTTTTCATCTCCTCCAACTGGCAGGGTCAGTCACTCAGATATGTTACGGCAGGGCAGTTCTAGCTGAAGAGGAGTTACTGGGGTGGGTTGTTTGTGGCACTCACTACAGCCACCAGAGCGGGTCGGTAATCAGTGCAGGGCAGGTTCCAGTAGGCCATGCCCGTGCTGCTTGGTGGTGTGATGTCAAGCACACGGTGCAGGTAGGCAGGATGCAGCAGGGAGATTGTTATGTGTGGAGCTAAGATGGATATGGGAGAGAGGAGAGAGGAACAGGGGCCAAAAAACATACAAACAAACAAAAAAGAATGCTAGGGGAGCTTGCTGTTAGAGTGGAGAGATGAGAGACTATGAAATGGAGAAAAACAGAAAGGGAAAGAGGAAGAAAAGAAAAGAATGAATAAATAAAAATCAGAAAGGCTAAAGAACCACAAAGTTCCCAGGGATCCCTCTGGTGCAGCTATGATGTCTGGTGAAGTCGCTCTCAGGTGTTGCAGTACAGCCTGGCTAGAAGGCATAGAGGAATAAAATGCCAGGTATTCAGGGATCAGAAAGAGAAGGAAGATATAGAGAGACGAGAAACTAAGCAATGAAGAAAGACAAAAAGGGAAAAAGAGGGAAAATAAAATAAAACAACAACAAAAAGGGAACAAAAAAGGCCCCTCAAAAAAACAGGAAAAAAAACCAACAACGAAAAAAGAAATGCTCTCAGGGATCCCTCTGCACATCTGTGGAAGCAGAAGGGGACTCTCCTTGCCACGCAGCTCCTCCTGGCCAGAAAGGGCTCCCAACTCAAGAAAAGGAAAAGGAAAGAAACCATTCAAAACAAACAAACGAACAAAAGCCCTGGGATCCCACCAGCGTGGTAACCCAGACTGGGAAGCAGCTCCACACTTGAATGGAGCTCCGCAGCCCCTCAGGAAGAAGCAAAGATGGCGCACAGAGCGAGGCACTTGAGCGAAAGGAGGGGGAGATGGTGAGAGGCAAGGAATAAATCAACAGAAGTGGAAAAAAACAACACCAGCGGCCAACAAATGGCACCCAGAGAGTTGCCCGTTCAGGTGTGTGGAATCCAAGCAGCCAGTGCCTCCCGGTCAAGAGATCGTGGCTGCGGGAAGCAGAGGAGGCCGAGCAGGGGTGAAGAAGGTTGGGGGGTCGGAAAGCACGCACCGCAAATTACCGGTTGTCTTGTCTCCTGCTGGATGCTGTGTGAGGCTGCTTTCTTGTACCCCCTGTTTGCTGGTCTCCGATAGGAGTCCAAGATGGTGGATCCGCGCTGCGTTAGCTGGTAGGGGACCTCTGCATGAATCTGTCCTCGCTCTCCATTCTCTGTCAGTTTTCTTATTCCATTTGGTGCTTGGCTGAGTTCTTTATCTCTTCATTTAATGTTTAAGGTTTCAGAAATGTTGTATTCTCTGTTCGGCTTAGTTTTTCGGATCTTTGCTGTGGAGGGACAGCGTGGTGCTTCTGCCTACAGAGCCATTTTTCCGGAACTGAGCGTATTCTTGAATTGTGCTTTTTCCTTCCCAATTCAGTGCTCAGGTGACCTGCTTAAATCTAAATGATGCCCACCTGAGACTAAAGCTTCGCTAGTGACATGCTTAATTATTTCTATTATTGTTTCTAAGACATACATGTTTCAATACATTCCTTTTCTATTTTTCCATAACTGAAAGCAAAACTCATTTAAAGCAAAAATAAATAAATAAGGGAAAGGAATTTTTTCCAATAGTTACAGAAACTAAAATGCTTATTCACCAGTGGCTCTTTAGAAACCTGAGTTTGGCCCTCAAACGTGGTGTAAAAGTGTCAACCTATAACACAGAAGAGTGTGAACTGTATGAAAAGTAGAGGATGCCAGAATTGAAGAGAGCAGACCACCCCCATTGCTGCTTTCCCTGGAAGCCTGAGCCTTGATTTATAGACCCAGGCTCCTCTGACACATTTGCTTGACCAGCTTAGCTGTTCCCAACTCAATTGTAGAAGGACTTTTCTGATATTATTTTCATTTAATTATTTCTTACACATTGGACCTCTTAAAAAGCACGAAGTAGCCCTTGTTCTTATCATTGTTATTTGGTTTGGGAGAGGTGGGTAAATGTGATATAGTAGTAGAGAGCACATACTCTGTGACTGACAGACGTTGGATCCAATCTATTCTCTAAAACTTATAGCTGGAAAAATTCTGAAAGTAGTTTATTTTTCTGTAAAAGAGGGATAATAATACCTATTTTATTAGGTTATTCAAACAGTTAAATAAAATGAAATACATTTTAAAAAATTAGTGCAGTGTTTGTGGCACCTAGTAATGCTTAGTAACTGTCATCTATGTTAATTGTCATAACTGCCATCTTTATTATCATTCTATTATCAAAAGCATTGGATGCCATGGGGAGGAGCTTAGATTTTCTCTTATAGGAGATGTGCAGCCACTGGAGGAACAGTTCCAGTAACAGACTTGGCCTTTAAAGCTTAGAAACCGTATGGAAGATGGATGTAAGGGGCAAGACTGGAAGCAGGAGGATCCCTTAGGAGGCTGTTGTGCTAATTTGAGCAGAAGAAAGCTTAATGTAAGGCAGGAGCTTCGGAGATGGAAAGGGATGGGAAATGGATTAAAGAAATATTTCAGAATCAAAATTTGAAGAGCTTGGTAACTGTTAGGACAATGAGGCTAATGGAGGAATCAAAAAAGACTCAGATTTCCAGTTTAGATTCCTTAGTACATAATGGAGCCATCCATCAACCAATGTAGAGAAAATCTCTGTACTGATGTCTCTTGGTGAGATTCCATCATACTGCCCAGATTTCTTACTTTTGTTGGACCTATCCTTCTATATAGTGACTCCATGTGTGTCATAGTAGAACTGTGCTCCGTAGTATTTTCAATAGCTGATTATTTTGGAGTAGATTGCCAGGTCTTTCTTCTGAGGTACCTCTGATAGACCTGAACTTTCAATCTTTTGTTTAGCAGCCGAGTGCATTAACTTTTTGCACCACCCAGGAAGACTTCATAGTAACTGGTTTATCCTTCTATATGAGTATACAGAGGGGAGATTTTCCTATGGACTAAGTCTGAGGGTTCCAGTGTTTAAATTACTACCACTATTGTTGTATTGAGTTTAGTTGTCAGCAACATATTTATTTGGACATGACATACTAAACTATAAATGCTTACTGTAATTGAGGTTGTAAATTCTCTTCCTGAGGCTTTTTCTATGCCTTGTTGGGAATATGGAGAACTGAACAAAAGGAAAGGGTAGTCAAAGAGAAAACAGGAGGCATCAAAGAGTGGGAAGGAGGGGTAGCAAGACTGGGGCCCACTTCCTAGCTGGGCCCAGTAAGGACCCAATCCTTCCCCTACAAGCCTTCAGCAAGGGCTGCTATCAAACAGGAAAATGGATTGGTCAGTTCTCTCTGATTAAACGTGCTTTGAGCTAACAGACTCTATTCCTTTCACTTTTCATTCTGAATAAGTAGGATGGAACTGAAGCAAAGTGTCACTGTCCAGCCTGATAGAGCCCTGCCAAGCCTTAGTCCAAACAGAAGGGTTAACGTGCTTTGTGTCCAGTGCTGTGCCCTTCTCCAGCTACCACCATCCTGTTCCTTGCATGTTTTTCCTAACTTCCCGCCCCAAACTTCCAGCAAGGTGTCTGGCTGACAAGGCTAAACATTTGCCAAGGAATTTGCACTTTAGCAAAGTTCTCTTTAAACTGAAAACTCTTAAGCTCCAAAGGAATTAAGCTCAGAAGCACAGAATATTTGACTAACCCAAACTTTCATACATATATATTTTTTCATAATAGAGGCAGGGAAGTTTGATAGTCAGAAACCTGCCCAAGCCCTGTAGGAAACTGCTTAAAATTTAAACTAGTCCGAGAAAGCTGTGGACAACTCCATCAGGAATACTTGCCTGAAGCTGCACCCCTATCCCACGAAAGTGCACACATACACTTCCACCCTTACTGGGTTAGGTCCTGGTGTCTGAATTCCACTAACAACCTTTGCTTGTATCCATTGTAGTACTTAGCATGCTGGATTGAATTAGGTTTTTTATTTGATTTTCTTCCTCATCAGATTTTCACCCCCTTGGGGGCAGTAACTGTCTTGTTAATTTCTGTGTACCTACCTACTGCCCCATGACACAGTAACTAGTGAAGAGAAGGCTCTAAAGGTGGGAATAGTCTACTGATCTTTAAAATATGAGTTTTCCTATTGGTTTGGATACTAACTAGTTGAATGATTAAAAAATTTTCAGACTCCTTAGGACTCATTTTTAAAATGGGGAGATATTATCTTCGATACCTATCTTCCAGGTTTCTTCTCCCGAAAACTCAGTTGGGAAAAATCTATAAAAAGAATCATGCCAATATAAGGATTTTTAGTTATCATTCTTTTTAATTGTACTTTAGATGAAGGTGTACAGAACATACTAGCTTTTCCTTAATCAATTAGTACACATATTGCTTTGTGACATTCGTTACCGACCCCATGACGTGTCAACACTCTCCCTTCTCGACCTTGGGCTCCCTATTACCAGCTTTCCTGTCCTCTCCTGCCTTCTAGTCCTTGCCCCTGGGCTGGTGTGACCCTTTAGTTTCATGTTGTTTTATGGTCCTGCCTAATCTTTGGCTGAAGGGTGAACCTCAGGAGTGACTTCATTACTCAGCTAAAAGGGTGTAGTTATCGTTCTTGATAAAAAGTAATATAGTACCACTCCTGGGAAAAATTATGAATACTCTTCTTGACTTCACCTCTCCATTTCAGATATTCAGGGTCTTTATGACCTGAGTCCCTGAGTGGTGCAAAT
This sequence comes from Dugong dugon, assembly GCA_030035585.1. NCBI lineage: Eukaryota > Metazoa > Chordata > Mammalia > Sirenia > Dugongidae > Dugong > Dugong dugon. The sequence continues at coordinate 88,194,188 of CM057461.1, forward strand.
GGTTAACATGCTCAGCTGCTAACTGAAAAGTCAGAGGTTCGAGTACACCCAGATGAACCTCAGAAGAAAGACACAACAATCTACTTCTGAAAAATCAGCCATTGAACATCCTGTGGAGCACAGTTCTACTCTGACACACGTAAGGTCTCCATGAGTCAGAATCAGCTCAGTGGCAGCTGGTTACTAGTTATGATATCCTCACTCCTAAAATCTTCTCTGCTGGGGCCTTTCCCTTTGATCAGTTCCTTACATTTCCCTTGTAACAGAAATGAAAGAACGGGTGTTATGAAGCCAGCAGTTGCTCTGAGTACTTCACATTGGCTATCTTATTTCCCACCTGTACTGGAAAGTGGTTGCCATTAACCCATTTTACAAAGGGGAGTGCCGAGGTCTAAAGAAGTTAAGTAACTTGCCTAAAGTCACTTGAATACTAAGTATCAGATCCAGAACCGGAGCTTCAAGTTGTCTGAGTCCAAATCCTGGGTTATTCTCACCCAACTATCCAACTATTGTTTTCTAAGCTGGAGTTTACTGACTTTCCAAGGTGCCACTTTGATCTTTAGGCTGCCTCAGGGACAGTCACGTGCTAATGAGTGTGAGGGAGTTAGCAGTTCCTTCCTCTCAAGGCCACACTGTGAATTAGGATAGGGGTATGCTTCTGCAAGTCCAGGCAGTGACTCTCTGGAAGAGGCACCTCTGGACCAGGCTGACCTGTAGAATCAGGTTGCTGGCTAAGGACACAAGAGATCAAATTCACAGTTAGGTGATGAAGAAAAACGGGCTGAGAAGAGCCATAGGAGAGCTGACAGACTTACTCAGTCAGTTATGATTCTCTGCATTCTCACAATCTTGCTTCCAAATACTGGCAGAACAAGGGGAAAGAACTATTCACATCTTTCCACTGAAAAGGATAACAACTGGCACATAGCCAAATAAAAAATTAAAATTGACGCCTTTCCAAATGCCTAATTCAGAGATAGCAAGATCTCTGTTGGAAGCTGTCAGCTTTGACAGCAACATCTTTTGTTTATAACAACGTATTGGTAAGGCCCTTGTAACTTTCAAAGCATCTTCTCAGGAAATCTGCAAGATAAGTAGGGCAAGCGCTAGTGAAGAATTGTAAACAAATGTACACCCTACAAGAGGCATGGGAGGCAATACAGTCCAACTTTTTCATTCACATGCATGAGGAAGCTAGAGCACAGAAAAAAGCAATGACTTTTCCATCTTAGCATTGAGCAGCCAGGATAGAATAGCTTTTATTGTGGTAACATATAAACCCCAACATCTCACTGGCTCACTTAGCTCATAAATATGTTTCTTGTTCATGTAAACAATGTTGCAATTTGGGCAGCTCTCCAGGGCAGCTCTCTTGTAAGACAGGACTTTGTAGATCTTTGTAGTTTCTGTCTTGTGGCTTCATTATCTCAACACGTCATTGCCACAGCTCAGAAATGACGTGTAACTTCTGCTCATTGTCTATTGGCCATAACTAATAACATGCTCCTGAGTAATTTCAAAGGGCTAGAAATGTAGTATTTCGTGTCCAGAAGGCAGAAGAGAACAAGATTTGGGTGAGCATCAGTAATCTCTACCACAGAAGTGGTCTTAAAACCCAGGCTTCCTGACACTTAGGCCATTATTCTTTCTGCTAGCACATAGCTTCTGTGTAACGGATGCTGGAAATTGGAGAAGACCAACTGAAAATTTTAGATATCTCTAATAGAAATCTTAACCATAACTGTTTCCCAGTAATTTTAGGGAAATAACTTGTTTGATTTAACCTCATTCTCTCCAAATAAAAGTGACTTCCTTAATCTTAATCAGAATTACTGAGCTTCTAGGTATACCATCTATGCTTTCCCCTTTATTCCTTGCAAAAACCCATTGAAGTGGGCACTATCACCTCCTGTTAGATAGGAAACTTGTGATTGCAAATTACAGAAAATTAATAAATTAGTTCAATTTAAAACTAAAGTAAATTATACTGAAGAGACCTAGAGCTAACGGATACTCAAATAGGAGACGTCATCACGAAACCAAACTTCTGACAATCTAGAATCGGGCCTCATTCCGCATTTGCAGCCATCCTCTTGCTCAAGGGCTGCACTATCTCCTTTGAGCAACTTTCTGCTTCTCAAAGGGAGTCTGTTCCAACTTTCAGTCTGTCTGTCTCTCTCTCTCTGTCTCTCCACACTATGCCTCACCTCCACAACCATGGTCCATTTTATCTGCTTTTAGTTTCTGAAACCTTTGTAACTTCTGCTTGTAAATAGCTCAAAATTTTTCTCCAGTTCTCTCTGCATCTTGTTGTTGTTGTTGCTAGTTTGCCATCGTGTTGATTCTGACTTACGGTGACCCCATGACTCCGCATCTTGGAAGCTCCCAATTATGACTATTGCTCCCACTACTAACTGAACTTGTCTCTTAATATCCAAGTTGCAAAACTGTGAAATGGAGAAGTCCATTCAACTAGCTCATTCTTGTTACCAGGCCACAAAAATTCTATGTCATAGGCCCACTTCTCGATTGACTGTCCCTGGACAGGCATCCGTCTATGGAAAAATCACTTTGGTCTATGTTAAAGATGTTAGGAGGAGCAGGTGGACACGGGCACTTCCACTCTGCAGAAGCAAAATCAGAACAGCTTATATCATAAAGGAATGCAGAGGGCAGGCAGTATAGATATACCTGAACTTAACCAAGTTACAGTGCTAGCAAATGTCAATGTGAAACTTGAACACAAGCTTGTCTGAAACCTCAGTATCAAGCTGAAAGGGGGAAGAGTAGAAAGTGCAGCACATTGGCTGGAAAACTAGTTTTTTCCTCTTTACCTTCTCCTCTGCAGATCCTCACCTTTCAACCAGTCACAGATATTGCTATATAGGCATCTCATAAAGGTAAACTTGTTTTGCTGAAGCTGAGTAGAATATTTTATGGCACACTCAGAGGATATTCCTGATTGTATCAGCCAAACATGGGAACAGTTAGAATGACTGAATGGAATGATAAATCAACAGATCTCAAACTGGAACCTCAAATTTAGTCTCTTGGCTCGTGAAGCCAGGTTGGATCTGCTCAATTGGGAAGCCTACTTGGTTTCAGGGCAAGACTAAATTTTATATCCTTGCATTTCCAAATTTGTGAATTTGTGTCATCAGCAATACCAATGATTAAACTTTGCCACAAAATTCTATGTGATATTACACAAAACACTTAGCCTCTCTGCAGCTCAGTTTCCATAACATTAAAATGAAAGGGGTTGGATTAAGTTACCTACTAGGGTCCTTTTAGCTGTAAAATTCTATGACTACCCTATCTTACAAATATAGTGTGCAAGTGTCTACATCTACTGATTAAAATCTGAGGCAAGATTATTTTCTCAATGTTCATTTTAAATTACGTCCAAGAATCCTTGAATAGATTTTTTGTTTTTTTAACTAAACTGCAGCACTGTCCAATAGAGCTTTACATGATGATGGAAATGGTTTATATCTCCTTTGTCCCATGCAATAGCCTCTAGTCATATGTGACTATTGAGTACTTGAAATTCAGCTAGTGTAAGTAAGGAACTGAATCTTTAATTTCATTTAATTTAGATTTAAACAGCCACATATGGCCAGTGGTACCATCTTGGACAGTGCAGAACTGAGACATATTTTATGCGAATGACAAAAAGAAAATTAAGAGTTAACGATACTGTTAAACTCCTTTGCCCATTTTATGATTGGATTATATGTCCTTTGGTTAAGTTCTCAAAGCTTTATGTATATTTTTGTTATTAGACTCTTATTGGATAAATGGCTTCTGAAGATATTCTCCCAATTGGTAGCTTGTCTTTTCATTTTTTGATAAAGTCTTTTGATGAGCAAAAATTTTTAATTTTCTTAAAGTCCCACAAACCACATAAAAAGATATTAATTGTCATAAGCCATCAGAGAGATGCAAATCAAAACTACAATGAGATACCATTTCACTCCTCCCAGGATGTCTAAGGAAAAAAAAAAAAAAGAAAATAACAAATGTTGGTGAGGAAGTGGGGAAATTGGAATCCTTATCCATTACTAGTGGGAATGCAAAATGGTACTGCCATTGTGGAAAACAATGTGACAGTTCCTCAAAAAACTAAAAATAGAACTACCATATGACACAGCAATTCTCCTCCTAGGTAAGTATCCAAAAGACTTGAAAGTTGAGACTCAGAAAGAAGCATATATGGGGGTGGGGCCAAGATGGCGGAGTAGTCAGACACTTCCGGTGGACCCTCTTACAACAAAGACCCGAAAAAACAAGTGAATCAATTACATATGACAATCTAGGAGCCCTGAATAACTAAGGCAAAGTTGAGGAACTGGACTGAGTGGCAGGGTGAGGGAGAGACAGTTCAGAAGCAGCGAGGAGTTGCCAGACCTGACCGAGCAAGAGCCTGAGCCCTTCAGGCCTGATCAGCTCAGGGGTGAGTGGTCAGGCAGGCAAGCAGCAGTGCTCGGGACGTGTAGTCTGCACCAGGAGAGACTCAGCTGCAGAGAGTCTACTCGACCACCCAAACCTGTGAGAAGCAATCCTAGATCGGTGAAAGATAAGTACTTGCGTACAGCCTACTGCATGCATCAAAAACACTCCCCTTAGGGAAAAAACTCTCTCACATTTCCCTCCCTGCTCCCTGCTCTGACTGGGTCCCGGTCCGGCTTCAGCAATTGCTGAGTTCCCTGGGCTTAAAGTGGGATTTGTCACATGCACTGAGCCATTCTCCCAGCCTTGGAGAGTAAAAAAATTAACAAAGGGGGGAAAAAATAAAATGCCAGCTTCCCTAAGCCCGGAACCCAGGTTAGGCACACGTCCTTTGCCTAGGCACAGGCATAAGGGATCCGTGGTCTTTGAGTGCTTTTCCCCCTGTAGAGACTTGTGTGGGTCCATTTCAACAGCGCAGGCCTTCTTTACCATGGTACAACAAGGAATATGCCTGAAGTCTAACTTGAACTGTTTCACCTGTGAAATGGCAGGGTCATGACATTTGACACTGCCCTGCCCATTAAGCAGGGTCTTCACCTACCCACATCAGCGGCCTGAAGACTGGTGGCTCCACCTAGCCACCTGCAATAGGGGCCCAAGAATAACAGGTGCCCCACCAGTCCTTACAGCCAACAGCATTGGGTGTTCATAGTCTTGCTACAAAATGCACCCACTTTTGTGGTGTAGGGAATAGGGACACACCTTCCTCCTGGACACTCGAGAGTGGCTATCAACCCTCTGCCTTGCTTAGAGTGTGTCCCACTGCTGCAGCCAGATGCCTGTGCCTACACCAATCACCCATCCCTATCTAGGACTGTAGGTGAGAGCCTACACCACACATTTGGTGGCTATCTACCTGGGCACCCGAGCTGAATCCATACAGGAGGAGTGGGCAGACTCCTGAGCTCACATACCTATTAACAGCTAACCGCCTGGTGATAGGACATTAGAGCTTCAAAGGTGCCAATAATCAAACTAGCTCTACGAATAGCCTATTTGGGCATAAGAAAACAAAACAAGAAGTTAGGACGCAGTAAGCAAACATAAAACAATAAATATAATAACTTATTGATGGTTCAGAGACAAGAGTCTATATCAAATCAAATAAAGAGGCAATCCATGATGGCTTCAGCAAACTCTCAAAATAAAGAATCTAGAAATTTTCCAGAGGAGAAAACTTCTTGGAATTACCAGAGGCAGAATAAAAAGATTAAAATACAGAACTCTTCAAGAAATTATGAAGGAAATCAAGCAAAATGCAGAACAAGCAATAGAGGAAATTAACAAGATTAGAGAAGAGCATAATGACAAATTTAACAGGCTGCAAGAATCCATAGACAACAATCAGAAATCCAGAAGATTAACAATAAAATTTCAGAATTAGACAACTCAATAGAAACTCTTAGGAGCAGAATCGAGGCAATGGAAGTCAAAATTAGTGAGACTGAAAATAAAGCACTTTACACCAACTTATTTGAGGAAAAATCAGATAAAAGGATTACAAATAATGAAGGAACCCTAAGAATTACGTGGGACTCTATCAAGAGGAATAACCTACAAGTGATTGGAGTACCAGAACAGAGGGGAGTAACAGAAAATACAAAGAGAATTGTTGAAGATTTGTTGGCAGAAAACTTCCCTGACATTGTGAAAGATGGCAAGATGTCTATCCTAGAAGCTCATTGAACCCACATAAGGGAGATCCCAAATGAAAGTCACCAAGACATATTATAATCAAGCTTGCCAAAACCAAAGATAAAGAGAGAATTTTAAGAGCTGCTAAGGATAAACGAAAAGTCATCTACAAAGGAGAGTCAATAAGAATAAGCTCAGACTACACAGCAGAAACCATGCAGGCAACAAGGCAATGGGATGATGTATATAAAGCCTTGAAGGAAAACAACTGCCAGCCAAGAATTATATATTCAGCAAAACTGTCTCTCAAATACCATGGTGAAATTAGCACATTACCAGATAAACAGAAGTTTAGGGAATTTGCAAAAACCAAACCAAAGTTACAAGAAATACTAAAAGGAGTTCCTTTGGTTAGAAAATCAGTAAGATCAGATAACAACCCAAGACTAGAATACAGTACAGAGCAACCAGATATCAACCCTGATAGGGAAGTCATAAAAATAAATCGAAGGTAAAACACTGAAAATAGGGAAACAGATGTCAAACTGTAAAAGATGACAACACTGAAACAAAAAAGAGGGACTTAAATAATGTAGACATAGACTTTGCATGTGGAGAGGATGTCAAGGTGATATAGAGAAATAAAAGGCTGGTATAAACTTAGAAAAATATGGGTAAATATTAAGGTAACCACAAAAGAAACCAACAATCCTACAAGTCAAAATACAAAACTAGAAAAACACAAAGATTCAGCAAACATAAAATCAACAACAATGAAACAGTTGAAAAGAAAATATATGAAGAAAAACGACACAGCACAAAAAATCAAGGGGAACAAAGAAAATGTGAACAACACACAAAAAAAGACATCAAAATGACGGCATTAAACTCATATCTATCAATAATTACACAGAATCTAAATGGACTAAATGCACCACTAAAGAGACAGACAGTGGCAGATTGGATAAAAAAACATGATCCGTCTATATGCTGCCTACAAGAGACACACCTTAGACTTAAAGACACAAACAAACTAAAATTCAAAGGATGGATAAGAATATATCATGCAAACAACACTCAAAAAAAAAAAAAAAAGAAGGAGTGGCAATATTAATCTCTGACAAAAAGGACTTTAAAGTAAAATCCACCACAAAGGATAAGGAAGGAAACTATAAAATGATTAAAGGGTCAATACACCAGGAGGACATAACTATAATAAATATTTACGCACCCAATGACGGGGCTCCAAAATACATAAAACAAACTCTAACAGCACTGAAAAGAGAGATAGACAGCTCCACAATAGTAATAGGAGACTTCAACACACCACTTACAGTGAAGGGCAGAACATTCAGAAGGAAGCTCAACAAAGACACAGAAGAGCTAAATGCTACAATCAACCAACTTGATCTCATAGACGTATACCGAACACTCCACCCAACAGTAGTCAAGTATACTTTCTTTTCCAACACACATGGAACATTCTCCAGAAGAGACCACATATTAAGACATAAAGCAAGTCTTAACAAAATCCAAAGCATTGAAATATTACAAAGCATCTTTTCTGACCATAAAGCCATAAAAGTAGAAATCAACTACAGAAAAAGCAAGGATGAAAATCAAACACATGGAAAGTGAACAACACCTTGCTCAAAAACTCCTGGGTTATAGAAGAAATTAAGGATGGAATAAAGAAATTCATAGAATCAAACAAGAATTAAAACACATCCTACCAGAACCTTCAGGACACAGCAAAAGCAGTGCTCAGAGGTCAGTTTATAGCAATAAATGCACACATCCAAAAAGAAGAAAGGGCCATAATCAAAATATTAACCCTACAACTGGAACAAGTAGAAAGAAAGCAGCAAAAGAAGCCCTCAGGAGCCAGAAGAAAAGAAATAATAAGAATTAGAACAGAATTAAATGAAATAGAGAATAGAAAAACAATTGAAAGAGTTAACTAGACCAAAAGCTGGTTCTTTGAAGAGATCAAAAAAATTGATAAACCACTGGCCAAACTGACAAAAGAAAAATAGGAGAGGAAGCAAATAACCCAAATAAGAAATGAAATGGGTGATATCACAACAGACCCAACTGAAATTAAAAGAATCATTACACAATACTGTGAAAAGTTGTACTCTACCAAATTTGAAAACCTAGAGGAAATGGACAAATTTCTCAAAACTCACTACCTACCTAAACTAACACAAACAGGTAGAATAACTAAATAAACCCATAACAAAAGAAGAGACTGAAAAGGTAATTAAAAAACTCCCAACCAAAAAAAGTCCTTACTCTACAAAGAATGGCTTCACTGGAGAATTCTACCACATTTTCAGAGAAGAGTTAACACCACTACTACTAAAGGTATTTCAGAGCATAGAAAAGGATGGAATACTCCCAAACTCATTCTATGAAGCCAGCATAACCCTGATACCAAAATCACATAAAGACACCACAAAAAAATAAAATTACAGACCAGTATTCCTCAGGAACACTGATGCAAAAATCCTCAAGAAAATTCTAGCCAATAGAATTCAGCAACATATCAAAAAAATAATTCACCATGATCAAGTGGGATTTATACCTGGTACGCAGGGATGTTTCAACATTAGAAAAACAATCAATGTAACCCATCACATAAATAAAACAAAAGACAAGTACCACATGATTTTATCAATCGATGCAGAAAAGGCATTGGACAAAGTCCAAAACATATTCATGATAAAAACTCTTAGCAAAATCGGAATAGAAGGGAAATTCCTCAATATAATTAAGGGCATTTATATAAAACCAACAGCCAACATCATCTTAAACGGAGAGACTTTGAAAGCGTTCCCCTTGAGAACGGGCTAACCATACAAGGATGCCCGTTATCACCACTCTTATTCAACATTGTGCCAGAGGTCCTAGCCAGAGCAATTAGGCTAGAAAAAGAAATAAAGGGCATCCAAATTGGTACAGAAGAAGTCAAAGTATCTCTATTTGCAGATGATATGATCTTATACACAGAAAACCCCAAAGAATCCACAAGAAAACTACTGGAACTAATAGAAGATTTTAACAAAGTTTCAGGGTACAAGATAAACATACAAAAATCAGTTGAGGCAAGATGGCGCTCTAGGCAGAAACACCACGCCGTCCCTCCACAGCAAAGATCCGAAAAACTAAGCCTAACAGAGAATCAACAATCCTGAAACCCTAGAACACCAAATGAAGAGATAAAGAACTCAGCCAAACACCAAACGGAGTGAGAATACTAAAAGAGAACGGAGAGCGAGGAGAGACTCAGGCAGAGATTCCTTACCAGCTAACGCAGCGCGGATCCACCATCTTGGATTCCTATCGGAGACCAGCAAACGGGAGAGCAGCCTTGCAGAGCATCTGGTCGGAGACAGAACGACCGGTAAACTGCGGTGCGCGCTCTCCCACCACCCACCCCTCTCCGCCTCAGCTGGGGATCCCCTGCTTTCCGTGGCCAGGGTCTCTGGGCTGGGGGGTGCTGGTGCTTGGATTCCGCGCGCCTGGGCTGGCGGCTTTCTGGGAGCCGTTTGCTGACAGCTAGCGAACCTTTCTCTGCCGCCTCCCCCTCCTTTTGCCTGGGTGCCTGGTTCCGAGTGCTGTCTCTGCTCTCTCCTGCGGGGCTGTAGGGCTGCGTGCGGGCGTGCGGCTGTTTCTAGGTCTGGGCCCCCGCGTGGGTGGGATCCCGGGGCCTTTGTTCCTTCGCCCCTCTGCTTTCCGTGGCCGGAGTCCCTGAGCAGGGGGGCACCAGTGCTTGGATTCCGCGCGCCCAGGCTGGAGGCTTTCTGGGAGCCATTTGCTGGCACCTAGCGAACCTTTTTCTGCCACCTCCCCCTCCTTTTGCCTGGGTGCCTGGTTCCGAGGGCCGTCTCTGCTCTCTCCTGCGGGGCTGTAGGGCTGCGTGCGGGCGTGTGGCTGTTTCTAGGTCTGGGCTCCCGTGTGGGTGGGATCCCGGGGCCTTTGTTTGTTCGCCCCTCTGCTTTCCGTGGCCGGAGTCCCTGAGCTGGGGGGCGCCGGTGCGTGGATTCCGCGCGCCCGGGCGGGGGGCTTTCTGGGAGCCGTTTGCCGGTCGCTAGCGAGCCTTTTTCTGCCGCCTCCCCCTCCTTTTGCCTGGGTGCCTGGTTCCGAGTGCCGTCTCTGCTCTCTCCTGCGGGGCTGTAGGGCTGCGTTCGGGCGTGTGGCTGTTTCCAGGTCTGGGCTCCCGCGCGGGTGGGATCCTGGGGCCTTTGTTCGTTGGCCCCTCTGCTTCCCGTGGCCACGGTCACTTAACCCCGAGACTACCGGCTTCTTGGAATTCGCGCCCCTGAGTGGGGGCTCTCTGGGTCCCATTTGTAGGCACTGACTGCTGGTGTTGCCCTTTTTTTTTTTTTTCTCTCAATTTTATTTTTCTTCCTTTTTTGATTAGTTTTGTCATATTTTACCTCTTTTTCTCTTTTGTCTTTCTTCATTGCTTAATTTCTTGTCTCTCTATATCTTCCTTCTCTTTCTGAATCCTGAATTCCAGGCGATGTATGCCTCTGTACCTTCTGGCCACGCTGAGCTGTGAAAATTGAGACTGACTCCCCCAGACCTCATAGCTGCATCGGTGGGATCCCTGGGAACTTTGCAGTTCTTTAACTTTTCTGATTTTTATTTGGTCATTCTTTCCTTTTCTTTCTCTTCCCCCTTCTGGTTTCCTCCATCCCATAGTCTCTCATCTGTACATTCCAACGACAAGCTCCCCTAGCATTCTTTTATGTTTGTATACTTTTTGCTCCTCCTCCTCTCTCCTCTCTCCCATATCCAGCTTAGCTTCACACATAACCATCTTCCCGCTGCACCCTACCTACCTGCACCGTGCACTAGACATCACATCACCAAGCGGTGCAGGCACGCCCTATTGGAACCTGCCCAGCACTGACTACCGACCGTCCTGGTGGCTGCGGTGAGTGCCACAAGCAACCCATCCCAGTGGCTCCTCCTCAACTAGATCTGCCCAGCTGTACCACAAGAACGAAAAAAAAAAAAAATCTACAATCAATAAACGAGGGAAATATCTACTGAATGCCCCGAAAACAGCAAACAATATCAAAACATTTACAAAAACAAGACAAGATGGCTCCAGAAGGCGTCCAAATTAAAACACCAGATAACTCTCCTGTGGAAGAAAATGCACTAGAAGTACCTGATACGGAACTCAAATCACTAATACTCGGAATTTTCCAAGAACTGAGGCAAAAAGCTGACAAACATGAGGAAAAAATAGACAAATTTATGGAAAATACAGACAAAAAATTGGAAGAATTCAGGAAGATGATGCAAGAACAAAATGCCAAAATAAATTCACAACTCGAAATTATACAAAAACAACAATTAGAAATCCAAAAGATAAACAACAAGATTTCAGAAATGGACGGTGTCATAGAAGGGCTGAGAAGTAGATTTGAAACCATGGAAGACAGGATCAGTGGAACTGAAGACAAACACTTGGATACAACTTTGTTTCAGGAAAACTCAGAAAAAAGAACAAAGAAAAATGAAGAGACCCTGAGAGTTATGTGGGACACAATTAAAAGCAAAAACTTACGAGTGATTGGCATACCAGAACAGGGGGAGAAAACAGAAAACACAGAGAGGATCATTGAGGAAATGCTGACAGAAAACTTTCCCAATATCATGAAAGATGAAAATCTGGTCATCCAAGAAGCTCAACGAACCCCATATAGAAGAGACCCCAAAAGAAAATCACCAAGACATATCATATTCACACTCGCTAAAACTAAAGACAAACAAAGAATCCTGAGAGCAGCTCGTGAAAAACAAGAAGTCACATACAGAGGAGAAACAATAAGACTAAGCTCAGATTATTCAGCAGAAACCATGCAGGCAAGAAGGCAATGGGATGACATATATAAAATCTTGAAAGAAAAAAATTGTCAGCCAAGAATAATATATCCTGCAAAACTCTCATTCAGATTTGATGGTGAAATTAGGTCATTTCCAGATAAACAGAAACTAAAGGAATATGCAAAAGTCAAACCAAACTTACAAGAATTATTAAAGGGAGTTCTTCGATCTGAGGACAAACAGCTTAAGCCCTCAGGCAGGACCTAGGACCTAGGACGCAGGTTAACATGAACCAGATACCATTCTAGGAACTGAACTACAGACGACTTTCCAAAAACAAAAGATATACAACAGGGAATCAGAGAAATCAATCAAAGGATGACAACAACATCAAAACAATGAAAGAGGGAACAAACGGCATAGGTATAGAACCTTCTAAAGGAGAAGAAGGCAAGGCGATACCAAGTAACGGTAGACTGCTTCAAAATTATAAAGATAAGGGTAAAATTCATGGTAACCACAAAAAAAGTTAACAAACCAACTCATAAAAATAAAGACGAAAAACATAAAGTCTCAACAAAACCAAAACCTACAAAAACAAAAGAAATGAACACAAAATCCACAAACAAAAGGAACTCAGCACAAGAGAGTAAGAAGAACAAAGAGAACTTCAGCATCACAAAAAAAAGCACTACAAAATGACAGCAACAAATTCACATCTATCAATAATTACACTGAACGTAAATGGACTCAATGCACCCATAAAGCGACGGAGAGTGGCAGAATGGATAAGAAAACAGGATCCATCTATTTGCTGTCTACAAGAGACACATCTTAGAAACAAAGATGTGAATTTATTAAAAATCAAAGGTTGGAAAAAAATATATCAAGCTAACAACTACCAAAAAAGAGCAGGAGTGGCAATTCTAATCTCAGATAAAATAGACTTTAAAACAAAATCTACCATAAAAGACAAAGAAGGACACTATATAATGATTAAGGGGATGATCCATCATGAAGACATAACCATAATAAATATCTATGCACCCAATGACAGGGCTCCAAAATACATAAAAAAAACTCTAACAGCACTGAAAAGAGAAATTGACAGTTCCACAATAATAGTAGGAGACTTCAACACACCACTCTCAGTAAAGGACAGAACAACTAAAAAGAAACTCAGCAAAGATACAGAAGACCTAAAGGACACAATCAGCCAACTGGACCTCATAGACATATATAGAACACTCCATCCAACCGCTGCAAAGTACACATTCTTTTCCAATGCACATGGAACGTTCTCCAGAATAGACCACATCTTAGGCCACAGAGCAATCCTCAACAAGATCCAAAATGCTGAGATAATTCACAGTATCTTCTCTGACCACAATGCCATCAAGGTAGAAATTAACACTAGAAAGAGCAAGGAAAAAAAATCAAACACATGGAAAATGAATAATAATCTGCTTACACATCAATGGGTAATAGAAGAAATCAGAGATGGAATTAAAAAATTCCTAGAATCAAATGAAAATGAAAACACATCATACCAAAACCTTTGGGACACAGCAAAGGCAGTCCTCAGAGGACAATTTATAGCAATAGATGCACATATCAAAAAAGAAGAAAGGGACAAAATCAAAACATTAACTACAGAACTCAAACAAATAGAAAGAGAACAACAAAAAAAGCCTACAACCACCGGAAGAAAGGAAATAGTAAAGATCAGAGCAGAAATCAATGAAATAGAGAACAGAAAAACAATAGAAAGAATCAACAAAACCAAAAGTTGGTTCTTTGAAAGAATCAACAAAATCGACAAACCACTGGCCAGACTGACAAAAGAAAAACAGCAGAGTGCACAAATAACCCAAATACGAAATGAAATGGGGGACATTACAACAGACCCAACTGAAATAAAAAGTATTATAACAGAATATTATGAAAAACTATATTCCAACAAATTTGAAAACCTAGAGGAAATGGATAAATTTCTAGAAACATACGGCCTACCCAAACTACAACAAAGTGATATTGAAAATCTGAACAGACCCATAACAAGAGAAGAGATTGAAAAGGTAATAAAAAAACTCCCAACCAAAAAAAGCCCTGGCCCAGATGGCTTCACTGGAGAATTCTACAAAACATTTACAGAAGAGCTCGTACCAGTTCTACTCAAGTTATTTCAGAGCATAGAAGAGGAAGCAACACTTCCAAATTCATTCTATGAAGCCAGCATAACGCTGATACCAAAACCAGGCAAAGACATCACAAAAAAAGAAAATTACAGACCAATATCTCTCATGAATATAGATGCAAAAATTCTGAACAAAATTCTAGCCAATAGAATTCAGTATCATATCAAAAAAATAATACACCATGACCAAGTAGGATTCATACCAGGTATGCAAGGATGGTTTAACATTAGAAAATCCATCAACGTAATCCACCACATAAATAAAAGGAAAGAAAAAAATCACATGATTATCTCAATTGATGCAGAAAAGGCATTTGACAAAGTCCAACACCCATTCCTGATAAAAGCTCTCAATAAAATAGGTATAGAAGGGAAATTTCTCAACATAATAAAGGGCATCTATGCAAAACCAACAGCCAACATCATTCTTAATGGAGAAAGGCTGAAAACATTCCCCCTGAAAACAGGAACAAGACAAGGATGCCCTTTATCACCACTCCTATTTAACATTGTGCTGGAAGTTCTAGCTAGAGCAGTAAGGCAAGAAAAAGAAATAAAGGGCATCCAAATTGGTAATGAAGAAGTTAAACTGTCCCTGTTTGCAGATGATATGATACTATACATAGAAAACCCTAAAGACTCCACGAGAAATCTACTGGAAGTAATAGAAAGATTCAGCAGAGTAGCAGGATACAAGATAAACATTCAAAAATCAGTTGGATTCCTATACACCGGTAAAGAGAACGATGAAAAGGAGATCAGGAAATCAATACCATTTTCAATAGCCCCTAAAACGATAAAATACTTAGGAATAAATCTGACCAGGAATATAAAAGACCTATACAAAGAAAACTACAAAACACTGCTGCATGAAACCCAAAGGGATCTACATAAATGGAAAAACATACCATGCTCATGGATAGGCAGACTCAACATTGTGAAAATGGCAATTCTACCTAAAGCAATCTACAAATACAATGCAATTCCGATACAAATACCAACAACATTCTTCAAAGAGATGGAAAAACTAATTATTAACTTTATATGGAAAGGGAAGAAACCTCGAATAAGTAAAGCACTACTGAAGAAGAAGAATAAAGTTGGAGGACTCACACTACCTGACTTGAGAACCTACTATACAGCTACAGTACTCAAAACAGCCTGGTACTGGTACAACAACAGAGACATTGACCAATGGAACAGAATTGAGAACTCAGATGTAAATCCATCCACCTACGGTCACCTGATTTTTGACAAGGGCCCAAAATACATCAAATGGGGAAAAGACAGTCTTTTTAACAAATGGTGCTGGCAAAACTGGATATCCATTTGTAGAAAAATGAAACAGGACCCATACCTCACACCATATACAAAAACTACTTCAAAATGGATCAATGACCTGAATATAAAGCCTCAAACTATAAAATTCATAGAAGAAAAAATAGGACCAACACTTCAGGCCTTAATACATGGCATTAACAGGATACAAACCATAAACATCAACACAAAAAACCCAACAGATAAACTAGATAATTGGGATCTTCTAAAAATCAAACATCTATGCTCTTCAAAAGATTTCACCAAAAGAGTTAAAAGAGAACCTACAGACTGGGAAAAAATTTTTGGACAGTACAAGTCAGACAAAGGTCTAATCTCCATAATCTACAAGAAAATCCAACACCTCTACAACAAAAAGACAAACAATCCTATCAAAAAATGGGCAAAGGAAATGAACAGACACTTCACCAAGGAAGACATTCAAATGGCCAACAGACACATGAGGAAATGCTCGCGATCACTAGCCATTAGAGAAATGCAAATTAAAACCACAATGAGATACCATCTCACCCCGGCATTACTGGCACGAATCAAAAACACTGGAAATAACAAATGTTGGAGGGGCTGCGGGGAGACGGGAACTCTTATACACTGCTGGTGGGAATGCAAAATGATACAGCCATTTTGGAAAATGATATGGCGTTTCCTCAGAAAGCTAGAAATAGACATACCATTCGATCCAGCAATCCCACTCCTAGGAATATATCCTAGAGAAATAAGAGTCATCACTCGAATAGACATATGCACACCTATGTTCATGGCAGCATTATTCACAATAGCAAAACGATGGAAACAACCTCGATGTCCATCAACAGACGAATGGATACACAAACTATGGTACATACACACAATGGAGTACTATGCAACGAGAAAGAACAATGAATCGGTGAACCATCTCATAACATGGATGAAACTGGAGGACATCATGCTGAGTGAAATAAGTCAATCACAAAAGCACAAATATTGTATGAGACCTCTATTGTAAAAACCCATGAAAAAATTCACATGCAAAATGTAACAATCCGTGTTGGTTACCAGGGATGGGAGGGGGGGGGGATACTAAATAGGTAATAGGTAAGTGGTAACTTGGGTGAGAGATGAGATAGTACATAGTACAGCGGAAACTAACACAACCTGCAAAAGGAAAGGTCATGAAGGCCCTATAGACACATCCAAACCCCCCGAGGGACTGAGTTGTTGGACGGAGGGCTCTGGGGACCATGATCTCGGGGAACATCTAGCTCAATTGGCATGACACTACTTATAAAGATAATGCTCTACATTCTACCTTGGTGAGTAGTGTCTGGGGTCTTAAAAGCCTATGAGCGGCCATCTAAGATACTCCACTGATCTCATCCCTTCAGGAACAAGGGAGAATGAAGAGAACAGGATACAAGGAAAAGATTAGTCCGAAGGACTAATGGTCCACAGCTACCAAGGCCTCCACGGGACTGAGCCCAGTACAGCTGGATGGTGCCCGGCTACCACCAATGACTCCTTTGACCAGGATCACAACAGAGGGTTCTGGGCAGAGCTGGAGTAGGATGTAGAGCATAATTTTAACTCCCAAAAAAAAAAAAAAAAGAAGACCAGATATACTGGCCGAAAGAATACTAGAGAAAACTCGAGAGTGTGGCCCCCAGACACCCTTTCAGCTCAGAGGGGAAGTTACCTTCAAGGTTCGACGTTAAGCCTGGGAATGGACACCCCAGTAAAACTAAATGGGACTAACGATGTACAGGAGTCCGGTGACAAGGGCCAGAAGGCAGAGGGAGAGTAGGAAACTGATGACAAGGAACACAAATTGAATAAGGACACTGTCGATGTATTGTGAGATCGTTGACCACTGCTATAGGGCAACATTTGTAGTAACTATTAAATGGGAGGCTGTTTTGTCCTGTAAGCCTTCATCTTGGGCGAGAATGGCAGCACAATTGGAAGAGCATAGTCAATATCACTTAAATGTGTAAGTAAAAAGTTTTGAAATGGTGTTTAAATAAAATAAAAATAAATAAATAAATAAACAAACAAAGGAGACTAAAGAGGTACAATAGTCCACTGACAAGGTCCAGAAGACAGAAGGGGACAAGGAAGCCCCCTGGTGATAGGGAACACAAGGTGGAGTAAGGATATTCTTGATGTGCTGTGAGATTGTTAACCATTGTCATAGGGCAACATGTGTAGTAACTGTTAAATGAAAAACTATTTTGTTCTGTAACCCTTCATCTTAAGTGAGAATAACAGCACAGTTGGAAGAGCGTAGTCAATGTCACTGAACTGTGAATGTAGAAAATTTTGAAACGGTGTATCTTTGGCCATCTGTAATTTTCATCAAAAAAAAAGGGTGAGAATTTAGAGGCTTAATACGTTGTGGGGTTGTTAACCAATGTCAAAAAAAACAACATGTGTACTACTATTTCATGAGAAACTATTTGCTCTGTAAGCTTTCACCTGAAGTACAATAAAATATATAAAAAAAAAAAAAAAAAAAAAATCAGTTGAATTCCTTTACACCAATAAAGAGAACCTCGAAGAGGAAATCACCAAATCAATACCATTTACAATAGCCCCCAAGAAGATAAAATACTTAGGAATAAATCTAACTAGACTCATGAAAGACCTATATAGTGAAAACTACAAGACACTACTGCAAGAAACCAAAAGAGACCTGCATAAGTGGAAAAACATACCTTGCTGATAGATAGGAAGACTCAACATTGTGAAAATGTCAAGTCTACCCAAAGAGATCTAAAGATACAATGCAATCCCGATCCAAATTCCAATGACATTTTTTAATGAGATGGAGAAACAAATCACCAACTTCATATGAAAAGGGAAGAGGCCAAGAATAAAGCATTACTCAAGAAGAAGAACAAAGTAGGAAGCCTCACACTACCTGATTTTAGAACCTATTATCCCACCACGGTAGTCAAAACAGCCTGGTACTTGTACAACAACAGATACATAGATAAATGGAACAGAATTGAGAATCCAGACATAAATTCATTCACCTATGAGCAGATAATTTGACAAAGGCCCAAAGTCCATTAATTGGGGAAAAGACAGTCTCTTTAACAAATGGTGCTGGCATAACTGGATATCCATCTGCAAAAAACTGAAGCAAGACCCATACCTCACACAATGCACAAAAACTAATGCAAACTGGATCAAAGATTTAAATATAAAATTGAAAACGATGAAGATCATGGAAGAAAAAATAGGGACAACACTAAGAGCCCTAATACTTGGCATAGACACAACACGGACCATAAGTAACAGTATGAAAGCACCAGAAGAGAGACTTGATAACTGGGAACTCTTAAAAATCAAACACTTATGCTCATCAAAATACTTCACCAAAAGAGTCAAAAGACAACCTACAGACTGGGAAAAAAATTTTGGCTATGACAAATCTGATCAGCGTCTAATCTCCAAAATCTGCAAGATACTGCAAAACCTCAACAACAAAAAGACAAATAACCCAATTAAAAAATGGGCAAAGGATATGAACAGGCACTTAGCCAAAGAAGATATTCAGGTGGCTACCAGACACATAACAAAATGCTCACGATAATTAGCCATTAGAGTAATGCAGATCAAAACTACAATGAGATATCATCTCACCCCAACAAGGCTAGAATTAGTCCAAAAAACACAAAATGATAAATGCTGGAGAGGTTGTGGAGAGACTGGAACACTTATACACTGTCGGTGGGAATGTAAAATGGTACAACCACTTTGGAAATTGATTTGCGCTTCCTTAAAAAGCTAGAAATAGAAGTACCGTATGAGGCAGCTATCCCACTCCTTGGAATATATCCTAGAGAAATAAGAGCCATCACATGAATAGATACATGAATACTCATGTTCAATGCAGCACTGTTCACAATAGTAAAAAGATAGAAACAACATAGATGCCCATCAATGGACGAATGGATAAACAAACCACGGTATATCCACACAATGGAATACTATGCAGCAATAAAGAACAATGAAGAAGCCGAGAAACATAATATGGAGGAATCTAGAGGACATTATGCTGAGCAAATTTAGTCAGTCACAGAAGGACAAATACTGTATAAGACCACTATTATAAGAACTCAAGGAAAGTTTTAAACACAGAGGAAGACATTCTGTGATGGTTATGAGGGTGGGGAGGGAGGGTGAGGGTTATTCACTAACTAGATAGTAGACAAAAGTTATCTTAGGTGAAGGGAAGGACAGCACACACTACAGGGGAAATCAGCACAACTGAACTAAACTAAAGCTAAGAAGTTTCCTGAGTACAATCAAACACTTTGTGGGGCAGAGTAGCAGGGGTAGGGGTCTGGGGATCATGCTTTCAGGGGACATCTAGGTCAATGGGCATAACAAAGCTTATTAAGAAAATGTTCTGCATCCTACTTTGGTGAGTGGCAACTGAGCTCTTAAAGGCTTGCAAGTGGCCACCTAAGATGCATCAATTGTTCCTAACAACCTGAAGTAAAGGAGAATGAAGAACACCAAGGACACAAGGAAAGTATTAGCCCAAGAGACAGAAAGGGCCACATAATCCAGAGACTTCATCAGCCTGAGACCAGAAGTACTAGATGGTGCCCAGCTACCACCAATGTCTGCCCTGACAGGGAACACAACAAAGTGTCCCTGATGGAGCAGGAGAAAAGTGGTGTACAGAACTCAAATTCTAGTAAGAAGGCCAGACTTTATGGTCTGAGACTGCAGGAACCCTGGAAAGCATGGCCCCTGGATTCTCTATCAGCCCAGAAGTAAAACAATTTCTGAGGCCAGCTCTTCCAACAGGGATTGGACTGGACAGTGGGACATAAAGTGATACTCGTGAGGAGTGTGCCTCTTAACTCATGTAGATACAAGAGACCAAATGGGTAGCTTCTGTCTGGAGGTGAGATGGGAAGGCAGAGAGGGTTAGGAGCTGGTTAAATGGACATGGGGAATCAGGGATGGAAAGGAGGAGTGTGCTGTCACAGTAAGGGGAGAACAATTAGGGTCACATAACAATGTATGTATAAAATTTTGTATGGGAGACTAACTTGAAATGTAAACTTCCTTTAAACTACAACAATTTAAAAAAAAGAAACGTGTACACCAATGTTCATTGCAGCATTGTTTACAATAGCCTTGGTGGCTCAGTGGTTAAATGTTTGCCTTCAGACAAAAGGTCAGCAGTTTGAATCCACCAGCCGCTCTTTGGAAACCCTGTGGGGCAGTTCTCTGTCCTATACGGTAGCTATGAATCAGAATTGACTCTACAGCAGCAGGTTTTGGTTCATTGCAGCACTATTCACAATAGCCCAAAAGTGGAAACAACCTAAATGCCCATCAACAGATGAATGGATAAACAAATGTGGTACATACATACAATGGAATACTACTCAGCCAGTAGGAGAAATGAAGTCTTGATACATGTCACAGTATGGATGGAACTTAAAGACATTATGCTGAGTGAAATAAGTCAATTGAAAAAGGATAATTATCATATGACCTCACTTATATAAAGATAAGAAAAGGCATATTATAGAGATCAAAGTTTGTTAGTGGTTATCAGGGGCAGGAGGGAGGGAGAAAAGGGGAGGTTAATGGTGATGGAAAAATTGCTTTCAAAGGTCGGGTTGCACAGCCGATTATTGTAATTGCTGTCAATTATAGTAATTGCTGTCAATAAGTTGTACACCTGTAAAAAGTTGAATTGGCAAAAGTTGGTGTGATAGACATATTTACAACAATGACGAAAAAAGAGTAGATGCTGAGGCTGTTTATGTACAACCAAACACCTCATGGGATTTGGTTCCTTGGTTTGGAGGTTTAGGGTCATAGTTTCATGGGACATGCCAGCTAACTGGCCTAATAATATGTTTAGTACTTCTAATTTATCTCATAATTCATTGCATAGTGCCCGGGGTCTTAGAAGCTTGCAAGCGGCCATCCAAAGCACAACAACTGGTCTCTATTCACCTGGAACAACAGAGAAAGGAGGGTCAGGAGCAGGAGGAAGCTGTGGAATGTGTGTCTAATTTCCTCCATGAACAGCTGCTTCTTTTGCCATGAGACCAGAAGAACTGGATGATGGCTGGCTACCATTACCGAATATTTTGATCACAAACTTCATAGAAGAATCCTGATCAAAAGGAGGAAAATGTATAACAGAATTTCAAATTGTCATGGGCTCCAGACTGTCTATAGCCATAAAGAGTGGATGAAACCCTGAAATTATTGCACTGAGATTATTTTTATTTATTATTTTTTATTTTATTGAGTTTTTGGTGAAAGTTTACACAGAAAGTTAGGTTCCTGTTTGACAATTTCTGCACAAATTGTTTAATGACGTTAGTTACGTTTATCACAATGTGTCAACATTCTATTTGCGTTCTGTTTATTCTATTTCCAGTACTCTAGCTTCCCTGCCCCCTTATTTTTTTCATCTTTGGTTTTGAGTCATTGCTGACCTTTTGGTCTCATACTGATGGTTTGTAAGTGGAACACCTATCTTACAAGTAATATCCTTTATTTTGTGTTCCATTCTGCCGTTTTGCTAAAGGGTGATCTCAAGGGGCTCTGTTCTAGTTTTAAACAGTTTCTCAGGGTGATAGTCTCAGGGAATCCTTTGTTCTCTACTGTTCCAGTTTGTCTGACTTTTTTTTTTAAATAAGAATTTGAGTTCTGCTCCATATTTTTTCCCATTCTATTCGGAACCATCTATTGTGATCCCAGTTAGAACA
This sequence comes from Dugong dugon, assembly GCA_030035585.1. NCBI lineage: Eukaryota > Metazoa > Chordata > Mammalia > Sirenia > Dugongidae > Dugong > Dugong dugon. Next base: position 88,216,451 of record CM057461.1, read on the forward strand.
GTCATTGGTGGTAGCTGGGTACCATCTAGTTCTGGTCTCAGGGTAGATCAGATTGTGGCTCGGGTAGACTTGTTTCTCTCTGAGTTTTTGGTTATCTTGTTACTGTTTGCTCTTGGCAAGTAGAGAACCACAGTGGTTTCTTGAATGGTCACACACAAGCTTTAAGATAACAGTCGCTACTCCACTAGGATGCAGATTATGATTTTTGTGAACTGTTTTATGGTAATTGAATTGTCCCATGAGACTATGGTCCTAATCTTTCAAACTCAAAAAACTAATCCTGAAAGATGTTTTGGTTATGTCTGTAGAGTATCTTTTTTTGTGTCTTTGATGAATATGTGTGCCTGCACACACATAATTATATTTACAGATACCTATACATGTTACTGTAAAAAAATTAGTGTAGCTTGCTTATGAAAATACCTTGTTAGGGGCATCAGTCAACATAGTGGCGCTTATGAAAATGCCTCTCAAGGAGAGGGAGCAGTTGGCAAACAAATGTAGAAAGCACACATTATCTGTGTAAAGCTATGGTACTTCTATCTGTTCTCCTCTACATACACACCTGTACCTACCTGTATACCAATATGCCTATACCCATCATATGTGCTCAAACACTCATTTCTACTTTGGTTGTTCTGTGCTCACTACATCCACATTTGGTGCCACTTTTACCATCACCAAATAAAAATAACAATCTTTACAATCTAAAGCATACCTTCCCTTCATTTGCTGCTCTCCCTGGTAACCACCAATGAACATTGGCCTCTGTATCTATTCTTGTCTTCCTGTAAAAGAGGGATCATACAATATTTGCCCTTATATGCTTGACTTATTTCACTTAGCATTATGCCCTCCAGGTCCATCCATGTTACAATGTGTTTTGCGGACTCATCATGGTTCTTTATGGTTGCGTAGTATTCCATTGTATGTATGTACCACAATTTTCTTATCCATTCATCCTTTGATGGGCACTTAAGTTGTTTCCATTTTTTTGCTATTATGAATAAAGCAGCAATGAACATAGGCTTGCATATGTCTGTTCGTGTTATTATTTTTAAGTCTCTAGAGTATATTCCTTTGCACATCATTATAATACTTTACTTTGTCCTCTTGAACCGCCCTCTGAAATCTTTTGTTCAGCTCTTTTACTTTATCATTTCTTCCTTTTGCTTTAGCTACTTGAAGTTCAAGAGCAAGTTTTAGAGTTTCTTCTGACATCCATTTCAGTCTTTTATTTCTTTTCTGTCTTTTTAAGGACCTCTTGTATTCTTCATGTATGATGTCCTTGATGTCATTTCACGACTTGTCTGGTCTTTGGTCATTAGTGATGTTCATCGTGTCAATCTATTCTTGAGATGGTCTCTAAATTCAAGTGGGATATACTCAAGGTCGTACTTTGGCTCTCATGGGCTTGTTCTAATTTTCTTCAACTTCAACTTGAACTTGCATATGAGCAATTGATGGTCTGTTCTGCAGTTGGCCCCTGGCTTTGTTCTAAGTGATGATATGGAGCTTTTACATCATCTCTTTCCACAGATGTAGTCGATTTGATTCCTGTGTATTCCATCTGGCAAGGTTCACACATATAGTCACTGTTTATGTTGTTGAAAAAAGGTATTTGCAATGAAGAAGTCGTTGGTCTTGTAAAATTCTATCATGCGATCTCTGACATCATTTCTGTCACTAAGGTCATATTTTCCAACTACTGATCTTTCTTTATTTCCAACTTTTGCATTCCAATCACCAGTAATTATTAATGCATCTTTATTGCATGTTCAATCAATTTCAGACTGCAGAATTTGGTAAAAATCTTTGATTTCTTTTTCTTTGCCCTTAGTGGTTGGTGTGTAAATTTGAATAAAAGTCATATAAACTGGTCTTCCTTGTAGGCAGATGGATATTATCGTATCACTGACAGCATTGTACTTCAGGATAGATCTTGAAAACCAAAAGGGAAAAACAAGCTTGGCATTTCTCAAGCTGAAAGAACTGAAGAAAAAATTCAAGCCTTGAGTTGTAATATTGAAGGATTCTATGGGCAAAATATTAAATGACGCAGGAAGCATTAAAAACAGATGGGAGGAATACACAGAGTCACTATACCAAAAATAATTGGTCAACATTCAACCATCTCAGGAGGTATCATATGATCAAGAACCAATGGTACTGAAGGAAGAGGTCCAACCTGCACTGAAGGCATTGGCAAAAAACAAAGTTTCAGGAATGGATGGAATACCAATTGAGATGTTTCAACAAATAGATGCAGCACTGGAAGTGGTCTCTCATCTACACCAAGAAATTTGGAAGGCAGCTACCTGGCCAACCGACTGGAAGAGATCCACATTTATGCCTATCCAAAGAAAAGTGATACAACCAAACGTGGAAATTATTGAACAATATTACTAATATTACATGCAAGTAAAATTTTGCTGAAGACCTTTCAAAAGCGGCTGCAGCGTTGTATCAACAGGGAACTGCCAGAAATTCAAGCTGGACTCAGAAGAGGATGTGGAACAAGGGATAGTATTGCTGATGTCAAGTGGATCTTGGCTGAAAGCAGAGAATACCTGAAAGATGTTTACCTGTGTTTTATTGACTATGCAAAGGCATTCGACTGTATGGATCATAACAAATTATGGGTAGCATTGTGAAGAATGGGAATTCCAGAACACTTAATTGCGCTCATGAGGACCCTGTACATAAATCAAGAGGCAGTTGTTTGAACAGAAAAAGGGGTTACTACATGATTTAAAGTCAGAAAAAGTGTGCGTCAGGGTTGTATCATTTCACCATATTTATTCAATCTGTATGCTGCAAATAATCCGAGAAGTTGGACTTTATGAAGAAAAATGCTGCATCAGAATTGGACAAAGATTCATTTAACAACCTGCATTATGCAGATGACACTATCTTTCTTGCTGAAAGTGAAGAGAACTTGAAGCACTTACTGATGGGGATCAAAGACCACAGTCTTCAATATGGATTACATCTCAACATAAAGAAAACAAAAATCCTCACAACTGGACCAATAAGCAACATCATGATGAACGGAGAGTAGATTGAAGTTGTCAAGTATTTCATTTTATTTGGATCTACAATCAACACCCATGGAAGCAGCCATCAAGAAATCAAACAACGTATTGCACTGGGCAAATCTGCTGCAAAAGATCTCTTTAAAGTGTTAAAAAAACAAAGATGTCACCTTGAAGACTAAGGTGCATCTGACCCAAGCCATGATATTTTCAATCACCTCATATGCATGTGAAAGCTGGGCAATGAATAAGGAAGACCAAAGAAGAATTGACACCTTTGAATTGTGATGTTGGCAAAGAATATCGAATATACCATGGACTGCCAAAAGAATGAACAAATCTGTCTTGGAGGAAGTACAACCAGAATGCTCCTTAGAAGCAAGGATGGCAAGACTATGTCTCACATACTTTGGACATGTTATCAGGAGGGATTAGTTCCTGGTAAAGTAGAGGATCAGAGGAAAAGAGGAAGGGTCAGCAACAAAGACGAAGACCTTGATAGAGATGGACTGACACAGTGGCTGCAACAATGGGCTCAAGCATAGCAATGATGTGGGGATAGAGCAAGACCAGGCAGTATTTCATTCTGTTGTACATAGGGTCACTATGAGTTAGAACTGACTCCACTGCACCTAACAATAGAGTATACACCTAGGAATGGAATTGCTAGATCATAGCGTAGTTCTATTTCTAGCTTTTTGAGAAAGTGTTATACCATTTTCCATAGTGGTTTTACCATTTTACAGTCCCACCAGCAAGGGTTAAGTGTTTCAATCTCCCCACATCCTTACCAACATTTGTTGTTATCTATTTGTTTGTTGGTTGGTTTTTTATTAGTGCCATTTTAGCTGGGGTAAATGGTATCTCTTTATAGTTTTGATTTGCATCTCATGGCTAATGATCATGAATATCTTTTCATATATGTTTGTTGACTGCTTGGATGTCCTCTTTGGTGAAGTTTCTGTTCATGTCCTTGTTGATTTTGTGATTGAGTTGTTTGTCTTTTTGTTGTTGAGTTGTTGCAATTTTCTATAGGTTTTAGAGATTACACCCTTACCTGGTAAGATGTTTCTGAAGACTTTATCCCAGTCTGTAGGTTGTCTATTTACTTTTAAAGAGTTCTTTTGATGAGTATGTTTTTAAAATTTTTATGAGGTCTCATTTATTTTTTCCTCTTCTATTCATGCTTTTATTGTTTTGTTTGTTATCCTGTTTTTACAAAAGATTAGGTCCCATAGTTTTCTCCCTATTTTTTTTTTCCAGAAATTTTATGGTTTAAGGTTTAACATTTAGGTCTTTGATCCATTTTGAGTTAGTTTTTTGTGTATGGAGTGAGGTATGGGTCCTGTGTCATTTTTTTGCAGGTGGAAATCCAGCTTTGTCAGCACCACCTACCAAACAGACTGTTTTTGCCCCACTGGATAGGCTTTGAACTCTTATTGAAAATCAGTTGTCCAAAGATGGTTGGCTTAATTCTGGGTTCTTAATTCTATTCCACTGGTCTATGTGTCTATAGTTAAACCATTACCAGGCTGTTTTGATTACAGCAGCTGTATAGTATGTTTTGATATTAGCGAGTGTAAGGCCTCCTGCTTTACTCTTGTTCTTCAATATTGCTTTGGCTATTTGGGGTTTCTTTCTATTCCATATGAAGTTAGTCATTAGTTTTCCATTTCAGTAAAGAATGTTGTTGGGATTTGTATTGGGATTGCATTGTATCTGTAGATTGCTTTATACAGAATTGACATTTTCACTATATTAAGTCTTCTAATTCATGAGCATGGGCTGTCTTTCCATTTTTGCAGGTCTCTTTTAGTCTCTTGGAGTAGTGTTTTATAATTTTCATTGTATAAGTCTTTTATGTCCCTTGTTAGGTTAAATCCTAGGAATTTTATCAATTTGGTGGAGCCCTGGTGGCAAGGAGATTATGAGCTACAGCTGCTAATCAAATAGGTCAGAAGTTCGTATCCACCAGCCGTTCCTTGGAAACCCTATTGGGCAGTTCTACTCTGTTCTGTAGGGTTGCTATGAGTCTGAATTAACTCAATGGCAACAGGTTTGATTTGTTTTTGGGTTACTGATTTGGGAGCTATTGTAAATGATATTGTTTTCTTGATTTACTTTTCCGAGTTGTCTTTGTTAGTGTAGAGGAAACCAATCAATTTTTGTGTGTTGATTTTATACCCTGTGATGTTTCTAAATTCTTCTATTAGTTCCAGCAGTTTTCTTGTGGAATCTTTATGGTTTTCTACATATAGGATCATGTCATTTGCAAATAGAGATAGTTTTACTTCTTTTCTGATTCGGGTAGCTTTTATTTCTCTTTCTTGTCTTATTGCTCTGGCTGGGACTTCCAGTAAAATGTTGAATAGGAGTGGTGATAATGGGCATTGTTGTCTTGTTCCCATTCTTAAAAGGAAGGCTCTCAGCTTTTCTCCATTGAGTATAGTGTTGCCTGTTGGTATTGCATATATGCAAAACCTTAATTATGCTGAGAAATTTCCCTTCTGTTCCTATTTTGCTGAAAGTTTTTATTAGGAAAGGATGTTGAATTATATCAAATGTCTTTTCTGCCTTAATTCATATGATCACATGGTTCTTTTCCTTTGTTTTGTTTATGTGGTGGATTACATTGATTGATTTTCTAATATTGAACCAGGCTTATGATTCTGATATGAATCCCACTTGATCATAGTGTATGATTTTTTTGATAAATTGCTAAAGTTTGTTGGCTGTATTTTTTTTTTAATTTTTGCATCTATATGCATACGGGTGACCCAGTGGTTAAGCCTTTAGCTACTAACGAAAAGAATGGCAGTTCAAATCTACCAGCTGCTCCTTAAAAACCCTGTGGGGCAGTTCTGCTCTGTCCTATAGGGTCCCTATGAGTCAGAATCGACTTGATGGCAACGGGTTTGGGTTTTTTTGGTCGTAAGGGGTATTCGTCTGTAATTTTCCTTTTTTTGTGATGTCTTTGCCTGGTTTAGGTATCAGGGTTATGCTGGCCTAATAAAAAGATTTCGGTAGTATTCTTTCTTCTTCTCGGTTTTTGAAGAGGTTGAGTAGGATTGGTGTTAACGCTTCTCTGAATGTTTGGTAGAATTCTCCAGTGAAGCCATCTGGTCCTAGGCTTTTCTTTTTTTGTAGGCAGTTTTTTGATGACATCTTCAATCTCTTCTTCTGTAATGAGTCTGTTTAAATTTTCTACATCTGTGTGTGAGTTTGGGTAGGTAGTGTGTTTCTAGGAATTTGTCCATTTCATCTAGGTTTTTCAAATTTCTTGGAGTACAATTTTTCACAGTACTCACTTATGATTTTTATCTCTGTTGGATCAGTTGTTAGTGTCACCAATTTTATTTTTTAATTTGGTTATTTGTGTCTTCTGGTTTTTTATTTTGTCAGTCTAGCCAGTGGTTTGTCTATTTTTTGATCCTTTCAGAGTCAACTTCTAGTTTTGTTGATTCTTGCTGTTGTTTTTCTATTTTTTATTTCATTTATTTCTGTCTGATCTTTATTATTTCCTTTTTTCTGTTAGTTTTCAGCTTTTCCTTCCTCCTTTTCTATCTGTTCAAGTTGTCAGTTTAAGTTAATGATTTTGGATATTTTTTTTTTTTTTCTAATGTATTGCTATGAATTTCCCTCTGAGAACTGCTTTTGCTATATCCCGAAGTCTTTGATATGTTGTATTTTTATTTTCATTTGATTCTAGGAATTTTTTAATTTCACTTTTGATTTCTTCTGTGACTCAATAGTGTTTTAGTAGTGTATTGTTTAGTTTGCATATATTTATTTATTTTTTCCCTTATTTTTCCTGTTGTTGATTTCTTGCTTCATACTATTATGGTCAGAAAAGATGCTTTGTATGGTTTCAATCTTTTTAAATGTGTTGAGACTTGTTTTATGTCCTAGCATATAGTGTATTTTGGGAAATGATCCATATGCACTGGTGAAGAATGTATATTGTTCTGATGCTGGATTGAGTGTTCTATTTTTGCCTGTTAGGTCCAATTGGTTATGGCTTTATTTAAGGTCTCAGTGTCTGTCATGGATTGAATTAAGTCCCCCAAAAATGTGTTTATCAATTTGGCTGGGCCGTGATTCCTGGTATTGTGTGGTTTTCCTATAAGTTGTAAATCCTGCCTCTGTGATGTTAACGAGGGAGGATGGGCGGCAGTTGTGTTAGTAAGGCAGGACTCAGTCTGCAAGACTGGATTGTATCCTGAGGCAATGTCTTGAGATATAAAATACAGAAGTGAGCAGTGAGATGGGAGACCTCATACCATCAAGAAAGCAGTGCCGGGAGCAGGGCACATCCTTTGGACTCGGGCCCCTGCACAGAGAAGCTCCTAATCCGGGGGAACACCGAAGAGAAGAAGGCCAACAGAGAGAAAGACTTCCCCTGGAGCTAAAGCCCTGAATTTGGATTTTCAGCCTACCTTACTGTGAAGAAATAAACTTCTCTTCTTTAAAACCATCCACATGTGGTATTTCTGTTATAGCAGCACTAGATGACTAAGACAGTGTCCTTAGTGATCTTATTTTTAGAAGTTCTGTCTGTAACTGAAAGTCTTATGTTGAAGTCCCCTGCTATTATTGTGGAGTTTGTCTATTTCTCCTTTCATATTAGTTGGTAATTTGTTTCATGTATTTTGGGGGGTTTCTGTTAGGTGCATATATATTTATAATTGTTATATCTTCTTGCTGGAGTGACACTTTTATTATTATATAATGACCTTCTTTATCTCCTGTAATAGATTTTGATTTAAAGTCTATTTTATCTGATATCAGTATGGCTACACCTGCTGTTTTTTGTTTACTGGTTGCATGGAATATTTTTTCCATCCTTTTATTTTCATTCTGTTTGTGTCCTTATGTCTAAATTGCATTTCTCATAGACAGCAAAAGGTGGATCACGTTTTTTTTAATCCATTCTGCAGTTCTCTGCTTTTTGCATGGAGCATTTAGACCATTTATGTTTAAGGTTATTACAGAAAATGAAGTGTCTATCTCACTCATTTTTCTGTTTGGTTTTTGAGTGTTTCCTATCTTCTTCTTTTTTTTTTAATTCTGATTTTCCTGTTTTTGTTTGTATTTGGAAGCTTTCTTGTGATAAGCCTTTTTGCTTTCTTCCTTCTTTTCTTCTGAATGTTTTTTTCTTGGTGATTTCTTAGTGGTTACCACATATATTACATTACACAATTTACAATTGCAACAATGTTTAACATATAAACAACAGTTAACATACAACCTTAACATAATAAATCTATTCCTGATATGCTCCTCCCTCCCCCATTTCTGTTGGTGTGTCTTCATTAACATCAACATACAACCTATATTTGGTAAGTTTACTTTGGGCTTATTTTTTACAAATTTGATGCTGTAAATTTGATGGTGTTTGTGGGATTTAATTATTGAGTTTATTCCATGAAAATATCATATACTTGGTCCCTATGATTGTCTGTGTTGTTGTGTGTGTTTTTTTTTTTTTTGCGATCTCGCTGTCTTATTATTTATTTCCCATTTATAGATACAAGTGTTCATTTAATGCTCTTGTCTTTCCATTTAGAGTACTCCTCTGAGTAGTACTTGCAAAGCTGCTCTCGTAGTGGCAAATTCCCAGAGCTTCTGTATGTTTGGGAATGTCTTGATTTCCTCCTCATTTTGAATGACAACTTTGCTGGGTAAAGAATTCTTGGCTGGCAATTGTTTTCATTCAGTATTTTGTATATGTCACTCCATTGTCTTCTGGCCTCTAGAGTTTCTGGGGAGAAATCCACACTGATTCTTATGAAAGATCCTCGGGATGCTATATTGCATTTTTCTTTTGTTGCTTTCAAAATTCTCTCCTTGTCTTTGTTTTTCAAGAATTTTATTCCATTATGTCACAGAGTTGATCTTTATGTGTCTCTTTTGATTGGGGTTCATGTAGCTTCTGGTATTTGCAGGCTTTTGGGTTTTTTTGCTTTTCTTTGTTCTTTTCTCTTATTTCTCTTGAGACTTGGTAAGTTCAGTTATTTTGTCTTCTATCTCATTTCTTCTAACTTCTGTCTGTTTGACTCAATTGTTTCTATTACTTTCTCTAATTCAGTTGCTTTTATTCTTCAGTTCCAGTAGTTCTCTTCTCTCACTCTCTCTCTTTTTTTTTTGATGTTTTCAGTTTCATTGTTGAGTCTCTCATTTAGTTCTTCTGCTTGTTTCATGATCTCTGGTAGTTTCTTTTCTGAGTGCTTTTTGCTTTCTTTAAACATATTTAGCACCGTAGTCTGAAAATTATAAATTTTTGCATTAGTCTGGCCTCCATAGAAGAAATTTCCGTCTTCGTGTTTTACTTTTGATTGGTCTTTCTTCTCCTCTGATTTAGTGTGTTTTACTATTTTTTATTGAGTGTGCATAATTTATTTATTTATTTATTTATTTAAATTGTGTATTCTGATTTTTGCAGGAAAGTTTTCTAATTGGGTGCCCTTGGTGGCACCGTAGTTAAACATCCAACTACCAACCAAAATGCCGGGGCTGACTCACCAGTTGAAAGATGTGGCAGCCCACCTCTGCAAAGACTCACAAACCTAGGACCTCCCTGGCCAGCTCGACTTTGCTCCACAGTGTCACTATGAGTCAGAATCTACCCACTGGCAGTGGGCTTGGTATCTTCTCCTGAGTAGAGGGCACTCATATCCTTATTATTTTCAGTTCTGATTCAGGGGTTCTGACTATTTGATATTTGGAATTCAGTATGAATGCACAGGAGAGGGATTTAGCTGGTTGCAGATGCTAATGTAAGTGTGGGTTTCGATTTTCCTGTGGCAAAGGTGGGGGGCTCTCTATGTCTTTCCCTCACATACACCCCTACATAGGCTCTCCCACAGTTTCCTTTTGTGGACAGGGAGCCAGCTCTTTCCCTCTGTGTTGCCTTTCAGTCTGAAGTATTCCTCTTGCTCTGCTGCCCTTGCAATTCCTCCTGGTCCTAGTCCCTCGCTATCTTGAGCTTCAGCGATCAATAACACTCTCTCACAGGGCCATGGTCTTCCTTCACCGCCCCCCCCCCCCCCCGCCTCAATTGCATGGCCTACAAACTCCCATGGCCTATTTGCACTGCCTTTAAAAAAAATCAGGCTCCTGTTTCCTCAGATTAGCTACCTTTCTGTGTTTCCTGTTTGGGGAGTTGCTCAGTCCCTTCCCAAAATGGCTTCAATAAGCAAGTACTCCTAGGTTCTCCCAGCTTCCGTGCCATCCCTGCTCCTCCACTTCTGGGCTCACCCTGACTCTCCAACACCTCAGCTGCCCTCTGGAGTTCTGTGATCTCAGTCTGTGATCTCATTGTTCAGTGGGATAGTTGCTGGGTGAGTAAGTGGGAGAGTCCACTCACTTTGCCATCTTGCTCTGCCCTCCTGAGATTATCTTTAAACCTTAAACCAAATATATCCCCTGAAGTCTCCTTAAAACCAAATAATAGTTTCGCTTAACCAGTAAAAAATGTCTGCCTTGAGCATTATGCTCTTTTAGGAACTATCTATATTGGATCATATCGACAACAGCAACTTGAAAGATTAGGGAAGCAGTGAATTTATGTTAATGAGGGAGGAACAACTCAGAAAAGAGGGTGAGAATGGTTGCACAACTTGAAGAATGTAATCAATGTCACTAAATGTAGAAAATGTTGAAACGGTGTATGTTTAGCTGTGTATATTCTCAACAACAACAACAACAAAATAAATAAAATTTAGGGAAAAAAGAATTAATGATACTATTTTGCAGCAAGAATTAATATTTGAAAATCATAGACTTTCATTTTCATGTGGAACTCTGAATTTCCCTCTTTAGGATTTTGGTAATAGTCTATTCTTGAGGGACACAGTCCTTTCTGGAAGCAAGGAAAGAGATAGATGATTTCTCAAGCTCTATTTCAACATATCATAATTGTAAACCATACACCTAAACACATATGAAAACTTTCTTGAAAAATATAGCAATGGTTCTTACACTATGTCTCATCAGAGTTTCAGGATATTTACATAAGGTTCTTTGCAAAATAAGGAGCAGGGCAAATGAGCAAATAGAAAATCTTAAACAGTAGTAAACTTAGAAATTTGGAGACGTGAATTTCTAGTTCCAGCATTATCAACAATTATTATTTTCTTTAATTCTAGATTGTCATTTAATGTGAAATTCACCAGCAATTTAATGACAGTTTTGGGAGAGGGGAGGAAGTAGTGGGGAAGAAACACTCTTTTGCGAACTAATTATGGCATTCATTTGTTGATAGATAGGCAAACACTAGCAATTTTCAACTGTCTACAAATTCTCCAAGTCTAGAATCTAACAAATCTTATAAATGATTTCATCAATGGTAGATGTTCAAAGCCTTGTAAGGGAATGTTGCTTTATATACCACAAATTCAAGATCTTACCCTCTTCAACGTCTTTAGAAGTGATGGTATAATCTAAAATATACCAGGATTTCATCTCCATTTCCTACTTGGAAACTCATAATATCTTAGTTATCTAGTGCTTCTATAACAGAAATACCAAAAGTGAATGGCTTTAATAAAGAAAAATTTATTTCCTCACAGTAAAGTACGTTGGAAGTCCAAATTCAGGGCATCAGCTCCAGGGGAAGGCTTTATCTCTGTTGGCTCTGGAGGAAGGTCCTTCTCATCAATCTTCCCCTGGTCTAGGAGTTTCTCCATGCAGGAACCCCAGGTACAAAGGATAAGCTTTGCTCCTGGCATTGCTTTCTTGGTGGTATGAGGTCCCCCTGTCTCTCTTGCTCCCTTTTCTCTTTTATATCTCAAGAGAGATTGACTTAAGACACTATATAATCTTGTAGAGCTCATCAATATAACAGCCTCTAATCCATCTCATTAACATCATAGTGATGCGATTTACAACACATAGGGAAATCTCATCAGATGACAAAAGGGTAGACAGTCATACAATACTGGGAATCATGACCTAGTCAAACTGACAGATATTTTTTGGGGACACAGTTCAATCCATGACATGTACTTTCATTTATTTTTCTAAGATTCAATGATACATTTCTAAAAATTAAGTAGCTTTCCTAGAATATCAGCAAAAAGCTTTTGACAGATAGATGTTCTGTGCCTAAGTGACTAAATGATACTCTTCTACAACACATGAATCAATCAGCAAAGTGGGTGTTGATAATTCTCATCTCTACTCTGAAGGATTAGGCACTTTCTACTGCTTTTAACTGCTTTGCCAGATATGTCACACCATCTACTCCGTTCACAATAACTTTTCATTATAATGTCGCCTCTTAATGAAATTTTTAAAAGAATCTTAATGGAAAATTAAGAATGCAAATCTAAGTTAAGATACAATCATTTGTGGTGCTACTGGGAAAATTAACTGTGTTGACAATTGGATGAGTTCACAGACACACAGGCAGCAATGATTCTGCTACAATTATAACTCTTCTCTGTTTCTCAACTGGCAGGGTTTTTGTTTTTCATTTGTTTATTTGCTTGTTTTTATTATCTTGATACGTTTTATACTTAAATAAATATGTTAGCTGTATTATGTTACACATCTCTTCATTATATTGGGTGTTACAGGTTTGAAGGAATTCAGGGTTGATAAAGGAAAAAGATATGACCACAGGGCTGGTCAAGGAAAAATACAGTAAATAACTTACACAACAAGTTATTTATTAGGGCTGATGCATTGACAGCTGCATGCAAATGGAGGTCCCCCACAGCAGGAGGTTTTCCAGAGGCAAGTGGTGCAGGGAGCCACCAGAAATGGAATAGAGCATGAAAACTTCCAGGAAAGAGAAAGGGGGAGGGAGTTATGTCCATCTTGGTTACAACCTCCTGTAGCAAGGTGTGGAATCTCTGGGTAACAGCTCTGAAGCAGCTGTACCTTGGAGTCCTTGTAACTACAGGGTTTATCTTATTTAGGACTAACAGACCTTGGGAGCAGTTTCACAGTGTATATAAAGCAGGAACACTCTAAGTGGCTAACAATCTGCTTATTTGAGTTATTTTTAAAATATTCGTATGTGTACAAATCTGAATTTGGCACTGGCTAATGGGCCTCAGCTTGCTATGAAGTAAACAACTTGGGGCCAGTACACTCAGGCCATCTTTGATGCATTTTTATGACACTGGGTCACTTATAAATTGGGATTAATGATACTAATTTCCACGCTTTCCAAAATAGTGGACACTTACACTTCTAAAATTTTTAGAAAACTTACAAATTATCTACTTTAACCCATTATCATTTGAAAAAGGAAGATAAATTAGTTAGGGACATAATCAAGATCATACTTTTTGTTACACATAGCAAAACATTGTTTAACCAGAAGAAGAGGGATGTCCCAGTCAGCTGAAATTGCTATATATCTAAGGTGTGACCCCATATTCCTTCTTCCACTGCAGTAGGCATTGTATGAAATCCACTTTCCTATGTGCCATTTGGTACATGGATGAAGCTCTGCCCATAATGGAAAACAACCTAGGGCCTAAATGCTCATTGTTTTGGGGTTTAGATATAGAAGATCAAGGGTGAGATGATGCAAAGTGTGGTGACAGCAAGACACGTTCTGGTTGTACATCTTCACATTAGACTGCGTTTATTGCTTATACCAAAGAACACCACCAAGACACATGTGACAGAAAACATTTGTTCTTATGTCAAACAAACTTACGTAACTCTAATCAAGTTAGCTGTAAACCCAATTTTTTTTTCCCCCTTAAGAAGCATTTTGGAGAGGAACTGAGTGAGAAAAGCATAATTTTAGTTAGAGACTTAAGCACTTTTATTTAAACAATATCATTTTTATTAGGCAATTTGATGGCATTACAGTTGTCATAGAGTTGATTCCAACCCATAGCGACCCCATGTGTGTCAGAGTAGGACTGTGCTCCGTAGGGTTTTCAATGGCTGATTTTTCAGAAGCAGATAGGCTATCTTTCCAACTCACCTCTGGATGGACTCAAACCGCCAACGTCTTGATTAGCAGCAAGCACATTAACTGTTTGAACCATCTAGCACTCCTTGCTCATGTTAGCACACTATTTTTGATAGTGCCTCTAGTTCAGCTTGAAAATCAGACATATATGCCACGTGTTTAAGGTGTGTCTTGAGGTGTGTTTTTATTTTGCCATTCATATTTATTATCTCCACGATCACACTATACATTACATATTGCATATGCAATCACATATATGAGTATTTGGTAATAATAAATGATCATAAATCAATTAATGTACTAGCCCCATTTGTCTGTCTACTGTGGGTGTGTTCTGCCTTTTTGTACAGAGTGGAGTAAATTAACTAAATTAACAAAAAATTCTGAAGTAAATTAACTAAAAATTAACTTAAAAGTATGCATTCTGGTTAACACTAGCTTTTTTCTAATAATCAGCATTTATTTTATTTTATTTTATTTTTTATATTTTATTGTACTTCAGGTGAAAGCTAACAGAGCAAATAGTTTCTCATGAAATAGTAGTACACATGTTGTTCTATGACATTGGTTAACAACCCCACAACGTATTAAGCCTCTAAATTCTCAACCTTTTTTTTTTGATGAAAATTACAGATGGCCAAAGATACACCGTTTCAAAAATTTCTACATTCACAGTTCAGTGACATTGACTACGCTCTTCCAGCTGTGCTGTTATTCTCACTTAAGATGAAGGCTTACAGAACAAAATAGTTTTTCATTTAACAGTTACTACACATGTTGCCCTATGACAATGGTTAACAATATCACAGCACATCAAGAATATCCTTACTCCACCTTGTGTTCCCTATCACCAGGGGGCTTCCTTGTCCCCTTCTGTCTTCTGGACCTTGTCAGTGGACTATTGTACCTCTTTAGTCTCATTTGTTTATTTATTTATTTATTTATTTTTTAAATTTTATTTAAACACCATTTCAAAACTTTTTACTTACACATTTAAGTGATATTGACTATGCTCTTCCAATTGTGCTGCCATTCTCACCCAAGATGAAGGCTTACAGGACAAAACAGCCTCCCATTTAATAGTTACTACAAATGTTGCCCTATAGCAGTGGTCAACAATCTCACAATACATCGACAGTGTCCTTATTCAATTTGTGTTCCTTATCATCAGTTTCCTACTCTCCCTCTGCCTTCTGGCCCTTGTTACCGGACTCCTGTACCTCGTTAGTCCCATTTAGTTTTACTGGGCTGTCCATTCCCAGGCTTAACATCGAACCTCGAAGGTAACTTCACCTCTGAGCTGAAAGGGTGTCTGGGGGCCACACTCTCGAGGTTTCTCTAGTATTCTTTAGGCCAGTAAATCTGGTCTTCTTTTTTTTTTTTTTTTGGGAGTTAAAATTATGCTCTACATCCTACTCCAGCTCTGCCCAGAACCCTTGGTTGTGATCCTGGTCAGAGGAGTCATTGGTGGTAGCCAGGCACCATCCAGCTGTACTGGGCTCAGTCCCGTGGAGGCCTTGGTAGCTGTGGACCATTAGTCCTTCGGACTAATCTTTTCCTTGTATCCTGTTCTGTTCGTTCTCCCTTGTTCCCGAAGGGATGAGATCAGTGGAGTATCTTAGATGGCCGCTCATAGGCTTTTAAGACCCCAGACACTACTCACCAAGGTAGAATGTAGAGCATTATCTTTATAAGTAGTGTCATGCCAATTGAGCTAGATGTTCTCCGAGATCATGGTCCCCAGAGCCCTCCGTCCAACAACTCAGTCCCTAGGGGGGTTTGGATGTGTCTATAGGGCCTCCATGACCTTTCCTTGTGCAGGTTGTGTTAGTTTCCCCTGTACTATGTACTATCTCACCTCTCACCCAAGTTAATATGCTTTTTTATTACTAGGAGTTTCAATGAAAAGCTATCAGTATTTTGGTTCTATCATTTTTTAGATTATTTTTAGTTAAAGGTCTTAGAAATTTTTCCTGGACAGAATAAAATATTTGCCTTTCATGAGATATTCAAAGTTATTTGAAAGAAATATATAGGAACGAATGTCTTTAAACATATGAATATTGATTTTCTTTTCACTTTCAACCAAAGAAGACAATTCTTTCTTATTCAAACCTGTTCAATGAATAATGCATTTGTTTTCCTCCCACTGACAACTTGGACATTAAAAGATTATACATCATTCAAAAGAAAGTTGGGGAACATTATTTGCATCAATACAAATTGAATTACTGAGAATTTTCCACTAGAAGATATTTTTATTTCAATTGTTATCTGTATTTTAGTGATACTTGCTGTCTTAATTTCAAATGGGATTAGAGTTCTTGTGATCCCTTTCATATCATGCTCACAGGTAACAGAAAAAGAATTAGAGTCCTATAATTTTTTTCTCTGCTATCAAATATCTACATGGTTCTCAGGAGCTCAGAGAAGTGGAGGCAAGGAGACACACTATAATATTAATAAGCTCATAATTTTTAAATTGAAAAGGACCTTACATATAAATTTTATCTTTCTAAGGAGGCTATTACTATTATGGAATAAATGTTTTTCTCTTCTTCATTCTCAGTGTTTTTTTTCTTTGTTCCTTCCTCCTAATGATTACTGATGGTACATCAGTGTGGAAAACCTTGATATTTCAGAACCCTGAGAAGTCATTTTGCTTTATTAGTTTATTCTTATAACAAGAAACAGGGGCTTACTTAGGCTGCATCAAGTAATGGCAATTTATTACAATCCAGGTCTCAAAGAAATAGCAGAGAAAACCTTACAAATATCCTCAGAAAAAGAACTAAATCCCAAATATATGCCTGGGCTTTACAGGAACTACAACTCAGTTCAAGAACCAAAAGATTATTAAGGAGTCAAGCCAGGCCTCTATACAAGAAAGGTCATCACTTCCTTTTTAAAGGTGTTGTTTGAGCTTTTTCCTTGTGCTTAGCCACCAACACTGCTAAGGCACTCTGTCTCCTTCTCTGCTTCTCTCTGTGCCTGTAGTTGGCTTTCCTTGAAGTCGAAGGTCCATCTCTGATTTCATCAGGTGTGACTATGGTATCAGGTACCCTTAACCATTTTTTGTACGTAGATATTCATGTAATCAACTGTAGAACTGGAAACTGTTTGTTTGAAATTAATTTTTGGTTCTTAGAAAGATTATTCCACCCCTCCACCAAACAAACAAACAAACAAAAAAAAACCTGGCTGCTGCTATCTTGCTGAGGATACCATTGTACTCTGAATGCCTGTCATATACATTCACTTTATAAGAATTTGGGAAACTCCTGGGTACACTCCACATAGCTCTACCCAACACACACACACACACTCAGAAACACACCAAACCAAAAAACCAAACCCATCGCTGTCGAGTCGATTCTGACTTATAGTACCTTAGAGGACAGAGTAGAACTTCCCCCACGGGGTTTCCAAGGAGTGGCTGGTGCATTCCAACTGCTGACTTTTTTGGTTAGCAGCCAAACACTTAACCACTGCACCACCAAGGCCCCCAGAAACACACAAGACAATAAAATTTTACTATCAGCCCCTACCCTTACAATTTTTTTTTTTTTGGAAATGGTGGGCACTCAACAAATATGTTTTGAATGAAGGGATAAAAGTTTGAATAGTTCTATGTTAAGAATATTCATTCTTAGAAGGTGAGTAGTATGCTGTCCTAGATAGTCAGTCCAGTACCAAGCATAACCTAAAAATTAATAAAATGTCGGATGATTAGGGTGAGAAAACTATGTAATTTTTATTTTCAAATATAGCATTAGGTAAATTAATATTGACTTAATTGTGGTCTTTCTAAGGGCAATTTGTCTATATATATAAGTAGTCTTTAAATACTTTTATTCTTTGACCCAGCCATTCTACTTACAAGAATGTATCATAAGCAAATAATCAGACAGTCAAAGACTGCATCAGATTTTAATTACAGATTTATTTATAATTATAAAAAATAATGAAAGCATTCAAAGTATCTGGTTAAATGTTATTGTGCTGTAGCTATGCAAATGAACTATGCACATAATGAAATAATTTTTAAAAAATTTAACATGATATACGAAATTTTAATGTCATGTTAAATGAGAAGGCTGAATAAAAACTATAATATACTATGAAATCAGTAAGAAGTTGGAACGTGTGTGTAAGAAGAAGAGAGAGAAGTTTAGAAGAATATATAAAATCATACTAAAAATGGCTAGTTCAAGTGGATGAGACATGGATGATACATATCTTCACAGTTTTCTAAATTTTTCAGATTTTCTGTAGTAAAAAGGTTTTTATAATAGAAGTTTTTATGAAATTTTCTGATAGAAGAATGATAGGTAAAATTTACCATTTGGCTCACCAACTCTCTATTCTTAGAAGAAGATATATTAGATGTTCTCAATGCTAATCCCTCAGTTCACGTGTCTCTGAGACCATGTAACAGAAAGGAAAGTGTATGCACTTTGGGGTTAAGCATCCTAGGATGAAATTCCCACTCTGTCACACATTCCGTGTGTCACTTGAGAAAACCACCTTAGCTATCTGCCAGTCTGAGTTTCTTCATTTGAGAAATGAGAATAAAAATATCAATGTCATAGGATTTCTATCAGCAATAAAAGAGTAAATAAATATATAAGGCCATCTTCTATGGCTGGTATATAGCAGTCATTCAGGAAATGTTAGATGATGATGATGATGATGATTTGGTTTCCCTATTTTCCATATTTCAAAGGAAAATTGCGTGTTTTCACAGAAAATATTTAGGGAAATTTGAAAGCAGTCATCCTGTATATATGTAGCAAATTATTCCAGTTGAAGCAGACAAAGGATGGCAAGCTAAAGGATGGCAAGCTAATTAAATTACATCTTTATACTAGCTTGATTTTCTAACCCTCAAGTTCTTTCATTTAAAAAAAAAAAAAGCAAAGTATTTCTCTCTTGTTACACTTTTTCACTCATCCTATTTGGAGACATCCTGAAAAATAACCAAAAATGGGTAGAAAAATAACCAAAATGTGGGCAGTTGCAGAGTAAAAACAAAGAGTAAGGCTGGATCTTCTATTAATAAACAGCACATGTTGTTGTTGGTTGCTGTCGAATCCATTCCGACTCGTGGCGACTCCACGTGTGTCAGAGTAGAGCTGTTCCATGGAGTTTTAAAGGATGTGACCTTTTGGAAGCAGATCACTCGGCCTTTGGATGGGTTCAAACCACCAACCTTCAACTAGTAGTCAAGCGCTTAACCATTTACACTGCCCAGCTATTCCTTAAACGGCACATAGCACTTAGTATGTGCCAGACAGCATTTTAAGCACTCTGCATGGCCTCATTCAACCCTTACAGTAATCTTATGAAGTAGTTTCTGTTATCATCCCCACTTTAAAGATAAGGGATCTGAGACAGAGAAGTGGTCTGTAACTTTTCCAAGGTCACACAGCTGATGAAGGGTAAACAGATGCAAATCCAGGCAATTTGCATCCTTAATTCATGTTCTCCAACGCTTTGCTCTCCTGAGTCATCAAAACTATGTTGCCTTCTCTTTGTGTTTTAATTTGAAGATCCCCGTAAAGCTTCTAGTAGATTCAGATGGAAATCCTTTCAGTCTGCTAAACTGGAGACATGCACAATACCCACTGCCCTCAACCACCTACTAGAATGTAAGCACCCTGGGGGCAGGAGCCTTGTCTGCCCTGCTCGTTCTCTATTCCCAGCACATAAGCAGACTAGTGCCTGGCACACAGACGGCACACACATATTGATGAGTAAATGGATGAATGAATCGATGACAATCTAAAATTGCTTCTTCCTAACTTTAATCCTTTTTATCCTGTTTTCCTTGGAAGGATGTGAGGACTGACAGGCTGAATTGAAAGCACAAATAACTATGTTCAGCCCTTTCTTTCTTCTGTATGTCCACGAGGATGGGAATCCTGTTCCTTCCTGGTCTGAAAAGAAAGTAAAAGCCTTACCCCAGGTGTTGTGGCTTCCATCTGAGTTGGAAGCAAGTTCCTTCTCTTCTGGAAGAGCCCGTACCTGCATCTCTGCTGAGGCAACAACTTTACTCCCTTAGTCTTACCTACATGTACAGACGTCATCTTTCTCCTACTAGATGATAAATTCCTGAGATGAACCATTTCTTATCTGTGCTTTTTTCTACATACCATCTAGCAAAGTACCTGGCATATACTAGGTGCACCAGACATGTTTTACTTGAAAAGTGAGAGGGCCAAAGTGATCCTTCTAAAAACAATCAACTTATTCAATAGCAAGTATTAGCAAATATTTCTGTAAAGGGCTAATAGTAAATATTTTCAGCTTTGCAGGCCAGACTGTCTCTGTTGCAACTACTTACCTTTGCCTTTGTAGCAGGAAAGCAGTCATAGATGATAAATGAATGCGCATGTCTGTGTTCTAATAAAACTTTACCAAAACAGGTTGTGGGCTGAATTTGGGCTACAGGTCATAGTTTGCCAACTCCTGTTCTATACCATGCCCACACTGTAATGCTCTTTCTTTGCATTCTAAGTACATACAAAGGGTAGCTTTGGTCTTTGGGGAGAAAGAATGCATTTATCAATAAAACCTTTCCCCATTACTGGAAAAGCTCAAGAAAATGTGACCTCCAGAAAGCAGATCAAATGCTTCATTTGCATATGCAAAGACCAGATCTATGGTTTACTTTATATATCTTTCTTTCCCTGTTTGAAATCCTTTCCTAATCTCATCCTCTTCTCAATTTCCCCTTAAAGCTCTCATCCTTCCAAAAAGATAATAAATAAGAATTTCCTATTAAAGTGAATGGACTTTCAGGGATCTGTCTGCAAAGAGGAAATTGAAAAAAAATCTTATTAGGAACTACCTCCATCATATAGATTGATCTGCAATTTACCAGTTATAAATTTGGATTTTTGCTTTATCAGTCAACTCCATCTCTTTCCTTCTAATATTCCTTTAGGCAATCTAAAATGAAATTAGTTCTTGGCAATTTTCTAAGGCAAAGGGAAAGGGCGCATAGAAAATATTTTGGGTGAAAATAAAATCATAGACAGATGCAAAAGACCATGATGCAACTAAGGGGTAAAGTATAATCTTTAAATGATATCCATCTATTTATTTCTGCCGTAAAGGATGGATTGGTCAGTTTCCAATCAGAAAAACTGTTATTTAAATAGAGGAAATTCAAGGTGGACATTGTTTATGCAGGTAAATAATAAGATGAAAGTCATAGATGAGTTGGAGAGGCCACCTGGAGATTAGAAACATCAAAAGTTTGCTTTTGCAGATAAGCTGGAGAGAGAGGAAAGAAGGCAGTGGCAGTTCACTGGTAGCATTCTCACCTTCCCCGTGGCAGACCTGGGTTTGATTCCCAACCAATGCACCTCATGCGTAGCCACCACTCGTTTGTCAGTGGAGGCTTACCTGTGTTGCCAAACCCAGGAAGGCAGGTCCGTGCTCAGACTTGCCAATCATCTGACACTGGTCTTTGAGAAAGAGAAAGTAACTTTATTGTAATGCGCAAAGCAATGAGCCAGGAAGAAGTTCTTCAGATCCAAATCCCTGAGCTATGGGAAAGCAGGGCTTATATGTGATTTGGGCAGTATGATGACAGCCAAGCAGGCATACTGAAGAGGGAAGATTCTAGAAGGAAGATGTTGCAGGAATTATGGCAGCCAGGAAACAGGAGGTGACGTGGTTCTGTCGGACCTCTCGCTTCAGAATGGAGTCTGGATGATTATTTTCCTTCTGATTCATTCTACCTGTTGCTACGTCCTCTGTTGAGGTCAACTACTAGTCACAGATGGCCTCTCTGCGCATGCAGGGCTGGGAGAGGGGAGCAAATCTGGCTTTGGCTGGTTTAAGGACTAATGGAAATTTACTGGCATTCACAGGGTCAGGTTACACGTGTTGCTATGACACTGAAAATGTTTCAGCAGAGCTTTCAGACTAAGACAGACTAGGAAGAAAGGCCTGATTATCTACTTCCAAAAAATCAGCAGTGAAAATGTTAAGGATCACAGTGGCCTGATCCTGTTGTGCTTGGAATCCCCCACGAGTAGAGGGGACTTGATAGCAGCTAACAACAACCCATGTCCAAGGGCTGGGGACACATGCAAGCTAGAATCTAGGTGGTCCTGACTGGCAGGGGGTGAAGTCATGGAGGAGTTTCAGCCACTGTTGCAGCTGCCACTGAATGCTTAGAGAGAGGGAGAAAATGTCCTGACTGCTCCCTTCCTTTTCCTTCCAGTTTCCCACCAGTGCCTCCCATTGGTCGGACCTAGTTGTAAACCAGCTGAGGCAGGAGCCTGGGAAACTCAGCTTGAGGAGTTAGCTCCTTGTGATAAGGGGCAGAGAAGAGATAGTGTAAAAAAACAGATCTGAAAGCAAACAGTCTTGGAGCAGCACAAATGGGAAAGGTGATAAAATAGCAGAAAATACACTGATGTTGACTGTAAATGCCCTGAAACTTGGAGGAGCACATGTGTCTTATCTATACATGTATTCTCACTGGACCTGCACACAGGAATCACTCAGTAAATACTTGCTGACTGAATGATTTCAATAGGAGTGCTATTAGGGATTCTCATGCCACATAACATTAGCTTCAAATAGTTCTTTTTCCATTTTCTTGCCTTGCCTTCCTTCCTCCCTTCTTTTTGCTTTGAGTATGTACAGCTAGGAGCCACTGGGTGGTGCAAATGGTTAATGCACTCAGTTGTTAATCGAAAGGTTGAAGGTTCATGTCCATCCAGAGGCACCTTGGAAGAAAGAACTGGCAATCTACTTCCAAAAAATCAGCCACTGAAAACCCTATGGACCACAGTTCTACTCTAACATACATAGGGTCACCATGAGTCAGAATCGACTCCACAGCAAATTGGTCTGGTTTTTATGTAGAGCTGAGCCACAGTGCAATAAAACTACAGTTATGGGTTCTCTGAGGCATGGCCCCCTTGAAGAACAAGATGCTCAGTTTTCTGTGGAGTTAAGTATCCTTCAGTGAGTGCTGGTGGGGGATGGGGAAGGATGATTGAGTAGGAGTGGTGACTTGTCACATCTGAGTAGAGCTCAGTGGCTTCTCTGCATTGCTGCCCACTACTCTGGCTGTTCCTCTGCTTGACTGGCATTGCACAGCAGAAGAGCACATTGAGCCTGGCAGTTTAGTTCTCACCTATTCTGGGCCACTGGCCTGTGGTTCTGTTGTCCAGCCTCCCAGTGAATCATGCCCTCTTTTTCAGAGGGGTTCTCAGGCAGACCTTTTGGACATTAAGTGATGTAGTTCCTTCTGCTGAACCAGTGGTTCCCACACTTTTTAAATTGTTGTCAACAGTAAAACATGTCTGAGCTCACACTCTCAAATTATGTGCATTTAAGTAACCCACTATCTCAAGACACATTACAGACCTAAGGTGAGGTTAACCACTGACAACAGTGCATGTAAGTCTGTATTACAAACAGTTCCTGCTCAATAATTTAGAATTATAAGGTAATTGCTTTTCAAATCTGATTAGATTGCTATGACGTTACTATGATAAGAGTTCGTTTGAAGAGTAGAAGTGCCAGCTCTTTCTATCTATTCTATATCACTCATGCATTAATAGTATTATCTTCAATTAGCAGTTTCTTGGCAGCAATATTTTAAGGCACTTTTCCATTTTGTGAGGGTTCTTTTAATTAAAACTAGAAAATATTAACAACTCCACTTAATAGGGCCTGTGTAAACAGCAATTGATCACAATACACAGAAAAGCAAGTGAATGAGGACTTGACTATCAGCCCCCCATCCATGTGTAACCCCAGCACCCCACTCAGGATGCGTCCTGAGTCATGACACACGCCCCTGTGACCAAGAGACCCAGTGAGGTCATGGTATCATCTATGTATTCAATATTTTTAAAAAAATTTACTCCTTTTTTATTTCCTTAGCTGAACAAAATTATAAATAGAATACCCAAAATACTCTCACTTCCCCCCGTTGATCACACCCCACTTGGGAGAACATTGCTTTAAACCACTATCCTTTTGACCCCAGCACATCACATTCAGACTCGAGATGTGCCCAGAAACTCTGCCCCTTCACCATCTGGAGCATCACTTACGGTGATTTCCTCCAAGAAGTCTGTAATGGGTTGAATAGTGGCCCCAAAAAGATATGTCCAAATCCTAATCCCTGGTATCTGTGAATGTGACTTTATTTAGAAATAGGGTCTTTGCAAATGTAATTAAGGATCTGGAAATGAGATAATTCTGGATTTAGGGTGGGTCCTAAATCAAATGATGAGTGTTTTATAAGAGACAGAAAAGGAGAAGACCTGGAGACTAGGAGGGGAAGATCATGTGAAGACAGAGGCAGAGACTGGAGTGAAATATCTGCAAGCCAACTATTATGGATTGAAACAAAAAGTTAAGCAGAAGCCTTAACACCTGCCCTGATGAAAGTGACCTTGTTAGGGGAAATAGGGTTGTTCTCTTTGCAGATGTTATAAGTTAACAAAATCATACCAGTGAAGGGTCAGTCTTAATCCAATCCCTTCTGAGTAGCATTATATAAAATAGAATGGTAGACATGAAAACAGAGTCACACACATAGAGGGGAAGACAGCGTGTGAGGAGCCATCTACAAGCCAAAAAATGCCAAGAAACACCCAGAGATTCCAGAAACTGAAAGAGACAAGAAAGATCTTCCCCTAGAGTTGCAGAGACAGAGCATAGCCATGCCAATGCCCTGAATTCAGATTTCTAGCCTCCAGAACTGTAATAAAATAAATTTCTATTCTTTAAAGCATCTTACTTTATGGTACACTGTTATGGCAGACCTAGGAAACTAAGACACCAAGGCATGACAAGGATTGCTGAAGCCACCAGAAGCTGTAAGACAGACATGGAATGAATTCTGCCTCAGATCCTGCAGAAGGAACCAATCCTGCCAACACCTTGATTTTGGACTCTGCCCTCCAGAATTGTGAGAGCATAAATTTCTGTTGTAAGCCATCAAGTTTGTGATAATTTGTTACAGCAGCCTTAGGAACTAAAACAAAATTCTACTGTCATTTTTTCCAGTTCAGCCCTCTTCAAGGGCATACCTTCTGATACTCACAGTCTTGTATACATTTAAACAAAATTTTGAACTGTGTCCAGATTCTTTCCTACACAACTTTAGGGGAGAAGGATATGACCAGCTTCTCTTTCAGTGACTTAAAACTTTCACTGGAAGTTAAGACACTCCTAGAACATGCTAGGACCTTTAGGAGGTTGGTCTGCACAAAGTTGAAAAATGACCTGTTGGGGTTGTTGTTGTTGTTGTTGTTAGGTGCTGTCAAGTCGGTTTCGACTCCTAGTGACCCTATGCACCACAGAACAAAACACTGTCTGGTCGTGTGCCATGCTCACAATCCTTGTTATGCTTGAGCGCATTGTTGCAGCCACTGTGTCACTCCATCTCGTTAAGGGTCTTCCTCTTTTTCGCTGACCCTGGACTTTACCAAGCATGATATCCTTCTCCAGGGACTGATCCCGCCTGACAACATGTCCAAATTATACGGCCAATTCCATAAACCCACTTAGCAGAGATACTGTCCCCTTCTTCTCAGAGAGTGATATTCAACTCTACTCATAGTAATAGAGTTGGCACCCTGATTAAGCCACACTTGAAGTATGTTTCAATCTTCTCTGTAAATAGAACAAGTATACCCCGTTTATCATTTGAGCCTGCTTAAATTGGAATATCCTACCTGCCTCTTAAAGCATAATAGCTTTTGTACACTGTTCTCCCTCTATTCTCCTCTTTTTTTTTTTTTTTAGCATTTCTCACTTATAAACTCAACAAATATTAATTTATGGCTGAAGTTTAGTTCTGTATACTCCCTGTTTTTTCAGTGTATTATTTCCAACAGATTTGCCAAAGATGTTCTTTGTATAAACATAACAAGATACATTGGTGTTTTCTGTTTCCTTTTGCCAAATGACAGGTGTTATGGTGATCAGTGACAGAGAAAAATGACGAGACAGATTCTGGTTATAAGCTGATTATGGAAAAGTTAACACAGAACAAAGTTATGTATATCCAGCTACATGTTTTCAGAAAGTTTTTAAAAATGGAATTTAAAATATCCTCTCACCAAAATGATGAATTTAACAAATATTTACAGTGCTCATTAAAAAAAACAAACAAACAACAACTTGTTGCCATCAAGTTGATTCCAACTCATAGCAACCCTATAGGACAGAGTACAACTGCCTCAAAGAGTTTTCAAGGAGCACCTAGTGGATTCAAACTGCTGACCTTTTGGTTAGCAGCCGTAGCACTTAACCACTATATCACCAGGGTTTCCATAGCGCACATAGTATACTAAAACTTTTAAAAAGATATTGGGAGGAGAAATGATGTCAGGTCAGAATTTGAATTTGCACCATTCTGCTGACAGTGTTGCTTGCAGGCCTCCGGCTGGGCCCATGAAAGGATAGAGCTTAACTTTTGATTTTCTGTCATTATGAACATGACCTCTCTCTCTCTCTCTCTCTTTTTTTATTTTTTTGTCAGTTACACTTCTTCATCCTTCAGGTGTATTATATATTTAAAAGTCATCATACATACCCCCACACATTAATCTCAAAGAGAGAGGAGGAATTAAAACCTATTTGCAAAAGAACGTTTCCACTTACTAAGGGACACCAAAAGTACTTTTCAAAAGGTTTAGTCACAATGACCCTGCAAAGAGTTCAAATCAGTTGACACCCTAGTTTGAGACAGACCTTTCTTTTTTGGTTTATTTTATATACTTTGGCCCAACATTCTTTAGTCAGTTAAATATCCAAATACACACACACACATCTTAGCAGGATGGACTAGTATCTGCACAGCTCCACTACTTAGCATCCTTATCCCTGCCTCTCTAATTTATGGCTCCCCTCTCTACTTATGGCCTTGTTTTCCTAGGTCTGGAATGACCATCCTAGCTTTATCAGTCTGTTCAAGTCCTCACCTTACTATACAACTCAGACTTGGACCCACTTTAAAAACCAAAAAACCAAATCAGTTGCTCTCAAGTCAACTCGAACTCATGGAGACCCATGTCTTTCAGAGTAGAACTGTACTCCATAAGGTTTTCAAGGCTGTGACCTAGCAGAAGCGGATCATTAGGACTTTCTTCCGAAACACCTCTGGGTGGGTTTGAAATGCCAACCTTTCAGTTAGTAGTGAAGTGCTTAACCATTTACACCACCCCGGGACTCCTACTGAAAAACCAAACAACCAAACAACTGTTGCTGTTGAGTCGATTCCAACTCATAGTGACCCTAACGGACAGAGTCGAACCGCCCTAAGGAGTGGCTGGTGGGTTCAAACTGCTGACCGTCTGGTTAGCAGCCAAGTTCTTATCCACTGAACCACCAGGGACCCCTAGACCCACTTTAATCTTTCTTAGATTATACCAGGCCACTCTAATCCTCTCTTTGATCATCTAGTGTCTAATCCCATCTTTATCTGTATTCACCGGCATGAGTTCCTCTCTGAAACAGTTAATTCTGACTGTCACCCTATTCCTAACACCAAAAAGGAGCAAGCTTTGCTCTGGTGCCCTCTGTTTCCAAGCACAATGTGGGGAGCTAATTGACAAGTTGGAAAACCTTGTGGTGTAGCCCCACTCTTTGGATGGCAGTTGACAAAAGGCCAAACCCTTTCCTTGGAACATGTACTTCTCCAACCTCTCTCACTTCAAGGTTTTTCATGCAGTGGCTGGTCCCCAAACTTTATATAACTACTGTGATTTACAGCCCAGAAGGTATGTTAAAGTCAATTTTTCCTCTTGGCATTGGAAATAATGAAGATTGAAAATTGTAAATGCTTCTATTAAGCCAGCATCTAAGCAAGCAGCTCTTCTATTTTAAACATTTCTATTTTATGGACCCAGACAAATATGCTTTATTAACAATATTGTCTAGAGTACTTTAGATTCAGGTATATTTATTGTGCCTATAAAAGCAGTCACCATTTCCATTTCCTCTGGACATCAAGTTAAACTTTTTGTGAACTTTAACAATGAATAAAAATTGATTAAAATCCCAACTGCTGAATTATTTTTTTTACTCAAGGATAGCTAACAATTTTCTGAATAAACTTGACCTTTTCCTTTCCATTCATTCTAATATAAAGGTAAACGGAAATCACATTCGAACATGTATATCAATCCATTTGGCCAAGGCTGGAAACAAACTTATGTCTGTGAAAATGACAAGTAAACTACTCTTTATTAAGGTGTATTATAAAAGCACAGTTGTGATCTAAGGCATGTTTAGCACCTCTGTGAGCCTATTTACATTTTTCTGTTTTTTTATTATTTTTTTATTTTTATGTGTGTGTGTGTGTGTTGGTTTGTTTGCTTTTCCTAGAACATATCTCCTCAGTAGAAAGAGATTTAGATATTAGAAGAATCATTTTACATAAAACCCTGTATCAATAAAAATTATCAAATGCATATACTTAGCTTTTTGTAGCAATTTTCCAAAGTGATTTCACCTATACTGAAATTATTTGATCTCTCTAGCAATGCAATGAAGTTCTTAGTGATGCACTTGAACCTCTAGAAGCTCATCCCTCTGCCAATGCACATTCCCGTCCCCTTGACCACCCAATGCAGAGGGACGTGGCTCTAGGTCAAAGACAAAATGTTCTCCAAATTGCTCAAGGTGTAAAGAGAGTGGGGATTTTGGTGAGAAGAGCACAGCTATAGGAGACAAGATACACTTCTCTGTGAAGTGTCTTCCAGGGTTTCCTTTGGATGTTCTTCTTTTCTTCCCATCCATGTAGTTGGTGGGTCTGGGACAGAAGGGTCCTTGTGGCTCACATGTGATCGGACCATATCACCAGGGTTGAATATGACAAGGGAATGTAAGATCCTAGTTCCAGCTAGTCATCAAAGTGGCATTTGTCTTTAAGTTGCCTCACGGACCAGGGAGCAGGAGCCAAGTTACAGGAAGAAGCAGAACAGAGTTAGAGCATTCAAGATCAAGGCCAAATTTCTTTAACTGTATTTTACTATTTTTCAAGTTCAAACTCAGAAAACTTAGTTAAATGGCCTTTCCAGTATCACATAATACGTAAAGCTCAGAAAAGAGCACAAGATTTGCTTATCCCTGCAGGGTTCCTTCCAGGGTAGTACATTGCAACCTGGAGCTGTGATGAGACCCTCTAGAATCTAAGTGCTGCCTTTTCACTTACCACACCCTGGTGCCTATGCTCTATCTGCAGTGCCATTCCCAAAGGGCTATGAGCAGAGAGCACCCACTGTGATTCTATCCCAATGCCGTAAAGTAGCTCATACCATTTCATCTACAAGGAAGGCCTTCCTACATCATCTTGTGATTGTTGTTAGTTGCCATCGATTCGATTTCAACTCGTTGTGGTCCCATGTGTTACAGAGTAGAACTGCCACATATGGGTTTTGGTTGTAATCTTAATGGAAGCAGATCACCAGGTCTTTTCTTCTATGGTACAGCTGAGTGGATTTGAACCACCAGCCTTTAGGTTAGCAGTCAAATGCAAACATTTTGTATCACCTAGGGAACTTCCCACATCATCTTAGCCTATCTCAAACATATTCTGACTTTAAAATTTGCTTCCTCTATTATAGTCTTCTTGACCATTCTGTCCTGGAAGGAATGATGATGAACCCATGCAATAATTTTTTACTGACTACCTAGCATGTACCGAAAATTGAGTCAGGTTCAGAAAACAGAAATACAACACAAAATCCTTACAAGCCTTCAAGTAACTTAAGTCTAGTGGAATTGATCACAAAGAAACTGACAATCACATTCCATCAAGTAAGGTCACTTATAGACACACAAAGGAGTGGCTTCTTCAAAGGGAGTAAAGCATGAGCCCAAATTCCTCTCCTCCAAGTGCCTACATCAATTATATCATTCATACAATTTACTAGAAAATTAATCACCTTCTACCCAGAGATGTCTCTCTAGGCTTGGGCTGAATTGCTGTTTAAATTTCTCCTTGATATTTAACTTTTCACATTATTGTATTAGATGACCTCAAGTAGCCATTCCAACTCTGAGATTTTATAATACTGATTTTACCATCTTGACAGCACTACAAATCCCTGCAAGACAGAGATTCCTTTTCACAACAGCCTCAGCTTTCCAGATGCAAAAAAAAAAAAAAAAAAAAAAAAATTTCTTAGATACAGTTGGTGTGCCATTTTCCTGGGTTTTGATTGGAAACTACGTAGGTTCAGGAGCCAAGTAAACAAGTTTTGAAATGTGGCTCTAATGTTTACAGATTATTCTCTCTTGGCAAATTTACGTATCCCACATTTAAAATGCTAACACTGATAGATACCTTGCAGAATTGTTGTAGAAGTCAAAGATAATTCATAACTAAGTATCTAGCACTCTGCTTGGCACATAGAGAGCCTTAAAATATAATTTTTAATTGAGCAGAAAGCTTATTATAGCTAGAGAGACTTGAATTTGAATCTTGGCTTCTCCACTCAAATATGGTGTGACAGTGGGCAAATTATATGCTCTTTGTAAGCTTGAATGTTCTCATTTATAAAATGGAAATAATAATAGTAGAATCTTCCTCCTGAGATTTTTGCAAAGATCAAATGAAATAATGTATGTAGAGCACTTAGCAGTGCTTGACATATAGAACACGCTCAAACAATGGCAACTCTTATGATTTTTATCCATTATATGGATTTAGAGATATATTATGTAAATTCTCAAGATCTTAAACTGGATTATCTCATTTATCCAAAGAACTGTTTTTACCATATTGTGCTTTAGTCCTAAATGAGGAGTGAGAAAAGGTTCTCTGAAATTAATAATAATAGTGAACCATTGTAAACCTCCTGCACATTTTCTATTGCCACTTTACTGATAACTCAGCCTATGAGAGGTTACGTATTCACTGAACAGGAGTTTACTAAGCCAGCCCAGCTCATCGAAAGGTGAATAAGAAAGGCACAGATCTTAGGCTGAAACTGTTCATGATCTCATTATGGAGTGGGACATGCAAACAAAGGTGCCAATGAAGCATAATATGTATAAAAAGAAGTGGATCAGCTCTGTTCACAGACAAAGAGCTGTTTAAACAAAGAAAAGAGAAGTTGTAGTGAGTTTTAAGGGCAGAGCTAGCATTTACCAGGCCAAAGGGATGAATGGGTAAACTTGACAGAGGAAATGACATAATCAAAGAACCTGACGCATGCGACAGCCAGGATGCAAAAAGGGAAAAGCTGAGTTGTATTTGTGTTAGTGGAGCAGGTTTAGATTGGGAAAACACTAGAAGAGAAGCAAGAACCTGGTTATCTAAAAACATTACCTAAATTTTAGTGATTCATAACGTTATGGGATCTCGTATTTCTTTTAATATCCAGCACATGCACTTTCTCTTTATGAAAAGACACATACACATATTTTTTTTTATAAAATACCTTTAAAGTGGGAAGTAGAGTCTGAGTTTATTGCCAGGAATTTTATTTTATTTTTTTAATCTTAGTATATCAGACAAGCACATGGATTCTCACCATATGTTACAGTGATGGGTATGGTGACTGGTTTTCAATATCCTTCCCTTGGAAACTTTCCCAGTTTCCATTTGAACAGGTACACCTCCCATATAGCATAAGCATAAACTGACTCAAACTTTGATGTCTAGGGGTAGGACATGTGGTTCCAGCTTAAGCTAATCAGCAAAATTCCATCTCTGACTACAGTTGTTGATTCAGGAAAGGGCAAGAGACACATATTTGATCAAATGATTTGAGAAAAAGTTTACTGAAGGCTTCTGGGAGACAAGCTTCCCTGCTTTTCTGGGAGGGCTTCCAGAAGTAAATCTCTGAATCTCTCTCTTTTCATCTACATGGTTAGGGACGTAGTAATGGTAAGGGTTACTGCCAGCCATCTTCTGTGACCCTGGCAGGGAACTAAGCTTTAGAATTAAGCTGGTACTATGGAAGGAAGAATGAAGAGATGGAAAAAAATCTGGCTCTTAATGATATTTTTGAATTACAGATTCAAGCCAACCCCGATGCTCATCTACTACTAGACTGTATTTTTACCATAGGCACTAAATCCCTCATGTATTTTTTTTAAAAATCTGAATTATATTTTTTGTGGTGGTAAATATACACAACATAGATTAGTCATTTTAACCATTTGCACACGTACAGTCCAGTGGTGTTAACCACACTCACAGTGCAACCATTACCACTAATTGCTTCTAAAACTGTATCATCATCCCAAACAGAAACTCTGCACCCATTAAGCAATAATCTCCCACTTTCCAAAATTCCCCCAGCCCATGGTGACCATTAATCTACTTTCTGTCTCTATGTAGTTGTCTCTTCTAGATATTTCATATAAATAAGATCATATGTGTCCTGTGTCTGGCTTATCTCAGTGTAATATTTTCAAGGTTCATCCAAGTCATAGAATTTTTTAGAATATCATTCCTTTTCATGATGGAATAATATTCCATTGTAAGTATACTACATTTTGTTTATCCATTCATCTGTTGATGAATGCTTGTGTTATTTCTACGTTTTGGCTATTGTGAATAATGCTGCAATAAACATTATTGTACAAATAACTGTTTGAGTCATTTTCAAGTCTTTTGAGTAAATACCTAGGAGTTGAATTTCTGGGTCATATGGTAATTGTATGTTAATTTTTTGAGGAACCCTGTATTATATTTTGATTGGGTGTAACCAACAGTATCCTAACCAATACATTGCAAAAACGGATGTATACTCTCCTATTAGTCTGTACAGAGTCCAACGGAGTTCCTCTTTTGCACTCTTCCTTCTTTCCCGCTTTTTTGGTCCCCTGTGCTCTTCCCACACTGCAAGTTCCCAGCTCTCAGTTAATTTATTCCATTTCCCTTGATGGAGCTGGGAGAGTATGGGGAGACTTTCCGGATCTTCATTTCCTCAGTTGTTTCATCTGTTTGTCTTAATAAAAAAAAAATCTTCCTCTTGCTAATACTAACTGCTTCTTAAAACACACCTCTAGGAATAACAATATTAACATCCTCTGCCTCTCTTCTTTACCTACCAAAGGCTACTAATACTTCCTTCTTCATTCCTTACTAAGATATGAGCCAAAAGTCCCAGAAACTTGTTGTCATCGAATTGATTCTGACTCATAGTGATCTATAGGACAGAACAGAACTGCTCTATAGGGTTTCCAAGGAGCAACTGGTGGATTCGAACTGCCGACTTGTTGGTTAGCAGCTGAGCTCTTAACCACTGTACTACCAGGGCCCCTCAGAGTCCCAGAGGAAGGTGGCAAATACTGCAATAAGGATGGGGAGGACAAAACTAATTCTATCATTATAGCATTTGGAACTGGTGCAGAGAGTCCCCCTAAAGGCCATGGAACTTTTAAGGATCCATGAAATTCAGATTAAGAATATTCATGGGGGATAGGGGTGGGGTAAGATAGTGAAGTAACTGGTGACTCTCATTTATCCCTCAGCAACTAATCCACTGAACAACAAATAAAAACAAGCACAGACTGAGATCTC
This sequence comes from Dugong dugon, assembly GCA_030035585.1. Classification (NCBI taxonomy): domain Eukaryota; kingdom Metazoa; phylum Chordata; class Mammalia; order Sirenia; family Dugongidae; genus Dugong; species Dugong dugon. Next base: position 88,249,959 of record CM057461.1, read on the forward strand.
AGAAATCTGGATGGCAGTTGAGGTGTTAGAAAGTGGAGGTGAGTCCAGAAACAGGGAAGAGGAGGAGTGGGGGTGGCACAGAAACTGCAAGATTCTATCTGCTGGCACTTGGAAGACTGGTTCACCATGGCCATTTTGGGGTGGGGACGGGCAACTCCTGAACACAGAACTTGGGAATGGAGTTAAACTGAGTAAGCTGTAGCCTGATTTTTAAAGTGGTGCAGATTGACTACAGGAGTTTGTGGGCTGTGTGGGGGTGATGGAAGAGTGAAGCATGGCAAATGAGTGTCGTTGAATCTTGTCAAGTCCTGAGGCAGAGGGGCTCTAGGACCTAGAATACTGGGGGTACAAATGGTCCAGCCTTCAGCCAGGGTGAGAAAACTATATCAGACAGGCAACACAGGACACCTTGGGGGAGCCTGTACAAGGATGCCCAGGAGGGAAAGACATAAAACACTGCCCACCTTCACCTCAGGAAAGCCAAGTTATCACTTATGTCAGCATCTGCAGACAGCAGAAGATCCCTTGTGCATGTTCATGGAGCTGCAGACCATAAACATCCCAAACTCAGGTTGGAAAAGGAAACCAACCCAGGGGTACACCCAGGGCCACAGCAAAAACCTCAGAAGACCGAGAGAGCTATCACACCAGCAAAGTCAGTCACCTCAGTGAGAATCAGCCAGAATAAACACACAGAGACTGAAACACCCACATGAAAACTCACTCAGAACTCCTCACTCAGTGCTGAAAAAACATGAGGACAAGAGTGCCCTCTAGCAGTTCTTAGGAAAACCAGGAAACTTAGAATTTAAAATATTTAAAAAAATATATCAAAATGGCCCAAGTTTAACAAAAAAATAGTAAAACACAAAATCACAAGAGAAGAAGGACTAATCAAAAAAAAAAAAAAAAAATGAACAAGAGGAGATTTCTCCTGTGAAGTTCAGGATAATGGAAAGAATAGAAAACTTTCAGACAATGGTGCTAAACATGTTTGAAGAAAGCAAAAGCTCACAGAAAAAAAAAAATAACAGATCAGGAAACAAATTGAGGAAGTTAGTTAGAAAACAAACTAACAGTGATCAGGAATTCAAATAAGGAAATTGAAAACACAAAAACAAAGAAACAAACAAACAAAGAGAATTACTGGAACTGAAGAATAAAGCACCTGAATTAGAAAAAGCAAGAGAAACACTCAACAACAGTCAGACAGAAGATAGAATAAGTGAACTAGAAGACAGAGTAACTGAACTTATCAAGTCTCAAAAGAGACAAGAGAAAAGAACAAAGACAAGTGAACAAAGCCAAATGGAAATTTGGGATTCAATTAAGAAATCTAACATTAGAATTATTGGAATTCCAGAGCACCATGGCAATAATAAAGGAACAGTAAGAATTTTTAAGAGATATTCAGAGAATTTCCCAGATCTATACACAGAAGCAAGACTACTAATAGAGGAAGCTACATGAACCCCAAATAGAAGAAACACAGAAAGGTCAACCCTGCACCACTTCCTAATAAAATTCTTCAATACCAGAGATAAAGAAAGAATTTTGAAAGCAACAAGAGAAAAACACAAAGTAACATACCAAAGGCCCTTCAGAAGAATCAGTGCAGATTTCTCCTCAGAAACTGTAGAGGCCAGAAGACAATGAAGTGACATATATAAAATATTGACCAAAAACAATTGCCAGCCAAGAATTCTTTACTCAGCAAAGGTTTCAGTCAAAAATAAGAGATAAATTAAGATATTCCCAAATAAACTGATGCTCTGGGGATTTGCCACTACCAGGCCAGTTCTGCAAGTATTATTCAAGGGATTTCACCAAATGGAAAGGCAAGAACATTAAACAAATACTCAAATCCACAAAGAGAAAAAAATAAGAGCAAGAAAGAGAGATCTCAAAAAAAAAAAAAAAATTGCAACAACATGGGCAATCATAAGGATCAGCTATACAATATTCTCAGAGAACAAACTCAGTACTTTAATCCTGCAAGCAATACAACATCAAGTTAGCAAGAAATAAGGACAAAGTAAGCGTATATGCTATAGGATATACAATGAAGTTAATGAAGTCTCGCCGACAAAAATGGGGGGCGGGAGCAAATCAGGAATATATTTAATAAGTTAATGTTGTATGTCATCTGTTGTTCATATGTTAAATGTTGTCATAATTGCAAGTTGTGTAATGTAATATGTGTGGTAACCACTAAGAAATCACCTACAAAAAATACAGAAGAAAAGATGGGAGTAATCAAAAAGGCTCATTGCAAGAAAGCAGCAAAACACAAATAATAGTAGAATAATACAAATAAAAAGTAATGACGGAAATATGAAACACTCAAAAAACAAATAGAAAAATGAATTAGGTAGACACTTTTTTCTCAAAAATAACCTTAAATGTAAATGGTCTAAACTCCTCATACAAAAAGCAGAGAATGGCAGAATGGATAAAAAATATAATCCATCTTTTTACTGTCTACAAGAAACATACCTTAGACATAAGGACACTAACAGACTGAAAATAAAAGTATGAGAGAAAATACTCCATGCAACCAGTAAACAAAGAAGAGCAAGGGTGGCCATACTGATATCAAATAAAACAGACTTTAAATCAAAAGATACAAGAGATAAAAAAGGTCATTACATAATAAAAGTGTCAATTGAGAAAGAAGACGTAACAGTTATAAATATATATGCGCCTAACAGCAACTTCCCAAAATATATGATGCAAACACTGACGAATATGAAAGGAGAAATAGACAACTCCACAATAATAGTTGGGGACTTCAAAGTACCACTTTGAATTCTAGACAAAACAACCAAAAAAGAGGTTGCCAAGGACAATGAGATCTTAAATAAAACCATAAGCCAATTTGAACTAACAGACATATATAGAATATTCCACCCAGCATCAGAACAATACACAATTTTCTCCAGTGCACATGGATCATTTTCCAGAATAGACCTTATGCAAGGACACAAAACAAGCCTCAACACATTTTAAAAGATTGAAATCATACACAGCATCTTCTCAGACCATAAATATGAAGCTAGAAATCAACAACAGGAAAAATAAGGAGAAAACGAATACATGGAAACTGAATGATATATTACTAAAAAACTATTGGGTAATAGAAGAAATCAGAAGTGAAATTAAAAAATTATTAGAATCAAACAAAAATGAAAACACAACATCAAAACCTTTCAGACACAGTAAAAGCAATTCCTGGAGGGAAATTCATAGCAATAAATGCCTATATTAAAAAAAGAAGAAAGATCCAGAATCAATAATCTAATCTGAAAACTTGAACAAATAGAAAAGGAAGAGCAAAAGAAGCCTTAATCTACCATAAAAAGGAAATAATAAACATCTGGGCAGAAATAAACAAAATAGAAAAACAATAGAAAAAAATCTACAAATCCAGAAGTTGGTTCCTTGAAATGATTCAATAGAACAGACAAAACACCAGCTAGCCTGACAAAATAAAAAAACTAAAGGAGCAGTGGCATCACTAGGTGGGTGTGGAGGGTGACATTGTTAGACGAGGTGATACCAAAATGATTGCCCATAAAATTTTTGTGCAGTGTTTCAACAGAAATTTATTATTTTTAATAAAAATGTCCCTGTAGTTAGTTACTACAAAAACATTTTTTTGTAAGCTCGACTTACGTGTATCAATATACCTACAAGGCTAAAACTCTATGATTATTTTTTGGACATTCTAATGCACTCCAGTAACAGCTGTCAATATTTCCCAATTAAAATGACACTTTGAATCACAGTTTCATCTTCACATGCTATAAGTACGTGCTGTTATTTTCATTGCTGCTGTGTATTTTTATAGTTACTGATTTTCTCAAATTATCTGGTGTTTTAGCTACATTAGCTACATTACTGTGGTAATTGTCAAACAGGGACCTAACCTTCTGTGTAAACTTTCACCAAAAACATAATAAAGTATTATATTAATAATAACAAAAGAATTTTGCTGTATGTGTTGGGGAGATATTGTAGGATTTTTAAGGAGAGATATAACATGGCCATATTTGTGTTTTTCAAAGATCACTATGGGGGCAATGTTGCTAATACATGGTCAAGTGTAAACCTCCTGGGTCTACACTTTCTTTCTATACTTGAGAATTCATTTATCAAAACTGTTCTTGCCATATCTATCTGTCTGTCTGTCTATCTATCTATCTCTATCCATCCATCCATCTATCCATCTATCTGTCTATATATCCATTCATCATCTTGGAAAGGGGAGTGATGGGATAGCTATAGATAGGTAAGATAGATAGACAGAGATGTATGAAAGAGAGAGACAGACAGAGAGACTTTGGGCTATTCCTTCATAGTAATTATATCACGTATATAGTTGGGTCTTCTGAGTTTGACTACATTTGTGAGACAATTTCAAAGAACATTTTAGATCTATCACAATTTGTTGCTTTATAGTTTTACATTTTTCTAGAGAGAACCATAGAAACTTCACGCATGATGTGGATCCTAAGGTCCAGCTTATCCAATCAATAAAAAAAGAAGAAAAAGCACTACTTGTCTACAAAGAAGCATGTCTGGCATGTAAAACTAGGATTATTGAATACCTTATGAGAGCATTTGAAAAAATGGCATAGCCTATTCTGGACTAATGGAACTTATGTTGTAAGGTAGTATGACATATAGATTGCAAGTGTGATAGGATATTAACAGGGAAATTTAGTGTAAGAGAGGGACACTTATCAAACTGAGAGATATTCCTGACTTATTCAGTGTTTAGAATATATTGTGGCCATCTTGTCTTCATTCTTTTGAATGCACCAAGCTCACCTTTCCAAATGAACATTGGGAACATGCAAAAAGCTTTGTGGAAATTTCCACTTGGTGTTCAGAATTCATTCCGACCATGGGTCACTCTTGATGGCCTTGCTCTCAGCTCTCCAAGACTTTCACTCTCCTTTCCAAGACCTTTTGACTGAGCCATGAATGAGCCTTGTTCTTCTGGCTTAGATTTAATCAAGCCATGCTCTAGAGAGGCTGTTATCTACTCCCTGACTTCTTGTGCTCTAAGTAAAGGCAAGACCCACCTGAGAGCTTGGCCTGCCCCCTTTGTTAATTATTTATTGCTACATGGAAAACTACCTCAAGTTAGTAGCTTAAAATAACAAATATTTATTTCACACAGTTTCTAAGGCCAGGCATCAATGAGAGGCTTAGCTAGGTTGTTTTGGCTCAGGGCACTCTCATGAAGTTACAATCAAGATGTCTCTTGGGACTATAGCCATCTGAAGGCTTTACTGGGGCTAGAGGATCCACATCTAAAATGGCTCACTCACACAACTCTTGGCAAGAGGCCTCACTCAGTCTCTCTCTATGTGGGCTTCTCCTCATGACATCTTACCTGGCTTCCCACAGAGAGAGCAATGAGAGATAGAAAAAGAGAAAGAGTGTATTTTATAAACTAATCTTGGAAGAAACATGTCCTCATTGGTTGTGACCAATACTCTAGAAGAGGACACTGCTTTTATAAATATCTAAAATAAGAATATAAACTATGGCAGCATACAAAATCAGTTACATATGTAGTGAAACAAATCACTGTGTAATTGCAAACATCTAATTAGTGTTGGCAATGTACAAACCAAATCAAAATCTAAAGCTTTAAGAAGTATATTCCAGAGAGGTTTACCATTACCTCAGCTGTAAGTGCTGGAATGTGCCTTCCAGTTTGTGGAGAGCAAACAGGTACATTCAAGTTAAACTTGGTACAAAAATAATTGCTGATTTTTCTCTGCTAGTCTCTTTAGGGAGCTCTGGTGGCCCAGTGGTTAAGAGTTACAGCTGCTAACCAAAAGGATGGCAGTTCAAATCCACCAGCTGCTCTGTGGAAACCCTATGGGGCAGTTCTATTCTGTCCTATAGGGTCACTATGAGTCGGAATTGACTCGACAGCAATATTATTTTTTTAAAAGTCTCTTTACAGTCTCTTCCTTGTTTATTAATTATCCATATTATCTCTTCTACTTTACCACAAAACTTACTAATTTAACTCATGTTTTCTCTATTAACTAACTTTGTTATCTCTACTTACTCTGATACATTAGATGTACTTTTAACAAATGTATTTGGTGTATTGCCACTCAGCTAAGCAATTACTGTTATACATCAACAGCTACTCCTAGGAATGAATAGTTTAGATCCTGTAAGGCAGTTTGGAAGGGCTATGTCTGATGGCTTTTCTACACAGGAGTCAAAACCCAGAGTTTCCATTCATGCCAAGGCAGCTCAAATATACCCCTTACCATCTAGTCAATTCTGACTCATGGCAACTGCATGTGTTATAGAGTAGAACTGAGATCCATAGGGTTTTCTTGGCTATAATCTTTATAAAAGCAGATTGCCAGGTATTTCTTATTCAGCATGGCTGGGTTGGTTCAAATCACCAAATTTTGGTTATTAGTGGAGAGCAAATTGTTTGCTCCACCCAGGGATCTAGCTCAAATATACTCACTAGGAAAGACATCAGCCAAGGGTCCAGCATATTATCTCAAGAGATAATCAGGGGGCTTCTGGAAAAATGGCGCTCTAGGCAGAAGCACCACGCATTCCCTGAACAGCAAAGATTCGAAAAACTAAGCCAAACAGAGAAAACAGCAATCCTGAAATCCTAAAACATCAAATGAAGAGATAAAGAACTCAGCCAAGCACCAAATGGAGTGAGAAAACTGACAGAGAATGGAGAGCGAGGAGAGATTCATGCAGAGGTCCCCTATCAGCTAACGCAGTGTGGATCCACCATCTTGGACTCCTGTCAAAGACCAGCAAATAGGGGGTATGAGAAAGCAGCTTCACAGAGCTTCCAGCGGGAGACAGAACAACTGGTAATTTGTGATATATGCTTTCCCACCCCCCCACCCCTGTTCTTAACACCCACTCAGCCTCCTCTGCTTCTCACGGCCACAGTCTCTTGCCTGGGAAGCACTGGCTGCTTGGATTCCACCCGCTGACACTGGCCAGCTCTCTGAGTGCCATTTGTTGGCTGCTGGTGTTGCTTTTTTCCCGCTTCTTTTGATTTCTTCCTTAACTCTCACCACCTCCCCCTCCTTTCCCTCAAATACCTGGCTCAGTGCGCCATTTTTGCTCTTCCTGAGGGGTTGCGGAGCTCTGTTCAGGTGTGGAGCTGCTTCCCGGTCTGGGTTGCCACACTAGTGGGATCCTGGGTCTTTTGTTTGTTGTTTGTTTTGAATTGTTTGTGTGTTTTGTTTTCCTTTTCTTGAGTTGGGAGCCCGTTCTGGCTGGGCAGTGCTGTGCAGCTTGGAGCCTACCCACTTGGCTTGCGCAGATGCCCCGAGGGATCCCTGAGGGCATTTCTTTTTTCCTGGTTTTTTTTTTTTTTCTGTTTATTTGGGGGTTTCTCTTGTTCTTTTTTTTTAAATTGTTTTGTTTTCTTTTCCCTCTTTTTCCCTTTTCACCTTTCTTCATTACTCAGTTTCTCATCTCTCTATACCTTCCTTCTCTTTCTGTTCCCTGAATACCTGGCGCTGAATATCTCTATGCCTTTTAGCCAGGCTGTACTGCAACACCTGAGAACAAGTTCCCCAGACCTTGTAGCTGCACCAGTGAGATCCCTGGGAGCTCTGTTGCTCTTTTTCCTTTCTGATTTTTATTTATTCATTCTTTTCTTTTTTTCTTCTTCTACTTCCCCTTTTTGTTTTTCTCCATTTCATAGACTCTCATCTCTCCACTCCAACAGCAAGCTCCCCCAGCACTCTTTTTTATTTGTTTGTATGTTTTTTGCTCCTGTTCCTCTCTCCTCTGTCTTATATCCATCTTAACTCCACACATAACAATTTCCCCCCTACATCCTGCCTACCTGCACCATGCGCTTAACATCACACCACCAAGCAGCAAAGGCACGGCCTACTGGAACCTGCCTTGAACTGATTACTGACCCACCCTGGTGGCTATAGTAAGTGCCACAAACAACCCATCCCAGTAACTCCTCTTCAGCTAGACCTGCCCTGCTGTACCACATCTTCGTGACTGACCCTGCCAATTGAAGAAGGAGGTGAAAAGTATTGTGCCCACAGACGAGCAAACAACAAAGAACACACAGCCTGCCTGCTCAGACATAGCCAAATTAAAAAAAAAAAAAGGATGAAACAAATAAATCTACAATCAACAAAAGAGAAAAATAACTACTGAATGCCCCGAAGACAGCAGACAGTATTGAAACATTTACAAAAACAGGCGAGGATGGTTCCAGTAGGCATCCAAAATAAAACACCAGATGACTTTCCAGTGGAATAAAAGGCACTAGAACTACCTGATAAGGAATTCAAATCTCTAATAGTCAGAATTCTCCAAGAGTTGAAGCAACAAGCAGACAAAAATGAGGAAAAAAATAGACAAATTCATGGAAAGTACAGACAACAAATTGGAAGAATTCAGGAAAATAATGCAGGAAGAAAGTCCCAAAATAATTTCACAACTATAAATTATACAAAAATAACATTTATAAATCCAAAAGATAAACAACAAGATTTCAGAAATGGACAGTGTCGTAAGAAGGGCTGAGGAGCTGATTTGAAACAGTGGAAAACAGGATCAATGGAATTGAAGACAAACACTTGGATACAACTCTGAGGAAAACTCAGAAAAAAGAACAAAGAAAAATGAAGAGACCCTGAGAGTTATGTGGGATACAATCAAAAGCAAAAATTTGCAAGTGATAGGCATTCCATAACAGGGAGAGAAAACAGAAAACACAGAGAGGATCATTGAAGAACTGCTGACAGAAAACTTCCCCAATATTATGAAAGACGAAAGGTTGGCCATCCAGGAAGCTCAGCGAACCCCATATAGGATAGACCTCAAAAGAAAATCACCAAGGCATATCATAATCACACTCGCCAAAACCAAAGAAAAACAAAGAATTCTGAGAGCAGCTTGTGAAAAACAAGAAGTTCACATACAGAGGAGAAACAATAAGACTAAGTTCAGATTATTTAGCAGAAACCATGCAGGCAAGAAGACAATGGGATGACATATATAAAACATTGAAAGAAAAAAATTGCCAGCCATGAATAATATACCCTGCAAAACTATCATTCAAATACGATGGTGAAATTAGGACATTTCCAGATAAACAGAAATTAAGGGAATATTAAAAACTAAACCAACTTACAAGAATTATTAAAGGGAGTTCTTCAGTCTGAGAACAAACAACTTCAGCTCACAGGCAGAATCTAGGACATAGGATCATACCAGCCAGATACCAATCTAGGAAATGAACTCTCAAGGACTATCCAAAACCAAAAGAAATACAACAGGGAATCAGGGCAGTTAATCAGTAAATGACAACAACATCAGAACAATAAAAGAGGGAATAAATGGTGTAGGTATAGAACCTTCTAATGGAGAGGAAGCCAAGGTGATACCAGGTAGTGGTAGACTGCTTCAAACTTAGAAAGATAAGGGTAAATTCCATGGTAACCACAAAGAAAGTTAACAAACAAACTCATAAAAATAAAGATGAAAAACATAAAGCCTCAGCAAAAACAAAACCTACAAAAACAAAAGAAATTAAAAAAAAAATCCACAAAAAAAAGTAACTCAGCACAGGAGAGTAAGAAGAACAAAGAAAACGTCAGCACCACAAAAAAAAAGCACTACAAAATGACAGCAACAAACTCACATCTATCAATAATTACACTGAATGTAAATGGACTCAATGCACCCATAAAGGGATGGGAAGTGACAGAATCTATAAGAAAACAGGATCCATCAATATGCTGTCTACAAGAGACACACCTTAGAAACAAAGATGTGAATTTATTAAAAGTCAAAGGTTGGAAAAAAACATATCAAGCTAACAAACACCACAAAAGAGCAGGAGTGGCAATACTAATCTCAGATAAAATAGATTTTAAAACAAAATCCACCATAAAAGACAAAGAAGGACACTATATAATGATTAAGGGGACAATCCATCATGGAGACATAACCATAATAAACATCTACGCACCCAATGACAGGGCTCCAAAATACCTAAAACAAACTCTAACAACACTGAAAAGAGAAATTGACAGTTCCACAATAATAGTAGACTTCAACCCACCACTCTCAGTAAAGGACAGAACAACTAAAAAGAAACTCAGCAAAGATACAGAAGACCTAAAAGGAACGATCAGCCAACTTGACCTCATAGACATATATAGAACACTCCATCCAACAGCTGCAAAGTACACATTCTTTTCCAATACACATGGAACATTCTCCAGAATAGACCACAACTTAGGCCACAGAGGAATCCTCAACAAGATCCAAAATGTTGAGATAATTCACAGTATGTTCTCTGACCACAATGCCATCAAGGTAGAAATTAACAACAGAAAGAGCAAGGTAAAAAAAATCAATTATGTGGAAACTGAATAATACCCTGCTTACACATCAGTGAGTAATAGAAGAAATCTGAAATGGAATAAAAAAAATTCCTAGAATACAATGAGAATGAAAACACATCATACCAAAATCTTTGGGACACAGCAAAGGCGGTCCTCAGAGGACAATTTATTGCAATAGATGCACATATCAAAAAAGAAGAAAGGGACAAAATCAAAACATTAAGTACACATCTCAAACAAATAGAAAGAGAACAGCAAAAAAGTCCACAGCCACAAGAGAAAAGGAAATAATAGAGATCAGTGCAGAAATAAATGAAATAGAGAACAGAAAAACAATAGAAAGAATCAACAAAAACAAAAGTTGGTTCTTTTGAAGAATCAACAAAATCGACAAACCACTGGGCAGAATGCCAAAAGAAAAACAGGAGAGGACACAAATAACCCAAATAAGAAATGAAATGGGGGACATTACAACAGACCCACGTGAAATAAAAAGCATCATAAAAGAATATTATGAAAAACTATACTCCAACAAATTTGAAAACCTAGAGGAAATGGATAAATTTCTAGAATCACACTACCCACCCAAAATACAACAAAGTGATGTTGAAAATCTGAACAGACCCAAAACAAGAGAAGAGACTGAAAAGGTATTAAAAAAAACTCCCAACAAAAAAAAGCCCTGGCCCAGCTGGCTTTACTGGATAATTCTACAAAACATTCACAGCAGAGTTTGTACCAGTATTACTAAAGCTATTTCAGAGCATAGAAAATGAAGCAACATTTCCAAATTCATTCTATGAAACCAGCATAACGCTGATACCAAAACCAGGGAAAGACGCCACAAAAAAAGAAAATTACAGACCAATATCTCTCATGAATGTAGATACAAAAATTCTCAACAAAATTCTAGCCAATAGAATTCAGCATCATATAAAAAAAAAAAAAATACACCACGACCAAGTAGGATTAATACCAGGTAAACAAGGATGGTTCAACATTAGAAAATTAATCAACATAATCCACCACATAAATAAAAGGAAAAGGAAAGAAAAGAATCACCTGATCATCTCAATTGACTCAGAAAAGGCATTTGACAAAGTTCAACACCCATTCCTGATAAAAACTGTCAATAAAATAGGTATAGAAGGGAAATTTCTCAACATAATAAAGGGCATCTATGCAAAAACAATGGCCAGCATCATTCTTAATGGAGAGAGGCTGAAAACATTCTCCTTGAGAATAGGAACAAGACAAGGATGCCCTTTATCACCACTCCTATTTAACATTGTGCTGGAAGTTCTAGCTAGAGCAATAAGGCAAGAAACAGAAATAAAGGGCATCCAAATAGGTAATGAAGAAGTTAAACTGTCCATGTTTGTGTATGATATGATACTATACCTAGAAAACCCTAAAGACTCCATGAGAAATCTACTGGAACTAATAGAAAGACTCGGCGGAGTAGCAGGATACAAGCTAAACATACAAATATCAGTTGGATTCCTATACACCAATAAGGAGAACAATGAAAAGGAAATCAGGAAAACAATACCATTTATAATAGCCCTTAAAAAAATAAAATACATAGGAATAAATCTAACCAGGGATGTAAAAGACCTATACAAAGAAAACTACAAAACACTACTGCAAGAAACCCAAAGGGATCTACATAAATGAGATACATACCATGCTCATGGATAGGCAGACTCCACATTGTGAAAATGAAAATTCTACCCAAAGCAATTTACAAACACAACACAATCCCGATCCAAATACCAACAACATTCTTCAAAGAGATGGAAAAACTAATCATTAACTTTATATGGAAAGGGAAGAAGCCCCAAATAAGTACAGCACTACTGAAGAAGAAGAATAAAGTTGGAGGACTCACACTACCTGACCTCAGAACCTACTATACAGCTATGGTAGTCAAAATAGCCTGGTACTGGTACAACAACGGACACATTGACCAATGGAACAGAATTGAGAACCCAGATGTAAATCCATCCACCTATGGTCACCTGCTCTTCGACAAGGGCCCAAAGTCCATCAGATGGGGAAAAAAGAATCTTTTTAATAAATGGTGCTGGCAAAACTGGATATCCATCTGCAAAAAAATGAAATAGGACCCATACCTCACGCCATATACAAAAACTAATTCAAAATGGATCAAAGACCTAAATATAAAGCCATAAACTATAAAGTTCATAGAAGAGAAAATAGGACCAATGCTACAGGCCTTATTACACAGCACTAATAGGATACAAACTATAACCATCAACACACAAACCCCAGAAGATAAGCTAGATAACTGGGATCTTCTAAAAATCAAACACCTATGCTCTTCAAAAGACTTCACCAAAAAAGTAAAAAGAGAACCTACAGACTGGGAAAAAGTTTTTGGACAGTACAAGTCAGACAAAGATCTAATCTCCATAATTTACAAGAAATTCCAACACCTCTACAACAAAAAGACAAATAATCCTATTAAAAAATGGGCAAAGGAAATGAACAGACACTTCACCAAAGAAGACATTCAAGTGGCCAACAGACACATGAGGAAATGCTCGAGATCAGTAGCCATTGGAGAAATGCAAATTAAAACCACAGTCAGATACCATCTCACCCCGGCATTACTGGCACAAATGAAAAACACTGGAAATAGCAAATGATGGAGGGGCTGTGGGGAGACTGGAACTCTTATGCACTGCTGGTGGGAATGCAAAATTATACAACCATTTTGGAAAATGATATGACACTTCCTCAGAAAGCTAGAAATAGACATACTATTTGATCCAGCAATCCCACTCCTAGGAATATATCTTAGAGAAATAAGAGTCATCACTCAAATGACATACGCACACCTATGTTCATGGCAGCATTGTTAACAACAGCAAAATGATGGAAACAACCTAGATGCCCATCAACAGATGAATGGATAAACAAACTATGGTACATACACACAATGGAGTACTATGCAACGAGAAATAACAATGATGAATATGTGCAGCATCTCATAACATGGATGAAACTGGAGGACATTATGCTGAGTGAAATAAGTCAATCACAAAAGGACAAATATTGTATGAGACCTCTATTGTAAAAACCCATGAAAATGTTCACACACAAAAAGTAACAATCTTTGTTGGTTACCAGGGATGGGAAAGGTGGGGGCGAAATACTAAATAGGCAATAGATAAGTGGTATCTTGGGTGAAGGGTGAGACAGTACACAATACAGGGGAAACCAGAACAACTTGTAGAAGGAGAAGTCATGGAAGCTCCATAGACACATCCAAACTCCCTGCGGGACTGAATTGCTGGGTGGAGGGCTGTGAGGACCATGATCTTGGGGAACATCTATCTCAATGGGCATAACACAGTTTATAAAGACGATGTTCTACATTCTACCTTGGTAAGTAGCGTGTGGGTTCTTAAAAGCCTATAAGCAGCCATCTAAGATACTCCACTGGTCTCATCCCTTCAGGAGCAAGGGAGAATGAAGAGAACAGAATACAAGGAAAAAGATTAGTCCGAAGGACTAATGGACCACAGCTACCAAGGCCTCCACCAGACTGAGTCCAGTACAGCTAGATGATGCCCAGCTACCACCACTGACTACTCTGACTGGGACCACAACAACGGGTCCTGGACAGAGCCAGAGAATGACGTAAAAAAAAATTCTAGCTCACAAAAAAAGACCAGATTTACTGGCCTGACAGACTGGAGAAACCCCGAGAGTATGGACCCCGGACACCCTTTTAGCTCAGTGGTGAAGTCATTTCCGAGGTTCACCGTTTAGCCGGGGAGTGGACAGCCCCATAAAACCAAATGGGACTAATGAGGCACAGCAGTCCAGGGACAAGGACTAGAAGGCAGAAGGGGACGGGAAAGCTGGTGACAGGGAACCCAAGGTTGAGTAAGGATAGTGTTGATGTGTTGTGAGTTTGTTAACCATTATCATAGGGCAACATGTGTACTAACTGTTTAATGAGAAACTATTTTGTTCTGTAAACCTTCATCTAAAATGAGAATAGCAGCACAGTTGGAAGAGCGTAGTCGACGTCACTGAACTGTGCATGTAGAAATATTTGAAATGGTGTGTCTTTGGCTATGTATGTTTTCACCAAGAAAATGCAAAATAAAAGGTCGAGAAGGGAGAAGAGGGTTGATATGTCGTGGGGTTGTTAACCATTGCCATGAACCAATATGTGTAGTACCGTTTCTTGAGAAACTATTTGTTCTGTAAACCTTCATTTGAAGTATAATTTAAAAAAAAAAGAGATAATCAGGGAGGATGGAGCATGGGATCTTTATAGTGCTATATTGGGTACACTTTGCATTGTCAACAGCTCTCATGGTTAAAAAGAGCACACAAGTGCCATTTTCTGAGTGCCAACAATGGGGCAGACATCTTGATCAGAGCACAGCTTTCATTGTTTCACTTGATCTTGAAAACTCTGTGAGGTATTAATATGACCATTTTTTTTTAAATTGAAGTTAGTAATGCTCAGAAATCAGTAAGGCACTAGTAAATGCCATAATCGACACCAACGTTTGCCAACCTCCAAATCCCATTTTTCCTCCATGACGCCATGCTCCTTTTTCCAATTATGCGACTTTGGCTTCTCCTCTGATTACTTGACTTTTCTCATTCACCCTTCCAACTTGTCTTTATCATACACACACACACACAGCTTAGGTTAACTAAGCATTATTATTATTATTTTTAGTACCTGCCATTTGATTCTTTGCCAGTCAGGCACCAAACAATCTGCTTAACTGAATTTTTCATAATGTATCTAGTTGGCTAAATGATAAGGACATGGAGTAATAAAATAATGTCCCAAAGGACACTTTCACATTTTTCTTGCTATTTCTCTTTTTAAATTTCCATCATTAAAAGCACCAAACAGCCATAGGCTCTGGATGTAATAGCTTCAGCTGCAAATAAAAGAACCATCTTTATGGATGGAAGATGTGAAAAAGAGTACTACATCAATCTCTCAGCTACTCTTCCACAGAACACTGCAGTGTGTTCAAACAAATGGGAATAGCAGTGAATAAACCTGTCTTTTAAACTTGTGCAAGACCTTCCATACCTGGATTTCAGATCATTCTAGAGGCAAGTATTAAGGTATACTTTCTTTTCTCCTCATTTTTCATTGGAACAAATCTAGGCACAGAGGAGATAATGAACTTGGCAGAGGAACAGCAGCAAAGCATTGATGGAAAATGGGCACATATTGTAGGATGCTGATTTAAGTGCTTCTTGCTTGCATTTCTCATAATGGAAGCACAACCATACTGTTACACTTGTATTTTATGTTTCACTGAACAGCCGCAATAACAAATTTTAAATACCTATCAAATGTCACAAAATGTCATTTAATATTGTTCTTGGTTTGTAAAGGGAAAATGAAAACTGATAAAGTTCATGTATATTTTGTGCCAGTTCAATACCCTAAATACCATACTATAAGACTTTCAACAAATACATAGTCAATTGTAGTAATATGGTAATATTAAAAAAGATTATGCTACATTTTTTTTTCAAGAGAAAGCAGTCATATTAAAAAGGGTCCTTTTAATGATGCTCTAAACTATTTCTGTGGCTGCATCACTGCATAGGTTGTTAATAAAAATTGCCTTTGAACAGAATACTCTAAATTTTTACAAGACTCCGATTCTCTTGTGCAATTATGGAATTTGAAATGTAATTCTCTCTGGAATCATAAAAGAATTAGACCAGAGAAACGCAGTTAAGTATAAAGCAAGATAAAAAGGAACTGCTTCAAAAACCCCTTTTATTTTGCTATTTCTTAGTGTCATGTTATATTCCAAGTCACCTCGTTGTTAGATAATTTAACATTTCTAGAATGTTGACTCAGCTATATTTTTTCTTTTGATAATTATATATCAATTCACTATGCTCTCTTTCAATGAATTTCCAGAGTAATGGGTTACCAGCCAACGTACAACTATTTACCAACACTTATTACAGACCCAGCACTGTGTTAGGCACCGTGGATCATGCAAATAGAGTGTAAACATGTCCCCTTTGCTTATGATGCTTATCATTTGGTTTGTGGAATAAAACTAGTCTAAAGAACTGAGATGTGTTTATTCAAACTTGGTTTCTATCTCTATTTCACATCTAATTAATCACCAAGCTCTGTAGATTCCACCTCCTTAATAATCTCTCAAATCTGCCTGTTTCACTACATCTCCATTGCCACAATTTAGAATTATCACAGTTGGCTCAGAACTGTTCTCCTTGTCTCCAACTTTGCCCTTTTTAATTCATTCTGAGCAATATTTAAAAAATAAAATTTTGATCATGCCACCCCTACTCTTTCAACCTTTTAAGACACTCATGATAAATTTCAAGGTCGTCAACTTAATTGTGCAGAGTCCTTGATGAGCCACCCCTTCGTACCTTTCCAGCTTTGGTTTTTACCCCTTCCTCAAAAGTTTCCTCCAAATTAAATGTCATGTAGTTTCCTGAGTCACACAGACTCTCCCTCTCACTCTTAGTTCTTTATATAGGTTTTCTCATCCTAGAACACCCTCATCTTTTGTCTGCCTTACTCTGATAGTCTGTTGAGACTTAGTTCAGAAACCACATACCCCAGTATGCCTTTCCTCACCCTCTCTTCTCCCGTGAATTGGGTCCTTCTTCTATGTAAACTCTTACTTCGGTTTTATGTTTGGTAGTACACTTACGTGGTACTACTGTCTTCCATGACACATCTATTAGCTCTTTGAGACTAAAGACTGTGTTTTATTCATCTTCATCCCACTAAGACCTACACAGAACTTGACCCATGCTTACCATTCAACAAAAATGTTTGTAGAAAAAAATAAACTAAAAATGGAGAGACCAAAATAAAAACTGCCGTCGAGTCAATTCCGACTCGTAGTGACCCCCATAGAGTTGCTCAAGGCTGTAAATATTTATGGAAGCAGACTGCCTCATCTTTTCCTGCGGAGCGGCTGGTGGTTTCTAACGGCCAACCTTTCAGTTAGCAGTCGATCGCTTTAACTACTGCACCAGACCATATACAAATTCCATCCTTATGTCCAAATTCCTCATGTTTTCTAACTTAACTGCAAATTATACTCAGTGGGAAGGCTGGTATCTGATTCCATAGCATTTCTACTATTTTTAAAGCTACATGCTGTTTCCATTATTAATCATATACTTAAATAATAATATAGTGTTTTAGTAACTATAAGATCAACTATAAGACACTGTAACTGTACAACATATCCCCTCTACAGAGATGTTAAAATATGAGAAGTAAATATGTGTCTTATTATCAATGAAATAAAATTCCTTGAGGTATTACAATGTGCTTGGACCTATGGTATGTTTTACATGCATTAATTCTCTTAACCCTTATAGCAAACCTATGAGGCAGGTAATTTTATTATTTCTATTTTAAAAATTAATAAACTGAAATCAAGAAATTTAGGTAATTTTCCCAAGGCTACTCAGATTGTAAGTAGAAAAGGATTTTAATCTCTGTTGTATTCCAAAATGCATGCTCTAGAGACTGATACATTCCTGATATTCTCTTAATGGGCTCAGCACTAAGAGGAAACCTATACATATATATATATACATATATATATAATTCATCCTTATTTTAGAATATACTTTCCTCGCTTCCATCATTCATGGACACACATACACAAACACACTCAGAATTTATAAACCATATGGTATGTTCCTTTTGTTAAATGTTACTTATTAAAAATTAAAATTATTTTCTGTATGTGTAAATTATACAATACCTCCTGAAAATTTCAGAGACCTCAAAGATCATCAAATACAGGATTGGACCAAGGAATCAATATTTACCTGGAATGTTAATGACATCTTGGAAGGGGGTATGTTAGCCTCATTTAAAGAAAGGAAGATGTCTCCCATACAAATGTCATTCAATTTCCAATATGTCATACAAATATTTTACATTTTAAGATGCCGACAGAAAATGAACTTACCCAATACTGAGGTATGAACAATGCAAGAAAGTAAAATTCTAAATCTGAACATGCTGCAAGAGAATTGAATGTAATATTGAAATCAATAACACGGATTATGAAGTGAATTTAACTCTTCCTGAGTGTTCCTATGGGGTGCTGGTCCGACCCAGGATCTCCAACATAGAAAAAAAAAAACAAAAAACTGAATCATGTTTGTCTTTGCAATTGCTCACCCTTGCTCTTTCCATTACAAAGACAAATATGCACGCATATGCGGGCGCACACACGCACACATTGCCCACATCTAACTACTGCTTGTCTACATCTTGCTGTCAATTCTCTTTAACACTTAGGTAGGAGACGGTTAATTTGCCCAATTCAGTTCTCTTTTATCGTGGTCTCCAAATGCTCCAAGTCACTATGTTACTCATGTCTGCCATGGGCTTTCCTTTCCTCGTTCTCTCCCAAAGCCTACTTGCTTAAAAAATAACTCCTTCTCTCTGCCCCATCACCACCACACAATTGGTTCATCCAGAGCCCATGCTCTCACAGTACTTTATTTCTAGAAATAATTAGATCATCTGGGGCCCTGGTGGTGAGGTGATTAAGAACTCAGCTGCTAACCAAAAAGTTGGCTGCTAACCAAAAAGTTGGCTGCTAACCAAAAGGTTGGCTGCTAAAATTCACTGGCGGCTCCTTGGAAACTCTATGGGGCAGTTCTGCTCTGTCCTATAGAGTTGCTTTGAGTCAGAATCGACTTGACAGCAATTTTTTTTTTAAATTGTGCTTTAGGTGAAAGTTTACAGCTCACATTAATTTCTCATACAGAAATTTATACACATATTGTTATGTGACACTAGCTGTAATCCCTGTAATGTGACAGCACACTCCCCTTTTCCACCCCGGGTTTCCCACGTCCGTTCAACCAGATCCCGTCCCTTCCTGCCTTCTCATCCTACCTCCGGACAGGAGCCTTCCATTTGGTCTCATGTATCTGCTTGAACTAAGAAACACACTCTTCAAAAGTATTACTTTATGTTTTATAGTCCATTCTAATCTTTGTCTGAAGAGCAGGCTTTGGGAATGGTTTTAGTTCTGAGTCAACAGAGCGTCTGGGGACCACACCTTCCAGGATTCCTCCAGTCTCAGTCAGACCATTAAGTCTGGTCTTTTTACATGAATTTGAGTTCCGCTCCACACTTTTCTCCTGCTTCATCAGGGACTCTCTGTTGTGTTCCCTGTCAGGGTAGTCATTGGTGGTAGTCGGGCACCATCTAGTTCTTCTGGTCTCAGGCTGATGGAGTCTCTGGTTTATGTGGCCCTTTTGTCTCTTGTGCTAATAAATTCCTTATGTCTTTGGTGTTCTTCCTTTGTTCCAAGTGAGTTGGGACAAATTGATGCATCTTAGATGGCTGCTCACAAGCTTTTAAGACCCCAGATGCCACTCATCAAAGTGTGATGCAGAACATTTTCTTAATAAACTTTGTTGTGCCAATTGACTTAGATGTCCCCTGAAACCATGGGCCCCAGAACCCAGCACCAGATACTCTGTCCCTCAAAGTGTTTGCTTGTGTTCAGGAAACTTCTTAGCTTTTGGTTTAGTCCAGTTGTTCTGACTTCCCTTGTATTGTGCATTGTCCTTCCCTTCACCGAAGATGATTCTTGTCTACTATCCAGTTAGTGAATTCCCCTCTTCCTCCCTCCCCAATCTTCTAACCATCGAAGAATGTTTTTTTCTGTGTTTAAAGCTTTTCTTGAGTTCTTATAATAGTGGTCTCATACAATATTTGTTCTTTTGCAACTGACTAATTTCACTCAGCATAATGCCCTCCAGATTCATCCATGTTCTGAGAGTTTTGCAGATTCATCATTGTTCTTTTTTGTTTTGTAGTATTGCATTGTGTGTATGTACCATAATTTGATTTATCCATTCGTCTGTTGATGGACACCTAGGTTGTTTCCATCTTTTTGCTATTGTGAGAAGCGCTGCAATGCACATGGGTGAGCATATATATATATTCATGTGATGGCTCTTATTTCTCTAGGGTATATTCCAAGCAGTGGGATTGCTGGATCATATGGTACTTCTATTTTTAGCTTTTTAAGGAAGCGCCAAATTGATTTCCAAAGTGGTTTTACCATTTTACATTCCCACCAGCAGTGCACAAGTGTTCCAGTCTCTCCACAACCTCTCCAACATTTACTATTTTGTGTTTTTTGGATTAGTGCCAGCCTTGTTGGGGTGAGACGATATCTCATTGTAGTTTTGGTTTGCATTTATGTAATGACTAATAATCATGAGCATTTCCTCATGTATCTGTTAGCCACCTGAATGTCCTCTTTGGTGAAGTGTCTGTTCATTTTCTTTGCCCGTTTTTTAATTGGGTTATTTTTGTTTTTGTTGTTGAGGTGTTGCAACATCTTGTGGATTTTAGAGATTGGACCCTGATTGGATATGTCGTAGCCAAAATTTTTTTCCCAGCCTGTAGGTTGTCTTTTTATTCTTTTGGTGAAGTCTTTTGATGAGCATAAGTGTTTGATTTTTTAGGAGCTCCCAGTTATCTAGTTTCTTCTCTGGTGTTTGTGCACTGTTAGTTATGGTTTGAATTCTGTTTATGCCATGTATTAGGGCTCCTAGCATTTTCCCTATTTTTTCTTCCATGATCTTTATTGTTTTAGATTTTATATTTAGGTCTTTGATCCATTTTGAGTTAGTTTTTGTACTTGGTGTGAGGTATGGGTCTTGTTTCATTTTTTTTGCAGATGGATATTCAGTTATGTGAGCACCATTTGTTAAAAGACTGTCTTTTCTCATTTAGTGGACTTCGGGCCTTCGTCAAATATCTGCTGCTCATAGGTGGATGAATTTACATCTGGATTCTCAATTCTGTTCCACTGGTCTACGTATCTGTTGTTGTACCACTACCAGGCTGTTCTAACTACTGTGGCCATATAATAGATTCTAAAATCAGGTAGTGTGAGGCCTCCCACTTTGTTCTTTTTCACTAATGCTTAACTTATTTGGGGCCTCTTCCATTTCTGTATGAAGTTGGTGATTTGTTTCTCCATCTCGTTAAAAAATGTGGTTGGAATTTGAATCAGGATTGCACTGTATCTGTAGATGGCTTTGAGTAAAACTGACATTTTCACAATGTTGAGTCTTCCTATTCATGAGCTTGGTATATTTTTCCACATATGTAAGTCTCTTCTGGTTTCCTGCAGTAATATCTTGTAGTGTTCTTTCTATAAGTCTTTTAAGTCTCTGGTTAGATTTATTCCTAAATATTTTATCTTCTTGAGGGCTACTGTAAAGATTTATTCCTAAATATTTTATCTTCTTCGGGGCTACTGTAAATGGTGTTGATTTGGCGATTTCCTTTTCAAATCTCTTTGTTGGTGTAGAGGAATCCAACTGATTTTTTGTATGTTTATCTTATATCCTGATGCTTTGCTGAAATCTTCTATTAGTTCCAGTAGTTTTCTTGTGGACTCTTTGGGGTTTTCTGTGTATAAGATCATATCATCTGCAAATAGGGATACTTTTACTTCTTCCTTACCAGTATGGATTTTTTTTTTTTTTTAAATGGGTAAAACAAACAGAGATGCTCTGGGCTGATAATATTTTAATGCAATTTTTTTTCAGTTACTCTTTGCATTTTAGCCAAGAATAATGCTGTCCCAATGCAAAATTATAAGAAAAACTTCATCTTAAGAATTTCCAAATTCCTAGATGTGACCCTGCATTCCTGTTCTGTGGAACCTCTTTCTTTCCTGTCAGCTCCCTTATTCCCCCTAGGACTTTTTCAAAACTGTATCTCATATACATACTGTATTAGTTTCCTGTGGCTTGCATAACAAATTATAACAATGTGGGTGGCTTGAAACAACAGAAAGTTATTGTCTGACAGTTGTGGAGGCCAGAAGTCCAAAATCAAGTTGTCAGCTGAGCCATACTCTCTTTGAAGACTCTGGAAGAGAATCCTTCCTTGCCTATTCTAGCTTCTGGTGGCTCCAGGCATTCCTACGCTTAGGGAGACATAACTACAATCTCTGCCTCCATCTTTACATGGCTTTCTTCTCTTGTGTCTCTGTATCCTAAATCTACCTCAGCCTCTCTCTTATAAGGGTATCTGTCATTGGGTTTAGAGCCCATCCTAAATCCAGGATGATCTCATCTCGAGATCCTGTATTAACTTTTTTCAAATAAGGCCACTGTTCCAGGTTCTGGAGGTTAGGATGTAAACATACATCTTTTGGGGACCACTATTCAACTCACTACACATACATATTTTACCAAACCAACCAGGGTAGAATAGAATAACACTTTAGTTTTGACTTTGGGGCTTTCAGTAAAGGTCTTCCAAGTTTAATTTACCAGAATAAGTTTTTGGTGACCTAGTACTGCCGTCTCGGTTTCTGATGCAGCTAAGAATATATAAGATGTAGGCCCTCCTAGAATTTTATTTCTTTACTTTTGTTGATAATGGTAACTATTAATATAGTATCCCTTATTAAACTCAGAGCAGACACGACGTCTTTAGGAAGCCAGTTATTTTTCTCTAACCCATCGCAACTTATGCCTACCTCTGTCATGGGTCTTATCACTCTGTATTCACTTGTCTGTTTACTTGGGTGGTGGCTCCCTCACATGCAGTAACTGCAGCTTGTTTACTTCTAATACAAGAGCATACGTGGTAGGGCTCTCTAATACCTCCTTCCCTCACTTCTCCACACTATTCCAGCCGTTTAGCCTAGTGATTCTCTGGTAGATATTGTTGTTGCTAGCTGTGGTAGAGATGGCCTCTCCCTGACTCCTGGCAATCCAGCATGCAAGGGAACAAAATGTTGCCTGGTTCTACATCTTTCTCCTGATTGGTTGTGGATTCATACTGTGTGATTCATAGGGTTTTCATTTGCTGATTTTCAGAAGTAGATCACCAGGCCTTTCTTCTTAGTTTGTCTTAGTCTGGAAGCTCTGCTGAAACCTGTTCAGCATTATAGCAACACACAAGCCACCAGTGACAGATGGGTGATGGCTGTGCATGAGATGCAATGGCCGGGAATGAAACCCAGTCTCCCGCATGGGCGACGAGAATTCTAATTTCCTCCTACCTCTGTACTGTTGCCTGAGTCATTGTCAGTGCAACAAAGGAAAATACGTTCTAGTCTTTAGGTGAATTTAGATAGAAAAAATATGGGAGAATCATTTCTCTAATTGTATAGAATTATGTGTAAGATCTTTTAATGCACTATGCCTTTGGGACTCACCAAATGCGTATCCTCTAATTGGAAAGTCTTCCCTCCCTCATCCTCTTCTCTACTTGATTAATTCTTATTAGTCCTTCACATGCTAGATCAAATATCACCTCTTTGAGGGAGCCTTCCAAGATCACCTTATGCTTATTTAGATAGATTTCTCAGGATTATCACAGTACCTTGTGTGTACCACCATCACAGCCCTATCTATGTTCATTATATTGGTACAATCCATCCTATGCTCCAGCCATTAAATTGTAAGCTGCTTGAGTTTAAGAACTGCATTTTCAATATTTCTATCACAAGACCCTAGCACAGTAACACACCAATAGTATGCATATGGTAAATGATTTCTGAGTAGATGACTAATGGAGTGAGTGAATTAATATTTAACCCTGAGCTTGGTGTTTTAGGGAATAAAACAGAATTGTATAATATGCTCTTCCCTTTTAGTTTCTTTGGGGTGGCGTGACTCACACACAGGAACAGAGTGGTATGAGGTATTATATGATGAAGTGCTAAATTGATTCTCTTTGGGTGATGATGTGGAGTGGAGAAATAATTCCATTTTAGACAGAGTTAGAAGGAAAGATTTCATTACAGAAAAATAAGTGCTTAAACTAGAACAAGAAGTTGTGACAGATTGGAATAAATAGGAGAAGAAAGGACATTCTGGGAAGATGAGAGACTGTATATTCCAGGTGTGGTTGTAGAAATGGCTTAGTCTATGTGACTACAGAGACCACACATGGAAAATGGCAGAAAATAAGTTTGGGACATGGCAGTAGCCAGGGAAATGTGAGAGGCTTGACCCCAGGCTCCTCACTATCACTTCTCCTGTATGTGCCTTACTAGGAAGAGATTACGGTTCCTTTAGTTGAAATGCCTAGACTTTAGGGATTCATGTTAGGGCCAGGGAAGTTGTGCATTCTGGTACCTAGCTTTGGAGGAATGGGCAAAACCTGCAGATTATTGTTAAATATAGAATTTGCAGGGTTAGGATTCAGATTTAAAGATTACCACTGAGTAAGAATTCTGGCATTGGTTTTTAAACAAAGAAGATCTACCCACATAAACACATCCATATTGGGTAGCCAATTTGGCTTTCAAGTGGTTGAATTACCAAAGAAATCCCACATGTGTAAAAGATATTCTTGTTAATACTTAACTTCTAAGGCAATTGCTATCTCCCTATAACCATACCAATGTAGGGCTGCAAAAGAAGTACAATTCTTGGGTGGTCCTACCTACAGTTCCTCTCAGATATGTCCAGAAAAGATAATGTTCAAGAGACATACCCTAAAGGATAAATGGAGGAATCTTGCAAGGATTACCAGGAAATCATGCAACTGGAAGGACTCGAGCCAACTAATACCTCCTCCTTACTATACCTGTCCAGTAGGATACAATTATTTCTTTCAACCTGTGACAGGTGTGTGGGGATTCCCATGCTTACCTTTCTGACATGGGAATTTTTACTGATGTTTTCCTGTTTTGTCACCATTATTGTATAGTTCATGTCTGAGGAGTGGTTAAACATATCACGTAGCTCATGTGTGTAAGATAAAACCAAAAAAACCCAAACCCACTGCTGTGGAATCGATTCCAACTCATAGCAACCCTATAGGACATACTAGAACTGCCCCATAGGGTTTTCAAGAAGTGGCTGGTAGATTTGAACTGCCAGCCTTTTGCATAGTGGCCAGGCTCTTAACCACTAAGCCACCAGGACTCTGTGTTGTAAGATCATGAGTGTAAAATCCATATATGATCCGAAGAAATGTACATGATCCCGAGACCCTAAACTTAGGACTGCTTGCAGTAGTTGGACATGACTTTGAGTTGTGTACTACTTGGAAGAGGGTGAGTGAATTTGTGATACCTGAATTACATTGCATGGGGGGGGACTCTTGGAATTTCATGTTTGGGATATTGAACAAAAAAGTACTTGACTGCAGTAGCTGCATTCTTCACCTGCTCAAGTCTTTTACCAAAGGGCTAGTCATGTGACCTAGATGAGCTAATCGAAGCCTCCACCTTCCATCTTATGCATCATAGGGATCATCTTAATGTTAGACGCAAGATCCAAGCTGGGTCTATCAGAGATATTGCCCCCAATTTATCTGATGGGGCTAACAGGGCACACTACCTATTGGAGTTACGGAGATTAAGAGTTTGAGAGCAATTTAGAAAGAAGTAGAGATAAGAAAGAAAGAGGGAATCCTAGGGTTATTATGCCCTCATTTCTAGCTACTTATTTCTATGGATATGTCTTACTTTTGGAATTCTTTTCTTTGATTTTTGTGAGGTATCATATCATTTTTTCTAATAAATCATCTTTTCTTGTTTTGGTGTGAGTTTAGTTGCTCTTGCTTGAAGAAGCCCAACAAATTGAGAACTTCAGATATATGTCTCAATCCTCACAAGTTTTAAAGTAGCTATTATTAGTCTTATTTCTAAAATAGACAAAAAAATTGATATGAAGCAACATTAGGTAATTTTTCAGTCACTTGGCTTGGAAGTTTTAAAACTAGGATTAGAGGTAAGATCTGCAAGGCTATTATCAGAGTGCATGCTCTTTTCCCTGTACTACCTCGTCTTCTGAAGGTAACTAGGGGTGGTGATGTAGAGAAGAAGGGCAGTATATGTGTCCTAGGCAGAAAGAACCACATGGTCATGTCCTATTCTGGAAACTGTAAATAGTGTGTCCAGGAGGAAGGCAGAGTGAACAGGTAGGGGTGGCCGATGATGCTGGGGACAATATTAAAGAACATACACAAGGGAGAAAGAGTCTCTTTAGAAAAATCAGTCTGGCAGCAGTGGGGATAATGGACTGGAAGACAAGTGAGAAGACCAGATAGGAGATTTCTTTGCTCATATGAACAAGGAATGATGGAGTCTGAACTAAGATGGTGACTAGAAGATAAGACAGATCAAAGCCCATAAAGGAATGAGTCAGAACCCAATCACCAGGTATAAGAAGTATATGAAGGAATGTTGTTTTAGGTGCCATCAATTTTTCACTCATAGTGACCCCATGTGACAGAGAAACTGCTCCATAGGCTTTTCTAGACTGTAATATTTACGGAAGCTGATTGCCAGGTTTTTCTCTTACAGAGCTGCTAGGTGGGTTCAAACTGCCAACTTTTTGGTTTGCAGCCGAGTGCTTAGTTGTTGCGCCACATAGGCTCCTTAAGAAAAAGGGATAAGTCAGGAAATTTTCCCATGTTTTTCTTTGAGCAACTATGTAGATAATGGCACCTTTTATTGAACATGAGAATTGAGAAAGAATAGCTAGTTTGGTTGAAAGAAAGATGAGTTTCATTTTGCACATTTGATTATAAGATATCAAAGGGGAAATCCTAGCAAGGAGACAGCTAGTTTTGGAGTTCAGAAGAGTGGTCTTTAGACAGAGAACTGGGAGTCATCACATAGAGCCTGATGAGAGAAGTTTCTTCTGGGTGAAATTGGGTCTTAGATCTATCCTTTCCCATAACCAAAAGTTAATTACAGATAGTCCCCGACTTATTCAAGTTATGACAAATGGCACTTATGAGCATCTTTTTTTTTTGTACATCTTTTCATTAGTAATATGTACTACATATAATATTAAAATATATCTGTAAGTTTATATGTAATGTTTCCAACCCCCAAAGACAAACATCAAATTTCTAAAGATAATGATAATATAAGGCAATAATAATGAAGGAAAAAAAAATAAGGTATTCAACGTATGTCAGAATTGATTTACAAGGAAGTCATTGGAACAGAACCCTATCATAAGTTGAGGAGTACCTGTATTTAATTACTGACAAAAATAGAAGTCTGGGTAGTAGAGACCACCTGGTGAATCTTAAGAAACAACAGCCAAGTGAATAAAGCTATCCAGGCATGGGGAATGTCTTAGCACATTCAAATCTTTGTTGTTGTTTTATAAGTCAAGGAAGTGGGAAAATCAAATAGCGAGGAGGTGGAGTGAGAATGTGTCTTAGTCATCTAGTGCTGCTATAACAGAAGTACCACAAGGGGATGGCTTTTAACAAAGAGAAATATATTCTCTCACAGTCTAGTAGGCTACAAGTCCAAATTCAAGGCATCAGCTCCAGAGGAAAGCTTTCTCTCTCTGTCGGCTCTGGAGAAAGGTGCTTGTGATGCATCAGTTTTCCCTTGGTCTGGGAACATCTCAGCACAGGAACCTCAGGACCAAAGGACTCACTCTGCTCCCAGCACTGCTTTCTTGGTGATATGAGGTCCCCATGACTGTCTGCTAGTTTCTGTCTTTTATATCTCAAAAGAGATTGGCTTCAGACACTACCTAATCTTGTAGACCTCATCAATATAACTGCCACTAATCCATCTTATTACATCATAGTGACAGAGTTTACAACTCATAGGGAAATTACATCAGATGATAAAACGGTAGACAATCATACCATACTGGGAATCATGACCTAGCCAAGTTGACAGATATTTCTGGGGGACACAATTCCATCCATGACAGAAGGTAAGAAGGCTGAGGACAAAATTTGGTGAAGAATAATATTTCATGGTTAGGCAGAGGATGATGGATCTGAAGAAGAGTCTGAGAAAAAAACTTCAGAGATTTGAAGGAAAACCATGGTATCCGAAAAGAGGGAATAATGATCTGTGTTTAACAGTGCAGAGTTCATGTAAAAACAAAAATAAAATATGCTCAGTTGATTCAGACAGTGGAAAATTTTCTTGACCTTTTTAGGGACAAAGTTACTTAGGAGACGTCACTAAATATTAGGAAGTCAATCACTGTCAGCGACTACCACTTAAGGGGTCTATGTGGACTTCTTTAGCTAGTGTCTGCTCATTTTTCAAGCACAACACTAGGTATGTTGAAAACGTAAGAGGAATTAGTAAAAATTAGATGTAAATTCATGAATCAAAGATGCCAGCACAGATACCTCACAGTGGAAGAGAGTGTAGGTCCTTGAAGAACTCAATTCAATTCTGTTCTGCAACCAACTGCAAATGTAGTACTTCTTCCTCTGACCCTAACCACCAGAGCTAGATCAGATCTCACAAGTTAAAGGGCACAGTGCCCCAGA
Source organism: Dugong dugon (assembly GCA_030035585.1). Lineage (NCBI taxonomy): Eukaryota > Metazoa > Chordata > Mammalia > Sirenia > Dugongidae > Dugong > Dugong dugon. Next base: position 88,278,693 of record CM057461.1, read on the forward strand.
CTGCCAAGTCTGTCAAAAATTTCAGATGCCAACTGCAAGCTCGGAAGTCCCCATGACATACTCATTTCTGACCTGCTGGCTACTAATTTGGAATTTCCCATGTCAAGCACAAGTTTGGGAATCCCCAGCACCCCCTCACTTCTGATCTGCTAGCTACAAATTTGGGGATTCCCTCTGCCTCCTCAGGATGCCAGCTGTAAGCTTGGGGGTTTCTGGAACCCCCTCACTTCTGACGGGTTGGCTCCCACTTCTCCTCTGGCTTTGATGATTCACTAGAATGACTCACAGAACTCAGGAAAGAGTTATATTTGTGTTTATAGTTTTATTATAGCAAAAAAGATACAAACGAAAAAAACGCACAAGGTGAGGTCTAGGAGTGTTCCCAATGTGGAGATTTTGTATCCCAAAGAACACACTTCTATCCGCCATTCATCAATGTCTATCACCAGCGAGAAATCTCTTCAAGCTTCCGCATCCAGAGCCTTTACTGGGGTCTAATTATGTAAGCGCAACTGATTTAATCATTGCCCACATGGTCGAATTCAAACTCCATCTCCTCTCCCATGAGGTCAGGCTGATATCACATGATGGATCTTGCTGGTCTGGCTAACCCCATCCCAAGAATCATTTCATTAGCATAAACCCTCATATGTGATCTGGAGCTCTCATGAACTCCAATCACTTGGGAAATTCCAAGGTTTTAGAACTTATTTCTCAGGAACCAAGGACAAAGGCCAAATTCTTTGGGTAATGCTAATAGTAAACTTCAAATCCTCTTTACCATCACCTTCTAAAAATGAACCTTGACAACTGATTTTCCATCAGTCAATCTCTCTCCTTTGTGGAACGTGTAACTGAGAGCCTGAAGCAAACTGGACTCATCCTCTGAGAGTGGTGGATGGGAGAACAGAAGCACAGGCCAGCTTGTTGGTGCCTAGGTAAGACCAAAGACTGGCTGGGTGTTTGATGTCCCCTTAGCACAGTCAAATTTCTTACCAATCAGAGATCTTTCACAAAATACTGAAGAAGGCCGTAGGCCACCATGGTGAGTCAGCTTTGTGAAACAGGTCCAGAAGAGAGAAATAAAACACTTTCAAAGGCTAAGCTTATCATGTTTTTTTTCCCTTTGCCTGTTTTATTTCTCTCTGTACTGTGAGATCCACTTCTTTTTAACAGTTAAGCAGCATCTGAACATGTCACATTGAGAGCTACAGTGAAGTTGAGGTACAGTGAAACCAAGTCCTTTAACTTCTATTTTTCAGAAAGTGAAATAAAAAGTTCTTCTGAGATATCGCTCTATGTAACTGTGTGAGAGTTCCACTTGGCTGCCCACTTCCAAAGGGCCTGGCTCTGGGTAGCCTGAAAAATGAAACCCACTAAAGCCAGTCTAAGCTGAAAATGGCCTAAGAAGCATGCCTGAAATGTTGCAAATCAGACAGGGTGCTGATTCTCTCAGCCCAGGAGGCCAGGAGAGGCCTGGGGCAGCTGAAACAACTGAGTCTGTCATCACTGCCCACAAGCAGCTTTATCCCTTTACCCCATGATACCATACAAATGGAATCTCTGGGTGGTGCAAGCAGTTAACATGCTCGGCTGCTAATCGAAGGGCTAGAGGTTTGAGTCCACCAAGGGGTGCCTTGGAAGAAAAGCCTGGAGTTTTACTTCCAAAAAACTAGTCACTGAAAACTCTGTGGAGTACAGTTCTACTCTAACACACATAGGGTCCCCATGAGTCACAGTTGACTTCATGGCAACTGGTTTTCTAGACAAATATTGGCATTTTGTACTTGTGTCTTGATGTAGAAATGATAGCTTTGGTCTTGTATCACCTAGGCAGTGTATTTGAGCATTTTAATAGGGGGCTTTGGAAAGTGAGAAAATCTGCAAGATCCTGTGGAATAAATCTTGAAAGATGGAATGTTACCCTTAGAATGGGCCAATGGTCCTGGGCTTTTTGCAGGATAGCAGGGGGCAAGGAGTCTAAGATAGGAGAAGAGCTGCCATGTCATCAAGGAGAAAAAGGGAGCCAGTCAACCATAGACCAGGCACAGAGCTTCTCCCATAAAACTGTCCCTATTGCACCTTAGTCATGATGCATGAAGGAAAAAAAAAAGTCTGGCGTGCCAGCAAGAGGTCAACTTGGTGGTGGTGAAGGGTTCACCGCTGGAGTATGTTGGACGTGGACTTGGATTACATTTCTATTACTTGTTAAAATGCTTAATAAAACTGGGGACTGCTTCTGTTTCTGTTTTTGTTCAACCCTATATTCCTAGTGTTTAGCACAGTACTTGGCATGTAATAGGAACTAAATAGATATTTGTTGAATAATGGAAAGAAGAGAAATGAAAAGGAGAAAATAAGATAGGAAGAATTTATCCTACATTGAGTCAGTTGTTCAGCATCACATAAGCTCAGTTTCCTCATCTGCAAAATGGAAGTAGTTATTGTAACTCAATAAAAAATGGTTGAAAGGATTGAAGGAGAGATAACACATATAACTGTGTTTATCACAGTGCCTGGTCCACAATAAGCACTGGATAAATGTTAGCTATTGTGAGGATTAACAAAGCCTTAGAAATACAGGGTCCTTAGGGTCGCTATGAGTTGGAATCCACTCGATGGCAAAGGGTTTCGTTTTTTTTCAGGTTTAGCTTACCAAATACAAAACTTGTCTAAAGGACTGAAATATTAGTCACACATACCTGTAGAGTGATGATGGTCCCATCACATGGCAGAACATAGGTGGTGCATACTATATACATGCCCCTAGCACTTCATGAATTTCTAGAAGAAAAATGTTCTACTCCCAGAGAAGATAGTATCATAGGGAAGTCTGAACTTCTTGGGTCTTTGACTCAGTTTAACTACCTCTTTAGGCTTTTACTTAAAAAGTGAGAAGAAGAAGAAGAAAAAGATTACTAGTATCAAGGGCATATCCAATACTATTTAAAAGCCAAATAATAATAATAGCCTGACAATTACACTTTAGAATTGATAGCTGAATACACATCTACAACAGTGAGGGTATATAAAGTACAAGAAAATAATTTTTTACAGTTGAATTACTGACAGTTTAGTTTTAAAGGTAAAACCAGAATGCACTGGTAAATCACAGAACAGTGCAAAAGAGAACATAGATATATTTTCATCTGACTATTGTGCGCTAGAAACGTTATTACTTTTTGTTGTTGTTGTTCTGTTTTAATGAAAAGGGAGAAGGAAATCTAGAATATCATGGAGTCTCAGAATCTGAGGGTTGAATGAGTTTCTGAAACACAGTTTTCCAAACTCTAGCTGCCACTTGAGTCCTGGGACAATATATGCCAGGCCAAAGTCTTGAAGAATGATTTTGGTCCAAGTCCCAGGCCAGCCGGTTGCAGAATTTCCCATACTGACTATAAAAACAAAACAAAACAAAAACAAAAACAAAAAAATCAGTTGCCATTGAGTCAATTCCAATTCTCAGTGACCCCATAGGACAGAGTGACCCCACAGTGCCCCATAGTATTTCCAAGGAGCAGCTGGTGGATTCGAACTACCGACGTTTTGGTTAGCAGCTGCGCTCTTAACCACTGCGCCACTGAGGATCCAGACTGTCTACAGTTGGGAATAACATAATCATTTCTAACACTGTGCTGCTATTTATCTGCTCTTATCATGACAACAAAATGCCACAGCTATGTCTCACAAAATAGATTATAGCAGGCACACAAAATACAGCAAATTAATTGTTTCTCATGATAACAATGTTGGATGACAAATTAATAAAAACAGGATGCCCTCTTCTGAAAGCAACTTTAAAACTGTAACACTGAGCTGTGCTCAGCCATGCTCAGTCTACTCTGATCTACTAAGTGGTGTTTTATGAAATGTATCCTTTCGAAGTATGTTTTTTTAAATCCACAGACATTACTTGCTGTTGCATAGCAGAGCCAGTCCAAGCAAGGCCTCCAGTCCTCGGGGAAAGAAACTCTTTTAAATGACTTTTCAGCAATCAGAAACACAGCTATAGCAATATGCATCTCTGAACTAGGTCTTACTCGGGGAACTAGTGCAAAGTGTGCTGTCTTTTGTTCCTCATATTTCTTTATGGTTCTATCTGGTCTCCATGAAATAGGTGATAAGAGCTATTTTAAGGGTAAAAAATATCAAGAATCAGAGGTAGAGGAACTGCTACCATGTTCACAAGACAAAGCAGGTAGAATTAGAAAGTGGTTACATACAGAGTTCTTCCTACCTGCCAGGTTCTTGGCTGTGGAAGAATCAAAACGAATGAGAAGAATCATTGCTAAAGTAAGACTTACCCAGACATTAGCCTATAATGAGCTTTGCACTAGTCAGCATGATGGTGTTAAAAAAAAAAAAAATTACATTATAGGAATTCAAAGAAAGCAACATGGTTGGCTGGTATGATTAGCACTGAGAAAGAAAAAGTAAGATTTAAGCTGGGACTTGAAAAATGGAGAGGATTGGAATAATTTGGGCAGGATTGGGAAGGACATTTTAGGAGAGGAACAGCTTAATTCAAGACTAGTATTATGACTTAAGTATAGAACAATATTGAATACGCCATGCACTGCTAAAAGAATGAACGAATCTGTCTTGGAAGAGGTACAGCCAGAATGTTCCTTAAAGGCAAAGATGGTGAGACTTTGTCTCACATACTTTGGACATGCTATCAGAAGGGGCCAGTCCCTGGAGAAGGACATCACGCTTGGTAAAGTAGAGGGCCAGCGAAAGAGAGGAAGACCCTCAACGAGATGGATTGACACAGTGGCTTCAACAATGAGCTCAAGCATAAAAATGATAATGAGGATGATGCAGGACTAAGCAATGTTGCGTTCTGTTGTACGCAGGGTCCCTATGAGTCAGAACCGACTCAATGGCACCTAACAACAACATAGAACAATACAGAGTACAGTTTATAATATGGAAGTAGACTGAGTCCTAGAATTAGAAAACATCCGATAACTACTCACACAAGGAACTCTGCTGAGTGTTGGGCAAAAATATCTCCTAAGTAAATTTCTTCAAGGCACATTTGTTTCTCTAGGGCCTAGCACAGTACGTGGTCCATAATCATAGTTCAGTGAAAATGTAGTTGACTGAATGTCCCCCTGATGAATAATTGAAGAGTCTATGAAAAATCCTTGAAGGGCATGTGCTTAAATAACAAAATCAAATTCATGTTTTTAATCTGGTTTTCATTGGTCGTGTCTGCTTGATATTTATGGAGAATTCTTTCTCTGCATTCATATTAACCCCAGACGCCAGGTTTGTTTTACTCAATTGACCACTTATCCTGGGGGCTGAAGAGATGCAGAATTAGCTATTAAATAAGAGAGGCAAAATATTGAATTCTTAAAAAGTAAGGAGTTAGGGAGTAAAATTATACTTCTAAGACAGAAGGGACAATGTAGAAGCAGAGTGATGTGAGAACCCACTGTGGCAATCTGCTCTCACGGATCTTACAATACAGGACCCTGGTTTAGGAAACCCAATAATGTGATAAACACGTAGGTAGGTGATCAGGAAAGAGGTGAGAAATTTTTTCTAGATTGGAGTGATCACAAAATTGTGAAAATCATAGACTAATGTTGCATGGATTTTCAAGAAGGGTTGTCAATAGAGAAACATCAAAAATCTTTATTGAAATCTGCACCTTAGCATTTTCCCTCGTTTCACATTTAGATGCTATCCGTAATATCCTTTGCGTAGAGCCTGATGCTCTGGTATTTAAGAGATATCTTCAAATAAATAAACCTTGGGAGACAATTCCATGAAAATGTAAAATACAGATCTGCCAACAGATGTGTTCTAGATAAGATGTTACAAATTGATTTCCATCAATTACATCATATTTCAAATAGCCTCGGGGGCCACTCATTTTTTTCAAGTACCTGTGGAAAATCCTTTAGTGAATTACAGAATCATTTCCTATATCCTGTGCTTTGTCAGTCCTTATTTCAATATGTTGAGCTTATTTGGCTAGAAGTTACCTACATTGAGGCTTTGCCCTTGCTTCATGAGAGGCACTGTAATAGGAAGAGATTTGCCTTTTCAATTCTTAAATACTTTAGGATTATACAATATTAGAGTTTAAAGCATTTTTGTAATCAGCAGAGAGCCTCAAGGTGAGATTTCATAATTATTTTTCAAAAATGTATTCCAGCAACTCACCAGACTCATCTTCAAGAAAAAATGTATGATACATTGCCTAAATTCCTCTTAATCATCATCGGAAATAAGACTGATGCATTTTTCTTCTTTACCTCCCTTTCACATACATACACACACAGCTTCATCAGCCCAATGGTAAATAGTGCTTTCATTTCTGCTGTAGTACCTAATAATCTATAGTCTCTAGCTACACTACCCAATGTCCTATTGCAAGGTTCAATGAACCATGGCTCATGGGCCATATGTGGCAAGCTATTTTTGTAAATAAAGTTTTATTGGAGCATGCTCATTTGTTTATATACTGTGTATGGCCACTTTCATGCTACTGCAATGGCAGAGTTAAGTAGTCTTGACCAAGACCATATGCCTCCAAACACTAAAATATTTAATACCTGATCCTTTATAGATAAAGATTGCCAACCCCTGATCTATAGTCTAAGTGCTGTAGTATATCAGGAATTCCTGATCTCTTATAGCTTTCTGAATTAAGTGTTTCTAAATTTAAATTGATGGAATCAGACTTCTGTACTAGGAACACTTACACTTTTATTTTTAGTCTAAATTTGGCAATGAGTTTCACTAAGCATCTCCTAATATTATACCACCAATGGTGTACAGTGGCCACAGAAGAGTAAATCATATTATTTAGCCTCTTCAGTGTTTTGGGCATGGGTAGGCTCTTTTGGATATGTTGTTTATTTAATCTTCACAACCATTTAATAAGCTACTATTATCTTTAATTTACAGTTAATGGAGAGGCCCTGAGCACTTATAAAAATTACCTAAGGACATACATTTAGCATGTAGAACAGCTAGATTGTGATTCCAGATTCTTACTGTTGGGAATTCAGATTCTTTCTAGAACACAATAAAATTATATATATATACGTATATATATATGTGTGTATATATAAATATAATATATACGTATATATATATATATATATATATATATATATGCTCTTTAAGAAGCTAAATTGGCAAAATGTACAGGCAACTCACATCCTGGATTGCCTCCCTAGCCCAAAAGTCTTCTACTATTTAGTCCTAAATAAATACTATAACATAAACAAGAGAGGTCTAAAGAATAATAGTGCCATTATAATAACAGCAGCACATTTTAGAAAACAATTATTCTACTATCATACTAGGTAGAAAAGGAATAATTTGTAAGTCATTTATGGTTCTCCCTGGAAGGGTTCTTCTTAGGAGAAGTCAAGATGCATTTTTTCATGACAACAGATCTCAGCTACGCCTCTCTGCATTTCACTCTGCTCCAAGCAAATAAGATTTAGAAACCTCATTTGAGGTGTTCACAAATAAAATGCTTTGAAACAACTGCCGTGCATTAGAGTGTCCTGAACCCTTGGGGTGTAATCAGACCTGGCCTGAGAACCAGGTTTCAGCGCCCTGTGCAATATTAACACAGCCACCACTACATGGAGAAGTCTGCTCTCTAAAGAAAAACGAAGGTCCCAGATTGTTTGAGGACGCGAGTGGATTCCTACGCAGTAACAACCTGCAGAGAATGAGACTTTTTTTAAAGTGATGCATTCGTATGCCTGACCCAAAGGAAAATGCAAAGAATTACCCTTAAAATGGCTGAATTTATCCTGGAGAGTGAATTTCCTTAGAAATCACATAATCATGATGATAAAGCTTAGATCAAAAGTACAAAGTATACGGGCATTGCCATTTTACTACTGTCTAGCCCAAATTAGAGAATTTATTAGTACAGGCAGTTCCCGGGTTATGAATGCCTGACTTATGGACAACTCGTACTTAAGAAGGGACTGCCATAAAGCCTAGTATATTAAAATTTTGAGTTAAATACAATGGTTTGTAATAATGAATGCACGCACTACTTTGTGACCTCATGAAAACACTGCACAGTTTGGAAGTGCTTCTTAAGTGTTTTAAATGCATAGAAAGGTAAAATATATACTGTATACTAAGACATTTGACGAATGCTAAATAAGAACCGTATGTACCTGTTCTGACTTACCTACAAATTCGACTTAAAGATAGACTTAGGAATGGATCTCGTTTGTAACCAGGGGACTGCCTGTAATATTAAATAAATTTTTTGCATGGAAATTTTAGAATTATTAATTCTACAGATATTTGTTATTGTTGTTAGTTGCCACTGAGTCGACTCTGACTCACGGTGATCTTATGTAGAACAGAACAAAATGTTCATTCCTGTGTCATCCTCATAATAGCTGGCATGTTGAGTCCATTCTTGTGGCTATTGTGTTAATCTGTCTCACTGAGGGTCTCCCATGTCCTCGTTGGCCCTCTACTTCACCAAACATGAAGTCCTCCTCTAGTTATTGATCCCTTCTTATGATGAGTCCAAGGCAAGCTAGTTGGGCAATGTTCTGTTGGGATCCATAAGGTTTTAATTGCCTAATTTTCTGAAGTATATTGCCAGACCTTTCTTCCTACTCTGTCTTAGTCTGGAAGCTTTGTTGAAACCTGTGCACCATGGGTGACCCTGTTGGTATTTGAAATATTGGTGGCATAGCTTCCAGCATTATAGCAACATATAAGTCACCACAGTGTAATAAACTCACAGATGGGTGGTGGCCACAAATATTTACTGAGTACTAATTAAGTGCTGAGCATTTGATATGCTCTGGAGTTTCAAAGATTGCCAAAGATTGCTAAAGGGCTTATATCTAGTAGAGAATTTTGTGAATAATTATAGTTTATGAAATAAAAAAGGAGGAGAAAGAGGACAAAAGAAGAGGCAAAAAAGATCATTCACCAACACACAGGTTGGAGGTCAGACTTCAGCAGAAGAAGCAAGGAAAGCCAGGATTAATGAAGTTGCAAACTTTCCCCAAATAACTCTCTGCGAACATAAGGTTAGAATAAAAGCAATTTTCAGGGAAAACAAAAAGCAGCAGCAACAATAACAACAACAAAACTCCACAGAGATATTTGGAAAAAACAATGTTCACTGACCTAATGCAGAAATAGTAAGACAAACACAGATTTTATGATATAGTCACAGTTTTATCATCAATTAGAAGTTAGTTATCATTGAAACACGTCTGCTTTCATCTTCACGGCTTAGGTGGAATTGAAAAAAGATATTTCTTCTCATTGTAATTAAGCCGTTTGTTTAATTCCCACCAAGAGGCATAAACGATTAGAAACTAAAATGATTACTGGCTGCAGCAAAACCTAATCAATACATCTTGATTCATTTATCATGTTAAGGTATATTTCAAATGCTCAACTCCAAGAAATAAAATACTCTGTATCTTTTACTTTAGGAAGCTTTCACATGTAAAAAATGCTGGTGGTTGGATGTGACTTTCGCAAAATGTTATTTTATCTCTGTTATTTTATCATCCTTGTGAATTTCAATCAGGCTAGAGTTATTGCAGTGATCATAAGATTAAACATGCCTTCATTTGTTCGAAAATAAAAACAGATCTATTTTAGTATAATATATTACAAATTCATCTAATACATTTCAAATTGTTATCTGTAGTGTATATATTGCATAGAAACAAACACTGTATTCCTTTAACTGAATTGATTCACTAAGAAGACAAATAATTACCTCCATCGTTTAACAGCTGTGTTACTGTAGGCAAGTTTTTAACCCGTGATTTTCAGATTTTTAATCTGAAAAATGTGGAAGATAATAATTCAGCAGGTTGCTGAGTGGGATAACTTATGCATGAAGCAACCAGCACAACACCCAGAACCGAAGAGAAGATCAATAAATGTTAGTTATTTTTCCATTAGAGAAGGTACCCCCAGGTAGAAGTTCATCTATTTCCTCTACTTTTTCTTCCAGAAATAGAGATGGAATTGGGGTATCATTTTCCCTATAAGACATCCAAATCCACTATGTATAAAAGGGCTTAAGTATAAAGGAAAGGTTCTACCTGACTTTGCAATGCCAATTATTTATTTTATGTTTTTACATGTTCCACAATGATGTTAATAGCTAACAATATTGCCTAGATAACCATCCTCATTGAACTATATGTGAGCTTTTGATGAAGTTGAAACTCTTATCTTTGGTCATTATCAAAAAATGTATAAAAGCTGGGATGAATGAGGTGGTAGTGGGTGGATGAGTCAGTGGAAAACAGCAGTGCTTAGTAGCTAAGATGTGGATTCTGGTATCAGACCAACATGAGTATAAATTCTGGCTCTGCCAGTTCAAGCTGTATGGCTTTAGGCAAAGGGCTTTATTTCCCTGAACTTCAGTTAAATGGATGTAATAAAACAATATCATGTGTATGATGTTTGATGTTTAAAATGCTCTATTAATAAATAGTAATAAATAGTAGATAAATATGCTTTCAATAAAAGGTCAGCTCCAAAAGAGGGACTTTCTCAAAGGACTATGGAAAAGACACTACATACATACATATATATATATATAAGGAGGTAGCATATGATCAAGAACCGATGGTATTGAAGGAAGAAGTCTAAGATGCACCGACTACATTGGTGAAAAACAAACCCAAAAAACCAAACCCATTGCTGTTGAGTCGATTCTGACTCATAGCAACCCTACAGGACAGAGTAGAACTGCCCTATAGGATTTCCAAGGAGTGCCTGGTGGATTCGAACTGCTGACCTTTTGGTTAGCAGCCGTAGCTCTTAACCACTACCCCACCTGGGTTTCCTGGTGAAAAATGTGGCTCCAGGAATTGATAGAATACCAACTGAGATATTTCCACAAATGAATGCAGCACTGGAGGCACTTACTCATCTAAGCCAAGAAATTTGGAAGACAGTACCTGGCTAACCGACTGGAGGAGATCCATATTTGTACCCATTCCAAGGAAAGGTGATCCAACAAAATGTAGAAATTATCAAACAGTATCATTAATATCACATTTAAGTAAAATTTTACTGAAGATAATTTAAAGACGGTTGCAACAGTGCATTGACAGAGAACTGCTAGAAATGTCAGCCCAATTCAGAAGAGGACATGGAACAAGGGATATCATTGCTGATGTCAGGTGGATCTTGGCTGAAAGCAGAAAATACCAAAAAGATGTTTACCTGTGTTTTACCGACTATGCAAAGACTTTCGACTGTGTGGATCATAATAAATTATGAATAACATTGTGAAGAATGGGAATTCCAGAACAATTAATTGTGCTCATGTAGAACCTATACATAGACCAAGAGGCAGTCAGTCGCTCCAACAGAACAAAGGGATACTTCATGGTTTAAAATCAGGAAAGGTGTACACCAGGGTTGTATCCTTTCACCATACTTATTCAATCTGTATGCTGAGCAAATAATCTGAGAAGCTGGACTATATGAAGAAGAAGGTGGCAACAGGATTAGTGGAAGACTCATTAACAACCCATGATATGCAGATGACACAACTTTGTTTGCTAAAAGTCAAGAGGACGTGAAGCACTTACTGATAAAGATCAAAGACTACAGCTTTCAGTATGGATTACACCTTAACATAAAGAAAACAAAAATCCTCACAACTCAGCCAGTAAGCAACATCATAATAAACAGAGAAAATATTGAAGCTGTCCAGCATTTCACTTCACTTGGATCCACAGCCAACACCCTTAGAAGTAGCAGCCAAGAAATCAAATGATGTATTGCATTAGGCAAATCTGCTGCAGAGGACCTCTTTAAAGTGTTAAAAACAAAGATGTCATTTTGAGGATTAAGGTGCGCCTGACCCAAGCCATGATATTTCAATCTATTCATATATATGCCAAAGCTTGACAGTGAATAAGGAAGACAGAAGAAGAATTGATGCCTTTGAATTACGGTGTTGGCGAAGAATATTGAATATACGATGGACTGCCAGAAGAATGAACAAATCTGTCTTAAAAGTACAGACAGAATCCTGTTTAGAAGCAAGGATGGCAGACTTAGTCTTACATACTTTAAATATGTTGTCAGGCGGAGCCCATCCCTGGAGAAGTACATCATGCTTGCTAAAGTAGAGGGTCAGCATAAAAGAGGAAGACGCTCAAGGAGATGACACCTCGGCTGCAAGAATGGGCTCAAACATAGCGACAATTATGAGGATGGCGCAGGACTGTGCAGGGTTTCCTTCTGTTGTTCATAGGGTCTCTATGAGTTGGAACTGACTTGATGGCGCCTAACATCAACACACATATATAAATATATATATATATATATATGCACACATATATATATATTTATATAATGCTGCATAGCAAAATATCAATATTTAATTACTGTAATTAAAATCCTCATATAACCAACAAGGAGCCCTGGTGGCACAATGATTACGTGCCTGGCTGCTAACTGAAAGGTCAACGGTTTGAACCACCAGCTGCTCTGCAGGGAAAAAGGTGTGGAAGTCTGCTTCAGTAAACATTAAAGCCTTGGAAACCCTATGGGGCAGTTCTACGAAGCTCATCATAAAACAGGGAAAGTCAGTATGCCAAATAGTGTTAGTTGTTATCTACAGAGGTAGCCACTGGCTTATGGAGAGCTGAAAATAAGGATTTGATAGTATTAATAGGAAAATAAAGATTGAAATGAAATTGATTATTGCCATTTCATAGGATAAAGATTAATCCACTTTTTTATCTTCTACTTCTTGTCCGTGCAGATCAGCGTTGTCTCAAAATGTTCACCAAGACCTCTTACATCCCAGTTATTTAGAGACTAGTTAAAAGTTCAGATTCTCAGGCAGCAAGCTGCAAATACATTTAATCAGAATTCTTGGGGTAGAGGGAAATGCAGAAGATGGGGACTATATACTCATATTTTCCTCAGATGCGTGGCAAATTTTGAGATCTCTTTAAAAAAAAAATTCTGACACTTAGGGCCTGCCCTCAGAAATTCTAATTTAATGGATGTGAGTGTGGCTTGGGCATAGGAATTATTTTGTTTCTTTTTTGTTTTTGTTTTTGAAGTGTATTTATTTAGTACTTTTTATACTAACAAAAAATTTAATGGGCTCAGAACACATTGTGTTTTGTAAGTTTTTGTTGTTATATCAAAACATTTTTCTAATAGTACATACAGATCTATCTTATTTTTAACTCCTACTAGGTTTTCAATTACATTAATTACTGTAGTTATTTAACCAATCCTCTTTTGATGGATACGTAGATTGTTTCTACTGTTTTCCATTATAATCAATGCTATAAGGAACCTTCATGTACGTTCATATTATGGGAAGTTTTGTTTGTATCATTTTTCTTCGGAATAGATTCTTAGATATATACCTGTTAGGTCAAAATATATTTGTACTTTTTTTTATTTTTTAATTAGAAAGAAATATATTTTTCCTGTAAAAAAAATTCAAATAACTAGGAGTTATATACAGTCAAACATAGAAATCTCTTCACACATTCTTCCCCAAAATTAAAGACTCTCAGTAGTTTAATGTAAGTTATTCCAGGCCTCTTGCTATGCATACACACAGACACGCACACACAAATATAATTTTGTTTATTTTTCAAAATTGGGATCATATTATGCATATTATTCTATAAGTTGCTTTTAAACTTAATAATACAATGTGATGTAATAAAATTTGTCATAATAATCACCATAATAAATAAATTTCTATGATTACATAGATCTCATTCTTTTTATAAAAATGTATTTATAAATATACAATGTTGTACAACCAGTACCTCTATCTAGTTCCAAAACGTTTCTAGCATACCACAATCAAACCTCGCACCATGAAGCAGCATCTTACCACCACAGCCCTTGGCAACTCCAATCTGTGTTCTATGCTTATGGATTTACCTATTCTTGACATTTCATATAAACGGAGTCATACAATATATGAGCTTTTGTGCCTGGCTTCTTTCGCTCAGCATAACGTTATTGAGTTTCACTCACATTATAGCTACTTCATTCCTTGTATGGCTGAACAACATACGTCAGTCAATATTCATTAACATTTTTAAAAGCACCCCAGGCAGTTCTAATATGAAGTCGATGTTGAAAACCTTTGTTTTCAATAGAGCCTCAGGGTTCGTGCGGAAAATTGCTTCTTCATGTTGACCACACCTGGCTGCAAAATGCACTCTTATACTAGGTTGGATGGAGGACTTAGCATAAGGACCAGAACACACAGGTGGCCCCCTTTACTCAGGTATTCACTAGCCACAATTCTAAAGTTAAAATATTGGTTACAATTCATAAAACAAAAATATTTGCTAATTCACTGACAAGTTATCAAATCAATCCCCGCTCAACACTTCCACCCTGCTTATCACTGACATCTACCTCTTCCCATTTTGTTATTTAAAAACATTGTTACCAGGTGTTTAAACACAGCAAACGCAATTGGATCAACTTATGGAACTGCAAATTTTTGCAAATGATCCAGAATTTCATAAAAGTGATGTTGATGAACTCTTGGAATCACACACAAAGCCATTGACAAATGACTTCCTGGCAGAATGAGACCACTTAATAAGCAAAGGAGTCAAGACACTAAAGAGGAAGATATAAAAAAGATAGTTCAAATAAGAATAATCTGAATTTCAAAAGATTAATAGAGGCCCTTGAGAAAACTGCTATTGTACTGAAAGATTTCTGCAAAAAAAGATCCCCTTTTAAAACATGCTACAAAGGGCATTCATGAAATGAGCAGTTATGCTAATGCTGAATTTTGTCAGGAAAATCACACTGAAAAAAATAGAATTTAGTCTTTGTCAGTTTCCAATAATCAACTATAGTTGCAGCTATAACTTAAAGTTTACAGAATATAAGGTTAAATAAACTATTTTCACAATTTTTAGTTCCAACTTTTCTAGTAAAGTTCCAATAAACACTTTTATACGTCTTCTGAAATTTGTGCAGCTTTTCACCAGAATCAGTAACCCTCTGAAAATGAAAAGTTTCTAAATTTTTCTCTCTTTCATAGTACCTGGAATTCCTGGGTGGTGTAAATAGTCAACACACTTGGCTGCTAACAGAAAGATTGGAGTTTTGACCATTCCAGAAGCCAGCTCTTTAGACAAAGATTAGACTGGGCTGTAAGACATAAAATGATATTCATAAAGAGTGTGCTTCTTAGTTCAAGTACATACACGAGACTAAATCAGCAGCTCCTGTTTGGAGGTGAGATGAGAAGGCAGAAAGGGATAGGAGCTGGTTGAATGGACACAAGGAATCTGGGGTGGAAAGAGGGGAGTGTGCTGTCACATTATAGGGATAGCAACTAGGGTCACTAAACAATGTGTGTATAAATTTTTGTATGAGAAACTAACTTGAGCTGTAAACTTTTGCTTACAGCAATAAAAAAATAAAAAAAAAAAAGAGTTTTCAGTCTTTTTTTGAGTCCATGGAGGTTTGAGTCCATTAGAAGAAAGGCCTGTGATGCACTCCTGAAATATCAGCCATTGAAAACTATAAAGTTCCATTCTGACACACATGGGGTCGTCATTCATCACGGCATTGTTAAGTGCGTTAAAAATGGAAAGTCAATCAAAATGTGCAATATTAGAAATGGCTTAATGGAAATTGACATCCATTTAATGGAATATTATACATCCATAAAAATAATATTATGAAGAGTTTCCAAAGATCAGGGAATGCTTACATAATAATGTTAAATACAAAACAGTGTACATTACGTATTCAGTATACTTTCATTACATCAGAAAAACATGTATATAACAAACTGGAAGAATGTATGAAAAATTTTAACAGCAAGTAGGACAGGATAATAAAAGGTAGTTTTCCTCTTTTTTTTTTTTTTTAAAAAAAACTTTGTATATTTTAAAAATTTTTAAAACATTCCGTAAAAAAACTGTAATTATTAGAAACATGAAATAAAATGAAAGCTTTCACATTTTTTAAGTTCATACTAAAGGCAAGACACCTTCTGTTCTCAATCTTGCAGAGTCTAATTAACTCACTAAGACCTCTTGTTTCAAAACGAGACTAAAGGGGCACACCAGCCCAGGGGTAAGGACTAGAAGGCAGGAGGAGACAGGAAAGCTGGTAATACAGAACCCAATGTCGAGAAGAGAGAGTGTCGACATGTTGTGGGATTGTTAACCAATGTCATAAAACAATATGTGTACTAACTCTTGAATGAGAAATTAGTTTGTTCTGTAAACCTTCACCTAAAGTATAATTTAAAAAAAAAAAAAAGATCCCTTGTTTCTTGATATATTTTAGTGGAAAGTACTGAAATTCAAGAAATTCAAGTCCTAGTATCAATGTGCAATAAATTCACTGATGACCTTGGTTTTAATAAGGATTAAAAAAAATCAAACCTAAAGTCATTACAACTAAATGAGAGTATTTTTCAAGTGGGAAAATGTTACATGATTGAAAACTGGTGTTCATAATATGACACTATCAAAAAGTAGCTAGTCACCAAATCTTCCCTTTTGAATGAGTTCTGAGAATGCATGGCCTCAGAAGTTTTCCTAGCACAGTTAACCATTACCTATCAATTTGAAGCAACACGTGAATTAGAAACTATCTGTCCATCCTAGATGCAGTATGGAGCCCTGGTGGTGCAGTGGTTAAGAGCTCAGGCTGTTAACCAAAAGGTCAGCTGTTTGAATCCACCAGCTGCTCCTTGAAAACCCGATGGGGCAGTTCTAATCTGTCCTACAGGGTCGCTATGACTATGAGTCAGAATCGACTCCATGGCAACGGGTTTGGTTTAGACACTGTATGGAGCTGCGTGGAAGGGGTGCAGATTTAAACCAAAAATCTATCATATTCTTGTTGTGCAAATTAAGTTGGAAGTAGGAAGAGTGTGCTGACAGACAAGAGAACTGACAGTATAATATGACAAGCAAGTTCAATGGCACACTGAGGAAAAGAATTTTTAACATTGCTCTTTTTACTGTTTCTATCCACCTAATAAAATACGAAAAACACAGTACTAAACCAGAAGCAGATGACTAAGAATTCACTAAATAGCAGGTAACACAACAGAAAGATGCTTTTGGAGCTGGAAAGACTGGACATCGTGCTCCCCGACACCACTGGTAAGAACATCCCAATACCAGGATTAAATTTAGTCAAGAAAGAACCTGCATATGGAGGAGTGTCTCAATATTTTTATGACAGTGAGCTGGCAGATATTTCACATGGCATTAAATAACAACCTAAGAAATTATTGGTGAAACGTTGCTATAAATTTTTCAAAGGAATGTGCACAGTTATGAGAATCAGACAATCTCCTGAGAAGCCCTACGATAATTTCTGTGTTCGAAGAAAAAAAGTACAGAAAGTGTAAAAAAAAAAAAAAAAGATACACATGGAAAGACATGCATTCCCACTAGCTTATAAATTGAGTCTTTAAAAAAGCAATCAGCGTGGCATCCTCCTTGCTTCCTTGCTTCATGATAGTTCATCTGTTATCTCATGGAGATTGGCTTGAGTTTGTGATTACAAATTTTACAAATGAAACATAATCAGAAAGTGTTGACATAAATATGTAATCACTGTGTACCCATGCTAACCATTCATTCATGCAGAGAAGAGCCATCTCGTTGTTTACCAAACTCTTCTTTGTAGGGAGAGAAGGAGGGAGGGAAAAGGAAAGAGAGGAAATACAAAATATAAATTACCAATAAAATGTGAAAAGATGCAAAGATGCGCAACCTGTCAAGTAATCTAGAACCTGAAAAATTTTAAAATTAGACGCCACTTTTTTTAAACTATCAGAATGGCAAATATTTACAATGTTGGTGAGTTTGGTTATTATCCAATTTGCAATAGAAAGCCAATGAAGGTTTCAAGAAGATAGAGATATGATCTGATTTAGTCTTTGAGAAAAGCAGAGGAGTGAAATTTGACAATTAGGAGACTACTGAAGTTGTCCAGGTTTGATATGATGGCAGCCAGGATTGGTGAGGTAGTGGTAGAGGTGATGAGAAGCAGTTTAATGCAGGATAATTCTTGTAAATAGAACCTATAGGACTTGCTGATGCATTTGATGTGAAGCAGCAAGGAAAGAGAAATAAGGAATAGGAGTAACAAATTGTGAGGAACAGAGAGGTGGAAGGATAGGCAGTAGAATGTCTAAATGTAGAATTTTAGAATTATGGATCTGTTGCAGGAGAAGAAAAGGCTCAAAGTGTGGTCATTGATGAGAGTGACTGGACCAAAACGAAAATGAAATCATTAAAGTGTAGGAGGTCACATTGAATGGGCTGCCTATGTAATGAGGCATTAAATGAGGTTGATGGCAGTACTGGGTGTGAACAAGAAAACAATCAGCTAAGAGCCAAAATATTTAGTGAATTGAAGGGGAAGATGACTAGCAGGATGGTAGATGGCAGTGAAGACAGGAAGGTTAAGGGATGCTTTGGCAGATGGAAAAATTTTCAAATAAGCAAGACTTTGTATACAGAGACATAATGAGTTGTAGGTAAGAATAGGAGTGTGTTTTATTCAAATCCTTACTCAGAGTACATGGGTTTGAGAATGAGAAGTCTTCATGTGAGAAGAGACAGAGAAAGTAAGTCAGGCCAAAAGGTAAATCACATGGTCAGTGAAGTATTGGGGATGCAATGACATTTGTTTACGCTAAACCCTGGGTGCCACAATACTCAGTGGAGAATAATAAGGAGGTTCCGAGGGAGAATAAATAGAATGTGAGCTGGGTATAGAACTTCAGAGCATCTGGGGAATGTGATCACACAAATGGATAAATGATCCTAGGGATTTACATCTTGACCAAGGCAACAGGGATGTTAAGAATAGTACTTTTATTTGGTCACAAGTTTTTCAAGATAGTTCGACACTAAATATTTCTCGTAGGTGGATGACGTCAACTCTGAACTGAATTGCTAGCACTTTTGTAGGTGAAAGTTATCCAAGAGTTTAGTTGTTCTGGCAACTCTACAAAAAATGAGTCTGTCCATAGAGCGTTTGGAACTAAACTTCAGATCAGCGAGTGATTTGGCGAGAAGGGTGCCTTCAAGAGTTGAATTCTGGGGCAAAATGGACCATATGATCCAATTACAGCCAGCACAGGAGGGATGTTTGCTATATGAGTGGGGAAATAGGAAGTAAGGACAGAAAGTAAGGAAAGGCACTCTTGGAAGATAGGACATTTGTTATGATAAGGGGGTTGGGGGGATCTATGCGTGAAAGACCAAATTCACTCTAGGGAGTTGCAGAGATGTTAAAATACACACACAGACACATGCAGAAAATAAGGTCACAGACAAAAGGATGGCTGGGAAAAATCAGGTTCAGAATCAAATATACGAATCATAGAATTTGCTATCTCAGCAAGGTCCTCATCATTTAATATCACTAATTGTTCCGTTTATCAAAAGGTCATAAACACCATGTAAAAAATCCCAAAGGGTCAGTTCCTTGGGAACCTCTCCTAACTCTACCCACATTTCTTTTCTAGATACAGATGAAGGATGCTTGGTCTGACTCCTGCCCTGTGCTCCTTCCCTTACTCTGCTTTGCTCTGAAAGAATGAGTCAAAAGGGCAGGATTGGCCAAAAAAGGCACAGAGAGAAGACATTTGAAATTATTTTTACAGTATTATGCTAAAGTCACTGACACACACTCTCACACACACACAATGTAATCAATCTGGAGTGGGAAGGAGGCCTTAGTATTTTTTTAAGAGCCCTAGCTTTTATAACTCTGATGTGCAGTAAAGGTTTGAAACCACTTATGTAAACTAAGAAAGAAAACTTTCCAATTATTTTCTGCAAAATCATAATAGCACCATTTATTTAACCATTCTTCTTATATCATCAGGGTTTGATATCTTTATTCAAATATGGCATGCGTATTTCTAGTAGAGTTATTTTTTAGACTTTTTTTTTTGCTGTTATTATTGTGAGTAGGATTCTACTTAATTGCATCTTCTATTGGGAGGAGCCCTGGTGGCACAGTGATTAAGTACCCAGCTGCTAACCGAAAGTTCAGTAGTTTGAACCTAACAGCTGCTCCACGGGAGGAAGATGTGGCAGCCTGCTTCCGTGAAGATTTACAGCCTTGGAAACTCTATGGGGCGAAATTAAACATGCACACACAGCACACACACACATCCTTGAGCAAGTTACAAAAACTTCAAAGAATTTAAGTACTTTGTTTGTGAATACAAAACTGGTAGTTCTAGAGCCCAAATGAGAGCTGGAAGCCTGTTTGGCTTTGATCACACATATCTCACCTTATTTAATGCTGCTGATTACTTCATCAGTGATTTTTCACTTTACTATTTTATATTATCAGTATGTTGCTTTTACCATTCACTCATTTTCAATATTTGTTGAATGCTTTCTGGTGGTATGTTAATAAATGTTAATAATCTGCTCTCTGGAGGAAAAAGCCCTGATTTGTAGTGTTTGCCCATTTTCATGGTATAAATACCCCCACTGTGGCTAATTTCAAGCTACCAACGTTACATCAACCAGCTTTCACAATTCCTCAAAATTTAACAATCAGTTCTTGCAAACCAGTACGAGCCAGTACCCATACCACTGGCTACTTTCTGTATACCAGGCACTTTGTTAAGCATTAGAGAACAAAAATAAGAATAACATATGATTTCTGCCTTTGAATAATGCAGAGTCTAGTAAAAAAAAAATGAGAATCAGCAACACAAATGAGCAACTGTTAGAAAAATGAATTACTTTTAAAAGCTATGTTCTTCTCTATTTTCTCATCTTTTAGGTGACTGACTGTTCCCAATTGAAAGCTATTTTAATTCTTTTTAAAACCATAATATTGATAATTAACATTTACCCTAGAGATTAGCCAGAAGAAAATTGTCAATCAAATCTATTTCAAAGCTTTTTCTTCTATATCCAGTGAAAAAAATTTTCTTAATGGTAATTCGTCTTGTATAGTCTCACTAATGTGACTTTTACTTGCTCTACAATAAATTAGAAGAGTTAAATGGTAGTCACTATCAGCATTACATGTGATAATTATTATCATCACAACATCATCGTTCTCTGTATCGACATTTTTTTCCCACAACACATCATGAACGTTGTTTACTTCTAGGATGATGGATGTCTTACAATAACAATTCAGACAGGTATTATGATGATAGGTAAAAGGGTAAACACAGTTTTCCCTTAAAGTATAAACATAGCCTGTTCTTCATGTTCTATATGTTGGCATTTGTATTTTTTATACTTAGGTAAAGACACTTTTAAAGGTTTGCAGACGTTAAATGAGAACTCTAATTGGAAAAAGTCCTAATGCTGCTAATGAGGGTGATGATTTAAACATGTTTTCTCCCTGAAACATACTATGTTCTCCATAATTTTTTTTTTTTTAAAAGGCCATTTTAATGGGAGAAATAGAGTTTCACTTATCAAAAAAAGTTGGCAGTTTAGAGGCAGCCAACAAAAGAGAACCTAATTTACTACGTAAACTTTCACCAAAAACACAGTAAAATACTATTTAAAAAAAGAAAAAGAAATAAATTTCTACTTCTAAGTGCAATTTTGAGTCACGGGCAATGAAGTTTTCAGCTGGCAGTTAGATCACAAGAATTGTTCATGTATAAATTGCTGAACCGGTGCATGTTCTGCTGTGTATATTCTCTACAACAACACCAACAAATAAAATAAATTAAAAATAAATAAATAAATGCAGCTAAAATGGAAAATTGCTAAATAATTTTAAATATGTTATGTTAAGCTGTAGAACTCATTCGTTCTCTTGTGTAGGTAGTAACTAGAAAACAAGAAATCTTCTATAAAGCCTTTTATGCAAAAATTGCTATTCCTTATTAAAATAATGTCATCAACCCAACTCTGTCAACTTGATGATGTGTAGTGTTGAAGAGATAGTTTGTGCAGACAGTAAGTCCTTGACTGAAATAAAGCAGTGTTCCTCACCCACAATCCCAAATGCTCCCTTAATTAATTTTATTATGGAGAACATAGTAATAACCTGTCTTACACATACACGTATGACTATATTTTAAGTCACACAAATATCATTTGCATATAAATGTATTAAAAACCATTACCGTAATAAGGGTAGCTTTTGATATCATTGTCTCAGCTATGAGTACTAGAAGTCCTACTAATCACACTGGGGTCTGTAATATTTTTAACATTATAAATTAATCAGAGTGACAAAATGGAAGTCATTGAAGACAATTGGTTGGATAGCTATGGCAACAAGAAAGTGGACACACTGATTCAGCAAGCATGTCTTCAACTAATTACTATGTTCTATATAACACTAAGAGTATGTGCAGATACAAGGAATGTTAAGATATGGCCCCTGCCATGGATAGAGTCTTGAAGAAGACACATAAACAAGCATTTACGGAAAAGTACGATAACTAGTACATGCAAAGCATGATGAAAACATGAGGAGAGAGTAAGCAATGAAAGACATGACTCAAGGAACTTGAAATATGATTTCTTTTATCAGAGAAGAAAAGAAAGAGCTTTCAATAGAGAAAGAAAGGATCAGCAAAGATTCTAACTGCCATTAAAGACCCTGGTTCTCACTTGGTGGACACAGGTAGATTTGGAATTGAACACCTCTCGGATGGGTCATTTTCTTCCAATCCTCCTTATATGTAACTTCATTTTCTGAATAATCTACTCAATAGTATTAAAACACAGAAGTCCTCCTCATGAACTAACTTATTTACTTTCACACATATGAATTAAACTATGCTTCATAGCACAGTACATTAGTTCTGCCCACACCAAGAGATGGTGATGGGAATTGTGAATAGGCACCAGGCTTTACTTTAGTCCACTTTTCTTGTTTGCTGAGTTGGGGTTTAATTTTAAAGTATTTTATTAACTTTTTTGTTTTCTATGATATCCAACAACTTCAAAAGCAGTGAGGATATTTTAAGAACTATATGAAAATTACAATTACTACAGAAATTAAAGTTGACATAATTAAATTTAATAGTGATGAGAAGAAACAGATATTTTACATGTTTATCAGACAAATCATTTGAAAGTGGCAATTATTCAGAAAATCTGATGGTGACTCATATTATAGATTGAGCCTACCTCCTGGCTTGCCTGGGACCAAAACCAGTTGCCCTGCAGTCAATTTCCACTCATGGAGACCACATATTTTTCAGAGTAGAACTGTGCCCACAGGGTTTTTGATGACTAAGGTCTTCTGATGTGCCACTGGGTGGATTTGAACCTCCAACCTTTCTGTTAGAAGCTGAGAGCTTAATTATTTGCACCACCTAGGGGCCTGGGAAAGTCCTAGATTATATCGGTTGTCTCAATGTCCTTTCTGGTTTGGCATTTATCTGAGAATTTTATTTGTTAATAAAACTTTTTTTAATAGTTGCATTAAAACAACCTGGGATGGATTTGGGAGATCTCCATTTTGTACTTCCAGTTTCTGCCATGACTTCTTTTAGTAGTATGTGAGACACACGTACAGGAAAGAGAATTCTCACTTTAGTTGTGGTTAAATATGAAATGCAAACAGCAATAAGTCATTTCTTTCTCAACTCTTTTCAGATGTAACATAACTAACCACTTCCTGAATACCTGGCACTGTGTGCCATCTCCACCCCTTTTAGCGGGGCGGTACTGCACGGCTTGGGAGCCACTTCCTTGATCTGTGCTGCCATACCAGTGGGATCCTTGGAGGCCTTTCTATTTTTTTTAGTTTATATTTTTGTTACTATTTTGTTCTTTTTTTTCCTTTTTGTTTCATCATTTCTCAGTTTCTTATCTCTCCACTCCAACAGCAGTCTCCTTCAGCACTCTTTTTTTGCCTCCTGTTTCACTCCTCTCTCTCTCTTCTTTCCCATACCCAACTTAGCTCTACATATTACAACCTTCCCCCTTCCTCCTGCTTATCTGCACCATACACTGAACATCACAACCCCAAGCATCAAAGGCACTGTCTACAAGAACCTTCCCTGCACTGACTCCTGGCCTGCCCTGCCAGCCCCAGTAAGTACCACAAACAACCCACCCCAACCCCTTCCCTTCAGGTGAATCTGCCCTGAGGAACTGGCCTTACCCTTTGGACAAGATGGTGAAATATATCATTCCCACAGATGAGCAAACAAAAAAGAACGCACAGCCTGCCTCCTCAAACATAACCAAATAAAACAAAAAAGCAGGACAAAACAAACAAGTCTACAATCAATACACGAAGAAAATAACTACTGAGTGTCCCGAAGATAGCAGACAATACCAAAACATATTTAAAAAAACAGGACAGGATGGTTCCAGTAGGTGAGGGAAATAAAATACCAGATGACTTTCAAAAGCACTGGAACTATCTGATAAAAAACAAACAAACCAAACCCTTTGCTGTAGAGTTGATTCCAATTCACAGCGACCCTGTAGAACAGAGTAGAACTGGCCCATAGAGTTTCCAAGGAATGTCTGGTGGATTCAAAAACTTATCTGATAGGGAATTCAAATGTCTAATATTCAGAGTTATCCAAGAGTTGAATCTAAAAGCAGACAAATATGAGGAAAAAATAGACAAATTCCTGGAGAAGGTAGATAAACTCATGGAAAATATGACAAAACAATGGAAAAATTCAGGAAAATAATACATGAACAAAATGTTAAAATAAATTCACAACTAGATATCATACAAAAATAACAATTAGAAATCCAAAAGATAAACATCAAGATTTCAGAAATGGACAATGTCATAGAAGGGCTGAGGAACAGGTTTGAAATAATGGAAGACAGGATCAGCGAAATTGAAGACAAATACTTGGATACCACTTTGTTTGAGGAAAAATCAGAAAAAAGAAAGAAGAAAAATGAAGAAACCCTAAGAACGACGTAGGATACATTGAAAGCCAAAATTTGCAAGTGATTGGAGTTCCAGAATAGGCGGAGAAAATGGAATACACAGAGAGGATCATTGAAGAATTGCTGAGAGAAAACTTCCCTAATATCATGAAAGATGAAAAGCTGACCATGCAAAAAGCTCAACGAACCCCATATAGGATAGACCTAAAAAAAGTCCTGAATCAAAAAAACAAACAAACAAACAAACAAACAAAAAAACAGAAAATAACAAATGTTAGAGAGGCTTCAAGGAGATTGGAATTATTATGCACTGCTGGTGGGAATGCAAAATGGTACAACAATTTTGGAAAATGATATGGTGCTTCCTTAGAAAGCTAGAAATAGAAATATCATATGATCCAGCAATCACACTCCTAGGAATATATCCTACAGAAATAAGAGCCGTCACATGAGTAGACATATGCACACCCATGTTCATGGCAGCATTGTTCACAATAACAAAAAGATGAAAACAATCTAGATGCCCATCAACAGATGAATGGATAAACCAACTATGGTATATACACACAATGGAGTACTACACAACAATAAAGAACAATGATGAATCTGCAAAACATCTCCCAACATGGATGAATATGGAGGGCATTATGCTGGGTGAAATAAGTCAATCACAAAAGGGCATATATTGTATGAGACCATTCCTGATAAAATTATTATTATTTATCAAGAATGTGTATTGCATAAGACCACTACTATAAAAACTCATGAAAAAGTTTACACACAAAAATAAACAATCTTGGATGGTTACAAGCGAGGAGAAGGGTGGGGATGGAAAAACACTAAATAGACAATAGATAAGTGGTAACTTTGCTGAAGGGTAAGACCGTGTACAATACTGGGGAAGCCAGCACAACTTGTACAAGGTAGGGCCATGGAAGCTCCATAGAGACTTCCAAACTCCCGAGGGACTGAATTACTGGGTTGAGGGCTGTGGGGACCATGGTCTCAGGGAGAATCAAGCTCAATTGGCATAACATAGTTTATAAAGAAAATGTTCTACATTCTACTTTGGTAGAATGTCTGGAGTCTTAAAATCCTGTGAGCATCCATCTAAGATACTCCACTGGTCTCATCCCTTCAGGACCAAGGGAGAATGAAGAAAACTAAAGAGATAAGGGAAAGATTAGTCCAAAGGGCTAATGAACCACAACTACCAGGGCCTCCAACAGACTGAGTCCAGCACAACTAGGTGGTGCCCAGGTATCAGCACTGACTACTCTGACAGAGACCACAATAGAGGGTCCTGGACAGAGCTGAAGAAAAATGTAGAGCAAAATTCTAACTCACAAAAAAAGACCAGACTTACTGGCTTGACAGAGACTGGAGAAAACCTGAGAGTATGGTCCCTGGACATCCTTTTAGCTCAGTAATGAAGTCACTCATGAGGTTCACTCTTCAGTCAAAGATTAGACAGGCCCATAAAACAAAATGAGACTAAAAGGACACGCTAGCCCAGGGGCAAGGTCTAGAATGTAGGAGGGGACAAGAAAGCTGGTAATAGGCAACACAAGGTTGAGAAGGAAGACTTGACATGTCTTAGGGTTGTTAAACAATGTCATAAAACAATATGTGTACTAACTGATTAATGAGAAGTTACCTAGTTCTGCAAACCTTCATCTAAAGTACAATTAAAAAAATATTAGAGGATACAAGATAGTAAACACAATGTATATCATTAAGTAAGAGAAAGTGAGTGTGTCTGGTTATAAAACATCATAAGACCAGTTTGTAGTACTAGTAGGCTTTACTGCCTCTCAATCATTTTAAAAGACCTCTGTACTTACCTACGTGCCTTTCAAAGACCGTATGTGTCTCTGAGTGCAGGAGTTTCTATGTTATACTGTTCACTTTTCAGACCTTGTTTCATGTGAAATAGGAAGGATCTTTGATGCTGTTTTGTTCCTCTCCTAGCCCAGCCTCACCTGAACTCAAGGTGAATAGTTTCCACATGGGAAAAAGAAATCTTATGATCAGTACATTATCAATTGGATGACTAAATTTCCACTGGACCATCTCTTAGGCAGCTTACTTTTTTTTTTCTTTCCCTTTCTCAAACCTCAAGAGGTCACTGACTTAAGAGCGCAAAAGATAATCTGTGTGTACTTACTGAATATCTGTGTTTTTTAACTCACAGCATTATTTGGTAAGAATTTTTGACAAGTTCCAGCATGTAGAACATCCTCTGGCAAAGCCATTGGAATGATGTACTTTTATACTTTACCCCACTTCTACAAGGTGCACCTGATTAAATTTTGATTGCATTCTTATTAGGACTCACACAATTTAGTTCTTTGTAAAAAATGTACGTTTCTGTTTGCATTCTTACTTTCTGAAGTCTTATCTCCTCTCTAGCAGCATTTCCTCAATATCCCCTGAGCTCTATTTGAGCAATGATAGTATACAGAGTGGGATTTGCCAACCATGAATATTCTGTAAAAGATCACAAGGATTCTGTAGTTCACTGACTCCATTGTCTTTCAAGACAAATTTCAACACAAACACTTCGGTTCTTCCTTTGCAGAGCTAAGTGATAATATTAATCCCTACATAATTTATGTTCAGTGGAGAATGATTATTCATATAGAATTAAAGAATACCTGATTCATTTATGTTTCCTCCATCCCTAGGTTCTTAAGTCATCTTGGAAGAAGAAATCTATCCTTTAGATTTTTATCAACCAGAAAGATGTCAACAAGATAAGGAGAAAACTAATTCATGAGTAACTTTTTAATTCTTAAATAAGGCAATGGCCATATTTTGAACCATGATACCCCTGAATATAAGGACCAGATTTTATTTATCTTGTATCTCAGTATATAACACAAAAAACTCCCTGGGTGGCAGAAATGATTTAGTACTCGACTACTAACCAAAAGGTTGGCAGTTGGAACCCACCCAGAGGTGCACTGGAAGACAGGCCGGTGATCTGCTTCTGAAAGGCCACAGCCTTGAAAACCCTGTGGAGCAGGTCTATTCTGCACACACGTTGTTATCATGAGTTGGAATTGACTCAGTTGCAACCAACAACATACAACAATGCCTTGTGCATAATGTTTGTTTGATCAATAAATTTTTTGTTGAAATAATGAACCAAACTAGGGCCAGTGGACCAAATTCAGCCTATTCTTATTTTGTACTTTCCATGAACTCAGCCCTGCTGATGCATTCACATGTTGTCTGTGACTACTTTCACCCTACAATGGCAGGGTATGTGGCCTCTTGGCCCACAAAGTCTAAACTAATTATTATCTGGCCCTTTATCAAAAAAGCTTGCTGACCCCTTGTGATGGTTAAGATTGTGTATCAACTTGGCTGGGCCATGATTCTCAGTGTTTTAATGTAATCACTCCCATGATTGAATATACTGTGTGTAGCCAATCAGATGAAAGGGAGTCTCCTTGGAGGTGTGGCCCTCATCTGTATACAAGCAGATGTTCTGGCTTTTTGCTCTCTCTGGGTCCCGTGGCTGCTTCCTGTCGTCTCATCTCCGTTCTTGGGACTTGAGCTGTCAGCTTATCTGCCGAACCTGGGATTTGTCGATCTGCACAGTCTGTGAGTGGGAGCCCTGCTCTCTGACCTGCCGATCTTATGTAGCTGTGAGACTTGGGAGAGGCCTCTACCCTGATCCACAGACTTGGGACTTTCTAGCCTCTACAATCACATGAGCTGTTTCCTTGATATAATCTCTCTCTCTATATATATATATTTATATACTTTACTGGTTTTGCTTCTCTAGATAACCCAGCCTAAGACACCCCTGAATAGGAGAATTCTTGAAAACAGGAAAAACAAAACACTAACAATCCTTCCCATGAGCATAATTTTATTTAGTTACAATTAAAGCATATGCAAAATTTAGTGTTTTGCCTTTTATTTACTTATGCTATGTCTTTTTCCATGTAAGACAAAATCTTCATTTTTACTTTAACAGCTGCAAAAGAATTCTGTTAAGTAGATATGTTGTGTGATTGCCCCTTTCTAGGTCCCAGTTTCCACATTTGAGAAATGATAAGACTCATCTAGAAGACTGTAAAGTGCTTCCAACTCTGGCCCTTATCGGTTCTATGTCACACTCACAGACTTTCAAATACACGGGATTGAAGGAGTTTCAGATATGCTCTCTTATTTAATTCTCACATGTGTGAGGGCAGCTGAAAGATCAGTTTCTAAATTCCCCTCTTACAGACAAGGAATGGAAGAGCCCAGGTTTTATTAAACACCCATCAGATGGTTCCTACTTGTGGGCCTGGGTCTTCTTGGTCAACTCAAAGGAAATAAGAAGATTCTCAGCTCTGCCAAAAGGAGATAATTTAACATTCTCATCTCTTAGCTTTTGTTGCTGTTATTTGTTTTTTCCTAGAAATCATATTATGTCAACTTTAGATATAAAAGATAATGGGAAACCACAATGTGTTTGGATTTTCTCACACTGGAAATTTTTAGTCTCTTTACTGAAGTATTTAGATAAATAGAACCCTAACTTTATATATATCCATATATTCATCCATCCACTCATAAAAAATGCTAATACTATGTGCCTAGCATTGAGCTATATATGCTTTAGGAATAGAAACATGAGTAAGATTCATGATGCGCTCAGTGATGAGCAAAACTTGAAGTTCTGAAGATAAAGAATAAGTCCCACTAACTAGTATTACGCTTAGATAAAACATAGAAAACAATGATGACAGTGTGATGATTCCATCCATCATCTTTAGGTTTTGACCTGATTGGCTGTATATTACCAGTTGCAGTTGACTCGATTCTGATTCATGGTGACCCCATTTGTGTCACAGTGTAACTGTGCTCCATAGGTTTTTCAACCATTGATTTTTTTGGAAGTAGATCACCAGGCTTTTCTTCTGAGGTGGCTCTGAGTAGACCTGAACCTCCATCCTTTCAGTTACCAGCAGCCAAGTGTGTTAACCTTTTGTAACACCCAGCTGTACGAAGATCCCTAGTTATGTTCAAGCTTAGTGGTATATAGAGTCCCTGATGGCCAGAACTATGAATCTATGCTTTTCTACTTAAGCTACAAAAATGAAGATAACTATCCTAGACCCTTGTCTTAGGCTGGGTTCTCTAGAGAAGCAAAGCCAGTGAAGCGTACATATGTGTGTGTGTGTGTGTATGTATATATATATATATATATATATATATAGAGAGAGAGAGAGAGAGAGAGAGAGATTGAGTTTTACCTCAAGGAAATAGCTCATGTAGTTGAGTTTAGGCTGGCAACTCTCAAGCCCGTGAGTGAGACATTAGGCTAGAGGCTTCTCCTGACTCACTTAGCTGCAGGGGCTGATGACCCCAAGAAGATCAGGTCAGATGGCAGACTGCTGGCTCCTGGGCTGAGAAGGCTGACATGAATCCAAGACATGCAGGCAATATGACAGGCCTCTGAACCAGATGTCACAGGATCACGAGCTGAATGCAAGATCCAGAGCGAGCAAAAGCCAACGAGCTTTGCAAGAAGGTCTGTATGTGTTGGATGCAGGCCACACTCCCAATGAAACTTCCCTTACATCTGATTGGCTGATCACATCAGATCACATCATGGAGGTCATTACATTTTATCACAAAACGGAGGATAACTGTATCATTACTTAACTGCCAAACCACATCGTTACATAACTGCCAAACCACTGAGAATCATGGTCCAGCCAAGGTGATACACAATCTTAACCATCACAACCATGTGCCAAAAAAAAATTAAATATGCTATTGTACTAATACCATCTGTTGCAAAAAAAAAAAAAAAAAATCAAGACTCTATTAAAATAAAAGTTTAAGAGATTTATTGTAAGCAAAGATCATTTAAAAGGGTGAGACCTGGATCTCACAAAGAGAAACCAGCAAATCCAAGGAGTGGTGGGATGAGGTGAAAACAGGAACTTCTCATACAAAATTCTGATTGGTGGAGCCTGGATAATGGAAATAGAAGGAGGGATATCACAAACTGGGGGCTTCATTCTAACTGATACAGAAAATATATATGGATGACAGGGACTGGCCACAGGTTATAATTACAGAAGTACATGCTTGCAGGGGGCATTTCACAAGGGTGGTCACAAGATGATTACAAGACAGATATTCTGGGAATGGATTATTAAAATACCTTGCTTAGGGCAAAACATTTCTTATACAGTGAATTTCTTATAACTACTTCTTCAAGATCCCATTTGGGGAAAATTCTTTCCACACCCATGGCTCCATTGCAGAGAGAAACATTTCCTTAGTTACTCTTAGTTACAGGTTTAATTCTAAGTCAAAGGTGAACAATTGCTAAACAAGCTGGTTGTAGCCAAGATGGAGTTAGAGCCAAACCCTCCATCAGCAATTTTACTTTGGTCAAGATCCTCTAGTTTAGTACTCTTTAACACATCCTATGAGTGATGATGGTTTGGGTCACATCACTGCTTCATTGATCTGCCTGATTATTCTCCACTGGAACAAGCATATTCTTCTGGGATCACTTAGGATCACAAAGCTTGTGTCTCTAGGAAATGCAGCTCATAATAAGAATGTCAGGGTCTGTTCCTACTAGACAACTTTCAAATCAGTGTCTCCAGTCAGGCAATATCAAAGATTTTCTGCAAGATCTCTTTTACTTAAATTTACATAAGTTTAGTGCTTTCATTCCAAAAGACAGCTGTACTTCCACCATTAAAGAACGTGAAGAAGGAGGTGGGGCCAAGATGGCAGAGTAGTCATGCTTCTGGTGGACCCTCTTACAACAAAGACCCAAAAAAAACAAGTGATTTGATTATATATGGCAATCTGGGGGCCCTGAACATCAAAGGCAGAGTTGAGGAACTGGATTGAGTGGCAAGGGGAGGGAGAGATGCTTTGGAAGCAGTGAGGAATTGCCAGACCTGGCCAGGTGAGAGCCTGAGCCCTTCAGGCATCATCCGCTCGGGGGTGAGCAGTGAGACAGGCAAGCAGCTGTGCTTGGGAGGCATGTTTTCCGCACCAGGAGAGAGCCAGCACCAGAGAGTCTACACGGCCAACCAGCACCAGTGAGAGGCATCCCTCATCAGCAAAAGATAAGTACTTGCTTATGGCTTACTGTGCAGATCAAAAACACATCCTTTAGGGAAGAAACTCTCTCCCATTCACCTCCCCACTCCCTGCTCTGCACTGGGTCCTGGACTGGCTTCAGCAATTCCTGAGGCTCCTGGGCCAGAAGTAGGATCCGTCACACGCTTGGAGCCATTCTTCCTGCCTTGGAGAGTGAAAAAATTAACAAATAGGGGAAAAAATAAACTGCTGGCTGCCCTAACACAGGAACCCAGGGTAGGCACAGCTCCCTTGCCTAGGCACAGGAATAAGGGATCCATAAAATTTGGGTGCCTTTCCTCCTGCATAGACTTGTGTGGGCCCATCTCAACAAGGTAGGCCCTCATTACCACAGTGCAACAGGGTATATACCGGAACTCTAACTTCAACAGTTTCAGCTGTGAAGTGGCAGGTTCTTGACATCTGGCACTGCTCTGCCCATTAAGCAGGATCTTCACCTACACATATCAGGGGCCTGAGGACTGGCGGCCTCACCCACGCCACCTAGCCACCTGCAATAGGGGCCCATGAATAAGAGGTCCCCCCCAGTTCTTACAGCCAACAGCATTAGGTGCTCATAGTTGGGCTACAAAACCCACCCACCTATGTGCTCTAAGGAACAGGGACAAGCCTTTCTCCTGGACATTCAAAAGCAGATGTCTTGCTTTGCTCAGAGTGTGTCCCCTTGCTGCAGCCAGATGCCTGTGTCTACATCAATCACCCATGCCTGTCTAGGACTGTAAGAGCCTGCACCTCACACTTGGTGGCTCTCTACCTGGGCACTTGAGCTGAATCCATACAGGAGGAGGGGCCAGACTCCTGAGCTCACATACTTAGTAACAGATCTAACCATCTGGTGACAGAACATTAGAGCTTCCAAGGTGCCAATAATTAAACTAGCTGATACAAGCAGCCAATTTGGGCATATCAAAACAAAACAAGAAGCTAGGACACAGTAAGCAAACACAAAATAAATAAATATAGTAACTTATTGATGGCTTGGAGATGACAGTCAATATCAAATCACATAAAGAGGCAATCCATGATGGCTTCAGCAAGCTCCCAGAATAAAGAATATAGAAACTTTCCAGTTGAGGAAAATTTCTTGGAATTACCGGAGGCAGAATATAAAAGATTAATATACAGAACTCTTCTAGAGATTAGGAGGG
The DNA here is from genome assembly GCA_030035585.1 of Dugong dugon. Classification (NCBI taxonomy): domain Eukaryota; kingdom Metazoa; phylum Chordata; class Mammalia; order Sirenia; family Dugongidae; genus Dugong; species Dugong dugon. The sequence goes on from CM057461.1 coordinate 88,311,862, forward strand.
AAATTAAGCAAAACACAAAACACACAATAAAAGAAATTAAAGATAAGAGAAGAGCATAATGACAAATTTAACAGACTCCAAGAATCCATAGAGAGACAGCAATCAGAAATCCAGAAGATTAACAACAAAATTTCAGAATTAGACAACTCAATAGAAAGTCACAGGAGCAGAACTGAGGCAATGGAAGTCAGAATTAGTGAGAATGAAGATAAAGCACTTGACACCAACTTATTTGAGGAAAAATCAGATAAAAGGATTACAAATAATGAAGGAACCCTAAGAATTATGTGGGACTCTATCAAGAGGAATAACCTACGAGTGATTGGAGTACCAGAACAGAGGGGAATAACAGAAAATACAAAGAGAATTGTTAAATATTTGTTGGCAGAAAACTTCCCTGATATTGTGAAAGATGACAAGATGTCTATCCAAGATGCTCATCGAACTCATATAAGGTAGATCCCAAAAGAAAGTCACCAAGACATATTATAATCAAACTTGCCAAAACCAAAGATAAAGAGAGAATTTTAAGAGTGACTGGGATAAATGAAAAGTCATCTACAAAGGAGAGTCAGTAAGAATAAGTTCGGACTACTCAGCAGAAACCACACAGGCAACGGGGCAATGGGATGACATATATAAAGCCTTGAAGGAAAAAAAACTTCCAGTTAAGAATTACATATCCAGCAAAACTGTCTCTCAAATGTGATGGTGAAATTAGGACCTCTCCAGATAAACAGAAGTTTAGGACATTTGCAAAATCCAAACCAAATTACAAGAAATACTAAAGGCAGGCCTCTGGTTAGAAAATCAGTAACATCAGATAACAAGCCAAGACTAGAACACAGGACAGAGCAACCAGATATCAACCCAGATAGGGAAGTCACAAAAGTAAATCAAAGCTAAAACACTGAAAATAGGAAAACAGATGTCAACATGTAAAAGATGACAACATTAAAACAAAAAAGAGGGACTTAAAAAATGTAGACATAGATTTTTCATATGGAGAGGACGTCAAGGCGATATAAAGAAATACAAGACTGGTATAAATTTAGCAAAATAGGGGTAAATATTAAGGTAACCAAAAAGGAAACCAACAATCCTACAAGTCAAAATAAAAAACTAGAAAAATATAAAGACTCAGCAAACACAAAATCAAGAACAATGAAAAAGAGGAAAAGAAAACATATAAAGAAAAATGACTCAGCACAGACAATTAAGTGGAACAAAGAAACTGTGAACTACACACAAAAACAGACATCAAAATGACAGCACTAAACTCATACCTATCAATAATTATGCTGAACGTAAATGGACTAAATGCACCAATAAAGAGACAGAGAGTGGCAGACTGAATAAAAAAACACGATCCACCTATATGCTCCCTACAAGAGACACACCTTAGACTTAAAGACACAAACAAACTAAAACTCAAAGGATGGAAAAAAATATATCAAGCAAACAACACTCAAAAAAGAGCAGGAGTGGCAATATTAATCTCTGACAAAATAGACTTTAAAGTAAAATCCACCACAAAGGATAAGGAAGGACACTATATAATGATTAAAGGGTCAATACACGAGAAGGACATAACTATAATGAATATTTACACACTCAACGACAAGGCTCCAAAATACATAAAACAAACTCTAACAGCACTGAGACAGCTCCACAATAGTAGTAGGAGACTTCAACACATCACTTTCAGTGAAGGACAGAACATCCAGAAAGAAGCTCAACAAAGACACTGAAGAGCTAAATGGTACAATCAACCAACTTGATCTCATAGACTGGTACCAAGCACTCCTCCAAACACAGTCAAGTATAATTTCTTTTCTAATGCACATGGAACATTCTCCAGAATAGACCACATAATCGGCCATAAAGCAAGCCTCAACAAAATCCAAAGCATCAAAATATTACAAAGCATCTTTTCTGACCATAAAGCCATTAAAGTAGAAATCAACAACAGCAAAAGCAAGGAAAAAAAATCAAACACATGGAAACTGAATAACACCTTGCTCAAAAACTCCTGGGTTATAGAAGAAATTAAGGATGGAATAAAGAAATTCATAGAATCAAACCAGAATGAAAACACATCTTACCAGAACCTTTGGGACACAGCAAAAGCAGTGCTCAGAGGTCAGTTTATGGCAATAAATGCACACATCCAAAAAGAAGAAAGGGCCATAATCAAACCATTAACCCTACAACTGGAACAAGTAGAAAGAGAACAGCAAAAGAAGCCCTCAGGCACCAGAAGAAAGGAAATAATAAGAATTAGAGCAGAATTAAATGAAATAGAGAATAGAAAAACAATTGAATGAGTTAACAAGACTGAAAGCTGATTCTTTGAAAAGATCAACAAAATTGATAAACCACTGGCCAAACTCACAAAAGAAAAACAGGAGAGGAAGCCAATAACCCATATAAGACATGAGATGGGTGATATCACAACAGACCCAACTGAAATTAAAAGAATCATTACACAATACTATGAAAAATTGTACTCTACCAAATTTGAAAACCTAGAGGAAATGGACAAATTTCTAGAAACTCACTGCCTACCTAAACTAACACAAACAGAGGTATAACAACTAAATAAATCCATAACAAAAGAAGGGATTGAAAAGGTAATTAAAAAACTCCCAACCAAAAAAAGTCCTTACTCTACAAAGAATGGCTTCACTGGAGAATTCTACCACATTTTCAGAGAAGAGTCAACACCACTACTACTAAAGGTATTTCAGAACATAGAAAAGGATGGAATACTCCCAAACTCATTCTATGAAGCCAGCATAACCTTGATACCAAAACCAGGTAAAGACACCACAAAAAAAGAAAATTACAGACCAATATCCCTGATGAACATTGATGCAAAAATCCTCAACAAAATTCCAGCCAATAGAATTCAGCAACATTAAAAAAAAAATTCACCATGATCAAGTGGGATTTACACCAGGTATGCAGGGATGGTTCAACATTAGAAAAACAATCAGTGTAATCCGTCACATAAATAAAACAAAAGCCAAGAAGCACATGATCTTATCAATCGATGCAGAAAAGGCATTTGACAAAGTCCAGCACCCATTCACGATAAAAACTCTCAACAAAATAGGAATAGAAAGGAATTTCCTCAATATAATTAAGGGTATTTATACAAAGCCAACAGCCAACATTATCCTAAATGGAGAGACTTTGAAAGCATTCCCCTTGAGAACGGGAACCAGACAACCTCTATCACCACTGTTATTCAACATTGTACTGGAGGTCCTAGCCAGAGTAATTATGCTAGAAAAAGAAATAAAGGGCAGCCAAATTGGTAGGGAAGAATTCAAAGTATCTCTGTTTGCAGATGACATGATCTTATACACAGAAAACCCCAAAGAATCCACAAGAAAATTACTGGAACTAATAGAAGATTTCAGCAAAGTATCAGGATGCAAGATAAACATACAAAAATCAGTCAGATCCCTTTACACCAACAAAGAGAACTTCGAAGAGGAAATGACCAAATCAGTACCATTTTCAATAGCCCCCAAGAAGATAAAATACTTAGGAATAAATCTAACCAGAGACATAAAAGACCTGTACAATGAAAACTACAGGACACTACTGCAAGAAACCAAAAGAGACCTGCGTAAGTGGAAAAACATACCTTGCTCATGGATAGGTAGACTCAACATTGTGAAAATATCAATTCTACCCAAAGTGATTTACAGATACAATGCAATCCTGATCCAAAGTCCACTGGCATTTTTTCATGAGATGGAGAAACAAATCACCAACTTCATATGGAAAGGGAAGAGGCCCCGAATAAGTAAAGCATTACTCATGAAGAAGAACAAAGTGGGAAGCCTCACACTACCTGATTTTAGAACCTATTATCCCACCACAGTAGTCAAAACAGCCTGGTACTGGTACAACAACAGATAAAACAAAGTGTCCCTGATGGAGCAGGAGAAAGGTGGGTGCAGAACTCAAAGTCTAGTAAGAAGACCAGACTTCATAGTCTGAGACTGGAGGAACCCCAGAAAGCATGGCCCCTGGATTCTCTATCAGCCCAGAACTAAAGCAATTTCCGAGGCCAGCTCTTCAGACAGGGATTGGACTGGACCATGGGACATAAAGTGGTACTTGTGAGGAGTGTGCCTCTTACCTCAGGTAGACACAAGAGACTAAATGGGCAGCTTCTGTCTGGAGGTGAGATGGGAAGGCAGAGAGGGTTAGGAGCTGGTTGAATGGACATGGGGAATCAAGGATAGAAAGGAAGAGTGTGGCGTCCCAGTATGGGCAGAACAAGTAGAGTCACATAACAATGTATGTGTAAATTTTTTGTATGGGAAAAAATAATAATAATAATAAAAAGAATGTGCTCAACTCTACCTTTCCTAAGAAGTAGGGAAGCTGCTGAAAAATGCAGCAATTTCATAACTAGAGAAGCGTCTTATGTTATCTCTTGTATAGCAATCACTGACAGCACCACAAGGGAAGAAAAGATAAGGAAATAATAGAATGCATACAAAGAACAAGCTATTTTCCCTTTTGGCTGAGATAATTTGCAGGAGAGAATGAATGGCAAGTGTAAAGGGAGGCTGCACTAAATCAGGCTAATTATAAGGGGCTTCCTTAATGGTTGAAGTCCCTGGGTGGTGCTAATGATTAACAGCTTGGATGACTGCTAATGGAAAGTTTGGAAGTATGAGTCCACCCAAGTTTGCTTTGGAAGAAAGGCCACTGAAATTGCTATGGAGCACAGTTCTACTCTGACACGCATGGAGTCACCCATGAGTCAGGATGGACTCAGTAGCAGCCGGTGTTGGTTCATTAATGGCATATAATTGTCCTATCTCAAACTGTAGGACAACTGCACTCCACTTTGGGGCTAGTTTCTCTGGTTGTTGGAGCCCAATCACAGCGCCAGGTCAAGGAAGGCAAAGTGCTGGGGCAACACTCAGATAGAGTATGAACTTTTTCCCTGACCACTATATTATCATATAACATCCTTAGGAATTTGAAGGAGACTTACGCTATTCTTGGGACTTTACAGTTCCCCGGAGCCTCCATACTATCCTTCCTCCATACAAAGCCAACATTCCGCTCCATCCACCTGATTGTGGCTGTGGCTGCAAATGTTGCAACGAGATGACCATTTCCAACTTTACTATATTTTTGGGTCTCTCAAAGTTGTTATGGTTCTTCTACTAGCTTTCCATTTATGCACATGCTTGTTGGTACTCTCTTTTTGAGTGAGGGAAAAAGAAAAGGGATTTAGAATTTAACATCCATGTGCTGCCCGATGTCCATAGTCCAGTCCTAAAAGAGCTATTTGTAAGTGCAAATATAGGCAATCAGATTTCAATCTTTCATAAGCTGAATTGACCAACAATAATCAGAATCTCAAAACTTGGTCCTTAAAGTTTAAAATATGCAAACTGCAAGATTCAACTTTACAATTTTATACACTTGCTCCCTATGATACTTGTAAATGATGCCCCCTTATTCTCTTTCCCCAAAATTGCCTCTCTAGTTATCGATCTTTAAACTCTCACTAATAATAACAGCTATGATTTATCAAGTGCTTACTATGTGAAGGATACTCTTTTAAGTGCTTTACATGGATTAACTCGGTCCTCAGAGGAAAGTCTTCCTATCGTCCGCATTCTACCTTTTCTGGCACACAATATGTAGAGAGATTAAGTAAATTGCTCAAGTCACACGGCTAGAAAGTGGTAGAGCTGGGAGTTAAACCCAGGCAGTATGGCTCTAGAGAGCCCGAGCTCTTAACAATTAAGCTTCTTTGTTAGCTCAGGGGCTTATCATGCAGCAGGCAGCTTCATTACCATGTGATTATTTCACTGAGGAGGAGATGTGTTCATGGTGTTGCTGGAACACTCCTAGCAAAAACCTTATCACTGTTCACATTCATGGCAAGTGCCCCATAAAGACTTGTGAGTGTTCAAATGTCAAGGAGTCTATAGTGGGTATAAATGCCCTTGTATCTCTCTCTAGTTGTATCAGTCAAAGAAAGTTGAAGTTAGTGGAGATAAGCATTTAACAATCTGAGGGATGAATGAAGTGGCTCACATATAATATACTTTAATATATAGTCATTAGGGATTTCACCCTAGAAAGGGGTGCAGAACCCCAAACTTCAAAGGGCCGTGGAGGGGCTTGTAGTATAAAAACGTAATTGTATAAGAGCACTCTCTTTAGGATTAGAATCTTGGGAAGCCCATATGCAGCCCCCAAGTGGATAATAATTTAATTCAGAGACAGGGGAGAAAACAGACATGTTATTCATTCAACACTCATTGAGCTCTTAGCTAGACACCATTCTAGGTACCGAGAGTAATATACCTATATGCAGGAGCCCTGGTGGCACAGTGGTTAAGAGCTACGGCAAGCTGCGGCTGCAAACCAAAAGGTTGACAATTCAAATCCACCAGCGGCTCCTTGGAAACCCTATGGGGCAGTTCTACTCTGTCCTATAGGGTTACTATGTGTTAGAACTTACTCGATGGCAACTAACAACAACATGCATATTTTATTTAATCATCATAACACTATGCAAGGTGGGTGTTATTATCTCCATCTTATAAATGAGGAAGCAGTCTTGGGGACATTAAGTAATATGCCCAAGTTCACATATCTACTAATAATAGAATTAGCATGCAAATTCCAGTCAAGATTAGACAGAAGCCCCGTCAGTCCTTGGGTATCTTAGGCTGAGTTCCTCCTCAAAGCAGAGCCCAAGACAAGGGCTTGTGAGTAGGTAGTTTCCTTTGGGAAATGATCCCAGGGTGAAGGTGTGGGGGAGTAGGAAGAGTAAAAGAGGGAAGAAAAGAAGGTCAGATCATGAGTATATGATCAGACTTAACACTGCTGTAAGCAACTGGGGCTTGATCCCATTGGGGCACTCTGAGATATTCCCCGTTTGTTAAGGGTCGCGTAAAATGAAAATGAAACCCATTGCCATTGAGTTGATTCCAACTCATGGTGACCTCATGTGTTACAGAGTAGAACTGCTCCATAGGGTTTTCTTGGCTGTAATCTTATGCAAGTAGATTGCCAGGCCTTTCTTCTGTGGTGACGCTCGGTGGGTTTGAACCAAAAAACTTTAGGTTAGTAGTCGAGTGCAAACTGTTTGTGCCAGCTCCTTCACACTTCCGGGTTTGTGCATATGTCAAAATTGCTGAGCAGTACTGAAGGCATCCCACGCTACAGATATTGCCTAGGGCTAAAAGCAAAAGAAGGCAGTGCAGCTAAGTTAAGGTGTCATCTGAACACACCTGGGCAGGTGACTGCCGCAGAAGGGTTGGAATAAAAAAATGGACTGAAAAGATGTGAGTCAAAGTACAAAAGATGCTTGATATAAAACAAGACAAACCCATTGGCGTGTAGTCGATTTTGACATATAGCAACCCTACAGGACAGAGTAGAACTGTCCCATAGTGTTTCCAAGGATTTCAATTGACAACCTTTCGGTTAGTGGCCGAGCTCTTAACCATTGTGCCACCAGGGCTCCATGCTTGATATAATGGTGATAAAAGGAGGATACAAAACCCATTGGGATGGCTGTATATACATAATCAACTCAGAAGCCATAGACCATCCCTCAAGGCAATGTATTGCCCTTTTAAGAGCAATTATAAATGTGTGTCTGCATGTGCACCTAAGTCTGTATGTACCCCAGGGAATCAAGGAAACAGAAAAATTGGGGAACCTTTATACTCAATACATTTCATTGGTGAGGTTCAGTTTGTGGCAATCCTTTGTTTTCGAACAAGCATCACTTAACAACATTTGGGGCAGCAGAATAAAATCTACATGTGAAGGAGACAGGGAGTCCTGAGCTATTCAGCTAATGAATGTAAGTGAGATGAGATGTGAGAAGATGACTAAGATGGAAAAACGCTGTGTATGGACTTGTCTTACCCCTTCCAGGGACACTGCCTTCCTTGTGCCTTCTCATATAAATGATGTGTTACTTCTCCCACCCAACACTATTTTATTATGGAATTCAGATACATCTCTACCGATACTCTCATGGCCACTAACACATATGTCCCAATCTGTGGCACAATAGTCATGTACATTATGTATATGTATTATGACATATCAAAAAATAAAAAATTTGCTACAAGAAACTTACACTTCATTTGCTTTGATTCTGCCCTCAATATACCACCCAGTACAACATCTGAACTGAATAGAGAGCAAAAAGACCAAGCTCTAAGTTCGTCCCAGACCCCACAAATAGTTAATCACGTTTTGATGGAAATCTCTTTGAGAATTTTCACAATGCCAAGTCAAGCATGACTGGGCATCAAAGATTATCAACCTTTGGGCGAAATCCCTATTAAAATGGAAGAGTGAAAGCCATTTATATAACTTAAGTATTCCAGAATATCCATCTGGCTGTAGAAGTCTCTCTCTCTCTCTCTTTTTTTTTTCTTTGAAAGGAAAGATGGATGGGTATATACCACTTTGGGCAGAATTCTCGAGAAACTATAATTTACAACTACTGCATTTATCTGAAACTCTGTATTTTATTTTAAAGGTTATGGCTGTATCATTCTGACTTTAGCAAGCAGAAATATTTTTCAGAAGTGTAGCCTAATTTTATGGTTCATCTTTAAATATTCATTTCACATTTGATGGGCCAGAAATTTGAGATTCAAATTACTTTCTTTCTCTTTATTCTTATCAAAACAGTCCAGGAGTAAGAGTTGCTGTTCATTTATAACAAATTACAAATGAAATAAACTTCATAATTCAACAGGAACTAATTAAAATTATTTGAAAGCATGTACTTACAGGCAAGTAAACTCCAGTTGCATAACTCAGATTCTTCATAAATTATTTTAGGGAAGCTAGTCATCTACTGAGTCATTGAATCATAACGCTGAGAGGAACATTACAATTCACCTCCTCCTAGACCCACATGTTACCAAAAAGACATAGAGAGTTTTCTCAGCAAGTATAAGATCATCTATCTAATAAGTTGCAAAGTTAGGAATCAAACTAAGCTCAGCTGTTTCCAAATCCTTTCACTTTCTAAGAAACATTTGTCCAAGACCTACTCAAGGTTCTCTGTCTAAATCTCAAAGAACAGGGTTATAGGGCTCACTGGGCCTCCTGTATGGTTACTGATTTTCATTGAGACACAGTGTTCCCATGGATCTGCCTTTCCAAAAATCTATGTAAAGGTCCATGAGAGAGCCTACTTTTTCTAGGAAAAGGCATCACAATTTTCCCCAGTTGACCCATGCAGGCCATTAATACTAAGTATATTTGATATTAAGTCTCTTGACATAAACATGCATTTATTGGGTATAGTGGTTAGAAAGGAAACATGATATAACCCACCCATTTTCTTCCCCGTTCCTTGGCTCCTAAATTGCTTATTTTTAATGAAAGGACACAGCTGCAGGAAATAATGGACGTATCTTGGATAATGTTTTCTGATTTAATCATATGTGCTTGGCCAATGTAATGTCTCCAGAGCAATTTAGGAAAAAGAAGTAGAAGAGAAAGAAGAGGAGAAGGAGAAGTTGGACCCAGCACCAAACCCCATTACGTGGCTTGGTAGGGGAACTTCTTAAGTTAGATGGGAAGTGCTATCCCCAATGAGTCAGGCCATGTTCAGCAAGTACAAGGATTAGACAATACTCCCAGAGGAGTTGGTCCTTCCTTCATCCCTTATTACCATTCACTGAGCTAAACACTTTTGAATTTTGTTTATCTGGGAGATTTTAATTATCCACAGCCCCTTCTCATATCTATTTATCTGAAAATGACTCTCAGACCCTCCTCTTACATACATTCTCTGGGCAGAGACATCCCAAGATACAAAGCTTGACTGGCATCCATCAGTGTATACTCACATTCTAGAAGATATACTAATTCTGTCCAATAGCAGGTAACAACACAGGTATACATGGCACAAATTACAAGATACATCGGGAGACTAATGTCCAATTTATCCCCTTATACTTAGTATAAAAGTCTGTGTTATCTTTTTTTTACTTTGGGAGTGTTTTGCATATGTGGGTCCAATAGTCTAGGCACAGTAGTATAAAATAAAAGACTGAATTCTATACATCAGAGGCACCTTAGAAGACAGGCCTGGCAATCTTCTTCTGAAATTTCACAGCCTTGAAAACCCTATGGAGCAGTTCACTCTGCACACGTGGGGTCCTCATGATTTGGAATCCACTCAACAGCAACGAACAACAGTGATTTTACTTCTGACCCAACTCCAGTTGATTATGCTTTGAGCACAGCAATCTGTGTAGCTTTAATTATATCACCTTATTCCCCCTCATATCTCCATTGCTTATAGAATGAAGCTCAAATTTATATAATGAAAGATTAACACCTGGCACAAACCTATTTTTCTAAATTTATCTGCCAGTAATCTTTCTCATATGTCCTCTTTTTTAGCCATACCAGCTCTTCGTTGTTCTCTTAACAGGTCCCCTGTTTGTCAGCTTACTGGAATCTACGCATCCATTGTCTCCACCAGATCAAATATTCTTCATCACCACATTTTCAAACCCCATCTATCCTTCAAAGCCAGCTCAAATGATAAGCTTTTTTGTTTTTTAATTTTATTGTGTTTTAAGTGAAAGTCTACAGTGCAAATTAGTTTATTGTTCGAAAATTTACACACAAATTGTTTTGTGACATTGGTTGCAATCCCCACAATGAGTCAGTACTCTCCCCTTTCCCTTTTCACCCTGGGTTCTCTGTGTCAAAAATATGGAATTCTTCACAAATTTGTGTGTCATCTTTGCGCAGGGGCCATGCTAATCTTCTCTGTAATTTTCCAGTTTTTTAGTGTATGTGCTGCTGAAGTGGCATTCAAATGATCAGCTTTTAATGAAATTATCCTTGTAATGCTTTCTTACTTTCTATACACGTACATCTAAATCACACAACATTTTATATATGCTTCTTTGACATCATTTAGTACTTTCCAATGGTAGATTACATATACACATGCATAAGTTAGACTGTAAATTTTTTAAGAGGTTGGAACCTGAGCCATAATGTCTTACTCATAAAAGAAGTTTTAAGAATATTTACAGAAATGAATGGATTTTTAAACCGAAACTGGTTATATGTGAATAAAATTGTGCTTGAATTTTGTAAAATGGCAACCAGTTTAACTGATTTTTTTCACATGCTAATATATCCAATGAAGACATTGCTTAATATGTTGGTATCACATATCATATGCAAAGAAACTTTATGAAATTTAGTAACATGTTATTTGCCAAAAACAAATATATTAAATCATAATTATACCTTGCCTTCTCACAATGGGTAAGTCTCAAACCATGTATAAAGAACTCAAACTATGTATAAAGAACTAAATTATTTTCACTCTATGATTTTAAATTACAGAGAAAAGAAAAAAAAACATTGAAAATAATTAGTATATAGATACGACAAGCTGGATTTATTTAAAACAGTATATAAAGTTGAAATAATGCCAACTCGTGAGTAATATGTTAATCCTTTTAATTATCAAGCTGAATTATGAGTAGTTAGGAATGGGTTCACTGCAAGGTTGTCATTTAAAACATGAAAGGGGAAAATGCCTATTTTTGGTAATTCAAGCTTGATTTTAAAACAGACAAAAATTCATTTCTTCTTAAAAGTCTGTTAATTACTACTGGGGATAAAAGAACATATAAAAAGAAATAGAAGTAGTTATCTTACACATTTTCTAATAAACTATTAATTATATTTCTTTTGGATTGTAAAAGGTGCAGGCCAGGGCATAGGAAGAATTTGGAAACTGAACCTGTATATTAATCTTCTAGGTTTGTTGCATGGCAGAAGCATCCAGTACCAATTTTATGGGCTCTTCAGATCCCTGACAGCCCAGATTTATGATCTTCTCATATGCAAAATCCTGTGGCCCAAGTTCTGCCCTAAAGATTTCAAGACAAAGATGGTGCTTACACAATTGACCTTATTTAAAAAAAAAAAAAAAAATTTTTTTTCTTAGCGTGACCACTTAGACTGAATGACTCTTCGTTCTTAAGCCATTAATAACACCTTTAGAGAGCATTACTCTCTGCTTGAGAATAATAACAGAATTAAGCTGTACTAATAATAATAGCCCTATGTTGTGATACATAGGGCTATTATTGTCTGATTTTTAGAAATAGATTGCCAGAACCTTCTTAGTCTGTCTTAGAGCTGTCTTAGTCTGGAAGCTCCACTGAGACCTGTCCATCATGGGTGACACTGCTGGTATTTGAAATACCAGTAACATAGCTATCAGCAACATGCAAGGCACCACAGGACAACAAACCAACAGATGGTTGGTGGCAAGCCTTCTTAAACCAAAAAACCAAACCCTTTGCCATCAAGTCAGTTCCGACTCATAGCAACCCTATAGGACAGAGCAGCGCTGCCCCATAGGGTTTCCAAAGGGGGCCTGGTGAATTCGAACTGCCAACCTTTTGGTTAGCAGCCAAGCTCTTAACCACTGCTCCACCAGGGGTCCTTGCATAGCAGTGCTCAGCAAATATTGTATAATAAATGAAATCATGATTTGAGAGAAGGTGATTAACTGTTTCATCTCTTGCCTCTTATATATGAGCACTTCTTTCTCCCTTGGAAGGACTATGTGAACAGGTGATTGCAGATATTTGCTACAAGCTGGATTACTTCCATGTTATCAGTGATAAGCAATCTATATGGACTTTATTTTCCCTCTCTTTTATCCTTCTTCTTTCATATCTTCTGCTAATCACTCTCCTTTCCTCTCCAAATATTCCATTCCCATGAACTTGTTCCAAAACTTTTTTGTAAAAACTCATTGCATTGCTTATTTAAATTTTAACACCAGTCGACTCGACAGCAATGGGTTTGGTTTTCAGGTTTTGGTACATCGAAAAGCACAGGAAGATAATAGAGGTTTCTAAGACCCCAGTCTAAAGCTTAGCGCTATCAGATGTTTTGGTCAAGCTTTTGGCAACTGAAATTTTTTGACTAGTTCAAGGGACTTGAGTACTGAGAAAGCTTGCTGAAAATTACTCACTTTCAGAAAGAAACAAATATATATATAGCATTGAATCACAACATATCAAATTATTCCATTAAAGGAATCATGCCTTCTATATCAGCTCACCTTTGAGAAGCCCACATAACTCTAGAAAATTTTGCCTTTAGACTTAATCGTACATCTAGAATTGAAACCATATAACCCTAGAAAATTTCGTCTTTAGACTTAATAATTATACATTTAAATTCGACTGGAAGTCATGTGTCTCTGAACACCAAATTTTGACAAGCTTCTCTTCTTGACAAAATTACATCCTGTGCTCAGCAGAATCAGAAATAATTGAGTTGCTTATTAAAAAATAATGAGCTGCCTTCGTAATGAATCTTGATCTATAGCTTTTGTCTGTGAAACATCTTCTTTTCAATTGAAAAAATAATTAAATCTTATGGAGGCCCTCATCATGGGACATGAAAGGTAACCACAAAACCACACTTAATTATGTAAAATGAACACTCTGAGAACAATCTTACCAAAAAGCAGATTGAGTAGGGGAAAAAAAAGTTACATTTGGAAATTAAATGGACGCACTGGAGAAAAGCAAATAGAAAACTAGCAAGAGTGTGTTTTCATTATTTTTTCCACAGATCTTCATAAATCTTTCTCATAAAGACTTTACTCTGACTGAAAAAGTAGCCCTAGTCTCTAAAGTGTTAATCTCTGTTCTGAGCCTATCAGACACTTGTGCTCTCCAACTTCTAAATGCAGTTTTCTTGCCTTAACTGCCTCTTTCATGCTGTGACAATTGAACATATATTTTTTTTTTTTTACTGAAACCATACAGAAGTTTAGCAAGCAATTTCTTTAAAACACCTCACTTTTTTTTTTTTTTTAAGGGCTAGTGTAGTAGAGCAGTAACTAACTTTTCTATTCTTCCCAAGCGTACTGTTAGCTCAAGCCCTTCAGCATCTTGGTCTTTGAAGCCTCCACTTTCCAAAGTTATTAATAACAAGTAATATCATTTTGTTAATAATAACAATATTAATATCTAATATTTAAGTGTTTATTATGTCCTAGGCATTATGCTGTGCACTTGTCTGTCATACATTACCTTATTCAGTCTTCACAAAAAAACTCTCCCGGGTAGTTGTTATAATTATCCCCATTGTTATCGTGGATGAAGCAAAAGAGTTTCAGGGATATTATGTAATTTATCTAGTGTCTCACACCATGTTAGTGATGGAGTTAGAGTGTGGCCAAGGAGTAGGGGTACTGGAAAAAAGGAACCAAAATTAACCCTTATTTTAGAGCACCATTTCTTAGAAAACAGAACTCATACTACTGTCCCTTCCCTTTAACTTGTGATACTGTGGCCTTGCTAAGGTCTAATCTTGTCACCCCAGGCCAAATGTGTCTTCCTTTTTGTTATGGATTGAATTGTGTCCTCCAAAAATGTGTATCAACTTGACTAGGCCAGGATTCCCAGTATTGTGTGATTGCCTACCATTTTGTCATCTGATGTGATTTTCCTATGTGTTGTAAATCCTACCTACATGATGTTAATGATGTAGGATTAGAGGCAGTTATGTTAATGAGGCAGGACTCAATCTCCAAGATTAGGCTGTATCTTGAGTCACTCTCTTTTGAGATATAAAAAAGAGAAGGGAGCAGAGAGACAGGAGGACCTCATACCACCAAGAAAGCAGAGCTAGGAGCCGAGCACATCCTTTGGACCTGAGCTTCCTGCACTGAGAAGCTCCTAGACCAGGAGAAGATTTATGACAAGGACATTCCCCAAGAGCCAACAGAGAGAGAAAGACTTCCCCTGGAGCTGGCACCCTGAATTCTGACTTCTAGCCTCCTAGGCTTGGAAGAGAATGAATCTCTGTTTGTTAAAGCTATCCACGTGTGGTATTTCTGTTATAGCAGCACTAGATGACTAAGATACTCTTCTAAGAACATCTAGTTTTAGTGTGACCACCCAGAGAAGTTACAGAATGTGCCTCAGACAGCATCCCTTAGTTGAGACCTACCAGTTGCCATCAAGTCTATTCTGATCCATGGCAACCCCATATGTGTCAGAGAAGAACTGCACTCCATAGGGTTTTCAATGGCTGATTTTTTGGAAGTAGATCACCAGGACTTTCTTCCAAGGCACCTCTGGGTTGACTTGAACCTCTAACCTATCAGTCAGCAACTGAACATGTGAACCATTTACACCACCCAGGGACTCCTAACTGCTGGTGCTCATCTGTAATCTGGTTAGGCTGGTGGCCTGTTTGGGAATCTAAGTAGGAGTAGAAACATATAGAATTTTGTATCAAACTCAGTTTAGTTGTGTGTAGAGAAGCCATAGATCTTCATGTGAATGGCAGTGGAATAGTAGAGGGTAGGGAAAAATGGGCCAGATCTGAATCGATCATTTTATTTTCGTTAATTTGCTTGTAACATTCAAGAGATAAAAACTAATCATCCCACAGTCGCTTGAACGTCAGTCAGAAGAAGGACTATGTTAACATTGTTAATACCAACCAGACTATAGGAAATAACCTAAAAAGCTGCAAACTACCCTCCAGGAGATTTGGCACCTTCTACCTGCCGATTTTGTGAGAGAAAAAGTGACATTATTAACTACACAGAGGGGCTGGTATTTAGGGATTCCCACAGAGAATGCTTTTTTAAATCTCATGGATTTTATTCAGTCCACAGGAGTCTGTATTAACCTCAAGACTTTGGTTGCAACTCCACATACATACACACAAACTCCTCAACAGCCCACCCACTGAGAATTCCCCTAGCTTCAGCCGCACCAAGTTGCACTTGGATTCAAGGTTAGGGCAGAAGTAAAGAACAGCCTGACTTACGGAAGGTTTGTGGAGTGCCTTTGTCTGCAGAAGTTCCCTTCGGAAGGCACAACAAATGCATGGAAACAAAGTTTAAGCAGAATGACCTTTAGGAGGGACTGAGCACTTGTGTTCTCTTTTTCCTCTCTTTCCTCAGCTGTTGGGCTGTGTATTAATTTCCTAGGACTGCTGTACCAAATTACAACAAACTAGGTAGCTTAAAACAGTAGAAATGTATTCTTTCACAGTTCTGTAGTGGAGAAGTCTGAAATTAAGGTGTCAACAAGACCACGATCGCTCTAGCAGCTCTAGAGGAGGTTCCGTTCCCTGCCTCTTCCAGCTTCTGGTGGTTCCAGGCATTCTTGGGTCAGAAGCTCATCACTTTAATCTCTGCCTCCATCTTCACATGGCCTCCACCATTGTGTGTCTTCTCCTCTTCTGTCTCTTATGATGACACTTGTCATTGGATTCAGGGCCCACCTGGATAACCCAGGATGATCTCACGTGGAGATCGTTAACTTAGTTATATCTGCAAAGACCTTTTTCCCAAATAAGTTCATATTAACAGATTCTGGGAGATAGATATATCATTCTGGAGGCCACCATTCAACACACTACAGGAATGAAAACACACACATACATACACACAAACACACACATGCACATAAACACACACACATATACGAATGTGTATATATAAGAAAGAAAAGAAGGGAGATACCCATGCACAGCAGTCTGGGTTCTGAACAGGTGAAGTGGAGTTTCCCTCACTGCACTCACCTTCCTTCTAGGCAAGATGTCTAGACACAATGGACGTATGCTGAGTCTGGGAACTATGATTTTCCTCCCCTTCCTGAATACAAGATCTCAAATCTGTGAGAAAGCAAATCCTGCCTCTAGTCTCTAAAGAATTAAATTTCTTTCAAACGCTTACTCTGGAGAAATGGCTCAGAGAAGAGCATCCTTGGGGAAAATGTGCTTGGCATTTATAGAGCATAAAATTTGACAGGCACCATCAATTAGACATCCACTATAACACACCTTCAAATTGGTGTTTTGCAGACAAAAGTCAACCTGACTAAGAAAGCTGAAATATGTGCAGGACATGTGGTTAAATGATTAGATGAACTTGGAATACTTGCTGCTTAGACAATCTCTGTTCATCAACTTAGTCTCCAAGCACATTCTGTAGGAATAATTTAATGTCAATGGGAATAAACCAAAATCCTTTTTTTTTTTTTTTTTTTGCAACAAAAATTACCTTCTCCACTAAGATAACTAAGAATATGGAGAAAGCCTATGGGATTTAATAAAATCTCTCTGGGGTTCTGTTAGGATGTGCCTCTGGAAGCTGCACTGGCCTATTTGCCTATATGCTTGCCTCTTCATTTGGGTAGAAATTACATATTTTGTCCAGGCTAGGCTTGTCAGGATTGGATCTTTTCTCCACAAATTCACTTAGTCTTAAACCTGTGGCTTTTCAAGTCATTTTGTGGGTAGGCAAATCTTCCATCCCTTCCCCTTCCTAAAGGATCACTGAATGTGGATCTCCAGCCTTGTTTTATCCCCCTAGTCTCCTCTGACCTCTTGCCTTCCCCTCCCTTACTTGTCCTGACTGCATTTCTTCATGGATGCCCTCATTCCTTGCTAATCAAAATGTTGTTTATGGACTGGAATCACCTGGGAACTTGTTAGACAAGGAAAATCTCAGACTCCATCCCAGACTTACTATCTGCATCTTAACAGGACCCCCAAGTGATATATAAGCACATTAAAGTGTGAGACACATGTCCTAACGCACACCTGCTTCCTAGGCTATGACATGTGCTTTGGCTTGGCCTCCCAGCAAGCATGCTTTGTTGTTTAAGCCTCCTCTTAATCTGCTATATGCATAGAACAGTGGTTTTCAACCCTAGATGCACACTAAAATTACTGGAGTTTTATTTTTGTGGTGGTTGATGTTTCTTTTCTGATGCCTCTGCCCCACCCTCAGAGATCTTGACATACTTTGTCTGGGGGAGAGCCCAGGCACGCTTCTTTTTTGTTAGCTCTCTTAGAAGTTTTAATGTGCAATGAGGTATGAGAACCACTGTCATAGAATTCTCAAAGTGAGATTCTTGAGCCAGGCCTGTTAGCATCACTAGAGAACTTCTTAGAAATGCAAATTTTTGGGCTCCACCTACAGAATCAGACACTTTGGGGATGGGACCTAGGAATACATGTGTTAACAAAATCTCCGGGTAATTTTGATGAGGGTTTAGTGTGTTGCCAAGATGCTGAACAGGCATCAGCGGAGCTTCAAGACTAAGACAGACTAGGAAGTGAGGCAATCTACTTCTGAAAATCAGCCAGTGAAAACCCTATGGGTCACAATGATCCAGCTGGCAACCAATCATGGGGATGGCACAGGACTGGAAAGCATTTCCTTCCATTGTCATTGGGGTCGCCATGGATCAGGGTCTGACTGAACAGCAGCTAACAATGACAACAACTATAACTAAGTTTGAGAAATACTGCCATTGATTTCTCTTGCCCTTCACTTAAAGTGCTTAAATGAATGGATTCTGGCCCTTACCCTTGAGTAACAAAAATTACCTTGAAAGAAATACCTTATATACATACAGATAGATCCAAGCACAAACACAGGCCTCCAAATCCCAGTAATTCTAGTCAGAATGTGGCCAAGTACAAGCCAAGTGCATGGAAGTGAGTAGAAAAGCCTATACTCCCACGTGGAAGGATTTCTGTAAAACGAGGAAGTAGAGGGGTGTATTCCAGGTGATACAGCATAAACTATACGAAAGTAGAGGGCATTTAGGAAAAAGGTGAGCATCCTAGTTTACTAGGAGCTAGGCTAAAAAATAAACGGGTGGTAGACAAACTATGCAGGATCTTGAATGTCACTTTAAGGCATCCAAGTATTTCTAGGAAAATATTTAATGTATGAGTAGCAGTTAGATATATAAACAGAAGAAGGAAGATGGAGAAATTTCCAGGCACTGAAAAGAGCATGTACAAAGACCCTCAGACAGGAATAACCATGGTGTCTTCAATAGAATCTCTAATCAGGAGTTCATAGAGCAGTTATTTAGGATGCAGGTTCTGGGTCTAAGTGCTCATTTGTAGGGACGGCATGAAGGTGATTGTACAAGAGATAAATTAATTGGCTTGTGTGACCTTGTCCTGCTTGACTATGCTTACTTAATAGAATTGTCCCATTTATTAAGGCCTCCTCTATTCCTCACTTATCTTTCTAATTTCTTTCTTATGTAGTTCATGCAAACTAATGGGATTATCTGAATAACTAAAATGTTGGAAAAAAGAAAAATTTTTGAGAAAACATAGCTTTGAAGGCAGTCACAGTAACGTAGTATTCAAAAGCAGACTTCATGACAGGTGTGTAGAGTTCTTAATTGGTGACTATAGCTTCCTTCTTGGAGGATTACCATTTAGAATCACCACCTAAACTGTTACCTAGTGCCATTAAGACCATAAAAGAAAAATACAATGTGGTGGAGATTGGCTGATTTTTAATATCTAGCAACAATTCCTGATCTTGAGGTAACAGGACCACAATTTTTCCCAGGGATCCATCTCTACCCTAAAACCACCACACCACACCTTATGTGGATCTCAGATTTATGTGCTCTCAGATGGTACTCAAATAGTAGAGCATGTGACTCAAGTTTGGGCAATCAGAACGCCATGTTTTCTTTATCACAGGGATTGATTGGTTCCAGGATGGATGAAAACACTAGATTATTTTAAAATTTATCTGAAAATTAAAATGTATAAGATGGTCTAAGAACATTTTGAAAAAGTAGTGCAGTGAGGTAGACTAGTTATCACAATACCTTATAAATTTATAGTAATTTAAATAGTGTTATACTGTTAAAGGAAAAGTTGAATAAACCATTGGAATAACACAGAGAGTCTAGAAGCAGAATCAGACAGACGGAATTTATATTTATAAGGCTGGCATTTTAAAATCGGTGAAGTAAATAAAACTAATAATAAAAAGATGGAAGATTTCATAAATAAAGTTGGAAAAATTGTCTACTTATTTAAAGAAAATAAAATAAAAGTTAGATCTCTATTATATATCTGTCTAAAACTGGATTCTAGACAGTTTAAAAAGCTAAATGT
The DNA here is from genome assembly GCA_030035585.1 of Dugong dugon. Classification (NCBI taxonomy): domain Eukaryota; kingdom Metazoa; phylum Chordata; class Mammalia; order Sirenia; family Dugongidae; genus Dugong; species Dugong dugon. Next base: position 88,331,878 of record CM057461.1, read on the forward strand.
GAAATCCCATATAAGAATGTTTTTCAAATTACTGCTGCATATTATAATAATACAATGAGCTTTTAAAAATTACAGGATCCACTTCATTACCAATTAAGCCAGAATCTGTGTGGATAGAACCCAAGCATCAATATTTTTAAAGTCCCCCTCCTAATGTTTGGAAAGTTTGAGAACCACTTCTGGTTAATTGAGAAAACTTGTTCCTAAGCTTCCTAGAAGTCAAAGCAGAGAATAGATTAATAAGTCATAAAATTTTCATTAAAAATCAAATGTCCAGGAAATTTATTAGTTTTCCTGGTATTGAAAAATAGAAATTACACCACTGAAAATTTCATAAATTAGTAGTGCATTCCATAATGATGTTAAATTAACAGTAACTTTTAACACCAATATTTGTGCTAGTTTGTGTTTTGCCACCCTTAAACACAGTCAAAAAGATCATAATTACTTGGCCATAGAGGAATCAGCAAAAGAATTGGAGAGAACTCGGCACATTTATCCCCAGTAATTAGCCAGAGCAATTATCTATTTGGGCAAACAGTGGCTTCGCCATCATTAAAAACAGCTCACTCCATGTTATTTATACATACTCCTCTCTTCATTTCTCCTTATCATTTAGCACTGCATATATCTGGATGGCACAAATGTCCTGTGCTCACCTACTAACCTAAAGGTTCACAGTTTGAACCCACCCATCAGTAATGAGGAAAAAGGGCCTGGCGATCTGCTTTCATAAAAATTACAGCCAAGAAAACCCTATGGAACAGTTCTACTGTGCAACATATGGGGTCACCATGAGTCAGAATCAACTCTACAGCAATGGGTTTGATTTTTTGGTATGCTTGACAGTGGAGCTCCATGCAGATATTTTAAACTTTAAATATCTAGGCCGTTTCTCCTTCCCAGCCGTATGGATCATGCCATCCTTTTATTCTGAGACTAGATATAAGTTCTGATTCCTTCTATCATAAGCTCAAACTATCCCTGGATAATTGGATATCGGAATTGGCATTTAAATTTAAATACATATGCCCTGCCTAATCTAGATACCTACAGTAATACCCTATTTCATTGTGACCAAGGAGAGGGAGCCAATGTTGGTGGGCAGTCCAGCAAGAAGGAATGCCAGAAATACAGACTGAGCTCCTGAAACAGAGAAGGGATTCTGGCATAAAGAATGTGCAGCAGGAATTAATAATCTAGATCTAAAACAGGGACTCCAGAAAGAAGAAACCTGGTATCAAGATCTGTAAAGAGTCTGAGTTTTACCATGCTTACAAGCCAGCAAGTTATCTTTCCACAATTTCATAAATGCTTCAGAAGACATGAGACTCCTGAGTCACAGGCAAAGATCTTTGTTACTCACAACACAGAGGCAGCATGAGCTTCATGTTTGCAGTTTGCCCTTATTCCCCAAGTCTCATGCAGTTGAGAGGGCATACAGAGGTGTTGCTGTTGTTAGGTGCCGTCGAGTTGGTTCTGACTTACAGCGATCCTATGTACAACAGAACAAAACACTACACGGTCCTGCGCCATCCTCACAATAGTTACTATGCCTGAGCCGATCGTTGCAGCCACTGTGTCAGTCCATCTTGTTGAGGATCTTCCTCTTTTTTGCTGGCCCTCTACTTTACCAAGTGTGATATCCTTCTCCAGGGACTGATCCCTCCTGATAACATCTCCAAAGTATGTGAGACATAGTCTCACCATCCACACAGAGGTAGACTGATGGCAATGATGTGCTCACAGTGGATCTGTGCCACAGCCAAGAAATTCTAAGGTTGAAAACACCCAATCTCATGAAAGATACAGCAAACACACCTGCCCGGTCTTTGCTTTGGAGGGAGACATTATCATTATTATATTGCCCTCTGCCCCAGTAGGGGAGACTACGTCTATCTCCGAAGGCTGTTTGCTATACAAACATTTTTGGAAAGATAGTCCAAAGACATATAGAAATGTTCCTAACATCAGGAACCAGGAGATAACAGACAGGGCCTCAAAATACAGCAGGAATAAAATTAAGAGACAAACAATTAAATACAGTAAGTAAAATAAGTAGCCCACATTAGAACTCCAATTTTCTAAGACAGATGACTAAAGAACTGAGTTCTCAGTTGGAGAAACACTGTGTAAACCTAGCACGAAGCAGAAATTTTCTCTGCCTCTACTAACTTAACGCCCATACCCCACAACAGACTCATTATAGGTCTCCAGAGGTAAAACCTAAGTTAAGACCTTACTCGGAATACCAAATTTTTACCTACTGTACCGAACATTCAATGGATTCCCTCCCAAATATACTTCTATTTTTCTTTTCATTATGGATTTCATCACAGACGTACAACCTACTAAGAACATAGCCAGAGGATATCATTATTATCTGATGTCCAATTAACTCTCCGATTAACTTACTCATTTTAAGAATGTTGAACGTGTGTACTGCTGTTTTGTGAGAAACTGTTTGTTCTGTGAGCCTTCACCTGAAGTACAATAAAATATAAAAAAAAAAGAATGTTGAAGCAATTGTGGAAAATTCCCTGACATTAAAAGGCTCTGGCATTTTCAGCAGACTTAGTTCAGCTTTGCACAGAAGAAAGGGCACAAAGATGTGCTGATTGCAAGTCAAGGAACTTAAAAAAAAAAAATGTAAATTAAACATATTTAAGTTCTGCTCACCCAGAGGAACAGCCAATGGAAAACGGGCCCCCTGAGAGCAGGAAAGTGATAGCCAGGGGAAAGGAGAGGGATGGACACCTGGAGCCATCCCATAAGCCTTGCTTGAATTTCTTTCTTCCTCAGAGCTCTCCCTACTCATTTGGAAATAAATTCAGCTACTTTCTGAAAGAGGCTATTGAATATATATGTGAGGCAATCACCACAGTTAATTGAAAGATGATGTCATGCCAAGCAACATGGTGTAGCAGAAATTGCGCTGGGCTTGGAGTTCTTGTGTGTGAACTGCAACAAACTGGCCATGGAACCTTAGGCCAGGAAGGCCCTCTTCACCTTTGAATCTCAATTGCCTCTATAAAATGAGGGGGCATTCACTAGACTTAGAATGTTTACAGTATATTTCTGGGAGCCTATGCTATTCCCAGGAGATTCTTTAACGGGGGGCGGGGGGCGGTTGAGGGAAAAGGCCAAAAAACCTGTGCCTCTTCTCTCCCTTCAACCAGCCTTAATGGTATTCATTTTGTACGTTATATATAAATGTAAGATTTAATTTTTAGATAGGAGATGCTCCGCTAAAATTAATTTAACAAACACTACAGGAAGTATCTATAGTTTTTTCCACAAGAAACATTCTATTATTTTTTCAAAACTTTTCTTCAGTGGAAAGCCAACAATAATCACACCCTCCACACACAAACACACACTATTGGGGCCATAAATCCTTTGGGAGTCAGAGTTTAGTTCCATATAATAAAGGAACACTGCCATGATATAAAAAGTATGAGAACCACCGAGGAAAGGAAATCTCAAGAAACAGATTTCCATTAAAATTTCTCAAAAATCCACGCCATTCACCTCAAATCATCAACAGCTGTCTTGGCCTGTGTGTTAGGCCAGTTTGTTTTTCTTAGGTCCTAACTCAGGCCACTTAATTTAGTTATGAAAGTAATGGGCAGATAGCAAATAAAAGTATACCCTCTAGGGAACAATAAACAGGCTTGGGATCCTTAACAGGGTGTTTTAGTTTCCCAGTGCTGCCATAACAAAAAATTATCAAGGTGGTTTAAAAAACGGAAACTTATTTCCTTGCAATTCTAGATGCTAGAAGTCCAAATTCAGAGTATCAGCTCTAAGGGAATGTTCTGTTTTGGCACTTCCAGCTTCTCGTGCCTGCTGACAATCCTTGGTATTCCTGGGCTTGTGGAATCATCTGCCTTCATCTTCGCATGGCATTTTCCCCCTGTGTGTATCTCTGTGTCTATTCTGCTTTTTTTATAAGACACCACTCAGAAGGGATTAAGTTTAGGATTCACCCTACTATGGTATGACTTTATTAACATAACAGATGACAAGCCCTATTTCCAAACAGGGTCACATTCACAGGAACAAGGGTTAGGACTTCAACATATCTTTTGTGGGGGGGCACAATTCAATCTATAATAAAAACTAAAACCCACTGCCGTCAAGTCAATTCCGATTCATAGCGACCCTATAAGACAGGGAAGAACTGCCCCATAGGGTTTCCAAGGAGCAGCTGATGGATTCAAACTGCTGACCTTTTGGTTAGCAGCCGAGCTTTTAACCACTGCGCCACCAGGGCTCTTTCAATCTATAACAGAGAGTTTTTAACTAAAAACTGTTTGAAATAATTCACTTGGAAGAGAAGAAGGATGTTCTGTATTGCTCATCACATTTAGAATACTTGCTAAATATATTAATTTAACATGCTAGGCTCTGACTCCCATTTTTACTACTTTATCCCAAGTGTTTTCCCAACATGTATTAAGGCCTTAATATGCATTTGTGATGACTGAATTTCACCAATAGAAAATAGATAATGTGTGTAGGGGGAGGCTTTGTATCTTTTTATGCCTAAACTCAGAGAATCAGTAAAATAGCAATGAAAATGGTTCCCATATTTTTCCATCCACTCAATCAGGAAGGTCTGAAATGATAAAAGTTAGCATGTTACTAGCATGTCCACTGCCTTCAGAACTACTATTGTGGTCCCACATTAGGCAGGACATATAATTTCAGTTGCTTATCAAATAACTTTGGCCAATAAATATTGACTGAATAGCAATAAATAAGATAGGCAACTTTTGGAGTCCAACATTTTCTGAGTCAAATCAACAGGCCTTTCCAGAAGGCTGAAAATGTGAACCTGGTTTCACATTAAAATTACTTGCATACCTCTTAGGGAACCCCAAAGATTCCACAAGAAAACTAGTGGAACTAATAGATTCAGCAGAGTAACAGGAGACAAGATCAACATACAAAAATGCTGATTCCAGGGCCCCACTCCCAAAGACCCTGTTATGGCCTAGTAAGGTATTTATTTTTATTTTTATAAGCCCCCCAGTGATTCTAATATCTATAAAATGCTGAGTCAGTGGTGAGAATCACTGACTAAAACCTTATGGCAGTGAGAATTAACCACCAGTCCCACTTCAGGAAACTTGGATTCCAAGTTGTGAGGTATAATAGTCAGGAGAGAAGCAGCTCTTTTATAGGAAGATGAACTATTTACAAAGACATATACAACTGGTAGGAAATCACATACATATATGTGATTAAATACTATGTACAGGCATGATTACGTGGTTACATATGCTGGGAAAAATTCTCTGTCCGATGTTAATAGAGACAGAACATGCTAAATGCATGGGTTTAGAAAAACAAAAAACTGACTTTATTTAGTAAGATATAACAAAGATAGTGAGAAGAAGGCCAAAGATTAAGGATCTTTCAAACAGGAAAATAAGTAGCCTGGATGGCTTCATTGGAGAATTCTACCAAACATTCAGAGAAGAACTCACACCAGTACTACTCAAAATTTTCCTGAACATAGAAAAGGAAGGAATACTCCTGAATTCATTGTATGAATCCAGCATAAACTTGCTATCAAACCTAGGCAAAGACACCACAGAAAAAGAAAGTACAGACCAATATCTCTCATGAATATAGATGCAAAAATTCTCAACAAAATTCTAGCCAATAGAATTCGGCATCATATCAAAAAAATAATACACCAAGAACAACTGGGATTCACACCAGGTATGCAAGGATGGTTCAACATTAGAAAATCAATCAATGTAATCTGCTACGTAAATAAAAGAAAATAATCACATGATCATCTCAATCAACGCAGAAAAGACATTTGACAAAGTCCAACACCCATTCCTGACAAAAACTCTCAGAAAAATAGGTATAGAAAAGAAATTTCTCAACATAACAAATGGCAACTATACAAAAACAACAGCCAACATCATTCTTAATGGAGAGAGGCTGAAAGCATTCCCACTGAGAATGAGAACAAGGCAAGGATGTCCTTCATCATAATTCCTATCTAACACTGCTGGAAGTCCTAGCTAGAGCAACAAGGCAAGAAAAAGAAATAAAGGGCATCTAAACTGGAAAGGAAGATGTAAAACTTTTCTTATTTGAAGATGATATGATACTATACATAGAGAACCCCAAAGAGTCCACAAGAAAACTACTGGAACTAATAGAAAGATTCAGCAGAGTAGCAGGAGACAAGATCAACATACAAAAATCAGTTGGATTCCTACATACCAACAAAGAAACTTTGAAAATGAAATCATGAAAACACTACCATTTATAATAGCCCCTAACAGATAAAATACTTAGTAATAAATCTAACCAGGGACATAAAAGATCTATACAAAGAAACTACAAAACACTATTTCAAGAAACCAAAAGAGACCTACATAAATGGAAAAACATAGCCTGCTCATAGATAGAAAGACTCAACATTATGAAAATGTCAATTCTACCCAAAGAGATCTACATGTATAAATGCAATCCTGATCCAAATACCAACAGCATTCTTTAACGAGATGGAAAAACTAATCACCAACTTTATATGGAAAGGAAAGAGGCCCCAGATAAGCAAAGCATTATCAAGAACAAGAACAAAGTAAGAGGCCTCACACTACCTGATTTCAGAACCTACTATACAGCCATGGTAGTCAAAGCAGCCTGGTACCGGTACAATGAAAACACATAGACCAGTGGAACAGGATCGAGAACCTGGACGTAAATCTATCCACCTACTGTCAGTTGATGTATGACAAAGCTTCAAAGCCCATTAAATGGGGAAAAGACAGTCTTTTTAACAAATGGTGCTGGCAAAACTGAATGTCCAACTGTAAAAAAATTGTAACAGGACCCATATCTCACACCATACAAAAAACTAACTCAAAATGGATCAAAGACCTAACTATAAAACCTGAAACGACAAAGATCATGGAAGAAAAAATAGGGACAACACTAGAGTCCCTAATACATGGCATAAATACAATACAAACCATAACTAACATTACAAAAACAACAGAAGATAAACTGGATAACTGGCTGCTCCTAAAAATCAGACACTTAATTCTCATTGAAAGACTTCACCCAAAGAGTAAAAAGAGAACCTAGAGACTGGGAAAAAATGTTTAGCTACAACTTATCCAACAAGAGTCTAATCTCTAAAATCTATGGAATACTTCAACAACAAAAAGATAAAAAAAACTCAATTAAAATATGGGCAAAGGATATGAATAGGCACCTCACTAAAGAAGACATTCAGGAGGCTAACAGACACATGAGGAATGCTCACAGTCATTACCCATTAGAGAAATGCAAATTAAAACTACAATGAGATACCATCTCACTCCGACATTACTGGCACTAATCAAAAAAACAGAAAATAACAAATGTTGGAGAGATTACAAGGAGGTTGGAACTCTTATGCACTGCTGGTAGGAATGTAAAAGGTACAACCACCATGGAAAACGATATGGTGCCTTCTTAAAAAGCTAGAAATAGAAATACCACAGGATCTAGCAATCCCATTTCTAGGAATATATCCTAAAGAAATAAGAGATGTCACATGAATAGACATATGCACACCCATGTTCATTGCAGCTTTGTTCACAATAGCAAAAAGATGGAAACATCCTAGATGGCCATCAACAGATGAATGAATAAACAAATTACGGTACATACACACAATGGAGTGTTATGCAACGATAAAGAACAAGGATGAATCTTCGAAGCATCTCACAGCATGGTTGAATCTGGAGGGCATTATGCTGAGTGAAATCCTTCAATCACAAAAGGACAAATATTGTATGAGACCACTATTATAAAAACCCCAAGAAAAGGTTTACACACAGAAAAGAACAATATTTGATTGTTATGAGGGAGGGGAAGAGCAGGGAGAGGAAATCATTAACTACATAGACAAGTGTTAATTTTGGCGAAGGGAAAGATAACACAGAAGATGGGGGAGTGGGCACAACTTGACCAAGGCAAAGCCGTAGAAACTTCCTAGACACACACAAAAACCTTGAGGGACTGAGTTACTAGGGCTGAGGGCTGGGGACCATGGTCTCAGGGGACGTTTAGGTCAGTTGGCATAACATAGTTCATAAAGAAAATATTCTATATCCTACCTTGGTAAGTAGCATCTGGGGGTCTTAAAAGCTTGTGAACAGCCATCTAAAATACACCTACTGTTCTTATCACGTTCGGAGCAAAGGAATATGAAGAAAACCAAAGACACAAGGAAAACATTAGTCCAAAGGACTAATGGACCACATGAGGCACAGCCTCCACCAGCCTGAGCCCAGAAGAAATAGATGGTGCCTTGTTACCACCACCAGTGGCTCTGTCAGGGACCACAATAGTGGGTTCCTGACAGAGAAGGAGTTAAATGTAGAACAAAATTAAAGTTCACAAAAAAAACATCAGACTTACCTGTCTGACAGAGACTGGTGGAACCCATGAGATTATGGCCCCCAGAACCCTGCTAACTCAGAACTGAAACCACTCCTGAAGCCCATTTTTCAGATGAAGATTAGGCAGGCCTAAAAGAAATAAGTAGTCAGAGAGGGGATGAGGTTTGTCAAATGAGCTTCACCTTAGAGGAGGCCTAGTGGTGGACCTCTGGAAGGCTTAAACAGAGGACAAAGTGTGAGTTCGCCTGGGCTAAGTCTTGAGTCATAAATAAAAAGTTTGGAAGTGCTGTGCATGTTCCACAGAGTCTTGGAAATGGCAGCAGCATGTCCCACAGGTAAAGTTACTACCAAGGTAAATAAACTAATTGTGCAACTACATTGCCCATTTCCTCTACCAGGTGGCATTGCTTTTTATGGAAGAGAGAATGATGGCTTTTGTAAAGTGAGGAGTGTGTCAGCATGCTGCCTGGAGTGCCTGCCTTGACCTTGGCTACCACTGAGGAGTCTGGAAGACGTTCAAGGAGGATTGACTAGGAAGTGAGGACTGAAGCTGTTAAAACAGCAGCAGTCAGGTATGCTACAGGAGCACAGTCAATAAAGAGGGGATCTCACTTTCTGCGACTGTCCCATGCCCTAGAAGCAGTTATGAAAGTGTCTGACATTTTGAAAGATGGGTGTGGTTAGGCCAAAACAACATTTTTGAGTTCTTGTTGTTGTTAGGTGCTGTCAAGTTGGCTCCCTACTCACAGCAACCCTATAAAGAGCAGAACAAAATGCTGTCAGTCGTACACCATCCCCGTTCGACTGTGTGCATAAACACATGTCAGTTGTCTCAAAATTACTAATAGCAATAAGACTGCTGGGATGAGGATGCTACTAACCAATCTAATTGGGTCATACACAGAAGACACTAACACAAAAGACACTGTCGGCAATTGAAAGCCATTATTTAAACAGTAAACAATAAAAGCAGATTATTTATAGAAATCAAAGAGTAAATGAAAGAAACGGATTAGAGATAAACCAGCGCCCTCCATGCCTACAAGTACCCCACGTAGCATCGTAAGGGAGTTGTCTGAGTTCTCTACTGCTTCTGTCACAGAAATATCGCAAGTGGACAGCCCACCCCCCAAGCCATTTCCTGTTGACACCAAAAGGATTGCTCTGAGTGACAAGAGGGTGGAGTGGTCAGATGCTTCTGGTGGACCTTCTTACAAAAAGAAATCTTGGAGCCCTGAACATCAAAGGCAGAGTTGAGGAGCCGGACTGAGCGGCAGCGGGAGGGAGAGACGGTTCAGAAGCAGCGAGGAGTTGCCAGACCTGACCTAGAGAGAGCCTGAGCCCTTCAGGCCTGATCAGCTCGGGGGTGAGCAGCAAGATAGGCAAGCAGCCGTGCTCAGGAGGCACATTTTCCACACAGGGAGAGACCCAGCCACTGAGAGTCTACACGGCCACCCAGAACCAGTGAGAAGCAGCCCTGGATCAGTGAAAGATGAGTAGTTGCATATGGTCTACGGTGCAGATCAAAAACACCCCCCTTAGGGAAAAACCTATCTCCCATTTACCTCCCCACTCCCTGCTCTGCACTGGGTCATGGTTTGGCTTCAGCGACTGCCAAGTCCCCTGGGCTGGAAGTAGGATCCGTCACACTCCTGGAGCCATTCACCCTGCCTTGGAGAGTGAACAAGTCAGCAAACGGGAAAAATAAACTGCCGGCTTGCCTAAGCCAGGAACCCAGGGTAGGCACAGCTCCTTTGCCTAGGCACAGGAATAAGGGATTCACGAACTTTGAGTGCCTTTCCCCCTGCATAGACTTGTGTGGGCCTGTTTCAACAGTGTAGGCCCTCATTACAGCAGTACAATAGGGTATATAACAGAAGTCTAACTTCAACTGTTTCAGCTCTGAAGTGGCAGTTTCTTGACATTTGACACTGCTCTGCCCATTAAGCAGGGTCTTCACCTACCCACATTAGGGGCCTGAGGACTGTTGGCTCCACCCACACAACCTAGCCACCTGCAACAGAGGCCGATGAATAAGAGGTGTCCCCCAGTCCTTACAGCCAACAGCATTAGGTGCTCATAGTCAGGCTACAAAAGCCATCCACCTACGCGCTCTAGGGAACAGGGACACACCTTCCTCCTGGACACTCGGGGGCAGCCGTCAGCCACCTTCCTTACTCAGAGTGTGTCCCCTTGCTGAAGCCAGATGCCTGTGCCTAAACCAATCACCCATGCCTGTCTAGGACTGTAAGTGAGAGCCTACACCACACACTTGGTGGCTATCTACCTGGACACTTGAGCTGAATCTATACAGGATGAGTGGCCAGACTCCCAAGCTCACATAGTAAGAGATCTAACCACCTGGTGACAGGATATTAGAGCTCATAGGAGCAGCCAATTTGGGCATATCAAAACAAAACAAGAAGCTGGACACAGCAAGCAAACATAAAATAAATAAATACAATAACATATTGATGGCTCGGAGGCAATAGTCAATATCAAATCACATAAAGAGGCAATCCATCATGGTTTCAGCAAGCTCCCAAAATAAAGAATCTAGAAATTTTACAGAAGAGGAAAATTTCCTGGAATTACTGGAGGCAGAATACAAAAGATTAATAATATACAGAACTCTTCAAGAAATTGGGAAGGTAATTAAGCAAAATGCAGAACATGGAATAGAGGAAATTAAAAAGATTAGAGAAGAGCATAATGACAAATTCAGCAGGCTGCAAGAATCCATAGAGAGACAGCAATCAGAAATCCAGAAGATTAGCAATAAAATTTCAGAATTAGAAAACTCAGTAGAAAGTCATAGGAGCAGAATTGAGGCAATGGAAGTCAGAATTAGTGAGATTGAAGAAAAAGCACTTGACACCAAATTATTTGAGAAAAAATCAGATAAAAGGATTAAAAGAAATGAAGAAACCCTAAGAATTACAAGGAACTCTGTCAAGAAGAATAACCTACGAGTGATTGGAGTACCAGAACACGGGGGATAACAGAAAATACAGAGAGAATTGTTGGAGATTTGTTGGCAGAAAACTTCCCTGATATTGTGAAAGTGACAAGATATCTATCCAAGATCCTCACTGAAACCCCACCTAAGGTAGATTCCAAAAGCAAGTCACCAAGACATATTATAATCAAACTTGCCAAAACCAAAGATAAAGAGAGCATTTTAAGAGCAGCTAGGGAGAAACGAAAAGTCATCTACAAAGCAGAGTCAATAAGAATAAGCTCAGACTACTCAGCAGAAACCATGTAGGCAAGAAGGCAGTGGGATGACATATATGAAAACTTGAAGGAAAAAAAAAACGCCAGCCAAGAATTATATATCCAGAAAAACTGTCTCTGAAATATGATGGCAAAATTAGGACATTTCCAGACAAACAGAAGTTTAGGGCATTTGCAAAAACCAAACCAAAGTTATGAGAAATACTAAGGGAAGTCCTTCAGTTAGAAAAGCAGTAACATCAGATAACAACACAAGACTAGAACACAGGACAGAGTAATCAGATATCAACCCAGATAGGGAAGTCACAAAAGTAAATCAAAGATAAAACACTGAAAATAGGGAAATAGATGTCAAAGGGAAAAGATGACAATGAAACAAAAAATAGGGACTTACAAAATGTAGACATAGATTTTTCATATGGAGAGGAAGTCAAGGCGATATAAAGAAATAAAAGACTGGTATAAATTTAGCAAAATAGGGGTAAATATTAGGTAATCACAAAGGAAACCAACAATCCTACAAGTCAAAATAAAAAACTAGAAAAATATAAACTCAGCAAACACAAAATCAACAACAAAGAAAAAGAGTAAAAGAAAACACAAACAAAAATAACTTAGCACAGAAAATTAAGTGGAACAAAGAAACTGTGAACAACACACAAAAAAAGACATCAAAATTACATCACTAAACTCATACCTATCAGTAATTACGCTGAATGTAAATGGACTAAATGCACCAAAAAAGAGACAGAGAGTGGCAGATTGGATAATATCTATATCTGCCATCTATATGCTGCCTACAAGAGGCACACCTTAGACTTAAAGACACAGCAAGCTAAAACTCAAAGGATGGAAAAAAGTATATCAAGCAAACAACACTCAAAAAAGAGCAGTAGTGGCAATATTAACCTCTGACAAAACAGACTTTAAAGTAAAATCCACCACAAAGGGTAAGGAAGGACACTATATAATGATTAAAGGGTCAATACACGAGAAGGACATAACTATAATGAATATTTACACAGTCAATGACAGGGCTCCAAAATACATAAAACAAACTATAACAGCACTGAAAAGAGAGATAGACAGCTCCACAACAGTAGTAGGAGACTTTAGCATACCACTTTCAGTGAAGGACAGAACACCCAGAAAGAAGCTCAACAAAGACACGGAAGAGCTAAATGTTATAATCAACCAACTTGATCTCATAGACATATACCGAACATTCCATCTAACAGCAGCCAAGTATACTTTCTTTTCCAACACACATGGAACATTCTCCAGAATAGACCACATATTAGGCCATAAAGCAAGCCTTAACAAATTCCAAAGCATCAAAATATTACAAAGCATCTTTTCTGACCATAAAGTCATAACAGTAGAAATCAACAACAAAAAAGCAAGGAAAAAAAATCAAACACATAGAAACTGAATAACACCTTACTCAAAAACTCCTGGGTAATAAAAGAAATTAAGGATGGAATAAAGAAATTCATAGAATCAAGCGTGAATGAAAATACATCCTACCAGAACCTTTGGGACACAGCAAAAGCAGTGCTCAGAGGTCAGGTTATAGGAATAAATACACACATCCAAAAAGAAGACAGGGCCATAATCAAAACATTAACCCTACAACTGGACCAAGTAGAAAGAGAGCAGCAAAAGAAGCCCTCAGGCACCAGAAGAAAGGAAATAGTAAGAATTAGAGCAGAATTAAATGAAATAGAGAATAGAAAAACAATTGAACAAGTTAACAAAACCAAAAGCTGCTTCTCTGAAAAAATCAACAAAATTGGGAAACCATTGATCAAAGTGACAAAAGAAAAACAGAAGAAGAAGCAGATAAGAAATGAGATGGGTGGTATCACAACAGACCCAACTGAAATTAAAAGAATCATAACAGAATACTATGAAAAATTGTACTCTACCAAACTTGAAAACCTAGAGGAAATGGACAAATTTCTAGAAACTCACTACCTACCTAAACTAACACAAACAGAGGTAGAACAACTAAATAAACCCATAAAAAAGAAGAGATTGAAAAGGTAATTAAAAACTCCCAACCAAAAAAACCCCAACTCTACAAAGGATGGCTTCACTGGAGAATTCTACCACACTTTCAGAGAAGAGTTAACACCACTACTACTAAAGGTATTTCAGAGCATAGAAAAGGATGGAATACTCCCAAACTCATTCTATGAAGCCAGCATAACCCTGCTATCAAAACCAAGTAAAGACACCACTAAAAAAGAAAATTACAGACCAATATCCCTCATGAACATTGATGCAAAAATCCTCAACAAAATTCTAGCCAATAGAATTCAGCAACATATCAAAGAAATAATTCATCATGATCAAGTGGGATTTATACCAGGTATGCAGGGATGGTTCAACATTACAAAAACAATCAGGGTAATCCATCACATAAATAAAACAAAAGACAAGAACAACATGATCTTATCAATAGATGCAGAAAAGGCATTTGAGAAAGCCCAATACACGTTCATAATAAAAACTATCAACAAAATATGAATAGAAGGGAAATTCTTCAGTATAATTTAAGGGCATTTATACAAAGCCAACAGCCAACAGCCAACATCATCCTAAATGGAGACACTTCGAAAGCATTCCCTTTGAGAATGGGAACCAGATAAATATGCCCTTTATCACCACTCTTTTTTAACATCATGCTGGACGTCCTAGCCAGAGCAATTAGGCTAGAAAAAGAAATAAAGTGCAACCAAATTGGTAGGAAGAAATTCAAAGTATCTCTGTTTGCAGATGACATGATCTTATACACCGAAAACCCCAATGAATCCACAAGAAAACTACTGGAACTAATAGAAGATTTCAGAAAAGTTTCAGGATACAAGATAAACATACAAAAATCAGTTGGATTCCTTTACACCAACAAAAAGAACCTCAGAGAGTAAGTCACCAAATCAATACCATTTACAATAGCCCCCAAGAAGACAAAATACTTAGGAATAAATCTAACCAGAGACATAAAAGACCTATACAAGGAAAACTACAAGACACTATTGCAAGAAACCAAAACAGACCTGTGTAAGCGGAAAAACATACCTTGCTCATGGACAGGTAGACTCAACATTGTGAAAATGTCAATTCTACCCAATGTGGTTTACAGATACAATGCAATACCAATCCAAATCCCACTGGCATTTTTTAATGAGATGGGGAAACAAGTCACCAATTTCATATGGAAAGGGACAAGGCCCTGTATAAATAAAGCATTACTCATGAAGAAAAACAGAGTGGGAAGCCTCACACTACCTGATTTTAGAACCTACTATACTGCCAGGGTAGTCAAAACAGCCTGGTACTGGTACAACAACAGAAAGATAGACCAATGGAACAGAATTGAGAATCTAGACATAAATTCATCTACCTATGATCAGCTGATATTTGACAAAGGCCCAAAGTTCATTAACTGGGGAAAGGACAGTCTCTTTAAGAAATGGTGCTGGCATAATTGGATATCCGTGAGCAAAAAAATTAAACAAGACCCAAACCTCACACCATGCACAAAAAATAACTCAAAACGGATCAAACATTAAATATAAAATCAAAAACGATAAAGATGATGGAAGGAAAAATAGGGACAACATTAGGAGCCCTAATACATGGCAAAAATGCAATACGAACCATAAGTAATAAAGCACAAGCACCAGAAGAGAGACTAGATAACTGGGAACTCCTAAAAATCAAACACTTACGTTCATCAAAAGACTTCACCAAAAGAGTAAAGAGGCAACCTACAGAGAGGGAAAAAAAATTGGCTACTACAAACCCAGTCAGCATCTAATCTCTAAAATCTACAAGATACTGCAAAACCTCAACAACAAAAAGACAAATAATGCAACTAAAAAATGGGCAAAGGATATGAACAGGCACTTCGCCAAAGAAGATATTCAGGTGGCTACCAAACACATGAAGAAATGCTCAGGATCATTAACCATTAGAGAAATGCAGATCAAACTACAATGAGATATCATCTCACTCCAACAAGGCTAGCATTAGTCCAAAAAACACAAAACAACAAATTCTGGAGAGGTTATGGAGAGACTGGAACACTTATACACTGTTGGTGGGAATGTAAAATGGTACAACCAGTTTGGAAATCAATTAGACGCTTCCTTAAAAAGCTCGAAATAGAAGTGCTATATGATGCAGCTATCTCGCTCCTGGGAATATATCCTAGAGAAATAAGAGCTGTCACACGAATAGATATATGCACACCCATATTCATTGCAGCACTGTTCACAATAGCAAAAAGATGGAAACAAATGGAAAATGGATAAACAAATTATAGTATATCCACACAACAGAATACTATGCAACGATAAAGAACAATGATGAAGCCGGGAAACATAACATGGAGGAATCTGGAGGGCGTTATGCTGAGTGTATTTAGTCAGTCACAGAAGGACAAATATTGTAGAAGACCACTATTATAAGAACTCAAGAAAAGGTTGAAACACAGAAGAAAACATCCTTTGATTGTTATAAGAGTGGGGAGGGAGGGTGAGGGTTATTTACTAACGAGATAGCAGATAAGAATTATCTTAGGTGAAGGGAAGGACAGCACACACTACAGGGGAAATCAGCACAGCTGGACTAAACCAAAGCTAAGACGTCTCCTGAAAACAATCACACACTTTGAGGGACAGAGTAGCAGGGGTAGAGATCTGGGGACCATGCTTTCAGTGGACATCTAGGTCAACTGGCATAACAAAGCTTATTAAGAAAATGTTCTGCATCCTACTTTGTTGAGTTGTGTCTGGGGTCTTAAAAGCTTGCAAGTGGCCATCTAAGATGCATCAATTGGTCCCAACCACCTGGAGTAAAGGAGAACGAAGAACACCAAAGACACAAGGAAAGTATTGGCCCAAGAGACAGAATGGGCCACATAAACCAGCCTGAGACCAGAAGAACTAGATGGTGCCCGGCTACCACCAGTGACCGCCCTGACAGGGAGGACAACAGAGAGTCCCTGATGGAGCAGGAGAAAGGTGGGGTGCAGAACTTAAATTCTAGTAAAAAGTCCAGACTTAATGGTCTGACGGAGACTATAAGAACCCTGGAAAGCATGGCCAATGGATTCTGTATCAGCCCAGAACTAAAACAATTTCCGAGGCCAACTCTTGAGACAGGGTTTGGACTGGACTGTGGGACATAAAGTGATACTCATGAGTAGTCCACTTCTTAGCTCAAGTAGCTAATAAGAGACTAAACAGGCAGCTTCTGTCCGAGGTGAGATGGGAAGGCAGAGAGGGTTAGGAGCTGGTTGAATGGACAGGGGGAGTCAGGGGTGGACAGGAGGAGTGTGCAGTATGGGGAGAGAAATTAGGGTCACGTAACAACGTATGTATAAATTTTTGTATGGGAAATCAAGTTGAAACGTAAACTTCATTTAAACTACAACAATTAAAAAAAAAAAAGAAAAGAAAAGAAATACCACAAGTGGTGTCTTTAAGAAACAGAAAATTATTCTCTCATAGTTTAGGAGGCTAGAAGTCTGAATTTAGAGCCCTGGCTCTAGGGGAAGTCTTTCTCTCTATGTCAACTCTGGGGGAAGTTTCTTGCCTCTTCAGCTTCTGTTTCCCGGTTCCCTGGAGACCTTCGTGTGGCTTGGCATTAATCTTCCCCTGTCTCTGCTTGTTTGTTTAATATCTTTTATATCTCAAAAGACATTGACTCAAAATACACCCTACCCTAACCCTGCCTTATTAAGATAACAGAGACAACTCACTCCCAAATGGGAGTATAACCACAGTCTGCACAGGATTTATAACACATTTTTTTGAGGGACACAATTAGAATCCTTAACAGGGAGGAACCCACTATGTCTAAAAGGTCACCCACTCACCCTTCTCAGATTATCCAAGTGCATTTCTGTGTCACCAGGAAGGCATACTGTGGACCAGGTGCCAGCGGATCTCTCTCGGTCTCTCAACAGGTTTATTGTTAGCTCTCTCTGTCTCACTCCATGACTTTTCTTGGCTGAGTCTGGCCCCTTGAGCTTGCTGGTCCAGCTCTCAACCAGCAGCTTTGGGACAACCCTGGGCCAGTGCCAGGGTTAGGCTGGCATTACAAGAGCTCTCGAGACAAAGCTTTTATGGACAACCCCTGTGCGGTGTATATCCAAGGCACTATGGGCTTGCTCTTGGCCCCTCTAGACAAGGCTCCTCGTGCCCCCGGCCCCCCACCCCATGCTGGCACTTGCTGTCCTTGGAAGTCCACATGCACTGGCCCAGACTCTGGGTCCTTCTCCTTTACTTAAGCTGGAGTGGTCAGCTTCATTGTCAACCTCCTGCCCAGCTCTGCTCCATGGACCAGCTTGCCTACCACTGTCTGCTGGTCTGGTGGTTCCTGCTGCTCGTATAACTGCCACTTTTTCTCTGTCACTTGGCTCTGGTATGCTTGCTGCCATTTCTCTGCCGCTCAGTTCTATTGTGTTTGTTGCTGTTTCTCTTGATCTTCAGTGTTATCTGCTCAGTGGGTATCACCAGCTCAGTGTTACAGCTCTTGACTCATATTACAGCTTTTTTATTTGGGTCTAGGAGGTTCTCAGCACAGGGCCCCGTGTCCAAAGAATGTACTCCCCCAGCTCTCATAGATTAAGTAAACTGATGATTCTCTGCAAGCAGCTTATACAACCAATAATTTTGGGAGCATGACAAACCGCAGGCCATAAAGGCCATATAAAAGAAAACCCGTTGTGCCACACCCAAGATGGGTTGCAAATAGAAGCATTGTGATCCATAGTGTTTTTGTGGGTTGATTTTCAGAAGTAGATCACCAGGCCTTTCTTCCTAGTCCACCTTAGTCTGAAAGC
Organism: Dugong dugon; assembly: GCA_030035585.1. Lineage (NCBI taxonomy): Eukaryota > Metazoa > Chordata > Mammalia > Sirenia > Dugongidae > Dugong > Dugong dugon. The sequence goes on from CM057461.1 coordinate 88,350,400, forward strand.
TCCCCTGAAAACTGTTCAGCATCATAGCAACATGCAAACCACCACTGACAGACTGGCTATGGCTGCACATGAGGTGCACTGGCCAAGCATCAAAACTGGGTCCCTGCATGGAAGGTGAGAATTCTAACCCTGAACCACCACTGCCCCTATTTTGAGTTCTTAGTAAAGCAAAATCAGGACCACATGTGTTGCCGTCTTCACAGACTCTTTGCTTGTGTATGAACAGGATTACAATCCCTGTGTGTCTTCCAGTGACCAGTGGGCCTGCTGACAGCACTGGAAGTGAGACCAATATGAAGGGGAATATGAAAACCCTGTCAGCTCATTGCAATGAGCAGGTACTATGCTTGACACATGAGATCTGAGTTCTGTTTCCAGCTTCACACACACAAACACTGGAATCTGCAACAAAGCAGGGAAGGTTTCAGTCTGTATTAAGCAGATGTTTAGTTAAGAAACATGCTGGAAAGAGTGGGAGGGGGTTTTTCTGAAGTATGTGGAATTCCTGAAAAGTACAGCTTTCACTTCCTTGTTACGCTCCCCTGGTGAGATGTTCCTGCTCCTCTCCCAGCAACCACTTATTTTACTGTGGTCTCGACAGCCTGGAGGCACGTGCAGCATCCAATCAACGGTCAGCACTGTGCCTGCTGAGAGCAACATTGGTACCTAAACCAGTTGCAAATGAGGTGGCTCTGACTCATGGTGACCCCATTTGTGTCAGAGTAGAACTGTGCTCCATAGGATTTACAATGGTTGATTTTTTGGAAGTAGATCACCAGGCCTTTCTTCTGAGGTTCCTCGGGGTGGACTCGAACCTCCAGCTTTCAGTTAGCAACCGAGTCCATTAACCTTTTGCACCACCTAATGACTCCAACATTGTTACCTAGTAGTTGCTTAATGTTGTTTTGTAAAAATGATGTGTATGAAAATATAATCCCACTCAGTTCTTGGTTAAATTTTGTCAGTTCAGGGGAAACACTGAAGTCTAAAGGAGAGACTTTGAGCTTTGAAGTCAACACATCTGGGTTCCAATCCCAGTCTTGTCAAAATCTTTAGTGAGGAACTTGAGAAAGTCACTTAATGTCTTTGATCTGTGGTTTCCCTTCTTGTAAAATGGGGCTGATGATACCTATGATAGTTTCTCTGCATGATTGCGTAATGATACAAACGAGGTTATGCATGTTAAGGAGCTCAGAAAGCTGGGGAGAACTCTGAGAGCATTTGGTATTTTTTAATCCCAGTTAATAAATATGATTACTCCTTGTATATGCTATTGTCCTCTTTGAAGAAAATAACATGACTTTCAACTAAAACAAAAATCTCAGTTCTGTCTGCAGGACTATGTCAGAGGGTATTTGCCGCGCAAATTTAAAAATGTCCCCAAACCAAGAGAGTAGCTGCATTCATGATCATCATGCAAGCAAAGCATTGGCTGATTTAAAAACAAAAAAAAAGTGGAAAAATGAATCGAAGCTTTGTCACTCTAAGACTATGAAAATATGTCAACATTATTTTTCACACCTAGTGAGTAATTAGGTTGGTTTTGTGCTTTTTGTGCCATCATGATTTAACTATGACCTGTAAATGGTACCAAAAGGACAAAATGCTATTTTATCCATTTTAATCTTTATTTTTGTTCATTCCTTTTTTAATCATTTGCTTCATTGATCATTTACAGGTTAATTACGCTGAATTATTCTAACTACTGAATAGTAGGCTTTCATCTGGACTTTTAAAAAATTCCTCATCAGAGAATACTAATAAGTTTAAAATAGACTTTAGTTGTGGCCAGGAATCCTTATAAAATAGCAACCTGGCATTGACTTTAGGTTAGAAACTGAGATCTTAAGATACGTAAAATTTTAGGACAATGTTTCTAAAATACATATTGGTAGTACCCACTTCGGCAGCACCCACTGGGTCAATGTATCTGCCACCAACAGAGTACACAACACCATTCGTGACTTCTCCACTGAGAAATCCCATAAAAAACCATGCTCTTCATGGCCTCACATGGACACTGCTGATCATGAAAATGGAAAGTAGTGCCAAGATCAAAGAGTTCCATCAGGGAAAAGGAGAAAAGTCTGAGTTGAAAAGTGTCTGAGAAATGAAGGGAATAAAATAACTGGATAGCAGCATGATATGGAAAAAAGAATGAAATAAAAACTTGGATTTAGTCAAATTTACTAGGAGTGAGATCTTGAGAAAATCACCTACCTTTTGAGCTATCATTTTATTATCATTGAATGGGAATAACAAAAACTATCTTACAGCATCGTTGTGGGAATTAAACAAGCTAACTTATGTGAAATGGAGCCCCGGTGGCACAGTGGTTAAGAACTAGGCTGCTAACCAAAAGTTCAGCAGGTTGAATCTACCAGTCACTCACTGGAAACCTTACGGGGCAGTTCCACTCTGTACTATAGTGTTGCGGTGAGTTGGAATTGACTCGAAGGCAATGGGTTTGGGTTTCTGGTTATGTGAAATGGAGTAAGTGCTCACTATATGTTTCATCTCTTTAATTTTTCTCCTGTTTATGGCAGACAGAAAACTAAAATTGGAGAATGATATAAAACCCAGTAAAGGTGGTGATCCTGCCAGCTGGACTGGCACACTCTAACAATGCTCAGCCTCTGGAGTAGTATTAGGATTAAGAGAACTCACTTCCCTTCAGTCCAAGACTAAGTTGACTTTATATTTTGTCTTCTGCCTCTCTCTTCCCTGTGGAACATCAAGGAGGCAAGTTTAGGTTAGGAGAAGAGATATCAGGTCCTTTGAGCCAGTTATCTTCTAGTTAATTCTTTGACTCTTGTAGACAAAGTCAAGGGATTCTAATGATGGTTCTCTCTGTTATTCTCTATGTGGTTGACTGGCCAAAATGCGTTCAAGCCTGGTGCTACCTTAGGCATCCATGATTTACTAGAGCAAGAAGCCGCCCTGAAGGTGAAGAGAGAGGGAACATCAATAAATGCCTGTCACAGTCAGAAGGCTTTGGAAGAGGCTGGGTTGCTAAGCTGAGGCATGGATGGATGTGTCCTCTTTACTTCTCTTTATTGACATGATGGAAGAATCGAAGATATTGCTGCACACTCCAGGGTAGATGAAAGTTATTTCTGAGTCATAGGAAGTAGATATTTGGAGGTCAAAAATATCAGATCAGCTTGGTACCTAATACCTAAAGTAGACAAGGAAGGTAAGCTGTTAGAACGAGGGAAGGTGTGATTCCAAGGTTAACCAGAGGGTGCCAAATTGGCTGCAATCTGCTCTGACCAGCTTCAGAGGTTATTCAGTAATCCCAGGAACACTGAAGCATAATTCAGTAAGAAAGCCCACCATCCACCTGAGCCACTGCCGTTGATTGCTTCTAGGCCTCCATCTGTTCTCACTGACTGTTGAGTTAGGGAATTTACCTATTATTTTTCCAAACCTGAATAAGGTCAGTATGCTAGTGATGGAAGTGGCACCAGAATCCAAGCCTCATTTCATGCAATCCAATGTTATGATAACTACACCATGTTTGTACATTTTTCTCATTTCTTCCATAATTAGCAACAGTGATGAGCAGGATTTCCCACAACACTCTTAAATCTTAGGAACACTGAATCACTGAGCATTTAGCAAAATTTGTGTTTCAGACATACACTGATTTCAGTAAAAATCCATTTGAAATCTCATTCCCCCTGCCCCCCAAGGAGAAACATTAGGGATTTTGTAAGTAAGAAAATAATTAATGATGGTTTGATAACTTGAGAAAACACATTTCTCCAGTATCTTTTGAAAAGTCTAGAGACAGACTAAAGGCTTAATCCTGGAATATTCTTTGCAAATTGACCAATTATTTACTTGCTTTATAAAATAAAATCTTAAATGTTAGGCCCTGATTTTTCCCTTGATAGCCTCCCCCTTATTGTATTCAACCAATTCCTGTATGGTTTGGAAAAAGATAGTGAAGGTAACAGATCAGCTGATCTTTCCAAAGCCTTCAATATTACAAGAAGCTTTCCCTGATTACAAATCCCCTGTCACCAGATAATCGTCAGGTACATGGCAAAAAGCATTAAAGAAACATGATTATCAGCATTATGCAGTTGTTTAAATCTTATTTCAAGGCTAAATATTTTAAATAAAACTTATTTCTTGTTTAGGTATCTTAGAATTCAGAGGGCTTGAATTTTATCCCATTCTTGGCAAATATCCTTACCCTTAGAGAAAAACAACATTCTTAAACAATAAATAAGAAGAACCAAGGATTCTAAGTTCCCTATGTTCATTAATTTGCTGATGGTTCTTCCACATTATCTCTGGTCATCTTTCCAAGTAGGTGACAAAAACAGCACAGATTTGAAACCCCGAGATTATTCTACTCACCCTTACTTTCCTCACCCTTCCAATATATGGAGTGAGGCCCTCTTTCTGGACAATTTGTGATCTAGAAATGTTATATCAAAAATCCACTAAGAAGGTACATTTTGTGGACTGGGGATCAAGGAAATTTTGATCTTTCTACCACATCTTATATTAACCCTCATATTCTCAAGGAACATGGAGAATAATCTGCATTTGTAATTGTTTTCTAGGCAACAAGTAGTTCAAGTAGTATTTGGAAAATGCAAATGGAAGACTAAATGAGGCATTCAGGTTTTAAGGTCTGCAGAATATTTTGCTTCTGCCTTGAATGAATGAATCAACACCAAGAACTTTACCTTTTTTTACTCTTTGATTTGTTCCCACACCAACTTCACATGGCTGTCCTGTTCAGACCTGAGCCCTCGGGATGGTAGAACTGGGAATAACTGGGATTGTCAACAGCAATGACCTTTTCTCAGGACAGTTCTTTGAAATGAAGTTGATGAGACAGTAAATTTATAATAGCTATGTTAAGTTTTTAAAGTTTATGTAGTCCCAGGGTCCACCACTCCCCCAGAGTTTAGGCTAATAAAAGACTGAACCAGAGTTTACTTGACAATCCAGTCATAAGAGCATTCACTTGTTCTAAAATTTTTTTTAATCTATTACAATTTATTCCCCCTCCCTGTCCCCACAAATAATCTGGCCAAAACATTTTATTTAGATATGCTCTGTGGTGTTTACTCATTTGTTTGGCGTTCCTGGAGGTATGGGGGCTAGAGTGGAGGGAGGGAAAGTGCTGTGGACAGGCACGGACTGGCATTCCTAGATTGCCCACCTTGTTTGGTAAATGCTATCTTGCCCTGATGCAAAGACATCTGGGCAAACATAGCTCTTTCTACAGCAGTGCTCAACGTATGGTCTCCCAAGACACTCTTCAGGTGGCTGTCAAGGTCAAAACGATTTTCACAAGAATTCTAAGATGTTATTTGTCTTTTTCATTGCGTTGACATTTGTGCTAATGAAGCAAAAGCATTCATGGGTAAAACTGCTGGTGCTGGCAGAAGCTCTGCATAACTCCAAGAACCAATATTTTTAAATGACCAATGTAGGTTGTTTATAAAATCAGGCTTGTAGGCATGAATAAAGTTTCCATTCAAAGCGTAAGAGTAGAGAACACATGATTTTAATGAGGCAAAATATGAAAAGTAGATTGGTATGATTTCAGGTACTACTTTGCAACTATTCTTTAAGAAACTACCACTTGTCAAGTTTGGGTGTTGTGTCAGAGAAGAACATCCACAAATTATCTGAAAGGGCCACTAAAATACTCCTCAGATTTCCAATTACATATCTAACTAAAAGAGGTTGTATTTTCTTCATATACTTCAATCAAAGTAATATTTTGCAACAGATTTAATGTAGAGGCAGTTAGTAGAATCCAAATGTCTTCTATTAAGCCAGACACTAAAGACATTTGCAAAAGTATAAAATAATGTCACTCTTCTCACTTTTCCTTTTTTTTGAAAACATAGTTGTGTTTTATAAAAAAAAGTATTATTTATGTTAATATATAATGGTTTTATTATTATTATTTTAAATGAATTAATGGATAAATCTTTTTTAATTGTCAGTTTTAATTCCTAATACCGTAGGTATCAATGTGTATAACCCACAGCAATAAAAGCTTTGAAGTCTTGAATAATTTTTAAGAGTGTAACAGGATTCTGAGACTAAAAAGTTTGAGAAGTACTTCCTTAATGTAAGTCAACATGCTCAACCTACCATTGTAAAATTGAGCAATATAACAAACCCTTAAATGCAGGGGCCAAGGCTTTTACTAATCTCAGGAAAACCATCAAATGATCTGTATCTTCAGCAAAACAGTCACTAACAGTCTTGCTCATATCACTCCATATAAATTATACTAGTAAACTAGTAAGCTCAGTGTAACTCCTTCTGTACAACAATGAATTTCCATCAAGATAGCAGTTGATTTTTATTCATGTAATATTTCTGATAACAATATCCAATTAGCACATCCATTTTATGTTCACTCTGTTAATTTTATGTTAAAAGAAATCCAGCGGTGTTCAATTACGTTTGCCTCCAAATTAAATTAACATTACAGGAATTTAATGGGTATCTTAATTAGACCATGCTATTAAGAGGATTTTATACAAATTAAATTCTACCTCTGCATGGCTTAACCTTCTTTGTGTTAAACATGGAGGAACATTTTTTTAAAACACAGGGAGTATAAGAATATCTTATATGGCAAACAGAGAATATGGCAAATAGAGAAGTAAAGCCATGAGGAAATCAATCTGCCACAAATTTAAGCAAGACTCACCTGAGCTGAAAATTACCTAATTGTTTCTATATTCCTTCTAGTAGTAGTAGTAGAACTGTCTTTTACACTAAAATATTAAAACCTTCATTCTGATAAATCAAGCAATGCCAGTATAATCCTCTGACATTTTTTCAACCTGTTCAAAATCATGAATTACCAAACCCAGGCTTATTTTCTTGGGGAGGGTGGGGGTAAGGGGTGGTTATTTTTTTCCCCCATTGATCCAAGTTAGCCAATTATTAGGAAATTTTTAACATTATTGAATAGAATTGATATGTAATCAGATCACAACATGCTTCAATGACAACTAAACAGCAAAATATTCCTGTGCTGTTTCCTATAAGTAATATTATTATAGTTTTACTTGTTATATTCATTATAATAATGGGTAATAGTCACTGAGTAATTACTAAGTGTCTAGTAATCTGATTATTACTTTGAATAAATTACCTCTGATTCTGTTATATTTCTGCAAAGTAAGCACAGTTGTTCCTAATTTATAACTGGGGAAAATGAAGTTCAGAGAAGTCATACAGATAGTAGGTGACAGACTCTATTGATTTCACAGATAGTAAGTGACAGACTTTGCTGATTACAAAGTCCACTTCTTTTCACAATTTGTTACTTCACTAGGGCCTTTGCAAGGTAGTGAGTACTCGACCTCTGCTATTAGACTGCCTTGATTTGAATCATGCTTCTACCACTCTACGGTCATGTGTATTCAGGTGAATAAATCCTCCACCTTAGTGATCAATTCGTGAGAGGGTAATAAAACCAAACACATTCCCATCAAGTCCAACTTATGGCAATCCATATGTTACAGAGTAGAACTGCTCCATAGAGTTTTCTTGGCTGTAACCTTTAACAGAAACAGATCACCAGCTCTTTCTTCCTTGGTGCTGCTGAGTGGATTCGAACCGTCAAGCTTTAGGTTAGTAGTTGTGTGCAAACAATTTGCACCACTCTGGGATCTGGGATAAAGAAATCAAACCCACTGCTGTTGAGTTGATTCCAACTCCTAGTGACCCTATAGGACAGAGTAGAACTGCTGCATAGGGTTTCCAAGGCTGTAATCTTTACAGAAGCATGCTGTCACATCTTTCTTTCTCCTGTGGAGCAGCTGGTGGGTTCGAACCATCAACCTTTTGGTTAGCAGCCAATCACTCTAACCACTGTGCAACCAAGGCTCTTTGGAACCTAGCATAGGGAAGGACAAATAAGATCCTAAAGAAAATTCCTCCTAAGGTCATGGAAGCTCCACAGACACATGTAAACTCCCTGAGGGACTGCATTGCTGGGTGGAGGGCTGTGGGGACCATGGCCTCAGGGAACATCTATCTCAACTGGCATAACACAGTTTATAAAGACAGTGTTCTACATTCTACCTTGGTGAGTAGCGTCTGGGGGCTTAAAAGCCTGTAAGCAACCATCTATGATACTCCACTGGTCTCATCCCTTCGGGAGCAAGGGAGAATGAAGAGAACAGGATACAAGGAAAAGATTAGTCCAGATGACTAATGGACCACAGCTACCACGGCCTCCACCAGACTGAGTCCAGCACAGCTAGATGGCGCCTGGCTACCACGGACTGCTCTCACAGGGATCACAACAGAAGGTCCTGGACAGAGCTGGAGAACAAAATTCTAACACACAAAAAAAGATTAGATTTACTGGCCTGACGGAGACTGGAGAAACCCCGAGAGTATGGCCCCCGGACACCGTTTTAACTCAGTGGTGAAGTCACTCCCGGGGTTCACCGTTCAGCCGCGGATTGGACAACCCCATAAAACAAAACAGGACTAATGAGTCACAGCAGTTCAGGGACAAGGACTAGTAGGCAGAAGGGGACAGGTAAGCTGGTGATAGGGAATCCAAGGTTGAGTAAGGACAGTGTTGACATGTAGTAGGGTTATTAACCATTGTCATAGGGCAATATGTGTACTGTTTAATGAGAAAATATTTTGTCCTGTAAATCTTCATCTAAAGTGGGAATAGCAGCACAACTGGAAGAACGTAATTGATGTCACTGAATTGTACATGTAGAAATTTTTGAAATGGTGTATCTTTGGCTATGTATATTTTCACCAAAAAAAAGAAAAAGGTCCTCCAAGGTCGAGAAGGGAGACTGTTGACATGTTGTGGGGTTGTTAACCAATGTCATAAAACAATATGTGTACTGACTGTTTAATGAGAAACTATTTGTTCTGTAAACCTTCCCCTAAAGTACAATAAAAAAAATTTAAAAAAAAAAAAAAAAAGCCTCCTAAGTCATGGAAGCTCCATAGACACATCTAAACTCCCTGAAGGACTGAATTGCTGGGCGGAGGGCTGTGGGGTCTTGGGGAACATCTAGCTCAATTGGCATAACACAGTTTATAAAGAAAATGTTCTACAGTCTACCTTGGTGAGTAGCGTCTGGGGTCTTAAAAACCTGTGAGCAGCAATCTAAGATACTCCGCTGGTCTCACCCCTGTCTGGAATGAAAAAAACAAGACACAAGGGAAAGATTAGTCCAAAGGAGTAATGGACCACAACTACCACGGCCTCTACCAGACTGAGTCCAGTACAACTAGATGGTGCCGGGCTACCACCACTGACTGCTCTGATCAGAATTACAACAGAAGGTCCCGAACAGAGCTGGAGAAAAATGTAGAACAAAATTCTAACTCACAAAAAAGACCAGACTTACTAGCCTGAGAGATACTGGAGAAACCCCGAGAATATGGCCCCTGGACATCCTTTTAGGTCAGTAATGAAGTCGTTCCTGAGGTTCACACTTCATCCAAAGATTAGACAGGCTCATAAAACAAAACAAGACTAAAGGGGCACAGCAGCCCAGGGACAAGGACTAGAAGGCAAGAGGGGACAGGAAAGCTGGGTAACAGGGAACCCAAGATCGAGAACGGAGAGTGTTGACATGTTGTGGGCTTGTTAACAATGTCATAAAACAATGTATGTACTAACTGTTTAATGAAAAACTAGTTTGTTCTGTAAACCTTCATCTAAAGTACAGTTAAAAATAAATAAATAAATAAATAAAAATTGCCTCCCTATAGGGCCAGGAAATGGGATGAAAGGGAAGGAGATAGTGGTGAGGTCTCTCTGAATATAGTTTATTTATTGTTTTAACTTTTGAACTATATAAAGATTTGGTATATTTAAAAAATAAAATCATATCAGAAATAGCAGACACTAAAATTTAACACAGGCGGCAACAAAGAAACTTAATAATAAAACCACCCAGATCAAAGAATTGCTTCAAATAACTTTTGAACACAGTATTGTTTTTGTGTTTTCTTAGTAGGAAGATATCTTTTAAATATATCTGTAAAATATATCTGCAAGAAGTAGTTATATCTAAATTTTACTCAGTAAATGTATTGAAAGTCATTAAACTGGTGTTGCAATTGTGAATCTATTTTATTTACATATATATGACATAGGTAGATAAACAGAGCTAATTTTAACCCCTTAACATAAGTTAAAATCCACAAAAGAAAAGGTTAAGGGGTAAGATTTTCAGAGTAATAGGAGTAATAACAAATATGAAATAAATGTAAAGGAAAAAAATCAAGCCTGTAATGGTAAATTTGTACTGGAAATAGCAATGTGAACTAATTGATTTAATAAAAAACATCTTATGACTCTGTCCATTGTAAAGGCCCAGAAGCAATGATACCCAATAAATAACAATATAACAATAAATAAACCTTAGCACCCAGATTCTGCTTTCTAAATAACATTTTCCATGGAAAAGAACCATTGCTCTTTGCTTGCTTCCAGTTCTGGGATTTGGAAAGTACTAGTGGATCCTGGGAAACCCTGGTGGCTTAGTGGTTAAGAGCTATGGCTGCTAACAGAAACATCAGCAGTTGGAATCCACCACTCCTTGGAAACTCTATGGAGCAGTTCTACTCTGTCCTACAGGGTCACTAAGAGTCAGAATCAATTCAACGGCAACGGGTTTGGTTTTTTGGTTAGGGGATCCTGGTACAAAAAAGGGCTGAAAGATTTACTGGATCATGTCAAAAATGGATAAAGGAGGCAGCTTGAAGGAGCGTCCACTGTCAAACTTGGGAAATATTTAACAGCCAAAAAAGTCATAACTGTAATTGATTGCAATCCATTAACATAAATTAAAATCCATAAGTTCATAGTGATACTTAAATCCGAGAGAGAAAAAAACAAATACAAAGCTCTGTTTTTGTTTTTTTTACAGAAAAACCCCAGCTAAAATTACATTTGAAAAAAATCATCATTTTGCAAACCCATAGTACTATAATTGTTTAAGGAAGGGATCACTAATGAATGCTAAAACCATCAGTAGAGAAGTGCTTGGGGGACAGAGTATTCACACTGGGGATTCCTACAGTGAGAAAAGCGTTAACATCACAACGGAGCAAACTCAACAGTCACTATCATAGTCAAGTGACTGCACTGCAAATCTAATAGGAAACATGATATGACGCAGTAAGAAATACACAGCATTTCCTAAGAACTGTTCTTGCCAAAAAAAAAAAAAAAAAAGTTTTAACCTGAAGTTTGTAGGAAATACAGGAGATAAAGGAAAACGTTAAAATGTAACAAGATGAAACAATAAGCCAAATCCAGAACATGCAACAATTTATAAAAATACGATCCCAGATTCTTCAAAATCACAGTGTCGTGAAAAATAATGATGGGGTATTCTAGGCCAACCAAAACCCATTGCCGTCCAGTCGATTCCGACTCATAGCAACCCGACAGGACAGAGTAGAACCGCCCCACAGAGTTGCCAAGGAGTGGCTGGTGGATTCAAACTGCTAGAACTTTTGGTTAGCAGGCAAGCTCTTAACCACTGTGCCACCAGGGGACTAAACAGATATAACCCCGAATGGGTAAAGCCAGATTGGCTACCGGTCAAATAAGTAAATAAGAGCTAAAAAGGCATTCTTGCAACATACAGAAAATATTGACTCTAAACTAGATACTCGATAATATCATGGAATTGTGGATGATTTTCTTAGTCCTAGTAATGATAGTGTGATCCTGGAGGCAACTGTCCCTCATCTTAGAAAATGCATGGTAAGTATTTAGAGTTGAAACATCTTGATGTCTACAATGTATTTCAAATGAGAGAAGTGGGGAATGGTGAAGGGTAGAATATAGCAAAATTCTGCTAGCCTTTTTCCTGACACTGAAGATGGCTCATTCACGGTAGGGGAGGAAAGATGGCTTTTCACTTACAATGTGTGGTATTGTCTTAGCGCACAAAAAGTTTTAAAAGTTAACCTTCAGTAGAGACACAAACGTAGGTTTGTCAGAGACCTCACCATCTTATCTGCACTTCTCTCCTTGCCTGTAAATGCACCTCTCCTGACTGGTAGCTGATCCCTCAGCCGCAGGCATCCCACACATCTATCTCCCTCTTTCTACTGAGTTTCCTCATCCCCTTGTGTCTGTCTGTCTCTTCTTGTCTCCCACTCCTTCTCTCTTAACCTGACACCGTTTTGTCCTTAGAAAACATCAACTTTGTGCTGACAAGCTCTTCCCATTCAAGCAATTTTCATTGCAGCAAATCCTTGTTGTTTATCAGAGCAAGTAGCCAGCTACTGTCTCAAGCTTTTTGGTCTCTCAGGCATCCAGGCATAGAGTAGACGCCAATGTACCAGCACCCCAGCATTAGGAGGCACAGAACAGGATTTCCACAAAGCCCCACTGAAAGTCCTTTGTTTAGACCTGAAGTTAGGGGAAAGCTCCCCCATTCCTCCTCCAAAGTTAGGAGAAAAAGGGCAATGGGGGAGGACCGGGTATACAAACAGTACTCTGACACGTCTTTCCAAAAAACCCCACTTCTTACCTACAACAAACTCTTGGCCTCTCAAATCTATTTTCTAGGCCAGAGGTGGGTGGTCAGCTAAGGATTTCAAAACTGGCTCTTGATCAGTTGAACATTGACAAGTCCTGTTTTGGTAATCTGCCACCCTGCATCTCACTTTGGGATGTGGGTGTGGTTGGCAAATATTCTCTTTGGGTTTAAACCAAAACTGAGGCAGGAAGGGTCCTAACAGTGTCTTTTTTACTAGTAATGTATTTATTCTTTAACTTAATTTTAAACGATCAAATTAAAATGGAATGAGATGAGGGGGTGGAGGGATGGGTATTAACTAGGTTTCTATTTCATAAACTGACCTTTCCAAGTCAGACCATGCATGCCCTGCAACTTTGGAATGAAATTAGGTTTATTAGTATCGGCCTGATCTAGACAGGATAAAAAACCCTTGCCTAAGTCAGTAGCTCCAATTGTCTTTCTGCGCCTTTTCAAGAGCCTGACATGAACTGTTAAGAGGTCACTAGTAAGTTTTGAAGTAGTATACCTATTATGTTAGCCTAAATTGGAGCAATTTTTAATTTATAAAAATTTAATAATGTACTTTTTAAATATGGCACCCAATTATAAAATATAGAGAATCAAAGAGGGGAAAAATATAACCTCAGGGAGAACTATTGCTAAAGTGTTCATTTATAATCTTCTAAACTTTATCAAGTTATATATATATATAAAGTTATGTTTATATATATGATATATATGTACATATACATGGTTTTATAGCATGTTTCTTTTCTGCACAATGCTTTGCATCAAACATCTAATTATGTAGAGAAGGAAATATCCACATCATCTTTTTTCATGTCTACAGCAAATTTTTTTAAATGTATTTATTTTGTTTTCATGAAAATATACACTGCAAAAGATACATCATTTCAACAGTTTCTACATGTACAATTCAGTGATATTGATTACATTCTTCAAATTGTGCAACCATTCTCAATATCCTTTTCCAAATTACTCCATTACCATTAGCATAAATTCACTGCCCACTAAGCTTCTCACTGTAACCTTTAGAGTTACTATTGTCAATTTGATCCCTTATAGATAATTCTTTAAAAGAGCACAATGCTCAAGGAAGACATTCTTTACTAACGAAGCTAAACTATTTTTTAGTTCAAAGGAAACTTCAAGGGATAGTATTGGTTTGAGGTTTCAGGTTTAAAGATTATCTCAGGGCAATAGTTTCAGGGGGTCACCCAGCCTCCATGGCTCCAGAAATTTTGGATTCCGTTGATAATTTGAAATTTCATTTTGCGTTTTCTGTCTTTTAATCAGGATTCTACTAAAACAATATTTTTTTAAATTGTTGAAAATATGCGTGAATTCAATGATTTCTACATGTGCAATACAGCGACAGTGACTGCATTCTTCAAATTGTGCAGCCTTTCTCACCTTCCTTTTCCAATTTGTTCCTCCCATATTGACATAGACTCACTTCCCCCTAAGCTTCCTACATAACCTTTCAAGTTGCTGTTAAAAATTTGATCCCATATAGGCGGTTTTTTTTTTTTTTAAAAGAACACAATGCACCCCACGGACATTCTTTACTAGTTAAACTAGATTATTGTTTGGTTTAAAGAAGGATTTAGGGGATATTTTTGGCTTATGGTTTCAGGAATAATGATTATCTCAGGGCAGTAGTTTATGGGGATTCATCCAGGACCAGTGGTTCCATAAAGTCTGGATTCCATGAGAACTGAAATTCTGTTCTGCATTTTTCTACCTTTCCATCAGGATTCTTCTATATAATCTTTTTTCCCCCAGTATTAAAAAAAAAAAAAAAAAAAAAACTACTGTGCTTTAGGTTAAAGTTTACAGCACAAATTAGTTTTTCATTCAAAAATTAATACACAAATTGTTTTGTGACATTGGTTGCAATCCCCACAATGTGTCCACCCTGGTTCCCCGTGTTCATTTGTCCAGTTTTCCTGTCTCTTCTTACCTTCTCGTTTTTGCTTTTGGGCAGGAGTTGCCCATTTCGTCCCACTTACTTGACTGAACTAAGAAACACGTTCCTCATATGTGTTATGGTTTGTTTTATAGGGCTCTCTCATCTTTGGTTGAAAGGTGGACTTCAGGAGTGGCTTCATTTCTGAGTTAGCAGGGTGTATGGGGGCCATAGTCTCGGGGATTCTCCCAATCTTTGTCAGAATAGTAAGTCTGGTCTTTTCTGTGAATTTGAATTTTGTTCTACATTTTTCTCCTGCTCTGTCCAGGACCCTCTATTGTGATCTCTTTCAGAGTGGTCAGTGGTGGTAGCCAGGAACTATCCAGTTCTTCTGACCTCAGGCGGGTGGAGGCTTTGGTGCACGTGGTCCATTAGTCCTATGGACTAATATTTTTGTTGTGTCTTTGGTTTTCTTCTTCTCCTTTGCTCCAGACAGGATGTGATCAATAGATGTATCTTAGATGGCCACTTGCAATCCATCCCAATCCCTCCCTTCCCTTATAAACATCAAAGATTGTTTTTTAATATGTGTAAAGCTTGTCTTAGTTTTTATAGTAGTGGTCTCATACGATATTTGTCCTTTTGTGATGGATTTATTTCACTCAGCATAATGCCATACAGATTCATTCATGTTGTGAGTTGCTTCCCAGATTCATCATTGCTCTTTACTGTTGCATGGTATTCCACTGTGCGCATGTAGCATAATTTGTTTAACCATTCATCTGTTGATGGGCACTTATGTTGTTTCCAACTTTTTGCTATTGTGAATAATGTTATGAACATGGGTGTGCATAAGTCTATTTCTGTAGGATATATTCCTAGGAGTGGGCTGGTTGGATGGTAAGGTGTTCCTATTTGCTAGCTTTTTAAGGAGGCACCGTATTATTTCCATAGTGGTTGTACCATTTTACATTCCTACCAGCAATGCATGAGAGTTCCAATCTCCTGCAACCCCTCCAACATTTGTTATTTTCTGTTTTGTTGATTAGTGCCAGTAATGTCAGGGTGAGATGGTATCTCGTTGTAGTTTTGATTTGCGTTTCTCTAATGGCAAATGATCACAAGCATTCCCTCATTTGTCTGTTAGTTGTCTGAATGTCTTCAAGTGTCTGTTCATATCCTTTGCCCATTTTTAATTGGATTATTTGTCTTTTTGTTGTTGAGGTGTTGAAGTATTTTATAGATTTTAGAAATTAGACCCCTGTTGGATATATTGTAGCTAAAAAATGTTCCCAAGTCTGTAGGTTCTCTTTTTAATCTTTTGATGAAGACTTTTGATAAGCGTAAGTGTTTAATTTTTAGGAGCTCCCTGTTATCCAGTTTATCTTCTGATGTTTGCACACTGTTAGTTATGGTTTGTACACTATTTATGCCATGTATTAGGGCTCCTATTGTTGTCCCTATTTTTTCTTCCACGATCTTTATTGTTTTAGGTTTTATATTTAGGTCTTTGATCCATTTTGAATTAGTTTTTGTGTATGGTGTGAGGTATGGGTCTTGTCTCATTTTTTACAGGTGAACATCCAGTTTTGCCAGTACCATTTGTTAAAAGACTGTCTTTCCCCCATTAATGGACTTTTGTCTTTTATCAAAGATCAGCTAACCATAGATGGATGGATTTAAGGCTGAGTTCTCAGTTCTGTTCCAGTGGTCTATATGTCTGTCGTTGAACAAGTACCAGGCTGTTTTGACTACCATGGCTGTACAGTAGGTTCTGAAATCAGGTAGCTTGAGGCCTCCTCCTTTGTTCTTTTTCTTCACTAATGCTTTGCTTATCTGGGGCCTCTTTCCTTTCCATATAAAGTTGGTGATTAGTTTTTCCATTTCGTTGAAGAACACTGTTGGTATTGGATCAGGATTGCATTGTATCTGTAGACTACTTTGAGTAAAATTAACATTTTCACAATGTTGAGTCTCCCTATCCCTGAGCATAGTATGTTTTCCATTTATGTGTTCTCTTTTGGTTTCTTGAAGTAGTGTTTTGTAGTCTTCTTTATATAGGTCTTTTACTTCCCTAGTTAGATTTACCAGTAATGGTAGCTGGGCACCATTCAGCTCCTGTGGTATCATAGCAAAGGAGGCAGTTTTTTTGTGGAGCAATCATCCACCATTTGCTCCTCCTATTCCTGACTGTCTTTCTTCCTCAGTTGCTCCAGGCAAATAAAAACCCATTGTTGTAACTTGGGTGGCCACTTACAAGCTTTTAAAATTCCATACACTATACAACAAACCAGGATGTAAAACAGAAGTGTTTAAAATGATATTAGGCCAATTAACTGGAAAGTCCCATGAGACCATGACCCTAAACCCCTAAACAAATAAACCAAATTCTAAGAGGTGGTTTGTTGCACATAAGCAGCCCCAACTGCTCTTTTTTTTTTTCTGTTGTAAATATATATACATGTGTGTGTGTGTGTGTATGTATCACTGCATTTACCAGTTGAACTTAATACAGGTGTACTAAATTGTGACATCTAATGTCACCATTCTGTTGTCCATCCATTACCCTTAATCAATGCAATTTTTCCATCATCACAAACTGAAACTCAGTGCTCAATAAGCAACACCTCCCCTTTCTCCTACTTCCCATTCCTGGTAATCACTAATAAACTTTGGTCTCTATACATTTACCTGTCATTATTTTCTTTATATAAGTGAGGTCATACAATATTTGCCCTTTTGTGACTGACTTTTTTTTCACTCAGCATAATGTACTCAAGCTTCATCTATGTTGTAGAATGCATCAGGACTTAATTTCTTTTTCCGTTGTATGTACATACCACATTTTATTTATTCATTCATCTGTTGATGGGCATGTAGGTTGTTTCCACTCTTTGGCAGTTGTGAATAGTGTTGCAATGAACACTGGTGTATCTATGTCTCTTAGCATTGCTGTTTTCAAGTCCCTTTGGTATATTCCTTTCAGTGGACTTGCTGAGTCATATGGTAGTTCTATTTTTAGTTTTTTTAAGGAACCACTACGTTGTTTTCCACAATGGTTGTATCATATTGCGTTCCCACCAGCAATAGATAAGGGTTTCAATTTCCCCACATCCTCACCAACATTTGTTTTTTGTTTTTTTTTCATATCAGCCATTTAATTGGAGTGAGACTGTATCTCACTGTGGTTTTGATTTGCATCTCTCATGGCTAAAGATGTTGAGCATCCTTTCATGTGTTTGTTGGCCATTTGAATATCCTCTTTGGTGAAATGTCTATTCAAGCCCTTTGACTGTTTTTTGATTGGGTTATGTGTCTTTTATTTATAGTTGTTGAAGTTTTATACATATTTTGGTTATTAGGTTCTTATCAGACATATGTTTTCCAAAGATGTTCTCCCAATCAGTAGCTTGTCTTTTCACTTTTTTCGTAAGGTCTTTTGATGAACAATAGTATTTAATTTTTATGAGGTTCCATCTATTTAATTTGTCTTTTGCTGTTTGTGCTTCATTATTATATCTGATAACCCATTGTTAATAGTTAGGCCCAACAGCCTTGCCCCTGTGTTTTCTTCTAAGGATTTTATGATTTTAGTTTTGACATTTAAATCTTTAATCCATTTAAAATTCGTTTTTGTGTATGGTGCGAGACATGGATCCTGTTTCAATTTTCTATATATGGAAATCCAATTTCCCCAACACCATTTATCAAAGAAACTCTTCTTTCTCTGTTGAGTGGATTTATCATCCTTGTGAAAAATCAGTTGACTACAGATATGTGCATTTATTTATGGATTCTATATTTTATTCCATTGGTCTATGTGTCTATTATTATACCAGTACAAGGCTCTTTTGATTACTGTTGCTGTATCATGTATCTTGAGAACAGGAAGTATGAATCTACCTACTTTGCTTTTGTCCTTTGAAATTGTTTCACCTTTTAGGGGCCTCTTGCCATTCCATATAAAATCGAAGATTGATTTTTCCAATTCTGTAAAGAAGGGTGTTGGAATTTTGATTGGATTGCATTAAATCCAGAGATCACTTTGGGTAGTATTGGCATCTTAACCATATTGTCTTCCAGTCCATGAACATGGAGTGTCTTTCCATTTATTTAGGTCTTCTTTAATCTCTTTCAGCATGGTTTTATAATTTTCATTGAATACTTCTTTCACATTCCTGGTTAAATTTATTCCTAGGTGTTTTATTTTCTTAGATGCTATAGTAAATGGAATTGTTTTCCTAATTTCATTTCTGATTTCTCCTTACTGGTGTATAGAAACTCAACTGAATTTTACTTGTTAACTTTGTACCCTGCAACTTTGCTAAACTGCTCTATTAACTCTAGAAACTTTTTGGAATCTTTGAGGTTTTCTTTATATAGGACCATGATGTTCAATAATAGAGAAAAATTTTACTTTCCCTTTTCTGATTTGAATACATTTTATTTTGTTTTCTTGGCTTCTTGTTCTGGCTAGGATTTTCAGTACAGTGTTGAATAGGAATGGTGAGACTGGGCATCTTTGTCTTGTTCCTTATTTCAAGGGGAAAGTTCTCCATCTCTCTCCATTAAGTACAATACTGGCTGTTGATTTTTCATAAATGCTGTTGGTCATATTGAAGAACTTGTCCTCTATTCCTATCTTTTGAGAGTCTTTATAAATAAAGGGGGTTTATTGAATACTTTTTCTACATCAATATAGATGATCATGTGGTTCTTTTCCTTTGTTCTATTAATGTGATGTATTATATTGATTTGATTTTCTAAAGTTGAACCATCCTTGCATTCCTGGAATCAATATCACTTGATCCTGGTGTATGACTCTTTTAATATACTGTTTGATTCTTTTCACTAATATTTTTCTTTAAGGATTTTTGCATCTATGTTCATAAGGAATGTTGGTCTGTGGTTTTTCTTTTCTTGTGGTGTCTTTGTCTGGTTTTGGTATCAAGGCAATGTTGGTTTCATAGACTGAGTTAGGTATTGTTCTTTCCTTCTCTATCCTTTGGAATTGTTTAACAGGATTGGTGTCAATTCTACTCTAAATATTTGGTAGAATTCTCCAGTGAAATCATTTGGTTTAGGACTTTTTTGTTGTTGTTGGAAGGCTTTTGATTACTGATTCAATCTCTTCACTTTTTATGGTTTGTAGAGATTTCTACCTCCTCTTGAGTCACTTTAGGTATGTTATGTGATTCTTAAGTTTTCCAGCACTGACTCAACAGTTTTTGGGATTTGTGTCCATTCTCCATCTGCTCTTCTGTGGGAGAGCACTGGCACTTTCTCTGTTTGTATTTTGTGGTCTGTGCTTGCATCCCCTGGCTTGATTGGGGGCACGTGGGAGGAATCTCTCTTAAGGTCTGGAGAGAAAGATTTTTCTGCCTTGTAAGATTGGTGGGGGCTATTTTCCCCATGTGGATCCATTTTCCTAGTTGCAATCAGAAAGATATTTGGAGTTTGAAGTATGAGACTGTTGGTGAGGTTTAAACTTTGCTCTCTGTTTTTCACAACACAGTTCAGCCCACCTCCAACCACGTTCAATATACCCAGCTTGGATGGGGGCAGGATGCTAGTGGTTCTCTAAAGTGCTATATAGAAAGATTTTCCTACCTTGTGAGATTGCAGTGGGCAGGTTATCTTCCCCATGAGGATCCATTTTTTTCCCCCTAGAGAGATATTTGGTCTTTGAAATACTGGACCATCAGATGAATTTCAGATCTTTTTTTTTTCCTATCCCTAAGAATTCTGTCCCCTGTTTGTGTTTCTCCAAGCCTCCCACTGTATTTATGGTTCCTGGCTTGGGTGGGACAGGACAGGAGGGACTCTGTAAGTGTTACAGATATTTTTCTGCCTCGTAGAATTGGGGGTGGAAGGAGTATTTTCTCCCTGTTATCCATTTTCCTGGTTGGACTCAGAAAGATATTAAGATTTTGAGGTTTTGAGGGAGTCAGTTCCCTGCCTATTTTTCTCAGCATAGCTCAGCCTGCCACTGGCTACACTTGCAGCTCTTGGCTTAGATGAGGTCAGGGCAGGAGAAACTCTCAGAAACCGTGAAGAGAAAAATTTTGCCTTCTTGTAATCTTGCTTTTCCTTCTGCCTTCATTCAAGTGCCTCAATTCTTGGAGTGGTCTTTAGAGCCTCCACTGGTTCCATCACGTCGTTTGTGGTATTTTGCTTCTTTTTTTTTTTTTCTGGAATTGTTGGGAGGGAATGGAGATGCTGATTGCCTATGTCACCATCTTGGGTGAGGAGAGTTCTATGGAATCTTTGATCAAAACATTCAGTAATGGTACCTGGACACCTTCCAGTTCTTGTTTCATGGCACAGGAGGCAATAGTTCACGAAGGCAACCATACACACATGTCATTTTCTCTTTCAATTCCTGATTCTCCTGCTACTCCATATGAATGGAGACCAGTTGCCTTAACTTGGATGGCCACTTGCAAACTTTTAAGATGCAGGCACTATGTTGTGTAGTTTTTTTGAAAGGATATTCTAAACTGCATTTAGTGGTGGCCATTTAGGTTATTTTCAGATTTTGAATAGTATAAAAATATTACTATGAGCATCCTTGTATAATCACCTTTGCATACTTGACTATTTTCTTCCTCTAATTCCTAAAAAAGCTGATTCAACACGTATACATTTTTAAGAATTTCAGTCCATATTGTCCAATCTTCCTTTAGAATGGCCATACCAATTGAAACCACTAGAGTGCAAAAGCCTCACCTTCACTACCACTGGGCATTATATTCTTTTACCCTTGTCAATTTAATGAGACTCAGCACAAAATATTTCATTGCTATTAGTTCAAAATATATTTAATTATTAAATTTTTAGAAATCTTATTTCTCATTTTTATTTCCTTAGAAATTGCCACTTCATGACTCAAGCTCATTTACTTATTGTTTAGTAACTGTTCTTTGTTCATTAAGGACATTAGCCTTTTGTTAGACCCATTTTGAAGACCTGTATAATAGGAATCCTTTCAGATATTTTAACACTTTACATTGAATGATCTAAAAGTGATCTGTACTCTATCAGACCCAAGCTAGACACTGACAGAGTATTAAGGAATTCTGTAGAGGCAGAGAGGCAGGCTGATAAGTGATCTAACTCAAAGGCAATAGGAATAGAAGATTTTTTAGAAAAAAGCAGTTTAGCAATCTTCTACTCTAAAACTTTCATTTTATAACTGAGGACATATAGATTTGAGGCATGTCTCAAATTATACAGATAGTTGACAGCAGAGCTGGATCTTGAACCAGGGCTTGTGCCCTTTGTGTCAGTCTTGTTTCCATTAGTCAGTTGTTCCTAAATTTGGCTGCACATTCAGAACACCTGAGGAGCTATTTAAAATAACTCTAGGAAGGAGGCAACACATAAGCTACATCTGTCTTTTGTGTCATGATAAAACTAAAAAAAAAAATGCTTGGGTTTCCTCTCAACTGTCCATCTTAGGGGGTCATAGATATAGTGACATTTAGCATTCAATTTGCCACAAATAAAAGGAACTAAGAAGACCCCCAATTCTCCTACCTTTGTCTTTTCAACTTTCCATGTACTTTAAAACACGAAGTTAAGGGACGGCTCCAGCAAAAGATAAAATGGCTCCTTGAGAATCCAGAGACTCAGCCAATGGCAGACTTTTACCCATCTCTCACCACATCTCAATAGTACTACTCTGCTTGTCTAACCTTTCCTCTCAGCTCAGCTGGTTGAGGAGGCAGTGCACAGATTACTTTAAGGAAGGAAAACTTCATTTGGACTACAGAGAGTTCAAGATGAGAGTCAGGCTATCAATAAGAATGTGGAAGTTGTTAAAGACCAGGTTAATGATTAAGGTTGGCAAAAGACTTCGCAAATGAAAAATTCCAGCTAATTGTCTTAGTTGAATTGATCTTTCTTACTTGGCCTTCATTTCCTAATGACACTGGTAAAATTTTAAATGAAATAATATTCCAATAAAGTGATGGGGCTTTTAGACACGCCCCATTCCCCAAGTGACTAAGGTCCTACACATTTAAATCTCAGTAGGGATTGTTTTTGATGAAAATCACTTCTTGCATAATGTGAATGTCTAGTTCAAAAAAAAAAAAAAAAAAAACCACCTTTCTGGTTTACAAAAAAAAAATTAACTTGGCAGGAATGAAATCTCTGAAGCATAAAACATCCCAAAACCACAATCTTAAAATTTATAAAATATTGGCCTCACCACATCTCAAAATCATAGTTATTTAATTATTTAGTATAGTTTGAGGGCCAATATAAGAAAATTAATGTCACAGACTAGCACTATAACTCCCCAAGCTCCCAGAAATGCCACTATGAGATTACATGATATTACATGACTAACAGGTTTAAAACATGAGTTTTGATACTCTGGTCTCCCCACATCTAGATCTCCAAAGGCCTCCTCACCAGTGATCTGAAAAGCCCAAACTCCAACCAATCAGGACAACATCTTCAGGGACCCACAGATCTCTTTATGTTCCCCTTCCCGTAAAGTGTGCCCCAGAAAGCATTCTATTCAATAAAACCCTGAAAAACTCCAAAAATTAACTCTCCAAAGCCATCACACCCTGCCTTCTGACAGGCATTCTCCATCACAGCTCTTCTCCATCATATTCTTAAAATTAAAAACCTAATCAATTGCCGTGGAGTCAGTTCTGACTCATGGAGGCCCCATGTGTGTCAGAGCAGAACTGGACTCCATATCGTTTTCAATGACTTATTTTTTTGGAAATAGATCTTCTGAAGTGCCTCTGGGTGAATTCTTTTGGTTAGCAGCCAAACACTTAACAATTTGAGCCACCCAGAGACTCCACCATATTCTTAATACCCACCATATTCTTAGTCCAGCACTGTAACAGCCATAAATTTGCACAAATACTGAGCAGTGACTTTAGGCTACCACCTAGAGAGTTCCCAGTGCCTGATCTAGCAAGAATCCTGCAACGTGCCAATCCTTCACCCAGTGTCCTCTGGTGTCTCCTAGCTTCCATCCAAGTAGCCCCACTGCCCCATATGTTCTTCTGACTATGTTTTACTTCTATCCCCAACAAACCCCAACTCATTCCCTCAATTCTCCTTTTCAACTGTTGCACAATTAAGATTACAGCGCTCCCTGCAGGGGGGTAGGGAAAAGGTCAGGGCTGTGGCTGATCATTTTAGCAGCATGTTTGCCAGGTTGAGTTTACTGTAAAAGAAACCTAGATTTACAGGAAGATTTATTCAGTCTTACTTCTCTGGCATAGGTGCTTTAGCAAGGTAATATACAGCATGATCTGCAAGACAAGAGAATGATAAAAGCAGCATTTTCTACATAGCAGAGAGCTGCTACACGGGAAAATGTATCTTGAAGAGAGTGAGCTGGTCTTGGAGGGCAACTTCAGGTCAAATGTTTTAGACATTATTGAATTCCATCTGTTCTCTTGACAGCTGGTTCAAAACAAGGTTTAATGTTTTTGCTCTTCCTTGCACCCTAATTGGAAAATATTTTATATAATTGGTGAACAAGATCTGGCAGAGTATTATGCGCCAAGATGATAAAAAATATTACTTGCTACTGATGCCAGAGCTGAAGACATGCTCAGATTATTTTTGAAAAGCATTATGGGTTCACTGCAAGATTATTACAGCAGCATAGAATTGAAACTTGTCTAAATATTCTACAACAATGCAGCAGCCAGTTAAATTAAGCTCCACACACTAGATGGAATAAGTGTATCCATTAAAATGATGATAGGAAGAATATGAAGAAACATGGAAAATGTTTGAGACAGAATGTCAAATGAAGGTGAAGAATAGCAAGTAATAGGCAAACTCCTGATATTAACTCTGAAAAACAGACGCGTAAGGTGTCACAAAGGTAGAAGGAAATTGTAGCTGATATTTTTCTTTAATTTCTAAACTTTTCATAATACTACTTGATTCTTAGAGTACTTTTTCTTTAAACAGTAGCGATCTGAGCAGTTTCTGGAATGTGTTTGTATTGCTCCTCTCCCTTGGCATCTGTGCAAGCCAACTCCCTCCATTCCCAGATTGGGTCTGAGTCTAGGTGGGTAGCCCCTAAGTCATTTTCTGAAACTACAAATTCCAAAGAATATCAATTCAGTAACTTCCCCAAGAATTCTCCTGGTCAAAGGAAGGATTTCATAGTTTATGTAATTATAAATACAATTAAAAATTAAAAAGCTATTCCTATATAGACAGATAGGCCTAGCGATCTACCTTTGAAAGGTCACAGCCTTGAAAACCCTATGGAGTACAGTTCACTCAACAGCAATTAACAATAGCAACAATAACATATATTAAAAGGAAAAGGAAAGAAACAAATCTAACTATGTCTCCAGTGGTGGCATTTTAATACAGAGAAAAACTATTCTAAATGACTATAAAACAGTGTTTTCACCGTACATCCATAATGAGATATACCTAAAGAGTAAATGAACTTCAAAAAAATCATAAACTGTTTTTGGTAATCATATTGGTGATGGTAGTTTTATAGTGTGCATTTTATATGTAGAGCAGGTTAAAGAAAATGAGTAATTACATTGGTGTGTTTAGAACCAAAATTTTTGATATAGGATAAGAAAATGAAGGATTGGTGAGGTTAAAATAAAATTCAGTAGCCCTGAATTTGAACTGGAGTCATCAGTATGAATTCATAATGTATACTATCTTTAAAAAAAAAAAAAAAAAAACTGCTTAGTCCTGTCAATAATAAAAAGACCTAGAAATAATGACCAATCCATAGCAGTGTGCGTTTTTGATTCCTATACTGGTCTCTAAATAAATTCTATTTTCAACTGAAAGGAACCAGGGCTTGTTTGAGAAATGGCTAATTCCAGGTCTAAAGCAAGACATGTGTAAGATAACCCTTTAGGGACTTGTGGGACATATGGTATCCCAGCCACTTTTTATGCCTCTGGAATTCTTTGGGAATGCGGTAACCTGATTTTAATGCATTTAGCCTCAAGTTGGAAGACTTTTGAAATGCTTGAAACTCAAAAATCCTTAGTGAGACACTCATTTTTGTATAGACTGAGCATTGTCTTAAGTGATGCCTCTTGGATGTGTGAATTTTCTAAACTTTTGACAGGTTTGCCTTTGTTTCTGTGAGATAAGCTTCCTCACTTTGTTTCTCAGTCACTAGGTTCTCTTAAGAATGTACTTAATGCGAGCATAAGCTATTGCCAGTCTTCATTCAGTCATAGTGGCCATTTTCTCCTTTATTCCATTCATTGTTTCCAGGTGTTATTGGCTCCCTTGTTTTCTAGCTTCTGAACACTAAATAATGCCTTTCCAATAAGGAATAATGCATTGCAGTGGTACTTTTCAAGAGACTCAAACTCCTATAATTTATTCTTAGCATGCATTCATTGACTCATGTCTGTAGGATTTGCTATGTCTTGGCATTCACTGGGACACAAGTGATCCCAGATAATGAGTATCATGGAGTCTGCTGGGATATACAGGATCCCAGATAAAGGGTAACAAAATCGATAACTCATAACAAAAATTCCAAATTGGTCCTTTGATCAGCATGCCTTCCATTTGTGAAAACACATGGTATCAAATGAACAGTCAAAGGAGAAAATAATTGGGTCACCACAGAGATAAGCCTGGAACATCCTGATATCAGAAAAAAAGGAAGCTTCCCAAAGTATTCAAGAGCCTGCTTGAATTCCCTCCCATTGCCCAAAGACTGGAAAACCTGAGCTTCAATATGGTTAACAGTGCAATGATTTGAAACACATCAAATATTTCTCAATCATAGTGTTATTGTTAAAATTTCATTGATTATCTTTGGAGATGGTTTATGTATTAACTCACCATTCTAAAAATTGGTTAATAAAGGTAAGTAGTCAAGGACTTATTCTGTTGTACCTCATGGTAACCAAATAGCTGATAAGAGAAGATTTCTCTTTATAGAGGTATTTCAGAGTATATGAAGAAGAAATGATAGAACATTACCATTTTGTAAGCCCTAAACAATGATTACCAATGGCTGATAACTTCACAAAATGAGAGACAACATAATATTGTGTACCTCCTGATGAATGCACTCACCACCACCTATGAAATCATCTTGCCCTAAAATATCTAATTCTGATCGAGACTTTACATCTAACCAAAAATTTACAGGTAATATTCTGTACAGAAGATCCTATTACAGACACCAAAAAGAAGCAATTAATAAAATACTTACTGTGGGAAACCACTGAACACACAAGCTGGTGCCTTCAACAATGCAACAATAAAATAAAAATTGTAAAGAAGCAAAATTGGTAAGTCAGTCACAAAAGGACAAATATTGTTTGATTCCACATATATGAAATATGTAGATAGGCAAGTGGATAGAGATCAGACTTTATTAGTGGTTACCAGGGATAGAAGAGAGGGAGAAAAAGGATTTAACATTTTGGAGACACTGAGTTTCTGTTAGGGGTGATGAAAAAAATTAGAAATGAATAGTGGTGATGGTTGAACAACATGCTAAATATAATTAATGTCATTGAATTGTATATATAAGAAATGTTAAAATGACAAATGTTTTGTGGCATATATACTTACCACAATAAAAAAAAGTAATGAACAGATCAAGTTTTCTGAGATAAACCAATCAACTACATTGTGAACCTTACTAGAATCCTGACTGAAACAAGCAAATTGTAAGCAATAATTGGATATTTGAATGTATTAGAGAATGTAGTTAATTCTTTTTTAGGTGTAATAATAAAGTGGGAATATGATTTATTTATAAAATGATTCCTTATCTCTTGGAGATACATATTTAAGTATTTATGAATTAAATGATATTTCTTTGATGCTTGGTTTAAATCCAGGGAACAGGGGAAGTGAGCAAGAATGTGGATGAAACAAGATTGGCCATGAGTTGATAACTGTTGAAGACAGATGACAAGGGTTCACTTTACTATGATTATACTATTCCTGATTACTTTGGTTATGCTCAAAATTTTCTTTCTTTAAAGAGTTCGACGAAACCTTGTTTATGAATTAAACCAACAACTTTTAAAACACACATCAACGTATTAGTAATCACACCATATGCTATTTTTTTAATAATGTGTGCATCTTATTTACTCATTGCCATATGTATAGGAAAGTATTTAACAGTGCCTGATACATAATTTGAGTCTATAAACATCTCTTTCAAAGTAAAACTCTGAGATATATATTATCATTCATGTTTTCAAAAGGAAAAAATCATTAAATGACAGATAAGTTCTGGAACTCAGTAATTCTGACCCCATACCATGCTGGTTCTGTATTTTAATATTCACATGATAATTCAGGTGGCAATTCTGAAACTAAACCAGATCATATGACTACTTGGCAAAATAAATAAATTGTCCCCTGTGCCTCAAAGGATGAAATTCCAGCACAACTATTGACTGAATGTGACCTACTCATCATTCGTTGAACATGCCATACTCTTCCACAGGTCCAGAATTTTGACCTGTCTACTCTCCCCAAAGGAGTTCCTGGATGATGCAAATTTTGACAATTTGAATCAATCCAGAGGTGCCTCAAAAGAAAGGCCTGGCCATCTACTTCCAAAAAATCATCCATTAAAAATCATAGAGAGTGCAGTTCTACTCTGAAACACATGGGGTCACCATGAGTTGGGATCAACTCGACAGCAACTGATTTGGTTTTGAGTTTGGTCTTTCCCTAGAGAGCCTTCTAACACTTTTTCCATTTAGTGAAGTTCTGTTGTAATTGTTGTGTGCTGTCGAGTTGATTCCGACTCATAGCGACTCTATAGGACAGAGCAGAACTGTCCCCATAGCGTTTCCTAGGCTGTAATCTTTAGGGAAGCTAGATCACTGAACAGATCTCCAGGTCTTTTCTTCCATGGAGCAGCTGATGGGTTTGAACCCTTGACCTTTTGGTTAGCAGCCTAGCACTTAACCATTGCACCACCAGGGCTCCTTAGTGAATTTCTACTCAGTCTTAATGATCTACTCCCAAGATAGAGCTATCCATCCCCTCTTTAATACTCTCATAGCTCTGTGAACATATTCCTATCAATAATAATGACTACTATTTATAGAATATTTATCAAGAATCAGTCATTGTTGCAAGATTTTATACATATTAAACTAATTTAGTCATCCCAATAATCCTATGAGTTAGGTACCACTATCATCTATTTAATAGATAAGGAAACTGAGGTCTTTCCTTGCTGGAGTGGCTGAATTTTATTTGTCTTTGTATTTTAAGTACTAAATAGTGGAAGACAGATAGTAAGTTTTCAGTAACTATTTGTTGAATGAGATTGTTTTGGAAAATTGAGTTATTAATTTGAATCATTTAGATTTAAAGCAAAGCTATTTTTCAACAGTAATTTTTAGGTAATGCAAAAAAAAAAAAAAAGTTTGGACTGAGTTAACGCCTGTGATTTAGATCCATCTGTTTGAGTCAATTTATAACTTGTTTGACTTTTCTCAGAAGAAAACAAAAGTAGTTATTTGTGTCAGGGAGCTGTTTATTTGAAGTATTTGCTTGGTAATTTTTACTGTTGTGAGGCTTTTTGCATAAGATAAAAAAAAAATTGCTGCCATTTATCGGTTGAATGAGGTCATGAAAGATTTTGACCAGTGTTGGTGTTTCTTAAAATTTCAATTGAAAATCAGTTTTATAAAAATCTCTCAAACTGCATGGACCTAGGAGTGCATCCTGTTGACCTCAAAAAACAATTTTGAACAAATAATGTATTTTCTAGTTCACCCATTTTATTTTTAGAATGCATTTGCCTTTTTAAATAAATTATGGAGCTGCTGGCAAATGTATCATTTGGAGAATGTTTTAATATGAAGAAAACATTAGGTATTTCTATAAGTACATTTAGGAGAGATTTTCCATTTGTGATAGGCTGCCTACAATTATGTCTCTTTCCTTTTATCTCAGATGTATGATGCACATTATTTCCACAGTGCATTTTTGCTGTGTTGCATTGAATATCAGTACACCATCAGGCTAGATCAGTCAGATTCTCCTTTACGATGAGAGGTGGAAGCTAACGCAAGGGATTTTGATTCCTACCATCTCCTACACAGCACATACACTTCATTTTAGCCTTACATTCTGAATGCCTTTATTTATAACATGCTATTGTTTCATTCTAAACTTGCTTTGCTCTGTCACCTGCAAATTGTCAACCAATCCTAAAATAGTCTCCATATAAATTTAGGCTCATTTGGTTGTATATGGCATATCATCAAATCCAACTGGTTGAGACAGAGATACAAAATTAATTCATATGTGGCCAGTTCAGCAAATGGTAGTGCCAGAATCTTTCTGTCCCAATCACTTGACCCATGCTTTCTTCTCTAATGTCAGCCTTCTCAGGTATCCTTTCCTTTTTTGGTAGCAAGATGGTGACTGGAAACCATGAACACCTGTCTTCAGAGCTTAGACACGAGATATAGAGTGCTTTAGACAGTTTTAAATTAGTACAAAAAGCTACAAGTATAGAGTCAGATCTCTTGGGGTCAGTGTCCAATCCAAAAGCCTATACTGTGTGGTTTTAGACAGTCAATTAATTTCTTCTGAACCTCTGTTTTGTTCTCTGTAAAATGTGTTAAGATAATAATGTCCAGTTTGTGAAAATCAAATGAGTAAATGTAAATATCTACTACATACCACATTGCATGGCAAATAGTAGGCACTCAACAAAAGCTAGGTTTCTTCAAGATCAAGGGTAGGTTCATCTTATGTGGGAAGGAATCCTCAACTACTCCTGTCACCTCATCTGTACCCTTTAAGTCCTATTGGTATCAGAGTCTATTACAGAATTTAGCACTTTATTGGACACAGACAATACAGCTCTCCATATGCTTAATGTGCAAATGCTTGGTGTTATCAACTAACTTTCAAGCTCCTTATGGACCAAGGTCATTTCTTTGTGCCCTGCCACAGCACCGAGCCTGAGACTAACCACTGAGCACAGAATGTAAGAAGGACATTTGGCATCACCAGACTGTGTGGATCAAACAACATTTTGAGGGGATTGAATACACATAGGAAGCATGCACACCCAAAAGAAATAATAAATACTGCAATCATTAACCGATAAAAACTTTGCCTATAAAAAACAAAAGAGCTTCTATACAGTTATTTATTTGTTTATTTTTGGCAGGGAGTGGAGGAAGTGTTGAAGGTTATAGGAGAGAGAAGTTTAATGTCATCCTACTGAAATACGAGGATGCCTAAATGCCTCTTGAAGATCTCTTCTGATTTCTATAGATTCTGTCAAATGCATCAATACTACTTGTATATAGAAGAGCATTGGAATTTAATATAGGTACATAAGTTAATGATTCATAAATAGGTAAAATAGATATTAAGAGGTTAGACTTTGGAGATAAAACTGTGCTTGAGTCCAATTGCCATGATTTGAATCTGTGTGAATTTAGGCAAATTACATAACCTTTCTCATCTTTATAGAACTTGTAGTCTGGGCCCTATGTGGGTGGTGTGGGGGTTAAATAAAATGAAGCTGGTAAAAGTGTTCTTAGCACATAGTAGGGAAAGCATAAAAACATTAACAAATCTAAGCTTTAATAAGTTGTTATTTGGGGAGTGTGAAAGGCGTAAATGGAATTAGGTTTGATTTAGAGAAGTTCAACACCTAAGCATTACAACTGTCTGTCTATCATCTGTACAAATTAACACCACATGTAATAATCATTTGTCTAGTATCCAGCCGTGCTAGTTCAATGTTGATTCTGGTTTCATTTTCAATCCTATTTCCATGTGTTTCATCCTCAACGGAGAGCTAA
The DNA here is from genome assembly GCA_030035585.1 of Dugong dugon. Classification (NCBI taxonomy): domain Eukaryota; kingdom Metazoa; phylum Chordata; class Mammalia; order Sirenia; family Dugongidae; genus Dugong; species Dugong dugon. The sequence goes on from CM057461.1 coordinate 88,381,677, forward strand.
ATCAAATGATGATTGGAACCAGGTTTATCTTTTTTCTTAGAACCCCTACAATAAAACCACAAAAAAAACCCCAGACTTGTTGCGTTGAGTTGTTCGACTCACAGTGACCCTATAGGAAGGACACAGTACAACTGTTCCACAGGGTTTCCAAGCAGTGGCTGGTGGGTTCGAACTGCTGATCTTTTGGTTAGCAGCCAAGCTCTTAACCACTACACCACCAGGGCCCAGAACCCCCACAGGGCTGCTTATCTGTCTCCATGTTTTCGCTCAGCTTTTCCACTCAGCTTTGCTCAAGACCTTAATAATCAGCTAAAATTGAAAAATAAGATTCAGCCACTGATTCTCTTTTGGTAGAATTTTTAGATACTGATTTTACTAATTTTATCAGATTGGAGAATATCATGTAGTTACTGTCCACAACAAAGCTTCTAAGATATGCACAGAGATACGTCTATAGAGAAGAATGATAAAATCATGACTAAGACACCAAGGTGCCAAGGAATTGTTCAACTGCCTTGAAGAGTCCATTATAGGAATAGAAAAAGGAGGTTTATGCAATGGAGGACCTGGGAGGAGGGAGATAAAACTCTGAAGTTTTCAATTTGCCTGTTAATCAACCTGCTATGCTTCTCTGAAACCCTCTGAATATATCCTTTAAAACACAGACATAAAACCAAATAGATACTGCAGAGCAAACAATTTTTACTCTCTGGATTGGAAAGGGAGTTTCCAAGTAATGTTTGGGGTGAGGGTCGTAGGCACATACAGAATTTTTATAGTACTGTATCATGGCCTTTTTGTCACTAATTGAGTACTAGACTACACTGTTTAACCTCAATTAAACCATCGTAATGTCAGACCATTACGATTAGTTAAATCAATGTTCTGAGTAGGAAAAATGATGATTTGAAACGAGGAGATAATTAACAACCTACGAGCATCCCCCTAACTGCTACCTGCACCGCCTTTCTCTCCACACGTCAGTTCAGAGGGTTTCACTGAAGACAAGCTGATCCACTCAATGCTCTTTCCTGTAAAGGGCACACCCGAGCCCCCTTGCATTTCTTTACTCTCCTTGCTTTGAGTCTCTTCCTTATTTCTCATCGTCTGTTTCTATAGTCTTCCTGCAAGATTGTATCTTCCCCGAAGCTCCTGTAGATCTAAGAGAGCAGTCCCGCTCATTGGCCTGCTACCAATTCTTTTGGCTTTCTGTATATAAATGTTGCTTTCCCCTACAACACTGAAAAACCTTTGAGGGCAGAACTTATACTCTCTATCTCCTTGTATTTTCTCATAAATGATTGCTGATGACATGCCCATTTATACTTTCCTAAATGCCATGTGTCGGGCACTGTGCTGGGTATTGAGAAAGAAAAATGAACACACCAGAATTTCTGCCATTGAAATGTCATAGCCTGATAGGAAAGGATGGGTATATCAACACGAGATTTAGTATAATATGACATTCGTCCAAGGAGTTTTGACTTGAGCCTGAGCTGAAATTTTTAGGACTTTTTAAAAATTAATCGGTGAACATCCCTAACAGAGGTTAATTTGTATGAGGGTTTTTTGGTTTTTATTTGTTTATTTGTTTTGCTAAAAGGAGAAGAGAATAAGGAAAAGGCTGGTCGAAATAGGAGCACTAAGTCACATACTCACAGTACTAACAGTAGGAGGAGCGGCAGTGGTGCAAGGGGTGCTGGGGGCGCTGGAAGTGATAAAGATGATATTTATAAAAATTGTACCCCAGATCCTCCAGTTTGAGCTCCATGAGGAGAGGGACTATAACCAGAAACTGAAGAAAATATATTCACCAGAAGTTGAAGAGAATCACATATTGATAAGCATGTTGGAACAGATTTCTATCTGGCACTCATAGACATGGTGTGGTAAAGAGAAGCTACTGTCAATTATTATTACTATTATTAATAATAGCAATCCTTTGGAAGATCAATTCTTTGGAAGACCAATTCTTTGGAAGATCAATCTTGCAATGTGACCTTCGGAGCAGTAGGCAGGGAAGGGACTAGAGAGAATTCTTATTTTCAATGAGTAAGGGAAAACTGTTCAAATATTTTGATGTTTGGAAAAATGTCAAGGGCATTTTGGTGTTTGTATTTTTCACCTGGCCATCTGGATCTAGGGTTTTATTAAGTTCAGATTAAATACTTTTGGAAAAACACATCACAGGTCCTGCTGAGGCGTTTACGTATTGCCTAATGTGATGCACTGTGGTGTCTGGTTGTCCCATAATTGGTGATGAACTGGACAACATCTAATATATTTATATATATTAGAGTTCTTAAAACACATTTGACTTTGTGTTATATATTCCCAGTTTGCCATTAAGTATACTCTTATTCTCTCAACAGTTTCTAAATTATGACACAGAGTTTACTTCATTCTTTTATCTTAAAAGTTGCCTTCATCACACCTGCGGATAAATACTGTTTTGCAATTCTTTCCTTCCTATGTTTATTCACCATAAGCCACATCATTCACAACTATCCTAAGTTTCTTATCTCATTCTTAACTACAATAATAAAATCATTCAACTAGTTTTCTTGAGAAGGAATAAATCCCTGCCAATGTTTCACAACAGTTTCTTTCCTTTCCAACGTGTGGTCTTTTGCTCCCTTTTAAATTCTTCTTTCTAATTGATATTAATGATTCATGACAATGTCTGAGCTTTGCCTCTCAAAGCCTGAATTTGTACATGGAGAAGGAAATAAAAATTGTGGCTTTTATCCAGATAATTAAAAAAAAATTTCCCCCTCCTCTTTAATCTTTGTCCCACATATCCAGAGTGCTCTTTTTAGCTTGCATTCTCAGGGTATGTGATTCAGTTGTCTTCCACTTTATTTTATACCAATCTTATTTATTTGATGTTAAATTTACCTAATACAAAAAAAAATTGAAATTGAAAAATTTAGTCTTCCATGCAGAATATTTAATGATACCTTGTTTTATTTGTTTGTTTATTTATTTTATGTTTTAATCCATACCAGGGCTATTGTTATTTAAAATAATAATATTGCAAGCATGCAAGACTTTTGGTCAAACTCCCCTCATGACCTTCTTTTTTAGAAGATGAGACCATCTGCAGCAGTGGAAAGAATGCAAAGTTTAGATTCAATAAGATCTGGGTTCAAGTTCTGGCTTAGTTTCATACTAGCTGAATGATCTTTTGGAATTTTTTTTCCATTTTACTTTAATTTCCTCATCTATATTAAAAGGAAAGGAAATGTATTACTTCTCAAGCAGAGTTTTAATGAGAGAGTTAGAAATAATATGGCTAGATTCTCTAGTGTGTTTCCTGAGACATAAAAAAATTTACCATTTGGTTAATTGAGACTCATGACGACCCGATATGTGTCAGAGTAGAACTGTGCTTCACAGGGTTTTCAATGGCAGATTTTTTTGGAAGTAGATTGCCAGGCCTTTCTTCCAAGGTGACTCTGGGTGGACTCAGATCGCCAACCTTTTTGTTAGGAGTCGAGTACATTAACTGTTTGACTCATCCGGGACTCCCTCCTGAGATATGGTGGGTGCAAAATGAATGGTTGCATTATCATTTTTATTATTAATATTTTAAAAAAGATTTTATGTGTGCAATAGTAATCAAGGCTTTTCATTTTTCTGAAGAAAGTCTCACTTTTATGAGCTCACTGTTGCTACAACAACTGAGAAACTGTGTACTCAACATTAATGGCCGAATAAAGTTAATTGCCGTATTGATGTTACCATGTATTTCCTTTTTTTAAAAAAATCTTACCCTTGTAGAATTTGCAAGACCTGTCAATCAATTCTAGTCTGTTTCAAGCATGGGATATATGATTAGAGAATTTTTAAAAAATGGTACAACTAATCTGTTGGTATTAATGTGATGAACACCTTACTTTTACTAAAATCTACATGGTGAGTTTCTTGATCTCTATATATGTCATAATTTTCCTCCTTTCAAAACATTTGACCTATTACAGAAACCTAAAGAAAGATGAGACTATGTAGACCCATTTGGTGTTTAAACACACAGACTACTCCCTTGGACTCTATTATCTGACATGCAGAGCAAATCTAAAGCAACTCTAACCCTCTGGTTGACTAGCTTCACTAGTGGTTCGTGTGGGCACTGCTTGGGCTGATTTAATCAATGAATTGCTGGGGCATGGAACCAGAGAGCCATAGCTTGTGTTTCTACTAATAAGGACAAAGTCACATAATGTAATAATAAAGAATGAAAAGAAATTTTTTTTATATTACCTTTAATGGAATGGGTAACATATATTTTTACTTGAACAGCCTCTGAGTAATTGGGCTAAGTGCTCTGAGAGACGGAAAAAAGTATAAAACTTGGTACTTATCTTTATGCCTTACTGACCTCTTCTGGATGCAGTCTTTAAGCAGGTAAAATAATTGGAGGACACTAAAAACAGCACAAAACTTAGATCCGTATTGCCTCGAGAGTGACATGTCAAATGTATTACCCTAGACCCTAAGTGCAATTGTCACTGGCCTTACTCTTTTAGATAATTTCAGACATGTAGACATTTAGAAAGAATAGAATAACAAACATCTTAAATATTTTCTCCAAATTTAATAGGCATTAACATTTTGCCATAAATGTAACATCTATTTTTTTGGAGTAATTTCAAGTCAGTTATTCACAGACAAGCTAAGGAGTCTAAGTAATTCAGTATACACCTCTAAAAGTAAGAAAATGTTTCTACATAACCACAATACCATGATTAAACCCAACAAAGTTTATGAATAAGCTCTAAAAGCTGGTCCGCATTTAGCGTTCCTCAACTGTCCTGGAATGTCTTTTACCAGGATCCTTTTAACCAGGATTCAGTCTAAAATTATACATTGAATATGGTGGTTATGTTTTTTCTGCTCCCTTCTCCCTTTTTCTTTTTGCGACATTGACTTGTTGAAGAACTCAGCCAGTTTGTCCAGCAGAATGTCTTGCTCGTTGGATTTTTTGGTTAGCTCATGGCATTGCTTAGCTTTTACCATTATCTCATGTATTTCCTGTAAAAAGAAAACTGGCTCTAGGGTTTTATTAAGTTTAGGTTAAATGCTTTAGGTAAAAACACATCATAGGTCCTGCTGAGGAGTTCATGTGTTGCCTAATGTGATGCATTATGATGTCTGGTTACCCCGTATTTAGTGATGTGCTGGGCTCACAAGGTGAAAGCTTGATCTGGCCATTGAAAATTGTGTTTGTTCTCTTGTGCCCTTCAGGATTCTGTGTAGTCACAATCTGGCATCAAGTAATACTCAGTTCCTTATCAACCTTTCATCTAATATCTCGATTAATTACCGATGACCATTTCCACATTCAATAATTTCATTTAGGATTTGTTTGGCCTTGATAGTGCAGTGTAACAAACAACCCCAAAATCTCCAAAGATTTTATCAGCAACATTTATATCATGCTCATAAGTCTGTCTGAGAGTCAGCTGTTCTAGACTGAGATCAGCTGGGAAAGACCTGAATCTAGACTTTGAGGGGAGTTCAGTCCGTTCCTTGTTTCTTTGCTTTGGGCCTACCTGGGATAGGTTCTTCTCACGGCAAAAGGTAGGGAATTCAAAAGGGTTGGCAGAATCTTCCCATAAAACTTCATGGCTCGGGTCAGAATTGGCACGATGTCTCTTCTGCCCATATTGCATTGGGTGAAGTGAATCATCTCACCAAAACCAAAGCCTATGGAAGAGGGATATACCATCTCCCAATTTAACGGCGGTAGCTACAAAATCACATGGAAAAGGCAACGAGTGAGTCTTTCTTCCATAACAGGGAGTAAAAAGCTGGGGGGAAGAATTCAATCTATCACAGTGATTTTCCAATTTGATTTATTCTCTGTTTTTCTTCAGCTCCTCAATAGACAAACTATCCTTATGAATGGAATTCATTTGGATTTTTGATGAAACAACAGTTCCAAGGAACGTTTCAAACACATTTGAATCTAATTATCTTTCATGTATATTCATTAATATTAGCATTTATCATATTATATAATTATTACTATTACATGGCTATTCCCTGTCAGATAAATCCAAACCCATTGCCCTCAAGTCGATTGCTACTCATAGGACGGAGTAGAATTGCCCCCATAGGGTTTCCAAGGCTGTAATCTTTATAAAAACAGACTGTCATGTTTTTCTCCTGCAGAGAGACTGGTGGGTTTTAACTGCTGACCTTTCAGTTAGCAGCTGAGTGCTTTAATCACTGTACCACTAGGGCTCCTTGGCCCTGTCAGAGAATGAGCACCAATGTACTGTCAAACATCTGTGTCCTTGGTGCCCAGAACAATGCCTAGAACATGGAAGGTGCTGAATAAAGGTGGGGTGAATTATATTTCAGAATAATCCTTGAATTTGTAAATGATTTCCTTCTAAAGTAATTTATGGCATACCTCCCTTTCTCCATGCCTACAAGTACAATTATCTTTGCTTCCCAGTTGTAAAGAACAGGACATTGATTGAGAGGGTAAGAAGCATGGCATTCCCGAGGCTAAACAGTAAATTAAAGAGAGAGTAGGGAATAGAACCCATTACTCTAGGCTCCTGTTTGCACGTGAGACAACACATCCCAGTACTTAATTCTGTAGCTTACCATTGTCTCCATACATGAGGCAATTGTCATGGAACATTTTGACTATTAGTGATAAATTGAAGGCTGTGTTAAGCACTAGATCTTTTATATCCCTCCAACACAGGGAGAGAGAGAGAGAGAAAGGGAAAAAAAATAGCTAGAAATAAATCAAACTGCCTAATCCTAATTTAAAGCCAAGAGAACAGAGACAAAGAAAATAAAGCAAGAGCTTAGGGAGGCTAAGAGAAACTCTAATCATAGCCAGCATTAGAGACAACTTTCCTGTTATACACGGACATAATTAGTTAAATTGTGTTCATGTTAATTTTCAATAATTTAGAAAGTTTCTGGTATAAGAAAGGAACACTAACATATGCAAATGCAAATCATGTGATTGAAAGCAAGTTTTTCTTCATTTGGAAATGGATCCGCCAGGCAAAAATAAGAGAAAGAAAAAGAGAGATCAGTGATAGGGAATATGATTTTCACATTTAATTGATTATTTTAAATCTTAACCATGCCATTATAGATGGACATTCAATTAAATATAATCCATAGATTTCAGTGATAAATTATATTTGTATGGCTATAGAACGTGATCTACAAATATGTGTATATTTTTTAGTTGGCCTCAAATTGTTATATTTGGATGGTTTTCCTTCATTGTCCCTCTTGTTTCAGAATTCTAAGTCTGTCAATCTGCTGGCTTGTTGGGTAGAAAAACAATGAATTAGGGTTGACTGGCTATGTTCATAATTTATGTACAATTAATAGAAAGCTTTTGCCCTCATTAAGGAATTTCATAGACTACTTACACACCCTAGTGGGAAAAATTGGTCAAAGCCGTTTTTTTTTTTTCCCCAGAAGAGAAAAATCAAACAAATAAAATATATATCTATAGGTCTTCAGCATTACAATGATACTGGAATTCCCCCGAGTTTACTGAAATTGTGTAAGCAAACTGATGTAATAAAATCTGATATAAGAAGCCACTTAAGCCACACTAATTAGAGGGATAATTTAAAAAAAAAAAAAATCAAGTAACTATTGAGCTGGGAGACGTCACAATAGACAATTAAAGGTTAATTAGATGCATGAATACAAGTTCCTCCTGCCCTGGGGTTTATTCCTCATGTTTCAGACAGATTCATACAGGGGCTTGACATACAACATGTAAATCCGAAAGGGAGCCATTTCTATGAAAAAGAGTTCTTTGAAAAGAAGACTAAGATTTGAGAATTGGGGGGCGGGGGGCGGGGGTAGGTGGCAGGGTAGGAAGACAACAAAACAACAGCAACAATACTTAAAGACTGTTTGAAAATTTAATCAATGCTTAATATGAATTTAAATTTATTTTTACTCTAGGTACATAAGTGGGATTTTTGAAAGACCCAGAAAGACCCATGGAGGAGAGTTGGTAGAGTCATCTGGAGAAGGATGAAAGGACCCTGCATGGGTGGGAAGGCAAATGCTGGGCACGGGGTCTGAATCCCACCTCTGCCCTTCTCAAGCTCTGTGTCCTGGAAATTCATGTTGGTCCATATTAGCCCTCAGTTTCCCCTTCTAAGAGGTTAAATTTAATGGGAGCTACATGATCTTTTATGTCCTGTCCGTTATTTTCATGTCCCTAATCTAATAATCTTCTCTTTCTGAAGTGGTTTCAGCTAACATGTACATGCAGAATAGATTGGATGCTTACAAAATGAAATATCAAAGCCTCTAAAACTTTACTCTACCATAAATTCAATTCAATATTTTTTTCTGGAAGCTGACCATGTGCCACAATCTGGGCTAGGTGCTAGAGACTTAGAGCTAAATGTCATGATTTTTGGCCTCTGTGCCATTAATATGATTTTAATGATTAAATATTTTAGTATCAATACCAAATATATAACAGCCACACATGCCTCAACTATTGTCATACGATTTCAATAGAATCTTTTTATGTGATTCTTCCATAAAAATAATAGAAATATGTCTAACAATCAAAGATGAAGTTATCATGTTTTAAGTGATTACTGTGCATGTCATTCATTTAATCAGCACAACTCTTAAGAATTAGTGATTGTTATTTTCTTGTATACAGATGAGGAACCTTTGGCCCAGGGTGGTTAGTAGCTTTTCCAAAGCCACATGGCTGGTAAGGCCCTCACTGAGCCAGGATTTGAAGTCCTGTCTGCTGGCTTAAGGAGTCCCTGGGTGATGCAAACTGTTACTGTGCTCAGCTGCTAACCAAAAGGTTGGAGGTTCAAATTCACACAGAGGCTCCTTAGAAGAAAAGCCTGGTGATCTGGTTCTGAAAAATCAGCCACTGAAAACCCTTCGGAGCACAGTTCTACTCTGACACACATGGGGTGGCCATGAGTCGAAGTGGACAGGGCAACAATTGTTTGTTGGTTTTTTTTCTGCTGACTCAAAAGCTTAGTTTTTTTCTACCAACTACTTTGCCTCTTGGAGGCATGAACTCTGCATTTTCTTTTTTTTCTAATAGTAGGAAGTAAATCTCACAAACTCATTCATTCCCCCTCAATATATAGTATAGACTAATAGGGTTTAGGGTAGTTGCACATTTATCCAATCATCTGACCGTACATAGCAGGTAGAACAATCCAGAAGAACAAGGAAGAGAAAGGAAAGACAAGATGGAAGTGTGATTTAAATTTTGCCAGAGATAATGGGGAAAAAGCCATCAAATATACCAATTCTGAAAGTTTAGAATAGGAGATCTTCTCCCACAGTAACATGATTTCAGACTACAGAGTGATCACAGAGGGGCACACAGTTCCATCTGTGGATTGGGGTCAGGAAGTCCTCCCAGAGGATGTGAGACTGGGACTGACTTCCCTAGCACGATGAAGATCTGGGCAAAGAGGGACATGAGCGTGTGAGGGAGAGTGTCCCAGGAAAAGGAAACAGCGTGCCTAAAGGCAGGGGCAGGAGAGGTCATGGTTGAAGAACCACAGATGATGAATGTGCCCTGATGCAGAGCCCATGCAGGGGTAGCAAAGGAAGGGACAGAGAAGTAAAATTAGTTGAGGGAGAAGTGAGATGGGATTTGGGCTTGACCTTGAAGATTCGGTAAAGTTAAAAAAGGAGTTGTGTGAGTGTGTGTGTAATTGCAAGGTTAGAGAAACATTAAGCAAGTATGTGAAGGAACAGAGCATCTGACATGGTTGGTCTATGATGGAGAACAGAGTTAGCTCCATTTTACAGATGAAAAAAAATTTAAATGAGTTGCCCACACTCTCAAAGCTAGTGGTGGAACTGGAATTCAACCCTAGGTTTTTCTGCCCTCAAAGACCAGGCGTATTGTCTTATACCATACTGCCATGAACAGTGCCTACACGTGTATCAACATGATCAGTATACTGAGTGATATACTGATTTACAGAGATTGACAATAGTTTAAATGTCTAACAATAGAAATATTAAATAAAAGAAATTAGGATATGATAATATAATGAAATATTATAGAATTATTAGAAAAGTTGTCTTTAGAATGTGTTTAATGTCATGAATTAATGTTTTCTCATAAAATACTGTAAAACAAAAAATCAGAATATAAAATACTATAATACGATATTGGAGTCCCTTGGTGGTACAAACAGTCAATGGGCCTGGCTGCTAACTGAAAGCTTAGATGTTCAAGTCCACCCAGAGGTACCTCCAAAGAAAGGCCTGGTGATCTACTTCTGAAAAATCAGTCATTGGAAACCCTATGGAGTGAAGGTCTACACTGTCACACGCAGGTCTCCGTGAGTCGGAATCAACTCGATGGCACCATAGGTTGTTCATTTTTATGAATTTCCATATTTTCTCAGTTTATTATTCATAAAATGGGAAAAATAAACATTACGAAGGAAAAAATAAGGGTGAGAAGTGACAGTGACTGAACTGTGAACAATGTTTTCAACCAGTTTTATTCCTTGATATGCACATGAAGCCCGGTTGTCACTATTCTCTCCGTTTTATAGCAGAAATGGAAAAAAAAAAAAAAAAGCCGGATGAGTAGTTAATTAAAACTTGTGCATGCCGATCAAAACAGGGCCACTCCAATCCCCGCTTCTGCTTGGTGCCTGAACCTTGTTGTGCCTATGGGTTTTTTTTCAAAACATTTAATAGAGAATGAGAGACCATCCCTCCCTTTAAGTACAGTGTAGGGAGCAGGTGCTGGGACAGCCTTCATAATTATACCTGAGGTGCAATTGTGTGCAATTGTGTGGTTGGGCTAATTGTATCTGATTACCATCACTCAGTGTTGACTGTCAGAAAATAGCTGCCTTGCTAAAAAATACGCTGCGTGTGGGAGGAAGATGATGGCTAGGGGCTGGGGACGATTAGGCAACTGAGGACAAGGCAAAGCCCAGAGGCAGACTGAGCAGCTGGTGAGGCTGGGAAGGAATACAGCAGGGCATTAAGGCGAGAGTCTGTTCTGGAGACTATGTGGACACATAGAGACTGGGCCTCGAGAAACGTTTGCTTGCTTGTTTAAATGTGGGTGAGAGGGTCGCCCTCACCAGCCTTCCCCAATTACCAGCCTCTTGGGCTATGTCTGGCTTGTCTTGGGTCACCTGGACAGAGTCCTTACTGCCCAGCACAGTCACTCTTTCCTAACCTGATGGTTAAAGGTGTTAACTGCTATCCAGCCAGACCCAACTCATGTGGACCCTATGTACAGTGGAACAAAATGCTGCCCAGTCCTGCACCATCCTCATATTTGGTTGTGGATGGGACAAAGTTCCCTTGTAATCTATAGGGTTTTCATTGGCTGATTTTTAGAAATAGATCTTTCTTCCTAGTCTGTCTTAAACCAAAACCAAGTCCATTGCCGTCAAGTCAATTCCAACTCATAGTGCCCCTACAGGACAGAGTAGAGCTGCCCCTTAGGGTTTCTAAGGAGTTCCTGGTGGATTCGAACTGCCAACCTTCTGGTTAGTAGCTGTAGCTCTTAACCACTACATCACAGGGTTTCCAGTCTGTCTTAAGGCACCCAAAATTTAAAACTTATCTTCAGAGGTGACGTGATCTACACAAAGTAGAGCAGGGCTATTTTCCCTCCCAACGTTTGTTCTGAGGACTGCATATTTATTTCATGTAGCTAAGGAGCACATTCACGGTTTTCAGTCTACCCGTTTGGGTGTCAACCCTGGCTGCCCATTAGACCCCCTGTGAAGTGTGGTCACATTACATATGTCTGATCCCTACCTATCGAAGGTCCAATTCAGCAGGTTTGAGGTAGGACTTGAGGATGTGTATTTTTAACTAGCTTCTTAAATTGTTCTGATGCCCAACCAGGGTTTATAACTCCTATTTTAGAATAATATTATGGAAGGCAGATACAATAAAAAAAGACAAAGACCAGAATCAAAAATATATAGCATGAAGCCCTGGTGGTGCAGTGGTTAAAAGCCCTTCTGCTAATCAGGAGGTCAGCAGTTCAAATCCACCAGCCACTGTTTGGAAACCCTATGGGACGGTTCTACTCTGTCTTGTAGGGTTGCTATGAGTCAGAATCCGCTCCACGGCTTCAGGTTTGGTTTTTTTATATATATCATGGAGTTACTGGGTGGTGTAAACAGTATAAGGTCGTCGTGAGTTGGAAGTGACTCCACAGCAGTGAGTAGTAGTAGTAGTAATCAGTTTAATGCTTGGCTAGTAACCGAAAGGTTGGTGGTTCGAGTCCCCCCAAAAGAGCCTCAGAAGAAAGGCCTGGTGATCTACTTCTGAAAGATCACTGCCACTGAAAGCATAAATCTACTTTGAAACACGGATTCACTGTCAGTCGGAGTCAACTTGATGACAACAGTTTTTTGTTTTTTTCTTAATGTATGCCACAGGGACAATGAGCCTCAGTTTTATCATGTGTAAGAAGAAGATATTACCTACCTTGCAGTGTTGTTCACATGTACAGCTTAGCACAGTCTCTGGCATGAAGTAAGTGCTAAACAAATACGAGAGCTGCCCTCTCTTTCTTTTCAAATATGATCAAGTACATTTGCAGCTCAGCTTGCAGCTCAGATCTCTATTATGTCCGAGGAGTGAGGCATCAAAGGGTGTGAGACTGAAGGGCATGGTTGTCCCAGCTGAATGTTTTCTAGGTTAAGGACAAGCTTTCTACTTCCAGTGTCCTATAGTAACCCAGTAAGGGGTTCTCATCCATGGGTTTCTTAACATTAATTTTGATACTCTTGAAAATGATAGCCTACACCACCCTTAACCCTATGGGAGTAGTTCCACTCTGGCCTATAGGGTCACTATGAGTCAGATTTGACTCAAGGGCAACGGGTTATACCACCTTTTGGGACAATGTCTGAGTTTTCAAAGGGAGCCCTTGTAGTAGTTAGGAATTAGGAGTTTGGATAGAGTAGTTGGGCATCTCGGTGCTTAAGTGTCCCTCCCTATCACTTACTAGCTTTCTAACTTTGGACAATTTACCTAATTCTCTGAGCCTCAGTTTTCTCATCTGTAAAGTGGAGAAACAGCAATGAACCAGATATTACTTTTCAGTATCTTAAATCCTCTCTTCTAGGGCCCAAACCAACTTCACAGAAGCACAGTCTGAGAACATCTTACCTCCTGCTGGCACAGTAGGCCTTTCACCTCCCACCCTGAGGCTTCCCTACTAACTGCTATGGCCACCATATGCATGCGTAACTGAGAAGAGTGGTGTGGAGGGAGTCAAGGCCCAGGGGGCTAATCTTTGTCCACGGGGAGACATAAGCCGTGGATAAATTCATCTCCCTTTCTACACCTGAAGAATATTCTGAGCCACAGTTCTTACAGCTCCTCAGAGGAGCTGTACTGTTGATCAAGTAATCAAATATGCTTGGTGGTGCCTGTGATGGTTAATTTTCTGTGTCAAGTTGGCTAGGATGTTGTGCCCAGTTATCTAGTAAAAAACTAGTCTAGATGCTGTTATTAAATATGGACATGTGATTAAATCATCTGGCCTTAAGAGCAAAAGGGGAATTTTCCCTAGGGAGCATTCTGCCTACAGAATAGAAATAAACATCTTGCCAGAACTCCTCCACTCTTCTCGTTACCTGGCCTACAGAGTTTAGGATACAAGACAGCAGGAATCTTCTCCCCATTGCCTGACCTACAGATTTTGAGACACAGGCAGGAGGGAGGGGATTTCCAGCCTCTCACCTGACCTACATATTTTGAATTTGCCAGCCCCCACAATCACGTCGGTCAGTTCCTTAAAATCTCTGTCTCTCTGTATGTATCTCTATCTCAGTTTCTCTTTTCATATACAGTGAAACTTGTTGGAATTGGACATTGACAGGACGGCCTTGTTTTTCTAGGTCTCAACAGTTTTCTGCCTTTGACAGGGTGCAGTCTTACCCCTTTTCTGTCACTCTCTATTAGTGGAAAATATTTGAGTTTACCTTCTTGCCAGGGTTTTGCCTTACACAGTTTCCAGCTTTCACAGGTTTTCCTGTATATATGTTACTGGTTCTGCCCTCCTAGAGAACCCTGACTAAGACAGTGAACATTTCAATAACACATCCTTATCTTGGCTCTTCCTCCTTCTCCACTTCATTTTCTAGTGCCCTCACTCTTGCTTCCTGGGGTTGGACTCCCTAATAAAGTAAGGGTCCATAAGACCTCCTAAACTCTACATTCTGCGGAACCTTAGGTTACACAAGTAATATGTATGTCTTAGGGTTATTATTGATATCAAATGAGAAAATACACTAAATGAGTTATAAATAGAATTCAATAATGTTATGGTATCACCGTCTGTCTTAGGCTGGGTTCTCTAGAGAAGCAAACCCAGCAAAGTGTATAAATATATATACATAGAGAGATTTATGTCAAGGAAATGACTCGTGAGGTTGTAACGTCCCAAGCCTGTGGGTCAGGATAGAGGCCTCTCCTGAGTCATGTAGCCAAGATTGGCAGGTCAGAAAGCAGGGCTGTTGCTTACAGGCTGTGAAGAATGATGAATCCCAAGATAGGCAGGCAACACCACAGGTAAGCTGCTAGCTCGAGTCCCAAGAACTGGAGGTCAGACAAACAGGAGCCAGCAGCAGGATCCAGAATGAACAAAAGCCCCCATGCCCTGCCAGAACGTCCACCCACGCTTGATGCAGGCCACACACCCAAGGAAACTCCCCTTCAACTGATTGGCTACTCACCGAAGATCCCATCATGGGGATGATCACATATCAAATATCAACAGGGAAGTGACCACAACATCACACAACTGCCAAAACACTGAGAATCATGGCCCGGCCAAGTTGACACACAATCTTAACCATCACACCATCATATATCCTACACTTCTATTTCTCAAGCTCCCAGTTATTTCTTGTCATCACTGCCTCCTCTAACCCCTCTCCTTCCACACCTATTCTTTCTTGCCTTAGCCTACTATCATTTATAGTTTTTTTCTTCTTTCTTTCCTGAATTGGCAAGCCAATTTATGCTTTTTGTGTTAGTGACAAGTATGATTGCTTTGAACAAGGATTTAAATGGCACTAATCATCTAAACCACCTGATTATCATCTATTAGTCTCTTACTGTTTCTTGTGTGGGGTATTTCCTAAACCATTGTAATGCACTAAATATAAGTGAGTTACAATGTTTTGAGGAGCCAAAGAATCATCACATGTAAATTCCCCATGAAACAACTCCCATAGTGGAATCTTTGGGTGGTGCAAATGGTTAACATGTTCAGCTGCTAACTGAAAGACTGGAAGTTCAAGTCCACTCAGAGGCATCTTAGAAGAAAGTCCTGGCAATCTACTTCCAAAAAATTAGTCGTTGAAAACTCTGTGGAAGCACAGTTCTACTCTGATACATACGGGGCCACCATGAGTTAGAACTGACTCAGTGGCAACTGTTTTTTGTTTTTTTATTTCTTTTAAGTGATGGCCAGTAAATACTTGTATTTGGAGTGTCCCAGAGTAACAGTCAGGGCTTTGGCGGAGATTCTGCTGTTTGCAAAGAAGGCTAAAGGCCTCACATGGACAGGGGCTGGAAATGTTGGATGTCTTGACCAGCTCATAGGCCTGAGGTCCATAAAACATCATGGGGTAAGGACCTTCCTTATTCCCACCAATCAGATGGACAGCATTCTTCTCATGCCAGGTTCAGAAACAGTGCTTTGGGGATGGTGTAGTGGCACTCAGACTGGCCAGGTGTCCAAAACACCTAGGAGGATTCTGGAAGTTTCTATGAAATAACAAAGTCAAGCAATATCACATTATAGCATCTCCTCATTTAGAAGCAGAGGGCACAAGGCAGAGAAGGGAAGGTAGCTTACTGACCAGGAGCAGTCTGGAAAAAGGTTTGTCTCACTTAAGAGAGAGACCCTTCTTCACTGCATATTCCCGGTGCCTAGCAGAGACCCATTAAATGCTCTATAGAAATGTGTTGATGAGCTGATGAAACTAGAGGCTCAGATATCCAGCAAACTCAGCAAGAGCATGAATGATGAGGGCAACATCAAGAAATATGCAAAGGGTATTTTTGCATGAAAATGCTGGAGTTTCTTATTAAGTGCAAGATTTAAAGCTCTTGGAAGAGCCAGTTTTATTGAGGCAGACACGATTCATACCTATGTCCAGCCCATTACACCCCAATATCCCTCTTGTTACACACACACACACACACACACACACACACACATAACCTGTCTCCTCCTTCCAGCTACAAATTGCTTCTCCACTCAGCTGTATTCATCCATCAAAACAGGAGCAGTGGATCATTCTTTAGGCCATACTTTGTTTTTCCCTCTTGCTATCTTCTTCTAGCATGAATAACTGGATTCCTCTACATCCATCACCCAAGGGATATTTTCTCTCTTCTAAAAGAGGCCAGGTATCCCACTCTAAGATGATATGAAGGGTTTGCCTCTGATATGTGTACAGAAGATTTTCTGGGAAGCAGCTGGTATTGCATCTGTCTTCTCCCTTTTGGGGCCACCACTCCCACTCATCATACCCATGAACCATACTTATGAACCATACTCGAGTTGATAGAAAGGATCTTCCTCTTCAAGAAATAAAAATTGAGCAAATGACCCTCAAAATATTTTTAATCTGTGCTCTGGGACATGGAATGACTCTGGGAAAGAAAAATTGACAAGAAAGAGGCTGACACTAAAATCTAAGGGCCTCTAACGGCAGCATGAGAGCTTCAGACAGTTGGAGAAAGAATTTACATGCAGCAAACGTTGTGGAAGGAAGAAGACAGGAGAGGGCAATGTTGCCAAAGGCCAGTCTGAGTCCCAATCATCAAGTCCCTAAACATGCAGACATAAAGTAGTAATAAAGGCAGCTGGCCCTTCAAGTATATCCTGTTTCATTATTTAGAGGTTTATTAAGTGTATAGATCATGGAACCTGTGTCTCAGATTTCCAATGAGACTTGAATCAATATATTAAGTCACAACATTAAGGAAAAGGACTGCAAGCTTTATTGAATACTAAATATCTTTTATGGGGGATGTCTCTATAAAACTAACTCTTCTGCCTAGTTATTTCAACATTTGTGAGATAATGAAAGAAACCCAAATGAGTTAAGCTTTCTTCATGACAAATAGTGACCTCAGAACAGACAAGACATCCAGTTACCAGACAGCTTGTCTCCAAACAAAGGTAGAGAATGTGGGTTATAACAGGCTAGACTTAGGTATGAAGGGCGAATATCCAGGCCCGGTTTTGGTAAAATAATTGGACCACTGTCCTTGTTTTTGAAGCCCTGGTGGCACAGTGGTTAAGAGCTCAGCCTGCTAACCAAAAGGTCGGCAGTTCTAATCTACCAGCTGTTCCCTGGATACCCAATGGGGCAGTTCTACTCTGTCCTATAGGGTCGCTATGAGTCAGAATCAACTTGATGGCAATGGGGTTGGTTTTTGGGTCCTTGTTTTTGACTTTGCTCCTCACTTGCTGCTTCATACCTGAATGGCACTATCCCTTCATACCTTGAGTTCTTCTCCTACCTCTTTCCTCAATCTTGAACTTTGATTTGATGACTACATATGATTCTCAAATCTTGATCATTTATATTGGTTTGCTCTTATCCTTATGGGGCTTTGGTTGTTCAGGGGTAGAATTCTCACCTTTCATGTGGAAGACTCAGTTTGATTCCTGGTCAATGCACCTCATGTGCAGGCACCACCCATTTGACACTGGAGACTTGTGTGTTGCTGTGATGCTGAACACATTTCAGCATAGTTTCTAGACTAAGACGGAATAGGAAGAAAGTCCTAGCAGTCTACTTCCTAAAAGCAGCCAGTGAAAATCTTAAGGATCACAATGTTTGGATCTGCAACCCATCATGAGGGTAGCAGAGGACTGGGTAGCATTTCCTTCTGTTGTGCATGGGGTCACCATGAGTTGGGGCTGATGTAACAACAGCTAACAACAACAGCACATCTTATCCTTAGATACTGTTAGGTTCCAGTCACACTAGAGTAGTTGGACAGCCAGACTAATCTAATTCTGGACTCTGAAACCCTACCATGGCAGTGACCTCATTGATCAGAACTTCACTGGGCTTGCTACTGCCACTCCCCAGGGCATCAAGAAAGCAAGGACTGTCTGTACTTGGACTGAGGTTGCTTATCTATGGTGACTCTTTCTATGAAGTTATTTTTATAACATTTAAGTTGATTCAACTGGTAGGATGCTTATTCAAGAGACAGCAATCCTATGTTCTAGGCCAAGTCTTTCCAACAAATTCTCCTGATATGTTTACTTAACCAGGAGGAACCTGAACCACACAATCACTTTTCTAACTACCTCAGAGGGCTGTTTTCTGAAATAAATAAATAAAGATATAAAAAAGGGACACAGAGATAAACAATAGTTACTAGAGGGCTATGGAATTACAAGTGTAAGATAAATCTGGTGCCTTATTTAAGTTTTCTGATCAGCACCCAAATGAGCAGAAACCAAAGCAGAAGTCATACAAAGATCTTGTAAAACATTCATCAAACTTGCTGTGTTTACAAAGAGCTGTTCAGGAGAAGTCAAACTTATCAGTGAGAAAAGCCAGATCAGTCAACCTTTAAAGGACCAGAGAGTGAAGGCAGAATGAGTGCCAACTCTGTAGCACAAGCCTCAGAGCGTGCTTTTCCCATGTGAGGCTGCCCTAGAAAACAGGGCAGCCATGTAAGGTTGGGCAGGTTGTTCATTGCCCAAAGTTGCCTGCTCAAGGGTGTGGGGGCAAAATTCCATCTATATCCTTCACTCTAATTCTTATATCCTGCCACAGTACTGTGTCTGCTCCAAGAAAAGAAAGCCTTTCTGTGTAGATATGAGTTAACATAGCCTGAGCCTACGTTAAAAAGAACTAACATAACCTGGGCAATCTTGAGACTGCTATCCTTATAGAAAAGCTTGCTTGCAAGGTTGGCCCTTGACTGGTGTCTGGGAACTTGGGTTTGAGGATCCCTGATAAGAATGACTCACCGTGCTTACATTGTTTATGCAAACAATATGGTTTATGCCGAACACTTACTTTCCTTCAGGGTGTCTGGGACTTTGGCATGTGCTAGGCAGGGGATGCCCTGATGACTAAAAAAAACGCTTTTCCATTTAGTCGATTCCTAGTCATAGTGACCCTATAGGACAGAGTAGAACTGCCCCATAGGGTTTCCAAGGATGTAATCTTTATGGAAGTAGACTGCCACATCTTTCTTCCATGGAGCAGCTGGTGGATTCAAACCTCTGATCTTCTAGTTAGCAGCTGAGTGCTTAACCACTGTGCCACCATGGCCCCCTGCCTTGCTGACTAAAAAAACTAACAAACAAATAAAAAAAAACATAAAACCCATTGCCGTCAAGTTGATTCCAATTCATAGAAACCCTATAGGACAAAGAAGTAGAACTGCCCCATACAGTTTCCAGGGAGTGCCTGGTGAATTTGAACTGCCAGTCTTTTGGTCAGCAGCCATAACTCTTAACCACTATGCCACCACAGCCCCTTATAAAAAACTCAGGGCACATATCTCTAATGAGCCTCCTTGGAAAACATCATTTCTCATGTGTTGTCACAACTCATTGAGGGGAGAATTAAGTGTGTTCTTTGTGACTCAACTGGGAGAGTACTCTTGGAAGCTTGTGCCCAGTTTCCTCTGAACTTTGTGCCATGTACCTTTACCCTTTGTTAATTTTGCTTTGTATCCTCTTGTTATAACAAGTTTTAGCCATGAGTATGACTATGTGCTGAGTCCTGTGAGTCCTTCTGAAGACTCATCAAATCTGGGGATGGTCTTGGGGACCCCCAATAAACTTTCTTTTTCACACTAATAGACCATTTCATTTGCTCACCAACTTGTCTTCCATGGGACTGTATCTGCCTGGAGATGTTGCTTCCACAGACTTCACACAAAGCCATCACAAGGGCTAACTTAGGCTCTTCTGGGAGGGGAAAACGATAAAGAAAACATATAGGTTCCTGCTCCCATCCACGTCTTTTACCTGATATAATGAAGTGTTGGTTACTGTTTCCTTTGTCTTCACTGAAGCCAGAATGAACACTCCCTGGGTCAAAATTTACTCTGAAGCTATGGAAGTGGGTCCCAGGAATAGAGAAAGGAGGGAACTGGCATTTGCAAGTATCCTCTAAGTCCTAGGTACTATGTTTGGGGTTTTGCATACATATCTAAAGAATCCTCACAACAGGGAGACAGTAGTATGGATGAAGAAACTAGAATTCAGAAAGGTTAAGTAATTTTCCCAAGATCACACAGTAAGTGGGGAAGCACGAAGTGAAAGTGAGTCTGATTCCAAAGCTCATGTTCTTTCCATTATATCATGTTGCCCTCACTTCCAAGTCACAGCCTCAAATTTTTTCATCTGAAAATTGCAGCTATCTGTCTCACTGGGTTGTTATTAAAATAAAATGAGAAATATGGGTTAAGTATGCAGTATAGAGTCTGACATGTTTTAAACATTAAACAAATGAAAACAAAAAACCAAACCCATTGCCGTAGAGTTGATTATGACTCATAATGACCCTGTAGGACAGAGGAGAACTTCCTCATAGAGCTTCCAAGGAGTGGCTGGTGGACCTTTTTTTATAGCAGCTGAATGCTTAACCACTGAACCACCAGGGCTGCAAGCAAATGAAAGTCTTTTTTATTATTACAGCGACTATGATTATACTTAGAGCAGGTGTTTGTCTGGCTCAGGACCTCTGTTCCAGCTCAGGCCAGGTCCCCAAGAGCTGGGAATGGAGAGACAGACAATGAGCACTATCTAGGGCATGCTATAATGACATTTTTTTAATGTTTACAATGCAGTGCGCTAATAATTATGTATCTCATTAAATATGCATCAGATTAATGTTGAAAATTTTTTAATTAACTCCAAACTTACATGTATGCAATGCTCAATCTCTCATACTGTGTCTGAAGTATCATACAATTCTACTCTAAACTTAAAAGCAAACAATAATAATAAACAAATAATAATATATTGTCTTGGCATGGCCAGGTGTGTGTTCTCTGGGAACACACTGACTTATGAAATATCTTTATAAATTTTTCTCACATATTTCACTCTCGAGTACTGAAACTGAGCAATAAGCCTCCTCAAGTGTATATGAGAGTAAGAGTTTCATTTGCCTTCTGGTGTTAATAGTTTAAAACACATTCCAAGGACTGATTTTGCTCAGATCAGCCTATTGGATGCAGTAGAATGAAGCAAAATCTAGTTTACAAATTATTTACTGAGCCTACTTCATGCTAAATGACACTTAGCATGGCATCCCTCTGGCACAAACAAGAAAACTCGTTAATGTGGGCTGAGATGGCAATGATGATGATAGCGGCGGTGATGATGATTGGAGATGGAGTTATTTGTATTCCAACTTTGGACAAAAGCTTATATAGTTTCTGAAGTCACTTCATTAATACTTTATAATTTAATAATCCCTACAGCACACACACATAAATATTGCATACAGGCATAGGATTGAGCCTTCTGGAGCTCCACCTCTAGCTTCCTGAGAATGCCTTCACACTCTCTGAGTTCATGAATCTACATTAGACGTACTTAGCTTGTATCACCTTTTCTTTTTTTATATGGAAAATCCAACTTTTTATGGCTCTACTTATATTAACTGCCACCAAAACATACAGCGTGTATTCTCCTATTAAAATATGTTCAATATTTTATATGATTATTTTCAAGTCCCATATTAATAAACTCAGCCCAAACGACAGAAATAAACATCCTTAAAAATATAGCCCATTCTAGTTCCATGAGTATGTATTATTGATTTTGTAGTCATCTACTTTTAAAGCCAGTTTGAAAATGATTTTTAAGTGCTCAAACTCATTTATTAAAACCTTGAAAGTTGATTGCCTTTATTTTCCCCCAATCAACAAGATAACCCTTAATTTTAATGTCTGTGTTAGTGGCATTCCCAACTATGAAGTAATGGTGCCATTTATTTACATTAGAATCAACATGAAATCAGAACTTAGTGCCCTTATCAAGTTTCCAAATAAAACTGCAGCTGTAGTGTTGAACAGGTGAAATGAGGTTTGTATTTCTCAGATGTAACACAGCTAAGAGTTTAACCCAGGCTTTATGAAGTTTAAAAGCAAAAAAGTCAAAATTATTTCAACCCTGCAACCTACTTATTTAAAGAGATGGATGTTATTCGCTATCTTTAAATGTTTTACTTTTATTATCATTAACACTTGAAATGGAATTCCACAGTGTTGTGTGTATAGAATGCTGTGCCCTAGAAGATGCCCTTCTCTCCATATTATCTAAATAGAATAAAGGCAATTGTAATGCTATATCCAGAATGCTATGAGATCTACATAACCCTCTCTCTACAATCATTCCTTAAAGAAAGAACATAATACTGAGAGATTATGGAATATCAAGTGAAAGAAATAGATGCATCTGCTAAGAGCTTTAGTCTGGGAACCAGCAACCAAAGGTGGTTCATGAGAGGACTTCATCACACCTACATGGTTGTCAAATCAACAGTATGAAAGAATGTGCTATCTAGTCTCTAAACTCCATGGAGGTAGGAATCATGTCTGTCCCCACCTACAGCAGTGTCTATTAGAGTGCCAAGCATGTATCTGGTGTCTAGTAAATACTGAATGAGTTAATAAATATAAAAATAGCTGTCTTATTTCACGGGAATTGTAAAGATCTACAAAGGAAATCTGAGTTACTTGCAACAGCATAAAATGTTTTACGATAGAAACGTAAGTTGGAAGAAGGGGAAGTAGGATAGAGTTTTTTCTCCTTTATTGTGGCATCAGCTATTTTAGCGTTTCTGCTTCCTCCTCCATTATGCTACTTCTAAACCTACAGGTTCAACAAATTCTGTCAAAGTAGCACTTATCTAGTGCATTACTAGTTTTTATCCAAATACAAATATTCAGGCATCATTGCTTCTCACGATCATGTGCAATCTTACTTCTATTCCCATGCATAATAGCTGAGGTTTCTATTCCACACTAATGTAGTCTAGAAAGATTATTATTGGGACATTAAATGCTAAATTGCAACAAGTTAATGATGCTGAGGCATATCAAATCTGCCTGAGGCTGTGCCATGTCAATTCATGGAAATATTTATTTATGTCATGACTCCAATGACAATGTAATCCTTTGGTTTCTTTCACAGGCAAGAGAAAAGATAGTCAATGGAAACAGGCCCAGAAAAATCACAGATATTGAAATTAACAGGAAAGGGCTTTAAAACAGCTATTGTACATATATTCAAGGATTTCAGAAAAGATTGATATAATGACTGAACAGCTAGGGCTTCTCAGCAAACGAATGGAAATCATAAAAATGAACCAGACAGAACTTATGGAACTGAAAAATATAATGTCTGAAATGTAAAAGTGACTGATAGGCTTAACCACAGATTGGGTACCGCAAAAGAAACAATCAGCAAACTTGGAGACATGGCAATAAAAATTATAAAACTGATGTATGGAGAGAAAAAAAAGTTAAAAAAAAAATAACACAGTTTAAGTGACCTGTGACTCAACATTGTATAATCTAACAGATTCGTAATTAGAGTAGCAGAAGGAAGGGAAAGAGATTGACACAGAAACAAATATATGAAGAAAGTGTCTTAAAATGCTTGAAATTTATTATAAAAAAAATCAACACCTAGGAGAAGCTCAATAAACCACAAGTAAGATAAACATGAAGAAAAACCACCCCTAAATACATTATAGTCAAATTCCTAAAAAAAAACAAAGATAAGGAGAAAAACTTAAAAGCAATTCAATGGAGAAAGAGAAGTATTTTCAAATATTGCACTGAAACGCTTGATATCCATATAGAAAAAAAAAAAAAAGAATCTCTACTCACAACTCTAACCACATACAATAATTAAATCTATATGCATAACAGACCTAAACATAAAAGCTAAACTATAAAGTTTCTAGAAAAATATAATAAGGGAATATATATATGACTTTGAGGTATATAAAGATTTATTAGACAAGACACAGAAAGCAAAAATCATTAAAAAAAATTGATTAATTGGACTTAAATAAAAGCTACTGCTAAGAAAATGAATAGGAAAAATTTATCCTTCAGTAAAACATTCTCAATTAGCATATCTAAAAAAGATCTAGAATACATAAATATCTCTTAAAACTCAATAATAAAAAATATATATAAATGGGCAAAAGATTTCAACAGATAGAAAGATACACAAATTGTCAATATAGATATACAAATAAAAAATTCTCAATATCATTAGCCATCAGGAAAATTAAAATGAAAACCAAATATGAGTTAGTACTATATACCCACTAAAATGACTAAAGTTAAGATGTCTGATAAAACTAAATTTTTACCAAGAATGTGAAACAACCTGAACTCTCATACATTGCTGCTGGTTTTATAAACAATGGTACAACCGCTTTGGAAAATAGTTTGCTAGTTTCTTACCCTTTGACCCTGGAGTTTCTTGGGCCAAGTTCCAAAGTCCCCTGGGATCATTGGGTAGTAACTGGGATACAGAATGGTGACAAAGACATGAAGACAAAAAGTCAATTAACTTGAGTGCCACGAACTTCAAAAAGAGGTAGACGTATATTTTTCTTGAGAATGCAAATCCTTTCTTCTGGCTTGAAAATATTGGTAGTGAAGGAGAACGGAAACTTCAGTTAAGAGACCCTCAAGTGTGTGCTACTCTTGGAAGAGAGCCAAATTCCCATCATTTCAATAATTGGAATGTTGAGCAAAAGACAGGTATTCAAATGACAGATACAACATCTTTGTCATTTTTTTTAATCCAACCAAAACTATCATCCCTAGTGTCTCATGAGGTATCAACTGAGGAGAAGGAGATCTCTACTAATTATGTTCTTGCCAATAAAACACAGAACAAAAGCAACTAAAATCTTTTGCTTAGGAAATAATTAGCTGTCCTATAATTATTCTGGGTATGACTTGTTCTGAATTATTTCCCTGCTTAAAGTTCTTCAAGTCGGTCTTCATGACCTACAAGAACAAATCCAAGTGTGTAAGACTGGATTATAAGGTTCTTTACTTTTTATTCCCCAGTCACTTTCTAGACTCATTTCCACCATTCACCTAAATAACCTTTATGTTCCTACAAACAAATTAAACCAGTTGCTGTCAAACTGAATTTGACTCATGGAGATCTCATGTGTGTCAAAGTAGAACTGTGCTTCATAAGATTTTCAGTGGCTGATTTTTTGGAATTAGATCACCAGATCTTTTTTGCATCTCTGGGTAGACTTGAACTTCCAACCTTTTGGTTAGCAGCTGAGCACATTAACCATTTGCACCACCCTGGGATTCTGTTAAACAAATTAGTCTTCTTATTTTATGTTCTATACTATTTCACTACTAGGGGTCACTGCACATGATTTTCTTTTCTTTATATTTTAGAATGACATTGCCTTCACTCTAGTCTGCCAGATCAATTCAGAGAAAATCCTGTGTCATCATAATGTGGTTCACGTTTTTCTGCTCTGATGTATCACTTCTTAACTGGTAAGCAACTTGTTTATTACAGGTACACCTTGTACGGTATTCATTTCTTCACTTTTTTGACTTGTCTACTGGAATATCCACCACTTGTCTGTCAATTTTTTCGTATTGTGGTGGTTTGCCTGTTGATGTGATGCTGGAAGCTATGCCACTGGTATTTCAAATACTAGCAGGGTCACCCATGGTGGACAGGTTTCAGCAGAGCTTCCAGACTAAGATAGACTAAGAGAAGGACCTAGAGATCTACATCCAAAAATTAGCCAATGAAAACCTCATGGGTAGGAGCAGAACATTGTTTGATACAGTGCCAGAAGATGAGCACCTCAGGTTGGAAGGCATTCAAAATACAACTAAGAAAGAGCTATATCTTATCAATTGATGAAGAAAAGGTATTTGACAAAGTCCAACACCCATTCATAATAAAAACTCTCAATAAAATAGTGATAGAAGGGAAATTCCTCAATATAATTAAGGGCATTTATACAAAACCAACAGCCAACATCATCCTAAATGGAGACACCTTGAAAGCATGCCCCTTGAGAATGGGAACCAGACAAGGACGCCCTCTATCACCACTCTTCTTCAACATTGTGCTGGAGGTCCTAGCCAGAGCAATTAGGCTAGAAAAACAAATAAAGGGCATCCAAATTGGTAGGGAAGAAGTCAGAGTATCTCTATTTGCAGATGATATGATCTTATACACAGAAAACCCCAAAGAATCCATAAGAAAACTACTAGAACTAATAGAAGATTTCAGCAAAGTTTCAGGATACTAGATAAACATACAAAAATCACTTGGATTCCTTTACACCAACAAAGAGAACCTTGAAGAGGAAATCACCAAATCAACACCATTTACAATAGCCCCCAAAAAGATAAAATACTTAGGAATAAATCTAACCAGCGAAGTAAAAGATTTTTACAGAGAAAACTACAAGACACTACTGCAAGAAACTAAAAGAGACCTGCATAAGTGGAAAAACATACCTTGCTCAAGGATAGGTAGACTCAACATTGTGAAAATGTCAATTCTACCCAAAGCAATCTACAGATACAATGCAATCCCGATACAAATTCCACCAGCATTTTTTCATGAGATGGAGAAACTTCATATGGAAAGGGAAGAGGCCCCGAATAAATAAAGCATTACTCAAGAAGAAGAACAAAGTGGGAGGCCTTACATTACCTGATTTTGGGACCTATTATACCACCACAGTAGTCAAAACAGCCTGGTACTGGTACAACAACAGATACAGAGACCAATGGAACAGAGTTGAGAATCCAGATACAAGCTCATCCACCTATGAGCAGCTAATATTTGACAAAGGCCCAAAGTCCGTTAATTGGGGAAAAGACAGTCTCTTTAACAAATGGTGCTGGTATAACTGGATATCCATCTTCAGAAAACTGAAACAAGACCCATACATCATATCATGTACAAAAACTAACTCAAAATGGATCAAAGACCTAAATATCAAATCGAAAACAATAAAGATCATGAAGGAAAAAACAGGGACAACACTAGGAGCCCTAATACATAGCATAAACACAATATAAACCATAAGTAACTATGCACAAGCACCAGAAGAGAGACTAGGTAACTGGGAGCTCCTAAAAATCAAACACTTATGTTCATCAAAAGACTTCACCAAAGGAGTCAAAAGACAACCTACAGACTGGGAAAAAAAATTTGGCTATGACAAATCCGATCAATGTCTAATCTCTAAAATCTAGAAGATACTGTAAAACCTCAATAACAAAAAGATAAATAACTCAATTAAAAAATGGACAAAGGATATGAACAGGCACTTCACCAAAGAAAATATTCAGGCGGCTAACAGACACATGAAGAAATGCTCACGATCATTAGCCATTAGAGAAATGCAGATTAAAACTACAATGAGATATCATCTCACCCCAACAAGGCTAGCATTAATCCAGAAAACACAAAATAACAAATGCTGGAGAGGCTGTGGAGAGACTGGAACACTTATACACTGTTGGTGGGAATGTAAAATGGTACGACCACCTTGGAAATCGATTTGGTGCTTCCTTAAAAAGCTAGAAATAGAAGTACCATACGATCTAGCTATCCCACGCCTTGCAATATACCCTAGCGAAGTAAGAGCTGTCACACAAATAGATATATGCACACCCATGTTCATTTTAGCACTGTTCACAATAGCAGGAAGATGGAAGCAACCTCGGTGCCCATCAACGGATGAATGGATAAACAAATTATGGTATATCCACACAATGGAATACTATGCAAAGATAAAGAACAATGATGAAGCTGTGAAACATTGTATAACATGGTTGAAGCTGGAACTTATTATGCTGGGTGAATTTAGCCAGTCACAGACGGGCAAATATTGTATGAGACCACTATTATAAGAACTCAAGAAAAGGTTTAAACACAGAAGAAAACATTCTTTGATGGTTATCGGGGTGTGTGGGAGATTGAGGGTTATTCCCTAACTAGATAGTAGATGAGAATCATCTTAGGCAAAGGGAAGGACAGCACAAACTACAGGGGAAGTCAGCACAACTGGACTAAACCAAAGCTAAGAAGTTTCCTGAATACAATCAAATACTTTGAGGAGACAGAGTAGCAGGGGTAGGGGTCTGGGGACCATACTTTCAGGGGACATCTAGGTCAATTGGCATAACAAAGATTATTAAGAAAATGTTCTGCATCCTACTTTGGTGAGTGGTGTCTGGGGTCTTAAAAGCTTGCAAGGGGACATCTAAGATGCATCAGTTGGTCCCAGCCACCTGGAGTAAAGGAGAA
Source organism: Dugong dugon (assembly GCA_030035585.1). Classification (NCBI taxonomy): domain Eukaryota; kingdom Metazoa; phylum Chordata; class Mammalia; order Sirenia; family Dugongidae; genus Dugong; species Dugong dugon. Next base: position 88,410,046 of record CM057461.1, read on the forward strand.
TGAAGAACATTAAAGACACAAGGAAAGTATTGGCCCAAGAGACAGAAAGGGCCACATAAACCAGAGACTTCATCAGCCTGAGACCAGAAGAACTAGATGGTGCCCGGCTACCACCAATGACCACCAATGACAGGGAACACAACAGAGAGTCCCTGATGGAGGAGTAGAAAGATGGGGTGCAGAACTCAAATTCAAGTAAGAAGACCAGACTGAATGGTCTGAATGAGGCTGGAGATGCCCTGGAAAGCATGGCCCGTGGACTCTCTATCAGCCCAGAACTAAAACAATTTCCAAGGCCAACTCTTCAGACAGAGATTGAACTGGACTGTGGGACAAAAAGTGATACTCATGAAGAATGTGCCTCTTAGTCAAGCAGATACAGGAGACCAAAGGGGTAGCTTCTGTCCAGAGGTGAGATGGGAAGGCAGAGAGGGCTATGAGCTGGCTGAATGGTCATGGAGAATCAGGGGCGGAAAGGAGGAGTGTGCTGTTGCAGTACGGGGTGAGCAATTAGGATCACATAACAATTTATGTATAAAATTTTGTATGGGAGACTAACTTGAAATGTAAACCTCATTTAACTACAAGAATAAAAAATAAAATAAAAAGAAAGAGCTACTTCCTCAAGGTAGAGTCTACCTTAATGACATGGTTGGAGTCAAGCTTTCAGGACCTTCATTTACTAATGTGGCAAGAATCAAAATGAGAAAAAACAGCTGTAAACATCCATTAGTAATTGGAACATGGGATGTGTGAAGCATGAATCGAGGAAAATTGGAAGTCATCAAAAATGAAACGGAATTCTTGACGATAGATAACCTAGGCATTAGAGAGCTGAAATGGACTGGTATTGGTCATTTTGAATCAAACAATCATACGGTCTATTATGCTGGGGATGACAAATTGGAGAGGAATGGTGTCACATTCTTTGTCACAGATAACATTTCAAGATCTATCCTGAAGTACAACGCTGCCAGTAATAGGATAATATCCATACAGCTACAAGGAAGATCAGTTACTATGACTATCATTCAAAGTTATGCACCAACCACTAACGCCAAAGATGAAGAAATTGAAGATTTTTACTAACTTATACAGTTTGATAAAATATGCAATCAAGATGTGTTGCTAATTACTGGTGATTGGAATGTAAAAGTTGGAAACCAGGAAGAAGGATCAGCAGTTAGAAAATATGGCCTTGATTATAGAAACAATGCTGGAGATCGCATGATACAATTTTGCAAGGCCAGATTTTTTCTCAACATATACATGGTCCTTTCCAGATGGAATACGCAGGCATCAGATGGACTACTTTTGTGGAAAGAGACAATGGAGAAGTTCAATATCATCAGTCAGAACAAGGCCAGTGGCTGACTGTGGAACAGAGCATTAATTATTCATATGCAAGTTCAAGTTGAAGCAGAAGAAAATTAAAACAAGTCTGTGAGAGCCAAAGTACAACCTTGAGTATGTCTCACCTGAATTTAAAATCCACCTCAAGAATAGATTTGACACACTGAATACTAATGAATGAAGACTAGAGTTGTGGTATGACATCAAGACATCATACATGAAGACAGCAAAACATCTTTAAAAAGACAGGAAAGAAAGAAAAGACCAAAATAGATGTCAGAAGAGACACTGAAACTTGCTCTTAAACGTGGAGTAGCTAAAGCTAATGGAAGACATGATGAAGTAAAAGAGCTGAACAGATTTCAAAGGGCAGCTTGAAAAGGTAAAGTGTTTTAATGAAACGGGCAAAGATCTGGAACTAGAAAACCAAAAGGGAAAAGCAAACTCAGCATTTCTCAAGCTGAAGGAAATGAAGAAAAAATTCAAGCCTTGAGTTGCAGTACTGAAGGATTCTAATAGGCAAAATGCTGAACGAGGCAGTAAGCATGAAAAGAAGATGGAAGAAATACACAGAGTCACTGTACCAAAAAGAATTGGTGGACATTCAACCATTTCAGAAAGTAGCATATGATCAAGAGCCGATGGTACCGAAGGAAGAAGTTGAAGCTGCACTGAAGGCATTGGTGAAAAATAAGGCTCCAGGAATTGATGTGATACCAACTGAGATGTTTGAACAAACAGACGTAATGCTAGAAGTGCTCACTTTTCTGTTCCAAGAAGTTTGGAAGACAGCTACCTGGCCAACCAACTGGAAGAGATCCTCGTAAGTGCCCATTAAAAAGAAAAGTGATCCAACCGAATGTGGAAATTAATTAATATCAGGAATTAATATCACACAAGTAAAAATTTTGCTGAAGACAATTCAAAACTGAGGGCAGCAGTACATTGACAGGGAACTGCCAGAAATTTAAGCCAGATTCAAAAGAGGATGTGGAACAAGGGGTATAATTGCTGATGTCAGATGGATCTTGGCTGAAGGCAGAGAATACCAGAAAGATGTTTACCTGTGTTTTATTGACTGTGCAAAGGCATTGGACTGTGTGGATCATAACAAATTACGGGTAACATTGTGAAGAATGAGAATTCCAGAACAGTTAAGTGTGCTCATGCAGAACCTGTATGTATCAAGAGGCAGTCATTTGAACAAAACAAGTGGATACTGTGTAGTCTAAAATCAGGAAGGTTTGCATCAAGGTTGTATCCTTTCACCATACTTATTCAATCTGTATGTGAAGCAAATAATCTGAGAAGCTGGACTATATGAAGTGGAACATGGCATTAGGATTGGAAGAAGACTCATTAACATCCTACAATATGCAGATGATAGAACCTTGCTTGTGAAAGTGAAGAGGACTTGAAGCACTTACTGATGAAAATCAAAGACTACAGCCTTCAGTAGAGATTACACCTCAACATAAAGAAAGCAAAAATCCTGACATCTGGACCAGTAAGCAACATAACAGTAAATGGAGACAATATTGAAATTGTCAAGGATTTCACTTTATTTGGATCTACAATTAACACCCATGGAAACAGTGGTCAAGAAATCAAAGGATGTATTTATTGCAATGGTAAAATTTGCTATGAAAGACCTCTTTAAAGTGTTAAAAATAAAAGGTACCACCTTGAGGACTAAAGTGCGCCTGACCCAAGCCATGGTGTTTTCAATCACTTCATATGCATGTGAAGACTGCACAATTAATAAGAAAGACGGAAGAAGAATTGATGTATTTGAATTAAGAAGTTTGCAAAGAATATCGAATATACCATGACTGCCAGAAGATAAAACAAATCTGTCTTGGAAGAAGTACAGCCAGAATGCTCCTTAGAAGTGAGGATGGCGAGACTTTGTCTTACTTACTTTGGGCATATTATAAGGAGGGAGCAGTCCCTGGAGAAGGACATCATACATGGTAAAACAGAAGGTTAGTGAAAAGAGGAAGACCATCAATGAGATGGACTAACACCTGGGTGCAACAATGGACTCAAACATAGCAGTGATTGTGAGGATGGTGCAGGATCTGGCAGTGTTTTGTTTTGCTGTACATAGGGTCACTTTGAGTTGGAAATGACTAGAGGGCACCTAACAACAACACTGGAATATGATCTCCTTGTACTTAGGGTCCATTTATTCATCCTATATCCCCAATGACTAGAACAATGACTATATATAGCAAGTGTTCAAGAAGTGTTTTGTAGAATTTCATTGAAATAATATGACCAAAAAGTACTAGAAAAGTATAGTGTGACAATAGCAGAGCAAAGTGATTCAAAGACCCAAACTGGTTGTTAGGCGCATTTGTATCAAATCATAACTTTTTGACTTTGTAGCCTTAGTAAAGTTACTTTACTTCTCCCAGCCTCAGTTTTATTATTTGAGGGAAAAAAAATAGAGATAATAAGACTTTACATTAAAATAGAAAATTAATACTAAAAATATTTATGATAGACCCATGGACAAAGATAGTCATGTGTTCTTCTTACCACTGAGCTTTCAAGGCACACACATTCCTAATTATTTCTGGTTAGTACAGTGGATTTAATGGCTAAACTATCCTCTAGAAATCTAAACAAAAGGAGATCTACTTTTTCACTTTTCAGAGGTCCAGGAGATTTCTGTTTCTTTTAGACAGGATACGGTGAAGACTACCATAAAGTCACCACAAACATGCAAAAGTATATTCCATAGGTCTGGCTATGGAATAGCTTGTAGGAGGGAGAATAGACAAATACAACAAAGATGCAGAAACACACATAATTCATGCAAATAGGCCCAAGAGAAAGCAGCAATTCTTTCACAGTTTTCAAGGAGTAGCTCAGGTAGGAAATAAGAGCTAAAAAAAAGTTGCATATTTTCATGAATTTGATTCACTAGTGTTGTGTGAATGTATGCTCCAAAAATTCAGATGAAATTCAGTAGCTCAGGAGTTTTTTCTAAAGGGCTGGTAGCAGAACGCCTCTTAGCTTTGTGAATGGGCGTACGGATACCAAGGAGCTTCATCCTTGAATGACATTTCTGAATTGATTTCCTATGAGCAACAACCCTTGGCAAACCACTCTGGGCCTACAAATCACTGATTAAATCTAGTTAAAATAGAAAGTAGAGATAGTGATCCGTAATTGTGTGGAGGACACTCAGGTCACCCATTCCTCTAGGAGTTTGAGATAGTAGACATGGCTCCTCCTGGACAGTGGAAATCTTTTTATTTAGGGCACAATATCCCTGTTCTTCACAGAACTGCACTCACTGAGACTCATTTGGGACACATTCCCTATCATCTGAAGACTGTCACATCTGCGACTATTTGAAAGGTCACTATGTGAATGGCTTACACCCCCACCCACGTATTCTTCCACTTCAGACCATATTGGTTGGCTTTTCACCTTTGTAATAACAAAATTATTACTAAAAATGAAAATCATTGTAATTAAAATATGAAAGGATTATTTAACCCTTTGGTGACCCATAGACATATGGCATCCCAACCACTCTTTACGTCTCTGGAGTTCTTTGGGAGTATACTTTTCCCGCTCAAAGTGTTTGCAGATCTTCAGTGGGGACTTTCGTAACATCAAAAGGCAAAAGAAACATTAGTTGAAGCAAAATTCCTGGAGTACGAGGCTTGCAAGTAAGATAGTGTAACCAGGAAGTGTGATTGTGTAAAAATTTTGTCTCTTTTGGCTTTTGTACCCCTAGATAAGCCATGTAAGCACATTTATGTTTTCCTGTGAGATAGTTAGGGAGACCTAGTGGACTTGATTTTGTTTTTTTTTTTTTGTCATATTTGTGCCATATTTGGAAAATCAGAGGTTCTCCATGTAACCTAATGGAAGGTGCCCCATCATATTTTCAGCCACTAAGGTTCATTGGGATAGATAGTTGCCCATCGATCAGCAGGCTTGAGGATGCAAAACGTTTGGTGGTAAACATGTAGTCACAGATAATATTTCTCAAAATCCATATTACCAACCAAAAATTTAAACATACCCCATGACCCAGCATATTTCCATTAATGAAAACACATGGTTTAAAAAAAAAAAAAAATTAAAAGCAGAAAATAATATGGTCACCAAAGGGTTTGATTGATCAGAACAAACTATAGTTACCACAATAATGCTTCTATTGAGGTGCAATGTGCATTGGTGAACTTGTCATAGGTACGGGCCTTTCCAAGCCCTTCTTTCCTACAATGGCTAGGTCATGCTGCATATGTCTAGAGATGTCTGGACAATAGACAATGGATCTTTGGACAGTTTTCTGCTGACTGAAAACACATGGCTCTCAGATGCATTAATTACAAAAGGCCAAAGAGGCCACATTTTAAGTAAGAAATCATGAAGAAGACACAAAGAGGGAGTGATCTGGAGGGAGGAAGCAGACAGAAGTATGGAGGGGTGGGGTAAGGGAGAGAGAGAGAGAGAGAAGACAGACAAACAGACTGATAGAGAGCAAATGGTAAAGAAACCAAGAAATGCCAGAGCCAGGAAGACAGAGAGAGCACATGGAAAGCAACCCAGAGAGACAGAGATGGAGGGGCAAATGAAGACACAGCTCTCTAGGAAAGAGAAAAACAGCTACAAGGGAACTTTAGAAACTTCAGCTGAAAAAGACAGTAAAATCTACTTCTCCGTATCACTCAAAACTTTTCACTAAAGAACTGCATTGCTCTTCAATCCTTTAGGGATCAGATTTGTACCCCCTCCTCATCCCCTAGTCTACAGCAAAAGACATTTGGGATGATGGGCACTGGCAACTAGAGAAGGACTGGGAGTCGGGGGAGAGGAAAGAAACCTGAAAACCAAAACCCCACTGCCATGGAGTCAATTTCAACTCATAGCAACTCTGTAAGACAGAGTAGAACTACTCTATAGGGTTTCCAACGCTGTAATCTTTGTAGAAGCAGATCATTAGGTTTTTCTCCAGCAGAGCTCCTGGGTAGGTTCAAACCTCCAGCCTTTCAGTTAGCAGCTGATCACTTAACCACCGTACCACCAGGGGTCCTCGGAGAGAACTGAAGCAGGTGAGACATGCTGAACGATTTCCTCTGACCTGGTGAGATGAACACCACAAGAGAAGACACTCTGTAGGGCATTTACCTCAAAAAGCTGTGCCAGTCATTATCTGCACCTCATAGCCCCACAGGAAGCCTCATGTGAAAAACAGCCCTTAGGACTAAGTCAGTAAAACCCCTGGAACTCATTGAGGCTTTTTTTCCTTTGACTTCCAAGACCAGCAGATAAATTTTATAACTTACTGTAGAGCTCCCTGCACTGTCTGTGTTACTCTTCTAATTTTCTTCTCATGCTCTGGACTTCTTATTACAATTAATATTTTTTCTATTCCTGATTTTTGTCTTTTTATTGTTGTTTTAATGTGCTTGATTTTGTTTTAAGCTGCCTCAAACAGTTTGAGAAATGAAGTGGGTGAATAAATGTTTAACTGCTGATGATATTCTCATTACTAAAAACAACCTGAGAGAAGACAAAACAAAACAGAAAAACGGTTGCTGTCGAGTCCATTCTGACTCATGGCGCCCCTGTGTGTGTCAACGTAGAACTGTGCTCCGTAGAGTTTTCAATGGCTGATTTTTTGGAAATAGGTTGCCAGGTTTTTCTTCATAGGCACCTCTGGGTGGATTCAAACCACCAGCCTTTCAATTAGTTGCCAACCACTTAACCATTTGTGCCACCTAGGGACTCCAAAGTAAGAGAAAAAGGGCCATTTTTCTTTTTTTATTATCTGGCAGAGACTCAGATCTAGCATACTATGTAGAACAAAAACAAAATTCTAAATTAACCAGTCAGAAGACCAACAGCCTTTAGTACTTTGCAGAAGAGGCAGTATTACATAGGTTCTGAAGTCTGATACACCTGAGTAAAAATTCTCATTCTGACACTTACTAGTTATGTGCAGTTAGTTATGTTACATCTACAATCCTTGATTTCTTTGTCTTTGACATGATGGAAAGTATAGTAGCTAATTCACAGCTTTGATGAAGGTTATCAAATAACATATAAAGCACTGTCCCTAGCATATGGTAAAATGTCATTAAATATTAATTATTATCATCTGTTAAAAGTTGAGAGCGAAAGAGAGAGGGAAATCAACATCATGAGAGAGAGCATCTTGAAATTCACAGAAGAACCCAATCAATCTTTACTCCACTTGACCAGCCTACTATTGCTCTAGAAACCCTTCGTACTGGCAAAGCCCACTTGCTAAACTAGTCCTGTAATGTCTTCTGCTTTCTCACCAGGGAGCTTTTGCTCACACTGCTGTTTCTCACATGATATGCTTCACTTACCTAAGTTCAACTCATTGTTTTCTTCCTACATGAAGTCTGAAGTTACAATAATAATGTAATCTTAATGCTTGCTTTGGAAACTCTGGTGGCATAGTGGTTAAGTGCTACGAAAGCTAATCAAAAGATCGGCGTTCGAATCCACCAGGTGCTTCTTGGAAACTATGGGGCAGTTCTACTCTGTCCTATGGGGTCGCTATCAGTCAGAATTGACTCGATGGCAATGGGTTTGGTTTTTTTGGTTTTTAATGCTTTCTTCAGTGCTCTTTGTCTATTTAATACCAACACTCAACATTTTGTATCTGCTACATGTTTCTCTTTTGTTATTTGTGCTCTTTCTGTTTTGATATTTGTGTCTTAGCTCCCTAATTAAAGTGAACTTCTTGAAGGCAAGAACTAAATTTTATGTCTCTTTCTGAATCCAGTACATTGCCATACCATCCAAAACTACGTTTTCAAAAATGAATAGCTGTGTTGCTGCTAATGACTTAAGAAGATGAGACACAGAAGTGCAGGAAAGACGCTTCCTTGAAAAGAAAAGCTGTGTCTACAGAAAAAGATGTCTTTGAGATTTACTGGTGTAAATCAGCTGTGGTTGGCAAAAGATAGTGACCATTGCCCCAGTTGACCCGTGAAGCTAGATCTCACCTTGCCTTTTTCCTATCTCCTATGTCCCACTCCCTTGAAAAGATGCTTTAATATCCAGGGCTATAAATTATCAGAAGTGCCAACAGCTCAAGAGAAATCAGCCCCAGGTTGAGGCTATCATGTGTGTGCACATGTATATGTGCATGTGCATGCGTGCGTGTGTGTGTGTGTGTGTTTGTGTGTAAACCAGAGGAGTTAAAGAGGAACTTTGGTATGGGAAGGTAGTTGTCTCAAGCCTTCAGAGGAGAAAATGTCCTAGAATTTCTCTCAGCCCTGGCTAGGGTCATTTAGTACCTATTCCCTAAGAATGAGAAATTATCTTAAAGCTTTCATAATAAGTTGTCCCTCTTCCTGATGATTAATTTGTAACCGTTCTGTTTTCTTAGGTAAACTGATAAGGGCAGTAATTTCTTATATATTTACAAATAAATATTTCCCCAAACCACTGAGGGAAACTATATCAAAAAATAAATTAAAAAATGCAAATGGTAAGAGCTCCGGCAGTGCAGTGGTTAAGTGCTTGGCTGCTAACTGAAAGGTCGACGGTTCAAATCCACCATAGGAGAAAGATGCGGCAGTCTGCTTCTGTACAGATTTCAATCTTGGAAACCCTCTGGGGGCAGTTCTACTCTGTCCTTATGAGTCAGAATCTGCTTGACAATGGTGGGTTTGGGTTTTTTGTTTGTTTGTTTTTGGTGTAAAGGCTGCATTCTTGAATCTTTTTAATGATATTTTAGCTTTGCCATTTGGGGAATATATTTGAAATTCTCTTAGCTTATTTTTAATGTTAAATAACTTTGCATCATTGTTTCCTTTTTGTTTATATAAATAACACACGTTTATTTTACAAAATTATAAAACCACTCAATAGTATTAAAATGTTAATAAATCAGTCACCCTTCAAAGCCACCTGCTAGTGACAATTTGATATCTTCTTCCAGTATTTTTCTATGCATGACTATCTTTACACGGATAAAATCACACTGTATAAGCAATTTTTGTATTCTGCCTTTTTTATTTAATGTTTTACCATTATATTTTTCCCGTTTGATTAAAAACTCTTCTTTAAATAATGTTAACAGCTACACAGTAGTTCACTGAATTGCTATAGTTTTGTTAACCATCCCCTATTATTAAACTTTCTAGATGTTTCATTTTCATTCTATTGTAAACAATGCCACCATGAAAATATTTGAGCATAGATCTTTTTTTACATTTCCAATTACTTCCTTAGGGTAGATTCCCAGAAGTGAAATTACTGGAAAAATATACATAAAGATTTTTAGGACTTTGAGTTGTATTGTAAAAGTACACCTACTCCTCACTTATTGACTATCTTCTTATCTGACATTTCACATTTCCGACAATAGTAAAAAATCTACTGTTTTAGTCACCTAGTGCTGTTTTAACAGAAATACCACAAGTGGATGGCTTTAACAAAGAGAAATTTATTCTCTCACAGTCTAGGAGGCTAGAAGTCCAAATTCAGGGCACCAGCTCCAGGGGAAGGCTTTCTCTCTCTGTCGGTTCTGGGGAAAGTCCTTGTCATCAATCTTCCCCTGGTTGAAGAGCTTCTTAGGGCAGGGACCCCAGGTCCAAAGGACACGCACTCCTGGCTTTTCTTGCTTAGTGGTAATGAGGTCCCCCTGTCTCTCTGCTCACTTCTCTTTTATATCTCAAAAGAGATTGACTTAAGACACAACCTAATCTTGTAGATTGAGTCCTGTCTCATCAACATAACTGCCACCAATCCCACCCCATTAACATCATACAGGTAGGATTTACAACACATAGGAAAATCACATCAGATGACAAAATGGTGGACAATCACACAATACTGGGAATCATGGACTAGCCAATTTGACACACATTTTTAGGGGACACAATTCAACCCCTAACATCTATTCTCTGACTATTTTGTGCATTAATGATTTATGTCTGGCATAACAAATGCTGAGGTGTGAGGTAAGAGTAACTCTGGCTTTGATGGTTAAGGTAATGTGTCAACATGGCTAGACCATGATTCTCAGTGGTTTGGAGTTACATAATGATGTAGTTTGCCAGTTGTGAAATGATGTAGTCACCCTCCATCTTGTGATCTGATATGGTCATCCTCCATTTTCACATAACATTGAGTTTTGCATAGTGACCTGGTCTTTAGAACCTAACTGTGGACAAGTGAGGAGTAGGTATATTCCCCACAAAAGCTGTGTAGAGAACTATATATTTTTCTGAGTTCTCAATTTTTACATTCATTAAACAATATATATCAATTTGTTTGACTATTTTTTTCAGCATAAATGTCTTCAAATTTTTTTAAGCCCTTTTCCTTTCTTATAGTGATAGCTTTTTGATAAGTTTTGTGTGTTTGTTTCATTTCTGAACATGATGCCTGCAACAATGCTCAGCTCCACAACCATATTCCTCTTGAAATCCTGCAACTAGGAACATAACTTTATTAAGACTAAAACCTGGATTTGGTGGTTTTTAAATTAACAACTCCATTTTGATTTTCTTGCTTGAGTTTCACCATCTAGGCACATAAATTGTCAGAAATGCTTTGTTGTTAGGTGTCATCGAGTCAGTATCTGCTCTTAGCAACCCCACATGACAGAGTAGAACTGCCCCATAGGGTATTCTAAGCTGTAATCTTTTTGAGAGCAGGTGGCCAGGCCTTTCTTCTGTGGAGCCACTGAGTGGGTTCAAACTGCCAACTTTTGGTTAGCAACCAAATGCTTAACTGTTGCACCACGAGGGCTCCTCACCTACCCAAATAAATTAAGGTGGTTTTTTCCCAAAAACCAGTGTCTACAACTCTATAAAGGAGCCCTAGTGGCACAAACAGTCAAACACTCAATTGCTGACTGAAAAAGTGGCAGTTCGACCTACCCAGCAACTCTGCAGAAGAAGGGACTGGCGATCTGCTCCTGTAAAGATTACAGCCAAGAAAACCTTATGGTACATTTCTACTCTACCACATGGTGTCACCATGAGTCTGAATCGACTTGACAGCCCCTAACGACAACAACAACGATCCCTTTATAAACAGAAGGAAAGGGTTTAGAGGTGAACAAGGAGGGACAAATGTCTGGGGCTTCAGCAGGAACACAGTAACCTCAAGTTATAATCCGCAAAGTGCCTAGAGGCAGAACTGCTTACACCTTTCTCTCTGTCACCAAAAATCTCAAGTCCTTTATCTCTAATGTCAACTTTCTAAAAGAAAGCAAATCACCAGCACTCTTTGGAAAGAACACCCATTTGGTTACAAAAGATCTATATGTATTTACACTACGTAAAAAAAGCAACCTAAATACGTAATTAGAATGAACAAAATTCTCTGTGTATTCTCTGATTAAGTTTCTCAACACTGCCTGCTGCTATCATCATTGGGGGTTTAGTGACCCCTGATGATTCATCATTAGGCCTCAAGCACCTGTCTGATACCTGGTAGGTACTTAATGGAGCCCTCCCTGGTGGCACAGTGGTTAAGTGATACGGCTGCTAACCAAAAGGTCAGCAGTTCAAATCCACCAGTCACTTCTTGGGAACCATATGGGGCAGTTCTACCCTGTCTTCTAGGGTCACTATAGGTTGGAATTGACTTGACAACAATGGATTTGGTTTTGGGGTAGGTACTTAATAACACCACCATCTGTCAGTTTGTTATACTGTGCAGTAACTCGCATGTTGCTATGATGCTGGAAGCTACAACATTGATATTTCAAATACCAGCAAAGTCACCCATGATGGACAGGTTTCAGCGGAGCTTTCAGACTAAGACAGACTAGGAAGAAAGGCCTGGTGATCTACTTCCAAAAATTAGCCAATAGAAAGCTTATGGCTCACTACGGAACATTATCTGACTCACTTACTGTCATGGATTGAATTATGTCCCCCCAAAAGTGTGAGTATCAATTTGGCTGGGCCATGATTTCCTGTATTGTTGATTTTCCCGTATTGTTGATTTTCCCGTGTGTTACAAATCCCGCCTCTATGATGTTAATAAGGGAGGATGGGCAGCAGTTGTGTTTAGTGAGGCAGGACTCAGTCTACAAGATTGGATTGTATCTTGAGGCAATCTCTTGAGGTATAAAAGAGAGAAGCAAACAGAGACGGGGGACCTCATGTCATCAAGAAAGCAGTGCCGGGAGCAGAGCGTGTCCTTTGGACCCAGGGTCCCTGTGCACAGAAGCTCCTAGTCTGGGGGAACACTGATGAGAAGGCCGAGAGAGAGAAAGCCTTCTCCTGGAGCTAACACCCTGAATTTGGACTTTTAGCCTACTTTACTGTGAGGAAATAAATTTCTCTTGGTTAAAGCCATCCACTCGTGTATTTCTGTTAGAGCAGCACTTGATGACTAAGACACTTGCTTTGGACTCATCATCAAGAGGAATCAGTTATGGAAGGAGGACATCATGTTGGTAAAGTAGAGGGCCAGTGAGGGCAAGGAGGAGTTTGCAGTGAGATGAACTGGCATGATAGCTGCAGCAGTAGACTTGAACATGCCAGCAATCACGAAGCAGGACCGGGCAATGTTTCAGTCTGCTGCACATAAAGTTGTCATGAGTCAGGGTTGGCCAGACAGCAGCTATCTGTCTAGGTAATTGATAAATGCTTGTTGACTTGAGCTAAAAGGAGGAGTGCATTCCCAATTATTTACATGTGCAGGACCTCTCACTGCCACTGGGTGGAAAACTCTCCTTAGAGAGGTTAGAGTGTTTCTCACCTGGGCCAAGGCAACTAAGGAGCCATAGACTGATTATCCTGGGAACAGTGTCTAAAGTATCAGTGTTCCAGAATATATAAGTATAAGTCATTTATTAATTTTACTTTTGAAAATCATCTCACCAGAAGACCACTACTCCATGCATTGGCCTGATTTTTATAACCAAAGTTCACTTAAGGAAATATCTGAAATTATTCTTAGAGTCTGTAGTAGGTGTACTTACGCTATTATCAAGCATGCTCTCCCCTTCCCACCCCACCCCACTCCAAACACCCGTAGATTGTTATGTACCTAACAGTTAACATTAGTGCTTTCTTACAGGAAAAGTGATGAAAACATGTTCATACCAGAAACACATTCAATGATGTTACTTAAAATTGTAAAATGTTCTTTTTAAAAGTAGAGTTTACATTGTACCTACATAAGTCCTCATTTGGCTTAGGACAGAAAGCAGAAACCACTCGTAATATTTTAGCAGAAAGGGAGTTAACAAAGAGCATCAGGCACTGACAGCATCGTTGGTGGGCAGGAGGAATATTCTATAGGCCAAGCCTCTAGGGATGACCCTTTCAGGTCATAGAACTGACCCACTTGAAGAACTGTTTCTCTGCTAGCCAACTAGTAGGGGAAGAATCAAGAGGGGACCACAGGGATGTTAGACTTAGGTGTGCCTGGACCAAGAAGACTGCTCTCAAGACCCACAAAATTAGAGAATGCTCACTAATCAGGTGCTATAGTAAAATCTTACATTTCCACTCTGTAAACAGGAAAAGAAGGATAAAAATGACCTCTTCCTTATTTCTATCTTCAAGATAGGGTAGATGTTTATCTATCTGGCAGAATCTAATTCACACCCAGAGCCATAGCTTCAAGGGAGAATGCGGAATGTGAGTTTTAGCTTTCCCATTTCTATAGGACAGGAAAAGGCAATGGAAAGAGATGAAATTGAGCCCTGAGTGCCAACCAATGATAGACAACAAAAATCCCTAACTGTAAAATTTCTCCTATCAGCCAGATGGTTATGGAGACCTTGACTAGCCCTCAAATTGCACCACAATGCAACCAACTACTGTGCCAACTGCTTTTCTAAAGTGAAATTTCACTAAAATAAAATAACCAATGACATTCCTACCTAGAAAAAAGATTGCAAATATGATTATGATAATTGAAGATATTACTGGTATTTTGTATTCTGATTTTATTTTCATTTAACATTATTTCATATGTCTATCCCTATGCCAATAAAAATTTCTCATAAACATTCACAGACTGCCTAATATGCCATCTTGTGACTAGCCTATAATTTGCTTACCCGTTTCGCTTTTGCTGGTCATATAGGTATGTTCAATTTTCCACAAATGTCAATGAGGTTGTGAGGAACACCTTTGTATATAAATCCCTGTCTTCTCCTCCAATTATTTTGTTAAGATAGATCCTCAGTCTTCTCTTTAAAATGAACCTTATTTACTGGCTTTTTTATTTGTTCTGTAAATGAGAACAAAGTAGTTCCACATTGTTTTAGAAGTAATAGGGGGAAAGTCAGCAGTATATTATTTGTGCTAAAATAGCACACCTCCCAGAACACCTGGGACCTTGTTGAGAGGCATTACATAAAGGCATAGATCGCAATAAATTTTGCTTTTTCTGACTTGTGTTGGGCTCTTATTCTTGATATAATAAATCAGTATGTTTCTTATTTAAGAGGATACCTAATCATTGAAGACATGAGTGCTGGCAAGTACTGTTGCTTATTTTCCTAAAAACAATACCTGATTCTAGTATTTTTAGTTTAAATCAAAGGAAACACATTTACTCAGTGTGTGCTTCCCACCATGCTAAATTCTGGTGGAATGAAAGAAAAGTGTAAAATTATCTCTCTAAACTTCAAGAGCTTATGGCGTTTTGGGGGAATGTGTGAAAATTGCTATATTGCTGTTTTAAAACTGCATTATGTTCTCTCTAAGTTTTTCTTTAAATCTGTGTGAAAATGGAGTGAGGTGAGAGCACACATGATTCCCTTTAGAGTCCCTAGCCTGTAAGCAACGTAAAAGCCAGGAATTTGATTCTCATTTAAATTGCTATCTCCACTGCTTAGTTTATAACTCAATAAACATTAGTTGAATAATTGAAAAAAATGGACAGTGAATGAATGAATCAACTCAGACACTACTCTCTATGAAAGAAAATGGGTTAAAAAAATGGCCAGACCCCCTATATGGTTTAGTAACTAAATGAATTGTACTCAACGTATTGAACATTTAATTAAAGTTTTCTATAAGCTCTTTTATGTGTTGTATTTCAATTACTACTCATAGCTACCTTGTATGTTGGGTATTACTATGTTTTCCAAATTACAGAGAAGGAAGCTAAGGCTTAGAAAGCAATTTGCCCAAATCATGGAATATAAAATGGTATTCTGAACCACAGTATACCCTTAACTACTATCCTAGATTATTTTCCATATGTTTTATAGAAAATATCAGGAAGTGATATGGAGCAAGCTCTTATAGCAACTTAATAAAAACAATGTTAAAGTGCTGACTTCTTCCATATATTTGCAATACAAATAGAGCCACATCATTTTCAAATGGCTATGTGTCCTTTTGGCAAGAGGCTCACTGTCTCCTCTTGAGGCTTTTCCAACCTTGAATTGTCCCAAATTGTTAAAGGAACACTCTGTCCAAACATGTTTAAATTTTATGAGAACCTCAAGCTGAGAGAAAACCCAATTCTGACTGTTAATCACTGCCATAATCTCTTGCTGGCATACTGTGTTGCTGTTGAAATGGTATCATCCCCAAAATGACCATAAGATGTCCACTCTGCAGTGATGTTTCGCTGGTTGAGATGCCAGCCAGCTCAACAGAATTGCCTTTCACTAGAGTTTAAGTTTATTATTCTGTGGTAGGCAGAATTCTAAGATGGCTCCCAAGATTCTTGGTCCATGGCGTACACATATCCTCCTACAGTTATTTAATTAAATACTAATCAAGGTGGTGCTGTAAAGGGATTTTGAAGATGTAATTAGAGTTCTAAATCAATTGGCTTTAAGATTAGGAGATTATCTGAGCAGGCCTGTCCTAATCATATAAACCCTCTGAGTCAGGGAAGTCAAAGAGATTAGAAGCAAGAGAGGAATTCAAATACCGGGAGATGGAGGGGACCACATGGCATGGAATGGGGGCAGCCTCCAGCTGACCACCAACAAGGGAACGAGGACTTCAGTCCTACAACCATAAGGAACTGGATTCTACCAGCAACCTAAATGAGCTTGGAAGAAGATTCTTCCCCAGAGCCTCCAGATAAGAATTCAGCCTAGCCAACAACACACTGATTTCAGTCTTGTGATACACTGAACAGAGAACCCAGCTATGCTGTGTCAGAATTCTGACCTACAGAACTGTGAGCTAATAAATGCATGTGGTTTTAAGCCGCCAAATTTGTAGTAACTTGTTACACGGTAATAGAAAACTAATACATGCTCTCTTAGTTCACACTCTAGGCCAAGGGATTTTTTTCTACAGCCCCAATGCTGAGCTTGGGTCCTGAGGGGCTTCCAGCTCCATCAACATTGAGGTCTTGAACATTCCCTCTTCTATAAACTTTTAAGTCTTCATGCTGGGGCTAGGGTTCTTGCCTAGACTCTTTTTGCTTTCCTGATGAGTTCCCATTTTTCACTCACAAAAATAAACAGCTCTTCATGTTTAGGAATAAAATCTAAGACCTGCATTTGACAGCCCACAAAAAGTTCCAGTGCAGTCTTTACCTGAGCCATTGATTACCTATTTTTGTAAATATTCATAAGCGATCCTTAAATCAAAAAAATAAAAATATATGTGTCAAGTGATCTGAGATTCTCAAGCCTAGGCAAATAATAGTTTGCAGCCATGAGTTGGAATCAACTCAATAACAGGTTTTTTTTTTTTTAATTTTTTTTAATTTTTAACAGCTATACCATTACCTGTGAATTCTTTTAGCTGACCAGAAACAGAAACACACACACACACGTGTGCACACACACACATACACACAGGGACTCATACATACACATATACTATGTTTTCTTTGATTTTATTTTCAGCCTTTGTTTCAAAGCAAAATAAAAGTAAGTGCAAGAGAAGCAATTGGCACATTCAAAATGCTAACTGGAAATGCTAAAACCAAAAAAACAAACAAACCAATTGCGGTGGAGTGAATTCCAACTCATAGCAACCCTATAGGAGAGAGTAGAACTGCCCCATATGGTTTCCAAGGAGTGGCTGGTGGATTTAAACTGCCAGCCCTTTGGTTAGCTGCTGATCTTTTGAACCACTGTGCCACCTGGGATCCGGAATGCTATGGCGGCAACTTAATACTATTCAAAATAAATAAATAAGAATAGTTATTTGAATCTTTGATGAGCCTCATTTTTTTGTTTGTTTGTTTGTTCCTCTTAGTTTTTCTTTACTAGGCAAATAAATACCTTAAAGTCTTAACAGGACTTGTATATTTGCATGCATTCCAGAAATATTTTTGCTTTAAAAAATTTTTGTAGTGACATAAAAGAAAAAACCTAGGAGAGAATTAGAATTATATTAAACAGTGACTCAATAATAGTTGAACCTCAGTGAGATGGGAACCAAATGTTACCTAAAAGTTGGATCTTATGTCTCATCATCTTTTGAAATACGTTACCTTATGGAAGATAAAATAAATTTTATTAGATTTACAGATGTACTGTTTTGAGTTTATTTACAATAACAGGTTACAGTGTTTTTACCCAAATAACCTGTGCCTTCTACATTTGTTTGCCAACTGTGCGCTTCCCAGCGCAGTATTTTTGTAAGTGCGCTATGCTACTTTTTTTTTTTACAGAAACACGTAAGAAGTTATGATTTAAAATTTTAGAAAGAAGTAGACTCATCTATATTTTAAATGAGGCAGACCCAAATTCATTTAAAAATCTGATTACATACACATTCTACTCTGTGCTTAAAAAAATAGACTGTAACCCTGCTGGAACACCTGTGATCCTTTTTTAACTTCATTGTTTGTGTCCAAATGTTTTAACAAAAAATTGCTACTTTAAACGAATAATAGCTAACTTGAGTATAAATAGTTAAGTTTTCCCTTTATAGTTAACAAGATTTTGCAAGAATAGCTCTAAAGACCCCAAGGTCATAGCCCAGGCACCACTGTCAGGTAGTGGTCTAAAATACAAATGCAAAGCATGGAAACTAGCAAGAAATATGTATCTTTTTTGAAAATTAACCTTGGAAACAAATTCCAAGTTATGACTGCAAGCTCATGCACTTAAAAGGGTAATTGTAAACAATATGTAAAACATAAAATTAGATGTTAAAGCAGGGCAATATAGAGAAAGAAGAGAGACTGGAGAAATTACTACTAATCCATACTAATCCAAGAAGACACTGTGGAGTCAGTTCCTAGTGGTTCTAAACCCTGCCTACATAGTGGAATCACCCGAGGAGAATTTAAAAATACCTATACCCAGCCAGCACTCTCAGAGAAATTGATTTACTTGGCTTAGTGTGGTGGTTCTTAAGGTGTAGTCCCATCACCTGAGAACTTGCTGGAAATGCAAATTCCAGGCCTCTACTCAATCTACTTCATCAGAAACTTTGGCAGAGGGACACAGAAATCTGGATTGTAACACGCCCTCCCGTGGTTCTGTTGCATATAACATTTGAAATTTACTGGCAGGGATAGATTACCCAATAAACAAGATAAGCACAGGTTTACTTACGCTTACTTACTAATCTGTAGTGCACATTTTCATCTGTTTTCTTTTCTTTTTTTTAACCACATCAAAGATGTGGTAAAACCTGTGTGAAACTGCTTACTGGTCTAGAGTAAGGAGGTAGGGAGATCAGACCTTTATTATTTGAAAGTTCTATAGGTGATTCTAAAATACAGCCAGAATTGAAAAACATTGAGTTAAACCTTTAAAATGGGGGGTCATTTATGTGAAAGGCCAACCGACTAGAGGAGATCCATATTTGTACCCATTCCAAAGAAAGGCCATCAAACAGAATATGGAAATTATTGAACAATATCATTAATATTACTTGCTAGAAAGGGAAGAGGCCTCAGATAAGTATTACTGATGAAGAAGAACAAAGTGGGAGGCCTCACTCCACCTAATTTTAGAACCTATTATACAACCACAGTAGTCAAAACACCCTGGTACTGGTACAACAACAGATACATAGACCAAAGGAACAGAATTGAGAACCTAGACATAAATTCATCCACCTATGAGCAGCTGATATTTGACAAAGGCTCCAAGTCCGTTAAATGCAGAAAAGACTGTCTCTTTAACATGGTGCTGGCATAACTGGATATCCATCTCCAAAAAAATGAAACAAGATCCATATCTCACACCATGTGCAAAAATCAACTCAAAATGGATCAAAGACTTAAATATAAAATCTCAAATGATAAAGATCATGGAAGAAAAAATAGGGACAACACTAGGAGCCCTAATACATGGCTTAAATAGTATACAAACCATAACTAACAATGCACAAACACCAGAAGAGAAACTAGATAACTAGAAGCTCCTAATAATCAAACACTTATGCTCATCAAAAGACTTCACTAAAAGAGTAAAAAGACAACCTACAGACTGGGAAAAAATTTTTGCCTACGACATCTCCGATCAGGGTCTAATCTCTAAAATTTACAAGATACTGTAACACATCAACCGCAAAAAGACAAATAACTCAATTAAAAAATGGGCAAAGGATATAAACAGACACTTCACCAAAGAAGACAGGCAGCTAACAGATACATGAGGAAATGCTTATGATCGTTAGCCATTAGAGAAACGCAAACCAAAACTACAAAGAAATAGCATCTCACCCCAACAAGGCTGGCACTAATCCAAAAAACACAAAATAATAAATGTTGGAGAGGCTGTGGAGAGACTGGAACACTTATGCACTGTTGGTGGGAATGTAAAATGGTACAATCACTTTGGAAAACAATTTGGTGCTTTCGTAAAAAGCTAGAAATAGAGGTACCATGCAATCAAGCAATCTCACACCTTGGAATATATCCTAGAGAAATAAGAGCCATCACACGAATAGATATATGCACACCCATGTTCACTTCAGTACTGTTCATGATAGCAAAAAGATGGAAATAACCTAAGTGCCCATTGACAGACGAATAGATAAATTATGGTGTATACGTACAATGGAATACTACACAATGACGAAAAACGATGATGAATCTCACAACATGGATGAATCTGGAGGGCATTAGGCTGAGTGAAATTAGTCAGTCACAAAAGCACAAATGTTGTATGAGATCACTATTATAAGAACCCAAGAAAAGGTTTAACATAGAAGAAAGCATTTTTTTTATGGTTACAAGGTTAGGGGAGGGAGGGGAAAGGAAATTAACTAATCAGATAGTAAACAAGAATCATTGTAGGTGAAGGGAAGGACAACACACAATACAAGGGAAGTCAGCACAACTGGACCAAAGCAAAAGCTATGAAGTTTCCTGAACATAACCAAACCCTTTGAGGGACAGAGTCGCTGGGGCTGGGGCCTGGGGACCAACGTTTTGAGGGACATCTAAGTCAACTGGCATAACAAAGTTTATTAAGAAAATGTTCTGCATTCCGCTTTGACGTGTGGCATCTGGAGTCTTAAAAGCTTGAAAACAGCCATTTAAGATGCATCAGTTGGTCCCCACCTACTTGGAACAAAGGAGAATGAAGAACACCAATGGCACAGAAAAATATTAGCCCAAGAGACAAAAGGTCCACATAACAGAGACTCCATCAACCTGAGACTGGAAGAACTAGATGGTACCCAGCTACCATCAATGACCGCCCTGACAGGGAACACAACAGAGAGTCCTGGATGGAGCAGGAGAAAGGTGTGGAGCAGAACTCAAATTCTAGTAAAAAGACTAGATTTAATGGTCTGTCAGAGACTGGAGAAACCCCCGAAACTATGGCCCCTGATGCTCTGTTAACCCAGAACTAAAACCATTCCCAAAGTCTACTCTTTTTTTTTTTTAATTATTATTACTTTTTTATTGTTGTGCTTTAAGTGAAAGTTTACAATTCAAGTTAGTCTCTCACACAAAAATTTATACATACATTGCTATGTGACCCTAGTTGCTCTCTCTATACTGTGACAGCACCATCCTCCTTTCCACCCCGGATTTCCCGTGTCCATTCAACCAGCTCCTGACCCTCTCTGCCTTCTCATCTCACCTCCAGACAGGAGCTGTCCATTTAGTCTCATGTATCTACTTGAGCTAAGAACCACACTCTTCACAAGTATCACTTTATGTCCCACAGTCCAGTCTAATCTTTGTCTGAAGAGTTGGCCTCAGGAATGGTTTTAGTTTTGGGCTAACAGAGAGTCCAGGAGCCATGTCTTCCAAGGTACCTCCAGTTTCAATCAAACCATTAAGTCTGATCTTTTACTAGAGTTTGAGTTCTGCACCCCACTTTTCTTCTGCTCCATCAGGGACTCTCCGTTGTGTTCCCTGTCAGCGAAGCCCACTCTTCAGACAAAGATTAGACTGGACTATAAAACAAAAAAGAATACACGTGAGGAATATGCTTCTTAGTTCAGTCAGATACATAAGACCAAATGGGCGGCTCCTGTCTGGAGGCAGGACGAGAAGGCAGGAAGGGACAGGAACTGATTGAATGGACACAAGAAATTGAGGGTGGAAAGAGGGAGTGTGCTATCACATTGTAGGGATTGCAACTAGTGTCGTATAACAATGTGTGTAGAAATTTTTGTATGAGAGGTTGACTTGAGCTGTAAACTTGCACCTAAAGCACAATTTTTTTTTTTTTTTAAAGAAGATGCTTAGTGATCTTTCAGCTCCTTTTACTCTTCCACAATTGGAGAAAAAGAGTCAGGCAAAACTTGATCAAGCACTGTCATGGCCAGCTGAGATAACAATGAGGCAATGTGCCTTGAAAGAACAGAGAACTTGAATTAAAATATAAAATTTGACAAAGAGGGTTTGTTTCTTTAGCAAAGAGTTGTAGATGTGATGTTGATGATTTTGTTCTCCCTATCATGTCTGTAAGTTTGTCATACTGTGGTGGCTTACCTGTCACTATGATGCTGGAAGCTATGCCATTGACATTTCAAATACTAGCAGGGTCACCCATGGTGAACAGGTTTCAGTAGAGCTTTCAGACTAAGACAGATCAGGAAGAAAGGCCTGGCAATGTTCTTCCAAAAATTAACCAGTGAAAACCCTACGGAGTCACAGCTGAATCTTGTCCAATATAGTGCTGGAAGATGAGCCCTCTAGGTTGGAAGACACTCAAAATACACAGCGGCCCCAACAATGGACTTGAGCATATTAATGCTGGTGAAGATGATGCAAAACCAGATGACATTTTGTTCTGTTGTGCATGGGGTTGCCGTGAGTCAGAGACAACTCATCAGCAAACAACAGCATCATATTAATGGGAAGTTGGTAGAGGTTTCTGAAAAAAAGATGTGATATGATTAACGCGGTGCTTAAGGGACATTAATCCCAAGCAATCTTAAGGATGATTAAATGTCAGAAATGATTGGAAAAACCAAGTAGGAGCTGGTGAAATAATCCAAGATTAAGGTGAAATTTAAAGTTTTCTTATCTATAGATTTGTCTCTAAGAATTTTACTGGAACAGCACTATTCCAAACTCATCTTATTCTATAAAACTCACAAAACCAGCATTCTCTCTCTCTTGTGGCCTTGTTCTACAGTAATATGTTGAAAATAGAGACCCATTTTTCTTTCCAGACAGGATAGATAGTTATCTAGAGTGAAAAGTTTCATTTTCTAGCATTTTTCATTGAAACAACGCCTGATAATTACACTGAATAGAAAGTAACCATTAATCACATCTTTAATATATCAATTCATCATTGTCTACCTTGTATGAAGCAGAAGAACTAAAATTAATCAGTCAAACCAAACCACATCACAACCAAATGCATGGGGAAGGGTGGGGGTGAGAAGGAAACCCTTTAAATGGAGAAAATGCATTTGATTCAGCTGGAGGAGACTGAAGTCCTCAATGGTAACCGTACTTTCTGTCACCATAGAAGGCGATTTTAATCTTCTCTCTTGCCGGTTTGAGCGTCTTCAAGTTTGCTGGAAATGTAAAGCTGTTAAATGTTATCTGAACCAAGGGAAGGAAGAAGGTGTGTTTTGTCGCTGCTCTTTCATGGCTCATCATTTTGTTAAGGAAAGGCTTTCAGAACACAGATTCACATTTTAAAATGCAACTGTGACTGGTGACCCCTTATTCTCAGCTGACAACATCCACCCTTCTAAGATGTCACATTTAGAGACTCTGCTTCCTAAAACCATAGGGAAAACAAACAAACAAACAAAAAAAAAGGTATTTTTTGTGGTGGTGATTGGATATAGTAATCTGACTCTAAAGACTCCTGATACTGAATAAGGCACATGGGCAAATATGTGTGTGTTACCTAATCATCTTCTGCGTTCCTGACTTCCATGGACGCCATGAAAAGAAGCCTACCTCAGCTCCACGGCTGGATTATAAACTCCTTGAAGAAGCTAGCCAAAGAAAACCCAAACCTGTTGCCACTGAGTCAATTCCGACTCATAGTAACCCTATAGGACAGAGCAGAACTGCCCCATAAGGTTTCCAAGGAGCAGCTGGTGGATTCGAACTGCTGATCTTTTGGTTAGCTGCTGAGCTCGTAAACATTACGCCATTAGGGCTCCAAAGAAACCAGCCCTGTCTTAAATATATTTTTTAAGTTACTTCCCACATTTTGTTGGTGACTGACTATAGATGCTCCAGAAAATTTAGAAAAACAGTAACGATTTTCTTAGGAGTTGAAATTGTCAAGGCACTTATTTCTTCACATGTAATCTAGATTATAAGCCTTCATTACATTTTATATGGGGAGAAAATATTCAGCATTTTCATGAGACGTATTTAAAGACTTTCAGTGATTGTAGTGCATTATCCCTCACATAAGATTTAGGGAATTAAAAATCTATGAGAGTCAAGGCTATGGCAAACTGAAAACAGTCAAGTCACTGAGCTGAGCAGTGGGTGCTGAGCAGTCAGCTAGGCTCCCTCACTAGTAAGGGGTCCCCACTCACAGGCCAGCTGTGCCTAAGTCAAGTCAGTGCCTCCTCCAAACTGCAGAGTACTACATATTGGAAGGACTTCCCGGGTGGCGCAAACGGTTAAGTGCTTGATTACTAACCAAAAGGTTAGTGGTTCAAACCCACTCAGAGGTGCCTTGGAAGAAAGTCTTGGCAATCTACTTCCAAAAAATTAACCACTGCATACCCTATGGAGCACAGTTCTACTCTGACACACATGGAGTCACCATGAGTCAGAATCAATTCCATGGCAACTAGTTTGTTGGGTTTTTTTTTTGCATATTAGAAACCACCATCTCCCAAAATCTCATCAAATAGTTTTATCTTCTCCATGGAATAGTTTTATCTTCTCCTGGTGCCCAGCAAGTACAAAATAAATAATTTATGCTTAGTACATTTTGGAGGAATGAACTAGCTTGCAAATAAATGACTGAAGTCTCTAGGACAGGGTGGCAAAATATGAGAGGAACGGAGAGGGAAAGGTAAGGGTTGAGGAAAGGAGAGGCTGCAATGCCTATGTAAGATAGAGATTTCATTTTACATCATTCAAAGGGGTGCTCTGATATTTGAGTTCCGAAATAAGTAACTCAAAACCATTTTTTTTTTTTCCTGTTTGAGTTTCTGAAAATTAGAACAGAAGGGTATCAGGTAAGTGTCAGTATCAGAGAAGGTCATAATTGAAGAAGAAAATTCCTGCTAGTAGCCAAAGACAGAGCCAAAGTTCATTGAGGGGTACCAGCCAAATCTGACTGAAGCATCCAGTACATTGTCTCAGTGTCTAAAGAGCAGTATGTGAATGGGTCTGTAGTCTATGTGTTGATTGTGTTGACAGTTTAAGTTCCTTTTGTTGGTGAACTAATAATAGATGGAGTTGGCTATTTGAACAACCCAATGCTAGGGCTTTATTTTGCATTTAAAAGAGAGCTGAGAAAGATATTTCAGACTGGGATGATCAAGAAGCGGGGGGGAGGGAGAGTAGAGGAGCTCAGTTTCCTGGGAGAAAATAGACATATATGCTACTAATCCAGACCGTAACTGAAGTAAAAAGAAATGGACCGTGAAAATGTGAAATGCTCAATGTAACAATACAAATAAGCTACTTATATGAATAAATGCATGGTAATGACAATAAAGCTAATGTCTTCACTTGAATAACACACAGCTTGCAAAGTGTCTTCACATATGGTATCTCATTTAATTATCATAGGTTATTTCAAAATGTATTTGCACATTACACGTATTTTTTGCTACTAAAGCCAACTATATTTGTACCAGTACTGGCTATCACAGTTTTATCAACAATGTTCTAAATGCCCATTGTTTTCCTTTCATGTGTGTCTTCTTTCTTGGGTCTTCTGTGTTTTCATCTCCATGAACCAATTAATCTTGGAATCTGTTGACAAATGTATAGGTTGCCATCTTGCCTTACTTTAAGAGAGCAGAGACATATCTAAGAACATAGGTCATGGGTCTTTAAGAAAGACCTCTTACTTCATCATCCAAAAGCAACAGCTGACTTCCTATGGGCTGCTCTTTTCTACTGTTTGCCCTTTGAAGCTGATGTGCCCTACATGTCCCCCATTCTGCTTTCAATCCATATATTGGGCTCAGATCTCCTCTTGCCAATGTCCTCTGCAGGAATCCATGTTGACCAAGGGTAAGAAAGAGGTTGTTTCCCCACTTTACCAATTACCAAGTGTGTGCTCTTGGACAAATTACTTAACTTCTCCATTTATAAAATGGGGTAATAAAACCTATCTCATAAGACTGCTATGAGATGTAAATGAGATAATGTCATCACTTTTTCCAGGACATTTTTCCCTGATTCAGTGTTGAAAGCTTCTGTGCAGACCAGGGAGAAAGAATACGAATGCCCACCTTTCTGCATCACAGAGGCTTTATCCCTGATTGTGACTTTTTCTCTTTGTCTCTTTCCTCTTAACAAACCATAATACACCTTTTTTTCTGTTACACCCACTTGCTTGCTCTCCCTCGTAATTTCTATGCTCCTTTCACCATGTGTTCCCCATTAGCTTTGTCTTCCTCTTGTCTAAGGCAGACTCTCACTTGCTCTGTCTTCTCTTTATTTATTCCTCTCTAGAAGAGGCGCTTTACTCCTGCCCAGTGGTGGCTTCAGAATTTCTATATAGAATGCTTGAAGGCAGTAACCTCGTTGGAAATGCCTTCCAGAGGACAAGTCTTGAGCCTGCATTTGCTGTGTTTTTGCACAGTGTTGGTTTATTCAGGGTGGCTTGAGGAGGGTGGATGTGCCATTTAGTTCACACAGATACTAAAGCCCCATGTGCTAGTGTATCTTATTTGCCACTCTAGATCTGTCCTCGACCCTGCTCTGTGCCCCAGCAGGTGGACCTCCACAGACTGTTCACTCAACCTGCCTTGTCCTCCTGACGGGAGATCATACTGTTGGGCCAGAAAGAGATAGGGGTATTAATTCATCTCCTGTAGAAGTTCCTTCCATGCCAGGCTACGATTCTGGCAGTGGCTGTGCTCCTCTAAGGCTACAGCTTCCTGTAACCTTCCAGTAACACTTCTCATAAGGCTGCAGCTCTCACTGAATCCTAGTAACCCTATTCCCTTCCCTCCTCCCTTCAAGACCAGGCGTGATAATAGTGTGCCGCTATGCTGATCCCTGGGTGTTTCATCATCCCTTAACCCCTCCCACACCTCTGTAAACAGTGTCAGTACAAGTTGCCATCAAATGAACTCCAACTCATGGCAACTACATGTGTGTCAGAGTAGAAAAATGCTCCACAGGGTTTTCAGTGGCTGATTTTTCAGAAGTAGATCACCAGGCCTTTCTTTTGAGGTGCCTGCAGATAGACTTGAACCTCCAACCTTTCAGTTATGAGCAGAGAACTTCAGCCATTTACACCACCCATGGAGTCCCAGTGAATAGCGCCTTTAGTAAAACTCTTTTTATTTAAACCCATCGAGTGAGCCTTTTTTTTTTGATAGTCAGGACTTCGGTGTTATATCACTGCCATCACTGTTCTGGAACTGCCACCTCTCCCCACTCAGGACATTACATTGGGTGAAAATAGTAGTTGTTGATAAGAAGTTTATCTTTTATCCCAGTTCCTCTATTTCCAATATAACTATAGAACAATTTTAGAGATGCTTTTAATATCATAACCACATGTCCATCTGTCATTATTTTATCATACGTCTCTGATATCCCTGAACTATTCTTTCCCCTTTTCCCATCTTCACCATCAAGCCCGCCATCTGGAGGTAGCCTGGTGCAGCCTGGCCCATGGGAGGGAGTTGAGACTCTGAGCCACCAGACTCACAGGGCTTGGAAGGAGACGTTCAGCTATTACGAGTTTATCAGCATTGTGACTTGGAGCAAGTCATGAAACTTCCATCAATCTCATGTGAGAAGAACAAAGGTTACACCTACTGCCTCATTGTGAAGAACAAATAAAATAACACAAATGAAGGAGTTAGCACATGGTAGCAGATTAGCCCCTTTCTTTAATTAAAGAAAAAAAAGACTATGTGGATAGTTCTCTTGTTTTCAAAGACTATTTATTTATTAATTTATTGAAAATACAAACTTTGCCTGATATTATTGCCAGGAGAAACTATTTTCCTATAGGACATTTGTCCTTTACTACAGCAGGAAGGATTAGGAGTTTCCTGCAGAATTTTTGTCACATTCAGTCATCTTAAAGTTGAAATGCAAAGATGCTAATTCTATACAGTAATTATGTATAGTTTACTCTCAGTTGCCATCTTCCAGAGGCTAATGCTTCCAAATGATTTTGCCATGAAAAAAAAATATCCCAGCGATTGAACCACAACCACGTCAACATACAAGGAACCAAGGAGCATACAAAATGCCAATGCACTGATGTCCTCTTTCTAATGACAGCTATGATAGTTTTGTTCTTCTACATAAAGAAAACAAAAATCCTCACAACTGGACCAGTAAGTGACATCATGATAAACGGAGAAAAGATTGAAGTTGTTAAGGGTTTCATTTTACTTGAATCCATAATCAACGCCCATGGAAGCAGCAGTCAAGAAATCAAACAATGCATTGCATTGGGCAAATGTGCTGCAAAAGACCTCCTTAAAGTGTTTAGAAACAAAGATGTCACTTTAAAGACTAAGTAAGGTGTACCTGACCCAAGCCATGGTGTTTTCAATCACCTCATATGCATGTGAAAGCTGGGCAATGAATAAGGAAGACCAAAGATGAATTGATGCCTTTGAATTATAGTGTTGGTGAAGACTATTGAATATGCCATGGACTGCCAAAAGAAAGAACAAATCTGTCTTGGAAGAAGTACAGCCAGAACGCTCCTTAGAAGGGAGGATGGCGAGACTTGGTCTCAAATACTTTCCACAAGTTATCAGGAGGGATCAGTCCCTGAAGAAGGACACCATGTTTGGTAAAGTAAAGGGTCAGCAAAAATGAGGAAGACCCTCAACGAGATGGATTGACACAGTGGCTCAAGCATAACAACAATTATGAGGATGGCAGTTTTTCATTCTCTTGTACACAGGGTCATTATGAGTCGAAATCTACTCAAGGGCACCTAACAACACCAACAGCAACAACCCCTGTGTTTTCACCTCTTTTGTTTTTTTCTGCATCTTTTTTTCCCTCTTCTGAATAGTATAACCATAATTCTCAGTGATGCAATTCCACTTTTCCATCTTCAATATAATCAACTTTCCCATTGCTTTTTATGTTTATAAATGCAACCTTTGAAAATTCTATTCCTAATATTCCAGGTGGGCATTCTTCATTTGCAATCCTCAGATCCCATTCTCTCCCTCCTTATTATAATCTTTAGATAAATAACAACTCCTTGGATTCCTGTTTCTTTTTCTGTTATCTTCCATTTCTCTTCTTAAGAGCAGCTTGTAACCCACACGAGCAGCTTGCCTCATTGTCCCCCACCCAATAGAATCATGAAAAATCCTAGGTCTCTCCAGACCTTCTGTTCTCCCAGAAAACCCCTTGGAGTGGCTTTCACTACCTCCCTCCAGTGTGTGTAAACACGTAAGAAAAAGAATTGCATTAACTCACAAAAAATGTGATGTAACCTTTGAAAACCTAGCCATTTTTTTCTGTTTTCCTGTAGAATTGTGATAAGTAGCATTTTGTTGTTGTTGTTGTTATTTGGGAATGGTCCTCATCTTAAGGAGACGGTTTTTACTTTGAGAAATGTTTAAAACATACTTGGCTGGTGCCAAGAAGACAAAAACCTGGAAAAGTGCACAACAGGTGCCATTATGGCTTAATTCTGTAAATTCTGTATAAAATAATGTAAGCTAATCCCTTCTCTCTCATTTCTTCCCATGGGGCCTTGCAGAGGACTTTTGAACAGCAAGGAAGAAAGCTTAAGAGCTTTCTAATTTAGATTTTGTATATGAGCTTCTTTGTTCTGATGTTCTTATTCTGGGTCTAACCAAGGAAATTGGGATACAATAAAATGGCCTGATCCTTCCTAGAGACATCACTGCCCTCTGCCCCAAGAATGCCCTAGGAACTTTCATTTCCTGCCCCACTAATGCACTAAGAATGGCAATCTTGGTCCACTTGGTATAAAATGCTATTACTTCTTTCAGCAGTTTATCTGCTCCACCTTCTTTTTACATTATTCATGATCCCTTTTCACTGCTTCATAATCAAATATAATAATAATTTTTGATGGCCTAATCCTTTGGAAAATTTGGGGATGTCCCATCAAATGATTGCCTATTTCCAGCCACTTTGCCTACTGAAACAAATATTGCAATTACTTTCGGTAATTATCAGTTGCCTGGCATCCTTTCGGTCATCATTGTTGACACTATCAGTCAGCCAACAATTATCCGCTGCATCCCTCCCATGTATGAACCTCCCTTCTCCCCTAGGCAGTGCTCTGAGAAAATCAAGAAAATTTTCCTAGAAACTCTCAAAAATCTCTTAGAATTCAGGAATGAGATCAGCAGTCTCAAGAGCAATTTTTCTTCCGATAGATTGCTCATGCTCTTGTTTTCCTGAGCTGGATTATTTTCCACTTCCTCCTTCGACAGCTTGCGAGTGTGTCCTTACTCCTTTCCCTGCACTGTTCTTGTTCCTCAAACGGACCTGTAAAGAACTCCCCCATTAGCCACAGTTCTTTCAGAATTTGCTTTCCCAATCCCCTTTTTATTATTTAAGCTAAGAGTTCCTTTCTTCTTTTCCTCTTCAACACTCTACGATGCCTGTAGGTAATGACATTATTTGCGGTTGACCTAATTTTTTTTTTTCCCATTTCTCCTTCATTCCTACAATACAAATTCACTTATTTGTCTTTGAATGTTATAATTTCCCCTTTTGTGTTTTTGGTTTGTCTTTAAATTCTCCAGGATGGTAGAGTAGAAGTAGCATAGACTTTGGACCTGATAGCATGTGATATTGATCTCAGCTCAACCACTAAACCTCAGTTTCTTCAACTATAAGATGAGAACGTTGTCCTCCGCATGGACCTGTTTTAAGGACTATCGCATTTTAAAAGCTTGTCACAACGCTTGGCACATTGTGGCATCTCAACAAATGTTAGTTTCCTTCCTTTTCCCCTTCATTAAACTCAAATATAGCTGGAGACGTTTAACATTTGTTCTGGTTTTCCAGCCTTCCTGGAAAGCTCACGTTCTACCTCTAACTAGCAAGTACCAGCAGAGTCCGACAGACTGGATAAGGTATAGAAAGCTGCCTCTTCTGATCATTTCTCATATATTTTTCCACCTTTTATGTTCTAATAGGAACTTATTTATCTTCTTCATGACACTACAAACTCAGACTTTGAGAAATTAATTTTGGTTATTATTCCAAAATGATAAGATATAATTTTTCTCTTGTACTTCACAATCTATATTCTTTGCCAGAGGGAAATTATATGATTTCTTCTGGGCCATTTCATATTTTGGTGAGTTTGTTCCAGTCTGTTCACATATATATCTAAATAAGGATCTTAAATTCTACATGATTGGATTAATTAAACGTATTTAACCACAGAGGTCATAATTTGGTTTCCCAACTCTATTATCTGTTTAAAATTATTTACAAAGGATTGTGTTTTTTTTTGTAATGAGAAAGTCTTCCTATCTTTTAATAATGTTCTTGCCCTTCCTTGCTTAAGTGTGTGTGTTAAAGATGGAAGGTTGGGTGGTAATGTTGATCCATTTATATAATGTAAAGTAATGTAATGTAATATAATGAAGTATAATGTAAGGCAACAAACATAATATAATATAATTTAACATAAAATAATGTAGTATAATGTAACTTAACAAACATAATATAACATAATATAATATTAATATATGATAATATAAGTATATTATATATATGAGGTTTTCATAATTCATTATCGAGCTGAGATAACACCTGATTTTCCAAATGTACATTATGAGTGTTAAATAGAAATCCTGTCACTGGATGGTTTTCTCCTCCTGTGGACCCAGCTCTCTGACAGCTACACGTGTTCTTAACGTACTCACCATTGTTTCTTGGGACAAAATTGCTTCGATCTATTCTCTCTCAGAATCCCATTGTATGTGACATTTTAATAAATATCCAAAGGAGATGAGAGACTGAGGCATGTGAATATCTGGAAGAAGAATGTTCCAGCAGAGGCAAAAAATAGTACAGATGCCCTGAAGTGGGAGCCTACCAGGTAAAATCAAGGAACGACAGTGATGCCAGTTTGTCTGCAGTGGAGACAGTATGAGGGACAGTGGCATGAGATGAGAGCAAAATAATAAAAGGGGTTTTGAGGGAGAGTGAAGATTTTCCTGAGACTTGCAGGCCACTTAAGAATTTTGGCTTTTACTAAGTGAGATGAAAGCTACTGAAGGTCAGTGAGCAGAGAAATGTATTGAGCCATGATCTGACCTGATTTTAACAGGAACATCACGGCTGCTGGGTGGAGAATAGACCATAAAAGAGTAAGTATGGTAGCAGGGAGAATGTTAGAAAGATACTCTAATATTCCATATGAGCAATGATGGTGGCTAGGGCCTGGGAGAAGGGGTAGTGTGGTGAGAAATATTCAGATTATGAGAATATTTTGAAGGCAGAGCTGAAAAGATTTTCTAATGGGTTGGCTGTGGCATGTGAAGGTCAGAGAGGAGACAAGGATGACTCCAGCAGTTTGAGAAGGCACCATAAACCAAAAGGAGTAAGGACTGCAGCAAGAGTACATTTGGAGGTAGACAGCTATTAGACATCTGAGTGGAGATGGAGAGAAGGTAGCAAGATATGTGAGTCTGGAAGACTGGAGAGAGATACAGGGTAGAGATAAATATTGGAAGTCATTGGTCTGTAGATAGTAATTAAAGCTATGAGAGTAGATGACATTGCCAAAGGAGTGAGATTGGAGAGATGAAAAGAAATCAATAATTGAAACAGAGACAGAATAATCAGTGAAGTTAGAGGAAACCAGGAGAGCGAGATGCCCTGGAAGGAGTGAGAGAAAAAAGTGTTTCAAGGAAGAAAAAGTGATCCATTGAATTAAATGTTGTTAACAGATCAAATAAAATGGAGATTAAGAATTGTCATTAAATTCAACTAAACAGAGAGGTTGGAGCCCTGGTGGCACAGTGGTTAAGAACTCAGCTGCTAATCAAAAGGTCGGCAATTGGAATACACCAGCCATTCTTTGGAAACCCTATGGGGCAGTTCTACTCTGTCCTATAGGGTCCCTATGAGTTGGAATTGACTCGATGACAACTTTTTTTTTTTTTGAAGAGGCTATTGGTGATATTGGCACTATGCTTTTGGGTGGAGTAGTAGAGTAGAAACTCTGATTTATTTGGTATTATTAAGCCAAATCTAACAGGAGGAGTGGAACTGGAGAGAGAAAATACAAACAGTTTTTTCAAGGAGATTTTCTATAAAGGGAGGTAGGTAAGTAAAGGGTTAAAAGAGGATACTTAAAGATGGAAGACATTATGGCATTTTTATATGTTGATGGGAATAAGCCAATACAGAGGAGAATTTGATGATACAGAGGAGAAATGGGACAGTTGCTGGAGCGATTAACTAGACAAGCAGAGAGTAAATTAAACCCAATGCTCAAGTGGAAGGCTGGCCTTAAAAGAAGAGTTCATTTGTAGTTACAAAATGCAAAAAGAGGACATGGACCCAGATGGGGTAGGTGTGGTGGTGAGAGACTGTGGAAACTCTCTTCTGATTTCTTCCATGTTGTCAGCAAAATAGGAAGTCAGCTGTAT
The DNA here is from genome assembly GCA_030035585.1 of Dugong dugon. Lineage (NCBI taxonomy): Eukaryota > Metazoa > Chordata > Mammalia > Sirenia > Dugongidae > Dugong > Dugong dugon. Next base: position 88,443,504 of record CM057461.1, read on the forward strand.
CAGAGGGTGAGGGGAATGCTGTTGGAGAGAGGAGAAGGCTTAACATGTCGTCTAAGAGAGGGAGGGAGTCCCTGGGTGGTGCAAACAATTAATGTGTTCGGCTGCTAACCAAAAGACTGGAGGTTCAAGTCTACCCAGAGGTGCCTTGGAAGAAAGGCCTGGTGATCTACTTCCAAAAAATCAGCTATTAAACAGCCTATAGAGTACAGTTCTACTCTGACACACATGAGGTAGCCATGAGTCCATAGGAAAAGAGGGAGAATGAATGGACAACAGAAATGTTGTATATTTGCTTGTCAGTATTAAGGGCATAAGTTAAGGGCATAAAGACTAAGCTCAGTCATCATGAATTTAATGTGCAAACAGTCACCAAAATGGTGTTTTTTTTGTTTTTGTTTTTCTCCAACCACATTCAGCTTCACAGAAGCAGGAATGGAGGAGTGGAAGTGTTGGAGACACGCAAAGATGAAGTTTTACCAAGTAAGTATGATGAAGGAAAAGAAGGGCACGAGAGGGAATGATTCTATTGAAGGGTTGTGGAATTGAAGTTAGGTGAGAAAGATCAGGACCAAATAATAAAGGATAGGATCAGTGGATTGTAGGGTCTGTAGAGCTTGAGAAACTATTAGAATTGGGGCACCTCATGTAAGTCTGTTTGAGTTAAGTTGTTTTGTTTGCTTTGTTTTGTTTTTCTTCTGCAAGGACCATTCTTCTTATCATACTTCTTGCTCATTTTTGTACATTTGTCCTTCTATAATTTTAATTTTTTCTTTCAAAAATTTCTGAATTCTCCTGAGATATTTTACTGCTGTTTTTTTCTGTTACTGCTGTCCAATAGAACTTTCGGTGATGATGGGAATGGTCTGCATCTGCACTATCCAATAAAGTACCCACTAGCCATGTGGGGAATGTGGATACTGTGACTGAGAAAATACATTTTTAATTTTAATTAATTTTAATTTAAATAATCACATGTGCCTAGTGGCTGCTGTATTGGATAGCACAGCAAGGCGAAGAGACATATTTATGTCATTCGATGATATAAATGTTATTGGTACTAAAAGCATTTTTCTAGTTTCCCTTTTATTTTTGCCTCTTTAAGTCAGTTCTAATGTATCTGTTTTTTTTCCCGTTTATTCAATAAATACTTATGGAAAATCGACTGTATGCTGGTACCAGTTCTTAGTCAAGTGACATGTGAGGATAAGTAAGTTAAGATGCCTATTCTCTAGTGCCTAGAGGAAGTCATGGGCAAAGAAATCCATCACAATAATCTAATATAAAAATTGCAGTACCGTGTGCCACATGCCATGGTCAACAGACGCATGAGGAGTGGTGGGGGCCCAGTGGCGAGCAAGCAGTGGGAGTCCTCCCCAGCATCCCACTGGTCGGGGCTTTGAATCTTGGCTTTGTTGCTCCCTTATAAAGTAGTTTACTTCATAGGGTGGTTGTAGGAATTTAAAAAAGATGGTGTGTATGTAAAGTGTCCAGCACTCCGGCTGTCACAAAATAAAACTAGTTCCTTCTTGTTCAAAATGCATAAATTTGACTTTTCATCACAAAAATTTATCTGTAATTTTTTTTTTTTTAAATGAAAATAATGCTGTGTCCTTGTTTTCCATTCCCAGGACACAATATAAGGTGATGGCACCTCATATTCAGTTGATTTCTTTCTGTTTTTTTAATTGTGGTAAATATGTATATAACAAAACATTTGGCATTTCAACTTTCTTCACACGTACAACTCAGTGACATTAATTGTGTTCATGTTGTGTGACTATCACCATTATCCATTTCTAAATTTTTCTATCACCCTTGAAAGAAGCTCAGTATCTCCTAAGCAATGATTTCTTAAGCCACATGTTCAGCATGGCTTTGACTGTCCCTGAACCCACTTCTTCCTTGTCTAGCCTGAAATGGACCTCTCCTTTCTTCCCCCATTGCAACAGACTGCACCCATGAATCCCCCAGTCCATTATTTTCCCTGTTGATTTACTGGTCTGAAGAATGTTTTTAACAAAATATTGGTGTCTTTTGTATATACTGTTTTATTCCATAAGATTTATAAAATCCTAGAAGCATGGAGCAAGATGCATAGTCCCTATTCCTGCTGAGAAGTCATCAAACTTCTGTTTGAACACCTGAGTGCCGGAGAGCTCACTACCTCCAAAGCAGTTCAGTTCACCGCCAGCACTTTCACCAAAGAAAGTTCATTGTCCTGTTTAGATGTAATCTACCATCCTCTGGTTCCTCCCACCAGTACTACTTGTTGCCCTCACCTCTATGATGTGGCATGTGATGAGGGAAAATGGAGTGGGATTGCAGGTAGGGCTGGGTTTGCACATCACCAACGGCCCTTCTTATCTAAGCAGCATCCAGCTAAAAGTCACAAAAGTCAAAACTTCTGGATATAAATATTGTCTACCAGGTAAGTCCTGGTGAAACAAGGAAGAAGCTCCAATCTAGGTAGTGTGCAAGAAATCAATTTCCTTCCTCCTTGACAGCCTTTCACACATTTTATGTATTTCATTCCCCAGGAGCTTTTCCTAATCCTTGCTAAATATCTCTAATTCTTTCATCTGTCCTTCATGGCACGATTTCACATTCCTTCATCATTCTCTCTGCTTTGGGTCTATTGCCAAGGTCCCTCACCAACCTGTCCTAAGTTGGACCCTCTAGAGTTATATTCAAACATCTAGTTGGATGGTTTCTAGGTATGCTGACTGGATCTAAGCATCCCATAATGATACTGAAGTTGGAGAGCCTTTCTTTCCTATTCACCTCTGAGTGAACTATAATACCCAGGCTATACCTGGATCTCCTGGCTTCCAGTCCACATTTTTTGCTCCTCAGTGTGGGACGAGAAAAAGATTTGTCAGCATCTGGGGAGTCTTCGGTGCAAGCTAGTCTCTCACAAATATTTTGCATAGTCTTCACAACCCTGTTTTTAAAATGTAGCACTTGGCCTTGATGAAGACGTAAAGTGAGTGAGGAGGAAAAGAGACTGCTGAGGCCGAGAAAGAAGAAACAAGTCTCCCATCGCAATCAGACTTTCTTGTTGTGTTCTCCCTCTTTGAAAAAGAAGCACAAAGATCGGTTTTCTGATTATGGTCCAGTCTAGTTTAAATATATTATTTTTCCTCCTGCCTCCTACATGGTAGTTAAGATAGATAGACACACAGACAGACAGAAAGACAGATAGATAAATGTATGTATGTGTTATTTATCACTCTAGTTCCCTTGCTTTTGTTTCACTTTGCAGTTTTGTTTTGTTTTCTTCATACAAGGCGCTTGCTGTATTTCCCACTTCTTTATCTCACCAGACATTTTCTTTTCCCCATTACACAGCTTAAAAATAGCCAACATCTTTAGGGTGAGTGGTAATGCACGGTACAATGCAAACTGTATTTTCCCGAGGGACAATAATAACTTGATGGGGCCTCATTGTGGAGCAAGGTCAGAAAAGATGTGAGGCAATTTGGGTTTCAGCAAATATCACTCGGTCAGGTCTTTGCTGTTGTCTTAAAAATAGCTCCCACATATCAGGACATGTTTTAGAGCTAAGTTAAAACCACATTTGCTTGTTCAAAGCATCTCTTATGGGGCTGAAAATGCTGAGGCTGTGGAAAGTAAAGTTGGAAGTATTTATTGGTAACTTGCACTTACTCCAGAGTTCCCTCGGGGAATGACTTTGCAGCAATTTAAGCCCAAATGCAGAGCAAATAGAAAAATGGGTGATCTTGCCCACTCTTACAAGACTTGTCAAATACCACCTCTTCACTCTGGTTAACAAGCGCAACAGGAGATGAATTAGTAACTGAAGCCCACACTTTCATCTTCAGTAGCTCTAAGAGGCTTGCAGATCAGTGTGAAAAGTCATGCCCTCTACAGCAGGCCTCTGTCTCTAAATTACTCTATTCTAGTACTTCCTTTTATCCTGAGGTACTTTCTATATCCAGGACTATAACATACAAGATGAGAAAAATCAGTTGAATGTCATATTTAAAAAACAACTTAACTATGCTTATTTGTTTAAGGTTTTAAGAAACCTATAAAACCTTCCACTTCCCTGATCTTCGTACAAAAAACACATTCTATTTATGCATAAAATTATTTTTTAAAAAAGCACAGTTTTCTTCTGGCCTGCTACGAAAGTAAGATGAAGGCTGGGGTAGAGGGAAGGACCCAGACACGGTGGTGCAGACAGAGACAAACACATAGGAACAAAGAAGCAGAACACAAAAGACAAGAGAAGAGAAGGAGAGAGGGATAGACATACCCACAGTAGGGGCCAGTGATACCTTCTTTATCTCACTCCCAAGGGTATTAGACGAAAAACCAAATATGACCATAGCCACATGTGCAATCTTGATAGCATAAGTTGCTATGTAATTTGTATGAGGTTATTTCTGTTGCTGTAGTCATTCTTACTGTCCTTGTTTACGAATCAAAAAGCTCAGAACTGAACACCAAGGCACTGGGCTCAAGTTTACGGGGGTTATGGAATGAAAGGATGAGGATGGCAGAATGGAGAAGTGGTGTGTGAACTACAATCATAAACGATTGTGTTAATTATAATAACATTGGATAAGATTTCTATGTACTCAGCATTGTATTCTCCATGCAGTTCATTCAAGCTTCACAAGAAATCTATGAGGAATGCCCTTTTAATACTTCAACAATGCAGTATGACCTAATCCACTGCTGTAGGGTCGATTCTGACTCATAGCAACCCATAGGATTTCCAAGGCTGTAATTCTCTACAGAAGCAGACTGCTGCATCTTTCTCCCCAGAGTCACTGGTAGTTTCCAATCGCTGATCTTTTGGTTAGCAATCGGGCCCTTTAATGACTGTGCCACCAGGGCTCCTGGCTATAAATGCAGATTCTGGATATAAAATGTCTGGGTTGAAATCTGGACTACAACACTTACCAGCTACATGACACATTTTTTAGCTTCCATGGGTGTATTACTTTCCTATTTCTGCTGTAACGAATTACCACAAACTTGTTGTTGTTATTCCTGGGTGTCATCAAGTCAATTCTGATTCATAGTGACCCCATGTGACAGAGTACTACTGCCACATAGAGTTTTCTTGGCTGTAAGGCTTTTTTCTTTTAATTTTTTCCTGTACAAAAATTTTTACATAGTTTTGTGACTCTAATTGCTCTCCCCATAATGTGACAGCACACTCCCCCTATCCAACCCTGATTCCCTATGTCCATTCAACCAGCTCTAATCCTCTCTGCCTTCCTATCTCACCTCCAGACAGAAGCTGCCTGTTTAGTCTCTTGTATCTACTTGAGCTAAGAGGCACACTCCTCACAAGCATCACTTTATGTCCCACAGTCCTGTCCAATCCCTGTCTGAAGAGTTGGCCTTGGAAATTGTTTTAGTTCTAGGCTGATAGAGAATCCAAGGACCATGCTTTCCAGGGTTCCTCCAGTCTCAGTCAGACCATTAAGTCTGGTGTTCTTACTAGAATTTGAGTTCTGCACCCCACCTTTCTCCTGTTCCATCAGGGACACTCTGCTGTGTTCCCTGTCAGGGCAGTCATTGGTGCTAGCCGGGCACCATCTAGATCTTCTGGTCTCAGGCTGATGAAGTCCCTGGTTTATGTGGCCCTTTCTGTCTCTTGGGTTAATACTTTCCTTGTGTCTTTGGTGTTCTTCATTCTCCTTTACTTCAGGTGGTTGGGACCAATTGATGCATCTTAGATGGCTGCTTGCAGGCTTTGAAGACCCCAGACGCTACTCACCAAAGTAGGATGCAGAACATTTTCTTAATAAGCTCTGTTACACCAATTGACCTAGATGTCCCCTGAAAGCACGGTCCCCAGACCCCTACCCCTGCTACCCTGTCCCTCAAAATGTTTGATTGTATTTAGGAAACTTCTTAGCTTTGGTTTAGTCCAGTTGTGCTGACTTCGCCTGTAGGGTGTGCTGTCCTTGACTTCACCTAAGATAATACTTCTCTACTATCTAGTTAGTGAATAACCCTCACCCTCTGACCCACCCTAGTAACCATCAAAGAACATTTTCTTCTGTGATTAAACCTTTTCCTGAGTTCTTTTAATAGTGGTCTTAAATAATATTTGACCTTCTGTGACTGACTAAATTCACTCAGCATAATGCCCTCCAGATTCCTCCATGTTATGTTTCACGGCTTCATTGTTCTTTATCGTTGCATAGTATTCCATTGTGTGGATATACCATAATTTGTTTATCCACTAGTCCCTTGATGGGCACCTAGGTTGTTTCCATCTTTTTGCTATCGCGAACAGTGCTGCAATGAACATTGGTGTGTGTATGTCTATTCGTGTGATGGCTCTTATTTCTCTAGGATATATTCCAAGGAGCAGGATACCTGGATCTTATGGTACTTCTATTTCTAGCTTTTAAAGGAGGCACCAAATTGACTTCCAAGGTGGTTGTACCATTTTACATTCCCACCAACAGTGTGTAAGTGTTCCAGTCTCTCCACAGCCTCTCCAGCATTTATTATTTTGTGTTTTCTGGATTAATGCTTGCCTTGTTGGGGTGAGATGATATCTCATTGCAGTTTGATCTGCATTTCTCTAATGGCTAATGATCACGAGCATTTCTTCATGTGTCTGTTAGCAGCCTGAATATCTTCTTTGGCGAAGTGCCTGTTCATATCCTTTGCCCATTTTTTAATTGGGTTATTGGTCTTTTTGTTCTGGAGGTTTTGCAGGATCTTGTAGATTTTAGATTAGACACTGATCAGATTTGTTGCAGCCAAAATTTTTTCCCAGTCTGTAGGTTGTCTTTTGACTCTTTTGATGAGCATAAGTGTTTGATTTTTAGGAGCTCCCATTTATCTAGTCACTCTTCTGGTGCTTGTGCATTGTTACTTATGGTTCGTATTGTGTTTATGCCATGTATTAGGGCTCATAGCATTGTCCCTATTTTTTCTTCTATGATATTTATCATTTTTTATTTGATATTTAAGTCTTTGATCCATTTTGAGTTAGTTTTTGTGCATGGGGTGAGGTATGGGTTTTATTTCAGTTGTTTTCACATGGATATCCAGTTATGCCAGCACCATTTGTTAAAGAGACTGACTTTTCCCCAATTAACAGACTTTGGGCCTTTGTCAAATATCAGCTGCTCATAGGTGGATGAATTTATGTATGGATTCTCAATTCTGTTCCATTGGTCTATGTATCTGTTGTTGTACCAGTACCAGGCTGTTTTGACTACCATGTCAGTATAATAGGTTCTAAAATCAGGTAGTGTGAGACCTCTCACTTTGTTCTTCTTCAAGAGTAATGCTTTACTTATTCGGGGCTCTTCCCTTTCCATATGAAGTTGGTGATTTGCTTCTCCATTTCATGAAAAAATGCCGGTGGAATTTGGATCGGGATTGCATTGTATCTATAGATCGCTTTGGGTAGAACTGACATTTTCACAATGTTGAGTCTACCTATCCATGAGCAAGGTATGTTTTTCCACTTACGCAGGTCTCCTTTGCTTTCTTGCAGTAGTGTCTTGTAGTTTTCATTGTATAGATCTTTTCCATCTCCGGTTAGATTTATTCCTAAGTATTTTATCTTCTTGGCGGCTATTGTAAATGGTATTGATTTGGTGATTTCCTCTTTGAAGTTCTCTTTGTTGGTGTAAAGGAATTCCAACTGATTTTTGTATGTTTATCTTGTTTCCTGAAACTTTGCTGAAATCTTCTATTAGTTCCAGTAGTTTTCTTGTGGATTCTTTGGGGTTTTCTGTGTATAAGATCATATCATCTGCAAATAGAGATACTCCGACTTCTTCCCTACCAATCTGGATGCTCTTTATTTCTTTTTCTAGCCTAATTGCTCTGGCTAGGATGTCCAGCACAATGTTGAATAACAGTGGTGATAAAGGACATCCTTGTCGGGTTCCCGTTCTCAAGGGGGGATGCAGTCAAAGTGTCTCCATTTAGAATGATGTTGGCTGTTAGCTTTGTATAAATGCCCTTATTTATATTGAGGAATTTCCCTTCTATTCCTATTTTGTTGAGAGTTTTGATCATGAACGGGTGTTGGACTTTGTTGAATGCCTTTTCTGCATCAATTGATAAGATCATGTGGTTCTTGTCTTTTGTTTTATTTATGTGATGGATTACCCTGATTGTTTTTGTAATGTTGAACCATCCCTGCATACCTGGTATAAATCCCACTTGATCATGATGAATTATTTCTTTGATATGTTGCTGAATTCTATTGGCTATAATTTTGTTGAGGATTTTTGCATCAATGTTCATGAGGGATATTGTTCTATAATTTTCTTTTTTTGTGGTGTCTTTACCTGGTTTTGATATCAGGGTTATGCTGGCTTCATAGAATGAGTTTGGGAGTATTCCATCCTTTTCTATGATCTGAAATACCTTTAGTAGTTGTGGTGTTAACTCTTCTCTGAAAGTGTGGTCGAATTCTCCAGTGAAGCCATCCAGGCCAGGGCTTTTCTTTGTTGGGAGTTTTTAAATTACCTTTTCAATCTCTTCTTTTGTTATGGGTTTATTTAGTTGTTCTACCTCTGTTTGTGTTAGTTTAGGTTGGTAATGAGTTTCTAGAAATTTGTCCATTTCCTTTAGGTTTTCAAATTGGTTAGAGTACAATTTTTCATAGTTATCTGTTACGATTCTTTTAATTTCAGTTGGGTCTGTTGTGATATCACCCATCTCATTTCTTATCCAGGTTATCTGCTTCCTCTTCTGTTTTTTTTTTTTGTCAGTTTGGTCAGTTGTTTCCCAATTTTGTTGATTTTTTTGGTCTTGTTAACTCGTTCAATTGTTTTTCTATGCTCTATTTCATTTAATTCTGCTCTAAGTCTTATTATTTCATTTCGTCTGGTGCCTGAGGGCTTCTTTTGCTGTTCTCTTTCTACTTGTTCCAGTTGTAGGGTTATTGTTTTGATTATGTCCCTTTCTTTGTTTCAGATGAGTGCATTGATTGTTATAAACTGACCTCTGAGCACTGCATTTGCTGTTTTCCAAAGGTTCCGGTAGGATGTGTTTTCATTCTTGTTTGATTCTATGAATTTCTTTATTCCATCCTTATTTTCTTCTATAATCAGGTAGTTTTTGAGCAAGGTGTTGTTCAGTTTCCATGTGTTTGATTTCTTTTCCTTGCTTTTTGTGCAGTTGATTTCTACTTTTAGGACTTTATTGTCAGAAAAGATGTTTTGTAATATTGCAATGCTTTGGATTTTGTTAAGGCTTGCTTTATGGCCTAATATGTGGTCTATTCTGGAGAATGTTCCACGTGCGTTGGAAAAGAAAGTATACTTGGTTGCTGTTGGGTGGAGTGTTCAGTATATGTCTATGAGATCAAGTTGGTTGATTTAGCTCTTCCGTGTCTTTGTTGACCTTCTTTCTGGATGTTCTGTCCTTCACCGAAAGTGGTGTGTTGAAGTCTCCTACTAGTATTGTCAAGCTGTCTATCTCTCTTTTCTGTGCTGTTAAAGTTTGTTTTATGTATTTTTGAGCCGTGTCATTGGGTGCGTAATTATTTATTAGTTTTGTCCTCTTGTGTATTGATCCTTTAATCATTATATAGTGTTCTTCCTTATCCTTTGTAGTGAATTTTACTTTAAAGTCTATTTTGTCAGAGATTAATATTGCCACTTCTGCTCTTCTTTGAGTGCTGTTTGCTTGATATATTTTTTTCCATCCTTTGAGTTTTTGTTTGTTTTTGCCTTTAATTCTAAAGTGTGTCTCTTGTAGGCAGCATATAGATGGATCATGTTTTTTTTTTTTTAATCCAATCTGCCACTCTCTGTCTCTTTATTGGTGCATTTAGTCCATCTACATTCAGCATAATTATTTATAGGTATGAGTTTAGTGCTGTCATTTTGATGTCTTTTTTGTGTGTTGTTCACAGTTTCTTTGTTCCACTTAATTGCCTGTGCTGTCTTTTTGCTTTATGTATTTTGTTTTCATCTTTTTTATTGTTGTTGATTTTGTGCTTGCTGAGTCTTTATATTTTTCTAGTTTTTTATTTTGACTTGTAGGATTGTTAGTTTCCTTTGTGGTTACCTTAATATCTACCCTTATTTTTCTAAGTTTATCCCAGTCTTTGATGTCTTTTGTATTGATTTGACTTCCTCTCCATATGCAAAATCTATGTCTACATTTTTTAAGTCCCTCTTTTTTGTTTTAATATTGTCACCTTTTACATATTGACATCTCTGTTTCCCTATTTTGAATGTTTTAGCTTTGATTTACTTTTGTGCCTTCCCTATCTGGGTTGATATGTGGTTACTCTGTCCTGTGTTCTAGTCTTGGGTTGTTAACTGATGTTACTGATTTTCTAACCAGAAAACTCCCTTTAGTATTTCTCGTAATTTTTGGTTTGGTTTTGCAAATTCCCTAAAGTTCTGTTTATCTGGAAATGCCCTAATTTTGCCATCATATTTGAGAGACAGTTTTCCTGGATATATAATTCTTGGCTGGTAGTTGTTTTCCTTCAAGGCTTTATATATGTCATCCCATTGCCTTCTTGCCTGCATGGTTTCTGCTGAGTAGTCCGAGCTTATTCTTATTGACTCTCCTTTGTAGATGACTTTTCGTTTATCCCTAGCCACTCTTAAAATTCTCTTTATCTTTGGTTTTGGCAAGTTTGATTATAATATGTCTTGGTGACTTTCTTTTGGGATCTAGTTATGTGGGGTTTGACGTGCATCTTAGATAGATATCTTGTCATCTTTCACTATGTCAGGGAAGTTTTCTGCCAACAAATCTTCAGCAGTTCTCTCTGTATTTTCTGTTATCCCCCCTGTTCTTGTACTCCAATCACTCGTAGGTTATTCCTTTTGATAGAGTCCCACATAATTCTTAGAGTTTCTTCACTTTTATTAATCCTTTTATCTGATTTTTCCTCAAATAAGTTGGTGTCAAGTGCTTTATCTTCAGTCTCACTAATTCTGACTTCCATTGCCTCAATTCTGCTCCTGTGACTTTCTATTGAGTTATCTAATTCTGAAATTATATTGTTAATCTTCTGGATTTCTGATTGCTGTCTCTCTATGGATTCTTGCAAACCTGTTAAATTTGTCATTATGCTCTCCACTAATTTAATTTCCTCTATTGCATGTTCTTTGTTTTGTTTAATTTCCTTCTTAATTTCTTGAAGAGTTCTGTATATTAATCTTTTGTACTCTGCCTCTGGTAATTCTCCAAGAAATTTTCCTCCTCTGGAAAATTTCTATATTCTTTATTCTGGGAGCTTTCTGAAGGCATCATGGATTGCCTCTTTATTAATTTGGTATTGACTGGGTCTCTGAGCCATCAATAAGTTATTAGATTTATTTATTTTATGGTTGCTTGCTGTGTCCTAGCTTCTTGTTTTGTTTTGATATGCCCAAATAGGCTGCTCATATGAGCTAGTTTGATTATTGACACCTTTGAAGCTCTAATGTCTTGTCACCAGGTGGTTAGATCTGTTACTAGGTCTGTGAGCTTGGGAGTCTGCCCACTCCTCCTGTATGGATTCAGCTCAGGTGCCCAGGTAGATAGCCACCAAGTGTGTGGTGTAGGCTCTCACCTACAGTCCTAGACAGGTATGGGTGATTGGTGTAGGCACAGGCATCTGACTGCAGCAGGGGTACACACTCTGAGGCTGGCATCTGCCTTCAAGTGTCCAGGAGGAAGGCGTTTCCCTATTCCCTAGAGCATGTAGGTGGGTGGGTTTTGCAGCTGGCCTATGAGCACTCAATGCTGTTGACTGTAAAGACTGGGTTGGAACCTCTTATTTTTGGGCCCCTATCGCAGGTGGCTAGGTGGCATGGGTGGAGCCACCAGTCCTCAGGCCCCTGACTTGGGTACGTAAAGACTCTGCTTAATGGACAGAGCAGTGTCAAATGTCCAGAACCTGCCACTTCACAGCTGAAACAGTTCAAGTTACAGTTCCGGTATACAGTCTGTTGTAATGCGGTAATGAGGGCCTACTCTGCTGAGATGGGCGTACACAAGTCTATGCAGGGGGAAAGGCACTCAAAGTCCATGGATCCCTTATGCCTTTGCCTAGGCAAGGGAGCTGTGCCTACCCTGGGTTCCCTGGCTTAGTGGAGCCGGCAGTTTATTTTTTCGCGTTTGTTAATTTGTTCACTCTCCATGGCAGGGAGAATGGCTCCAGGTGTGTGACGGATCCTACTTCTGGCCCAGGGCACTCGGCAATTGCTGAAGCTGGTCTGGGACCATGTGCAGAGCAGGGAGCGGGGAGGTAAATGGGAGAGAGGTTTTTCCTTAAGGCAGTGTTTTTGATCCATGTGCGGTAAGCCATAGGCAAGTACTTATCTTTAGCAGATGAGGGCTGCTTCTCTCTTATTCTGGGTAGCCATGTAGACTCTCTGGCAGTGGGTCTCTCCTGGTGTGGAAAATGTGCCTCCTGAGCACCGCCACTTGCCTGCCTCACCCCTCACCCACGAGCTCCTCAGGCCTGAAGGGCTCAGGCTCTCACCGGGTCAGGTCTGGCAACACATGGCCGCTTCTGAACCATCTCTCCCTCCCGCTGCCACTCAGTCGGGTTCCTCAACTCTGCCTTTGATGTTCAGGGCTCCCAGATTGCCCTATATAATCGAATCACATGTTTTTTCAGGTCTTTGTTGTAAGAGGGTCCACTGGAAGCGTCTGACTACTGTGTTATCTTGGCCCCCTTGGCTGTAATCTTTATGGGAGCAGATCACCAGGCATTTCTCCTATGGAGCTGCTGGGTGGGTTCCAACCACCAATCTTTTGTTTAGCATCTGAGCACTTAACCCTTGCACCACCAGGGCTCTTTACCACAAACTTAGTGGTTTAAAATAATAGAAATTTATTATCTTACACTTCTAGAGGTTGGATTCCTTCTGCAGGCTCTAGGGGAGAATCTGTTTCCTTGCCTTTTCTAACTTCTAGATGCCACCTTGCCTCATGGTCTGTTCCTCCATCTTCAAAGCTAGCAGCATAACATCTTCTCTTCTCGCTGATCTCCTGCTCCCTCTTAGAAGGACTCTTGTGATTACATCAGTCCCAACCAGATAATCCAGGATAGTCTCCCCACACATTTGCAAGTTCCCTTTTGTGAATGTAAAATTACATATTCACAGTTTCCAGGTATTAGGACAAGAATATCTTTAGGGGGGCATTATTCTATCAACCACATGTGTAAAACAAGGAAAAAATAGTACCTACCTCATAATGGGAGCCCAGAATGGCCTTATGACAATTTAAAGAGATAAATACGTAAAGTACTGAGAATAGTCCCTTATCCATTAATGGTTTTAGCCATTAACATCTACTGACTGGAAGAGGGCTTGGGGGATGAGGTGGGGTGTGGGTGGAGTTGTGGTGATAACAGGCAAGACAGCATTGAAGCTTTCCTCAGTCCAATCTGGTTTCGCAATACATCCTTGTCTGGCATTAGGGAAAACAGTCACAGAATTTTTAAATGTTTCCTCATATGAAAACATTGACGTGATAATAATGCCACGTCAGAATTTAAGAGGTTGGTGATCTTAGAAATCTAACCTAAATTTCTACATTTGATGCCAGAGGAACCTACCTTATATACAGAAAGGGAAAGTGAGTTGCCCAAGAGCACACAGCCAGTTAGTGGCAGAACTGGGATGAGAACCCAGGGCTCCAGACACCTGTCCCATGTTCTTTCTACTGTTTTTGATCCTACTTAAGAGAAGCTCAACGACCTAACTAGTGCTTGCCACCTACCTTTAAAATGCCACATGGTACAAGAAAGCAGAATTTAATTTGTTGAACACCTGATTTTCGAATACAGTCTTTCCTACATACAATTTTGAATTCTAGAACAGAAAAGGAACATCCCGCGAGAAAACTGGTGAGATCAGAATAAGATTGGTTTCTTAGTTATGACAAATGTACCACGATAACATATCAACAGTGGGGGAAAACTGGATGAGGGGTATACAGGCACTCTCTGTATTGCCTTTGCAACTTTTCTGTATATCTAAAATTATTCCCAAATAAAAAGTTCACTTAAAAAAATATTGATTTTTTTTTTTTTTTTCTGTGTGAATGTCATGCTATTTTAAATCCTGCCTTTCAGGGTGTAGTATAATATCCTGTCATAGTTACTGTTCTGGCTCAGCTTCTTCGCTCTTGCTTGTTGCTCTTCCCCAAATGCTCGTTCTCCAGGCACTGACTGACATGGCTGGCCCTCTTACCCCCTTCAGGATTTCCTCCCCAGTCATTTTTTCAGTGAATTCTCTCCCAACTCTGCTATCTAAAAAATAAAAATAAAAAAACCCATCCCCGAGAACTGAAACAAAATGCCCACAACATTCTATCTCCTTTCCTTGCATTATCCTTTTCCTTAGCACTCATTACAATCGAACACAAGGCACATTTTTCTCATGTATCTTACTTGTTGTCTACCTCCACCACCATAGAGGCCAGGTGCCTGGTATACAGATGGTGCTCCATAAATACTTACTGAATAAATGAACGAATGAATGAAACAGTGCCTGGCACACAGACAGCACTCCATAAATATTTACTGAATGAACAAATGAAATTCCTCTGTGAGTTGAATGGGCATGTGTACCTAGCACAGTGCCTGGCCACAACAGACACTTGACAAACATCCGCTTTGAATATAAAGAATCTGTGGGACAAGTAGATCAGATTGCCCAATCAGGAAGTTGCATAGCTTACTGGTGGCAGGTCTGAGTCTAGAGTGTAGGCCTCCTGACTTCTGGGCCGAGCATTTAGCTCTTTGTACTTCCTCATGTCAAGGTCCACACCCAGCATAGGTATGTGCTGCAATATATGCCTCACCAGGATTTCCAGAGCTGCTTTCATTTCTCAAAGGGAGCCATAGTTGTTAGGACTAAATAATCTGCTAAATAAGGTAGAGAGAAGGCTGAGTGCAAGCAGTTTGCTATCAGCTGCTAACCTAAAGACTGCTGGTTCAAACAGACCCAATGGATCTGTGGAAGCAAGGCTGGGCAAACTGCTTCTGTAAAGATTACAGCCAAGAAAACCCAATGGAGCAATTCTACTCTGTAACACATGGGGTTGCTATGAGTCAAAATCTACTCCTTGGCAATGGGTTTGGGTTTGTTTGTTTTGGAAGGAGGAGAGATGGGTTTATATTATTGGTTTCCTAACGTCCATTGAGGAAACCCTGGTGGAGTAGTGGTTAACTGCTACGGCTGCTAACCAAAATGTTGGCAGTTCGAATCCACCAGGTGCTCCTTGGAAACTCTATGGGGTAATTCTACTAAGTCCTATAGGGTTGCTATGAGTCGGAATTGACTCAATAGCAGCAGGTATCATAATGTCCATTGCTGCTAAGCTTAATTAAAATCCAAAGATACTGGTTTGTCATCATGACTCAACAGGAATGCTGTAAAGCATTTGGGACAAAAAGAGAGAATGGATGAAGCTAGCTACTGCTCCATGTCTTCTTGCTTATTCATTTCAATCCGATCCAACAAATATTTACTGAGGACCTAATTCATGCCCTGCCACTACACTAAGCACTTTGAGGACTGCAAGAGAAGACCAGAAGTTGTAATAAAAAAGAAAACACAAGAACAAATGTTATTTCTTTATTCACTGTGATTAAGAAGGACAGGAATCCCGCCAGGAGCACTAAAACATATTAGCTCTTTCTGAATCAGAGTTCACATGCACCCTTGCTATAGATTCCAAGATGAAGCCCAACTGAGCTCAGAGGAGGTTTATACCTGAGGTATGTGTCTGCATATCTCTTAGTTAACTCATTTCAGACTCATGCAATGTTTCGTGAAGGCAATAAGAGCATCCTTGGTCCAAATTACTCCAAGTGATTGTAATTGAATAAAATTATTAATGGATAAAAGGGAAAAATATATGCTAGGTACTTCATATTATATAATATACAGTTTTTCAATAAATAATATTCATTATTAAGAATCAGTGCAGTGTAGTGGGAAGAGTAGTAGGTGCTTCGCTGTTAGACCAACTTGGCCTTGAGTCTTGCTCATCTACTCTATTTGAGCCCTGCTCAAATCACTTTGAGTGATTTTGGAAATTCTCCTTAACCTCTCTGTGGGTGACTTCCTTAATCAGCTGAGATGGTAATAGCTTGCAAGCAGGCATTCAAGGTACAATTGGTTTCTATTTACCTGGAGTAACAAAGGATGAAGAAAGTTAGGAATAGGAGGAGAAAATGGAATACATGGCTAATTGTCTCCATGAACAACTGCTTCTTTTGCCATGAGACTGGAACTGGATGGTGCCTGGTTACCATTACTGAGGATATTATGATCTCAGATTCTATAGAAGAATCCTGATCAAAAGGGGGAAAATGTAGAACAGAAAGTAAACTATTCATGAAATCCAGATTTATGGAGCCAGGGAGCTAGATGAACCCCTGAAACTGTTGCCCTGAGATAACCTTTAATCCTTAAACCAAAAATATCCCCTGAAGTCTTCTTAAAACCAAATAGTAGTTTAGCTTAACTAGTAAAAAATGTCTGCCTTGAGTATTGTGCTCTTTTAAGTCTATTTATATGAGATCAAATTAACACCAGCAACTGAAAAGATTGGATAAGGAACTTAAGGGGCAGTGAATTTATGTTAATGGAGGAGGAACAACTTGAAAAAGGAGGGTGAGAATAGCTGCACAACTTGAAGAATGGAGTCACGTCACCGAATTGTACATGTAGAAATCTTTGAATTGGTGTATGTTCTGCTATTTATATTGTCAACAACAACAAAAAAAGAAATAAAATAAATTATAAAAGCTTTTTTTTCAAAAGAATACATATTTAACTTCCTTGTTGTGAGAGTTAAATAAAACAGAGTACTAAAGATGACCTAGTATAGTCTATTGGGGGCCATGGTGGTTCAGTGGTAGAATTCTTGCCTCCCATACAGGACACCTGGGTTCAATTCCCAGCCAATGCACCTCATGTGCAGCCACTGCCCATCTGTCAGTGAAATTTGCATGCTCTTATGATGCTGAACAGGTTTCAGTGGAGATTCTAGACTAAGATGGACTAGGAAGAAAGGCCTGGTGATCTACTTCAAAATCAGCCAATGAAAACCTCATGGATCACGATGGTCCAATTTGCAACTGATCATGGGGATGGTGCAGGACCAGGCAGCATTTTGTTCTGTTGTGCATGAAATCACCATGAGTCAGAGGCCAACTCAGTAGCAGCTAACAACAATAGTATAGTCTACAGAAGGGGCTCAATGTGTAGTACCAGTTGATGAAATTCAAACCAGAGAATTTACGCTACTAATTGGGGAAATAAAATGTAAAATGTGTTAATAAAATAGAACTTCATATTAGAATATCAATTTTAAACTGTGTGGTAAACTTTACATATATTACTTTATTTAATCCTCCCAGGACACTAACATTAGACCCCTTTTATACATTTAAGAAAACGGAAGCACAAAGAGGTAAACTGCCTACTGTCTGTCATAGGAGAACTTAATGACAAACTCAGGTCTTGTGACTTCAAACTCAGCTCTCTGTCCACCACACTGTGGATCATCTGGGAGCTCCATCCAGCTAGTTAGGAAACTGAAAGAGTGAGAGCTTCAGACACAATGTCTTAGTCTCCTAGTGCTTCTGTAACAGAAGTACTACAAGTGGGTGGCTTTAGAGAACAGAAGTTTGTTTTCTCACAGTTCTGGAGGCTAAAAGTTTAAATCAGGGTCTTGGCCTTGTCGATTCCTTCCTTGTAAGCAGTCCTGGGTGTTTCTTGGTTCCTTGGCTTGTAGATGATCCTTACCCCCATGTCCCCCTACCTTGTGTGTGTGTATCTCTGTCTAATCTGCTCTTTTTGTAACTCCTAAGTGGTTAGAACCCATCCTACTGTGGTGTGATCTAATTAACTAACAAAGAAAATTCTATTTCCGAATAGGATAACATCCACAGGCATAGGGGTTAGGATTCAAACACATATTTTGGGGAGACACAGTTTAATTCATAACACACAACAAAAACAAAAAATCAGACCAGGTGTCATCACATTGACTCCCACTCATGTAGAAGCTTAAAAGTAGAGGGTGGAGAGAGTGTAATGTCAGATAGGCACTAAGAGAGGTAGAGGATGCCTAAGACACTTCCCATTTCTTCACTTATTCCCTCTGACTTTCATGCTGGCTGATGCTGAGATTTGCTTCTTTAGATTCTGGTGCTCTGAAGTACACAACAAAGCAAGATTTTGAAAAAAATGAAACCAGTGCTCCATGATCCCTGACCAGGAAAAAAAAAAAAATCTCCCAGAAAGTAATGACGTAAGACTAGGGGTTGCTCCTCTTCTTAGCGGTTTTGTGGTTACACTGCTAAATTGAGGAATAGATAGCGGAGATCAGTATAATACTATTTGCATTTACTTATTCCCTCGATAACTATTTTCCAATAACAAATACGATGGTAGATCTTTCACTTATATTAGACAAAATTTGGATAAATTTCAGGCATATTCATTCTGAGGCCCATAATTTTGGAAGCCTAGATTCATCTTTCAGAGTTGAGTGGCTCTGTTAATTTATATTTAATATTTCATTGAGAGTTTTATGTATTATTAATAGGAAAACATTTAGATTTAAATAAAAACAGTAATGTTAATTGTGTTCATTCATTTTCAATAATCTCTGTAATAGTTACTGTGTATTTCTGGGGATTCAATTCAAAAAACGTTAATAGGATTAAGCACCCATGGAGTGTTTAAAAATCATACAAGGAAAACAAAGAAAGAATTCCAAATATACCAACTTTTCTTTTTAAACTATTTTCCCTTAATACTAAATCAACCCAATTTGGAAAGGTTACATATACTTAAGCACATGATGTCATATAGTAAATCAAGATAAACAGAAAATATATAATTCCTCCTTACAGAGTATGATTTCAATACTTAATTCATCATCCCCCCTTCTGACAGAGAGCTTCAATATGAATCTAAGCTCCAATTCACAATGCACAAACTATAACTATTTATTATAATGTTGTATCATTTGTCACTTTTATGGAATTCAGTGTATTTTGCAGGCTGTAAAATGGGCCAGCGTGTTTCGGAAGTGATGTAATGTCATCATAATTCCTCATTTCTAGTGCTTGAATTGCATCCACTCTCCCTAACAGGCCTGATTTATTCAGTGAATAAATAACAATATGCTTCAATAACGTATGTCTATCGAGATTTCATTAGCTGCCCAGGAGGTGCTATCCTGATTTTAAATAACTGAAATACACATGTGATGGAGTCCAATGGACTTGAGATGATTGGGGTATAAACATATACTAGAGCAGCGTGTGGAGGGAAGATGCTTTCAGAATAGATTCGAATTGAAGGGATACAGTCAACTGATAGTAAACGTCTTTGCGAAAGTACAGGGATTTAGAGATTTCTCGAAATAGGAAAACAAAAAAGCTTGAGTGAATAGAAGTGCTTAGTTGCTTTGAATCCCATACAGGCTACCCTCCAACTTTCAGCTGATTCATTCTTAATAATGTACCTGGAATGCTGGCCACATTCATTAATGACTAAGTTCCCAGGACAATCCAGTCCTGAGTTCTATAGTCCAATAAAGCAAGTCCCAAGGAATGGAGTATATGGTTCTCCTAAAGGATAACACTACTTTTTGCTAGTTGAGGTTAAGTGGGTTTTTGTGTTCTTAATTAAACATCTTATAACTCTCTTTCTATAATGCACCTGTGATGAAATAAGTTTAAATCTGCCACCAAAAAGTCTTGGTACAATGCTGTTTCAGAAGTTTCTAGAATACTTCATGTCAGCGGTACGGGACAGTTTATAAAGATACACCTACTAAAATACATCCCCTTGTCGGCATATTTTGGCTGAAAATGCATTTTGAGAAGTAGAATATTTATTTCTTCTCGAAAATAGACTTGGAGGTGTCTTCCTTCCAACTGGGAAAAAAATGTTTCAAAGTGATGACTAGATGCTAAAGGAGAATATTTATTTATTCTCTAAAAGCAAACTGGGAAGTTTCTTCTCTCTAATTGAGGGTGAGGAGAGTTCCAAAAGTGAGCAATAGTTCCCAAGGGAATGACACTTCCATAGCAAAAAGCTGTGTGTGCCTCCGTGTGTGTATGTGTGTGTGTGTGTGTGTGTGTGTGTGTGTGTGTGTGTGTGTGTGTGTGTGTGTTTCTACCCTGAGGAAAGAGAAACAGCATGAATGTAGATAGTGGACTGGCGGCATCTATTCCTCTTTTCCTAATTAAAAACAAAAAACAAACAAATAAAAAAACCTACTTTGTTTCCTTGTTCCAACAGCATAAACCAAACCAAACCCGATGCCATCCAGTAGATTCTGACTCATAGCGAACTATATGGATGGCAAAAGAGCCAGGAAATCCAGCAGCCACTTGACCCAGGAATCTAATTAGAGAGGTCAGAACTGTGATTGGGGTGGGGGCTTAGGAAGGATTAGGGAGGCAGATCCTACTGGTCTGATGAGGAAACATTTGAGACTCAGAGGAGCAGACAGAGCTGGTCTAGGCAGGCGGGAGACACTAGAGGCAGGAGAAGAAGCCCTGATAGTGAAGTGGTTAAGAGCTCAGGCTGCGAATCCACCAACTGCTCCTTGGAAGCCCTATGGGGCAGTTCTACTCTGTCCTAGAGGGTCACTATGACTAGGAATTGACTGGACGGCATACAACAACAACAACATGGATCTTTTCAGAGCTTTCTTAGGATTCCCTGCTGGGTGGGGCTGTGAGATCACAGCTGTTATTCACAAAGAAAAGGAAGTGAGATGTGGGGCTGCCGGTGAATCATGCCCTTAACTGAAGGGAAAGATTCCTCACCAAAGAATTAGTGAGGATTAATAGTTAAATGTAACGAATCAAACTAATGCTTTCAGACACTGAATCCGTGTAGTATTTGAGGCATCATAGAAGACCTGCATATAATCACATGTATTTTTTTTTCCTAGAAGCCTTGAAGGATTTCTGTATTCCTTAATTATATATTTCTGTAACCCAGCAAAAAGACAATATCTTAACAGTGTTTAATTACTTGAGAACTTGTGTATGAGGTGGTGTAGGGAAGCAGAGGGAGATCTGACCCATCACCAGCCCCGCTCCCTTCTCACCTTTGGACCAGTGCTAAGGCTATGTAGAAACAGTGTGTGTGTGCATGGTCTTTCTACCAGCAAAGGTTGCACTACTCCCTAGCCTGAATCTACAACTTCTTCATCAGAAATCTTTGGTTTCTGCTGGCCTCATAAACTGGACCCCTGCTAAGGTTCTAGGGGTTAGGATGTGGACATATTTGGGGGACCATTATTCTGCCCATCACACTAGGCTTGTGTGTCCACAAGAGTATGTTTATTTTTGGAGTCTGGGGTGCACTTCTGACTATATTGAGATACCAAATACAAATTAATTTTCAATCATTCATGGATTAAACAAATATTTATTAAGTATCTAGTGTGTGTCAGGCACATGATGAATTGGGGGTGGGGGAAGTATGCGTTCTCTGCCCTCAAGGTTCTTCTAGCAGGAGAGGAGAGTGTGTTGAGAAAGTCTACAAAAATCTTAAAACATAAATCTTTGAAATACATCTTTAAACATGTAATATTTTGTACAGCACTCACATTTACAATTTGTTTAGCAAATACTTATTGAGCACCAACTGTGTGTCAGGTGTTGTTTGGGGCACTCACATACAACAGGAAGGATAGAAAGTCCTGCCTCGAAGGAGCTTAATGTCTGGTGGAGAAGACAGAAATAAACCATGAATAAACAAGTTGTGACATAGGTTATAAAGGAAATAAAAATGGCACGGGTGGGATTGCTTTAAATTAATTGCTCAGAGACAACCTCCTTGAGGGGATGGCATTTAAATAGATACTGGAAAGATGAGAAAACACCAGTGCTTAGGGATCAGGGAAGAGTATTTTAACAGAGAAGCAGAAATTATGAAGGCCAGAAGCATGTATTGTTTAAATTGCTTTTTGTTGGCATAAAGTGAATCTACAGCTCAGCAAGGGGACTTACAAGGGTCTCTCATCCAGTCACAACACGGAGCAGTAGCCTTGGGCTGAGAATGTGCCATGCCGCTCTGTCTTCATTAACAGTTATCACTTTTGGAAGTCAATAAATACTGCATGGAGGAGTTTATTGCTCTTTGAACATCTCTTGAGCAGGAAGGAGTTCCCAAATTGTTCATTTCCAGCCATTTTTGTGATTTTTTTAAATTCATCATTGGGAGAATGGAAAAGATTGCTAAGAAAGATGCTCTGCACCTGGTGATAAGATCTGGTGCTGTGGGATGTGTAGACGGAATAGAACAGACATTCGGAATACTCCGTAATGAAAATCAGAAGTGCATACCATGTAAACAACTCCACAAGGAAATTTGGCTCTGGGATAAACCTCAAATTAGGAGACAGTTATGACTGTAGCCTGAAATTTGGCTCTAGGATAAACCTCAAATTAGGAGACAGTTACGACTGTAGCCTGGACAAGTCCCAAACATATCAAATGCTTCACTATTTCCCACACTTCTTCCTTTCATTGTTTCAGACAGTCTAGAACTCAACTCTCGTCACCCCTACATTTAAGACAAGTTCTAGCACCTTCTGCTGAGGCCTCAATGGATGTTGTTGACATTGTAAGGAGAAAGCCCTCTGAAGTCCCCTGTGTTCCTGATCTCAGGATCGTTACTGGGGCTTTGGATGGGTCAGAGAAGGAAGCATGGAATGGAGATCAATGAAATAGGGGAAAGACTTGAGTCCAATTTAAGATCTATCAAACTACTCAAATACCCTTCAGCAATTATGAGTTTACTAACATCTCCCCTCCTATGAGAAGCATTTCCTGACCACCCAGCCCAAGACTGTCTTACATTTCCTAGTACATCAGAAATTATCTTTATCAGCTTTCTTATTATTATCAGTCTTCTCCATTAGAAGGTCGTTCCATGAGTATGGGATATTGTATGTCCTATTGACCTTGTGGAAACCCTGGTGGCATAGTGGTTAAGGACTACAGCTGCTAACCAAAAGGTTGACAGTTCAAATCCACCAGGTGCTCCTTGGAAACTGTATGGGGCAGTTCTACTCTGTCCTATAGGGTCACTATGAGTTGGAATCGACTAGACGGCAGTGGGTTATCCCCTTTCCTGGAACAAAGTAAAAAAAGAAAGTTGCTGTCCAGTCAATAGAGACCCTATGTGTTTCAGACTAGAACTGTGCTCTGTAGGGTTTTCCATGCCCTTTGGAAATAGTCAGGCCTTTCTTCCAAGGCACCTCTGGGTGGATTTGAACCACCAACATTTTGGTTAGCAGCCAAGTGCTGAAGCATTTGCACCACCCAGGGACTCCTGGCATTCAATAAAGACTTGTTGAATTAATGAATGCTGAATGAATCAAAGTTATGGCAGAGGTTCTGGTATTCTGGAATCCTTAACGAATGTTTTGAATGAACAAACCTATTATTTGCTCCTCCCTTACTTCTACTGCCTGCATCTAAGAAATCAAATGTCTCCATTCTGGAAAAAGAATCCCTATATTTGAGATAGCTGACAGTCTAGAAGGCTGGCCAATCATTTGAAACTCATTTGCTGTCCAACCCCCGTCATCACTTTAACTAGCTCGTCTCTCATACATAAAGTAACAGAAAACTGCTGAAAACCACTCACTTCTCTTGAATCCTCCTCTTATACAGACCCAAACAGAGTGAAATGGCTAGAATACTGCTCTCCCCAGGAGAGAGCAATCCCTACCTAGTTGCCATCAGACAGACAGTGTTATGATTCCCAGGCACTGGAAATCTGTCATCTTCAGCTTCTCAACCTACCCAGGAGCAGATTGCAGTAATAACTCCAAGGAGCTGCGTTCCAACTCCGGCTGGGCATCCAATTTCCACTTACAAGATTTAACCTGGAAATTTATCAGCGACAACCACAGGGGGAAAATGAACAGCTGATTTGGGAAGCGCGGTGGGAGAAGCTTTGGTCTGACAAGAAGAAGCTATGAATGATGCACAAGGCAGATCAGAATAAAGGGTGTCCTTGTGGAAATGAAATGTGATGTACAGTAATTCCAACTGTGCTGCCACCAAACAGCCTATTAACAAATAAGTGGCCTGATGTGATTGTAGACGAGACAGGTGAAACGAAAGAACTTCAGGAACAATAGGAGCTGTATCTGGGAACGTTGACCGAGAGCTGGTGAGAGGTCTAAGCAGCAAGAGGAGGTGACAGCTGGACCACACTTTGAATAAGAAAATCAAAGGAAAGGTAACAGACGGGGGAATTCTACTTAACTGGGGTGCAGATAGAGGGGGTAGTTACTCCAAGTCTAAAATATTAAAAGTGGAGGGTGAGAATTATAAGAATATATAATGAATAGTCCAATTTTCAGTCTTTAGCTATAAGCCTTTTATTTGTTCAATAAACAGTATATTACTAAACATCTAAGTGCCAGGCACTGTGCTCGTCAGAGCACTAAAAAGAAGATTAGAATATCATCTCTTCTCTCAAAGAGATTAAGATCTGTTGTTAGTCAAGCAGCTGAAAAATACAGAAACAAACTTGTAATGGGAATCAATACGTTCTACTTCCTTGAAAGCTACCCTCTTTACATTTCAAGAAAAATCTGTTGTTTAACACCTTGTTCATTGTGTGTGCATATACTATCTCATTCAATTCACACAACACCCCCAGGACTCTGCATTGCTGCTCCCATTGCGCTGGCAACAAAACTGAGGACCTGAGAGCGTTACATCCACCAGAGAGCTAAAGAGTGAAGAAGCGGGATTTGAACCCAGCATTTGCTCCCAACAGCACTGAATTAAGGAGCAGGTATATGGGCTGTGGAAACCCTAGTGGAAGAGTGGTTAAGTGCTACGGCTGGTAACCAAAAGGTTGGCAGTTCGAATCCACCAAGCGCTCCTTGGAAACTCTATGGGGCAATCCTACTCTGTCCTATAGGGTCGCTATGAATTGGAATCAACTCGATGGCGTCGGGTTTGGTTTTAGGGTTTTATATGGGCTGTAGCACTAGGCTTGATTGGGGGCCAGATTCGATACGTGTCAACAATTAATCTGATTAAAATATTACCAAAACACAGTAAATATCAAGTAATTAACATAAATTTATATAGGTATTCCCAAACTGTGTGCAGTGATGCAGTGGCATAAGTAGGGCGTGCAAAACCCAGCTGTAGAAACTACTCTTCAGTTGAAGAAACTACTGCTTATTTCTCACTTTGTTACTAAGTAAATTTTTATTACATTATTTTCCTCAATTTGCCAATGTGTTATCTGAAATAAAGTAAAATAGTAAGTAGACTTTTTTTCTGGTGCTATTACATTAAAGGGGGTCTACTCCCTCTGCCTGGAGTGCAAAAATATCTTGGTCTGGCCCTGGCTCCAAACCCATGTTCTTTTCAGGACACTATGTCAGTCTCTTTAGGTACTTAGTCCAAAACGGCTCCTGGAAAATCTACCAAGTACACGAGGCTCACACCCCCGCCCCCAAATCGGGGCTTATAATGTCCCATTGAAATGAGCCCACTCTACCTTCTCGGCAGGATCTGCAATTCGTTTACAATAGGGATAATTGAAAACATAGAGAAAAGCGTGTATTTTATTCTTCCCAAGAGTTTTTGAATGTTAGCATGTGTTGCACTGTAGACTTAAAATCAAAGAATGAATTTAAAAAAAAAAAAAAAAATCTCTAAACAACAATCAGGTCAGTAGCTGGAGGGAGGCATTTCAAGTGGAAGATCTCTACAAATCCTCAGAGAAGTTCCACAAATACTCAGCCCAGAGATACAGCAAGGGTGTCTGCAACATGGAACCCAACAGAAGAGCCCTGTGTTAGTTTCAGCAGCGTCTCCGAAACCTCTAAGCATTAAGCCTCAAGCCTCAGCACTCTAGCGCCTGTAGTCTGTCAGTGTTCACCAGCTGAGAGGGGGCTGACTGAGCCAGAGCTGAGAGGAAAGTTCTCTCAGCCCAGAGCCTCGCCACAACGCTAGGAGGCAGCAAAGTACCTGGGAACAGAACCCACTTCAATTAACTTTAGCTCAGCAAGTACTAACTGGTGAGCTCAAGTCATTTTTCTGGAGCTGTGAATAAAGAACTAAAAATACAGCTTTGACCATTTAAGAGTTCACGATCTCATTAAGGATGTAAGAGAATTGAATCTATAGTCCAGTTTTTAAAGGAGGGTAGGGAGTGTGAGGGAATGTTACAGAGATGGTGACACTGAGGATATGTTTTAGGAAATAGATAAGGAGAGACCAGAGCAATCTACACAGTTAGGAAGGCTTCAAGGACATTGGACATTGAGATAATCTTCATAATTGTGAGGAGTAAAAATGGGAGATCATATTGGTAGAGAGCAAGAGTCCAGCTGGTGAAACAAGCCTAGAAAAGATGGGGGGGAGGGGTGGAATTACCAGACCGACTGGAGGAGATTGTGGTGTATTTATTAGCATCAGCTAAGAGTTTACAATCATCCTTTAATTTGATTCTCACAATAACTGTGAAGGAAGGGCTCTCTGTGTATCCCTGTTATAAAGAGAGAAACATAATTTGTCTAATAGGTAAGGGTCAGGACACGAATTGAAAGATCATTCACACAATCTTTTATTCACTGTCACCACGTGAGATTAGAAGGAAAGGCCTGGTGATCTACTTCTGAAAATCAGCAAGTAAAAACCCTATGGATCAGAGGGTCCAATCCACAACCAATCATGGGGATGGCACAGGACTGGACAGTATTTTGTTCCTTTGTGTGCTAGGTCACCATAAGTCAGGGGTCAACTCTATGGGAGCTAACAATGAGGACAACAACATGTGAGACAAAAATAGATATTTCCCCTGCCCTCAAGGAATGCACAGCCTGGGGGGTGGGTGGGGCAGAGCACTAACAAATGAATCAGGGATTTCAGTCTGGTGAATGTGTCATGATTGTGGTATACGAATATAGGAGAGGCAATTCAGATAGGGTCTTGGTTTACGGAAGGCCATAAAAGGTACATCTTGAAAATAAACAGAAGATACCAACAAAAAGGAACCCTGGTGGCGCAAGGGTTCAGTGCTTAGCTGCTAACTGAAAGGTTTGTGATTTGAACCCGTCAGAGGCTCAGTGGCAGAAGAGACCTGGCTATCTGCTCCCCTACAGATCATAGCTTAGGAAACCCTATGTGGCAGTTCTACTCTGTCATACAAGGTCGCTGAGTCAGAACCTACTTAAAGGCACACAACAACATCCAGACAAAGGAAGGAGCAGAAGGTGCTTCAGGATAGGAAATAGCTTGTGTATATACTCAGAGGTGAGAAGGACCTGGCTGTAAGGCAGCCAATTGCATAGATTCTGAAAACAGATGTCTTGTGTCAGTCCAGACTCCACCCTTTCTGGCTGTGTGACCTTGGAAAAGTCACTTAATTTGTGTATCCCTCAGTTTTCTGATCCGTAAACTAGGGATAATAATAGCACACATCTCATAGGGTTGTTATGAGGATTAAATAAGGTAATATTTGTAAAGAACTTAGAACAATGCCTGACAAATACTGTAATTTGGTATGACTGGAGCCCTGGTGGTGTCGTGGTTAAGAGCTTGGCTGCTAACCCAAGGGTCGGCAGTTTGAATCCACCAGTTGCTCCTTGGAAACCCTATGGGACAGTTCTACACTGTTCTTTAGGGTCACTATGAGTCAGAATTGACTCGACGACAATGGGTTTTTGTGTTTTTTTTTTTAAGGGGAAGTCTTAAAAAGATCTGAACACGAATGCCTTTTGTACTATGACAAAGAGCTTGGACTTATTTTGAAAACTATGAAGGAATGTTGAAGTACTTTAACTAGAAGAGTCAGGTCTCTGGGCTACCATTTTAGAAAGCTGGGGATGGAGACTTGGATTAATTCAAGTGAGATGTAGCGAAGGCCAGGAACTAAGGCACTTGCACTCAAAAAAAAAAAAAGAGAAAAAATGGGTTCAAAAGATCTTGAGAATGTGGAATACGTAGAATTAAGTGGCAAATTGGATGAGGGTAGAAACGACCTCCAAGTTCCAGGTTTAGGGGAGTGATAATTCCTAAAGAAAGAAAATGCTTTCTTTTGATCCCCAACCTTCCTTTCTCCTCCCTGTCACTTTCTTCACCACCCTGGGCTGTTTCCCTATGTGTAAACTAAGTGCCTTCAAGCATATAGTCTCCAGTCACCCCTTCCAGCTCTGAGAGCCTTTGGAGCTGCCCTTGTTTATCATGAGTGATTCCCAACTATATGAGTCTAGTTGTCTCTTTGACCAGCATTCTGTTATACCCTCCTTGCCCAGGAATAACTGGGGGAGTGATACATACATGCAAACATTTCCCACTTAATGCCCTCTCTCTTAATAACCTGCTTAGAAGTGAGCCTTTAAGTAAGCTGTAGCTTCTTCTCAAACGAACACACCAAGTACCCAGAGACGGGTCTTAGTGTTGGCGAGTGGCTCCCTAGTGGCATTTCATCCAACATATTTGTTCCTCTCCCCTGCCACGTGACACTGACGAAGAAGTCATTGAGTGAATCGGGGTCAGAGAGAATAAGTCCCTTGTTCTGCACTTACCCACCCACTCCTTTCATGCGTGTTTACAAAGTTTCATATGTTGCTAAGTAAAGTTCTCTAGAGGCCAAAAAAATGATCCACATGCAAACTTGATGCATTCCCAATCCCTCTACTCCACCACCCTCTGCTAACACTGAATGAATTTAGTCAGTAAGAAAAATTAGGTGCGTTACTTGTTTTGGTTTCTGTTTCTTTGTTTTTTTGTGTGTGTGTTCTCTTGCCTTAAAGGATATAACCCCCTCATTAAAAAAAAAAAAAAAAAGTCACACATCAAAGTACTTTAAACACATTTTCTTTTAACTAACACTAAAAAAGATTTTTCACATTTCAATTCCTCTTCAACTTTCACATATGTGCCACGGGAGAAACGAGTTCAATTTTTCCTTCACTCATTACAAGCAACTGGTGCTGTAGCACACTCAGGCATGGACAGAAGTTATGTTGTTTTATTCCACCTGTTAGGGGTCACTGCCCCACAGTTCCCAGAACTTAAAGACCCCACAGTCCCTACTTCTGTATGTTCTCAGTGTTTCTTAAAATGCAGCTCCAGAAATAAAGTAGGAGAAGAGGGTTAGGGACGACCTGCTGCTTCAGAAACTTACCAGCCTAGACTCCCAGCCTTGCCTGAAGAAAGAACTTCACATTTATAAAAGGGCTGGCTTGTATCAGAGCAGTTTCTTTATATCTCACTAATCCTTACAATTACCCTGCGATTGTTGTTAGCTGCTGTTGAATCGGTCCCCAACTCATGGCGACCCCACACACAATGGAACAGAATGCTGCTCAGTCCTGTGCCATCCCCACGACTGGCTGCAGATCAGACCATTGTGATCCATAAGGTTTTCACTGGCTGATTTTTGGAAATATATCACCAGGTCTTTCTTCCTAGTCCATCTTAGTCTGGAAGCTCCTCTGAAATCTGTTCAGCATCATAGCAACACGCAAGCCTCCACAGACAGAAGGATAGTGGCTGTGCATGAGGAGCATTGGTTAGGAAGGGAACCCAGGTCTTGTGCATGGAAGGCGAGAATTCTAACTCTGAACCACCCATGCCCCCTACCGTGGTCATCCCATTTCAGAGGAGTAACAAGAAAACTTGAGGGGTAAGTGACTTGTTCAAACATCCTACAGAAATATGTCAGGGCCAGGATTAGAACCAAGGTGTCTTGATCCTCTTAATCCCGATGTTATTGAGTTTGAGGCTATGCCACTGGGATTTTGTTTTGTACCTTGACATAGCATCACCAAAGGCCTGGTGATCTACTTTTGAACGAACATAATCATTGAAAACCCTATGGAACACAGTTCTGCTCTGACACACAAGAGGTCACCATGAGTCAGAATCGACTCCACAGCAACTGGTGGTAATAATGACTACCTCTATTTCTAGTCAATGGTACTTTATAAAGTATTTTACATATTTTATCTCATTTAATCTTCAAAAAAAACCCTGCAAAAGTTGGCTGGACCGTCTTATTTTGCCCTGTACATCATCTCTCCACCCTTGATACCCTACTCTGACTCGGGAGGCTAACCTCTATGGACCACATCAACTGTAGTCTCTGCAGTCTGGCTTCTGGTCTGTTTCTGCCAGTGGAAGACAGAGGACAAGACGAGAGAGGTCAGTGAATATAATCACTAGCTCCCTCCCTGCTGGATCAGGCACAGCAGCAGCTGTGTTCCTTCAAAGCGGTGACAACTCCTGTCCAGTGGCTCTCCTCCATGCCCTTCTACACGGATAGCTTCAGCAAGCTCAGAGTTCTCCCACTGCTGGTAAAGACTTCCCACCATTGTGAGAATAGGTTGAACAGTCTCTAAAAGCTGTTCCCTTTGTTTTCTGTGTATATATGGACTCACATACGTATATGTGTATATATACATATACATCTATCTATTTATCTATCATCTATCTATCTTTCTAGATATTTATTATCTCTCCTAACACTTTTCTGAATGAACCCTGACTGATAAAACAAATCAAATCAAACCAGTTGGTGGCTGTGACCTTTTGGAAGTAGATCGCCAGCTCTTTCTTTCGAGGCACATCTGGGTGGAATCAAACCACCAACATTTTGGCTAATAGCCAAGTGCTTAACCATTCGTGCCACCCACGCCACACACAAAAAACACAAACTAAACCTGTTGCCATTGAGTTGATTGTACCTCATGGCAATCCCATGTGTTACCAAACAGAACCGTCCCATAGCATTTTCTTGGCTGTTACCTTTATGGAAGCAGATGACCAGGCCTTTCTCTGGCTATGCTGCTGGGTGGATTTGAAGCACCGACTTCTAAGTTAGTAGTCGAGCACAAATTGTGCCACCCAGGGACCTTGACTGATACACGAAAGGGTCGTAAGTGTCACACAGGCTGGACCAGGTACAGAATTACATAATTTACAGGGCATGGTGCAACATGAAAATGCAGGTTCCTTTTTCAAAAAGCAAGTAAAAGCCTTTTCTCCATTCTTCCTCTCTCAGCCTGCTATTTAATGTTATGCTGCCCTGGAGCAACTACAGTCACTCATGGTGCCTGGAGCCCACGACTTGACACATGGGGCATGTGTGACAAACCCCAATCTTCCCCACGTGTGAAGCCAGGCCCCTGCCAAGCAGGTTGCTGAGAACCCTTCCCAGGGACCTGGGAAAATGACGAGAGGTAGGAACACGTATGAGCCAAGGCTCCAAGCCCGTAGTGCATGCTCCTGTGTCCCACTGGAATTCACAACTCACAAATATGATGCTAAAATTATTAAGAATTTTAAGATGGCAACAACAGGGCATTAAGCCACAAGAGCGGGGCCTCCTTCTGAACGTGGAACCCTATGCAACTTCACTGACCCCACATCTGTGACGCTGGCCCATCACAGTGCAATGGAGACAGAATCTATTATGTATCTGACTGTAGAGTCTACTCTCTTACCACAGAATCACGTTGCCACTGAAAACCAATACATGGATCCTTCTTGTGTGTAGTGAGTAGTATGGGAGTTAGAATAAGAATGGAAACTGGCACACAGATAATATCTTTAATTTCCCAATCCTGTAACCCACCTGCATTCTCTACTGTGTTAGCCAAGGAAGGAGGGCATTTAATTTTTACTTATAATTAAAAAAGAAGGTTGGATAAGGCAACATTTCTGGTGACTTCCCTGCTTCTAATCTCAGCATCAGGCTCACACCTCACTAATTAGAAAGCTTTGTCTTAGGAGACATGGATGTCACCAACCATGTTAAAATTATGTAGTATGCCTTGACCACAGTATTGGTTGAGGAAAAATACAAACTATCAGACTAGGAAAACATTTCAGCTCTTTGGGCACACTGCACGGAGATTGGCCGGGAGGATGTTGGCTGCCTGTGTAACATTAAATTCTGACTCTCAAGAATGGAATAAAGACACTGTTTGTTACGGGTTGGGGCAAAGGAAACAAAACATGGAATTGCTTCCAAGGAATGAAGCAAAGACCACCAATATTAGTCTCCAATCCAGAAATCTGTTTCAAAGTAGAATTTTTCTGTGGGGTTTTTATGCATAAAATGAGGCAAAAGTTCCCCAGGTAATGAGATGTCAGCAGCAGGAACAGAAGACATGCATTGAGAATCTTGCATATGTAACATTTCTTCCATGGGTTGGGGTACAAAGAAATCCAAGACAGGACTGAGTTTCCTTGATGAGGAGACCAGAACTACATCGTAAAAAGTAAACATTGGCTGGCTTAACTTGTGCTGAACCTTAAATGAATGCTTCAAGGGGAGAACAACACTATCTGTGATGGAGGCTTGTATGTTGCTATGATGAACAGGATTCAGCAGAGCTTCCAGATTAAGATGGACTAGGAAGAAAGACCTGGCAATCTGCATCCAAAAATCAGCCAATGAAAACCCTATAGATCACAATGGTGCAAACAGCAATCATTCATGGGCATGGCTCAGGACCAAACAGTGTTTCCTTCTGCTGTGAATGAGGTTGCCATGAGTTGGGGGCCTACTCAGTAACAGCTAACAACAAACATTGAACTATTCTTTACCAGAAGAATAAAGTCACACAAATTCATGTACTGGCTAAGAGGTCACATAGAAAGAAATTCCAAGAAAGCTTTATCTAAATCCCTACATGAGAAGTACTAATGGGTTATTAAGAAGAAAGTAAGGTCATTTGAAGGATACTTGCTATTAATATCAATGAACCCAACAATCTCTCCCCAATAGTTATCCTCAGTGGCACAGGAGAATCTCAGCCAGGTAGAGCCTACAGTTTTCTCAGTAGGTGAACACCGGCTATAATTGAATTACCCTGTGACATGAGGCTGAAAATCCCCTTACCCTGTACCAGACAGGCAGTCTGCTTAAGAAGCATTCATACTGGCACCCTAAGAGGGAAAGAGTCACAAAACCAGCCACCCAGCTTGAGGCATCTAAACCAACACTGTCCAACAGAAATCCAAGGAGAGCAGAGCACTGCTAATAGCCACATTAAAAAAAGTTTTAAAAGGGTGACATTAATTTTAATAATGCATTTTATTTAACTCCATATATCCAGAATACCACCATTCAACATGTAATTTAAAAAAATTAAATTTTTGAGATATTTTTCATTAGTTTTGTGTACTAAGTCTTCAAAATCTGATGTAAATTTTACACTTAGCATGCAACTCAGTTTGGACTAGCCACATGCATGAATGAATGAGGGTAAAAGGACCAAGCTCCATCTCAAGGCTCATCTGAGATAGGCCAGCTGACCAGCAGACTAGCAGACTCTGCCATGACCAAAGCAAGCGCTGGCTACTCTCTTCTCAACCCAAGACAAAACTAGAGTTCAGCCCAGCCATGTTTAAGAGCAGCACTGAACAAATAAAAGTTAACAGCCCATATGGGAAAGGAGTTTGCCTCACTTAATGACTTGGCAGCAGAGCAAGTGTGGGGAGTGTTTGAAGAGATTTGGGACCTTATTTTTCATCAACTCCC
Source organism: Dugong dugon (assembly GCA_030035585.1). Lineage (NCBI taxonomy): Eukaryota > Metazoa > Chordata > Mammalia > Sirenia > Dugongidae > Dugong > Dugong dugon. The sequence goes on from CM057461.1 coordinate 88,477,025, forward strand.
TGCTCCCACAGCCCACAGGAGACTTGAGGAAGATTTCCAAAGAACAGCAAAAAGTCTAGTCTTGTTCAGCCACCAAGAGGCAGAGCAAAGCACTAGTGTGAAAGGAAAAATCAGTGTCAACTCTCAACTGATTTCCACAAAGGAATGAATCTACTCAGAAAGAAATGGAGTAAACCACCCTTTTCTCCTGGCTTTCTCCTGATGAGTCTTCACTTGTGAACCAGGGGCTGAGAGAGATTGTGACAGTCGTCAGTGTGGGGCTTGACTGGGGCTGAGAAAATAGAAATTAGCAACTAAGCAAAGGGCTTTAGGTGAGGTCTTAGAGTCTGCACTTAGCTGGGTACTGAAAACAAGATGGTGCCACTGCTTAGAGATAGGAGAAAACAGGAAGCGAAAAGAGAAGCAAGGTGATTTAAGTTAATTCTTTTTATAAAAGTAAAATATGATAATGGTAAGAAAACAGAAACTTTGCTTTTGCAACAAGTGAATTTTTACAATTAGTGCTGTTATTAACATGCAGGTCTCATTAGATTGGATAGGAAATAGAAAAAAGACTAGCCTAGTGTTTGTGTGGAGAGAATACAGTTTAAAATTTATTCTATCAACTTAGAAAAAAGAAAACTCACTATTCTTTTGAGGATAACCAGGGCTTATATGAATGAAGCCAGAACTTTGTTCCTCCAAGGTATCAGGTGTGTTTGGAGAACAAGGAAGTGGAGTCAAGAAGACTCATTAAAAAAAAAAAAATACTCATCTTAAGAAATAAGAGGTACAAACCTAGGAAGATAAGGGCAAATTTCAAGGTAACCACAAAGAAAGTTAACAAACCTACTCATCAAAATAAAGAAAAAACATAAACTCTCAGTAAAAACAAAACCTACAAAAACAAAAGAAATGAAAAAAAAATCTACAAACAAAAGACATTCAGCACAGGAGAGTAAGAGGAACAAAGAAAACTTCAGCACCACAAAAAAAGCACTACCAAATGACAGCAATAAACTCACTCCTATCAATAATTACACTGAATGTAAATGGCGTAAATGCACCCATAAAGAGATGGAGAGTGACAGAATGGATAAAAAAACAAGATTCATCAGTATGCTGTCTACAAGAGACACATCTTAGAAACAAAGACATAAATTTATTAAAAATCAAAGAATGGAAAAAAATATTTCAAGCAAATAGCTACCAAAAAAGAACAGGAGTGGCAATACTAATCGCAGAAAAAATAGACTTTAAAACAAAATCCACCATAAAAGACAAAGAAGGACACTATATAGTGATTAAACAGACAATCCATCATGAAGACATAACCATAATAAACATCTATGCACCCAATGACAGGGCTCCAAAATACATAAAACAAACTCTAACAGCACGGAAAAGAGAAATTGACAGTTCCACAATAATAGTAGGAGACTTCAACACACCACTCTCGATAAAGGACAGAACATCTAGAAAGAAACTCAACTAACATACAGAAGACCAATTGGCCAACTTGACCTCATAGACATTTACAGAACACTCCACCCAACAGCTGCAAAGTACACATTATTTTCCGGTGCACATGGAATGTTCTCCAGAATAGACCACATCTTAGGCCACAGAGCAATCCTCAACAAGATTCAAAATGTTGAGATAGTACAGAGTATCTTCTCTGACCACAATGTCATCAAGGTAGAAATTAACAACAGGAAGACCAAGGAAAAGAAATCAATTACATGGAAACTGAATAACACCCTGCTTACAAACCACTGGGTAAAGAAGAAATCAGAGATGGAACCAAAAAATTCCTAGAATTAAATGAGAATGAAAACACATCATACCAAAACCTTTGGGACCCAGCAAAGGCAGTCCTCAGAGGACACTTTATAGCAACAGTCGCACACATCAAAAAAGAAGAAAAGGACAAAATCAAAACATTAACTGTAGAACTCGAAAAATAGAAACAGGACAGCAAAAAAAGCCCACGGCCACTACAAGAATGGAAATAATAAAGATCAGAGCAAAATAAATGAAATAGAGAATAGAAAAACAATAGAAAGAATCAATAAAACCAGAAGTTGGTTCTTTGAAAGGATCAACAAAATCGACAAACCACTGGCCAGACTGACAAAAGAAAAACAGGAGAAGATGCAGATAACCCAAATAAGAAATGAAATGGGGGACATTACAACAGACCCAACTGAAATAAAGATCATAACAGAGTATTATGAAAAACTATACTCCAACAAATTTGAAGGCCTAGAAGAAATGGATAAATTTCTAGAAACACACTACCTACCCAAACTACCACAAAGTGATGTTGAAAATCTGAACAGACCTATAAAAAGAGACGAGATTGAAAAGGTAAAAAAAAAAAAGACTCCCAACAAAAAAAGGCCCTGGCCCAGATAGCGGCAATGGAGAATTCTACCAAACATTCAGAGAAGAGCTTATACCAGTACTACTCAAACTATTTCAGAACATAGAAAAGGAAGTGACACTTCCAAATTCATTCTATGAAGCCAGCATAACCCTGATAGCAAAACCAGGCAAAGACACCACAAAAAAAGAAAATTACAGACCCATATCTTTCATGAACATAGATGCAAAGATTCTCAAAAAATTCTAGCAGATAGAATTCAGCATCATATCAAAAAAACAATACACCACGACCAAGTAGGATTCATACCAGGTATGCAAGGATGGTTCAACATTAGAAAATCAATCAACATAATCCACCACATAAAGAAAAGGAATGAAAAGAATCACATGATCATTCAACTGATGCAGAAAAGGCATTCAACAAAGTGCAACACCAATTCCTGATAAAAATTCTCAATAAAATAGGTATAGAAGGAAAATTTCTCAACATAATAAAGTGCATCTACACAAAACCAATGAACAACATCATTCTTAATGGAGAGAGGCTGAAAAGGTTCCCCTTGAGAACAGGAAAAAGACAAAGATGCCCTTTATCTCCACTCCATATAACATTGTACTGGAAGTCCTAGCTAGAGCAATAAGGCAAGAAAAAGAAATAAAGGGCATCCAAATTGGTAACTAAGAAGTTAAACTATCCCTGTCTGCAAACAATATGATACTATACATAGAAAACCCTAAAGACTCCACGAGAAAACTACTGGAACAAACAGAAAGTTTCAGTAGAATAGCAGGATACAAGGTAAACATAGAAAAATCAGTTGAATTCTTATACACCAATAAAGACAACAATGAAAAGGAAATCAGGTGAAATACTTAGGGATAAATCTAACCAGGGATGTAAAAGACCTACACAAAGAAAACTACAAAACACTAGCTCAAGAAACCCAAAGGGATGTACATAAATGGAAAAACATACCATGCTCATGGATAAGTATACTCAATATTGTGAAAATGACAATTCTACCCAAAGCAGTTTACAAATACAATGCAATTGCTATCCAAATACCAACAACATTCTTTAAAGAGATGGAAAAACTAATCAGTACCTTAATATGGAAAGGAAAGAGGATCCTGATATGTAAAGCACTACTGAAGAAGAATAAAGTAGGAGGACTCACACTACCTGACCTCATAACCTACTATACAGCTACCGTAGTCCAAACAGCCTGGTACTGGTACAACAACAGATACATTGACCAATGGAACAGAATGCAAACTCAGATGTAAATCCATCCACCTATGGTCACCTGATCTTCGACAAGTGCCCAAAGTCCATCAAATAGGGAAAAGACAGTCTTTTTAATAAATGGTGCTGGCAAAACTGGATGTCCATCTGCAAAAAACTGAAACAGGACCCATACCTCACACCATACACAAAACTAATTCAAAATGGATCAAAGACCTAAATATAAAGCCAAAAACTATAAAGTTCATAGAATTAAAAATAGGATCAATGCTAGAGGCCCTAATACATGACATTAACAGGATACAAACCATAACCAACAACACGTAAACTCCAGAAGATAAGCTAGATAACTAGGATTTTCTAAAAATTAAACACTTATGCTCATCAAAAGACTTTACCAAAGAGTAAAAAGAGAACCTACAGACTGGAAAGAAAATTTTGGACATTAAAAGTAAGCCAAAGTTCTGATCTCTAAAATCTAGAAGAAAATCCAACAGCTCTACAACAAAAAGACAAATAATCCAGTTGAAAAGTGGGCAAAGGAAATGAACAGACACTTCACCAAAGAAGACATTCAAGTGGCCAACAGACACATGAGGAAATGCTTGCGATCACTAGCCATTAGAGAAATGCAAATTAAAACCACAATGAGATATTATCTCACCCCGGCATTACTGGCATGAATCAAAAAAACTGGAAATAACAAATGCAAGAGAGGCTGGGAAGAGATTGGAACTCCTATGCACTGCTGGTAGGAATGCATAATGATACATCCATTTTGGAAAATGATATGGCACTTCCTTAGAAAGCTAGAAGTAGAAATACCATATGATCCAGCAATCCCACTCCTAAGAATATATCCTAGAGAAATAAGAGCCGTCACACGAATAGACATGTGCACACCCATGTTCACTGCAGCATTGTTCACAACAGCAAAAAGATAGAAACCTAGATGCCCATCAACAGATGAATGGATAAACAGACACATACACACAATGGAGTATTATGCAATGATAAAGAACATTGATGAATCTGTGAAGCATCTCATAACATGGATCAAACTGGAGGACATTATGCTGAGTGAAATAAGTCAATCACAAAAGGACAAATATTGTATGAGACCTCTACTGTAAAAACTCATGAAAAAGTTTACACACAAAAAGAAACAATCTTTGTTGGTTATGAGGGATGGGGAGGGGGAATACTAAGTAAGACAATAGATAAGTGGTAACTTTGATGAAGGGTAAGACAGCATACAATACTGGGGAATCCAGAGCAACTAGTACAAGGAAATGTCATGGAAGCTCCAGAGACACATCCAAACTCCCTGAGGGACTGAACGGCTGGGCAGAGGGCTGTGGGAACCATGGTCTCAGGGAACATCTAGCTCAACTGGCATGACACAGTTTATGAAGACAGTGTTCTACATTCTACCTTGGTGAGTAGCGTCTGGGGCCTTAAAAGCCTGTGAGCAGTCATCTAAGATACTCCACTGGTCTCATCCCTTTGGGAGCAAGGGAGAATGAAGAGAACAGGATACAAGGAAAAGATTAGTCCGAAGGACTAATGGACCACAGCTACCAAGGCCTCCACCAGGTTGAGTCCAGCTACCAACACTGACTGCTCTGACGGGGATCACAACAGAGGGTCCCAGACAGAGCTGGAGAAAAATGTAGAACAAAATTCTAACTCACAAAAGAAGACCAGATTTACTGGCCTGACAGAGACTGGAGAAACCCAGAGGTATGGCCCCTGGACACCCTTTTCACTCAGTAATGAAGTCATCCCCGAGGTTCACCGTTCAGCCAAAGATTAGACAGGCCCATAAAACAAAACAAGACTAATGGGGCACAACGTATGTTTTTTGAGGACACAAGTTAATCCACAACACTGGCCTAAGTAGTTAGTCAAGGGTCACAGAGCTAGCAAATGGTGGAATCTACCACCAGCAACCAAAGCCAATTTGATTCCAGAGCTCTTTTTTTCCTCTATAGTTGGAGATAAGAGGGACAGAAACTGTATTCCTCAGCAACACAGAGAACGCTAGGGAGGCTTAAATCCAAAGGACTAGATGTGTTTTTAAAGTAAGACTTATAAAGGTATAAATTTCCTTGCATGCCACAGAGAATCAGCCTCTGTAAAGGCAAAGCAAGCCTTCCTCAGGGGTGGGTTTGTGAAGAGACTTGGCATACAGTTTGCTACCAAGCCAGTGGTGTTGGTGTAAGCAGATAAAGATATCCACAGAGATACAGATGTACCGAGCGGACAGTGGTTTTTAAACATCTGCTATTGGTGTTTTATCCCTTTCTTCTTTTTCCAGTTAAGAGTCTTTTTTGTTATCTCATAACATACTAATAGAGGAATGTTTAAATAATTAAACTGAAACATAATCCCATTAACAAAAGCAACTATTTCTAGTCTTTTTCCGTAATATTTTAAATAGTTTTCATCATATTGCACTGTTTCCTTCTGTGTTTGTTCAACGTTATGACATAAGCTATTTTTGCCACTAAAATTCTACAAGTTTAAAATGTTTAATAATTTTATATAGAAAAAATTAAAATTCTCTGTAAATGTAATTTTAATATCTAGGTAGAATTCCAACAGGGATATGTTATAATTATCTAAATGTTAGTTATTTTCTTTCCTTTTTCTTTGTATTATAAACAACAAAGATTAATTCCTTTGACTTAAGGCTTAGCATTCTGCAATTACTCAATACCTGTAGGAAGGCTAGAATATTAAATCTGACCATCTGTTTGTATACGAGGAGAGTTCGCTGTGTGGCCTCCATGGAGCAGGCTTTAATGGGGTTGGGGGTGTTTAAGCAGGTTGGCCTGGGAGTACCTGACATTTGGAGAATGGGGTTCCCCAAGGGAGAAGGTGGCACAAAAAGGAGAAGATGGGCCAGCAAGGGGCTACCTCACAGTGTTGACCACTCTGGTTGTACCTTCACCCAAATCACTGACCAGAATATGACTGATTCTACCCCAAAACTACTGGGGCCTCCCAAGTATCCAAGTATGTTGAGAGACTATAGAGTTAAATCCATGTTTTAAGATAAGTAGCCTGTATGATTCCTTTACATTAAAAAATGCAACAATAGAGGCGGGGCAAGATGGCGCTCTAGGCAGAAGCACCATGCCGTCCCTCCACAGCAAAGATCCGAAAAACTAAGCCTAACAGAGAATCAACAATCCTGAAACCCTAGAACACCAAATGAAGAGATAAAGAACTCAGCCAAATACCAAATGGAGTGAGAATACTAAAAGAGAACGGAGAGCGAGGAGAGACTCATGCAGAGATTCTTTACCAGCTAACGCAGCACGGATCCACCATCTTGGATTCCTATCGGAGACCAGAGAATGGGAGAGCAGCCTCACAGAGCGTCCAGTGGGAGATAGAACGACCGGTAAACTGCGGTGCACGCTTTCCCACCCCCCACCCCTCTCCGCCTCAGCTGGGGCTCCCCTGCTTTCCGTGGCCAGGGTCCCTGGCCTGGGGGGCGCCGGTGCTTGGATTCCGCGCGCCCAAGCTGACAGCTTTCTGAGAGCCATTTGCTGGCTGCTGGCGAAGCTTTTTCTGCCGCCCCCCCCTCCTTTTGCCTGGGTGCCTGGTTCCGAGCGCCGTCTTTGCTCTCTCCTGCGGGGCTGTGGGGCTGTGTTCGGGCATGTGGCTGCTTCCAGGTCTGGGCTGCCGTGCTGGTGAGATCCCGGGGCCTTTGTTCGTTCGCCCCTCTGCTTCCCGTGGCCACGGTCTCTTAACCCCGAGACTGCCGGCTGCTTGGAATTCACGCCCCTGAGTGGGGGCTCTCTAGGTCCCATTTGTTGGCACTGACTGCTGGTGTTGCTTTTTTTTTTTTTTTTAATTTTATTTTTCTTCTTTTTTGATTAGTTTTGTCATCTTTTTCCTCTTTTTCCCTTTTGTCTTTCTTCATTGCTTAATTTCTCGTCTCTCTATCTCTTCCTTCTCTTTCTGATCCCTGAATACCAGGCGATGTATGCCTCTGTACCTCCTGGCCAGGCTGTGCTGTGAAAATTGAGACCGACTCCCCCAGACCTCATAGCTGCATCGGTGGGATCCCTGGGAACTTTGCAGTTCTTTAACTTTTCTGATTTTTATTTGTTCATTCTTTCCTTTTCTTTCTCTTCCCCCTCTGGTTTCCTCCATCCCATAGTCTCTCATCTGTACATTCCAATGACAAGCTCCCCTAGCATTCTTTTATGTTTGTATGCTTTTTGCTCCTGCTCCTCTCTCCTCTCTCCCATATCCAGCTTAGCTTCACAAATAACCATCTTCCCGCTGCACCCTACCTACCTGCACCATGCACTTGACATCACACCACCAAGCTGTGCAGGCATGCCCTATTGGAACCTGCCCATCACTGACCACCTACTGTCCTGGGGGCTGCAGTGAGTGCCACAAACAACCCGTCCCAGTGACTCCTCTTCAGCTAGATCTGCCCAGCTGTACCACAAGGTCGAAACAAACAAAAAAAAAAACTACAATCAATAAATGAGAGAAATATCTACTGAATGCCCCAAAAACAGCAAACAATATCAAAACATTTACAAAAACAAGACAAGATGGCTCCAATAGGCGTCCAAATTAAAACACCAGATAACTCTCCTGTGGAAGAAAATGCATTAGAAGTACCTGATAGGGAACTAAAATCAATAATACTCGGAATTTTCCAAGAACTGAGGCAAAAAGCTCACAAACATGAGGAAAAAATAGACAAATTCATGGAAAATACAGACAAAAAAATGGAAGAATTCAGGAAGATGATGCAGGAACAAAATGCCAAAATAAATTCACAACTCGAAATTATACAAAAACAACAATTAGAAATCCAAAAGGTAAACAACAAGATTTCAGAAATGGACGGTGTCATAGAAGGGCTGAGAAGTAGATTTGAAACCATGGAAGACAGGATCAGTGGAACTGAAGACAAACACTTGGATACAACTCTGTTTCAGGAAAACTCAGAAAAAAGAACAAAGAAAAATGAAGAGACCATGAGAGTTATGTGGGACACAATTAAAAGCAAAAACTTACGAGTGATTGGCATCCCAGAACAGGGGGAGAAAACAGAAAACACAGAGAGGATCATTGACGAACTGCTGACAGAAAACTTTCCCAATATCATGAAAAATGAAAAGCTGGTCATCCAAGAAGCTCAATGAACCCCATATAGAAGAGACCCCAAAAGAAAATCACCAAGACATATCATATTCACACTCGCTAAAACTAAAGACAAACAAAGAATCCTGAGAGCAGCTCGTGAAAAACAAGAAGTCACATACAGAAGAGAAACAATAAGACCAAGCTCAGATTATTTGGCAGAAACCATGCAGGCAAGAAGGCAATGGGATGACATATATAAAATCTTGAAAGAAAAAAATTGTCATCCAAGAATAATATATCCTGCAAAACTCTTGTTCAAATTTGATGGTGAAATTAGGTCATTTCCAGATAAACAGAAACTAAAGGAATATGCAAAAGTCAAACCAAACTTACAAGAATTATTAAAGGGAGTTCTTCGATCTGAGGACAAACAGCTTCAGCCCTCAGGCAGGACCTAGGACCTAGGACGCAGGTTCATATGAACCAGATACCATTCTAGGAACTGAACTACAGAGGACTTTCCAAAAACAAAAGAAATACAACAGGGAATCAGAGAAATCAATCAAAGGATGACAACAACATCAAAACAATGAAAGAGGGAACAAACGGCATAAGTATAGAACCCTCTAAAGGAGAAGAAGGCAAGGCGATACTAAGTAACGGTAGACTGCTTCAAAATTATAAAGATAAGGGTAAAATTCATGGTAACCACAAAAAAAGTTAACAAACCAACTCATAAAAATAAAGACGAAAAACATAAAGTCTCAACAAAAACAAAACCTACAAAAACAAAAGAAATGAACACAAAATCCACAAACAAAAGTAACTCAGCACAAGAGAGTAAGAAGAACAAAGAAAACTTCAGCACCACAAAAAAAAGCACTACAAAATGACAGCAACAAGCTTCCATCTATCAATAATTACACTGAATGTAAATGGACTCAATGCACCCATAAAGAGACGGAGAGTGGCAGAATGGATAAGAAAACAGGATCCATCAATTTGCTGTCTACAAGAGACACACCTTAGAAACAAAGATGTGAATTTATTAAAAATCAAAGGTTGGAAAAAAATATATCAAGCTAACAACGACCAAAAAAGAGCATGAGTGGCAATTCTAATCTCAGATAAAATAGACTTTAAAACAAAATATACCATAAAAGACAAAGAAGCACACTATATAATGATTAAGGGGATGATCCATCATGAAGACATAACCATAATAAATATCTATGCACCCAATGACAGGGCTCCAAAATACATAAAAAATACTCTAACAGCACTGAAAAGAGAAATTGACAGTTCCACAATGATAGTAGGAGACTTCAACACACCACTCTCAGTAAAGGACAGAACAACTAAAAAGAAACTCAGCAAAGATACAGAAGAACTAAAGGACACAATCAGCCAACTGGCCTCATAGACATATACAGAACAATCCATCCAACCGCTGCAAAGTACACATTCTTTTCCAATGCACATGGAACGTTCTGCAGAATAGACCACATCTTAGGCCACAGAGCAATCCTCAACAAGATCCAAAATGCTGAGATAATTCACAGTATCTTCTCTGACCACAATGCCATCAAGGTAGAAATTAACACTAGAAAGAGCAAGGAAAAAAAATCAAACACATGGAAACTGAATAATAATCTGCTTACACATCAATGGGTAATAGAAGAAATCAGAGATGGAATTAAAATATTCCTAGAATCAAATGAAAATGAAAACCCATCATACCAAAACCTTTGGGACACAGCAACGGCAGTCCTCAGAGGACAATTTATAGCAATAGATGCACATATCAAAAAAGAAGAAAGGGACAAAATCAAAACATTAACTACAGAACTCAAACAAATAGAAAGAGAACAACAAAAAAAGCCTACAACCACCGGAAGAAAGGAAATAGTAAAGATCAGAGCAGAAATCAATGAAATAGAGAACAGAAAAACAATAGAAAGAATCAACAAAACCAAAAGTTGGTTCTTTGAAAGAATCAACAAAATCGACAAACCACTGGCCAGACTGACAAAAGAAAAATAGCAGAGGGCACAAATAACCCAAATAAGAAATGAAATGGGGGACATTACAACAGACCCAACCGAAATAAAAAGGATTATAACAGAATATTATGAAAAATTATATTCCAACAAATTTGAAAACCTAGAGGAAATGGATAAATTTCTAGAAACATACGGCCTACCCAAACTACAACAAAGTGATATTGAAAATCTGAACAGACCCATAACAGGAGAAGAGATTGAAAAGGTAATAAAATACTCCCAACCAAAAAAAGCCCTGGCCCAGATGGCTTCACTGGAGAATTCTACAAAACATTTACAGAAGAGCTTGTACCAGTTCTACTCAAGCTATTTCAGAGCATAGAAGAGGAAGCAACACTTCCAAATTCATTCTATGAAGCCAGCATAATGCTGATACCAAAACCAGGCAAAGACATCACAAAAAAAGAAAATTACAGACCAATATCTCTCATGAATATAGATGCAAAAATTCTGAACAAAATTCTAGCCAATAGAATTCAGCATCATATCAAAAAAATAATACACCACGACCAAGTAGGATTCATACCAGGTATGCAAGGATGGTTTAACATTAGAAAATCCATCAACGTAATCCACCACATAAATAAAAGGAAAGAAAAACATCACATGATCATCTCAATTGACGCAGAAAAGGCATTTGACAAAGTCCAACACCCATTCCTGATAAAAGCTCTCAATAAAATAGGTATAGAAGGGAAATATCTCAACATAATAAAGGGCATCTATGCAAAACCAACAGCCAACATCATTCTTAATGGAGAGAGGCTGAAAAGATTCCCCTTGAAAACAGCAACAAGACAAGGATGCCCTTTATCACCACTCCTATTTAACATTGTGCTGGAAGTTCTAGCTAGAGCAATAAGGCAAGAGAAAGAAATAAAGGGCATCCAAATTGGTAATGAAGAAGTTAAACTCTCCCTGTTTGCAGATGATATGATACTATACATAGAAAACCCTAAAGACTCCACGAGAAATCTACTGGAAGTAATAGAAAGATTCAGCAGAGTAGCAGGATACAAGATAAACATTCAAAAATCAGTTGGATTCCTATACACCAGTAAAGAGAACGATTAAAAGGAGATCAGGAAATCAATACCATTTTCAATAGCCCCTAAAAAGATAAAATACTTAGGAATAAATCTGACCAGGAATGTAAAAGACCTATACAAAGAAAACTACAAAACACTGCTGCATGAAACCCAAAGGGATCTACATAAATGGAAAAACATACCATGCTCATGGATAGGCAGACTCAACATTGTGAAAATGGCAATTCTACCTAAAGCAATTTACAAATACAATGCAATCCCGATACAAATACCAACAACATTCTTCAAAGAGATGGAAAAACTAATGATTAACTTTATATGGAAAGGGAAGAAACCCCAAATAAGTAAAGCACTACTGAAGAAGAAGAATAAAGTTGGAGGACTCACACTACCTGACTTGAGAACCTACTATACAGCTACAGCACTCAAAACAGCCTGGTACTGGTACAACAACAGAGACATTGACCAATGGAACAGAATTGAGAACCCAGATGTAAATCCATCCACCTACGGTCACCTGATCTTCGACAAGGGCCCAAAATACATCAAATGGGGAAAAGACAGTCTTTTTAACAAATGGTGCTGGCAAAACTGGATATCCATTTGTAGAAAAATGAAACAGGACCCATACCTCACACCATATACAAAAACTACTTCAAAATGGATCAAAGACCTAATATAAAGCCTCAAACTATAAAATTCATAGAAGAAAAAATAGGACCAACACTTCAGGCCTTAATACATGGCATTAACAGGATACAAACCATACACATCAACACAAAAAACCCAACAGATAAACTAGATAATTGGGATCTTCTAAAAATCAAACATCTATGCTCTTCAAAAGACTTCACCAAAAGAGTCAAAAGAGAACATACAGACTGGGAAAAAATTTTTGGACAGTACAAGTCAGACAAAGGTCTAATCTCCATAATCTACAAGAAAATCCAACACCTCTACAACAAAAAGACAAACAATCCGATCAAAAAATGGGCAAAGGAAATGAACAGACACTTCACCAAGGAAGACATTCAAATGGCCAACAGACACATGAGGAAATGCTCGCGATCACTAGCCATTAGAGAAATGCAAATTAAAACCACAATGAGATACCATCTCACCCCGGCATTACTGGCACGAATCAAAAATACTGGAAATAACAAATGTTGGAGGGGCTGTGGGGAGATGGGAACTCTTATACACTGCTGGTGGGAATGCAAAATGATACAACCATTTTGGAAAATGATATGGCGTTTCCTCAGAAAGCTAGAAATAGACATACCATTCGATCCAGCAATCCCACTCCTAGGAATATATCCTAGAGAAATAAGAGTCATCACTCGAATAGACATATGCACACCTATGTTCATGGCAGCATTGTTCACAATAGCAAAACAATGGAAACAACCTCGATGTCCATCAACAGATGAATGGATACACAAACTATGGTACATACACACAATTGAGTACTATGCAACAAGAAAGAACAACAATGAATCTGTGAACCATCTCATAACATGGATGAAACTGGAGGACATTATGCTGAGTGAAATAAGTCAATCACAAAAGGACAAATATTGTATGAGACCTCTATTGTAAAAAACCTTGAAAAAATTCACATGCAAAATGTAACAATCCTTGTTGGTTACCAGGGATGGGAGGGGAGGGGGGGAGAAATACTAAATAGGCAATAGATAAGTGGTACCTTGGGTGAGAGGTGATATAGTACACAGTACAGGGGAAACTAACATAACCTGCACAAGGAAAGGTCATGGAGGCCCTATAGACACATCCAAACCCCCCGAGGGACTGAGTTGTTGGACGGAGGGCTCTGGGGACCATGGTCTCGGGGAACATCTAGCTCAATTGGCATGACACTACTTATAAAGATAATGCTCTACATTCTACCTTGGTGAGTAGTGTCTGAGGTCTTAAAAGCCTATGAGCGGCCATCTAAGATACTCCACTGGTCTCATCCCTTCGGGAGCAAGGGAGAATGAAGAGAACAGGATTCAACGAAAAGATTAGTCCAAAGGACTAATTGTCCACAGCTACCAAGGCCTCCACCGGACTGAGTCCAGTACAGCTAGATGGTGCCCGGCTACCACCACTGACTGCTCTGACCAGGATCACAACAGAGGGTTCTGGACAGAACTGGAGAAGGATGTAGAGCATAATTTTAACTCCCAAAAAAAAAAAAAAAAAAAAGACCAGATTTACTGGCCTAAAGAATACTGGAGAAACCTCAAGAGTGTGGCCCCCAGACACCCTTTCAGCCCAGAGGTGAAGTGAAGTTACCTTCGAGGTTCGACGTTAAGCCTGGGAGTAGACAGCCCAGTAAAACTAAATGGGACTAACAAGGTACAGGAGTCTGGTGACAAAGGCCAGAAGGCAGAGGGGGAGTCGGAAACTGATGATAACGAACACAAATTGAATAAGGACACTGTCGATGTGTTGTGAGATTGTTGACCACTGTTACAGGGCAACATTTGTAGTAACTATTAAATGGGAGGCTGTTTTGTCCTGTAAGCCTTCATCTTGGGCGAGAATGGCAGCACAATTGGAAGAGCATAGTCAATATCACTTAAATGTGTAAGTAAAAAGTTTTGAAATGGTGTTAAAAAAAAAAAAAATGAGACTAATGAGGTACAGTAGTCCAGTGACAAGGGCCAGAAGACAGAAGGGGACAAGGAAGTCCCCTGGTGATAGGGAACACAAGGTGGAGTAAGGATATTCTTGATGTGTTGTGAGATTGTTAACCATTGTCATAGGGCAACATGTGTAGTAACTGTTAAATGAGAAACTATTTTGTTCTGTAAGCCTTCATCTTAAGTGAGAATAACAGCACAGTTGGAAGAGTTTAGTCAGTGTCACTGAACTGTGTATGTAGAAATTTTTGAAACGGTGTATCTTTGGCTATCTGTACTTTCATCAAAAAAAAAAAAAAAAAAGTTGAGAATTTAGAGGCTTAATATGTTGTGGGTTGTTAACCAATGTCATAAAACAACATGTGTACTACTGTTTCATGAGAAACTATTTGTTCTGTAAGCCTTCACCTGAAGTACAATAAAATATAAAAAAAAGCAACAATAGGCTCAAATATAGCAAGGATTGTGAGTATGGCACATGACCAGACAACACTTTGTTCCGCTATAAATAAGGTGTCTACGAGTTGGAGCTGACTTGACGGCACCTAACGACAAGAACATAAAAATGTAAAAAACAAATAAAAAATACAGTGATTGAGAAAACTGTGGCTTGGCCTCCATCAGAAGTCACATTATCCTCTAGAGAAGTCATTTCTGAGGTAGACAGGGGGCTCCATCAAGAAGGTTCTGAAACTTGAAAACATTATGCTGAGTGAAATAAGCCAGTCACAAAAGAACAGATATTGTATGATCCCACTTACATGAACTCTCTAGAATAGGTAAATGTATGGAGACCAAAGTTCTTAGCAGTCACCAGGGGCAGGAGGGAGGGAGAGTGAAAGGGGGACTCAGCACTGTGGGGACACTGAGCTTCTGTTAAGGGTGAAAAATTTGGGAACAGATAAGGGGGATGATGAACATAATTAATGTAACGGAACTGTACACGTAAAGATTGTTGAAATGGCAAATGTTTTGTTAAATATATATTTACCACAATTAAAAAAAAAAAAGGAGGCGCTAAGTTCTAATTTGAAACATCCTCAGAGTACATATTTACCTCTTAAAGAAGCAGAGGAGATGCAGCATTCAAAAGACCAAAGAGACCGGGCTTAAAGCTATGTCAGGAACTAGGGGAAGCTTCCTAGTGAGAGAGCGCATAAACTATCACCGTCTGTTTCTATAGAAAGCTCACAAGTCTTTTCTGAAGATAAGATTAAGAAGAGATTGACAATTATATTTCATGGATGGTTTCAGGAAGGGGTAGAGGGCATAAAAAGGGAGGGACTGGATGGCCTTTCACAGGGCTGTTATAAAACAAAATGTTTGTGAAGCCTCCACGTTTACACTTTTTTTCATTTAAGCCCCAACATAATTAAACCAAAATGAGAAATAATAAAATACCACAAGCAATTTTAGTGCATACTATGTGCTGACAAATATCATTAATGCGATGCCTGTAAAAGAGGGAAATATTTAGTAAGTTTCCATCTGAATGTTATATTGATGAGGAAATTCAATATCAAGTTTTACTTTAATTAGTACAATGATCTGACTTCTCTAAGTGAATTTAAAATCATGGTCAATACTACTAAAAGGATTTAAAAAATGCTTTTAATTATGATCTGCTAACTTCATCCAGTTTACACAAAACATTCCAGGTATAAAAACATATATTTCAATTGTTAACACTGCTGATGCTCCACTCGTTGCTGGCCTTTTAAAACAGTTGTACAAAACTTTCAGTCACGTTTTTTTTGTTCAGTTCTGACTAGATGACAGCCATCTGTCCCAAATTTTCCATGACAATTCTAATTACATATATCCCATGTCTTTGTCCTTCCAAACCATCAAATTGCCCTAGATATGTCAATATTATGGTGTCATACTATTCTTATTAGATGATCTTCCACTCCCGGAAATGACATAGAAATCCTTTGTCAGATTGCATTTGATTTTTTATTTGCAAAATATCATAGTTCTATCAGTCTTACAAAGAAAGCTGAATGAATGGTATATGTCTTTGAAAATATGTTTCATATTCCTTCTGTCGCTCAAACCTTAGGTTTCTATCCCTATTATGTACTTTAATATTAAAGAATTAAAATTCAATAAAATATATCGTACACTGAAAATGATAGTAGACAGGTGATGAATTGGGACTTCCTGGAATTACTATGACCTGCAAAATGAGACTCATTATCATAATTTTAATAATAATAATTTAATGTATAATATTCTTACACAAATAACATGCACTTTCTGTGTTTGTTTGCCAACTGCTCCCTCCCCCCCATAAGGTATTTTCGTAAGTATGCTATGGTAATTTTTTTACAATGCTGCTGTAAAAAACATGAGCCTAGTGTGCTTACGAAAATATCTTGCAGTGGGGAGGGAGCAGTTGACAAAAAAACATAGAAAGCACACTTTATTTGTGTAAAAACACAGTATACAGTTACTATTCTAAGTGATATATCTGCTATGACTACTTCACTGGGCTTTTGACTATTGAGTACGTAATCTATTCTTTCATGTAATTATTTAACAAGTATTTATTTAGTATCTTCATTGCGCAGGGCACTGTATGAAGTACTAAACATATAATGGGGAATGAAACAGCCATGATCTCTACGCACATGGGATTATGGTTGCTCAAAGATGACAGTGAAGCTGATACATGAAGAACGCATAAGAATTAGCTGAGGTGCAAGCAGGGAGAGGCAACCACATGTAGAAAGATCCTGAGCAAAGAAATTCTTGAAATATCCAAGAACTGAAAGAACACAAATATGACAAAAGCACAATGAGTGAAGGGGAGAGTGGCATGAAAGCGGGAAGGTCAGGTCATACAAGGCCTGTAGGCCTTATACAGAGGGCAGCAGTGGTTCAATGGTAGAATTCCAGCCTTCCATGCAGGAGACCTAGGTTTGATTCCTAGACAATGTCCCTCATGTGCAGTCATCACCATCTGTCAGTGGTGGCTTACATGTTGCTATGATGCTGAATAGACTTCAGTGGAGCTTCCAGACTAAGATGGGCTAGGAAGAAAGGCCTGGTAATCCATTTCCAAAAATCGAAAAACAAAATCAAACACATTGCTGTTGAGTCGATTCCGACTCATAGTGACTCCATAGGACAGAGTAGAACTGTCCCATAGGGTTTCCAAGGAGCAACTGGTAGATTCGAGCTGCCAACCTTTTGGTTAGCAGCAGAGCTCTTAACCACTGTGCCACAAGGACTCCATTTCTGACAATCAGCCAGTGAAACCTCTATAGATCACAATGGTTCAATCCTGTTGTGCACAGAGTCGCCACGAGTTGGGGAAGACTCAACAGCAGCTAACAACAACAGCAACAGGCCTTATGAAATAGCTTGAATTTTATTTTAAGGTTATGGAAAAGAAATAGTTTCCATCAGAGTTGTGAAATAATAAGACTTATATTTTATAAAAATCACTCTGACTTCTATATAGAGATTAGACAGGGATAAGAGCAGAAGCAAGATCAGGGCTGTAGTCATCTCTCATGCTCATCAACAGCTGGTCTTTCTGTCTTTCTGAAGACAGGGAAGATAATTACTTTCCAACTCTTTTGCAGTTAGGCAGGTACACGTGACTAACCTGGTCAACGGGCTGCAAACAAAAGTGTCATGAGGCACTTATGGGCCGAAGTACAGAGAAGTGCGTGTGAGTTCTGTGTATTCTCATTTCTTGCCCCAGCAAACATGGAAGTGTGTCCTCCCAATGGCACACCCACCAAAAGTTGGAGGCTTTCTCAGTCTGATTCTTGAGTGACTGTGAGGAGAAGAAAGACCTATCTGCCCCTCCCATCTGTCTTACGCTGGGTTCTCTAGAGAAGCAAAACCAGTAAAGCGAATAAATATCTACATAAAGAGATTTATATCAAGTAAATGGCTCACGCAGCGGTAGAGACTGGAAAGTCCCAAATCGGTAGGTCAGGCTGGAGGCTTCTCCTGAATCACATAGCTGCAGGAGCTGGAGAACCCAAGATCAGCAGGCAAGTCTGCAGGTAAGCTGCTAGCTCAAGTCCCAAGAACTGGAGGTAAGACCAACTGGAGCCAGCTGTAGGACCTACAGTGAGCAAAAGCCTGAGAGCCTTGCCAGAGAGTCCACCCATGTTTGATGCAGGCCACACCCCCAAGGAAACTCTCTTTCAACTGATTGGCTACTCACAGCAGATTCCATCATGGAGGTGATCACATTATATCAAATCTCATCATGGAAATGATCACATCATCATACAACTGCCAAATTACATCGTAACTACCAAACCACTGAGAATCATGGCCCAGCCAAGTTGACAGGCAACCTTAATCACTCCACCCATCACTCAACCTACATTAGACTGTAGCATGAGCAGGAAATAAATCTGTTATGTTAACTATCCTGAGATGTCAAGATTACTTCATTACTTCACACTAGTCTAACTTACTCTGACTAAAACATGGGGATAATAACAGTCAATTTTGTGGCTGTGATAAACAATAAAGTAATAGATACAGAACTGCATATGACAATAGCAAGGACACAGTAGATGTTAAGAATATGGTAGGTAGAAGCTATTATTATTGGCTCTTTTGATTCAGTCTCAGGTCTGCCATAACTAGCTCTCTGGACTTCGGATGACCACTTCAGCTCTCTGAGTCTCAATTTCATCCTCTGTTGAATGAGGGGTTTGTACTAGATCTCCAAAACTCTGACAACCTAGGATTCTGTGCTGATGGAATAAAGAATGAGGGGAGTCTGTGGTAGCTGCAAGGGCTGGGCAGCGCTCTCCTTTCCTCTTTGATTATCTCCTTTCCTCAAGTAGAATTCCTTGCATACTGGGTTGTCTTTGTTACTACTGCTACGGTAACAGAAATATCACAAGTGGGGAAATTTAAAGAACAGAAATTTGTTTTCTCACAGTTTTGGAGTCTAAAAGTCCAAATCAGAGCATTAGCTCTAGGGGAGGGCCCTTCCTTGACGGTAGCCCTGGAAGTTCCTTGGCATTCCTTGGTTTTCCTTAGTGTTCTATGGTGTCTGTCTTCCCTCTGTATGTGTTTCTGTATCTATTCTGCTCTTTTTATAATTCAGAAGAACCTCATCAACATAACAAGAGAACATCCTTATTTCCAAACAAGATCACATCCACAGGTACAGTGTCCAGGATTTTAATATACAATTCTGGGGGACACAATTCAATCCCTAACACAGGTTGATAGATGAATGGTCCCAGGAGCCAGACCACTAATAGCCTTTTATGCTCTTCTTTCCATAAAGAAAAAAGGGAAACTATTCCTATTCCTCCCAAGGTCACCAGATAAAACCTTAACTTCTCTCTGGATGTTGATAAGCCCAGTGGCCAACCAAGAAAAAGAAAGGCATCAATTCTTCTGGCTATAATGGTCACAGGTGTTCACAAACCAGTCCTAAGGAATTTCCCAGCTTGTACTCCTGTCCCCAACTGAGAACTGCCATGCGAATCTGCATGTCTCCAGAATTGCTGATGCAGACTTCCAAATGAGAGGGAAGTCTGGGCTCCCTCCATGTTCTGGACATTTCAGTGTGCAGGAAGTGTGTATAATCCATTTATGTGACAGCATTTCTCAGAAAACCTGCACTCTGGCTCCAAAGCTGCCGCTAACTAGCTCTATGATCCTGGACAAATACCTCTACGTCCTCCATGGCTCAGGATGCTCATATGTAAAATGACGATAATAATAGGCACCCTGTCTACCTCCTGGGGCTGTCATAATGATCAAATGAGTTGGAATGGAAGCGAATGTGCTTTGAAAGCCTGCTTTGCCCACAGATGCATTAGAGACTCACTGATGCATTGCTGTGATTATGGCTATTATGAGCCTCCTGCCCCAGGATGATTCACCTGGAAGGATCTTCCTTGTGCACATCAAGGACCAGAAAAATGGCCTCCCTTCTCCGTTTGATGCATGGTATGGCTGTGAAGGGAGTTTGCCGACTTGAAAATGTAAACAACCTATTTTTATTGAGATGATTTTCCTTACACAGAAAGGAACAACTTTTTTTTTTTCTTTCTTTCTGAACGCACATGAATTCCTGTCCTCCTGAGAGATCTTAACTGCTTTATCTCCTTAATCTGTTTACCTGCCTAGATGCTTGCTATTCTCTGAATAACCTTACTAAAGTAAACACCTGTTCTTCATATCTCGAGGGAGTTTAAAACCAAAACAACCAAACCCATTGCCCTCCAGTCGATTCCGACTCATAGCGACCCTATAGGACAGAGTAGAACTGCCCCATACAGTTTCCGAGGAGTGGCTGGTGGATTTGAACTGCTGACCTTTTGGTTAGCAGCAGAACTCTTAAGCACAGCACAACCGGGGTTTCCCATGGGAGTTTAACCAACTATTTTTACCCAACTCTCATCCCCAGGGGCCCTAGTTGAAATAGAAAAAGCAAAAAGAATTGTAGGGAAAGGTTTGGGGACACAAGCAGACACCTAAGGCATAATGTGAGGTCACCCAAATGTTGGAAGGGGAGGGACATCGGGGACGGTGTCTTCATCCAAAGCCTAACCTGGACTACAAAGTCCCGCTTTCTTAGGAAGCTTCAATCTTTGGGTTCACAAGACTTTTCAGTCATCCAAAGCCCTCTGTAGGGCTCTGCAGGCATCCTAGTGCACTTCAGAGTGTCTGTGCAATTATTAGCTAAAACCTTGGATGGACTGAGAACTTGTTGAGAGCAAATTTTAAATAGGAGGCACTGGAAAGAAGGTAGGGTGTGGTTGTCCTCCCCGTGCAAGTATCACAGCCTGTTTGTTCCTTTTTCTTTCTCTCCGGTAACAAATACAGGGCTTAGAATACAGTTTTTCCAGTTGCTGTAGAGTCGACACTGACTCCTGGCAACCCCATGTGTTTCAGAGTAGAACTGCCTCCCATAGGTTTCTCAGGACTGTGACCTTTTGGAAGCAGATTGCCAGGCCTTTCTTATGAGGCATCTCTGGGTAGGTTGGAATCGCCAATCTTAGCAACTAAACACTTAACCAGTTTTACTATCCAGGGACTCCTAGAAAATAGTGGAAGCTCAGTAAATATCAAAGGATCAAATGTATGTTTGAGGAAAAGACATTCCAGTCTGTGGCACAAATAGTCTTATCTAATATTGCAGCTGGCCTTGTTGCTTCCAATTGTGGGCCATCTTTGTCCCCTACTTCCCAGAATTATTTGTTGAGCAGAGTTCCTACAGTGAGGTTTCAGTGAAATCATGTATCTTTTTTGTTAATTGCCATAAGCAAATTATTCCAGAATGGATAGTTGAATAATGTAAAGATAAATAAAATAGATCCCCAAGTAGCTCTCACTGGCCAACAGTAGTGCCCACATCACGTGTCTAAACTTGATTATCCAAGAGGATATTTTCCTCGTTTTGTTGATTCTAGAAAACTTAAGAATTAATACTATAATCATACTCTTCATGTTTTTTTGACTATCTTATTGAATAAAGAATTTTCACAGATGCTTCTGCAGTGATCATCCCATGAAAGTAATGATCTTAGGCCAGCAGAGTGACTTGGAAAAAAACCTGGAAGGGATCTGAGCAGTTGAGTTATTGGCTTTTGCTCTGAGGTTTTATCGTGAACATCTATGAAACATAGAATTCAAGACCTGCCAGTGCATTTGAACTAACCTTCTTTCTCTGACTACAGGCTATGTTCATTCCTAAACTTCTCAAGTCAGTTTTCAGTTTAACTCACAACAGATTATTTAGATAACAACCATAGAAGGCTACTTTCAACGTTGTTGCAGCCTCATTTAAATGCTCTTGGTTTTATTTTTGTTTTTGTTATCTTCATTGGTTTTAGCTAGTGATACATTTAAAAAAAAAATTATTTATTTAATAAATATTTGTAAAATGGGAACCATGTGCCAGAAACCATGTGCTAAAGATAAAATGGTGGAATACAAACTTATTTTATATCAATAAAGCAATTGCGCAAATATGTAACTATACTCCGTAACCTGTGCTTTAGGAAACAAGAACAGAATAACTAGAGTTATGGGAGTGGGGTAAAGTTTCAAGAAAAATTCCCCCTGAGAATGAAACATTTAATGCAAAATTGCAGGCTAAATATGGGAGAAGAGAAAGGAGAGAGGCAGTTCTGAAGAAAGGGGAAAGTTTGAAGAACTGCTCAAGGCTGGAGATCACGTGGCAATTTCTAGACACTATTGTTGTTAGGTGCCATCAAGTCAGCTCCAACTAATGATGACCCCACATACAACAGAATAAAACATTGCCCGGTCCTGCACGATCTTCATGATCATTAGTATGCTCTAGTCCATTGTTGTGACCCCTGTGTATTCTGAGTGTCTTCCAACCTAGGAAGTCATCCTCCATCACTATATTAGACAATGTTCTTGTATGATCCATAGGGTTTTTATTGGCTAATTTTCAGAAATAGATTACGAGGCCTTTCTTCCTAGTCTGTCTGGGTCTGGAAGTTCCACTGAAACCTGTCCACCATGAGTGACCCTCTGATGTTTGAAATATTAGAGGCATACCGTCTAGCATCATAGCAACACACAGTCCACCATGGTCCAACAAACTGTCAGACTGGTGGTGGTTCAAGGAACTAAAATCGAGTAATGTGGCTGGAGCTAAATGAATGAAAGGAGAGAAAATAATAGGGAAGTAGAGAGCGGCCAGATCACACAGGCTATTGGCCACATTAGAGTTATGTCTCTTTACTTTAAGAGCAACAAGAAGCCTTTGAAGAGTCTTGATCGACAAAGTGACTTGGTCAAATTTGCACTTTGATCACTCTGCCTGGGACATAGAGAGAGATCTGAAGTGCAGCAAAAGTGAATGTGGAGGAAATAGTGGGTCATTTAGTGTTCTGTGAGAAAAGAGGTGGCTTAATAAGGTTTAACTGAAGAAAATGTAGCAAAGGGATCATTTACACACGTTTGAGGAAAAGTAAGGAGCCCACAAAGAGTAGCAAGACTTTATCAGCCCTCAGCTATTGGGATAAGGGGAGAGAAGTTTACTGAAGCCTGGCAAGGGTCAAAGCAGTGTAAGAAGTTCCAGCTGACAGAGCAGTTGTTGCTAGCTGTCATTGAGTCAACCCAAACTCATGAAGACTCCATGCACAACAGAATGAAACCCTGCCTTGCCTGGTCCTGATCCATCCCCATGATCATTTGTGAATCAGGCTATTGTGGTTCATGAGGTTTTCACTGGCTGATTTTCAGAAGTAAATCACGAGATCTTTTTTTCCCAGTCTGTCTTAGTCTGGAAGCTCTGCTTAAACCTGTTCAGCACCACAGCAACAAGCAAGCCTCCACTGACAGATGGGTGGTGGGTACACATGAGGTCCATTGGCCAGGATGTGAACCTAGACCTCCAACACTGGAAGTGAGAATTCTATCACTGAACCTCTTCTGCCCCACAACAGAGCAGGGGATAGAAATAAATATTCTACTCTCTTCCCTTCCTACTACCGATCTCCTGTCAGTGCCTCCCTAGCAAGACCCACCTGGAAGGCGGATGTCAAGCAAGGCAGAGCAGGGCAAACAAGGTCCAAGAATGAATCTATGAAGAGGGGTGCAAACAGAGAATAATGAGCCCAAATGTCTAGGAGTCTCCTACAGTTGTCCACATTTTAAAGATGGACATAAGTTAATAATATGGAGAGTTATTTAAGAGGCAAAATTAATAGGTCTTGATAATGAATTGTTTGTGCAGGTGAGGGAGAAGTGGAAGGGCAGGATTTCTCCTCAGCTTCTGCCTGGTGCAACAACGATGCAATGAGATAGAAGCTGATACTCTCCACAGAGACGAGAAACACTAGAGGAGGAAGGGGAGGGTCTCGTGGTATTGAGAGTTGTGTTCAGTTTTGGACACGATGAATTTGAAGTACCTTTGAGAGCATCTAGTGTGAATGTCGAATAGCCTCTGGAAATCCCAAATTCATGTGGATCACCAAGCTACAGTAAATTCCGTAGATGCAGTCCCTGATCATGGCCAACAGGTGCCCACCAACAGAGGGCATCAGTTACAAGGGGTGTTGGGGCAGTATGGATGTATTAGACCACTCCCTACACTGGCCCCCAACATGCGGTTTGTGTGAATGTCCAACAAGGTATACCAGTTACCAGTTGTTGTTGAGCAGACTACAACTCATAGATACCCCCACATATATCAGAGTAGAACTATGCTCCATAGAGTTTTCAATGGCTAGTTTTTCAGATGTAGATCTCCAGGCACCTCTAGGTGGACTTGAACCTCCAACCTTTTAGTTAGCAGCTGAGCACATTAACCATTTACACCACCCAGGAACTCCAGCAGTAAACAGGCATCCTTATCCCTCACCTGGAACCAGAGAAAGAACAGCTAGAATTCCCTAGCGTGTATTTCCTTAAAGATATCAATGGCACCCAGATTGCCTTCTGATCTCTTAGCCATCTCTCCCCTATAGCTACAACTTCTCTGCAGTGTCTTGTCTTTGTGGTACGTATGGGAGGTGGCTATTAAATTGCCACATTCTTGGATGAGTACGGGAGTGATGGTACTGGATTTGTTACTCTTTTCTCAGGCTCATCTTCTAGGAAATTCCTGGTGTAATCCCATTTTGTTTCAACATTTCCATTGTCCTTTTTTGAAGCTTTTACCTTGTTACTGTTTGAGACTAATTGCTAATTGTTAGTTCTCTAACTCGGATCCCCTCAAATGCCCAGAATTTCTTCTAATATCTAACTCCTTCTGCTCCAAAATTAAACTCCCTTGTCTCTCTTCATGGCATGATGTCAGCAGCATAAAGCCAGACACTCTAACTTCTTGGTCATCATTCAGAGAATAAATTAATGCATCATCCACCATGACTGAGATGACAAGACCAATCACACTGGATAAGAGTGCCACCCTCCTTTGGTATCAATGTTGGACATTAGGAAGTATTCCCATTTGGACTGGGATTTTGAAAGAAGCTGGATCAGTGGAACATCATGGCTTGCTCCCTTGCTCAGAACCATAATGATTCTGAGCTTTAGGAAACTCAGTTCTATATTGAGAGAAAAGAAGCATTATTGAAAAACTACCTTGTTCAAAAGAAATGCTTCCAGGATTTAGTGACCCCACATTTTACTCAGAACTAGTCACAGAGTAGACAATCAATAAACTATTGTCTAAAGATTGATCTCATAGCCATAACTATGTCTTATTACATGTGATAAAAGTTATGATAGAGGTAATCACAGAGTCTAAAGGAAGTCCAGAGAAGGAGCCTCAAACATAAACAAGGGAAGGGGGAGGTTAGATCATGAACCATTTCCCAGATGAATGTCTAAAAGGGAAGGTAGATAATGTGATTTTGAAGGAGGAGCATTATAAGGAAACTGAACAGCCAGCCATAGTTTGGGAAAGATAACTGCATTAGTATAAGTACTTGAAAATAATACCAGCTGTCTCTGAGACATAAAACCACATAAAAATGTTTTCCATGGGGATATCTAAGCTAATTACCATACTTATAACTCATTCATGGAAATAATGCTTATGGTAGCAGATTCCAGATTGTTTGGTGATTTCTGATCTTTCCCCCCAAATTCAGAAATTAAAGCAGAAACCATGAAACCAAAACAATGTTATATAAAAATGCAAGGAGAACTTACCCAATTGGTTGTAATCATTGCAACCGCCCCCGCCAGCCCCGTATTGATGATTGTCAATGAGAACAAAAAGAAACAACCAAAGGGCCCATGTGTTCTGCCTGATCAGTGTCAACCATCTTGTAGTTGTGATTTTACACAGGAATATAACTGATGTAGAGGAGTACAACTAGAAACATACAAGTCAACTGTCCCCGTGGCTGGCACACCAACCGGTGCCCCAGCAATGATGAATAAGCATTGTTCCCAACCAGATTACAATCACAGTTTGCCAACGAGCATTTCTCTCCAGCAATAAAATATGGCTTTGTTTTTAGTGTCAGACATAATTAAGTTAAACGTGTGAAGATTCCTAACCTTATTGATTGCCTTGTACTACGCTCATATTTCTCATGCTTTTCAGCACCTTATTCATGCTTGAAGTAGAGGGAGACATTTGGAAAAACAGCTGCTGTTTAGGGATCGTAGAGAATGTAGATGTGGAATAATACTTCATAGGAGAGGTATAAAAGTCGAATGCCAAAGAGTAACAGAAAAACTAACCATTTTGCCTTTTTTTGGTAGTTTGACTATTTGCTATATGAAGATAACTGCAAGGAGTGGAACATAAAATCAGACGACTAAAACAGGCCTGATAGAAATTTTAGTTCACTTCCTTCATTGTACAGATGAGAAAATTGGGGTTCAATGTAGTGACACGGCTTGTCCAAAATCATACAGTTAGTAAATGATGAAATCAAAGCTGGAATCCAGGTTTCTTGATTCCAAAACTAGGTTGTGAGCAACCTTGACCACCTGAAAGCCTCAGTTTCTTCATGTAAAACATGCAGGTAAGGTTGTTGTTGGAATTAAATGATCATAATACATGTAAAAGTGCTTAACACAATGCTCAGCAAGTAGCGTTCAAGTAAATATTAGCTATTATCATCATACTACACTCTCAAAACGTGTTTTTCTTCAACATTTTTTATTAGGAGCTGGTCTGAGGTAAAGTCAGCAGTTATATATATACAAAACCAAAACCAAACGCGTTGCTGTCGATTCTGACTCATAGCGACCCTGTAGGACAGAATAGAACTGCCCCATAGGGTTTCCAAGGAGTGGCTGGTATTTGAAACGCTGACCTTTTGGTTAGCAGCCAAGCTCTTAACTACTGCACCATCAGCTAGGGTTCCATATGTATGTGTGTGTGTGTGTGTGTGTGTGTGTGTGTGTGTGTGTGTTCTACTCTGTCCTATAGGGTCACTATAAGCCGGAATCGACTCGATGGCAACAGGTTTGGGTTTTTTTGTGTTTTTTTTTTGGTGTATATATACACATAGCATGACTCAAATGTACTGAAAAGGGTCCCTTTTCCAAATATGTATTTTCCACCAAGATGCCTAAAATCCCTCCCTTAGGGGATTTTTCTTTGGGTTAAGCATTACCCTCTTCCCAAGACACATTTTTAAAATAGGAACTTATTTGGATTAATGAACTAACATCTGTATGTATAAGTTTAACAGATTTCTCTTTTCTAGTATGGAACAGGATGAGGTGAAGTTTCTGGAGGCCTAGAAAGTGAGTTAAAAGTGTAAGGAAGAACTCATGAAGGGGAGGGCGAGATACTGTTAACATACCAGTGAGCCTTGTGCACACGTGCAGGTACATTGATTGCCCCGTCCCTGCAGATTGTGCTGCGTGCTATGCTCCCCTGGTGTCCTCAGATATTGACCAGAGCAATGGCCAGTTCTGGAAGGCCACATTTGAACAACAACATTGAAAAACTGGAAAATCTCCAAAAAGAAGGAATGGGATTAAAAGGAATTTAGAAATCATGTAATATGAGGACAAGTTAAAGAACTGTAGCATGTTCAGAAAACAAGAGGGGGGCAGGGTTAGGATGGACTTGATGTGCTCCTTGAATGTAGAGACGGTCATTTCATAAAGACACCATCAATCCTCCTGAGATGTCGTGATGGTCATTAGCCCCTTCCTCTGAATTCCCTGTAGAAGTTCTCTGCTGGAATTTATTACACCAAAAATGGATTGTTCATGTCTTTTTTGCTTACGAGATTTTAAGCTTCTTGAGAGCTGGGGCCATGTCTCCTTCAACTTTGCATTTTCACTTTCAAGACAGCACCTGGCATATCTATCTTTTTTTGAGTCAACAAATAACCTGTTCTGCATAGCCTCAAAGAGCAGGATGTACACCATGGGTACAATTTTCAGAGAAGGAGATTTTAACTCCATCGCAGGAAAACATTCTTAATGCTTAGGCAAATGCATTAGTTTGCATTAGCTGTTTTATGGAGAAAGACGCATGCTATCAGTGACTCTTCCATCAGGAATATGGAATCCCGCACAGACTGCAAGGTTGCATTAATGACTGCTAACAGTAGCTCTGGCCTTTCACATTTTTTTACTTGGACTCCTGTAATAGCCTCTTTCTTCTACCCTTCTTATTTTGTTAAGAGTTACCTTACTAAAGCACAAATGTCATCTGCCCCTATATCTCTCAAAATTCCCCTGGGTCTCATTGTCCACACCAGCATTTGCTACAGAACATTTTACAGAATGCCAATCCCATGGGATGGTCAGTAAACAATGGGATCCACTGTAAAATGAGTTTGCAGAATGCCGCACTGTAGTCCTCTCTTAGAAACTCTTGGTGCAGAGACACTAATGTGTCTCAGCTCAGAGGGTAATTTCAAATTGGTTCTTTCTAGTCTCATATTGATCAGAGACAATGTTTTCTTTTTATTTTAATGCCATCTACAAAGTTGCCACATTTCTTGCCTTCCACTCTTGAGGCTTAGAGGTCTCTAGACTGTCATTTGGTGAATCGTTCAGGTGAAACGGATCATTGTGGTAGGTGGGGGTAATAGGGGATGGACTGAGCAGTAGGTGGAGGGGAGCTTGGGGCAGAATCTCTAGAGGACATGAAACAGCATTCAAAGCTGGACACTTAATAGCCAGTGGACTGACCATTTGAGGTTTTTGAGACTCCAAATCTGGCAACATGAATGACAACTCACTGACACTCTTTCTTCCAAAAATGTTCAGACTTCTCCACCTTTCCTCTCCCCTCCACAGAGTTTCTTTCCTCTCCTCCTCTTGGAGAAATGCGTCTCCTAGACCCTGAAAGCTGGTACCTGTGTGGTTAATAAAGCACTGAACAGGGGTAGGGAAATCTAACAACAAGTAAAGCTATCCACACCCTCAGGATGACACTGTGGGTGCTCCATCTTTATCAGGCTGATGCACCCATCTGCCAGCTACTGGGAGTGTTGGCAGCTACACTTTTTCCTTTTTTCCAGAGAATTGCACTCAGTGGAACAGGAATCACCTATACCAGTTGCTGTTGAGTTGATTCTGACTCATGGTGACCCTAATGTTTCACAGTACAACTGTGCTCCATAGGGTTTTCAAGGGCTGTAAACTTTTGAAAGCAGATTGCCAGGACTTTCTTCTGATGGGTCTCAGAGGGTGTTTGAATGGCTAAACTTCAGTTAGTAGCCAAGTGCATAATCATTCTCATCAACCAGAAATGCCCATGAGTCACCTAGCTCCAGAGTTATGCTCCCCTTTCTTCCTCTCCCTATTGGATAGCCTGTAGCCAGCAACTAACTGGTCAAAGAGGTACAAAACGTCAGTCCTTTGCCTCAAGGTGGGACCAAAGCTGTGGTAAAATTCACACTCCAGAGCCTCTGTCAGATCAGACTGAACCCAGACTCAAGGTGAGAACACATCTTTGCTTATTCCATCTTCCCCCGGCCTATCTTGCTTCCCTCACATTCTTTCTTCTCTGGGTACTCAATATACCATGGGCACTCAAGTCCCCATCTCAGGCTCTGCTTCTAGAGAAACCAGTATAAGACAGCCCCAGAGACCAGCCAGAGAGTTTACTTCTCCCCAAATTCAGATTCCTTAAAAACAATCTTTTTATAATTTCCCCTTTCTTTCTTCTTCTGAGTGTCACGTATCTGCCTTCGTAGTCATCATAGCTTGTAGATGACTGTTAATTGTATTTACCACAAAATAGAGCTATCTTGTTAGAGCAACTCCCTACCTCATTGCTTCTTCCAGTTGCTGACAACTACATAATTATTTGAAATTAAAACATAATATCAAATGTAGCAGTATATTTATAATATTTATATTTGCTCCTTTAATCATAATTCTCAGAGTTCCCATAGAGTCTTAGCTCTACGTATAAATGGATTCAATACCAATGCAATGAATTCTCTAATTCAGACTTCTTTATTTGATTTATTTCCTTCTCATCAAGTACCTCTATTTTAATTTTTTTTTAAAGAAGGGGTCATTCAGGATGTTATATTTCTTGAGTCTTAGAAGAAATACAACCAAAATACTCCTTAGAAGCAAGGATGGCGAGACTTCCACTCGCTTACTTTGAGCACATTATCTGGAACAACCAATTGTTAGAAAAGGACATTGGTAAAAGTAAAGTAGAGACCAGTGAAAACAAGGGAAACCCTCCAGGAGATGGAATAAAACAATACTCTCAACAACAGACTCAAACACAGCAATGATCATGAAGATAATGCAAGATCAGGCAACATTTGGTTCTGATGCAGCTCACCAAGAGTCAGAGTCTACTCAGGGCACCTAACGACAATAACAATTCCTTGAGTGCTCATCTGTGGTGTTGATATACTATCTTTATGGATGGGTATAAAAACCTTGGCTAACAACTTCTGTTATTACTCTATACATTTACCCCTTATGCTCTGGCATTACGTTTTGCTATAAAGAATATTAGACAGTTTTCTTTTTCTGTCTGGATGCCCAGAGACAACTTTTTATATTCATCAGGATAAAATTGAATGTTGATTCTATATCAGCTTTCTTTGGGACACAGTAGACCTTTTAAGATTCTGGTTTTAATTGATTTCAAGAAAATGTTCTTCTACTATACACTGATAAAGGGTTAACTTAACCACAGCAGGCCATAACCACAAAAGGCCAACTTGTTTGTCAGATCTATAGAACTTCAAGCAATAAAAAACTACATCAAAGGGGCAGAACAGAGTTCAATGGACTGTGGAGGTGCACACCAAAACTAAATAACAATTTACCCCAGGAAGTGAGTTAAAAATCTACCCAATATCACACGCAGCCCACATAGAAAAAAACAACCATCATATGACAGACCCCGGACCCCTGAGCCAAGAGATCAAATTGTTAGAAAAGAAAAACAAGAAAAGGTCTCCGATCATGATCTTAGTTCTTTGTCTTTACTTTAACCATAACCAAAAAAAACCAAACCCGTTGCCACCGAGTCCAACTCATAGCAACCCTATAGGAGAGAGTAGAACTGCCCCATGTGGTTTCCAAGGAGCGACTGGCAGATTCAAACTGCTGACCTTTTGGTTAGCAGCCGTAGCTCTTAACCACTGCACCACCGGGGCTTCCACTTTAACCATCGTCTGTAAGTAATTTACTCATAGGTATGTGTTCCAATGATTGTAAAGGGCTCATTGAAAATCCTTATTCACAATGAATCAGCATCTATCAAAATTGTATAAAAAACCTATAGATTGTACTTTTTCGATTTTGGTTTGTTTATAGCCTGAGTGCTTACAGCCAATTTCCTTTTATTTTCTTTCTGATATGTCAAAATATCACATATCAGTGTGATATTTCTTTGTTGCAGAAGTCTTTGGTGAAAATTGTTACTCTACAACAATACTTAATTTTTTTTTTCTGTTTTAACTGTTATCCTCTTTTTAAGAATATAACATCATAATTTATATATCCTTTGACTTCCATACCTATAAAATTATATCTAATCAATTTTATCTCTCCTTTTTTGGTTTCAATTTCTTTTCCTGTAACTATCTCATGCCTTCCATGCCCATGACACTGTTTTCAGTACTGCCCTTTGAAATTCTTATGTCTTCAATGTGGTTTCATTTCTTTGATGACTTTATTCTTCCATTCCATTTTTTTGTTTGTTTCTTAAGATCTGCCTATCTACTTTACATCTCAATGTTGGGGGGAGGGGGTGTATTCACAGGTGTGCGTTTTAAAATTTATTCATTCAATATCTTTTTTGTAAATAGTTTACATTCATTTTAGTTTATTTTAAAATAGGAAGAATATAGTTTTCTTTTATTTCTGCATCAGTTCTTTCTTTCTTTTTCTGTTATGCCATCAGCATTTGTGTTTTGTTGTCTTTATTTCTCTCCTCCATGGGTTCTGTGTTAGTTTCGCTCTGTGCTTCATTGTGCTAGTTTCGTTGCGCTTCTTGGAATGAGGACGCTCTATCCAGACCAGTGATTCGCACAGTGATGGGAAGCAGTGTGAGCAGAGAATGGTCTGGAGCAGCCATCAGGTTCCACCTGAGCATGTTGCCCCAGAACTGTTGTACTAAGTCAGCCACATTTTCCATGTGGGTGTTTGGCTCTTGTAAGGTTTCAGCATTCCCCTTTGGGCCAGCTTATTTCACAGTAAAGCTCTATCTCTTACAATCCTCTCTCTCATGATTTGTAGTTAGTTTTTATCTCTGGGAAAGTGACTGGTAAGCAGGCACAGAAGACCCATAATATTTTCCAAGATCCAGAAAAGAACGCACTGGCTTTTGGCATACTTCCCTGGAGAGGATGGGGTTTCTTCTCCCCTTATTCTTCTTATCAGAGGATTTCAGAAAGGTAAGTAAGGTTAAATTACATTTATTCAATCATCTTTACTAGAATTCCACTTTCTATACAGTACGCATTCTTCATAATGATGCTCCTTCACCATTTCATTGCTTTGTCATTCATTCCCTAGAGGCAAGTGGTAGTTCAGTCAAAGAATTCTCACCTTTCATCCTGGAGACCTGTGTTCAATTCCTGGCCAGTGAAAGTCAAGTGCAGCCACCACTCACTCATCTGTCAGTGGAGGCTTGTGAGTTGCTGTGATACTGAACATGTTTCAACA
Organism: Dugong dugon; assembly: GCA_030035585.1. Taxonomy (NCBI): domain Eukaryota; kingdom Metazoa; phylum Chordata; class Mammalia; order Sirenia; family Dugongidae; genus Dugong; species Dugong dugon. The sequence continues at coordinate 88,510,092 of CM057461.1, forward strand.
GACTAAAAAGAAAGGCCTGGTGATCTATTTCTGAAAATCAGCCTGTAAAAACTCTATAGATCACAGTGGCAGCTAGCAACAACACTAAAGATCTAAATTCATTTTTGGCCTTTCTTACTTTATCTGCTGTCAATTCCCAACAATATGTACAGACAAAAGCAGCAACATTTTTACAGCCACTGTCTTGCCTTGAAGCCATTTGCCTTATGAAGCAGTCTCTAGGGCTACATTATGTCCAGATTAAGGGTTATCTGTATTTTACTTTATTCATTTATTCACCTCTTGTTCATTCACCAAATATCTATTGAGTGCCTCAGATGTGTGTTGGCCCAAATAGAAATTGAGAAAAAAACACTTACCAGCACTTCATAAATCCACTTGAGATAAACAAAAAAGTTTTAAAGAGTTTGATGACAGTTTTAGAGGCCAATTTTATTTACTCTGCATTTCTATCATCCATAAATATTATTAAGTGATGATTATCTGCTTTGTTCCTGACCAGAGAAATTGAATTTCAAGAGCTATTGATAAGATTGATTTTTCTAATAAAAGAACATTGGTCAGTTTGTTTTGGTAGATTTTTCTTTTTATTTGGTGGTTGCATTTTGAAAGAGGAATCTATGTACTCCTGGGAAGATTTAAAGATGTGAGTATTTTTACAATAACCCCACCATAATACACTAAGGAGAATGTGAAATGACTTAATGGAAAGCCCACAGATGAAAGAGTAAAGATATATTTTTTTATTTTATACTTTTCTAAAACAAATTCAATCGCCTGAGTTCTTTGGAGGAAATATGCCACGTGAAACCAATAAACATATAAATAAGTAATAGACTGACGCAGCTATGTGTTTGGAAAATGTAAAAGCTCGATGATGGCTTCACACAATGGGTTTAGCAAGAACATTTACTGCTGTTTTGAGGAAGGAAGGAGTCGCGTTTAGAATCTGGCTATTCAAATGCCCTCTTTCCCTGCAGAATGCAGACAATTGTGGGTAGGGACTCTGACGTTGACTCTCACTATGACCCAATGACTCAGTTGCAGAAACTGTTAACTGAAAATGAACTGGGGAGCTTCGGCCTCTTTAGGTCACCAAGTGTACAGGACTGAAGATTGTTTTGCCAGATGTAGATTCCAGTCAGTGTCTTGGATCTTTGGACCCAAGTCCTTGTTAGATTAATGCATGACACATATGAGGTTTTACTCTGACACATAGGGGGTTGCCATGAGTTGGAATCTATTCAAAGGCAGGTGGGTTTTCTTATGCAGAGCGAATAGTACTGATCAATAAATAGCTAAGGGACAGAGTGTTCCCAAATAGCCAACACTGATGAATAATGGAATAAAAGATAGTGACATGAAACCACATAAATAGGTACAGTTCTCCTGCACAATCAAATAGGGGGAGGTCAGGACAGCCTAAGGGTTAAGACTCAGGAAAACAGTGGGAATTCAGTGACAGGCTGCTTGATTTTCTCTATCTGGCTCGTGGAACCACCCAGAAGTAGCTAAACTGTCCATCAGTCTCATTGCTTGACAAGTATAATCCTGGCATGCATATAACTGAAGACATTTTTCCTTTTTTCTTAAATTTTATGAGTGATATTAGAATCATAGAAAATTTTATCTGGAAGGGACTTTAGAACTCCTCTGGGGAAGTAGTTCTAAAACATCCTTTTCACAGGCAAACCTCTTCTTAAGTCTCATACATTAAATCCTGCTAGGTAAAAACTGCTAGAACTGGAGCTGTTCAGGGCTCAGGTGGGAACGCCCGGTCTAACCCTCAGCCCCCTGAGTAATCACAGCCCTGGCGAACACTAGCCGACAGCGTAAGGCCACACAATCACATACTGCCACAGTGAAGATCAGAAGCGAGAAAATCTGCTTCAGTGTCAATACTCCTTATCAATAATTTTCAAACTTTACAGTGCATGTGAATCATCTGGAAATCTCATTAAAATGCAGATTCTGATTCATGTTTCTGAAGGGCGCTAAGAATCTGCATTTCTAACAAGCTTCTAAGTGATACCAACACTGTTGGCCCAGGCACACTTGGAGAAGCAAGGCTTTATACTACATCACGTTGCTAGGAGGTTAGCAAGCACCCTAGAAGAAAATGTGGCCCAAATTATTAAACCATCTGCCTGAAAAATCTTTAACTCGGAGTTTTCATCTTTCAGTTCTCTCCTTGAAAATAAACCAGTTGCTATCAAGTCGACTATCGACTCATAGACAACCCATGTGTGTCAGAGTAGAACTGTGCTCCTTTTCAATGGCTGATTTTTTAGAAGTAGATAGCCACCTCTTTCTTTTGAGAAGCCTCTGGGTGCACTTGAACCTCTCACCTTTCTGTTAGCAGCCGAAACTAAACATTTGCACCACCCAGGGAAGGAGAGAATTTGTTGGTTCAGATGTGGCCCACTAACTGATCCTTAGAGACATAATCTGAAAATGAGAAATGACTCATATTAGCATATTAGACCTTATTATTTTGGGGATTATAAAACCAATTTGAAAATCCTGAATTTTTAAAAAATATTTTGAGGAAGGATCTACAAGAAGAGTGAGTGGAGAAAAGACAGACAACTGCCGGCAGAAGCATTGCCCAGTATATGAAACAACCTCAGCAGTCCTCCACACTCCCTTTGTGGCTCCATTTCTCTGGGAGTTCACCATACCTGAGCCTCCCCTTGGCAATCCAGCGATCATTTTACTGAGCTGGGTGGTACCCCACTGGACTTGTCAAACTTTAGCTGTCCCTTGCAGTCGGACTCGTCATCTATCTGAGGGAGCTGATGAAATAATTTGCAGGTTAAAAATAGCTTAATGTGTTTCCATTTCCAGATAGTGTTTGGATTCACATAATGGCCTTGGAAACTTTAATGCAAATTAGTGATTAAAATGTAAGTAACATGTTTTATAGGCTTTCTGGCTGTCTTTATTATCATACCATGAAGGCAGGTCCCGCTTTTTCAACTGAAGTAAACTCTTGCTTGTCTATGAAATTGATAGGCCCTTTAATATTTATACTTCCCAATCCTAAGCATATGGTAATTATTTGTGTATCAAATCCACAACAGAAAGGAAAGTGAATTGCTGTGAAAAAGAAAGATCTCACTACATCAACGACAAGGACACAGAATGGCCAAAAGTTAGTTGGGAAAAGGGCAACATTTTGAGAAACTGATGGAGAACTGATTGTGTTGACATTTACGCACTAAAATTGTTGTGAATACAGCATAAGAAGAGCAAAAGTCTGTTTGTCCTCATTGGCAACACCTGTATGCAAGTCAATCATGGGGCTTTAAAAAATTCCTACAAATAGATTTTACCTAAAGATTTGGGCTTCACAAAAGACAAAAGGGCCACATACACCAGGGACTTTATCAGCCTGAGACCAGAAGAACTAGATGGTGCCCAGCTACCACCAACGACCGCCCTGACAGAGAACACAACAGAGAGTTCCTGACAGAGCAGGAGAAAAGTGTGGGGCAGAACACAAATTCACATAAAAAGACCAGACTTAATGCTCTGACTGAGACCAGAGGAACCCCCGATAACATGGCCCCAGACTCTCTGTTAACCCAGAACTGTAACCATTCCCGAAGCCAACTCTTCAGACAAAGATTAGGCTGGATATAAAACATAAAAAAAAACTCGTGAAGAGTGTGCTTCTTAGTTCAAGTAGATACATGAGACTAAATAAGCGGCTCTGGACCGGAGGTGGGATGAGAAGGCAGAAAGGGACAGGAGCTGGTTGAATGGACAGGGAAACCCAGGGTAGAAATGGTGAGTGTGCCGTTACATTATAGAGAGAGCAACTAGGGTCACATAATAATATGTGTATAAATTTTTGTATGAGAAATTAACTTGAGCTGTAAACTTTCACCTAAAGAACAATAAAAAAAAAATCATAAAAAAAAGATTTGAGCTTCTTTTACTGCGAAACATCAGTAATTCTCCAAAACAAACAAAAAAGAAGCTAAAAAAGCACAATAATTTATTGTCACAAAACAGCTCTAGTCCATTTATATTTTTAAATTAAATACTCTCTTCTGAGTTTAATGTGGTAAACCAGTCTAAGCTATTTAGAAGACTAAATTGGTATTGCTTTCTCATAATTTGGTAAACTACAAGCAAAGCATTTGAATAATGAAAGAGAAGCATTTTCCCCTCAATACTGCATTAAGAAAAAGCAAAGCACTAACTTATAATCCTGTTTCCATGGGAACCTAACTATAGACCCAGTCTGATACAAGACTTTTTTCCTAGTGTACATATATTTCCCCTTCTCCTAGAAATATACTTCTTGTTGCTGTTCAAAGGCTAAAAAGTGTTGAGAATCAAATGATCATCTTTGCTCATCTTTTTCAGGGTTTAGAAGAGCTGAAGAAGTAGTTAAAACAGAAAACAGTAGAGAGTTATAGTAGTATTGGAGCAAGGACTGGCTGGAAGAATGGACTTTGAAGAATAAAAAAGCCTTCATAAATCTGATTCTTGGATTGAGATTTGGAGATGAAATTTGAACTTCCTACTTCCATCTCCATCATTTCCTAAATTGTGTGCATAGTGTGCGTAGCATAGCTCTGTATCAAGTAGCAGGTTGCCAGGGAACACCTTCCTCCCACCCCATCATCTTTACCCAAAGCTCATTCATTCTAGTGACAGTTTTTCCTAGAATAGTGGTTCACCAAATGTTGCTGTTACTGGACTAGCAACATCAGCACTACTTAAGGACACGTTAGAAATACAAATTCTTGGTCCCTGCCTCAGATCATCTGAATCAGAGACTCCAGAGGGTGGGGGCCAGCAGTCTGTGTTTTAGCAAACCCTCTGGGTGATTCCGATGCAAACCACAAAATCACCAGTTACACGCCCCTTTGATAGGAATTTGTTGGGAGAGACGGGTTTTCATTTGGCACTAAATGACCCTCAGCATGCTGAGAAGAATGGGTAGAATTATTGTCTCATTCACAGCACCAGAACTAAGAGAGATCCTTAAGGAACTTAAATGTCCTGGGAATGAATCAAAGAGGATGATGTGAGATTTGGGGTTTGTACAGGATTGTGGCATCAACACCTAACTGTGCTCACGAGGAACCTGTACATAGACCAAGAGGCAGTGGTTGGAACAGAACAAGGGGACACTGTGCGGTTTAAAATCAGGAAAGGTGTGCATCAGGGTTGTATCCTTTCACCATACTTATTCAATCTGTATGCTGAGCAAATAATCCGAGAAGGTGGACTATATGAAGAAGAATGTTGCATCGGGATTAGAGGAAGACTCATTAACAACCTGTGATATGCAGATGACACAACCTTGCTTGCTGAAAGTGAAGAGGACTTAAAGCACTTACTGGTGAAGATCAAAGACCACAGCCTTCAGTACGGATTACTCCTCAGCATAAAGAAAACAAAAATCCTCACAACTGGACCAATAAGCAACATCATGATAAACAGAGAAAATATTGACATTGTCAAGGATTTCATTTTTTTTGGATCCACAATCAATGCCCATGGAAGCAACAGTCAAGAGATCCAAAGACCCTTTGCATTGGGCAAATCTGCTGCAAAAGACCCCTTTAAAGTGTTAAAAAGCAAAGATGTACCTTGAAGACTACGGTGTGCCTGACCCAAGCCATGATATTTTCAATCACCTCATGCGCATCAAAAGCTGGATAATGAATAGAGAAGACTGAAGAAGAATTGATGTCTCAAAGGTGATGCCTTATGGTGTCGGTGAAGAATATTGAATACTCTATGGACTACCAGAAGATCAAAAAAATTTGTCTTGGAAGAAGTACAGCTAGAATGCTCCTTAGAAGCAAGGATGGCGAACCTTGTCTCATGTGCTTTGGACATGTTATCAGAAAGGACCAGTCCCTGGAGAAGGACATCATGCTTGGTAAAGTAGAGGGTCAGTCAAAGAGAGGAAAACGTTCAACAGGATGGATTGACACAGTGGCTGCAATGATGGCTCAGGCATAGCAACGGTTGTGAGGTTGGTGCAGGACCAGGCAGTGTTTCGTTCTGCTGTACACAGGGTCACTGTGAGTCAGAACCAACTCGACAGCACCTAACAACAACACAGGATTGTGGATTAAGACGAAATGACAAAAAAGCTAGCCTTTTCTTACATCATTATGGTAAACTCCCTCTTAGAATAAAATTGGGTTGAGGACAACCTCTGGTTCAAATGACAGCTAAATAAATAAGTAAACTGTCAGATACACAATATTTGAACTCAAGACTTTTCAAGGAGCATGCTGGAAAACACACTCTTATTTGCAATCTAAAACATCGTTTATTTTTAGAAGAGTTTCAGAAAGCATTGCATTAAAAAGTCTATTCGTAAATCATATCTTCATAAAGACACCTGCATACCTTTCTAAAGTACCCTAGTCCACTTTCTTACCCTTGTTAGAACATTACACAGAAGCTAGAGGCCCATGGAGATTGCAAAGGGTTAATGCACTCGGCTACTAAACGAAAGGTTCGAGATCACTTACAGGTGGCTTGGAAGAAAGGCCTGGCAATCTACTTCCAAAAAATGAGCCATCAAAAACCCTGTGGAGCACAGTTCTACTCTGACACACATATGGTCGCCATGAGTTGGAGGCAACTTGACAACCACTGGTTAGACGTTCGTGGCAGAGGTGCTGAAAAGGTATTCTTGGGTAAAGTAGGAGCCTGGGCTTCAGGAACTCTAAGCTCTTTTCCAACACTCAATTTCTCTGATCTTATCACAATGAGACTGTGGGAAAGTACAGGGGTCATTGTTCTGAACCTTCACTCTCATTATGAAAGGCTACAGATAGAAACTATTGGGAGGTAAACCTGATCCTAGGATAAAACTGGAAATTGTTTTAGGACTAAATTCCCCCTTCAAGAGTGTTTATCTTTTGCCTCTTTCATTTTAAGGAACTTGCAGGAAAAAAAGAAGATCTCGTTATTTTCCGAGGCCTGAAGCTAGATTCCAGTTAACTTAATATCTGCCGAATTATACTGCAGCATGCTGTGCAGCACTGCATATTCATAACTTTCTTTTCCTTATTTCTAGCAATGAGTGGATGCTCTGAGTCTTCTTTGGGAGTAAGGATATACTTGGTAACTCCTACTCTTGTTATAGGGATTTGGGCAATACTTTGATGCGTAACTGAACTTACTTTTTTCCTGCCTCCACTATGGGACAACTTATACCTTTAATGGCAATAGAGAATATAAATGCATTTGTAGCTATTTTTTAAGAACAGATCACTGTATTTTATTATGTGACATATCTGCACGTTTGATTCAAAGGACAATGAATAATATACATAAACCCCAAATCTTTGCCAGGGATCCTACAGACTTGCCCTGAGGAATGCAAATATTCCTAACCTCTTTAAGGAAAGGTTTGTCCCTTCATTTAAGGTTTCATTCTTCTTCCTTGAGCAATTATTAATGGAATTAAGATGTAAGAAGGCTCCAACTATATATCATAATCATATCCAAACTCTTTTCCCTCAGCCTAGAAAATGTGCAAGAAAATCCTTTTCATTGGCTGTAGCAGATGCTTGGGAATTCCCCACAGGTGCTTGGCTGACAGCGGTGGGCACACCCTGGCATCTGCACTTTCAACCAAAATGAGCAATGTCAATCTGAGGCTCAGGATCACTCTGAAAACAGGAGTTTTCCATTTTCAGCCAAAGAACAGAAGAAATGCAAGCGATATTTAGCTCCACCGTCCGTCAGTTTGCCGTAGTGTGGCAGCTTGTGTGTTGCTGTGATGCTGAACCCTATGCCACTGGTATTTCAAACCCGACCAGAGTCACCCGTGGGACAGGTTTCAACAGGGCTTCCAGATTCAGACAGACTAGGAAGAAAGGCCTGGTGATCTACTTCTGAAAATTAGCCAGTGAAAATCTTATGGATTACAACAGAACATTGCTCAGTATAGTGCTGGCAGATGCAAACATACCAGCAATCATGAAGTTGGTTCAGGAATGGGCAACATCTCGTTAGTATACATAAGGTCACCATGAGTCAGAGTCAACTGGACGGCAACTAACAACAACAACAAATGTTTAACTACTGCATGGGCATGGCATTTACTTGGGAATCAATGAAACTGTGAAGCAATGGGCAGGTTTTTCTGTCTTAGTGTCCTGAAATTCGTCCCTCCCTGTGACAACACAGACCAAAGTGTGGTCTGGTCCAGAGGAGAGTCACAGCTAAGTAGGCTGACCTAGTGTCTGTTTTCTTGCTCTTCGCCTTCACTTTAAAAGACATCACAGGCAGTAATATGCAGTTTCTTGAACACTTGAATGATCAGCTGATGATCTGCTTTTTACGCAGTGCCCTTCTCTAATCTTTCTGCCACAATGATGTTCAAGGCTGGTGGTGGTGCAGGGCAGACCTCAGTGAAGGAGTGGCACTGAGGCCGCCTGTCCCCATGCTGAGGAAAACGCTTGCACAGGTCTGCTTCTGATGCGTGGAAGGCTTGAATGTCTACAATGGAATACATAACCCTGTTCTTAAAAAGCTCTTGCCTACATGTCATGAATTAATATTCTCATAGTCATGTGTCCAGGAGAAAACTCTGACTCTCTGATGATATTTTAGGGAAAGATAATATACTTATTTATGTGCATAGCATTGTGTTAAAAGGGGAGGGAACAAATTACTTTTGTCTATCCCTACTTCCTGCCAGGATTTTGTTCCATCTCTTTATATACGTTATCACAATTAATCCTTATAACACTTCTCCCAGTTTTACAGATGAGAAAACCAACGCCGTAGAGACTGTGCCATTTTGTCTGGTTGGTCTGAAGCAAACTGACATCTCTAAAGGATAATAGCGATGGTTGAACAATGTGATGAACATAATTAATGTCACTGAACTGTACACTGACGATTGTTGAAATGACAAATGTTTTGTTACGTATATATTCACCACAATAAAAATAATGAAGAAAAAAGAGCATAAAGTGTACTTTTGGTGTAGTTAAGTCAGTGAGACAAATCCACACGGTGCAACTGTTTAGCCCTAAGATGTGTGTAGAGACAAGGGTTGGGGGCTTATTTTAGGAACGATGAGAACTCTAAAGATAAAAACCCAAAAAACCCAAACCTGTTGCCGTCGAGTCGATTCCAACTCATAGCGATCCTATAGGACAGAGTAGAACTGCCCCATAGGGTTTCCAAGGCTGTGAACTTGACAAGAGCAGACTGCTGCATCTTTCTCCCGTGGAGTGGCTAGGGGGTTCTAACTGCTGATCTTTTGGTTAGCAGCCAAGCACTTAACCACTGCGCTACCAGGGCTCCTTAAAAATAGCATTACGGCATTGATATGTTTAAATACAGCAGTCTTTTCAGAGTTATTATGAGTCTCATCTCCACAAGTGCTTGGAAATCTTTATGGATAATTCTTTTGATTGCTACTTTTAAAGTAGATCCTGGAATGTAACACTTTCTAGCAAGGGAGAAGAATTATGGAAAGCTTGTTTTCTGGAAGGCTTCCTGGGTGGTGCAAGAGGTTATGTGCTCAGCTACTAACCGTAAATTGGAGGCTTGCGTCTACCCAGGGGTGGCTAAGAAGAAAGGCCTGGTGATCTACTTCTGAAAGATTAGCCTTTGAAAACCCTATGGAGCATAGTTCTACTCTGAAACAGATGGGGTTACCCTGAATCAGAATTGACAGCAACTGTTTTTTTATGTTTTTGACATCTGGAAACAATGCAGGCCAAGAAGCAATCTGAAGCCCGAAGACAATGCAAGCCTATAGGAAGTGCTCTGAGCTGGGGTGACCCATCGCACCTGGCTGCTCTTGTTAGTTCAGGATCAGTTTGTGGATCTAACTTGCAGGAGAAGTTTGAATTATTGTTAGGTTTGGGAGCTGATGTGTGCTAAGAGCAGACAGAGGCAAATCCTCCTTATCTGCACTTAATGCCGATTATTGGAAAGCATTTATACCTATAACTGAGCTCAGTTATGCTGGGAGCGCTTGGGAAGCTGAACTGAAGTCCTGTGAAATGTCAAACTTCAAAGTTTCTTTGGGGTTCCCAGACACCAGCTACATGTATTTTTTTACATATAGTTTTTTTTCTGCTGTGCTTTCAGAGGACTGTGTTGAAAAATAGCCAGTCGTTTCTTTTCCACTGTTCTTAAATTGCTCATTTTAGTGCAAGAATAAATGGACAAATGTCAAAAGCCTGTTCTGATAGTTCTGTTGTCTTTAGCACAACAGCATTTTAGGGTCCACTTATGGCACTTTTTACTGCATTACATAGCCCGCCTTCATGAAAGTCCTAAGGTTCTACTAATGCTTAGAGATACATTGATTTTATAGTCTCTTTTCACAGAAGAATAGTCAGGGCTGAATATAGAAAGCAATCAACTAATATATATATAGGCACTATATATATAGAATAAAGGTACTATGCATTGAAAACGTATTCTCAATTTTTTCCTTACCTTTGGCATAAGTTGAGATTAAGTCACTACTCGCCTCCATGTCTTCTGTAGAAGGGCCCCATTTACTAAGCTTTGTTATCCAGAGAAATCTATTATCCCTGAACTTTAGAGAACTTTCATATCTTTTGTGTCTAATGTTTCAAACCTCATACTTAAGCCCTTTAACACTTGTAACTAAGAAGGTGCTTTGATAAATCTAAATTAGTAATTGTGAAAAGACTCTAGTTTTATCTAAATTTGGCTTCATTCCACTACAGGAGGCCAGGGAATAATATTCACCATTGTGAACCTCTTTGATTATCCAAACCAGAAAAAATCCAAAGGTGAATTGTTGAAAACCTAATTAATGTCTCAAAGAATGGTAAGAAGTAGTGATAGGGAACCTATTATTTACCGATCACCCACTAAGCGGCAACAGGCTTAGTATCTCACTTATGTTAACTGTCCTGGTATGCTAGTTCTGCTGTAACAGAAATACCACAGGTGGCCGCTTTAATAAACAGAAATTTATTTTCTCACAGTTCTGGAGGCTAAACATCCAAATCAGTGTCTCATCTGTGTCAACTCCTTCTGTGAGCCTTTCCCCTAGTTGCTGGTGTCTGTCAGTGGTCCTTGGTGTTCCTTGACAATTGTGCACCACCTGTGTGTTTCTGGGGCCCTGTTGGCAAGTGGTTAAAAAACTTGGCTGCTAATCAAAAGGTTGGCAGTTGAAATCCACCAGCCACTCCTTGGAAACCCTATGGGGCAGTCCTACTCTGTCCTAAAGGGGCACTATGAGTCAGAACTGACTCGACAGCAATGGTTTCCGTGTGTGTGTATGTGTCTCTGCGTGTATTCTGCTCTTTTTTACAACTTAGAAGTTATGAGACTTAGAATCCACCCTACACTGGTATGGCCTTGCTAATATCACAAAAGAAAAACCCTATTTCCAAACAGAATCATATCCACAGGTACAGGAGTTAGGATTTCAACACATATGCAACACATATTAATTCAATCCATAATAGTAACTCATTTGGTGTTTACAACAATCCTGTGAGGTCTAACAATCCTCATTTTCAGATTAGGAGACCAAAGCTGAGACAAGATATGCAATTAGTCTAAGAGCAGACAGCGGCAAAGGCTGTATTCACATCCACGTCTGCATGACTCAGACGCATGCTCTGCCCACTCCTCCATCTGTTCGGAAGCCCACTGGCCAGGAGAACGACTGTTTGTAACTTCTGAAAGCTCCCTCATAACTACTGAGGCCCTTTCTTTCCCTGTCTTTTTTCCCTCTCTCTCCTTTCTTTTCTGTGTCTTTTTGCACTACTTGCATTTCTCCATTCAGTCCTTCCCACTCCAATTTACTTACAATAAGAAACAAAAATAAACCGTTTAGTTAGGCTTTTAAAAATTCTGTGGAGCCCTCATGATGTGGTGGTTAAGAGCTAAGGCTTAGAACCAAAAGGTTGTCAGTCTGAATCCACCAGCCGCTCCCTGGAAACCCTATGGAGCAATTCTACTCTATCCTATGTGATCGCTTGAGTCAGAACCGACTCGACGGCAATGGGTTTGGTTTTGTTTGTTTTTTGTGTATGTTTCCTACATAAAATAAACAAACAAGCAAGAAAGAATGCAAGAGGAGAATATTTACATGTCTCTAAATTTTACATATATGAAATGTAGTCCTCATGTGCTCACACATGCTTATGCCTTTCAGCATTTCTATATTAGCATCCTATATTGTCTGAAATCAACACCCACGAAAGCAGCAGTCAAGAAATCAAATGACATGTTGCATTGGGCAAATCTGCTGCAAAAATCTCTTCAAAGTGTTAAAAAACACAGATGTCACTTCAAGAACTAAGGTGAGCCTGACCTAAGCCATGGTGTTTTCAATCCTCTCTTACGCGTGTGAAAGCTGGACAATGAATAAGGAAGCCCGAAGAAGAATCAATGTCTTTGAATTATGGTGTTGACAAATATATTGAATATACCATGGACTACCAGAAGAACGAACAAATCTGTCTTGGAAGAAGTACAGCCAGAATGCTCATTAGCAGCGAGGATGGTGAGACTTCATCTCACGTACTATGGGCATGTTATCAGGAAGCACCAGTCCTTGGAGAAGGACATTACGCTTGGTAGAGTAGAGGGTCAATGAAAAAGAGGAAGACCTTCAACAAGATGGATTGACACAGTGGTTGCAACAATGGGCTCAAGCATAACAAAGATGGTGAGGATGGTGCAGTACTGGGCAATGTTTCATTTGTACATAAGGTCTCTATGAGTCAGAACAAACTCGATGGCACCCAACAACAACAATGTTATCTGAAAATATCTTTCTTCAAGTATTCTACACTGTCATACCTGGCCCCCTTATGAGTAAATAATCTGAATTCACAGAAAAAGTGGAATCTATTGACATGAACATTCTCAATGCCTATTACCCTGTTCACTGCCTTAGACATATAAATAGGGTATCACTAAACTGAGGGAGACTTACACGCCCCCAGGGCCACCTTCTTCACTTAGCCATGGGCCTAGCATGGGAATGCAATTTCCAGCAGGGACTTTGGAGGAAAGCAGATCAGATTTTAGGCTCTGGGCCTACCACTCTTCAACCCTGTGACCTTGTACAAATTATTTAATTTCTTTGAAATTCAGTTTCTGCATTTGTAAAATATGGAAAAAAAATTTTAAAGAAGTAAAAAACCCTTGGTCATAGGATTGTTGTGGTGGTCAAATTTAAGAAAACAATGAAGGGCTTATTAAAGTATGTGGTACATAGTTAAAACTCAATAAGTCTTCATAAAAATTATGATTTGACTCAGGGATTATTTCGTTGATATAATTATCAGAAACAGAAGCCCATTAAACCCAGTTATAACCAAAGAGAGAGTTCATTAGAAGACTACTGGGGCATCTGGTAAAATGACACAGCAGAAAATACGGCTTGGCATTTTGGAGGCTGGAAGAGGGAGGATGAATGTTGCTCACTTCTCCATTGCTTCCTCTAGTCTCTTGTTTCTGTGTCTCCTTGCTTATATGTTGCACTCCTCTCTCTCTGTTTCTCTCTCACACACACACCCCTCTGGAAGTCTCTGCTCTCTCAATACCTAGTCCCAGCCCTGCATCCACTTTACCTCTAGTTTAAGCATAATAGCCAATTAAAGCAAGCTCTTATTTCTGAAATTCACAAGTTCAGGGGAGAATATCTATTCAGGCCAGTTTAAGCAAGATGTCTGTCCCAGTCAAATGAACCATTGCCAGAATGGAGTGGGGTAACCTGGCTCAGTGGGGGCTGTGGAGCAGCCTCTCTGAGAAGGGGGCATGGATGGGCCAGACAAATACAAGGGTATGCCTACTTCATTAATATTATCATCACCGCTGGTGGCAGAGATAAGACCAGAACTAAGGTTTCCTGATTCTGTTCCAGTGTGCTATGCTTTCCATCAAGACCCGGTATACTCTTTCTGGACACATGAAGCCCTGTGAAAAAGAGATTCAGCTCACAAAAAGCCTTGTATTCAAATATTCATAGCAATATTACCATACAGCCAAAAACCAGAAACAGTCCTAGTCTACCAACAGGTGAATGGATAGGCAAATTGTGACATATTTATATTATGGAACACTACTCAGCAAAAAAAGGAACAAAATATTATTACACATAACATTATGAATGAATCTCAAAAACATTATGCTAAGTAAAAGAAGTCACAGGCAAAAGACTATAGATTGTATTACTGCATTTATACAGAATTCTAGAAAAGAAAATAATATAGCAACAGAAAACAGATCAGTAGATGGACTAGGGGGTTATTGACAGTAAAGGGACATGAAGAAATTTTTTTAGGGTGATGTTTTTATTGTTAGTTGTCATCAAGTCAATTCCATAAGGTTTTCAAGGTTGTGAACTTTTGGAAGCAGATTGCCAGGCCTGTCTTCTGAAGCACCTCTGGGTGAGTTTGAACCACCAACCTTTAAGCTAATAGTCGAGTGCTTAGACATTTGTGCCACCCAGGGAGGCTTTTAGGGTGATATAATTGTTATATATCTTCATTGTGGTGAGTGCCTGATTGCATATAATTAGCAAAACCCTTCAAACTGTACACTTAAAATTGGTGAATTTTATTGTGAGTTATACTTTAAAAGACCTTTATAAAGAAGCAAAAAAAAAAAAAAAAAAAAGTCATCTCCAAATTCTACATGACATTTTCCTTGGATGAGTCATCATATATCAGTTATTACTTGAATAAATATGTGATTACTGCTAATAAAAACTCTTTATTAATTATCATATGTCATAAAGTCTGCTAAGTAATTCCTTTATATGCATTACTCAATTTAATTCTCACAACAAACCCACAGAGTAGGTGTTATTGTCTCCATTTTAGATATTAAGAAGCGGTTGTTCAGAGAAGCTAAACCTTTTGCTAAGATCAACCAGCTAGTCAGTGAAGGATCTGGGAAGCAGGTCAGTCTGATTTCCAAGCCTCTGTTCCCAACAGTGATCCTCTGAGAATGAATCAGATACTAAAAGCAGATTATTTCCTCAAGCCATGATTATGATATTGGTTAAAAGAAAGGAAAATCAACTATAATATACTGAGTTTGAATTTTTAAGCCAATTTTCATATTTTCTGAAGCATATGATCACTAGTGCCTATTAGGAAGGAACCAAAGAAGCTGCATAGTACCTCCTATGATGAGTATTGTAAAAGTATATCCCATTGCCATCAAGTTGATTCTGACTCATAGCGACCCTGCAGGACAGAGTAGAATTGCCCTCCAGGGTTTCCAAGAAGTGGCTGGTGGATTCGAACTGCCAACCTTTTGGTTAGCAGCCAAGCTCTTAACCATTATGCCACCAGGGCCCCAAAAATGCCCCATAGCATTTCCAAGGAGTGGCTGGTGGATTCGAACTGCTGACCTTTTGGTTAGCAGCCATAGCTCTTAACCACTGTGCCAGCAGGGCTCCTAAATAAAGTAAAGCTATATATATATCACAAATGGTATAATTTTATGGTTCATGTGATGTTTACATGGTCAGGAATATTTACAAATTTGTTTCAGAAAAGTGTCAAATCAAAAATGAATAATTCACGGGGGACCTCATACCGTCAAGAAAGCAGTGCAAGGAGCAGAGTGTGTCCTTTGGACCCGGGTCCCTGTGCTGAGAAGCTCCTAGTCCAGGGGAACATTGATGGGAAGGCCGACAGAGGGAGAAAGCCTTGAATTTGGACTTCTAGCCTACTAGACTGTGAGAAAATAGATTTATCTCTGTTAAAGCCATAAACTTGTGGTATTTCTGTTGAAGCAGCACTAGATGCCTAAGACAGAATTTGGTACCAAGAGAGTGGGGTGCTGCTCTAACAGAGACCTAAAATGTAGAAGCGGTTTTGAAACTGTGAATGGATAGAGGAGCAGCAGTGGCAGAGGACCAGCAAAAGCAGAGAACAAGTAGCAGCAGAAAAGCTGCAGCAGCAGAGAACCAACAGCAGCAGAACCTGGAGACCAGCAGGAAATGGCACTGGAGACGACACCCAGAGCTAGAGAGCCGAATGCCTGTGCACTGGAGGCTTCCTGGTGGAGTGGGGTGCCTCCAGGCACTTATCAGTGGAGCTAGGCTTGCTGACCCACAGAGCCAGGGAGATGACTGCCTGTGTGCAGGAGGCTTCCTGGCTAGTGGGGTGCTTCCGGACACTTATTGGTAGAGCTACGGAGCTTTGGAACACTTGCCCCAGCAAGGCAGATGCGGACTTGAGGCCTGAGGAGCTGAGAGGCTAAGAAACCAGGAAGCAGAAGCTGAAGAGATAAGGAACATAAGAAGCTGAGCTGCCTCAGTCTCAAAAGGTATGGCCATTGTCTCAGGGGTTTCAAAGGGTGGAGTTGTCACTCCGATGGAGTAGGAGAATGGTGCGCCTAAAGCCAAGGGAGCAGAGTTGCTGTCCCAGTGGGCCTGGAAGGCAGAGCTGAAGCCCCGGGCCCAGGGGTCTCCACTCAAAATCCAGAGACTATGGCCAATACCTCGAGTCTGGAGGGCAGGGCTATTGTGTAAATTGTCTCAGAGAACAGAGGATTATTTTCAAAGCCTGGAGAGCTAATGTAATGTGTTCTGCTGACTTGCTTGGAGTCTGTTATTTCTTTTCCTCCAGTTTCTCCCATTTGTAATGGAAATGTCTAGCTTGTGCCTGTTCTGCCATTGTACCTTTGGAAGCAGATAACTTGTATTCTAGATTTCATAGATGAAAAGGAATTTTCGGGTTTTGGACTTGGAGTTAAGACTTCTGCTATTATATGATGAGATGAATATGTTCTGCATGTTGCAAGGATGTGATTTTTGGGGGGCCAAAGAGTGGAGTGTCATGGTTTGAATTATGTCCCCCAAAAAATATGTGTATCTATTTGGCTGGGCCATGATTCCCAGAATTGTGTGGTTGGCCTCCATTTTGTGATTATAATTGTATGTTAAAGAGGATTAGGGTGGGATTGTAACACCACACTTACCCAGGTCACATCCCTTATCCAATGTAAAGGGAGTTTTTCTAGGGCGTGGCCTACACCACCTTTTATCTTACAAGAGATAAAAGGAAAGGGAAGGGGGGGGGCGGATCTCATACCATCAAGAAAGCTGTGCCAGGAGCAGAGTATGTCCTTTGGATCAGGGGACCCTGCATGAAGAACCTCCTAGTCCGGTGGAACATTGATGAGAAGGCCCACAGAGAGAGAAAGCCTTCCCCTGGAACTGACACCCTGAATTTGAAATTTTAGCCTACTTTACTGTAACGAAATAAACTTCTCTTTGTTAAAACAAACAAACAAACAAAAAAATGAATAATTCAGTTGAATGAGGCCCAACGCAGTGACCATTGTAGAATGGTAATCAACTTTCCTCTAAGCTGAGGGTCACTTGGTAGATCGTACACATGGAGCATTTCATAGTATGTCACCAGACTTGAAGTTACTTGATTTATACAGTCAGAATAAAATACAAAATCAAGGCAATTATCTGGATAATTGGAGGTGGGGAGAGTTATCTTTGCAGTATCCATCAACAATGATGTAGCTAATGAGTGCCTACCAAGAGCCAAGACTGTGCTCTATCTTGGAAATGAAAAAGAGTAGTGTAAAGACCTTATTTTAAAATACTTTGCTATATAACTCTCAAGAAAAAATTCACATACTTGAAGTAATTAGATAGTGAAATAATAAACTATATGTTTTATAATAAAGCTACCATATAAATTTTCATAAATGGAAGAAACAGGTGTCAGCTGGAAGACTCAGAGAAGAATCTACAAGACAGAGGCAGTGGAATGCCAGAAGAGAATAGCAGTTATGAGCACAGGGTGAACCCATAACAAAAGAAGAGATTGAAGATGCCATCAAAAACTGCCAACAACAACAACATAAAAGCCCAGGACCAGATAGCTTCACCGGGGAATTTTACCAAACATTCACAGAAGAGTTAACACTAATTCTAATTAAACTTTTCAAAAACACAGAAGAATAAAGAATACTTTGTAACTCATTCTTTGAAGCCAGCATCACCCCGACAACAAAACCAGGCAAACACATCACAAAAAAAGAAAATTACACATCAATATCCCTCATGAATATAGATGCAAAATTTTTCCAAAAAAATTCTAGCCAATAGAATTCAACAATATATCAAAAAAAAAAAAAAATATATATATATATATATATATACCATGATCAACTAGGATTCGTACCAGGAATGCAAGTGTGGTTCAATGTTAGAAAATCAATGTAATTCACCACATAAATGAAGCAAAGGAAAAGAATCACATAATCATCTCAATCAACGCAGAAAAGGCATTTGTTGAAGTCTAACATCCTTTCCTGATAAAAACTCTCAGCAAAGTAGGAAGTGAAGGGAAATTCCTCAAGATAATTAAGGGCATATATGCAAAACCAAGAGCCAACATTACTCTCAGCAGAAAAGACTGAGAGTGTTCCCCTGGAGAATGGGAAGGAGATATGCTTTATCACCACTCTTACTCAATATTGTACTGGATGTCTTAGCTACAGCAATAAGGCAAGAAAGGCAAATATATCAGGTATCCAGATTGGAAAGGAAGAAGTAAAACTATCCTTATTTGCCAATGACATGATCTCATACATAGAAAATCCCAGAGACTCCACAAGAAAGTTACTGGAACTAATAGTAGGACTCAGCAAAGTGATAGGGTACAAGATCAACATACAAACAAGGAAGTCTTTGAAAAGGAAATCAAGAAAACAATACCATTTACAATAGCCCCCAAAAGAATAAAATACCTAGGAATAAACCTAACCAGGGACATAAAAGACTTAAACGAGGAAAATTACAAAACACTACTGCAAGAAACTGAAGAGATCTATATAAATAGAAAAACATTCCATGCTCGTGGATTGAAAGACTTAACATTGTGAAAATGTCAATACCACCAAAAGTTATCTGTAGACATACTGCAATTCTGATACAAATCCCAACAACATTCTTTAACAAAATGGAAAAACTAATCTCCAACTTTATACGGAAAGGAAAGAGGCCTGAATAGCTAAAGTAATATTGAAGAAGAAGAACAAAGTAGGAGGCCTCTCACTTCCCAATCTCAAAACTTTATAGTCACAGTAATCAAAACAACCTGGTACTCATTCAATGACAGACACATAGACCAATGGAATAGAATTGAGAACTCAGAAGTAAATCCACCCATCTACAGGCAACTGATCTTCAACGAAGGATCAAAGTTCATTCAATGGGAAAGAACCAGTCTCTTTAACAAATAGCCCTGGCAAAACTGGATATCCATGTGCAGAAAAAGGAATCAGGATCCATGTCTCTCACCATGCACAAAAACTAACTTAAAATGAATCGAGGACTTACATGTTAAAGCTAAAACTATAAAGTTCCTGGCAGAGAATATACGGTCAAAACTAGGTACCTAATTTTCAGCATAAATAGCCTATCAAACAAAACTAAAAATGAATGAACAACAGAAGGTGAATCAGATAACTGAGACCTCCTAAAAATTAAATACTTATGCTCATCAAAAGACTTCAGCAAGAGAGTGAAAAGAGAATCTACAGACTGGGAAAAAATCTTTGACAATGACATAACTAGTAAGAGTCTAATCTCTAAAATATATAGGAAACTTCAATAATTAAACAACAAAAAGACAAACAATCCAATCAAAAAATGGGCAAAGGACATGAACAGACATTTGACCAAAGAGGACTTCAGGCGATTAACAAATGCATGAAAAGATACTCAAAATCATTAGCCATTGAGAGATGTAAATCAAAACTACAATGAGATACCATCTCATCCCTGCAAAAATGGCAATGATTAAAAAAAAAAAAACAAAAAACAGAGAACAACAAATGCTGATGAGGTTGTGGGGGGATTGTGAGTCTTACATCGCTGGTGGGATAGTAAAATGGAAAATAGTATGGCGTTTCCTCAAAATGCTGGAAATAAAAATACCTTATCTAGCAATCCCACTCCTAGGTATAGATTCTAGAGATTTAAGAGCAGTGACAAGATTAGACATATTCTTTCCCATTGAATGGCCCTTGACACTTTGTCAAAGATCTTATAACATGGATGAATATGGAGGAGTGAAGTAAGTCAATCACAAAAAGACAAATATTACCTGGTCCCATATTATAAAAAGTCAAGAATAGATATACATATAGAAAGCAAAGCTCTTTGATGGTTACCACGGATGGGAGGACAAGGGAGGGGGGATCACTTTCTAGATAGTAGACACTTGTTACTTTTGGTGATGGGAAAGGCAATACCACATATGGTATAAGTCAGCACAACTTGACCAAGGTAAATAAAAACACTAAGAAGTACACAAGAAAAAGGGATAATTTTGGTAAATGCTATAACATACACAATTTTGCAACAACAGTAAAAACAACCAAAAAGTATGTATGTGGTTATGTAGGTAGATGTGGATGTATATATGTGTATAGGAAAGCATATGTGAGTAAATGCACCTGCAAGTATAGGTGTATCTGTGTGTGCTGAATATATATTCACATATATAACAAACCACGTGGAGGGCACATTTACAGAGGCTTCTTAGACATATTCATACAACTCATGGGATTGATTTACGGGTCAAAAGGCTTAGGACCATAGTCTCAGGGGACAGCTTAGTCAATTGGCATAACACAGTTTACAAAAATAATGTTCTACATCCTAGTTTGATGAGGAGCGTGTGGAGTCCTAAAAGCTTGTGATAAGCTATCTAGGATACAACTCCGGGTCGCTACTCATACAGAACAAAAGAGAATGAAGGAAATCAAAGACTCACAGAAGAAACTAGTCCACAGAACTAATGGCACACAAACCATAGCCTCTTCTAACCTGAGACCAGAGGAACTAGATGTTGCCTGGCTACCATTACCTACCATTCTGACCAGGGACACAATAGAAGGTCCTGGATAGAATGCGAGGAAAATGTAGAACAAAACTCAAATTTCTAAAAAAGGCCAGACCTACTGGACTGATAAAAACTGGAGGAACCCCCTGGACTATATTGATAAGACACCCTTTGAAGTTGGAATTGAAGCTATTTCTGCAGGTTATGTTTCAGTCAAATCATAGATTGGCTTATAAAATAAACAATATCACCCATGAGTAACGTGCTCCCTCAAACAATTAACTCTATGAGACCAAATGATCAAAATTTACCCAAAAGCAAGGATGAGAAGGCAAGGAGGGGAAGGGAGTTAAATCAATGGAAACAGAACATGCGGAATGGAAATAATGAGAATGCTGACACTTGTAAAAATTGTAACCGATGGCTCTGAACAATTTGTATAAAATTGTTAAAGGAAACCTAAGTTGCTATGTAAACTTTCACTTAAAACACAATAAAATATTATTTTAAAAAAAAAATTGTTTTGTGTCATGGTTTCACTCATCTTTATCCTGCATTCATTCTACTCCCATTTCTTTCCAGCAACCACTCTAATGAAACAATACCAACATTTACAATTTGGACCCCCAGATCCTTCTCTCCCTTTCAGGACAACTTTTTTTCTCAAATTCAAGGTATTTCCCCCAGTATCAGTGTTTGTTATGTGGCGTGAGCCTCAATTCAATATTCTGAAACCCAAAGATTGCCCCCTCCACAAAGTGTAACGTGATTGTCAGTATCAAGGAGTTTGAATTTCTCAATATTTTAAAAGAAATTGTTATGAATTGAATCCCTCAAAAATATGTGTCAACTTGGCTAGGCCATGATTCCCAGTATTGTGTGGTTGTCCACCATTTTGTGATCTGATGTGATTATTCTATGTGTTGTAAATCCTAACCTTTATGATGTTAATGAGGCAGGATTAGAGGCAGTTACATTAATAAGGGAGGACACAATCTACAGCATTAGGTTGTATCTTAAGGCAATCTCTTTTGAGACATAAAAGAGAGAATCTAGCAGAGAGAAGGACCTCATTACCACCAAGCAAGAAGAGCCAGGAGCAGAGCACATCCTTTGGACCCAAGCTCCCTGTGCCAGGAAGCTCCTACACCAGGGGAAGATTGATGACAAGGACCTTACCCCAGAACTGACAGAGAGAAAAAGCCTTCTCCTGAAACTGGTGCCCTGAATTCAGACATCTAGTCTCCTAAACTGTGAGAGAATAAATTTCTGTTTGTTAAAGCATCCACTTGTGGTATTTCTGTTACAGTAGCACTAGATAACTAAGACAGAAACTATATAAATAATTATAATCAACCACCTAGACTCCCAAACTCTAAACCCTGGTTATAAAGGGCATCTATTTCATGATTAGATGCTAAAGACCAAATTAAGCTACTTTTTCACAATCATTTTTAGGACAAACCCCTTCCAACATCAAATAAAACCACCGTCACAGTATTTTTGATACCAGGGAAAACATTTCCACATGTACTGAATTTACGTATATCCCTCCTTTTATAAAGTTGGACAAGTCCAGTAGCACTCCAAGCATCTGTAAAGGAAGCAGCAGGCTACTGGTGACTTTCCAGTCATTGTGAAGGGTGGTGGCAGCCAATAGCAGCTTGAACAGAAGAGCAGTCCAAGTTAGATTATTTTTGAAGCACTTAGACATCTATTTCTATAGCTCTCTTCAGTCTCTTTATACTTACACACACACAGGCTCACACACACACACACACACACACACATATTTTCATATTGTTTTTATCTGTCTAAAGTTTGTATTGTGGCAAGACGCTAGGCTGTCCTCTCCCTTAGTGTTGCAAAATCATTTTTCCCACTCTTCTCTCTCAAGCAGAATTCACATTTTTATTAGATCTCAATTTGGAAAGAAACCATACATTTAACATTTTCAAAAATTCACACTAAAGTATGAGTTACTGGATTATAGGTTAATTCTACCAGGGAAGTTTAAATCGTAAAACAGACCTCCATTAACCCAACTGACTCTCTACTTCGTAGAATGTGTGGGGAAGATATTTGATTGGAGTGTGTACTGGGATTCCTCCATGACTGTGCCCACATGAATAAAAGAGGGAGTAGTCAGTTGGTATTCCACTTCTGAAAGAAAACAACTCAAAATATAGGCCACTGTTACTGCGCTAACTCACTAGGCTTGTTTGGAATCATGACAACTGGTCTATTACTTATCTAGTAGGAATGGATGGCTGCTTTGGGATCTCTCTCTCCAACTTCACCATAGCCTAACCTACTGATTAAAAAAAAAAAAAATTAACGGAAGAATCATGTACCTATATATCAGTACCTCTCTTTATACAAGAGGTATTTTTATGAGCTAGTTTTACCTATATTAAAATTTCATAAATAGCAATCTAGTTTAAATGCTTGCAAAAAAATGTTTTAAAGAAACTTCAAGTACAGAACACACACACAAGTTCTCACGTGGATTCACAAAAAAGTTTCATAGAAAGTTTGTCTTACTTTTTTTCTCATATCAATTGTCTCTTCACTTTAATGATGTTTGACCAGATGGAAAGACACCTTCTTCATCAATTATTTCCCACTGTGCTTTAAGAGGTGTATATGTACTTCTGAGTAATATTTTATCGTAAGACACCTGAGCTACAGCTTCATGAGCATGAGAGTTGCAAAATGAAATTGAACTGCTCTGGCACCAAAGCCATAAGCAAGATGACAGATATTGATTGTGCCCCAAGATGTAATGTAGGCACCTAATGGGGCATAGTAATGTACAATGAATCATTAGAATATTATTTTAAATTTCCCATTCACCTGGGGGATTGCTAACGGGGTATTTCACCTTCAAGTCACTCTTCTGCCTCCCCAAACTAGGACAGCATTTGATAAAGGTCATTTAGTAAATGCTGGGCTTTTAGCAGCCTTGGGAAAATTAGTGATTATTTTTTAGATCCCAGATAACATATGTCCATACTACTGAGGATTAGGAATCTTTACAAGTTTTTAAAAAATCCATCATTGTTAATCAAAAAACAAAGGCTGGGAAATTTATGTGTAAGAACCGGACTCTAATAACAACAACACGAAAACCAGTATTTATTGAACACTCACCATTGCTGGTTGTATGAGTGCTTCACATGCATTATTTTCCTAACGTTTACAATAACTCTGAGTAAATGCTATTATTATCTTCATTTTCAAGATGTGAACACTGAGTCAGATGAGGTTAAGAAACTAGCCTGGGATGGTCACACACTTAGAAAACAGTGGAGTCAAGATGAAAACCTAGATTTCTCTACATCTAGAAGTCACATGCTCTTTGTTGTTAGTTGCCACTGAGTCGGTTCCAACTCACGATGATCCCGTGTACATTAGAATGAAACATTGCCCAGTCCTGCACTTTCTTCACAATTGTTGGTATGCTTGGGTCCATCATTAAGATCACTGTGTATTTTGAATGCCTTCCAACATAGGAAACTTATCTTCCACAGCTATATCAAACAATGTTCTGTTGTGATCCATATGGTTGTCACTGGTTAATTTTGGAAGTAGATCACCAGGTCTTTCTGGTCTGTCTTAGTCTGGAAGCTCCTCTGAAACCTGTTCACCATGGGTAACCCTTCTCGTATTTGAAATACTGGTGGCATTAGTTTCCAGTATCATAGCAACACAAAAGCCACCACAGTATGACAAACTGACAGATGGGTGGTGACCAGGGGCAGATTAACCAGTAAGCAAGGTACACATGGGCTTACATTAAACAAGGTACACACAGGCTTACTTGTGTTTACTTACTAATCTGAAGTAACAACTTCACGTGGGTTTCATGACATCTTTGATGTAGTGAAAAACAGGTGAAATTGGGCACTACAGATTAGTAAGTAAGCACTAGTAAGCCTGTGTGTACCCTACTTATTGGGTAATTCATCCCTGGTGGTCACACACTCAGTAAATAGCAGAGCTAAGATGAAAATCCAGATTTCTCCACATCTAGAGATCACCCAGTCTTAACTACTATATCAGCTTGCCTAAAGAAAAGCTGTGAGACCTATAATCATTCTTCAGGATATTAAATATCTGCTTATCTTGTTCCTATATTTCCCACTCTACAGTAGGTTGCCTAGGCCTACCTCCCGGTCATAGCTGTGAAGACATGAAGAATGTTCCCAGTGCTCTTTCTATGGCCTTCAAGTTGTAGGCATTTGTCATTGCTGCATGTTGTCCTTACCCGCTAACAGTCTCCATGGAGAGCCTGATGCACCTGATAAGAATTCCTGCCTTGACCGTCTTCCCAACCATTCCCTGTCCTAGGCTCCTTTCTCTCAGGATGCTCCAAATACAAAGATGATTTCAGATTTTATTTATTTATTTATTTATTGCCTGTGCATCAAATCTACTATTCTTCCTGCCTTACCCTTACCACTTCCTTGCTCTGTCACACCTGCTTCCTGGCAGCCAGCCAATACCCTACTTTGCTTCTGAGACATCTGCCGTTTGAAGAAAGTGGTATTGCATGGTGGACAGGGCTAAGTTTCTGATCTTAGGTAGACTTGGTCCAAATCTGGTTTCTATGACTCCTTAGCAGAGAACTGGGGCTAATCTGATCTGATATTTTGGTATGACGTTTCCAAACTAACATTTTAGCAGGGTTTTCAAACACTTAATCCAAATACTTAAATTATGTAGAGCTGTGAAAATTGTCAGAGATATAAATATTTTGATGCCATGAAAACTTTGTTGCTATCACATTTTGTCACATGGGCAAAAGTATATTATACTCAACACAAGATGTGGGCCTGATTCAGCAATTTCCTCCCAGAATTGTTTAATAGGGTAATTACAAAGCTCAGAGCCTTGATCAAGTTTTCTCATGAATCTTTTGATTCAATCAATGGAGTCAACAAATATTGACCATGTGCCTACAGTGTGCAAGGCTTCCATTAGTTTCTAGAAAGTTAGCATTTACCAAGGCATAATCTCTGCCTTCAGGATTTCTTTGGACTATTCAGAAACAAAGTGATTTGTGCCATGATAAAAATTAAGGGAAAAAAAAAAACTTCTGGAAACATAAATGAGGGAACACTAATATTCTGAAAAGGTAGGGGGAAAGGAGAAGGGTCAGTGACATCTTCCCAGAGAAAGTGACAAAAAATGAGTTACAGATTTTGAGGGGCAGTTGTCTATTCAAAGAATATGGGATTGTATGAACAGAAGTTTGAATTAGCAATAGAAAAGTTCCACAGGGATAGAGTATTGTTACACATTGGGCCTCATTTAAAGAAATTTACTTTGAATAATCAGCTCAGAAAGTGCTCTAGAGAATGATAAGCTTTCACTCCATACAGGCAAGAGCTGCCAGATCCATCGTCACTTCTCCCTCATAACTCCTCTCCCTACCTCATTTTGTCTACATATTGCTTCCACCTAACAGCCAGAACTGGTGAATATTTGGGATTATGTCCAGGCAAAAAGAAAAATGTGTATCCCTTTTTCTTAGCCTGGGTCTCTCTTCTGAACCTATTCCAAAAATTTTTTTCAAAGTCTTTGAAAAGCTTATTTGCTAACATTTTATTGGCAATGCAATATCAAGGAACAAGAGTGAGGGAAAAGGTAGGTTAAGGAGGAGTAAATATAATAGAGTGTGTTACTTGTTGTTGTTAAGTGCTGTTGAGTCAATTCCAATTTATAGCAACCCCAAGTACAACAGAACGAAACACTGCCTGGTCCTGTGCCATCCTCACAATCATTGCTATGCTTGAGCCCATTGTTGTAGCCACTGTGTCAATCCATTTCCTTGAGGGTCTTCCTCTTTTTTGCTTACCCTTTACTTTACCAAGCATGATGTCCTTCTCCAGGAACTGGTCCTCCTGATAACATGTCCAAAGTATGTGAGACGAAGTCTTGCCATCCTTGTTTCTAAGGAGCATTCTGGCTGTATTTCTTCTGAGACAGACTGTGTGTTACTTAGTTGATCAGAATTTGTGACAAGCTATTTGCTCAGTCTTGCAAGACATCTTCAGAGAGGCTACATGATGGTGTTACAAGTCTAAAGAATCCATCCTGGGAAAGAATGGGGGAAAAATTTATCCACAAGCTTTCACAGTTCACTCCAAATCATTTGCCATCAAGTTGATTTCAACCCATGATGACCCCATGTGTCAGAGTAGAACTGTGCTCCATGGGGGTTTTCAACAGTTGATTTTTCAGAAGAAGATCTGCAGGATTTTCTTCTGAGGTGCCTCTGGATGGACTTGAACCTCCAACCTTTCAGTTAGCAGCTGAATGCATTGATTGCATCTTCCAAGGACTCCAAAACTTACTCTATAGGATGTTAATGGCCATGCACTTCTGAGATACACATGCATAGGGCTAAGTATGAGCTCTGGTGTCTTATGTCTCAGCAGTAACAGGAAAACCCCAAGGTGGGAGGCAAGAGGTTCAAGGCACAAGAATGACATGAGCTGCTGTTGGATTGTACTCATGCATGGAATGAAGGATCAGGAATAGCTGCCACAGTGAAAACTCGGTTTGTGGCAACAGCAACTTGACTAAGAGAAGATCCCAAATACTTGCTAGAGCTCTTCCATTCAGAAAGCAAGTCTAGACTGAAGAAGCCTGAAGAACAGAAACTGAATCTGATACATCCTTCACAGCTGAGTGGGCATTTCCTCAGAACCAAAGTCTCTCTATTTGTTAGTATCTGTCCTCCACTTAGGAACCCTGGTGACACAGTGGTTAAGGGCTTGGCTGCTAACTGAAAGGTTGGCGGTTCAAACTCACCAGTGGCTCCTCAGGAGAAAGATGTGGCAGTCAGCTTCCATAAAGATTACAGCCTTGGAAGCCCCATGGGGCAGTTCTGCTCAGTCCTGTAGGGTTGCTATTAGTTAGAAATGACTCAACGGTGAGTTTGGGGTTTTTTTTTTGGCCCTTCTCCTGCTCTGCCCCTGCCCTCTTGTTGGTTGCCTGTACTTTTAACTCCTTGGCCTTGCCTTATCCTACATTTTAGTGGATAAGGGAAGCTCGAACTTTCCTTTGCTGTTAGACAGACCTTGGCTAGAAGTGCTACCCTCTGCTGACTGACTGGAATTACTTAATCCCAAGTGTGATTTTTTTTCATTTGAGGTATGGAGATAAGCCTACTTCCCTAACAATACTGTCTCAATTTTTAAGTGAGATACATCTCTGAAAGGCCTAATAAAATTCTTGATCCATCATAGGAGCAAGAGAGATAATAGGTTTTTTTTTTTTTCCCCCTGGATTATTTCATCTGCCTATTTTATGGTTCACCTCTCACCCTGATCTTAGGTGTTTTTATACATATGTTTTCACTTCTATTTTACTTCTACACATGTAAGAGGGCCTCCACAATACTTCTATTAGGAATACTTTCACAACAGTGAAACCTGGTAAAAAGGTTTGTGCCATCATTAATCTGCAGTCTCTTAGATCAATTCCCAGCCTTCCATATTTGGTTTAGTGATGCTGAGGCTAGGATTCAGCAAATACGTCTCTCCTTTGCCAATAGGTTCTATGTCAGACTCTGCCAAGTGGTACCAGAAGGAAACTAGAGGGCTGGAGGAGAAATAAGGAGCTTGCTTCTTCCAATTTTGCTGGCTGTCCCTGAGGTGTCACTTCAGCAATGGCTCTTCACCCCAGCAGTGGCAATTCATTCCAGTTTCCATCTCTTATATGGGTCTTCCCAAGCCATCCTGTTATGCCCCTCAGAGATAGCAGAAGCAGCTGTGGAGCACCACTTTATTAGAGGTCTAGGCCCCAGTTACACAGTTTCCCTTCTCTGAGCTTCTGATATGGTGGCACAAGCTGGACAAAGCTTCCCTGCTAGGAGGTCTGGATCCCAAATACACTGGCCCTTCCTCCAACCTTCTTGGTTCTAATAACCTCAACCCTTTGTAGCCCCCAACCATAGAGGTGGCAGCTGCTTCCTGCAGCTATGAGCTTGGTGCAGTCTCAATGTTCCCTTTTTGCCTTTTCAACTCCCCAAATACTTATTTAATCAATTCCCTATATTATGATTTATTTTGTAAAATATCTAGTATAGTTTCTATTTTTATGACTGGGCCTTTATGGATACAAAGGATATCAAAATCGTTCATGCCTACAAAGGGGAAGAAGTTACCAAAGAGCAACATGAAGGTGGAAAGTTGTATACGGGAAAGTAATCTGGAAAACCCACAAACCTTTCTATGAAAAGAGGGAAGGGTGAGGATATTTTTAAAAATGCACACACACACACACACACACACACACATTTGGCATTTGTTTATCAGCTAATAGAATAACCACCCAAAGGTTAGCCATATCTACTTCAATCTACTATCCACTACAATCCTTTAGTATATAGGGACACTCAGGATGCCTATCCACTGTTTATCCTCCAGCTGCCAATTTACCAAATTCTCCATATATCACATTGCACTTATGTACCTGTTTTTTAATGTCCTACCACTTTTATTTTATTTTATTTTTGGTGAAGACATACACAGCAAAATCTGCTCCCATTTCACAGTTTCTAGACATAATGATCTGTGACATTGGTTAAATTCTTCACACTGTGTCAACATTCTTCTTATTTCTGTTCTAGTTGCTTCACTTCCATTTACTTAATCTCCCTGCCCACCACCCCCCACAACTTTCTCATCTATGCTTTAAAACAGCTGTTGACACTTTGCTTTTATATATACAATTTTTTTTTAAACCAACACAATACTGAAGGATGACAATCTTTACGTTTTGGGCTAAACTGTTACTTAGATTAAAGGTGACTTCTGGGGATAGTTTCAAATGAAGGTTTGAAGAACAACTTAGGGCTGTAGTCTTGGGGACATCTCTAGACTCAATAGGTCCAGTAAGTGGATTCTTTAAGAATTTGAAGTTCTGTTCCACATTTTTTCTCCCTTTTTATCAAAATTTCTCTATTATATTCCTGAATAGAACATTCAGTAGTGGTAGCTGGGCACCATCTAGTTCTTCTGGTCTCAAAGTGGAGGAGTCAGTGATTCATGTAGGTAATTAGTCCTGTAGTCCAGTTCCTTCTCTAATGCTTTATTTCAGACAAATAAAGATCAATAGTTGTATCTTATATTACACCCATAACCTTCTAAGACCCTAGACACTACTCACCATACTGGGAGGTAGAACATAAACTTTAAGAACTATATTATGCCAACTGACTGGATTGTCCCATGAGACCATGTCCCTAGGCCCCCAAACTAATCCCATGAAGTAGCTGGTTATGTCTAATTAGTATTAGCATCTGTATCCCTCCCACGCTCCTTTTTCCTTCCTTTTTTTTTTTTTAGTTGTTGTTATTGTTGCAAAACCGTACACAACCTAGCATTCATCCCTTCCCCCTATGTACAACTTATTGATATCACTTACACTGGTCATGCTGTGAAAACTTCAGTGGCACAGTGGTTAAAGCACTTGGCTTCTAACCAAAAGATCGGTGGTTTGAATCCACCAGCCACTCCATGGGAGAAAGATGTGACAGTCTGCTTCCATAAAAATTTACAGCCTTGAAAACCCTTTGGGGGTGGTATGAGTTGGAATTGACTCAACAGCAGTGGGTTTGATTTTTCATTTTGGGCTTCCCATTTCTATAAACCAAAAATGACTACTACCTAAGGAATACTTCTCCCTTTCCTCCCCGCCCCTCCCACACCACCCTGGTAAATACTAATGAATGTTAGTTACTGTATATTTTACTATTAATGTCATTTCATAAAAGTGAGAAAATACAATATTTGCTTTTTTGTGATTGACTTATTTTGCTCAACGTAATGTCTCTGGGTTCATCCATGTTTTTTCTTTATTTCTGAGTAATATTTTGTTGTATGTATGTACCACATTTTACTTATCCATCCATTCATCCATTGATGGGCATTTAGGTTGTTTTCATCCTTTTGCTACTGTGAACAGGGCTGCAATGAACATAAGTGCGCGTATGTCTGCGTCCTTCTGTTAGATCCCTAGGGTATATACCTAGGAGTGAAATTGCTGGGTCATATGGCAGTTCTACCTCCAGTTTTTTGAGGAACTATCAGACTGTTTTCCACAATGGTTGTACCATTTTGCATTCCCACCAGCAATGGATGAGGGCTCCAATTTCTCAACATCCCCTCCAACACCTGTTATTTTTCTTTGTCTTTTTTTTTCTTTTAAATTTAGCCATCCTAGTGGGAATGTTGTGATGGTTAAGCACTTGACTGCTAAACAAAAGTTTGGTAGTTTGAATCCACTAGTTGCTCCTTGGAAACCCCATGGGACAGTTCTACTCTGTCCTATAGGGTCGCTATGAGTTGGAATCAACTCGAAGGTTTCGGTTTTGGTTTAGTGGGAGTGAAATGGTATCTCATTGTGGTTTTGAATTGCATTTCTCTGATGGCTGATGATACTGAGCATTTTTTTCATGTGTCTGTTGGACATTTGGAAGGATCCCTGATGGTGCAGTGGTTAGAGAACTAGGCTGCTAATCAAAAGGTCAGTGGTTTGAACTCACCAGCCACTCCATGGGAGAAAGCTGTGGCAATCTGCTTCCGTAAAGATTACAGCCTTGGAAACCCTATGGGGCAGTTCTACTCCGTTCAGTGGTGTCACTATGAGTCAGAATCAACTCGACAGCAATCGGTTTGGTGTTTTTATTTTTTTGGTTGACCACTTGAATATCCTCTTTGGTGAAGTGATTGTTCATGTCATTTTCCCAGTTTTTGATTGAGTTATTTGTCTTTTTGTTAAGTTGTAGATGTTTTCTATATATTTTAGATATTAGCCCCATATCGGTTATATCGTGATTTTTTTTCCAGTCTCTAGGTTGTCCCTTTAGTCTCTTGATGAAGTTTTTTGGTAAATATAAGTATTTAATTTTTATGAGGTTCCACTTATCTATTTTGTTCTCTGTTGCTTGTACATTTGCTGATGTGTTTAATAATCTATCATTGAAAAAAGTTAGGTCCCAAAGTTTTTCTCCTATATTTTTATCCAAGAACTTTATGATTTTAGATTTAACATTAGGTTCTTGATCCATTTTGAATTAGTTTTTGTGTATGGTGTGAGGTATGGATCTTATTTTATTTTTCTGCATGTGGAAATCCAGTTTTGCCAAGACCGTTTGTTGAATAGATTTTGCCTTCCCCATTTACTGGATTTGCACCCTTGTTGAAAATCAATTGACCATAGATGTTTGGATTTATTTCTGGATTTCAATTCTATTCCATTGGCCTATGCATCTATTGTTAAACTAGTGTCACACTGCTTTGATTGCTGTAACTGTGTAATATGTTTTGAAGTCCAAAAGTGTGAGGCCTCCTACTTTGTTCTTCTTCTTCAAAATTGTTTTGGTTATTCAGAGTCTTTTATCTTTCCATATAAAATTGAGGATTAGATTTTCTATTTCTGTGAAAAATGTTGTTGGAATTTTGATTGGAATTGCATTGTATCTGTAGATTGCTTTGGGTAGTATTGATATCTTGATTATATTAAGTCTTCCAAACCATGAACACGGAAAGTCTTTCCATCTATTTACGTCTTCTTTAGACACTTTCAGTAAAGTTTTGTAATTCTCATTGTATAAATCTTTCACCAGAGCCCTGGTGGTGCAGTGGTTAAGTGTTCAGTTGCCAACCAAAAGGTTGGTGATTTGAACTCACCAGCTGTTCCTCAGAAGAAAGATGTGGCAGCCTACTTCTGTAAAGATTTATAACCTTGGAAACCCTGTGGGTCAGTTCTACTCTGTTCTATAGGGTTTCTAAGAGTTTGATTAAACTAGATGGCAATGTGTTTTTGGTTTGGGCTAGGTCTTACACATCCCTGGGTAAATTTATTTCTAGATATTTTATTTTCTTAGATGCTGTTGTAAATGGAGTTGTTTTCTTAATCTCCTTTTCAGATTTCCCCTTGCTGGTATATAGAAACCCAGGTGATTTTTGCTGTTGACTTTGTATTCTACAACTTTGCTGAATTCCTCTATTAGTTCTAGAAGCCTTTTAGTAGATTTTTTTTGGGGGGAGTTCTATATATAGGATCATGTCATCTGTGAATATAGATAGTTTTACGTCTTCCTTTCCAATTTGGATACATTTTTACTTCTTTTTCTTGCCTTATTGCTCTGGCTAGGACTGTCAGTACAGTATTGAATAGGAGTGGTGAGAGTGGGCATTCTTCTCTTGTTCCCGTTTTCAAAGCAAAAATTCTTAATCTTTCTCCGTTGTGTATAATGTTAGCTGTTGGTTTTTTATAAACATGTTCTACCACTTTTGACATCCAATGCCAACACCTAAGGCCAAGTTGATTCTTTTGGTATGTTTATAGAGGATTAAAATCTCCCTTCCCAACTTCTTATAAAAGAACATTCTCTGTATTAGTTATCAAATTATGATATACCCCAATTAATTATTTCCTCATAGATTTCTGAGTTTTCTGAGGAATTAATTTCTCATGGATGATATTTGCCAGTATGGTGGGTTGTGAGTATGGAGAGTAATGAGATCATGGGAAAGGCTATGCATGTTTTAAAATGCTTGCAAATGGTTTCCCAGAGATAGAGTAATACTTACAGAGGTTAATATTTGCTCCTTTATGATATAAAAGAACAATTTAATCAACTTGGGTGGCAAACATAAAGGTAGATAAAATGAACTGAACACAATTGAGTTCTCATAGACATTCTTTAAAAAGACTACCAAATTAGCAAACACCAGAGCAAAATGACAATTCAGCTCCTACTCAAACACCAACACTGCATCTGATCAGGAGATATGGTTTTGGATGGGGACTTCTTTCACAGCAATAAAAATTTATAACAAACACATATGTGTATTAACCCATGAAGAATTTCACATGTATAACCTGTTGCCATCGAGTGGATTCCGACTCATAGTTACCCTACAGGACAGAGTAGAATGGCCCTATAGAGTTTCCAAGGAGCGGCTGGTGGATTCAAACTGCTGACCTTTTGGTTAACAGCTGAGCTCTTAACTACTGTGCCACCAGGGCTCCTCTTTCACATGTATAGTTTTAGGTATCTCTATAATTATTAGTGAATAATACTGAAATATATATACACACACACACACACACACATATATATATATATATATATATATATATATATAAATGAGATTTCCTTGTTCCTTTCCCAAATTACCTGGTTATCATTTGAACTAGGTCCTGGGTGGTATGAATGGTGAATGCACTTTGCTGCTAACTGAAAAGAGTCAGACTGCCTGGATTCAAATCCTGGTTCTGCACAGTCGGATCCTAGGCAAGTTACTCAACATTTTGTGCCTCAGTATCCCCATCTGTAAAATGGGGAATAACATTATCTTTCTTGTAGCATTTTTTGGGTATTAACTAAATTAATATGTGTAAAGCTGCTTATAGCATAGCCATGCATATAAGCAGTCTAGCTCCAGAGTTCAGCTCTTATCCACTATTTTTTACTGACAGTTTTTAAATTTTCCTATGTCTACATTTATCTGCCACTACTCTAAATTCTTGAAGCACACCCTCACAAAAATAGACAATTAAGTACTTAATTACATAAAACATCAGGTTATGTTCTAAAGGTTATAAAGGATAAATGAAAATATGTGCTTATATGGTATCTACAGATGTGAAAATTGAGGCCCAGAACAGGCATGTACTCCCTAAAAATTTACCAAAAGCCAGGTCTCTTTATTCCTAGTTCAATGCTTTATCTATCATGTGAGTTTTATCATCTTCCATTGGTCTCTAGTCACTAAAGTTATTAATTTAAACAACACTTTAAAAAAGACCCACTATCTTTTTTTTATTATAATTCATTTTCTATATTCAATTTTCCTACAGTAATGAGTGAATCTTCTAATTCTCTTTTCAAGTCAGAAGTACTAAGATTGTTTGCTAGTTTATTGTGTTCCATTCCCCATTTTGACAAATCCCACCTTGTCCATTATGACATCTCTGAATTTTTTAAAGATTTGAGTATACCCCCTTATCTTTCTGGGCCTCAGTTTCCCTTTAGATCCCCACCATCATTAACCTAATCTCTTCCCTTACATCCCTGACCATGTTCTACCTTCTTCTGGGAAAACCCTTATTCTAAATTCTGGAACTCTCTTTGAACTACTGGAATGCTCTCCTTTTCCTTATTCCTCAGTGCCCCCTCACTCCCACTATCTTTTTCCCTCTCTCTCTGCCTTCTGTCACTTTTCTGGGTTCTAAAACAAACAAACAAACAAAAAAGTCTTTCTCCATTTACCTCAGCAACTTCAAGCAAGCTGATATCACATGGCTCCCCACTTTCTACCCAGACCATTCTAGTCATCTTAGGCCTTTGTGTGCTACTGTGCTCTCTCCAGCTCTTTATCTTTTCCTCCAGTTGCTGCTGTATCTCATAATTGCTTCTGAGGCTTTTACCGGGTATGCTGCTAGGCCTGCAATAATATAGCACACAATAGCCAAGGCCTACTCCAGTTTCTATCTCCCCATTAATGTCTCTGATCATTTTCAGGGCATGGAAAAATCCATCCCTCCTCATGTGCTGAGCATCTCATGTGGCATCTTCATCAAAATCAGTTATAGACATGCACATTCAAAATAACAGTAATGATACTCATTGTTATCGATTGAATGGTGTCCCTCATAAATGTGTATCAACGTGGTTAGGCCATAATTCCTAGTATTATGTGGTTGTCCACTATTTTGTGATCTGATGAGATTATCCTATGTATTGTAAATCCTAACCTCCATGATGTTAATTATGCAGGATTAGAGGCAGTTATGTTAATGAGATAGGACTCAATCTATAAGATTAGGTTGTATCTTGAGTCAATCTCTTTTGAGACATAAAAGCAAAAATCAAGCAGAGAGGATGGGGTCCTCATTACCACCAAGTAAGAAGAGCCAGGAGTTCACATGTCCTTTGGACCCAGGGTCCCTGCTCCTAGACCAGGGGAAGATTGATGACAAGGACCTTCCCGCAGATCCAACAGAGAGAGAAAGCCTTTCCCGGGAGTCGGTACCCTAAATTTGGACTTCTAACCTCGTAAACTGTGAGAGAATAAAATTCTGTTTGTGATATTTCTGTTATAGCAGCACTAGATAACTAAGACACTTATCATCACCTCCATCGTGTTAGCCAATATTTACTGAGTGCCTGCAATGGGCCAGTCACTGTGCCAAGTCTCAGACAAGAATTATTTCATGCAATTCTCACAACTGTATGTGATTTTTACTGGCATCACCCCCACTTTACTGCTGAGACACAGGCTTAGAGTTTAGATGGCCTGCCCAAGGAAATAGCAGAGGCAGGATTTGAATCCGGACAATCCACATTCAGAGTCAAATGCCCACCCAACCACCACACTTTGCTGCCACTGGCCTTCCCAACCACTGAACCTATCTGTATACCTAAGAATGAATGCTTCCCACCTGTCTACTTTGCATTACAATCTATTTCCAGTTCTATTTTTCTGGAGAGCAGAAACTATAATATTTTTCTGAGTACTAGCATGCCTATCTCAGTGTCAGTTAGAATCTAATCTCCCAGAGAACCAAGATCATGTATGTATTGCTCACACCTGTATCCTCAGTCCTTAGCACGACACCTGGGTACCTGGTTGATGCTCAGTAAGCATTTGTCAAAAGAAGATAGCATACATCTAGGGAGATGAAGCTCTTTCTCCATCTCATGTTGCTTTACCCAAATACAGAACCACACCCAAGGGCAGCCAATGTTGCTGCTACTGCTGAACGTGCTAGTAACCCTATACAATTAGTTATTACAAGTATTATAATTTATTGCATTTGGAATACTACCTGTTTTTAGCTTATGTTTAAGACAGCTTTAATTTAGTTTTATATAAATAAAATACTGAAATGCAAAGTAGTTGTTCTTAGGAGTTTCTGAAAAATATGAGCATGTGCATACAAATCTTACGTACCTTACCTCTTAAAATCAAAGAGCATATTCATTACTAACTGATGCTCGATGCATGGTTCTTACTTTGTGGTTGCACATGTGTCTGTGCCTGTGTTTGTCATTACTGTTATTCAATTAAAATATTTAGGTTAGTTGATCATTGATAACTTTAAGGGCTCATTTAACAGCCTCCATTAGGGGTGTTTAAATTTCATAAATGTATTTTTAAATGGAAAATTAGCTTTAAGGATAAAATTTTACAATATGTCATTTTGTCAGAATAAAGAATTTCTGGTGGGCTAGCTCTTATTAAAGAAAATAACCTCTGAACAAATACTATATTAATTAGACATGCAAAAATAATCTATTGAGTAAGAATACACAAGCCAATCCAGTTATAACTAAAGCTCTCCACTTATATCTCTTAACCAGGGCAGAGATAAAATATGTATAATCCTTATATGGAGTATCTGATAATGGAATTTGCAAAAGGGATGTTTATCCTTCCTAATTCTTGGTCAAAGTTTTATATTTATTCATTCATTCTATTTTTTTGTTGTTGAGATTTTACAACTGTTTCCCATGAATACTATATGCACACAGAAAAAGACACTGAAATAAAAGACACAAACATGCTAATCAGTTCTTAAGAAAATCCTTTTTTTTTTATGAATATCAAGTCTGAGAACATTCCAAGGTGATCTAATTAAATTCTGAAATTAAATATCTGAAAATCAGTTCTTCCTGAACTTATCTCATATGTGCTTATCTTGAAAGCATGCATCTTTTCTTTAGTGAGTAAAGTCTTCTCTGCAAAATAGTTAAAACTTTTCTCAGGGAATGACATGTTAGGTGGGAAAGTTCCTAGGTAAGTCGCCAATGACAATGAATCACTTCTGTTAGCGTGCAAGGAAAATGGCACTTCGTATGCTGCAGAAAAGATTCATGTAACAACCCAGAGAGCAAAGTTGGGCCATCAAACCTACAAACAAAGAAATGTTTTCCTTCCTTTATGGGGATTTAAAGAAATGGAATAATCATGGGTTTTGGTTTTTATACAAGGATATTCACTACAGGTTTAATTACAATAATAAAAAAACTGGAAAGCAATTAAATGTTCACCATTCAAAATATGATATCCACACCTTGGAATAATGTGAAAGTTTCAGGAATGATATTTTCAAAGAATTTGTCATGAAACCAGAAAATTTTAAGCAGAAAAAAATTACTTGTAATTTTTTATTTCTTTATTGTATTTTCTGAATCATACCAATTTTGAGCAACATGGACTTTTAAAATTTTTAACAAATTTTCTAGCCCTCAGGATAATAAAAGACTATTTAAAAATGAAAG
This sequence comes from Dugong dugon, assembly GCA_030035585.1. NCBI lineage: Eukaryota > Metazoa > Chordata > Mammalia > Sirenia > Dugongidae > Dugong > Dugong dugon. The sequence continues at coordinate 88,548,255 of CM057461.1, forward strand.
GAATTACATATGCAGAAATCCATCGAGTATAATTGGTGTCCTCAGTAAAGCAAATTTCATTAAATGCCTTAAAACATCCTTAGTATAAATCAACTGTAGGAAGAAGGACAAAACCCTGAGGTATAAGAATGCCAGGACATGTACGCACTCCAAAAACACCTTAATGATAGGTATGGGTTGTATTTGATGCTTTTTTATATCAGAATTCTACTATATTTTCCAACACTAATAGCTTGACGCCACTGATAGGATCATAATTACAAACTCATTGTTAAGTATGTCTACTAAAGTGTCATTATAAAACCCAATTCAACTAACTTAATCTCAATTCATCTTGTACTGGGTTGGATAATGTCCTCTTCAAAATTCATGTCCTTCCTAGAACCTTAGAATGTACTTTATCTGGAAATAGGGTCTTTGAAGAAGTAATTATTTAAGATGAGGTCTTACTGGAGTAGGGCAGGCCCTTAATTCAATGTATCTAGAGTCCTTACAAGAAGAAGGCCATATGAAGATGGAGGTAGAGATTGGAGTTTGCTGCACAAGTCAAGGAATTCCAGGAGCCATCAGAAAGTGGAAGATGCAAGGAAGAGTCTCCCTTAGAGCCTTCAGAAGGAGTATGACCTTGCAGGAAATTTACTTCAAGACTTCTGGCCTCTGGAACTGTGAGAAAATGAATTTCTGTAATGGTAAGCCACCCCGTTTGTGGTACTTTGTTTTGATAACTCTAGGAACCTATTACGTACTTTCTCACATAAGTTTTGTGAGTTCATATTACCAACCATATTTACAGGATGGGTTAACTGAGGCTCAGAGTTTGTGTAAGCACCTTGCTCAAGATTACACAATTAGAACAGCTAAGCAATGACTCAAACCTAGATCTTAAAATCTCAGCTCGAGGAGAATGTTTTTCTCCTCCCCTTCTCTCTTATTCCCTTTTGCTTCTTATTTTATCCAAATACTGTCAATTCTTTATGTCTGCACAAAACCTTTCCTAGCTACCTCCAACCCACAGTGGTTGCCCTCTGAATATCTGTTGAGTCTCCTCAATTTGATTATCGGTGTGAATTTTCTTGAGGTCTTCCTTTCAAGGGTCCTTTGCCTACTCCTGCTTCTTTCCTTCCCCTTCTTCATTTCCCTGCAAAGCTGGTAGTAGAGTGGAAAGAGTCTCAGTAGATTATGAAGACAGGAAAGTGTAGGGAAAAGACCACCAAGAGTAGGAAGCTCATTTTGCAACGGGCGTACGAAGAGGTGGAACAACCCTGGAGAGCTTACCAAACGCAGAATGGGACCCTGAAGTGAGATACTCAGGACAGAAAGTGGCCAGAAAATGGGAAATATACCCTTTAGAAACACACAAGCCCTAAAGTGATATTCCGTAATAAAGATCATTCAGAGGCATTTATTGATAATCAGTCTCTGGTGAAGAAGTCATTCTGACCTTATAAAAACTTCTTGGACCAATAAATCATCATTATTATCACCATCATCAGCATCATAAAGACAACAACATTTACTGAGTTTTCACTTTGTTCAAACATTGTGTTAAGGGTTTTGCATGCATTATTTTTTTCATTTCTAACATCAACCCATTTTACTCTTAAGACAACTTAGTCTTTGAGGGGTTAACAAAATTTCTTTAAGGACATGGCTAATAAGAGCTAGAGTCATATTCAGACCCAGGTCTATGTGGTGCCAGGCTCTACTCTTGACCAGTTGCAGCTGCGAAACAGATTCCGACTCATGACAACCCCATGTATTTCAGAGCAGAAATTTGCTCTATAGGGTTTTCATGGCTATGACCTTTCAGAAGCAGATCACTAGACCTTTCTTCAGAGGTGCCTCCGGATGGGTTTAAATCACCAAGCTTTCCATCAGTATCTCAGTGCTTAATCGTTTGGGCCTCCCAGGGACTCCTGCTCTACTCTTAAGCCTATGTACTACAGAGTTTGCTGATTAAAAATCAATCACTTGCTGTGGATGGTCCAAGGTAATTTTACTTCCAGTAGCTAGTCCAACCTACCTCATGTGGGCCCAGATTCATATATCCTGTTCTCAAGTCCAAGGTAAGGGGATACAAAAAAGAAGACCATATTGTTGCCAGTGCCATTTGCTGAGTGAGGAGCTAAAATGAAATGTCCTTGAACACTGTTGCAACAGGAAAAATAAATACTGGTTGGCTGCTGTTTCTCCCATTCTGGTAGTTGCTGCTAGTAACGGTAGTCTTTGTGAAAAAAGTATTTAATGTTCCCTTTAAATGTGCTTGATATTTTTATTAAAGATCACAAGGACTGGATGCCAGGACTCTAGCTCCAGCAAATGCAGAGCTCTCCGCTCAACTGGATGTGGCTGGGAAGCTTCTGCCATTCGCCTCCTGGGCCAGGGCTGTTAGACACTGAACACTTGGCCCATGGGCTGGGCATCTATTGGCAGCTCCCAAGGAAGTCTGTCTCTGTGTTTAATATTGGCTGTGTTCCTTCCTGAGGAGAAGAGTTAGATGAGTATCTCAAAAATAAAAGTGCAGGAGAGAAAGATAGAGGAACATCAGAAATACATCAGGGATCTGGGCACGAATGACACCTCATGAAAAAGTCTGAGAGGATTTGGACTCTGGTCAAACATTTAATGCAACTTCTGATCACACTTCATTTGGAAAACAGATTTAAATAGGATGGCAATACTCACATTAACTCAAAGGGTGTCTGAGAGAGCAAATGGCCCAAATGTTCTCTCTGGCAAGGTCTTCAAAAGAACCAAGAAAAATCTGGGACTGATTTAATGTGTTAGATGATTTAAAATTAGTTATCATGGTCAGGAAGAGTGTTTATTATATTCCTATCATGCTTTCCTATATGCTAAACCAGTCTTGACACAGAGCCTGGGGCTATGGCTCCAAAATAAAGGATTAGGCCAAGGTGGGACTGGCCTTTAAAAGGACTTGCTCATCAAAAGGATGTTGCAGGAGCTGGTTCAGTCCTGGGGATGCCGCGAGACTGGTGTTTTCCATCTTTATTCTGTAGAGCAGTGTCCACATGAGACACTTGGAACAAAATAAGTGTTTCATGCCATATATGGTCGGAAAACACTATAATTCCTGTTATAAGAATATAAAGGACAGTGAAAAATTCTATGATTTTAAGAAAGCTGCTTAAATTTGCCCAATCCAAAATTTCTCATTTGTTCATGGGCCCAGTTTTTGTTGACTACTATTACTATTTATAGCAGTGGTAGTAATAAAATTAGTATCTAACACTAGTTGAACACTTGCTTTATGTCGGACATTATTCAGAGGTGCAATATATGTATTAGCTCCCTTAATATTCACATCAGTCTAAAATGTAATAAGCACTGCTATTGTCACCATTTTACAGACAAGGAAACTGAGGTACAAATCAACATACTCAAGGTCCTGTAGCTAGTAGGCAGTGGAGCCGGACTTAAAATCTAGGAAGTTCTAAGTCCCTGCCCAGTCACTTAAGTATTGTGACAGAGTTACTCAGCTGATGTGGGACAAATAAGATATAGATCAGCTGTGACATATTGATGGCTGTAAAATTCGTAAAATAATACAAAAGTAAAAGCATTTTTGCAACCATTTCAAAATCTGAACAGTTGAAATTATGTTCAAACACTATGTGTATGTAACTTCCTAAATTCAGTAACTACTACTTCAGCAAAAGCAGATTTTTTGTGGACAGCTTAGAGGACCTTTCTGTTGAACCACCCCACTTGGTCTGTGGTTTATTAAGAAAAAAGTTGTCCTGTTTGCTAGTACATGCAACTTGCTTTCTGCTTCTTCCCATTTAATTTTCTAATTTTTATGATTTCTCTACTTATCGAAAAGGCTCAAAGAGCCCTCTTGGTGCAATAGTTAAAGCACTTGGCTGCTAACTGAAAGGTTGGCAGTTTGAGCCCACTAGCCATTCTGCAGGAGAAAGATGTGGCAGTCTGCTTCTATAAAGATTACAGCCTTGGAAACCATATGGGGCAGTTCTACTCTGTCCTGTAGTGTCGCAATGAATCAGAATTGAATTGATGGCAATGGGTTTGGTTTGATCTGGCTAGCAGGTTCATAGGATTTCTGTTATTTATTCATTTTTTTATTATGTTGGATATTCATATTTAAAAAAATACCTGCTGTTGCTCATTTTATAGATTTCTGCCTTTTAATTTATTTATATTTTATTAGCTTTCTTTTATATTTAAAATTAGCTAAAGTCTGTTTGATAGGATTTCATAATAATTGTTATTTGTTTACCTAATTTTTTAAATTTATGACAAAAATAATTGGATCTACTTATTTCAAACTGATTTCTTAAACAAGCTGCGGACTTTTTCCACTTAAAATCACATTTAATAATTTTTAGAGAGGTGAAGCCAAGATGGCAGAATAGTCAAACACTTCCGGTGGACCCTCTTACAACAAAGACCTGAAAAAACAAATGAATCAATTATATATGACAATCTAGGAGGCCTGAACATCTAAGGCAAAGTTGAGGAGCCAGACTGAGTGGAAGGGGGAGGGAGAGATAGTTCAGAAGCAGCAAGGAGTTGTCAGACCTGATCCAGTGAAAGCCTGTGCCCTTCAGGCCTGAGCAGCTCATGGGTAAGCGGTGACGCAGGCAAGCTGTGCTGCTCAGGAGGCGCGTTTTCTGCACCGGGAAAAACCCAGTGACAGAGAGTCTACTCGGCCACCCAGAACCAGTGAGAAGCAGCCCTGGATTGAAAAAAGATAAGTACTTGCATATGGCCTACCACGTGGATGAAAAACACCCCCCTTAGGGAAAAACTTCCCTCCCATTTACGTCCCTAATCCCTGCTCTGCACTGTGTCCCTGACTGGCTTCAGCAATTGCAGAGTCCTCTGGGCCAGAAGTAGGATCCGTCACATGCCTTGAGCCATTCTCCTGACCTAGGAGAGTGAACAAATTAACAAACAGGAAAAAATAAACTGCCGGCTTCCCTAAACCAGGAACCCAGGGTAGGCACAGCTCCTTTGCCTAGGCACAGGCATAGGGGATCCACAGACTCCGAGTGCCTTTCCCCCAGCAGAGACTTGTGTGGGCCCATTTCAACGGCACAGGCCCTCATTACCACAGTACAATAGGGTATATACCGGAACTCTAACTTCAACTGTTTCAGCTGTAAAGTGGCAGGTTCTTGACATTTGACATTGCTCTGCCCAATAAGCAGGGTCTTCACCTATCCACATCAGAGGCCTGAGGACTGGTGGCTCCACTGATGCCACCTAGCCAACTGTGATAAGGCTAAGAATAAGAGGTGTCCCCCTGTCTTTACAGCCAACAGCATTGGGTGCTCATAGTCCAGCTGCAAACCTCACCCACCTATGTGCTCTAGGCAACAGGGACACATCATCCTCCTGGACACTTGGGGGCAGCTGTCAGCCCTCTGCGTTGCTCAGAGTGTGTACCCCTGCTACAGCCAGATGCCTGTGCCTACACCAGTCACCCATGCCTATCTAGGATAGTAGGTGAGAGCTTACACCACACACTTGTGGTTATCTACCTGGGCAACTGAGCTGAATCCATACATGAAGAATGGTCAGACTCCTGAGCTCACGTACCTAGTAACAGATCTAACCACCTGGTGACAGGACATTAGAGCTCCAAAGATGTCAATAATCAAACTAAATCATACGAGCAGCCTATTTGGGCATATCAAAACAAAACAAGAAGCTAGGACACAGTAAGCAAATATAAAACAAATAAACATAATAACATATTGATGGCTTAGAGACAACAGTCAATATTAAATCACATAAAGAAGCAATCCATGATGGCTTCAGCAAGCTCCCAAAATAAAGAATCTAGAAATATTCCAGAGGAGGAAAATTCCTTGGACTTACTGCAGGCAGAATACAAAGATTAATATACAGAACTCTTCAAGAAATTAGGAAGCAAATTAAGCAAAACGCAGACCATGCAATAGAGGAAATTAAAATGATTACAGAAGAGCATAATGACAAATTTAACAGGCTGCAAGAATCCACTGAGAGACAGCAATTAGAAATCCAGATGATTAACAATAAAATTCAACAACTTGACAGAAAGTCAGAGCAGTGGAATTGAGGCAATGGAAGTCTGAATCAGTGAGATTGCAGATAAAGCACTTGACACCAATTTATTTGAGGAAAAATCAGATAAAAGGATTAAAGAAATGAAGAAACTCTAAGAATTATGTGGGAGTGTATCAAGAGGAATAACCTACGAGTGACTGGAGTACCAGACTGGGGCGGGGTGGGGGGGCGGATAACAGAAAATACAGAGAGAATTGTTGAAGATTTGTTGACAGAAAACTTCCCTAATCTCTTGAAAGATGATAAGATATCTATCCAAGATGCTCATCAAACCCCACTTAAGGTAGATCCCAAAAACAAAGTCACCAAGACATGTGATAATCAAACTTGCCAAAACCAAAGATAATGAGAATTTTAAGAGCGGCTAGGGGCAAATAAAAAATCATCTACAAAGGAGAGTCAATAAGAATAAGCTCAGACTACCCAGCAGAAACCATGCAGGCAACAAGGCAATGGGATGACATATATAAAGCCTTGAAGGAAAAAAGCTGCCAGCCAAGAATTATATATCCAGCAAAACCATCTCTCAAAAATGATGGCAAAATAAGGGCATTTCCAGATAAGCAGAAGGTTACAGAATTTGCAAAAACCAAACCAAAATTACAAGAAATACTAAAGGGAGTTCTCCGGTTAGAAAATCAGATAACAACACAAGACAAGAACACAGGACAGAGCAACCAGATATCAACCCAGATAGGGAAGTCACAAAAATAAATCAAAGCTAAAACACTGAAAATAGGGAAACAGACATCAATATATAAAAGATAACAACATTAAAACAAAAAAGAGAGACTTCAAAAATGTACACATAGATTTTGCATATGGAAAAGAAGTCGAGGCAATACGAAGACATTAAAGACTGGTATAAACTTAGAAAAATAGGGGTAAATATTAAGGTAACCACAAAGGTAAGTAACAATCCTACAAGTCAAAATAAAAAACTAGAAAAATATAAAGACTCAGCAAACACAAAATCAACAACAATGAAAAAGATGAAAAGAAAATACATAAAGAAAAACAACTCAGCACAGAAAATTAAATGGAACAAAGAAACTGTGAACAACACACAAAAAAAGACATCAAAATGACAGCACTAAACTCATACCTATCAATAATTATGCTGAATGTAAATGGACTAAATGCACCAATAAAGAGACAGAGAGTGGCAGACTGGATAAAAAAAAAACACGAACCGTCTATATGCTGCCTACAAGAGACACACCTTTGACTTAAAGACACAAACAAACTAAAACTCAAATGATGGAAAAAAATATATCAAACAAACAACACTAAAAAAAGAGCAGGAGTGGCAATATTAATCTCTGACAAAATAGACTTTAAAATAAAATCCACAATGAAGGATAAGGAAGGACACTATATAATAATTAAAGGTCAATACACCCAATAAATAATTATGCACCCAATGACAGGGCTCCAAAATACATAAAACAAACTCTAACAGCACGGAAAAGAAAGATAAACAGCTCCACAATAGTAGTAATAGACTTCAACACACCACTTTTGGTGAATGACAGAATATCCAAAAAGACGCTCAACAAAGACATGGAAGAGCTAAATGTTACAATCAGCCAACATGCTCTCATAGACATATACTAAACACTGCACCCAACAGCAGCCAAGTATACTTTCTTTTCCAGCGCACATGGAACATTCTCCAGAATAGATCACGTACTAGTCCATAAAGCAAGCCTTAACAAAATCCAAAGGATTGAAATATTTCAAAGCATCTTTTCTGAACATAAAGCCAAAAAGTAGAAACTGACAACAGAAAAAGCAAGGGAAAAAAATCAAACACATGGAAACTGTGTTTCCTTGCTCAAAAACTACCTGGTTATAGAAAAAATTAAGGATGGAATAAAGAAATTCACAGAATCAAATGAGAAAGGAAATACATCCTACAAGAACCTTTGAGACACAGCAAAAGCAGTGCTCAGAGGTCAGTTTATAGCAATAAATGCACATATCCAAAAAGAAGAAAGGGCCATCATCAAAACATTAACCCTACAACTGGAACAAGTAGAAAGAGAGCAGCAAAAGAAGCCCTCAGGCACCAGAAAAAATGAAACAATAAGAATTAGAGCAGAAATAAATGAAATAGAGAATAGAAAAGCAATTGAAATACTTAACAAGACCGAAAGCTGGTACTTTGAAAAGATCAACAAAATTGATAAACCATTGGCCAAATTGACAAAAGAAAAACAAGAAAGGAAGCAGATAACTCATATAAGAAATGAGATGGGTGATATCACAACAGACCCAACTGAAATTAAAAGAATCATAACAGATTACTATGAAAAATTGTACTCCGACGAATTTGAAAACCTAGAGGAAATGGACAAATTTCTAGAAACTCACTACCTAACAAAACTAACACAAACAGAGGTAGAACAACTAAACCCATAACAAAAGAAGAGATTGAAAGGTAATTAAAAAATTCCCAACAAAAATACACTGGCCCGGATGGCTTCACTGGAGAATTCTACCAAACTTTCAGAGAAGAGTTAACACCACTACTACTAAAGGTATTTCAGATCATAGAAAAGGATGGAATACTCCCAAACTCATTCTATGAAGCCAGCATAACCCTGATATCAAAACCTGGTAAAGGCACCACAAAAAAAGAAAATTACAGCCCAATATCCCTCCTGAACATTGAGGGAAAAATCCTCAACAAAATTATAGCCTATAGAATTCAGCAGTATATCAAAAAAATAATTGAACATGATCAAGTGAGATTTCTACCAGGTGTGCAGGGATGGTTCAACATCAGAAAAACAATCAATATAATCCATCACATAAATAAAACAAAAGACCACATGATCTTATCAACTGATGCAGAGAAGGCATTTGACAAAGTCTAACACTCATTCATGATAAAAACAATCAACAAATTAGGAATAGAAGGGAAATTCCTCAATATACTTAGGGGTATTTACATAAAGCCAACAACCAACATCATCCTAAATGGAGAGAAGTTGAAAGCACTCCTCTTGAGAACGGGAACCAGACAAGGATGCCCTTTATCCCCACTCTTATTCAACATTGTGCTGGAGGTCCGAGCCAGAGCAATTAGGCTAGAAAAAGAAATAAAGGGCATCCAAATTGGTATAGAAGAAGTCAAAGTACCTCTATTTTCAGATGATATGCTCTTATACATAGAAAACCTCAAAGAATCCACAAGAAAACTACTGGAATAAATAGAAGATTTCAGCAAAGTTTCAGGATACAAGATAAGCATATAAAAATCACTTGGATTCCTTTACACCAGCAAAGAGAGCCTCGAAGAGGAAATTACCAAATCAATACCATTTAAAATAGCCCTAAAGAAGATCAAATACTTGGGAATAAATCTAACCAGAGACATAAAAAACCTATACAATGAAAACTATAAGACACTACTGCAAGAAACCAAAAGAGACCTGCATAAGCAGAAAAATATACCTTGCCCATGGATAGGAAGACTCAACATTGTGAAAACGTCAATTCTACCCAAAGCGATCTACGGATACAATGCAATCCCGATCCAAATTCCAACAGCATTTTTTAATGAGATGAAGAAACAAATCACCAACTTCATATGTAAAGGGAAGAGGCCCTGAATAAGTAAAGCATTACTCAAGAAGAAGAACAAAGTGGGAGGCCTCACACTACCTGATTTTAGAAACTATTATCCCACCACAGTAGTCAAAACAGCCTGGTACTGGTACAATAACTGATACATAGACCAATGGAACAGAATTTAGAATCCATACATAAATTCATTCACCTATAAGCAGCCTGTATTTGACAAAGGCCCAAAGTCCATTAACTGGGGAAAAGACAGTCTCTTTAACAAATGGTGCTGGCATAACTGCATATCCATCTGCAGAAAACTGAAACAAGACCCATACCTCACACCGTGCACAAAAACTAACTCAAAGGGATCAAAGATTTAAATAGAAAATTAAAATGATAAAGATCATGGAAGAAAAAATGGGGATAATGCTAGGAGCCCTAATACATGGCATAAACACAATACAAACCATAAGTAACAATGCACGAGCACTAGAAGGGAGACTAGATAACTGGGAGCTTATAAAAATCAAACACTTATGCTCTCAAAAGACTTCACCAAAAGAGTCAAAAGACACCCTACAGACTGGGAAAAATTTTTGGCTATGACAAATCCGATCAGTATCTAATTGCTAAAATCTACAAGATACTGTAAAACCTCAACAACAAAAAGACAAATAACCCAATTTAAAAAATTGGCAAAGGATATGAACAGGGACTTCACCAAAGAAGATATTCAGGTGGCTGACAGACATATGAAGAAATACTCACGATCATTAGCCATTAGAGAAATGCAGATCAAAACTACAATGAGATATCATCAGACCCCAACAAGGCTAGCATTAATCCAAAAAACACAAAATAACAAATGCTGGAAAGGTTGTGGAGAGACTGGAACACTTACACACTTTTGGTGGGAATGTGAAATGGTACAACCACTTTGGAAATCGATTTGGCGCTTCCTTTAAAATCTAGAAATAGAAGTACCACACAATCCAGCTATCCCGCTCTTTGGAAAATATCCTAGAGAAATAAGAGTCATCAAACAAACAGATACAGCACCCCCATGTTCATTTCAGCACTGTTCACGATCACAAAAAGATGGAAGCAAACTAGGTGTCCATCAAGGGACTAAAGGATAAACAAATTATGGTATATCCACACAATGGGCTACTACGCAATGGTAAAGAACAACAATGAAGCCGTGAAACATAACCAGGAGGAATCTGGAGGGCATTATGCTGAGCGAATTTAGTCAGTCACAGAAGGACAAATATTGTATAAGATCACTATTAAAAGAACTCAAGAAAAGGTTTAAACACAGAAGAAAACATTCTTTGATGGTTACAAGGGTGGGGAGGGAGGGGGAGGGTTATTCACTAACTACACAGTAGACAAGTATTATCTTAGGTGAAAGGAAGGACAACACACACTACAGGGGAAGTCAGCACAACTGGACTTAAACCAAAGCTGAGAAGTTTCCTGAATACAATCAAACCCTTTGAGGGACAGGGAAGCAGGGTTAGGGATCTGGGGACCATGCTTTCAGGGGACATCTAGGTCAATTGGCATAACAAAGCTTATTAAGAAAATGTTCTGCACTCTTCACTGAGTTGTATCTGGGGTCTTAAAAGCTTCCAAGAAGCCATCTAAGATGCATCAATTGGTCCCAACCACCTGGAGTAAAGGAGAATGAAGAACACCAAAGACACAAGGAAAGTATTAGCCCAAGAGACAGAAAGGGGCCACATAAACCAGAGACTTCATCAGCCTGACACCAGAAGAACTAGATGGTGCCCAGCTACCACCAATGACCGTCCTGACAGGGAAAACAACAGAGAGTCCCTGATGGAACAGGAGAAAGGTGGGGTGCAGAACTCAAATTCTAGTAAGAAGACCAGACTTAATGGTCTGACTGAGACTGGAGGAACCCCGGAAAGAATGGCCCCTGGATTCTCTATCAGTCCAGAACTAAAACAATTTTTGAGGCCTACTCTTCAGACAGGGATTGGACAGGACTGTGGGACATAAAGTGATACTCGTAAGGAGTGTGCCTCTTAGCTCAAGTAGATACAAGAGACTAAAAGGGCAGCTTCTGTCCAGAGGTGAGACGGGAAGGCAGAGTGGTTTAGGAGCTGGTTGAATGGACATGGGGAATCAGGGGTGGAAAGGAGGAGTGTGCTGTCACAGTAAGTGGAGAGCAATTAGGGTCACATAACAATGTATGTAGAAATTTTTGTATGGGAGACTAACTTGAAATGTAAACTTCTTCTAAACTACAACAATAAAATAAAAATATAAGAAGAAAAGAATAATTTTTAGAAATTTAATTATTAAATTAACTGAATCTTAATAATCCAATAACTAGAAAATTAAATTTCTGAAGCTACAAAAAATCACATTTTTCTTGAGAACTTTATATGCAGATAGATCTCATTTTTAGTTGTTTTTTTTCCCTCAACACAATTGAAATGATTTTGATTAAAGCTGATGTCATCATATTTATAAAACAAACAGCGTCAGCCATAAAAGAAACTGACATGACAAATTAGGCAATATGAAGATTCTCCCAGATTTGTATTTGTGTGTCCTGGTACTGGCCTTCTTCACATGTATAACTTATTTGCACGGAAAGTTGTCATTGCTTGACAAATTGTTACAAATAAAATGTATTAGTACCTAGTCACGAAACATCCATCTTCCTCAGGAAAATATTTGAACTTTAAGTGTATATAAGGGCAAAATATGAAACAAAGTTTTTCTATGTGATTTGTTATAACAGTATTAGCTAGAGCTCAGGAGGCTCTAAGAGTTAAGGATCACACCATTAACACCAGACCCAAAATACTTTTAAATCTTGCTTTCAAAATGTGACTTTTTTCTCTCATGTTTTTGAGCACCTGAATGAACTCAGCTCAGAATTGCAAGAATGATGTAAAGATGCATTAATATATACAGACAAAGTTTATGGATTCAAAGCAACGACTCAACATTGGAAAAATGAGTTTGAAATGGTTCATTAGTAATTTTAGTTAGCATGATGATTTGGCTCCTGAAGGAGAACTGTTAACCCTAGTAGAACAATCATCTCTGTGTGCTTGAAGAAAAGTTTCACTATTGTTTTGAAATACTTAATATAAACAAATTGATAAGAAATCCATATGTTTACACAAATATTATCACAATCATATTTTCTCTTGAAAGAAAAGGAAAAATCATTAGATTTAGAGGGTTACAACTCCCTGGATGTAAACTTAGAGACTAAGTTTTGTTTCATGGCAAGAAAGCAGTTATAGTGAAACAGAGAGAAAAGAAATTTATAGTCTCCTGATACTATGACTTGTGACCGTAAAGAATTAGAAGAGAACATCATTAAATTGCCTTACTCAGGAATTACTTGTAGCTATTTCAAACATAAATACTTGATGTAAAAATTACTTTCGTGTAAGTATGTTTATTAAAAATATTAAAGCATCTTATTCAGATGTTTTATACAAATTCATGACACAGAAAAGTCCTAGTGGCGCAGTGGTTGAGAGCTCATCTGCTAGCCCAAAGGCTGGCAGTTCGAATCCACCAGCTGCTCCTTGTAAACCCTATGGGGAAGTTCTGCTCTGTCCTGTACGGTAGCTATGAGTCAGAGTCCACTCGGCAGCAACAGGTTTTGGTTTTATCCAGATGTTTTGTACGAAGTCAATATTTAATACCTTCTCTAAAACATCATATTTTATTTGTCTTACAATTTTAAAAAAGGAAAATAATTTTTTTCAGTAATCCTCGCAAGGATATTCCCAAGTAATATTAAAACATTTGGAATGCACCACAGTGCTATGCTTGGTCAACATTACACACAAAAAAGAAATGTACTTTGGGAAGCCCTGGCTTGGTCATGCTGATCTACCCAAGTGGCAACTCCATTGTCTTGGGTTTCCAGAATTTCTCAGCATGGAAAACAACCAACCTATTAATGTCAAGATCCTGTTCCTTCCATGCTGAATCTGATCTTAATGAATCTGCTCAATGTTCTCTCAAACTGTATGAGAGTATATGCAACCATGTTAACTTGGAGTGCATTGGTGGAGTGAAGGGGGGTGGGGACAGGAGGAGGTACCCTAGCCCCAAGCTTTCTTCTGTACAAGGTGGCATTGAATCAAATAGTCTCATCTCAGCGATATTTCCCATCTCAACCCTGAAGTAGTCATGCTTTTCTGTGCTGTAAGGCCAGATAACCTTGTATTATCAGAATCAACTCATCAGTAAGGCGTGTGGAAATGTAGAGTTAATTTTGAGTACTTTTCATTAAAATAGGAATGCATGACAGGACAACACAACATAATAGAGCAGGGGGTTAAAAAAAAAAAAAAGGAATGAATTGGGGAAGGAACTAAGGAAAGAGAGAAGGAAGAAAGGATCCCAGACATTCCAGAAAACATGTAACACAACCACAACACAAACTCTCCAAGATTGAAATTATAATTTCAAATAAACATTGTGGCCAGCTCATATCTCTTAATATCGTTAGAGGCCTTTCAGATTTACCAACCGACTCTAAAGAGCTTTGTCTAACTTAAAAAAATAAAATAAAGCCAGTTGCTGTGGACACAATTCCAACTCATGGCAACCTCATGTGTTTCAGAGTAAAACTATGCTCCATAGGGTTTTCAAGACTGTGACCTTTTGGAAGTAGACTGCCAGGCCTTTCTTCCAAGGCATCTCTAATTGGGTTCGATCCTTCAACCTTTTGGTTAGTAGTTAAGTGCTTAACGGTTTGTGCCACCCAGGAACGCCCACCTTATTGTTCTATTTTTTCTCCTCCTCAGTTTTGCTATTAAAACAGTATTTGCTGTGCTTTGTTTTGTGTTTTTTAAATCTGTAGAACCCTTTCTTTAAATAAAATCTTAGAAGAAGTCCATTGAATAAAACAGAAAACACGTATTACTCTGTGTTGGAGCAAGGAAGTAGCTGTAGGAAAGTCCTATACTGAAAACTTTAAAAATGTTAGCTATGCTGTTTTGTGGTCTTTTATATTTTCTTACGCATTTATTCAAGCATTCTCTGATTGTATATATGCCAGTGCTTCTCAAACTCTGGCGTGCATTATAGGAATCACCTAGGGGTCTTGTTAAATAGAGATTCTGATTCAAGAGGTCAGGGTGGGACCAGAGATTATTATGCATTTCTAACGAGCTCCTAGATGCTGCTGCTGCTAGTGCCATGTCTAGGACCACATAATGAGTAGTACCTTAGTTTCCCAGTGCTGCTGTAATACAAATACCACAAGTGGGTGGCTTTAAAGAACAGAAAATTATTTTTTTAGCGTTCTGGAGGCTAAAATCCAAATCAGGATCTCTGCTGTGTCGATTCCTTTCTTATTGGTAGCCCCAGGCCCTCCTTGGTTCCTTGGTGATCCTAACATGGCATCTGTCCTTCCCCGTGTGTGTGCATGTGTGTGTGTGTTTGTGCACACACGGGAGATGGGGGGAGAGAGAGAGACAGTCTAATCTACTCTTTTTATAACTCAGAAGTGATTAGATTTTGAGCTCGCTCTACATGGGTATGATCTAATTAACAAAGAAAATCCTATTTCTAAACAGAATTATATCCACAGGTATGGGGGCTAGGATTCCAACCCATTTGGGGCAGGGACACAATTTAATCCATAAAAAGTAGCAAGGTACTATGTTACTGGCTGTTGGCTAAACTCTGTGACAGATGAAAGAAAGTATAAATTTTGTTTTAAAATTAAAATACTCAGTAGGAACTGCTTAATGAACAGTAAAACCTTAGTGTCTAATTAAATGGCTCCTCCACGCAGAACTTGGGGTGTCAGAAAAATTCCAAAGCTCCCTAGACCTCAGTTTTCCTTTATGTTCAGATTCATTTCAGTCCATGATTCTAAGGGCAAGATGCTGTAAGTCTAACTCAAGTGCTGACGAGGTCACATGATCCCAGGAGAGTAGAGTTGTTGGCAGCATCTCAAGGAAGATCTGGGCCTTGAGGTGGGGTTGGATATTGGGCAGTCCCACTGCCTCTGCATGGTGTTACATGGAGTCACTCCAATTCTGCAATGCTGTGACCCAGGGTGCTATTTGTGTTGATCAAAAGGAATGAGAAAGAATGCCCGGTCTGACAGAGTGAAGCAAAGGACTCAGACTCGAAAGTCTACAGGGGCTAGACAGCTCACACCGATTAAAGAAGTTCTTCATCACAGGCCAACGGGACCAGACAGTGAGCGTGCCAAAATGAGGGTGCTACTACTCAGCCCCAGACATTGCTGCAGTGCAGAGAAACAGGCCAGGTGATGGCACAGAAGCAGATATTCGGATTCTTCAGGAAAAGCAGAAATCCAGATTTTGTGTGAATCTTATACAAAATATGGCACATGCTGGGTAACAGAGCCTGTGGGAGGACCTCTAGTTTGTGAGTCCTGAAATAGGGCTTTCCTGCGTGGCCATGATGGTTCTAATGAAAGCTGGCACCCCCACTGTATCTTCTTTTTTTTTCCAGTTGTGCTTTAGGTGAAAGTTTACAGTTCAAGTTAGTTTCTCATTCAAAAATTCATACACATATTGTTTTGTGACATTGGTTATAATCCCCACAATGTGACAGCACTCTTCCCCTTTCCACCCCAGGGTTCCCCGTGTCCATTTATCCAGTTTTCCTGTCTTTTCCTGCCTTCTCGTCTTGCTTTTGGGCAGGAATTGCCCATTTGGTCTTGTATATTTGATTGAACTAAGAAGCATGTTCCTCACGTGTGTTATTGTTTGTTTTATAGGCCTGTCTAATCTTTGTCTAAAAAGTGGGCTTCAGGAGTGGTTTCAGGTCTGAATTAGCAAAGTGAAAGAAATTTCACAGCACCCTGCAATAACCTTGCCCACATTTTTTCTTTTCTGTTGAGAGTTCTTGCTTGCTATGAGGCCTTGTGGTTAATCACAGGCTGTAAGTGCTTCAAGTGTCTACCATTCTCTTCTCTTCTGTCAGAGACTGCCGGTTGTCCAATAAGCACCATTGGGCTGCCTATGGTTACTGGTCGCATGTTCTTCCTTAGGGGAAAAAAATGTATAATCATTTTGTTATTTGTGTAGGCTTCATGGCACTTGTTTTAAAGTGGCAGCTGAATGCTGGGGTCACTGAACATTTTCAAAAGTGTCCAAATGCTAGAGGAAGAAAACATAGTTAAATAGATGTGCGCTTAAGTCTCTCACAGAAACAAGCTCATCTCTACCTTATCTTCCACCTGCTCATCATATCCAGTACCCGGTATGTCTCTGTCAAAAGTTCTCACTATCTTCTAGTTAAGATTTTGGGTCTTGACTGATTTTTGTGATAACATAATATCAATCTAGAATATTTATCCAACTCTTGAATCATGTTTATTAAACAGCTCTTTGGTGAAAAAACAACAACAAACTAGCATAATACAGTGAAACCTGTGAGTGCTGGAACCAGACAGACCACCTTGTTTTTCTAGGTCTCACAAGTTTTCCGCCTTTGACGGGTACATTTTTCTGTCCCTCTCTATTAGCCGAAAATACTTGAGTTATCCTTGTTTGATAAGTTTCCGCCTTATACAGCTTCTGACATTCACAGGTTTTACTGCATATTGTTTGTTAAATAGACTCATAAACACAATAATTAGTTTAATTAACTTGTTTTCATTTGTTAAATTGCCAGACTGAATTTAAAAAATCAGTCCTGTGTGGCCCCCTATGTTATAGCGTTTGCTCACACAGAAAGGAAATAAAGAAGACTCCTCCAAAACAGAAATGGTTGAGTAATATCATTTTAGGCTGATTTACACTCCCTTCTCAGCATACTTCTCTCTCCAGTCCACTCTCCCTTTGGATCTGACTGCTGATGAACCCAGCCAAGATCAGCAGAACCACTCATGTGACTCCAACTCATGTGAAGTCATAAATGGTTGTTGTTTTAAGCCACTAAATTTTGGGGTGTTTTGTTATTTGGCAATAGATACTTGATATGTTTAGTTTTCATAATTTTTATTTATACTTAAGATGGAATTCAGAGAGTTAACAAATCATAAGAATCTGTCTCTACTGGATTTTTATAAAGAGGTAAAAATAGATTCAATCAAACCCATAGCTCATAGTGAAAGGCCTTTTTCTTTCTTTTTTTTTAGTTCAGAAGTCTTCTTCGAAGAAAGAAAAAGTTAATTAATTAGTAGATCTGTGCTTAGATCCTAGCAAAAAGATATAGTTGAAATTTTCTATAAAATATCCTCTCTGAACATACATATGCACACAAAACCTGTATTATTCTAGTTATCAGCACTTACTTATCTATTATGCGTAGTAGCTACAATATATTTCAACAATTACTCAAGGTTTACCACTTGGTTCCATCAATTTTTCATCAACACCGTTATGAAGCGTACGTTATGCATGCTCCATATTCCCACTGTTTTACTTAGTATTCAGTAGAGAAATGCCGCCTCAAATAGATTTTGAATGTTTCCAAGAAAGTTGTCTGTTAGCAATTTATTAATAAGTTTATTTGATAAGGTATGTTACCTCACTTCTATTACCTTCTTTTTGATCTATCAAAATGTGCTGTTTAAATCCTAAGAGTATGAGGGAAAAAAATCTGCAAATTACGATTAAATCTTATTTATATATTACATATATAAATCTTTGTGGTAAATCTTTGTGAGGACTTGAGAAAGGGGTCAGCAAACTCTTTCTGTGAAGGGCTAATAGTTACTATTTTAAGCTATATAAACCCCCATGTCCCCGTCACAACTAATTACTCAGTTCTACCATTGTAGTGTGAAAGCAACCATAGACAGTACATAAATAACCCGCAGGTTATAGTTTGGTTCTATACTCCAGGCTATTATCTATTAAGGTCACAAAGGATTAAACAAAAACAAAAAACAAAAAGCCTGTTGCTGTCCAGTTGACTCCCACTCATAGCAACCCTACAGGACAGAGTAGAACTGCCCCATAGGATTTCCAAGGAGCGCCTGGTGGATTCGAACTGCTGACCTTTGGTTTAGCAACATAGCTCTTAACCACTACGCCATCAGGGTTCCCACAAAGGCTTAAGGAGGGTTAAAATTGCAAAAGGCCCATGGGAATGGGGGTAGGGGAGAGTATTAATCTACTCCATGTCTCAGTAAAATTCAAACAGGTCAGAGGAGGATGAGCCCCAAAGCTCAGTCTCTTCCCTGAAACTGTTGTTTCCTCTGTTCCTTCCTTGTATCCTTAAACGCTCATTAGCTTTTGAATGTAAATTGGCATAGTCTCTTTGGCAAACTGCTGGTCAGTATCCACTAGTGCTCAGTGTATGGGTACCCCACGACCCAGGAGGCTCTCATGTTGCCCTTTTATAACCACACTCCTCTTCCCGAACTGCTGACAAGTACTAATCTGTTCTCCGCTTCTAAAATTTTGTCATTTCAAAAAAGTTATATAAATGCAATCATACAGTTTGTAATCTTTTGGGATTGGTTTATTTTACTCAGGTAATTCCCTGGCGATTCATCCAAGTTGGTATCTGTTTGCTCCTTTCCATTGCTCCATAGTAGTTCATGGTGGGGATACACTACAAATTGTTTAACTAGTCACTAGTTGAAGGACATCTGGGTTGTTTCCAGTTTGGGGCTATTACGAATAGAGCTGCTATAAATGTTTGTATACAGGTTTTTATGTGAACATAAGTATCTCTAGGATAAATACCCAAAAATTGCTGGGTCCTGTGAGAGTTGCGGAAACCCTGGTGGCATAGTGGTTAAGAGCCACGGCTGCTAACCAAAAGGTCAGCAGTTCAAATCCACCAGGACCTATATGGAAATTCTATGGGGCAGTTATACTCTGTCCTATAGGTTCGCTATGAGTTGGAATCGACTCGACGGCAACGGGTTTGGTTTTTGGTTTTGGTAGGAGTTGCCTGTTTAGTTTTTTTGAGTTAATTTTATATAAGGTATAAGGTGATAGCTTTAGGTCAAGAGTTATTTTTTGGTCTATAGATGTCCAAATGCTGTAGAACTATTTGTTGAAAAGGCTATCTTTCCCCCGTTGAATTACTTTTGCACCTTTGTCAAAAATCTGTTTGGCATATTTGTGTGGTTCAATTTCTAGGTTCTCTATTCTGTTCCATTTATCTATGTGTCTGTCCTTCCACCGGTATCACATTGTCTTGATTATTATAGCAATATAGTCAACCTTAACATCATGTAGAGCGATTCCTCATATTTCACTCTTTTTATTTTTTTCTAGATATAAAATTTACAATAAGCTTGTCTGTATCTACAAACAAAACAAAAGAAAAAACTTACTAGAATGTTAATAGGAATTGCATTAAACCTATAGATCAATTTGGGGAGAAATGACATCTTTATTATGTTGAGACTCCCAATCCATTTTTTTACAGTATTTTGTAATTTTCAGCACACAGAAACTGTACATGTTTTGTTAATTGTATACCTATATATTTCATTTTCTTTGGAGTGATTGTAAATGGTGTTGTGTTTGAATTTAGGTTTCCACATGTTCATAGTATGATGTTAGTTGTAGTTTTTTTTAGATGCTATTTATGTAGTTGAGATAATTACTGTCTAGTCTTGTGAAGAGTATTTGTCATGGATGGGTATAAGATTTTGTCAAATGCTTTTTATGGGCTGATGATATGATCATATGATTTTTCTTCTTTAGCCTATTAAGATGGTAGATTACATTGACTGATTTTCAAATGTTGAACCCACCTTGCATACCTGGAACGTATCCCACTTCGTTATGGTGTATAATTCTTTTTATAAATTGATTTGCTAATATCTTGTTGAGAATTTTTTTGTGTCTAAATTCATGAGAAACAGTGTTCTCTAGTTTTCTTTTTTGCACTGCCTTTTTGTTTGGCATCAGGGCAATACTGGTGTCATAAAATGAGTTTAAATGGAAATTTTAGCACAATTTTTAATTGTCAAAATTTTTAAACTACTCAATTTTCCATCAGCAATAGAATGTATAAATAAAGTGTGGCATTTCATAAAATGCAGAACTATATAGTAATGGGAAAAATGGACTACAGCTACACACAAAAATATACATAGATCTCACACACATATGTTGAGCAAAGAAGCCAGGTGCAAAAGACTATGTACTATAGGATTTCACTTATATAAAGAGCCAACTAAGAGAAAACTAATTAATGGTGTTAGAATTTAGGATAAAGTTTATCGTTTTGGGAATAAATCCCTGAAAGGGGGCATAAAAGATGCGTTGCTGGGGTGTGAACCATGTTCTGTTTCTTTATCTGGGTGCTGGTTACACAGCTGCAGGCACGTTGAGCTCTGTACTTAAGTACACTTTTCTGTATGGTTGCTATGTTGTTGTTGTTGTTAGGTGCCATCAAGTTGGTTTTGACTCATAGCAACCCTATGTACAACAGAATGAAACACTACCCAGTCCTGCACTATCCTCATAATCCTTGTTATGCTTGAGCACATTGTTGCAGCCACTGTGTCAATCCATGTCTTTGAAAGTCTTTCTCTTTTTCACTGACCCTCTACTATGCTTCGATTAAAAAAGAAAAACAATATTCACCACCCCATCGCCAGTCCCACAGAGATGCCCCTCACCCCCTACAGCTGCCCTCTTTACTTCCCTCTGAACTTTCAGGGATCCGGAACATACAAACTGTGACTCGATGCTCATATATGCATAAAGATGGAAAGAACTGCTTTTCATTCGATATGCACATGTCCATGCCCACTTTGTATGTGAAGATATGGATATCAGAGTATTCTTTATAACAATACCCAGCTAATTAAAGAGTTTAACCTGATACCATCTCCGATTCGAGAAACCCCTACTTTAGTATTCTGTACTTAAGACTGGCAAATGAATAGAGACTCATTAAATACCTAGTAGAAAATTAAAGCCATGCTGGGTGAAGTATATCGAGAACCTGAGAACACGCTGACTTCAAAACAATGAG
Source organism: Dugong dugon (assembly GCA_030035585.1). Classification (NCBI taxonomy): domain Eukaryota; kingdom Metazoa; phylum Chordata; class Mammalia; order Sirenia; family Dugongidae; genus Dugong; species Dugong dugon. The sequence goes on from CM057461.1 coordinate 88,569,879, forward strand.
CAGGAATGGTGGATACCAGTGGTTAGTGGTACTGTGTCTTCTATCAGAAGAGCAAATAATTCACTGAAAACTACTTCCACCCAAGAGATTTAAAGTTCTTAAGCCTTCATATGCTTAGAAAGGCCTATAGCCCTTCTAAATGTCCCTGATGATTTGAGAAACAGACACCGCAAGAAGCCTGCAAAGAATATTCACTGAGGACCCTGAGGAACAGGAAAACTCTTCTGAACAAAAAAATCAGTTTGCTGCAACGGCACTGCATCTTTACCATCGACTCATCCTCACGAGAAACAGAGCTGCTATTGATCCATCCACCTCCCTCACCTGAACTCCTTACTTTTCTACTTTGCTATTTTACAGTCTTTAGGGGAGGAAAGGTTGTTTAGAAAAAAGTTACTAGATGACACCATACATTTTCAGACTGACAACATACAAAACTGTGATTTGAGTATCACTAATGGAGCCCTGGTGGCACAGTGGTTAAACATTGGGCTGCTAACTAAAAGGTCAGCAGTTCGAATTCACCAGCTGCTCCTTAGGAACCCCATGGGGCAGTTCTACTCTGTCCTTTAGGGTCACTGTGAGTTGGAATCGAATCGACTTGATGGCAATGGCTTTGGTTTTGGGGTGTTTTTAAACAGATTAACCAGCAGTGGTCTTCAGACTTTAGCATCCACAAGAATCACCTGCAAACCCAAACCAAACCCGTTGCTGGTGAGTCATATCCAACTCATGGCACCCTATGTGTTTCAGAGTAGAACTGCCCCATGGCATTTTCAAGGTTACGACCTTTTGGAAGCAAATCCCCAGGCTTTTCTCTCGAGGCACCTCCAGGTGGGATCAAACCACTAGCCTTTCAGTTAGTAATCGAGCACTTAACCATTTACACCACCCAGGGACTCCTGAATCAGCTGCAGAGGCATTAAAAATGCTGCTCCTCAAATCTTGGCTCCTGAGATTATGAGGGGATCCTGGATTCTGCATTTTTAACAATCATTCGCGGTGATTCTGATGTTTAGAACTGGAAGATGCAGAAAACAGAGAGAGAAAAAGAGAACGAGGAGACCAGGCTGAATAAATAAAAATTCTAAGACTGAACAGTATTTTTGCAAGACAATAAAACTTGTTACTTTCTAATACAAATAGCAATAACAACTGGGTATAAATAGTCCTGCCATGTACCGGTAATATGAGATCTGATTTAAAAAAGTATGTTACCAATAAATATCATATATTGTCCCCATTCATTCATTCAATAACAATATTTTGAAAAGCTATCTGCCAGGGAAGACTAGGCCTGGAGGATGCAACGGTGAAATATTCCTGAAAAAGTAGACAGTGCAATAGAGAAAACAGAAAAATAAGTAGGCATGTTTGTAGGTAAATTGAACTATATGTCCGATTTTATTTATTTAAGCCGTGTTTCTTCAAGACAAATCAACTACTGCAAAAATCAAGAATCCAAATCACAGAGAGGCTTGAGCGCAAAGACCACCCATATTATCAGGGACCCTGGTTCCATCTGTGTCCACTGGGGATGCTCATCCTGAATGCTCTATAGACTCCTTCCTCCCTTCACGAAATTAAGCTCTTTCAAGTCCACCAGGTGTCTTCAGGCCAAAGTAGCTGGTACCCAGAAGCCCCTGCACGGTGCTTGGTAAGTCCTCCAGGATCTCCCCAGAGGGTGACCCTCATTTCTAATTTTCTCACCTCCAAGTGTCAGACTGTAAACAGTCTATCCCTAAGGGTTTGCACCCAGTGGAGTATAGCCCTACCAAGAACCTCAAACAACATTTCATAGTTACAGCACCCCTGTTGGATACCTAACCAAAAAAACCAAACTTGTGACTGTCAAGTGGATTTCAGCTCATGGTAACCCCTTATGTTACAGAGTAGAACTGCTGCATAGGATTTTCTTGGCTGTAATCTTTACAGAAGAAGATTGCCAGGACTTTCTTCTGAAGCACTGCTGGGTGGGTTTGAACCACCAACTTCGAGGTTAATATCCATTGCCGTCAAGTCAATTCTAACTCATAGCTACCCTATAGGACAGGGTAGGACTGCCCCAAAGGACTTCCAAGGCTGTAAATCTTTACGGAAGCAGACCGTCACATTTTTCTCCCATGATGCTGCTGGTGGGTTCGAACCAGTAACCTTTTGATTAGCAGCCGAAAGCTTAACCACTAGGCCATCAGGATGCCTTCTGAGGTTAATAAACAAAAACCAAACCTGTTGCTGTCGAGTCAATTCTGACTCATAGCAACCCTAAAGGACAGAGTAGAACTGCCCTGAAGAATTTCCAAGGAGCACCTGGTGGATTCAAACTGCCAACCTTTTGGTTAACAGCCGTAGCCGTAGCTGTTAACCACTACGCCACCAGGGTTTCCTTGACGTTAATGGTAGAGCATAAACCATTTGTGCTGCCTGGGGACACCTAGGCAACAGCGTATAAATAGAAGAGGAAGTTACTCAGCAGTGGGAGTGTTTTTCTTTCACAAGTACCTCACTGTGTCCTAGAGCTAAGTACTGTTGTTACTAACTGCCATCGACTCATGGTGACTCCTCGCACAACGGACTCAGACCACTGTGATCCATAGGGTTTTCATTGGCTGATTTTTCACCAGACCTTTCTTCTAGTCCATCTTAGTTTGGAAGCGCTTCTGAAACCTGTTCAGCATCAGAGCACCACGCAAGCGCCCTCTGACAGATGGGTAGTGGTTGTGCTTGAGGCGCTGGTTGGGAATAAAACACAAGTCTGTGGCGTGTAAGGTGAGAATTCTACCACTGATCCACCACTCCAGAACTAAGTATAGTGCTTGCCTTTTGTCTTTCCCCTAGGTTAGGATGAACTTCCTCCCTTTGAGGGCACATTCTGACTCTTTAGTTGGAGGGCAGTGTTTATTTCCCTTCTTTTTTGAGAGGATTTGAATTTTGGAATTTAGGGTACCCCCTTACCAGTTCTTCTCCTGTTACCTAGGGCCTTTTGTTTGCTCAGTTCCCTGAGGAAGATGCCATGGCAGCCATGTGCCAATAGAATCTTATTCCCACACTTGGACTATCAAGTACTGTCCGTTTCCCCAATTATCATGATTAGGTAGGATTGATCTGGCCAGGAACTAGAAGTGGAGTTGCCCAAAGTTATGCTGATATAATGGGTGGGAAAAAAGAATTGTGGTTTTATGATCCTCCTTCTTTTTACATTGGTTGTTATATCCTTAATATAGGAATTTTGTAGAAGAATAATTATAAAATAAGAGAAGCCACACACAAAATAACAAATAATCCTCCCAGATTTTTGCCTAGGCAAATGAATACAGGTGCATGAGTGTGTATGTATGTATTTACATGTGTTTATACATACATCTTTATATGTATATTTTAACAACTAAATTTCAATGTTCATATTAATTTGAAAGCTTTTTTCACTTAATAATATATCGTAATGTCTTTCTATTTCAAAAAATATTATAGAGCTACACTATCGATTTTAAGACTGCATTGTATCTAATGTATGGACTTATCACAATTACCTAACAAGTTCTGTTATGTTTAATGTCTGGGACTGCTCACAATTTTCACTAATATAAGTAACTCCTTTAATTATGTCTTTGAGAACCTGTGATAAACATGCTTTTACCTACAGCTTTGTGAGTTGTTCGATCATTTTTTTAGGTTACATTGCTAAAAGTACAATAGCTAGCTCAAACAAAATGAACTTAAAAAAATTAAATCTTTACATTAACATTGTAAGGAAAGTAAGTCACTCAAGTAGAACAGTTTTGGCCATAACTGGGATCAAACGACGGTCTTAAAGCATAATATTAGCTTAAATAAGATTTCTAATTTGATATAGTTTGTCCAAAAGACAAGAATGAGTTCTTTTACAAACATAAGAATTTTTCAGGGTAGCCATTATTATCGATAACTGGAATTTGATTAGCCATAGCAAAATAAGTTGTAATTATAATAGTGATGGCTGCCATATATCTCACACTCCACTTAATTTTTTTTCTTATCCTTAAATGACTTTTATTACTCACCACCACAGCAACTTCTAAGTGTCCCCAAAATCCTTTGACCTCTGTACTTGTGATAGTCTTCAGGGTTAATAATTAGTACCACATAAAAGGAAGAAGATTGGCATACACAGGTGAGGCAATTCTGTATAGACCTAAAGCAGAAGGCTTCTAGATTAAGAAGAAAGCTGAAAGAGGAAAAATCGGTTTGGCAGAAAGTGTCGGAAGGATTTGGATCTCAGGTAGTGGAGCACATACTCCCAAGGATTTGCCCAGATTGCTTTGTGCTAGTCTCTAGATCAGTGTCTTCCATCTCTCCCAACCCACAAGTGCAGAGTGCTGAATCACTCTGTGAGTTGGAGTTGCTTATTATGGGATGTGGTTGCTATGGCGGTAGTAAGGGATCAGCTAAGATAGACAAGTATTAGGAGTATTTCATTATTGTGATAAACCTGGGCCCTATATGATTATGCACCAATGTGTTTGGTGAGCTGGCTTTGGAATTTCTCATCCCTCTTTCCACAATGCTGGAACACACCACAAGGCTCATAAAGTATACCAAAGGTTTTAGTAGTAGAGGGGTATCCACCATCTCCATCTTCTGGGTAACGACTAGGGGTCAACGGAGGTAATCTTCTGACAACTACTTTTACCATCTGTTCTTGGCTCTGACTCTTCAGAGACAACATGAGGACAGATATTGGAGCGGGAAGCAGATGAAATTCAATGTGAGAAGTGTACTTGGATGACTGCTTTTTCAGTCTTTCTCAAACCAATTGTCCAATACTTCAGGATAAGCACATTCTGCCCCAGTCTCTCTGGGAGCATAACAGAGCAAAATCTGCCTCTGGGACAGGTTTCATCAAGACACTGATGGTTAGTACTGTGATGATTTCGAATCATACCAGTCCTCATCTGAGTACTTGATGCCCTTTGTGCCGTTAACAAGATGTCTGTCCTCCTGATAGTTTTGATTTCCACTAATTATTGGATCCTTAGCAATTTTACTACCTGCCTGAACCTCCAATATCTCAGTATTCCTTTCTTTAAATGTGCCTGTTAATCCTTGCCCCATCACTTTTCATGGGCCGGGGAATAAATAGGTTATGTGAATCATTTAAGTAGAGAGTAAGGGACACATGAGGCATTGACATAGATCAGAAGTTCATCTCTATTCACAACCTGCAGCACTTTATTCTTATTCTTTGGGGACTCCTCTTTAAATTTGAAAACTCTTTTTTCATTTATACCCATTCGTCCCACTTTCACCAACTACTGCATTTAAAACAATGATAGTGTTTATTATCAACACAATATCTTATCATTACTGCTTATTTCTATCGGTTCTTGAAAATAAAATAGTGTAGAAGTTGTAGGTGTGATGTTAGGTAGAAACTCCAAGTAGACAAGTTGTTTAATCCTGTCTCCAGCTCTATTTGATTATTTAGGTTCTGCCTTATAGCACCCCAAGGCTGAACTTACCTCAGTTTCTAATTCTTTAATACTTTTCAAACTCCCTAAAAGAAACAAATGGTCTCTTTACCATTTGTAAGAAATGATCCAAATGAAATGATCCAAGTCTCTCCAATCTAAGCTACTTCCCATTTTGACTTTATAGCATTTGCTCACCAACCAGGCGTTACAGTAGAATAGCTTTTGTTGCCAGCATAATATTTTTAATACTCTTCATTAAACAGTGGTATTGAGGAAGTATTATTTATCATGTCTTAGTGGTGTGTTATGTACTGAGAAGAACTTATAATCAAGCTGTGAAATAATGACTCGGATTTTATAGGCCACAGGTCAATCCAAAAACTTTCGCCTTTGTGTTTCCTCCCTCTCATTTGCCTCCATATTTGACTAATTGACAAATGCTTATTGAGAGCCTACTCTGTCCCTGCAATGTGCTAAGTATTAATACGAGACCCACAGAATTACAGCACTACGGCAAAACAAGACCCCAACCAATAAGGAACTCACAATCTACTGGGTGAGATGATACTTACGTGTGTAAAGCAATTAGGAAATAAGGTGAAAATTACTTGTCTCTTTTTGCACTCCCCTTTTAACTGTCTATAAGTAAGATGTCCTGGCTCCTGTGCATGTGAGAGAAGGAAAAGAAAAAGAAATAGAATTGTTTCCCTTATTTAAGATCTCAGAATTTAGTTGAGAAAGAAAAGATAACATGTACATGAACATAGTCAGCATTTGCAAAGTAAATTGGGAGGTTGATAGAAAAACACAGTGACCAGGTTAACCAAATGGGCAGTAATGATGAACAAAGACATCATGGAGAAGATGAGACTGTTGGTATTTCAGTATACCCCTTCTCCCCTTCCACCCCGCAATGGAACATCCTTGTAGCCATGAAACTTAGTCAAAGATTCCCATTTTTTAGTTCCCAATAGCTTTTTCTGGGAATTCCATACAATAGAAATGGTGGAGACTGTGTTTTAAGACTGTTTTAACTGACTGATAAGTCTACACCGACTACTTACAGTACACGGAATGCTAGAGAAGAATCCCAAAAGGCAGAGCAACGCCTCGGGAAATGCTATCATGCCTCAGTCCAGAGGCTCTTCCCTAGATCTGTCCTGCACATGCTATGCTTATCCAATTGCACCTAAAATAATACATAAAATATGAGACTGGCTTCTCCTTCTACAACCTAAGAGTCTTTAGAGGAAGATGATAAAATGGTTTGCAATTTCAGTAAAGATGGACTAAAGAGCCAATCTATAGATTTTAGAAATCCTATCAGCTTATCAACTTAGAATTCTTTAGACCAGAAAAATCTGATACCTCATCCAAACTGTGACTATCTAAGATGAAAACATTCCCATGTATTTCATGATGTAAATTTCTTTTATTGCTAGAACTCTAAACTTGTCTGATTATAAGTCATTTGGTTTTAATTATCAAAAAGTAACACCGAAGATTATAGATATAGATGCAGGTGTAGATATAGATATAGACATAGACATAAACATAGACATTGATATAGATACACACACACGTATAGTTTCTGGATGGTACAAACGGTTAAGAGCTTAACTGCAACAGAATGATTGGTGATACTAGTCTAGTCTACTGAGAGAGAGAGAGAGAGAGAGGAAAAGAGAATATAAGGTTTTAAAAAAATACTTTATTGCCAACTTCATCTTAAACATTTTTTAAATAGCCAATTCACCAAAAGTATTCCTCTTTCAACCTACATTTATGAGCTATCTTAAAATTCCTACAGGCCAAAAAGTGATTTCAAACTGTAATTTTAAATTAGAAATTAATAAAATGGATTCTACTTTCACCAGCCGAGGAGAACACAATCCTTCAGAAGCAAGTAACTCTTGATTCCTTTTATCGTTACTGAAAATGGCAATAACTAATTCTACTGGAGACTAGAGTCTCAAATTCAACTGGCTAAAAAAAAAAAAAAAAAAAAAAAAATTGTACCCAGGTTAAAAATTCCCTATAATACAGGTGTAATAATGGCATTCTTTGGGCCCCATGACAACATGGCAATGCTTTTGGTGTTTCTGTGTTATTGTTTGTTAGTTCACAGTGGTTTAGGAGCAATTTACCCTAATTGGCCAATTAATGCAGGCAGACTTAATGACAGGGAGGGTCAGTGCCTGAACTAGGTCTTACTCTTGAAAGAATAACAAAGGGAAACACTGTTTGTCAACTTAACTTCATGGTGCCCATTTGTTTGTTCATGTTAGTTTTTGGTTTCTTCACTTTGGTCGGTTTTTGTCCTATGGCTGTGACAATCCCTTCCCCCACTACCCTTTCATCCCAACTTTTTTTTTTCTTTCTGTTTCTAGATAGAACCATGTTTAACAGTAGGGACCTCCGACTCTGTCAAGACTCCTTTGCTTTATTTCTGAAGTGACTATTTGCGAACACGCTATGGAAGTGTCAGGAGATTGTTCATCCTTCCTCAACTTCCTGTTCAACCACTTGGCCATCTGTAATATGTAGAAAGCCTCTACCTGAAAGTTAAACAAGATAGAGGATAAAGCCTAGTAACTAAAATACTGTATTAATTTTTATTTGGAAGTCAATGCCCCAATTCCATCCATTTAGTGCATTCAAACACTTTAAACCCTCTACCAACCCCACAGTTGCCATCAGGTATAACCAAGATGCACTGAGATGATGGAATAAAACAGCCATGGTTCCTGGGATTTCTCATAGAAAAGGTTTCTTTGCCACCAGCATTGTTTTTGACTCCCTCGAGAGGAATCAAGAACTATGCTTCTCTCTTTCCACTACCACAGTTAGTCAACGGCTATTTCCACCTCTTTCCTGGTTATGGAAACACAGCCAAGCTCTGTAAGCTTGCTGTCTCTCTTAGCTTCAACATCATTAGGAAATCCATTTTCATTCATCATCTCCTATTCCAACCTCCTGCATGTTTTCCTCTTTATCCAAAGTGGACAACCAGAAACAGCTTTAATCATGGGGAGATTAGAGATAAAAAAAAAATTCTAGAAGTCATGAAATGCAATCAGATATTCCAAGGACATGATTCCATTGATTTCTTAAATGCTTTAAAAATGTCCAGAAACCCCTTTTAAAATGTCCACAGAATTATTTTTGAAGTTCTATACCCTCCTCTGGGTAAACCTGCCTTTTTTTCGAATCAGCATTCAAGATGCATTGTAAAGTTCTCATTCGATTTTACTTTTTTTCTCTTTTATTTAATTACTAGAATTACAAGAGTTCTATTTTCTACACATTTTCATGGCAAATGTACACCATTTCAGATACATTAAGGCTAAATAATCTTTTGTGAACAAGCCTCAGGGGAAACATAACTGCCATTTGTAACTTTTTGTGCAGGAAAATGAATTCTGAGTTCCAAACAACTGATTTCAAATGAACGTTTGGAAAGCTACCCATTTGCAAGTGGAAGTTTTTTTTTTTTTCCCCCTCTATATTTTTTGCATTCTCAGCTGTAAGCGTGACGAGGTCATCCAATGGAATGGTCCTCGGAAAAGTTCGTCCAGACAGGCAGGTGATGGTCAGCACCCCAAGTTAGCTGGTGCCAAAACAATTTTATACCTTGAAGAGATTAGAACCTCTTTTATTTCTTTGACCTTGCACTCACTCAAAAGGGCAGACCTAGACAATGCAGTGTAAAGTCCATCCTGGCCACTAGCCTTGGGACTTTAGAAAAGTAACTGAGTCTCTTAGTTTTTCCATACATAAAATAAGAATAACAACGTGATGGAATATTGTAACAACCAGAGACGTATATGTCTCTAATAGCACCTGATATTTAAAATAAATGACTAACAAATGGGAGCTGTAATTATTAATAATCCAAACCATTGTTGAGAATCAGAAAGACTAAAGATTCAAATCCATTTGATTCAGCGAACAACACGTACTGAGCCCTTATTAGCTAAGTGGCACTGTGCAAGGTATGACAGGGATGCACAAGTTGACAGAAGGCAGGGTAATGGAGCCTAAAGAAGATTCTAAGATGGCAAACAAACAATATGAGCCAACTCTGATCTGCAGACACATTTTTTTGTTTGAACTTCTTTATTCTGCCAACCACATCATAAAACCCATCAATCACACCCCTAGGTATTTACACACTGATTTGAAAACTTATATTCACACAAAAACCTAGGCATGAGTGTTTATAGCAGTTTTTTTCATAACCAAGATGTTCTTCAGCAGGTTAATGAATAAACAAACTGTGGTACAACCATGCAATGGAAAACTATTCAGCAATAAAAAGGAATGAGCTATTAATCTGTTCTACAACGTGGATGAGTTTTAAATGCATACTGCTAAGTGAAAGAATCCCACCTGGAAAGGCATATTGCATGATGCCATTCACAGGACATTTTGGAAAAAGCAAAACTATAGCAATGGAAAATAGACAAGTGCTTACCAAGGTACAGGAAGGAGGAGGGTTGACTAGGTAAAATACGGTGCATATTTTTAGGGCATAGAAGCATTCTGTATGGAACTTTAGTGGTGAATACATGACACTTTGCATTTGTCAAAATCCTTAGAAACTTATAGAGTGAAAGAGGGAACTAGAAGGTTGGGGGATTCCAAGATAAAATGCAGCTGTGACAATAGAAACTAGCTGTGTTACATGAGTATGATACAACCTCACTGAAGGGGGTTGGGGAAAAAAGAGGCTAACCTAAGTAACTTTGCAAAGGAATGGAAAGTATAAGACTAAAGACAAATGGAATTGCACATGAGCACTGTAAAGTTAATTCTCACAAGCTGTATAAGCTAACAGTACTGAAACCACGCACACCTAGACTGAAAAAGTAAGTAAATGGATTGCTGATGGTGGGAGTCAGGTTTCTCATTGTTGGTGTAGGAGGTTACAGACACACAATGGGGGGAGGATGGAATGATTCATATAGTACGAGATTAGAATCAGAGATATCAGTATGAATTCATGTTAGATACTTAATGTAGATGCAGATGGATAGTTATAGATATAATTATCATATGTGTATATAAATGGGTTAGTATACATACATATATTTCCTAGCTGTCTGCCAAGAGTTTTACAAACAATGATATAACAGTACCAATGAGCACATCCAATGCCTAGACCTTGGTTTCTAGTGTCATTCTCCAAAGAAACCAGGGCTCTTTCAAATAATAGATGATTCTAGGGCCAGGACAGGAAATATACAAGATAAGCTTGAGCCTGGAACGTCGTGTAGTACCAGAAAGTAATGAAATGCCAGACAGATAGATGAATAAAATAAAAATAGATGCAAATATGTCAAAAAGATATAGGCGCTAACCTGAAAGAGCTCCAGTGGCCAGACTAGAACAAGTTGAGCAAAAATAATAATAAAAGTAGCATTGGATTATAACCCAAAGTATAAAACAAATATCCATGAGTTCATATTGATTAAAAAAACCTATGAGTTCATACAGATATAAATAAATGATGAAATAAATAAATGAGAAGAAGAGACAAATCTTGCATATAGAATAATTCCAAATAAAAGAATTTTGAAAAACTGTTATAGTCCAGAGGAGGCTAAGGAGATATGATGACTAAATGTAATGTCCTATCCTCGATGGGATCCTGGAATGCAAAAAAAGGACATTAGGTAAAACAATTAATAAAGTTGAGTAAAAGATTGAGTTTAGCTAATGCTAATGCACCAATCTGGGTTCCTTATTTGTAACAAATATACCATAGTAATGCAAGATGTTAATAGGAGAAACTGGGTGTGGGGTATATGGAAACCTTCTGTACTATCTTTGCAACTTCTCTATAGCCATAAAACTATTGTAAAATGGAAAGGTTACTTTAAAAAAATAAAGAAAATTACCTTGTAGCACAGGATAATCTGTTCTAATAAAGTTCCACGGTTTTTGCTTGGCTCATCCTGTTCTGACTTTTCCTGACATCACAGTCTGTTCCAGGTTGTCCTCAGCTGTGACAGATTTAGGATAAACACCCCAGTACTTCTCCCTTTCCATTCAAGGAGGACCCGTGTGTCTTAGGTGCTCCAGGCTCATTACGTCCTGCTCTGAACAGCCACACCTGCCTCCACACAGCTCTCATCTCTCTCCCTCTTTCTTTCCTCCTGTTTAATTTTCGCTTTCCATTCTTCTTACCTCTAAATTTTGAAGCTATTTTTTAAGCCACTGCTGTTGGTAGCTGCTGTGGAGTCTGTCCCCTACTCATGGTGACTCCGTGCAAAATGGAATAAAACGCTGCCTCCTCCTGCACCATCCTCATGATCGGTTGCAGATTAGACAGATGGTTGTGATCCATAGGGTTTTCATCGGCTGATTTTCTGAAGTAGACCACCAGGGCTTTTTTCCTAGTCTGTGGTAGTCTGGAAGCTCCACTGAAACCTTTTCAGCACCATAGCAGCACACAAGCCTTCACTGACAGATGGTGGTGGCTGCTCATGTGGTGCATTGGCTGGGAATCAAACCCTGCTCTCCCACATGGAAAGCGAGAATTCTACCACCAAAAGCTAGCAGATTTGCTGCGTACTAGAAACTTTCCATATGCTGTTTCCAGTCCTCCAATTTATAGATGAGGAGACCAAGTCCCAGAGTGTTTCAATAACTTTCTCAAGACTTTGTGGTTCATAAGTGTACATGTCTGTCCAAAATGAAGAGCAAGCGTGTTTCTCCCCAACACAGGCCCTCCACACCAGCAAGTCATTGGAGCATCTTTCTTAAAGCATTCTAGATTCTCTTTCTTCAAGCATGTGACGCAACAGGATAAAGAATGTGACTACTCAACTTTTGAAAGGAAACTGATCATGGTTGGGTGTGAAGGAATAGGTGGGAGAAAAGGTTAATAGAAGAGGAGATAACCAAATCCTAAGTAAAGGCAGTCTTGAAAAAAAATGCAACTATGATACAATTGCCATCCCTGGTGAACCGATGCATCCAGGAGAGAAATTGTAGGTGTGGTGTTCCTCTCTATCCCTTCCCTTGCACACAGGTGGCTCAACAGGAACATTGTGGCGTGCTCTTGCTCAGTCAGCAAACCCTATGGGCCTTGAAGGAGCTGATCACCAGTGGAACTCATACAAGAAGGAACGAGGCTTCTTAAGAGTCCTCAGCTTGGGGCTGTGTGAATCAGGGAGAAAAAAGACACACCTCCTAATTTCACCAGTGCTCACCTGCTGAAAATTGTAAGAAATCAAAATGCTACGTGAGAACTCATTCAGATGAAGCTTTAAACTGATGTGTTTAAAGAGATTGAACAAACTCTTTATGTTACAATCTGGCATGAGCTTTTAATATTAACTACTACATATTTTATAGACTGTATTTTTTGCCAAACACTAAAACAAACATTAAGATGCTTTTGCCTCAACTGGTACGGTGCATGCTTCCAAAACAGTGGTATAAAAAGCAGCCTAAAACACATCATAATCATAGAAATCATCTGCATTAAGCTCACATTTGCCATGAAAGTGGCAGTTATTTATCATCTACAGACAATTATATCTTAATTACTTACTCTCTGTCGCAGAAAATTTTATTAAAAACTCTCATTTCATTGATGTAAGGATACATTTTTTTTTTGAGAGGAACATAATTTCTAATTTAAACTAATGAAAGATCTAGGCATTTTGAATTAGTGAAGGGCTGATGGCTATTTAAAAATATACAGATTTATTAGCTTCATATACAGCAATAACACAAACTAAGCTGCAGAGCTTACATTAGGAAAAGAAGAACCTAAAAGAGAGTTGGCCTTTAATGAATGGAAAGAGTTATGGGCAGTGCTAGAAGTCTTTTCAGTAAAATGTAGAGCATGAAAAAGTTTCTTCCATGAGTAGTTTAAATGCACTTCCTGTGTTATCGTGTTTAAATTTTGAATTTGCTTAGCAGTTCTTTTCTTTTTAACTATGCAGGTATATTAGCCACATCGAAATCATAAATCTGTCTTGGAAGAAGTACAGCCAGAATGCTCCTTAGAAGCAAGGATGGCAAGACTACATCTCACACACTTTGGACATGTTGTCAGGAGGGATCAGTACCTGGAGAAGGACATCATGCTTGGTAAGGTAGAGAGTCAGCAAAAAAGAGGAAGACCCTCAATGAGATGGATTGACATAGTGGATGCAACAATGGGCTAAAACATAATAATTGTGAAGATGGCGCAGGACCAGGCAGTGTTTCGTTCTGTTGTACATAGGGTTGCTATGAGTCAGAACCAACTCGATGGCACTTAACAACAATAAATCATTATAGATTCAGAATTACTACAGTTCAGACAAATGAGCTTTTTTTGTGTGGTAAGGGAGTGGTTTAATTAAACTCTAGATAAATTAACTAACCTTAAATTATATGCAACATATCTATAGATTATAGATTGTAAGTTTTCTAAAAGGATTAAAACAAAACAGAAATTTCAAAAGAAACACATGCTCTTTGAATTTAAGAAAAAAAAAGAAAGCTAAAGAGGAGTAATTACCAATGTATTAGGTTGCAGTGGAATGATTTTCAGAAAATAAACTACTCTGCTTTCATATCCAGCCCTGCTATCACCTCAGGATATTGCCATTTATAATTTTAGGGGAGAATATAGAAGACGTTTTCTTGGTTTAATACACTCTTTGTAGATGCTTTGTAAGAGTATTTCAGGATATAAGAATGACTTTAATCCTACTGCACCCTTTGCATTTTACGTCCGCCAAAGAATAGCCTGTCACTTCATGGGCATGGCAGTCAAGCAGGTTCCCCCAGGAATAATGGCATGGATCAGCCACAGTGGTAGCAGGATGTGACTCCCCTAGCTACTACAGTAAGTCCTCGGGTTAGGAATGCCTGACTTATGGACAACTCATACTTGTCCTTTAATGTTATGTAAATTTTTCCTCACTTTGAAACTACTGACCCAGTCCTTACTGGCAACAAATTCTTTATCACAATCATCTTCACTTGCTGCACGTGCAGCTTTTACATCCTTGAAAAGGCTTCAAGGCTTTTCTTGCACTACAGAAAGGCTAAATAAGAACTGCATGCGCCTATTCCGACTTACCTACAAATTGGACTTAAAGACAGAGTTAGGAACAGATCTCGTTCTTAACCCGGGGACTGCCTTACTCAAGAAAACATATGCACTCAGTTTTATTGAAGTAACAGTATAAGATATTCCACTACTTTATATATGAAACTAGAGAATAGCTATTAACATAAAGCTTTTATGGTAAAAGAGTGATGCAGGAATGGTAATCGTTTGCTATCTACTTTAACCATCACCCATCTGTCAGTTTGTTGTACTGTGGTGGCTTGTATGTTGCTATGATTCTGGAAGCTGTGCCACCAGTATTTCAAAGTAGAAGAGTCACCCATGGTGGACAGGTTTCAGCAGAGCTTCCAGATGAGGGCAGACTAGAAAGAAAGACCTAATGATCTACTTCTGAAAATTAGCCAGTGAAAACTGTATGGATCGCAACAGAATATTGTCTGACATAGTGGTAGAAGAAGAGCCCCCCCCCCAGGTTGGAAAGCACTACACAGTAGTCACACATGGGCTCAAACATACCAGCAAGCATGAAGATTTAGCAGGACTAGGCAACATTTCATTCTATTATACATAGGTCATCATGAGCTGGACCAACTCAATAGCAACTAACAACAACAAATCTAATTTAAATTTTTTGTGTCCTGTTGGAATAAAATATAGCTTACTTTGAGACCTCCCTCTTGTCATAACAGAAGAGATAACTCCCTTCTATGAGTTGTCTGTAATCCTAAACTGACTTCATTGGTCTTGCAAGTATTAGAGAATGGGGATCCAAAGAAGAGGAAAGGAAAAACTTCATGAATAGAATTCTTTGACCCCAGTCTTTATAACTAGACCTAATATATATCTATGTTTTTCAGGTGATCGACCCTTAACATTGTAATGCGGCATGTAAAATGTGCCATGGGGTGATGTAATCAGTGGTCTAGGTATTACCAGTTTAAGTCCCTAGAGCAAAACCTGTCTTGGCATAATACCTACATCACTGATCATATCACCCAATGATACATATTCATACTGCATGACAATGTCCAGCTGGCTAACAGAAAAGGACCACTGCAACAGTAAGCACATGCATAATTTTTGGAATGGCAACAATTAAGAACTAACTGTCTTCAACATTCGTTTGTCAAACATTTATTAAGCTCCTTCTGTACTACATTTCCCCTTAGATTACTAGAATTTACTCATTTAGTAAAGGTAGCAATTTTTCTATACTGTTCTTTGTTTCTCAGACCTAGATTAATAATATAATAAAATATTGGTCAGGAAACATTTATTTAGGTAAATATACTAATTATCCAGTTATTATAAAGCTCTTTTTATATCTAAAGTATCAAATGGTCGGTATAATTTCCAGGGACATTAACACTTTCTTTTTGAAAGTTCTGTCTTACACATAAGCCAAGATTCAGTCTTTCAGAAATTCCTTGTCCTTTGGAACTAGCAATGAAACAAAATGGTGGAAATTCCATTTAAACTCTCTAAATCCACGTAAGACTGGGCTTACAACAGGGAGAAAAGTAAATCACATCTTTAAATGTCTAACATATGGGCTCTACTTGCTTTTTGCTGTAAGAATTTCATTCTTAAAAGACTGATTTACTACTTTTAATCAATTGCAACTCTTGTTGCCATGCTTTATATTTTCGTTAATCTATTCATTATAACCCTTGTTTTCCAATAATCCTGAGATGATTGTGAAATTGGACAAGATAACCTCTTATATTGCATTTATTTTTATCAACAGTCTCTTTAATTCATAACATGCATGCAGAAGTGCCCCTAGGTATATAAGTAGTAATAACAAAGGAGCTGACTATTATACATTGAGCATTATTTTAAATGCTTTACATAGATCATCTCATTTAATTCCCATGAAAACCCTCTAATATAGGTAACATTATTACCTCATCTTAAAGATCTTGGCGAAGAATACTGAATATTGAATATACCATGAACTGCCAGAAGAACAAACAAATTTGTCTTGGAAGAGATACAACCAGAATGCTCCTTAGAAGCAAGGATGGCAAGACTTCATCTCATATACTTTGTCCATGTTATCAGGAGGGACCAGTCCCTGGAGAAGGACATCATGCTTGGTAAAGTAAAAGGTCAACAAAAAAGAGGAAGACCCTTAACAAGACAGATTGACATGGTGGCTACAACAATGGGCTCAAGCATAACAACAATTGTGAGGATGGTGCAGAAAGCTTTTGAAAACTTGCCTAAGATAACATTGCTAAAAGTGGCAAGCTGGAACTCAAGCAGTGTGATTCCAAAGCACACATTCTTAACAATTATGCAATATTGCCTTCTGAAATAGATGGTTTGTCTTTGGCTGACAAAATATACATATGTCAAAAGTTTCAAATTTGTCTGCTTTTAAGAAAATGATAACTAGGGTAAATCAATTTCTTTAACAAAGTCAGTCTCAAAGGTAGAATTTCAGATATCACGACAGGCAAGTAGGGCAGATGTGAGTGGTCAATCAGTGTTCCTCCTGCCCTGAGATAATTTCCTGTCTGATGACAAAGGGAAGAGTTAGAAATTGCTGGAGTAATATAGAATTTGTAGATTTCCAAGCAAGATGCTATCAGGATTAGAATTTAGATTTGAAAGAATGAGGCACGAGTTGCTAAGACTCTAACACAACACAAGTCTAGCAGAATAGCTTAGGAGAGCCTGGAAGAGTGAAATATGGAGAGGCAAGAGAGAAGCTCTTTCTGGAAAGATACCTGGAATGGATAATTAAATGTCTTTTTGGGGTGCCATTCCCTGTGCTTGTATATCTTGCAGATCAGCAGACTTAATATTCCCTGCAGCCTTGTTCCTGTCTTTCCTGTGAAGATGGGGGTTTCAATAGCACATAAGGAATATTGTTGATGCTTCTCTCTGGGTTAACATCATTTCTGGCTTCTGCAAATCTAGCAGGCAGAAAAGTATAATGTGGAGGATTTTATAGGTTATTCTTTTAATAGGAACAATAAATAAATCATCAACATAAGATGATAGCCATGTTGCTTTAGGCAAGGCAAGAGTAGGGGTAGGACTAGGACTGCAGGAGGGCCTGGAGTCATACCCATTTTTCCTTCTCGTCAAAGCCTGGGGATTTGTGAAAGATAACTTAAAACCACTGGTTCTGTAGGAAAGGCACAGCATATAGAGTGTTATGACCAGAGTTCAAGTATCAGTTTTACCATGAGATTTGGGGACAGACTCTAACTCTTTGACTGAAATTCTTCCATCTGTAAATCCTGGATAATTGTTGAATCCTGAGTGCCCTTTGAGTGGTTCAACCATTCTCAGTGTCAGAAAGGCCAAAGGATGGACTACCACAGTGACTGTCACAAAAATCACAAGACCAGAATGAGCCACACTCACTCCTAGTCCCAGGGTTCCCTTATCTGCAGAAAGGACCACCAGTTAAGCCACTGGTTCTCAGTTAGGAGCAATTGTTCTCCCCAGAGGACATTTAGGAATGTCTGGAGACATTTTGGTTGTCATAACTGAAGGTACTGAAGGTGTGCTAGGGGCATGTAGTGGGTAGAGGACAGGGATGCTGCTAAACATCTTAAAATCACAGGGCAGCCACCCACAGCAAAGGATAATCAGATCCAAAGTATCAGTAGTGCTGAAATTCAAAAATCCTGAAATAGATCAAGTGAAGCCAAGTGGATACAGGAAATATTAAGTTTATTTGTACTGACTGAAAGAGTCTCGAGTCTCAAATGAAGATAGAACAGATATACAGTATCTGCTATCTCCTGAGCATTCAGACTAAACTCAGCTTCAATTTGTAATTGAAAACTATCCTGCTGTTATTGTTAGGTGCCATCGAATCAGTTCCGACTCATAGGGACCCCATGTACAACGGAACGAAACACTGCTTGGACCTGCACCATTCTCACAATTGTTGTTATGCTTGAGCCCATTGGTGCAGCCACTGTGTCGATCCATTTCGTTAAGGGTCTTCCTCTTTTTCACTGACCCTCTACTTTAGCAAACAGAATGTCCTTCTCCAAGGACTGTTCCCTCCTGATAACATGTTCAAAGTAGGGGAGATGAAGATCACCATGCTTGTTTCTAATGAGAATTCTGGCTGTACTTCTTCCAAGACAGATTTGTTTATTCTTCTGTCAGTCCATAGTATATTCAATATTCTTCACCAATACCATAACTCAAAGGCATTAATTCTTCTTCGGT
Organism: Dugong dugon; assembly: GCA_030035585.1. Lineage (NCBI taxonomy): Eukaryota > Metazoa > Chordata > Mammalia > Sirenia > Dugongidae > Dugong > Dugong dugon. The sequence continues at coordinate 88,588,614 of CM057461.1, forward strand.
CTTCTTTATTCATAGTCCAGCTTTCACATGCATTGAGGTGATTGAAAACACCATGGCTTGTGTCAGGCACACGGAAAACTATCCTACCATATCTTATTCTTGGTCTACTTCTCAAATTCATTTTAAATCTTTCCCAAACATTTCCCCAAGAGGGAGCATGGATAGCTCTATTCCTATTAACTATTTTCTACATTTGCCCGTGGCTTTCTTATTGTGCCATTATAGAATTTGAACCCTATAACCATAGTGGCCAGAGGCAGAGCATGTACACTGTGTTTTATTTGTGGGTATCTTTTCTCCACTTGGCCCTGGTTTCCTACGTGCCCTTGACTTATTGCAGTCTAATTGTCTCCAAAATTTAGGCTATCTTCTTTCCCCTGTTTTTCTGTCCAAGAAATTAAATATTATAAGCGTTTTGTCCAGATAATTACAAACACTCTCTCTAGTAAGTGTCTTTCAAAAATCAATTGTAATTTGTAAGGCAATATATTGTAAGTATACTTCATTAATTACTGTTTCTGCTCTTATCCCAGTACTATGTAGTTCCTTCTTCATTTCATTATATTCTATCAAAAATAATTACACATGTCGCACAGAATTGTAGTTGGCTTTTAATAATAAACTAAAATTTTATTGCAAGAGCTTGAATATTTTATAGATGTTTCTTTGGTGATTGTTGTTAATATTTTAAGCCACTAAGTTTTTGGTAATTTGTTGCAGCAGTCCTAGGAAACTAACACAGATTTTGGTACAGAGAAGTAGAGTATTGTTGCAACAAATACCAAAAATGTATAAGTAGCTATAAAATTGAGTATTGGTTAAAGATTGGAAGAATTTTGAGGTTCTTGACAGAAAAAGTTTAGAATGCCTGGAAGAGATGGTTGTAGAAATATGAACACTAAAGATGCTTCTGGTGAGGTCTCAAATGGAAATGAGGGACACAATATTTGAAACCCTAAAAAAAAATCTTTGTTATAAAGTGGTAGAAAACATGATTCAATTGTTTTCTACAGTTGGGTAGAAAGCAGAACTTGTAATCGGTGAACTTGAGTATTTAGCTGAAGAAATTTTCACATACAGTGTGGAAGGTGTGGCCTGGTTTCTCCTTGCTGCTTAAAGTACAATGTGAAAGGAAAGAAATAAATCTAGACAGAGAAGTGAGAGCGAGGAAAAAGAAAAAAAAAAAAAAAACTGTTAAGCAAGAAGGAAACAGCACTTAACAATTTAGAAAATTCTTAGCCTATCTAGTGTACTCTGGAGACAAGGACAAGTGTGTGGCTGGACAACATTTTCCTAAGGAGATTAGGTATATAACCCATGTATCCCATCAACCATCTCAGCAGAAGGCAAGGATAGAAATGGGGTTATACGGGAAAGGTCTGTGAAAGATCCTCTTGTCTAATGGATTCCCTTAACATACATAGGAGATCCACAAGAGTTTTGAAAATGTTATACCACCAAGAACATTGCCATCTTGGACTGAAGGGGGAAGAGACAAGAAGAAAGGAAGGAAAACTCAGACTTGTGGAATTCTAGAGGCGGGGAGGTGTGGTCAACATGACAGACTAGTTAGACACTTCCTATATCCCTCTTACAACAAAGACCTGGGAAAACAAGTGATCTGATTCTATCTGAACATCTGACAGCCCTGAACAAGGCAAGGTTAAGAAATCCATCTGAGTCATACCTGAGAGGAAGATGGTTTGAAAGAGGTGAGGAGCACTAGAGCCACGACAGTGACACAGCAGAGACACAGCCACGCTGGGCCGTGGTGAAGAAGGCAAACACCTGTGCTGTGCACATGCTCGAGAAGCAGTTTCCACATTGAGAGAGACCTGGCAGCAGAGATTCTGCTTGGACTCTCCAAACCAGTGAAGAGCAGCTCCCAAGAGGCTAGGATAAGTACATGCGCTCACCCTCTGGAGGTGAGTTAAAAAAAAAAAAAAGCCCATTTGGGAAAAACCTCTCCCCCTTTTACCTCATACCTCCGCGCTCTCTACAGGATTTGGGAAAAACCTCTCTTCCTTTTACCACCTCCCTCCCCACTCTGCACCGGGAGTCCACTGGGCTGGAAATAGATCCCAAAAGGTGCCCTGACCCATTCTCCTGGCCTTGGAGAGAGAACAAATAAGCTGCTGGCTCCCCTAGGCCAGGAGCACAGGGTCAGCACAACTCCTTTGCTGGCCATAGAAATCAGGGGTCCACAGACTCTGAGTGCCATACTCCCCTGTATAGACTTGTGGGGACCCATCTCAATGGTGTTGGCCCTCACTATCACAATACAACAGGGCAGACATCTGAAGTTTAACTTCAACTGCTTCAGCTGTGAACGGGCAGATTTGTGATCCTTGAAACAGCCCTGCCACTCAAGTAGGCACTTTTATTGATCTGCAGCAGGGTCTTGAGGACAGGTGATAGCTCCTAAAGTGCCTAGTCACCTGCTACAGGAGTTCAGGAAGGAGCGGTGCCCTCGAGTCTTTGCAGCCAACATAGTGGGGTGCTCTTAGCCTGGCTGCAGAAATCACCTACCTATTCACCCTAGAGAATAGGGACATGCTTTTCTTTCAGACTCTCAGGGACAGCCGTCGGCCCCCTGCCTGGCTCACTGCATGATCCCCTCCCACAGCCAGAGTCCAGTGCCTGCACTAATCACCCATGCCTCTCTAGGACTGGGGTGAGAGCCTGCATCACACACTTGGTGATCGACTGCCTGCACACCCAAGCTGATCCCATATAGGAAGTTTTAATGAATTCCAGCATGCACATACTTAGTTACAGAACCAACTACCTGGTGACAGGACATTAGAGATCAAAAGGTGTCAAAACTCAAACTAGTGCACACGAGCAGCCTATTTGGGCATATCAAAACAAAACAAAATAAGAAGCTAGGTCTCACTAAGCAAACACAAAATAAAATTATAATAAATTATTGAGGGCTCAGAGACAGCAGTCAATATCAAGTCACATAAAGAGGCAGTCCATGATGGCTTCAACAAGCTCCCAAAATAAAGCATCAATAAATTCTCTGGAGGAAGAGAACTGCTTGGAATTACCAGAGACAGAATACAAAAGATTAATATACTGAACTCTTCTAGAAATAAGAAAGGAAATTCGACAGAATGCAGAAACATCCAGGCAACATACAGACACAGTAGTAGCAGAACTTAAAAAAGTTATTCAAGCACATAATGCCAAATTTAACAGGCTGCAAGAATCCAGAGAGACAGCAATCAGAAATCCAGAAGATTAACAATAAAATTTCAGAATTAGACAACTCAATACAAAGTCATAGGAGCAGAATTGAGGCAGTAGAAGTTAGAATTAGCGACACTGAAGATAAAGCTCTTGACACCAAGTTATATGAGGAAAAATCAGATAAAAGAATTAAAAAGAATGAAGAAACTCTAAGAGTCATGTGGGACTCTATCAAGAGAAATAATCTACGAGTGATTGGAGTACCAAGACGGGGCAGGGGGCGGGGGGAGTAACAGAAAATACAGAGAAAATTGTTGAAGATTTGTTGACAGAAAACTTCCCTGATATCATGAAAGATGAGAAGATATCTATCCAAGATGCTTATCGAACCCCACATAAGGTAGATCCCAAAAGAAAGTCACCAAGACATACTATAATCAAACTTACCTAAACCAAAGATAAAGAGAAAATTTTAAGAGCAGCTAGGGATAAAAGAAAAGTCATCTACAAAGCAGAGTCAATTAGAATAAGCTCAGAATACTCAGCAGAAACCATGCAGGCTAGAAGGCAAAGAGATGACATATTTAAAGCCTTGAAGGAAAATAACAGTCAGCCGAGAGTTATATATCCAGCAAAACTGTCTCTCATATATGATGGTGAAATTAGGGCATTTCCGGATAAACAGAAGTTCAGGGAATTTGCAAAAACCAAACCAAAATTACAAGAAATACTAAAGAGAGTCCTACGGTTAGATAATCAATAACACCAGCTAACCATGCAAGACTAGAACACAGGATAGAGCAACCAGATATTGACTCAGATACGGAAATCAAAATTATATCAAAGCTAAAACACTGAAAATAGGGAAACAGATATCAATATGTTAAAAAAAAAAGATAATATTAAAACAAGAAAAGAGGGACTTAAAAAATGGAGACACTGATTTTCTATATGGAGGGGAAGTTAAGGCGATATAAAGTAATAAAAGACTGGTATAAACTTAGAAAATTAAGGGTAAATATTAAGGTAACCAAAAAGGAATCTAACAATCCTACAAATCAAAATAAAAAAGTAGAAAAACATAAAGACCCAGCAAACACAAAATCTACAACAAAGAAAAAGATGAAAAAAAATACGTAAAGAAAACGACTCAGCATAGAAAATTGAGGAGAACATAGAAACTGTGAACAAAACACAAAAAGAGATATCAGGATGACAGCACTAAACTCATACCTATCAGTAATTACGCTGACTGTAAACGGACTTAATGCACCAATAAAGAGACGGAGAGTGGCAAATTGGATAAAAAAGCATGATCCATCTATATGTTGCCTACAAGAGATGCACCATAGACTTGAAGACACAAACAGGCTAAGACTCAAAGGATGGAAAAAAATATATCAAGCAAACAACACTCAAAAAAGAGCAGGAGCGGCAATATTGATCTCTGACAAAATAGACTTTAAAGTAAAATCCACCACAAAAGATGAGGAAGGACACCATATAATGATTAAAGGGTCAATACACCAGGAGGACATAACTATAATAAATATTTACACACCCAACAACAGGGCTCCAAAATACATAAAACAAACTCTAACAGCTCTGAAGAGAGAGATAGACAGCTCCACAATAGTAGTAGGAGACTTCAACATGCCACTTTCAGTGAAGGACAGAACATCCAGAAAGAAGCTCAACAAAAAAAAAAAAAAAAAAGAAGAGCTAAATTCTACCATCAACCAACTTGATCTCATAGACATATATCAAACTCTGCACCCAACAGCAGCCAAGTATACTTTCTTTTCCAACGCACATGGAACATTCTCCAGAATAGACCACATATTAAGCCATAAAGCAAGCCTTAACAAAATCCAAAACATCAAAATATTACAAAGCATCTTTTCTGACCATAAAGCCATAAAGTGGAAATCAACAACACAAAAAGCAAGGAAAAGAAATCAAACACATGGAAACTGAACAACACCTTGTTCAAAAACTACCTGATTATAGAAGAAATTAAGGATGGAATAAAGAAATTCATAGAAGCAAACGAGAATGAAAACACATTCTACCAGAACCTTTGGGACACAGCAAAAGCAGTACTCAGAGGTCAGTTTATAGCAATAAATGCACACATCCAAAAACAATAAAGGCTCATAAACAAAGCATTAACCCTACAACTGGAACAAGTAGAAAGAGAGCAGCAAAAGAAGCCTACAGGTGCCAGAAGGAAGGAAATAATAAGAATTAGAGCAGAATTAAATGAAATAGATGACAGAAACAACTGAAAGAGTTAACAAGTCCAAAAGCTGGTTCTTTGAAAAGATCAATAAAATTGATAAACCATTGGCCAAACTGAGAAAAGAAAAACAGAAGAGGAAGCAGGTAACCTGGATAAGAAATGAGATGGGTGCTATCACAACAGACCCAACTGAAATTAAAACAATCATAACAGAATACTATGAAAAATTGTACTCTGACAAATCTGAAAGCCTCGAGGAAATGGACAAATTTCTAGAAACTCACTACCTACCTAAATTAACACAAACAGAGGTAGAACAACTAAATAAACTCATAACAAAAGAAGAGACTGAAAAGAGTATTAAAAAACTGCCAACAAAAAAAAAAGCCCTGGCCCAGATGGCTTCACTGGAGAATTCTACCAAACTTTCAGAGAAGAGATAACACCACTTCTACTAAAGGTATTTTAGAGTATAGAAACGGATGGAATACTCCCAAACTCATTCTATGAAGCCAGCATAACCCTGACACCAAAACCAGGTAAAGACACCACGAAAATAGAAAATTACAGACCGATATCCCTCATGAACATTGACGCAAAAATCCGCAACAAAATTTTAGCCAATAGAATTCAGCAACATATCAAAAAAATAATTCACCACGGCCAAGCGGGATTTATACCAGGTATGCAAGGATGGTTCAACATTAGAAAAACAATCAATGTAATCCATCACATAAATAAAACAAAAGACAAGAGCCACATGATCTTATCAATCGATGCAGAAAAAGCATTTGATAAAGTCCAACACCCATTCATGATAAAAACTCTCAAAAAAATAGGAATAGAAGGGAAATTCCTCATTATAATTAAGGGCATTTATACAAAACCAATAGCCAACATCATCGTGAATGGAGAGACTTTGAAAGCATTCCCCTTGAGAACAGGAACCAGATAAGGATGTCCTTTATCACCACTATTATTCAACATTGTGCTCAAGGTCCTAACCAAAGCAGTTAGGCTAGAAAAAGAAATAAAGGGCATCCAAACAGGTAGGGAAGAAGGAAAATTATCTCTATTTGCAGAAGATATGATCTCATACACGGAAAAGCCCAAGGAATCTACAAGAAAACTACTGGAACTAATAGAAGATTTCAACAAATTTCAAGATACAAGATAAACATACAAAAATCGATTGGATTCCTTTACACCAACAAAGATAACCTTGAAGAGGAAATCACCAAATCAATACCATTTACAATAGCCCCCCAAAAGATAAAATACTTAGGAATAAATCTAACCAGAGATGTAAAAGATCTTTACAGAGAAAACTACAAGACACTACTGCAAGAAACCAGAAGAGACCTGTGTAAGTGGAAAAATATACCTTGCTCATGGGTAGGTAGACTCAACATAGTGAAAATGTCAATTCTACCCAAAGCAATCTACAGATACAATGCAAACCTGATCCAAATTCCAGCAGCGTTTTTTTATGAGATGGAGAAACAGATTACCAACTTCATATGGAAAGAGAAGAGGCCCTGGATAAATAAAGCACTACTCAAGAAGAACAAAGTGGGAGGCCTTACACTACTTAATTTTAGGACCTATTATATTGCCACGGTAGTCAAGACAGCCTGACTGGTACAATAACAGATACATAGACCAATGGAACAGAGTTGAGAATCCAGATATAAGCTCATCCACCTATGAGCAGCTAATATTTGACAAAGGCCCAAAGTCCATTAATTGGGGAAAAGTCTCTTTAACAAATTGTGCTGGCATAAATGGATATCTACATGTAAAAAACTGAAACAAGACCCATATCTCACACCATGTACAAAAACTAACTCAAAATGGATCAAAGACTTAAATATAAAATCGAAAACGATAAAGATCATGGAAGAAAAAATAGGTACAATGCTGGAATTCTAGAGGCAGGAAATGAACTGATGGAGCTACTTGGCTGAAGACGTGTTATCCTTCAAGAAAAAGGAGTAATGATTCAGAGGGTGGGGTCACCACTGTGGACCCAGAGGACAGAATATTGAACTACAAAGGATTATTCTCAGGACTTCAAACCTAATGGAATCTGTGCTGCTGGGTTTCTAATTTGCTAGGGATGGGTGACCCCTCTATTCTTCCAATTTCTCCCTTTGGGAATGAAATGTCTTTCCTATACCTTTCCCATCATTATAATTTGGAAGCAGATAACTTTTTTTCTACTTTCACAGGTCCAAAAATGGTGAGAAATTTTCCCCTCAGATCTCACCCATACTTGATTTAGATGATTTTTAAGTGACACAATTTGTAATTTTTTTGAGTTGATGATATTTAGATGAGATTTTGGACTTAAAGTTGATGTTGGAATATGTTAAGACTTTTGAGGATGTTGGAATGAGGTGAGTGTATTTTGCATGTGGAACAGATGTGAATTTGGGGGCGGGCAGAGGGCAGACTATAGTAGGTTGAATAATGTCCCACCAAAATTCCTGTCTACCTGGAAATTAAAAATGTGAACTTATTTGGAAACAGAGTCTTTGTAGACGTAATTAAGTTAAGGGTTTCATAATGAAGTTGTGCTGTACTTAGGGTAGGCCCTGAATCCAATGACTGATGTCCTTGTAAGAAGAGGAGAAAACATATAGAGACAAAAAGAGAAGACTGTGCAAAGATGGAGGTAGAGATTGGAGTTATGCTGCCAAAAACCAAGGAATGTCAAGAGTCACGAAAAGCTGGAAGAGGCAAAGAAGGATTCTCTTCTAAAGCCTTTGGAGGAGGAGTAACCCTAGAGACACCTTGATTTCAGACTTACGGCCTCCAGAACTGTGAGAGAATAATTACTCTTGTCTTAAGCCACCAGGTTTGTTGCTGTTGCATCAGCCCTATGAAACTAACACCGATAGCTAGACCCAGATTTGTACAGATTCCTCTCCCTGAGTTCCTAATAGTAAGTTACAAGTCCAAATGGACTTAAAATTAATATTCATCCAGACTTTTGCTTGCTTGTCCTTGTTTCTGAATATCCTATCTCCCCCAGACTGTAAACTATTGTAAAATTAGCCAATGGTATATATCCTGCTTGGTATTCTCATCAGATATACTTTGTGGACTCAGTACAGCATCTCCTGCCTCAGTGAACCCTGGGTTCTCAGTTTTGGCATTTCCAGGTTGGGCCCTCTGATCTTTGTGTAATTTCTGTTAGTGATAAATGAAGAGAAGCCAAAGTAAAGTGACGACTGTGAAAATGCAAGCCTTTGCAAAGACAAACCAGCCAGTATATAATGATTGCCTAGAGAATAAAATGCCTGTATGTTTTAGAAGAAAGCACCCTTACATTGGATATTGTTCTTATTTTCCATAAGCAATATTAATTACCATGCGGTATATGGAAGGGCATGAAATGTGAAGTCAATGATGAACTGAATAGAAGGCCTAGTTTTACCTTTTCCATACTCAGATCATTAAGCCCTTAACATTTTTGCATATAAAGAGGATAGTATCTACCATGTGATATTAAGAGTTATGCTGAATGCAGGATTGATCTAATGATGTATATTAAATGCTGGTTCCTAATACTTTCCCTAGTAGGGATGTGATAAAAAAATAAAGTTATGGATATAAAAATTGTTGACACAGAGTAAGTGCTCAGAAGATATTCCCTTTTATGGAAAATTCCCATTCTTAAAAAAAAAAATTCTCCACATTTTTAAATCACTTTCAAAACTTTTTAGCAAACACCAATAAAAGCACATAGCAATAGGCAGCTGGACTTACATTTTTAAAACCCACTCTCATATTTTCACCAACACACACACATCCCTAATGAAAGAAGAAAATCATTTGAAAAAGTCAAAACATATTTGGCTTTCTTCCCTGTATTTATATCTTCTGCCAGAAAAAGAGCTGTGTGACTATATATCAAGTGTAATGAAACAATATTATGAGAAATATTATGGAGAAGTAATACATCACTCTACCCATTGGATGGTCTTCGTATTCATTCACTCAGCAAGCCCTTTTTGAGCACTCGCTCTGTGCCAGGTACAGTGCTAAACACTAGTCACAAAGACAAATGAGATAGTGTCGTTGCCTCAAGGAACTTACAGTCTGGCTAAGATGGGGTTTATAGTGGAAGGTGGATGGAATGGGAAAGAGGGTGAGGGGAGAGGAGAAAACCGGGTAAGTATATAAAGGTAATGGTGCGTTACAGGTCCAGTAAAACATAAAGCAAGCAGTCGTTTACTCTTCCTGAGGCTGGGAGGGAGGGACCAAGAGCCATACAAAGCTTCAAGGAGGAAGCAAATGCCCAGTAAACTGAATCTGAAATGATGCACAGTATGCACCAGGCAGGAGAAAAGGAGGGAGGCAGGGCATTCCTGGATGAGAAAACAAACTTAGACAAACCCATTGCAGTCGAGTTGATTCTGATTCATAGCAACCCTACAGGACAGAGTACAATTGCTCCACAGGGTTTCCAAGGAGCAGCTGACATATTCGAACTGCCAACCTTTTGGATAGCAGCCAAACGCTTAACTACAGTGCTACCAGGGCTCCAATAGAATCATAGTATTGGCATGTGTTACAAAGATTAACCCATTGCTATCAAGTCGATTCTGACTCAAGTGATATTAGGTGTGGTTAACAAGGCAAATCGGCAACTAATATCCAGGGAAAAGTTATCAGTAAATTATCATCCAATACTAAAGAGGAAAATTTTTGGTACAGTCAAATGATTGGCATTTCAGAAAGGACTCTTCTGGATTAAAAAGTTGCCACTAAATTAAAACCTTTTCAGACCAGCTATTATTAACAATCAAGGAAGTGGGCAGCACCTTTCTAAATCAAGCTAACGAACAAACCCTTTGTTCTTATTAAAATTTACCTTCAGTGAAACCTGTCTGGATAATCATGTCTTATACCTGGGTTATGCTTTCAACTTTGGGGGAACAACCACCTGAAATATGGACCAAGGATGTGCTCCCATCTTTACGTTCTACCTGAAGAAATGAACCTCAGGAAGTTTCCCAAGATCAAAGAGCTGGGACCAGAATTTAGATCTCATGATCTTGTCTTTGCACTATTTTCTCTGAAGATTGGCCTTCAGAGTACAGTCAAATTTTGAAAGATAACACACAGTTCAGCCCTCCAGATGGATTTACAGCTTCATTTATCACCGCTCATAACCACTTGCACTCTGTAATCTAGCCAGTCTCAACTATTCAAGGCTTAAACAAGACAGTATTGTCTTGTTTCTTCTTTTCACATGTTTTCTTTGTGTCTGGAACATTCTCTTCCCCTTCTTTGCCAATCTAACTCTTGTGGAAGGTTCTTGTTCAGGCTTTGTGAATGGCCCCAAGAAATCTTGTATTTACCCCAACTAGCACTTATCATTTTATATTGTAATTGTATTCATTTTTATCCTAGGCTGAACTTTAGGCATCACCTTACTCATCTTTGAATCCTCTTTAACTAAATGTTGAATGACTGAAATAATGAATGAATAAGTCCAGGGCCCTGTCCATCACACTACGCTGCCCACTGACAAACCAAAGTCAACGTTTCTTGAGACTGCTCTTTTATTCTATTTTATTTCTTTTGGAGGATATAACCAATCAACCAACCAACCAGTTGCCATCAGTCAAGTCAGCTCTGACTCATGGTGGCACCAGAGGATATACGTAAATGAGAAATCTTGCCATAGCTGTCCTTCCTTGATCAAGTATACTTGCCCTACATAGTTTCTCTGTCCTAATTCTTTCACTGTCTCAAAACAATAAATAAATAAAATTATTCAAGTAAAGGGTCCATCTATTAAATACAGTAAGTACTTTCATGCTATTTACTTTCCATTAAAATAAAATGGAGCCCATTTTTCTTAGGACAAAATCCTGGAAACCAGAGTTGTGAGAAGTGGTGTTTTTCAATCTAGCAGCAGTGATTCATCTTAGAAATTAAGGTTTCTGATGAGAAAGAGCCTCACTAAAGCACCAGAGCTGATAGTGCCCCTGCAAAGCCCATCCATTAAGATCAGAGGCAACTTTGGTCTGTTGTGTTAACCCAAGCTCTAAAACAGAGGGGCAGAGACTATTTCTAGAAGCAAGACTTTTCTCAACCCTATTGTAGAAAGACACTCATAATGTAAGGCCTGTTATTTGGGGGGTTTTGTTTTTGCTTACGGAAGCCAGTCATTCTCATGAAGATTAGCGTATCTGTTTCAAATGCTCTGAAGCCCCATAGTTGCCTTTTCTCCAATTCTGTTTACATATTTTAAAGTAAAAAGTTTATTTCTGCTGATGTCAAGGAGGAAGTAGTATGCTTCTGAACTTAAAAGTCAGAATGTATTTCTGTAGAGGGCAAATACATTTATATCCTTCGTTGACTGTTCTTTCATTCAGAGAATATTAATTGAGCACCTGCTAAGTACCAGATATTGAGCTAGTCACTGGAATTAAAAAACCAGTTGCCGTTGAGTCAACTCTGACTCATGACAGCTCCATGTATGTTAGAGTAGAGCTACACTCCATAGGATTTTTGATGGCTGATATTTTCAAAAAAGATAACCAAGCCTTTCTTCCAAGGTGCCTCTGGGTGAACTAAAACCTCCAGCCTTTTGGTTAGCAGCCAAGCACGTTAACCACTTGCACTATCCAGGGCACTGGAATTACCAAGAATGAAAGACAGAGACTCTGCCTTTAAAGAGCTAGTAGAGAGATGGACGTGAAACAAATACTTATAATACAGAAGATTACTTGTTATTAAGGAAGTTCAGACAGTATTATCCAGTGAGAGCATGACTATCTGCCTAGGGGAGTCTGAAAGTTTTCACCAAAAAGTTCTGCATAAGATGTAAAGTAGGAGGACAATTTTGTGGTTGGAGGGTGGGTATATCGGGCAGAGGGAACCATGGGTTCAGAGGTACAGAGGCAGTAGGAAGATGTTATCCACATCATGCTAAAACTTCCCCAACTGAACTACATGCACACTCTGTGCAGCTACCCCAGTTTTCTTCCATTTTGGTAGCACAGCAATAGGATGAGTAATTGCATTTTTTATTGAATTAGTCCGTTCTTTAGATGCCATTTAAGCTCAATCTCCTTCTTCCTCTACCTTCTTGGTACAGATCCATGAAGAAATCTTGCAGAGGTTGCTACAATATTAGCAGATATTTTTCAGTTCCCTGGTGACTTCAAAATGAGTTTTTATCATCATTATAGTTAATAATAATTGCAAATAAAATCCTCAGCTTTTATGTCATAGAAATTGATTCTCAGTATACACCTGTCTATGAAAATGTCATATCCCTTAAAAATTGCTAGTAGAACAAATTACAATACAAAGCACTTACATAGCACTTTTGTTTTGGAAGATAATTTAAGTTTATTGCCCTCTGTTAGTGGGAAGAGAAGCCATAATGGGGTTAATTGCCTTCCCTAAGGCCACATGATTCATGTGATACAGGGAATGTGAGAATTCAAGTTAAGGATATCCCTCCAAAGGAAAAGGCCATATAACCTGTCTTACACTCAGTTGTTGGTGGTAAGGTAGGCTTTGTGCGTGATTTGAGTTTTCTTCCCAGTGGTAACTGTAAAAAACAAAACAAAAACATCATAGTACTATGAAGAATTTCCAAAACATAAATCTTTTCAGAAGGTGGACTTCCTTATTTCACGGCTTATAACCCAGCTGAAATCTAGTTCTGCTAATGTAACATCATGCTGTGTCTTTCCATGGAAGGTCAGGTTTGTTAATGATGAGTAATTTTGCTCAGTTGTGGTGTATTGCTATCAGTTATGTCCTGGCATATATTCAAGGGCCAAAGAACATTCATGAAGAGAAGGAGAAAGGCTGTGGTGTTCCTACCTACCGCTGTTTTGCCAGGCTTCAAATGAAGCTGGAAAGAAGGGAGACACTTTTCCCACTATATTTTCTGCTTGTGTCAATGTACAGAACTCCCTAGTTACCAAAATCACGACCTCTCTGTCAGTGTGTCATAATGTGGTGGCTTGCCTGTTTCTGTAATGCTGAAACCTATGCCACCAGTATTTTGAACACCAGCAGGGTCACCCAAGGTAGACATGTTTCTGCAGAACTTCTAGACTAAGACAAACTAGGAGGAAAGGCCTAGTGATCTATTCTGAAAATAAGCCAATGAAAACATAGTGCTAGAAAATGAACCCCCTAAGCTGGAGAGCACTACACAATACCAACAACAGTGGACTCAAACATAACAATGATCATGAAGATGGCAGTGAAGGATTGGGCAACACTTTCTTCACCAAGTGTCAGAACTGACTCAACAGTAACCAGTAACAAAGTTATCAAAATGTGTTGATTACCAGATGGTCCCAAACCAACATTAGAGAACAAAACAATTGCAAGCCAACCAAAATGTTAATACCATTCTTTTAGAACTTTGCTATGAATTTAAAACACATCGCAAGGCTTCCAACTTGGTCACCTATTGAGCAAGGTCTTACAACATTTATTTAACTTATCTTAGATCTGACAGACTTGAACAGGGACTTAAAACATATTTATGTCTACTGTGTGAAGGAAGCCCTGTGAGGGATAAAAGAGATGGATTTGACACAATCTAGCTTTCACAGATTTATGTTTTTTAATGGTGCTAAATGTTATTCTGAAGTAGTGAAGACTATCACAATACCCATCACACAGACTCAAACACAAACAGACAGTTCTTACAGGTGGACCATTGCCCATTGTGTCTTAGGGTCACTATGAGTTGGAACCGACTCAATGGCAATGGGCTTAGCTGTTTTTGGTTTTAGTGTAATGGTTCTAAAACTTCAATGTGCATCAGAATCACCCAGAGAACTTGTTAAAACACAGACTACTGGGCCCCACTCCTAGAGTGTTTGAATCAGTAGATCTGGGGTGGGGCCAAAAACGTGCATTTCTGCTCCCAGACACCTGGCTAACTCAGAACTAAAGCCACTCCCGAAGTCCATCTTTCAACCAAAGATTAGACAGGCCTATAAATCAAACAATAACACACATAAGGAACATGCTTCTTAGTCAAGTGTACGAGACCAAATGGGCAACACTTGCCCAAAAGCAAAGACGAGAAGGCAGGAAGGGACAGGAAAACTGGACGAATGGCCATGGGAAATAGGGGGTGTAAAGGGAAAGAGGGAGAGTGCTATCACACCGCGGGGATTGTAACCAATGTCACAAAAGAGTTTGTGTATAAATTCTCAAATGAAACACTAATTTGTGCTGTAAACTTCCTCTTAAAGCCCAGTAAAGTTTTTTAAAAATTTGCCTTTCTAATAAATTTCCAGACAACACTGATACTGCTGGTCCAGGAACCACTCTTAGAGAACCACTGCTTCAGCTTATTAATTCTGTGCTTCATTTGAGGAGCCACGATGTCTTTTCAAAGACAATAAGTGATTTGTCATCACAAAGTTATCAAGAATGTCTTCACTAACTACCTAAAACATGAGTTTCTAGACAGTTATTAATGCCTTACTTTTCCAAGAAGTAAATGAAGCAATAGTGTTTTCTAAAACTTTTCAAATTTACTTCAAAAATATATGAGAATAAACCTTCAAAGTAAAAGTTGATATTCAAATACTATAAATGTCAAATGAAAGAAGACTCCATTTTATTAAGAAAAAAAAACTAATAATTTTAAGATAGCAGAAAAAACTATACTTATGATTCCATTTAAATGAAGCTCAAGAACAGGCAAAACTAATCCATCGTAGTAGAAATTAGGACAGTGCTTCCCTAGGAGTCTGGGATTGACCAACAGAGGCACAAAAACATTTTCTGAGTGATCTTAATTGGGATAGTGTTTACATGAGAGTATGCATTTATCAAAACTCACCATATTGTAATTATGATCTGTTGAGTGCACTCTTTGTAAATTAAATTTTACCTCCATAATAAAAGATCAAATAGAAAAAAAATTTCAAAACTGACTACTTTGTATGACATTTGCATGCTTAATTAAAAAAATAATATTTCTTTTAAGAACAGTTAAATTTATAGTCATCTGAAATAAAATTGTCCTATAATATTTTAAAGTTGAAATACTTGGCCATAAATGTCAATTGGAAATTACTGTAAATTTGCCATCAGCACAATGACTACCTTGTGACCCTATTCACGTTTATCACAGGTTGTGATTTTGCCTGAAGCATCTAAGGAAACTCCCAGAATAATTAAAAAGACGTAGACCATTTCCAACAGAGAGAAATAAATTCTCACACGCACAATATCCTTCATTTGTAATATTTCTTAAATCTTCTCTTTTGGCTTCCTCAAATATCACCACTTAGGAGAATAGCCCATTCTCTTAATGCTAAAGGAAAATCTACTCTTTGCCAAATGGGATAGAAGGGTTCACTGAATACCAATGATAACTCTTCTTTTAGTGTGTCTAGGCCTGTGTTGAGATCATAATTTAATAAAGTTTCTTTCATTTTTTTTTCCCTCATCACTAAGGTCTTTACAATTAGGACCAGGAAGAATCTCTAAGATGCGGTACAATATAGAAGTACAGTAAAATCTTTGCACTTACAATTTCATATACAATGAAATTTCAGCGCTCTTACATTGTCCATATTATGATGACATACAGATGGATTTTTTTCTTATATCTTCTTTGCATTTTTAATTTTTTTGTGGATAAAATTTGGCTATTTGATTGTGGAAATTTCCTCCAAACTAAATCGTAACACCACTAAAGCGCCACATGAAATAAGCATGTGCTTCTCATCCTTTAGGCCAGGAATGTAGAATTAATAAGCAGTGAGATGCCAGCTAGTGCAATTCCACGCCGGTCTTGCCACACCAGCTTATCACAATGTCAGACTCCAGAATACCAGTTTGCTAAGGACAGAAATCATGTCTTAACTACCTCAAGTCTACGTATTTAACCAAGAATATTTGTGGAAAAATGAGATTTTAATTTTCTTTTACCCTCTTATCTTCTGCTTCCTATGTCACAAGTTTGAATGGGGCTGTAGTTAGACTTAGTAAGAAGAAAAGGTTTTTATTAGCACAATAATCCATCAATATTACCACATAAACGGCAGTAAAAATTGCCATAAAAAAGGTTTGTTCATGGATGTTCCACTCTGAAGACACTGAAAATCCTAAACTCATTCAAGTCTGACGTGTAAAGGCTGAAGGCTATCCCAGCAAGGGTACACAGAAAGAAACTAGAATTGTAGACGTGGGAGTGTTTTCTACATGGAACTAGAAACATGAGTGTGAGGGCGGTGGTAGAATCATCCAGGTAGGTCTTGAAAGAAGGAAGGAGAGAGAAGGTGACTGATGTGAAAAGAGGAAACCGGATACAAGGTGAACACTGCATGGACTAGACAGAAAAGTAAAGAAATATTGTATAAAATATATATAATAATTAACTGTATTTTGGATTTTCTCTAGTAAGATATAATACATATGATTCCTGATTAGTCCAACCCCAAACAACTCACTCAAAACTTCTAACTTTAAAAAGAATGGACAGTTTCCTCTACCTTAAAGATACATGAAGGCCATCTTTATATTAAAATGTGAAAGAAAAATTTTTGTCCTAATTTTGTGATTCCACTAGAGAAAAGTCTACTAGGGAAAAAAAGTAAACCCAAACAGAAAAACAATCTTTGATGGTTACTAGGGAGGGGAGCGGTGGGGAGAGAAAAATACTAACTATAGACAATAGGTAAGTGGGAACTTTGGTGAAGGGTGAGATAGTACACAATACTGGGGAAGTCAGCAGAATATGACCAAGCCAAGGTCATGGAAGCTTCACAGACACATCCAAACACCCTGAAAGACTGAATTACTGGGCTGAGGGCTGGCGACCATGGTCTCAGGGGACATCTAACTCAACTGGCATAACATAGTTTATAAAGAAAATGGTTTATAAAGAAAATGTTCTACATTTAGTGAGTAGTATCTGGGGTCTTAAAACCTTGTGAATCTAAGATACTCCACTACTCCATCTAAGATACTCCACTGGTCTAACTCCATCTGGAGCAAAGGAGAATGAAGAAAACCAAAGACACAAGGGAAAGATTAATCCAAAGGAGCAATGGACGACAACTATCACAGCGCTCATCAGACTGAGTCCAGCACAACTAGATGGTGGCCAACTCCCACCACCACCGCCTGTTCTTCACAATAGGGGGTCCCGGACAGAGCTGAGAAAAATGTAGAACAAAACTCTAACTCACCAAAAAAAAGGCCAGATTTACTGGTCTGACAGAGACTGGAGACACGCCGAGAGTATGGCCCCCAAACACCCTTTCAACTAAGTACTGAAGTCACTCCTGAGGTTCATTCTTCAGCCAAACAATGTGTCAGGGACTAGTTGAGATAGAGAATGAAAACAACAAATGTCATGCAACCAAAATAATGGGGACCATCTCATTCCATCATTAGCCCTCCTTATCCCACCTTCTCCATCTCTGTCATGACCACAAACAACCATAATGGGCAACAGTTGCTGAATTTGACCCACTGCAGGCTTCATTACTTTTAAAAGTTCAAAAGGAGGTGGCGGGGGTGACCTATTCTTTCTCCTCCCACACAGTTTTTGGCCTTTAAAGTTAATTTCGCCAATGCTATGCATTTTTGTTCATTCCCATTGTTTTTTGCTTTTTTTTTAAATGTTGTGAACGTTTACTCCACTGACAATGTGCAAAAATTCCCTAGAGGTTTCTGAATTTCTGAATTGGAGCGATGTACAACTTATTAAGTATCTGAATATTTCCAGAGCTCCAAAGTGGGTCACGTCATTATATTCAGGCTGACCAAACTCCATGAAGAGGTTTTGTTTTAAATTATGAGATATAATAACTTCAAGAGTGAGGCAAAAATTAAGTCTAAACACCCATGGTTGAAACTAAATAAGGTTACAAAAGGTCAAAGAGTCTTGAGCTCCAGCATCTCATAGCTTTCCAAAAACTTCTCATTGTAGGGTTTTTCCTTAGATTCTTACTGCATTTTGTCCATAAGCTAACGCATTACCTAAATATAGATAGCCATTTTTAGTATAAATTCCAAAAGCCATAAACATTTTATAATTGAGCACATAATTTGAAGAGATCTTTTCCACTCATCCCTTTTTACGGTTGCAAATTGGAAAATACTCAAGTAATTATTCCCTTAATAGCCCAATGCTTGCAACTATACATACTTTATGAACATCACAGCATCTTTTCCTCCCCAGAGCAATATCAAGGGGGGCATGAAAGAACTTAACTTGTACAATTAACCAAATCATCCAGAGCTTTGATTCAAGATTCCTTCATTAAACCATTTATATAATACATTGCTAAGTGGAGGGTTGTCCAATTTTTATGATGCCTTTCATTTCAGTTCAATGGCTGCAGTTAGAATGAAAACCAGCATCTGCAAGATCAGCAAGATGATGCAAAACCCTTACACTAGAAACATTTTTTTCTGCCCCCCCAGTTTGCCTGAGGGCAGTCAATGCCAGGGCACCGATAAGGGATGTGATTTTAAGACCCAGAAAGTAACATTCATTTGTGCTTTTCCAATAAAGAAAAGGGCAAATAAAATGCTTGATTCCTATAACCTCAAACACTTAAACAGAAAGCCACTGGTCATTCTGTGGTTCTCTAGACGAACTCAGAGGTATAACACTTTTCCCGCTATAGCATATTTCACAATGTGGGGATTCATGTGTTTCCTGTTTGGGCATTGTTACATGGTGATATGCTTATATAACGGATATAGATAGGAACTTAAATCTGACATGCAGAGAAAAACTTAAATCCTAAAGCTTGACATTTTATCTCTTAACTTGGACACAGAGGTAATTGCTGAACGAGACTCTTCTTTTGCCTATAGAGGTGGTGTAAATTATCTGAATTTGAGTTCTACATTATCATATTTAAATGTAGCTTCATTTAACTCCATATGTTTACATATGATGAGAGTCTAATTAGGCATCATTTACTATATCCTGGAGACCACATTGCTTTTAAAAATAACTGCTGATACGTGAAGAAAAATGTTTCATTATGGTCTATTTATAACTTAGAAGACTCCGACAAAGTGCAGGCAAGTTCACAAGAAAGAGACTTATTGCTTAAAATTATATTCATTTTATAATTACGGTCTATGCAATATTGTCAAAGGCCTGGCTTATAAACCAAAAAGTAACATAAATCATTAAAAGTCAGTCCCCAAAAATATTAAAATCTTAGTAAAAGTGATGCATTTGTATGTGAATGGAGCCTATGGTAACTATGATCTTCCAGGTTATCAGGTTTTTCCGTAAAAGAGTTTCAGAGAGAGACCCATTACTTTCCCCAAAATGCAAAGTATCCATACACAATACAGATTCACAGGAAAAAAAGTGTAAGTCCTTGACTGAAAATCTGATCATTTACAAGTCTCCTTATAAATAAGAGCATCACAAATAAGAACCAAGAAAATAGCAGAAACATTACTTAAAACTAAAACAACAATGCAATTCTGTTCTGAGCTTTTCCCCTTTCTTTTGATCATGTACTGTCAGAAAAACATGAAATTTTTAAAAAGCGCCTGAATTAAAGAGAGTCTCCAATGATCTCGCTGGTTTTGGGTTCTACGGTGGCACACATAAAAGCATACTTTCATACACTCTATAGTCCTTCATATGCTCTTCCCTAATCGGTTTAGTATAACCACTAGTTCAATGCTCACAATAAGGGTTGTCCTTTTCTTTGGAAAGGATAAGAAATCCCATATCCATATGACAAAGAGATGCTGTTATAGAATCTGTTGCCAATTTAAAACTATCTCCAGCAGTTTGCAAATTCACCCGTTCCAGCCAGAAAATTGACACAGACTAGAAACTCTTACAGAAGCTCACTAAACTTTTTTCCTGAAATATACCACCAATAGATTCTCAGTCAAAAAGTCAAAGTCATCAAGATAAAACATGTTCAGTGGAAACTATTCTCTCCAGTTTATATACACACCCAAACAGAACCCAACACTTTTACTCAAATCCAACTTTCAATTCAAACTCAAACCAAATAGATACCTCCACTGGCAATGCCCTGGCACACCAATGCCCATGTTTTAGGTAGATGGATGAAGATGCACTTACAGAAGCACAGAAAAGAGCCAAAACCTGGGTCCTACCTTGAGTGTTTTTGAGGGCTGACACTTGATGTGATGGGACACGCTGGCAGTTTGGTTCATGTTGCAGGACCCTGGACAGTGCACGATCCCAAACGGAGTTCCAGGATGAGCTAGAGATCAAATCTCTTCTACTGGACTTCCGCAGAGCCTGCTGCTGTTGCTGGTGCTGCTGCTGCTTCTGCTGCTTCCTCACTCCGGAGGCTGAGACGCTGTCAGATTGGAGGGATCTGTATCTCACTTAGCCCTAAATAAACCATTCGCTTCGTTCATCATTCTCAAAGCTCTTGGCGATGTGTAATAGAAAGCTAAAGACAGTTTCAGTTCACTTGCACTGTACCTTTTCAGTGCTGAGATATGACAGCTCCACAGTACAGCCAATGATCTTGGCTCTCATTCTCCTTTCAAAGGGACGAATACCAGAAAACATACAGAAATCAATTTCAGTCCCACAGTTAAAGGGACATTCTCAACTCCCCGGTTCTTCCAAGGTCATACTTTTTTTCAGTACAAAAGAATGTTTCACACATACACATACACACACACACACATTCATATTCTCTCTCAGATATTTTATCATAATTCATTATTCATTCTTGTATTATTTTTTATTCCTTCTTAGATAGTGCTTGCAGTCAAAACACCAGTTAATGCTGGGAAAGAACCTGTTGGTGGTTTTAAGATTACAGGTCTTTTACATCTGCATGGTGAAGGACTAACATTACTTTTGGATATTCAGGAAAGTCTGCAGTAATCGCCAGCTCAGAGACTGGCCCTTGAGTAAGCTAGGGGAAAGCTTAAGGTATATAAAAAAAGGTTTTCAAACACAACTACTGGTTACTGGACACTGCACCAAATGGGGGGAAAGAAGTTTATTTTCTCTTTCTTCCTTTCTTTTTAACCATCTCTTCCCTTGAGGCTGCATTTTTGAGTACCTGGAACAAACTAGGAGTTAGTGCATGCCAGCCCAATTCCCAAATAGTCACCTTTCTGCCCCAGATGTCACTGTAGGTAAAACTGAATCATAAGTATTATGAATAAAATTTCCTCAGAGTAATCAGTCCCCACTAAGAGACTAGTTAGAAATAAGGAATTCAGTAGGCTTGACTAAATGGAGAACACTGTTCTCCAATTCGTATTATAAAGTATTGGATGTGGTCTAAGCTGATGTGTATGTCTCATGTATTTTTGAAGACCAACACTGTTTACTCATCAGAAATATTTCCTACTGGTGAAATGTGAAGTTTATAAGGTTGAACTACATGAAGCTTCCAGGAAGCGTTATGAGTGGGACAAGAATAATACAGATATACTTTAGTTTGAGGAGGAATAAACTTGTGATTTTGTGAAATAATCAAATTTACACAATTTTTTAAAAATGTTCCCAGCTCTGAAACAAAAAAGGAATTGAACATTTTTGCAAAGCAGTCTCTGAATATTTGAGAATGGCTGATTTTCAGAGAGTGATATTTCCACCAGTGTAATGGAGGACAAGTGTTAGACAGTAGCAAGATCATACAGTCTGAAGCCAAAAGAATTAATAGCAGAAGGATTGGAGGAGTAAAGATCATGGGCAAGGAGATGGAGCCAATAAGAACGAGACAAAAAGTTGTTTGGGGTAGCAAAATCCAGGATTCACATTGAGCAAAACCAAAGGGAACCTTAAAACCAACAAACACTGAGATTTACAGTTTAAATTTTAAATTACAAATGTGAATAGCATATGTTGCTCACCCTATATTTTTGCTGGACAGTGCTGCTTTAAATAATCCATGAAGGAAAGAAAATTTTATGTTAGAAATTTTAAAACGTTTTGTATTAGATGACAATTAAAAAAAATAAATTTGTGGGATGCAGCCAAGTCAGTATTTAGAGTGAAATTTATATATTTCAGTGTATATATTAGAGACACAAAAAGGCATAAAATTAATGACTAAAAAGCTATATATTCATTTGTAGGAGTTAGAAAAATAATGATAAAATAAACTCAAAGTACAGGGAAGTAAATAATAGAGAAGAGAATATATTAATGAATTTAAAAAATGCAAAGCATACAATCCAGTAAGCAAGCCCATGAGCATTTCAACGTGTAATCTGGTAGTTTAATAATCTCTGAAGAACTGAATATTCTACAGCCTCAGCTCCTCTTTCTTAGGTAGTATTTGGCACTAGATTTCTGAGGCACTAGATATCTTGGAGGCCCAGGGAGCACAAGTGATGCAGGAGTTCAGACAGAGTTCCTCACACACATAGGAGAACTATAGAGTATGGAGGGACCCATCAATTCTGTAAGGAATCCTAACTGGTCACAGTGAGAAAGCCAACATTTGCCTTCCACAAAGAGGACATGGGTAGCTGAATTACAATCACTGTAGTCACGTTGGACTTTCACCTCTTCTCCACACTTCCTCAAAACTGTGTTCCATTCACACTTGGATGGCAGTTAGGATCCAAAATAGACGTTGGCACCAGCACCTAAAAGTAAGTGGCCAGAGTCCACCTAAAATTCTTTCCTAATGTTGAATTTTGAGGGAAATATCAAAAAAATGCACATTAAGGGAAAAGGGTCCCTAGGATACACGTTTCTATATCCCATAATTTATCATTGTAACAAATTCTAAGTCCTTCAAAAAAAACAATTGGTCAGAGCAAAATATACGACCCAAGTCCCATTTGGGGTATTATTTTCCCTTTCTGTTACATTGCCGTTTTAGAATTAAGGAAATGAAAACAATAATACCTTTTAAATATGTCTATTTAAAACAGGTATACCTTTTTTGTAATTTTGTGAAATTCACCGTGCCTTATTATACCCAACTGGAATGTACAATAATACAACCAGAAGAAGAGATCAGAAAAAAAAATTGTAAAATTCTAGAAAATTATAAATACTGTTTAATAAGGAAAACATAATACAAATTTGGGATATATGGAGTTCAGTATGTTAGTGTGAAAACAGCTGCAAAATTTCATCGCAGTTTTTCATATGGTAGGATTTTTTAAAATGTTCAGATCTACTCAGGAAACACTATACAGTGATTCATAGTGAACCAGAAACTTCAGGCAATTTAGTCCAAAGGATCAATTTCAGATTTAATCAACAACAGTGATAATAATCTGAAAACATTTTGTTTTCAGGTTCATCAGTTCATGCAAAATTAGGAGTGACCCTCCCCATCCTCTTCCCAAAGCAAGTAAGGAAGATGGTTATTAATTTTAGAAAATAAAACCCATGGTATTGTTGCCCAGTTATCATTTGATATGGGAAAGAGAAAGCTAGGATTGACTTAATGAAAATATTCTAGTAAATAAAGCATTGAAACATTGTCAGATAGATTCTACTACCAGTTGCTCTCTATTTTAGACACTGCCTGCTTTAGTCCTAACCAAATGTTCAAAGTAATGACATGTGAATTGCAAGCCTGGGCAAGCCCACGGTCTTAGTAAATGAAAATGATATCTGCAAGGATACTACCCTGATACTTGGAGTCCATTGTAAAAATCTAAGTTCCTACATGGCACAGAGAGACAACCTCCTATCTTAACACCCACTCTGTGTGTCCAGGTCTTCTGCTTAACCTGTCCCCTGAGACATCTGCATTCCTTGCTAGAACTAGAATCCATTTTCAAATTGTCAGCTGCATTGATTTGGACCTTAAGACCCTCACCGAATTCCTGCCTGGCATCTCTTTCTCCATCAGTGATCCTTGCTTCTGGTACCTTCTCATCTTCATATTGTTCCCTGAATTCACTCTGGTAGATATCACTGGCCTAAATCTGACCTTCTTTGCCTTCAAAAATTGATCTTTCCTGAAAACTCCTTAAATCAGTCAGAATAGGCAAGGTTATGCTGCAATAATAAATAACCTCAAAATCTCAGTGGCTTAAAACAATGACGGTTTGTTTGTCATTATGCTATATGTTTATAATAGGTTGATGGGGGGATCTGCCCATCTTAAGGAACCCAGGTAGATGGAGGCTCCATCTTGAAACAAGCTTCCATAATCAACATGGCAGAGGGTAGGAAACATGGCAAATCACACTCTCCCTTAAAGGTTTCTGGCCAATAATGGCACACATCACTTCTACTTATATTCCATTGTCCAAAGCCAGTATCATGGACACACCCAAGTTCAGGTAATAAGAAAGTGACTTCCACCATGTGCCTAAAGAGGAGTGGAACCAGAATAGCAGTGACGACCATAATGACAACCACACCCCTACTGCTCTCTCTTTCCACCCTGTAAAGCCATATTCCTATATCTGCCTGCCAGCCTCAAGATTCCAGCATGCTAGCATGTGAGGTTCCTCATCTCATGATAAGTTCTCTCGAAAGAGATTGCAGATGGATGTAAGACAGACCTGTTTCATTATTAACAGGGCTTTTATAATATCTTTTCCTGGGTTCTTCAGGAGTGGGACTCAGATCTATAGTATTCCTTGTATACTGGAAAATATAAAAGCTGAATGTGAGCGAAGTGTGAGCTTTTCCTCTGCTGGTACATATAGCTCCGTGAAGGCCAGGGATCCTGGTCAGTGGCAGGGCAGGCAGGACTGACTATGTCTGGAATGCAAACTCTTATCTACTGTGCTGTATAAATAAAAAAAAAAAAAAACAGATTCTTTTATCCTCTAAGCATTGTGCCCCTCTCTAGTACAACAAAAATTGAAACTCTTATTTTTCATTCTTCCAATAGAAATAATTTCAAGGAGTGCCTGGAAGAGCCTGATGATAGTACTATGAACTCTTAAGTAACAATAAAATGCAGATTTATGTAAAAGAACACAACTATCTAAATTCTTTTATCTTAGATGATCAACTGCTATGTAACTTCCAATCCCCAACCCACCTCTCTTAACCTATGCCCCATAATATTCCAGTTAAACAATATGCTGAAGGAATCATGAAGGTGGTGATTTAGAAAGTCATGGATATATGTATCAATCACCCTTGTAAAGCACATGCTTCAGATTTTCAATTTATCTTATAATTCAGATTCCCTCACTCATGAAGTATTTCTCCTGAAGCCACACAGATGTGAGCAGGGATTGTTATGTTGTTGTTGTTACCTGCCATCAAGTCAATTTTGACTCAACAACAGAACAAAACATTGTCCAGTCTTGTGTCATTCTCATAATTGCTAGCATGTTCCAGTCCATTATTGCTACTATTGTCGATTGACTCCTCCTGATGAGGTTTTCAAGCTAAGTGAGCTGGACAATGTTCTGTTGTGATCCATAAGATTTTCACTGACTAACTTTCAGAAGTAGATCACCAGGACTTTCTTCCTAGTCTGTCTCAGTATGGAAGCTCCGCTGAAACCTGTCCACCATGGGTGACCTTGCTGGTGTTTGAAATATCGGTGGCCTAGCTTCCACCATCACAGCAACACACAAGCCACTACAATATGACAAACTGAGAGACAGGTGGTGGGAGCAGGGATTAGAATTGGCAAATTAATGAAATTATTACCTAGCCTACCCTAGCCAAGTTCTCTAGCTGTCTCCTTATTACCACATCCAATAATAACTGACCCAACACCCATTAACAACTGTGACTTGCCCCTGTTTACATCTCCCTCTGTTGGACTTGGCTTCCTAACCACTTGCTGATTTTTTCCACTCTTCACTCCTTGTTTCATCTCTTGATCTCCCATAAACTCTTCAGGCTGGACATGTAGCTGATCCCTGAATTTCCTTCATGACTATAATTTGTTCCCTCCCTAAGGATTACACTGCTGCTAGGTACCCTGGATAAATACTTTACATGGTGCAGAGGGACCTCTGGGTGCATGTCTGCCACCATCCACCTGATTGACATTTCTGACTGGTTCCATTCCCCGCTCTTCATCAGCCAGAACCAAACACAAACATCTTAGAAACAGTTTCTTACCCAAAAAGGAGTTCCATAGCAATGAAAAGCCACAGCATTATCTCCTAATGTCAATCTGTCCAATGCTTTCATTTTTAATGGTGACATTTATGTTTTGTGAAATAATTCTCTTAGCAAAACTGCCAGCTAAAAATGTGATCCAAACCCTAAATTTATAGAACACCAAAATAGATGGCCATGAATTCCTCATGAGGGAATTTTGGAGCTCCTCTTGCTTTCAGTTCTCCAGATACAAATAATTCTGCAAACTGGGCCCCAAAAGTGTCTTAGTGATGCCCAGTTCTATGTGCAGATTTCTTCCATGAACGTATGGAAACAAAAACTGGAGGCAATTCTTCATGTAAGCGTAAAATCTCCACTTTGCAATTGCTGACAAATGCCTTCAGTAAATCCTCTCTATGATCAGAGTCACAAATCTCTGAAGACAGAAATGCACACATAAAATCCACTGCATTACAGTTCCCCAGACACCCAGAAACAGACTACTTTATTCAGTTCAGCTATTAGTGACAGTGGTCCCCCAAGCCGCCCAACACTATTCTACGGTTCCAGGATCTGACTATTAGGAACTTTGACTATAGTTCCCTGTCCACCCATTCCTCCTTTCTCATTCCTTCCTGATCTGAGGGCTGTCCCAACATTTACGACCTGTAAGGAGTTCACATATAAGGCAGGTAATTGACGAGCTCAATAAAACAATCATTATTATCATTCAAAGAGCTTCGACAGGCAACCAAACTTGAAGCCCACTGCACACCCCACACATCTCAGCCATCAGAGTGCAGGACCAATATTCTCCAGCAGCTAGTCCTCTCCCTTTCATATAGTAAACAGTCTTCAACTGCAGTTTCATTACTTCCCAGAGACAGTGCCTAGCTCATGAAACTAACCTTTGCAATGGTGAAGAGGTGTCACAGCAGGTGAGGTTTGTAACTTCAGCATTTGGTACACCATGTAACAGAAAAAATGACTCATTTGGAGATTTTGTATGGGCTCAACAAGACTATGGCCACAATACTAGGGAATTTCCCAGAAGAGAACACAGATCTAAGGGGAAGCACTAAACCAGTTTAAGTGTTTGTATTCTTTGAAAAATGGAAGTAAAGAACCCAAATTAAAAATATCTCCTCTTGCAACTCAGCCCTTACCTCATTCCAGGAGGACCCCAAAATCAAAGCTAAAAGGGTGACTTTTGAACTTCTAAAGATAAAGTTAGGAAAGTACTCATCTTACTCCCTCTGTGCCATCCCTAATCACTACCCATTCTTAATGCATGTCTAAAATGCTATCTCTTTCCTCAACTTTTTCTTCCTTATTTCCCCAAATAAAATTGACCACTTCCTCCTTACATTTTGTCTTTGCCTTTTTTTATGAATCAGTCATATTTTGCTTTTAGTAAGTTAGGCCTATATTATCTGTATGTTGGCTAACTTATCCATAAAAGGATATGATTTCAAGGGATACAATTTTGGTTTATGATTCTGCATATTCTATGAAACACTTTAGTGCATGTTACGTACTGAGATGATCAATAATTGCATGTTAGTTAATTAATTCATTAAATCAGCAAATGAGGTATGTTTATTGAGTTTAGCAATAAGTATTTCATGTTTACCCTTGGTGAGAGAAGTCTTGGAAGAATGGCAGAAGAAATATCAGGTTTCAATGGGTCTATGAGTAAACAGAGATGAAAAAGTAGACAAACACAGAGAATATAAACCACTCTTAATTTTATAGTGCCATGGTGGAGCCAACATGGCACTATAGACAGAAGCACCATACTTCCGTCTGCTGTAAAGACCCGAAAAACTAAGCAAAACAGATACAAACATCAATCCTGGAACCCCAAGCAGCAAATAAAGGAATAAAGAACTCGATCAAGCACCAAATGGAAAAAAAAACTGACAGAGAACAGAAAATAAGGACAGCTACGGATTGGAAGTCCCATACCAGCTAACGTGACCAGATTTGCCATCTTGGGCTTCAGCTGCCAAAGGACTCAGACCGGTAATACAGGAAGGCAATTTCACAGAGCTCCCAGCAAAAGACAGAGCACCTGGTAACAAGGGATACATGTTTTCGCACCTCCCCATCCTTCTTACCTCTATGAGACCTCTGCAGCTTGCCAATGGGCCACGGTTGTTCAACTGGAGAGACACTAGCTCACTGCCACTGAGGTCCACATGCTCCCACCGGCTGGCCCCTTCAGCCTCATTTTTTTGTTTTTGTTTTTTTTTTGGTTTGTATTTTTGTTTGTTTAGTTTTTTGGCTTTTTTAATTTTATTGCTTCTCTAGCCCCATGTGCCATCCCCTCCCCTTCTTGACAGGCTGATTGTTTGGTTTGGTTCCTTTGTTCTTTTTCTTTTCTTCTTGTGCATGGTTGGTTTGTTGGTTTGTTGAGATTTTGGGTTTTTTTTTTTTTTTTTTGCTGTTTTTGCTGCTTTTCTCTCTCGCCCTTCCTTTCTTCTCTTTCTCCCACCCAGCTAGCCCCATGTGCCATTCCCTCCCCTTATTGACAGGCTATGTTTTTTTGTTTGTTTGTTTGCTTTGTTCTTTGTGTGTCTGTGTGTGTGTGTGTGTTGTTTGTTTTTTGATTTTTTTTTTGTGGCTTTTTTGTTGTTTTTCTCTCTCTCCCTTACTTCCTTCTCTTTCTCACACCCAGCTAGCCCCATATGCCATCCTCTCCCCTTCTTGATAGGCTGTGAATTTTTTGTTTGTTTGCTTCGTACTTTTCCTTTTTAGGGTTTTTTTTTGGGGGGGGTTGTTTTTTGATACTGTTTTTTTGACCTTTTGTGTTGCTTCTCTCTCTCTCTTCTTTCCTTTCCTTTCTCCTACCCAGCTAGCCCTTTGTGACATCTTCTCTGTTCTTGACAGGCTGTGATTTTTTGGTTTGTTTGTTTTGTTCTTTTTTCTTCTTCTTCTTCTTCTTCTTCCTCTTTTTCTGTTTCTTCTCTCACTCTCCTTTCCATCCTTTCCCTTCTACTACCCATCCAGCCTTGTGCACCACCCCCAGCCCTTCTGGAGGGGCCATCTTGCACAGCTCAGTTGGAGAGTCACTGTGTGTGGTTTCCCCAGGTCTGCGCCAATGTCACTGACTGGCTCCCTCAGCACCATTTTATTTATTGCTCTTTTTTTTTTTTTTTTTTGGTCCTTTTTTTTTCTGTTTTGTTTTGTTTTGTTTGTTTGTTATTGTTTCTCCTCTCTCTCTCTTCCTTCCTTTCCTCTCTCCCATCCACCCAACTCTGCACACTGCCCCAGAACTTCTTGGTGAGCTATGCTGTACCACTCAGCTGGAGAGCCTCTGGCCAGCTCCCTTAGCGACATATTTTATATTTTTCTTTATCTTTCCCCCTCTCCTTTTCCTTTCTCCATCCCACTTAGACCCTTCCCTGCCTCCACCCCTTCCTGATGATCTGTGCTGCGCCACCCCTCAAGAGAGACATCAGCTTGCCACCACCCCATTTCCACCCTACCCTCAACAGCCAACACATCCATCACTATTTTTTCTTGTTGTTGTTGCTGTTTTTTTCATTTCTTTGTTTTATTATTGGTTTCTTCTCTTTGCCCTCTTTCCTTTCTCCTGCCCACCTAGCCCCATGCACCACCCATGCTGCTTCTCAACAGGCCAAACCATATCAATCAGCTAGAGATCCACCAGTACACTGCCTCACTGGGTCTGCCCCACCCCACCCACCAAATTCTACCCCACCACCATTTTATTTACTTCTTTCTTTTTATTATTTTTTTACTTCATTTTTTGCCCTTTTTCTTTTTTGCCTTTGTTTCTTTCTCTCTCTTTCCTTTCTCTTCTTTCACCACTCACTTAGCTCTGCACATCACGTTCTACTTTCCCTCCTGCTTATCTGCACTGTGCACCAAATGCCACATCACCAAGTGGTACAAGCGTGCTCCCCCAGACCCTACCCTGCACTGCACCCCAGCCCTGCCCCATCACCCCCAGTTCATACCGCAAAGTACACATCCTCACTTCTCCACCCCCAGTGGACACACCCTGCTGCACCGCAGCTGAGTGACTGGCCCTACCCACTTGGACAAGGTGGTGAGAAGAATCATGCTCACAGGTGAGCAAGCAACAAAACACACCAAGCCCGCCTGCCCGGACATAGCAAAAGAAATAAAAAAGCACAACGAAGCAATCAAATCTACAATCAATAAACAAAGAAAATAATTCCCAAATGTCCCAGAGACAGCAGACAATATCAAAACGTATAAAAAAAGGAGAGGATGGTTCCAGAAAACAACCAAAATAAAATACCAGACGACCATCTGCAAGAAGAAAGGGCACTAGAACAACCTGATAGGGAATTCAGAACTCTAATATTCAAGGTTCTCCAACAAATGAAGGAAAATGAAGACAAAGATAAGGAAAAGAATAGACAAAATCATGGAAAAGACAGAAAAAATGATGGAAAAGACAGACAAAAAGATGGAAGAAATCAGGAAAATAATACAGGAAAAAAGTCAAAATAAAAAAACAACTAGAAATCATACAAAAATAGTGATTATAAATCCAAAATATAAAGAACAAGATTTCAGAAATGGACAGTGCAATAGAAGGTTTAAGGAGCAAATGTGAAACAACAGAAGACAGAATTTCAGTGAAACTGAAGACAAATCCTTGGATACCACTTTGTTTGAGGAAAAATCAGAGAAAAGAATGAAGAAAACCTGAGAACAATGTGGAATACAATCAAAAGCAAAAATTTGCATGTGATCAGGGTTCCAGAACAGGGGGAGAAAATGGAAAACACAGAGAGGATCATTGAAGATTTGCTGATAGAAAACTTCCCTAATATCATGAAAGACGAAAAGCCAACTATCCAAGAAGCTCAACGAACCCCATATAGGATAGATCCCAAAAGAATAACACCAAGACATATCATAATTACACTTGCTAAAACCAAAGACAAAGAAAGAATCCTGAGAGCAGCTCAATAAAAAAGAAAACTCACATACAGAGGGAAAACAGTAAGACTAAGCTTTGATTATCTGGCAGAAGTCATGCAGGCAAGAAGGTGATGGGATGATATATAAAATTCTTGAAAGAAAAAAACCTGCCAACCAAGAATAATATATCCTGCAAAACTCTCACTCAAATATGATCACGAAATTAAGACATTTCCATATAAACAGAAATTAAGGAAATACGTAAAAACCAAATAAAACTTACAAGAATTATTAACGGGAGCCTTTTGGTTAGAGAACCAATAACATCAGACAACAACCTGAGTTGAGCACCTAAGACATCATCAGCCAGACACCAACCTAGATACTGAACTCTCAAGGATAAAACAAAACTAAAAAATTTACAACAGGGAACCAGAGACATCAATCAATAAACGACTGCAATGTCAGAACAATAAAAGAGGGAATGAACAGTGTAGGTATAGAATTTTCAAATGAAGTCAAGGCATTATCGAGTAAAAAATACTGGTTTAAACTTAGGAAGATAGGGGTAAATTTCAAGGTAACAACAAAGAAAGTTAACAAACCTACTCATCAAAATAAAGAAGAAAAACATAAAGTCTCAGTAAACACAAAATCTACAAAAATGAAAGAAATGGAAAAAAATCACAAAACAAAAGGAATTCAGGACAAAAGAGTAAAAGGAATAAACAAAACATCAGCACCACAAAAAAGCACTACAAAATGACAGCAATAAACTCACACCCATCAATAATCACACTGAATGTAAATGGCTTAAATGCACCCATAAAGAGGCAGAGAGTGACAGAATGGATTTTAAAAAAAAAAAAAAGACCCATCAATATGCTGTCTACAAGAGACTTATCTTAGAAACAAGACATAAATTTATTAAAAATCAAAGGATGCAAAAAAATACATCAAGCAAACAGCTACCAAAAAAGAGCAGAAGTGGTAATACTAATCTCAGATAAAATAGACTTTAAAGCGAAATCCATCCACCTTAAAAGACAAAAAAGGGCATTGTATCATTATTAAATGGATGATCCAGCATGACGACATAACCATAATAAACATCTACACACCCAATGACAGGGCTCCAAAATACATAAAACAAACTCTAACAGAACTGAAAAGAGAAATTGACAGTTCCACAATAATAGTGGGAGACTTCAAGACACCACTCTCGGCAAAGGACAGAACATCTACAAAGAAACTCAACAAAGATACAGAAGACCTAAAGGGCACAATCAGCCAACTTGAAAGTATACATTCTTTTCCAATGCACATGGAACGTTCTCCAGAATAGACCACCTCTTAGACCACAGAGCAACCCTCAACAAAATCCAAAACACTGAGATAAAACAAAGTATCTTCTCTGACCACAATACCATCAGATTAGAAATGAATAACAGGAAGAGAAAGGAAAAAAAAAATCAAATACATGAAAACTGAATAACACCCTGCTTAAAAAGCACTGGGTAATAGAAGAAATCAAAGATGGAATCAAAAAATTCCTAGAATCAAATGAGAATGAAAACACATCACATCAAAACCTTTGGGACACAGCAAAGGTAGAGTTCAGAGGTCAATTTATAGCGATAGATGCACACATCCAAAAAGAAGAAAAGGACAAAATCAAAACATTAACTAAACAACTCAAACAAATTGGAAGAGAACAGCAAAAGAAGCCCACAGCCACCAGAAGAAATGAAATAATAGAGATCAGAGCAGAAACAAATGAAATAGAGAATAGAAAAAAACAGAAAGAATGAATAAGACCAAAAGTTAGTTCTTTGAAAAGATCAACAAAATCGACAAATCATTGGCCAAACTGACAAAAGAAAAACAGGAAAGGACACAAATAACCAAAATAAGAAATAAAATGGGTGACATTACAATGGACTCAACTGAAATAAAAAGAATCATAACAGAGTACTATGAAAAACTATACTCCAAAAAATTTGAAAACCTAGAGAAAATGAACAAATTTCTAGAAACACACTACCTACCCAAATTAACACAAACTCAAGTTGAAAATCTGAACAGACCCATAACAAGTGAAGAGATTGAAAAGGTAATAAAAAATTAAAAAAACTCCCAACAAAAAAAAAAGCTCTGTCCTAGACGGCTTCACTGGAAAATTCTACCAAACATTCAGAGAAGAGCTTACACCAGTACTACTCAAACTATTTCAGAAACATAGAAAAGGAAAGGATACTTCCAAATTTATTCTATGAAGCCAGCAGAGCCCTGATATCAAAACCAGGCAAAGATACCATAAAAAAAGAAAATGCAGACCAATATCTCTCACGAATATAGATGCAAAAATTCTCAACAAAATTCTAGCCAATAGAATTCAGCATCATATCAAAACAATAATACACCACGGTGAGGTGGGATTCATACCAGGTACTAGAATTGTTCACTACTAGAAAATCAATCAATCAGTGTAGTCTGCCGCATAAAGAAAAGAATCATATGATCATCCCAATCAATGCAGAAAAGACATTCAACAAAGTCCAACACCTATTCCTGACAAAAACTCTCAATAAAATAGGTATAGAAGGGAAATTCCTCAGCATAATAAAGCACAACTATACAAAACCAACAACCAACATCATTCTTAGCGGAGAGAGGCTGAAATCATTCCCCTTGAGAACAGGAACAAGACAAGGATGCCCTTTATCACCACTCCTATTTAACATTGTGCTGGAAGTTCTAGCTAGAGCAATAAGGCAAGAAAAAGAAATAAAGGGCATCCAAATTAGTAAGGAAGAAATAAAACTGTCCCTATTTGCAGATGATACGATACTATACATAGAAAATTCAAAAGACTTCATGAGAAAACTACTGGAACTAATAGAAAGATTCAGCAGAGTAGCAGGATACAAGATAAACATACAGAAATCAGTTGGATTCCTATACACTAATAAAGAGAATGATGAAAAGGAAATCAGGAAAACAATACCATTTATAATAGCCCCTAAAAACTTAAAATACTTAGGAATAAATCTAACCAGGGATGTAAAAAACCTATATAAAGAAAACTACAAAACGTTACTGCAAAAAACCAAAAGAGACCTACATAAGTGGAAAGACATACCAGTCTCATGAATAGGTAGACTCAACATTGTGAAAATGTCACTTCTACCCAAAGCAATCAACAAATACAATGCAATCTCGATCCAAATACCAACAGCATTCTTTAAAGAGATGGAAAAATTCATCCCCAATATATAAAGCACTATTGAAGAAGAAGAATAAAGTTGGAGGACTCTCACTACCTAAACTGCCTGGTACTGGTACAACAACAGACACACTGACCAACGGAACAGAATGGAGAACCCAGATGTAAATCCATCCACCTATGTTCACCTGATCTTCAGCAAAGGCCCAAAGTCCATCAAATGGAGAAAAGACAGTCTTTTTAACAAATAGTGCTGGCAAAACTGGATGTCCACCTGCAAAAAAATGAAACAGGACCATACCTCACACCATACACAAAAACTAATTCAAAATGGATCAAAAACCTAAATATAAAGCCAAAAACTATAAAGGTCATAGAAGAAAAAATGGAGTCAATGCTAGAGGTCCTAATGCATTGCACTAACAGTATATAAACCATAACTAACAATACACAAACACCAGAAGATAAGCTAGATAACTGGGATCTTCTAAAAATTGAACACTTACACTCATCAAAAACTTCACCAGAAGAGTAAAAAGAGAACCTACAGGCTGGGGGAAAAAAAAATTGGCTATGACAAATCTGACAAAGGCCTAAACTCTAAAATCTACAGGAAAGTCCAACACCTCTACAATAAAAAGACAAATAATCTAATTTAAAAAATGGGCAAAGGATATGAACAGACACTTCACCAAAGAAGACATTCAAGTGACTAACAGGCACATGAGGGAATGCTCGTCATCACTAGCCATTAGAGAAAAGCAGAACAAAACCACAATGAGATACCATCTCACCCTGACATTACTGTCATAAACCAAAAACACAGAAAATAACAAATGCTGGAGAGGCTGCAAGGAGATTGGAACAATTATGCACTGCTAGTGGGAATGGAAAATGGTACAATTATTTTGGAAAACGATATGATGCTTCCTTAAAAAGCTAGAAATAGAAATACCATATGATTCAGCAATCTCACTCCTAGGAATATATCCTAGAGAAATAAGAGCTGTCATATGAATAGATATATGCACACCCATGTTCTTTTCAGCAATGTTCACAATAGCAAAAAGATGGAAACAATCTAGGTGCCCATCAATAGATGAATGGATAAACAAACTATAGTACATACACACAATGGAATACTACGCAACGACAAAGAACAATGATGAATCTGCAAAGCATCTCACAACATGAATGAATCTGGGGGGCATTATGCTGAGTGAAACAAGTCAATTACAAAAGCACAAATATTGTTGAAAAAAAAAAAAAAAGAAACAATCTTTGATGGTTAGGAGGGAGAGGAGGGGCGGGAGGGAAAAACACTAAATAGACCTTAGATAAGTAGTAACATTGGTGAAGGGTAAGACAGTACACAATACTGGGGAAGCCAGCGCAGCTTGTCCAAGGCAAGGTCATGGAAGCTCCATAGACACATCCAAATTCCCTGAAGGGCCGAATTACTGGGCTGAGGGCTGTGGGGACCATGGTCTCAGGGAACATCTAGCTCAATCGGTATAACATAGTTTATAAAGAAAATGTTCTACTTTGGTGAGTAGTATCTTGGGTCGTAAAAGCTTGTGAGGGACCATCTAAGATACTCCATAGGTCTCACCCTGTCTGGAGCAAGGGAGAAGGAAGAAAACCAAAGACACAAGGGAAAGATTAGTCCACAGAACTAATGGACAACAACTAATACAGCCTCCACCAGACTGAGTCCAGCACAACTAGAAGGTGCCCAGGTACTAACACTGACTGCTCTGACAGGGATCACAAAAGAGGGTCCTGGACAGAGCTGGAGAAAAATGTAGAATGACATTCTAACTCACAAAAAAAAAAACAAAAAGACGAGACTTACTGATCTGACAGAGACTGGAGAAACCCAGAGAGTATGCTCCCCGGACACCGTTTTAGCTAAGTAATGAAGTCACTCCTGAGGTTTGCCCTTTAGCCAAAGATTAGACAGGACCATAAAACAAAAGGAGGCTAAATGGGCACACCAGCCCAGGGGCAAGGATGAGAAGGCAGGAGGAGATAGGAAAGCTGTAATGGGGAACCCAAGTTCAAGAAGGGGAGAGTGTTGACATGTCAGGGTTGGTAGTCAGTGTCACAAAACAATATGTGTATTAATTGTTTGAAAAACTTATTTGCTCTTAAAACCTTCATCTAAAGCACAGTAAAAAAATAAAAATAAAGAAGCATAGCTGTGAAGAAGAGAAATGTGGTGCTTGGAAAAGATAATAGTACTATAAAAATAAAAGTTGTTATTACTATTAAAACATGAAGTATATAGAACTGTTAAAATATTCTTTTCTCTAAAAATATTACTAAATCTTTCCACTCTCTCCCCCTAGAAAATGTGTCATATATGAGTCAGCATGGGAATCAAACAGCAGTTGAGCTACCGAGTGTATTAGAAAATTTAAGTAAAATACATGTCTGGAGTGACAGTAACAAAGGTGGTAGCAACCTCAAAGAAGCTGTGTTTTACTCTGAATTTTGCAAAGACAATACTTAAGTTCTACTACAGTATTCTCTTTTTTATAATGTAAACAGTTCTGATGTTTAGGGGGCAAGTTAGTTCAATACTGGTGTTTGTTCCTTTTGAGCTCCTGGATGGTACACATGGTTAAATGCTCAACTACTAGCTGAAAGGTTGATGCTTTGAACCCACCCAGAGATGACTTGGAGGACAGGCCTGGTGAACTATTTCTGAAAGTTCACAGCCTTGACTACCTTATGGAACATTTCTACTTTGCACATATTGGGTCCCCAGGAACCAGA
This sequence comes from Dugong dugon, assembly GCA_030035585.1. Lineage (NCBI taxonomy): Eukaryota > Metazoa > Chordata > Mammalia > Sirenia > Dugongidae > Dugong > Dugong dugon. The sequence goes on from CM057461.1 coordinate 88,625,994, forward strand.
ATTGATTCAATGGCAATTAACAACAACAAGAGGTAAACAATGTAATGATTTAAAATAAGAATATCCTAGAAAGTTTTTTTTCCCCCTTGTTAATAGATACTGATTGAAGAACTGCTTGATCTCCATCAGTTTTCAACTCTTAGCACCATAGTTAATCATTTGCTGATTGAGAAAACATTTTGGTACCTACTGTGTCCTATGCACCATGCCAGGGACTAGCAGTACAAAAGTGAGCAATAAAGTACGAGAGCACGAGGCAAAATAGTGATGCCAAATAAAGAGCAACCAGCTCTGAGGGTATGTGATCAAAGAAGGTTTCACAAAGGACATGAAGCATGAGCTGGGTCATTAAAGGTGTGTGCTGGGAGTTTACCAGGAAGAAAAGTGGAAAGAAAGCAGGAAATCGATGAAAGAAATTATGTATCAATTTTCAAAGGAAATATTACAGGATGGGGTTGAGATTACTGGTGCCAAGAAGAGTCTTTATGTGGATGAGGCATTCTACTTCCTCTGAAACTGGAAAAAAAGCTAGTGTGAATGCAGCTGCAGACCTGTCTAGTTATCAAGGTGAAAAAGTTTGAAGTATATGAACAGAGATTCACTGTTCTACCTTAGGTATGACTTAGCAAAGTTTGCTGAGAATGAGTTAGGCAAGATGTTAGGCTAAGGGAGAGCAGTGAAAGATTAATATGTCTGTGGACCAAGGATAAATGAAAAGATTTGCTAAAGAAGATAAGGCTCCAGCTGAAGAAGACTACAGCAGCTGTACCAGAGAGTTGTTTAGAAAAAGGATCAATGCCAACTTGGTAAATAAACAGCACCCTGCATTGCATGAGATAAAGTTTACCAAAGGTGTAAGTTCCCATTCTGTTACTGACAGTTGCCTGAAATGTCTACACAATTCACTCAGTTGCTTAAAGCATTGCAGCTCTCCTTTGAAATGTTAGTTGTTGGTTGGGTGTCAGTCAAGTTGATTTCAACTCATAGCAACATGTGACAGAGTAGAACTGCTCCTCAGGGTTTTCTAGGCTGTAATCTTTACAGGATAGCCCTGGTGGTGCACTGGTTAAGATCTCAGCTGCTACCCAAGAGGTCTGCAGTTTGAATTCACCAGCCGCTCCTTGGAAACCCTATGGGGCAATTCTACTCTGTTCTATAGGGTTGCTATGAGTCAGCATCGACTTGACGGCAATGGATTTGGTTAGGTTTGGTTCAGAATGATGAGAATTAAGTGAGTTAGCAGACTAGAAACAGTGGAACCTTAAGCTGGTAGCATGGAAAATGGAGAAGAAAAAAAAAAAAACCATGTTTACACTTCAGAGCAATCAAATGTTTCAGGAACTGACAGCACCAGGTACCTCTGGAACTGAAAGTGAAAGGGAGTTTAGACTAAGAGTAAAATAAGATTGGTTTAAAGTTGTCTGAGAAGAGATTAGATCCCTAGAACCCTCACTCAGTCTGTGCCTCTGGGCAACTTTTGCCCTACATTCCAGTAGACTCCTAGAGATTTCTTAGCAGATTTCTGGAGGGTTCAACTCTGGAGACAGGGGAAATCAGCATAGGGAGACAACAGACTCATTGAAAACCCAGATACTCTATTAAGAACAGTGAGATTGAGTTGCCAACTGCATATGGAATGCTAACTCCCCTGTATTCCACTGCCTTACTGCCCCATTCCTTCATTTCCAGAACCCATAGGCACACCTGTACTTTCCAGAAAAGAGACTGGAAGAGTCTGCTCTGGGGAAATTGATGGACCAAGAGGAAAAACCCAAAGATAGTAACATCAGGGGACCCTACCAAAAAAACCTACCCTGATCACATGCAAAAAAGATAAAATTTTATGAGCCCTCTCTTAGTTTACTAGTCCTGCCATAACAGAGATAACACGGATGGTTTTACAGAACAGAAATTTATTTTCTCACATTTCTAAAGGCTAAAAGTCCAAATCTGGATCTAGATTGTGTTGATTCCTCCTCTTGGCCTCTCTCCTAGTTTCTGGTGACTGCCATGAATCCTTGTCATTCCTTGGTGTTCTTTGGTGTTTCTGGGTGTCTGCCTTCCCCTTGTGTGTGTCTCTGTGTCTGTTTTGCTCTTTTTATAGCTCATAAATGATTAGGTTTAGGACCCACCCTAACATAACATAACAAAGGACCTAATTAACATAACAAAGATAAATAGGGTAATATTTACAGGTGGGTGGTTAGGATTTCAACACATATTTTGGGAGAACAAAATTCAATCAATAACAAGCTGTGACATATGCTCAGAGGTTTCAACCAAATTTTAATTTTCTATTCTAAATTATTAGCAGAAAACTAAGAATTATTATACCCCTGAGGAAATTCTCTAACTTGAAAGATAGAGATCAAGAAAGAAAAGAAAAAAAAAAATGACTTGGAGTAAACAAAAACTATAACCAAACCAAAAAACCAAACCCTTTGCCTCTGAATCGAGTCTAGCTCATAGTGACCCTATAGGACAGAGTAGACCTGCCCTGTAGGGTTTCCAAGGAGTGGTTTAACCACGGAGCCATGAGGGCTCCAAACACTATAAAGGGAGGAAAATTTTAATATATATATGTATATATGCACCAAAATCAAACCCATTGCCATAGAGTCCACTCCAACTCATAGCAACCCTGTAGGACAGAATAGAACTGCCACATCGGGTTTCCAAGGCATGACTAGTGGATTCGAACTGCAGACCTTTCGATTAGTATCCATAGCTCTTAACTACTGTGCCACCAGGGCTCCATACTCTGTATACATACGTATGTACATACATAATATACATATATATATATACACACACATATACACACATATTGTAAGAGTGTTAGTGACAAGAGAAGGTATCGCATCTATGAAGCAAAAATGGTATATGTTGGGGTGGGGGGAATAGAGGAAGAGCACTCAAGGAGAAAAAAACTATCTTGGAAATTAAAAGCATGATAAACCAAACCTGTTGCTGTTCAGTCAGTTCCGACTTATAGCAACCCTGAAGGACAGAGTAGAACTGCCCTATAGGGTTTTCAAAGCTGTAAATTTTCATGCAAGCAGACTGCCATATCTTTCTCCCTCAGAGTGGCTGGTCTCTGGGAGTGGTGTGGCCTTTCGGTTAGCAGCCAAGTGCTTTAACCACTGTGCCACAAGGGCTCCTCTAAAAAAAATAGAGTTTAAAAATTAAAATTTAAAAAATAAAGTTGAGAACATTTCACACAGAGAACATTTTTAGAGATAGAAAGACAAGAAAATTAGAAGACTTGTTCATAGTGATTTGATAACCAAATAGGAGTTATAGAAAGAAAGGGAACAGAGAAAACAGGGAGGAAGACATGCTCAATTAAATAATTCCTGAAAACTTTTCAGGGATGAAAGGACTAGATTTTCTAGATTGAAAGGGGCCACTGAGTACTGAACACAAAAAAATAAAAATAGATCCTGAGCAAGGCATGCACCTTTGAAGTTTTAGGACAGTTGGACAAAGAAAAGAGAATAAGAGATTTTACAGAAAGAAAAAATAAAGTGTTAAATATGAAGAATAAATTGGAGTAGCCATGAATTTCTCAACAGCGATTCTGAAAACTGGCAAACAGACTACAGCAACACATTTAAAATAATTTTCGACATGGAATTCTATAACTAGCCAAACTATTAACCAAGTAGGAAGACATAATAAAGATATCCTAAGACATGCAGACTACAAAAAGTTTATTTCACACACACCTTTTTCTCAAGAAACTTCTGTATGATATGTTTATCAGAAGATTGTTCTTGATGAAACAGTGTTTAAAGCACTCCTAATCTAATCCAAGTATGATGGTTGTACAACTAAGTTGTATGTTGACTATTTTTATTCATGGAATATCATTATTACTTGAAAGAAAACTAATGGAGAAATTATGGCTAAGCAGACTTAAGTTTTAGACAAACATTTTCTCTAAAATGAACAAAGTGAGCCTGTACTTCAAGGAAAACAATTGACAATATCTGTTGGCAATGATAGCATTTGAACTTTCAAGCCATAATTAATTTGGAAAATCTGTATCGGTCGTATGAGCTTAATAGCTGCCCAATACTTAAAGACTTTTCTGAAGAGATTAGTGATATTAACAAATGTGATTTATTTTTAATGTTTAATCAAATCTGTCAACATTCAGAAGATCTACATAAGTCAGTGAACCAATATCTTCCAAATGACCAATGCATGATGTTGCAGAATCATGCGTGAGTAAAAAGTTCAATTAAAGTGCAAAATAGACCAATAAAGTTTTCATAGCAAAAAATTAATTAATATGATTTCAGATTACACATTGCAACTTACCTTTAAGAAACTACCACCAGCAGAGCTTTGGAGTAGGAGAAAAGAAAAAGATCCCCATTATACCAAAAGGCTACTAAAAGGCTCCTGTTTTCCACTACATTTATATATACGAGTTTCTTCATGCACTTCAGATAAAATAAGTTCAACAGATCAACAGATCAAATGCAGAAATAGATAGAAAATCCATCTTTTCTTAAAGAAGACATTAAGAGCTTTTCCAAAAAATAAAATAATACCACTCTTCTCACTAAATTTTGCCTTGTTTTAAACATTATACATTATACTTACTTTTCATAAACATGTTACTTATGTTAACATGTAATAAGTACATTGTATGATTTTTAAAGGAATTATAAATAAATATTCTTTAAATTTCTCAGTTTTGATTTCCAATATGGTAAATGTAAGTAGATATGAACAAAGAACTCTAAATAAAACTCTAAATAAAAGCTCTTTGGATCCTTAATATTTTAAAGTATAAGGGGTCCTGAGACCCAAAAGTTTTAAAACTGCTGGTTTAGGGGAAGGAGAAAAATGGGCATGGGATCAGAAGTGTTTTTAAATAGTTTTTGTTTTGATTTGTTTTAAATACCAACAGCTGTGGAGGTGTATAGGCTACCATTAGTCCATCCATGCGTCATTTACAGGTGAGCAAAACGAAACTGAGATGTCAAGCCCAAGGTCGTATCTTCAATTAGTGACAAAGCCAGTTTAAGAGTCCACATCTCTTCCCTCTCACCTCAAGGGTCTTTCTTCCATATAATGCTGGCTTACAACCTGTTTTCCAACTTATAAATGGTCGATTAGAACTGCACTAAAAATTGCAATCCTCTCCTTCTTACTTTCGTCACTCCCTCTCAGAAAATTTACTCTCATAGCCTCTATGAAGGAAAAAAAAAAAAGACCTCAGGAGCCCATTCCTTCTGATTACAGCTAACGGGACTAGATACAGACATCCAAACAAAATCAACTTCTCTTACTGGAATTGACTTAGATAATAGAAAAGCCAGTCAGTCTCTATAGGGACCTTAAACTAGAAAGAACTCAGTATCTGGAGTTGGGGCCACGGCAGTCAAATCTGAGTTATATGCTTGCCAAAGCCAGGAAAATGTGAACAGCAGCAGAAGAAAAGAAAAGAAGAAGTGCTGTGAAATGCAAAGGAGTGGACTGGCCCCCAATTCTCCAGCTTCTGGTTCCATACCCTTGAGAGTCCTAGCTCTGCTTCTTTCTTTTGGCTTCCATGCTGCCCCCTTTGATTTATCCAATTTTGCTTTATTAGTTTGAATGGATTTTTATTCATTGCAACCTACCAACATGTGTGAGCATAAATGTGCACATTTACATATCCCCTACCCTGAATGTACACAAGGACAGTTCCAGCAGTGGGTGGTAAGAACAGGCAGACATAAAGCCCTGATATTTCCTGATGGAAGCAGTGGCTAAGACACAGTGCACCACAGAGAGAACCAATATGCATGCTTTCAGTTGGCAACTGCGTAGTGTGAGAGATCACAGCAGAGATTTATAATCTGAACCAAAAGAGTAGTTGGCGCTTTTACTGAAAAAGTTGATGAAGAGAGGTTCAGAGTGTGAGAACACATTATGGGGACTTCATAAATAATTGTTAAGTTAGGAGTGAAAACATAACCCTGATGTTGCCAACATTAGCTTCATAATAAAATCACCTGGGAAGTCACTCATCAAAAGCTGCTTCAGTAGGTCTAGGATGGGGCCCAGGTAGAAGTATTATTTTTAATTCTGTCCAGGTGATGCTAATGTAGGATTGGCACCCAGTGGGAATTATATTCCATGGTCATTGCTGATAAAATTGCTATTCCTTCATACTCATCCTTCTTTATTTGGATCATGAACTTACCTTAGGAAGGAAATCCAAAGAGAGGGATGCTTTCTCTCTCATGCTTTTATGTAAGGCTTAAATCGTTAGGAGACAATAGTTTCCCATGGGATGATGAAAGCACAAGAGGACCCCAAAAGAGAAACTCTACAGATAAAAATGAGTTTCCATCAATCTTCAGCTACCTAGTTCTAATTTTAGAGATGGAAGGTAAAAACAGAGTTTATACTAAAGAGAAAAGAAGAAATTGTCCGGGACAAATTCTGGAATGCTGTCTAGAAATTAAAAAACGCTGAAGCAGTCCACTAACAAAGAGCTAAGAAAGGCTGTCAAATCAATGGAAATCCAAGAGAGGAGAGCACTGCAAGGAATGGAGAAAGAAAGAGTTGTGCCAGTGATTAAAGTGATGTGGGGAAATAAAATCTGTTGGCCAAGATATTTTCTGAAATGTCAAGAATAATATAATCCCATTGTTAACTTGGAGTCCTGGTGGCGTAGTGGTTAAGAGCTTGGCTGCTAACCCATACGTTGGTAGTTCAAATCCACCAGTTGCTCTTTGGAAACCCTATGGTGGCAGTTCTGCTCTATCCTATAGAGTCGTTATGAGTTGGAATTGGCATAGGTTTTTATTGTTAACTTGAAATTTACTGTTCTGTGCTATCAAATGCCAAGGGAGTCCAATGGGATGTATCTGTCTTAATTCTGGTTTATGAGGACTCAAGCCCTACTCAAATGTAAAGTCCATTTAAAAAATTACTATGGTTTTGATATGATAGGAGCAACACAAACGCAAGAGTCGCAAAAAAATGGACTTAAGACTTTTAGACAGATGTGTGCTGATACTCATCTAAATGCTTTGTCTTCATCAGTATGAATATATACGGTACTTAAAGGTCAATGAGACGCGGTGCTTAAAATTTACATCCCATACCCAACCAGAGCAAAGAAAGTCCTCAGATTCAGGGAGAATTTCTTCACTACCTTTGGCTTACAGGCCACAGACTGCAGAACCAGAATGATGCAGACCCTGCATTCAGCTTTTCTATTGTTAAAGACACAGAAGATGGACGAGGTTCCAAAGTAACTCTCCAAACACACTGATTCTTTATTTATGGGATGTAGGAGACAGAGAACATTAAGTGAACTCAAAATGGCATGTTTTGATCAGATTTTCAGCTGTTCTGTGTCACTGGGAACTGCAAAGTAAAAAGAACAGGCCTAATACCAATAATAAATGCCTACCAGAGAAATGCAGTACAGCTACAATGATTAAATAACACCGAGGAAGAAGGGCAAAGTCTAGAAGATACTTTCTTTCTCTGTCAAAATGCCCAGGCTATTGGTTTTTCTTTGCTTTTTCACTCCCATGTTTGCCAGATCACCCCTGTAACCCCATGGAAATTTGTTTGAATGACAGGGTAATTGAGATCTTGAGGGAACTACAAAATTATTCCAAGTCTTTGAAGTTCTCTCTGAGCAAAACTAATAGCTTTAAACTTGAAGACTCCATCCTTTAGGTAATTTCAGTGTCCAGACATGGCCTTTTACGTTGATTAGAAGATTAATCAATGTAAGGAAATAAAATAAATGAAATGAAATAAACATTTATGGAGTCACACTATGAATCAGTCTCTCTCCTAGCACTTTATACATGTTATTTTTTCTTCTAGCGGTGACACAAGGTGTATCAAGTAAAATTGTTCCCATTTTACAAATTAAGAAATTAAGACTTAGGGTCATTAATTTGTGAAGACTAGTAGACACCAGAGCTACAAGATACTAGAATCAGAACAGATACCCAGGTCTGCTAGATGCCAAATCCCTATTCTTTACTCAGTCCTTTCCATCAGTGAATAGCAAATCAGAGGGAGCTTCCCAGCACCATCTATTCCTCATCATTGCTGCCTCACCATTGTCTAGAGGCTGGCATCTAATAGAAGGTCAATCAATATTTGCTGAATGAATGGATAAGGCAATGTCTTGTGGGGTCCTTGATGCTGAGAAGTGACTCAGACAAAAACAGGAAGGAAGTAGCAGGAAGAAGACAGTAGCAATACCATTGAGGGGTAAGAAAATTCTGAGATGCCCATGAATGGCTTAGCTTGAATGCCTGTTCACCAGGCCAAGACAACATGAGTGGTAGGGAGCCAGTTACCTCCACACACACCCAATTTGTTTTCTCTGATGTCTTTTTTCCCTTTGAGGCAGCATATAATGGTACTTTTAACTTTATATCTGCTACCAAAGAACAAACACTAGTGGAGAATTGTAGCAACTCAACTAGCATTGCTCATTTTTCAACTAGTTCATTAGCAACTCAACTGGTATGGCTAACTTCTGCAACTAGAATTGCAAAGTTTTAGATCAGAGCTGTTTGTTGTCTCCATGTTCATGCAAATACATCTATCAAGTACAGAGATATTGCAGCGTGGGCTTGGGTTGAATGTTTCAGAAATATTTTATGCCACAAAGCTTCATTCTTGCACTGCCTCTTGGTACATGGAAGTTTCTACAACCTTGATATGAGAAGTAGAAATTTTACTTGCCCCCTTCTTTCAGTCTTTGGAATTTTCTCATACTCTTCATTTAAGTTCTCTTATCTCTCTCCTCTCAGCTCAGACTCTGGAAGTTATTGCCCCCCCCCCCCCACCGCTTTCAATAAGAAAATAGTGAAAATATTTAATAATAGACTTAATATCAATTTTTTCCCTTCTCTCTCTGGAACCACTGGATCCAACTAGGTACTAAATGTGATCACTGAAGGCAAATATGTGTGCAAATGCCCTTCCAGAAAAGAATGCTTGTCACAGTTACTAGTATCAACCATTAGATAAATACTTTAATATTTTGAAACTCATTACAAACTTACTGGCTAAATCTCAGTCCTGTCCTTTCCAAAACTGGATACAGAATTGCTCCTATCTACTTGAGTTCCATTCTGTTCTTCCTTTTTGCCCTTGCTGTTCCTTTTTCCCCCCAAAACTGAGCTTTCTAAGCTTATATCACTCATCTAATCCCTAGCTCTTTCCACCCTGAGTAAGGCCCTCAGGATGAACTAGGAGTTGGGGAACCACAGTCACATGGCCTGAAGTGAACTAGGGACTTTGTCACACAATCACCTGGATGACTATGTCAGGGGCTGGTGTTGATTTACCTTTTTAATACCCCCTGCTATGAATTGTCCTGGTTTGCCTTTCATAGAAACTTGCAGAAATTTTGGTGGAAAAAAAAGGAATGTGGACTCATAGTGATGAGTTTAGAAGCGAAGTCAGAATTTACAGGTTTTTTATGTTAGTTCCAAATACAAATGATTTATGGAAAAGATAAAATCTCAGAATTCTAAAATTTATAGAACATTTTCATGGTTTGCAGAAACATTGATTCAGGGTGTTTAAAAGTGAAACTTTTGAGGAATATGTAGGGCAGATTCTGCAAGGTGTATGGCCATTCCTCAGATCCCATTTCCAGTCTCTGACAGATAGCAAAACAGTACTGAGGCCCAGCTAACTAAAGCAGTCAGAAGGAGAAGAAAGAGATGCAGAAATTCACAGCGAGAACTCTAAAATCTTAACAGCCTCTGGTAATACCTGAACTGTGAACTTCCCAGTGAGAAGTTTCAGCTAACTAGAGCTTCAAGGGCAGTAAATCTACCTGTCCAAAAAAGGAAAATGTATTAAAATAATGAAACATAATTGGATTTTCTTCAATTCAAGTCTATGTTTCCTGAAACTACATCTCAACTCTGTTTTAGTAGCTATGTCCAATGCTCAGTCCAGGGGAGTATCCGACGCATCTATTGATCAGGTGAACAGTTTTGTTATTTAATGTCGGATTATTTCAGTTAGGTTTAGAAAGGAGGAAGGAACTTAATGAGCCTGATCATTACTAAGTCAGTCCAGGATAGATGGAGTGAAGGTGGCCATCTATATAAGGTGAGTGTGCCAGGAAGAGCCATCCTGGACAAAAACTGATTCTTTAGCCCTGGTCCCAGCTACATCTTGAGGTTTCGTGTTGTTGTTGTTAGATGGCATAGCGACCCTACAGGACAAAATAGAACTACCTAATAGGGCTTCCAAGGAGCAGCTGGTGGGTTTGGACTGACAAACTTTTGGTTGGTAGCTGAGATCTTAACCACTCTGCCACCAGAGCTTCAGAGGTTTCACAGTAGAGTGAACTGTACTATGTAGTCATTCTTTGAGGGCCTTCTCTCTATTCTTTTTTTTTAAAATTATCAACAAATCTACCAGATGGTATAATGCATTTTGAAAAAACAACGGCTATTCCTTCATCTGAATATATGTATTCATATATACATGAAAAAGAGAGTAAAAGAGAGCAAGATTTGAAAATCTACCAAGCTCTCGTTACCAATTACTCTTAGGAAGTAGGATAGGAGGGTGAGTAAGAATGAAGAAAAGAATTAACTGACTTTTTAAAAAAATTTATACAGGACTGGATTGGTTCAAACTTGTTTCAAGAAATACACACCACTTTTGTAATTTTAACAAAAGAAATCCAAAGAGAGGAAATTTTTACCCACACTTCTGGGTATTAGTGGCTTACCTATGGGCACAAACTTTGTCTTGCCCATGATTATATTTTCACCTGTTGATTTTTCATGCCACTCTTAAGATTTGAATCTTACCCTGGATCAAAATATCATAAACAATAAAAGCTATAAGATCATTTAGGACAAACTTTGAATATTGGAGGAAAGGAAAGTAGGTGATAAGTCACTTTTCAATGATAATACCGTCACTCTCATTCATTCAGCAAAACTGAGTGCCATTTATTTAATCAGAAATTAGTAGTGCATTGGCATTATAACTATGAGATAGACTGATATCTTCCTGCAAAGGACTTACTACCATCTAGTTCAAATTTATTTCATGCCAGTAAGATGGCTGACATAATTCTAAATATAGTCACGCTCATAAGTCCATACTTTGTGATAGAATTAGCACTCCCACTTCATGGATAAGGAAATGAGACTCAGAAAAGTTAAGTATCTTTTCTGAAGTCACACATCTGGCAAGTATTGGTAGCATATTCAAACTTGGATATTCTGTCATCCAACCCAAGGGCCCTCTCCAGTCTTGTACTGGGCATTCTTCTCTTAGTACCTATTCCAGGATGCTAGAGACAATCAGGAGTGAGACTGATTTCTTTTTCTATAAACTTCTAGTCCTATATTCTTTCTACTAAATCACAGGGATCAATTTATCACTGTGACTTGTTAGTGTCCTCAGTTTTAAACATTCTATTAAAAAGCTCAGGTATTTTTTTCCTTGACCAAGAACTGATGTACACTCAGCAAGCTCTATTACTTAAGTCATCTCTCATGGAAGAAAAAAAAAAGAAGCTCATTAAAGGGGATTGTTTAATATTCTCTGTGTCTAATTAAAACAAGAATTAAAAATCACAAAACTGATTAAAGTTTGTGTGGAAGAAAATAACGTAACCTTTGGACTGCTGGTATTTATTGTCCTTGGTGACCTCTCAAGCTGAATAATTCTTGCCAAATATAGGACTGTGATGAAAAGTGTATTTGGGTTGATTTTTGTGCTTCCTCACAAATCTTCCTAAAGACCTTGAGCATTCTGTGTTTAGAGGATATCATGACTTATGATATAGGTTAGAATAAAAGATATTTTATTGAACCTATAATAAAAAATAACTTCCCTAAATTGTATCTTATAGGGAATATGACTGTTCATTTACATGAACAGAAAATTGTGAGCAGAAATGTATTTGGGTAGAGAAATTTAAGGTTGCTATTTGGGGACCCTGGGTGGCACACACAGTTAAGAGCTTGGCTGCTAACTGCAAGGTTGGTACTCCAGGTCCACCCTGGAAGAAAGGCCCAGCAATCTACTTCCAAAAAATCACCCATTGAAAACCCTGTGGAGCACAGTTCTACTCTGACACACATGGGGTAAGCATGAGTTGAATCAACTCCATGGTAACTTATTTGTTTTTGTTTGTCTGTAATCTGGGCATAAAGCTTTGCTCCATCTGATAACCAGTTATGAGAATGATGACGTAAATGAAAATATATTTAATGCAGCAACTGCCACTCCTTTGAGCATTAGTTAGAATCAGTCCCCAGAATACCAAACTAATGGTGATATCCTAAGGACTTGTTGAATTCCTTGATCTTAGAGAAACAAGTTTAGCTGATTGTCATCCTGGCCTCCATTTCTATAGCATAAGAACTTCTCAGCTGATTTTTACTTAGTAAAAGTACAAGAAGTCCTTTCTTGAGAAATACTGATATTAAAAGAGCTCATTAAAATACATGCAGAAAGAAAAAATACATGGGGAAATAAGAAAATGAGTACAATTTTTAGGGAAGTGCTTACATTGTAACTGATGTTCGTAGAAAATAAGGAAGAGCAGACACTGAGAATACAGGCAAATTTTTCCCACTTCTTCATCATGGCAAGCATAAAGGTACACTCTTCTGCCAGGCCTCAAGCAACCTTGGAACCCATCTCTCCATGGCAGTCTTGGCAATCCTTCCAATTGGCCAGAGTCGGCATGCATGATATAACTTAATTGCTATGCCTGACTGTAACAGCTTGCCCAGGTATGGAAGACACTGGGCTGAATCAAAGGTAAATCAGGAGAGAAGCCAGAAAGATTTAAAACCACCAGCTCTCATATTACTATATTTGGAAGATGAGAAATATTAATAATTCAGAACGTATTGTGTGACCTAGTAATTGCTCATATAATATTTATCATTAGAATGGCTGTGGGACAACACTAGAGGTGGGTGGATGCAACCTCCGCTTTCAACACCCTTCCCCTATGCCAGCCCCTGATGTAGAGAATGTAAAAGCTGAAAATTTGTTTACTCAGTTCCCTTTTCAGCTAGGTGTGGGTAGATGACATGGGTCTGGGATAGAAGCAGAAATATGCTGAGGGAGACAGCATTCTCCTTCTTCAGTCTGGAATACAGTCATGTGAGTTGGAGGTATGGTGGCTTCCAGTGTGCCATTCAAGCAACCTACGTAAGTACAAATGTCAATACAGTAAGGATGGTGAAATTAAAAACATGAGAGAGGCCTGGGTCCCTGGAGTCATTTTAAACCTACCTGCTCTAGAGTGTTACCTCCAGACTTCTTACCACATGTGGCAGATATGCCTTTAGTGTCTTAACCCAGGATTAATCAGGTTTTCTTTATTTTTCAGTTGAACACGTTCCTGATTGATTCAATGGCTTTATTAACAAAACTTGAAACAAAGCAAAGATTCTATACCATAAATATTTACTTATGATAAACTTTAAAACCCTTTCCAAGTATACAGAAACCCAGCTATCATCCCAAATTGAGCAACTTCTCACTTCCCTTCTCTGTCCTGGGGATGGACACCAACTTTTTCAACTGGTGAGAGAACAATTAACTCAGGCTAGAGTTTTATAATTCTGTCAGCTTTGTCACTTGCTCTCTTATTCTATGTGCTTGCTCCAGGTCTTAAAGTCCCTTACTGTTCCTAACCCTGGCTGGCTACAAACACAGCAGAGTTCTATACTGTAGTTGAGCTTTGTCCAGACCCTGATCTTACCCAAGCTATGCTTGACAATATATAAAACGATCCATCTGTGAAGAGTGTGGGATTGGTTTCATTTTCCAAAGTTAGCTATATATTTTTTTAGGTACTTACCATCAAGAGTAGCATTACTTCCCAGCTTTGTTTCCACCTACCTAATGACCACCCAGGCTTCTCCCTTTGTCTCCCACAAACAAGTCTACTTTAAGAGGCCTGTTATGGATGGAATTGTGTCCCCCTAAAATATGTGTTGGAATCCTAATCCCTATACCTGTGGATGTAATCCCATTTGGAAATAGAGTTTTATTTGTTACGTTAATTGGATCATGCCCAAGTAGGGTGGGTCCTAAATCTTTGCACTTCTGAGTTATGTAAAGAGTAGATTAGGCACAGAGATAGGCATGCAGGGGGAAGGCAGATGCTGTGCTAGGATCACCAAGGAACCAAGGAACGCTCAGGGTTACCAATAAGGAAGGAGTCGATGCACCCAAGACCATGATTTAGACTTTTAGCCTCCAGAACTGTGAAAAAATAAATTTCCTGGTTTTTAAAGCCACCCACTTGTGGTATTTGTGTTACAGCAGTACTAGTAACTAAGACAGGGCCCTTGCACATGGGTCATGATAAAAAAAGAAAAAAAAAGGTTGCCGCCGAGTTGATACCGATTCATGGCAACCCCATGTGTGACAGAGTAGAATTTCTCTTCCGTACAGACTCTGACAAATGTTCCTACCTCCCTTTCCCCACTCCCAAATTTAACATGAGAATGCAAAACACTCAACTGCATTTGGAACTATCCAGATTTTAATCACATAAGTGTGGTTTGCATAAGCTATACAACGTACATGCACAAATATTTTTAGCTTTTTTGGAGGGAGGGATACATTGTTAGGGCAGAATCTGTTAAAATGGATATTATCAGATTATTTATACAAAAAAAATGTTTAGATGCTATTAAAATATAAAACAAATATGTCAAGAATGACCACTTCATCTTGCACACCTGTGATTTTCATGACCGATCTGATATTCGGTAATTGAATGCCACTCCAATTCTAACCAATCAAAATCCAGCAGTACTTTGATTATTTGCAGGTCACCCCCACAGAGGTGTTTACTTATCCCAGCGGTCACGTTTTAGTCACTTAACTGAGTTATGGCAGATATGACCCTTTATAAGCAAGACAAATACGTTGAAAAGTAAAAACCAGTAAAATATCACCATGCTAATCCCTCCAAATAAATCTAAAACCAGAAAGAAATATTCTAAAAATAGAATATTGGAATCAGGCTTGGCAAAAAGGAGGAAAAAAAAAAGGTAAATCTTTGCAACCACACCTTTCCTCATAAAACTTAATCACAGAGCCTCAGATCTACTATCCTACAGTGATTCCAGACTCCTGGCCTAAGGATCCCAGGATCCGAGACCCACCTCTTCTTGCCCTTCTCTGGGTGGGTTGGTCCCTCTTGCTCAGCTGCAGGATAGAGATCCTGCTTCAGACTGAAGGACATCTGAAACTATACTGCAGCGTCCTTTGTGATTCCTGTCAGGAAGATGACTATAGAATTGCATAGTTATTTTGGGGGGAAATGAAGAACCCAGTCAATAAAGAAAGAGTCTAAATAAAATCAAGTGGTGAAGTAAATTAACTTCAACCTCAGCAGAAATGCAGAATTCTGGCACAGACAGCCTCCTTGTGCAGAAATTCTTTAAGCTGGCTTCAGCCAGTTTTTTAAGCATCCATTTTGCACAGGAATTTCATGCATCCTTGGGTAGTGTAAACAGTTAACTTGTTTGGCTTCTAACCGAAAGTTAGCGGAGGTTTGAGTCTACCCAGAGGCTCCTCAGAAGAAAGACCTGGAGATCTGCTTCTGAGAAATCGGCTATTAAAAACCCTAAGGCGCACAGTTCTCCTCTGCACACATGGGGTCTCCATGAGTCAAAACTGACTTGACAGCAACTGGTTTGGTTTGTTTGGTGCCATGCCAAACTGTGGAGGTACAGGCTTCTCACTACTACTATTCTCTCTCTTTACTCTGTCAACAGAGGCTACTCCAACTCACCTTCACCCTTCAGAATTCCTCCAGTAGGTCCCTGGAAGTACATTCATTTCTGCCCCTGAACCAGTAGGTATATATATATCAGGTTCTCCCAACAGCTCTCTCACCAGATAGCATACAATGGGCTCTAGAGGGGCCTACATGTTTCAGCAGCTCAGCAAACTTCCAGGCAGGAAGTGAAGTGTCAATGTTATTCCAAGTTGTCCTCACTTGATCTTCTAGACAGTGAAATGGGGTAGGCTTTTTCAGTGACTCTGTTTTGGATTGAATTGTGTCCCCAAAAAGGTATGTTGAAGTCCTAACTCCTGTACCTGTGAATGCGTTACATTATTGAGATCATACTGGAGTAGGGTGAGTCTAAACCTATCTAATCCCCTCTGAATGATAGCTCATAAAAGGGAACACAGACACAAAAAGTCACATATATGAGGGAAGACACTATGTGAGGTGTCTACAGGCTAAGGAATGTCAAAAAATGCCCCGGGCTACAGAAGCTTAAAGAGACAAAGATCTTTTCTAGAGCTGATGCCCTGATTTGAAATTGTAGCTCTCAAAACTGAGACAATAAATTCCTGTTCCTTAAAGCCACCCACTTGTGGTACTTTTTTTTTACACCAGTACTAGGTAACTAAGGCAGACTCCAAGTTGAATTTTCTAGCATATACATTACTAAAAAAGAGACAAAATAATAGGTGATTTCTGGTGCAGAATCCTACTATATCTAAGTATCCTAGCATTTGAAGGATATGCTAGAATAAAACAAGTCTCGATAAATAGGAGTAGGAGGTATTGCTTACACAAATCAGTTTGGAACGAAAATTATTCCTCTGTGAGAATACCTTAACTAAACTTAATTGTGGGATGGGCAGAAGAGGTCTGCTTGTGGCTGGCGTGGCTGATCCTTTTTGTTAGCTCATTCAGTAATGCACAAGTGAGGCAGCACAGTAGAGGAAAGAGGGCTTTGGAGTCAGAAAGAGACGGGTAAGCAGATCTTTCTGGGTACCCGTCTCTCTTATGGCCTGGCCAGATACATGATCTAGAGCAAGCAATCTCTAATCATTAGTGTTGTTAACTATAAAAGAAAGGTTAAATTACCAACTCCCCAAGACTCATGAGGATCAATTAAATTAACACTCATAAAGCATACAGCATAGCCCCATGCCTGGCATAGCAGCCGATTAATAGAATGTTAGTTCACTTTCCTTATTCATCACTTGCGATGTATAGAATAATTCAAAGAAGAATGAGATATGAACACTTTTCTCAGAGAATGCAAAATGTTGAAAGGCAGTCAGACGTAGGAGCAAAAAGTTAAAGTAGAGTTGAATTGGGTCTATAAAGGAGGCATGTACAAAGCACTATGGTAGCTCAAAGCCAGGATTCCATACGGTTCAATCCAACTCAATATGACAAATCATCCTTGAGATCCTGCTGTCTGCTCAGCACTATCGGGTCCAACTGACCATTCAGAGTATTAACTGTGAACTCTGTCCATCGGTAGTTTACAATCTAGCTCAGAAGACAGGACTTACAATAAAACAGTAACTAACAAATACTTATTGAATACCTATTATGTGCCAAGAATTATACTAGTTGGAGGGGATACATAGTCCCTATATTTTCAAGGCTAAAAATCTAGTGGTGGATGAAGATATGTAATAAATTAATCAATTAGAGTGAATGTCACTAAATGATGAGGTGTCAAGAGTTAATAGAGCTGGTTTAGTGTTGTGGGAGGTGGTGGAGGGAAGAGCAGAGTATTCATCACTGTCAGGCTGCTCTTATCCTCATCCTGAGGACTGGGAAGCCTTTCTGCATGGGAATGGAGTCTCACAATCCACTCTTTAGTTTCCTTTGTGAGAGAAATTCGTTTGGCTTTTGTACTTCAAATAATTTAACATCTCTACTTTTTCCTGAGACTGTAGGTAATGAAGTGGCCCAAAATCTATCCGGGTTGTGTATTTCATTTGTGACATGTGACCCATTCATTTTTATCAGATCATATGCATATAAGCATGATCATTGACCTAGCTATTCTGAACTCTGCTCATACACGATCCCTGCTTTGCCATTTGACTTAAGGTTCCTGATCTTGTTGCATATAGAATCACTTGAATTAATTAGACTTAAGGGATATTTTAAGCACCAAAAAAGGATCCCTTTGAGGTTGACATTTAAAATATTCCTGATACATGTAGTTGATGACTACAGATATTAGGTTGCTATTTAATATGGCTCAAGATAAGGAAGCTGACATAAGAGTATGGATCTTAATGTAATGCCTTTAATTTTCCTAAACAGAACACATTTTTTATTGCAACATGATAGAGCAAAGTACATTACTACCAGCCATTAGAATTCCAAGAAGCTGTCAACCTGAAAAGAAATCTTCCAATAGGGCATAGAGCTATGAAATCTTCTCTAATTTCACTAGCATTTTTTTTTTTTTTTTTTTTGCATATGACTTCAGGATTCTTGGGAATACTATTTTTAACATACCTGATAATAGAATTCAGAAAGTGAAATCATCTTTTCCTTCTTTACCACCCATATGCTGACCCATGCCTCACCTACTTCTCATCCTCAAACTCTTCACATTTAAAAGGCAAGATGACAGGGAATAAAGAGGGGATACTTTGGAGCAGACAGACCTGGGCAAGCATTGTGCCTCTACTCCCAGTCTGTGTGACAGTGAGGAAGTTATTGACCTCCTGCAACCTCAACTTCTTGATCAATGAAATGGGGATGGCAGTACTGGCCATGCAGTGTTATTGTGAGAATAGAATTAAAGAGGTCGTGTCATAAAGCATCTGGAAATTTTAAACAATGTTATATAATGATTGTAACAAGAAGAATGAATCAGCACAAAGGCATTGAGTTTTGAAGGAATAATAGTCACTAATATTGCTCAATTTTAAAGAAAATAGTCTGTATTCTCAAACACAAAAAAAGCTCAGATAACACAGTGGCCAAAAATCCCTTCTTAAAAAGAACAAAAATATTTCAAAAACAAATCCAATCAATCAAAAGATGATTCAAGAAGCCTTAGTCAAAGGGTTAGTTGGACGGTCAATACAGAAGGTCATGGAGCAGTGTCTACAGAGATCCGAGAGAAAGAAAGAGCGGGCTAAGAATATCATACTCAACCAAGTTGTTCTTTGGGCATAACGACAACAGAGATGTTCTTAAGCATGCAGGAACTCAGGAAATATAACTCCTAGAAGCCACTGATACTCAAGTCCAGCTACTAATGGAGAAATTAAAGAACTCAGGAGTAAAGAAGGCATTGAAAATGACTGGTTATAAGCACTGGATTCAGTTAAATATACAAGTTAGATGATATAATTGTGGGAATTGTGAGTACTAAATAGATTATGTTATAAACCTTGAAAACGTAAAAATAATGTAACAACCCTAACTGGAAAGAGAATGACCAAAGTGGGAAGAAGTGTGAGAGTGCAAATACCCCTATCTTTCATAGCAGTGAGTTTTTTGGCATAAAGTAAAACAAAATTTAAAATGAAGTCTAAGAAAATATAAACACTCCAAATTGTCACTGCTTTTCTCATTGTTTTTGATTGCACAGGTATATCACATAATTTAAGGGAACTTACGTGTCTTATTATAAGAAAATATTTATCTGAATCTCCATAATTCTTTCATTTGCATTTCTTTTTCTTCTTAAAAGTTGAAGAAACTTTAGTAATTTCATTTTAATAAAATTATGTCTACATATCTATCACATATGCATCTATATATCTACCTACCTCCATCTTTACATTTGAAGGAATGTCTACAAAGCTATTCATATAATGTCAATGATGATTATTTCTAGGTGGTTATTATTTGGAGTATTTACTTTTTGCTTTCTTGTTATACTTGTCATTACTGCTTGAATTTTAAACAGTGGCAATGTGTTCTCATCCTTTAAAAAGCAATAGAGTGATTTTTCTTTAATAATTAAAAATGATTTCTTCTAGGAGTAAAACTTGACTAGCAGATAATGACTTTTCATTATAATCCATTTGGTACTATTTAGATTCTTTATGTGGGGAGTTTGTGTATATGTTGTGTGTAAATATTATGTTTCTTCTATAAAATAAAAAAAGAAGGAAAGTAGATAGCATATGGCTTAGTAATGGATTAATTTTTAATTCCTCTCATTCCCGAGGTTATATAATTTGAGAAGTGAGGGAAATGAAGGAAGACTGGCCTCACTCATACATGTGTTACACCACTTCGTGCAGACACAGCCTCTTGCCCACACAGTGCCCCTCTTGCCTCCTACCCCATGTTTCATCATTAAAGCCGTCATAAAATCCTGCCTAGTATTCACACGTACACAATCCAAAAGTGTAGAGAAATTAACTCCCTGTGGAGTAAACCTTGTTACAGAAACTAGTGAATAAATTCTTCCTTTCTCTCTTCAGTAAATGATCCTATGACCCAGTTTCTCCAACAAACCTGTAGAATTGAGCATCACTTGTACTTAACTATTGTCATCTCACTAAGGCATTCCAGAAAATACTGACTCCCCCCGCCCTGTTTCACTCTTGAATCATTTACTCCCATTCCTACAACTGAACTCGCTAGTAAAATAGTGGTCTACAACCTCTATATTCTCTTCCATAGGCTCTGTTTTCTGGAGAAAACAGAAAGGATAGGGACTGCTATTTCTGTTCTTAAAAATATAAAAATGTAACTCCATCGAAAAAGAGGTGGCTTTGCAAATTATAGGGCACTTAGCAAATGATTTATTTTCCTGTATAGGGGTTTAGACAAAGAATTAATGTCTTTCCTTGGGGGATGAGTGTTTATGTGCGTTAAGTACGTGCACACACCCATCTGATAGAAAAGTTACACTTGGCAATCAAAGTAATAAAGTGGCATTCTATACCTCACTGTCATGAAAATGCATCAAGCAGTTTGGAGCACTACCCTCCCCCACTTTCCCTGAGGCCTTTGGAGAACTCAGCTTCACCTCTACTCCTCTCTCTATTCTGCAGGGTTCCAGAGGTCATCACCAAGCGTCCTGGTTGAGTTTTCCTCCACAACCCTCCACCTTCATTCACCCTGGGCTCCAGAGAATTGTGTAGTGGTAATGATTTAAACTTGGAGGCATGTACTGAGGGAACAGGAGGTAAGATCTTGAGGGCAGTGAGTAAGAGTAACTCCGAGGATTAGCAATGGAGAACCCAAAATGTGGATAGAAGGTCAGAAGACAAAGGTTATGATAGGGAATTTCTTCTGCAAACCACTACAACCTGAGGATAGGGGAGAGGAAGTGTTGTCTGGAGAAGTCTACTTTGTGTGTTATCTGGAATTATTTAGCACATTATTGTAATATGAACCAGCTTTTTTGGTATCAAGAGAAGGAATATGACTAGAAAATGTGACTTAAAGCCCAAAAGTTTTGTGTAGAAGAAGGATAAAGAGTTAAGATCATGGGTGATGACCCAGGAAGGAGTGCCCACAGGTGGCTTTCCCAGTATTGGGATCTCTAAGGAGATGGTGGGACTGAGATTGTGACTGAAGTGAGGACTCTGGTATTTCTTCAGAAGTTTGAAAGTAGAGTAATTTTGTCAAACCATGATTGCAGGATTTAGCTAAAATCTGGTTTGTAATAAAATTTGTCTACAATAAATCCCAAATTGTGAATAGTTAAATTAAGAGGAAAAATTATCTTTTCAAAGAATGTCAATTTGTATTTTTTTTTTCCAAAGGATCCATATAGAACTACCACTTACCTTTGTACAAGTTGTACGTTGTGGAACACATCAAAATCCATGTGAATGGTGCCCCCAAGGATTGTATACCTACCACCCCTGTGCTCTATGCAGCAGCCCTGTACTTACAATTGTCATACTTCTAAAATTTGGAATTTCTTTTTATTGCAAAGCTTTTGAGTTTGAAATGTCTTTTAACCAGTCAGTTCCCCAGTGGAACTATTATGACAGTAATATACAAATTTCAGCTGAAGCACCTCCATCCTAAGATTTACAGCCTTCTGCTTTTACTCTCCACACAACTTGGGGTTCTTGACTGCTGCATGGATTTTACATGAGGCAGGATGTGGGCTAAGGGAGGGCTTGTCATTAGGCTAGCAGTCCCTGAGTGGTGCAAATGGTTAACTCACTCAACTCAATCAAAAGGGGTTTGAGTCTACCCAGGGGTGCATCAGAAGAAAGTCCTGGTGGTCTATTTCCAAAAGATCACAGCCATTGAGAACCCTATGAGGCACAGTTCTACTCTGACACACATGGGGGCCCCATGAATCGGAATAGACTTCATGACAACTTTTTTAAAATAGATTATAGTATATCTTCATATTTATTCACTCAATCTGTTGCCTACTCACAGCAGATCAAAAAGGAGAGTGAGTTCACATTCTTCAGTGTTTTGAGGACATGCACAAAGTTGAGACCACTGGCTTTTTGGCATCAGCTGAGACAGTGGAGTGCTGTGTCATTGTGAGCCCACGGTCCTCAGGGGTTGGGAGGAGGAGAAAGACGAATACCATCTGTCCAGGCTTAGTCTATGAGAATTTCCTCTGCAGTGAGCTGGGGAGCCATTCACAACCCCCTGGAAGTGCTCCAATCCTGTAATGACATTCTGCCTCTCAAAACTGGGCTTCGTCTTCCTAGTTGAATAATGCTCCATCTCATCATGCTCATTTTAGATACTTTCTCCTCTCATTTCAAGAGTTTAAATAACATACATCCGTCACGACTCTGAGACGGGGTATACGAGGCAGAGCTACCCTCCAAAATTAGGTCTCACCCGCGGAGGCATCTCTCAGCAGTGAGTGGTCTCTCTAGCCTCCCTCCCCTATGCCCACACATAGCGTTACCAGTTTCCCCAAATCATGTAATCGGAGCATTGATTAGCTTGAAGGGTAGCAAGAGCTCATGGGATCATGCTTGCTGGTAAACAAAGAAGGAAGTACTTTGCCAGACTTTCTTTTCAACCTCAATTCAGAATCCTCATTTAGTTCTTCAGCTCTTTAAGCAATATTTCTGAAAGAAGAAACTCTGTTATTTAAAAAAATGGTTAGTTGACACTCATAGGTTGCCTTTGGGAGTTATGCCCTCTCAGTTGCTATGGGGAGATACAAAGGAAACAGTAGACTTAGTTCCTATCACTACTCATTCAATTAACAACTCTGGAGTACCTACTATGTGCAAAGCAATATAGAATATGGAACTAAAGTTTACTGGGTCATATGTAGACTCTGTCTTTAAGGAACATGAAGTATAATAATAGACTTTGTTTACAAGTCTGATGACAAACCAGTTGCCATCAAGTTGACTCTTGACTCATAGTGACCCCATGTGTGTCAGAGTAGAACTGTGCTCCATAGGATTTATAATGGCTGATTTTTCAGAAGTAGATCACCAGATCTTTTTCTCAAGGCACCTCTGGGTAGACTCTGTAAATGCTTGTATGAAATTTAAGTATTGTTTTTAATTTTGAAAAGGTTGATCTTGTACCATTTCTTTTATATAGGTCAAATATATTCAGAATCTTCACTGAAAGATAAAAAACAGGGCCATAGGTACCACATAATTATTGTACAGAAACTACTCTCCTTCAGCAGTGAGGATGTCATAATTCTATCAAGATAAAATATTTGAATTATTTTCCAGAGGGCTTTTATAAATTTAATTTCTTGTAAAACTTTATGTTTAAATTCCAGATACTTCAAAGCTAAAGTCTCGACATAAATGGTTTAAAAATACAAAAACACTGCTACAGGAGATTTGATAGACTTGAGAACAATCAGATAGAGAGTAAAGTACCTGTCACAGCTTCACCTGAACAGTAGACAAGGGAACGAGGGGTTCACAGGTTGACCTGTGATCCCAGGTGTGGTTTCCAAGGCTGCACAGCCAAGTACACCCAGCTATGTGCTTGTTAGAACCCCACAGTGCTCCATCTGGGATGAATTTTCCCTTTTTTTTTTTTTTTTTTTTTTCTGTTTGTCAACTTTTCTTACTCCTTTGGGGAGCTAGACCTTGACTTCTGACTTTTCTTTTTACTTAACATTTTAAATCTTGGCTCCCTTTTTCCCACTTTAGAAATCATTTATTAAAAGCCTACATCAGTAGTTCTCAAACTTTAACTGCACCAGAATCACCTGTAGAGTTTGTTAAACCTGGTTGCTAAACCACCCCCTGGAATTTCCAATTCAGCAGTGGTGGTGGGGGAGTGTGTTAGTTACCTAGTGCTGCTGTAACAGAAATACCAGAAGTCGGTGGGGCAGGGGCTTTAACTAGCAGAATTTTATTTTCTCACAGTTCAGGAGGCCAGAAGTCTGAATTCAGAACACCAGCTATAGGGGAATGCTCTCTCTCTGTTGGCTCTGGGGGTTAAATCCTTGTCTCTTTAGCGTCTGTTCCTTGGTTCTTTGGCAATTTTCACATACCTGTCTTCCACTATTTGTGCTCGCTTCTGTGTCTAATCTACTCTTTTTGTAACTCAGAAGTACTTAGGTTCAGGACACACCCTGCAGTGATATGGCCTCATTAATACAACAAGGAAAACCCTGTTCCCAAATGAGATTATATCCACAGGTACAGGGGTTAGGTTCTAACACATATTTTGAAGAGGTCAGAATTCAATCCATAACAGGAGAAGCCAAAAATGTGCATTTCTAACCAGTTCCCAGATGCTACTGATACTGCTGGCCCAGGGCCCACACTTTGAGAACCACTGGCCAACACTCTGCTAGGTGTTATACTCTTATTAGCACAAATTCTAGCAACCCTGTAAGGTTAGCTGTTTTTAATCACCATTTTATTAACGAGAAAACTGAAACTTGAAAATTTTAATAGCTTGACCAAGGGCATACAGCTAGTGAGATTAAGCTAGGATTCTCACCTAGAAAGCTCTCATACCAACACTTATGCCTTTGAATTATATTGTCCTTATTCTCGTTTTATTCATAAAATTAAACTAGACTGCAGCTAATGCTCTTTAAAAATATGTATTAAAAAAGAGAGGAACTCTCCTCCTTTTTTTCTCCAAAACTCTCAGCCCAAGAATCTGCCTTGGTTAGTAGGTGGCAAAACTGCCAGCTGCTGGCTGCTTAAAACACATCTCCCTGGCACTGATGTTCCTCTCTTCAGACTAGCCATGTGACTAGCAATTAAGGGGAACTATGCCAATCCTTCCCAGCACCTGCAACTCATTATGGTGGCAAGCAAATCAAGTCCAAGGGTTCCACTCAGAAGAACAGCATAAACAGATGATGCCTGATTTGCCACGGATCCCAAAGGTCTATATTCAACTTCCATTAAGAAAAATGAAGATTTATGCAAAAGCTATGTAACGCTCTCCACAGGAGAGGCTAGAGACAGGAAATCGAGCTGAATTTAGTAAAAAAGTAGCCTTTGCCTTGCATGTTCTCTTTTGGAGAGAACAGCAGCCATTTTTTCACATGGAAGCAAACTCATAAAAATTGTATTGCAAAGGTTTGGGCCAAAAATCTACCTCAAAGTTCTAGGAAATGGCTTAAACTATTCATAACCAATGACAGTGTTTATAACCCATAGCTATATATACTACATTAATCTGGCTGACCATTTGAGTGATGGCTGTTGTTAACGATGTTAGTATCTCTTGCCTTCCCTAGCCTGGCTTCCAGCAGTTATAAGCCTCCTTCTGCTGTTAATGAGGGAGGATAGGGTTTAATGTCATAGACATACTCTTGAAGAGTGTAAGGGAGGCAGGTTACTCCCCCAAAGAATTCCCAAACTTGCTATTACCAGTAGAAGGAGGATGCAAACAGACCAAAAAAAAAAAAAAGATATTTACTACCGATAGCATTAGTACACAAGGAGGAATTGATCTTGTTCCTAGCTGTAGATATCTTTAACCCTGCCCATGCCAGCCACCCATGAGGAAGATTTCACAGAGGAGCTCAAGTGATCACCTTTTGTTTGGCTGGGACAGAATTGTCCACCCTCACTTATACTACTACCTCACTTACATTTATAGCTCAAGGAAGGGACACAGCCTACAATCAATGTAAACCTACCCTCAATGGAAAGGACTCAGCCTGCCAGCCCATTCAGCACCTGTCTAAAAAGGACAGAAAGACTTCTAAACCTCACACCTGCCTTCGGAAGTGCCAATTACTAGATGGCCTGCAAAGATGCTGGGGGATTTTGAACCTGATGAAGGATTAGCAAGTCTAGACATTACATTAATGAGTAGGCAAAGAATGATTATAGGAATTGCAAGTTGATTCTGTCTTGAAAAATGGAGACTAAGATCAACAATTATAGCATATGGAGCAGAGCCAGACTAATATGTCCTGCTGGGCTCAAACTGTTTCCACCTCTGTATGCCCTTTTCTGTGGGTATGAGGTAGCAGATACTCAAGTAACTCAGATCAGTCAAGTTGAGCTGCATGTCTCATATTTTCCTCTGTTTAAGAAAGAGCAGTGTCAGAAAATCACCTGGAAGTCACAGAGAAATCACTCTTAGGTGAGAAATTATGTTCAAGTCTAGATTCTAAATAAAGATCCATTTGTATGGGACTATACGGAGATTTGGAATGACCGAGTGTCCTTAGGAGCGTGGAAAGTTATTATCATTGTTCAGAAGTGACAGTAAAATTGGTTGTTCTTTGTTTTGAGTGTCCAAAAAATGAAGTTCCAGACCTATGAGAGAAGACTAAAGGAAGGGAAGATGTTCAGGGATCTAGAGTCTCAAGTGGAAATAGATACGTAAATATATAAAGCCAGATGAAACCCAGAACTCTGTGGTTAGCTTGGAGCCAGGCTTCTGTGGCTGAGCACATGACCAGGAGCATCAAGGCAGAGGTATGACTGATCCAGGCACAATTACCATATTTTTATGCAAATGACACCTGTCCTCTATGTTTGTTTGCCAACCATGCCCTCCCCCCGTGAGGTATTTTTGTAATTTTGCTATGCTAATTTTTTTACAGCAACATGTAAAAAAAATTTACATAGCAGCACCTATGAGAATACCTCACGGGGGAAGGGCATGGCTGGTAAGCAAACATAGAAGGTGTGTATTATTTGTGTAAAAATACAGTGCACAGATCATTTGTTCCTCTGATGCCAGTTCTCCCCTCCATGGTTCCTCCTGGAAATAATACTCTTAAAATGTCCTGGTCACCAGATGAGGGACATTCTGGCTAAGTCAGGCCCTAGCCAAGGCTCTGGCCAAGATGATCTTCATCAGGCCAACAAGCAGGACAAAGATAGCTATAGTGCTGGAGACCACATGTAAAGGCACCTAGGAGGTGTTGAATAGATATTTGTTAGATTAATTTTAGTCAGAGCAGCCCAGGCACACATACAAAGTAGAGGCTTAATGGATATCTGCTTGGTGAGTGGTTGTGTTCAAAGTCAGTTGAATTTGCAGGTAGATAGTGGGTTGTTTTGTTGTTACTAGCTACCGTCAAGTTGACTCCAACTCATGGCAGCTCTCTATATAACCGAAACAAAATGTTGACTGGTCCTGCACCAACTTCATGACTGTTGATATGTCTAAGTCCAAGATAGTGGGTAGTGGAGAATAATAAGAGTTGAGGATTAAAAAACCCAAATCACTGTGGAGTCAATTCCAACTCAAAGGACAAAGAAGAACTTCCCCATTGGCTTTCCAAGGATGTAAATCTTTATGGAAGCAGACTGCCACATTTTTCTCCCTCAAAGCAGCTGGTGGATTCTGTCCCGTAAACTTTCGGTTAGCAGGCAAGTGCCTTAACCACTATGCCATCAGGCTCCCTAGTTGAGGATTAAAACCAAAACAAGCCAAACCCGTCACCATCGAGTCGATTCTGACTCATAGCGACCCTATAGGACAGAGAAGAACTGCCCCATAGGATTTCTGAGGAGCAGCTGGTGGATTCAAACTGCTTACCTTTTGGTTAGCAGCTGAGCTCTTAACCACCAGTGCTTCTTAGCTGAAGGTTAGGAAGTAGCAATTCATGTAAGGCACTGCTAAAGAACTTAGACTTAATCCTAAAGGCAGAAGAGAATCACTGAATGGTACTAAGATGGAGTGAGAAATAATCATCTTCATGTTTCAGAGAGATTACTCTTATGGCTAGGAAGGGAGTGAGCACAGAGGCAGGAAGTAGTATAAAACTATTACAGTGATCAAGCTGAGAAATGTCTGAGGCTTGAAAAAAACGAAAAGGCAGGAATGTGTCTTCTGTGATTAGATGGTGACTGACTTCTACAGAAACCTAAGGTTCTTACTTAACAGACTCGATTTCTGAAAGATTCAGTCTCTGTTGTAGTGAGGGCAGGGGTCCTGGGGGTACCTGAGAAGCAGCCTCCTCCCGCTGCCACAGCCTGGATCAGACTTTGTGTCGCATGTACTCCAAAGATCACAGACTTCCTAGAGATGGAAATGGATGTTAATCTGGGGATTGTTCTGAGAACCTGGGGAAGGGAGAGAATTTAACTAAGAAATGCCAATGTTTCAAATTCTTACTAAGTCCTTAGCTAAGTTCAGGCCGTCCCTGATTGTGCCTTTCCCCACCCCACCAAGCCTCAGTGAGACCAAGAACACAAAAAAGTGTAGATGTTGAGTCAGGGTAACCTCAGTATCTCCCATAACCCCAATAGGACTGAGGCTCACCAGCCGTGAAGGAAAAATAAAGAGGAATGTAATTGCCAAAATGCTACTTGATATCTCACAACAGCACTGCTTTACTAAAAACCTGGTTCATGAAAAACAAATTTCTCTCACCAATCTGCTCACTGTTATATAAACAAGTCTCTTTTATATTCTTCTTTCTGAACCTCTTTTCTGGTCTTCCTCCCTAGATTGTTGTTGTTGTTGTTAGTTGCCATTGACTTAATTCTGACTCATGGCAACCACACGTACAACAGAATGAAACATTGCCCAGTCCTGCACCATCTTCACCATCATGAGTATTTTCAAATCTATTGTAACCACTGTGTGTTTTGAGTGTCCTCCAACATAGGGTGTTCATCTTTCAGAACTATGTCAAACAATATTCTGTTGTGATCAGTAGGATTTTATCTGGCTAGTTTTTACAAGTAGATCACCAGGCCTTTCCTTCTAGTCTGTCTTAGTCTGAAAGCCCTACTGAAACATGTCCACCACACGTGATCCTCCTAGTATTTGAAATACCTGCGGCATAGCTTCCAGCATCATAGCAACACATAAACCACCACAGTGCAACAAACTAACGTATGAGTGGTGGCTCCCTAGGTAGTCTAATAATAATATTTATCCCTCAAGGCCCAAATCAAACCTCATCCCCTACAGGATGTCTTCAGTCAGACAATTTGAATTCTGAGAGATGAATCCCTCCTCTAAACTCCTATAGCCTACTTCTTGGTTCCTGCTGTGAGGCAGAAGCAGTGTCAGATACCGAAGCAGGGAAATCACATCACAGCCTACTGGACAGATAGCTAAGTAACCAGATATGCTAGTCGATGTAATATCCCTCCACTCTAAGGTTGCCCATGCCCTCATCCCTGGAACCTGTGACTATGTTATGTTACATGGTGGCAAGAGGGAAGTAAGGTTACAGATGGAATTAGGATTGCTAATCAACTGACTTTTAAATAAGAAGATTATCCTGGATTATCCAAGGGGGCCCAATGTAACCACAAGGGTCCTTTAAATTAGAGGAACAGCAGAAAAAGAAGAGGTCAGGGAGAGATTTGAAGATGCTATGCTGCTAGATTTAAAGAAGGGGCCATGAGCCAAGTAATGTGGGTGGCATCTAGAAGCTGGAAAAGATAAGGAAACAGATTCTTTCCTAGAGCCTCCAGAGGGAATACAGCCCTGCAAACACCTTGATTTCAGCCCATTGAGACTGTTTCAGACTTTTGACCTCCAGAGCTGTAAGATAGTAAATCAGTGTGGTTTTAAGCCACTAAATTTGTGCTAATTTGTTACACCAGCCACAGGAAACTGATGCCAGATGTCCAGCTTAACGCCCTAACACCATCTGACAATTATTTTTCTAAAATTAAAAAGAGTATATATTAAGAAAATTATTACAAAATATTTTTAATATTTAATGTTATCATGCATAAAGGAGTCCTGTTTGTTCAGTGGTTAAAGCATTAGGCTGCTAACCAAAAGGTAGACATTTCAAAGCCACCAGCTGCTCCTTGAGAGAAAGATGTGGCAGTCTGCTTCCATAAGGATTTACAGACTTGGAAACCCAATAGGGTCGCTATGGTCGACATCCACTCAGCGGCAGTGGGTTTGGTTTTGGTTCTATCACGCATAATTGTTAGTGAACATTCTCATTCAATGAGAATGAGGGAGACGGGGAAAAAACTGCCTATTATCCAAACCAATTAATATTAGCAAGCCACATTGCCTTTTATCTCAGCCAATGAGAATCACGCTTTACTATTCTCAGTGTTCATTCCACTGAAACTTCTCATTTGCCAGTTACTTAATGTAGTGTAGAACAGTTTTGATCCATAATGACTAACAAAGTTGTAAGGGGTACTTTAAAGTAGACAAGCATACACACACCCACAGAAAACAGTCCCACTGGAGACTCTTTAGAGCCCTGGTTGCATGGTGGCACAGTACTTAAGAGGTTGGCTGCTAACCAATAGGTCGGCAGTTCAAATCTACCAGCCACTCCATGGAAACCCTGATGGCAACGGGTTTGGTTTTTGGAGACTGTTTAAGGAAGTGCTTTCAAGGAAATAGTCTAGGGAAGAGAAACTAAAGAGTACCAGGTAGAGAGGATTTGGTAGTAGGCTGACATGAAATCTATCAAAACTTTGTGACCTGGAAGGACATCTAATAAAAAAACAAAAAATAATAATTGTCTTTGAGTTGATTCTGACTCATGCTGATCCCATGTGTGTCAAAGTGGAACTGTTCCATAGGGTTTTCAATGAGTATAATCTTATGGAAGTTGATCTCGAGGCCTTTCCTCCGTAGTGCCTGCCGCAGGATGGATTTAAACTGCCAACCTTTCGATTAGTAACAGAGCATAAACCATTTGTACCACCCAGGGAATCTGTATATCTAATAGTTGGACAAAAACATGTCTAAGACTCGTCATTATTTCAGAGAATTTGAAGAGAATCAAAGAACGATTTCCCACATAAAGCCCTGGGAATGCACCCTTAGGCACTCTGCTATAAGAATCCAGATAGCTGAGGCAGTTTAGTGAGTCTTTTTAGGAAGCTACTCCAGGGCTAAACAGGATATGCATGAGAATCCTGCTGGCAGTACAGCATAGGGAGCGCTATGGTCAGAGGGAAGGAACAGGGCAGTCAGTCTAGGAGGTGAGAGATCTGGTGGTGCAGTGGGTAAGCACTATGGCTACTAACCAAAATGCCAGCAGTTTCAATCCACCAGCCGCTCCTTGGAAACGCTGTGGGGCAGTTCTACTCTGTCCTATAGGGTCTCTATGAGTTGGAATCAACTTGATGGCAATGGGTTTTTTTTTTTTTTAGGCTTTGAAAGAAGGCTTCCTAAAGGAGGAAAGAGCCTAGCTGAGCCTTGATAAGAAGTATAATAAGCCAGAAATAAAAGAAGTCAAACAGGACACAGAATATGGGAAGATATGGAGTTAAGACCATTTGATACTTAGAATATGCTAATTTGTATTGTTATTGATATTTTTTAGCTTCATCTCAGGTCTTCCCAACTAAACGGTTGGTTGCAAAATCTATGTCTTATAGCTCTTTATGACTCTAATACTAGCACAATGCCTTTCAAGGAAAAGGACCTGCGAAAATATTATTTGATGCTGTGACTTTCTCTTTCATGAGCTGACCCTGTCTTTCCTTGGTGCGTTTGCTGCCATTTCCCACTTCCCTCTTTATGCTCCAGCAATACCAAAAGGCAATTACAGTTCCCTGCAAATGTCTTGTTCCTTTGTGTATCTGTGTCTTTGCCCTTGCTGTTTCTTCTCCCTGGAATACCCTCTTCCCTGCCCCCGACCCCTTGTCTGCTTAGTGAGCTCCTGGCCCTATTTCAAAACTGAGTTCAGATATGATCTGAGCTGCCCTCTCCCCAAGAGAAGGTTAATTATTCTCCCCAATGCATTTTCTTTGTTCCTTTACCCTGCTGTTTTACCTGCTTACTGCATTGCAATATATTTAGTTTCATGGGTGCCTCCCACCCCTGACTAGATTGGGTCTCAACAGTTCAACAACTGTGTCTTATTCATCTTTGTATACTTAATACCTGTCATAGTCCCCAGCTTTTAATTAATTTATGTGTTCATTCAATAAATATTTTGGATGTCTTACTATGTCCTGGGTACTATTCTAGGATCAAGCGCACAAGATAGACAAGACTTGCACTTAGGTATTAGTAAAGAAAAACCAAAATAAAAAGTAAATAGTCATTATAAACAACATATAAACAACATAGTGAATTGTACTGTAAAGAATAAAACAGGATAATATGCTATGTGTTTGTTGAACTGTATTATTGAATTCACGAGAAACTTCAGCATGTAATTTAGCACTGAATTTTAAAAAAGTCAAACTCCAAATCTGTATAACCAACCCTTGTTCATGCCTTTATACACACCAGATTCTTTAAATTGCAAAGAGATACAAAAAGAGACAACAATTTCAAGCTAGAAAGATTCATGAATCATTCTCCCTTGTCTGTCTGCTTGCCTCTGGTAAGAAGAAAACAAAAATGAAAAGTAAAGAAATATGACACCAAAATGTTAAATTACATAAACCAAACAGGCAATTGAGCAAAGAAAAACTCAGAAATTAGTCGGTGAATAGAACAGTCATCAGCAGGTATTTATCTACTGGGACAACTTAAATAGCTTTTAAGAAATTACTTTGAAAAAGCTCTTGATTTAAAAATGTCAAGGAAAACCTAGCTCTATTTCAAATGTTCTTCTGAGGCAGTCTAATAGGCTGGTAGAAAACAAACTAAAGCGTTAAAATGGAACAGAGGAATCCACTGGGAACCTGCATTTTCCATACAGACGTTACTTACGTCTACAGAAGCCATGGGGTAAACAGGCAGAACTCTCTCTAATTACTGCCATGGAAGAGGGATGGGTTTCATAAAGGTTTGCTCTTTTAGTGAAGAAAGGAGTAGACCAAGAATCAAAAGGTTGCAGTTCTTTTCCACCCTCTGCAGCTAGCCAGCTATGTGATCTCTGATAAGTTACTTCACATGTGACCTGGGTGAGCCTCAGTTTCATCATTTGTAAACCGAGACCAGATGATATACTTTCTCAGTCTAAGTGTCTGGGGTTCCAGGACGTTAAGAACTTGGTTTAAGATAGAATGCTTTTTCCGTTGGTTCATGTTGTTTGTTGTTAGCAGGCGATAAGTTGGTCTCCAACTTGTGGAGAACCTATACCCACAGGATTGGACCATTGTGATCCATATGATTTTCATTGGCTAATTTTCAGAAGTAGATCATCTGGCCTTTCTTCTTGGTCTGTCTTAGATTAGAAGATCTTATAAAACCTCTTTAGCATCATAGCGGCACGTAAGCCGCCACTGACAGACGGGTGGGAGCTGCATTTGAGGTGCACCGGCCAGGAATCACACCCAAGTCTCCCCCATGGAAAGCAAAAATTCTACCACTGAACCACCACTACTCTGTTAGTTCATGGTAAAATCAAATTCCAGGACCCTAATTTGCATACGTCCAGGCTGCACATGTTCTCACTGCCAAAGCCTCTCTCCCCTCACCTACATAAGGTTTCTTAAGACTACCAGTGAAGATCTTGGACCAACATTGCCATCTCGTTTGTGTGTAGTAAAAGGTCTGGCTCAATGTCTCTTTTTCTTTTAACAATAATATACGCAGTCCTTACTTTGCATGGCAGTGCAGGAGCACAAAAATAACTGTGCAAGCTGATATTGTGCAAATCGATCTCAATAATCAATGGGCAAAATTACAATTTTTCTCTGATCTTTAGTATTTTTTGTGGAAACATTAAAAACTCTCTTACTATCAGTTATTAATGTATAAAAAACCAGTTGCCATCAAGTTGATTCTTACGCATGGTAACCTTACGCGCGTCAGAGTAGAACAGTGCTCCAAAGAGTTTTAAACAGCTGATTTTTTGGAAGTAGGATGGCCAGCCTTTCTTCCAAGGCACCACTGGTAGACTCAAACCGCCAACCTTTTCATTAGCAGCCTAGCGCGTTAGCTTTTTGTACCACCCAGGTACTCCATAAATGTATAGGGTAATGGAAAGAAAAAAAAAAAAAAAAAACTCGTATTATTTAGAACACTCCAATTTGAAACATTAGAAACATGGAAAACTAGAGCATTTTTTAAAATAAAAATACTTATCAAGAGTCATTTAAACAGTACTTCCCTTCTCATTGTATAACTTATATAGAGTGAGCATCTATTCTGTGACTTGGTGGATTATCGTATCCCTTTCTAAGTTTGGATCGGCTTCAAACATTTTATCCTTTGTCCTTTTGATGTTGTGAAATACCTCCAAGCATTCCTTTCATATGAAGTTCTTTACCAGTGACACGTCTCCCTAAGATATTTTCCTTCTTTTCATCGGTTTCCTCATTTACGTCAATAAGTTTGCCTTCACTAAGTTCCTCTGGCTCCCCATCTAGCACCTTTGAATGACAGCAGTGTCAGTGCTCAATCTGAATTTCACTTCCAGCATTATCACTTTCATGGAGTCCCTGGGGGAGGCGGGTGCGAACAGTTAAAACCCTATGGAGCATACTTCTACTCTGACACATACGACGTTACCATGAGTTGGAATCAACTCGACGGCAACTGGTTTGGTTTTTTATTATCACTTTCTGTTTCTTTACTACCTTTTCATCTCTGTTGGACACTTCTGTCTTTTGATTATCCATATTTGTACAATTTCAGGTAGGCTCATCACTGGGAGAAAAGGATGCAACTGTAGGCTTTGCTGTCTGTGTGTGAATAGAATAATCGATGCGCAGAGACCAATCACATGGACTTTAAAAGAAGTGACATGATTGATTGCTGACTATGATGTGCACCTGTAGCAATCTGTGAACTGAAGGGCTTCCAGCAAAGTCTGTACTTTGTGCCATTACCCACAGTTAATATATGGTGGTAACTGAAATGTGAACCACACTGTTGGGGACTGGTGTTATTTAACTAAACTGTGATAGCTGAGAGTCATACATGTCAGAACAGTATAAAACAAGGTCTCACTGTACAGTCAAATTAGCATTGTTTTCCTTTTGCCAATCTAGATAAGACCATCTCAATAGTTCCTTTTCTCACATACCCATTCTTGTTCTTTTTAACACCTTCCTTTTTTCAACACTTTGAGGTTACCATAGGAAATCTCTAAATATTTTGTCTATCCTCCCACTATCACATTCTTCCATTCCATACACGAGCTAAAATAAAAAGAAGAAAAAAATGGCCTTAATCATATCTTATAAAAATAACAGAAGCAGAGAAATACCAGAATCATAGAAAAAGAAAGTCATGTGGTAACTACAATAATAAGAACAGTGTCTAAGCTCTTTGAAGACATGACTAAGTCCTTTCAGAGTTTTTAAAAAGTCTACATCTATTTCCCAATTCTGTTTTAATTAAATTTACTCTTTTAAAAAAATCACCATTAAAAATGTTGATATGTTGCAAAATATGCAATGCATCAGTTACTCTATGAATTCAATAGGCTCGTGTGGATAGGCCAGGGGACTTCACTGATATTAATAATATTGTTACATTTGTCAAATATCAAAATTCAAGTTACAAATGAGCTTTCAGAGACAGACTTGTCAGAAAGTGGAGGGCTTCTCCAAAATCACAATGGCATGAAGGTTTGTTCCCCATAGCAACAAAAGCAACTTCTTATGCACATATTTCTTGAAGACACAAAGCCAACCACATTTATTTTTGCTGGTCTTTTAAATTTAAATTTTATTTTTTTGCTCTCTCTCCTAAGATTTTTTTTTTTATCTCCCACTGAGATTTAGCATAAGATGGCAACCTGCATGCTCATTCTTGCATAAATAATCTCCTCCCTAAACCTTAAGAGAACATATTCCACACAAAGAGAGCCACCAGTGCATGAATCACCTTAGATTTGCATAAAGAGCATACAGTTTTGGTGTATGATTTCATGACAGAATTCCTCTGTGGGAATGTTGTTGTTAGGTGCCATCGATTCAGTTCCAACTCATAGTGACCCTATGTTCAACAGAATGAGACACTGCCTGGCCCTGCGCCATCCTCACAATCTTTGCTGTGTTTGAGGTCATTGTTGTAGCCAATGTGTCAATGCATCTCGTTGAGGGTCTTCCTCTTTTTCACTGACACTCTACTTTACCAAGTATAATGTCCTTCTCCAGGGACTGGTGCCTCCTGATAACATGTCCAAAGTACGTGAGATGAAGTTAAGCCACCACAGTACTACAAACACAGATGAGTGGTGGCCTGGGAGAATAATTATGTCCAATTTGCCCACTTCATGGTAACAGAAATAACCACAAGAATTGGAGCTATAGGCAGTGCACCTGAAGTAACTTTTCCAATTGGCAGATAGAGGCTATAATTCAAGAAGGTAACCAGCTTGTCTCCCAGGCCTTCAGGTTTCTGAATCATTGAGTTCCTGGCCAACTTCTTCATGATTCCAGTCTTCCCAGAGGCAGACAGAGGAAGAGGGAAGTCCCACACCATTAGCAGTTTAGAAAACTCCAGGAGAATGGAAGTAGTCTGAATTTGGGGATAAAGATGGAAGAAAGAAATGTCATGGTTGGCCATGGCTGGATATGGGACAGTTCTGGCTGAGAGAGGGTAAAGGAGAAGAATTATAAAAAAACTAAGTAGGAGGAGTCTAATGAACACCAGTAGGTTCTCTCTGGTAGGCAAGAATTCTGTCTTAGTTATCTGGTGCTGCTATAACAGCAAAACTACAAGTGAATGGCTTTAACAAACAGAAATTTATTTTCTCACAGTTAGGAGGCTATAACTCCAAATTCAGGGGACCGGCTCTAAGGGAAGGCTTTCTCTGTCTGTCAGCTTTGGGGGAGAAGGCCCTTATCTCCTCAGCTTCTATTCCTTTGCTCCTTGATAATCTTCATGTGGCATGACATCTATCTTCCCCCATTTTTGCTTGCTTCACTATGCCTAATCTGCTCTTTTTATATCTCAGAGGTGATTGGCTTAAAACATGCCCTACACTGATACGGCCTCTTAACGAAGAAAACCCATTCCCAAATGTGGTTATAACCCAGGTGTGGGGGTTAGGATTTACAACACATATTTTGGAGGGACACAATTCAATCCATAACAGTTTCTGATTCCATTGCTGAGCTAAGACAAAATAGAACTGTGCAGTGTCATAGACCTAGAAGGGCAAGCAAGGACTAGAAGCCAGAATGTCAAAGCACAGCCTGAACAAGCACAGTTGAACTCTGATACTGGGGTTAAGTGGTTATTATCTTTTCCACCTTTAATTCACCTGCAAGGTTAAGACATCCCTCGGAGTTCAAGATGTGATCCTACTAAGGGAAGCCCGAGGTTTCTAGGTAAAAACCATCGTGACTAAGAGACAGAAATCAGAGATCCTCCTATTATTGCACAAAGGAAGAAACGTATTTGGCCTGGTTCCATGTGCTCACTCTCTCCTCCCCCCACTTTTCAGTCATGCCTGGTCTAGACTGGTACCAGGCAGGCTAACTACTCAGACAAAATAATACTGAATTCTAAGCCAACCTCCAAATGATCTGGCTAAATTCTTCTCCAAGTCTACTTATCTCTTTTCTAAGAGTGCTAGTATGCTCACGACAGGTTCCAGATTTGCACTTTGTTTTCTCCTGAATTATTCATCACCATTTTCTAGTGTGGCTGGGCTGTAACCACATTAGAATTATATCTTGTGTTCTTTCTCCACGTTTCCCACTTCCTACAGGGAAAAGTGTTTCTCTTTAGCCTCTGAGACTACCTGTCAAAGAGCAGCCTTCAGTGATAAGAATAATTGTTTAATATGCTTTTCTAGAGAGAGCCTGCAATTCACCCAGCAAATAAAATCCTACATCACAAGAGCAACAGAGGACACAGTGAAATTAGTTTGAACCAAGGCCTAAGCAAGAAGAAAAAAAAAGACCTTACTAACTTTTGTTTTTTTTTTTTCCTCTTTTATTTAATATTCATTACCAGATGTTAGTTCAGGGCACTCACCTCCCATATGGCAGTCAGTGTGTGAAGTTAGGACATTTGATGCAACTAGAACGTCCATATTCTATGATGTTTATTTAACTGGTCCTATTTCTGCACTTGATGACATGCTCTACTGGTGAGAGCAATGATCAGGCTCATAGAACACTCAGAATATCCTTCCCTTTTTCCTCTCAACACCCCCTACATTAGATACAGATATAGATGATATAGATATAGATGGGTATGTACAAATATATGTCTACAAATAGCACCTTCATTGGCTGAACAACCATGATATGTCTAATACTGTACTGCATGTAACAGGAGAAGTATAAAAGAAGTATAAGTGGTCCTTTTCTACAAGGACCTTATAACCTAAATGAGGAAACAAGTAATATTTTAAGTGTACAAAACAATAAACCATGCCCTCAAATATTTATTAGTGATAAATTCTTCAGGGCCTTAAGAGATTCAGCTGCCAGGCTTGGAGGGGAGACAAACAGTGAGATGTTGCTCAGTTTGCCCTGCTAAGAGAAAAAAAGCATTAGGAAGACTTATTTCTTACAAGACCAATTTGACCAAAAGAGTCAGAATATCAGATTAACTCCCATGGATTTCTTGTCATGTATTCCATCCAACACTGAAAGAATTCCACTGGTTTAAGGATTAAAACATTAAATTGGCCAAATAAAAGAGTTGGCAACTTGCAATCCCTGAACTAAATAGTTTTTCACATTTATAGTATATGAAGAACTGATGCAGATGATTCGATTTTTCTTACAAGGCCAGTCTACTGAGGTTTGGGAATTTCATTGAACTTATTGTAGTACAGGCAGTCCCCAGGTTAAGAACAAAATCCATTCCTGTGTCTTTAAGTCAAATTTGTAAGTAAGTCTGAACTGGTGCATACGGTTCTTACTTAGCCTTAGAGCTTAGCTGCTAACCAAAAGGTAGGCGGTTCTAATCCACCAGCCACTCCCTGGAAACCCCACAGGGCAGATCCACTCTGATTATAGGGTCGCTATGAGTTGGAATTGACTCAACAGCAAGGGTGGTTTTTTTTGTTTGTTTGTTTTGTTTTGTTTTAGTGCAAGAAAAGGCTATAAGCATTTTCAATGACTTAAAAGCTGCACGTGCACCAAGTGAAGGTGATTATGGTGAAGAATTTGTTGAGAGTAGGGATTGGGTCAATCGTTTCAAAGTGAGGGCAAATTTACATAACATTAAAGGGCAAGTATGAGGTGTTCTTAATGGGGACTTACTGTATATGGTATCTGGGACCAAACTTGAAAGACACTTGTACCTTTAAGTGCCTTGTACTAGACTTCATCTAATTCACCAATATAGGCTATGGTTCTTCCAAAGCAACTCTCAGAACCCGAAGGTACTAAGAAAAATCTGTGGAGGTCAAAATAGTTTTATCTTAATTAAAGTTGACGCTCAACTGTCTATCCACTCTATATTTTGGGGGCCTATTTCAAGATCACTAGTCATTCCTTCCACAAAAAACCTCCAAAATTAAAATTTTAAAAATGTATCTCTATGCTTAGTCAGTACTTACTGAATTAGCTTGAACACAAAGTAATTTTCATATTTATTTATGTGAAGTTCAACTGGATGATTTTTCAATAAGATTTAATAAAGCACTCAGAAAAGCACACAGGTGACTTTTGGGTAATTTGTGCTACTACTCGGAAAAATAGAGGAGCAGTTATTCTCTTACATAGGCAGTGGGGAGGGGAATCTCTTTACTCCAAATAGGTCCCAGCATTTCTTCTTTGGGGACAAGAAAGTGATGACTGGCAGACTCAAGACATTAGTTCTTAAACTTGGCTACTCATTAAAAGTATCTGAGGAGGTTTTAAAAAATAACCATGCCTTGGCTATACCACACCAAATTTTGATTTAATTACCAGAGACTCTTAAATAGGAGCCCCTGGTAGTACAAACAATTAAGTGCTGGACTACTGTCCAAAAGGTTGGTGATTTGAATACATCCAGAGGCACCTCTGAAGAATGGCCTGGCAATCTTCTTCCAAAAGGTTACAGCCTTGAAAACCCTATGGAGTGCAGCTCTGCTCTGCAACTCATGGTGTCGCCACTAGTCAGAATTGACTCAACGGCAGCTAATTGGTTGGTTAGGGCCTAGACATCAGTATTTGGCCATAGCTCCCCAGGTGATTCCAATGTACAGCCAAGGTTTAGAACTTCTGTAATAAGTGGACGCTTCTGAGCAATCATTCATTTTCTCAGTATCCCCGTCAAACATCTCTCAGGTGGTCTTGCTAAGAAATCTTCCATCACTGTAGCCAGGAAAGAGTTAATTTTACAGTTACTCTCCTCCAAGAAAAAAAGTTTTCCACTCTGGAGCACTATAAAAATCTTTCTTAGATGTTAGCCCTCCCTTGACTGAAGTCTCTGAAAAGGCCTATAACCTGTTGCCATTGAATCAATTCCGACTCCTAGCGACCCTACAGCACAGAGTAGAACTGCCTCGCAGAGTTTCCAAAGAGCAACTGGTGGATTCGAACTGCTGACCCTTTGGTTAGCAGCCAAACTCTTAACCACTGCGCCACCAGGGCTTCAAAAAGCCCAAAACGGCTTGCAAAACCTACTCATCATTCTCCCAGCGAGGCAACACGTTTCGTATGCCGGTTAACCTAAATAACAATTACTGGCCACAAATGTGACAGCTACTGTAAATAGTGCGCTCCCTTTTATCTTGGTTTTTCAAAGAGATCTTCAGGGAAGAAAAACTACACTCTTGATTTTGTTTTACTTGGCATCTAGCAATCTGGGGCCTGAAACTCCAAATAACAGTCTTTCGAGGTCTCTGTTAACTTTGTTCTAAACTTCACACAGCTAATTAGAAGTGTTCAAAGGCTCTCGTTCTGAACCACTTAGTTGATGAGAAATGCATGCTTAATGAATCTAGAAGGAAAGCAAAGCAAATTGATTATTATGCAATGACTTGTAAGAGCTTCTCAGGCCCAGCTTGTAAATAGCACAGCACAGAGGTAGCCAGGACGTGATGTTGGCAGCGCAGATTATTAATGAGGACATCAATTGTGCTAATGATCAAGAAGTATTTTTAAAAATTAAATCTTTGGGGGCTAGAAGAATGTATTGCAAGTTAATATCATTCAAATAGTACTTTGAAAATTTTATTTAACCCCCAATGAGCCGTTTAAACAACTTCAGAAGGGCTGCGGGGGCAAGAGTTAGGAGCTATTGTGTTTCCTTGGCTGAGAAGTTTTGAAAGGTATTCTTCCGCTAAGAATTCTGTGGCCTCCACATCCAAGGTGATTATGCTAATCAGTGGTGTTTGAGCTGAGCACCATATAAATCAAAGTAGTAGGTTTTTTGTTTAATCAATCATGGTTTGAATTAGGAGCGTGGAGGAAAGATAAGAAAGTGGGTGCCATCTTGATAATTTCTTAAGGAAAGCAATCCATTATATTACTTTGGGTTAGGATTCTTACTCTAACATCTTCCATCGTTCATGAGGTCAAAATAAGGGAAGAGGATGTCACTTATATCTAGTGGAGACAGATTTGCTTAAAACAAAACTTCACTCTTCCCAATTTATATCCTCCTTTACCCCATTCAATGCTACCCCTTACACACACACAAGCACATTTCCATATTGCTTGTGATCAGTAGGGCATGTCTCAAATTGTTAGGTCTCACCTCCAGAGTTACTGATTCAATAAATGTGGGGTGAGACCTAAGCATTTGCATTTCTAACAACTTCCAGGGTAATGCTGATACTGCTGGCCCAGAGACCACACTGAAAACCACTGACCTAGATGTTTGTTTATTCCTGAAAAACATGGCAAATTATACTATTGTCTGAACATTCTCTGTGCCTTTAGATTGCAGGTCCACCACTCTGCATAAACCCAACATCTGCTCAAAAAAACCCTTGTGATACTTTCATAGACTCCATTCTAATCCATTCCCTTCAGCTCATCTCATACTTCATTTCTAGGCATGCCCATGTTCATAATCTTACTGACTCCAGGCTGGCACAGGAACATCTCTCCAGTCTGGGCTCTTGGCTTCTCTTTTTAATGGACATCTTTGATTGCGTTGCCAGAAGCACCTGCCAGTAAACACCTCACCTGGCCCAACCCAGGCCCTAGTGTCTTATATGCTGACACAGGCCTTTGATATGTGCTAGAAACCAGAGAACACTAGAATATCAGCATAGGGAAGGATACTAAATGATAGAAAAGGACATCTTGGTTGGTAAAGCAGAAGGTCAGCAAAAACAAGGGAAACCCCCAGTGTAATGGAATGACACCAAAGTACCAACAATAGACTCAAATATATCAATGATCAGGAAGATGGCACAGGACTAGGCAACATTTCATTCTGTTATACATCAGGTCACCATGAGTTGGATCCAACTTGACAGCAACTAACAACAATAACCTACCAAATGTTTAATTCTTCCAGTAATAAATATGAATTTTAAAAGCAGATCTTATCTGTTTATGGACTTTAAAGGGTTCTGTATTCCCACAGCACAAACCTCCCGCTGTTCCTAATTGCTATCTGGCTGCTGAAGGATCATGTTCTAATTTTAGTTTTGGCCCATTTTGTTCCTTTCCATATCATGTGGGTTCCCTTTGCTTCTTACAGATGAGATGAAAGCAAGCGTAATATTTCTTCCAGTGGCTCTTCAAAAAGAGATTTCTTACTTTTAGCTACAAGACGCTAGTTTTTCTTCCTACAGGACTGCATCACCAGTCAATGAAGTCAGGAGTCCACCTTGTCCATGGTCTCACCTGCTTCAGGCATTGACCCACTGCCCTCCACTTGTTGTTTCAACACTTGTTCACAGTCCATTTCCAGGCCCCTGAGTGGAGCCCAACTTGGAAATTCAGCATTTGGTGGTCTGATAGTAAGGTGACTCACAGCACGGCTTTACAGTTCCTGGGTCTGGAGACTTTTACACTCACTTTATATGGTCATTTTTTTTGTTTGCAGGCATAGAAGACTGCCATTCAAAATGGTCCCTGACCATTTATTTAAAATGC
Organism: Dugong dugon; assembly: GCA_030035585.1. NCBI lineage: Eukaryota > Metazoa > Chordata > Mammalia > Sirenia > Dugongidae > Dugong > Dugong dugon. Next base: position 88,668,963 of record CM057461.1, read on the forward strand.
CCCAGTCCAAGCATGTGATACATTATGCTCTGAATCATCGTGATCATGAAAGTGAAGGATCCCAGTGCACATTGCACTTCAATACTGAAGTTGCCTGGCATCGACTACCATTATTTTCCCATTGACTGCTATTATGAGTCAACATAGGAATTTGGGAGGCAAAATTAAAATACCCAAAGAACAGAAAAATTTAGGAAAGCAATATATCCCTAGTCTTTCTCTTTTCTGTGACATATTTCCATGCTTTCTTTAGGCTAAGAACTGAAACCGTTTCCTTGGTTACAAAGAGCAACTTCCTATAGACCCACAAATCAAAATCTCCTCATTTATCTTACTGTCCCGGTTCAGGTTCCTACCATCTTTCTCCTGGACTATTACAATTGCCTCCTAATAAACATTCCTACCTGTGGTGTCCTCCCACCTCCAGCTTCTCTCTCCTTTACCCATCCTTCATGTTACCCCAAGGGTGATAATTTTAAAATAAAAGCAATCCCTGCTTGCAAACTTCATGCTTATAGAGTCTTTCAGTCAAAATCTAAGTCCCTTAGCATTTCACACACAGCCCTTTACAACCTGGAGGTATTCTCACTTTCCAGGCCCATGTCCTGCCATCATCTTCAAAGAACACCTCATCAGTCACACCAGGTCTATAGCTTCAACGTCATAGCAGTTTTCTCTTTATTCTCTGCACCAGGCTCCTTGACTTGTTAATTCATCCAATGCCAATCATTCCTACAGAGGGCTTCACATTGTTCACTTATAGTGTTTCACCTGCCTAAAATAGCCTTCTCTAACTTCTCACCTGGTTAACACTTAACTCTGTTCGTCTTTCAATTCCTACTCACAATTATGATTTCTTAGGCAAATTTTGCATGAGCAAAGATACAGAGGGAGAAAACAAAGTGGACGGATGAAAATTATGATAAATCTGGTTTTGGCTAGAGTTCCTCAACCTTTTTTCTTCCTTGGCATACAGGTTTCTGCTTAATTGAAATAAACTTCTCCATCACATGCATTTCCCATACTCAGCGCTAGCTGTTAAGTCTACCTCCCAGACCTTGACTACTGATTCAAGAGAACTGATGGAGGGCTTCATCAAACAACACTTGTTAGTGCACTGGATGTTGTTTCATCTTCTTCGGGAGGAGCCTTCTTGAAACTTGGGAGTCATAGTTGAAGATAAGAAAGGTGCACCAAGTTTGATTATAGGGGGATCTCAAATCCCGGTAAGACTTTCAGTTAGTGGGCAAAATTTTGGCAAGTTTAACTGGAATAAAAACAGCTAGTTGCTTTAAGAAATGCAACTGTGTAAGCACACAATAATTATACCTCAGGGCACCAAAAGAGCTTGAAAAATTTATCATAAATAAATGATAGTAATTTTTAAGAAATCATGGAACAGTGAGAAATATCAGTAGCCCATAGACTGGTAATTGTGGTTTTGGTTTTTGTAGTTGGGAAAATGTCTCTCCAGGGGCTGGGAGAACAGTTTAATGAGATGGCTGATAATCCCTGCCAGATTTCTGCCAAAAGAAACAGTCATCACTGGGAAGCAGTATGGGCTCATGAAGAACAAGCTCTGCTGAACTAATTCAATTTACCTTTTAGAAAAGGTCAATTAATCAGGAAAATGCTGTATACGTAGTGCAAATAGATTGCACATTGACATTTCTCACTTAGTCCTTACATCCGTAGGCTTGGGTTAGAAAAGTTTTGGTTTTTTTTTCCTAAAAAACTCTAATACAGTTTTTTATAATTAACATTGGCATTAGGTATTGCAGAAAGCTCAATGATAATTTGCTTCTTATAAATGTATGTCCTATTAACTCACTGTCACTTAATAATTTACATAATTACTTTATAATTACTTGCAATTCATTATAAGCATCTATTTACAAAATGAATTCATTGGCAGGATCATACGCTTTCTTGTATTTGGGGTTGAATGCATTGGGTTTCTTCCATCTAAAACCACATTATGTGCATAAAATGTTCCAAGTTACTTGAGGGTGTATGGAAATAACTACACCTTCTACTCACTTATTGACTGTCTTGCTATCTGACACTTCACATTTATGACAATAGTAAAAAATCTACTATCCAACTATTTTGCACATTAATGACATACGCCTGGCAGTAATGAACACTAAGATGCCAGGCGAGAGTAATGTTGGCTGTGATGGTTAAAGTTATGTGTCAACTTGGCCAGACCATGATTCTCAGTGGTTTGGCAGTTATGTAATGATGTGCCCAAACCCATTCCCATCAAGTAGATTCTGACTCATAGCGACCCCATAGTGTGTCCAAAGTTATAAATCTTTATAGCAGCAGACTGCTACATGTTTCTCCCACGGAGCCACTGGTGGTTTCAAACCTCTGACCTTTTGGTTAGCAGTCAAGCAGTTTAACCACTGTGCCACCAGGTCTCCTATGTAATGATGTAATTTGGCAGTTACGTAATGATGTAGTCATTCTCCATTTTGTGACCTAATGTGGTCATCTCCTTTTTCACATAACACCAAGTTCCTGTAACAACCTGGTCTTTGGAACCTAACCATGTCAACAAGTGAGGAGAGGGTTTATATTTTTTGAAGATATTTCAAAGTTAACACTACAAATATGCTCTTAGTAAGAAAAGTCCTCATCAAAGTTGTATATTGGTGATGTTTGTATTCATTTATGGCCATCTCCCTTCCCTACTTAATTTTCTTGCCCTTCTTTCTTTCCCAGATGCTGCTAAACCACAGCCTCCCGAGTGTTTTATGATTTCTCCACCCTCTTCAAAGCCCAGATATCTAAATAAACCCATAGAGGGAAAAAATCTGGAACTGGTTGTTTACGCCCAAAAAAGTGCTTAGAGCTTTGCCAGGTTCTGTGAATACAATCGCTGCAGCCTAGTTTAGAATGTATTATATTTCACTATTTTAAGTGTCTTCATAGCATAATGTCTATAAAATCTGCATAAATCTTACAATCAATAGCAATTTAGTTTTCATAAACAATGGTAAATGTAAAAAATGTGGTTAGACTACATAGAGAGGGAAGAGATTAATTTTATTTGGAAGGTGTGCAGAGGAGGCGGTACAGTGGCAAACATGAAGGAGAAAAGAGAGCAAACAAAGATTTTCCAAGAAGGAAATGGTATCTAAACTTTGTCTTACATTGAAGAGGGAGGTGGAAGTCATCGCCCGTCTGAAAAGTATTTCAAGCTCTAGGTTAGGATTTGGCAACTGATGAAATTTTTCCATGACTCTTGAAATCCATTTACATAAATTCACATAGGGAACCATACATTAACTTGAATATAAGCAAGACATGGTTGCTACCATGTCCATACCTGAGTTGCTGATTATTATGGGAGTCAAAGCTGCTAGTATATAAGTCAGAAATTATCAAGAATAATAAAAATAATGGCAAAGAATGAGTTGCAAACAATTGAATAATAATGGCTGTGAAGGCCTACTATGTACCAAGTATTTATGTCCATTGTTTCCAATGTTTACAACTCTGTAGATGTTATTATCCTCATTTTAAAGATAAGGAGACACGTACTCAGAGAGGTTAATTCGCTTGCCCAAGATCACACAGCTACGAAGTAGAGAAGCTAGAATTTAACACTTGTTGTTTATTCAAAATGCTGGCTTGTTTTTTCACACCACGATGCCTATCTTCTTCCCATTACTTAAAAATATTTTCCAAGGTCCTTCTTTTTAGAAGTAAGGTGCTCTGCCCTTAAAGGAAAACTCTCAAGGATATTGCTCGGTCTCTGTAGGGCCAGGGCCATGATTAACTGAAAGTACCTTCATCATAACCCAAAGTAATGGCCGTCTATGATCATTATTCTGTGGAGGGTAAAGCAGCCACTCTCTACACAGCAGTTCTTTTTTGTTCCAGGCTATTTCTTCCAAGTCATTAGTTTCAGTGGAATAGTCCTATGCCTGTTGATTCACAAATTCACCTTTCCTGCATTGTAGAAATTTGATGAGAAATTTGAGAGAGCTAGATGACCAAGTTTCTACTTCTCACTCCAACCTACCTAAGGTTACTCCCAGAAGCCAGAATGTTGGATCAATCTTACAAGTTAATGAAGTAAAATGTTGACTATAGAACCTCTGTTCAAAAGCATCTCTCTGTTCCATATCACCAGTCCTCAGGAATTATCGGTGTTTCCCTCTAATAGAGCACTTACCACATTGTGCTTCAGATACACCTTTGCTTGCCACCAGAAAGTTAACCCCATTAGAAAAAAGCAGGAGATATATTTATGTTTGTAGTCCCAAAGCCTAGCACAATGTCTGACCCACAGGGAATACTCATTCAATATGTGTGAATTGAAGTAATGAGTGAATGGACAAATAAATTAATTCAGCATTCAGTCATGAATGAATACCTCCAATATGTCATACAATAGGCCTGTCAATGAAGGACAGTGATGAATATGGCAATCAAGTCCTTCTCCCTTGGGACTTGCATTTTAATGGAATAAATAGACAATAACCAAGTAAGCAAAGTATATATTTTCAGATAATAATAATGACTTATATTAATAAATCATTTACTATTTCCAGTTACTTTTCTAACTGATCTAACTTTATAAGTTAATTTAATCGTACAAAGTCCATCTCAGATAGATTTTATTATTACAGCCACTTTATAGATGAGAAAAACTGGAGGCAGAGAGATTAAATAAATTTGCTCTGGGTCTTAACAATTATTAAGTGACTGAATTGGCATGTTCTGGTGGGCAACAAGAATTTGTTTCTCTAAGTAACATAATAAACCATTTAAGCCTGTTAACAGAGAATTTGACCTGATTCAATTTAGACTATTAAAGGTCACTCTGGATCTTGTAGAAGGAATAGCTGGTCGGGAAGGGGGAATGGCAGGAAAGAAAGAGGTGGGATGCCACTGGAAATCTCTTAGTGATTTGAACAATGGTATTAGAAGTGGATGTAGTGAAAAGTGATCAAATTAGGGATATATTTGAGAGATGGATCAAAGGGATCTTCTGAAGGATATGTATAAGAAGTGGTATGTATAATAGGAAGACCAAAATCAAGGCTAACTCATAGGTCGTAGGCAATGCTAGAAAGTGGGGGTTGGAGGGGTGTCTTAGTCATCTAGTGCTGCTATAACAGAAATACCACAAGTGGATGGTTTTAATGAAGAGAGGTTTATTTCCTCACAGTCAAAGTAGGCTAAAAGTCCAAATTCAGGGTGTCAGCTCCAGATGAAGGCTTTCTGTCTCTCGGCCTTCTCATCAGTGTTCCCCTGGACCAGGAGCTTCTCTGCACAGAGACCCTGGTCCAAAGGACGCGCTCTGCTCCTGGCACTGCTTTCTTGATGGTATGAGGTCCCCAACTCTCTGCTTACTTCTGTCTTTTATATCTCAAGAGATTGCCTGAGGATACAATCTAATCTTGTAGATTGAGTCTTGCCTTGCTAACACAACTGCCACCCATCCTCCCTCATGAACATCATAGAGGCAGGATTTATAACACATAGGAAAATCACACAGTACCAGGAATCATGGCCCAGCCAAACTGACACACACATTTTTGGGGGGACATAATTCAATCCATGACAGGGGGCATTTTCAGAAATAGAAGATTCAGGGGAAGTAACAAAATTAGAATAAAACCAGACTTCTGTTTTAGACATGTCACATTTGAGAAGATCCCCCCAACTAAAAAAAAAAAAAAAAATTATCCAAATGAACGTATATAATCAACAGACAAATAGAAATACAAATCCGGGTATCAGGGAGAGGTCTAGACTGGAAATATAAATTTGAAAATCATCATCATATGGATGGTATTTAAAATCCTAGGATTAGATAAAATCACCTGGGAAGCAGAGGCAGATGGAGAAGTGGGCTGAGGAAAGAACCCTGAAGCCAAAAATAGAAGTTGTGGCCTGTAGTGGAGATAGATAAGCCAGGCTAATGAGGCAGTAGGAATTTTAAAAGAGAGTATAGTCACAAAAACAAATGAGAAAAATTATTTTGGGAAGAAATATGATGGGCTAGATATCTGGGATAACCCTCCGTTGAAACAAACTTAACATGAGGAATACAATATAAAACCATAAAATATTCATGTACAAATTACACACACACACATTTATATATATATATATTATATACATAAAACCTGTTGTCATTAACTCGATTCCGATTCATATATGTTGTTGTTAGGTGCTGTCAAAGTCAGTTTCGACTCATAGCAACTCTATGTAAAAGAGGACAAAACACTGCCCAGTCCCACACGAGTCTCACAATCATTGCTACATTTGAGCTCATTGTTGCAGCCACTGAGTCAGTCCACCTCTTTGAGGGTCTTCCTCTTTTTCGCTGACCCTCTACTTTACCAAGCATGAAGTCCTTCTCCAGGGACTGGTCCATCCTGATAACATGTCCAAAATACATGAGAAGAAATCTTGACATCCTTGCTTCTGAGGAGCATTCCAGCTGTACTTCTTCCAAGACAGATTTGTTCATTCTTTTGGAAGTCTATATTATATTCAATATTCTTCGCCAACACCATAATTCAAAAGCATCAATTCTTCAGTCTTCCTTATTCATTGCCCAGCTTTCACATGCATATGAAGTGATTGAAAATACAATGAAATACATTGAAAAACAATGGTCAGGCATACCTTCGTCCTCAAAGTGACATCTTTGCTTTTTAACACTTTAAAGAGTTCTTTTACAACAGATTTGACCAATGCAATACATTTGATTTCTTGACTGCTGCTTCTGTGGGTACTGATTGTGGATCCAAGTAAAATGAAATCCTTGACAACTTTAATAGTTTCTCCATTTATCATGTTCATTCATATATATATTCATTAAAATGTTAGAGGTCATAAAATATCTAAAGAAGACCAAAACCTAAGAGAAAGCAAGAACCAAGAGGTATAAGTGAAAACTTGAAACTGTTTTGCTCTGAGGGCTTTTGTCAAACATTGAAAATTTGAAACTCAGTTTATACGTCATGAGGAACAAAGCCTAAGCACTTTCAAAGAAAGGAAGCCTAATAGAAGAATCGCAACCCTCATAAAGTTGGGATTCCAAAAGGCTACACCCTCGGTGGAGATTTGAATCAGAAATAAATTCACCCACTCCCCTTTTTAAAAGTATTATGTAGACCAAAAGAAAAGAATAAAACCCTAGAAGTACAACCCTAAACTAAATCTCACAAATATTTAATTTCCAACCTACATTAATTAATAGCCAGTTAGTCCAGTTGAGAAGAAAACTGGACAACTGAAAGACAGATCAGGAGTAATTATCTAGAAAGGAGCATGGAGAGATGAAGATATGGAAAATAACGTAAAAGAGATGAAGAGATATGAAAAATAGAATAAAAAGTTTCCATCATACAAATAATCATATCTTCAGAAATAAAGAAGATCAACTGGAGCAGAGAAATAATCAAAGAGATGAGAGCTGAGCTTGTTAAAAGTTGATGAAAAATATGTATCCACAACTTCAAGAAACCCAGTGAATCCCAATCAGTATAAATAAAAAGAAACCCATCTATAAACACATTATCACTGAAGTGCAGAATGAGAGAGAGAGATAGAGAGACATCAAGAGAAAGAGAGAGAGAGATTAAATGCAGCTAGAGAAAAATGCCATTATCTTCAAAGGAGTGACCACTTTATTCATAAGTGACAGCTGACACCTCAAGAACAACAATGGAAGCCAGGAGACAGTGGGATTTCTTTCATTTTGCTAAAACTGCCAATGAAGAATATTATATCCAATAGTATTTTTCAAGAATGAGGGCAAACTGAAGATGTATTCAAACAAATTAAATTTGCAGCAGAGCCTAGCTAAAGGAAATTCTGAAGCATAGACTTCAGGAAGAAGAAAAATGATCACAGACAGAAAGTTGAAATACAAGAAGGAATGAAAAGAAGTGATAATACTGTAGGTAGGTAAATCTAATTAAAAATTGAAAAAAAACAACAATAATAAATATTGTGAGGTTAAAAGTCAAGTTAGAAATAAAACATACAACAATGACAACAAAAATAATTAAATATGGGAAGTAGCATATTAAGTTCTATTCAGTAGATCCTTTCCTTCCAATGTGAAAGGGCAGAACATCAAAAAAGTTCTAGAGGTCAAGAGAACAGAAAACATAATCACTGAAAAAAAAAGGAACTGAGAAGTGTCACAAAAAGTTACCCTAAAAATCACCTAGTCTAACACCTTCGTTTTACAGGTTGTGAAAGTGAGGGCCAGAGGGAAGGAAAAAAAATCAACTTAGCTTCACTAGAGTAGCTTAGCTTGAGCAGACAGAGTGTGGTCTAGTGCTCCCCCCCTCAATATGACTACATCTTCACAATTGAACCCATAGTCAGCAAACTCCAAGTCATAACTTTGCCAGTATCAGTTCAATCAAACTCATCATTTATCTTAAAAATTTTAGAGAGACAAAATCGATAAGCAATGCTCTGACTTACATTCCTTTGTTCTTCAGCTTTGAGCTTTCATTTGTACAAGTAAAAAGGGTAAACTCCTGCTAAACGTTTAGCTTAGAGATTGTACCCATATTACGTCTCCTGAGTGTCAAGCAAGATATTCAGTTCAGAAGGAGAGTCTGGCGAGAAATGACTTGGCTTTTCAGCAGTTTCCACACCCTTCTCTCACTTAAAATTGCTTCATATTCCCCCAAAAATATTATGTATGTGCCAGTAGCAGCTCTGCATATTATACTGAACCCAAAAACTCAACTTTGTTCCTTCACCAATTCCAGCATTATAATTATAATTACTTTTAAAGCATATTTTTAAGCATTAAGCAGCCACATCTTAGGAAGTGTCTCCTTTACCTTTAGAAGAAGAAATATACTGAGCACTTTCTTAACCTTTAAAACATGTCAAGGGCATATACCAAATTGCCTCCAGGTGAAAAGAGCACTTCTTTGAACAAATGCCTTGGCAATCCTGCAGGTAAGAGGCCATTTTCTTCAGAAATGTTCAGAATGGGTATATTTTCTTTAAGTGTTTTACTAAAAAAATCCCACATTTCATGCTGTGTGGATGACAATTCAAGGTCTAAGAAAAACAAAATAAAAATGGAATCACAAAAGGTTATTTTATAGATTGCAAGAAGGGTTACTGAACTTTAAAAAAAAAAAAAAGTTGCAATGCACTCCCAGAAGCATTTGGAGAATTAAACAGTGACTTGCACTTAGAAAGTAGTTAGATTTTTTTTTTTCATCTTCTGAATATTTAGACACTTTTGACAGCAGTGCCTCTGATACTCATGCAGACCATCTATCTCTTTGTACACACCCTAGGTAAGCCCTCAGTTTAGACTGAATGCTTCCTCTTCCTGAAGTGATTTCTTTAGAAACATAGAAGGTCACAGCTGAAAACAGAAGTAACTGTATATTGATCTAAGGGCTTCAATTTGTAGGTGAGACAACTGAGACCTAGAAAGGTGAAAATATTTGCCCCAGATATGCCTTTTAGTAGTTGAGGGTCCCAAACTAGGTCTTAGGATTCTCGTTGCCCACTGTGATGGTCTGTACACCATCACTATGTGGGTCATAATTTTTTAAAAAAATTATAGTCAAGAATGAGGGCAAACTCTTTCCATTCCCCCCCCCCATGTTTTATTTATATATTTTTTTTAAATTTTATTGTGTTTTAGGTGAAAATTAGTGCAAATTAGTTTCTCATTAAAAATTTGTACGCAAATTGTTTTGTGACATTGGTTGCAATCTCCGCAATGTGTCAGCACTCTCCCCCTTTCCCTTTCCACCTCTGTTTCCCATGTACATTCCTGTTCTTTCCTGCCTTCTCATCTTTGTTTTTAAGTAGATGTTGCCCGTTTGGCCTCATATACTTGATTGAACTAAGAAGCATTGGTATTGTTTGTTTTATAGGCCTGTCTAATCTTTGGCTGAAAGGTGAACTTTGAGAGTGACTTCAGTTCTGAGTTAGCAGGGTGTCCGTGGGCCATAGTCTCCGGGGTTCCTCCAGTCTCTATTAGACCAGTAAGTCTGGTCTTTTTTGTGAATTTGAAATTTTTTCTTCATTTTTCTCCCACTCTGCCAAGGATGCTCGATTGTGATTCCTGTAAGAGCCGTCAGTGGTGGTGGCCCGAGCACCATGTAGTTCTTCTGGGCGCAAGCTGGTGGAGGCTCTTGTTCATGTGGTCCATTAGTCCTTTTCCTTGTGTCTTTGGTTTTCTTCATTCTCCTTTCCTCCAGACAGGGTGGACCAATAGATGCAACTTAGATGGCTGCTCGCCAACTTTTAAGACCGCAGATGCTATTCACCAAAGTAGGATGTAGTCCATTTTCTTTATGAACTATATTATGCCAGTTGACCTGGATGTCCCTGAGACCATGGTTCCCAGCCCTGAACCCCAGTAACTCAGTCCCTCAAGGTGTTTGGATGTGTCTAGGAAGCTTCTATAACTTTACCTTGGTCAGGTTATGCTGACTTCCCCTATACTGTGTATCATGTTTCCCTTCACCAAAGTTAACCTGTCTACTATCTAGTTAGTGATTTCCCCTCCTCACCCCTCCCCTTCCTCGTAACTATCAAAGATTGTTTTTTTTTTCTTTGTGTAAACCTTTTCTTGGGTTTTCATAATAGTGGTCTCATACAATATTTATCCTTTTCTGACTGACTTACTTCACTCAGCATAATGCTCTCCAGATTCATCCATGTTGTGAGATGTTTTGTGAATTCATCATTGTTCTTTATCTTTGGGTGGTATTCCATTGTGTATATTTACCATAAGTTGATTATCCATTTGTCTTAGTTATCTAGTGCTACTATAACAGAAATACCACTAGTGGTTGGCTTCAGCAAACAGAAGTTTATTCGCTCACAGTCTAGTAAGCTAGAAGTCCAAATTGAAGTCGTCAGCTGCCGGGAAAGGCTTTCTCTGTTGGCTCTGGAGGAAGGTCCTGGCCTAGGAGCTTCTTCACACAAGAACCCTGGGTCCAAAGGATGTGCACTGCTCCCAGTGCTTCTTTCTTGGTGGTATGAGGTCCCCCACTCTCTGCTTGCTTCCGTTTCCTTTTATCTCTTGTAAGGTAAAAGGTGGTGCAGGACACACCCCAGGGAAACTCTCTTGATATTGGATCAGGGATGTGACATTAGCAAGGGTGTTACAATCCCACCCTAGTCCTCTTTAACATAAGATTGCAATCACAAAATGGAGGACAACCACACAATACTGGGAATCATGGCCTAACCAAGTTGACAAGTATTTTGGGGAGACATAATTATATCCATGACACCATTCATCTGTTGATGAGCACTTAAATTCTTTCCATCTTTTTGCAATTGTGATTAATGCTGTAATGAAAGTAGGTGTGCATGTGTCTATTCATGTGACAACATTTCTTTCTCTAGGATGTATTTCTAGGAGTAGAATTGCTAGATCATATGTTCAAAAGTGGTTACAGCAGTACGTCAACAGGGAACTGCCAGAAGTTCAAGCTGGATTCAGAATAGGACATGGAATTGAGGATATCATTGCTGATGTCGGTTGGATCTTGGCTGAAAGTAGAAACTACTAGAAAGACGTTTACTGTGTTTTATTGACTATGAAAAGGTATTTGACTGTGGGGATCATAACAAATTCAAGATAACATTTCCAAGAATGGGAATTCCAGAACACTTTATTGTGCTCATAAGGAACCTGTACATAGATCAAGAGGCAGTTGTTTGAACAGAACAAGAGGATACCGCATGGTTTAAAGTCAAGAAAGGTGTGCGTCAGAGTTATATCTTTTCACCATACTTATTCAATCTGTATGTCAAGCAAATAATCAGAGAAGTTGGACTATATGAAGAATAATAAGGCATCAGGATTGGAGGAAGATACATTAACAACCTGTACTATGCAGATGACAGAATCTTGCTTGCTGGAAGTGAAGAGGACTTGAAGCACTTACTGATGAAGATCAAAGATTACAGCCTTCACTATGGATTACACCTCAACATAAAGAAGTCAAAAATCCTCACCTGGACCAATAAGCAATATCACGATAAATGGAGAAAAGTTGAAGTAGTCAAGGATTTCATTTTACTTGGTTCCACAATCAACACCCATGGAAGCAGCAGTCAAGAAATCAAAAGACGCATAGCATTGGACAAATTTGCTGCAAAGGGCCTCTTTAAAGTGTTGAAAAGCAATGGTGTCACCTTTAAGACTAAGGTGCACCTGATCCAAGCCATGGTGTTTTCAATAGCCTCATGTGCATGCAAAAGCTGGACGACGAATAAGGAAGACTGAAGAATTGACACCTTTGAATATTGGTATTAGCGAAGAATATTTAATATACCATGGACTGCCAAAAGAACAAACAAATCTGTCTTGGAAGAAGTACAGTCAGAATGCTTCTAAGAAGCAAGGATGGTGAGACTACGTCTCACATACTTTGGACATGTTATCCGGAGGGATCAGTCCCTGGAGAAGGACATCATGCTTGGTAATGTAGAGGGTCAGTGAAAAAGAGGAAGACCCTGGATGAGATGGATTGACACAGTGGCTGTAACAATGGGCTCAAGCATAACAATGATTGTGAGGATGGTGCTGTACAGGGCAGTGTTTTGTTCTGTTGTACGTAAGGTCGCCATGAGTGAAACTGACTTGACTGCAACTAACAACAATAAAAAAACAAGTATTTCTATTTCTAGCTTTTTGAGGAGGTGCCATATCGTTTTCCATAGTGGTTGCTTTTTACTTTCCCACTAGCAGTGCATAAGAGTTCCAGTCACCCCCAGCAGTGCGTAAGAGTTCCTGTCTCCCCAAGCAGTGCGTAAGAGTTCCAATCACCCTGTGAAACTTCTCCAATATTTGTTATTTTCTGTCTTTTTGATTAGTGCTAGTAATGTCAGAGTGGGATGGTATCTTATTGTAGTTTTGATTTGCATTTCTCTAACGGCTTATGATCATGAGCATTTTCTCATGGGTCTGTTAGCTGCCCAGATGTCTTCTTTGGTGAAGAGTCTGTTCATATCCTTTGCCTGTTTTTTAATTGCATTATTTGTCTTTCAGTTACTTAGGTATTGAAATATTCTGTAGATTTTAGAGATTACAACCTTGTCAGATACGCTGTAGCCAATTTTTTTTTTCCCAGTCTGTAGATTCTCTTTTTATTCTTTTGGTGAAGTCTTTTGATGAGCATAAGTGTTTGATTTTTAGGAGCTCCCAGTTAGGAGTTTATCTTCTCTTGTTTGTGCATTGTTAGTTACGGTTTGTATTCTCTTTGCACCATATATTAGGGCCTCTAGTGTTGTCCCTCTTTTTTCTTCCATGATCTTTACCATTTTAGGTTTTATATTTAGATATTTGATTTATTTCAAGTTAGTTTTTATGTATCATGAGAAGTATGGGTCCTGTTAATTTTTTTTTTTTTTTTTTACAGAGGGACACCCAGTTTTGCAAGCACCATTTCTTAAAAAGACTGTCTCTTCCCCATTTAATGGACTTTGGTCCTTAGTCAAAGATTAGCTGACCACAGGTGGATGGATTTATACCTGGGCTCTCAATTCTGTTCCATTGGCCTAAGTGTCTGTCATTGCACCATTACCAGGATATTTTGACTACCATGGCTGTATAGTAGGTTCTGAGATCACGTAGTGTGAAGCCTCCTATTTTGTTCCTGTTCTTCAATATGCTTTGCTTATCCGGGGCCTCATTCCTTTCTGCATAAAGTTGGTGATTAGTTTTTCCATCTCGTTAAAGAATGCTGTTAGTATTTGGATTGGCATTGCTTTATATCTGTAGATCACTTTGGGTAGAATTGACATTTTCACAATATTGAGTCTTCCTATCCGTGAGCATGGTATGTTTTTCATTTATGTAGGTCTCTTGGTTTCTTGTGATAGTGTTTTGTAGTTTTATTCCTATAGGTCTTTTATGTCCCCAGTTAGATTTATTCCTAAGTATTTTACCTTTTTAGGGGCTATGATAAGCGATACTGTTTTTCTAATTTCCTTTTGGAAGTTCTCTTTGTTGGTGTATAGGATTCCAACTGATTTTTTATGTTGGGCTTGTATCCTGCTACTCTGCTGAATCTTTCTAATAGTTCCAGTAGTTTTCTTGTGGAATCTTTGGGGCTCTTTATGTATAAGATCTTATCATCTGCAAATAGGGTTAGTTTTACTTCTTCCTTTCCAATTTGGATGCCCTTTATTTCTTTTCTTTTCTCCTTTTTTTTTTTTTTTTTTTTTTTTTTTTTTTGCCTTATTAATCTAGCTAGGACTTCCAGCACAATGTTAAATAGGAGCAGTGATAAAGGGCATCCTTGTCTTGTTGTCATTCTCAGGGGAAATGCTTTCAGCCTCTCGCCATTGAAAATGATGTTGGCTGTTGGTTTTGTATAACAAAAAAAAAAAAAAACCAAACCTGTTGTCGTCGAGTTGATTCCAACTCATAGCAACCCTAAAGGACAGAGTAGAACTTCCCCATATGGTTTCCAAGGAGTGGCTGGTGGATTTAAACCACAGACTTTTTGGTTAGAGGCCTTAGCTCTTAACCACTGCACCGCCACAGCTCCTGATTTTGTATATATGCCCTTTATTATGTTCAGGAATTTCCCTTCTATTCCTATTTTATTGAGAGTTTTTATCAGGAATGCCTTTTCTGGGTTGACTGAGATGATTATGTGATTCTTTTATTTTATTCTATTTATGTAGTGGGTTACTTTGATTGATTTTCTAATGTTGAACCATCCTTGCATACCTGGTATGAATCCCATTTGGTCATGGTGTTTGTTGTTGTTTTTTTTTAATATATGATGCTGAATTCTATTGGCTACAATTTTGTTGAGAATTTTTGCATCTATGTTCACAAGAGATATTGTCTATAATTTTCTTTTTTTTGTCATTTCCTTGCCTGGCTTTTGTATCAGGGTTATTCTGACTTTATAGAATGAATTTCGAAGGTTTCCTTCCTTTTCTATGTTCTGAAATAGTTTAAGTAGTACTGGTGTGAACTCTTCTCTGAATGTTTGATAGAATTCTCCAGTGACACCATCCAGGCCAGGGCTTTTTTTTGTTGTTGGAAATTTTTTTTTTTTTAACCTCTTTAATCTCTTCTCTTGTTATGGGAATGCTCAGATTTTCTATCTCAATTAGTGTTAGTTTAGGTAAGTAGTATGTTTCTAGAAATTTGTCCATTTCCTCTAGGTTCACAGATTTGTTGGATTACAATTTTTCATAGTATTCTGTAATGACCTTTTTATTTCAGTTGAGCCTGTTGTAATGTTACACATCTCATTTCTCATTTGGATTATCTGCTTCCTCTCCTGTTTTGCTTTTATCAGTTTGGCCAGTTGTTCGTTGGTCTTTTCAAAGAACCAACTTTTGGTCTTGTTGATTCTTTTTTGTTGTTGTTGTTGTTTTGTTTTTCTCCTCTCTATTTCTTTTATTTTTCCTCTGTTATGGATTGAACTGTGTCCCCACAAAATATGTGTCAACTTGGTTGGGCTATGATTTCCAGTATTGTGTGATTGTCCACCATTTTGTCATCTAATGTGATTTTCCTCTGTGTTGTAAATCCTATCTCCACGATGTTAATGAGGCAGGATTAAAGGCAGTTATGTTAATGAAGGAAGACTCACTCTACAAGATTAGGTTGTATCTTGTGTTGATCTCTTTTGAGATATAGAAGAGAGAAGTGAACAGAGAGACAGGGGGACCTCATTACCAACAAGCAGGAAGAGCCAGAAGCCGCATCATTTTGAGCCTGAGTCCCTGCACTGAAAAGCTCCTAGACCAGGGAAAGATTGATGACAAGGACCTTCTCCCAGAGCCAACAGAGACAGAATGCCTTCCCCTGTAGCTGGCACCCTGAATTCAGACTTCTAGCCTCCTAAACTCTGAGAGAATAAATTGCTGTTTGTTAAAGCCATCCACTTGTGGTATTTCTGTTATAGCAGCACTAGATAACTATGACATCTTCTAATCTTTATTATTTCCTTTCTTCTGGAGGCTGTGGGCTTCTTTTTCTGTTCTCTACTTGTTTGAGTGTTAAGGCTAATGTTTTAATTTTGCCCCTTTCTTCTTTTTTGATGTGTGTGTTTATAACTAAAAACCGACCTCTGAGCACTGCCTTTGCTGTGTCCCAAAGGTTTTGGTATGATGTGTTCTTTACCTGGGTTGGTATCTTGAGGATGCTGTCCTGTGTCCTAGATTACAGTTGTAGATGTTGTTGGTTCTCTGACTGAAAGACTCCCTTTAATATTTCTTGTAAGTTTGGTTTGCTTTTTACAAATTCCTTTGATTTCTCTTTATCTGGAAATGTCCTAATTTCATTATCATATTCAAGAGAGAGTTTTGCAGGATATATTATTCTTGATTAGCAGTTTTTTTTTCTTTCAAGTGTTTACATATGTCATCCCATTGCCTTCTTGCTGCCATAGTTTCGACTGAATAATCAGAGTTTAGTCTTACTGTTTCCCCTTTTATGTGACTTTTTGTTTTTCTTGAGCTACTCTCAGGATTCTTTCTTTGTCTTTGGTTTTGGCAAGTGTGATTATGATATGTCTTGGTGTCTTTCTTTTGGGTCTGAATAAGGTTCATTGAGCTTCTTGGATGGTCACGTTTTCGTCTTTCACAATATTTGGAAAGTTTTGTACCAGCAAATCTTTGAAGTTTTCTCTGTGTTTTCCATTTTCTCACCCTGTTCTGGAAGTCCAAATAGGTGCAAATTTTTGTTGTTGATTTTGCCCCACATAATTCTTAGGTTTTCTTCATTGATTTATCTGATTTTCCCTCAAAGTGATGTCCATGTATTTGTCTTCAATCTCACTGATTCTGTCTTCTGTTGTTTCAAATTTGCTCCTAAAACCTCCTATTGAGTTGTCCATTTCTGAAATTTTGCTTTTTATCTTTTAGATTCCTGGTGCTGTTTTTGTATGATTTCTAATTATTTATTTTGACGTTTTGTTCTTGTATTGTTTTCCTGAATTTTTCTATTGCTTTGTCTGCGTTCTTCTTGATTTCGTCTCCTTTTTTTTTGGTTTGTCCGTGTGTTCCATGATTTTGTCTATTTTTTCCTTGGTTTTGTCTGTGTTTTCTTTGATCTCTTTCCTAATCTCTTGGAAAGCCCTAAATACTAGTCTTTTGAATTCCATATCAGGTAGTTCCACTGCCTTTTCTACTACTGGAAGGTCTTCTGATTCTTTATTTTGGTCACTAGCTGGAGCTATCTTGTCTCCTTTTTTATATGTTTTGATATTGTCTGTTGTCTCCTAGACATTGAAGTATTATTTTCTTTCTTTATTGACTGTATGTTTGTTTGCATAGTCCTGCTTCTTTGCTTTCTTTTGATATGTCAGGGCAGGTGGGCTAGATGTACTTTGCTGCTTGTTGATCTGTGATCACAATACTTCTTACTACCTTGTCCAGGTGGGCAGGTCAGCAGCAAGCAGGGTAAGCCCACTTTGCTGTACACTGGTTTGGCAATCTGGCTGAGGATGAACTGGGTGAGTGCTGTGTGCCTCCTGATATTGGTCCAGTAGTGAGGGAGACTTCATAGCCCCTTGCCACATGGGCTGGGGTATCAAGCAGGGAGTGGTACAGACTTGATTCCCAGTGTTCAGCAGCTGATCAAGTGGTGGGAAGGGAGGGACAGTGTGGGTCCGGTGCAATGGTAAACCTGACTCTTGAGGATGCTCTAACCACGGCAGCATGGTGGGGGCTGGCAGAAAGAGGAAGTGGTGTACAGGACTAGGTGGAGAGGGAGAAAAGAAAACAGAGAGAAAGAAAATAAAAGAAAAATAGAAAAAAGAGTAAATGGCAGATGGGGGCTGGGCTGATCTGGGGACAGTGATATGGAGGGGGAGGTGGCATCCAGGTCTAGGTGGGAGGGAGAAAGAAAAGTAAGAAAGGAAAAAAAGAAAAAAATGTTAGCACAGTGGGGACCAGCAAAGGTGATGGGGTGAGCTTGAGGGCCAGTGGGAAGGCAGAGGAGGTGACACAATGGGCTGGGTGGGAGGTAGAAAGAAAAGAAAGAAGAGATAGAAAAATAAGAGAAAAAAATGGCAGTGTGGCAGGGGCCACAGGTGGGGACAACGTGGACCCATGGCAGTGGTGGGTTTATGCACTGGTGGCTCTCTAGCTATGGCAATGTGGAGGGGTCCAGCAGGAGGGGGGAGGTGGCATACTGGGCTAGGTGGGAGAAAGGAAGAAAGAAAAAAAATAAAATAAATTTAAAATACTGGCTGTGCAATGGAGGCCAGCAAGTGAGGATGGAACAGTGGGAAGCAAAGGGAAGTAGTACACAGGGCTAGGTGGGAGAGAGAAAGAAAAAAAGGAAAAAAAGCAAAAATAAATGGCAGCATGGTGGGAGCCAGCAAGTGAATGTGAGGTAGACCTGGGGTGGTGGTGGGCTGGTAGCTCTCTACCACTGTGGTGTGGCATGGCCCAACTGAAAGGGATAAACATGGCATACGGGGTGTGATGGTTAAGACTGTGTGTCAACTTGGCTGGACCATGATTCTCAGTGTTCTGCCAGTTGTATAATGTGATCACATCCCTGTTTAAATTTAATACGTGATCACTCCCATGATGGAATCTGATGAGCGGTACTGGCGGAGGTGGAGCCCATGGCGGCTCACTGCCCCCTCAGCCTTCATCTCCCCACCCTTCTCTGCCTACTTCCTTCCTGATCACCTTGCCAGGGCTTTTGCTTGTTCCGAATCCTGCATCTGGCTCCCGTTAGTCTGGCCTCTGGGTCTTGGGACTTGGGCTAGTAGCTTGCTGGCGTCTTGCCTGCCAACCATTAATCTTCACAGCCTGTGGCAGCACTCCTCTCCGGCCTGCCAATCTTGGGTTTGCCAGCCCCTGTGCCTACATGAATCTAGAGGATTTTCTTCTCCACCTCATGGATTTGGGACTTAAAGCTCCTAAAAACAGTGTGAGCCATTTCCTTGATATAAATCTCTCTAGACACACACACACACACACACACACACACACACACACACACACACACACGCTTTACTCATTTTGCTTCCCTAGAGAACCCAGCATAAGACACGGGGCAAGGTGGGGGAAAGAAAGAAACAGAAGAAAGGGAAAATAAAATAATGGTGTGGCACAGCCAGTGGGTAGGGGTGGAGTGGACCCAGGGTGGCTGCAGGCTGGTGGCTCTCTAGCCAAGGCAGCTTAGCATGTCCTTGCAGGAAGGGGTGCAGGTGGTATATGGGGCAGAAGGTTGATGGGTGGGAAAGTGTGTTTCTCTGGTTACCAGTTGCTCGGTCTCCTGTCGGGAGGTCTGTGAAGTTGCCTTCCTGTACTCTCTGTCTGGGGTTGTTGCTAGCTTGTTCCAAGACGGTGAAACTGTGCTGTGTTAGTTAGCAGGTGACCTCCACTCCATATCTCTCCTCATTCTCTGTCTTCTGTGAGTTTCTTCTTCCATTGGGTGTTTGATCTAGTTCTTTATCCTTTCATTTGACGCTTAGGGTTCCAGGACTGATGTTTGCATCTGTTTTACTTAGTTTTTTGGGTCTTTGCTGCAGAGGGAGAGCATGGTGTGTCTGTCTAGTGTACCATGTTGGTCCCGCCTCCTCCTTCTGTTTTTGAGACATTATTTATTTTTCTTTTGTTTCTTTTTCTCCCTCATTCAGAAAGTAGTTCATAAGAGCTTTCCTCTACTCTCTTGACATCCAGAAATTCTTGAATGGATTTTGCTACAGTTTTATTTTAAAACATGAAGAAGAAAAGAAAAAATTACCTTTGGGTAGGAAAAACGTTTGAACTAAGAGAATAAGAGAGAAGTGATGGAAAATAAAATGAATACATGTGACTGCAACGAAACTAAGAGTCAAATGGCGGCTTCTCCATAGCACGGTTTACAGTAAAGACACAACCTCCTTCCAAACAGCTTTCATGTTCAGCTGTGGAGAAGAGACTTTCTGCCTTAATAATGCACAGCTGAGGTTGAATATATTTAAATTATAGTTACCTCAGAACACAGAAAGTGGTACATGGGGCTCATTAGCTCATGAAAAAAAAAAAAAAGGTGGTTAAGGTAGTTACATAAAAGAAGACAATCCAAATGTGAGACACTAAAATATGGTACTGCTGTGATTATTACTTTTGGCAGTTGACAGTGATATGTGATAACTCAAGACTGTTCATGCAATGATTTTTTTGTGCCTCTGGACCCTTGTGCAAGGATTTCTAGTAAATTTAGTCAGGATTTTATTGAAATCAGTTCTCAGGTGGGAAAAGATAGAGGCCATTTCTAACTAGTGTTCCACTCCAAAAGTTATCTTACATCAAACTCTCTTCTAGTGAAATCTGGAAATTTTAAGATTGCGTCTGCTCCTAAGTAAGCTTACAACCCAAGAGAATAAAAAATGAATAATTTAAAAAAAAAAAATTCCCTTTAAAGATCTAGATAACTGAGGCAAGGGATATTAGAAGTTAAATTGGCTAGCCAATAGCTTAAATTTTCTATTTTACCTGGTTGTGGATGTGTCCTAAGTGTAGTTCGATGGACTGTGCAAATATCTTAATATTCTAATACTCATGTGTGTCCTAGTAACAGTCTTCTATAAATCTTGACCATCCTTGAAATGTTCAAACATGCTCTTAACTCATGACAAAACCTGTTGCTGTCGAGTCAATTCCAACTCACAGAGACCCTATAGGACAGAGTAGAACTGCCCCATAGGGTTTCCAAGTAGCATCTGGTGGATTTGAACTGCTGACATTTTAGTTAGCAGCCGAGCTCATAACCACTACACCACCAGGGCTCCCTAACTCATGAAAGGGTTTGAGACACCATGAAAAGGATTCTTACACTGGGAATCAATAGTCCTGGTTCTAGTTTTCGTTTCGTTAAAATTAGCTCTGTGACTGTATTAATCTGTTTTCACTAGGTTATACTGCAGTAACACATAAACCTAAAACCTCAGTGGCTTACAAAAATGAAGTTTTGTTTTTGCCCACATTTCATGTCACATAGAAGTTGATGGCAGCTCTGCTCCATGCCTTCTTCATTCTGAGACCCAGGCTTAAGAAGCAGCCTCTATCTGGGACATGATCTCAGGGAAGCAGAAGAAGAAAACAATGGCAGATCCACACGATGGCTCCACAGCATGGATGAGATCAGAGATTGAGGTGATATGAGGCCTTTAAACCATCTACGTGACTCCCTACCAGTAACAACTTTGCAAAAACATGTTCTCTTCTGTTAAAATATGCACACTAAATACTCTTGACCCTCCTTAAATAGCTATGCCCATGGAAAGTCTTCCTGATATAATGTAGCCAATACATGTTACAGGTTAAATCCATTAGTCCTAGAAAAATGGCCCATGAGCACTGGAAAATATTTTATTAATATGGTTATCATGTCTAGGTGACACTTGTGCAAGCATATATTTGATTAAGTGGAACAGAGGAAAGGTGGACAATTAGCCTGGAAATTTCCAAGGAGAGAGAGCAATCAAGAGGAATCACTATAAGCAAAATTGTTGCTACAGCCCATAGAGCTTAATTGATCTCCTGCTGTTGTTGTTAGGTACCATTGAATTGGTCAGATCACCTGAGGTGCTAATAGTTCCTGGATACATAAAACCACGATTGTACCCAACGTAAATAACTCCCAAACCTTCAATGTACCAGGAAGTTTTCTATATTCAATTTCAGAGAAAAATAGTTGACTCACTCACAAAAGAAACAAAAAAAGAAACAATTAACAGAGAGATTTTTCTGCTAGTGACAAGAATGGAGAAATCAGAAGGCATACTTATAGAATTATGCATTAGTCAAAAGTAAGAACAAGAGCTTAAATGCTATATAAACCTGTTGCCATCAGTTGATTTCAACTCATAGCGATCCTATAAAAACACTACAAAACAGGCCTAAGTGGCCCTGGCAAACTGAAAATCTGGACTAGTGGCTCTCATACCTGCCTGCATGTTATGTCACCTGGGGAACTTTAAGAGACTAGCTGTGCCTGGGACCCACCCTCAGAGATTCTGAGTTAATTATTCTGGGTCAGAGCCCAACCACCAATAGTTACTAAGTGCCTCACAGGAGATTCTAACATGTAGCCAGTGTTGAGACCCCTGCCTTACATGATACAAAATTTCACTCTTATAAAGGGGCAGAAGCCAAGATGTCTGCAGTGTTGGACAGGTGACAGAGAGAAAAGGACCAATTGCAGGACCCAACAGCCCTTTTAGAACGGACAAAAGGAAGGTTTAGAGTGAGACGTAGCTAAAGTCTGCAAGTAATAAAAATAGATAACATCGAGTGTTTTTCACGTGCCAGGCAATGAACTAAAGTACAGAAAAATAGGAATAGTAAGCTCCTATTTGGCTTCATGAAAAGATAGATAAGTAGATGTATAGATAGACATATAGAAATAAAAATATGCATGGAAAATTTGGGGAAAGATGCCCCCCAAAAATAGATGATGGTTACCTTTAGAATTTGGAGTTAGAGGAAGATTCATTTTTATTTTATAATTGTACACTCATTTGAACTTTTTTTCATTTTTACTATGTGCATGTGCGATTGTCACAATTATTTTTAAAATACTATTTAAATAACAGGAATCTCTCATCTTGATGAGGACTGTTTCATTATGGCTCCCAGTTCATGCCATCTGGTTCCTCTCTCTCTCTGATAAAAATCACCTGGATAATTGCTTTGTCCATTGTTCATTCAGTACACATTCCTAAGCTGGGCTCTGCTGATTTGTGATAGACCTGGTACTTTCAGCTGACACTGGAATTGGGACTTGCCGAAGGCCCGACCAGTCCAGATCAACTGGGAACATTTTGCCTTAGAAAGTTCAAGGATGGGAATGTGCTACCTGGGGTACAATTGCAGACACATTCAGGGTTTTACATTTATATTGTATATGTGTGGGGTTAGGAGATGAGCTAGAAAGAAGGCTGTGGCTGCTGTGAGGTAAGATATAGGGATAAAATACAATTTGCATTAGCTTGCAAACCCTTCCCTTTTTGTAGCTCCCTTGGCTTACCAAAGCTCTACAGAACTTTTAGCTCTCCATTCTGTTGATCATGTCTGCCTTCGATGTTCTCTTTAAACGTACAACCCCCTGAGCAAAAAATGTGGAGGAGGAGTACAAGAGAAGCTAGCCTAGAGTCCCTCCTCCCATCCTCTACACTTACTCCTCTACTCAGAATCATCCAGTGCTCTCCAAACCACCTGCCGGCAAGAAAGCGCTTCCTTTAAAGTTGAGGAAAAAGCACCAAGCTGGGGAATCAGCACACCTGGGATCCATTGCTAGTTTTATTTTCTAGTTGTATAACTTCAGACTAACCATTTCACCTGTGAAAGGAAGAAGCTTGGAAAGGCAAATTGTGACTTTTTAGATGGGTTCCACATCCTCTTTTGAGAGTGCTGATGTTTAGTAAACTATGATTGTAGCTAATGTATTCCCAACTTCAGTCTACTTGGAAGCAGTGACCTATAAAATCTAGATCCGAAAGACAGAAATAGTGTAAATTGCCACTCTGAGTAATCCAGGCACCAAATATCATCATACAAAATGGTCTTCTGTGGGTTTCAACCAGACAATCAATTCCTCTTCTCAATTGTTCAGTTGGCCTGGAGAGCTAGAGACTCAACTGATTACAGTGTCCTCATCACCATAACTGGATTCCCTGGGTGGTGCAAATGGTTAATGTGCTCAGCTGCTAACCGAGAGGCTGGAGATTCCAGTTTACCCAGAGGTGTCTCAGAAATAAGGTCTCATGACCTACTTCTGAAAAATCAGCCATTGAAACCCTATTGAGCACAGTTCTCTTCTGACACACATGGGATCACCATGAGTGGGAATCAATTCCATGGCAACCGGTTTTTGTTTTTTTTTTAATTATCACCACAATAAAATTTGGTGTTATATTTAAAATACTGAATGTTCTTGTTATGCAACTTCTATAACTAGAGGATTTTATAGGTACATGTTCAGATTTATCTGAGCTTAAAAAGGATAATAAATAATGCTTTAAAAATATGTAAGCTACCTTAGAACTCTAACTTTATATCCTTCCAGTAAAATACAAAGGAGAAATCAAGTCCCTGATTTCAAACAAGAGATCCTAATCTTCCTGAAGCTTTCTTTGTAAAATGACAGTTTGTAGCCTAGATTAAAAAGTGTCCGAAATAGAATCATTTTAGCAACTTGACTAGAAGAGTGATAGTTTATTGAAGAGGTGGTTAATATAGAAAAATCAATTTTATTCTTCAGAAGATGAGGTATCAATGAATCCATGTTCATGCATTTTAACAAATTGTACGTTAAGCTTTTTTTACAAGAGAGATCATAAGTAATCAATTTTATTTTGAGTCTCAAGAATTTTACCAGAAGTTATTATTTTTAATCTTTCCTCTGACTCAAAGGAGAAAGAGAAAACTAAAATAAGATCAAAAGAAAAGTCACAGCATGATTTACAACTCATATTTTCCCATCAGACTTAAAAATCCAGCTAAAGTGTTTAATCAATACAGAGCACTTAAAAATGATGTCAGTTGTAGAATGCTTTCACCTGAAAGCAGTGCTTAAGCTAACTTCTTGTTTAAAAAAATAAAATAAAATAAGAAAACAACTTGTTTCTCTTTAGCATTTATTTCTCTAAATTAAATCTAATGCCTAAGACATTATATCAAGTTTAACATACTTCTTTTATTGAAGACTGAATAAAATAAAGGAATAAATATTTAAAAATAGCTGCCTAAGTATTAGCAGGCTGATTTGTAGGACTTGGAATGGACAGTTCAAGGATCTCTGTCTCCGCATTTAGAAGCCTGTATTTCACTCGGACTTATTGGAGGCAACCAATGACTGCTGGTGTAGGGCACTGAATCATGAGCACCCAGTCATCTTTATGCTGGTATTTAGAAAATAAGCCCCCTTTGTTCAGGATCAGAAAACAGACAGTCTTTGATCTAAAACAATAAGATCATGAAAGGTGCATATGGAAGAGAAATGAGTCAGTTCATCAAACTTTGGGATATCAACTCTAAGAGTGTCCCTTGAAGCTAGAAAGTGATGACTTAGGATGGTTAAAAGGAAGCACAATTTGAATAGTCAATGGCAAGTATACTAGGCTGATGGGCCTAATCACAGAATATTATAGATTCCACAAGTATTTAGATTAATTATGGATGATCCTGTTACAGGCAGTCATTAAGGGAAGTTAGTAATGTTTTTGAGATCAACATCATTGGTTGTTCCATGTGCTTGACATGTTTTTCATTTAATCCTCACAATAACTCTGTAAGTATTCTTATCTTTAGTTTACAAATAATGATGAGAAGGTCAAAGGGGTTAAGTAATTACACTAGGTCACATAGCTAGTGAGTGATAGAGCTGGGATTTGAACTCAATTCCACCCATCTCCTGAGTCCCTGAGCTTTCTTTTATGTTGTCTTTCAAAGAGAAAAGATATCTGTGACACACCTTTTCTGTCAAAGAGAAAATATCACTGTTAGTTACATATTTATGTATTTCCACTCTAATACTGTGATAACTAAAACTGTGAAACCTTGTTGGCGTGAAATAATAAGCAATTATTGTTGTCACCAATGTGTGGGTCAGCTGGGCAGCTCTGCTGATCTGGGCTGAGCTTGGCCAATCTTGTGTAGTCTCAGTTGTGTGAACAGCTGGCAAGTTACCCGGGGGGCTGGCTGGTCTAGAATGACCTTTTTAATTAGGATAATTTTTCTCTCTTGCACATGGTCATTCATCCTCCAATAATCTAGCCTGGGCTTGTTTTCATGACAAACACAGGATTCCAGGACAGAGAACGAAAGCAGGTAAGCCCTCTGGAGGCTGAGGTCTAGAAATGGCACACTGATACTTCTACTAAATGCTATTGGCCAAGGAAAATCAAAAGCCAAGATTCAAAGGTTGAGGAAACAGACTTCACCTCTTGATGGGAGGAGCTGCAAAGTCACATGGTAACAAACATGGAATTGGAGGGGTGAAGAATTAGAACCATGTTGGTAATTGACTACAACAATGCAGAGATAAAAAGAACAACAGTGTAGGTCAAAGGTGATTTCTCACCAACAAGTATTAATTGACCCCTACTATATGTCAGGCAGGGAGCCCTGGTGGTGCAGTGGTTAAGAGCTCAGCTGCTAACCAAAAGGTCAGCAGTTTGAATCTACCAGCTGCTCCTTGGAAACCCTATGGGGCAGTTATACTCCGTCCTATAGGGTCACTATGAGTCGGAATCAACTTGACAGTAATAAGTTAATGGGTTAATATGCCAGGCAGAGCCTTGGTGGCACAGTGGTTGAGAGCTCAGCTGCTAACCAAAGGGTTGGCAGTTCGAATCCACAAGCCGCTGCTTGGAAACCCTAGGGGGAGGTTCTACTCTGTCCTATAGGGTCACTGTGATTCAGAATCAACTCCATGGCAACAGATTATATGCCAGGCACTTAACAAGTATTAAAAGTTACGGGGGTAAATAAAACACATAAAAATCCATTCCTAATTAAGTCTATGTTCTAATAATGGAGGCAGAAAGTATACAAAATAAATAAGTAAGACATTAATATATTAGATAATGAAAAGAGCAAAATAAAAAAAAGTAGGAAGGGGGATATAAACTGTTAGGGTAGGATTCAAATTTTAGATAGAATAGCTAGGAAAGTCTACCTAGAATGTGCCATTTCAGGACTGGAGCTGGTCATGTGAATATTAGAGGGAAGAACACTTTAGACAAAGGAACAGTAATTTAAAGAGCCCTGGAGCAATGCCTGCCTGGTTTGTAGAGGGGTGTGGCTGGAGACACAGGAATAATGGAGAGAGCTTTAGGGTGGGGAGGGCTGTACAGAGGTAAAGTGGTCCAGATCAGGCAGACCACAGTGAGGGCTTTGATTTTTACTCTGAGATGGAATGGGAAACCACTGGAGACTTATGAGCAGAAGATTTACATAATTTGATTCATATTTTTAACAGGATTTTCTGTCTGCTCTGTTGAAACTTACATGATCAATTCAGAGAAGCACAATGGTGGTGGCGTGAACCAGGCTACTATCAGGGTGGTAAAAACTGCTTGAATTCTAGTTACATTTAGAAAGTAGAGCCTACAGGATATGCTGCCCAACCAGGCATGGGCTGTGATAGAAAAAGATAAAGATGGTGCTAAGTTTCTTAGCCTGAGCAACTTGGAAAAATGGAATTGCTATTAACAAACTTGGAGAAGATTCTAGAAAGAACCACAGGAGGAGTCGGAGTTATTTGTTTGCTTCTTTGTTTTTATTTGTTGTTGAGAAGAATATCAGGAGCTCAGTTTGGGACATTTAGCTTTAAGATATCTGTGTCAGAAGTCACCAAGACTATACCCAGGTTCAAAGATTTGCTAGAAGAACTCACAGTATTCAGCAGATAGTTGTACTCATAGAGAAGATTAATTACATCAAAATGATATAAAGCAAAGTCAGCAAAAGGAAAAGGCACACTGGGCAAAGTCTGGAGGAAGTCAGGTACAAGTTTCCAAGAGTCCTCTCCCCCTGGAGACACACAAGATGTGCTTGATTTTTCCAGCAACAATTTGTGACAACTCATACAAAGTGTTGACTACCAGGGAATCTAGAAAGAAAGAAAGCAGGAGTTCAGCATAAACCACATTGTTTGCACAAAAAATGTAGGCACAATGAGCCACTATTATTAGTTCTGGGAAGGGTGGCCTCCTTCCTGAAATCCAAGTTCCTAGATGCCAGCCAAGGGTTAAATTTGTAAGCAGACCTTTCTATGGACAGCTGTCTCAGGTCTGCTATGATAACTTTTCTGAACAATGCTTTTGGACATCTTGTGGTGGATATTAAGCAGGCAGTCGTCATATAGATCTGGAGTTCATGGTAGAGGTCTTAGCTAAAGATAGAAATTTGAGGATTATCAGCACCAAGATAAAAGTAATAGAAGTAGATAAAATCACTGTATATTTTTTGAGGGCTGCTGTACAAAAGTACCACAAATTGAATGACTTATCAGAACAGAAATTTATTATCTCACCATTCTGGAGACTAGGAGACTGAAATTAGGGTTTTGGCCGTGTTGAGTCTTTCTGAGGGATTTGAGAAAGAAAATGTCCCTTGCCTCTCTCTTAACTAACGTGTGGTGACGGCTGGCAATCCTCGGCATTCTTTTACTTGTAGATCACTTCAATCTGTCTGCTATCTTCCCATGGCTGTCTTCCCTTTGTGTCTCTGTGTCTCTTCTCTTTTATAAGGACATTATTAGAATAGGACCCACCCTATTCCAGTATGACCTCATGTAAACTTACCTGGCAATATCTGTAAAGACTTTATTTCCAAACAAGGTCATTGTCTTAGGCTGGGTTCTCTAGAGATGCAAAACCAGTACTGCGTATAAATATATATAGAGAGAGATTTATGTCAAGGAAATAGCTCATGAGGTTGCAGAGGCTAGAAAGTCCCAAGTCCATTGGTCAGGCTGGAGGCTTCTTCTGACTCACGTAACTGCAGGGGCTGGTGACCCCAAGACTGGAAGGTCAGACAGCAGGCCTCTGGCTCACAGGCTACGGAGGTCAACTAATCCCAAGATTGCAGGTAAGACGGCAGGTAAGCTGCTAGCTGAAGTTCTAAGAACTGGAGGTCAGATGAACAGGAACCACCTGCAGGATTCAGAGTGAGCAAAAGCCAGTGAGCCTTACCAGAAAGTCCACCTATATTGGATCCAGGCCACACTCCCAGGAAAACTCCCTGTCAACTGATGGGCTGCTCACAACAGAGCTCATCATGGAAGTAATCGCATTATATCAGATCTCATCATGGAGGTGATTACATCATTACATAGTTGCCAAACTACATCATAACTGCCAAACCACTGAGAATCATGGTCCAGCCAAGTTGACACACAACCTTAGCTATCACAGTCATACTCACAGATACCGGGAGTTAAGACTTCAACATATCTTTTAAGGGGAGTGTAACTCAACCCATAACACTCACTAAGGGAGTGAAAGAATAGAAGTCCATGGACTGAGCTCTGGGACACTCAAGCATTTAGAGGTTAGGGAGATGAGGAGGACGAATGAAAAGGGAAGGAAAAAAAGAAAGAAAACAAATAAATGACAATAAAAAAGCCCTGAAAAGTGGATAGAAGTAGAAATATAAGAGAAGAAACAGGAGTCTAAGGCATCCTGGAAGCAAGCTGAAGCAAGTGTTTGATAAACTGTTACTCAAGAAAGAAGAGGAGGGAGAAGTGATTATTGGATTGTGTTCCAATGTTTATAGATAATCCAGACTGCTTATTCTGAAACATTTTGAGAATATTTAATCCACCCCTGGCTTTTTACTTCCCTACAGTGTCTTGTACAGAGCTTAGAGGGTGGTGATGGTCAATGAAAATGAATAGAGCAAGCACAATCCTGGTACCACGCACTCTGCTCCTCAGCAACCAGCCCTCATGGTGCGCTTCGCAAAGTAAGCAGCAGAGAAGCCAGTCTTGAGCCTGCAGCACCAAGTGGAAGGAGAGCTACCTGGGTGTGAGGGGGGAAATAGTCCAGCTGAGTGGAGAAGAAAGAACTCATATCCAAGCTATTAAATGACCTAATGCATGTAAAGCGCTTAATGTAATGTCTGGCACTATAAATGTTACTGTATTTATAATCATCATCATCACATATCAACAACATCAGCATTATCTAGGATTGATGTAGTCAAGGTAAATCTCACAAAAAAGAAATAAATCATAGTATGACATATATTTTGAAGATTTTCAGATCCAGATGTTGCTGTTGTTGTTGTTGTGTGCCCTTGAGTCAATTCCAACTCATAGCAACCCTGTAGGACAGAGTAGAATTACCCCATTGAGTTTCCTAGGCTGTAATCTTTAAAGGTGCAGATTGCCATGTCTTTTCTTCTTCAGAACCCTTGGTGAGTTTGAACTGCCAACCTTTTGATTAGCAGCTGAGCACTTAACCATTGTGCAACCAGGACTCCTTAAGATCAGGATAGAATCTTCTTATTCCAGACCAAATCCCAGTATGACATACCACACTTGAATACCTTACTCTGATTCTTAATATCCTCCAAATTATTTATATCATGTTAGAAAAATGGAATTCTTTTTTTTGGTCCTGACTCCTATCCATTTTTAAAGTTTCAGATTTATTTGAACATTGGACTGGTTAAAGTTTGTTTTGGGGCAATCTAAAATAGTAAGAATTCTTCCTTAAATCTTGAGCCTCACTCATCTCATCCCATTCCCACCCTGCACATAATATGTGTTCAATTAATGATAGATATTAGAATGATGAATGAAAGAGCTAACAAAAGACTTGAGACCAACCATTGGCATTTTTTTTCCTTCCTTCCTTCTTCTCTCTCTTCCTGTCTTTCCTTCTCTACCTCTTTCCTTCTCTCCTTCTTTCCTTTCTTCTTTTCTTTTTGTTACAGAATTTTAGGATTTATCCAGCATTTATCCAGTTTTGCATGGGCAAATGGATTGAACTTGGGCAATCAGGCCAAGCAGCATTTCCTATAAACACTGACATATTTTAGAACATTGATTTTGACATTGTGGGTTGCAACTCATTAGTGGATCTATCATTTTTTTGTGATATTTTAATGGAATAGAATGGAATGGAATAGTTTAGACTAGGCTAATCTAAAAGAAAAATGAAAATACCACAGAGCTTTTTATTTAGTGAGAGTAAACACTTTCCTGAAATTTTGTTTCTGTGTGTGTGAGAGAGGGAAAGAGTATGAGCACATGTATACAGGCACATTAAATTGTAATATTAAATGTATTTCATGCTTGCTCATGGTCCAAAATATTTGAGAAACACCACTCTAGAGATGTTGCTACAATTGATTGTTTTGTAAAGCAGACAATCTTTGCCTTTGTAAATCAGCCTAAGCCAGAGTCACGAATAAATAATAAAGGAACAAAGCAAAATAAATGCATCTGCTGTGATTTCTCCACGGGTTCCTGAAGCAGCAGAAGTATGTGTGATGTCTAATCCGTCTGATGCCACAACGGGCTTGCATTCCATGCAGTCACTTCCACAGTGTACATCTGATTCATTTTATTATCCAGATCAGAGACAGAGAATGTTTCCAATCGATAACAATAGGCTTAACATTTTTATCCAAACCCCAGTGGATCCCAGCACTTCCTTAGGAGCATTTGGAGACATCTTGGGCATGATTATTATGTTGACTGACTGGAAATGCAATTTGATGTTTGGAGGGAGACATATGCCGTATCAAATTCCCTAAGAAGAGGTTTGTTGCAGATAAATTTTGGAAATAAGACTTCCTACAGTATCAAGCTAGTGCTGTATTGTTTGCCATCAAATATTAGAGTTCCAAGGAAGTGAGGAACTGGTTACAGTCTCTGGGAAAGATCGTAGAGTTCCAGATCAAATGGTTAGGTACTCCTCCAAAGGCTCACTTGCTAGAAGTGCCGAGATTGATTTAGCCCCAAAGCTGACAAACTGAAATGAGGGCCGTGTTGTGTTTTGTGTGGCTGACATAGTGTTTTCTAAACTGAAGACATTTAAAAATTGGGAGAATTCACATGGAATCCATACTGCTAGCTTTTCTTGAAAAGACTCATAGTATATAGCCCAGTGGCTGACGTCCCATTAAGGTAGCTGAGTAGCTGGGTTTTGGTTGTAGCTGCCTTCTTTATAAAGACAAAACTCCAACTGCTCAGTGTAAGAATATGCACCTCTACTTCTTTCACCCACTTGCTTTACCTGCCTGATCCCACAAACATTTTAATTTGCTATCCATAATCTACCAACATGTATCTATGTAAAACAAACCATTTGGAAAAAGAAATGGGTACTGTCAGAATGGATTAGCCTGGGAGATAATTTAGCCAGCAGTTTTTGCATATGCCCTGTTTCTTCTGCTAAGCACCTAATCGCCTGTTTATTATAGTTGCTCATTAAATTATTGTCGATGACTGTTTTACAGATAAACACAGTGGGTAGTGCACAGCAATGAAAATCAGCAAGCCAAGAATTCTGGCCAGGAGGAGCCTTAGAAAATATAATAATCTCCTCCCCACACAAATACTTCACTCACCCACCAACTTAATTCTCACACACCAATTCACCATAAAGTTCAAAAAATTCAGCTGTGGAATTTTTTAGGTCTTATGTTTCAAAGATGTTCAAGGAACACAAGTTATGTGAATAATTGCTTCATTTTTGGATTGCTCGTGCTTTTTAAAAAATTTTACATTCACACCATGCTGTGTCAAGCCACATTCATAACCATGAGCTGTTCCAAATCTGAGGGTCCCACACCACGCTGCTGTATTTCTGTGGCTTTCATGGTAACAAGAATAGATCCGGAACAAAAACAGAAATGCATGTTCTAGAATTAGATGGTGCTGAAAGTTGCCACTGTACACTTTAAAATGACTAAAATGGATTTTACCTCAATCAAAAATAAGTGGAAAAAATACGAAGAGAAAGACGGGCTTTCTTGGATGTGAAGGCATAAAGAATTAAGAATCAAAAGTTTGTTTCTGGTCCGGACTCTGCTACTAACTCACTGCATTTGACTGTACACTTCATGTGGACGGCTTACTGATCACTTTCAGACTCAGTTTTCTCATCTGCAATGTAACAAAGGTAGATTAGGTCCAATCTCAGAATCCTCCCAGCCGTTTCTTACTATAATTACAGTTAGACTTGGAGAGCACCAGGATAGGCTTTCTCTGACATTTCAAGTAGCAAAAAGAAATGATACAACTAGTTTCCACCCCACCCCCCCACCCCAAAAAAAAGATGAAGAAAGAACAATTTTTACTGGATCATTTTTTGCTATTGTTGTTTGTAATTTTTCCCTATATTTACTTTTCTTCTGTGGTGCTGATTATGATCAGAAATGGTTGCTTTGCATAAGCTACAAATACAAATCACATTTTTTAAATCTCATCCAGCAGAATAAGGACTTGTTTCTTGAATTGAATTAGATGGACTTGAAAGTTAAAAAAAAAAAAAATGACTTTTGTGTTTATTTAGTCAACATATATCTTTTCAGAGGACGGTAACACAGACAGTTCTAGAAACCCTCCTAGAACGACACTCATTACTTATAGAAGGAATACCTATAGTGGAGATTCTCAGATGTTAGCATGTATCAGGGTCACCTGGAGGACTTGATAAACCATGGATTACTAGGCCCATAGTTTCTTATTCAATATCTTGGGGATGGGGCCTGATAATTGCATTTATAACAAGTTCCCAAAAGAGGCTGATGCTGGTGGTCAAGGATCACACTTGAGAACCACTTTTCCATAATTATTACCTCCTTTGGTAGCGCCCTTGTATCCCCAAAAGATAAAATCAGGACCAATCATCAAAATTTACTAAAATAGCCTGTAGTTTGATATAACTGAACGACTTCTTCATATTTTGAATTATCCAATAATAGAAAGACATGGCTTTCATACAGAACCCCTGGATGGTACAAACGGTTAACGTGTTTGACTTCTAACCAAAAGGTTGGTGGTTCAAGTCCACCTAGAGGTTCTCGGAAGAAAAGCCTGGTGATTTACTTCTGAAAAATCAGCCTTTGAAAACCCTATGGAGCATGTTCTACTCTGACACATATGGGATCACCATGATTCAAGAGTCGATTCAACGGCATCTGGTTTAACTTTCATACAGTGGGAGCCTTCCAGTATCTGGAGACAAGATGGTCACCCCTTAGGAGTACTAAAGACAGAAGGTTAAGAGACTTCTAAAGTTTTTTATATCACTAAGCTGGCACAAAATTTTGTACAAAGGAATGAATGAGTGAGAGTTAGAAGA
Organism: Dugong dugon; assembly: GCA_030035585.1. Taxonomy (NCBI): domain Eukaryota; kingdom Metazoa; phylum Chordata; class Mammalia; order Sirenia; family Dugongidae; genus Dugong; species Dugong dugon. Next base: position 88,702,760 of record CM057461.1, read on the forward strand.
AATACATTTTCTGTGCTTTATGCAGCAACTTTATACTCTAGCTCATACTTCCCTTTATTAAGCTTGATCTTTTTTGCAGTTGTTGTTTTTAATGTATTTCAAAAATTGAGTCTCTATGTTCCTCACATCCACAGATTTAAAATGGTGAGAGAGCAAGAGAACTGTGTTTGGAAGTAGCTTGCTTTTATCCATCCATCGCACGCTTCAAATAAGCAGGGAGTTTAAAGAGATCTTCACTTTCTCTAGCTTGTACCCTAAATGACAGAGAATAAAAAAATTTACATGAGAGAAAATCAATTACTGATCTGCATTCTTTTTTTCACAGACACTTTTGTGCAATTAAACTATGCAAGAACTCGCTTGGATTTCAGCAGCATACATCATACTAATTGATTTCGCGTTATTAAAATAAAATTGTAAGTTACTTGATCTACTTTTAACCCTTTACCTTTAAGGAAATGTAGTTTATGGCAAGAAAAGAGTCAAGATGTATCATAACATAGCTTTCTTTTGACATGTTTGTTTAGAAAAAAACCTGTTTTCAGTCTTTTATAAGATGTCTCAAGCAAGGAGGGGTTTTGGCTGATTTTTAAAATATGTAAGTTATAAAAGTTTCTTTATTCAATAAACTTCTATAGAGGGCCACCTGTGTGTTTGAAACATCATTTATTGCCCACCTCCCCGACTAATTTGTTCATCAAATATTCCTTATGTATTTTAACAGAGGAGAGAAGCAGAAAGCAGACGAGGAGCATGGATACACTGAAGGTTTGGATGCAAGCCTAGGAGTTTCCCAGTTGCCTCCTTTTCCTTTTCTTTTATTTGTCTGCAAGGAGAAGGGTTAGACTAAAGGATAATATGAGGCTCAGAACATTAATTGCATAATATTATGTGCAATCGAGGCTTCCCTTTATTGCACTGGAAAAATTAATTACAACCAATAGCAGTAGGCAAACCAATGACCAAAACTAGTTGCTGTCAAGTCTGCTCTGACTCATGGCGACCCCATGCGTACCAGAGTAGAACTGTGCTCCAATGATTGATTTTTCAGAAATTGATCACCAGGCATTTCTTCCAAGCAGCCTCTGGGTAGACTCAAACTTCCACCATTTTAGTGAGGAGCCAAGTGCATTAACCATTTGTCCCATGCAGAGACTCTGAACGAATGATATATAAGTAAAAAACTAAAAGAAGATTGTAGTGTTGTTATAAGCCACAGATTGATGCAGTGATCAGAATAAACATGAGAAAGGAAAAGAAAAACTTTCAAAATGCTGCTTCTGAGTCCACAACCTGAGACTTTATGTATTACATACATGATTGTTGTTGTTGTTAGTTGCTCTTGAGTCAATTCCGACCACATGTTACAGAGTAGAACTGTTCCATAGAGTTTTCTTGACAGTAATATTAATGGAAGCAGATTGCTAGGACTTTTCTTCCACAGGACCACTGGGTCAGTTCAAACTTCCCACTTTTAGGTTAGCAGTGGGCACAAACTGTTCTCGTCACCTAGGGGCCATTTATACACACACACACACACACACACATATATATATATATAGATAGATAGATATATCTGCTAACCGAAAGGTCAGAAGTTCAAAACCACCAGCAACTCTGCAGGAGAAAGAAATGGCAGTCTGTTTTGGAGCCCTGGTGGCACAGTGGTTGCAAAATGTTGGCAGTTAGAATCCACCAGCCACTCCTTGGAAACCCTATGGAGCAGTTCTACTCTGTCCTATAGGGTCACGATGAGTTGGAATCAACTCAATGACAAATGAGTTTGGTTTTGGAATTTTTATGGAAACAGATCTCCAGGTCTTTTCTCCTGTGGAGCCACTGGTGGGTTCGAACTGCCAACCTCTCAGTTAACAGCTGAGTGCTTACCCATTGCACCACCAGGGCTCTTTATATATATAATTATATACAAAAACATACATATGTGTCACCAAACAATTTCAAGGTCATTACATACATCTTTACACTTTACCTCTAAGTAGATCAGCATCCATCTCCAAAAACTAATAATTTCCTATTTAACTATATCACTATTATCACACCTAACAGAATTAACAATATTCCTTAATATCATCTGATATCCCTTTCCCCAATTGTCAAGACTTGGGGCCATCTAACGGCAGAAGCCCTATCAATAAGTGACAAAGAAAATATTTCCTTAAAGCTTAGCTAAGAATTTAGTTATGAAGTGGTTGATAATAGTTGAGTGTAATGGAAAGTGTTCTGACTTGTCCTGGGACATTTTTACTTAGCTCTCTAATTCAATATTGTATCTTAATTTTGTAAAAGAAAAGATACTCATTGGATATTTTTGTCTATCATTTATGTTATTTTATAAAGAGTTATATGTTTATAAATATAATTTTTATAAATATGCTTATAAATATAAAGTGTTATATTTTATGTATTTTGTTGGTGGTAACAATATCCTATTACAAAACCTTTGGAGTCTCTGGATGGCATAAACAGTTAAGAGCTCGACTACTAGCTGAAAGACTGGTAGTTCAAACCCACCAAGAGGTGCCTTGGAAGACAGGTCTGGCAATCTACTTCTTAAAGATCACAGCTTTGAAAACCATGTGGAGCACAGTTCTACTCTGCAACACACGAGGTTGCCATGAGTCAGAATTGACTTGACAGCAACTAACAACAATAATCAAGCCTTTATTGGAATAGTAAGGGTTCTCAAGAGAACCTACAATCAACAATCTTGGAAAAATTCCCTCAGACTGGGAAAAATATACCTGTGAGCCATTACTGGGCACAGGAATAAACAAGACAAAGACAGAAAGATAGAACGACAGAAAGATGGACAAATAAAGAAAATAAGAAATCTCTGTAATGACAATGAGAATTAAAAAATCCATTTCACTGTAACTAAAAAATGTAAGGATATAGCTAAATAAAGAATGAGTGAAAATCTAGGAAGCACCTGCTCAAAAGGAAATATACTAATATGTCTGGGCTATTATTTAAAATAATATAGCTGGACAATCTGGCACAAAGAAAATGTAATAACTAAAACCATGCAATCTACTACAAAACTATATTGTCTTACCTCTCTCTATTCTTCACACAAAATATCATCAATTAATTTTTCATGTCTTCATGTTTTCTATAGACAACACAGATTTGAGACCGTCATAAACATCTTTGTACCTCCCACACAACCTACCATTACAATGCCTCTCACATAGCGGAGACTCAACAAACATTTGTTGTCTCTCCTGTTAATGAGGATAGAAAATCTAATTTAACTTTAATGATACAAAATCTAGACTACTAGTAAGACATCCCAGGAGTCCTTGGAAGCATTAACTTTTCCTTTTGTGTATTTCTGAGCTATGAAAAAGGATGACCTCCAGAGATGGCCCAAGATGGCAGCTTAGTCACACACATTATGTCATCTCCCTACAGCAAAGAACAAAGAAACCAAGAGAAACAGATATAGATGACAATCTGAGAACCCAGAACAGCAAATTGAAGGAGAAAGAATTAGATTAAACACTGAAGGGAAGGAGAAACTGAATGAAAACAGTGAAAGAGAAGACTTACGGACTGTAGGTGCCCTTCAACCAGCCTGACAGAGCATGGTCATCTTGACACAAAGTGAGTAGCATTCCTGGGTGAGGAGCATAGGGAGGCAACTTCACAGAATCCCCAGTAGTAGACAGAGATACTGTATAGACAAACCTAGAGCAAAACAAGGTAAGCAGAACATGAACTAGATCTAAAGAGGAAAAGTGCAGGAAGGCAGGCAAGAGCCCTGGGGATCCAGTGACCATAGAGCAGGGAGGAAGCCAGAAAATAGGGACAGAACTACTCACCAGCAGCAGTCTCTGATCATTTGGGCAGGTGGCGCTGGAGGAGTGGAGGATCCTTAGAATGCTGGCTAGAGATCCCCCACATGACCAGACTATGGACAGCACCCCTCTTCACATTTGATTAAGGCCAGGTCCTGATCGTCAACTGCATTTTGCAGAGAGTGCCCTTGCACCCACACAAGAGGCTGGGAGAACATACTCCCCACCCTCTCCCCTCGCCCTCCCAGTGACCAGCGATGTGCCCACCCCCCACCCCAGCGATCTGCAGAATGCTCTTCCACACTGTTGGACCTGTGACCAAAGGCTCGCACTCACCCAACCTATCCCTGCACCACCCTGCCCACCTGTCGATGTGCATTCCTAAGCCAACAGACCTGCAACTAGAGGCTCGTGCCTGCTCCACCCACCCCCTCAATGCCTCACCCTCCCTACAATCAGTGGTATGTGCTCCTGCTGCCATACCACTGACCGGAGGCATGAAACACCTCCTCCCCTGCTCCTGCTGCCCCACCATCCAGTGACCAGTGTTGCGAGTTTCCGTGCCACCGACCTGGTGACAAGTGACCCATGCACATCTTGACAGGCATCATCTGCACCTCTGCCAAACAACAAGCAGGAGATTCTACTGGCCTCATCCAACATATGCCCAGCTGCAATGGCACAAATCCCACACCCAAACAGTTCAAAAAGGCTGTCTGCACTTGCGCTGAGACCACTTGATACCCCACCACCTACTGAGATGCCGATTTGTGCATGCACAACAGGCATACCCCATCCATTTAGATAGCACTACTATTCCTTCACAGTGGATACAGAGACGACTTGCACTGACCTCCAAAGAATGTACTAACTGCTAACATCAACCTAGAAGGACTCAATGGCCCCACAAGGGCTGTGGAGGGACTCTGACCACACAACACTTGTCACCCAGTATGAGGGAAAGAACTTGTTCTACCACCAGCACCACTCAATCCAGTAAGAGAAGATATACAAGCCTAACCACAGAGGACTTGCACAAAGGTGTGACCCACCATACCCACTAAAACAAACAAGCAAAAACACCAAACCTGTTGCTGTCAAGTAGATTCTGACTCATAGCAACCCTATAGTGATAGGAAACCACATCCAGCCAACAGACACCACCAAAGTCACATGTAGACCAGAATCACAAAACAACAATTAAAGTAATACAAAGGAAGAAAGATATTCTAAAAAGAAAGAGAAGAAACAAAGCTCCAGATAAATCAAAACAAACAAACAAAAAAAAAAGCACGAAACAAACACATATCCAATCAATAAAGAAATATGTAAATAACACCTAATGCCTCCAAGACAGCAGACAATAACAAATCATATGAAGTAACAGGATAAGATGGCTCAAACAAGTGAGCAAAGTAAAGGGGCAGAAAACCTTCCTGAGAAAGAAATGGTAATAGAATTACCTGATAAGGAATTCAAAAGGCTTATATATAGGATCCTCAAAGAGACCAAGGAAAACACATGCAAAATCTTAGAAGAATTCAGGAAAACAATACAAAAAACAAAATGAAAAAATAAACAGATAATTAGGAACCATACAAAAATAACAACTAGAAATCCAGAAGATGAAATAAAATATCAGAAATAGATAATGAAAGGACATAGAAATAGAATTGAATCAATGGAAGAAAGAATCAGTGAAATAAAGGACAAATCCCTTGATACTAATTAGTTTGAGGAACAATCAGAAAAAATGAAGAAACTCTAGCAGTTATGTGGAACTTTATTAAGAGGAATAATTTACACTTAATAGGAATTCCAGAAAAGAAGGAGAAAAAAAGTGCAGAGACTTTTTTAAGATTTATTTTCAGACAACTTTCCTAATATCATAAAATATGAGAATGTTTTAATACAAGAAGTTCAATGAATCCCATAAGGATAGAACCCCAAAGAAAGTCACCAAGACGTACCATAATCAAAATTTCCAAAACCAGAGACAAAGAAAGAATTCTGAGAGCTGCTAATGAAACACAAAGTATCACCTACAAAGGGCACCACTATGACTAAGTGCTGATTTCTTGGCAGAAACTATGCAGGCAAGGAGGAAATGGGATGACATATATAAAACCCTGAAAGAAAAGAATTTCCAACCAAGAATCATATACCCAGTAAAACTGTCTTTCAAATAAAATGGCAAAACTAGGACATTCCAAGAAAAACAGAAATTAAGGGAATTTGTATAAACCAGACCAAGCTTGCAAGAAATATTAAAGGGAGTTCTTCAGAGAGAGAACCAACAACATCAGACAACAACTTGAGAGTAAGACATACAACAGCATTACCCAGATAAGAAGCCAGATAAAGAATTCAAAAAAGTAAAATAAAGCTGCAAAACTAAAAACAGGGAACCAGAGATGCCAATCTATAAAGTAAGACAACTTCAAAACAAAGAGGCAGAATAAATGGTATAGTTAGAGAATTTCCATATGGAGAGGAAATCAAGGTGATATGAAGATTTAACAGACTGTTTTAAACTTAGGAAGATAAAGGTAAATTTCAGAGTAATCACAAAGAAAATCGATAAATCTACTTACCAAAATAAAGAAGAAGAAAATAAGACTCAGTAAACACAAAATCAACAACAATGAAGGATATGAAAAGAAAATCCATAAACAAAAAGAACTCAGCACAGAAAATTAAGCAGAACAAAGAAACCATTAACACCACAAAAAAAAGCATAACAAAAAGACAGCAGTAAATTCATACCTATTGATAATAGCACTGAATGTAAATGATTTAAATGCACCAGTCAAGAGACAGAGAGTGGCAGAATGGATCAAATAAAAAAAATAATCACATCCCATCAATATGTTGCCTACAAGAGATACACCTTAGACACAAAGACATAAGTAGGTTAAAAATCAAAGAATGGAAAAAATACATATCAAGCAAACAGTAACCAAAAGACAGCATGAGTAGCAATAATAATCTCTCATAAAATAGACTTTAACTCAAAAATCCAGTATATGAGACAAAGAAGGGCATTACATAACAATTAATGGGCCAATCAACTAAGAGGCCATAACCATAATAAATACTTATGCACCCAATGACAGAGCTCCAAAATACATAAAGCAAACTCTAACAGAATTTAGAAGAGAAATGGACAGTTCTACAATAATAGTAGGAGACTTTAACACACCACTTTCAATGATGGATAGAACAACTAGAAAGAAACTGAACAAAGATACAGAAGATAAATAACACAATCAACCAACTCAACCTTATAGACATATACAGAACACACCACCCAACAGCAGCACAGTACACATTCTTCTCCAACACACATGGATCATTCTCCAGAACAGACCATATTTTAGACCACAAAGCAAACCTAAATAAATTTTAAAAATATAAATAATATAAAGCGTCATCTCTGATCAAAATGCTATAAAACTAGAAATTAATAACAGAAAGAACAAGGCAAAAGATAAAATAAGTAGAAACTAAATAACACCTTCTTAAAACTATTGGGTAATAAAACCAAAAAAAAAAAAAAAAAACACCCACAAATCCACAGATGTCAAATTGATTCTGACTCTTAGCGACCCTATAGGACAGAGTGAACTTCTCCATAGGGTTTCCAAGGACTGGCTGGTGGATTCAAACTGCAGACCTTTTCATTAGCAGCTGAATGCTTAACTACAGTGCCACCACCTAATAGACTATATTAAAAATTAAATTTTAAAATTCTTAGAATTAAATGAGAATATAAACTCAACATACCAAAACATTTGGGACATGCAAAAGTGGCATGCAGAGGAGAATTTATAGCAATAAATGCACACATTAAAAAAGAAAAAAAGGCCAAAATTACAATCTTTACCCACCACTCAAACAAATAGAAAAAGAGCAGCAAAAGAAGCCCAAAGTCATCAGAAGAAAGGAAATAATAAAGAACAGAGCAGAAATAAATGAAATAGAAAATAAGAAAACAATAGAAAGAATCAACAAGACTAGAAGTTGTTTCTTTGAGAGGATCAATAAATTGACAAACGACTGGCCAAACCTACAAAGGAAAACAATGAGCAGATGCAAATAACCAAAATAAGTAATGAGATGGGTGACATTAGAACAGAAATAACTGAGATAAAAAGGATCATAATAGAATATTATGAAAAACTGTACTCCAACAAATTTGAAAATCTAGAAGAAATGGACAAATTTCAAGAAACATACTACCTTACTAAAATAACACAAATAGAGGTTGAAAATCTGAACAGACCCATAGCAAAAGAAGAAATTGAAGATGTCAAAAAAAACCTCCAAACAAGAAAAAGCCCTGACCCAGACAGCTTCATTAGATAATTCTACCAAAAATTCAGAGACGATTTGACACCAATTCTACTGAAACTATTCCAGAACATAGAAAAGGAAGAAATACTCCATTATTCATTCTACAAAGCCAGCATAACCCTGATACCAAAGTTAGGCAAAGTTATCACTAAAAAAGAAAATTACAGACCAATATCCCTCTTGAATATAGATTAAAAAATTCTCAACAAAATCCTAGCAAACAGAATTCAACATGATGTCAAAAAAGAATTACAATCAAGTGGGATTCATACCAGGGATTCAAGATGATTTGACATGAGAAAATCAATCAACATAATTCATCACATAAATAAAACAAAGGAAAAAAATCCCATGATCATCTCAATCAGTACAGAAAAGGCATTTGATAAAATCCAACACTATTTCCTGATAAAAACTCTCAGCAAAATAGGGATAGAAGGAAGTTTCCTCAACATAATTAAGGGCATATATGCCAAACCAAAAAGATTGAGTGCATCGCCCTTGAGAATGAGAATGAGATGAGGATGCCCTTTATCACCACTCTTATTCCATATAATACTGGAAGTCCTAGCTAGAGCAATAAGGCAAGGAATGGAAATAATGGGTATTCAAATTGCAAAGGAAAAAGTAAAACTATCGTTATTCACAGATAACATGAACCTATACATAGAAAATTCCAGAGACTCCATAAGAAAGTTACTGGAAATAATAGAAGGAATCAGCAAAGTGGCATGGTACAAGATCAACAGACAAAAATAAATCAGGTTCCTCTACGCTAACAAGGAGGATTCTGAAAAGAAAATTTAAAAAAAAAAAAAATACCATTTTCAATAGTTCCGAAAAGGGTAAAATACCTAAGAATAAACCTAACTAGGCACTTAAAGACTTCTACAAGGAAAACTATAAAACACTACTGCAAGAAACTAAAGGAGATCTACATAAATGGAAAACCAGCCCCTGCTCATGGATTGGAACACTTAACATTGTGAAAATGTCAATATTACCAAAAGTAACCTACAGATATAATATGATCCTGATCCAAACCCTAACAACATTCTTTAATGAAATGGAAAAACTAATCTCCAACTTTATATGAAAAGGAGGGAGGCCCTGAATATCTACAGCAATACTGAAGAAGAAGATTAGAATAGGCATCCTTACACTTCCCGGTCTCAAAACTTACTCTACAGCCACAATACTCAAAACAGCCTAGTAGCTGTTCAATGACAGACACATAGGCCAATGGAATAGAATTGAGAACCCAGAAATAAATCCATCCATCCTTTCATGGGCAGCTGATCTTCACCAAATGGTCAAAGTCCACTCAATGGGGAAGAAATAGTCTTTTTAACAAACAGAGCTGGCAAAATTGGATATCCATAGGCAGAAAAATGTATCAGGATCCATACCTCAAACCATCCACAAAAACTTACTCAAAATGGATCAAAGACCTAAATGTTAAAGCTAAAGCTATAAAGTTCCTGGAAGGTAACATAGAGTCAAAACTAGGGAACCAAATTTTCAGCATAAATAGCCTATCAAAGAAGACTAAAAATGCTGAACCACAGAAGATAAATTAGATAACTGGGACCACCTAAAAATAAAATACTTATACTCATCAAAAGACTTTACCAAGAGAATAAAAAGAGTACCTACAGACTGGGGAAAAAATCTGGCAACCGCATATCTGATAAGGGTCTAATCTATAAAATATATAGAAAACTTCAGCAAATGGACAACAAAAAAGCAAAAAATCCAACAAAAAATAAGTAAAGGACATGAACAGACACTTCATCAAGGAGGACATTCAAGCAGCCATCAAACACACGAAATGATGCTCATGATTATTAGTCATTAGAGAGCTGCAAATCAAAACTAAAATGTGATACCATCTCACCCCTGTAAAAATGGCAATGATCAAAAATATAGTAAACAACAAATGCTGGCAAGGTTATGGGTGGATTGGAACTCTTATACACTGCTGGTGGGATTGTAAAATGGTACAGCCGCTATGGAAAATAGTATGGCACTTGCTCAAAATGCTAGATACAGAAATACCTTATGATCTAACAAACCCACTCCTACGTATACATCCTAGAGATGTTACAGAAGTGATACAAATAGACATTTGCACACCTATGTTCATTGCAGCATTATTCTCAATAGCAAAAAGATGGAAACAACCTAAGTGCCCATCAATGGATAAATGGATAAACAAATTCTGGTACATACATACAATAGAATACTATGCAACTACAAAGAATAATGAGGAGTCTGAGAAACATCTTGTAACATGGATGAATCTGGAAGACATTATGCTGAGCGAAATAAGTCAATCACAAAAAGACATATATTATAAGGTCTCATATTATAAAAAGTCAAGAATAGATATATACACACCAAAAGCAAAGTTCTTTGATGGTTCCCATGGATGGGAGGCAGAGGGATGGGAATCAGTTTCTAAAGAGTTGACACTTGCTACTTTTGGTGACGGGAAAGGAAATCCCAAATATTGGTGAAATCAGCACAACTTGACCAGGGTAATAAAGACACTAAGAAATACACAAGAAAAAGGGACAATTTCAGTAAATTCTGTATTATATACAATTTTGCAACAACAGTAAAAACAACCAAAAAATATGTGTATGATTACATAGGTAGATATGGATGCATATACATGCATAGGAAGCCATAAGCAAGTAAATACACATGCATATATAGGTGTATTTGTAGGCAAATGTATACACACGTTTGTGTGTGCTGAGTATATATCCCTATATACAACAAACCACATAAGGGGCACAGTTACAGAGCCTTCCTAGACATATCCAAACAACTCATGGGATTGGTTTACTGGGTCAGAAGACTTCGGACCATAGTCTTGGGGAACAACTTAGTCAATTGGCATAACATAGTTCACAAAGATAATGTTCTACATCTAGCTTGGTGAGTAGCATCTGGGGTCTTAAAAGCTTGGGAGCAGCCATCTAAGATACAATTTTTGGTCTCTACTCGTGTGGAGCAAAAGAGAATGAAGGAAAGCAAAGGTTCAAAGAAGAAACTAGTCCATGGGACTAATACCCCACAGGAACTACAGCCTCTTCTAACCTGAGACCAGGAGAACTAGACGGTGACTAGCTACCACTACTGACCCTTCTGACCAGGGATACAATGGAAGGTTCAGAATAGAATGGGAGAAAAATGTAGAACAAAACTCAAATTCCTAAAAAAGGCCAAACCCACTGGACCAATAGAGATTAGAGGAACCCCTGAGACTACCTCCCTAAGATACTCTTTGAACTTGGAACTGAAGCCACTCCCGGAGGTCACCTTTCAGCCAAATAATAGATTGGCTTACAAAAGAAAGAATACTGCCAGTAAATAATGTGCTCCCTTAAACAGTTTACTATATGAGACCAAATGGTCAACATTTACCCAAAAGCAAAGATGAGAATGCAAGAAGGAAAAGGAAAGCTAGATCAATGGAAACCGAACAAACAGAATAGAAATAATGAGAATGCTGATATATTGCAAAAATTGTAAACATTGTATAAAAATTGTTAAAGGGGAGCCTAATTTTCTGTGTAAATTTTTTCCTAAAACACAATAAAATATTATTATTTTTTAAATTTCATTACAATATAAAACCCATTAGTTTGAATAATTAAATTAAAAAATGCTTTCCTCAAAAAAAAAAAAGTGAATGAGCTCTTTATCTTAAAGGAAAAAGGAATAGATGGTAAACACATGCTCACAGTAGTCCAGGGTTACATTGGAGTGTCCCAGGCTCTAAAACAATGACAAAAAGTACATTAACTACAGGATCAAGATGTCTAATCAATTTCAAGCACATGGAAGAGCTCAGAACGATAGGTAATAACCAGCATGACTTTGTGACCAACAAATCATTATTAGACCAATTCAATTGCCTCTTTTGACAGAGAGGCAGACCTTGTACACAGGGAGGAAGGGACAGACATAATATATTTTGACTTCAGGGAGGCTTCTGACTATGTTCCACATGACATGCTCATCAACAAGGTTGGAGAATATGGTTTGTTGTCAGAGATAGATTAAATTGATTAGAGAGGTGGCTAATTGGGAAGAGGAGGTGAGTCACAGACTGCATGAACACACAAGTGCAAAGCCCATGTGCTGCTGGTTTGAGTCTGGATAAATTCAAGGGCAAATGGCTATAGCAGGCAGACCAGCATACAGCTAGATGGAGAATCTTTGCTTGTAAATAGAATAGCTCACGTCTTGTAGTAAGTTTTCTCCTAACTCCTTGGGAATTGGCAAGCATATGACTGAATGAACACTACATTACCATACTTATCAGAAAGTAATTGTTTTAGATTTTAAAGTTTTGTGTCTCCAAAATATAATATTAAAATACACAAAAGACTGAATGTAATCATTTTCAATTAAGCTTTTAAGAGTAAGACTCCATCAAGGATAAATTTGACAGATCTCTTCTGATAGAATGGGAAATAAGATGGGTAATTTTCAAGAGGAAAAAAATAGGAGAGAATGTATATTAGATGACCAAAAGCAGAAGCAATAGGGGCTTCTAATCATCCTGACAGTAGTTAGAAGAAAATTTCTTCTACTTAACATATTGGTTAAGATCTGGCCCCAAATTCAGTATTTGGAGGCAAGCCAATCAATATTTTAAACCCGTCAGGTCAACTGGAAGAACTATCATAGAGATGTGGCCAAGAATTGAGAAATCATTTATTAAAACCAGGCAACCAACAAGTCCTTACTAAACATCTGTGCTAGTCACAGCCTCTGCCCTGAAAGATTCAGGGCACAAAATGAAAAGATAACACCTGTGAGAGATGCCACAGCTGCTAACCAAAAGGTCAGCAGTTCAAACCCACCAGACGCCCCTTGGAAACCCTACGAGGCAGTTCTACTCTGTCCTATAGGGTCACTATGAGTCAGAATCAAATCAATGGCAATGGGTTTTTTTTTTTAAACGAGAAATAAAACATATGTATTCTGATCCCTCTCTCCAACATCTGTGACCTTTTTCTCTCAATTTGAGCCTTTCTTCCTTTAAATGTGCCCTGGCGCTCCTTCTCTAAAAACATTCATCTGATTTTACCTTGCGAGGTGATTTTAAAAGATGTCCGTAAATTCTTGGACATTCCTCCCATCAAAAGGTGGAGCCTGAGTCCTCGTCCCTTAATTGTGGGTGTGAATTGCTTCTCATAAACAGAATATGGAAAAATGATGCTGTATCATTTTGTATGCCAGGTCATAGAAGGCAAAAAATGTGTTATTGATAAACTTGGCAACAATGAAATTAAGAAATTCTATTTGTTAAAATATATCATAAAGAAAGTGAAAAAAGCAAGCCAAAGAATGTGAAAAGATATTTTTAATCAAAAAACTATCAAAGGACTTGTATCCAGAATAGACAAAGGACTATAAATTGATCTAAAAAAAAAATAAAAAGACAAATCCATAAAAACAGTGGGTTGAAGACTTAACTGGATATTTCACAAAAGAGAAAATCCAAATGGTTAATAAAACAAAATAATTTAGTAATCAGGGAAACACAAATTAAAACTGCAATGAGATACAACTCTATACACATAATAAATTGATAAACTGGCTAAAAGAAAAACATGAGAAAGACTAGCGTTGGCAAGGATTTGATAATAATAAGCATTATCTGCTAAAGTCAAAAATAGAAATACCCTATGACTCAGCAATTTCACTCCTAGATCAATATACCAAATAAAACTTGAACCCATAGGCACTAGGATACATACACGAGAACTTTAATAGCAGCAAAGATTTTCATAGCCAAAATCTGGAGTAAAATTATTTCAACAGTAGAATATGTTATGTTTATAAAATATAGCAATGAAAATAAACAAACCAAAGCAATGTACATCAGCTTGGATAAATCGTATAAAGGCAATGCTGAGTGAAAAAAGCAAGGCACAATATATATATTGTATAAGTCTATTTATATTAAGACCACAAAATGCAAAACTAAACAGTAACATCAAAGGATGCATATACCAGTGCTAAAAGTAGAAAGCAAAGCAAGGATGTGATTACCATAAAATGCAGCACAGTGGTCACTTCTAGCTTGTAGAAAGGGGAATGTCATGGATTGAATTGTGTCCCCTAAAAGTATCTGTCAACTTGGCTGGGTCATGATTCCCAGTATTGTATAATTGTCTACCGTTTTGTAATCTGATGTGATTTCCTTATGTGCTGTAAATTCAATCACTATGGTCTAATAAGTTGGCTTAGTGGCAGTTATACTGACGAGGTATGCAAGATTGGATAGTGTCTTTAGCCAATCTCTTTTGATATATGTAAAAGAGAATTGAGCAGAGACACATGGGAACCTCATACCATCATGAAAGCAGTGCCAGGAGCAGAGTGCATTGGACCTGAGTTTCCTGTACAGAGAAGCTCCCAGACGAAGGGAAGATTGATGACACGGACCTTCCTCCAGAGCAGACAGAAAGCGTTCCCTTGGAGCTGATGCCCTGAATTTGGACTTCTACACTACTGGACTGTGAGAGAATAAACTTCTCTTTGCTAAAGCCATCCATTTGTGGTGTTTCTGTTAGAGCAGCACTAGATGACTAGGACAGGGGAGATATTCTAGAAGGCACATATGAAGAATCTCTAAAATTCCATCAGTGTTCTATTTCTTGACCTGCATGGGTGGCTCATGGTTTCAGTTTGTAATTACTCCTATTACAATGTTTATCTATGTTTTATGCACTTTCCTATGTGTTATATTTTGAAATAAAAAACTTACAGAATAACAACAAATGTACAACATGACCCCACAAACTATCTCTAATTCCCTCCATTGCTGCCCCCCGCCAAGAATCCCATAAAATAGTTGGAAAGACATTCATGCTGTGTTTATCCTGCTTCGTTCAGCTGCAAATATTAGTTAAACAAATATTGAGTGACAAAGTATGTTTGAGGACATTGGTGGTTCAGTGGTAGAATTCTCACCTTTTGTGCAGGAGACCGGAAACCCCGGTGGCATAGTGTTTAAGAGCTATGGCTGCTAACCAAAAAGGTCGGCAGTTTGAATCCACCAGGTACTCCTTGGAAAGTCTATGGGGCAGTTCTACTCTGTCCTGTAGAGTCGCTATGAGTTGGAATCAGCAACAGGTTTGTTTTTTTTTGGTGAGGGTGACTCAGGTTCATTTCCTGGGCAATGCACCTCATGCACAGCCATCACCTATCTGTAAGTTGAGATTTATGTGTTCCTGTGGTGCTGAATACGTTTCAGCAGTTTCCAGACTAAAACAGACTAGGAAGAAAGGCTTAGGGATCTACTTCTGAAATCATCCAATGGATCGCAATGGTCCAACACACAACCGCTCATGGGAATGGCATAGGAAACGGCAGCATTTTGTTCTGCTGTGCATGGGGTCACCATGAGTGAGGCCCACTCGCCAGCAACTAACAACAATAATGTAATAGGCGCTATTCTAGGCATTTGAAATTACACCAGCGAGACAAAATGAAAATAAAAACCCTTACCCTCATTCATGAAATTTATACTCTTGTTTAAGTTTAAATAAATAATGATTTTAGCAATTATAAGAAGAGAGAGTTTAATCTCAAGAAAGACTACATCCAGGGGTTCAAATAGCATCAAGAGTCTCATTTTCCATTTCTTTAACTCTTTCCTGTGCTTAAAGTTGTATTTTGGCCTCATTTCCTTGGACCCTACCATAAGTTAGGGGACATCACCATAATTAGCTTTGCAGACACATTCTTTCAACCTGTGCTCCAAAGGGGAAGAAAAACCATCTGTCTCCCAGAATATGTATAGAAAGTCCAGGGAAGACCTCTGATAGGCCACTTTAGAATCATTATTTTATCACTGAGCCAATCAGTGAGGCCAAGATAGTGGTGTACGATGATTGGCCAAGCCTGGATCTTAGACTCAGTTCCATGAACAGAGAAACCTGGTACTGTCTTTGATAGCTCTCTTAGAATGGCGTGGAGTGAGTGAGGAGAATTTTCAAAAGAAATAATGTTGAAATTAAAATTGGGTAAGTGGTGCTGGGTCAACAAAAACAGTTGATGGACTCTCCAACAACTAGACATCATACAGATCAGGCTGTGGTAAGGACAATCAGAATAAACATAAAAAAGCACTGTGGGATCACAGAGAAAGGAAAGACTATTTCTTACTTAAGGATCAAGGAAAACTTCACCCTGACATGATATTTTTAACCACTTGGCAATCAAAGTTCTTGTATGCCAATTATACAAAGAACTACAAATTGATAAGAAAAAGTTAGAGAAGTCAACTTGAGGGATCCTTGTTATGAGTTGAAATTGTGTCCCTTCAAAATATGAATTGGAATCTTAACCTCTATACCTGTGGATGTAATCCAGTTTGGGAATCCTCTTTATGTCAATGAGGCCATGTCATTGCAGCAATGTCCTAAACTTAATCACTTCTAAATTATAAGGAGAGTAGTTAGATACAGATAGAATCAAGCACACACTGTGGAAGACAGAGAAGCCCATGTGAGGATTGACAAGGAACCCAGGACCTCTGGGGCTAAGGAAGCTGAGACAAGGATCTTCTCCCAAGACCAACAGAGAGTCTTCCCCTAGATCTAGTCCCCTGAATTCGGGCTTCTAACCTCCTGAACCCTAAGAAAATAAATTTCTGTTTGTTAAGACCACTCGTGTTACTTCTGTTACACAAACACTAGGAAACTAAGACAATCCTGTACACATCCTCCCTCCACCCCACACAGCCAGACCTCAAATCCACCCCAAAGGAACAGAGCTGAACATTTTATTCATAATTAAAGAAGAACTGATCTGAGGGGGACATTAAGGTCACGCTGGCTGTCGTAATGTATACTGAATAGAGCGAGTGACGGCGGAACTTGTAACATTAGTCTGATGTTCCAGGAAGGCAGCCTCATAGGGCAGATTAACGAATAAGCACAGTATGCATGGGTTTACAGTAAGCAAGGCATGCACAGGCTTAGTTGTGTGTTCTTCCTAATCTGTAATGCACACTTTCACCAACCAGGTGGAAACACAATTAAGCCCTTGAATACCTTGCTTATTTGATAAGCTGTCCCTGCATAATCAGTCTCAAGAAGCATGCCTCGGGTTTAATAGTCCTTATCTACTCTGCCGGGATTATAGACTGCTTTTCTTAACCAAGCTCAGGCAATGTGAGTTTATAAAACAGTCAATAAAGAACAATGATGCAACCAGAGAGAAAACTGAGAACAGAGAGGAAGTGCTCTGTGTTTAAGCTCTGTGTCCCTAAATTGAAATTTCAGAAAGCCCTAAGTGGATCTCTAACAGTAAGATCCCCCTGCCCCTACGGTTGCTCCCTTGAAATGTTGGGGTTCTAATACTGGAATTTTGGCCTACAGTTTTAAGGAGCCATCACAAAATGTGGTTACCTCCTAAAGACCCTGTATTTGAACTTTCATTCATTCAACATATTTTAGAATCAACCTTCTAATTATGGGAATAAATTTAAAACAGGCTCCCATATTACCCTTACTCTCCCCACACACTAACAGGACTCCCTACTATCAACTACACTGAGGTAATAAAACTTTAAAATGTCCATATGTTGACACTAGTCCTCTCCTTTGACAGTCTTGTTGGTGATCATCAAGTTGGCTTTGACTCATAGCAACCCCATGTACAACACAATGAAATGGTGCCCTGTCCTGTGCCATCTTCACAATGACTGCTGTATTTGAGTCCCTTGTTGTGGCCACAGTGTATTCTGAGTGCCTTCCAACCTAAAGAGCTCATTTCCCTGATCTGTAACATTTTCATTGTCTGATTTTTGGAAGTAGATTATCAGGCCTTTCTTCCTAGTCCGTCTTAGTCTTAAAGCTCCACTGAATCTGTCCACCATGGATGACCTTGATGATATTTGAAATATCAGTGGCATAGCTTCCAGTATCACAGCAACACACAAGCCACCACAGTATGACAAACTGACAGACAGGTGGTAATTGACAGTCTTAAAGGTGACTAATTCCACACCCAGCCTGCCTTCCTTTCATGACTCTGCATTGTTTGTACACACATCTCCCTTCCCTAACCCTACTGCTAGATATAAAGTCTCTTTGGATTAAGATCTAATTTCGTCCCATAATTAGAAGGTTTTTTGGATTAATCCTTTATCTTTGTATTTCTTGAACTCATTATCTTGGACCCATAACAATGTTTTATACATAGTAAATATTTGATAAATAGTTAACTGATAGTTTTCAGAATTTATCTTTCCAGCATCCATTAGAATCAGAGCAAAACTTTACTGATCATCTAGGGAGAGCTACGTCATAGGACCAGGTGACCAGAATCAGGAGATAAAAGAGAAAAGGGCTCACTATAAGGAGACAGGCACATAGCAATTAAGAACACACAATCTGGTATCAGGCACCTCTGAATTCATATCTTAGCAAGATAATTTAACTCTTTGAGCCTCAGTTTCCTATTTGTGAAATGAATATAATATTCATCTGTCAAAGTTATTGTGGGGATTAAATTAAATAATGTATTGTGACCATTAGGATTGTTTGTCAACTTGGCTGGGCCATAATTCTCAGTGCTTTGGCAGTTATGATATAGTTTGGCAGTCATATGATGATGTGATCACTTCCATGATGATATCTGATATAATATTTACAACCATGCTGTAATGAAACTAGAAATTAATAACAAAATACAACTAGCAAAAACACTATATATGTATTTTATTGTGCTTTAAGTGTAAGTTTACAATACAAGTTAGTTTCTCGTACAAAAATGTACACACATATAGTTATGTGACCCTAGATGCTCTCCCTATATGGTGACAGCACACTCCTCCCTTCCACCCCGGGCTTCCTGTGTCCATTCGACCAGCTCCTGACCCTCTCTGCCTTCTCATCTTGCCCCCGGAGAGGAGCTGCCCATTTAGTCTCTTGTATCTACTTGTGCTAAGAAGCACACTCTTCACGAGTATCATTTTATGTCCCATAGTCCTGTCCAATCTTTGTCTGAAGAGTTGGCCTCAGGAATGGTTTTAGTTTTGGGCTAACAGAGAGTCTGAGGGCCATGGCTTCTGGAGTCCCTCCAGTCTCAGTCAAACCATTAAGTCTAGTCTTTTTACTAGAATTTGAGTTCTGCACCCTACTCTTCTCCTGCTCTGCCCGGGACTCTGTTGTGTTCCCTGTCAAGGCTGTCATTGGTGGTAGCCTGTGGGGATATATGCTATTTAAACATGGCTGCACTATTGACAACTGCAGCTCCCACAGGCATCTATGCTGCACAGCATGTTGAGACTTCTCCCCAACATGTTGAGACTTGTCACGACTTGTTTTCCCAAACCTATTGTCTTGTTTACCTGAATTCCTTCTCCCTTGCCCAAAACTTATTGTTATTCACCCAAAACCTACTGTTCTGTTATTTGCTTCACTGCTTGCTGTATTGACTATAAATAAACTCCTGGGACTGAAGCTGGGGGTCGACTCCTCAGAGTGACCCTCCTGGTCCCACTTCTCTGTAAGAGTTGTGTTTGGTTACTTTCTCCGCCGTCCCGACATTTGCCACCGCTGTGACAGATGGTGCCCTGTGTGAGGGTGCTGTAGACATCCTCGCACTCAATCTCTTAAGGTGGTAAGTACAGGACATGCCCATTTTGGGCTGCTCTTACAGCCCAGGGAGCGGCAGGACTTTTCCGTGGGCAGAACTTTCCCGGACATTCTCATCTCAGGCTGCTATAGCCCCAAGAGTGGTGGGGCTTTCTCGAACACTCCCTCAAGGGATTTCAGGCTTCGGGTCAAGAACTTTCCTATCTTTCTTTCCTTCATTTTCCTACTCCTCCTCGCTATGGGGAATTCTCTTTCTTCTGAACAGTGTCAACACAAAACCCAGTTGTTAGGATTGTTAAAGGCCTCTAAGCTTAAGGTGTCAGAAGAAGCTCTTACCCAACTTCTGCTTTTAATTGAGTCTGCCTGTCCTTGGTATCCCTTCTGGGGAAACCTTGATGTAGAAGCATGGGAATGTATTGGTAACGCCATTCATGACATGAACATCCCAGCTTCAGTTCTTATTGCTTGGCATCACTGTTGCCTTGCCCTGCAGCCCTTACAGGCAGCTACTTCTGCTCTCTCCCTTAGCAAGGAAAATCTCCATAACCCTCCATCTTCTGTACCTCCTGAAGCTGAGTCCCCACAGTATGAGCCAATTATGGAACGATGTTTGTGAGAGGGCCATGAAAAAGAAGGGTTTTCTGCTTATCCTGTCATTCAGGGATCAGGACTGCCCCGTCATGATGGCCTTGGATTTCAAGCTTTTAAGGAACTTCGTAGAAGCATGATAGAGAATGGTTTACAATGTTCCTTTGCAAAAGGGATTGTGGAAAGTTTAGTACAATGCTTTGAAATGACCCCCTGGGATTGGAATCTCCTAATGCGAACAGTTTTAACTCCTGCTCAATTCAGTATATGGAGTCAAGATTACAAGGAGCATTGTGACCTTTATGCCATAGACAATCTTAACCATAATATCCCTGTTAGTCTTGACATGCTCCTGGGTGTTGGGAATTATTCCACTCCCCAGGCTCAGAGTCAGACGAATAGACAAGCATTCAGTCAAGCCTCTGATGCTGCTGCCAAAGCCTGGAGTAAAATCCCTGATTCCAGAACGCCCACTGGCTCATTCGCCACTATTCGCCAAGCGGCAAATGAGCCTTACATTTACATTATCAACCATCTCCAAATGGCCATTTCCCAACAGGTAGATAACCAACAAGCAGCTGAAGTTCTTTGTCTCCAGCTCGCTTACAAAAATGCTAATGCTGACTGTTGGGTTGTTTTAGTCCCCTTAAAGGCACAGAATCTTAATCTAGCTGAAATGATTAGAGCATGTCAAAATGTTGGCACAGAAACTCATAAGACACAAATATTTGAGGCAGCTCTCCATCCATCCACTGCCACCTGTTTTGGGTGTGGTAAACCTGGACATTTTAAGAAGGACTGTCACAGTTTAAAAAACAAAAATGCCAACACTAAATTTCCAACCCGAAAGTGTCCCTGCTGTGGTAAAGGCGGTCATTGGGCTAAGCAGTGAAGATCTCAATTTAACAATCAAGGCAACCTATGTGGGGAAACGGGAAGAGGGGTGAGAGCTCTCACACCCCAAAAAATCCAGAAGGCCCCCGAGTGTGGAGTGTGGAAACCACAGCATAGATTCCAAACAACAATGCTTGCAGGTTAACGACTTAAAAGCAGCTACTGAAGGGAGTGCAGGACTATATTTACCCTTGGCAGAAGGTGTTGTAATAGATGAGGCAGGAAAAGTTTTTCTTATAGCAACACAGGTTTGGGGACCCCTGCCTCGAGGATATTTAGGACTCCTAATGGGTCGCTCTAGTATTACATCTCAAGGTCTAACTGTTCATCCTGGTGTAATAGATTCTGATTACAAAGGACAAATTAAAATTATGGTTTCCAGTCTCTCTTATTGTAATATTACTCCCTCTGATAAGATAGCACAGCTAATTTTACTTCCCTTTGTAGTCCCCTCTGCTCACACTACCCCAAGACAGGCTGGGGGTTTTGGCAGTACTGTCGCTATTTGGGTTACTAAGTTACAATCTTCCTGACCATATCTTACTGTTCAGGTCAATGATAGCATGTTTAAAGGGCTCGTGGATTCTGGGGCAGATGTAACTATCTTCTCCTCTGATTCCTGGCCCTCTTCTTGGCCCAAGAAGCAGACTGCTGAAACCCTCACCAGAGTTGGAGGAGCACAGTGTCCTTTTCAAAGTACACTTCCCATTGTTTGCTATAGTCCTGATGGGCAGCCCGCTTCTAACTGTCCCTTTATCCTTCCTTTACCTACAATATTATGGGGACGAGATTTACTCTCCCAGTGGAATGTTCATATTGGTAGCCCTCAGGATTTTTCATAGGGGGCCACTGCTCAAACAGACCCTCTGTTAAAATTAACCTGGATACCTGGCCCTCCTGTTTGGGTTGAGCAGTGGCCCATTAAAGAAGAGAAATTAGATCACCTTAAAAGACTTGTCCAGGAACAGTTGGAGGCCGGACACATCCAGCCTTCCTGCAGCCCTTGGAATACACCTATTTTCTGTGTCCCTAAAAAATCCAAAAAATGGAGGCTCCTTCATGACTTACGGGCTGTTAATCAACATCTTGTCCCTATGGGACCTCTCCAACCAGGAATTCCCAATCTGGCCTGTATTCCTCAAACATATCATATTATTATTATTGATCTTAAAGATCGTTTTCTTGCCATCCCACTCCATCCCGATGATTGTGCTAAATTTGCCTTCTCAGTTCCTTCTATGAATAATTGTCGTCCTATGCAGGGTTATGAGTGGACTGTTCTCCCACAGGGCATGGTCAATAGTCCAACTATCTGTCAATATTATGTTGATAAGACTCTTAAGCCAGTCCGAAGAGGCTTTCCCTCATGTCTTATATATCATTATCTGGATGACATTCTCCTAGCCAATCCCAAACCAGAACAACTTGATTCGCTTCTTGTCTCTGTTCAACACACATTACAAGGTTTTGGCTTACAGGTAGCTCCTGAAAAGGTTCAGTCTTTCACCCCGCGGCAGTATCTGAGATACTATCTTGATACCCATATCATTAGTCCTAAAACACCAGAAATTTATAATTCCCAAGGCCTTAACTCTAAATGACCTCCAAAAGACCCTTGGTCATATTAATTGGCTGCGACCTTCACTCGACATAACAACCTCTCAACTAGCCCACTTATTTGAGACCCTTAAGGTGACCCTGCTCTAACTTCTATGAGAACACTCTCTCCCCAAGCACGCCATGAATTATTACTTGTTAACCAAGCCATTAAAGAAAAATTTTTAACTGGTTTACAGATAAATCATCCTGTTTACCTTCTCCTATTAAATACTCATCATAGTCTTACAGGCATGCTCTATCAATTTACTCCTGACTTCGGAGCACTTGAGTAGCTTTTTCTTCCTTATCGCCCTCCGCAACAGTTGTTTACATGTTTCTCTCAGCGCATTAACTTATTAATGCAAGGATGCACCTGCACTCAACAGCTTTTGGGTTCTGACCCTCATTTTATATACTTTGGGGTAATGAAAACAGCTTTTGATCATACTCTTCTTAACTCTGAAGAGCTCCAGATCGCTTTGGCTGATTTTACTGGGCAAATAATTTATTCTTATCCCACTTCAAAGCCACTCTCTACCCTACAGCTTCTTCCTTTACAATTTTCTACTGTGCTCTCTCCTTCACCTCTTGCTAATGTCCCTACCGCCTTTATAGACAGATCAGGAAAAACTGGAAAGGGAGCGGTCACTTGGCAGATGGACAGTGCCTGGCAGCATTTTATTACACAGAAAGCCTCCACTACACAATGTGCGGAGTTGTCAGCAGCTGTTGCTGCTTTTGAAATTTTTAAATCAATGCCTTTCAATTTAATCGCTGATTCTGCTTACGTTGTTCACACTATTCAACATATTAGCAATGTAACTCTTCGACTTAGTCCTGATTATGAGTTATTTACTTTATTTAAAAGGCTCCAAACCCTGCTTAATAGCTGTAACTCTCCCTTTTTTGTGGTACATGTCCGCTCCCATACACCCTTGCCGCGGCCTCTTTCTGATGGCAATTCTCGCACCGATTTACTTGCTGGCTCTGCCTTTTCTAATGCACAAACTTCTCATAATTTCTTTCATCAAAATGCACACGGACTTCGAAAACAATTTTCTATCTCCCTTACTGAAGCACAACATATTGTTCACACCTGTCCTGATTGCCAAAGCTTTTCTCCCACGTCCTTTGCTGCTGGCGTCAACCCACGTGGTCTAATAGCCAATCAATTGTGGCAAATGGATGTAACACACTATCCTCCCTTTGGGAAACTTAAATATCTCCGTGTATCCATAGATACATGTTCTGGGTTTCTTTATGCCACAGCCCTTTCTGGGGGAATGTTCTACTCATGCCTGTTTGCATTTCACCCAAGCCATTGCGACTATGGGATGTCCCCAAGCTCTTAAAACTGATAATGGGTCTGCATATACTTCTGCTAAATTTCAGCTGGCATTCCTTATAACCCTCAAGGGCAAGCCATAATTGAACGTGCCCATCATACTCTCAAACAGCTCTTAAACGAACAAAATGGGGGAGATGACAGGTCTAGAGTATATGAGCAGAATGAAAGACTTGCCAAAGCCCTCTTTACTTTCAACTTTTTATCGGTTGCCAAAGATGGCCGTACCACTGCAGAATGACGTTTTATCCCCCCAACAAGTGACCTCGCCCACAGGTCCTCTATAAAGATCCTCAAAATCCCTCTGTCTGGCAAGGACCTGTAGAATTATTAACCTGGGGGCGAGGGTATGCGGCTGTTTTGTCTCCCACAGGTCCACTTTGGATTCCCACCCAATTAGTAAAACCATATCATGACCCAGCGACAGCCACCACCCTTCCACTGAGAACTGCCGCCACCACCCCTGCTGTGGCTGCTGGAGCCACCATCTGATCTGACTCCAGAACCACAACTGACACCATCACCCCCTCCCCAGGGGAAGGAGAATGACCAACAAAACTGCAATACCAGTAACATTGGGAGGTCTGAAAGCCCTCTCCTCAAAAGCCGAACATATCCTCTCAACTACAGGTGCCCCACTTACACCTGCAAATCTATTCCTAAATTTGGCATGTGTTCTCCTCCTCCTCCTTTCTCAGATACCAGCAACCTCTGCCCCAACCACCTATTGGGCTCATGTTCTTAGCCCCCCGTCTTCCACCCGGTTACTTGGAAGAACCAGATCTCCCTCTTTCCTCTAATGATACTATTGTTACTGGGGGACAATATTTGGCCTATTCCAAACCACTTACTAACTCCCCTGAAGAGGGATGGTTTGTACTGTCTACAAATTGGATACTCTATGCTGACGCCCTTCCTTTGTGTTTCACTACTCAGCCACACACTGCTTCTGCGTGTGTGTCTATACTAGAGCAATGGTATATGAATTACATTTACTACAATGGCACCTATAAGCAACAAGCTTATTCTAAGCAATTTTTCTTTAAAGCCAAAGGCATTAACGGCACGTTCAGTGCCTATATTACTCACTCACCCCCTTCCATCCCTGTATGTCAACACCCACAGCTCTTACAGACCCTATCGATAATACTTGGGTTACTTGTCGAACTACTAACTTTTCTTCATACTCTCTCCCTTTCAACATTTCACTAGAAAATTGGGACCCTCAAGGTTTAATTTTATTACCAAATTGCTCTACTTGGCAGTGGGCAACCCCATACCATTACCTAGGACATTCTAAGTCCTGGAACCCTGGCCTAGCTGGACCCATTCTTCACTTACGTTATTCAACTACTCGTTCTTCCCCATTAAAAATCCTTTCTTGGCAATTAGGTCTCCCTTTTTATGAAAGAACTCTCCTTTCAGGAACCTTTCTGAGGGGGGCAAAGGATGCCAAGAACCCACTCCCCAAATTACAATGGACCCTCCATGACCATAACGATTCTGTGCTTATATGCACTTCTTGACCATACATTTTTGCTATAACTTCTAGTCCTCTGGATATCATTAAAATAAATGCCTCTTTTCAATTAACATTATCCAGTGGCTCTACTTGGATTACTCCATGTCTGTCCAGGCAAAATGTCTCCACTCTTAACATCAATTCTGTATTTGTTCTTCGACAAAAAAAGCCACCTTTGGCTGCCCGTTAACCTTACACACCCCCGGCAAGATAGTTCCCCCCTCTCTCAGGTTGTTAATACATTACAAAAAATGTGAACTAAAAGGTTTCTTGGAATTCTCACAGCCTCTATTATCACAGCCACTGCTATTGCAGCTACAGCAGCTATCGCCACCATAGCTCTCTCCCATTCTATTCAAACCGCTCAACAGTTTAACATTTACATGCAAACAGTTACTTCTGAAATGCAAACTATGACACATATTGATCAAGAAATCCTTAAGCGCTGGGTCCTTTAGAGCCTCAGTCCTTTGGCTTGGAGAAAGACAAGAAGCCCTATGGGAACATTCTCAATTAACCTGTGATGCTGAATACACTCGCTTCTGTGTTACAGCCCTTCCATATAATGAGTCTTGGAAGGATGTTAAAAATAATCTTCTGGCTAGCTTCGCTTCTGCATTGAAAGGTGATATTCAAAAATTACAATTTCGATTACAAGAACAGCTCTTGAGATTACAGTCAGAGTCTAATAAGGCTACACTTAATACACTTAATGATTTTGCCTACTGGCGCAATCCCACACATAGGTTCTCTGGACTCAATCTCTGTGTCTGCATCCTTTTTTGCTATAGGATGTTTAATAGTCTTGTGCCTCCTTATAGT
Source organism: Dugong dugon (assembly GCA_030035585.1). NCBI lineage: Eukaryota > Metazoa > Chordata > Mammalia > Sirenia > Dugongidae > Dugong > Dugong dugon. Next base: position 88,729,346 of record CM057461.1, read on the forward strand.
CATCTGATGTCTCTACTCCCTGAAGATCTCCTATCACCAACAGAAGTCGGCCTTCTACACCTGGACCATTCGCTACCAGTTACCTAAACAGGAGATGGGAAAAATAAAGACCTCCTGTTTAGAAGGCCCTTCCTATGTTATTATTTTGATAATCAGTAATTACCTGTATTTGGTTAATCAGTAAGTTCCCAATGAAAATTTGTTATGTGTAAATTCCTCTATATTTTCTGCTTCTCCTAGTTAGATGCTTCTGTATAGATAGATTCCTAAGTTAGATGATTCCTTTCCAATTGATAGTAAATTTATGTAAGTCATTGTTTGTTTGATTTGAGCCTTTATAAATCTTTGAGCCTTCATAAATCTTTGAGCCTTCAAGAATAATAATCTTAGTGAATGTTAAAAGATAGTGTGTAACTTAAAAAATGAGAATTGGAGGAAACCCATTGGTCCAACAATCAGGGTATTGTCAGTACAAAGGATTATAATATCTTTTTAAGATCATCCTCTATTGCCATACACACCTAAAAGGCACATTGAGTCCTCTCACTCTGGCTATGCAACTGATAAGAGCATCGCTCTTACTTAGTAACCTGGTGAAGAACAAGATGGTATCTGGTGGAAAACCAGCACCTTGAGTTTAAAGAGCCTGCTGCGGCCGCCATCTAAGCGACTAAGTCCAGGTGCTACTCATAGCTATGCTACTTCTCCTCCTTAAACATATGGAGTGTGCCCCAGCTGTAGCTGGGCTCACAAGGACTCACTAAGACTCCAGGCCCTGAGGTGTGGAGACAGTAGCTGAGATAATCTTGGACTTTATCTCATAGAGAAAATTTTACTTTGTCCTAACAGACACTTGTTGGACCAGTGAAAACCCTCTTGATTCTTATTCCATTAACTAAACAAAAGGGGGGAAATGTGGGGATATATGCCATTTAAACATGGCTGCACTATTGACAACTGCAGCTCCACAGGCATCTATGCTGCACAGCATGTTGAGACTTCTCCCCAGCATGTTGAGACTTGTCACGACTTGTTTTCCCAAACCTATTGTCCCGTTACTGGTTGGCTTGTTTAGCTGAATTCCTTCTCCCTTGTCCGAAACTTATTGTTACTCACCCAAAGCCTATTGTTCTGTTATTTGCTTCACTGCTTGCTGTATTGACTATAAATAAACTCCTGGGACTGAAGCTGGGGGTCGACTCCTCAGAGTGACCCTCCTGGTCCCACTTCTCTGTAAGAGTTGTGTTTGGTTACTGTCTCTGCCATCCTGACTTTCGCTGCTGCTGCGACAGTAGCCGGACACCATCTAGTTCTTCTGGTCTCAGGCCGATGTAGTCTCTGGTTTACGTGGCCCTTTCTGTCTCTTGGGTTAATATTTTCCATGTGGCTTTGGTGTTCCTCATTCTCCTTTGCTCCAGGTGGGTTGGGACCAATTGATACATCTTAAATTGTCACTCACTAGCTTTTAAGACCCCAGACTCCACTCACCAAAATGGGATGCAGAACATTTTCTTAATAAATTTGTTATGTCAATTGACCTAGATGTTCCCAGAAACCATAGTCCCCAGACCCCTGCCCCTGCTACTCTGTCCCTCAAAGTGTTTGGTTGTATTCAGGAAACTTCTTAGCTTTGGCTTAGTCCAGTTGTGCTGACTTCCCCTGTAGTGTGTGTTGTCCTTCCCTTCACCTAAGATAATTCTCGTCTACTATCTAGTTAGTTAATACCCCTCTCCCTCCCTTCCCACCCTCATAACCATCAAAGAATGTTTTTTCCTGTGTTTAAATCTTTTCTCAAGTTCTTATAATAGTGGTCTTATACGATATTTGTCCTTTTGTGACTGACTAAATTCACTCAGCATAATGCCTACCAGATTTCTCCATGTTATAAGATGTTTGATGGATTCATCTTTGTCCTTTATCAAAAAACACTATATATTTTGGAATTAAGAAAAAAATACATCTATCTAAACTTAAATGTCAAAGAAGAAATTATAATGGAGAAATTTTAAAGACTGTGTTTATGCTGAATAGTAACACAAACACTACGTTGCAAAACTTAGGAAATGTAGATAAAGCAAAATTAGAGGGAAGTGTGTAGGCTTGATGCATGTATTAGAAAGCAAGGCATGGTACTTAATGAGCAACCTTCTGACATGAAACTATGCCACCCAGATCCTCCTCCAGAGAAGGACTTGCTGCCCAGCTATGAGTAGTGCAGTCAGCATATAACCTTCATCTGTTAACTCCGTAAAGGTCTGCCTTACCTGCAGAGATCTGTCTAGCCTGAAGTCATAACCAAGATGAAGCAGCTCACATATTATAACTGGGAGGAGAAGGGGTTTAAAGGTCCAGTTCAATGCTGAAAGCCTAATGCAAGACAATCATGATGAGCAGTATTTGTTCCAGAACTCCCTACCAAGTTGGCTGAGGCTTGTGGGGACTGCATCACAGTTTCATTTTTCCCTCTGCCTTAATCCTGCTTCTTCTCATCTTGTGCCATAAACTTTATCTCAAGGTCTGTCTCCAGAGAACCCAATCTCTGATACAATTTCAAAAAATTAGAAAAATGTCGCATACTAAACCAATGAAGGTTATAAAATAAATAGCAAAAATATGATGAGAAATTACTAAAAAAAATTCAATAGAGATGATTAATAGTCTTTATTGAAAAGACTAACAAAATTGATAAACCTCTGGTAATACAAGAGAGAACACACGTTTAACCAATATAAAGGATGGAGAAGGTAACATCACCCCAGATGCTAAGGATATTAAATGGATAATAAAGGGATACTAAAATAAACTTTATACCAACAATATTTTTTAAAAAAAGAAAAGAAAAATACACAGTCCAAGAAAAAATACAAATTACCTGAACAAATCAAAAAGGTTTAGAAAACCTCAATAGAGGAAACAGAGCAGTATTATTATTTTTTTAATTTCCCACAAAGAAAACTCAAAGCCCAGATGAATTCAGCAAGGAATATTTAAAGAAGAAGTAATTTAAATATTACATAGTAAGTAGAGTAAAAAAGCAAAGAAAAAATACAGAAAATCAGGGAACATCTCTCAAAATCATTTTATGAGGCCAAGATAGATTTATCTGATACTTAAGCATAACAAGGACAGCATTAGAAGAAAATTTGCAGACCACTCTTAGTGATTAACATGCACCCAAATATCTTAAATGAAACATTAATGAAGTGAACACATTAATCTTTGAAAAGAAAACATTGGGTTGATACCAGTAATGCAAGTTTTTTTTTAAATATTAGAAAATTAATTAGTATGCTCACTTATTAACTGATTACAAAAGAAGAGTTATACAATTATCTACAATTATCTCAGTGGTTTCAGAAAGAGGATACAATAAAATTCAATATATATTCAAGGAAAAAAAAAACTTCTAAAGCCAATTTTAGAAGGAAACTACCTTAATCCAATTTAAAGTATCTATTAAAAAAAAAAAATCTACTCCGTGACCAAACATCATATTTAAAATCTTTCCTTTTGGCGTTAGAAATGAAATGAAAATTCCCACCACCACCATTTTAATTTCACATTGTATTTGAGATTTAAACCAACATAGTAACAAAAGAAAAATCAAATTTATAAGGAATGGGAAGGAAAAAAAACAAAACCAATCTGTGTGTGTAAGCATGATTGTGTTTGTAGAAAATGAAAATTTAACCGTAGAGTTTTTGTTCTCCAGTTGACTTATAGATTTAGTGCTATGTCATGCAATATCCCAACAAGATTACTTTTACAGAACTTGACAAGCTTATAGACTTGGCCTTGGATGTTCAAGGACAGCCAAGACACTCTTGAAGAAAAATGTGTTGAGGGGCTTCCTCTACAGTACATTAAGTCTTCTTTTTAAAACTATGTTAATAAAATATAGATAGATAAATAAGCCAGTGGAATAATGAATTCATAATCATACCCATAATAGATACTTGATATGCAACCAATATGGCATCACAGATCGATGGGAAAATGACAGCTATTACAATAAAAAGTTCTTAGACAATTAGCTATTCATACAAAAAGAAATGAAATTGGACCCCTTTTCACTTTACTCATAACCATCATGTGCAGGTAGATTAAAGACCCTAATGTGAAAAGTGAAATTGTAAAGATTTTACAAGATAATTCTTCAGAAGTTTAGATTGAAAACAGGTTTTTAAACAAGGTACAAAAACACTATCCATATCAACTGCATTAAAATTAAGAACTTATGTTCATCAAATCTCCATGAAGATAACAAAAAGACAGGACCTGATTGGTAGAAAATATTGTAGCACAAATAACTGAAAAAGGATAAGTATCCACAATGTATAATAAAATTTTATAAATTAATAAGAAATGTTGCTGCTGTTGTTAGGGGCCATGGAGTCAGTTCTGACTCATAGCGACCCTATGTACAACAGAAGGAAACACTGCCTGGTCCTGTGCCATCCTCACAATCTTTGTTATACTTGAGCCCATTGCTGCAGTCACTGGGTCAATCCATCTCATCCAAGGTCTTCCTCTTTTTTTACTGAGCCTCTGCTGTGCCAAGCATGATGTCCTTCTCCAGGGACTGATCTCTCCTGATAACATGTCCAAAGTATGTGAGACATAGTCTCGCCATCCTTGCTTCTTAGGAGCATTCTGACTGTACTTCTTCCAAGACAAATTTGTTCATTCTTTTGGCAGTCCATGGTATATTCAATATTCTTCACAAATACCACAATTTAAAGGCGTCAATTTTTTTCAGGCTTTCTTATTCATTGTCCAGCTTTCACATGCATATGAGGTGATTGAAAACACCATGGCTTGGGTCAGGTGCACGTTAGTCTTCAAGGTGACGTCTTTGCTTTTTAACACTTTAAAGAGATCTTTTGCAGCAGATTTGCCCAATGCAATGCATTGTTTAATTCCTTGACTGCTGCTTCTGTGGCATTGATTGTGGATCCAAGTAAAATGAAATCCTTGACAACTTCAATCTTTTCTCCATTTACCATGATGTTGCTTATTGGTCCAGTTGTGAGGATTTTTGTTTTCTTTATGTTGAGGTGTAATAAGAAATAGATTACCCAATTTTTAAATGGACAAATGACTTGAATAGTCACTTTATAGAAAAGAATTACAAATAGCCAATATAAACATGAAAAAGTGGTCATCCTCATTAATAATCAGAAAACTGAAAATTAAAACTACACATAAAGTCTGATAATATCAAATGTTGGTGAGGATGCCAAAAAAAGAAAGACCACACATGGCTAATGAAATGGAAAATATTTGGCATTGTCTATTAAATTAAAAATACATGACCTATGACCTAGCAATTCCAATTCCATAAATACACCCTACAGATAATTTTACATGTGTGCACTAGGATACTTGTGTAAGTATGTTAATAGAAATATTATTCATAATAACTCTAAACTGGAAACAGCCCAAATATCCATTTAGGATAGGATATATAAATACATTGCAGTATATTTATACAATGGGATACTATATGGCAGTGAAAATGTACTACCGCTGTACTCAACGTTATGGATGAATCTCATAAACATAATATTGAGTAAAAGAAGTTAGACATGAAAAATATGTACTGTATGATTTATTCTACAAAGTTGAAAAACAGGCAAAAATAAACTAAATTGCTTAGTCATACATACATAGATGATAAGAATATAAAGAAATAATGATCACGAAGGCAGGAAAGTGATTACCTATAGAGGAAGCAGAAAATATTAGGGGATACATGGGGATTTCTGGGGTGGTAGTAATGTCCTATTTCTTGACATGTGTGGTGCTTACATTTGTGTTAGTGTTTTCCCTTTTTGTTAAACTGTACACATATATTTTATGTATTTATATTGTTTTTTGCAACTTCAAGAAATCAGACAACAAAACAAGTGGGAAATGAAGAACTGAAAGTTATTACTGCAACTTTTTCATAAGTTTATCTTTAAAATGGAGAAGAAAACATAATTTGTGCTGAAAGTAGGATCAACAGAGCTATTTTTTTTAAGAAGAGAAATGTTTTATCATATTTAAATGTTTATTAGAAGGTTCCAGTTTTAAAAGAGAAATTAAAGATATGGGAGTTTAAAAGGATAAATAATAGCATGAGATCCTTCATCAAGCAAGAAGTCATGGAATCAGAACATAGGTGTAAAAAAAGAGAAGAAGGAAAGAATGGATGCTGATAAAGACAATCTTGTGACAAGCCGCTCATCTGATGGCTTCATTTTCTCTGTGAGGTAGGAAGTGAGTGTGCTCCAAAAACTAGCCTTCTTGGCAACAGGAAGCTGACAGTATTTTTTCTCTCTCTCACTCCAGATTGCTGGGTTGATGCATCTTGTTGCTGCAAAGCCAAGAGCAACAGCTATGCAGATGACGCCCAGTGCAGATGCCAGTGTGTCCACCAATGCCAGGGTTAAAGCATTCTAGCACTGCCGATAGCCCTGGAGCTGTTTCATGTGATTGCTAACATTGCAGGAGACTGCTGAACTCAAAGTCCACACAGATTTTAATTTCCACCGGTTGTTTTATTAAGCTATCATATCCAACCCATGAGAATACAGCCAGAGGGGTTGAGAGTTCCCTCTGGCAATACCCCGTGTATGCTTCAATTACCTCTCTCCTTAGGATATATCTGTTCCAGGAATCTTCCAGTAGAATGTTTTTCAAATGCAATGTGTAGTTTCTGATCTAGAAGGACAGGAGGAAGCCTGAGATTCTAACGTTATTAACAATATCCTATGTGACCCTGATGCTGCTGGTCCCCAAACCACACTTTGAGAAGCAAAGTTCCAGGAAACATCATGCAAACAGGCCTAGGAAGGCTCGGTGTATCGATCCACACAATATTTAAAAACATACCTGAATTATAGGTAAATATAGCTTAGCTTCAAGCTGGGACATCCTGCAGGACTACTTATCCAAGTGAATGATTTGCACATCTGTCAGTCAGAACTAATTGAGCACTCTCTATGTATCTCACTATGTGAGATGCAGACAATTAGTGGGTATTATCTCTGCGTTTCTGTGAAATTTATTTTTCACTCAGTGAAAAGCAGCAAGATACTAGAAAAATACCAAGAATACCAAGGGCACTCAAACTAAAAACAGAGTATTCAACTAACCAGAGTCCTGCGAACTGTACTAAGTTCTTTTTTTCTTTCATTTGCTGCATGTTATCAAATTCCTTGGTCTACCTTGAACAAGTTTATTGGAACTAAAAGTCACAGCCATTCTCTGTGTATTGGTTTTTCCTGTGAATAGTAACGTAAAGGAAAAATTATCCTGTCAATAAGCCACAGTGATATTATATATCTATAGGGTTTGTATTCTTCATCTGATATGGTATTCTTTCCCCATAGTGGCTTTCAAAATCCACTTTCACTTGTTCAAAAATATTCTTTCTCTTTACGAGTGAAAACAAGGGACTTCCAAGTTGAGAAGACGGACAGCATTGATATTCAGTTTGGGATTTGTTTTACCTCACCTTTGGCAAATTGAAAGGGCTTACAAAGATTTGGAAAATTTCATGAAAATAGATTTCCTGAGGAAAGTTTTAAATTTCAGATCTAGAGGAGGAATCCTATAGATATCCAAGGATCAGCAAATAAACCATAAAGAACCACATTGTAGCTGAATTCAGACTGCCCTTTCAGAACATGAAACACCAGAAGAAAATGAAAGACAGTGTAGAATTTTAGGTTAAAGTCTGCTAGCTAAAGATCTCTATGCTCATTCAAGTTGCGATTTGTGTGGAAAGGCCACAGACTGTTGTTTTTAAATATGTAAAGCTTAAAAATTCTACTATCCAAATATCATCTCTGAGAAAACTACTGAAAGATACAGACCAGTCAGTGGAAAGTTTACTCAATATTAAATACTCAAAAGCGAGGAGGTTTTGGGTTTAATCACGGTTTTAAAAGGAAGAGCTATGATCAATGATATGATTTAACAATTGAGTTTGCAAGATGTAAACAAAATTGAATATTAAAAATAAAAATAATAATCTAGATAAAAAAATGTCAAATTATTTAAATAAAAACTAAGAAGCATGTGAATGAGAGAAAAAAGTAAAAGAGGACCAATAACATCATTCACTCAACAAATACTTTCTAAGCATATGTGCCAAATACTTAGTTAGGCACTCTTACAAACCAGTTGCCTTCAAGTCCTTCTAGTCAAAGGCAATCTCATCGGTTGCTGAGTAGAACTGTGCTCCATAGGGTGTTCAAGGGCTGATTTTTTGGAATTAGATTGCCGATCTTTCTTCTGGGGTGCCTCTGGGTAGACTCAAACCTCCAACTCTTCAGGTAAGCAGCCAAGTGTGTTACCTGTTTGCACCACCCAGGGACTCTTCCTCTTATGAAAGGTGTCTTCTTCTTAACATTAAAAGTTGAGAAATATAAGCGGAAGCATGTTTTCTTCTGATACCCTTTTGTTTATAAATTTGTTTTGCAAATTAAATATTTTAATTAGTTTTTGTCTAAAATAGTACGTATACACAATAAAGAAGAAAAGAAGAGGTACAGAGGGTTTTTAGCAAAATGTAACATTCCAATGCCCAACTCTCCCCAATCTCATTAACTAGAACCAATTATTTTTAATCACTTTTGATTTGTTTTCCTAGTTCTCAACCTACAAGTTTTGAAGTAAAACACTTATTCTCTTATTGCTTGATTTTTTGATATTCAAAATTATTTGTTAACTCCACTTTGAGAAAAAGAAGAATTTAGCTGCTTCACATGACCCTTTCACGTCCCATCCCCCTTCTCCTTCAGGCTTCAAGGTTTCCGCAAATGTCTTCCATCTTTGACTTGTGCTCACAGATGAGGAAGTAGTTGGGCTGGCATTCAACACAGATCTATGGGTCAGCAGGAATAGCTTGACAGTGAGGGGGTGGGGAACTGGTCATTCATCTGATCACTGGAGAAGAATTTCTTAGAGAAAATGCCAGTTTTGCCTACACTCTGAACACTGAATATGAATGAGGGATGCCAATTATACAGTTCTATATGTTGACTGTCAAGTTTGCTATTGCCAAACCACATCTTATTTCTTTCTGCTTCCCAAATGTCAAAACCTGGTGCTTTGCTGTAATTCTGCCAGGCAGAAAGTCACTTTCCTCTAAGGCAGACTCCTTCAGTGTCCACGTCTTTCTCCACTTTGTGATCAGACAACACTGTTCATTGTTTCTTTTTTTTTCCTTTGGTCTTCCAGCATTTACTAAGTTATCTCATAAATGAATGGACCTCTTTGCTGCTCTATTGATTTATAATGTTTTGGGCCTTTATGACAATGTTAATGAGTGTGTCAGCAAGGAGGGAAGGAAAACATGTGTTTCCAATGCAACAGCATGAGCTGGAAGCCTATGTTTATGTTTAAAATAAAAAATTAAAAAGTATAATTTAAATTATAATTAATTAATACTTTTAAAACTTTTAAAAGTATAATTTAGAAGTTTAAAATAAGATAGTATTTTCCAAATGATTAAAGGAAAACAAAATACACAAAATATAGTCCAAGTAGAAAAATACAGAAAACAAAAGAACACCTTTTCTTATGACTTTGCATGTGTAAACCAGAAAAACCAGTCGCTGTGGAGTCGATTCCAGCTCATAGGGAACTCAGGTGTATCAGACTAGCACTGTGCTCCACAAGATTTTTAACAGCTGTGATCTTTTGAAAGTAGATTGCCAGCCCTTCTTCCAAGGTGCCTCTGGACGGATTCAAACTGCCAACCTTTCAGTTAGTAGCCGAGCACTTACCGTCTACACCACCCAGGGATTCCCTTTGCAAACATACACATATAGTTCAATATTTAAATCACGTAACTCAAATCCCTTGTTCTGATTCCAGGCTCACAAAGTAACATTCTGCTCATATGTTGTTTTCCCTTAGAGCGTGCTAATGAGAAGACAATATTCTGATTAGAGCACAGAGGTATCCAATTTCTTCTATATTCATTTCGTTTTGCAAATCAGTCAACTGACATTCTGACTTCATACATCCAGTTTCTGACAACATTTAATTTAAGTCTCTCTAGGAGGAACAGACCCATTCCAGGCATGTTAACAAAGCCAGGTGCCTGCATTTTCAAGGTTTAGAGCTGGATCTTATAAGAGATCCTGCTGGCCTTTACATAGTGTTAGCTGCCACCTTCTCCTCACACAAAGCTCTCCTTTAATCTGTGGAGCAATAACAATGCTGAAAGAAACAAAGGCAAACCAGAATAAGCAGAGCTACATGTCATAGCCTTGACTATGAAGACCAAATATTATCACAAGGTCAACTAACTCCTCCAAAATAAATTTTATGTTTAATGCAACTATACTAAATAAACTCTGGGTTGTTTATTTGCTTTCTTGCTTTAATTTTTGTTTTGTTTTTCTTTGTTTGGGTTGGGGGTGGAGAACTGACAAAGCAATTTTCAAAGTTCATCTGGAAAAATGCCAGGAAAGGCCAATACAATTCCGAAACTGAAATAGAGAGGCTCTTAGTACTGTCTATCAATATAATAAAATACATTAAAATGTTACATTTAAAATGATCCTTTTATAAACACAGATGGACAGAAGAATGAAAAATTAGTAATAGCCACTATTATATGCTGAATCTAATAAGTTTTAACTCTAGTAAATATGAGAAGGAATTTTATTTACAAATAACTCAGCAATTGCACATCTATTTGTAAAAAAAAAAAAAAACTAGATCTTTATTTCACACTGTACACCAAAATGCACTCTAGAAAGATAAAAGATTTAAATATAAACAATATGACCATTTAAATGTAAAAGAAAATTGAATATTTGTCAGGTCTAAGCATTTTTAAATCATAGAAGAAATTGATAAAACAACAAAGATAAAGAAATTTTACTATGTAAATTTTAAAACATTCGAATATCAAAGCAGAGAGTAGTAGTTGGAGAGAGAGCCTCCTGAGAAGAAAAAACAGCATCAATTTGGGAAATAGGAGTCCCTTGTGGTATAAATAGTTAAGCGCTTGGCTTCTAACCAAAAGGTTGGAGGTTTGAATCCACCCAGAAGTGGCTTAGAAGAAAGACCTGGCAATCTACTTCCGAAAGGTCACAGCCACTGAAAACTCAGTAGAGCACAGTTCTATTCTGCAACACATGGGGTCACCATGAGTCAAAATCGACTCAATGGCAATTGATTTTTTTTTTTTTTTTTTGGTTTATTTGCAGAATAAATAGACCAAATTGATTAGAGAGGAGAGTTAGAATAAGAAAGATGGGAAATACCTTGGGTGTGGAGTGATATCAGATAGGAGAGGCCACAGATGGTATACTAACAAGTCAGGCCTTCTCCTGTAAGAAATGAGGACTTAAGAAAGTTTATGAGCAAGGAATGACTCACTAAAAAAAGTATTTTTGGAAAAATAGTCTGCATGTTGTTCTTTGGTATCTGTCAGTGAACCTATTATAAGACCACTTGTTATGGATTAAATTGTGCCCTCCCAAATATGTGTTAGAATCCTAACCCCTATACCTCCTGTGGATGTAATCCTATTTGGAAATAGGGTTTTCTTTGTTATGTTAATTAGATCATACCCAGGTTGGGGGGGGGGGGGCGTCCTAAACCCAATCACTTCTGAATTATAAAAAGGGCAGAATGGACCTAAAAACACACATAGGTCGAAGAAGAAGACAGACAACAGACACAGATGCATCTACAAGGATTGATGGCAGCTACTAGAAGTTGAAAGACAAGGAAGAATTTGTGCCTAGAGCCATGCCCTGAATCTGTACAAAACAAATTTCTGTTCTTTAAAACAACCCACTTGTGGCATTTGTGTTATGGCAGCACTAGGTAACTAAGACACCAGTTTTGCAAAAACAGTGGGCAGAGCAAAAACACATAGCACTTAAGGTTGGCATGAAATATTAGCAATCATAAGGCTCATCATAAAAATATTTGGAGGGATAATTAAGGGAACATCCCTCCCCAATAACGCCTCCATACTGCTTCCGAAAGGATATTTCTAAAACAAAAATTTGACCCCATTGCTCACCTTTGTAAAAACATGAAATGGTGCCCCATCTACCATGAAATCCAAATCAAACTCCACCAGATTTTATGAAGTCAAAGGTGATCAAGCCCCTTGGGCTTTTTCCTCTATTGTTCTGGAGTACAACTCTTATCTCCCACTAAAGAGAAAGCCTTTAATTCTCAATGACTTCCTGCAATGAAAGCCAAGTTGCTGACCATCATTCAAGGTTGAGAAATGTTTTCTTCCCATTTCTTTCTCTAAATTTCCCTTTTCTTCCACATCTTTCTCTCTATTTCCTATTTTTTTCTTGTCTTCTGGGCCTTCCTTCTTTTCTCCCTCCTGTCTTCTCTCAATTTTTCCTCTCATCAGGCTCATTTCTCTTTCTCTTTAGCACATTTTGCCTAGCTCACCTTAGTTCAGTTACCACTCTCCATGTTATTCCTTTCTTCCCTACCCATCCACAAATTCTGAGAGCTTATGAGACTACCCCATCACTGCCATTGCTAAGATACTGTAAAAATCAAAACAAACAAATAAAACTCCTAATCCAATTTCCTAAATGTAAACTAATGGAGATCTGTCAATGAATATTTCTTACCCTTTATTCTTTCCTTGAGACCATTTTAGATGTGTGGTTATAGATATGATTTAGCCCTATTTTTCTCATTTGCTGGTGTGGAAGATGTGGCTATGAATCTGGACATTATAATTACTTTTTTGTAGTTTCAATTGAGAAATTTTATTTTTTCTACCTATATATTCACATGCATACTCAGATTTTCACTTCGGGCAATATTATATGTCCTTCCACTTGGAAACACATTCATAACTTGAGTGATAGTTTGGTATGTTAAGATTGCCCTCCACTGGGTTAATCACCAATGCTTACTGATACACAAATTAAAACAAATCCATGAGAGTCAAAACATGACCTTGAGTATACCCTACCTGAATTTAGAGACCATCTCAAGAATAGATTTGATGCTTTGAACACTAATAACCAAAGACCAGGAGAGTTGTAGAAGGACATCATACATGAAGATAGCAAGATACCATTAAAAAGACAGGGAAGAAAGAAAAGAAGAAAATGAATGTAAGAAGACACTCTGAGAGTGGCAGAATAGATAAAAAAACACAATCCATCTATATGCTGCCTACAAGAGACACATCTTAGACTTAAAGACACAAACTAAAACTCAAAGGATGGAAAAAAAAATATCAAGTAAACAACACTCAAAAAAGGGTAGGAGTGGCAATATTAATCTCTGACTAAATAGACTTTAAAATAAAATCTACCACAAAGGATATGGAAGGACACTATATAATGATTAAAGGGTCAGTACACCAGGGGACATAACTATAATAAATACTTATGCACCCAACAGCAGGGCTCCAAAATACATAAAACAAATTCTAACAACATTGAAAACAGAGACAGACTGCTCCACAGTAATAGTATGAGACTTCAACACACCACTTTCAGTGAAGGACAGGACATCCAGAAAGAAGCTTAATAAAGACATGGAAGACCTAAATGCCACAATCAACCAACTCAATCTCATGGACGTATACCAAACACTTCACCCAACAGCAGCCAAGTATACTTTCTTTTCCAATGCACATGGGACATTCTCCAGAAAACACCACATATTAGGCCATAAAGCAAGCCTTAACAGAATCCAAAGCATCAAAATATTACAAAACATCTTTTCTGACCATAAACCCATAAAAGTAGAAATCAATAACAGAAAAAGCAAAGAAAAAAAAAATAAAAACTGAAAACTGAAGAACACCTTGCTCAAAAACTACTGGGTTATAGAAAAAATTAAGGATGGAATAAAGAAATTCATAGAATCAAATGAGAATGAAAACACATCCTACCAGAACATTTAGGACACAGCAAAAGCAGGGCTCAGACATCAGTTTATAGCAATAAATGCACACATCCAAAAAGAAGGAAGGGCCAAAATCAAAACATTAACCCTACAACTGGAACAAGTAGAAAGAGAGGAGCAAAAGAAGCCCTTGGCTGCCAGAAAAAGGAAATATTAACAATTAGAGCAGAATTAAATGAACTAGACAATAGAAAAACAACTGAAAGAGTTAACAAGACTAAAAGCTGGTTCTTTGAAAAGACAAACAAAATTGATAAAGCATTGGCCAAATTGACAAAAGAAAAACAGGACAGGAATCAAGTAACCTGTATAAGAAATGACATGGGTAATATCACAACAGATACAACTGAAATTTAGAAAATCAAAACAGAATACTATGAAAAATTGTACTCTAACAAATTTGAAGGCCTAGAGGAAATGGACAAATTTCTAGAAACTCACTACCTACCTAAACTAACACAAACAGAGGTAGAACAACTAAATAAACCCATACCAAAAGAAGAGATTGGAAAGGAAATTTTAAAAACTCCCAACAACAAAAAAAAAAGCCCTGGCCCAGACGGCTTCACTGGAGAATTATACCACACTTTCAGAGAAGAGTTAACGTCACTACTACTAAAGGTATTTCAGAGCATAGAAAAGGATGGAATACTCCCAAACTCATTCTATGAAGCCAGCATAACCCTGATACCAAAACTAGGTAAAGACACCCCCAAAAAAGAAAATTACAGCCAAATATCCCTCATGAATATTGACGCAAAAATCCTCAACAAAATTCTAGCCAATAGAATTCAGCAACATATCAGAAAAATAATTCACCGTGATCAAGTGGGATTTATACCAGGTATGCAGAGATGGTTCAACATTGGAAAAACAATCAATGTAATCCATTACATAAATAAAAGACAAGAACCACATGATCTTATCAATTGATGCAGAAAAGGCATTTGACAAACTCCAACACGCATGCATGATAAAAACTCTCAGCAAAATAGGAATAGAAAGGAAATTCCTCAACAAAATTAAGAGCATTTATACAAAGCCAACAGCCAACATCATCCTAAATAGAGAGACTTTAAAAGCATTCCCCCTGAGAACGGGAACCAGACAAGGATGCCCTCTATCACCACTCTTTTTCAACATTATGCTGGAGATTGTAGCCAGAGCAACTAGGCTAGAAAAAGAAATAGTGCATCCAAATTGGTAAGGAAGAAGTAAAAGTATCTCTATCTGCAGATTATATGATCTTATACAGAAAACCCCAAAGAGTCCACAAGAAAACTACTGGAACTAATAGAAGATTTCAGCAAAGTTTCAGGCTACAAGATAAGCATACAAAAATCAGCTGGATTCCTTTAAACCAACAAAGAGAACTTTGAAGAGGAAATCACCAAATCGATGCCATTTACAGTAGCCCCCAAGAAGATAAAATACTGAGGAATAAATCTAACCAGAGACATAAACGACCTATACAATGAAAACTACAAGACACTACTGCAAGAAACCAAAAGAGACCTGCATAAGTGAAATACATATCTTGCTCATGGATAGGAAGACTCAACATTGTGAAAATGTCAATTCTACCCAAACCGATCTACATATATAATGCAATCCCAATTCAAATTCCAAGGGCATTTTTTAACGAGATGGAGAAACAAATCACCAACTTCATATGGAAAGGGAAGAGGCCCCAAATCAGTAAAGCATTACTCAAGAAGAAGAACAAAGTGGGAGGCCTCACACTATCTGATTTTAGAACCTATTATACCACCACGGTAGTCAAAACAGCTTGGTACTAGTACAACAAAGGACACATAGACCAATGGAACATAATTGAGAATCCAGACATAAATTCGTCCATCTATGAGCAGCTGATATTTGACAAAGGCCCAAAGTCAGTTAATTGGGAAGAGACACTCTCTTTAACAAATGGCGCTGGCACAACTGGATATCCATATGCAAAAAACTGAAACAAGACCCATCCTCACACTATGCACAAAAACTAACTCAAAATGGATCAAAGACGTAAATATAAAATCAAAATCGATAAAGATCATGGAGGAAAAAATAGAGACAATGTTAGGAGCCATAATACATGGCATAAACAGAATACAAACCATAAGTAACAATACACAAAGACCAGAAGAGAAACTAGATAACTGGGAACTCCTAAACATTAAACACTTATACTCATCAAAAGATTTCACCAAAGGAGTAAAAAGACAACCTACAGACTGGGAAAAAAAATTTGGCTACAACAAATCCGATCAGCACTTAATCTCTAAAATCTACAAGATACTGCAAAACCTCAACAACAAAAAGACAAATAACCCAATTAAAAAATGGGCAAAGAGGGGCTTCCGTGGCAAAATGGCACTCTAGGCAGAAGCACCACGCTGTCCCTCCACAGCAAATATCTGAAAAACTAAGCCAAAAAGAGAATACAACAATCCTGAAACCCTAAAACATCAAATGAAGAGATAAAGAACTCAGTCAAGCACCAAATGGAGCGAGAAAACTGACAGAGAATGGAGAGCAAGGAGAGAGTCATGCAGAGGTCCCCTACCAGTTAACACAGCGCGGATCTGCCATCTTGCACTCCTGATGGAGACCAGCAAACGAGGTATGAGAAAGCAGCCTCACAGAGTGTCCAGCGGTAGACAAAACAACCAGTAATTTCTGATATACACTTTCCCACCCCCCACCATTCTTCACTCTGACGCAGCCTCCTCTGCTTCCCGTGGCCACAATCTCTTGACCGGGAAACACCAGCTGCTTGGATTTCACACACCCGAACAGGCTGGCTCTCTAAGTGCCATTTGTTGGTTGCTGGTGTTGCTTTTTTTTCTGCTTCTTTTGATTTCTTCC
Organism: Dugong dugon; assembly: GCA_030035585.1. Taxonomy (NCBI): domain Eukaryota; kingdom Metazoa; phylum Chordata; class Mammalia; order Sirenia; family Dugongidae; genus Dugong; species Dugong dugon. Next base: position 88,746,134 of record CM057461.1, read on the forward strand.
CTACCTCTCATCATCTTCCATCCTTTTGCTCAAATCCCTGGCTCCGTACACCATCTTTGCTTCTTCCTGAGAAGCTGTGGAGCTCCATTCGAGAGTGGAGCTGCTTCACGGTCTAGGCTGCCATGCTGGTGGGGTCTGGGGGTTTTTGTTTGTTTGTTTGTTTTGAATTGTTTGTTTGTTTTATTTCCCTTTTCTTGATTTGGGAGCCCTTTTGGGCTGAGTGGTGCTGTGGGGTGGGGAGACTGCCCCCTCAGCTTGCACAACTTGCAGTGGGATCACTGAGCGCATTTCTTTTTTTGTTGCTTTTTGAGGGGCTTTTCTTCCTTTTTTTATTAAATTTGTTTTAGTTTTTTTTCCCTTTTTCTCTTTCTTCATTGCTCAGTTTCTCATCTCTCTATATCTTCCTTCTCTTTCTATTCCCTGAATACCTGGTGTTGTATACCTCTATGCCTTCTAGCCACTCTGTACTGCAACACCTGAGAGCGACTTCCCCAGACCACATAGCTACACTGGTAGGAGCCTGTGGTTCTTTAACCTATCCAATTTTTATTTATTCATTCTTTTCTTCCTCTTCCCCTTTCTGTTTTTCTCTATTTCATAGTCTCTCATCTCTCCACTCCAAAGGTAAGCTCCCCTAGCATTCTTTCTTGTTCGTTTGTATGTTTTTGGCTCCTGTTCCTCTCTCCTCTCTCCCATATCCATCTTAGCTCCACACATAAAAAACTCCCTGCTGCATCATGCCTACCTGAACCATGCACTTGACATCACACCACCAAGCAGCACAGGCACGGCCTACTGGAACTGGCCCTGCACTGATTACTGACCCACTCTGGTGGCTGTAGTAAGTGCCACAAACAACCCATCCCAGTAACTCCTCTTCAGCTAGACCTGCCCTGCCATACTATAGCTAAGTGACTGAGCCTGCCAATTGGAAAACAAGGTGATCAGTGTGGTGCCCACAGACGAGCAAACAAAAAAGAACACACAGTCTGCCTGCTCAGACATAGTCAAATTTTTTAAAAAAGGGAAGAAACAAACAAATCTACAATCAACATACAAGAAAAATAACTACTGAATACCCCAAACACAGCAAACTATCTCAAAACATTTACAAAAACAGGACAGCATGGTTCCAGTAGGCGTCCAAAATAAAACACCAGATGACTCTCCAGTGGAAGAAAATGCACTAGAACTACCTGATAGGGAATTCATATCTCTAATATTCAGAATTATCCAAGAACTAAGGCAAAAAGTTGACAAACATGAGGAAAAAATAGACAAATTCATGGAAAATACAGACAAAAAATAGGAATAATTCAGGAAAATAATGCAAGAAAAAAATGCCAAAATAAATTCACAACTAGAAATTATATAAAGACAACAATTAGAAATCCAAAAGATAAACAACAACATTTCAGAAAAGGACAGTGTCCTAGAAGGGCTGAGAAGCAGATCTGAAACTGTGGAAGACAGGGTAAGTGGAATTGAAGACAAACACTTGGATACAACTCTGTTTCAGGAAAACTCAGAAAAAAGAACAAAGAAAAATGAAGAGACACTGAGAGATATGTGTGATACAATCAAAATCGAAAATTTACGAGTGATTGGAATTCCAAAACGGGGAGAAAACAGAAAACACAGAGAGGATCATTGAAGAACAGCTGTCAAAAAAATTCCCCAATATCATGAAAGATGAAAAGCTGACCATCCAAGAAGCTCAACGAACCCCATATAAGAGACACCCCAAAAGAAAATCACCAAGGCATATCATAAGCACACTCACCAAAACCAAAGACAACCACAGAATCCTGAGAGCAGCTCGTGAAAAACAAGAAGTCACATACAGAGGAGAAACAATAAGACTAAGCTCAGATTATTCGGCAGAAACCATGCAGTCAAGAAGGCAATGGGATGACATATATAAAATCTTCAAAGAAAATAATTGCCAGCCAAGAATAATATATTCTGCAAAACTCTTATTCAAATTTGATGGTGAAATTAGGTCATTTCCAGATAAACAGAAATTAAGGGAATATGTAAAAGTCAAAATAAACTTACAAGAATTATTAAAGGGAGTTCTTGGATCTGAGGACAAACAGATTCAGCTCACAGGCAGAATCTAGGACACAGGATCGTACCTGCATGATACCAAACTAGAAAATGAACTCTGGAGGACTACCCAAAACTAAAAGAAATACAACAGGGAATCAGAGCAGTTAATCAGAAATTACAACAACATCCAAACATAAATAAATGGCATAGGTATATAACCTTCTAATGGAGAGGATGGCAAGGCAATACCAAGTAATGGTAGACTGCTTCAAGCATATAAAGATAAGGGTAAAATTCATGGTAACTACAAAGAAAGTTAACAAACCAACTCATAAAAATAAAGATGAAAAACAAACTCTCGGCAAAAACAAAACCTACAAAAACAAAAGAAATGAAAAAAAAAATCCACAAACAAAAGTAACTCAGCATAAGAGAGTAAGAAGAACAAAGAAAACTTCAGCACCACAAAAAAAGCACTACAAAATGGCAGCAACAAACTCACATCTATCAATAACTACACTGAACGTAAATGGACTCAATGCACCAATAAAGAGACGGAGAGTGACAGAATGGATAAGAAAACAGGATTCATCAATATGCTGTCTACAAGAGACACACCTTAGAAACAAAGATGTGAATTTATTAAAAGTTAAAGGTTGGGAAAAAATATATCAAGCTAACAACTACCAAAAAAGAGCAGGAGTGGCAATTCTAGTCTCAGATAAAATAGACTTTAAAAAGAAATCTACCATAAAAGACAAAGAAGGACACTATATAATGATTAAGGGGATGATCCATCATGAAGACATAACCATAATGAACATCTATGCACCCAATGACAGGGCTCCAAAATACATAAAACAAACTCTAACAACACTGAAAACAGAAATTGACAGCTCCACAATAATAGTAGGAGACTTCAACGCACCACTCTCAGGAAAGGACAGAACAACTAAGAAGAAACTCAGCAAAGATACAGAAGACCTAAAGGGCACAATCAGCCAACTTGACCTCATAGACATATATAGAACACTCCATCCAACTGCTGCAAAGTACACATTCCTTTCCAATGCACATGGAACGTTCTCCAGAATAGACCACATCTTAGGCCACAGAGCAATCCTCAACAAGATCCAAAACATTGAGATAATTCAAAGTATCTTCTCTGACCACAATGGCATCAAGGTAGAAATTAACAATAGAAAGAGCAAGGAAAAAAAATCAATGACATGGAAACTGAATAATACCCTGCTTAAACATCACCGGGTAATGGAAGAAATCAGAGATGGAATTAAAAAATTCCTACAGTCAAATGAGAATGAAAACACATCATACCAAAACTTTTGGGACACAGAAAAGGCAGTCCTCAGAGGACAAGTCATAGCAATAGATGCACATATAAAAAAAGAAGAAAGGGACAAAATCAAAATATTAACTACAGAACTCAAACAAATAGAAAGAGAACAGCAAAAAAAGCCCACAACCACCGGAAGAAAGAAAATAGTAAAGATCAGGGCAGAAATAAATGAATTAGAGAACAGAAAAACAATAGAAAGAATCAACAAAACCAAAAGTTGGTTCTTTGAAAGAATCAACAAAATCGACAAACCACTGCCAGACTGACAAAAGAAAAACAGGAGAGGACACAAATAACCCAAATAAGAAATGAAATAGGGACATCACAACAGACCCAACTGAAATAAAAAGGATTATAACAGAATATTATGAAAAACTATACTCCAACAAATTTGAAAACCGAGAGGAAATGTATAAATTTCGAGAAACACACGGCCTACCCAAACTACAACAAAGTGATGTTGAAAATCTGAACAGACCCATAACAAGAGAAGACATTGAAAAGGTAATCAAAAAACTCCCAACCAAAAAAAGCCCTGGCCCTGATGGCTTCACTGGAGAATTATAAAAAAAATTTACAGAAGAGCTTGTACCAGTACTATTCAAGCTATTTCAGAGCATAAAGGAGGAAGCAACACTTCCAAATTCATTCTATGAAGCCAGCATAATGCTGATACCAAAACCAAGCAAAGACATCACAAAAAAAGAAAATTACAGACAAATATCCCTCATGAATATAGATGCAACAATTCTGAACAAAATTCTAGCCAATAGAATTCAGCATCATATCAATAAAATAATACACCACGACCAAGTAGGATTCAGGCCAGCTATGCAAGGATAGTTCAACATTAGAAAATCAATCAACGTAATCCACCACATAAAGAAAAGGAAAGAAAAGAATCATATGATCATCTCAATTGACGCAGAAAAGGCATTTGACGAAGTCCAACACCCATTCCTGATAGAAACTCTCAATAAAATAGGTATAGAAGGTAGATTTCTCAACATAATAAAGGGCATCTATGCAAAACCAACAGCCAACATCATTCTTAATGGAGAGAGGCTGAAAACATTCCCCTTCAAAACAGGAACAAGACAAGGATGCCCTTTATCACCACTCCTATTTAACATTGTGCTGGAAGTTCTAGCTAGAGCAATAAGGCAAGAAAAAGAAATAAAGGGCATCCAAATTGGTAATGAAGAAGTTAAACTGTCCCTGTTTGCAGATGATATGATACTATACATAGAAAACCCTAAAGACTCCATGAGAAATCTAGTGGAACTAATAGAAAGATTCAGCAGAGTAGCAGGATACAAGATAAACATTCAAAAATCAGTTGGATTCCTATACACCAATAAGGAGAACGATGAAAAGGAAATCAGGAAAACAATACCATTTTCAATAGCCCCTAAAAAGATAAAATACTTAGGAATAAATCTGACCAGGGATGTAAAAGACCTATACAAAGAAAACTACAAAACACTACTGCATGTAACCCAAAGGGATATACATAAAAGGAAAAAAATACCATGTTCATGGATAGGCAGACTTAACATTGTGAAAATGACAATTCTACCCAAAGCAATTTACAAATACAATGCAATTCCGATCCAAATACCAACAACATTCTTCAAAGAGATGGAAAAACTAATCATTAACTTTATATGGAAAGGGGAGAAGCCCCGAAGAAGTAAAGCACTACTGAAGAAGAAGAATAAAGTTGGAGGACTCACACTACCTGACTTCAGAACCTACCGTACATCTACAGTAGTCAAAACAGCCTGGTACTGGTACAACGACAGACACATTGACCAATGGAACAGAATTGAGAACCCAGATGTAAATCCATCCACCTACGGTCACCTGATCTTCGACAAGGGCCCAAAGTCCATCAAATGGGGAAAAGACAGTCTTTTTAACAAATGGTGCTGGAAAAATTGGATATCCATCTGCAAAAAATGAAACAGGACCCATACCTCAAGTTGTATACAAAAACTACTTCAAAATGGATCAAAGAGCTAAATATAAAGCCTAAAACTATAAAGTGCATAGAGGAAAAAATAGGACCAACACTACAGGCCTTAATACATGGCATTAACAGGATGCAAACCATAGCCATCAATGCACAAACCCCAGTAGATAAGCTAGATAACTGGGATCTTCTAAAAATCAAACACCTATGCTCTTCAAAAGACTTCACCAAAAGAGTCAAAAGAGAACATACAGACTGGGAAAAAATTTTGGACAGTACGAGTCAGACAAAGATCTCATCTCCATAATCTACAAGAAAATCCAACACCTCTACAACAAAAAGACAAATAATCCTATTAAAAAATGGTCAAAGGAAATGAACAGATACTTCACCAAAGAAGACATTCAAATGGCCAACAGACACATGAGGAAATGCTAGTGATCACTAGCCATTAGAGAAATGCAAATTCAAACCACAATGAGATACCATCTCACCCCAGCATTACTGGCACAAATCAAAAACACTGGAAATAACAAATGTTGGAGGGGCTGTGGAGAGATCGGAACTCTTATGCACTGCTAGTGGGAATGCAAAATGTTACAACCATTTTTGAAAATTATATGGTGCTTCCTCAGAAAGGTAGAAATAGACCTACCATTCGATCCAGCAATTCCACTTCTAGGAATATGTCCTAGAGAAATAAGAGTCGTCACTCGAATGACACATGCACACCTATGTTCGTGGCAGCATTGTTCACAATAGCAAAACGATGGAAACAACCTAGATGCCCATCAACAGATGAATGGATAAACAAACTATGGTACATACACACAATGGAGTACTATGCAACGAGAAAGAACAACAGTGAATCTGTGAACCATCTCATAACATGGATGAAACTGGAGGACATTATACTGAGTGAAATAAGTCAATCACAAAAGGACAAATATTGTATGAGACTTCCATTGTAAAAACCCATGAAAATGTTCACACACAAAAAGTAACAATCTTTTTTGGTTACCAGGAATGGGAAGCGTGGGGGTGAAATACTAAACAGACAATAGATAAGTGGTATCTTGGGTGAAGGGTGAGACAGTACAGAATACAGGGGAAACCAGAACAACTTGTACAAGGAAACGTCATGGAAGCTCCATAGACACATCCAAACTCCCTGAAGGACTGAATTGCTGGGTGGAGGGCTGTGGGGACCATGGTCTTGGGGAACATCTAGCTCAGTGGGCATAACACAGTTTATAAAGACAATGTTCTACATTCTACCTTGGTAAGTAGCGTGTGGGCTCTTAAAAGCCTATAAGCAACCATCTAAAATACTCCACTGGTCTCATCCCTTCGGGAGCAAGGGAGAATGAAGAGAACAGAATACAAGGAAAAGATTAGTCCAAAGGACTAATTGTCCACAGCTACCAAGGTCTTCACTGGACTGAGTCCAGGACAGCTAGATGGTGCCCAGCTACCACCACTGACTGCTCTGTCCAGGATCACAACAGAGGGTTCTGGACAGAGCTGGTGAAGGATGTAGAACATAATTCTAACTCACAAAATAAAAAAGACCAGATTTACTGGCCTAAAGGAGACTGGAGAAACCCCGAGGGTATGGCCCCCAGACACCCTTTTATCTTAGTGGTGAAGTTATCTCCGAGGTCCACCGTTCAGCCTGGGAGTGGACAGCCCCGTAAAACCAAATGAGGCTAATGAAGTACAGTAGTCCAGTGACAAGGGCCATAAGGCAGAGGGGATAAGGAAGCTGGTGATAGGGAACCCAAGGTTGAGTAAGGATATTGTTGATGTGTTGTGAGATTGTTAACCATTGTCATAGGGCAACATTTGTAGTAACTGTTAAATGAGAAACTATTTTGTTCTGTAAGCCTTCATCTTAAGTGAGAATAACAGCGCAATTGGAAGAGCATAGTCAATGTCGCTGAACTGTGTGCATGAAGAAATTTTTGAAATGGTGTATCTTTGGCTATGTGTATTTTCACCAAAAAAAAAAAAAAAAGGTTGAGAAGTTAGAGGGTTAATATGTTGTGGGGTTGTTAACCAGTGTCATAAAACAAGATGTGTACTACTGTTTCATGAGAAACTATTTGTTCTATAAGTCTTCACCTGAAGTACAGTAAAAAAAAAAATTGGTAAATGGGAAAAAAATGGGCAAAGAATATGAACAGGCACTTTGCCAAAGAAGACATTCAGTTGACTAATAGACACATGAGGAAATGTTCACGATCATTAGCCATTAGAGAAGTGCAAATCAAAACTACAATGAGATACCGTCTCACACCAACAAGGCTAGCGTTAATAAAAAAAACACAAAATAATAAATGTTGGAGAAGTCGTGGAGAAACTGGAACACTTATACACTGTCGTTGGGAATGTAAAATGGTACTACCACTTTGGAAATCAATTTAGTGCTGCCTTAAATAGCTAGAAATAGAAGTACTATATTATCCAGCAATCCCACTCTTTGGTGTATATCCTAGAGAAATAAGAGCCATTACACGAATAGATATATGCACACCCATGTTCATTGCAGCACTGTTCACTATAGCAAAAAGACGGAAACAACCTAGGTGCCCATCAACAGACGAATGGATAAACAAATTATGGTATATTCACACAATGGAATACCACGCAATGATAAAGAACAATGAAGCTGTGAAACATCTTATAACATGTAGCAATCTGGAGGGCATTATGCTGAGTGAATTTAGTCAGTCACAGAAGGACAAATATTTTATGAGACCACTATTATAAGAACTCAAGAAAAGGTTTAAACACAGAAGAAAACATTCTTTGAAGGTTACTAGGTGGGGAGGGAGAGGGGAATTCACTAACTAGATAGTAGACAAGAATTATCTTAGGTGATGGGAAGGACAACAAAATAAACTACAGGAGATGTCAGCACAACTAGACTAAACCAAAAGCTAAGAAGCTTCCTCAATACAACCAAACACTTTGAGGGACAGAGTAGCAGGGGCGGGATCTGAGGACCTTGCTTTCAGGGGACATCTAGGTCAATTGGCATAACAAAGTTAATTAAGAAAATGTTCTGCATCCTACTTTGGTGAGTGGCATGTGGGGTCTTAAAAGCTAGTGAGTGAGTGACTTCTGGCAACATGGCGCTCTAGGCAGAAGCACCATGCTGTCCCTCCACAGCAAAGATCCAAAATCTAAGCCAAACAGAAAAAACAGCAATCCTGAAATCCTAAACATCAAACGAAGAGATAAAGAACTCAGCCAAGCACCAAAGGGAGTAAGAAACTGACAGAGAACTGAGAGCAAGGAGACATCATGGACAGGTCCCCTATCAGCTAATGCAACACTGATCCACCATCTTGGACTCCTATCAGAGACCAGCAAATAGGGGATACAAGAAAGCAGCTTCACGGAGCTTCCAGCAACAGACAGAACAACTGGTGATTTGTGATATACACTTTCCCACACCCCATCCTTCTTCACCCTGACTCAGCCTCCTCTGCTTCCTGCAGCCACAGTCTTTGGCCAGGAAGCACGGGCTCCTTGGATTCCTCCTGCCCACACTGGCCAACTCCCTGAGTTCCATTTGTTGGCTGCTGGTGTTGTTTTTTTCTGCTTCTTTTGATTTCTTCCTTACCTTTCACCACCTCCCCCTCCTTTTGCTCAAATACCTGGCTTCGTGGGCCATCGCTGCTTCTTCCTGAAGGGCTGTGGAGCTCCATTCAAGTGTGGAACTGCTTCCTGGTCTGTACTGCCACACTGGTGGGATCCCGGGGCTTTTCTTTGTCTGTTTTCAATTGTTTGTTTGTTTTCTTTTTCTTTTCTTGAGTTGGGAGCCCATTCTGGCCGGGTGGTGCTGTGTGGCTTGGGACCTACCCCCTCAGCTTGCGCAGACGTGCAGAGATCCCTGAGACCATTTTTTTGTGTGTGGTTTTTTTTTTTTTTCTGTTTTTTTTGAGGGGGGGTTCTTTACTTTTTTAATTTGTTTTGTTTTCTTTTCCATCTTTTTCTCTTTCAGTCTTTCTTCATTACTCAGTTTCTCGTCTCTCTATACCTTCCTTCTCTTCCTGTCCCCTGGATACCTGGCACTGATTACCTCTAAGCCTCCTAGCCAGGCTGCACTTCAACACCTGGGAAAAACTTCCCCAGACCTAGTAGCCTCACCGGTGGGATCCCTGGGAGCTTTGCTGTTGTTTTTTCTTTCTAATTTTTATTTATTCATTCTTTTCTTTTCTTTTCTTTCTTCTTCCCCTTTTTATTTTTCTCCATTTCATAGTCTCTCATCTACCTCCACTAGCACTCTTTTTCGTTTGTTTGTTTGTATGTTTTTGGCTCCTGTTCCTCTCCCCTCTCTCCCGTACCCATCTTAGCTCCACACATCACAATCTCTCCCCTCCATCCTGCCTACCTGCACTGTGCACTTAACATCACACCACCAAGCAGCACAGGTACAGCCTACCGAACCTGCCCTGCATGATTACCAACCTGCCTGGGTGGGTGTAGTAAGTGCCACAAACAACCCATCCCAGCAACTCCTCTTCAGCTAGACCTGCCCTGCTGTACCATATCTAAGCAACCCACCCCACAAATTGGAGAAGGAGGCGAAAAGTATCGTGCCCAAAGATGTGGAAACAACAAAGAACACACAGCCTGCCTGCTCAGACAATGCCAAATAAAAAAAAAAAAAAAAAAAAAAACAAAAAATGACAAAACAAACAAATCTACAATCAATAAATGAGAAAAATAACTACTGAATGCCCCGAAGACAGCAGACAATATCAAAACATTTACAAAAACAGGACAGGATGGTTACAGTAGGCATCCAAAATAAACCACCAGATGACTTTTCAGTAGAAGAAAAGGCACTAGAACTACCTGATAAGGAATTCAAATCTCTAATACTCAGTATTATCCAAGAGTTGAAGCAAAAAGCAGAAAAAAATGAGGAAAAAATAGCCAAATTCATGCAAAATACAGACAAAAAAATGGCAGAATTCAGGAAAATAATGCAGGAAGAAAATGCCAAAATAAATTTACAACTAGAAATTATACAAAAACAATTAGAAATCCAAAAGATAAACAACAAGATTTCAGAAATGGACAGTGTCATAGAAGGGGTGAGGAGCAGATTTGAAACTGTGGAAGACAGGATCAGTGGAATTGAAGACAAACACTTGGATACAATCCTGTTTTAGAAAAAAATGAAGAGAACCTGAGAATTATGTGGGATACAATCAAAATCAAAAATCTTCGAGTGATTGGAGTTCCAGAACAGGGGGAGAAAACAGAAGACACAGAGAAGATCATTGAAGAATTGCTGACAGAAAACTTCCCCAATATCATGAAAGATGAAAAGCTGACCATCCAAGAAGCTCAAAGAACCACTTATAGGATAGATCCCAAAAGACAATCACCAAGGCATATCATAATCACACTCGCTAAAACCAAAGACAAACAAAGAATTCTGAGAGCAGCTCAAGAAAAACAAAAAGTCACATACAGAGGAGAAACAATAAGACTAAGCTTAGATTGTTCAGCAGAAACCATGCAGGCAAGAAGGCAATGGGGTGACGTATATAAAACCTTGAAAGAAAAAAAAATTGCCAGCCAAGAATAATATATCCTGCAAAACTCTCGTCCAAATATAATGGTGAAATTAGGTCATTTCCAGATACACAGAAATTAAGGGACTATGTAAAAACCAAATCAAACTTATGAGACTTATTAAAGGAAGTCCTTCGATCTGAGAACAAACAATGTCAGAGCACAGGCTCAGTATAGGACACAGGATTGTACTAGCCAGATACCAACCTAGGAAATGAACTCTTAAGGACTATGCAAAACCAAAAGGATGACAAAAGGGAACCAGAGAGGTTAACCTGTAAATGCCAATAGCATCAGTACAATAAAAGAGAGAATAAACAGTGTAGATATAGAACCTTCTAATGGAGAGCAAGTCAAGCGATACCAAGTAATAATAGACTGGTTCAAATCTAGGAAGATAAGGGTAAATTTCATGGTAACTACAAAGAAAGTTAACAAACCTACTCATCAAAATAAAGAAGAAAAACATAAAGTCTCAATAAAAACAAAACCTACAAAAACAAAAGAAATGAAAAAAAATCCACAAACAAAAGGAACTCAGCACAGAGGAAGAAAACTGGAGGACATTATGCTGAGTGACATGAGTCAATCACAAAAGGACAAATATTGTATGAGACCTCTACTGTATAATTCATGTAAAAGTTTACACACAGAGAGAAACAATCTTTGTTGGTTACGAGGGATGGGAGGAATTTGGGGGGAACTAAATAGATAAGTGGGAGCGTTGGTGAAGCATAAGACAGTACACATTACTGGGGAAGCCAGCCCAACCTGTCCAAGGAAAGTTCATGGAAGCTCCATAGACACTTCTAAACTCCCTGAGGGACTGAATTGCTGGGATCTGGGAACCATGGTCTCAGGGAACATCTAGCTCAATTGGCATAACACAGTTTATAGAGACAATGTTCTACATTCTACCTTGGTGAGTAGAGTCTGGGGTCTTAAAAGCCTATGAGCAGCCATCTAAGATACTCCACTGGTCTCACCCCTTCGGGAGCAAGGGAGAATGAAGAGAACAAGATACAAGGAAAAGATTAGTCCAAAGGACTAATGGACCACACTTACCACAGCATCCACCATACTGAGTCCAGTACAGCTAGATGGTGCCCGGCTACCACCGCAGACTGCTCTGACCAGGATCACAATAGAGGGTTCTGGACAGAGCTGGAGAAGGATGTAGAACAGAATTCTAACTCACAAAAACAGACCATATTTACTGGCCTGACAGACTGGAGAAACCCCGAGAGTATGGCCCCCAGACATCCTTTTAGCTCAGTGGTTTAGTCACCCCCGAAGCTCACCATTCAGCGGGAGATTGGACGGCCTCATAAAACAAAACAGGACTAATAAGGCACAGCAGTCCAGGGACAAGGACTAGAAGGCAGGAGGGGACAGGAAACCTGGTGATAGGGAACCCAAGGTTGAGAAGGGACAGTGTTGACATGTCATGGGGTTGTTAACCAATGTCATAGGGCAATATGTGTACTAACTGTTTAATGAGAAACTATTTGTTCTGCAAAATGTCATTGAAGGTACAAAAAAAAAAAAAGAATTTTCTATGTGAGATCAAATTGACAACAGCAACTCAAAAGGTTTGATGCGAAGCCTAGGGGACAGTGAGTTGAAGATAATGGTGATGGAATAATTTGGAAAATGATAGTGAGAATAGCATCACAACTGGAAGAATGTAATTGATGTCACTGAATTGTACATGTAGAAACTTTTGAAATGGTGTAACTTTGGCTATGTATATTTTCACCAAAAAAAAAAATGTCCTCAAGGTCGAGAAGGGAGAGTGTTGACATGTCGTGGGGTTGTTAACCAATGTCATAAAACAGTATGTGTACTGACTGTTTAATGAGAAACTATTTGTTCTGTAAACCTTCATCTAAAGTACAATAAAAAAAGCTAGCAAGCGGCCATCTAAGATGCATCAATTGATGAGTAAAGGAGAATGAAGAATACCAAAGAAAGATACAAGGAAAGTATTAGCCCAAGAGACAGAAAGGGCCAGATAAACCAGAGACTGCATCATCCTGAGATCAGAAGAACTAGAAGGTGCCCGGATACCACCAACGACTGCCTTGACAGGGAACACAACAGAGAGTCCCTGATGAAGCAGGAGAAATGTGGGGTGCAGAATTCAAATTCTAATAAAAAGACTAGACTTAATGGTCTGACTGAGACTGGAGGAACCCAAGAAGGCATGGCACCCAGACTCTCTGTGAACCCAGAACTAAAACAATTCCCAAGGCCAACTCTTCAGACAAAGATTAGACTGGCCTATGGGACATAAAATGATACTCATGAAGCATGTGCTTCTTAGCTCAAGTAGATACTTGAGACTAAATGGGCAGCTTCTATCTGGAGGTGAGATGAGAAGGCAGAGAGGGTCAGGAGCTGGTTGAATGGACACAGGAAATCAGGGGTGGAAACGGGTAGTGTGCTGTCACAGTGTAGGGAGCGCAATTGGGGTCACATAACATGTATGTATAAATTTTTGTATGAGAGACTAACTTGAATTGTAAACTTTCATTTAAACTGCAACAATAAAAAAAAAAAAAAGAAAGAAATCAAACGACATATTGCATTGGGCTAATCTGCTGCAAAGGACCTCTTTAAAGTGTTAAAAAGGGAAGACGTCACTTTGAGGACTAAGGTGTGCCTGACCCAAGCCATGGTGTTTTCAATCGCCTCATATGCATGCAAAAACTGGACAATGAATAAGGAAGATCAAAGAAGAATTGATGCCTTTGAATTATGGTGTCGGCAAAGAATATTGAATATACCATGGACTGCCAGAAGAAAGAACAAGTCTTTTTTGGAAGAAATATAGCTAGAGTACTCCTTGGAAGTGAGAATGGTGAGGCTTCGTCTCACGTATTTTGGACATGTTACCAGGAAGGACCAGTTCCTGGAGAATGACATCATGCTTGGTAAAGTAGAGGGTCAGCAAAAAAGAGAAAAACCCTCAATAAGATGGATTGACACAGTGGCTCCAACAATGGGCTCAAACATAACAACAATTTTGAGGATGTGGCAGGACAGGGCAGTGTTCCTTTCTGTTGTACATAAGGTCATTATGAGTTAGAACCTACTCGATGGCACATAACAACAACAACATTGATATAGAAACAACCGAATTTATGCACTCTGTTTCAGCAAAATAAATACTACTGCCTGATGCACTGTTTGGAGCCCTCACAGAACTACTTTTAGAACTATATGCCATTAGCATGCATTGAAGGATACTATGAGAAACTTGTGTTTTTTTGGAAATGTTGTCAATGACATTCTCCACAGCATCAAGTAGTATCTCTTCTCTGTAATCATGAGTTGTAAGTTACTTGGATCTCGAGAACCAGAAATAGTAGGGCTTTCCCTGCCTTTGGTTAGTTTTCATTTTATTGTCACCATAATTTTTGCAACAGATTGTGTTTTCCCTTTGTTGTAGCTGCTGACAAATTTACAACAAAATTTGAGGCTCATCTTCAGTTGTTGAACAGTGTCTCATGAAAATCATTATGTGTTATCAGACCTGATCTTTATTCATCCTATTTTCCTGATTTAATTTCCCCCCCTGCTGCCGTCTCCTCATCTTTCATTTTTTAATTTATCCCACTGTATGTATGTAGATAGAAATATAGAAATAAGCTGTCTCAAATCACTTTGTAGAATGATTTGGAGGCATAAATAAATCAATAATGCTTTTCATAACAGCATCAATAACATCCACTCCAATAATATGCTTTTTCTCATGCTTGCTTTAGAGTTTGTAACTGAACATGAAAAAAACACTCAAGGCCTAAGCCACTGGATTCTTATTACTGTTCTAGGAAGATATAGCCTCCATCCCCAAGGCCCTTATATCCTAACTTAGAGAAAAAAAGGTTGGAGTATTTAAAGTCCTAGAAATTGACATAAGGCTATACAAATATGTCATCATATATTTCACAGTAAAATTATAAGGTTGGATTCTGGGAAGCTAGTGGTGTAAACAGATGATTGCTCTAACCCTCCCCAACAAATAAACAAGAAATACAAGGAAATGGTACTCGGCTTTGAGAGATGCTGAATTGGGGAGCAGAGAAAGCAGTAGGGAACCGAAAACAGGCAAGAATCGATGAATCAGCAATGAGTCACATAAGGTAGGAAAATCACTTTTCCCACTTTCCCTGCCCCTTTCCCCAGCCACACAGGCCACTGGCTACTGTGAACTGGGGAAGTGGCCCCAGAAAAGGAGCCTGCTTCCCTAACCACCACGGCCCCTGCCTGTACAAAGAGACAGGACCCCAAGTTTCTTCTCTAAAATCAACAAAGCAGACCTCCCTGGAGATCCATTTAGAGTGTGCCAGCACCTCCCCCACCCAGACACTGTCAGCTGCAAGCCTATTGCTACAGAAGGTCCTTGAAGTGGAGTCTGCTCTCACAGTCAAAACTCTATCTGCCTCCCTGCACACCCCATAGCTCAGGCCTCTAAAACCAATGGGACAGATGTCCCAGGGAGTCAGTCAGGTCTTTCTGCGCCCCTTTTTGGTTGGCGCTGAGGATTGCTGACTGAGACTGCTCTGTGCTAGGAAGCAGGCTTCTTTAGCAGAGGCTACTCCCGCAGCCAACCTACTACAGCGGGGGCTCTGATAGTAACAAGGCAGACCTCCCTGTAGGCCTATTTGGAGTGTGACAACCCCACTCCTACCCAGACACTTTCACCTGAAAGTCTGCTGTGAATTGCTACAGAAGTCTCCTGTAGTCAGCACTCTACTTGCCTCCCTGCGCAAACGATAGCTCTGGCCTCTGAAACCAACAGCACAAACCTCCCTTGGCTTCAATTAGGTTTAGTCTACCCCCACTTTGGTTGGCACTGAGAACTACTGACTGAGGCAGCTGTGTGCTAGGAAGCAGGAGTATTGAGGGGAGACTGCACTCACAGCCAACAATCTACCAGGGGAACTCTGACAGCAACAAGGCAGACCTCCATGGGGATTTGACCCCAGCGTGACACCCCCACCTTCACCTGGTAATTGTTGGTTGTCAGGCTGTTGCAAATTGCTACAGAAGCCCCTCAAAGTGGAGTCTGCTCCCATAGTCAGCACAATACCTGCCTCTCTGTGCACTCCAGAGCTCAAGCCTCTGTAACCAACAAGACAGACCTTCCTAGGGACCAGCTGGGTCTTTCTACTCCCTCTTCCAGTTGATACTGAGGACTGCTGACTGTGACTATAGAGTACTAGAAAGCAGGCATCTTTAGTGGGGGTAACACCCAGCCAACATACTATGGGGTTGGGGGAGCTCTGATAGCAACAAGGCAATCCTCCCCAGGGGTTCATTTGGAGTATGACAACCCCTCCCCGACCTGGTAACTGTAGGCTGCTGGACTGATACAAACTCCTACAGAAGGTTCCCTACAGTGAACTCAGGAGGTAGGTCAGCTAAGTGGAGACTGCTCCCTCAACAACCACAGGGTCACTGAGGCTCCGAAAACAACAACATAGATCTCTTAGAGGTCCTTCTGGGGAGTGCCAGGCCCTCCTTCTCCTGAAACAGAGGAAAGTCAGCCTGTGTCTCCCCGAAATCCAACTCAGATATAAGCAGTGCAGGGAAGGAAGCCTTGGACAAAACCAGAGGGCAACACCCAGCCCCAAAGGGGGCTCTCTTGGTGTGGGATTTCTGACTAAAAACATGGCTACAGAAATAGATGAGGGAAGAGAGTAAAAACCAAAGAAAGAGAGGCGATAGTGTCCCCTGGTGGACAGATTGATTAGTACATGATATCTCACCTGAGTGGTGGTGCCCACTCCTGGATAGACTGACCACAGAACGTTTTCTGGTGACTTTGGGAGAGATTGAATGTTGAAAACTGAGATCTTGGACTTTTGAATCCTAATTAAACCAGGGAGGAAGAAGGAGCTATCACAGAGAGGGAGAGGAAATAATAAGCAAAAGTTGAAGGATCCACCTGCCTGAGAATTTTTTGTAGAAAGTAATATAGGCAAAAACACCAAATACTTAGGAAAACGGAGAAAGTCAACACACTCAAAAATTCCAGTGCTTGGCAAAATGGCACTCTAGGCAGAAGCACCATGCTGTCCCTCCACAGCAAAGATCCGAAAAACTAAGCTGAACAGAGAAAACAAGAATCCTGAAACCCTAAAACATCAAATGAAGAGATAAAGAACTCAGCCAAGCACCAAATGGAGTGAGAAAACTGACAGAGAATGTAGAGCGAGGAGATATTCATGCAGAGGTCCCCTATCAGCTAACACAGCGTGGATCCACCATCCTGGACTTCTATCAGAGACCAGCAAACAGCGAGTACGAGAAAGCAGCTTCACGGAGCTTCCAGCGGGAGACAAAACAACTGGTAATTTGTGATATACGCTTTCCCACCCCCTACCCTTTTTCATGCACACTTGGCCTCCTCTGCTTTCCGCATACACAGTCTCTTGTCCAGGAAGCACCGGCTGCTTGGATTCCACAAGCCTGCACTAGCTGGCTCTCTGAGTGCCATTTGTTGGCTGCTGGTGTTGCTTTTTTTAATTTCTTTTGATTTCTTCCTTACCTCTCACTACCTCCCCCTCCTTTGGCTCAAATACCCAGCTCTGTACGCCATCTTTGCTTCTTCCTGAGGGGCTGCGGAGCTCCGTTTGAGTGTGGAGCTGCTTCCCGGTCTGGGCTGCCGTGCTGGTGGGATCCCGGGGCTTTTGTTTGTTTGTTTGTTTTGAATTGTTTCTTTGTTTTCTTTTCCTTTTTTGAGTTGGGAGCCCGTTCTGTCCAGGCCGTGCTACATGGCTTGGAACCTACCCCCTCGGATGGATTGCACAGACCTGCAGAGGGATCCCTGAGGACATTTCTTTTTATGTTGTTTTTTTTTTTTCTGTTTTTTGGGGGGCTTTTCTTGTTCTTTTTTGTTTGTTTGCTTTATTTTCCCTCTTTTTCCCTTTTTGTCTTTCTTCATTACTCAGTTTCTTGTCTCTCTATATCTTCCTTCTCTTCCTGTTCCCTGAATATCTGGTTTTGTATACCTCTATGCCTTCTAGCCAGGCTGTACTGCAACACCTGAGAACAACTTCCCCAGACCTCATAGCCACGCTGGTGGGATCCCTGGGAACTTTGCTGTTCTTTTCCCTTTCTGATTTTTATTCATTCTTTTCTTTATTTTCTTCCTCTTCCCCTTTTTGTTTTTCTCCATTTCATAGTCTCTTATCCCTCCACTCCAACGGCAAGCTCCCCTAGCATTCTTTTTTGTTTGTTTGTATGTTTTTGGCTCCTGTTCCTCTTTTCTCTCTCCCATATCCATCTAAGCTCCACCCATAACAATCTAACTGCTAAATCCTGCCTACCTGCACTGTGCACTTGACATCCCACAACCAGGCAGCACAGGCACGGCCTACTGGAACCTGCCCTTCACTGACTACCAACCCACCCTGGTGGCTGTAGTGAGTGCCACAACCAGTTCCAGTAACACCTATTCAGCTGGACCTGAGCTACCGTGCCATATCTTAGTGAATGACCCTGCCAATTGGAGAAGGAAGTGAAAACTATTGTGCCCACAGACAAGCAAACAACAAAGAACACACAGCCCACCTTCTCAGAAATAACCAAATTTTTAAAAAGGGACAAAACAAACAAATCTACAATCAAAAATAACTACTGAATGCCCCAAAACAGCAGACAATATCAAAACTTTTACAAAAACAGGACAAGATGGTTCCAGAAGGCATCCAAAATAAGACACCAGATGACTTTCCAGTGGAAGAAAAGGCACTAGAACTACCTGACAGGGAATTCAAATCTCTAATACTCAGAATTCTCCAAGAGCTGAAGCAAAAAGCGGACAAAAATGAGGAAAAAATAGACAAATTCATGGTAAATACAGACAAAAAATGAGAAGAATTCAGGAAAGTAATGCAGGAAAAAAAAGGCCAAAATAAACTCACAACTAGAAATTATACAAAGACAACAATAAGAAATCCAAAAGATAAAAAAGATTTCAGAAATGGACGGTGTCATAGAAGGGCAGAGAAGCAGATCTGAAATGATGGAAGACAGGATCAGTGGAATTGAAGACAAACACTTGGATACAACCCTGTTTCAGGAAAACTCAGAAAAAAGAACAAAGAAAAATGAAGAGACCCTGAGAGTCATGTGGGATACAATCAAAAGCAAAAACTTGTGAGTGATTGGAGTTCCATAACAGGGGGAGAAAACAGAAAACACAGAGAGGATCATTGAAGAACTACTGACAGAAAACTTCCCCAATATCATGAAAGATGAAAAGCTGGCCATCCAAGAAGCTCAACGAACCCCATATAGGATAGACCCCCCCCCAAAGAAAATCACCAAGGCATATCATAATAACACTCACCAAAACCAAAGACAAAGAATCCTGAGAGCAGCTCGTGAAAAACAAGAGGTCACATACAGAGGAGAAACAAAAAGACTAAACTCAGATTATTCAGCAGAAACCATGCAGGCAAGAAGGCAATGGGATGACGTATATAAAATCTTGACAGAAAAAAATTTCCAGCCAAGAATAATATATCCCGTAAAACCCTCATTCAAAAACGGTGCTAAAATTAGGTCATTTCCAGATAAACAGAAATTAAGGGAATATGTAAAAGCCAAACCAAGCTTACAAGAATTATTAAAGGGACTTCTTCGATCTGAGAACAAACAACTTCAGCTCACAGGCAGAATCTAAGATGCAGGATCATACCAGCCAGATACCAATCTAGGAAATGAACTCTCAAGGACTATCCAAAACCAGAAGAAATACAACAGGGAATCAGAGCAGTTAATCAGTAAATGACAACAACATCAAAACAATAAAAGAGGGAATAAATGGCATAGGTATAGAAACTTCTAATGGAGAGGACAGCAAGACAATACCAAGTAATGTTAGACTGCTTCAAACTTAGAAAGGGTAAAATTCATGGTGACCACAAAGAAAGTTAACAAACATACTTATAAAAATAAAGAGGAAAAACATAAAGTCTCAGCAAAGACAAAACTTACAAAAACAAAAGAAATGGAAAAATAATCCACAAACAAAAGTAACTCAGCACAAGGGAGTAAAAACAACAAAGAAAACATCAGCATGACAAACAAAAAAGCACTACAAAATGAGAGCAACAAACTCACATCTAACAATAATTTCACTGAATGTAAATGGACTCAATGCATCCATAAAGAGATGGAGAGGGACAGAATGGATAAGAAAACAAAATTCATCAATATGCTGTCTACAAGAGACACGCCTTAGAAACAAAGATGTGAATTTATAATAAGTCAAAGGTTGGAAAAAAATATATCAAGCTAACAAGTACCAAAAAAGAGCAGGAGTGGCAATACTAACCTCAGATAAAATAGACTTTAAAACAAAATCCACCATAAAAGACAAAGAAGAACACTATATAATGATTAAGGGGATGATCCCTCATGAAGACATAACCATAATAAACATCTATGCACCCAACGACAGGGCTCCAAAATACATAAAACGAACTCTAACAACACTGAAAACAGAAATTGACAGCTCCACAATAATAGTAGGAGACTTCAACGCACCACTCTCAGGAAAGGACAGAACAACTAAGAGGAAACTCAGCAAAGATACAGAAGACCTAAAGGGCACAATCAGCCAACTTGACCTCATAGACATATATAAAACACTCCATCCAACTGCTGCAAAGTACACATTCTTTTCCAATGCACATGGAACGTTCTCCAGAATAGACCATGTCTTAAGCCACAGAGAAATCCTCAACAACATCCAAAACGTCGAGATAATTCAAAGTATCTTCTCTGACCACAATGCCATCAAGGTAGAAATTAACAACAGAAAGAGCAAGGAAAAAAAATCAATGACATGGAAACTGAATAATACACTGCTTACACATCACTGGGTGATAGAAGAAATCAGAGATGGAATTAAAAAATTCCTAGAACCAAATGAGAATGAAAACACATCATACCAAAACCTTTGGGACACAGCAAAGGCAGTCCTCAGAGGACAAGTCATAGCAATAGATGCACATATAAAAAAAGAAGAAAGGGACAAAATCAAAATATTAACTACAGAACTCAAACAAATAGAAAGAGAACAGCAAAAAAAAGCCCACAACCACCGGAAGAAAGGAAATAGTAAAGATCAGGACAGAAATAAATGAACTAGAGAACAGAAAAACAATAGAAAGAATCAACAAAACCAAAAGTTGGTTCTTTGAAAGAATCAACAAAATCGACAAACCACTGCCAGACTGACAAAAGAAAAACAGGAGAGGACACAAATAACCCAAATAAGAAATGAAATAGGGACATCACAACAGACCCAACTGAAATAAAAAGGATTATAACAGAATATTATGAAAAACTATACTCCAACAAATTTGAAAACCGAGAGGAAATGTATAAATTTCTAGAAGCACACGGCCTACCCAAACTACAACAAAGTGATGTTGAAAATCTGAACACACCCATAACAAGAGAAGACATTGAAAAGGTAATCAAAAAACTCCCAACCAAAAAAAGCCCTGGCCCTGATGGCTTCACTGGAGAATTACAAAAAAAATTTACAGAAGAGCTTGTACCAGTACTACTCAAGCTATTTCAGAGCATAAAGGAGGAAGCAACACTTCCAAATACATTCTATGAAACCAGCATAACGCTGATACCAAAACCAAGCAAAGACGTCACAAAAAAAGAAAATTACAGACAAATATCCCTCATGAATATAGATGCAAAAATTCTTAACAAAATTCTAGCCAATAGAATTCAGCATCATATCAAAAAAATAACACACCATGACCAAGTAGGATTCAGGCCAGATATGCACAGATAGTTCAACATTAGAAAATTAATCAGCGTGATCCACCACATAAAGAAAAGGAAAGAAAAGAATCATATGATCATCTCAATTGACACAGAAAAGGCATTTGACGAAGTCCAACACCCATTCCTGATAAAAACTCTCAATAAAATAGGTACAGAAGGTAGATTTCTCAACATAATAAAGGGCATCTATGCAAAACCAACGGCCAACATCATTCTTAATGGAGAGAGGTTGAAAACATTCCCCTTCAAAACAGGAACAAGACAAGGATGCCCTTTATCACCACTCCTATTTAACATTGTGCTGGAAGTTCTAGCTAGAGCAATAAGGCAAGAAAAAGAAATAAAGGGCATCCAAATTGGTAATGAAGAAGTTAAACTGTCCCTGTTTGCAGATGATATGATACTATACATAGAAAACCCTAAAGACTCCACAAGAAATCTACTGGAACTAATAGAAAGATTCAGCAGAGTAGCAGGATACAAGATAAACATTCAAAAATCAGTTGGATTCCTATACACCAATAAGGAGAACGATGAAAAGGAAATCAGGAAAACAATACCATTTTCAATAGCCCCTGAAAAGATAAAATACTTAGGAATAAATCTGACCAGGGATGTAAAAGACCTATACAAAGAAAACTACAAAACACTACTGCATGAAACCCAAAGGGATCTACATAAATGGAAATACATACCATGTTCATGGATAGGCAGACTTAACATTGTGAAAATGACAATTCTACCCAAACTAATTTACAAATACCAACAACATTCTTCAAAGAGATGTAAAAAATAATCATTAACTTTATATGGAAAGGGAAGAAGCCCCGAAGAAGTAAGGCACTATTGAAGAAGAAGAATAAAGTTGGAGGACTCACACTACCTGACTTGAGAACCTACTATACAGCTACAGTAGTCAAAACAGCCTGGTACTGGTACAACGATGGATACATTGACCAATGGAACAGAATTGAGAACCCAGATGTAAATTCATCTGCCTATGGTCACCTGATCTTTGACAAGGGCCCAAAGTCCATCAAATGGGGAAAAGACAGTCTTTTTAACAAACGGTGCTGGCAAAATTGGTTATCCATCAGCAAAAGAATAAAACAGGACCCAGACCTCATGCCATATACAAAAACTACTTCAAAGTGGATGAAAGACCTGAACATAAAGGCTAAAACTATAAAGTTCATAGAAGAAAAAATAGGACCAACACTACAGGCCTTAATACACGGCATTAACAGGATACAAACCATAACCATCAACATACAAATCCCAATAGATAAGCTAGATAACTGGGATCTTCTAAAAATCAAACACCTGTGCTCTTCAGAAGACTTCACCAAAAGAGTCAAAAGAGAACCTACGGACTGGGAAAAAATTTTTGGACAGTACAAGTCAGACAAAGATCTAATCTCCATAATCTACAAGAAAATCCAACTCATCTACAACAAAAAGACAAATAATCCTATTAAAAAATGGGCAAAGGAAATGAACAGACACTTCACCAGAGAAGACATTCAAATGGCCAACAGATACATGAGGAAATGCTCACAATCACTAGCCATTAGAGAAATGCAAATTGAAACCACAATGAGATACCATCTCACCCTGGCATTACTGGCACGAATCAAAAACACTGGAAATAACAAATGTGGAGGGGCTGCGGGGAGATCGGAACTCTTATGCACTGCTGGTGGGAATGCCAAATGATACAAGCATTTTGGAAAATGATATGGCACTTCCTCAGAAAGCTAGAAATAGACATACTATTTGATCCAGCAATCCCACTCCTAGGAATATATCTTAGAGAAATAAGAGTCATCACTCAAATTACATACGCACACCTATGTTCATGGCAGCATTGTTCACAATAGCAAAATGATGGAAACAACCTAGATGCCCATCAACAGATGAATGGATAAACAAACTATGGTACATACACACAATGGAGTACTATGCAACGAGAAATAACAATGATGAATCTGTGCAGCATCTCATAACATGGATGAAACTGGAGGACATTATGCTGAGTGAAATAAGTCAATCACAAAAGGACAAATATTGTATGAGACCTCTATTGTAAAAACCCATGAAAATGTTCACACACAAAAAGTAACAATCTTTGTTGGTTACCAGGGATGGGAAAGGTGGGGGCGAAATACTAAATAGGCAATAGATAAGTGGTATCTTGGGTGAAGGGTGAGACAGTACACAATACAGGGGAAACCAGAACAACTTGTAGAAGGAGAAGTCATGGAAGCTCCATAGACACATCCAAACTCCCTGCGGGACTGAATTGCTGGGTGGAGGGCTGTGAGGACCATGATCTTGGGGAACATCTATCTCAATGGGCATAACACAGTTTATAAAGACGATGTTCTACATTCTACCTTGGTAAGTAGCGTGTGGGTTCTTAAAAGCCTATAAGCAGCCATCTAAGATACTCCACTGGTCTCATCCCTTCAGGAGCAAGGGAGAATGAAGAGAACAGAATACAAGGAAAAAGATTAGTCCGAAGGACTAATGGACCACAGCTACCAAGGCCTCCACCAGACTGAGTCCAATACAGCTAGATGGTGCCTGGCTATCACCACTGACTTCTCTGACCAGGATCACAACAGAGGGTTCTGGACAGAGCTGCAGGAGGATGTAGAACAAAATTCTAACTCACCAAAAAAAAAGACCAGATTTACTGGCTTAAAGGGGACTGGAGAAACCCTGAGAGTATGGGCCTCAGACACCCTTTTAGCTCAGTGGTGAAGTCATTTCCGAGGCTCACCATTCAGCCTGGAAGTGGACAGTCCCATAAAACCAAATGGAACTAATGAAGTACAGCAGTCCAGGGACAAGAGCCAGAAGGCAGAAGTGGACAGGAAAGCTGGTGTTAGAGAACCCAAGTTTGAGTAAGGATAGTGTTGATGTATTGTGAGGTTGTTAACCATTGTCATAGGGCAACATGTGTACTAACTGGTAAATAAAAAACTATTTTATTTTGTAAGCTTTCATCTAAAGTGAGAATAGCAGCACAATTGGAAGAGCATAGTCAATGTCATTGAACTGTGCATGTAGAAATTTTTGAAATGGTGTATCTTTAGCTACGTATATTTTCACCAAAAAAAAAAAAAAAAAATGGTCGAGAAGAAAGAGGGTTGACATGTTGTAGGGTTGTTAACCAATGTCATAAAAGAATATGAGTACTACTGTTTCATGAGAAACTATTTGTTCTGTAAGCCTTCACTTGAAGTACAATTTAAAAAAAAGAAAGAAAAACAAAATTCCAATGCCCCAACAAAAAATCAGAAGACACACAAAGAACAGAGAAATAATGGCCCATTCAAATGAACATGACAAAAGGAGTGAAAGCACATAAAGGGAAATGACCAAATAATTAAAAAAATAAGACTATACTACAGCAACATTGAACATAATTAAAGAACCAAGGGAAAACATAGACAAAAAGGGCTAAAAGAAATAAGGAAAATAATGCACAAACAAAATGAGGATTTAAAAAAAGGTATACTGCAACTGAAAGGGACTATAACTAAAATGAGAAACACAATAGGAAAACTTACCAAAAAATTTAATCAGGAAGAAGAAAGAATCAGCAAATTAGAGAATAAGATAATTAAAATTACAGATGCTGAAGAGCAACAAGAATGGAGGCTCAAAAAGACTAAGCACAATTTAACGGAATTATGGGACAAGAGACCTAATATATGCATCATGGTAATTCCTGAGGGAGATGAGTAAGAGAAAGGGGTAGAAAGAATATTTGAAAAAACAATGACAAAAAATTCACCCAATCTAAGGGAGGACATGAATCTACAATTCCAGGAAGCTCAAAGAACCCCAAGCAGGATAAACCTAAAGAGATATACACCAAGACAAGTCATAGTTAGGCTCTCAAGAAGTAAAGAGAAAGAGGGAATCCTGGAATCAGTGAGAGAGAAGCAGAGTCACTTACAATGTATCCCCAATAAGATTAAGCACCAATTTCTCCTTAGAAATGTTGGACTCCAAATGGCAATGAGATGATATATTTAAAGCTGAAAGAAAAAAAAAAAAAAAAAAAAGACTGTCAACCAAGAATACTATACCCAGAGAAACTATTCTTCAAGAATGATGGTGAAATTAAAACACTCCCAGACAAACAGAAGCTGAGAAAGTTCATATCCACCAGACCATCCTTACAAAAAAATAATGAGAGTTGTGTAGATTGAAGGGAAAAGACACTAGAAAGTCATTTAAAGCTATACATAAAAATAAAGATCCCTAATAAAGTGAAATGTATGGACAGGTATAAGGGCTAGTAATAAGATATTTGTGCTTGAAAATTCTAAATGGTTTTTACTTCATGTTTTTTAATAACAAATACATAAAAAGCAAGGATATAATTATGTTACAGAGAACAAGAAATATAAAGACATAATTAGTGATAACAACAAAAGGGGAGGAGAGGAATGGTATAGACGTAGAATTTCTTGTATGTTACTGAAGTTAAGTCAGTACCAGCTTACAGCAGAATGTTATAAATACAAGCTGTTAAATATACTATTCATAGTAACCACTAAGAAAATATATAAAAAACATAAACAAAAGGAAAGGAGAAGGGAACCAAAAAGATTCACTACAATAAACCAACAAACCACGAAAGTAAGCACTAGTAAAGGACAAAGACAAAGAAGGCTTAAGACACGCACAAAAAAATTTTAAAAAGGGCAGAAGTAAGTCACTTCTTATCAGTAATTACAGTGAATGTAAGTGGATTAAAGCTCCAATCAAATGTAGAGAGTGGGAGAATAGGTTAAAAAAAAATATGATCCAATTATATGCTGTTTACAAGAGACATACCTTAAACCCAAGGACACAAATAGGTTGAAAGTGAAAGGGTGGAAAAAATATTCCACACAAATAATAACCAAGTTATTTTGTTGGGGCAGCAATCTTAATATCCAACAAAGTAGATTTTAAGACAAAATCAGAAGAGAAAAAGATGGGCATTATATAGTAATAAAAGGGTCAATTAATCAAGAAGATTTAACAATTATATATATATATATGCACACATAACATCAAGGCATCTGAATATATAAAACACTGTTAGAATTGAATGGAGAAATAGATAGACCTAAACTAATAGTTGGAGACTTCAATACATCACTTTCATTATTGTACAGAACATCTAGAAAGAAGATCAACAAGGAACAGAGGACCTGAATGACGCTATAAACCAACTAGACTTAACAGACATACATAGAGCACTCCATCACAAAACAGCACAAAATACATTCTACTCCAGTGCACATGGATCATTCTCCAGGATAGATCGCATTTTAGGCTACAAAGTAAGTCTTGATACATTTAAAAGATTGAAATAATACGAAGTATTTTCTTTGACTACAATGGAGTGAAGCTAGAAATAAATAACAGAAAAAAGCCTGGAAAATGCACAAACATATGGAAATTAAATAACATACTATTAAACTACCAATGGATCAAGGAATAAATCAAAAGAGAAATCATAAATTTCTTAGAGTCAAATGAAAATGAAAGCACAACATACCAAAATTTATGGGATACAGCAAAGGTAGTACTCAGAGAGAAACGTATAGCAATAAATGCCTACATGGAAAAAGTAAAAAGATCTCAAATTAACAGCCTAACTCAACAACTCCAGAAACTAGAAAGAGAAGAGCAAACTCAGCCCAAACTACCAGAAGAAAGGAAATAACAAAGATTAGAGCAGAAATAAATAAAGTTAAAAACAGAAAAGCAATAGAGAGAATCAATAAATCCAGAAGTTGGTCCTTTGAATAGATCAATAAACTTGACAAACCTTTAGCTAGACTGACAAAGGGAAACAAAAGAAAAGATTCAAATAATCAAAATAAAAACATGAAAGAGGGGATATTACAACTAACCTGATAGAAATAAAGAGAATTATGACAGAATATTATGAACAACTGTACGGCAACAAACTGGATAACCTCGATGAAGTGAACAATTCTTAGAAGCACAAAACCTACCCAAACTGACTCAAGAGGAAATAGAAAGCCTCCACATACCCATAACAAGTGGAGAGATTGAATCAGTGATCAAAAACTTCACCTATAAAAAGTCCTGGACCAGATGGCTTTACTGGGAATTCTACCAAACATTAAGAGAAGAATTGACAGCAGTCCTCTTCAAACTCTTACAAAAGATAGAGAAAGAAGGAATACTCCCTAATTCATTCTACGAAGCAAATGTAACCCTGATATCAAAACCAGACAAATACAACACAAGAAAAGAAAACCACAGACCAATATCTCTAATGAACATAAATGCAAACATTCTTAACAAAATACTACCAAATGGAATGCATCAGCATGTTAAAAGAGTCATACACCATGACCAAGTGGAATTAATTACAGGAATGCAAGGTTGGTTCAACATTAGAAAATCAATCAATGTAATATACCACATCAATAGAACAAAGGAAACGAATCACATGATCAACTCTATGGACGTAGGATTCGAGACCCTTTCTTGATGAAAACCCTAAATAAAATTGGAATAGAAGGGAAATTCTTCAATATGATTCAGAGCATATACGAAAAGCCAACAGCCAGCATTATACTTAAAAGAGAAACTGAGAACTTTCCCCCTTGAAATTGAGAACAAGACAAGGGTGCTTGGTCTCATCACTTCCATTCAAAATTGCATTAGAAGTACTAGCCAGAGCAATAAGACAAGAAAAAGAAATAAAAGGTATCCAGATTGGAAAAGAAGAAGTAAAATTATCTCTATTCACTAATGATACGATCCTATATATAGAAAATCCCAGAGAGTCCACAAGAAAACTTGAAGAGCTAATAGAGCAAAGTTGCAGGGTACAAGGACGACAAACAAAAATCATTTGGGTTTCTATACACCAGCAATGAAAAACCTGAAAGGGAAATTAGGGAAACAATTCCATTTACAATACTGTTTAAAAGAATAAAATACCTAAGAATAAATCTAACCTGGGATGTGGAGGACTTATACAATGAAAACTATAAAACACTACAGAAAGAGATTAAAGAAGAGTTAAATAAATGGAAAGATGTTCCATGTTCATGGATTGGAAAACTTAATATCGTTAAGATGACAATACTGCCTAAAGCAGTCTATAGATACAATGCAATCCCAGTCAAAATTCCGACAGCCTTCTTTACAGAAATATAAAAATGAGTTCTCGACTTTACATGAAATGGCAGGAGGCCCTGAATAGCTAAAGCAATGTTGAAAGAGAAGAATAAAGTAGTACTCATACTTCCTGGTTTTAAAACATATTACACAGTTAAAGTAATCAAAACAACTTGATACTAGTATAAAAATGGACACAGAGACCAATGGAATAGAATTGAGAGTACAGAAATAAGCCCACACATCTATGGTCAACTTATTTTTGACAAGGGTACTAAGTCCATTCAATAGGGAAAAAAGAGTCTCTTCAATAAATGGTGCTGGGAAAATTGGATTTCCACATGTAGAAAGATGAAACAGTACCCATGCCTCACACCATACACAAAAACAAATTCATAATGGATTAAAGATCTAAATATGCACACTAAAACCATAAAAGTATACGAAGAAAAAACAGGGACAAAGCTGTCAGGCCTAGCTTTCAACAAAGATTATCTAATATAATAACAAAAGCACAAACAGCAAAAGACAAAATAAATAAATGGAACCTCATAAAAATTAAAAACTTTTGTTCATCAAAACACTTTACAAAAAAATGAAAAGACAAGCCACCAACTGGGAGAATATCTTTGGAAATCATACATCCAACAAGAATCTAATAACAAAAATGTATATAAAATTTTGACAACTTAACAACAAAAATATGAATAACACAACAACAAAATGGGAAAAGGACTAAAATAGACATTTCAACAAAGAGGACACTCAAATAGCCACAAACACATGAAAAGATGCTCAGTGTCATTAGCCATCAGAAAGATGCAAATCAAAACCACAATGAGATACCATTTAATTCACACTAGGATGGCTACAGGTTTGTTTTGTTTTTGATTTAAGATGGCTAAGATTTTAAAAAGAAAAAAAGTTGGAAAATAACAAACGTTGGCAAGGATGTGGGGAAATTGGAACACTTACCCATTGCTGGTAGGAATGTAAAATGGTATAGCCACTGTAGAAAATAGTGTGGTATTTCCTCAAAAAACTAAAAATAGAATTGTCATAACCAAAACAAAACCAACCCATTGCCATAGAGTTAATTATGACCCAGCAATTCCATTGCTAGGTATATAGGCAAAATTCTTGAAAGCAGAGACTCAGACAGAAACTTGTACACTGTTCTTCAGCACTATGTACTATAGCCAAAAGGTAGAGACAACCTAAATGTCCATCATCAGATAAATAGATAAACAAAATGTGATACATACATACCATGGAATACTACTCAGCCAGTAGGAGAAATAAAGTCTTGATACATGCTACAATATGGATGGAGCTGGAAGACTTTATACTGAGTCAGTAAGTCAATCAGGAAAGGATAAATATTGTATGACCTCACTTACGTAAAAAGACAAGAAAAAGCTAATGTATAAAGACCAAAGTCTATTAGTGGTTACCAGGGGAAGGAAAGAAGGGGAAAGGGCAGGTTAACGGTGATGGTAATATGGCATTGATTAAGGGTGGGGTTGCACAGCAAATTATTGTAATTGCTGTCAATAAGTTGTACACCTGTAAAAAGTTGAATTGGCAAAAGTTGTGTGATAGATGTGTTTATAACAACAACAAAAAGCAAAGAGTAGCTGCTGAGGCGGCTTATGTATAATCAAAACCTCCAAGAGTTTGGTTTCTTGGTCTGGAGGTTTAGGGTCATGGTTTCGCTGGACAACCCAATTAATTGGTCTAATAACATGCTTAGTGCTTCTTTTCTGTCTCTTAGTTTGTTGTGTAGTGCCAGGGGTCTTAAAAGCTTACAAGCAGCCATCCAAGGCAAGATTTGACTCTATTTGCCTGGAACAATAGAGGAAGAAAGAGAGTCAAGAATAGGCAGAGGCTATGGAATGTGTGGCTAATTGCCTCTATGAACAACTGTCTTCTTTGCCATGAGACCAGAAGAACTGGATAGTTCCCGGCTACGATTACTGAACATTTGGATCAAAGATTCCACAGAAGAATTCTGATCAAAAGGGGAAAATGCAGAACAGAATTTCAAGTTCTCATGGACTCCAAACTTCCTGGAGCCATGAAGGTTAGATGAACCCCCGAAACTGTTGTCCTGAGATCATCTTAAACCTTAAACCAAAAATATCTACTGAAGTCTTAAAACCAAACAATAGTTTAGCTTAACTAGCAAAATATGTTTGCCTTGAGCATTACGCTCTTTTAAGAACTATCTATATGGGATCAAACGGATAACAGCAACTCAAAAGATTAGATAGGAACCTTAGGGGGCAGTGAGTTTATGTTAATAGGGGAGGAAGAACTTAGAAAAGGAGGGTGAGAATGGTTGCACAACTTGAAGAATGTGATCAATGTCACTAAACGGTACATGTAGAAACTGTTGAACTGGTGTGTTTTGCTGTGTATAGTCTCAACAACAACAAAATAAATAAAATTTGATTTAAAAAGTTACAAGATATTAGAGGTAATTTTAAGGCATTAGAGGTCCTTGGGGGGTGCAAATAGTTTGTGCTCGGCTGCTAGCCAAAAAGTTGGTTGCTCAAACCCACCCAGTAGCAACTCAGAAGAAAAGCCTTGTGATCTACTTCCTTAAAAGATTACAGGCAAGAAAACCCTATGGAACATTTCTACTCTGTAACACATGAGGTCACATGAGTTGGAATCAATTCGACAGCAATGGGTTTGTTTTTTGTTTGTTTGCTTTTTTTAATGAATAATGGAGACGGCATACCATTGTGCAGTGCTAGAGCAGAACACAAAGGTTTCATGGAGAAAATGAGATAAAATGAACCTCGTGGAATGGCTGGGACTTGAATTCCAATGATCCTCTTCCTGTTTTCTGTTTTATATTTATTTATTTATTTTTTTCTCTTTATCAGAATTCTAGTCCAAAGGGCCTTTCAGTTTTAGGGGAGTTACATGTGATAAGTTTTAGTAGCTGTGCTTCAGTAAATCACCAAAGCAAATCATCAAAGGAATCTGTCTAGAACTAAAAACCAAAATGGTTTTGATCCATTTTTTGTAAGCAAAATATCTTATTTCTGAAAGACACTCTAAAATACGTGTAGAGTTTTGTTTGTTTACATGAAAGTCTTCTCTCCCTGGCTCCCCACCATTATTTTTCAGTCCTTGTTGGGTGGGATGAGGAAGGCCTTGGCTAGAGAGAGGAATGTTGCCCAGAAAGTAATGGTGGGCAGGAAGAAATGAGAGTGACTCTGCTCATTAATTTTCTGGGAAAGGGAGGATTTAATGAGGGTACAAGACTCCAAGTCTCAACAGTTACCACGGAGAAGAGCCTGGGTAGACTTTGACAGAATTAGGGAAGTCAGGAAAGGTGAAAGTTGTATTGCCTCATGCTGTTGATGTTAATAGCAAGCGACATCGAATCTGGAAAGGAAAGCAGATGGCCTCTAAGGTGAGCCCTTTGCTCTCTCTCCTTCCCTGGATGACAGTTGCTCTCAGTGCATCTGACAGCAGCTCCAGCCAGGAATTCCCAAACACTGCAATCCATCACTGCTTTACAGAGACGGTCCCAGCGGAGAGTCACGGCCGTGGGTGCCCTGGGGAGGCTGACCCCAGGAGGCAGACAATGAGTTAGCAAGGGAGAGAGCTTGCTTAGAGCTGCTGCCGCCTCCCACTCAGGCCACAGGCATTAATTCCAGGCTGACAAGCCGGCAGTTGCCCTGAATTAGAATGAAACCAAAGCACAATACCCGGTGGGCAAAACTGCAGATACTGAGCCCCTTGGAGGAGTGCCAGACTCCAGGCTATAGACAAATCTTAGGAATCTCAAGGGCTCCAGTGTTAACAAGGGCCAGCAGTTATTTAAAAAAAAAAGAAAAAAAAATCCATGCAAATAACCATGCCCAGACCACTAAACATGTTCTTGAGATTAATGCTGCCAAACCAACTCAGAAAGACTTCTTGTGACTCTGCAGGGAGACGGCATGCTGCGAGGAAATCAAACTAAAATGCAGAACAGCCTGGTAAAGGATTAGCCTTTGCTCAGAGCCAGGGTCTATTTTCCTCTGTGACTGTCACAAGGTGCCAGCTACCATCATGGCAGAGACAAAGGAGTGTTCTGCGGCTGCTTCTCCCCATTCTTCCACCCCTTTCCTTGGTAGCTTCTCTTCCATCCAAGGTAACTGCTGATCAGGGGAGAGACTAAACCAGCAGTCCAGAGCAGCTAGGGTTAGATGACCTTCCACAGGAAGCTGGGCAAATTCTTAAACACTGCTTTTGGGGATAACGTGGAACAGAACTTGCTGTATGTACCAGCTACCATCAGGGCCAGCCTGGAAGATGTAGTTACCCTAGGCAGATTTATCATTTCATGGCCTTGCAAACCAATATTCTTTAAGTATTTACTCAACATTTACTTAGCAAAGAAGGAAAAAAAATGCTCTTCTATTATACAAATTATATAGTTATTTAAGTATAGAATATAAGTTAGATTCTCCCAGGAAAATTTTTCAGAAACCTGAGGAATGAAAAAACTAATCTTCCTTTACTTCATTTCTGCCTGGAAATATTTGACAAAACCTCTCTACTTCTCTGTAGTTCCTGTTCTTTGTCATTTATAATTCCTCAAATAATGAAACTATATATGGTTTAAAATTTATATGACACAGTAAATCACCTATTCCTAGCAAATGACATTATATGATTTCTGAATTCCAGCTAGCATTGGCCCTGACTATAGGAGACCATCAGTTGCCAGGCTACAGATTGGTGGCATGGCCTGAACTTAAGAATATGAACAAAAGGACATAAAAACTCAACACAGTTGGTGATGTGTGGTTGAACCAAATATTCATATAAATTTAGGGCTGGAGTCAGTACCATGTGAACTGAAGTTTCTTGTAAGTTAAATTAATTGGGAAGCACAGAAAGTGTGCTTGAGGGAGAAAGTTGTTCTTCAGAGAAAAACTAAGAAAATGAAGCAAGCTTTTAGAGAAAGCCTGAGATGAGAGTTCATAGAACACCGTGAAAGATGGAGGGAGCAGTCTCAATTTGTGACTTTCCAGTTCCTGCCCTTCTGTATGTGAGCCATACGTGCCCGTACTTCTCTTAAAACAACCACTTCCTTCCCAGCCACCTCCTTTACCTTGAACTAGTTACTTATAACCAGTGAGCCCTCTTTAAAACTACTGTGTGTGTGTATGTGTGTGTGTGTGTGTGTGTGTGTGCGCCTTGGAAGATTTCAAAGGAAGGAGTTTGGGAACCAGTATAAGTAAAAGGGTTGGCAGAAATGTCTGCTAGGTCTTTGGAACAAATCAGTCAAAGTGTTAAACAATGCAGAAATAACATCTATTGAGCACCTACTGGATACCAGGTGCTGGTCGGCACTCACGGTGACATGCAGTCCTCCTGACCAATGATGCCGAAAGCCCTATCATTCTCCTTCACAGCAATCAGTAATGGAGGAAGACAGGGGAGCTTTGGAGAGTGTGGCTGCAAAAGTATGTCCTGGATGAAGTGGAAACCATGCTGGATGGCATGTGAAGGCCATATGTAATTTATGAGGTTCCAGAACAGTGCTCCAGAAGATGGATGGGAAAGGCAGTTGGTGGGGTGCTCAGTCTTCCTCAACTGGCTATCCAGGTAATAACCAAAAGATGGAAAAATTACTCAGAAACATATAAAGCACCAAGCAACCATCCAGTATCAAAACTCTGTATATGTCAGAGCTAAATCCTATTTCTTCTGGAGCACTAATTACACTTTCCTCCAGGATGTTTATGTCAAACTCTATAATGAAACACATATACTCGAAGGTAAATATGTAGATTAAACGCATTCAGTGTGGTAAAGGAGAAAGGTGACTTGAGTGGGATGGGGAATGATGGCATATTGAAGTCATAACCACCATTCTTCCAAGGATTCAAAGATTCTTCCTAGGAGAGGCTGGGCAACATCCACTCCCTCCTGAGCGCAGCAGACCAACGTTCAGCTTCAGTTTTAATTCAAAGGCAAGTATATAACTTCACTGAGGCTCTTAAAAATGAGATCCCTGATATTGCGTCAAGTTCAGCGTCTACCCAAAATACAGACAAAATTTTAGTAGTTGTTCATTGGGAGAAAAATAGCTGCAGTGTGTTAGCAAATCCTGTGAAAGACGAAAGTTTCAGATTCATTAATAATACAGTCTGACCCTGCCTTGGTAACTTGGGCCCAGGAGTTAGAAATCTTTCTGAAATTTAAGAGCATTCTTCCCCTGCACTAAAGCTAAGGGTATTTCCGTTGAACTTGGTTTTGGTAGGGGAAAAAGCATTGGTGACTGAAAAGTTGCTTTTCTGTATCTTATATTATTGTTTTCATCTTGTTCCAACCATATATGACCCTTTGAGGCAGGTAGAGGGGCAGAGCTAGAGATTGTTAAACTTTGCACATACAAGGTATCCCTTCAGAAACATAAAGTCTCGTTTTCACTACAGCACTTTATAAACCAAACAGCCCCTCCACTCCAACTTTAACAAGCAGTCCACCTTTAATATTTGGAAACCAAAATTATTTTCTGTCTTAATCAATGAAAAGCAAGCTTTTGCTCTTAAATGGATGTTTTCCAGAATTCTTTATAAACCACTGAAAATGGATGCTTATAATGGAAGTCCACTTAGTTCTCCACAAAGCTAATTCTGGCTGGATAATTCCCTTCAGGTGGCAGCAAGCTTTGTTCTCCTCAGCTCCGGTATAATTAATACCATATAAATATATTCCTACCTATTTCAGGGGGTGTAGAAGTGGTGGGAAAAGGAGAAGAGTAGATGATACTAGTGTCAAATGAGTTCTCTAACATGTCTCCTCTCTAGAGGGAAAGATAAATTAAATGTGCAATAAAAATTTAATAGCCAACAGTGATTACACTATAGGAACGCTGACAGAAATAAACATAATGGCATAATAAATTTTCTTTTGTGAAGAATGATTATTTGGAGCTTTAAGCTTTGACAATTCTTGTAAATCTTATCTGCTTGTTAGCAATTAATAATATTAAATTGCTTCACATCTCCCTAGACAAACATCAGCAACTTTTCAGATCATTATCAAAGAAATGCACAATCTAATGTACACCATTACAGAATTTTCTAAAATTTCTAAGCAGTGGTTAATAGCACTGTTTCAGGGAGAAATAAAAGCAATTTAATCTTTACTGATGGTATAAATACATCAACAAATATTTGTTATACCCTATTTTGTGCTTAGCAGAGACAGCTAGCTGTCCATCAAAATCCATTTTTGCCTTCTATGGTATAGAGTTGGGCCTGAGAAATGGCTGACCAGGAAAAGACTATATCCAGGGATGGATTACCCAATAAGCCAGGTAAACACGTACTTAGAGCACCAACAAAACAGGGACACCAGTTGTCCAAAGCAAAGACTCGTAGATGCCAAGCAGACAGGACACAAGGAAAAGCAAGTGCCTAAGTGGAAGTCAACTAGCAGGACACTAACTGAAACTGATACCAGCTCCAGTGAGTGAGAATGTGCAGGCTGGAAATAAAGTTGATGCAGACTCATGAGGGCACCCACGTGCAGGGTTATTCAAGCTATGAGGCCCCTACCACTTCAACACCTTTGTTGACATCTGTCTCCCACGGTCCTCTTCCATGTAATTGAAACTCCTTATCTCAATGCGTCTCTTAGGAGTATACTTTCTTTGTAATAAACAAGAGGTGGGGTGGGCTGTCAAGTCTGACTCTTGTTACATTCACACAATATGCAACTGAATCCAACATGAGCACTTACCGGGCAAGGATAGATTACATTAAATAGATAACAGTTCTCTGGACTGTTTTGAGAGAACCATCTTGTACATCCATGTCTGCTTCTCCAGCAACTCCAGCCAGGAGGGCCACCAATACTCGTTGCCATGATACAAACACAAAGGTATGCTCTTGTGCACGTCCTGGTAAACAACCAGTGGGAACTCAAGTCCTAGATGATGCCCAAAAGGGAGGGAACTCAAATAAGTCAACCATTGCAATGAATTCAATCAAGTTACTTTTTAACTGTATAGGATTTACTTACACAGTTATAACTTTAATTTTAAAATATGTTTGGCACACACATGGATGCAATCTAGCATACATTTAATATAATACTAACATGAGTAATAATTTAATATTTAATAATACATAGAAAATGTCAAAAAATAGTGGAAATATTAATATTTATCTAACATGAAAAGTTTTAATTTATATATCAGGTGAGTTCGTTTTTTATTGTCTGTTGTGTGGGACACAGTGCTTGATATTACTCTATATATGCTAATAAATGAGGTATTAGGCACATGAAAATGCAAAATTCAATATTTATTTATCATGCAAAATATGTTTCTGTTTTGCAACAGTGAGTGTGTTTCTGAATTCATCTTCCATGAAAACAACAAAGGATGTGGTCTTAGTCATCTGATGCTGATCTAACAGAAATATCACAAGTGGATGGCTTTAACAAAGAGAAGTTTATTTCCTCATAGTAAAGTAGGCTAAAACTCCAGATTCAGGGCATCAGCTCCAGGGGAAGGCTTTCTCTTTCTGTCGGCCTGCTTATCAATCTTCCCCCAGACTAGGAGATTCTCCACGCAGGGACCTCAGGTCCAAGCGATGTGCTCTGCTCTTCGCACTGCTTTCTTGGTGTATGAGGTCCCCAACTCTCTGCTTGCTTCCCTTTCCTTTTACCTCTTGTAAGATAAAAGGTGGTGCAGGCCACACCCCAGGAAAACTCCCTTTACATTGGATCAGGGATGTGACCTTAGTAAGGGTGTTACAATCCCACCCTAACCCTTTTTAACATAAAATTACAATCACAAAATGGAGGATAACCACACAATACTGGGAATCATGGCCCAGCCAAATTGATACGTACATTTTTGCAGGGATGTAATTCAATCCATGACAGACGTTTATCAGAACATTACATTCATATTTTATCAGAATATTTATGTATCTCTGTGTAAGTAAATTGAATAATTCCTTGAGGAAGTAAATTAAATGAATATTTAGATAACAAAAGTATATAAATATCTTTTATTTTCCATTTCCCTTCAGACTGACATTCTTTCAAGAAATTGATTGATATTATTATGACTCACAAAACAAACTTGCTCATTGAGAAGTAGAGCTATTGTTGTATCAATTATGTATGCTTCTCCAAATATGGGAGTTGAACAATTTCACAAGAAATAAAATGTATATTTTATAAATTTTGCATATGATAATTATATTTTCCTTTTCATTTCAGACAGATGGAGTATAACCTCACCTTCAGTTCTGTCTTGTCGACCATTTAAGAACGTGCCAGTGGCATTCTAGTCACATGACTCATGATGTATCTGGTCCTGTCCTGTGCAAAGCAAACCAAAATCTGTCTTCATATTGAGCATACCTTTGTATTTCTATCATGCTCTTTGTGATAGTTCTGTTCCCCGTGGGGTATAAGCAGTAGTCCTATGAAGTGTGAAGACGCAGCATCAAAGGACGGAAAGTGTGCAAGTTTTTAAGTATCATCTCAAAACAAAAAACACTTGTGGCTATCTGTGAAGGGCCCGCCAACAAACACCATACAACCAAGAATGAAATTATTTCTGAGTGCCTTGTAAGCACTATTTCTTTTGACTGTCTCAGACCTGAAGAACAAAATTACATGTTCCAAATTTTTTTTTACTTACTAATTTTCAAATATAAATTTTTGCTTTAACTTCCAAATTTGAATGTAGATTTTATTTTATGAATTTTACTTGTTTTATAAATTTTATTTATTGTTAATTATTCAAATTTATTTGCTATAGCAGAACCAAATTTTAAAAGTGACACAATTTTATATCCAGGTAAAATGAAACTGCAACAACTAAGTGGAGCACAAAAATGAAAGCTTACAGAAGACAAAAAGAAAAGAATTTATCAATCTCTAAAGACAATTCCAAAATTAACTGCCTTTTTAAAACATAATGGATCATAAGAGACTTCTTCCATTGAACACTCAAGTTTAATGGGTGCAAATCATCGTACTAGTACCCTAGTGCTGAACTTACTAATAAAAATACTAATATAACAGAATTTTTTTCCAAATTCTGGATCTATTCTTTGCTGCAGTAAAAAAATTAATAATGGTGTAGAAAGTGAGACTATTTTAGAATCTGAAATTGTCATATCTGCATATCACATAAATAATAGAAATACAGATTCTGCTTTGTGGAATATTTTTTCTTCTAATGATGCAAATTATTGGATTGAAAGAGAGCCAAGTGATTGTCAACAAACATCACAGTGGACCATTTGAAAATTCATGTGGAAAATTTCGGGATGGTAAACAAACAAGGTTCTGAAGCCAGAATATATTTCCAGAGTGCAAAGCTAATGGTAAAAATTATAACAGGGAATGGCTACTGTATTCTCCATCAATCAGCTCTGTATATTGTTATTTAGTACTAAATCATTTCTTTATTTGCTACAGATGGATTTAGCAATTGGTGCAACTTGAATATGACTGATAAACATGAAAACAGTTCAATTCACAGAGATTATATGTTTTAATGTTTAAACCGAAGATATGGTTTTGGCTTAACTCATGAATTGGAAACACAAATTAATGAAGAACGTCAGTATTGGAAAGCTGTTTTGCAATGCACTGTTGCTGTCATTACAACAATTGCTGAAAGTGGACTATCTTTTCAAGAAAGAAATGAAGTGTTTGGGTCCCCACAAAATGGAAATTTGGGGGGTTTA
This sequence comes from Dugong dugon, assembly GCA_030035585.1. NCBI lineage: Eukaryota > Metazoa > Chordata > Mammalia > Sirenia > Dugongidae > Dugong > Dugong dugon. The sequence goes on from CM057461.1 coordinate 88,785,864, forward strand.
CTTGGAACTTGTTGCTCAGTTCAATCCCTTTTTAGCAGGTCACATCTCAAAATATGGTAACACAGGAAAGGGAAACCCATCATATATGTTTAAAACAACTATGAAAATTAATAAATTTAATAAGTGATAAGAGTTGATCAACTATTTTCAGTGAAATAAGTATAGCTTGACATTTCAGTTTGTCTGTAGATTCCGAACCTGATCTTTCTCATGCACAGATCTCTACCAGTTGTTAAAAGGATATTTACATAATTTAAGAGAAGACTTTAACAATTTCAAAAGCACAAAAACAAATACTGCCAAGTACTGATTATTAAGCAGATCACCATCATAGAAGCCTTAGAAAGAAACAAGTAAACGACGAAAGTGCTCCAGAAGTATTGAGTGCCAGAGATCAATTTCACGTATCCATATGCTACACCATCATTGACACATTTGAATCTTACATGAAAAGAAGGGCGAAAGTGTATGAAATTCTTTCAAATGGATTTTCCTTCTTAAACTATGTGGATACACCTGGTGAAGAATGCATGAAGTCGTTCAAGAAATTAGTGCAGTCTTATCCCAATGACTTAAACACAAACCTTTACGGAGAAGTACAACAATTTCATTCTCACATGAGAACTAAGTTTATAGATTCAGGAAAGACAAATTTTACTCATGTAGGCATGTACTATTCCATAATAGAAGATAAAATACAATACATATTTCCCAATGCTGAAATTGTTTTATGCATAGTCCTAACTTTAATGATCACAAACTGCACAACAGAAAGCTCATTTTCATCCCTAAAGAGACTCCAAAACCCTCAACATGAAACAATGATTCAAGAAAGACTCAATTCATTATCCTTATTATGTACAAAAATAGATATTATTTGGCAGCTTAACTGTGATAAACTCACTGAAGAATTTGCAAGAGCAAAGAATAGAAACAACTGCTTTTAATTATAACATTAGAGATGAAAGATCTATCTGAAAATAAAATACAGTAATTTGTTGTAATATTTGTCTTCTGATCATTAAATTTTCTTTTATAACATCTTTTCATTTGTTCATTTATAATTATGATGTTTATTACAAAACAAGCATCAAAATTGAAGTATGAGCCATTTAAAGTAAAATGGGTGAAAGTCAATTTTTAGTTGTGGAAGATCAACAGAATTTTACATTGATTGTTGAAATAATTAAGTTCACTGACTCACTTTCTTTGTTATAGAATAAGTGAAATATTCTTTTTGTAGAAAATGTGATATATAGTAAAAATCTTAGTACCCCACATCCACTAAAAATTTTATAATCCAGTTCATCTCATTCTACTAAAATGGCATATGCCACTTTTGCATTCAATTGCCAATATTATAGTCACATTTAAAAAGAACTTATGTCATAAATAGCTAACACACACACACACACATATATACATGTTTATACATAACTGACATATTCCTTTTGAATAGGTGAGTAAGCAGAGGAGGGGGCACCACAGGTTGTCAGAGTTTAGGGCCCTCACATGCCTTAATCTGGCCCTGACTACATCCTCCCCTCCCCCATGCCTACTGTATGGCCATATGACTCATCTCTCCAATGATACTGCTGAGAATAATGTTTGCATTTGTGAGTCAAACTATTAAGAATGGGCTGTGGCTCCTCTAGACTCTCAGCTTTCACAAACTTGATGCAAGAAATAACAGGTCCTAGGGAATGCAAGAACAAGTTGAAAGGAGGTCGGTCCCTGAATCTACATGTGGAGGAAAGCTGTTCCAGGACCAGGAACACCTGCCTTGATTAAATGAGTAAGACATAAACTTCTGTTGCATTTAAGCCATTATACATTGGTGGGTCTATTTATTACAGCGTTTTGGCCAGTCCTGACCAATACGATAGCATGCATGTAAACTCTGTGAGACACACAGAAAACAGGAAGACATTGTAAGTACAAAACCTGACTTTACTCTGGTTAAAGAAACAAGGAGTACATGCAAGAAAAGTGAAGTAACACAAGAATATGTAATAACGTAATAGTTTAAGCGATGTCAGAGGACAGTGCAAGAGTAAATTGACCAACAATTGGCATTGGCACTAACTACAATGAGTTCAAAACAGAAATATTTATTTAGAAAAAAAATCCCCATGCAGAAATTGTGGGTTCTGCTGATGAAAATTATAGTTCAAGATATACTGCTGACTGTGAGCAACCATCTAAGATACTCCACTGGTCTCACCCCTTCAGGAGCAAGGGAGAATGAAGAGAACAGGATACAAGGAAAAGATTCACGAAAGGACTTATGGACCACAGCTACCAAGGCCTCCACCAGACTGAGCCCAGTACAGCTAGATGGTACCCGGCTACCTCCACAGACTGCTCTGATGAGAATCACAGTAGAGGGTCCTGGACAGAGCTGGAAAAGGATGTAGAGCAAAATTGTAACTCACCAAAAAAAGACCAGATTTACTGGCCTGACAGACTGGAGAAACCCTGAGAGTACGGCCCCTGGACCCCCTTTTAGCTCAGTGGTGAAGTCACCCCCAAAGTTCACTGTTCAGCTAGGGATTGCACAGCCTCATAAAACAAAACGGGACTAATGAGGCACAGCAGTTCCAGGGACAAGGACTAGTAGGCAGGAGGGGGCAAGAAAGCTGGTGATAGGGAACTCAAGGTTGAGAAGGGACAGTGTTGACATGTCGTGGGGTTGTTAACCATTGTCATAGGGCAATACGTGTACTGTTTAATGAGAAACTATTTGTTCTGCAAACCTTCATCTAAGGTACAAAAAACAAAAAAGAATTATCTCTGTGAGTTCTGTACCCCACCTTTCTCTTGCTCTATCCAGGCGTCTCTGTTGTGTTCCCTGTCAGAGAAGTCACTGGTGGTAACCGGGCACCATCTAGTCCTTCTGGTCTCAGACTAATGAAGTCTCTGGTTTATGTGGCCTTTTCTGTCTCTTGGGCTACTACTTTCCTTGTGTCTTTGGTGTCCTTCATTCTCCTTTGCTCCAGGTGGAATGGGACCAATTGATGCATCTTAGATGGTTGCTTGCTAGCTTTAAAGACCCCAGACGCCACTCACCAAAGGGGGATGCAGAACGTTTTCTTAATAAACTTTGCTACAGCAATTGACCCATATGTCCCCAGAAATGATAGTCCCCAGATCCCCGCCCCCGCTACACTGTCCCTTGAAGTGTTTTGTCATGTTTGAGAAACTTCTTAGCCTTTGGTTTAGTCCAATTGTGTTGACTTCCCCTGTAGTGTGTATTGTCTTTCCCTTCACCCAAGATAATTCTTGTCTACTATCTAGTTAGAGAATTCCCCTCTCCACCTTCATAACCATCAAAGAATGTTTTCTTCTGTGTTTAAACCTGTTACTGAGTTCTTATAATAGTCGTCTCATACAATATTTGTCCTTTTGCAACTGAATAGTTTCGCTCAGAGTAATGCCTTCCAGATTCATCTATGTCATGAGATGTTTTGTGGATTCATCGTCATTCTTTATCCTTGCATAGTATTCCATTGTGTGAATATATCATAATTTGTTTATCCACTTGTCCATTGATAGGCACCTAGGTTGGTTCCATCTTTTTGCTATTGTGAACAGTGCTGCAATGAACACGGGTGTGCATATACCTATTTATGTGACAACTCTTATTTTTCTAGGATATTTTCCAAGGAGTGGGATTGCTGGATTGTACGGCACTTCTATTTCTAGCTTTTTAAGGAAGCACCAAATCGACTTCCAAAGTGGTTGTACCATTTTACTTTTCCACCATCAGTGTATAAGTGTTCCAGTCTGTCTGTCCACAACCTCTCCAACATTTATTATTTTGTGTTTTTTGGATTAATGCTAGCCTTGTTGGGGTGACATGGTATCTCATTGCAGTTTTGATTTGCATTTCTCTAATGGCTAATGATCGTGAGCATTTCCTCATGTATCTGCTAGCCACCTGAATGTCTTCTTTGGTGAAGTGCCTGTTCATTTTTTAATTGGGTTATTCGTCTTTTTGTTCTTGAGGTTTTGCAGTATCTTGTAGATTTTAGAGATTAGACACTGATCGGATATGTAGTAGCCAAAAATTTTTTCCCAGTCTGTAGGTTGTCATTTTACTCTTTTGGTAAAGTCTTTTGATGAGCACAAGTGTTTGATTTTTAGGAGCTCTCATTTATCTAGTTTCTGTTCTGGTGTTTGTGCATTGTTACTTATGGTTTGTATGCTGTTTATGCCATGTATTAGGCTTCTAGCATCGTCCCCATTTTTTCTTCCATGATCTTTATCATTTTAGATTTTGTATTTAGGTCTTCAATCCATTTTGAGTTAGTTTTTGTGCATGGTGTGGGGTATGGGTCTTGCTTCAGTTTTTTGCAGATGGATATCCAGTTATGCCAGCACCATTTGTTAAAGAGACTGTCTTTTTCCCATTTAACTTTGGGCCTTTGTCAAATATCAGCTGCTGTTAAGTGTATGAATTTACATTTGGATTCTCAGTACTGTTCCATTGGTATATATCTGTTGTTGTACCAGTACCAGGCGGTTTTGACTACCGTGGCAGTGTAATAAGTTCTAAAATCACGTAGTGTGAGGCCTCCCACTCTGTTCTTCTTCAGTAATACTTTACTTATCCAGGGTCTCTTCCCTTTCCATATAAAAGTTGGTGATTTGTTTCTCCATCTTGTTAAAAAATGTCATTGGAATTTGGATGGGGATTGCATTGTATCTGTAGATAGCTTTGGGTAGAGTTGACATTTTCATAATATTGAGTCTTCCTATCCATGAGCAAGGTATATTTTTTCCACTTGTGTATGTCTCTTTTGGTTTCTTGCAGTAGTGTCTTATAGTTTTCATTCTATAGGTCTTTTTTATCTCTGGTTAGATTTATTCCTCAGTACTTTGTCTTCTCAGGGGCTACTGTAAATGGTATTTATTAGGTTATTTCCTCTTGGAAGTTCTCTTTGTTAGTGTAAAGGAATTCAACTGATTTTTGTATGCTTATCTTGTATCCTGATACTTTGCTGAAATCTTCTATCAATTCCAGTAGTTTTTTTGTGGATTCTTTGGGGTTTTCTGTGTATAAGCTCATAGCAGCTGTGAACAGGGATAGTTTTACCTCTTCCTTACCAATTTGGATACCCTTTATTTCTTTTTCTTTCCTATTGCTGTAAATAAGACATCCAGCATGATGTTGGATAAGAGTAGTGATAAAGGGCATCCTTGTCAGGTTTCCGTTCTCTAGGGGAATGCTTTCAGACTCTCCATTTAGGATGATGTTGGCTGTTGGCTGTTGGCTGTTGGCTGTTGGCTTTGTATAAATGCCCTTTATTATGCTGAGGAATCCCCTCCTATTCCTATTTTTCTGAGAGTTTTTATCATGAATGGGTGTTGGACATTGTCAAATGCCTTTTCTGCATCAATTGATAAGATCACGTGGTTCCTGTCTTTTGTTTTATTTATGTGATGGATTACATAGATTGTTTTTCTAATGTTGAACCATACCTGCCTATCAAAAAATATTTTTTGAATGAATCCATGTCACCCAGAGCCTGGGAACCTGACTCAATTCCAAGGTCTTGTCATTTGCAGCAGTGAGGAATGGTGGTTAACGCTGTCACCTAGTGGTTGAGTGCCTTTGAAAATAAATCACTTAAATTCTCTCAGAACCTAGGCCACCGGGTAAAACTATAGGAAGAAGGATTTGGGCTCAACATAAAAAAGCAATTTCCAAAGATCAGAGTGTTTAACTACAAAATACTCTTGCTATCAGAAGGGAGGTTGTCATGCATGGTAGTCTGGATGACCAACTGTTAGGGATTTTTTGTGTAAAAGATTCACAAATTGTATGTTCTTTGACAAGGGCTCAAGACCTCCTGAGTTTTTCAATGTAAACTTGAAAGGTTTGTAAGAAGCAGAACAAAGAATTGAGGGTAGCTAGGAGATGGGATAAGAGAAAGAGCAAGACAGGGAAACAGGACCCCATCAGTAGTCCACAGGGTGGAACTATAATACTAGGATAGGCAAGGCTAAAGAACTTAACTAAAGGAGAAAGACCTCATTGGAAACTGACTTCTGGAGTGGTCTACCCAAGGAAGTGATGTGCTTGGGATACACAGACACCAAAGAATGGCCATTGGTGCAGGTCAAAGTGCCCCTCCTTAACCTGAGATAAAAGCAAAGCAAGGGCTTTCCCTTGCTCCCTTCAGGATCACACTCACCCAGTGTGGCTATCTTGTAAACCCACCTATTTTTGCTCCCTGTCTGCTGGTGTTACCCTAAATCAGGAGGTACAGTTCTGGAAGTTCACTGGAAATTGAAGGATTATCTCTAAGCTGTATGTGAACCACCTGGAGTCAATGTATTGTTATAGTTGTTAGCTGTTATCCAGTAGGTTCTGACTCATGGTGTCTCTATGTATAACAGAATGAAACATTGCCCAGTCCTGTGCCATCTTCATGACTGTTGGCATGTTTGAATCCTGTTGCACTGTGTTTTGTTCTGATCCATGGGTTTTCTTTGGCTAATTTTCAGATGTAGATCACTGGGCCTTTCTTCTTAGTCTATCTTAGTCTGGAAGCTCCACTCAGTCCTGTCCACCATGGATGACCCTGCTGGTATTTGAAATACCAGTGGCATAACTTCCAACATCATAGCTACATGCAAACCATCATGGTACAACAAGCTGACAGACAGAGGGTAGATAGACAATGTAGTATCCTAGAAAGGACAACACATATTTTTACATTCAATTCAGAATGTGGCAGAAAAACCTTTTTGAAAGAATCTTGTTCTCAAAAATTCCTACCCATCCCTCAGTAACAGTTAAGCTCTTAGCTAGTATATTTCCAGCTATGTAGCTGGTTCTTTATTTTCATACTTGCAAACTGTCTGATTCACTTTGTCAGTGCATGGTTTTGCCTTTTCAAGGGCCTATCTAGGGTGTCTCCTGCCTGGTATGACCCAAGAAATGTGGGTGCATGGTGTCACAACAAGACTATGGGACACAATTGATGGAAAGACACCAACAGGTGCAATTAAAGAATGTAAAATATTTTATAAACTAAGATATTAAAACTTATTGAGATAGTTAATTGCTAGGAGACAGCACAGAGTGCTCCCAGATGGAAGTACAAGCTGCCCAGGTCCTCAGGTCTCGTGTGTAGATGCAGGTATGTTACCACACACACACGGCATGAACATTACACCAACTGCATGGAGCTCACGTTTGCCATTCATGTGGTGTTCAGCGATGGGTGACTTCTTTTACCTTCCTGTCCAATCCCCATATCTCTCATTCCATATCCTTCATCTTAAGATTCTTTTTCAGTCTAAATATCCACCATATGCAAGTAACTGTTACAAAACCACCCCAGTATTATTTGATTGAGTAAGTCCAATCTTTTTCCAACTTATAGTGTCCCTTAAAAGGTCCAAGGATCAGGCTGGCTTTAGGTCCACTGCTGTAGAGGACAGCATTTATTATGTGTTTTACTCTAAATAGCTGAAGTAAGGACCAGCTGATCTAGGCAAGCTGTTAAGTGGAGGCCTGATTCTATCCTCTACTTTCCACCCAAAATAAAGGATAAGGCAGAAATCAGAGCTAGTGAAATGGCCACGAGACCACAGCTCCCACTCTGCTCAAGGATGAGGACCCTTATTTAACATTTAAACAAAATTCTGCAGACACTATGGTGATGGTGGAGAAAATATATATGGAAAACTCTACTGTGAATTAAGTAGCACTTTTACATGGATTTACTAGGCTAAAAAGCATCCACATATGTCTTAGTAAATAAAAGCTGCACATGTGAGACATATCATTTATTTAATCTATGACAATTCTTAGTGCACATGTCATTTCCTGGGTCTGAGGTTAAAGTCTCGGAATCATTCCACTAGATCAGGAGTTTAAAGACCAAGATTCTAGTCCTGGCACTAAAGCTACTAGCAGAGAAATAAGTTTAGTAGTGTCACATCTCTGGAATGACTTTCCTTTCTTCATGTATAAAATAAGACAGTTGGACTACATTAATGTTTCTCAAGCTTTTTCCTGAAATTTCCCTCTTGCCTAGTATCACCTGGGGTGTTTGAAAAGTGAACTTTTCTGGACCCATCTCAGAGTTGGACATGGAATTTCTGGGGAGGGGACCCAGAACTCTTTAGCAAGTTCTCCTGTTGACACCAAAACATACTAAAGTTTGAGAACTGGAGGAGGGGCCAAGATGGCAGAGTAGTCAGATGCTTCTGGTGGACCCTCTTACAACAAACACCTGAAAAAACAGGTGAATCAATTATACATGACAATCTAGAAGCCCTGAACATCTAAGGAAAACTTGAAGAACTGGACTGAGTGGCGGGGGAGGGAGAGACGGTTTGGAAGCAGCGAGGAGTTGCCAGAACTGACCCAGCAAGAGCCTGAGCCCTTCAGGCCTGAGCAGCTCATGCGTGAGCAGTGAGGCAGGCAAGCAGCGGTGCTCGGGAGGCGTATTGCACACTGGGAGAGACCCAGCTACAGAGAGTCTACTTGGCTACCCAGAACCAGTGAGAAGCAGCCCTGGATCGGTGAAAGATAAGTACTTGTGTACAGCCTACCGCGCAGATCAAAAACACCCCCCTTAGGGAAAAACCTCTCTCCCATTTACCTCCCCACTCCCTGCTCTGCACTGGGTCGTGGTCCAGCTTCAGCAATTGCAGAGTCCCCTGGGCTGGAAGGAGGATCTGTCACATGCCCTGAGCCATTCTCCTGGCCTTGGAGAGTGAACAAATTAACAAACAGGGGAAAAAATAAAATGCTGGCTCCCCTAAGCCTGGAACCCAGGGTAGGCACAGGGCCTTTGCCTAGGCACAGGCATAAGGGATCCACGGGCTTTGAGTGCCTTTCCCCCGCATAGACTTGTGTGGGCTAGTTTCAACAGCGTAGGCCCTCATTACCGCAGTACAACAGGGTATATACCTGAAGTCTAACTTCAACTGTTTCAGCTATGAAGTCACAGGTTCGTGATATTTGACACTGCTCTGCCCATTAAGCAGGGTCTTCACCTACCCACATCAGGGGCCTGAGGACTGGTGGCTCCACCCACACCACCTAGCCACCTGTGATAGGGGCCCAAGAATAAGAGGTGCCCCCCCAGTCCTTACAGCCAACAGCATTGGGTGTTCACAGTCCAGCTGCAAAAACCACCCACCTACGTGCTGTAGGCAACAGGGACATGCCTTCCTCCTGGACACTCGGGAGTGGCCGTCAGCCCCCTGCCTTGTTCGGAGTGTGTCCCCTGCTGCAGCCAAATGCTTGTGCCTGCACCGATCACTCATGCTTGTCTAGGACTGTAAGCGAGAGCCTACACCACACACTTGGTGGGTATCTACCTGGGCACCTGAGCTGAATCCGTACAGGAGGAGTGGGCAGACTCCTGAGCTCACATACCTACTAACAGATCTAACCACCTGGTGACAGGACATTACAGCTTCAAAGGTGCCAATAATCAAACTAGTTCATATGAGTAGCCTATTTGGGCATATCAAAACAAAACAAGAAGCTAGGGCACAGTAAAAAACATAAAATAAATAAATATGATAACTTATTGATGGCTTGGAGACAACAGTCAATATAAAATCACATGAAGAGGTAATCCATGATGGCTTCAGCAACCTCCCAAAATAAAGAATCTAGAAATTTTCCAGAAGAGGAAAATTTCTTGGAATTACCAGAGGCAGAATACAAAAGATTAATATACAGAACTCTTAAAGAAATTAGGAAGGAAATTAAGCAAAACACAGAACACCCAATAGAGGAAATTAAAAAGATTAGAGAATAGCATAATGACAAATTTAACAAGCTGCAAGAGTCCATAGACAGCAATCAGAAATCCAGAAGATTAACAATAAAATTTCAGAATTAGACAACTCAATTGAAAGTCATAGGAGCAGAATTGAGGCAATGGAAGTCAGAATTAGTGAGATTGAAGATAACGTTTGAGAACGACTTGTTCCAGGTAGTTTCTGAGGTCCCTTCCATCTTTGACATAACACAAGGAAAGAGCAATCATCTCTATTCATCTCACTTGACTATAAGAATAGGGCAAATTCAAACAATGTAAGTTGAATGTGTTAGATCACCTTCACAGTGCTTTATATCAGACATTAAATCATAAAGCATAGAGATACTTTTATGACATTGAAGGAGCTCAGAATTTTGAGCCAGAATAACCTGAGTTCAAATCCTGCCTCATCTATGTTCCAATTCTCTTCCTCCATCAGACTCTGAGCTTTCACGCATGTGTGATGATAACAATGCCTGTATCTTAGGCAGGTTGGTCTCAAAAGTTTCTATAGAAAGAGCTTAGGAGGGGCAATCTGGTTAAAGGAAAGAGTAGTAAGGGGAGTGGAATAAAGGACTGATCTTGAAACTGCACGTGGTTTGTTGTTCTTGGTTGCTGTCAAACTGACTCTGAGTCATGGTGACCCCATGTTCAACAGAACAAAACATTGCCCAGTCTTGCACCATTCTCATAATTGTTGATATGCTCTAGTCCATTGTTATGACCATTGTATATTTTAAGTGCCTTCCAACTTAGGGCTCTCATCTTCTAGCACTATATTGGACAATATTCTGTTGTGATTCATGGGTTTTCATTGGCTAATTTTCAGAAGTAGATCACCAGGCCTTTCTTCCTAGTTTATCTTAGTCTGGAAGCTCCACGGAAACCTGTCCACCATAGGTGACCCTGTTGGTATTTGAAATACCAATGGCATAGCTTCCACATCACAGCAACATGCAAGCCACCACAGTAGGACAAACTGACAGGGGTGTGGCAGTGAGGGCAAGGTCCATCTGAAGTGGCTTTGGCAAGGGTGGCAGAACTGATGGAGATTTACTATCACAGCTAATGTGATTATTATGAAGATTAATAAGAAAATATGGATTTTACATAGCAGAGTGTCTGGCACATAAGAAAAGATCAATATATAAAAGTCTTATTATTATTAAGTTGAATCATATAAAATTGCTGATATTCAACACATTTTGGCTGTCAAAAATGGCAATTCCATATCGTAGCAACATAATTTAATATTGGAATCCTAGTATGACACATTCAGTCCATGTCTTTCCAAATTATTCAGAGCCTTTTCAAATAAGAAAAAATGAGTACTACTGAAAATGTAAAGATTTTTTTCTTTCATAACAAGTTTTTTTTCTTTTAATGAAAATTCAAAAGCCTTCACCTCAAGTTGCACTACAATCATTTCTCTGAGTAATGATATGATAAAAAATGAGGAAGCAGGTGGGAATTTTGATAGCAAATATCCAGGAGGAAATCAGATGAGGGGTTGTGTATGCCTTGCTCTATCTATTACTATAACAGGCTGTCCTTCTTGTAGAGCACATCCTGTTTCAGTGCCTTTAATTATGATTCGAAACCCTCCTGATCAGGTGTTAATGTGGCTCATGGATTCCATTCAATGCTCAAAAAGTCACAGAATCTCTGCCTGTTGGTAATGGATGACTCAGTATTTCCTTTCCTTTAGAGACCATCTCATCAACAAGAACTCGTCATATGGGGCATAAAAATAATTAATGGTCTTATTAATACTATGTTACTAGCCAGATGAGATATCAATCTAATTTAATTTGCTAATTTCACATTCATGTTTTATCCAATAGCCGAAATGATGAATAAATCATTTTGACTCTCATATCTTTATACTTCATGCTTTTCAGTTCTGTGGGTGTGTGTGTCTTGATGGAAATTTATTTTCTGTAAGTTCTCACGAAATATCTGGGGAGCTTTCTAAATAGAAGAATGTAAGGGTGAGATTTCCCCAGCAGTAACCACTCACACTGAACATCTCACCCACCAAACATAACATTTGCAACTACCTGAGTCCAAATACCCAGGGTGTCACATAAGAATATGAGAAGCCAGACAGAGAAATATAAGCCTAAATATTTTATTAGAACTTCAGAACGACAAAGAATCCAAATCTTTCTAAATGCATCCACGCTGATTACTAACTAGGCTACACTGACCCATCACTTCATGCGTTTTATCTCTCAGGAGACAGGTGAAAGCACAGAGAGAGCATTGTTTTAAACCTAGATTTGGTGAAGTTTTTTTGCGTTTCATTTGTTTTGTTGTTTTTGTTGAATTGAAAGAGAGAGGTAATTTATTTTTACCTGAATTTTTTTTTTTTTCCTGCTGTCCCTGCCTTGATCTCTAAGTCAGTCCTTGGGAACCCATATGAAACTCTATTTTTATGTCTCTCAGTGGCTAATGTAAGTAGGTAAAGAATGCTTAACTGAGAACTAAAAACAATGAACTTGGGACAGTAACTTCCAATTCTCGTTGAGTTGATTCCAATCCCTGGTGACCCCATATGTTGCAGAGTAGAACTGCGCTCCATAGGATTTTCATGGCTATGATCTTCCAAAAGTAAATTGCCGGGCATTTCTACCAAGGCGTCTCTGGGTAGATTCGAACCACTAACCTTTAAGTTAGTAGCCCAGTGCTGAACAATATGCACCACCTAGGGACTCCTAACTGGGGCTATAAGTTTGATTTATTTCATTTTGTCTTATCTATGCATCATGATGGGTGAAAACACTGGAATAGGAGTAAAAAAGAAAACAAAAACCTCAGTTCAAGTCCCGGTTTAGCTTCTGTCATGAGACCTGGAAGATGAGAAAGAGCAAGTCATGAAAAGTGCCAGAGAATCACTCTAGCCAGGCAGAGACTGAGCAGCGACTATGAAGACAACCAGGTGGAAAACTTGGCATATTCAGGGACTTGAAAGAAAGTTGTGTTGGGGATGTTCTTGGGAGTCAGCATTAACGGAACCAAAACACCAAAAACTAAACCCATTGCCCTTGGGTGGATTCCGACTCACAGTGACCCTATAGGACAGAGTAGGGTTTCCAAGGAGCAGCTGGTGGATTTGAACTGCTGACCTTTTGGTTAGCAGCCACAGCTCTTAACCACTGCGCCACCAGTGTTCCAATCAATGGAACAGTAGGATGCTAATATTCCAGAGGAGGCCAAAGCAGGAATCAGTAAACTACAGCCCAGGGCCATATCCGGCCACCCTCATTTGTTTACATATTGCCTGGAGCTACTTTCAAGCAGCAACAGCACAACTGAGTACAGTAGTTCCCCACCCCACCACCCCCCATCTGCAGTTTTGCTTTCCACGGTTTCAGTTACCAGCGGTCAACCGCGGTCTGAAAATACTAAATGGAAAATTCCAGAAATAAACAATTTGTAAGTTTTAAATTGCACACCTTTCTGAGTAGCGTGATGAAATCTCACACCTTCCAACACCACTGCCCAGGACATGAATCATCCCTTTATCCAGTGTATCTATGCTGTATATGCTATCCGTCTATTAGTCACTTGGAAGCAGTCTAGGTCATCAGATCCACTGTCTTCTCTATTGCAGAACCTGTGTTCAAGTAACCCGCATTTAACTTAATAATGATCCCAGAGCACAAGAGTAGTGATGCTGGCAATTTGGATATGCCAACGAGAAGCCATAAAGTGCTTCCTTTAAGTGAAAAGGTGAAAGTTCTCTACTTAATAAGAAATTCTGAGAGAGAAAGACCACATTCACATAACTTTTATTACAGCACATTGTTATAATTGTTCTGTTTTATTATTAGTTACAGTTGTTAATCTCTTACTGTGCCTACTTTATAAATTAAACTTTCTCATAGGTATGTGTGTATAAGAAAAAACATAGTATATATAAAGGGTTTGGTACTATCAGCAGTTTCAGACATCCACTGGGGGTCTTGGAACATATCCCCCTGGATAAGAGGGGACTACTGTAGTTGCCGCAGAGGTAATATGGCTCACAAAGCTGAAAATATTTCCTATCTAGTCCTTTACAGAAAAGTTTTCCTGACTCCCAGTCTAGAGTGTTTCAGGAAGAGAGGAAGAATATCACCACAAAAGCAAGAAATTGGGAATGAACATAATGCATTAGAGGGCAAAGAGGAGCGCAATCTGCCCTGAGCAAGTTTTCTGAATGTTGTGAGCAGCGCGTGGGCTCAGGAATGCTAACAAATACAATGCCAAATGAAGTAGATGAAGTTTACTTTCAATGTGCCCCGCAGCTTTTTTCAAGTACCCTAAAGAGGAATCTCCATCTGTCTGTCGTACTGTGCTGGCTTGCATGTTGCTGTGATGCAGAAAGCTATGCCACTGGTATTTCAAATACCAGCAGGGTCACCCATGGTGGACAGGTTTCAGCAGAGCTTTCAGACTAAGACAGACTAGGAAGAAAAGCCTGATGATCTACTTCTGAAAACAGTTAATGAAAACGCTATAGATAACAACAGAACGTTGTCTCATATAGTGCTGGAAGATGAACCCAAATATACCAACAATTATGAAGATGGTATAGGACTTAGCAACATTTTGTTCTGTTATATAGAAGGTCACCATGAGTTGGAGCTGACCCAACAGCGACTAAAAACAACAGCAACGAGAAAAGATATTAAGAGTCTTCTTGTTTCCCTCAGACCACCTTGGACCCTTAGACGGACCTCAGCAATACCCTATGTTCTGGATCTGACCCAATTTCTGCTCCCTAAAAAACTGACCTGTTAAGGGAGCTCCAGGTTAACATGGTGTGTTAAAACACAAATCTAATTCTATACCCTCCCCAAATCTCTCTAAATTTAAAATAAAGAAATTTTAAAAAGAAATGTGAAACCACAAAGATACTGAGCATGGGGGTTGGGGGCAAGAGCAAAAAATAATTTGGACTCTATAAAGCAAACTGATGAAAGACAGCAGAACCCTAAATTTACAGTGAAGGAAGTAAGGAATCAACCTAATTTACACCAGATAATCCTCAAAAGGTCCAGGAACTGGCAACGCTAGATATTTATAGAATTAGGAATGAAGGTGAAGGATACAAAAAATGGGGAGAATTTGGCAAAATCTGTTCAAAAAGCAATTATATCCCAAGATCTCCTCCCTGACCTCACACCACTGAGTGATTGCCTCTCCTCTAGCCAGGTAGACATCTTTTTTTTCTAGAAAGAGGATAAAAGAGGGTCTTTGAATTGAGGAGTGACTGCCACAGTGAAGGTCAAGGATACACTACTGGAAGCATGGGGATTAAAGGAACATATACATGATGAACGTGAGGCAGTGGTAGAATTCTTGCCTTCCATGTGGGAGAACAGAAGGAGCCCTGGTGGCGCAATGGTTAAATACTCGGCTGCTAACAGAAAGGTCGGTGGTTGGAACCCACCAGCTGCTTTGTGGGAGAAAAAACTTATAGATCTTCTCCCATAAAGATTACAGCCTAGGAAACCCTATGGGGCCGTTCTACTCTGCCCTATAGGGTCTTTATGAGTCAGAATTGATTCCCAATGAATGCATCTCATATGCAGCCGCCACCCGTCTTTTAGTGGAGGATTGCGGGTTGCTAGGATGTTGAACAGGTTTCAGTAGAGCTTCCAGACTAAAATGGACTAGGAAGAAAGGCCTGGGCTATCTACTTCTAAAAATTAGTCAATGAAAACCATATGGATTACAAAGGTACAATCCACAACTGTTCATGGGGATGCACAGGACCGGGCAGCATTTAGTTTTGCTGTGCATGGGGTCGCCATGACTCGGGAGCCAACTTGACAGCAGTTAACAGCGAATAACAATATACGTTGAAGGCTAATTTCTGATACCTACAGGCTATGAACTTCATCCTACTTCCAAAATACAGTAACCAGACTTATGCCCTCCAGACTGAAGACTGTAAGATTTTCTCTGAAGAATATGACAAGCCCCAGAGGAAAAATTTAACGAAACAAACATTTGGGGGTTCCCCTCCAAATAGCTCTTCCAGATCACGGCAGAAGTGAAGCTGCAGGTAGACAAGTCTAAGCTGCACAATCAGAGCTTCTGAACAGGTTTTTAGACCCCAATCCTGAGCAGACAAGCACTGATTTCATAAAGCCTGGGGAAATCTTCTAACATAGAAAATGAAGACTATCAAACAGAAAAAATACAATACTTAAAGAAATTCAAGGGGAGATAGAGGAAACTTGCTAAGATAAGAAAACTTAAACCAAAATGCTATTAGTATCAGTGGAATAATAATAGAAATTATTGCATCCATGAAGCAAGAGCATGATGTTCTGCAAAAGAAAATTCAGAGAACAAATCAAAACAGCTCTTAGAAATTTACAGCATGATAGCAGACTTTAAAAGCTTCATAGAGAGATAATATATAAACTTGAAGAAATCTCCAGAAAGTAGAGCAAAACAAAGAGATGAAACTGAGAAAGAACAGATAAGACAAGTAAAGTCCAATCCAAAAGAACAAATTCAAACTATAAGAATTCTTGGAGGAGAAAATAGAAAAAGTGGGCTGGGAGGAATTATGAATGAAATAGTTCAAGAAAACTTCCCAAAACTACAAGACAGATTCCAGATTGTAAAATCCTACCAAGAACTCAGCAAAAATGGATAACAGACCAAGGCATGATATTGTGAAAATTCAGCTTACTGGAGACAAAGATCTTAAATGCTTTCAAACTGAAGAAAAGGGTTTTTCAGATTTCTCAAAAGCAATACTGGGAGCTGGATAAATGTTTTAAAGATTCTAAAGAAAAATAATTTCCAATATAGAATTCAAAACACAGCCAAATTATCAATCAAGAATGAGGATAGACTGAAGATATTTTCAAACTCTTAAGTACTCAGTTTACCTCCCACACACTTCTTTCCCAGAAAGCTCCTGGAAGATTTTTTTTCAGCAAAACAAAGGAGTTATCTAAGAAAGAATACATTTTGGGATATAAGAAACAACAGATACATCCTAAGGGAGAATCAATGAGAATCCTCAGGATGATGGTGAAGGGGGATCACAGTAAACTGCTGTGTACCGAATGCAGACAGCAGCCAATCCAGATTGAAGCAAGATCAAAAATTTGTGCTCAGAAACAGTACAAGTCTCCGCATCCACAGGTGAAGTGTTAGGCATACTGAAATTAAAGGAACAACCACTTTTATTGGTGAGATCCATCACGGTGACAGTATATGGCTAGACTAAATGATAAGACAATAAAGAAATGTTCTTATCAGGATGTTTACACCAAAACCTGTGTCTCCGTTTTAATAAGTGTCCTGGCAAGAGTTTTTTCCTTCCCATAAACTACCATGCAGAAGAAAACACAAATCTTCCTAAATTAAATGAATTCCATGTGCATAATTTCTTCTCATGCATGTAGTAAAAGGACACGAAGCACTTACTGAAGAGCAAAGACTACAGCCTTCGGTATGGATTACACATCAACGTAAAGAAAACAAAAATCCTCACAACTGGACCAATAAGCAATATTATGATAAACAGAGAAAAGATTGAAGTTGTCAAGGATTTCATTTTACATGGATCCACAATCAACACCATGAAAGTAACAGTTAAGAAATCAAAGGATGCAAGGCATGGCCAAGATGGTGGGGAAGTCAGACACTTCCTGTGGTCCCTCTTACAACAAAGACCAGAAAAAACAAGTGAATGAATTACATGTGGCAATCTAGGAGCCCTGAACATCAAAAGCAAAGTTGAGGAATTGGACTGAGGCAGGGGGAAGGAGAAATGGTTCAGAAGCAGTGAGAAGTTGCCAGATCTGACCCCGTGAAAGCCGGGGTCCTTCAGGCAGATAGGCTCACATGCACAGTGAGGCAAGCAGTGGCAGAGAGTCTACTCAGGCATCCAGAACCAGTGAAAAGCAGCGCTCAATGAGCAAAAGATAAGTACTTGCATCTTGCCTACCACCTGGATCAAAAAACACCCCCTTTGGGAAAAACCTCTCTCCCATTTACCACTGCCTTCCCTCCTCTGCACCAGGTCCAGGGCCAGCTTCAGCGATTGCCAAGTCCTCTGGCCAGAAGTAGGACTTATCATGCACTGTGAGCCATTTTCCTGGCCTTGGAATGTGAAGAAATTAACAAACAGGGGAAAAATAATCTGCCGACTCCCCTAAGCCAGAAAATCAGGGTAGACACAGCGCCTTTGACTAAGCACAGGCAAAAGGGTCCGTGGACTTTGAATGCCTTTCATCCCTGCATAGACCTGTGCGGGCCAATTTCAGCAGCATAGGCTCTCATTACCACAGTACAAGAGGTTAGATACATGAAGTCTAACTTCAACTGTTTCAGCTATATAGTGAAGTGGCAGGTTCGTGATATTTGACACTGCTCTGCCAATTACGCAGGTCCTCACCTACCCACTTGAGGGGCCTGAGGACCGGTGGCTCCACCCACTCCACCTAGCCATCTGTGACAAGGGTCCAAGAATAAGTGGTGCCCCCCAGTCCTTACAGCCAACAGCATTCAGGGCTCATAGTATACCTGCATAACCCAACCACATACATGCTGTAGGGAACGGGGCATGCTTTCCTCCCAAATACTCAGGGGCAGCCATCGGCCCCCTGCCTTGATCAGGGTGTGACTCCCTACTTCAGCAAGATACCTGGGCTTACACAAATCACCCAGGCCTGTCTAGGACTGTAAGTGAGAACCTGCACCACACATTTTGTGACTGACTACCTGGACACCTGAGCTGAATTCATACGAGGAAAGTAAACAGACTCCTGGGCTCATATACTTAGTAACAGCTCTAACCATTTGGTGAGAGGACGTTAGCGCTTCAAAGTCACCAGTAATCAAACTAGTTCACATGAGCAGCCTATTTGGGCAAATCAAAATGAAACAAAACAAGAAACTAAGACAAAGTAAGCGAACATAAAATGAATAAATAGAATAACTTATTGATGGCTAGGAGACAAAAGTCAATATCAAATCACATAAAGAGGCAGACCATGATGGCTTCAGCAAGCTCCCGAAATAACGATTCAAGAAATTTTCCAGAAGAAGAGAATTTCTTAGAATTACCAGAGGTAGAATACAAAAGATTGATATACAGAACTCTTCAAGATATCAGGAAGGCGATCAAGCAAAATGCAGAACAAGCCAAGGAACACACAGACAAAGCAATAGAGGATCTTAAGAAGGTTATTCAAGAGCATAATGACAAATTTAATAGGCTGCAAGAATCCATAGAGAGACAGCAATCAGAAATCCAGAAGATTAACAATAAAATTTCAGAATTAGACAACTCAATAGAAAGTCTTAGGAGCAGAATTGAGGCACTAGAAGTTAGAATTAGTGAGACTGAATATAAAGCACTTATCACCAACTTATTTGAGGAAAAATCAGATAAAAGAATTTTAAAGAATTCTAAGAATTATGTGGGACTCTATCAAGAAGAATAACTTAACGAGTGATTGGAGTACCAGAACGGGGAGGGGGGTGGATAACAGAAAATACAGAGAGAATTGTTGAAATCTGTTGGCAGAAAACTTCCCTGATATCATGAAAGATGATACGATATTTATCCAATATGCTCATCGAACCCCACATAAGGTAGATCCCAAAAGAAAGTCACCAAAATATATTATAAAAAAACTTGCCAAAACCAAAGATAAAGAGAGAATTTTAAGAGTAGCTAGGAATAAATGAAAAGTCATCTACAAAGGAGACTCATTAAGAATAAGCTCGGACTACTCAGCATAAACTATGAAGGCAAGAAGGCAATAGGATGACATATATAAAGACTTGAAGGAAAAAAATTGCCAGCCAAGAATTATATATCCAGCAAAACTGTCACTCTAATATGATGGCAAAATTAGGGCATTTCCAGATAAACAGAAGTATAGGAAATTTGCAAAAACCAAACCAAAATTACAAGAAATACTAAAGGGAGTTCTCTGGTTAGAAAATCAATACACCCAAGACTAGAACATAGGGCAGAACAACCAGATATCAGTGCAGATAGGGAAGTCACAAAAAGAAATCTAAGCTAAAACACTGAAAATAGGGAAACAGAGACATCAATATGTAAAAGATGACAACAGTAAAACAAAAAAGAGAGATTAAAAAACGCTTTCATGTGGAGAGGAAGTCAAAGCAACATAAAGAAATAAAACTGGTTTAAACTTAGAAAAATAGGGGTAAATTTTAAGGTAGCCACAAAGGAAACTAACAATTCTACAAGTCAAAATAAAAAACTAGAAAAATATAAAGACTAAGCAAATACAAAATCAACAGCAATGAAAATACATAAAGAAAAATGACTCAGCACAGAAAATTAAGTGGAACAAAAAAACTGTCTACAACACACACAAAAAAAAAGACATCAAAATGACAGCACTAAGCTCATACCTATCAATAATTATGCTGAATGTAAATGGACTAAATGCACCAATAAATAGGCAGAGAGTGGCAGAAGGGTTAACAAAACACTATCCATCTATATGCTGTCTACAAGAGACACACCTTAGACTTAAAGACACAAACAAACTAAAACTCAAAGGATGGAAAAAATATATCAAGCAAACAACACTCAAAAAAGAGCAGGAGTGGCAATATTAATCTCTGACAAAATGGACTTTAAAGTGAAATCCACAACAAAGGGTAAGGAAGGACACTATATAATGATTAAAGGGTCAATACACCAGGAGGACATAACTATTATAAATATTTACCCACCCAATGACAGGCCTCCAAAATACATAATACAAACTCTAACAGCATTGAAATGAGAGATAGACAGCCCCCCAATAATAGTAAGATACTTCAACACACCACTTTCAGTGAAGGACAAAACATCCAGAAAGAAGCTCAACAAAGACATGGAAGATCTAAATGCTACAATCAACCAACTTGATCTCATGGACATATACAGAACACTTCTCCCAACAGCAGACAAATATTCTTTCTTTCCCAACGCACATGGAACATTCTCCAGAATAGACTACATACTAGGCCATAAAACAAGCCTTAACAGAATCCAAAGCATCAAGATATTACAAAGCATCTTTTCTGACCACAAAGCCATAAAAGTAGAAATCAATAACAGAAAAAGCAAGGAAAAAAAATCAAACATATGAAAACTGAGCAACACCTTGCTCAAAAACTACTGGGTTATAGAAGAAATTAAGGATGGAATAAAGAAATTCATAGCATAAAATGAGAATTAAAACACATGCTACCAGAACCTTTGGGACACAGCAAAAGCAGTGCTCAGAGGTCAGTTTATAGCAATAAATGCACACATCCAAAAAGAAGAATGGCCAAAAACAAAACATTAACCCTACAACTTGATCAAGTAGAGAGAGAGCAGCAAAAGAGGCCCTCAGGTGCCAGAAGAAAGGAAATTATAAGAATTAGAGCAGAATTAAATGAAATAGGGAATAGAAAACAATTGAAAGAGTTAACGAGACCAAAAGCTTGTTCTTTGAAAAGATAAAAAAAAATTGATAAACTATTGGCCAGACTGACAAAAGAAAAACAGGAGAGGAAGCAGATAACCCATATAAGAAATGAGATGGGTGATATCACAAAAGATCCAACTGAAATTAAAAGATTCATAAGAGAATACTATGAAAAACTGTACTCTAACAAATTTAAAAACCTAGAGGAAACAGATAAATTTCTAGAAACTCACTACATACCTAAACTAACACAAACAGAGGTAGAACAACTAAATAAACCTATAACAAAAGAAGAGATTAAAAAGGTGATTTAAAAACTCCCCCTGCCAAAAAAAAAAAAAAAAAAAATGCCCTGGCCCAGACAGTTTCACTGGAGAATTCTACCAAACTTCAGAGAAGAGTTAACACAACTACTCCTAAAGGTATTTCAGAGCACAGAAAAGGATGGAATACTCCCAAACTCATTCTATGAAGCCAGCATAACCCTGATACTAAAACCAGGTAAAGACACCACAAAAAAAAAAAAAAAAGAAAGAAAGTTAAGACCAATATTC
This sequence comes from Dugong dugon, assembly GCA_030035585.1. Taxonomy (NCBI): domain Eukaryota; kingdom Metazoa; phylum Chordata; class Mammalia; order Sirenia; family Dugongidae; genus Dugong; species Dugong dugon. Next base: position 88,807,686 of record CM057461.1, read on the forward strand.
CTCATGATTGTAGAAGCAAAAATCCTCAACAAAATTCTAGCCAAGAGAATTCAGCAACATATCTAAAAAATAATTCACCATGATCAAGTGGGATTTATACCAGGTATGCAGGGATGGTTCAACATTAGAAAAAAAATCAATGTAATCCATCACATAAATAAAACAAAAGACAAGAACCACATAATCTTAACAATTGATACAGAAAAGGCATTTGACAAAGTCCAACATCTATTCATGATAGAATCTCTCAGCAAAATAGGCATAGAAGGGAAATTCCTCAACATAATTAAGGACATTTTTTCAAAGCCAACAGCCAACATCATCCTAAATGGACAGAGTGTAAAAAGCATTCTCCTTGAGAATGGGAACCAGACAAGGATGTCCTTTAACACCACTCTTATTCAACATTGTGCTGGAGATACCAGCCAGAGCAATTCGGCTAGAAAAAGAAATAAAGAGCATTCAAATTGGTAGGGAAAAAGTAAAAGTATCTCTATTTGCAGATGATATGATCTTATACACAGAAAACCCCAAAGATTTCACAAGAAAACTACTGGAACTAATAGAAGATTTCAGCAAAGTGTCAGGATACAAGATAAATATACAAAAATCAGTTGGATTTCTCTACACCAACAAAGAAAGCTTCGAAGAGGAAATCATCAAATCAATACCATTTACAAAAGCCCCTGAGAAGACAAAGTACTGAGGAATAGATCTAACCAGAGACGTAAAAGACCTATACAATGAAAACTACAAGACACTAGTGCAAGAAACCAAAAGAGACGTGCGTAAATGGAAAAACATACCTTGCTCATGGATAGGAAGACTCAACATTGTGAAAATGTCAATTCTACCCAAACTGATCTACAGATACAATGCATTCCAGATCCAAATTCCAATGGCATTTTTTAATGAGATGGAGAAACAAACCTCCAACTTCATATAGAAAGTGAAGAGGCCTCGGATAAGAACAGCATTACTGAAGAAGAACAAAGTGGGTGGCCTCACATTACCTGATTTAGAACCCATTATACTGTCACGGTAGTCAAAACAGCTTGGTACTGGTACAACAACAGATACATAGACTAATGGAATGGAACTGAGAATCCAGATGTAAATTCATCCACCTAGGAGCAGCTGATATTTGACAATGGCCCAAAGCACATCAATTGGTGAAAATACAGTCTCTTTAACAGACAGTGCTGGCATAACTTGATATCCATCTGTAAAAAACTGAAACAAGACCCATACCTCACACCATGCACAAAAACTAACTCAAAATGAATCAAAGCCCTAAATATAAAATCGATAACAATAAAGATCATGGAAGAAAAAATAGGGACAATGCTAGGAGCCCTAATACATGGCATAAACAGAATACAAAACATAACTAACAATGAACCAACACCAGAAGAGAGACTAGATAAATGGGAGCTCCTAAAAATCAAACACTTATGCTCATCAAAAGACTTCACCAAAAGAGTAAAAAGACAGCCTACAGACTGAGAAAAAATTTTTGGCTACAACAAATCCAACCAGCACCTAATATCTAAAATCTACAAAATACTGCAAAACCTCAACCACAAAAGGACAAATAACCCAATTAAAAAATGGGCAAAGGATATGAACAGGCACTTCACCAAAGACATTCAGGTGACTAACAGGCATGTGAAGAAATGCTCATGATCATTAGCCGTTAGAGAAATGCAAACAAAACTACAATGAAATACCATCTCACCCCAACAAGGCTAGCATTAATCCAAAAACCACAAAATAATAAATTCTGGAGAGGTTACAGGGAAACTGGAACACTTATAACTGTTGGTGGTAATGTAAAATGGTACAACTACTTTGGAAATCAATTTGGTGCTTCCTTAAAAAGCTAGAAATAGAAGTACCATACGATCCAGCAATCTCACTCCTTGGAATATATGCTAGAGAAATAAGAGCCATCACACGAATAGATATATGCACACCCATGTTCATTGCAGCACTGTTCATGATAGCAAAAAGATGGAAACAATCTAGGTGCCCATCAATGATGAATGGATAAAAAAGTATGGTGTATTCACACAATGGAATACTATACAATGATAAAGAACAATGATGAATCCATGAAACATCTCATAACATGGATGAATCTGGAAAGCATTATGCTGAGTGAAATTAGTCAGTCACAGAAGGACAAATATCGTATAAGACCAGTATTATATGAACTCAAGAGGGTTCAAACACAGAATAAAACTTTATTTGATGGGTACGAGGGTAGGGAGGGAGGGAGAGGGGAATTCACTAACTAGATAGGAGACAAGAATTATCTTGGGTGAAGGGAAGGACAGTGTACAATACAGGGGAAGTCAGAACAACTGGACTAAACCAAAAGCTAAGAAGTTTCCTGAAAATACTTCAACAGAGAGTGTAGCAGGGGTGGAGGTCTGGGGACCATGGTTGCTGGGGACATCTGGGTCAATTGGCAGAGCAACTTTATGAAGAAAATGTTCTGCATCCCACTTTGATGAGTGGCATCTTGGGTCATAAAAGCTAGCAAGCAGCCATCTAAGATGCATCAGTTGGTCCCAACTCACCTGGAGGAAAGGAGAATGAATAACACCAAAGACATAGGAAAGTATTAGCCCAAGAGAAAGAAAGAGCCACATAAACCAGAGACTTCATCAGCCTGAGACCAGAAAAAACTAGATGGTGCCCGGCTACAACCAATGACTGCTTTGGTAGGGAACATAACAGAGACTCCCTGAAGGAGCAGGAGAAAAGTGGGATGCAGAACTCAAATTCTAGTAAAAATACCAGACTTAATGGTTTGATTGAAACTGGAGGGACCCCAGAAGACATGGCCTCCAGACTCTCCGTTAGCCCAAAACTAAAACCATTACCAAGGCCAACTCTTCAGACAAAGATTAGACTGGACTATGGGACATAAAATGATACTTGTGAAGAATGTGCGTCTTAGCTCAAGTAGATACATGAGACTAAACGGGCAACTCCTGTCCAGAGGCGAGATGAGAAGTCAGAGAGGGTCAGGAGCTGGTTGAAAGGACACAGAAAATCTGGGGTGGAAAGGAGTATGCTGTCACAGTATAGGGAGAGCAACTAGGGTCACATAACAACGTATGTATAAATTTTTGTATGACAGACTAACTTGAATTGTAAACTTTCACTTAAAGCACAATAAAAGAAATCAAAGGATACACTGCATTGGGCATATCTGCTGCAAAAGACCTCTTTAAATTGTTAAAGTGTTAAAAAGCAAAGACATCACTTTCAGGACTAAGGTGTGCCTCACCAAGCCATGATATTTTCAATCGCCTCATATGCACGCAAAAGCAGGACAATGAATAAGGAAGACTAAACAAGAATTGATGTCTTTGAACTATGGTATTAGTGAAGAATATTGAATATACTATGGACTGCCAGAAGAACCAACAAATCTGTCTTGGAGGAAGTACAACCAGAATGCTCCTTAAAAGCAAGGATGGCAAGACTTTGTCTCATATATTTTGGACATGTTATCAGGAGGGCCCAATCCCTGGAGGAGGACATCATGCTGGGTAAAGTAGGGGGAAAGGGAAAAAGAGGAAGACCCTTAACAAGATGGACTGACACAGTGGCTGTAACAAAGAGTTCAAACATAGCAATGATTGTGAGGATGGTGCAGGACCAGGCAGTGTTTCGTTCTGTTGTACATAGGGTCGCTATGAGTCAGAACTGACTTGCCTCAGCTCTTAACAACAATGCATGAAATGTTTCTGGAAGATTCTTCACAAGCTGGTAGCAGTAATTGCAATGAGGAGAGGAACCAAGTGGCTAGGGGACAGAGGGGCTGAAGACTTAATTTTCACTCTTTGACCATTTTGTTCCTTTTAAAACTGTGACATGTTTATTATATATCGTCTACTAATGAACAAAATTAATTTCCCAAAAATTATTATAAATACACATAGTTTTGATCCAGTCATTTTACTTCTAAGAATTTACCCAATAAATATGTCTAAACATGTGCAAGTTAGCCTGGGTAAAAGATCATTCATTGAAATATTCTTTTTAATACGAAAGGACTGGCAACAATACACGTAACCACCCATAGAGCAACAGTGAAATATATGACAACAATTATATGAAAGAAATAAGACTAAACATACAAATAACTTCAATAAATGGCAGTGATTTTCAACAGTCTCCACCAATTTCCAACAGACATTTGACAAAATGCTCAACAACACTAATAATCAGGGAAATATGGAGGAAAATATCAATAAGATACATTTTCATGCCCATAGATTGAGAGTCTAATAATATCAAGTGTTGATTATGATGTAGGAAAACAGGAACTCTCGTGAAAATTCTAATTTTACCTGAAGTTGCCAATATTTTGTTGTTAGAAACATTACCCAAAAAGAAAAAAAAACAAAACAGTTGCTGTTGAGTCAGTTCTGACTCATGGCAACCCCGTGTGTCAGAGTAAAACTGTGCGCCAGAGGATTTTAAATGGCTAATTTTTCTGAAGTAGATTGTCAGTCCTTTCTTCTGAGGTGTCTGTGGGTGGATTCAAACCACCAGCCTTCAGGTTAGCAGCCGAGCATGTTAACCATTTGCCCGCCCGGGGACTCTGTCATAAACTATATTGTCCTCACGTTTCTGGTAGGGGATTTATTTCTTTCTACCTATTCATCATGGGCTGTCAAAAATACACCTTATCCTCCCACATATCTCTCAGAAGCCATCTAACATTCACCATCCCAAGAAGCCTCTGGTGGATACCAGGCACCAGCCTCACTATTTGAGTCCTATGGCTTCCTTGTAACTTAGCACCAAGTACCACACCTCACTTACAGTCCAAAGTCGTGAACCCCGCTGTCTAATCTGCTCTCTCTTTTGATCCTCTTGAATCCCTTTTGGGGGCTGCTTGGTTTCTAATCACCTTTTTGATTTGTGAAATCTTCTGCATTCTGGACACTGGGCTTTTGCTTATCTCTCTGTTTTCCATGCTTGCTCTCCTACAACTTTCCTGGTTCTGTACTTTATGCTTGTTACTTATATACTATGTTGTTGTTCACTGCCCTCTAGTTGGCCCCTGACTCACGGCCACCCCATACACAGCAGAAGGAAACTCTGCCCAGTTCAGTGTCATCTCCACAATCAGCAGCAGCGTGGTTAATGAGGAGGGCAGACAACGTGGATTATGGGAGATGAAATGAGAAAGAAAAAGATGCCAAGGAACAAACATTTATTGAGCATTAACTATGTGCCTGTAACTCTATGTAGTTTATTTAATTCAATCCTTAAAATAACATTGAGAAGAAGGTAGCTTTATTTTTCCCAGCTTCTCTGTTTCAGCCCTGGTTTTTTTAACTGTGAGATTTCCTGTGCAGAGGCAGAAGGTGGTTCCTGAGCAAGGGTAACCTGTCTCAGTTAGCATTTCAAGAGATAGTACTTGAAAACACAATAAAACCGTTCCACAGATAACCATGATCTACATAAGGAGCCCTGGTGGCACATGGTTAAGGCACTCGGTTGCTGACCAGAAGATTGGCAGTGTGAACGCACCAGCTGCTCCACTGGAGAAAGATGTGGCAGTCTGCTTCTGTAAAGATTTACAGCCTTGGAAACCCTATAGGGCAGTTCTACTCTGTTCTATAGGGTCGCTGTGAGTCAGAATCGACTTGATGACAGTGGGTTTGGTTTTTTTTTGGTTTATGATCTACACGACCTCCCCTCAATGCCCCACGTTTTACCTCCCTGACCTTGGCCTTCTTGATTGCCTCACACACTCCAAGACCTTTTTCACAGTGTTTGCACTTGCAGCTCCCCCTGCCTGGAACACCTCTCCCCCTCAGGGACAGGCTCCCTCACCTCCTTTACTCAAGTCCCTGGGCATCACAAACGGTTAAGCAGTTGGCTACTAACCTAAAGGTTGATGGTTCAAGTCTACCCAGAGGTGCCTGATCTACTTCTGAAAAATCAGCCATTGAAAACTCTACAGAGCACAGTTCTGCTCTGACACATGTAGGGTCACCATGAGTCAGAGTTGATTCGACTACAACTGGTTTGGGATTTTTTTGGATAACCACTAACCACTCATCTTAAAATAGCAACTCCCCATCACAGACCTCCCTGTCCCTTTTCCCTCTTTTTCTCCATTGCACTAAGCACCATTTGATATGTTCAATGTTTTGTTTTTTTATTTGAATCCTCTGTCTTCTCTACTACAATGTAAATTCCATGAGCCCAGAGATTTGGTCTAATTGTTCACCTCCTGTGCCTAAACATTTCCTGACACGCTGTAGATGCTCAATTATTATTTACCAAATGAAGTAAGGAAGTAATAAAGTGTAGGAAAAATTGAGTCAAACCAAGTCAGATTTTCTAACTAACTCAGGAGAAAGAGACTTGGGCATTTTCAATCATCAAGAATAGAATCTAGTGTGTACATCGCCCAAACTTGTGTGAGCATGGAACCCTCTTTTCCCAGAGCAAGTTTCAGGGACAAGCTCTGGGAAATGCTGCCTTAAGCTTTCAGGCACTTAGACTTAAAGGGAATGGAGTTGTAAGAGCAGGTTTCGCTGTGAAGGAAAGGGGGAGGGCACTGGAATCCAACATGTCTGAGGTAAAGTGGAAGGAACTGCAATTTCACTCACTCATTTATTTGTTCAGCAAATATTTATCGAGTGCACTCATTGGGCTCTGAACCCCACTAGACACAGTGGACAAGGCAGAGACCAAAAGCAGACGAGGCTCCAGTTCTCACTGAGTTCACATCCTCTACCAACCTCTCTGACTTTGCTGACTGCGTTTAATCCTATCACTTCAGAAGAAAGCCCTGATGATCTACTTCTGAAAAATCAGCCACTGAAAACCCCATGGAGCACAGTTCAACTTTGACACTCATAAGGTAGCCACGGGTTTGAGTCGACTTGATGGCAACTGGTTTTTAATCCTATAAAATTCAGAGGAAGAGTGTTCCAAGCCTGTGCCTATTCCTTTTAAGTCTTGCCTTTCTGATTAGAAAGATATAGAAATGTAATTAGACACTTGGACGGGGATGCCACGTGCAAATTTGAGAAGCCACGCAAGCTATGGATTTTCCACGTGCTCTGATTTAATCCCTTCAGAATCTGCACCATAATCAATATCCTGCTGTCTGGAAGGAATGACCGAGTGCTCCCAGACGACCACCATCAACAGAATTGCATTCTTTCATCATATCTTTCTTTGCAGCCAAGGAGATGATCAAATGCAGAAGAGAGGGGTCTGGCTGGAATACTAATTGGTGAGACAAGGTTGCTTTTTCATCTTTAGAAGCCAATAAATAAATAACTTTAATTTTTTAAAGGTCCCCTCTTCCTGATAAACAGAACGGGGCAACCACATATTGTTCAGTGAGTCATTGTGGCTAAGGTCTCATTCTGAAAATTACTTGTCATGGCAACAGGCAAGCGTCACCCCTGCAGCCAGCAGCCTGAAGCAGATAGATGGTTTCAATTATCTAATTTTCACAATGAATGAACTCTGCTTATAGGAAATCCATAGGTGGTTGGCAGTGGCAAATTGTGGCTGTGACAAGTTTGGAGCCAGGAGATTTACATCCCCTCTCAAAACACAGAGCAGGATTATAATTTTCTGTAAATATTCAGAGAAATAAAAGGAGGAAGAGCAAGAGGAAGAGAACTCATACAACCTCCTCTTTTGTCTTAGCTCGTGAAATGTGCCTTTTCTTCCAAAAATTTCCTTCCTTGGGATTTCTTCTCTCTGTCCAGTTTAGACAACGCTACATGTAGGTATGGATCCTTTTGTGGTCTCATTGTCTAACTGCATCTCCCTCTTCCCACTGTGCCCCTTATGGTGCCTTGGAGATTTTACACATATGGGAAGCAAATGTCCAAAGAACTCCTTGGTCTCAATGGAAATTGCTATTCCACAAAGTAAATTTGTTATCAAACATATGGCAAAAGTGTATATACAGCTCCCTCTAAACACTAAACACCTAATAACATGTTTAATGCTTCTGTTCTACCTCCTAGTTTATTGTGTAGTGTCTGGAGTCTTAAAAGCCTACAAGCAGCCATCTAAGGCAAAATTGGTCTCTATTTACCGGGAGCAACAGAGGAAGAAGGAGAGTCAGGAATAGGCAGAGGATGTGGAAAGTGTGGTTAATTACCTCCACAAACAACTGCCGCCTTTGCCATGACACCAGAAGAACTGGATGGTGCCTGGCTACCATTACTGAACATTTTGATCAAAGATTCCATAGAAGACTTACAATCAAAAGGGGATAAATGCAGAACAGAATTTTAAATTCGAATGGACTCTAGGCTTTCTGGAGCCATGGAGGGTGGATGAACCCCTGAAATATTGCCGTGAGATAATCTTTAAACTTTAAACCAAAAATCTCTCCTGAAGTCTTCTTTAAACCAATCAGTAGTTTAGCTTAACTAGTAAAAAAAAAAGGTCTGTCTTGAGCTTTAAGCTCTTTTAAGAACTATCTATATGGAATCAAATTGATAACAGCAATTCGAAAGATATGACAGAAACCTTACGGAGCAGTGAGTTTATGTTAATGAGGGAGGAACAACTCAGAAAAGGAGGGTGAGAATGGTTGCACAACTCAAAGAATGTAATCAATGTCACTAAATTGTACATGTAGAGACTGTTGAGTTGGTGTATGTCTTGATGAGTATATTCTCGACAATAACAAAATAAATAAAATTTAAAAGAGAAAAAGTTCTCTCTAAACCACAAATTCAATTATATTACATATGAATAGCTGCAACAATGAACTCAAACATACCAAATATCATGAAGATGGCGCACGACCGGGCAACATTCTTGTCATTAGCTGTTGTACGTGGAATTGCCATAAGTCAGAGCTAACTTGACGGTGGCTAATGTCAAGAACAATACATTTGAATACTCCCTTTTCTCTGTGTCTTCTCCCAACATGGTTAGGTGATTGGCTAGAACATTCCCAGGAAAGCCAAAGGGATAGCATTTATTTCCTGCTCCACCCAGATAGATGATCTTGATTTAGATAAAACCAGGAAGGAGGTGGGCCTTGTGATGGGTGTATTCTTGTCCTCCAACTCTCTCCTCAGGGACCTGTGGCTCACTAGTGTAGCCTTTCTTTCCTCTGTTCCACCTCATCTATCCCAAACAAGGCTAATATGGCTCTAGTTTGATCTCTCTTTCTCTCTATTTCTCAACTCCTATTCTTACCAACATGTTCTGTTTGTGATTTTTTGTTGTTGTTGTCAGCTGCCATCAGGTTGGTCCCTGACTCGTGGTGACCCCATGTAACCCCATGCACAACAGAACAAAACACTGCCCAGTACTGTGCCATCCCCAAGATCAATTGCAGATCAAACTTTCGTGATCCATAGGGTTTTCACTGGCTTATTTTTGGCAGTCAATCACAAGAGCTTTCTTCTTAGTCTGTCATCATCTAGAAGCTCCACTGAGAGCTGTTAAGCACCATAAAATATATATATATACATACATACATATATATATATATATATATATATATATATATATATATATATATATATATATATATATATATATATATATATATATATATATATATATATATAAACCTGTTGCCATTGAGTGGATTCCAACTCATACCAACTATAGGACAGAGTAGAACTGCCCCATAGGGTTTCCAAGGCTGTAAATCTTTACAGGAGCACACGGAGTAGCTGGTGGGTTCAAACAGCTGATATTTTGGTTAGCTGCCAAGCACTTAACCACTGTGCCACCAGGATTCGTCAGCATCATAGAGACACACAAACCTCCACTGACAGACAAGTAGTGGCTACACATGAGGTTCATTGGCTGGGAGTCAAACCTGGGTCTCCCGCATGGGAGGCATAAATTCTATCACTAAACCACCACTGTGAAGTGATTTTCAACTAGGATGACTACCAACAAACTTGACTTTCCCCATAGTAACGGACCTTTTATGGTAGACTTGAAGGCACCAATAGAGTTTTTGTGTTGCATTGTTAGTTTGACTTTCTTTTTCATTCTTTGTAACTCGTGATTGTGATGCACAAATCCATACCTTTCCACCAACTCTACAGTCACACTGTGTGCAATCTCCCCCATCAAGCCTAGTTCTTAGTGTGACTTTCAAGCCTGAAGAAAATCTTCACCATCTAACATCTTGCACTCTCTTTTAGATTAGCAGTACCCTCAAAGCCTGACTACAGTGAAAATTTTCCATTCCCTGCAATTATTATTTTCTAATAATCATATCTCTTTTTCTATGCAGGTTAAAAAAAATTTATTTCAGTGTAATCTCTTTTTGGGTGATGCTGACACTGACTGAGTTGGTTTATTTTCAAAAGAATGCCTGCTGAATCCCAAAAATAAAACAGGGACTTGGGCATTCAGGAATGCATCAGTTTGATATACTTGTCTGGCAAACTTCAGTTTACGAAGCAAAACTCAGAAATGATTTCTTTTTAATAAACTGGAAGAACATGTCAGGAAAAAGTTTCCCAAAGTCTACTGGTTTGTGTATACTGTATGTATTTTCAGAAAATCTGGAGCCATGTTTTTCCCCCAAAGGCCCTGTGACAGATAAGAGAAGGTATAATCATTGGTGTTTTAAGTTCTGGTCTTGTGAGAATTTCTGCTCAGTCTCCTCTTTTCAATTTTTGTTCAAAGAACATTTGTCTTCAGTTCAATAGTTTAAACACTAATAACCAAATTACTAAACACTTATTTTGTAGATTGGCAAAGGGGAAGGCAGAAACAGGCTCAACCTTTCTCTGGTATTTTGTTTACAGTGACAGAAAATGCCATCAGATGAATTATAGCCAGAGAGTTTTTTTTCCTAACAGGCACACAACATTTATTAGTGAGAAGATGAGGATTGTTTAAAAAAAAAATGATAAAGGTACTGAGGTAACATTCTTAAGTCATCTGTATTAGTGCCCTTTACCTCATGAAGTATCATGAGTTATTTGCAACAAAATTGGTATATTGCGTTGTAAGTATTAAACATACTGAGATGTTTATAAGATACTTTGGGAATAAATCCAGTGAGTCTCCTCTAGAGAGCTCAGCACCAATGGAGAGGTGTGGGTAGTCAAAGGTAGGACAATTTAAGTTTTCACAAAATTTGGAATGAACTCTTTTTATGAAAAAAAGGGATTTATCCTGCCTTCTAAGAACAGTAGTGGTAAGAGGAATGTTAGATGAATGTACAGCTGGTCTTTTCATTGTACTTACATTTATACTTTTATCCCCAAAGTGTAATATTCACATTTCTTAAGTCTTATGACTTTGGAGAATCCGCATTGGCTAGCCTGACCTCTTGTAAATTGCAGCAATGATATATTATTGATGTAGATTAATTTATAAATCTTTCCACTCAGGCTTCGTACTTACACAAGCTAAGACAAGAAGTTGAGTTACGCTTGCACTGGCTACCATGGTATTGTATAAAAAGAGTTACAGCTATTATACAGAGGAGCCTACAAGGACACTAAAGTTTCAAAATAATAATAATAATAAAGATTTTGAAGGGCTCCATTTAAAGAGGCTATGAGCAAGTGTTCAGACCAGCAGGTAGGGACAAGCAGGGATCAGATTTAGAGCAATCAGTCTGAAGACAGTTTTCAAGGATTTGGCCTGGATTAGGACAAGGAGTAGATGCCCAAAAGGGAGGGTACAGGCATCACAGCCTCCAAGGTCAAGATAGAGAAACCAGTCTGTACAAAGACCCAATAAGAATGTTCCCACCCATCCCAGGACAGAAACTAGGCATGTCAGACAATAGTTTTAAAAACAAGAATAGGTAAAGTTGACAGATGACACAAGAAGCCAGTTTTTTATTCATTCGATAATACGTCAGGCACTGAGGTAGGTCCTAAGGATGTTGTTGTTATTGTCTGCCATCGAGTCAATTCCGACTCATAGTAACCCTATAGGACAGAGTAGAACTGCCCCATAGGGTTTCCTAGGCTGAAATCTTTATGGGAGCAGATTGCCACGTCTTTCTCACGCGGAACAGCTGGTGGGTTCGAACCACTTACCTTTCAGTTAACAGTTAAGCACTTAACCACTGCGCCACCAGGTCTCCTTGCTGAGAAGATAGTGATGTATAAAACAGACAACTTGTTTCTTGCTTAACCACACTTATAGACCAGTGGGAAGGCAGACACTTTAAATACATGTCTATCTTAAAAAGAGAAATGAAGTCTTGATCATGCTGCAACATGGATGAACCTTGAAAACTTTATTCTGAGTTAAATAAATCAGACATAAAAGGATCAATATTGTATGATCACACTTATATGAAACATCTAGAATAGGCAAATGCATACAGACCAAAGTTTATTACTGGTTACCAGGGACAGGACTGAACCCCTGGGTGGCGCAAATAGTGAAGCACTTGGCTACTAATTGAAAGTATAGCAGTTCTAATCCACCCAGAGAAGGGCCTGCTGATCTATTCCAAAAGATCAGCCATTGAAAACTCTACGGAGTCGCCATGAATCAGAATTGACTCCACAGCAACTGGTTTGGTTTTTGCTTTACCGGGGCAGGTGGGAGTGGAAAATAGGAAGTTATTGATTAGGGGTACTGAGTTTCTGTTAAAGGTGATGAAAATTTTGGAAACAGATAGTGATGAATGCAATTATTGTCACTGAATTGCGTACGTAAAAATAGTTGAAATGCAAGTCTTGTTATATATATTTCACCACAAAAATATTTTTAAAGTTTAAACTTAAAAAAATCAGTACACATGTAAATATGTACTCACAAATAGCCTTAATTTTAAGTTCTATGTAGGGGAAATACAAGATAAAGTGTAACTGCATAGTTTCTGTTTAGAATTGGGGTGATGACCTGAAGAACTGACTTCAAGTTTCAATGTGAAGGATTAATAGCGGTTAGACAGACAAAGAAGGAGGAAGTGAGCTAAGGCAGGGTGAAAAAGCATGGGCAGAGACTGTAAAGGGGGAAGAGCTTGCTAGGCTCAAGGATCGGATAGAAGTTCAGCGTAGCTAGAGCACAGTTAAGGAGAAGGAGAGCAATGGAGCCTGAGGCTAGGGACCCTGCAGGGATTTGGAATTTTACTCCAAGCGCAGTGGAAAACCATTAAAAGGTTTCAACCAGGTGAGTAAATTGTTTAAGTTGGCATTTGTTTGAAAAGCTAACATTGGCTTCACATGTTGGAGCTGGGAGAGAGTGGAGCAGGAAGTATTGTTAGGAGGTTTCTGTAGTGGTCAAACGAGAGTTGATGAGGGCTTGGACTGTGGTGGGGCAGTGGAATAGAGAGAAACTAGAGGGAGACAAGGTCAATTTTTCAACAGCCTATTGCTGAAGCATAAAGGTAAGTCTACCCAATCCTCACCTTCAGCCCAACTTGGATAACTCCCAAATTTCTATTGTCCAGGTCCTTCTAATGGACTCATCAATGTCAGAGATGAAGACAAGACCACTCCAGAAGTTACCTAGATTAGTAATACTTGGAAACGTTTTCATAACCAAGATTCACTTGAAAGTTGCTTATGGAGAGCAAAGCAAAATCACTGCATCCTGCTAATTCTTTGGACATTCATTTGGCAAGAGACATCTGAAATATGAGAGCCTAACACACTAGAATTATTCTAACCACAGGAAAAGCAATGTTGCTGAATTGAAAGTCTGCAAGAAATTGTTCATTTATTATTAATGTCACCATGAACACCAAAGGCTTTGATAAAGATGCTGGAGATACCTGTCTGCTTTCAACCAGGCAAGACTATCTCATAATTAGAGCCAGGTATGAATAATGAGAAGCTCTCCAAAGTTACATCAATCATAAAAGCAAAAGAAATTTAATCCCCCAATCCCTGAAGGAACCTGTAGCAGTAGACCGAGGCCCTCTCTCCACAGGTTTAGTTAATTCATTTATTCCTTTCATCAGTATGCTTAATTCCAAACATTCCAAAGTAAAATAAAGTAAAACAGTAAAAAAAAGCCTGACATTTTTGTTACATTTATGAATACTTTATCTTATTTGATCCTCTCAGAAACACTCTGAGCTAGGCACAACAAAGATTGTTATTCCCATTTAATAGATAGGGTAACTGAGGCACAGAAAGATTACATGACTTGCCGAATATCACACAGTAATTTTTTACAGAGGCAGAATTAGAACTTGAGGTTTCTGACCCATTAGCAATTTCCCCTTCTTCTGTCTGTTCACATAACTGGTCCTTGAATTCATTCACATGATGGCTGCTGAAATGAAGGGAGGTTAGAGGTTAAGCAAGTGAGTTTGTTCCCCCCTCCCCCAGAAGCTTGGAGACTCTCCAGATGATTAAAAAGATTGTACTGGTGGGATAAACCTCCCATTCATTTTTCCAGTTGCAATAATACCCAAGTACTCTCACATCCTTATATTTCAGAAATTAATTACAACCACACCTCCTAGTTACTACATTTTTTTCTCTTAATGACACCCATGCCCACTTTTCACTCTCATTTCAAGCACTTGGTAGATGTAAAGTTGTGGGAAAAGATGTAAAGCTATGTGTGCTTGACAACTAGAGTGTCAGACAGAGATTTTGAATAATCTAGCCTCGCTGTCAGGGTAATTCAGAGTATATGACATTAATGAGATAGTTCCCTCTCTTTCATAGAATCAGAACATTGTGTATCCCTGATGGACATTACCAATTACCAGCTGAACACCTTACTTATGCAGATGAAGAAAATTTGGTCCAAGTAGGTCCAAAGGCTGGTCTCATACTTGGAACTGGAAAGTGGGTCACTTGCCTCTGCCTACTTTTCCTCTCAAAGTCAGGTGTCGTCCAACAGGGTGACAAGGAGGATGGCAATGGGATTGTTTGGCAATGGATTGCTGAGAGAGAAGTGATAGAAAAACTTAGTGCTGCAAATCCAGGAACAGAAATACCCCCAGGGCATAGAGGATGCTTCTCATGTTCTCCAAACAGACGATTGAGAAATATAAAATGAAATACATATGGTTTTAATAACACACATGTGTGTTGAAGCTAACCTAAATAAAGACATAATAACTAAGGCATGTGGTCTAGCACAGGGAATCAGGAAGTATTAGGGAAATAAGACACAGTGCATCAATAGTTGCCAAGAAAAGCTGGTGTTAATGCTGATATACATAACCAAAATAGAGGTCTAAGGATCACAACAGAGGGTTCTGGACAGAGCTGGAGAAGGATATAGAGCATAATTCTAACCCACAAAAAATAAAGACCAGATTTACTGGCCTAAAGGAGACTGGAGAAACCCCAAGGGTATAGCCCCCAGACACCCTTCTAGGTCAGTGGTGAAGTTACCTCCAAGGTTCACCGTTCAGCCCGGGAGTGGACAGCCCCGTAAAACCAAATGAGACTAACGAGGTACAGGAGTCCAGTGACAAGGGCCAGAAAGCAGAAGGGAACAAGGAAGCTGGTGTTAGGGAACCCAAGGTTGAGTAAGGATATTGTTGATGTGTTGTGAGGTTGTTAACCATTGTCATAGGACAACATTTGTAGTAACTGTTAAATGAGAAACTACTTTGTTCTGTAAGCCTTCATCCTAAGTGAGAATAACAGCACAACTGGAAGAGCATAGTCAGTGTCACTGAACCTTGCATGTAGAAATTTTTGAAATGGTGTATCTTTGGCTATGTGTATTTTCACCAAAAAAAAAAAAAGGTTGAGAAGTTAGAGGGTTGATATGTTGTGGGGTTGTTAACCATTGTCATAAAACAACATGTGTGCTTCTGTTTCATGAGAAACTATTTGTTCTGTAAGCCTTCACCTGAAGTACAATTAAAAAAAAAAAAAAATAGAGGTCTAAGCATTTATACCCTATTTAATCTCTATTATTTAATAATTTAATATTTGAGGACTGTGATAAGAGAAGCATTTAACAAAATGTAAAAAAAAAAAAAAAATTGCATAAAAAACTACCCCTGCTTTTAGTAACATCTAATTTATTTTGAATTTTTATTTTTAATGAATAATTTTTATTTCACCAAAGTTGGAATCCACTCAACAGCAATGGGTTAATCCATTTACATGACTTTAAAAAATCAAATAAGGCAGAAAATCTTAGGATAGATAATGTCTCCTGTCTGACTTCTCCCCACTTCTCTCTTCCACATACCCGAGGCAAACACATTTACCTTTCTTGACTATTTCTATTGTTAGTGTTTTTTAAATCACTAAATAATAGGCTCAGACCAATATTTCTTGATTTATCAATTAACTAACCACATTTGAAACTAGCTATATCTTGTAGCTTTTTTGTCATCAACTGAACAATTAAATATTGGGTTTCAAAAATGAAACTGGCTTCCTATCTACCGGACTTCATGTGACCTACTTGGCCATGGACATACACCAAAGTATTAAAAGCTACCTGATAAGCACTGTTATCTGTAGGTAGTGGGTAATGGGTCTTTTTTGGGGGGGAGGGGGGGCTCAGTGTTTTCTTGTTTTTGTCCAAGTTCTTGTGCAGAATTTTTTTAACTCCTAAAATTAGAAAAATATGTTAATAAAACTTAAACAGGGAGAGAGCTGGTTAGAAACAGTAAAATAAAGACATGTCTACCACCCAGCAGAAAAATATAATGAAAGAAAATCCTATCTTCATTGAAGTTACAAAATAT
This sequence comes from Dugong dugon, assembly GCA_030035585.1. Taxonomy (NCBI): domain Eukaryota; kingdom Metazoa; phylum Chordata; class Mammalia; order Sirenia; family Dugongidae; genus Dugong; species Dugong dugon. The sequence goes on from CM057461.1 coordinate 88,824,340, forward strand.
CCACAATCCAAACATGTTGAATTCAAATCAAATTTAGCAAAAACGCAGAGATACAGTGTGTACAATTACATTGTCATATGACGGGGAATTTCCAATATTATGTAGTCAGGCCTGAAAAGCCCAAACCACAACTCTCTTATTTAGGACTTCAAGGTGAGGGATTTGAGAGAGCTATGGAACAACACTAAATTCCTGCTCCTCTGAGGATTAAAGGAGGGGAACTAATGAGGAACCAAGCAGACACAACATTTCTCAAGGACCCAGCTTCTAGTGTGCTTGGGTAGGTTTTCTGTTTTGCAGCTGCCTCTTACAATCAGCTGAAAATGAATAAATAAATAAATGCTTAAAACACAAAGGAGAGAGAGAGAGAGACTTGACACATACAAGACTATAGAACTGTTCTATTTGGCATTGTCTTAGTCATCTAGTGCTGCTATAACAGAAATACCACAAGTGGATGGCTTTAACAAAGAGAAGTTTAGTCTCTCACAGTCCAGTAGGCTAGAAGTCCAAATTCAGGGCGACAGCTCCAGGGGAACATTTTCTCCGTTGGCTCTGGAGGAAAGTCCTCATCATCAATCTTCCCTTGGTCTGGGAGCCTGTCTGCGCAGGAACCTCAGGTCCAAAGGATGCGCTCTGCTCCCGGTACTGCTTTCTTGGTGGTATGAGGTGCCCATGTGCCTCTGCTCACTTCTCTCTTTTATATCTCAAAAGAGATTGGCTTAAGACACTATCCAATCTTGCATACCTCATCAGTATAACTGCCTCTAATCCATCTTATTAGATCATAGTGATTGAATTTACATAAGGAAATCACATCAAATTACAAAATGGTACACAATTATACACTACTGGGAATCATGACCCAGCCAAGCTGACAGATACTTTTGGGGGACATAATTCAATCCATGACGGGCATAGAGATTGCCTACTCCCTCAGAAAAGGTGTTAGCTGCACTCTGAGAGGATAGAGAGGATATACCCTTGGGGAAGGATAAATGTAAGAGTTAGTGAGAAGGTGTCTGGAAAAAAATATACGCGGTTTTAACCTACCCTTTCTGCTGGTTCACTTACCCAGCTCCTTGCCATATATATTCTAGAAAACATCTAGCCCCCAAACGTGCCCACAAAAAATATGACTTACAAGCAGTATGAAACCATCATAGACCAAAAAAAAAAAAAAATACAAGGAAGGAAAATAATATAACAAAAAATTAAGATGCTGACTAATCTTCAGGATTATACAAAAAAGGAGAATATTTAAAAGACTATTCTGTGATATCAAATAAATTAGAGAAAGTATGATCTCTTTAAAATCAAAATGTAAATAAAAGACACAAAATCAAAAAAAGAAATATAAGAAGTGAATTAATACAAAGCTTACAGATCTCAGTAAAGAAATGGAAGATATAAAGAAATTCAGAGAATTGAAACATAAAATTATGAAGAGCAGAATGTATAATTAGCTCTGCTGAAAACAAGCATGGACATGAAGGGCATGCTTGAAACAACTGAACTGAGAAAATAAAATGGGAAAAAAAGATTTCATAATAATTAAGGGGAGAATAAAATACGCAGAACACAAGGAGATCCAATACATATATAATAGATGGTGTTGAAATATTAATAGAATAATAGAAGAAAAATGTTCAAAAATATAGTACAAGAAACATTTTCTGAACTAAAAATATATCCGAATCAATATTTTCTTTCAGAAAATTTTTTTCACCATATCTTGAGACATTTTTCTTCTATCAGTACGTGCATGTGGTGTGCATGTATGTGTGTGTCAGTATGTAATGTTCCAGGAAAAATTGCACAGTGATTAATACTGAGATATATACTTTTAAAAATGTGATGTTACCAAGCTTAAAGATTAAAGAAAGATTCCTTTAGAGGAGTTTATCTGGGCAAAAACATTAATTCTGTTCAAAAATCAAATTTCTCTCGTGGTTTTCCATAGCAATGATAAACGTTGGAATAAATGGAGTATATATTTTTATATCTATACCTATAACTAAAGGCATATAAAAAAGATCTTGGGTGATAACACACAAAACTAATAGCAGTCATTGCTTTTGAAGAATGTACTGGGATTCAGGAAGACAATCAGAGAAAACTTGGATATTCTGAGAAGTTTTAGTTTTTAAAATATAATGTGAAACATTAATAATAATAACAACAATAATAACAATGTAATATACCACATCATTCATGAACCTACAATGGCTTTTGATGACCTTATTCAGTGTTTTAGTTAATGTTCAAACTTTCTGGAAGATTCTAACCCAAGAAAGCAATAGAAACTGTTATGTCCAAGGGTAGTATGACACATTAATCAAGACCTATTGGTTACAAGTGACAGAAAATTGTGTTTCTTTCTTTTGCATAATTTTAGTTTCAGACATTGTTCACATCATTCAAAGTTACATTTATAGGAACTTACTTTAAAAAATTCCTCGAGTTCAGTTCAGTTAAGAACAGCTGGTTTTTGCCCCACTACATTTTCAAGGTTTATAATATGTACACTCTTCTATAATAATTTTTACAGTTGTATAACCTTATTTGTATGAAGGATCAGTTGCTTGCTACCAGGTTTTTTGTTTGTTTTTAAGTCAGGGCTTCTCCAGTCATCCCTAATTTATCAAAACTATTTCATAAAGTGACTTAGTCTTTGAATACTTGAAAATGATGTCTGCTTTTTTATATATAAAACACTTGGTTGGTTGGTCTAACTTATTGGGTCATACTGTCTTGCCCTGATAACTGGCATTTGAATTATGTGTATCTTAAGTCTCTCTTAATATATAACGATTCTCTCTGTTTTGTGCTATTTATTTTTGTGCTATTTATCATCTATTTCAAAAACAACTACAGTTGTACTTCAACAGGAAACTGCCAGAAGTTCAAGATGGATTCAGAAGAGGACATGGAATGAAAGATATCATTGATTAAGTTAGATAGATCTTGGTCAAAAGCAGAGAATACCAGAAGGATGTTTACCTGTGTTTTATTGACTACATGAAGACATTAGACTGTGTGGATCATAACAACCCATTGCCGTCGAGTTGATTCCAACTCATAGCGACCCTATAGGACAGAGTAGAACTGCTCCAAAGGTTTGCAAGGAGCATCTGGTGGATTCAAACTGCAGACCTTTTGGTTTGCAGACGTAGCTCTTAACCACTGCGCCACTAGGGCTCCAGATCATAACAAATTACGGGTAATATTGTGAAGAATGAGAATTCCAGAACACTCAATTGTGCTTACATAGAATCTGTACATGGATCAAGAGGCAGTTGTTAGAACAGAACGAAAGCATAGTGCATAGTTCAGAATTGGAAAGGGTGTGCAACCCTTCCACCTTATTTATTCAATCTGAACAGATAATGCTAAAAGCTGGACTATATGTAGAAGAATGTGGCCTCAGGATCGGAGGAAGATTCATTAACAACCTGCAGTATTCAGATGACACAACATTGCTTGCAAAAATGAAGACAGCTTGAGGCACTTACTGATAAGCATCAAATACTACAGCATTCAGTATGGATTATACCTAAACATAAAGAAGATGAAAATCCTCACAACTAGACCAATAAACAGCATCATGATAAACGAAGAAGAAATTGAAGTTGTCGATTATTTCATTCTACTTAGATCAACAATCAAAGTCCATGGAAGTAGCAATCAAGAAATTAAACAACGTGCTGCAATAGACACATCTGCTACAAAAGACCTCTTCAAAGTTTTAAAAAGCAAAAATGATGACTAAGATGTGCCTGACCCAAGCCATGGTCTTTTCAATCACGTTATATGTATGCAAAAGCCGGACAACGAAAAAGGAAGACAGAAGAAGAATTGTTGCATTTGAACTGTGGTGTTGGTGAAGAATATTGAATATATTATGGACTGCTAGAAGAACAAGCAAATCAGCATTAGAAGCAATACAACCAGAATGCTCTTTAGAAGCCAGGATGGCAAGACTTCAGCTTGCTTACATTGGACATATAATGATGAAAGACCAATTTCTAGCAAGGGACAATGTGATTGGTAAAGTGGAGGGTCAGAGAATGTGAAAGAGGTCCTTGGTAAGATGGATTGACACAATAGCCACAGCAATGGACTCAAATATACCAATGATCATGAAGATGGAACAGGACCAGGCAATGCTTTTTCTGTTAGAGATAAGGTCACCATGAGTCAGAGCTGACTCAACAGCAACAAACAACAACATTTTTTTAAGAAACTGAATCATTTGTCTTGTAGAATATGTAGATTTGGCTGATCATATCCTAGTGATATCACTTAATATGATCCTACATTGCCCATATTCTCTTTAAACTGGGAGTTAGATCGTGAGGTCTGGTTATCTGTTGGTTCTTTCTTTTGTCAACAATACTTCAGAGGTGTTGTTGGATGCTTCCTGTCGCCTTACATTGGGAGAAAACTAATGTTCCAGTTGTCCCTCTTTTAGTGATGAAAAGATCAATTACTGAATTCAGTTCATGCCATCCAGATCTATTATAAAGTTTCACGTCAAACTCTTACCTAATGGTTTTAGCAACTATTGAGGATCATCATCAAGATCCATTAAGGTCTACAAAGCGTAGTTTTTTTATTTCTATCGTTCTTTCTCATTTACTAGCTATGATTCTTTTAAAAATGAGAAGAGAAAAAAAAAAAAAAAAAAAAACGTTCCCCTCACCAATTATTTGGCTACTCTGAAATATAGTCCATATAGAGAAGATGACCTCTCCCATTTGAAATACAAGCTGTCTGAATCTGAGAGATAGTGCAACTATTTTTTTCTGCTAGTGTATGAGGGAGCTAATTCAGGAAGTCCAGCATGGGGCTTTCTTAAGTGTGCAATGCCTTTCCAATACAGTTATTTGAACACAGAATGCCTTATGCCAACCCTCCTTGTATTCACCTTCTCGGTCATCTTAGTGAGAGGCTTTGCCAGGGCCTCATTTGGAGAATGCCTAAACACTATCTCTGCCAAACAGACCGGGTAGAAACCAGTGCAGCAGGAAAATAAGAGTGACATTGCATTCTCCATTGATATTATTGATCAGCTTTGTCTTCAAGGTAGCTTTTTATTGGGAGAGGTTAGAAGTAACATATGGGCTAAACCTGGTACATTTACACTTGGCATGATTTTTTTCTCTATAGCCCTTGGCATATATGTTTGAATTTATAAAGTAGACACAAAATAATGTTTAAAAATCAAGCCAAATCTCATAACACCTTCTTACCTCCTAAGAAATTTGCTTCTTCACAACATTTAGACCAGCTCTTTGAGCCTAGAAAAGCACAGATTTCCTTCATCACCATTAAGAGAAAATATTTATCAGACCTTTGCTATATACTTCTACTGTTCCAAGTGCTTTAAAATACCTAATTTAATTCTGACCTTACAAAAACCATACAAGGTTGTTTTATAAATGAGTATAATGTAACTGAGAGTTTAGAAACATGCCTAATATTATTTAGAGCATTAAGTGGTGAAATTGATAGTTTAGCATAGGTCAGTATTGCTTCAAGATCTGTGTTCTTTTCTTTGTACCACATCATCAGGACCACTTATTGGCCACCCTAATGTCCAAGGCACTGTCCAAGGTGCTGAGGTGAAGAAGTAGTAATATGGTAGTGTCTATCCTGTACCAGCTTGCCACTTGCTACTCAAATTGTGATATGAGTTATTAAAAATAATAATAATAATAATTGTTGGTGCCAAGTCAATTCTGACTCATGGCAGCCCTATATCCCCTTGTGTTACAGAGTAGAACTGTTCCATAGGGTTTTCTTGGCTATAATCTTTACACCCACTGGCTGAGTGGGTTCAAACTGCTTCCCTTTAGGTTAGCAGTGAAGTGCTTAACCATTTGTGCCACCCAGGGCCCTAGGATCTGAAGTATTGCAGCATGAAGATCACGTGGGAGCTTGTTAGCTATGAAGAATCTCAGGTTGCATCCCAGACCTACTGAATCAAAGTCTGCACTTTAACAAGATCCTCAGGTGTTTCTCATATATATAGGAAATATTTCCTTTGAAATACACTGACAAAGAATCTTTAATCTAGTTGTAGAAATCATACACAGACATTGAAAAACAAAACTAACCACACACAGTAGCTAGAGATGAGTAGATGGTGAATGCTACAAGAAGTTAGCTACTATAAGGATACAGAGGAACCAGAAATCATATAGCATAGATACAGGGCAGACTGCTTAGAGAAAGCAGAGCTCAAGCTGAGTCAAGAAAATGCTTTGACTTTGACTACTAAAATGGGAAGATTGTTCTTACTAGAAAGATGGTGACAATGAAGGCATCAAGATGAAGACATTCATAGAATGTATAAGAAGCAAGGCTGACACTGCCCATGATGACCACTCAACAGACTCTAGACAGAGCAGCGGCTGTGGCTTCATCCCCATTTCCCTAGGATCTTAACCAGAGTCTGGCACTTTTTTAAAACCAAAACCAAACCCATTGCCGTCGAGTCGATTCCAACTCATAGCAATCCTATAGGACAGAGTAGAACTGCCCTATAGGGTTTCCAAGGAGTGGCTGGTGGATTCGAACTGCTGACATTTTGGTTAGCCACCATAGCACTTAACCACTGGGCCACCAGGGCTTTGGCATTTTCTTAGCTCTCAATAAACATTTGTTAAATAAAAGGTACTTTTCAAAAGCTACGCTGCCTCACTGAATTCTTTTATAGGTGTGTAGCCTTCTTAATTAGGTTGTTGATACTTTCTCAATAACTATGTTGGAGATGGTGTTTCCTGGAGGAGGTAGGTTCAGCCATAGTCTTCCAAATCTTAGTTGGTGTGCCTTACATAACACAGTGATGGACTTTCAATGAATATATATACGTACATAATTTCTTTAAGTGCCAAACAGAGATCAGGAAACTACATAAGCATCTCATCTCATTGCTAATACTGGGTATACTATAATAGTATTTAGGAAAATATCCTCAGTTTCTAATTATAAAATTGAATGATTTGTTGAAAGATGTATAAACATTTTAGAGCCTTGAATCACACTGTCAAATCGATTTTCAAAAACAATATTCCTTCAGTCCGGAAAAGCTGCTTAAGACGAACAAGGTACAGATGAGTGGTTTAACTGATGGATAACAAATAATTGCTGCTGTACTGAGTTATCATCTTCTAGGAAATACATTAGTCACTTTACATATTTTATCTCTAATCTTCACCATAGACTTTAAGAAAAATGTCATTATTGCCATTTTACAGCCAAGGAAACTAAGGCTGAGAGGGGCTTAGTAACATTCCCAAGATCATACAGTTAATAAATTCAGGAGCCATAATTTGAAACCAGGTCTCTAAGTCTCCAATTCTGTACTCTTCCCACTATGCCAAACCTCTTGTTATGATTATCTATTACAGCATAACAAATTACCCCAAAACATAGTGGCTTAAAACAGCCACCACTTTATATCTCATAAGTTTGTAGGTCAGGTTTGGGCAGGACCTGGGTACCCGTTAGCTGGGTCAGCTCAGGTGGAGCTAAAGTATCCACTTCCACGAGGGCTCACTGACACAATTGTAGGTTGGTGCTGGCTGTTGACTGGAAGCTCAGCTAGGGCTGTTAGTTGAGGGCCTTAGTTCCTTTCTAAATGGGCCTTTCCATTGGGATAATTGACCTTTCTCCCAGTTTGACAGCTGGGTTCCAAGAGTGAGTATTCCAAGAGACACAAAAGTAGAAGCTTCAGGAGGCTAGGGGGCAAGATGGCGCTCTAGGCAGAAACACCACGCCGTCCCTCCACAGAAAAGATCCGAAAAACTAAGCCTAACAGAGAATCAACAATCCTGAAACCCTAGAACACCAAATGAAGAGATAAAGAACTCAGCCAAACACCAAACGGAGTGAGAATACTAAAAGAGAACGGAGAGCGAGGAGAGACTCAGACAGAGATTCCTTACCAGCTAACGCAGCGCGGATCCACCATCTTGGATTCCTATCGGAGACCAGCAAACGGGAGAGCAGCCTTGCAGAGCATCTGGTCGGAGACAGAACGACCGGTAAACTGCGGTGCGTGCTCTCCCACCACCCACCCCTCTCCGCCTCAGCTGGGGATCCCCTGCTTTCCGTGGCCAGGGTCTCTGGGCTGGGGGGTGCTGGTGCTTGGATTCCGCGCGCCTGGGCTGGCGGCTTTCTGGGAGCCGTCTGCTGGCAGCTAGCGAACCTTTCTCTGCCGCCTCCCCCTCCTTTTGTCTGGGTGCCTGGTTCCGAGTGCCGTCTCTGCTCTCTCCTGCGGGGCTGTAGGGCTGCGTGCGGGCGTGTGGCTGTTTCTAGGTCTGGGCTCCCGCATGGGTGAGATCCCGGGGCCTTTGTTCGTTTGCCCCTCTGCTTTCCGTGGCCGGAGTCCCTGAGCAGGGGGGCGCCGGTGCTTGGATTCCGCGCGCCCGGGCTGGAGGCTTTCTGGGAGCCGTTTGCTGGCACCTAGCGAACCTTTTTCTTCCGCCTCCCCCTCCTTTTGCCTGGGTGCCTGGTTCCGAGTGCTGTCTCTGCTCTCTCCTGCGGGGCTGTAGGGCTGCGTGCGGGCGTGTGGCTGTTTCTAGGTCTGGGCCCCCGCGTGGGTGGGATCCCAGGGCCTTTGTTCGTTCGCCGCTCTGCTTTCCGTGGCCAGAGTCCCTGAGCAGGGGGGCACCAGTGCTTGGATTCCGCGTGCCCGGGCTGGAGGCTTTCTGGGAGCCATTTGCTGGCACCTAGCGAAACTTTTTCTGCCGCCTCCCCCTCCTTTTGCCTGGGTGCCTGGTTCCGAGTGCTGTCTCTGCTCTCTCCTGCGGGGCTGTAGGGCTGTGTGCGGGCGTGTGTCTGTTTCTAGGTCTGGGCTCACGCGCGGGTGGGATCCTGGGGTCTTTGTTCGTTGGCCCCTCTGCTTCCCGTGGCCACGGTCACTTAACCCCGAGACTACTGGCTTCTTGGAATTCACGCCCCTGAGTGGGGGCTCTCTGGGTCTCATTTGTAGGCACTGACTGCTGGTGTTGCCCTTTTTTTTTTTTTCTCTCAATTTTATTTTTCTTCCTTTTTTGATTAGTTTTGTCATCTTTTACCTCTTTTTCTCTTTTGTCTTTCTTCATTGCTTAATTTCTTGTCTCTCTATCTCTTCCTTCTCTTTCTGATCCCTGAATTCCAGGCGATGTATGCCTCTGTACCTTCTGGCCAGGCTGAGCTGTGAAAATTGAGACCGACTCCCCCAGACCTCATAGCTGCATCGGTGCGATCCCTGGGAACTTTGCAGTTCTTTAACTTTTCTGATTTTTATTTGGTCATTCTTTCCTTTTCTTTCTCTTCCCCCTTCTGGTTTCCTCCATCCCATAGTCTCTCATCTGTACATTCCAACGACAAGCTCCCCTAGCATTCTTTTATGTTTGTACACTTTTTGCTCCTCCTCCTCTCTCCTCTCTCCCATATCCAGCTTAGCTTCACACATAACCATCTTCCCGCTGCACCCTACCTACCCGCACCGTGCACTAGACACCACATCACCAAGCGGTGCAGGCACGCCCTATTGGAACCTGCCCAGCACTGACTACCGACCGTCCTGGTGGCTGCGGTGAGTGCCACAAGCAACCCATCCCAGTGGCTCCTCCTCAACTAGATCTGCCCAGCTGTACCACAAGAACGAAAAAAAAAAAAAATCTACAATCAATAAACGAGAGAAATATCTACTGAATGCCCCGAAAACAGCAAACAATATCAAAACATTTACAAAAACAAGACAAGATGGCTCCAATAGGCATCCAAATTAAAACACCAGATAACTCTCCTGTGGAAGAAAATGCACTAGAAGTACCTGATACGGAACTCAAATCACTAATACTCAGAATTTTCCAAGAACTGAGGCAAAAAGCTGACAAACATGAGGAAAAAATAGACAAATTTATGGAAAATACAGACAAAAAATTGGAAGAAGTCAGGAAGATGATGCAAGAACAAAATGCCAAAATAAATTCACAACTCGAAATTATACAAAAACAACAATTAGAAATCCAAAAGATAAACAACAAGATTTCAGAAATGGATGGTGTCATAGAAGGGCTGAGAAGTAGATTTGAAACCATGGAAGACAGGATCAGTGGAACTGAAGACAAACACTTGGATACAACTCTGTTTCAGGAAAACTCGGAAAAAAGAACAAAGAAAAATGAAGAGACCCTGAGAGTTATGTGGGACACAATTAAAAGCAAAAACTTACGAGTGATTGGCATACCAGAACAGGGGGAGAAAACAGAAAACACAGAGAGGATCATTGAGGAACTGCTGACAGAAAACTTTCCCAATATCATGAAAGATGAAAAGCTGGTCATCCAAGAAGCTCAACGAACCCCATATAGAAGAGACCCCAAAAGAAAATCACCAAGACATATCATATTCACACTCGCTAAAACTAAAGACAAACAAAGAATCCTGAGAGCAGCTCGTGAAAAACAAGAAGTCACATACAGAGGAGAAACAATAAGACTAAGCTCAGATTATTCAGCAGAAACCATGCAGGCAAGAAGGCAATGGGATGACATATATAAAATCTTGAAAGAAAAAAATTGTCAGCCAAGAATAATATATCCTGCAAAACTCTCATTCAGATTTGATGGTGAAATTAGGTCATTTCCAGATAAACAGAAACTAAAGGAATATGCAAAAGTCAAACCAAACTTACAAGAATTATTAAAGGGAGTTCTTCGATCTGAGGACAAACAGCTTAAGCCCTCACGCAGGACCTAGGACCTAGGACGCAGGTTAACATGAACCAGATACCATTCTAGGAACTGAACTACAGACGACTTTCCAAAAACAAAAGATATACAACAGGGAATCAGAGAAATCAATCAAAGGATGACAACAACATCAAAACAATGAAAGAGGGAACAAACGGCATAGGTATAGAACCTTCTAAAGGAGAAGAAGGCAAGGCAGTACCAAGTAACGGTAGACTGCTTCAAAATTATAAAGATAAGGGTAAAATTCATGGTAACCACAAAAAAAGTTAAGAAACCAACTCATAAAAATAAAGACGAAAAACATAAAGTCTCAACAAAACCAAAACCTACAAAAACAAAAGAAATGAACACAAAATCCACAAACAAAAGGAACTCAGCACAAGAGAGTAAGAAGAACAAAGAAAACTTCAGCATCACAAAAAAAAGCACTACAAAATGACAGCAACAAATTCACATCTATCAATAATTACACTGAACGTAAATGGACTCAATGCACCCATAAAGTGACGGAGAGTGGCAGAATGGATAAGAAAACAGGATCCATGTATTTGCTGTCTACAAGAGACACATCTTAGAAACAAAGATGTGAATTTATTAAAAATCAAAGGTTGGAAAAAAATATATCAAGCTAACAACTATCAAAAAAGAGCAGGAGTGGCAATTCTAATCTCAGATAAAATAGACTTTAAAACCAAATCTACCATAAAAGACAAAGAAGGACACTATATAATGATTAAGGGGATGATCCATCATGAAGACATAACCATAATAAATATCTATGCACCCAATGACAGGGCTCCAAAATACATAAAAAAAACTCTAACAGCACTGAAAAGAGAAATTGACAGTTCCACAATAATAGTAGGAGACTTCAACACACCACTCTCAGTAAAGGACAGAACAACTAAAAAGAAACTCAGCAAAGATACAGAAGACCTAAAGGACACAATCAGCCAACTGGACCTCATAGACATATATAGAACAATCCATCCAACCGCTGCAAAGTACACATTCTTTTCCAATGCACATGGAACGTTCTCCAGAATAGACCACATCTTAGGCCACAGAGCAATCCTCAACAAGATCCAAAATGCTGAGATAATTCACAGTATCTTCTCTGACCACAATGCCATCAAGGTAGAAATTAACACTAGAAAGAGCAAGGAAAAAAAATCAAACACATGGAAACTGAATAATAATCTGCTTACACATCAATGGGTAATAGAAGAAATCAGAGATGGAATTAAAAAATTCCTAGAATCAAATGAAAATGAAAACACATCCTACCAAAACCTTTGGGACACAGCAAAGGCAGTCCTCAGAGGACAATTTATAGCAATAGATGCACATATCAAAAAAGAAGAATGGGACAAAATCAAAACATTAACTACAGAACTCAAACAAATAGAAAGAGAACAACAAAAAAAGCCTACAACCACCGGAAGAAAGGAAATAGTAAAGATCAGAGCAGAAATCAATGAAATAGAGAACAGAAAAACAATAGAAAGAATCAACAAAACCAAAAGTTGGTTCTTTGAAAGAATCAACAAAATCGACAAACCACTGGCCAGACTGACAAAAGAAAAACAGCAGAGGGCACAAATAACCCAAATAAGAAATGAAATGGGGGACATTACAACAGACCCAACTGAAATAAAAAGGATTATAACAGAATATTATGAAAAACTATATTCCAACAAATTTGAAAACCTAGAGGAAATGGATAAATTTCTAGAAACATACGGCCTACCCAAACTACAACAAAGTGATATTGAAAATTTGAACAGACCCATAACAAGAGAAGAGATTGAAAAGGTAATAAAAAAACTCCCAACCAAAAAAAGCCCTGGCCCAGATGGCTTCACTGGAGAATTCTACAAAACATTTACAGAAGAGCTCGTACCAGTTCTACTCAAGTTATTTCAGAGCATAGAAGAGGAAGCAACACTTCCAAATTCATTCTATGAAGCCAGCATAACGCTGATACCAAAACCAGGCAAAGACATCACAAAAAAAGAAAATTACAGACCAATATCTCTCATGAATATAGATGCAAAAATTCTGAACAAAATTCTAGCCAATAGAATTCAGTATCATATCAAAAAAATAATACACCACGACCAAGTAGGATTCATACCAGGTATGCAAGGATGGTTTAACATTAGAAAATCCATCAACGTAATCCACCACATAAATAAAAGGAAAGAAAAAAATCACATGATTATCTCAATTGATGCAGAAAAGGCATTTGACAAAGTCCAACACCCATTCCTGATAAAAGCTCTCAATAAAATAGGTATAGAAGGGAAATTTCTCAACATAATAAAGGGCATCTATGCAAAACCAACAGCGAACATCATTCTTAATGGAGAAAGGCTGAAAACATTCCCCCTGAAAACAGGAACAAGACAAGGATGCCCTTTATCACCACTCCTATTTAACATTGTGCTGGAAGTTCTAGCTAGAGCAGTAAGGCAAGAAAAAGAAATAAAGGGCATCCAAATTGGTAATGAAGAAGTTAAACTCTCCCTGTTTGCAGATGATATGATACTATACATAGAAAACCCTAAAGACTCCACGAGAAATTTACTGGAAGTAATAGAAAGATTCAGCAGAGTAGCAGGATACAAGATAAACATTCAAAAATCAGTTGGATTCCTATACACCGGTAAAGAGAACGATGAAAAGGAGATCAGGAAATCAATACCATTTTCAATAGCCCCTAAAAAGATAAAATACTTAGGAATAAATCTGACCAGGAATATAAAAGACCTATACAAAGAAAACTACAAAACACTGCTGCATGAAACCCAAAGGGATCTACATAAATGGAAAAACATACCATGCTCATGGATAGGCAGACTCAACATTGTGAAAATGGCAATTCTACCTAAAGCAATCTACAAATACAATGCAATTCCGATACAAATACCAACAACATTCTTCAAAGAGATGGAAAAACTAATTATTAACTTTATATGGAAAGGGAAGAAACCTCGAATAAGTAAAGCACTACTGAAGAAGAAGAATAAAGTTGGAGGACTCACACTACCTGACTTGAGAACCTACTATACAGCTACAGTACTCAAAACAGCCTGGTACTGGTACAACAACAGAGACATTGACCAATGGAACAGAATTGAGAACTCAGATGTAAATCCATCCACCTACGGTCACCTGATTTTTGACAAGGGCCCAAAATCCATCAAATGGGGAAAAGACAGTCTTTTTAACAAATGGTGCTGGCAAAACTGGATATCCATTTGTAGAAAAATGAAACAGGACCCATACCTCACACCATATACAAAAACTAATTCAAAATGGATCAAAGACCTGAATATAAAGCCTCAAACTATAAAATTCATAGAAGAAAAAATAGGACCAACACTTCAGGCCTTAATACATGGCATTAACAGGATACAAACCATAAACATCAACACAAAAAACCCAACAGATAAACTAGATAATTGGGATCTTCTAAAAATCAAACATCTATGCTCTTCAAAAGATTTCACCAAAAGAGTTAAAAGAGAACCTACAGACTGGGAAAAAATTTTTGGACAGTACAAGTCAGACAAAGGTCTAATCTCCATAATCTACAAGAAAATCCAACACCTCTACAACAAAAAGACAACCAATCCTATCAAAAAATGGGCAAAGGAAATGAACAGACACTTCACCAAGGAAGACATTCAAATGGCCAACAGACATATGAGGAAATGCTCGCGATCACTAGCCATTAGAGAAATGCAAATTAAAACCACAATGAGATACCATCTCACCCCGGCATTACTGGCCCGAATCAAAAACACTGGAAATAACAAATGTTGGAGAGGCTGCGGGGAGACGGGAACTCTTATACACTGCTGGTGGGAATGCAAAATGATACAGCCATTTTGGAAAATGATATGGCGTTTCCTCAGAAAGCTAGAAATAGACGTACCATTCGATCCAGCAATCCCACTCCTAGGAATATATCCTAGAGAAATAAGAGTCATCACTCGAATAGACATATGCACACCTATGTTCATGGCAGCATTATTCACAATAGCAAAACGATGGAAACAACCTCGATGTCCATCAACAGACGAATGGATACACAAACTATGGTACATACACACAATGGAGTACTATGCAACGAGAAAGAACAATGAATCGGTGAACCATCTCATAACATGGATGAAACTGGAGGACATCATGCTGAGTGAAATAAGTCAATCACAAAAGGACAAATATTGTATGAGACCTCTATTGTAAAAACCCATGAAAAAATTCACATGCAAAATGTAACAATCCTTGTTGGTTACCAGGGATGGGGGGGGGGTGGATACTAAATAGGTAATAGGTAAGTGGTAACTTGGGTGAGAGATGAGATAGTACATAGTACAGGGGAAACTAACACAACCTGCACAAGGAAAGGTCATGAAGGCCCTATAGACACATCCAAACCCCCCGAGGGACTGAGTTGTTGGACGGAGGGCTCTGGGGACCATGATCTCGGGGAACATCTAGCTCAATTGGCATGACACTACTTATAAAGATAATGCTCTACATTCTACCTTGGTGAGTAGTGTCTGGGGTCTTAAAAGCCTATGAGTGGCCATCTAAGATACTCCACTGATCTCATCCCTTCGGGAACAAGGGAGAATGAAGAGAACAGGATACAAGGAAAAGATTAGTCCGAAGGACTAATGGTCCACAGCTACCAAGGCCTCCACGGGACTGAGCCCAGTACAGCTGGATGGTGCCCGGCTACCACCAATGACTCCTCTGACCAGGATCACAACAGAGGGTTCTGGGCAGAGCTGGAGTAGGATGTAGAGCATAATTTTAACTCCCAAAAAAAAAAAAAAAAAAGAAGACCAAATATACTGGCCTAAAGAATACTAGAGAAACCTCGAGAGTGTGGCCCCCAGACACCCTTTCAGCTCAGAGGGGAAGTTACCTTCAAGGTTCGATGTTAAGCCTGGGAATGGACAGCCCAGTAAAACTAAATGGGACTAACGATGTACAGGAGTCCGGTGACAAGGGCCAGAAGGCAGAGGGAGAGTAGGAAACGGATGATAAGGAACACAAATTGAATAAGGACACTGTCGATGTATTGTGAGATTGTTGACCACTGCTATAGGGCAACATTTGTAGTAACTATTAAATGGGAGGCTGTTTTGTCCTGTAAGCCTTCATCTTGGGCGAGAATGGCAGCACAATTGGAAGAGCATAGTCAATATCACTTAAATGTGTAAGTAAAAAGTTTTGAAATGGTGTTTAAATAAAATAAAAATAAATAAATAAATAAACAAACAAAGGAGACTAAAGAGGTACAATAGTCCACTGACAAGGTCCAGAAGACAGAAGGGGACAAGGAAGCCCCCTGGTGATAGGGAACACAAGGTGGAGTAAGGATATTCTTGATGTGCTGTGAGATTTTTAACCATTGTCATAGGGCAACATGTGTAGTAACTGTTAAATGAAAAACTATTTTGTTCTGTAAGCCTTCATCTTAAGTGAGAATAACAGCACAGTTGGAAGAGCGTAGTCAATGTCACTGAACTGTGAATGTAGAAAATTTTGAAACGGTGTATCTTTGGCCATCTGTAATTTTCATCAAAAAAAAAGGTTGAGAATTTAGAGGCTTAACACGTTGTGGGGTTGTTAACCAATGTCAAAAAAAACAACATGTGTACTACTATTTCATGAGAAACTATTTGCTCTGTAAGCTTTCACCTGAAGTACAATAAAATATATAAAAAAAAAAAAAAAAAAAAAAAAAAGTAGAAGCTTCTAGTCTCTTAAGACCTGGACCCTAAAACTGGCACAGAATCACTTCTACCATATTTAATTGGCTGTAAAAGTCACAGAGCCCAAGCAGATTCAAGGGGAAGAAACACAGACATAGACTCCCATATATGTTGCCATGCAAAAAGTGTTGAACAAAATTAACAGCCATGTTTAATTTATCACACATCCTAAAAAAGAATGTCTAAAATACGTATAGCCAGGTTATGTGTTATGTATCATTATTCCCTAATAGTTCACAGTCCCTGGTAGCACACAAAAGCCTGTGGCTCACCAAAAAAAAATTGTTGTGTTCCATTATAAGACTGTCCACACTATTCTATTTTCTATAACCATGTGCATGAATTATTTTGAGAAAAATGAAAACATTTTCTTAAGATTTTACTCTAAAGTTTCTGTTTATTTCAGAAACTAAAAGTGGCCAAAGAGAAAATGCTGAACCATGGAAAAGATGCTGTGAGATTGATTTTTATCTCGTTCGCCATGTCACCTGACTTGCTAAGTCACCAGCAGGAAACTGCAACTTGAGGAGTGGCAACTCTCTAGACTTAAAACGTGGTTTCTGGATGAAAGCTGATAGGTAAATAAATATAGCGTCTTCTTCAATAGGAGCCCTGCTGGTGCAGCGGTTAAGAGTTTGGCTGCTAACCAAAATGCTGGCAGCTGAAATCCACCAGCTGTTCCTTGGAGTTCTACTCTTGTCCTATAGGGTCGCTATGAGTCAGAATTGACCCGATGGCAATGGTTTTTTTTTTTTTTTCTTTTGGGTTTCTTGTACAATAAAACACCGCAGAGTACTGTGCTTCAGTAGATAACTTGAGAAAGTCCTCGTTTTCCCAAGTATAGGATAAACCAGTATGGCTTCATCAGTCTCTTTCATCTAGTTAGCTTTCAAATGAGGCTTGCATTTTGCGAATTCATGCAGACCTCATTCTAAGCCAACACAGGTGTATCTAGCTCATGGGCAAATTATAAGTATTGCCGAAATATTTCCACTCTATTAAAAATTTCCCTTCTTCTCATATCTGCACTGAGACCCCACAATCATGGTTGGCTGAGTGCACTGATCTCAGGAGTTAACCAAAGCACCACATAATCCACTGGCCCAATTTAAACAAATATGGAAATCTGACCTAATACCCATACTGTATATGCATTCTTCTGACATTCCTGATCTAAATAGGGACATGTTCCTGCAAGCACCTTCCTTGGAGACTGTCTAGGAAAATCCAGACTCTTCCTTCTGTTCCCTGCCTGGCTAAGCCTCAGGGTCCTGACAGTGGTGCCAACTCAGAAGAATAGCCACAGAGTAAATGAATGAGAAAAAAGTGCCTCAGAACACCGTGGTGAGTTGACAAGCCAGAGATCAGCCTCAGTCACCCAGATTTGGAGAGATGTTCTTTATTCCAGCTTTTAACCACTTCTTACCTTGCCTACACCTACTCCACCCTAAACCCAAAAAATAACCATTGCCATCAAGTCGATTCCAACTCATAGCAACCCTGGGGCACTGAATAAGATCTTAAAAATGTATATATATATATATAAAAAAAAAAACCACACACACAACAACTTTTTTCTACCCTGTGCCACTGTGCCAAAGCTTGGGCAAAAGGCTGATCAAGATAACTCCTCATCATGATGTTATGAAAGTTTATGCTACCAAATGCCTTACCAACAACAACAAAACTGAAGTATTACAAAATGTCCTAACGATTCCATTTTGAGGTACTTGATATTTTCTGAGAGATGACTTCTTTGGAGAGCAGTAACTGTTTTATAGTGTATTTCAGGGAAGAATAAAGAACTAATTAAGACTTGGTTTTATTTAACCACAAAATTAAAGCACTGGAACTCATTATTTGACCGAATTTCATGTAACATTATACCTGAATACACACACAAAGGTGTTCCCTACTAATGCTAAATGCTAATGAGGTAATAATATATTACTTTGCTATATATAATATGGAGACCGGGTGGCACAGTGGTTAAGTGTTTGTCTGCTAACCAAAAGGTCAGCAGTTCAAATCCACCAGCCACTCCTTGGAAACCCTGTGGGGCAGTTCTACTCTGTCTTACAGGGTTGCTATGAGTCAGAATTGACTCAATGGCAACAGGTTATATGGGTTATATATAATATATAATAACAATAATAATAATAACAGTTCTTACATTGGGAATGTTAACAATTAATGAAAAATGAAAGCAAAAACACTTATATACTTGTGATTGGATATATCTGAATAAAAAGTAAGGTAGTATAATGAAATGAGTACAAGCTCACATACCCTCCAACCCAATAATTCTAACTTTTTTAGAATATATATATTGCTAAGCCCAAATTTCCTAGAAAACAAATCCTGAGGTAAAATTTACATTTAATGTTTTGTCAAGGGAACAACCTCAGGGAAGCTGGAGAAGGGGGAAAAGAGAAATAAGACAGGGTAGTAAGGTAAGCAAATACAAAGTGCCATGTTATGAATGTGGCCACAGCCTTACAGAGCATCTCCTGAGAGGACATATGGAAACATTACATCTGGCAATTGTCCATCAGGTGGAAGAAGGGAGAATAATTTATCCACCTGCTGCTTTATGTCCTCTGTTTGGCACTGATCAAATTCCCCTCTGAGCCTATAAGAACATAGTGCCAGGCTATCTTTCTGGAAGGCCATCTAGTGGCATGTAGCAGAAAAGCATGACCACGCAAACAGGAAGAGGTGCATTAATTATATCCAGCACCATCCTAAGGAAATACTTGCACATGTGCTTTGTTGTTGTTGTTGTTGTTAGTTGCCATTGAGTTGATTCTGACTTATGGAGACCCTATGTGTGGTGAAAACAGTTAAGCACTCAGCTGCTAGTTGAAAAGTTGGTGGTTCGAACCCATCCAGAGGCACCTCAGAAGACAGGCCTGGTGATCTGTTTCTGAAAGGTCACAGCCTTAAAAACCCTATAGAGCAGTTCTACTCTGCACACATGGGTCACCATGCACAGGTACTTAAAGGATATTTATTGAGGCATAATTTCTATCTAGAAAACTGAGAACAAATTGGATGTCCATTAATAGGGGAGTGGTTACATATATTTTAGTACTCCTTTATCATGGGTGTATTAAAAAGAATAAGATATCTTTACCAGTTGCCATCCAGTGGATTCCAACTCATGGTGACCCATGTGTGTCAGAGTAGAACCGTGTTCCATAAGGTTTTCAATGGCTGTTTTTTTCAGATCACCAGGCCTTTCTTCTGAGGTACTTGTGGGTGGACTCAAACTTCCAGTCTTTCAGTTAGCAGCCTAGCTTATTAACCATTTGCATACCCAGGGACTCCTGATCTATATCTCTACTTCTCCAAAAATATACATGCCAGGGCTTATTAAATGAAAAGTCACAAGATTATACATGTATAATCTTTAATGAAAAAAAAACCCTGTAAGTCTATATATATATAAAATATATAGAAAACAATTAATAAGATCCACATCAAAATGCAAAATATTAACCATGGCTACAACTAAAAAGGGCAGTGGGAATGGCAGGATCTTACGAAAGGGGATTTCACATTGTACTCTAATTAATCTTGTGTAATTAAAAATTTTAAAGTTAGTAAATAATTTAAAGGAAAGAAAGAAGAGAAGAAAGAAAAGAGGGAGGGAGGACAGGGCACAGGATTGGGATTTATCTATGTCTGAATTCAGAAGGTGACCAACTGTCCCAACCAAGCAATATTTTTCCTATGGAGGCCTGAGGAGTTCTAATCCTAACTGAATTTGTAAAAGCTTTTGTTTTTGAATAATCTGAATAATATGTTTTAATGACATGAATGTTAGAGGAAAATTTGCTACTAAAATGAAACAGAGTTCAAATGAGTTTTGTTGAAGATTTAAGACTGGAAAAAAAAAAAGTCCCCAATAAACAATTGCAGAAAGAAGGTCCTAGAAGAGCATATGAGTGAGACAGAGAGAGAGAGAGTCTGACAAATGAAAGCCATCTCAGTTGAATGTGGTCTTAGGTAGTGAGGGTAAAAAGGACAAGGTAAGCAAAAGAGCAGAATGAGCTGAGGATTGCTGTGAGAGTTGGAGAGTTTGTGGAAGCAATCTGGGTAAAATATACTTTACAAACATGTCCTAAGTGATGACCATGAAAGAGCCCACAACCACCCTCAGACTAGTAGGCCAAAACTCATTGCCGTTGATTCTGACCCATAGCAACCCTACAGAACAGAGGAGAACTGCCCCATAGGATCTCCAAGGAATGGCTGGTGGATTCGAACCACTGGCCTTTTGGTTAGCAGCCAAGCAGTGCCACCAGGGCTCCAGATTAGAAGGCAGCTGAGAGAAACAAGAGTTCCCTTGAGTAGTGAGAGAAACTGACCTCATTCTTTCCAATGCCATTTAGCTAAACAAATAAAGGAAATAAATCTCTGCAACCGGTAAATAAGAGATTTTATGTGGAAGTGGCTCAGCGGAACTGTGATGATGTAAGTCAATGGAGTTAGCAAACCAAAAAACCAAACCCACTGCCATCAGGATGACTTCAACTCATAACAACCCTATATGACAGAGTAGAACTGCCCATAGGGACTCCAAGGCTGTAATCTTTAGGGAGGCAGACTGCCACATCTTTCTCCCACGAGCAGCTGGTGGGTTCAAACTGCCAATCTTTCAGCTGGCAGATAAGCGCTTTAACCACTGTGCCACCAGGGCTCCTTAATGGAGTTAGCAGCACCAACATATTCCAAGTTGTTGTTTCATGTGTCTTTTAAGTCATTAATTTGTTCAAAGGTCATTGAATTTTACATCAGAGATAGATATTATAAAGAATGTCTTACAAATTTCTCATTTTTGAAGTGAAAAGGAGGTATAGAGAGCAGTGGAGTGAGTGTCACTCAGTTGGGGGTCAAAAGTATTGGGTGTGGTCCTACCTCTCCTCTAATGACCTGTGTTACCTTTAGGAAACTACTTACCTTCTCTGGACCTCTGCCACCTCCTCTCCAAAGTAAACGCTTAAAAACATGATCTAATTCTGAATTCCTTGCTAGATTTGCACTGCTGTGAATTATTTCTCTTGGGGAAATAGGAGACCATTTTTTGAGCTATAGATAAGTAATCCTACTCTTCTTCCATTTTACGTATTGGTTAATGGAGCCCAAAAACATGGAGTGACTTGTCCAAGTTTTCATAGCAAGAGTTTGCAGAGAGAGTGTTGAGAAATTGCTTTATTCCCTCCCTCCAAAATAAATATAGCTTTCTTTACCCTGATTTTACATGTTACATGCTCATTTTTTAAAAATTAAAATGTAGAGTAAATATTACCAAGAAATCACCTGAAGTCTTACCACCTAGAAATAACACAGTTAACATTTTGGTGAAAATGCATCCGTCCCTTAAGCAATCTCCCTCTCTCTATTTGTCTATCTCTATCTCTGTAGCTCGCTCGCCCTTTCTCCAGCACCCCTCTCCCCCAATGGAATAGGTAGGCATCAAGCAAAACTTTATTTCTTTTTCTTTGCCAAACAAACAACTGATACCTGGAGTTTGAATATTGCTGTGATAGGTAAAGAAAAATGCTGCAAAGGGAAACTAGGAGCCTTCTGAAGGGAAAGCCTCAGAGCCCAACCCCTTTCATTAAAATTGAAAGATACAGAAACTTGTTGGGTGAACCATTCTGACCACAAAACCCTTGTAAAGAAATCCCCATATGGATAGAGAAAGACAAGACCAGAGAGCATTTCTAAGCATGAGGGAAGCAATGCCTGGGATTGGTGAGCATTGGAATCCACAAACCTTGCTTACTCCCTGGGGAAGTGGCTGTGGGTAGCAAAAGGTAAAGCTGAAGCATTAAGAGTGCAGACCCAGGTTGAGGGTGAGGGATGCAGAGTTGGATCGGTGGCAATCGTCCTCCCTCATCGTCAAAGGACCACTTGTACCTTCCTGAAGGAACTTGCTCTTGGGTCAGGGTCAGTGACCAGAACAAGAAGCTCATACTCCACCGCATTACTCAGACTTGATGGGAGTTATGACGTGCTCCAGCTGTACGTCTAATGATGTCAAACATTCAGAAAGAAGTTGCAACCACCACTTTTGGCTTGATAGACTGATGGTCCCGTCCAAAGAAACCAGCTTTTACGGTATTTTTGGTGGTCTCCAGCCTCAAGGGAACACAGCTGAGATCTGGCTTCAGCTGTGAGCCAAAGTAGTCCAAACTGACTCTTTAGGTGTGAAAAGATACCTTGGTAAGTCACTGAGATCATTATGGGAGAGCAAATCTTAGGAAGAGAAAAGGATATGTTGATTAGAGGCAAAATGGAAACTTGGATCTTTTAATTGAAGAGCTTAAAAGATGTGACACCTTATTTTGAACCCCAGCTCATGAAACAGATAATTGTTTCCTTATTAATGAACATTAAACTTGAATCTTCTTGTTTTCGTTTTCAATATTACAGGTAATACTATAATGATCATTATTAAATATTTATCTTTTGACACTTAGCTCATTATTTCCTTAAGATAATTTTCTAGAAGTGGAATTGCTGGGTCTGAAAGCATTAAAATTTTCTCTTTTTTGGTACCTTCCACCAAGTAGCCCTTCAGAAATATTGTACTAATTTGTACTCAGTTAAGAGTGCACGAGAGTGTCCGTTTCCCTACGTTCTTTTTATATGTCGTTTTAGCAATCTTCTTTATATGCAAGTCAAATAAATGCAGGGAAAAAGCTGCAGCTGTTTTCTATGTTTATTGGCCATTTGCATTTATCCTACTGTGAATGAATTGTTTTTGTCCTTTGTACCTTCTTTTATGGGGATATTAATATTTTTCTCCATACTTTGTAATTTTTTAAAATATTTTAGAGAAACTAATACTGATCTACATTGCTAACATTTTCTCCAATTCTTCATTTTTAAACTTTGTTTCGTGCATTTTTTTCTGTATGAAAGTTAATCATTTTTAAGTAGTAAAATCAGTTACTCTTTTGTGCTTCCTAGAAGGGGTATCATATTTACAAAGACCTTCCTCAGCCCCCAAAATAATCAAAATTATTCATCCATATTTTCATGTAGTTTTGATACGGTATAATTTTTACATTTGAGAGATCAGTTCATCTAAGCCTCAGCTTTTTGCAATGTCTAGCCAGTTAACCCAACATTAGTTATTGAATAATTAGTTATTAAACAATCCATCTTTTCTCCAATGACTTAAAATGCTAAATTTGCAAGTATCCATGAATCTTTTTCTAGAATCTACATTTTGTTTCACTTATCTGTCAGCCTGTTACTTTACCAGTACGATATGGTTTGATTACTAATAGTTTAAATGTGTGTGTGTGTGTTTAATTGTAGTAAAATATGTATAATAAAACATGTGCATTTCAACCACTTTTCAGTGTACAATTCAGTTACTTTAATTACATTCACCATGTTGTTGAACTATCACCACTATAAATATGTTTTAATATCAATGAAAACTTTAGAAATGCCTGGGAAATTTTAACAAGTCCTGGCAGACTCAGAGGTTTAAAATTATCTCAGGAAGGTAAAAGACTGTTAACACACATTATGAAGAGAATATCCAAGTGAAACTACAGATCCAGGTTATCGTGAACACAAAGCTATCTAGAGACAGAAAATTTTTTACTGAATGAATTTAGGTGAATTCTTAAGGGATTTGTTTTGGTGTCAATAAATGCAGTTGGTATAAACTCTTCTGTCTCATTCATCGTGCAGTGTGATGAGACCTAGCAGGCAATTCTCACCAAAACCCTCCCACAGTGTTAACAGTATCTTTAAAATTTCCATAGGCTTAAAAAATTTTGTATTTAACAGCATCATCTCCCAAAAGGTCAACAATTACCCTAAAGCAAAGATGACAAGAAAAGGGGCAGAGAAACTAGAGTACTGGAAATTGAACAACCAGAATACAATTAAAGAGAAAGTTGACACATTGTGAAAAATGCAAACATAATATCACTGAACAATTTGTGTAGAAATTGCCAAATGGAAACCTAATTTGCTGTGTAAACTTTCACCAAAAACACAATAAAATATTATTTAAAATAAATAAAAGAGCATCATCTTTTTCCTCACATGCCTCACCAGTACGGACCTTTTCTAGAATTTTATATACAAGATTCCTTTTTCCCCTTCATCCTTTAGAAATAATTTATGCTTCTACATTATATTGCAGAGTTCCTGGAACTTCTAAAAATGCAGGCACTCAATTCCATAAGGGCATCCCAACGTACATGCTCAGTATTGAGTGAGAACCATCAGCTACTGTAAAAACTACCAACTGCTCCAAACATAAAAACATATATGAGGCGCATTTCTGGAAATAAATGGAGGTAATTTGAGCCTTGAGCAAAGAGTAGGAAGAAGGTTCTAAGAAGATGAACTTGGCCTTGAATATGTAAAAGAGAGAACAGATAGGCATCTCAGTGCCTAAGTACCTAGGTTCTGAATACGGACAAGAAAAAAATAATAAGCTAGGAGAAATGTATCTGCACCTTTGGTGGGGCTGGGACTGAATCTTGACCATAATGTTTATCCTATCAGTTAGTCAAGTAATGTGGGATGATGAACCATGAATCCAGGGTGTGATTATGAGGTCAAATGATTGGCTTTGAAATCAAAACACATCAGGGACAGCCTATTCATAGGGTAATTGCTACCAGGAGAAACCCAGAGCACTTGTGTAAGAATTCTTAGCGCATGACGTCACAAAAAATAAACAAATGTTTAAATATTACCAAAAGTATTTATACCATTCATTGTTTATAATTAACCACTCTAAATTGGATAAATGCTTCCTAGTTAAGCATTCAGATAAACATGGCAGAGGAGAAAGTCTATTCTAGTGATGTGAGGTAGAAATGGGGTAGAAATGGATTGCACTATACTCAAGTAGAGAAAACTTCCCCAATTTATAGGAGAAATTTTAGGTCCAAGACTCATTCTTCATTCATTCATTTATGCAATATTTATTGAGAACCAACAAACTGCCAAGCACTGTTCTAGAAGCGAGAGAGAGTAGTGAATAAGACAAGTGAGGCATCTGCTTTTGTACTTGCTTGAAGGCTAGTAGAAGTTTGACAATAAACAAATCAATAAACGAAGTATCAGATATTGAAAAGTTCTGTGAAGAAATGTGCTAAGATATGTGTGTCAAGGAAAGCCTCAGAGAGGAAATGGAACTTGAGCCCAGACTCAAAAGAAGTGACAGAGCTCTACATTCCAAGGTCTAGAGCAGAAGGATTCCAGGGACAGAGAACAAGGGGGGTCAGAATGGTTCCAGAGAATGAGTTGAAGAGGGGTGAGGTGGTAGTGAAGTCAGGAGTCAGATCATGCATGGCCTTGTAGGATGATAAAGGGTTGGATTTAATTTTTGAGTAATGAGAAGGCACTGAAGAGCTTAACTGGTGGATTAGAGGATTGAGTTTACATCTTTGATCACTTTGGTTGCTGTATTGGGAAATTATTCTAGAAGGGCAATAACTGAAACCACTTCTTGCTGTGGTTTAGGAGAGATGATGATGGCTAAAAACCGATAGAATGAAGTTGCTAAAAAGTGGATAGACTTAGGAAGAAAATTCTACATACACACTAATGGGTTAGATGTCTAGGTCATTGAGGCCTGGATTCCGTTACTGATTCTAGGCAACTGATCTTAGGTGATTCCTTGATCTACCTGGACCACAATTTGATCATTTGTTTTTAATCTGTAGATTAAAAGTTGCACAATAATTTTACTTTACAATATTTTTGAAAATTTAACAAATCATTTGGTGAGCATATGTTTGCTCACTCTTCATTGTCCCACAAATCCCTTTACTTCTTGAATTATTTTTCCATAAAGTTTGTATAATCTTTTCAGATAATTAATTTCACAAATAATTCTCATTCCATGTATATTCTCCAGTATACATAAATCCTCAGTTAAAAGAAAAAAAAAAAAGATAAAATATCTAGGGCTTTTTTTTTGATGTGTAAGTATTGTGCCACTTATATAGATGCAGTTTCAATAAACAAATCATCTGCTATTATCTTTGATACAACAAATATAATATGTAAAACTCATGCCTCTGTGGAATTTCTCTTGAGAATACCAGGTGCATAGGACAAGTCATGTGAGCAGGGAAAGAGATCGTTTAAAAGATGATGAGTATTTTCCAACGTTTAGTTGTATCATAAAAGTTGCCTAATTATACACACACGCATACAATATTATAAATTCTATAAACAATAGCTATAAACTGATGGGCCCCATCAGATACAATGTGACATGGAGTGTGCCAGCCATTTGCAGATTCAAGTTTGACACTATTTTTATTAACTTTGGAGAAAATGATGATGACATACCTAAAGGGAAAATAGACCAGTTCCCTCTCGCCAAAGACGTCAAACACTGAAATTAGCAGTGTGGGATTTATCTTTGAGTCCTATTAGTTTATATCACTGGGGAAGAGCTATTATTGTCTTTCCATGGAAGTCCCTGCACTTGGTGAAAAAGAAGTCCATTTTATTGAAAAAGCACGTTCTCCAGGCAGCTGTTGCCTAGTTGTGCTGCCTACCTTAAATGAGCCAGAGGCCGGGGACAGTCCCAAACCAGGATCACTGAGAACTTATTCAAAGAGTCAACTTAATCGTCCCTCAACCCCATGACACCCAAAATACAATATTCTCTGAGGATGGAAATTCTCGACTAGCCGTGTGATTCAAAAAAAAAAAAAAAAAAAAAGTCCCTAATAAATTCAGGCCATCATAAAATCAGCCGAGCTCAGCTAAAATGGTTTTATGGATAAAGTTAGAGGGTATTATTTTAAAGTTATGCTGGGGGTGAAATGACAGTGGGGAAGGCCTTGAATACAGGAAATTATGTTCTGATTTCTTTGCACTGATATTTGTCCTGGTATCTTTATTTTTTTTAATGATCACATTCAGATACTAAATCCATTTTCAATTATTTTATTAAGAAAAGAACAGGATCCTATTTCATGTATTTGTTTTCTTTTGAGTGCTTTACCCCTTAAAAGGCAACAATACTGTAAAATATTTATTCCATTAGTTTTAGGTAATTGAAATGCCAAGAGCTAAGCGCTTAATCTCTGCCAGCAGGGAGAGCTGCCTGCTTTCAGTTTTTATTAAGTCCTTTTTTGCTGCTTTTTTGCATAGTCAATAACAACATCTAACCCAAGAAAAGATACAGAGTAACATTTAAACCGCAGTCTATGCTAAGGTAATGTTTACATTCAGGATAATATGAAAATGTCCACTCGACAGTGGCAAAGATTTTTCTCCAGGTTAACTAATTAGAATGTTTATTAGCTGCATTCATTATTCTGACAGGCACAGGACTACTAAACATTATTAACTTCTTAAGCACCGTATTCCCTAAAGAGCTGTGTCTGCTAGAATCTGGACTGGTGGATTTGAGCAGCACTTGATATTTATCTGCCTGTGCCAACACAAGCACAAAGGCAGGATACAGAGCATTCACCCTGAGTACCTCTGGGCCGCTGAAAGCGCCTTCAGTGACTCCCCACTTCATTTTTATGGCACTCTTCACGACTCTGGCTGCTTAATGTACAGCCTTCCCAGCTGGACTCTGATCAGTGACTTATCACTTCAATAAATGGACAGCAAACAAATCTGTTTTTAGTGGCACAAGCTGGAAAGAGGAAATGTACTTCGGCCACATGGGGTGGTGTGCACGCAAGCGGGGTTTGCAGACTCCTTAGTATCTCAGACACCAGATGGTGAGAGGTGGCCCCTAGGAAATCTGGATTCTGAGTCATGCAATATGAGAACCTCCTCTCTCTCTCTTTCTCTTTCACTTTGCATTAATTTTTTTATTGTGGTAAAAATATATAACAAAACATTTTGCCAAGTCAACACTTTTTACATGTATAATTCAGTGGTATTGATTTCATTTATCATGCTGTGCGAACATTACCGCTACCCTTTTCCTAATTATTACATGGCTGCTAACAGAAACTCTGCGCCCCCCTAAGCAGTAACTCCCTCTTTTCCCCTCCCTTCCACCCCTGGGTAACCATTAATAAGCTTTGGTCTCTAGACATTTGCCAATTTCACGAAAGTGGGATCATACAGCTTTTGTTCTTTCGTGACTGACTTATTTCACTCAGTATGTTATCAAGATTCACCCATGTGGTAGCATGTATCAGGGATTCATTTATCTTTATGGATGAATAAAATATCACTGTATGTACGGAAGTACCACATTTTTGTTTATCCATTCATCTGTTGATGGATATTTAGGTTGTTTCCACCTTTTGACTATTGTGAACAGTGCTGCTATACACACTGGTGTACAAGTTTGTTTGTGTTCTTGCTTTCAGTTCTTTTCATTATATACCTAGGATTGGGATTTCTGGGTCATCTGATAGTTCTGTGTTCATATTTCTGAGGGAACCATCAAACTGTTTTCCACAGTGACTGCACTATTTTGCATTCCCACTAGCAATGTATGAGGGTTGCAATTTCTCCACATCCTTGAGCACCTCATATCTTTATTTGAACTATGTCCAGTTTGTGTTTTCTGCCCATATGAGTGTCCGTTATTTTCAACATCATCATAACTTGAGGCTGAAATGTATAAGCATATTAATTTTCAATACTGCTCACAAATACATCATGGTAGAGGAAAAATGTGCATGGAATTTATGAGTTAAAAAAAAAATAAAACCAAGTTCAAGACTTGTTTTCACTATGTACCAGCTATGTGACCTGAATCACATTACTTGATTTCTTTGGGCTTCTGTTTTCTCATCTATAAAATAAGGGTGGTATCTACTTCACAGAGGTATTGTCAGGACTGAAAGTGATGGATGGCTGTCTTAGGCTGGGTTCTCTACAGAAGCAAAACAATAAAGTATATAAATATATATAGAGAGAGATTTTTATCAAGGAAATGACTCACGCAGTTGTAGAAGCTGGAAAAGTCCCAAGTCTGTGGGTCAGACTGGAGACTTCTCCTGGATCACAGGCTGTGGAGACTGATGAATCCCAAGATCTGCAGGCAAGAGAGCAGGTAAGCTGCTAGCTCCAGTCCCAAGAACTGGAGGTCAGATGAACAGGAGCCAGCTGCAGGATCCAGGACGTGCTGTGCTGCCAGTGCTTCTTTCTTGGTGGTATGAGGTCCTCCTGTCTCTCTGCTCCCTTCTCTCTTTTATATCTCAAAAGAGATTGACTTAAGACACAACCTAATCTTGTAGATTGAGTCTTGCTTCATTAACCTAACTGTCTCTAATGCTGCCTCATTAACATCATAGAGGTAGGATTTACAACACATAGGAAAACCACATCAGATGACAAAATGGTAGAAAATCACACAATACTTGGAATCATGGCCTAGTCAAATTGACACATATTTTTGGGGGGCACAATTCAATCCATGACATTCTACCTCTGGTCCCCCAAAAGTCATGTGTTGCCACATGTAAAACATATTCATCCCATCATATCACAGCAAAAATCTTAACTCAACTTCTAGTCCAAAATCCAAAAATTTCTCTTCATCTGTGAAATCTAGGATACAAGTTTTCTGCTTCTAAAATACAACAGCAAAACAGGCACAAGCTAGACATTTCCATTACAAGTGGGAGAAATTGGAGGGAAAGAAGCGATAATAGACACCAAGCAAGTCAGCAGAACACATTACATTACTTCTCAAGGCTTGAAAATAATCCTCTGTCCTCTGATACAATTTAGGCAATGGTCCTGCCCTCCAGACTTTAGGTGTTGGCCACACTCTCCGGATTCTGGGTGGAGGCCCTCGGTCCTGGGCTTTAACTCCCCCTTCCAGGCACACTGGAATGGCAACTCTGCTTCCTCACATTTGGGCAGCCCCATTCTCCTAGTCCATCTGAGTGGCGACCTTAACCCCTAGGTCCCAGCAGGCCCCATTCTTCTGCCCCTTGGGCATAGCAGCCCTGACCCCTCAGCTTTGGGCAGCAGATTCGGCCCCATCCTCCTGTCTCTCGTGATCGACAGCCCCAAAATCTAGAACTGAGTTGGTGAAGATCTGACTCTTTGAAGCCTAGGAGACTGTGGCCCCACCCTTAGAAACTTCAGAGGCTGTAGCTCCATTCTTTGAGATCTAAGAATTCATGGCCCTGCCCTCTGTGACTGAAGCACCTCTGCTTCCTGTGTTCCTTGTCTTCTCAGATTCTGCTTCCTGGTTCCTTGGCCTCTTAGCCCCTTGGGCCTCACCACTCATGTCTGCCCTGCTGGGGCAAGTGCTCCAAACCTCTTTAGCTCCACCAGTAAGTGCCTGGAGGCACCCCACTCCACCAGGAAGCCTCCTGTTCAAAGGCACTCAGCTCTCTTGCTCTGTGGGTCAGCACCAGTGCTGTCTTGTGCTGGTCTCATGGTTCTGTGGCTGCCATTTCTCTTTTGCTTTCTCCTTTCTCTGCTGCTGCTTCTTGCTGTCTGTGCCGTCTCCAAGGTAACAGCTCTCCTCACTTCCATCTGACTCTTCGTCAGAATTGTCTGACATTCATAATTGCACCAACAGTTTCTTTAAGGCAATCTAGGTTTTTACCATTAGGCACTTTAAAACTCTCCCAGCCTCTATCCATTCACAGTTTCAAAACTGTTGCCACATTTTAAGTATCTGTTAGAACAGTACCCCACTCTCAGTGCCAAATTCTGTCTTAGTTATCTAGTGCTAGTATAACAGAAACACCACAAGTGGATGGCTTTAACAAACAGAAGTCTGTTCTCTCACAATCTAGAAGGCTAGAAGTCCAAACTCAGAACACCAGCTCCAGGGGAAGGTTTTCTCTCTGTGTCAGCTCTGGAGGAAGGTCCTTGTCATCAATCTTCCCTCAGTCTAAATGCTATGAATTGAATATGAATATGTGTCAACTTGGCTAGGCCATGGTTCCCAGTATTGTGTGATTGTCCATCATTTTGCCATCTGATGTGATTTTCCTATGTGTTGTAAATCCTACTTCTATGATGTTAATGAGGCAGGATTAGAGGCAGTTGTTTTACTGAGGCAGGACTCAATCTACAAGATTAGGTTATGTCTTAAGTCAATCTCTTTTGAGATATAAAAGAGAAGGGAGCAGAGAGACAGGGGGACCTCATACCACCAGAAAGAAGCACCAGGAGCACAGCACGTCCTTTGGACTTGGGGTCCCTGTACTGAGAAGCTTGTAGACTGGGGGAAGATTGATGCCAAGGACTTTCCTCCAGAACCGACAGAGAGAAAAAAACTTTCTCCTGATGCTGAAGTCCTGAATTTGGACTTCTAGCCTACTAGACTGTGAAAGTATAAACTTCTGTTTGTTAAAGCCGTCCACTTGTGGTATTTCTGTTATAGCAGGACTAGACAACTAAGACACATCTGATATTTTATAAGTGAAAAAACAAAAATATTTGATACACATATACAAGGCAGAAATACTCATAACAATTACAGTCCACATTTCTGTAGCTGGGCACGTGGTTGTAACTGGTATTTAGAACTACCTTCTTCTACCACTCATTCTGTATTCCCTTTGCCCTCAGCAAGCACCTCAGCTGGTTGTGGTTCTTTGCCTAGCAGGGTGACTCAAACCTTCATTCCTGAAGGGTCTGGGCCATTAGTAGTCATGTCAGAATTGGGTTTCAGTAGTTTTCCATGGACTTTAATCACAGGCCATGGCAGTACTAACAGATACCCTAAGGGATCATTGCAGTCCAGACATAATCTTCCTTACCTCCAGAATATAATATCAACCTGATTTTCTCTTGATAATCAGGATCAATCACTCCAACCAGTATGGTAACTCCTTTATTTGCCTGTTGATCCAAAGCATAAGGAGCCCGAAGTCACCAATTGGTATTCTTAACTTCCAGTTCAATGGAATCAGTGATGTGTTTCCAGGTGGGAGCATTCCTCCCTTTGAGGATAAGACCTCTAGACCCACAAAGCATAGGGTCGCAGGGACAGGGAGCAAAAATTTTGCAAGTGGGTCATTGGGGGTAATAGTGAGTGATGCCACCCCTATTTCCACCCCTTGATTCCTGGACCCATGAATCCTGGCTATGGGAGAAACAGAACCATATATTGGACACTGGTTTAGAGTATATACAGCTTCCTGGAGAACATTGCCTCAACACTGCAAAGTATTGCCACCTAGCTGGTACCATAACTGTGTCCTTGGAAGGCCATTCCATAGTTCTATCAAGTCAGCTGCTTCTGGATGTTGGAGAACATGGTAAGACCAGTAAATTTCATGAGCATAGGCCCATTGCTACATTTCATTTGCTATAAAGTGATTCCTTTGATCTGAGGTGATGCTGTGTGAGTTACCATGATGGTGGATAAGACATTCTGTAAGTCCCTGTAAGTCCATGGATGGTAGTTTTGGGGGAATTATTGGGTGCAAGGAAGGCAAATCAATATCCAGAATAAGTGTCTATTCCAGTAAGAACAAAATGCTGCCCTTTCCATGATGGAAGTGGCCCAGTGTAATTAACCTGCCACCAGGTTGCTATCTGATCATCTCGAGGGATGATGCCATATCAGGGACTCAGTGCTGGTCCCAGCTGCTAGAAGATCAGGCACTCAGAAGTGGCTGTAGCCAAGTCAGCCTTGGTGAGTGGAAGTCCATGTTGCTGGGCCCATGCATAACCTCTATCTCTGCCACCATGGCCAGTTTGTTCATGAACCCATTGGGCAATGATGGGAGTGGCTGGGAAAAGAGGATGACTGGTTTCCACAGAACGCAACATCTTGACCACTTGATTGTTAAAATCCTCCTCTGATGAGGTCACCCTTTAGTAAACATTCACATGAGACACAAATATCTTCACTTCTCTGGCCCATTCAGAGAGGTTTATCTACATACCTCTTCCCCATACCTCCTTGTCTCCAATTTTCCAATCATGTTCCTTCCAAGTCTCTGACCATCCAGCTAAACCATTGGCCACAGCCCATGAGTCAGTACACAATCTCATATCTGGCCATTCCTCCTTCCAAGAAAAGTGAATAATCAGGTGCACTGCTCGAAGTTCTGCCCATTGGGAAGATTTCCCTTCACCACAGTCCTTTAGGGAGGTCCAAGAAAGGGGCTGTAGTACTGCAGCTATCTGCTTTCAAGTGGTGCCTGCATATCATGCAAACCCATCTGTAAACCAGGCATGAATTTTCTCTTCCTCAATCAACCAATCATAAGGAACTCCCCATGAGGACATAGGTGCAGATGGGAGATGGAAGGTAACGTGACAAGAGTGGAGACCGTGGGCATTTGGGCCACTTCCTTATGCAACTTACTTGTGCCTTCAGGTCCTGCTCGGGCCCAGTCTCATATATACCACTTCCATTTAATGATAGAGTGCTGCTGTGCACCTCCAACTTTATGATTCTGTGAATCAGACATCCATTTCATGATGGGCAGTTCAGGCCACATGGTGACTTGGTGGTCCATGGTTAAGCTTTCAGTCTCTGCTAAGACCCAGTAATAAGCCGAAAACTGTTTTTCAAAAGGAGAATAGTTACCTGCAGAGGATGGAAAGGCTTTGCTCCAAAACCCTAAGGGTCTGCACTGTGGTTCACCAATAGGGGCTCGCTAAAGATTTCAAACAGCATCTCTATCTGCCAACCTCACTTCAAGCATCATTGGATCAGCTGGATTATAT
This sequence comes from Dugong dugon, assembly GCA_030035585.1. Lineage (NCBI taxonomy): Eukaryota > Metazoa > Chordata > Mammalia > Sirenia > Dugongidae > Dugong > Dugong dugon. The sequence continues at coordinate 88,858,541 of CM057461.1, forward strand.
GACCCAAGTGGAAGAGCTGCTTGCACAGCAGTTTGAACCTGTTGGCTTGGGTCCCACTCAGAGCTAGCACCTTCAAGTCACTTGATAAACAGCCCGGAGCAGCACACCCAGATGAGCGATATGTTGCCTCCAAAATCCAAAGAGGCCAACTAGGTGTTGTGCTTCTTTTTCAGTTGTGGGAGGGGCCGGATGCATTAACTTAGCTTCACTTTGGAAGGAATATCTCGACATACCCCACATCACTGAATCCCTAGAAATTTCACTGAAGTGGAAGGTGCCTGAATTTTTGTCAAATTAATTTTCTACTCTCTAGCATGCATATGTTTTACCAACAAGTCCAGAGTCATTGACATTTCTTCCTTATTAGGTCCAATCAGCATAATGTCATCAATGTAACTGACCACTGTGACATCTTGTGGAAGGGAGAGGCAATCAAGTTCCCTATGGACTAAATTATGACATAGGGCTGGAGAGTTGATGTGGCCCTGAGGCAGGACACTGAAGGCAAACTGCTTTTGACAAGCTTTCAAAACAGGTATGGAGAAAAAGGTGCTAGCCAGACCAACAGCTTCATATCAGGTACCACGAGATGTATTAATTTGCTCAGGCAATAAAACTACATCTGGAATAGCAGCTGCAATTGGAGTCACTAACTGATAAAGTTTTCAGTAATCCGCTGTCATTCTCCAAAATTCATCTGTTTTTTGCACAGGCCAAATAGGTGAGTTGATCAGGGATGTGGTGGGAATCACCACCCCTGAATCCTTCAAGCCCTTGATAGTGGCAATAATCTCTGCAATCCCTCTAGAAATGCAGTATTGCTTTTGGTTTACTATTTTCCTAGGTAAGGGCAGTTCTAATGGCTTCCACTTGGCTTTTCCTACCATAATAGCCCCTAGTCCATTTGTCAGGGATCCAGTGTAGGGGTTCTGTCAGTTGCTGAGTATATCTATTCCAATTATGCATTCTGGGACTGGGAAAATCACTACAGGATCGTTTCAAGGACCCATTGGACCTACTGTGAACTGTGAGAGAGACATGAGCAAAGACTCCATTAATAACCTGACTTCCATTTTCCCTCACTCTGATTGGTGGGCTGCAGTGATGTTTTAGGTCTTCCAGAATTAGTGTCAGTTCAGAGCCAGTATCCAATAATCTCCCAAAAGTCTGATTATTTCCTTTTCCCTAGTGAACAGTCACTCTCATAAAAGGCTGTAGATCCCTTTGGGGAAGGCTAGGAGAAAGATTAACAACATAAATTTTTGGCAGTGTAGTGAGGTCCTTCCTCAAGGGGACCCAGCCTCCCCTTCATTCAAGGGGTTGTGGGTCTTTAAACTTGCTCAAGTCTGATAAGTGATTAAGGGGCTGTGACTCTATTCTGGTGATTCGAGTTAGGCTGCTGCTCACTTGACCTAGAATTCTTCTGTTCATACAGACCAAGTCAATACTTAGAAGATTTCCTATCTATTTCACTCCTATGGGCACCATAACTAAGTAGCCAACACCATAAATCCATATGAGTCAGACTATTCTGATTAGTGCTTTGACACTGTTGGCCATTACAGTTACCATACCCACCTTGTCTTTGTCAATTGAGTGCTGCTACTTGGCCCCTACCACCACGGGCTGTAATCAGCTCCATGGTAGTTAGGTGTCTTTGTTCTGTTTGGACAGTTCCCATGGTCAAATCTGACTTACATAAAATAGCAATCACAGCAGTCTTCAAGGATGATGGGGCTCCCTTCACAGATTTGTTCCTCACCGTTGTGGTAAAAGGTGTGTCTTCTGGGCCCTCCATGTGTGGATCTGTGGGTCTAACCTGATAAATCCATTCTAACATGCCAATTTCCCTAAGCCTTTGGATACCTTCTTCTACAGTATACCAAGACAGGTCTGGTACTTCACCTTGATTTAGTGTAGGCCATCATGTAATCCATGCTTCGGTGACCCAACCAAATAAACTACTGATCCTTTCCTAACTTCTCAAGCTGAAACATTGAATGAAGAATCTCTGCTTAGTGAGCCCATATCAATAAACTCAGACTGACCCAACTTTATGTTCCTTACACAATTATCCCACACCCTTAGTAGCCATTCCCACACATATTCCCCAGGTTTCTGTTTGTACATATTAGAAAAGTCAAGCAGTTCTTTTGGAGGGTAGCATATCTCCTCCTGGGTCACACTTTGTTCTTCACTTTATGGGGCTCACTGTTTTAGGTCTAGAAGCCAAAATAAGTGGTAGGGATGTGTTTTGAGAATATTCAGCATTGTCTTGTAAGGCATCTACCTCTGGCAATGCCCCAGGCAATGACTCAGACAAATGCTCTTCAGACACAGCTGGGTTAATCTCATCAGATAGGGATGGACAGGCTAATGGTTTTACTGGGAGGGTGGTTTAGCACACAAAAGTGCAGTAATCTCTTAAAATGGGAGTGAAAGGGCTGATTCTATTGGTAGGAATGATTCAACGGTATTTAGGGGCTCAGCTCCCCCAGCTTCCTGATTATCTCCCCATATGCCCCCATCCCAAGTTTCAGCATCCCATTTCTTCCCATTCAATGCCCTCACTTTAACTTCAGACACCATTCAAGGCTGGGAGTTCATTTGGTGTTGTCATTCAGCCACTCTTACGATAAGACTCTGGGTTTGGTTTTTGGCAATATATCAGCTCTGTTACTACAAGAAATAAGGCTTTCTTTCAAGGCACAAGTGGAAACTTTGAAGTTGTTTATGTAGCAGTTGAGCTTTGACTTTGAAGCCTGAGCTCATCTCTTTCTTTCACCACTTTGTCTAGCGAAAGTAGGACCAAACAACCAGCTTCCTTATACTTCTCATTATGACAAAATTGTAGGAAGGTATCACACATGTGTTCACCCAGAGCCTCACTTCTCATCAATACCTGATCCATTGGTGGTGATATTTTGTATATTTCTATTGCCACTTCACATCATGGATTAGCAGTGCCCTCTTTACTACTGGAATCAGAGTCATCAACATCTTTAAGACTAACCAGACTTGAGAACAAATTTAGAAACCTTAACCTGCAATTTTGTTTCTCTAGAACCACTCTTGGTACCAAATGTCTTAGGTTGGGTTCGCTAGAGAAGCAAAACAAGCAAAGTATATAAATATATATAGAGAGAAATTTATATGAAGGAAATGGCTCACACAGTTGTAGGAGCTAGAAAGTCCTAAGTCCATGGGTCAGACTGGAGGTTTCTCCTGGCTCACAGTCTGTGGAGATGGACAAATCCTAAGAGCAGCAGTCAAGATGGCAAGTAAACAGCTAGAACAAGTCCCAAGAACTGGAGTTCAGGTGAACAGAAGCTAGTTGCAGGATCCAGAGCAAGCAAAAGCCCACAAGCCTTGCCAGAGAGTCTACCTGTATTGGATGCAGACCATATCCCCAAGGAAACTCCCTTTCAACTGACTGGCTACTCACAGCAGATCCCCTCACAGAGGTGATCACATTATACCAAATCTCATCATGGAAGTGATAATATCATTATATGACTGCCAAAGTATATCAGAACTGCCAAACCACTGAGGATCATGCCCAGCCAAGTTGACACACAACCTTACCAATCACAATGGCAGTGTAGACAAGTGATTCAATGATGGACTCAGGAGTCAGACCCTAGTTGTGATTCTTGGCTCTACCATTTACTAAGTTTACCTTGGGCAAGTTGCACACCCTCTCTAAGTCCCTGTTTTCTCATCTGTTTTCAACATAAAAATAATCATAGTACCCACTGGACGGAATTAAAAATGTACTAATACAACAAAGAATTACTGAGGACTCCTATGAGCTAGGAACTAGGTATACCACAGGAAATCAAATAGACAATAATTCCTGCCTTCATCTATCTTACATTCCAGTAGGGGAATACTGACAGCAAATAATATGAATAAACAAACTTACATAGTATTTTAGAAAGTAATACATTCAACAGAGAAAAAGTGAAACAGGGAGAAGAAATTGAATTAAAAGAGTTTAATTTAGCATAGTGCCTGACAGTTGGTAAGCACCAAATATAGGATGTCATTTTTCTGTCTCTACTAAACATCTTCCAAAATGCTATTGCTATCCTTTTTCCTTTCCTGTCTTGGAGTTCCCCAAATTTTCTGGTATTCCAGGAAGATGGTGAAGGCAAAACCTACGTCAACAGGAAATGTGACTTTTCCAGGCTTTTTGGTAGGTGTATATATCCATGGGCCACTTAAAAACAGAAGAACAAGCAATGGTCTTCATTTTAATTCACAATGAGGCTTAAAATGCAGATGCCTGGTTGAGGTATCATCCTTATTGTGAGTGAGTTGCTGCAGAAAGAATAATTGTCAACAGATTAACACATTTAAAGCTCATTAGTTGCGCCTTATTTTGAGAATAGGAAGAAAAGGTAAATTAACTATGGCAGTCTCTCATCCAAGCCTAAAGAGTAAGTCTTTTTAGAAACTGATGGGCTGGTAAGCTCTCCAGGGTCTAGTTGAAGACAACAGTAAGTATCATTGTGGGTTTTGTTGGGTGAGCACGGTACAGCTGAAAGAGGAGTGAGAAGTTTGTGGAGAACTTCAATGGAAGAGAGGTAGCTTCTGAAATTGAAAGAGCTGTTTCATAATGAACTTCGAGAAAGGCTGTCTTGGAGCCAAGAGACAAAATTCTTTGCAAACATTGACCTTATTCTGTGGGGAATCCAGAGCCATGAGGACCAGAGTGGGGTACTGAGAGAACCTTGGCACAGGTTTTGGCTTTTTCACAAAGGAATTCAGCCACAGCTATTATAGTAAAGAAACAAGCAGCCAGAGTAGAAGAACAATAGGCACCTGCCAGAAAACCCTCTCAGAAGTTATTTGGGGGGAAAGGGAATGTTCTGAGAAATGAAACTGATTTGGGATAAGATTATGAACCTAACAGGACAAGTTTTGGAAACGGAAATTTGTGTATTTGTTCAAAAATCAATCTTCGGGTTTTATTGTTATTAGTTGCCATTAAATTGGCTCCAACTCATGGCAACCTTATGTATAACACGACAAAACATTGCCTGGTCCTGTGCCATCTTCATGGTGTTTTATAGTTAGGGTTTTTTGTATTTTTTTTTTAATCGTTAAAAAATTATGGAGGCACCTCTGTGTGGCAATGACTCATGAAGACTTCAGTTGAATTCATATCAAATAAAATCCTCCTCACTTGTTTGCTACAAACCATAACGGACTTCACCTTTTTCTTAAAGGACAATTTCCCCCAGTCTTTGTTTCATGACATATATAGGACAAGTGTTAGGTGGCCCCAAGCCTGTGGGGCCAGTGCTAGTAACCACTAGTGTCTTAGTAACTCTGGAGTCTCTGAAAGGTGAAGGTCGTTAGAGATTTGACATGAGATGAATTCATCTTCAGAGGCCTGAAGAGATCATAATCATTCCAGTGAAAGCTGCTGAAAGATCCTCAGTCTAACCCAAAAGACCACCACTGGCTAAAAAAAAAACAAAATAAGAAATGGGGAAACACTTCGATTTCATTGGACTGTTAATTCAAAGGGCTAGTAAATTCGATTTCTGACTTTAATTTCTCTGCACTTGAACTTGCAAAGCAATTTAATTTGGAGGTTAATTTCTCCCCAGGAATCTGATAATGGGACAATGTTTGTTTTCAATAAGAGGCATCTATATATCCTTGAATTTTATTATTGGACTGTCTTCACGTTGTCCTTTAATCTTACTCTAGTATCTCCAGTGGTCTATATTGGAAAATATGACTAGACATAATATGAGATGGGAAATAGAATTGGGAATGAATTTTCAGCTTTCGTCACAAAGTGGACTCAGAATTAATTTAAGTAATATACTCTTCTGCCCCAGTTCAGAGTCTTTCAGGGGCAAAATCTACACTGCCCGTCAAGGGGTCCCAGGAAGATACTAAAAAAAAAAAAAAAAAAAAAACACTGGTTAGGAGTAGGGGGATGACTTGGAAGCTAAGAGCAGACTTCCTTTTAGACCACTGTCACCCTCCTAGGGAGAGTGTTCATATTCCTGATCTTTTCCTTCTCCAGGGAAAAATCATGTTAGCATCCCACTCCTGGTTTCTCTCTACTTCCCCACCCCTTTGCTCTTCTCCAGGAAAGCCGGAAAAAGTTACAGTCAATTCTCATTATTTGAAATACTGGTAGTCCCCGACTTACGACATCCTTTTTTTCGTACATCTTAACATTAATAATATGTACTGTATACAATGTTGCAGCATATAATTTGCTGATGTTATCATTCTGAGATGTTCACTCACAGATATTCACTTTTATGATTTACTGTTCAAAACACTGCCATGTAGATTTAGTTTTCTAAACTAATCAGGGGCTTCCATTGCTTGAAAACAAGGACCTAAACACTGATCACTTTGCTAAAGTTGATAGGCAGATTCAAGAAGCATTGAGATGTTACTGCAAAATATATAAAGAAAAAAAGAAAAGGACCATACAAACAACTATTACTAATTTTCTGTCTAGAAACGCCATCCCCATTCCCAGGGATAATCCAGATGATCCAGAGCCCTCCACAATTGGAATTATTACCACAACTGACAAAATGCCAATGTTGTCCAACTCTTCTTCATCTCTGGAGTAAATTTTTATGATTTGTGCATTTTTTATGATGTATGTATGTATTAAAATATATCTGTAAATTTACATGTAATGTTTCTAGACCCCAAAGACAAATAAAGATTGGATTTATAAAGATAGTGATAATAAAAGGCAATAATAAAGAAAATAAAAATTAAAAAAAAAAAGATATTTAACTTACGTCAGAACCAACTTACAACAGAGTCCTCAGAATAGAACCCTGTCATAAGTCAGGGACTACCTGTAGTTATGTTCTGTAAGTCACTGAGAACACTGAATTAACAGTAACAGAACCACTGCCCTTGGGGGAAATGCAGGACAGATTCCTGCAAGCCTCTGATCATAGCATTTTTTGTCAACCAATCAGTGCATAACCTTGTTTTATGTGTGTTTCTGTTTAAAAACATTTTATTTAATATATATTCTTAATTCACTAACATTGAACTCACCTCCAACAGCACTATAATTCATGCCTGAACAAAGCTTCTCTAACACATGTATTTTCTCAGTATGGCACATTACAGCCTTCTTGCACCTAGGAACACTAGACGGCACTTCAGCGCTATGCTTAAGAGCCATTTGAGACAGCCAAATCACCAAAAAGCACAAAAATGCCAAAGATGTTGCACCGAATAGGCAGCAAAAAGGACACTTGTTTACAGTATGAGCTGAAACAAGAAAGCAGCACACTGCCTTGTCCAGTCTCAGCTGGGAATGTGCTATTGGGTGAGTCACGTTTGTTTGCCTCACGATGTGGACCCTTTCTCCTTCCCTCTCCACTCAGGCCAGTGGAGGCAATAACCAGGGAGTAACACTGCTCTTCAGACTCCAGCTTCCCTCAGCTGTTCCAAAGGTAGGAATTCAGCAAACACATTTTGTTTTCTTTGGTCTTCTTTCTCAAGTTGCTTCAGAACCGTAACAGGGAAGTGGGGTATTATTTATTGGATCCCTCTAGGATCCCCAGCAAACAGCTCACACAGAGCACCTAGCAGAATGGCTGAATGCTCCACTGATACTTGTTGAACAATGAGAACCAAAAATCCAAACCTATGCTGTCGAGTGGATTCTGACTATCTTCCCATATAGGACAGAGTAGAACTGTCCCATGGGGTTTCCAAGGAGCAGCTGGTGGATTCAAACTGACCATCTTTACCACTACAACATCAGGGTTCCTTGATGAGAGCAGAGGCACATCAAACAGACAGTGGTTTTCAAATCAAAGAAATTCTTGACTAAAGACATTGATATATGTTAAAAAAAAAAAAAAGGGTCAATCATGTGGGGTAGTTAGCAAGACACATAGATCAAAGGAAAGACTGAAAGTTAAATGTTGACGAAGTCCACCGAAGCTCTGTCAGGAGAGAGGGAGCCTTGGTCTATAGGATTTGACAAGCGATATCAGTGCGCAAGAGAGCAATCTGCTTCTTACTTTTTTTAAACTAATATAAGAAATTAATGTTTGTTATAGAATTATTGGGAAGCCCAGATAATAAAAACAAAAAATCAATAGCCTGATATCCAACAACTCATAAACAACCATTATTTTGGTATTTTATTTTGGTATATGTCTTTGTACTCTTTATTTTGCAGTTAAATACATAAGATTATATACAGAATTTTTAACAAAATAAGATCATACATTCTATTTTTGTCTCTTTCACCTGATATATTGTGACAATCTTCACATATCTATGAATGTACTACCATATCATATTTTAAATAAATGCAAACATTATACATGCTTTAAACCAGTTACCATTGAGTTGATTCTGACTCACGGCAACCCTGTGTGTGTCAGAGTAAAACTGCGCTCCGTAGGGTTTTCAATGGCTGATTTTTCTCAAGCAGATCACCAGGACCTTTTTTCTGAAGCACCTCTGGGTGAGTTCAAACTGCTATCTTTTTGGTTAGTGGTCAAGCACTAAACCATTTGCACTACTTAGGGACTCCTTACATAATTTAGATGTATAATAATATGTTTAATCATTTGACATATCTTATTGGCATCACACTGATTCCAACTCATAGTGACCCTGAAGGACAGAGTAAAATGCCCCATAGGGTTTCCAGGGCTGTAATCTTTACAGAAGCAGACTGCCATTATCTTTCTTATGCGGAGCAGCTGGTGTGTTCAAACCATTGACATTTCAGTTAGCAGCTGAGTGCTTAACCGGTGCGCCACCAGGGCTCCTATTTGATATATAGTTGTTTCTAATTTTTCTCTATTAGAACAAAACCACAAAGCACACACTTGTGCATAATCTTTTTACGCGCATGTTTGTGCAGATGATCAACTTTTGCTGAGGGGGAGTGTTACCACGCACCAACAGAGCTTTGGAATTTTCTCAATAATCATCTAATCGTGTGCCAGCATTTTACCCAGCATGTTGGCTACATTGTCTCATTTGATCTTCATAAAATCCCATGAGACACTATTTTCCCAGTTTTACAGAGGAAGGCACAAGCCCAGGTTAGTTAGTTTGTTAGTAGTCACATAGCTAGTAAGAAGAAGAACTGCAGCTGGAATCTGACTTTTCCAAAGCTGCACAGAACCACGCACACGTAACAATCTCACTAGCTACACAGGTTCAGGATGTGCTAAGCTTTTTCCCAGGTAATTCTTTTTGGTGCTACTATAAATTAGATTTGTTTTCCAATTTATTTTCTAGTTAATGATTGTTGCTATGTAGTAAACAATTATTGAAACCTTCTTGAACTTCTCTTATTTCCAACAGCTGGTTACAGTTGATTGTATTAGGTTTTCCAAATAGACATTCATGTTATTGTATCTCCTGTAAATAATAATTTTACTTCATCATTTCCACTTTTCATAGCTCTTTCATTCATTATTGTCTTCACTTTCATCTGCATGAACTAAGATTTCCAAAACTGCTAAATAGCAAGGATGAAAAGTAGGTATTGTTTTATTTCATCGGACCTCCTTCAATCTAGGGTGTCTTTGGTAAGTCTCGGGCTGGTGTTTACTTAAGATAGATCCTCCACCCCTTCATGTTAAGAAAGAATACATCTATTTCTAAACACTAAGTTTGCTTTTAAAACTAGGATGCTAAATTTTATCAAATGTGTTTTAAACAACTATGAAAATGCTGTTTTCCCCTTTAACCTATTCATACCATGAATTCTGTTAATAGATTTCCCAACATTGTGCCCTACTTGCCTTCCAAGAATAAATCTACTTAGTCATGGTGAATTATTCATTGAATATGCTGCTGGATTTGATTTCCTAATATTTTATTTAAGATCTTTGCTTCATATATAAATGAGAAATTAGTTGGAAGTTTTCTTGTTCTGTGCCATCTTTTTTTAAGTTTTGGTTATCAGGCTTATACTGTCCTTTTAAAAATAAAATAAAATTATTGCAAAGTGTTTATCTTCCTGGGCTCTGCAAAGTTGAAATATCGGCACCATTTAGCTCTTAAAGAGCCATAACACAGGCAAAACCATCCAGGCTGACACCTTTCTTGGGGCTGGCTCTTTAGACAATCTTTTGATTTACTCTAGGGTTGTTGATTTATTCATATCTTCTTTCTCATTGTGCACCAATTTTGATAATTTTCCAAAAATTATGTATTTGGATGAGACTCTGAAGTGTATTTGCCTAGAATTTTACAGATTATTTTTATATAATTGATTTAATTTGCTTGTAGTTATCATCCTTAATTTTGCATGTGTTTATTTTTTATCTAATTAGATTACTTAATTTTTTAACTGTATTGTTGTTTTTCACAAAACAAACTCTTGAAAGTAAATATAAATTATACTTTTTTATTATGTTTTAATTTATAAAGTTGTCCTTTAATCTTTATTAATCCTTTCTTCCTAGATCTTCGTATTTGTTTGGCTGTTTTCCCCCCTTCATTTACTTCAGCTTGTTCATTTATTTTCTTTCTTCTTATATAAATGTATATAAGAGGCTTAGCCTCAACCTCTGCATGGCCACGCATCCTTTTTTGTTGCTTTGAGATGAATTACAACTCAGCTAAGGATAGAATTTGGGGGTATAACCTCTTCCATCAAACTGCTTCATTATCTTCTGGCATGTAACACCACAAAGAATTCTGAGGGCCATTCAGATTTTCTTTTTTCTTTTTCAGAGCCTGTTTTTACTGTCAGTTAGTTGGTTGTTGTTATTGTTTCAGTGCCACAATGCTTTTAGAATTCTTTCTTCATCCTTGAAATTCAACACTTCCACTTTTAATTAATTTTCCCTTATACCCATGAACCCTTTCCACATGCACTTCATCCATCATTTTTCACAAGGTTGGTTATTGTTATTCTGCCCACTCCTCATGTGGAGACAAAAGCTGTTTCCAAGCCTGTCAGACTGGAAGTTAGATCATGAGCACTGGTGAAGTCCCTGGGTATATGTCATCTGTGGCCGCTCTAGTCATCAGCCAACTGGCCTGCCCCAGTCAGGATCATGATCTCCTGGCACCTTCCCTCCAGGCTTCAATGGGTGACTCTGTTGTGTTGGGCTGAGATATGGGAACTAAAGGGACTACTTGAAGTTTAATTCTCAGTCCAGGTTGAGCAGTGTGTGAGGGACCGTATTTTGAACCCAAGTTTGCCAGAGAAATTCTAATATTATGACAATTAATTATACTCTCATATGATTCCATCTAAAGAGCTCAAATAAGAAAAAACAGGAAAAAGACAATCTCAGAGATAATTCTAGACTCAGCCTCATCAGTGAGTTTTTGTTTCTTCAAGATTCTGGGTAACAGGGAGGATACAATTTTTGAATAGCATTTTTCTTATTTCTTTATTCATGTTCATATTATCAGAAGGCAAGGGAAACGTTATAGGACACCAGCTGCATGGTTCTTTGTCCTAGATGAGTTTCAATTTTTCTCATGCCACTTGCCCTGTGTTTTCTTCTTTTGGGGGAGATCAGAGGATAGTGTCCGTGTGTGTATGTGGGTGGTTGTATTTAAGCGTTAGTGGAAAAAGATAGCATTTTTCATGGAGAAAAAAATTGATGGCCCTTGAATGATAGGGAATTAATACATCTTTCCTAAGCACCTAGTTACTCATGTCACACTCACAGAAGGGAACTAGAAATAAAGGCATTTGGGAATTTAAGGACTAACATAGAATGAAAGTAATTTCAGTGGGAAGACCATCTTATCTGACTGTAAACATATTTAGCATCTTTGCTGATGAGAAATGAGAAAAGACAGCTAAGTCTGATAGCATCAATATTTTTTCAAGGACTAGGTATGCATTACTGGGAATGCAGTGATAGATCCTGGTGACGCCATGTAGAAAAGCCAGTATTTGCAGAAGTTAATTAACTAACATTTACTTTGCTACTACTGGAAATTGCTTTAAATACCCCCATTGAATTAATAGTTCATATTTTACCCTACTTAATACCTACCCCCATAAATACCACTGTTTCCTAGGAGAGGGATCCTGGGTAACTTCAAGGACACATAAGTTAACAGGTGTGGAATAAGGGGATCAAGACTTCTCCTAAAATATTGTATATTGCTGTGAAACAATGGAGAAACATGAAAAACTTTTCTGAGGGTAAAAAGCCATTATGAGAACCTGGAGGCTGAAAACAAGGCTGAGCTTTATTGAGCCCTTATCCTGTGCAGGCTGGTACATTCCATATGCACTGGTATTTCATATGGATCTCATTGACACTCCCTATTAATCCTGAGTGGGTATTATGGTGGTGCAGTGGTTAGGAGCTCAGCTGTTAACCAAAAGGCCAGTAGTTTGAATCCACCAGCTACTCCTTGGAAACCATACGGGGAAGTTCTACTCTGTCCTATAGGGTCACCGTGAATCAGAATAGACTTGACAACAACGGGTTTTATTACAGAGGTGGAAACTGGGACTCAGAGAAGCTATATACAGCCATGTAGTAAATAACAGAGGTCTTCTTCTCTTCAAAATATGTTGAAGGTAGTTTCTTGCTTAGGCTAAACAAAAATATTATAACCTCAGATTCAAGGGTTTAACTACCAGAATTATTGAGATTCAAATTGCAAGATTAAACTACATGACTCATGAATCTATTTCCTAGATCAAGTGTTGGCAATATATTAATTCAGTATTTTTTTTTTTAAAAAACCCTTGAAACTCATAACATCATAATAGTCCATAATTACAACTAGCATTAAACACACACACACACATTCCTGCATTGTATTAATTACAATTACAGTTGTATAATTACAACACTACAAAATAATTACAAGTCACAACACATGATTTAAAGTTATAAAGAAGTGAATTGAGGCACTCAGATGTTCATAACGAGCTCTACGTTCTGGTCTTGTATATCCAATGTGCATGCCTTGTCTAGAGTTTGGGCTTTATCATCTGTGACTACCATCATATGAAACAAACGGAGATCAGATGAAACTAATACATGCCAACGACCATATGAATGACCTCGAACATGGATCCTCCAGCCCACCTGCTTTTCTGCCACACTTCCTGGAAGTTTCCCCAGGGCATGCTTTGTTAGCTGTCAGCCAGGAATTTGCAGGTTATACTCTAGTTTTGGGTCTCATTTCTTCGCTGTTTCTTGTACTACCAGAATGTCTCCTTAAAATCTGTAGTTTCATTCTTCTAGCCTTTAAGCACGTTTATCCCATAAGGCTGTGGAGAAAACCCACCACCGTTTTCCACAACCAGAGCCATGGAGAAGCGGCAGTGGCCTTGGCCAAGGAAGCAATAATCAATAATTCTTAGCCCTTTCTGTTCTTTCTGTCACGTCTTTGTTTTTGTTTTCATTATTTTATTATATATGGAGTGCTAGTGGCAGAGTGGTTAAGAGCTCGGCTGCTAACCAAAAGGATGGCAGTTCAAACCTACCAGCCACTCCACGAGAGAGAGATGTGGCAGTCTGCTTTCATAAAGATTACAGCCTTAGAAACCCTATGGGGCAGTTCTACTCTGTCCTATAGGGTCCCTATGAGTCAGAATTTCACTGACAATGGGTTTATATATATATATATATATATAATATATATAATTCCCCTGCAGCTTCTCTTTGTCTTTGGATGCTTTCCAACAGTTTCTTTTTATTTTATCCAGTTTTCATAATTGTTATCTGCTGGTGGTTTACACAACCACTTCAGTCTTTTACTATGAACAGAAGTGATCCCCAAAATTTGGTTTCAAACATTTACTTTTGATTTCAAGTGTGTTACTTCTAGATATCACAGGAGATTGAAGCACCTAAAAGTGTTTACATTTAGTGATTGGAGATATTTCAAGAAGTTAGCAATCAGGACTTTTTCTAATCAGAATGTTAAGATATACTGTGTAACTCCAAGAATTAAGAATACGGAGCCAAAACAAGACCCATACCTCACACCATGCACAAAAACTAACTCAAAATGGATCAAAGACCTAAATATAAAATCTAAAACAATAAAGATCATGGAAAAAAAAATAGGGACAATGCTAGGAGGCCTAATACATGACATAAATAGAATACGAAACATAACAATGCACAAACACCAGAAAAGAAACTAGATAACTGGGAGCTCCTAAAAATTAAACACTTATGTTCATCAAAAGACTTCACCAAAAGAGTAAAAAGACAACCTACAGACTGGGAAAAGGTTTTTGGCTACAATATACCTGATCAGGGTCTAATCTCTAAAATCTACAAGATACTGCACAATTTCAACCACAAAAAGACAAATAACCCAATGAAAAAATGGGCAAAGGCATTAGAGAAATGCAGATCAAAACTACAATGAGATATCATCTCACCCCAACAAGGCTAGCATTAATCCAAAAAACACAAAATAATAAATGCTGGAGAGGTTGTGGAGAGACGGGAACACTTATACACTGTTGGTGGGAATGTAAAATGGTACAAACACTTGGGAAACTGATTTGGTGCTTCTTTAAAAAGCTAGAAATAGAAGTACCATAGGATCCAGCTATGCCGTTCCTTGGAATATATCCTAGAGAAACAGAGCCGTCACACAAATAGATATATGCACACCCATGTTCATTGCAGCACTGTTTACAATAGCAAAAGTGTGGAAACAACCTAGGTGCCCATCAACTGACTAATGGATGAACAAATTATGGCATAGCCACACAATGGAATTCTACGTAACGGTAAAGAACAACGATGAAGCAGTGAAACATAACATGGAGGAATCTGGAGGGCATTAGGCTAAGTGAATTTAGACGGGCACAGAAGGACAAATATTGTATAAGACCACTATTATAAGAACTCAAAAAAAGGTTTAAACACAGAAGAAAACATTCTTTGATGGTTACGAGGGTGGGGAGGGAGGGTAAGGATTACTTACTAACTAGATAGTAGATAAGAATTATCTTAGGTGAAGGGAAGGACAGCACACACTACAGGGGAAGTCAGCACAACTGGACTAAACCAAAGCTAAGATGTTTCCTAAATGCAATCAAACACTTTGAGGAACAGAGTAGCAGGGTACTGGTCTGGGGATCATGCTTTTGGGGGACATCTAGGTCAACTGCCATAACAAAGTTTATTAAGAAAATGTTCTGCCATCTAGCTCAATTGGCATAACACAGTTTATAAAGACAATGTTCTACATTCTACCTTGGTGAGTAGCGTCTGGGGTCTTAAACGCCTGTGAGCAGCCATCTAAGATACGCCAATGGTCTCACCTCTGGGGGAGCAAGGGAGAATGAAGAGAACAGGATACAAGAAAAAGATTAGTACAAAGGACTAATGGAACACAGCTACCAAGGCCTCCACCAGACTGAGTCCAGTACAGCTAGATGGTGCATGGCTACGACCACTGACTAGTTTGACTGGGATCACAGCCGAGGGTTCTGGACAGAGCTGGAGAAGGATGTAGAACAAAATTCTAACTCACAAAAAAAAGACCAGATTTACTGGCCTGAAAGAGACTGGAGAAACCCCGAGAGTATGGCCCCCAGACACCCGTTTAGCTCACTGGTGAAGTCACTTCTGAGGTTCACCGTTCAGCCGAGGATTGGACAGCCCCATAAAACAAAACTGGACTAAGGAGGCACAGCAGTCCAGGGACAAGGACTAGAAGGCAGAAGGGGACAGGAAAGCTGGTAATAGGGAACCAAAGGTTGAGTAAGGACAGTGTTGACATGTAGTGGGGTTGTTAACCATTGTCGTAGGGAAACATGTGTACCAACTGTTTAATGAGAAACTATTTTGTTCTTTAAACCTTCATCTTAAGCGGGAATAGCAGAAGAATGTAATTGATGTCACTGAATTGTGCATGTAGAAATTTTTGAAATGGTGTATCTTTGGCTATGTATATTTGCACCAAAAAAAAAGGTCGGGAAGGGAGAGGGTTGACATGTCGTTGGGTTGTTAACCAACGTCATAAACAATATGTGTACTGACAAAAAAAGAAAATGTTCTGCATCCTAGTTCGGTGAGTGGCATCTGGGGTCTTAAAAGCTTGCAAGCGGCCATCTCAGATGCATCAATTGGTCCCAACCACCTGGAGTAAAGGAGAATGAAGAACAACACCAAAGACACAAGGAAAGTATTAGCCCAAGAGACAGAAAGGGCCACATAAACCAGAGACTTCATCAGCCAGAGACCAGAAGAACTAGATGGTGTCTGGCTACCACCAATGACCGCCCTGACAGGGAACGCAACAGAGAGTCCCTGATGGAGCAGGAGAAAAGTGGGGTGCAGAACTCAAATTCTAGTAAGAAGACCAGACTTAATGGTCTGACTGAGACTGGAGGAACCCCAGAAGACATGGCCCCCAGACTCTCTGTTAACCCAGAACTAAAACCATTCCTGAAGCCAACTCTTCTGACAAAAAGTAGACTGGACCATAAGACACGAAATGATAACTTGTGAAGAGTGCACTTCTTAGTTCAAGTAGATACACAAGACTAAATGGGCAGCTCCTGTCTGGAGGGGAGATGAGAAGGTAGAAAGGGATAGGAGCTGGTCGAAAGGACACGGGAAATCCAGGGTGGAAAGGAGGAGTGTGCTGTCACATTATAGGGATAGCAACTAGGGTCACATAACAATGTGTGTATAAACGTTTGTATGAGAAACTAACTAAACTTTCACCTAAAGCACAATAAAAAAAAAATCAATTTTTTAAAAAAAAGAATAGAGAGCCATATTAATGGATGATTTTGATATAAACTTAGTATCTATAAAAATTTATGCAGCTGGGAGCCTGCTTCACTGGGCTTAACACTAGGGTGGTTACTTGTATTCGTTTTCTATTGCTGCACATTACATAACCACAAACCGAGCTGCAAAAACAGCGCCCATGTATTAGCTCATAGTTCTGTAGGTCAGAAGTCTGGCATGGTCTAACTGGGTTCTCTCCTCAAAGTCTCACAAGGCTGAACTCAAGGTGTTGGCCAGGCTAGGTCCTCATCTGAAGGCTCTGGGGAGAAATGAATTCCACACTCATTTGGGTTGTTGGAAGAATTTAGTTCCTTGAAGTTGCAGGACTGAGGTCCCTGTTTCCTTGCTGATTATCAGTCAGCTCCTTAACACCACCTACAATTATCTCAGCTCCTTAACACCACCTACAATCCTTCTTCCATGGCCTCCTCTATCTTCAAGCCACCAATAGTTCATCAAATTCCAATGCTTCAAATCTCTGACTTCCTCTGCTGCCACCCAGCCAGAGAAAACTCTGCTTTTGAAGGAGTTCATGAGATTAGATCAGGCCCAGCTGGGTAATCTCCCTATATTATGGACAATTTTGCCATATAACATTAGATAATCATGATAGTAATATCTCATTATATCGCAGGTTCTGGAAATTAAAGCATGGAATCTTGGGGTCCATCTTTAGAATTCTGTCTATTACAGCATGCATCATCAAAACATCTCTTTTACTAGACCATATTGCCACAAAAGCACTTTGGGGTCACCAGGAGAACATGGGAAATCATCTCAGATTACCCATTTTGGGTCTTTACCTGACAATTTCAATTGCTCATCAACAGCTAGTGAATCCAATAAGACAAGCTCCATCCCACTGAAAAAATTATACACACTTACCTATTTTTTGACACCTATAGGGAAAGAGGAAACCCTGGTGGCATAGTCGTTAAGAGCTATGGCTGCTACCAAAACGTCAGTAGTTTGAATCCACCAGGTGCTTCTTGGAAATCGTATGGGGCAGTTCTACTCTGTCCTATAGGGTTGCTATAAGTCGGAATGACTCGACGGCAACAGGTATGGTTTTGGTGTGGTTTATAGGGAACGAGGCTGAGAAATTTTAGAATAGAGGAGTCCCTGGATGGGGCAAATAGTTAAGTGCTTGACTATAACCCAGAAGGTTGGCCATTCAAACTCACCCAGAGATGCCTTGGAAGATAGGCCTGGTGATATGCTTCTGAAAGGTCACAGCTTTGAAAACCCCGTAACGCATTTCTATGTGGCACACATGTGGTCACCGTGAATCATAATCAACTGGAGTGCAACTATATATATAATATATAATAATATATAATAATAACTCTTCTGTACTTCCTGCTAGTATTCATGGGTAGGTACTCACACATTGCATTTGGGGAGCTGTAGCATGTAATTTGCACTCCAAACTGTGGAGCAAAGCAACCGATTTACACATGGAAAATGGTTTATGTTCCATGCTCACAGCAGTTTCATTTAAACAATGAAAAAAATGTTTAACAACAATGGAGAGCCAAAGTAAATTATAGCACATCTGTGAGATGCAGTCATTTATTCATTCTAAAGAATATTTATTGTTGACCTACCATGTGCCAGAAACCATTAGGTACTAGGGCTACCACAAGTCTACATAACTGCAAAAGAGACATGGTTCTTATTTTTATGGAATTTATATTCTAGTTGGGGAGGAGAGACGTTAATCAAATGATCACACAAACTAATATAAAATTACAACCTCTGAAGGGTGCAGCCATTTAAAATGATTATTTTAATTTAAAAGCTATAAAAAAAAAAAAAAAGAGATACCTGCCTATGATCTGTTGTTAAGATAAACAAGGATCTGTAATCGTAGTCAAAGGAAGATACCAATAAAATAACGTGACTTTTCAAAGATAAAAGACTCGAAGGAAATATACCAAATGTTAATAGTGCTTGTCTATAATTTCTTCTTTATATATTTATATGTAGTTCCCAAATTCTGTAATTTGCACATTTTACTTTCATAAATAGAACAATGAAACTCGATTACAAAAATAAGAAAATCACTTTCCATTCTACCGCCCCCTATGGTCAGATGCATAAAGTTTGCATGGTCTGGGCCAGATTTTCACCTTTTCTTTGTTTGAATTTTATGATTTAAGATGAACTAATTGAAAGCATACAAATAAATGTGAAACTACCTGCTTATTACTTGCCAAATTCCCACTCTTCACATAGACTTGCAGATATTGCTCACTATATGTCATGGACTGAATTGTATCCCCCCAAAATATCTGTCAGCTTGGTTAGGTTATGATTCTCAGTATTGTGTGATTGTCCACCATTTTGTCATCTGATGTGATTTTCCTATGTGTTGTAAATCCAATCTCTATGATGTTAATGAGATGGGATTGGCAGCAGTTACATAGACTCAATCTACAAGATTAATCTACAATTTAAGCCAATCTCTTTTGAGACATAAAAGAGAGAAGCCAGCAGAGAGATGGGGGATCTCATACCACCAAGAAAGCTGCACGGGGAGCAGAGAGTATCCTTTGGACCCCTTTAGACTCAGGGTTCCTGTGCAGAGAAGCTCCTAGACAGAAGGAAAATTGATGACAAGGACCTTCCTCCAGGGCCTATAGAGGGAGAAAGCCTTCCCCTGGAGCTGGCACCCTGAGTTTGGACTTCTGGCCTACTAGACTGTGAGAGAATAAATTTCTCTTTGTTTAAGCCATCCACTTGTGGTATTTCTGTTACAGCACTAGATGACTAAAACACTACACCAAAAGCTTAAAAAAAAAAGTCAGCAATAATTAATCCTATAACATATCGGCGTTACTGCTGCTCCACTCAACCCCATGCCCTCCCTCCTCAGCTAAAACCAGCGTCCTCCCCCTCCTTATCATAATCTCACTGCTAACAGAGAACTCGCTCTGTGAGTGGCACTATGCTGAATCTTTACACACATTGTCTCCAGTCTTTACAACAAGACCACACAGCAAGTATTACTATCCTCATTTGACAGAGGAGGTATCATTGCCAATATCACTTAAAGGACATTAAAGGCCAAGGGAAGCAGTTGAACTGAGCTCTGTATGACTCCCAGGATTATGCTATTTTGTGGTAGGCAGTTGGCCCATAGCATTCCTGCCATTCCCCGATGTCCATGCTCTCTATAACCTCTTCCCTTGAGTATGGGGTTGTGAATATGATGGATATGAAGGATATTACTCCCATGTTTATGTTACATTATACAGCACAAGGAAATTTGTAGATGTAATTAAGCTTTGACTTTAAATTAAACAAAAGGGAGATTATCCTGGGTGAGCCTGACCCAGTCAGGTGATTCCTTTAAAAGAGGGACTGGAGCCCTCCCTGAGGTCAGAGAATCACCTACTGGCTGTAAAAGAGCAGGCCGACTCGGGTCCTAGAGTCCACAAGGACCTGAGGTCTACCAACAACCAGTGAGCTTGGATGAGGACGCTGACTCTAAGATGAGCTTGCAGCCCTGGTCAACACCTTGGTTTAAACCCCGAGCAGAGGCCCCAGCTAACTTGTATCCAGACTCTTGACTCACAAAGTAGTAAACAGTCCTTGTTACAGGTTAAATTGTGACCCCTAAAAAGATATGTTGAAGTCCTAACTCCTGGTATCTGTGAACATGATCTTGTTTGGAAATAGGGTCTTTAAAGATGTTGTCAATTAACACAAAGTCTTACTGGAGTAAAGTAGCACCTAATCCAATCTGAGTGGTGTCCTTGTAAAAAGAGAAGAGAACCAGACACAGGCAAAGGACAGATGGCCACGTGAAAACAGAAGCAGAGTCTGTAGTGATGCATCTACTTGCCAAGGAAACCCAAAGACTGCCAGGAATGACGGGAAGCTGAAGGAGGCAAAGGAAGATCTTTCCCTAGCGCCCCCAGAGAGCAAGTGTATGGCCCTGCTGACACCTCGATTTTGGACTTCTAGCCTCCAGAACTGTGAGAGGATGGATAAATTTCTGTTTAAATCAAATTGTGGTCATTTGTTATGGAATCCCTAGGAACCTAACTCAGTCCCCCGTCCCTGGGGAGACCTCTTAAACCCCTAGGGTTACATGTACTAGAATGCAAACCTTTCCCAGAAGCAGCCAAGACCTAGCTGCACATGGATGCTTAAATGGGACAGCTCCCAGCCAGCCTTCTACAAGGCAGCAGCTAAGTATTTTTGATTGACTGATGTAAAATCCTTGTCAGTGGGGCTGTTAACACAGGCTAGCAAAATGTGCAAGTTTAAGTTAAGTATACATACACAACAAATCCACAAATAGTATGCAATGTAACTTCAATGATGGGTCATAACAGAGAGAAAGAAAGATAACATTTCAACTGAGCCTTGGTATGGGCTGAGGAGGCTGCATGGGGAGGACAAATACGAAGGCTGGGGTGCTCTAAATGGCAGCAGCTTCAAAGGAGAAGGCTTTTACATTTATGGGGATTCGATTATCCAGAGAGATAAGATAGGAACTGGTAGGGGAAATCAAAGAGAAAGAAAACCCTAGAGATAGAGAAATCAGATTATTTGGAAAAAGAAGATCATTCAGCCAGTTATTTTCTGTTAAAAATAAAATCCTCAAAGTGAAGATTTCCAAGTTGGTGTTATTTGAATCCTTCATAAGAAAGATAAAGAATTTGAAAAACAATTGTTCTAAACAATCTCTCTGGTATTTTAAATTAAAGGTAAACTCTCTTTTTAAAAAAAATTAAATAAATATCCTAAAGCATTGATTCAAGACATAGAAGAATGATTTTACAAATGCAAGAACTGTTCTGGGAAAAGCCTGTAAAGTGATGTTATTACTTAATGCAGACCAGATTTTATCCTTTAAAAAATAATATACCATTCTCAAGCCATTTACAGTTGAGTACGTTGACACTGCACTTTCCCCTCAGGAATTCCAATCCATTATCTTAACAATTGTGAATAAACCTAAAGGTAGTGATGAAACAAGGTGCTGGGAGATGCTTTCCTTTCCTTTTAACTGATTGAACAATAGCACATTCTCCCAGCCTATGAGCATCACAGCCACACACACACACACACACACACACACACACACACACACACGTGCACACACACACACATCCCAATAGCCAAAAATGAACAGAGGAATAGTCTTGGTCATTCAGTCCACAACCTGCTCAGGCCAAAATGTTTATATAAAGAGAGAAAGAGAGAAAAAGAGAGGGAGAGGGAGACAGAACCTCATAATTGGAGTAAAGGTAATTTTGGGGGGATTCCCTGACTGGCATGGGACTCAGGTTGTAGTCGTTTAAAGACAGATCCTGTGTCACATGGGGTGATTAAAAATGACAGCTGCCAAGCAACTGATAAAAATCAGTTGCTGTTAAGTTGATTCCAACTCATGGCAACCCTATAAGACAGAGTAGAATTGCACTACCGGGTTTCCAAGGAGCAGCTGGTGGATTCGAACTGCCGACCTTTTGGTTACCAGCCGAGCTCTTAACCACTGTGCCACCAGGGCTCCCAGCTATAGATAAGGGCTCTTCCTATTTAGAGAAACTGTTCTCCACTGCTTAGTGGGGAAATAAACCTTAAAGTAACCGAGTCCATTCTTCATTTCATTTTCCCAGCACACACCTTGTTCATAGCTGACCGAATCTATAAATGTAAGTCTTCCAGCCTCTAACTCAGGGGAAGAAAGTGGGTAAGCCAAGGAATTAGGCAGGTCCAATTCAACACCCAGAAAATAAACAGGGCCCTGCTATGTAGTGGTGAGGAGATAGCAGCTGGGTTATACCTAAGAGCCCAAGCAGCCATTGTTGAACAGGACCAAACCAATAAAAGCTTGACCCTGAGGAGCAGAGAGAGCCAGAAGACAGATGATCGGGCCCAGAGAGATGAGTTTTGTTCTCTGTAAAATGAGAAGAGGTTATATAATACCTTGTATTTCTCTGGTTCTCCACTTTACAAGTCACGTTAACAAACAGGTTCTCATCTGATCCTCGCAACCTCGTTGGTGAGAAAGAGACAGTCTCAAAAGCCCAGATGACCTCAAAGGATGCTACCAAGCTCTACCATTTTATCATTTCACAAGATTAGAGCCTTCATCTTTGTTCCTGAACTCAAGTTTGTTTTCAGTATTCCCGGTCACCAGCCAGTGAAGTTTGATTATCAAAACTTGCAGTGTTAGGACAAAAAAATTAAAATTCCAGGGTAACAATCCAGCAAGTATATAAGGTGTGACTCTACAGTGAGAACCTGATAATATTTTTAAACGCATATTGCTGACTGACCAGACCAGACCCATTGCCATCAACTTGATTCCGACTAATAGCGACCCTATAGGACAGAGCAGAACTGTCCTATAGGGTTTCTAAGGCTGCAGATCTTTACGGAGCAGACTGTCACATTTTTCTCCCACTAAGCAGCTGGTGGGTTCGAACTGCCAACTTTTGTATTAGCAGCCAAGTGCTTGACCACCGTGTCACTAGGACTCCTTGCTGACTAGCAGAGACCTGACTTGTTCTCAAAGTAGTTGCTTATTCTAAGAGCCTTCATGGTTTCTGATATTTTTGGAGTCTTTTTATTGGACGTATGTCCAGCATTGGTTCAAGTGCTTCACCAGAAAATCAAGCTTTCTTCTTTACAGTTATACTTTGTATTAAACCAAAGGTATCATTACTAATTACACAGGTTGTCCTCTTAAGTGATTGACAAGGCTTCTTTAGGGTAAGTTTGGCTATTTCAAAACATCTCATCCTTCAGAAAGGAAAGATTTGCCACTTCTGAGGATATCCAAAAGACTATGATGCTTTTGAAACACCCCTTACACCCCCAAGACTGGAGGCTCCCCAAATGGAAGAATGATGTCTTATTTCTATTGTATCTACAGTGCTTGGCACAGTGGCTGTTACGTATGCCAACACCCAGGGCCACCTTCATGAGCATGTCAGCTGTGCAGTCACACTGGGCCCCCTGCTCAGAAGGACCCAGTGCGGGATTGAATGCTCTGCTGTCCTTACCTGAAAATCATTAATAATTTAACAAAGGGGTCTATGTTTTCATTTTGAACGGGGCCCCACAAATCAGGTAGCAATTCTCATCCAATATCTTTTTGTTAAACACAGTTGGACTGTTAAGGTTCTGTATTCTTTCTATTTGTAAAATATAGAAAGCATGGTGGAGAAGTAAGACAAAAACCCTGGTTTTGAATAATGTCCCAGTATTTACTAATTTTCTGGTCTTGGGTGATTTAAATAATCCTCCATATGTACATTGTTGTTAGCTGTCATCCTGTCAGCCCCCAAGTCATGGCAACTCCGTGTTCAATGGGATTAGACAGTTGTGATCCATAAAGTTTCTATTGGCTGATTCTCAGAAGTCGATCACCAGGCCTTTTTTCCTAGTCTGTCTTAGTCTGGAAGCTCTGCTGAAACCTGTTCAGCATCATAGGAACACACAAACCACCACTGACAGATGAGTGTAGCTGTGCTTGAGGCACACATTACCTATTTTGCAAGGTTTTAAGGATTAGAAATAATGTATATAAAGCAATTGACACAAACTTGTGCTCAAAATTGGATATTTTAATAATTGTCATTATTTTTGAAGTTGTATAGGGGTTGAAATTATCAGATACAATATATAAAAATAAGTACACAGAAAAAGTGTCTGGTAATATTCCATCGAAAACAACAAGGAAAAGTTGGCCACAATATTTATAATCTCAGAAGCCACTATTACAAAGCACAGCCTTTCAGTAAAAAAAATATCTGCCCTGTGCATTTATAAAATTGTTGTAGAGTTCAAGTAAGATCAGGGAGATAAAAGTGTTTCGAAACTGAAAAGCATTAAATACAAATACACCATGGTATCTAAGTTAAATCATATTTTAATTACTATTGTATTGTGTTGTTCAATTAATATATACTTTTTAAAAGCTTTATACTGTACAATTATTATTTCTAGTGTATTACTAATTATAGTTGTGATCATTTCTTTAAAACGTTGACCATCAGACCCTTGTTTGTGAAACAAACCACTTATAACAGCTGTAATGAAAGAAATAAAGCATGTTTTCTCAGCACAGAATTTCATCTTAAGAAGTTACCATTTTTGTTGGGCAAATACTTTGAAAAACCATTTAAGGTGTGAGGTAAAAAGAAACCACACCCCATTATCTGCCCACCTTCCTGGCAATGGGCCATGCTTGAGGAGCAATTGATAGTGGCAGCTCTGCTAACTGTCCAGTTTTAGTTTCTGCTGAGTGGTATAGTTAAGCTGACCGTGGTAGCTAAATTTCTTGACGCAAAAGAGGATTTCTTAGAGTCTCTGGTAGTAGCAGTCTGGGAAGAGAAACTCTGGTGGGGAGAAGGGTGAGCTAACATGGAATTCTGTAAGTCAGCCATCCTGTGAATACTCTTCCCCATCTCACAACCGAGTCTTCAGTAAAATGCCCGTATCTCGTTAACTGTTGATTTAAATATGTTTGGGGAAATGCAGCAAAGATGTGTGAAGGGCAGCAACTGAGGCAATGGGAGGTCTAGCGTGTCCAGCATCCCGAATAGAGAACATTATATGATTCTCATGGGAACTCCAGAACAGTTATTACACTGGTTTTTATAAGTATGTAATCAGATGTTTTCTCAATGAAATGGATTCACACAATAGCAAGAACACTGGACTCAAACCTACCAACGATTCAGACAGTGCAGGATCGGGTAACTTTTCGTAAGGTCCGCGTGAGTTGGAGCCAATTAGACAGGAAGTAAGGGCAACAATCAACTACTGCTGGTTATAATGCTAGATTTAATAAAAATGTAATCAGATGCAAATACAGGAACTATCATATTGAAAATAACAACAGTAATAAAAATGTCTTTAATATGCCTTTTTCAATAGCATTTTTGTGCAAAAATCTTTCCCCTTAACGGCCAGAAGGGAAGACAGAGAAGTGTGGAAACCAGAAAAATAAAATTCAGTAAATGAACTAAATGCTGTCAGCCGTGCTTAGCAACCATCCCCACCTCCTTCTACGTTCTGTCCTAAACCAACCTTCTACTTTTCCTAGACCCCCTGAGATCTAGGAGCGTGGAAGCAAGTTAGGCCCTGTGAGTGAGATAAGGTCGTGTGAGGTTTGGAAGGGAATTGGAGGTGGAGGCATTCTTCAGAGGCTGCCACAGCAAACAAGCGAGCAGTGACTGAACATCATGGTCTGCTTTTTGTCACCTGCTCTGTCATGGGGGCAGCAGCCATGGCTGCAATAGAAGCAACAGTTTCCTGACCTCCAGATCACAGCTACCACCATGGCCCCAGGATTGCTGCTTCTAAGTCCATTTGAACACATTTGTAAGCACTTAATTTCCTATATTTCATCTCTGCCACCTGAAGAGATGGCTTATCCTGCACTTAATCTGCACCAATATGAAGACATATTATATTATTGAAATAATCTGATATTATTAGATCAACCGTTTCAATAGATTTAAACAGTCACTGGTTTAATTTGTAATACACATGATCTCTCTCCAAACTGTTCTGTAAAGAAAAGAAAAGCAACTTTCTTTTTACACTCCTAATTTATTCAATTCTATTAATATTTATAAAACCCCCACTAGGCAATGACACTACCTATTCAATTTATGAAAAACTTGACCACCCTGGGGTATGCAAGCCCACATTTTAAAGCACTCAGCCACCATCAATAAAACAGAGCAGCAGCCATTAGAACAGTCAGATTGAATAGAATTTCTTTAGAAAGCAGCCTAAATGAGCCGAATCAAACCCACCAGTGACTCTGCGGGAGAAAAGATCTGGCAATCTGCTTCCTCTGAAACCCTATGGGGCAGTTCTACTTTCTCAGATAAGGTCCCTATGAGTTGGAATTGACTCAACGGCACACACCAACAACTGTGGCCTAAAGGTCAGCAAGTGGGCATCTTATCAAAGCAGGAAGGCAGGTCGATTTCTGCACCCACCATCAAGTTCGGCTTGCTCACTGCTCCTTCCACTCCCTTGTCCCAATCATTTTTCTCTTGTGAGAAATGTCTACCCCACCTCCAGCCACCTGATGACATTTCTAAAATCCTTAAAAGGCCCGATGAAATCTTACCTCCTCCAAGGAGATTTCTCTGACCCACTGTCTTAATTACCAAGTGCTGCTATAACAGAAACATCACAAAGTGCACCGCTTTAAAGAATAGAAACTTATTTTCTCACCGTTCTAGAGGCTAAAAGTCCAAGTAAGTATGTTGACCATGTGGATTCTTTCTGTGAGCCTCTGTCCTAGTCTCTGGTGGCTGCTGGCAATCCATGGTGTTCCTTATTCATATTCTGTCTCTGGGTCCAGTCTGCTATTTTATAAGACACCACTCAGAAGGGATTAGGTTTAGGACCCACTCTTCAACAGCCTGACCTCATTAACAGAACGAAAGACAATCCCTATTTCCAAACAGGGTCATGTTTACAGGTACAAGAGTTATGACTTCAATGCATATTTTGGGGAGGTGGGCACAATTCAATCAATAACACCCACTAACCATGATTTTCCTTTCATCTGTCTTTCTATACTTCTCATGCCTATTCTATATCCCATTCTTTCTGATATGGCACTTTTATTCCTATTGATTTCTTTATGGATATACAAGCACACTGTAGTTCCCTGAAATCTACCCAGACTATACACTCAAGATGTTAAGGACTGGAGTTTGCTGGTTGGTTGGTTGGCTGGTTTTGTCATCACTTTATCTGCAGTTTCTGGCAGAGTACGTGATATGTGGTTGTTGTCGTTGTTGCTAGTTCCTGTCAGATTAGCTTCAACTCGTAGTGACCTTATGTATAACAGAACGAAACGTTACCTGGTCCTGCTCCATCTTCATGATCGCTGGTATGTTTGAGTCCATTGTTGCGGCCGCTGTGTCAATCCGTCTCATTGAGGGTTTCCCTCATTTTCACTGACCCACTACTTTACCAGACATGCTATCCTTTTCTAACAATTAGTCTTTTCTGATGAGGTGTCCGAAGTATGTGAGCTGAAGCCTCACCATCCTCACTTCTAAGGAGCATTCTGATTGTATTTCTTCTAAGACTGATTTGTTTGTTCTTCTGGAAGTTCACAGTACATTCAATATACTTTGACAACAACCCAGTTTGAGTGTATCAATTCTTCTGTCTTCCGTTTTCATTGTTCAACTTTTATATGCACATGAGTCGAATGAAAAGACCATGACTTAAGGGTCAGGTGCACCTTCATCATCAAAGTGATAAGTGGTATACTCTCAATAAATATTTGCTGAACAAATAGGTTGTGTCATAAACAGGTATTTGTCCACCAAAAATCCACGTTCCCCTCCCAGAGTGTAGAGTTTTTGCTGGGATTAATTTGCCAGGCCCCTTGCATCCAAGGTGGCCACATGTCTAGTTCTTACCAATAGAACATAAGCAGAAGTGATGTGTGTCCCTTCTGGGCTACTGTATTAGAAGCAGATCTCTTTCTCTTCCAATGACTAGAAACAAAGAGATCCAAGGTCCTAGGTGGTTAGGAAGCCACAAGATGAAAGAAGCCTAGATTCCCAAATGACCACATGGAAGAAAGCTGCTTGTCCATTGGGAAAGCCCATACTGGACACTTACATAAGTGAGAAATAAAAATCTATTCTATTATCCACACAAGATCCATACCTGACTGTTTATAGAAGTTTTATTCATAATAGCTAAAAACTAGAATCCATAGATAGCTATCCTGGATGGAGATGTGTCCTCCAAAAATATGTGTCAACTCGGCTAGGCTGGGATTCCCAGTATTGTGTGATTGTCCTCCATCTTGCGATTTGATGTAATTTTCCTATGTGTTGTAAATCCTAATCTCTGCCTGTGGTTAATGAGGCAAGATTAGTTTATGTTAAAGAGGATTAAGGTGGGATGCAACACCCTTGCTCAGGTCACAGCCCTGAGCTGATGTAAGGGGAGTTTCCCCAGGGTGTGGCCTGCATCACCTTTTATCTTACAAGAGATAAAAGGAGAGAGAAGCAAGCAGAGATAGAGGGACCTCATACCACCAAGAAAGAAGTGCCAAGAGTGGAATGTATCCTTTGGACCTGGGGTCTCTGAGCTGAGAAACTCCTAGACCCAGGGGAAGATTGATGACAAGGACCTTTCCCCAGAACCAAAAGAGAAAGAAAGCCTTCCCCTGGAGCTCACACCCTGAATTCAGACTTCTAGCCTCCTAGACCTTGAGAGAGTAAATTTGTTAAAGTCATTCATTTGTGGTATTTCTGTTGTAACAGCACTAGATAACTGAAACAACATCAGAATGTCCATTAACTAGTAAATGAATAAACATACTGTGGCACATCCATACAATGGAATACTATTCAGCAATAAAAAAGAATGTACTACTGATATATGCAACAACATGCATGAATCTCAAAAAGCATTATGATAAGTAAAAGAAGGTAGACACACAAAAAAACTACATACTGTATGATTCTATTAATATAACACTCTGGACAAGGGAAAAACGTAGAAACAGAAATAAGATCACCAGTTGTCAGGTATTGGCGGTGGAGAGAGGAGATTAACTCCAAAGGGAACGTTTTCAGGGTGATTGAAATGTTCTGTATCTTGATTGTGATGGTGCTTACATGACTATAAATGTTTGTCAAAACTCATTGAACTGTGTAATTTAAAAAAGTGAATTTTACTATATAAGATAAAACCAGGAATGTTCCTTAGAAGCAAGGATGACAAAACTACATCTTGCTTACTTTGGGCACGTCAACAGGAAAGACCAAGTGCTAAAAAAGAACATCATGTTTGGTAAAGCAGTGGGTTAGCAAAGACAAGAAAAACCCTCAGTGAGATTAATTAACACATTAACCACAACAACGGGCTCAAATATATCAAACATGAAGATGGCACAGGACCAGGCAACTTTTTTTCTGTTATCCATAAGATCACCATGAGTTGAATCTGGCTCAACAGCAACTAACAGCAACAATAACTGTGTTAAGTCATTGGAATCTGGGAGTTTATTTGGTGCTTCACCAAATATATTGGTGTTATTCTAGCTAGTACATGAATCCAGGGAAAATAAAGTCAGACACCATATCATAGGCTACTTCTGCATGCTCCAAGAAACCCTGAATGTTGCTGAGCTCATAATAAGTGCTCAGGAAAAATGTGTTCAAGTAAATTGGATTCCTCTCCCACAATTTTTACATTCTGTAGTTATCCTACAATCATTTATGTATTCATTCATCCATTTCCTCCTATCACTGCACACCGTAAAACAAAAGCTGCCAGGCCTCGAACTCTGCAAACGCATTTTTCAAATACTTTACGTGCAAGCAATCAGGCATTGGACTGTTTTATTCTTTAGGTGATTTTTCTTTCTAGCTACTGGAGCCACTTAAACATTTAATATCTATAAAACTGCATTAATTTTTTAAGAACACAAATGGGGATTCCATTGCACTGAATGTGGAAGCACTTGGTGTCATAGCAACATGTCTCATTGAGCCTTTCAGAATTCACTCACTGAGGGTAATGCTCAAATACTCTGACCCTCTTGGAAACCTTTCTTAATCAGAGATTTAGAATCCTAGGCTTCCAACACTCACTATACTTCAACCTTGAAGCCATCCCTTTCTGATTGGAGAGGAATTAAATACCCCTAACATTTCACTGGCATCACTAAGTGGTGTGAATTGTTCACACACTTGCTGCTAACCAAAAAGTTGGATGTTCAAGTCCACTCAGAGGTGCCTTAGATGAAAGTGCCAGCAATATAATTCCTAAAGATCATCCACTGAAAATCTGTGGAGCACAGTTCTACTTTGACACACATGGGGTCTCCATCAGTCAGAATCAACTCAACAGCAACTCGGTTTTACTGAGAATATTTAATTGAATCTATTTCCCAAAGTTAATAAGAAAAAATTAAAGTGCACAGGAAAATAAAGAATTTAAGAGAAGCACATCCTCTATTTATTATGATGTTCTAGGAAGTATTTTCCAAATGTGTAAAGTTCAAATATTCAAGTAGTTCAGAGAGGGCATGATAAAGGCTTTGGAATCAGCCAAGCGTGCACTGGAATCTCAACTCATGTACTTCTTAGTTCTGAGACATGGGCATGTAGTTTAAGCTCTCTGAGCCTCAGTTTCCTCATCTATAAAAATGATATAATAAAGCAACTGACAAGTGGTTAGGGATTTTACATATTATCCCCCCTGGGAGCTTCAGCATTGATAAACAAGACCGAGGGGAGCACAATGCTTGACCTAAGGAAAGAATTTTTATGGGAAGAATATTAGAGTTCAGAAAAGGAGTAATAATTTTCTGTCAAGGGTGATGAAAAACTGTGGAAATGAATAATGGTGATTGTTGCACAACATGGTGAACATAGTAATGTCGCTCAACTATACCTGAAAAACTGGATTGAAATGACAGATGTTTTGTTATATATATTTCACCCCAATAAAAATTAAACAACAACAGCAAAACATTAGGCCAATCTTGCATCTCAGAGTTAAGAATGATCCAGAAGTAAAACCACTTTCAAATTTGAAACAACTTGTTGTGAGATAAGGAGAGACCAAAAAAAAAAAAAACCTAGGTGTGAGCCCTGGTGGTCAGGACACTATCTATGTCATTGGCCAGGGCAGCCCCAGTCGGGCACAGAGTTACTAAATGTTTGAACAAAACAGGGATTCCACCTCACCACAACAGCTCTGTGACTTTGAATAGCTCACACCACCCCCACAGGCCTTGGTTTCTTCATCCATAAAGAGACTACCTGAAATGGCACTTCCAGCTCTGAAATATAAGAGTTTATAGCTCCTGAAAGTGAACAGGGCCTACAGGGGTCATCTAGTTTAGTACCTGTGCTGCCGTCTCTGCTTTCACCCCTAGCAGGAGGGCACTTAAACCTTTCTTGACAGATTGTTGCCTACCCTTTTGAAGGAATACATGTAAATGGCACTGGGTGATAGCTCTATGTCTCCCCTTATGTATCATTCATAATTCCTTACCTTATAAAAGACCTGGTGGCACAGTGGTTAAGTGCTGTGGCTGCTAACCAAAAGGTCAGTGGTTCGAACTCACCAGCTGCTCCACAGGAGAAAGATGGGACAGTCTGCTTCCATAAAGATTTATAGCCTTGGAAGCCCTATGAGGCAGTTCTACACTTTCCTACAGGGCCACTGGGAGTCAGAATCAACTCGACGGCTATGGGTTTGATTTGTTGTTGTTGTTGTTGTTACTTTATAAAAAAAACTCCCTACCTAATAACTGAAATGTCAAAATTGACATACTGACATCATAGCTACTCTAAGAACAAACTCAAATTCCTCAGAAAGAATAGTTTGTGTTCTGAGGTCGGCCGAGTCTTACAGATGCTGCACAGTGCCTTGATATTATCTGAGGTCTGTGGAAGTGAAATCTGTCTCCCAAGACATATTTTCACTCTGGTCAGACAATTAATGAGGGAGGCTATTAAAACTAATCTGTGGGTGTCAGCATTTGAAAAGGAGCTCCCTGAAAAATGGGCAAAGAACAAAGACATTAAAATAGAGAAACCAGATTTGGTGATGGTGCTTTTTCCCACTTTGGAAGGATGATGGACAGATAATGTGAACATATGATAGATGAATCAGTAGTGAGGACAAACGGCAGAGAGAGAGACATTCTTCTATAGCAGAGTAACATTCCTGGGGACTTTGCCTGACTCAAAAGAAGGCAACTGTGTGGTGGGTTAATTAAGTACTAAGTCATTCATAGAACCAAAGGAATAAATATAATCTGTGATTTTTAAAAGTTTTTAATGCTAACTAAATAAAGGGTGCTCTCCCCACCTTTCCCCATAGCAAAATTCCTTCTGGAAGTCTTTATGACCAAAGGGTTAATCGAAAGCTTGGTTGAATCTGCTAAAATCTGACAGTAGGATAGTTGACATGGTTTAGGAGTTCCTGGGTGGTACAAATGGTTAATGTGCTCAGCTGCTAACCAAAAGGTTGGAGGTTCGAGTCCATCCAGAGGCACCTGAGAAGAAAGGCCTGGCAATCTACTTTTGACAAATCATAGCCGTTGAAAATCCTATGGGGCACGGTTCTACTCGGACACACATGGGGAGTCCATGAGTCAGAATTAACTCTAAGGTGACTGGTATAGCTATGGTTCAGGAGGGTAAAATGGGGCCAGAGGACAGGGAGTAGGACAGATAGAGAAAAGCAGGCTTATTAACCAGCTATGATAGGCTATGCTGGTGTTATATACAACCCCCAATTACACAACAAAACTTTATTTTATCTTTTGTTGTTGTTGTTGTTAGGTACCATCAAGTCAGTTCTGACTCATAACAACCCTATGTACAAAAGAATGAAACACTGCCCGGTCCTGTGCCATCCTCACAGTTGTTGTTATGTTTGAGCCCATTATTGCAGCCACTGTGTCAATACATTTTGCTGAGGGTCTTCCTCTTTTGCTGACCCTCCACTTTACCAAGCAGAATGTCCTTCTCCAGGGACTGGTCCCTCTTGATAACATGTCCAAAGTACTTGAGACAAAGTCTCACCATCCTTGCTTCTAAGGAGCATTCTGGCTGTACCATCTTCCAAGACAGATTTGTTCATTCTTCTGGCAGTCCGTGGTGTGTTTAATATTCTTTACCAACACCACAATTCAAAGGCATCAATTCTTCTTCAGTCTTCCTTAGTCATTGTTCAGCTTTCCCATGCATATGAGGTGATTGAAAACACCATGGCTTGGATCAGGCATACCTTAGTCCTCAAAGTGACATCTTTGCTTTTTAACACTTTAAAGAGGTCTTTTACAGCAAATTTGTCCAAAGCAATGCATCATTTAATTTTTTTCTTTTACTCATACAAAATTTGCTCCAGGTCTAGAAGACTTTTCAGGATATGTGTCCTCTCTACAGCCACTTAGTGATCTAGGATTCTTTGATCTGGGGTCTGCCATCTCAGCATAAAGATTTCTCAGTTGTCAGGGCAGAAAATGAGGGAGTAGAGATCTACCCATTGCTGTGTCCATACAGAGTGACTGTGAAATGTCCAAGGTACCCAAGCCCTAGGCATCTAATTGACAAATTATCCACTGCCAGGATTCAGCAACATCACCACATCAGACCCTGCACCCTTAACTCTTCCTGCACTGCTGGAAACTAGATGAGCTTATATGAAGATTTGTGATGTGTGCATTTGAATTTAAATAGAAGGGAGAAGTCACAGCCCACTCATGGAGCATAGGTGAGAGTAACGAGGAAAGGGGCAACTGGTGCTGAGGCCTGGGGGAGGAGGTATGAATTACTGTCCTGATTCCTAACATGCTTTAGATTCCTAAAAGATCCAGATTTCTAGTCTTCTGGAATGCTCCTCACAGAGCCATCTAGCTGCCCTGACATCAGTTCCTTCCTCTAGAGCCAGGCCTCAAAGCCGTGCCTGAACAAACAAAACTCAGGTGTTCCAGGCTCCAGTGCAAATGAGGTCCCCCAGGAAGGATGCACAAAGCTAACCTTGCAGCTTCCCTGGTGAATGTTATCATAGTGCTAGCACATAGCGGTCCTGAAATAACAATAACCCACATGTAGAGTGCTCATTTTACAAGAACTCTTAATCCTCCTAACAATGCTATGAATTAGACTTGCTATTATTCCCATTTTACATGAAGAACTGGGCACAGGAGGTTAAACTTCCCCAAAATAATACAGTCACCAAGTGGAGGAGATACAATCTGGACCCAGGCAGCCTGGCTCCCTATCCTGCTTCCCCAGAATGACCCCCTTGCCTCAGCCCCATGCCCAGTATCCTAGATCAGCTGAGACTGGGGTTTCATTTTGCATCCCTGAGATACCCCAGTGACTGCAGAGGTGCCCCGAGCCCCAGACGCTGTGACCATGTTCTGTCTTCTGCTGGAAAACCTCCCTGATGCTGACCATTTGCTCAATTGTCCTTTTTTTCTTCCTTGTCTGTGTCAGGGGTCTCCATGACCACCCCCAGGTTTGGTGATTCACTAGGAGGACTCACAGGATTCAGCATACAGTCTTATTTACAGCTATAATTTATTACAGTGAGAGGACACAAGTCACAATCAGGAAAGGGAAAAGGCACAAAGATGAAGTCCAAAGGAAACCAAGTGCAAGCTTCCAAGAGTCTTCTGCCGGTGAAGTTACACAGGACATGCTTAATTTCTCTAGCATCAAGTTGGGACAATACACATGAAGTGTTGTCTACCAGGGAAGCTTATTAGAGACTGAGTACCCAAGGTTTTTATTGGAGGGCTGATCATATAGGAACCCTCTACATAGCACATACCAAAATTGCAGACTTCCTGAAGCAAAGCAGGTGTTCAACATAAACCATACTGTTCGTGTAAACAGTCTACGCACAGTGAGCCATTCAACCATTCTGGGAAAGGTGGGAACCTTTCCAAAATCCAAGGTCCAGACACCAGCCAAGGGCCAACCTTACAAGCAGACCTTTCTAAGGACAGTGGTCCCAGGCCTGCTATATTAGCCCTTTTCTGCACTCTCTCCTACTCACCAGGCACTATACTAAGGATTGAGTTTAAAAAATTTATTTTTTGAGCAACCACTATGTGCCTGCTGTAGTCCTAAATGCTGGGAATACAACAGGAAAAAAGAGAGACAAAGTTCCTTCTGTCATAGAAGTCTCAATATATAATGAGGGAAACAGACTTTAAGGAAACAAATAAATATATAATAAAATTTATCATGTCACTTAGAGAAGGGAGTTCCAAAGAAAACCAAGTTAGGGTGAGGGAGTAGAGATGACATGAAAGGCACTCCAGAGAGAGTGGTCAGGAACGACTGTGGCTACAAGGGGCATTTGAGCAGACACTTGAGTGAAAAGAAAGGGCAAATCATGGGATTCTCGGGGAGAGATTTCCAGGCAGAGGGAGCAGGATGAGCAAAGGCCCTGAGAGGGGAATGCGATGGGAGAGTGGTAGTGAATGAAATTGAAGAGATTGAATAATATCTAAAATCTAGACCTTGGCTAATAATATGTCCTATTATTGGGCTTCTGTAGGTGTGACAGGGTGATGCTGGAGGTTGATGGAGGGAGTGGCATGGTCTAGTTTATGCTTTAAAAGATAAATAAGTCATGCTTCCTACCTAGCAGGGCTCATGGTCTACTAGGTGAAACAGTCATGTAAATTACCGACTTAGTGGGCTACGTGCTAAAACAGAGATGTGCAAGAGAAGGACAAAGTTGGAGTGTTAATGCTACCTGGTTTCAAGGCTTATTAAAAAGCTTCAGATATCAGTATGATATTGGCATAAAGACAGATTAATGGATCAACAGAACAAAACAGAGGGTCCGGAATTGGACCCACACATAGGCAATTGACTTTTCACAATCATGAAAAGGCAATTTAGTGGACAAAGTATAGTCTATTTGGCAAATAGTGTTCAAACAATTCAATATCATTATCCAAAAAGTTAAGTTTGATCCATATCCCACACCATATACAAAAATTAATTCTAAATGCATCATAGACATAAATGTAAGACTTAAAAGCATATTTCTAAAAGAAAATATAGAAAGAAATAATTGTGACCATGGGTTAGGTGAAGATTTCTTAGATATATCACCAAAAGTATAAGCCATAAAAGAATAAATAGATAAATTTGACTTCATCAAAAAGTAAAACTTCTCTCTTCAAAAGACACTGTTAAGATAATGAAAAGACAAGTCACAGACTAGGAGAAAATACTTGCAAAGCATATATCTTATAAAGAACTTATATCCAGAATTTTTTTTAGTTCACAAAACTCAATAATAAGAACATAAACAACCCAATTAAAAAAAAATGGGCAATACGTTTGAACAGACATTTCACTAAAGAAGATATCCAAATGGCAAATAAACACATGAAAAGATAATCAACACCATAACCATAAAGAGGTATCACCATACACCTATTAGAATGACTAAATTTTTTTTAAAACAATCATTCTAAGCTTTGGCAAAGATGTGGAGGAACTAGAAGTATCATGCATGCTGGTGGGGATATAAAATTGTGCACCACTTTGGAAAACTGGCAGTTTCTCAAAAAGTTAAACATATACCTACCATATGATTCAGCAATTCTGCTTCTATGTATTTAAATAACAGAAATGAAAGCATATGTCCACACAAAGACTTATACACAAATGTTCATGGCATTTATTTGGAAGGACCTCAGACTGGAAACAGCTCAAATGTCCATCAGTAAGTGTATGAATAAACAAATTGTTATAATCCATACAATGAAATACTACTCATCAATTTAAAAAAAGAATGAACAATCAATGTATATGAGAACATAAATAATTCTCAAAACGATGACACTAAGTAAAAGAAGCCAGAGTATATTAACATAAATTATCTATATAAATTATATATATTTATATAAAACTCTAGAAAATGCAAACTTATCTACAGTGAAAGAAAGCCAATCAGTGGCTGGCTGCAGGGAGAGGCAAGGAGGGACAGGACGGAGAGATTATAAAGAGGCACAAAAAAATGTTTGGAAGTGACGGATACATTTATTATCTTGATTGTGGTGATGGTTTCATATATATATATGGAAAAATTTACCAAATTGTACGTTTTAAATGTTTCCATCTTATTATGTGGCAATTACACTGCAATAAACCTGTTATGAAGAAGGAGGAGGGGGAGAGTATGTCTGGTACAGGAAGAAGACACAGAACAGGGCCCAGAATGGACACCTGCCTGTTTCCTGATTCCTGACTCTCAGCTCAGCATGGTGCAGCTACCCAACCATTGTTCACCTGTCCAGATGGTGTCATGTTGCCAGCTTCTAAAATGCATCCTTAGTCACTTGATCCAAACTTGGGAGATTTATTTCAATACCCAGATACCAACCATCCTGGATACAGCTCACTCAATTAGTCACAGAGTCCTTTCCCCAACTCTTAATAAGAAAAGACAGTTTAAAAGAGCATGGGACTACATATAAAAAGATTTTAAATATAATTTGTAATTATAGAAATACAAATTCCAACAACAATGAGATACCACCACGAACCAATCAGAATAAAAAATAAAAATAAAAAATCAAGAACTCTGATTCATCGTTAATGGGAATGCAAAACAGTACAGCCAATCTGGAAGGTAGTTTGGCAGTTTCTTACAAAGGTAAACATAGGCTAACTATATGATCCAACAATTACACATCTTGGTACTTACCTGATCTGAAAACTTCCATCACCTACCTACCAGTTGCTGTCGAATTAATTCTGACCCATGACAACCCCATATGTGTCAGAGTAAAACTACTCAATAGGGTTTTCAATGGCTGATTTTTCAGAAGTAGATTGTCAGACCTTTCTTCCAAGGTGCCTATGGGTTGAAACTGAACCCTCTTGGTTAACAGCTGAATGTGTTAACTGTTTGCACCACCTAGGGACTCTGATTTGAAAAACTTTGGTACACACAAAAAAACAGCACATGAATGTTTATAGCACTTAACTCACGATTGCCCAAAATTGGAAGCAACCAAGATGTCCTTCAAGAGGTAAATGGATAAACAAACTTTGAGACATTCATTCAATAGAATACTCCTTAGCAATAAAATAGAATGAACTCTCAAATCATGCAAAGACATGAGTGAATCTTAAATGCATATCGCTAAGTGAAAGAAGCCAGTCTGAAAGGGTATAAGCTGTATGATTCTTATGATATTCTGGAAAAGACAAAACTATAGAGATGGTGTTATAGATTGAATTATGTCCCCAAAAATGCGTGTCAACTTGGCTAGGCCATGATTCCCAGTATTGTATGGTTGTTCACCATTTTGTGATCTGATGTGATTTTCCTACGTGTTGTAAATCCTACTTCTATGATGATAATGAGGCAGGATTAGAGGCAGTTATGTTAATGAGACAGGACTCAAGTTTAGGATCAAGTTGTATGTTGAGTCAATCTCTTTTGAGACATAAAAAAGAGAACCGACCAGAGAAGAAAGGGACCTCATACCACCAAGAAAGAAGCACCAAGAGCAGAGCATGTCCTTTGTACCCAGAGTCCCTGTCCTGAGAAGCTCCTCGATCAGGGAAAGATTCATGACAAGGACCTTCTTCCAGAACCAACAGAGAGAGAAAGCCTTTCCCTGGAGCTGGTGCCCTGAATTTGGACTTCTAGCCTCCAAAACTGTGAGCGAATAAATTTCTGTTTGTTAAAGCCATCCATTTGTGGTATTTCTGTTATAGCAGCACTAGATGACAAAGAAAGATAGTAAACAGATCAGTTGTTGCCAAGAGCTCAAGGGAGGCAGGGTAAATAGGTTAATAGGGGATTTTTTAGGGTTTTGAAACTATATTGTATGATACTGTAACGGTGGACACATAACAATATGCATTTGTCAAAACCCATAGAACTTCACACCACAAAGAGTGAACCCTAAAGTATGCAAATTAAAAATACATAATAATAATTTAGGCTCTGGTTAAGATGGCAGCTTAGCTAGGTGCACCTTAACATTCCTTACAACAAAAATATAAGAAACCAAGTAAAATGAAAACAAATAATGACCACGGATCCCTGAACATCAAAAGGAAGTTTGAAGAACAGGACTGAGCATCGATTGAAAAAAGGGTTGGAATAAAATGAGCAGAAATGTGGAGACTCTCAGAGAGACCACCTCCAGCTAGCTGACCCAGCACAGCATGGCCATTTTGAGATGGCAACAGGTAACATCCCTGGGCAAGGAGCTTACACCTGAAAGCAGAGATACAGAGTGAACAAACATAGAAAAAAGTGAGGTGTAGAGGCAGAGTCAACATGGCACCATAGAGGGACACACCATGCCATCCTGCTCCAGCAAAGGCCTGAAAAACTAAGTAAAATAGATACATTCAACAACCTTAGAACTCTAAGCATCAAATGAAGAGATAAAGAACTAGATCAAACACTGAATTGAAGAAGAAACTGATGGAAAACAGAGAATGAGGAGAAATATGGAGTGGAGGTCCCCTGCCAACTAACACAGCAGAACATCACCATCTTGGAATACAGCCAGCTGTGACCTCAGACAGGGAGTACTGGAAGGCAAATTCATGGAGCTCCAAATGAGAAACAGAGCACACAGTAACCAGAGAAACATGCTTTGCCACCCCTCACCCTTCTGTCCCATATGCCACCTATACCCCTTCCTGCCAGCCCATGTTGTGCCACCTTGGCTAGAGAGACACTGGCATACTGTCACTCTGTATCCACCCCGCAGTGACCCACCGGCTCCCACCATGCCATTTCTTTTTCTATTTCCTTTCTTCCAACAAATTTGAGAACCTAGAGAAAATGAACAAATTTCTAGAAACACAGTACTTACCTAACTAGCACAAAATGAGATAGAAAATCTGAACAGACTCATAACAAAAGAAGAGATTGGAGAAGTAACCAAAAAAAAAAAAAAGCCCTACACAACAAAGGTAGTCCTTAGAGGTCAATGTATAGCAATAGATGGCACACATAGAAAAAGAAGAAAGGGACAAAATCAAAACATTAGCTACACAACTAACAAATAAAAAGAGAACAGCAAAAGAAGCCCACAGTCACCAGAAGAAAGGAAATAATAAAGATCAGAGCAGAAATAAATGAAATAGAGAATAGAAATAATCAACCAAACCAAAAGTTTGTTCTTTGAAAGGATCAACAAAATCAACAAACCACTGACAGATTGACAAAGGAGAAACAAAAGAGGATACAAATAATCCAAATAAGAAATGAAATAGGGGACGTTACAACAGACCTAACTGAAATAAAAAGGATCATAACAGAGTACTATCGAAAACTATACTCCAACAATTTTGAAAACCTAGAGGAAAGATACAAATTTCTAAAAACACACTACATGCACAAACTAACAAAAACTGAAATTGAAAATCTGAACAGAACCATAACAAGAGAAAAGACTGAAAAGGTAATAAAAAAGAAAACTCCCAACAAAAAAAGCCCTGGCCCAGATGGCTTCACTGGAGAATTCTACCAAACATTCAGATAAGAGCTTATACCAGTACTACTCAAACTATTTCAGAACATAAAAAAGGAAGGGATACTTCCAAATTCATTTTATTAAGCCTGCATAACTCTGATACCAAAACCAGGCTCCACCAGTAAGTGCCCGTAGGCACCCCACTCTGCCAGGAAGGCTCCTGCCAAAGGCACTCAACTCTCTCACTCTCGTGGGTTGGCTCCAGTGCCGTCTTGTGCCAGTCTCCTGGTTCTGCTGCTGCCACTTCTCTGCTGCTGCCAGTTCTCGCCATCTGTGTCGTTTCCGGTGTTAACTGTTCTCCTCACTTCCTTCTGAGTTCTCACTAGAATTGTCTTTGATGTCCATAATTCCACCAACAGTCTCTTCAAGGTAATCTAGGCTTTTACTATTGAGCACTTTAAAACTCTTCAAGGCTCTATCCATTTACAGTTTCAAAACTGCTTCCACATTTTAGGAATCTGTTAGAGCAGCACGCTACTCTCGGTACCAAATTCTGTGTCTGTGATCTAGTGCTACTATAACAGAAACACAAGTGGATGGCTTTAACAAACAAATGTTTATTCTCTCAGTCTAGTAGACTAGAAGCCCAAATTCAGGGCACTAGCTCCAGGGGAAGTCCTTCTCTCTCTGTCAACTCTGGAAGAAGGTCCTTGTCATCAGTCTTCCCATAGTCTAGGAGTCTCTCTGCACAGGAACCTCGGGTCCAAATGACATGCTCTGCTCCTCGTACTGCTTTCTTGGTGGTATGGGCTCCCCTCATCTCTCTGTTCACTTCTCTCCTTTATATCTCAAAAGAGATTGGTTTAAGACACAATCTACTCTTGTAGATCTCATCAATATAACTGCTGATAATCCATCTTATTAGGATCATGGTGATAGGATATACAACACATAAGAAGACCACATCAGACGACAAAAGGGTGGACAATCACATAACACTGGGAATCATGGCCCAGTCAAACTGATACACACATTTTTGGGAGACACAATTCAATCCATGACACCGCTACATAAATTAAATAAAAGAAAAGAACCACATGATCATTTCAACTGATGCAAAAAAAAAAAGGCATTTGACAAAGTCCAACACCCATTCATAATAAAAACTCTCAATAAAACAGGTACAGAAGGGAAATTCCTTAAGATAATAAATGGCATCTATATAAAACCAACAGTCAACATCATTCTTGATGGAGAGAGGCTGAAAACATTCCCCTGGAGAACAGGAACAAGACAAGGATGCCCTTTATCATCACTCCTATTTAACAATGTACTGGAAGTCCTAGTTAGAGCAATAAGGCAAGAAAAAGAAAGGGAATCTAAATTGGTAATGAAGAAGTAAAACTATCCCTATTTGCAGATGATATGATACTATACATAGAAAACCCAAAAGACTCCACAAGAACTAATAGAAAGATTCAGCAGAGTAGCAGGATATAAAATAAACATACAAAAATCAGTTGGATTCCTATACACCAAAAAAGAGAACTTCAAAAAGGAAATCAGGAAAACAATTCTATTTATAATAGACCCTAAAATAATAAAATACTTAGGAATAAATCTAACCAGGGATGTAAAGGACCTATACAAAGAAAACTACAAAACACTACTGCAAGAAACCAAAAAAGAACTACATAAATGGAAAAACATACCATGCTCATGGATAGGAAGATTCAACATTGTGAAAATGTCAATTGTACCCAAAGCAATCTAAAAATAAAATGCAATCCCAATTCAAATACCAACAGCAATCTTTAAAGAGATGGAAAAACTAATCGTTAACTTTATATGGGAAGGGAAGAGGCCCCAGATAAATAAAGTACTATTGAAGAACAATAAAGTAGGAGTACTCGCACTACCTGACCTCAGAACCTACTATACAGCTACTGTAGTCAAAATAGCCTGGTGCTGGTACAACGGCAGATACACTGATCAATGGAACAGAATTGAGAACCTAGATGTAAATCCATCCACTACAGTCCCCTGATCTTCAACAAGGGCCCCAAATCCATCCAATGTGGAAAAGACAGTCTTTTTAACAAATAGTGCTGGCAAAACTGGATGTCCATCTGCAAAAAAATGAAACAGGACCCACACCTCACACCATACACAAAAACTAGTTCAAAATGGATCAAAGACCTAAATATAAAATCAAAAACTATAAAGACCATAGAAGAAAAAATAGGATCAATGCTAGATGCCCTAATACACAGTATTAAAAGGATACAAACCATAACTAACAACACACAAACTCCAAAAGATAAGCTAGATGTCATGAATTGAATTGTGTCCCCCAAAAATATGTGTATCAATTTGGCAAGGCCATGATTCCCAGTATTGTGTGATTGTCCACCATTTTGTCATCTGATTTGATTTTCTTATTTGTTGTAAATCCTACCTCTATAATGTTAGTAAGAGTTATGTTAATGAGGCAGGACTCAATCTACAAGATTGGATTGTGTCTAGAGCCAATCTCTTTTGAGATATAAAAGAGAGAACTGAGCAGAGACAGGGAGACCTCATACCACCAAGAAAGCAACACCAGAAGCAGAGTGTGTCCTTTGGACTTGGGGTTCCTGGGTGGAGAAGCTCCTAGTCCAGGGGAAGATTGATGAGAAGGGCCTTCCTCCAGAGCCTACAGAGAGACAAAGCCTTCACCTGGAGCTGCCACCCTGAGTTTGGACTTCTAGCCTACTAGACTGTGAGAAAATAAATTTCGCTTGGTTAAAGCCATCCACTTATAGTATTTCTGCTACAGCAGCATTAGATAACTAAAACACTAGATAACTGGGATCTTCTAAAAATTAAACACTTACGCTCATCAAAAGACTTCGTCAAAAGAGTAAAAAGAGAACCTACAGATTGGGAAATAATTTTTGGCTATTACAAGTCAAACAAAGGTTTAATCTCTAAAATCTCCAGGAAAATTCAACACTTCTACAACAAAAAGAAATAATCCAATTAAAAAATGGGCAAAGGAAATGAACAGACACTTCACCAAAGAAGACATTCAAGTGGCTAATAGACACATGAGGAATGCTCGAGATCACTAACCATTAGAGAAATGCAAACCAAAACCACACTAAGATACCATCTCACCCCAGCATTACTGGCAAGAACCAAAAAAACAAAAAAAAAAAAACAAATGTTAGACAGGCTGCGGGGAGAGTCAAACTCATATGCACTGCTGGTGGGAATGCAAAACGGTACCATCATTTCAGAAAATGATATGGCACTTCCTTACAAAGCTAGAAATAGAAATACCATATAATCCAGCAATCCCACTCCTAGGAATATATCCTAGAGAAATAAGAGCCATCAGACAAATAGACATATGCACACCCATGTTCACTGCAGCATTGTTCACAACAGGGAAAAGATGGAAACAACCTACATGCCCATCAACAGATGAATGGATAAACAAACTATGGTACATACACGCAACGGAGTACTATGCAATAAGAAAGAACAACAATGAATCTGTGAATCATCTCATAACATGGATGAAACTGGAGGACATTATGCTGAGTGAAATAAGTCAATCACAAAGGACAAATATTGTATGAGACCAATATTTTTAAAACTTATGACAA
Source organism: Dugong dugon (assembly GCA_030035585.1). Lineage (NCBI taxonomy): Eukaryota > Metazoa > Chordata > Mammalia > Sirenia > Dugongidae > Dugong > Dugong dugon. The sequence goes on from CM057461.1 coordinate 88,902,925, forward strand.
GGTCTACACACAAAAAGAAACAATCCTTGATGATTACGAGGGAGGAGAGAGGTGGAGGTAGAAAAACACTAAATAGACAATAGAAAGTGGTAATTTTGGTGAAGGGTAAGACAGTACACAATACTGGGGAAGTGAGCACAACTTGGTCAGGGTAAGGTCATGGAAGCTCCATAGACACACACAAACTCCTGAGGGACCGAATTACTGGGCTGAGGGCTGTGGGAAACCATGGTCTCGGGGAACATCTAGCTCAGTTGGCATAACATAGTTTATAAAGAAAATGTTCTACATTCTACTGTGGTGAGTAGCGTCTGGGGTCTTAAAAGCCTGTGAGCAGCCATCTAAGATACTCCACTGGTCTCATCCCTTCAGGAGCAAGGAAGAGTGATGAGAACAGGATACAAGGAAAAGATGAGTCCAAAGGACTAATGGACCACTGCTACCAAGGCCTCCACCAGACTGAATCCAGTACAACTAGATGGTGCCTGGCTACCACTGACTGATTTGGCAGGGATCACAACAGAGTGTCCCAGACAGAGCTGTAGAAAAATGTAGAACAAAATTCTAACTCACAAAAAAAGACCAGACTTACTGGCCTGACAGGGACTGCAGAAACCCCAAGAGAATGGCCCCTGGTCACCCTTTTAACTCAGTAATGAAGTCATTCCTGAGGTTAACCCTTCAGCCAAAGATTAGACAGCCCCATAAAACAAAACAAGACTAAAGGGGACACCAGCCCAGGGGCAAGGACTAGAAGGCAGGAGGGGACAGGAAAGCTGGTAATAGGGAACCCAAGGTTGAGAAAGGAGATGGTTGACATGTCGTAAGGTTGTTAACCAATGTCATAAAACAGTATGTGTACTAACTGTTTAATGAGAAGCTAGTTTGTTCTATAAACCTTCATCTAAAGTACAATAAAAAAAAAAATAAGTGTTTAAGGGAAAAAGAACAGAAAACAACTAATGTTAGAGATGTTTCAGGGAGATTGGAACTCTTATTCACTGCTGGTTGGAACGTAAAATGGTACAACCACTATGGAAAACAATATGATGCCTTCTTAAAAAGCTAGAAATAGAAATACTATACAATCCAGCAATCGCACTCCTAGGAACATGTCTAGAGACATAAGAGCTGTCACACCCATGTTCATTACAGCATCATTCACAATAGCAAAAAGATGAAACAACCTAAGTGCCCATCAACAGATAAATGGATAAATAAATTATGGTACATAACACACAATGAATAATGTGCAACAATAAATAACAATGATGAATCCGCGAAACATCTTACAACATGGATGAATCTGGAGGGTATTATGCTGAGTGAAATGAATCAATCACAAAAGGATAAATGTTGTGTGAGACCACTATCATAAAAACTCAAGAAAAGGTTTACACACAGAATAAAACCACCTTTGATGATTATGAAGGAGGGGAGAGGTAGGAAGGGGAAATCATTAACTGGATAGTAGACAAGTGTTAACTTTGGTAAAGGGAAAGACAGCCCACAATATAGTGGAAATCAGCACAACTTGACCAAGGCAAAGTCATGGAAGCTTCCTAGACACATCCAAACACCTTAAGGGACCTAGTTACCGGGGTTGGCAGATGGTGGGGGCCAGGTTTCTCATTGTTGGGGTGGATGGTTACAATCAAGGAGAGAAGACAAGAATGATCCCTGTGATAATAGATAAAAGTGGGAGACATTAATACGAACTAATGCTTAGTTTAATATAGATACAGATGGTTACATTTAGATATATTTATAGACATATGTATATGCACGTGTTAGTATACACACATGTATTTCCTTGCCTTCTCAGCTGGGATAGCCTAGAAGCAACAACACTCCAGTATCCAGCATCCAGCTCTTGATTTCTAATACCATTCTCCAGTAAAAGGAACCTGGGCCCTAGGAGAAATGTCTGATGCTGACCCAACAGCCTCCAGCCACCTGTCTCTTCTGGACTTCCTGGTTATGTATGCCCCATCCTGCTCTTACACTTTGACCTAAATGTTTACATGTAAAAGCTTCAAGTATCAAGAGTACCTTTTCAATATCACTAATGACTCAAGATCTATGGTGTGAATTAGGCCACAGATGGCCACCCTTCCTCCTCCACCTCCATCCTTTTTGCTTTTCTTTTTTCTTCTTCTTCCCTTTATTATTCTCCTCTATTTAGCCAAATAGGACCCTGGTGGTGCAAACGGTTTGAATTAGACTACTAACCTAAAGGTTGGTGGTTTGAACCCACCCAGCGGTGCCATGGAAGAAAGGCCTGGTGACCTGATTTCATAAAGATCAGTGAAGAAAACCCTATGGAGCAGTTCTACTCTGTAACACACAGAGTAGCCATGAGGTGGAATTGACTTAATGGCAACAAGTTACATGTAGAATCCAAGTAGAACCCAAAATGGAATTTTAGTTCATAATAATTACAACAAGAAGGGTAACTGAAGAATTAAAGTGGGTGAAGAGATGTTTATTTATTTTGTCTGTATGTATTTACTAAATGGAGCCCTGGTGGCTCAGTGGTTCAGAGCTCGACCGCTAACCAAAAGGTCAGCATTTCGAACCCATCAGCTGCTCCTTGGAAACACTATGGGGCAGTTCTACTCTGTCCTATGGGGACTCTAAGTTGGAATTGCCTCAAAAGCAACGGGTTTGGTTTGTTTTGGTTATCCAACAAATATTGATACAGTGTTTACTATGTGCTGAGCATTGTTAAGACTTTATAAATATCAATTCATTTAATCCTCACTTCAGCCCTATCACCACCTGTTATGGATTCAATTATGTCCTCCAAAAACGTGTGTCAAATTGGCTAGTCCATGATTCCCAGTATTGTGTGATTGTCCACCATTTTGACATCTGAAGTGATTTTTCTATGTGTTGTAAATCTTAACGCTATGATGTTAATGAGGCAAGATTAGAGGCAGTTATGCTAATGAGGCAGGACACAATCTACAAGATTAGGCTGTATCTTAAGTCAATCTCTTTTGAGATAGAAAAGAGAGAAGCAAGCAGAGACAAGGTGACCTCATACCACCAAGAAACAAGAGCCAGGAGAATAGCACGTCCTTTGGACCTGGGGTCCCTGTGCTGAGAAGCTCCTCAACCGGGGAAGATTGATGACAAAGACCTTCCCCCAGAGCTAACACAGACAGAAAGCCTTCCCCTGGAGCTGGGGCCCTGAATTGGGACTTCTAGCCTCCTAGACTATGAGAGAATAAATTTCTCTTTGTTAAAGCCATCCACTTGTGGTATTTCTGTTATAGCAACACAAGATAACCAAGACACCACCACAGCAGTTGCCATCAAGTCAATTCCAAGTGATGGTGACCCCATGTATGTCAGAGTAGACCTGTGCTCCAAAGGGTTTTCAATGGCTGTTTTTTTTGGAGGTAGATCGCCAGGCCTTCCTTTCAAAGCACCTGTGGGTAGACTCAAACTGCTAACCCTTTGATTAGTAGCCAAGTGCATTAACTGTTTGCACTACTCAGGGACCCCATTTCAGCCCCATGATGTGGTACTATTATTATGCCCATTTTACAAATGAGGAAACTGAAGCACAAAAAGATTCAATAAGTTGCCTGGGTTTCAAGAGCCATAAGCAAAAGAACAGAGCTGGGATTTGAACCCATGCAATATGTGTCCCTGGTCCAAAGGCTGTGTGGCAATAGGGCCAAACCCGTTGCCATCAAGTTGATCCCAACTTATAGAAACCTTTTAGGACAGAATAGAACTGCCCCATAGAGTTTCCAGGGAGCACCTGGTGGATTCAACCTGCCTACCTTTTTGTTCACAGCTGTAGCTCTTAACCACTATACCACCAGGGTTTCCATTCTCATAGCAGCCCTTTTCAGTTACTATTTTACACACACACACACTCTTTTAATAGATGAACTTTGAAGGAGTTAAATAATTTGCCTGAGAAGAAAAATCCAGAAAGGGATGGAACCAACAGGGAAACAGTTTTGGAGATATGGGATGCAAGAAGTAAAGGAAAGAATTCAGAACGATGCAGTCTCCCAAATAATGTCCTTCCACTCAACCTTTCATCTCAGTGTCCCTGAGCTTCACCTTCCCCGCTACCGTACACCCTCGCCAAGCCACACTGCCCAGGAGCAGTCAGCCTGTGCCTCCCTGCCTCTTTTGAGTAAATCAAACAGACCTGAAAAAAAAACCTGTCACCTGATTCCCTAGACAAAATCTGGGCCTTTTCCACAATTTCCAGGTTCTTTGAGCAATAACGAGACTACCCAGGTCTTCTGCCAATTCTCCACAAAGTTCCCTGTCAAAATAATTATGAACTCCCACCCAGAGGCGCAGCCTTGGTTTTCAACCCTAAAGAAGGGAGAGACATTTATAATTCAGCAACCCAACTGAGAAGACAAATCATTGAAAACATTTTAACAGAGCAATGCATTGCAGAAGCCATAGCATTGGCTTTCCTATCACTTAGCATCGACGAGGTTCACCCAATTTGCAGTTTTAAAGATGTTTCTTACTCAAATTTGGTGTGATCTATCGTTTTACAGGGAGTTTCTGAATGGTACAAATGGTTGAAGTGTTCGGCTGCTAACTGAAAGTTTGGAGATTTGAATCCGCCCAGAGGCATCTCGGAAGAAAGGCCTGGAGATCTACTTCCAAAAAATCAGCCATTGAAAACCCTATGGAGTACAATTCTACTCTGATATACATGGGGTCACCATGATTCTCAATCAACCTGACAGCAACTGGTTTTATCCTTTTCAGACCTTGGGGAATTTTAGTAACAGGAACAGTTCCTGGAGGTAGTGTTTTTTCCCCTTTCTGGTTGTGGGATTTTATTGCTTGTTATGCTCTCCTTCCCCATGTCCTTCCTCTCTGACCTTGGTGCCCTGCACTTATCCCTCCATCATATTGGCATTCCTGGTCAAACAAGGACATCACTGAGTGAGCCCTAGTTTGGGTTGGGTTGGAAATACATCAACTGCCTGATGTAAATAACGTAAGACTAGTGGGCACAAGAATAAAGGCCTGGTTCCAGGGCCACCAACAGCCCTGTCTGTGGTTTTAGGCAAGCTAACTCACATCTCCAGACAGAAGTCTCTTATCTGGCAAATCAGTATAAACCAGCCCTGCTCTGCCTCTTTTGCTCTGAGAGTCACAGAGTGGTTTGCACCTGGGCATTAATGCCTCCCTTGAGGGCACTGGGAAATGTAGGTAGGCATTTTGGGGGTTGTCACAACATCCAGGGAGCATTGCTAGCATTTTAGTGGGAGAGGACGAAGGATACCAAATGAGCTGCAGTGCTTGGGACAGTCCCGCATAATATTTTCCCATTCACATTGCCAATATTGCACCCTCTAAAAGCCCCTGTTGGAACATTTAATGATATTAAAAGATTCAAAGACCTTTATAAACTCAAGTATGTTAGCACTAACTAGCTAAACTTCTCTAATTTTCTATTTCATTAAAAGGAATTCTAACACTGGAAAACTCTGTATCAGAGTGTGGAGGTGGGGGGCAAGAGATCTACACTTGCACAAACTAGAAAAAGAACTAAATTGTGAATCTGGAGACACAGGCACTAATTCTAGTCCTACCACTGGCCTCCTGAGTGACCCCAAGAAAGCCACTTTCCCTCTCTTGGGTCACACACAGTCTCCTGATTCATGGATGGAATGATTATTCAGGTTAATTTCTAAGGTACTGTGCAGCTCAGCTTTTCCATGACTCTAAGACCCATAAAAAGCTCATTATTCTTTGTGTACTTTAGAAAGCAAATGTGAACAGTGCAGGTAGATTAAATAAAAGAGTTAAAGATTGATGGGGGTTATTCTGTGTTTTCTGCTATAAAGGTTAGGTCCAGTGAAATGACAGCAGTGATTGAGAGACGTCCCCACTCGGTGATGGAGGCAAATGGCAAGGTTGCCGTATGCTTCTTCCTGTGGTATTTTCAGAGAACTGAAAAGCAGACCTAAGAAAATGCTAAGGAACATCCACTTAGCTGAATAAAATACCTTGAGTCGGCTAGGATTTTCTAGTCGAGAAAGAAATTTTAATGCAGCCGTGAATTTATTCTATGAACGTTTATGAAGCACGTACTATGCGGCAAGCTCTGAGCTAGGAACAGTAGAAGAAAGAGAAGACATAGTCCCTGGCCTCAAAGAGCTCACAGTCAGTAAGAAAGGGAACATATTAACAAATTTAATAACACAACAAAAGCTATACAAGGTTCTGTGGATTTATAGACAAGAGAAGTCCTAACCCCCAAAAGAAAATAGCCCTTTGCAGCTCATTGACTTGATGGAAGAGTGGGAGTCACCTAGCAGGGTGGTGGAGTGGAGGCTGGTGAGGAGGGTGGAACAGTAACAATAGCAAAGGTGCTCAATAATGAAAATAGCAAGGTATGTTTGGGAGAGAGCAAGCAATTTACTTAAGAAATACAAGAAATGAGACTGAAAGAATGGGCTGGGTTCAGTTGTGCAGTTTGTTCTTTATCTGGTAGCCATAAGTAACCTTAAGAAAATTTCTAGTAGAGGAGCAACAGATTACAGCTAAAACCCCTTGCTGTTGAGTGGATTGCAGCTCATAGCGACCCTATGGCACAGAGTAGAACTGCCCCATAGGGCTTCCAAGGAGCTGCTGGTGGATTCGAACTACAGACCTTTCGGTCAGCAGGCAATAACCACTGCACCATTAGGGTTCCGGATTGCAGCTAGCGAGATGAAAAAAAAAAAAAAACGAGCAACAGGAATTAAAACTAAATTTAGGAGATCGAGTCTGTAGGCAGGAACAGAAATCAGTTCTCTAAGACTAAAATTGTAAGCTGCTGTGAGAGAAGGAAAGGGTGACCATCATCAGAAAGAGTTCAAAACTAATTGAGGTTCAAAATGGAAATTGGCACAAAAGTTTTCATTTCTTCTTACTCCTAGACTACAGAGAAGTGAAAGTGATAGAATTAAAACCAAACACACAGAGAATGGGAAGGGGACATCTGCAAATAAGAAATGTTATCAAATTTCTAAAGGTCACAAAGAGAGTGGAAATCTTTGGATGGGGAAAGCCTAACTAGGAAGCCCGTGATAAGCGGGAGAAAGCTGTAACCAAGAGAAGGAGCCCATCTGCCCCACACGTGCCCATGAAAATTCCAGACTTTGTGTCAACAACAACAAGGAAAATAGAGGGAGTGGGAAGGAGTGTCCAAAAGAGGAGGCATTCACTGAAACTCTCTAACTACTGTAAAAAAAATTTAAAAATAAAAAATTCACCTCATATAAAATTGATCTTTCTAAAAAATCCACTTTACTCGTCCCTCTGCTTATACACATGCATGTGAACACACACACATGCATGCACACACGCACTACTGCCCTATCCTTGAGAGCAAATGCTGGCTACCGGCCATTATATCCCCAGAAAAGACATCCACCACTATTTTAAAAACAGTAGAAGAGAACTATTAAGAAACTGAATTAATTGCCCAAAGGAAACTTAGGCTGCCAGGATGGGCTTCAGGAGTCCCTGGGTGGCACAAATGGTTAAGTGCTTGACCACCTGACGACTAAATAAAGGTTGACACTTCTAGCCCACCCGGCGGTGCTTCAGAAGGAAGTCCTGGCAATCTGCTTCCAAAAGGTCACAGCCTTGAAAACCCTATGGAGCAGTTCTACTCTGTAACACATGGGGTCACCATGAGTCAGAATCTACTCGAGGGCAATAGATTTGATTTTTTGTTTTGTTTTTGATTTTTAGGTGGGCTTCACTGCCCTGAAAGCAAAATCCTCCCTTTTCTGTATGTGAGGAACCTTAGCATAAAGGCCAGCTTTTAATAAGCTCTCCTTGAACTAAAAATTGTCAGTCCACAAGATGGGCCCACAAGTAACAGTGCTCACAAGTAGTATTTTATTTATGGCAGCTAAAACCCATTGCAATAGAGTTGATTCTGACTCATAGTGACCCCATGTGTTTCTGAGTAGAATTGCATTCCATAGGGTTTTTAATAACAGCAATCTTACTGAAAAAAACGTTGCTATGAGTCGGACTCGACTCAATGGCAATGGATTTTGGTGGGGGGGTTTAAACTTATGGATTAGATTGCCAGACCTTTCTTCCATAGCACCACTGGGTGGATTGACTTCAGTTAGTAGTCGAGCGCAAACTGTTTGCACCACCCAGGGACAGCTACCTAAACCAAAAACACATAGAGCAGCTGAGGAACTCCATAGCAACCACCTAGAAAAATCAACCTAATCCCTCTTCTTAAACGCAAGTGGTCATCAAGGATAACCAAACAACTGGAGAAAATTATCAGTATGGAAAATTTAACAAAAAAAATTAGCCTCATGTAAAATAAATCACTTTTAAAATAAGAAAATTCTAAGTGAACTTCAAGCCATGGTTTTTTAACTACAGGTTACACTATACTACTAGGTAGTGAAATCAATTGTTATATAGGAATCATAATTATCTTTTTTTAATGAAATAGAATAAAACACAACATAACAGTAAAATATAGAAGTAAAAATATCAGAATGCAACATAATTTCTAAGAATATTTTTTAAATCCCACTCCTAGGAATATATCCCAGAGAAACAAGGGCAGTCACGTGAATAAACGTATGCACACCCACGTTCATTGTAGCATTATTCACAATAGCAAAAAGATGGGAACAACCTAAGTGCCCATCAACAGAAGGATGCATGAACACATTATGGTACCTACACACAATGGATGTTTGCCTGTGTTTTATTGACTATGCAAAGGCATTCGACTATGTGAATCATAACAAATTATGGATAACATTATGAAGAATGAGAATTTCAGAACACTTAATTGTGCTTATGCGGAACCTGTACAAAGACCAAGAGGCAGTCATTTGAACAGAACAAGGGAATACTGCGTGGTTTAAAATCAGGAAAGGTGTGCGCCAGGGTTATATTCTTTCAAAAATCTGCGAAGCAGGACTATATGAAGAAGAACATGGCATCAGGAATGGAGAAAAACTCATTAAGAACCTGCATTATGCAGATGACACACCCTTGCTTGCTGAAAGTGAAGAGGACTTGAAGCACTTACTGATGAAGATCAAAGACCACAGCCTTCAGTATGGATTATACCTTAACATGAAGAAAACAAAAATCCTCACCACTGGACCAATAAGCAACATCATGATAAATGGAGAAAAGATTGAAGTTGTAAGGATTTCATTTTACTTGGATCCGCAAGCAATGCCCATTGAAGCAGCAGTCAAGAAATCAAAAGGCGCATTGCACTGGGCACATCTGCTGCAAAAGACCTCTTTAAAGTTATAAAAAGCAAAGATGTCATTTTGAGGACTAAGTTGCACCTGAGTGAAGCCATGGTATTCTCAATCGCCGTATATGCATGCAAAAGCTGGACAATGAATAAGGAAGACAGAAGAATTGATGCCTTTGAATTATGGTTTTGTGGAAGAATATTGAATATACTATGGACTGCCAGGGAGCCCTGGTGGCACAGTGGTTAAGAGCTCAGCTGCCAACCAAAAGGTCAGCAGTTCGAATCCACCAGCTGCTCCTTGGAAACCCTATGTGCAGCTCTACTCTGTCCTATAGTGTTGCTATGAGTCGGAACTGACTCAGTGACACCCAACAACAATACCAGAAGAACAAATCTGTCTTGGAAGAAGTACTGCCAGAATGTTCCTTAGAAGCGAGGATGGCGAGACTTCGTCTCACATACTTTGGACATGTTATCAGGAGGGACCATTCCCTGGGGAAGGACATCATGCCTGGTAAAGTAGAGGGTTGGTGAAAAAGAGGAAGACCCTTGATTAGATGGGCTGACACAGTGGTTGCAACAAAGGGCTCAAACAGCAACGATAGTGAGGATGGCGCAGGACCAGGCATGTTTCGTTCTGTTGTACGTGGGGTTGTTATGAGTCAGAACCAAGTCAACTGCACCTAACCACAACACTCAGGTAGGTAGCAAATAACATTTACATAGTGTATTAGTATCCTTGGATTACTGTAACACATTATCAAAACTTAGTGGCTTAAAGCAAAATAAATTTATTCTCTCATGGTTCTAGAGGGCAGAAGTCCAAAATGAAGGTATCGGCAAAGCCATGCTACTTCTGCTGGCTCTAGAACATACTCCTAGAATTCCTTTCTTCTTCTTAGGTTCTTTTCTTGGCGTGTAGCTGCATCACTTCAATCTCTACCTTCATCTTCACATGGCCTTCTCTACTGTGTGTGTGTCTGTGTGTCCTCTCCTCTTCTTGGATAAGAACACCAATCATGGGATATAGGGCCCCCCCAATCCAGTATGACTTCATGATAACTTAACTAACTGCATCTCCAAAAGACTCGATTTCCAAATACAGTGACCCCTCAGTATCCGAGGGGGATTGGTTCCAGGACCACCCCCTCTGCGGATACCAAAATCCGAGGATACTCAAGTCCCTTACATAAAATAGCATGGTATTTGCATATAACCCACAAAAGCCCTTCTATATACTTTAAATCATCTCTAGATTATTTACAATACCTTAATCTAATGTAAACCCTACGCAAATAGTTGTTATACAGTGTTGTATTGTTTAAGGAATAATGACGAGACTCTAGGCCAGAGAGGCGAACAAGGCTCAAACGAGTGCTGGAGAGAGACTGAGGGCCATGAAATGCCGGGCGGCTACAGCAGGGTACGCCTACACATCACTTCATTCCCATGGATTCAGCGCAGTGCTCCATGCATGACAAATTCAAGTTTTGCTTTTTAGAATTTTTTTTTTCCCCCAAGTATTCTCTATCCTCTGCTGGTTGAATCCGCGGCTACGGAACCCACCGACACAGAGGGCCAAATGTAAGGTCTCAGTCTGAGTTTCTGGAGAGACACAAATTTTGGGGAGACACTATTCAATCCACTATAGATATTTGTGGTAACATAATTGCTATTTATTGGTTTTCATCTTAAAGAATACAACTAGGAACAGAAATACACCTACGTATAGTTAAATTGTAAACTGCAAAAAATAACAACTTTGATAATACGGAAGATGGAAAGAGCAGCGGCTAAAAAGTTAGAGAAGAAAGTGTAAGGGTAAAATAGCTTCATCTAATATAGTAGAGAGTCAAAATTTTGTCTAATTCTAATGGACCAAGATATAAAAGTTTGAAGTATATATATATATATTTTTAAAGTATATATATATATATATATATAAAATTTTAAAGTATTAAATTAACCAATAGGTGAACTAAAATAATGGCTATCAAAAGATTTGAATAATAAAGAGAAATGCAGTAGTGTAAGTGAACTTAATCATATATTTAAAAAATATGCTCAGTAGATTAAGTCTTAAACTGATATATCAAGAAATGAAAGTTGTACATGCTAGTAAGAGTTGAGAGGTATGGCAGACATTATTTTGATGTCCCCAAACAAATTCCAACTCTATTATCTCTTTTTTTCATCTCCCGCCACAGTAACTGGAAAGCAAATACTCACTTTTCCAAACAGGGGTGGCCATCTGACCCAGTAATAGCCAATGGGATATAAGAGGAGAACTACTAGGGTCCTCCCAGAGAGGCAGTTTGCTTCCTAATAAAAGACTCAGATGCAAGACAAGATTTATTTGTCCTCCTTCCTATCTTGAACATATACATGATAATAGAGTCATCTTTTGCCGTGAGATAATAACTATCTAAATTACTAAAGCCACTTTAGTTGGGTTTCCTGTTCCTTACAGATAAATACATCCTAACTGATAGCGGAGGTAACACTCAGATCTAAAAAAAGAAATGTCTCTGGGAAGTGATACTGTTTTAAGGCGGGAGAGTCAGGACTTTTAATTTTAAGTCATTCTCTGTACTATTTCTTAATCATAACATGTAGTACTTGGATTAAAAAAAAGAAAAAGAAACAAACTAGGGAAAAATGCTTATATGTATCAGAGATCTTTTATTTGTTATGCTAAATACATTAATTAAATAAAAAAGGTTGGGTTTTTAAATTAATGTTTTAACTGTCTCATAATGTGTTATATGAAAACAGAATCCAGAATTTTGTCCCTAGGATTTGATTACAGGTCTCACATGCCTATGACTCCCAGCTGAAGGATATGGCAGCTGTATAATCAGTAGTTCTCTCTCATTTGGTGGCAGCAAATTAGAAAATGTAACACTCAGAAAGCTGACTCTACAAGTTGTTTTGTTGATGAAAGCCTTGTGATCTTATGATGTTATTTTGTATAAAGATGGGAATTAGAGCTCTATTACCACTAACAGGAAGACCCTCAACGAGACAGATTGACACAATGGCTGCAGCAATGGGTTCAAACATAGTAACAATTGTGAGGATGGCACAGGACCAAGCAGTGTTTCGTTCTGTTGCACACAGGGTCACTATGAGTTGGAATCGACTCGATGACACCTAACAACCACCACTAAGATATAAAAGAATCACCAAGTGCTCGCTAAAAATGTAAGATTCAAAAGCCCAGCTTTGGAGATTCTGTTTCAGTGGGAACATGCTTCCTTAGAAAGTCCCCAAATGATTCAGATGCATGTGCCCCATGGACTACACTTTGAGAAACACCCCACTAATGGGTCAGCAGGAAAAGCAGCTGCTGTCACATAGACTAGATTGACCATCCCCCTTCCCCCCCTTCCCCTCACCCCCATCAATGCATTCAGTCATGCAACAAATGTGCATTGAGCACACGCAGCACTGCCTGTCACTCCGTACGCAAAGCTAATTAAGGCGACAGTTTTGCCCTTAAAGACTGAACAGGACACCTACAAAGAGACGCACCTGAACAGAATTTCCACTGGGACTCTGTAATTATCTCTTAGTGTAAGAATTTTTAAGCACTTTGGAAATCCAGGGAAAATTCTGCTATTCAATGCAGAACACCTCAGTGAAAACACTTCAGAAGTATTTCTTCTAACAACAGGGAGACTGAAATCAAGCCAGGACCATGGTAAAAACCTCAGACCCGGTCTCTGCTAGTAAAATAATTTTGCACCTTGGGGAGTACACACACATAAACACCCATAATTTTTCAGAGTTATGTGTACACACACACACACCAATCTAGAGTTATAAACTTTAGGGTTGGCTTTCTTTATATAATTTATATGTGTAACCATTTTGTTTGGGACACAAATAGTGTCTAGACACAGTCAACAAGCAAGCAATCAATTTTTAATAAACCCCAGTGAACTTAGACTTTTTAAACAGCAAAAAGAAATCAGATTGGTCAGGCTTTGCTGCAAAGCTATTAAGACAACCTTTGATACTGAATGAGTGCTATTTTTGCTTCTCCTGGTTTTTATATCATGTGTATGGACTGAGTCAAAAGGAAATGTTTAAAACAGCCTGTCATCCAGACGTTCTAGCCGCCTGCTGCCAGACGACCGGACATGTTTGCATTACATAGCAACAGCCTTGATTTCTTAAGCAGAAACCGAGTTTATATTTGGTTCCAGACGGGAGCAAATATGTTTATGCTCCTGGTTACACTTTAAAATTAATTTTCCCTCTAATTGTTCCAACTCAACTTTCACATTTAAGAAATTATTCATTCCCTGCTCTTCATAAATCAGATCGATGAAGCAATAAACAAAGTTCAGATGACAAAGCATCATAGCTTTAATTACAACCACCTTTCTCAGTACACGTCGAGTCCATCCTATGAACCTAGAAGAGTTTTTAAAATGAACTTTCCCAATTTAGTAAAGGGCCCTTCTGGAGTATACGAAGAGTACCATTGACTCTTTACAACATATTTATATTTGCAGGTAATAAGCATTTTATTGAGTGCCCACTGTCTGCCAGACACTTTACTCATTTTGCCATTCCCATTATTCTACCTGTATTGGAAAAGATTTAAAACGTCAACAACTGTACACTATTAAGTGTAACTCTTAAAAATGACAGGAACTGACAAAGGCAAAGCAAATATTATAGCATGATTTTTTTTTTAATATTATGGTTTGTTATGTTAGAGCCTGTCAAACCATAACCTCCAGCTTCCTCCTCCCTCTGCCACGACATCACCTTATAAAACAATACCTGCTGAACACTGTCCATCTCAATACTGACCCAACAGTAACATTAAAAGTGTTTATTCTTTTCAGATTTAGCTCAGTTATACCAGGGCACACATTTATTAGTTTTTTCATAAAAGCCTCTGGCAACTATATATATGATATCATCTTTAAAATAAGTTACAAGGGCAAATTTCTGCATATGAAAATATTACCATTTAAGAGATAATTTCAAAAAAGGCAATATTAGGCCCATGAATCACCGCCTCACATTAAGTGCAGTGTCTACTGAACCAGAAGTCACACAAAAAGATAGATCCTAAAGGTAGTGATTGCATTTGGGCTAATGAGAAATAAGAACTTACTTTTTTCCTGGAAATGATATTGAAGGGTAATAGTGAAAACAATTCCCAAAGTATCTGTCCTCCCTCCTCTGTTGGAGGCACAGACTTAAAGAATCAGGTCAGAAGAGGACGGGAATAATTTTCTATTTTGTTTGAAAATCAGCATTTCCTAGATTAATCTCTCTGAAATATTAACCTCAAGAAATACTCAGTGATCCAAAAAGTCCTCTGACTAGATGTGATAAGGGTTTTACGCTGCAGTCTCCCTCTTAGAGATGCCCAATGAAACTTAGCAATAGCAAGGCTTAGGAGAAGCCCTGTAGGAGAGAGCCTTTGAATTCTGTTTAAACCAGAATACCTAGGCTTATCTGACCATGCAGCGTGTTGGTTTATTGGAGAAGGAAAAGTGCTCTGTTCTCCACCCAGATGCTCTGAACATTTGGATAATGGGCTGGATTTGTCACTTCCTGATGAATTTTAACCCTGTGCGGAATCCCTAGTAGAAACTGTTAACACACTCAGCTGCCAATGGAAAGGTTGAAGGTTTGAGTCCACCCAGAGGTGCCTTGGGGGATCTATTTCCAAAAAATCAGCCAGTGAAAACCCTGTGGAGCACATTTGGGGTGCTCTGACTCACATGGGGTCACCGTGAGTCAGAATCAACTGTGTAGCAACTGGTACCGGTAATCCTGTGCAACCAAGTCAGAGCAATGCTGAAAAAAAAAAGAAGATCTATATGTTAGTGTTTCTAAAACGTTCTATATATTGTTCTTGGGTTAAAAAAAAAAATCATCGATTCTACAAAACTGCAAAGGGAAAAACAGAACTTCTGTTTTCAAACACAAGTATTTCCTGTTACTTTTCATGCACACCCCCAAGATATCACCCGTTCCCCGCCCCATCCCTCTTCTTCCTGGAAATTCTCAGAAAAGGAAAGTTGTCGGCCTGTAGAAGGCAGCAGTGTAAATCCTACTGAAACAAAATGGGAGGGAAATCTCACAAGAAGCAATTCATCTCTGCTAAAAAAGTTTAATGTTCAGTGGAAGGAGATCAGGATAATTGATGTGGAAGTCCAAAGGACTTCAAAACTATTTAAAATTCTTTTTCAATGTCATGAGACTTTTCTAGAATGTCTGTCTAAATTTTCAAACCTGAATATAGTTTTTGAGATCAAGCAAGAAAGACAATGCCATTAGGCAAAAAAAACTTTACAGATTTTCTCAAGCTAAAATCAGTGTTGTCCCCCAGGCTTAGGAGTCTAATTTGGTCAATTAGAGGCCTGAGCTCCCTGCAGGACTATTCAGCCAGGACGTAAACATACTCCCAATGTAAGGAAAGATGTCAACATGGGAAGATTCTAACCCTAGTGTTGTCTCTAAGTTACTGTATCTGTGGGCAGCTATTCTAGCTCTTGGAACTTGAGTTTACCGTCTGTGGGAGGAGGAAGTGTGAGAGAATTGGTATTGAATGATTATGCACTTCTTATACAGTAGAAGCTTTCTTAGCAGGTCTTGCATGTCATCAGCTTGTTGGATAAATTTATAATCTCTATTCCCTCTAGGGAGTCCCTGGGTGTTCAAACAGTTAAGGTGCTCAAGTCCACCCAGAGGCATCTCAAAAAAAAAAAAAAAAAAATTCTAGTGATCTAGTTCTAAAAAAAAAAATCAACCATTGGAAACCCCATGGAGCACAGTTCTACTCTGACACACATGGGATCACCATGAGTCAGAATCAACTCAACAGCAACTGGTTTTATTGTCTCTAGAAAACGTGGATGGAGTCCTACAGCAGCCAAAGTATATGGAGAACACCTGAGCACTGCAGCCCCATACTTCACTGTATGCTGAGTTCTACTTGTTTATAAACCTATTTATGCCAATTGTACTTACTACTTTAATTATTGTTAGATGCCATAGAGTACACTCTCACTCATAACGACCCTATGTACAACAGAAAAAACACTGCCTGATCCTGCCCTATCCTCACGATGGTTGCTATGTTTGAGCTCATTGTTGCAGCCACTGTGTCAATCCATCTCCTTGAGGGTCTTCCTCTTTTTTACTGACCCTCCACTTTACCAAGCATAATGTCCTTCTCCAGGGACTGGTCCTTCCTGATAATATGTCCAAGTTACGCAAGACATAGTCTTGCCGTCCTCACTTCCATGGAGCACTCTGACTGTACTTCCAAGACAGACTTGTTTGTTCTTCTGGCAGTCCATGGTATGTTCAGTCCTCTTCGCCAACACCATAATTCAAAGGCATCAATTCTTCTTTGGTCTTCCTGATTCATTGCCCAGCTTTAGTATGCATACGTGGCAACTGAAAATGCCATGGCTTGGGTCAGACACACCTTAGTCCTCAAAGTGACATTTTTGCTTTTGAACACTTTAAACAGGTCTTTTGCAGCAGATTTGCCCCATGCAGTATGTCGTCTGATTTCTTGACTGGGAGTTGACTGTGGATCCAAGTAAAATGAAATCCTTGACAACTTCAATTTTTCTCCATTTATCATGATGTTGCTTATTGGCCCAGTTGTGAGAAGTTTTGTTTCCTTTGTGTTGAGGTGTAATCCACATGGAAGGCTGTAGTTTTTGATCTTCATTAGTAAGTGCTTCAAGTCCTCTTCACTTTCAACAAGCAAGGTTGTGTCCTCTGCGTATCACAGATCATTCATGAGTCTTCCTCCAATCAAGATGCCCTTTTCTTCTTCATATAGTCCAGCTTCTCAGATTATTTGCTCAGCATAGAGACTGAATAAGTATTGTGAAAGGATACAACCTTGATGCACACCTTTCCTGACTTTAAAACAGGTAGTATCCCCTTGTTCTGTTGGAACAACTGCCTCTTGGTCTATGAACAGATTTCCCATGAGCACAATTAAGTGTTCTGGAATTTCCATCTTCACAATATTAGCCATAATTTGTTATGATACACGCAGTCGAATGCCTTAGCATAGTCAATAAAACACAGGTAAACATCTTTCTGGTATTCTCTGCTTTCAGCCAAGATCCATCCGACATCAGCAATGATACCCCTCTTTCCATATCCTCTTATGAATCCGGCTTGAATTTCTGGCAGTTTCCTGTCAATGTACGTCTACAACCATTTTTTAATTATCTTCAGCAAAATTTTACTTGTGTGTGATATTAACAATATTGTTCAATAATTTCTGCATTCTGTTGGATCACCTTTCTTTGGAACGGGCACATATAAGGATCTCTTCCAGTTTGCTGTCCAGGTAGCTGTCTTCAAAGTTTCTTGACAGAGACGAGTGAACACTGCCAGCACTGCATCCATTTGTTGAAACATCTAAATTGATATTTCATCAATTCCTGAAGCCTTGTTTTTCCCCAACGCCTTCAGTGCAGCTTATGCTTCTTCCTTCAATATCACTGATTTTTTTTTATTGTTGTAGTTTAAGTGAAAGTTTATAATTCAAGTTAGTCTCTCATACAAAAATTTATACATACATTGTTATGTGACCCTAATTGCTCTCCCTATACTGTGACAGCACACTCCTCCTTTCCATCCCTGATTTCCTGTGTCCATTCAACCATCTCCTAACCCTCTCTTCCTTCTCATCTCACCTCCAGACAGAAGCTGCCCATTTAGTCTCATGTATGTACTTGAGCTAAGAAGCATACTCTTCATGCATATCATTTTATGTCCCACAGTCCAGTCCAATCTTCGTCTGAAGAGTTGGCCTTGGGAATGGTTTAAATTCTGGGTTGACAGAGAGTCTGGGGGCCACGCTTTCTGGGGTTCCTCTGGTCTCAGTCAGACTATTAAGTCTGGTCTTTTTACTAAAATTTGAGTTCTGCATCCCACCCTTCCCCTGCTCCATGAGGGACTGTCTGTTGTGTTCCCTGTCAGGGCAGTCATTGGTGGTAGCCAGGCACCATTTAATTCTTCTGGTCTCAGGCTGATGAAGTCTCTGGACTATGCGGCCCTTTCTGTCTCTTGGGCTACTACTTTCCTTTTGTCTTTGGTGTTCTTCATTCACCTTTACTCCAGGTGGTTGGGACCAACTGATGCATCTTAGATGGCTGCTTGCAAGGTTTTAAGACCCTACATGCCACTCACCAAAGTAGGATGCAGAACATTTTCTTAATAAACTTTGTTATGCCAATTGACCTAGATGTCCCCTGAAAGCATGGTCCACAGACCCCTGCCCCTGCTACTCTGTCTCTCAAAGTGTTTGATTGTATTCAGGAGACTTCTTAGCTTTGGTTTAGTCCCTTTGTACTGACTTCCCCTGTAGTGTGTGCCGTCCTTCCCTTCACCTAAGATAATTCTTGTCTACCATCTAGTTAATGAATAGCCCCCAGCCTCACTCTCCACCCTCGTAACCATCAAAGAATGTTTTCTTCTGTGTTTAAACCTTTCCTGAGTTCTTATAATAGTGGTCTTATACAATATTTGTCCTTTTGGAACTGACTAAATTCACTCAGCATAATGCCCTCCAGATTCCCCCATGTTATGTTTCACATCGTCATCCGTGTTCTTCATTCTTGTCTAATATTTCACTGTGTGAATTTGTTTATCCATTAGTGCGTTGATGGGCACCTAGGTTGTTTCCATCTTTTTGCTATCATGAACAGTGCTTCAATGAACACGGGTTTGTGTGTATCTATTCATGTGACGGCTCTTATTTCTCTAGGATATATTCCAAGAAGCAGGATTGCTGGATCGTGTGGTACTTCTATTTCTAGCTTTTTAAGGAAGCGCCAAATCAATATCCAAAGTGGTTGTACCATTTTACATTCCCACCAACAGTGTATAAGTGTTCCAGTCTCTCCACGGTCTCTCCGGCATTTATTATTTTGTGTTTTTTGGATTAATGCTATCAATACCATTGATTCTGAATCATATGCTACCTCCTGAAATGGATGAATGTTGACCAATTCTTTTTGGTACAGTGACTCTGTGTATTCTTTCCATCTTCATTATTACTTTGCACTAGTGAGTAGAAAATAGAGTTGTTTCTCAGAAATTAAGATAAATGTTTAGATGAGTCTCTGTAATACAACAAAAGTGAGGTTCTAAGAAGTGTTGTTAATGAGGAGCCCCGGTGGTGCAAATAGATAGAAACTGTTGTTGAATTAGGTAGAGCAGTGGTTACAGTGCTTGGCTACTAACTAAAATGGTCATCGGTTTGAACTCACCAGTGGCTCTGCAGGCGAAAGATGTGGCAGTTGGCTTCTGCAAAGATTTACAGCCTTGGAAACCCATTGGGGCACTTCTACTCTGTCCTATAGGGTCGCTGTGAGTTGGAATCAACTCGATGGCAATGGGTTTGGTTTTTTGGTTTCGGAAGACAACTGAAAGATTTGGTGCAAAATGTATAAAAAATTCAGAAGAGTACTGCATTCAGATGTCTTCACTTGGGTCTTCAAGTTCTAGATCTACTTTCCTAATATTTATTCTGAGATATTTTAAGACTCACAAGAGGTTTCAAAAATAGTACAGAATGTTCCCATGTACACTTCAGCCAGCATCCCACAAAAGTAATACCTTAAATAATCATAACACATTGCCAAAACAGGAGAACGATGTTGGTACAATATTATTAACTCTAGATTCACTTTCTAACCTAAATTGTAAATAATGAAGGGTGTATTACGGGCATGATAAATGTAATAAAGATGAAGTGAAACTCCAGTCAACAAATTTAACAAAAGACTAGCCATATGACAAAAAATTGTCAGAAGTAAGTATAGTTTATAGTTATAATGTTTATCTTTAAAAAAGGGCATGGTATCAATTTATTCAGAACTAGCAGGGAGAAAGATTCCTGGCTGGTGCAAACAGTTTGTGCTTGACTATAAGTCGGAATCGACTTGACAGCAATGGGTTTTAATGGGTATTAACCTAAAGGTTGTCAGTTCGAATCCACTCAGTGACACCATGAAAGGCCTGACAATCTGCTTCCGTAAAGATTACAGCCAAGAAAACCCAATGGAGCAGTTCTTCTCTGTAACACATGGGGTCGCCGTGAGTTGGAATCAACTCAACGGCAATGGGTTTGGCTTTTAGTTTATCAGGGAGAAATTTTAGAGTAGTCCCCCAGGTACGTGACATATTTAGAGAAGATAATGAACAAGTGGATTAATGGAGATTATTCATTGGAAAGTAAAATAGTGTCTGACAGAGAAATTACACTTGTCATGGCAGAAGCAGGTGGATCTAAAGATGAGGAAGAAAGAGGGGGATATGAAGGATGGGAAGAAGACATAGAACAAATTTTCAAGCCAAAAATTATTACTGCAGTAAATAAAGACACACAGAATTAGTTTTTATTAAACAACTCAGGTTAATGTTATCATAATAAAAAAAAAATCACTGGACCATACTATAAAAATTATGTTTCTTCTTCTAAACAATGTAAAATTTTGCATTTTATTAACATGTATTTATATGTTTTTCCTAGAATGTATGTATATATCATTTTTGTAATCAACTTTCTTTTTTGAATCACAAGTCCCGATGACAGTTCAAATCCACCAGCTGCTCCTTGGAAACCCAGAGTTCTACTCTGCCCTATAGGGTGCTATGAGTCAGAATCAACTCAACGGCAATGGGTTTGGGTTTCTTTGTAGACCGATTCCTTCTGTAGAACTGAGTGAAATGTCCTTAGTTAGAAAAGACCATTTGGAATAGAAAAAAGAATTAGTTTGGGGAAGTTGGGATTTTGCCAACAGTGTGATATATCAAAGAACAAGAGCTTCTAGTCTTAGGGAAACAAGATGGCTCCCACAGGTCTCATCAATGAAACAGATTGGGAGCTCAGAGGAGAGAGTGCAGCCAGCATCCCTGACATTATCCCCGATAATCTGATTATCCTGACATAAAGAACCCTTTGCTGCTTTT
Source organism: Dugong dugon (assembly GCA_030035585.1). Classification (NCBI taxonomy): domain Eukaryota; kingdom Metazoa; phylum Chordata; class Mammalia; order Sirenia; family Dugongidae; genus Dugong; species Dugong dugon. Next base: position 88,924,166 of record CM057461.1, read on the forward strand.
ACTGAAAACAGTTCTTTGGAAATAGTGCTGTTTTTATCCCCACTTAAACTTCACTGAAGTTCCTTTTGAAATACTAGACCATCTAAGCTGTGTTAAAAAGAATTGAGTAAAAAGAAAAAGAATTATGATTTTTTTTTTTTTAATTCAAGAAGGGTAGTCTAGGCACAGTGGTCACAACAGGAATCAGGGTTGATAGTTCTAGGGGTGGTGGTAGGCTAGAAAAACAAGAAGCTTCTTTCAGGAGCCCTTCTTCCCTCATCCTTTGGAATAGTGTTCACAGCTACTCTGAGGAGTAAAGCAACAGAGTGGGGAAGCACTTTCTGAGCTGTTGTGTACTACACCAAACAGGTTTTCAACACAACTTTCCTTTCATCACCTACCTGAAGGATTGTATTTAGAGCAATATCAGGGACAGCTCTTCTTCAAGTTCCAAGAAAACTAAACAAGAAAAAAAAGTCTATAGTAAGTAAAAAATATTTCAGTCAACAGTAAGAACTTCATAACAAAAGGAAAGTAGGGGAGAGAAAACTCTAGAACTCCAGGCCTTCCAAGCAGAGTAGACAAGGGTGTCCTGGGTGGTTTAGATGGGCATTTCCTGCTAGAAAAGTGGCTGTCACAACAACCTTTTGCTGTCACTTCTAGCTCAAGAAGTTGGCATTTACAATTTGTAAAACACAACTCAACAAGTAACTTTGATTTCACTCCCAACATGTATTTCAGACATCGTGGGGAGGATGGCTGGCTGTGGAGGTCTGGAGCCAGCATCACCAGCAGTCACTGTGGGGCCTCTGGGCCTCACCTTGGCACGGGCCAAGTGGATACAGTGCCTGCACAGCCTAGCCCACATGGTTAATGTGAGACGCCAATGAAAACCCCGTGGATCACAACAGTCCAATCCGCAACCAATAGCTAGTATGGCACAGGACCGAGCAGTGTTTAATTCCATTGTACAGGAGGTCATCATGAGTCGGAGCCAACTTGATGACAGCTAACAGTAACAAGAAAAAGAGACCACGTGTGTGGACTAGCTCTGTAAAACACTCAAAGCCATGCTCTTCAGGGTGTATGGTTATTTTGTGTGTTTGCAGTAGTCTCCAACTCCTGGGACTTGGAATCCCCAAAACATTCAACGTGAAACATGAAATGTCCTCTCTCAGTTCTCTTGGTAAGGAAAGCATTGCCTGCAATTACCGTTAGAATTTCAAGGCCTTTCTTATGGTGAAAAAAATCACTGTCAACTGCATTTGAGTAGCTTTATACTGTTGTATGTCTCCACCAAATAACCCTCAAGCTTTTATTAACTGTTCTACTGAGTCCTATTTATAAGAGAGGCAGGTGTATTACCTGCTAATACAATAAGCCCTGGTCGAAGTATGAGTTGTTTTATTTCTTTTATGTCCATAATCAGTTCCCAGAGCATAATAAAAACAAATGGTTTATTTCTCCCGCCAACCCCCTCTAGTTTGTTTTTTTTGTTCCTAGTCGTGAAGCTATAAATTATCAACATTCAGAAGTAATTGTTACCATTTAATAAGAAATATAAAATATACTCTCATCTAGCAAGGGACACGATCAATAAAAACAAACAAAGTTTTTTTAAATTTGGTGACATAATGAAAGATGAGTAGAAGCATGTACATGTATTAAAGTGAGCACTGGGCACGACCCAGGGAAACAGTCAAAAAAGACCTAATTTAGATGTCATAAAGTGGATATTACACATCATTTTTCTTATCTTACCTCCTCCTGAGCTTTGCAATTCCCCAAATAGTCAAAGCCAGGAAAAGAAGCACCTTATCATCCGGATAGAGAGGCATAAAATCAAAAGTGAGGGAAAACCTGCTTCATGCTGCTAGTGCCAAGTCTTGGCATAACTGCTAGGTAGCTAAAGCTTGACCATCCACCTGACCATGCCTTGTCCCCATGCTCCTGCCCCTCCAGAAAGACTACCTCCCTTCTCTTCTCCCAGGGCTCTCATGCCTGGGAGGGCTATGCCCAAAGTGTTACCTACAAAACTTCTAGTCAACGCAGACATTTGATTTTTAAATTTTATATAAATATATTAACGTCATTTTAATACATCCTAGTCAATAAATGGAAGAAAGGCCAGGCAATAGATTTGAAAATTAGCCAATGAAAACCCTATGGATCACAACAGAACATTGACTCTGGCTTTGGACACGTCATCAGGAAGGATCAATCGCTGGAGGAGGGTATAATGTTTGGTGAAGAGAGGGCCAATGAGGACGAGGGAGATCCTCAGTGAGATGGATTTGCACTATAGCTGCAACAATGAACTCAAACATGCCAGTGATTGTGAGGATGACACAGGACTGGGCAGCATTTCATTCTGTTGTACACAAGGCTGCCATGAATTGGAGCTCACTAGAAAGCAGCTAACAATATTTAATAAATGTCAATCATAAATGGTACAGCCATTGTGGAAAACAGTGTGGCAGTTCCTCAAAAAACTAACAATAGAACTACCATATGACCCAGCAATTCCACTCCTAGGTATATACTCCAAAGACTTGAAAACGGATACTTGAGCAGAGACTTGTACAACGGTGTTCACTGCAGCACTCTTCACAATGGCCAAAAGGTGGAAATAACCTATATACCCATTAACGATGAATGGATAAACAAAATGTGGTACACATACTCAATGCAATACTACTCAGCCAATAAGAGAAATGAAGTCTTAATACATGATACAATACGGATGGAGTTGAAAGAAATTATGCTGAGGGAAATAAGTCACTCACAAAAGGACAACTATTATATGACCTCACTTATATAAAAAGACAGGAAAAGGCAAATATATAGACAACAAAGTTTATAAGCGGTTACCAGGGGCAAGAGGGAGGGGAAAAAAATCACACTGATTAAGCGTAGGGTTGCACAGCTGATTATTGTAATTACTGCCAATAAGCTGTACACCTATAAAAAGTTGAACTGGCACAGGTTGTGTGATAGATGTATTTACTACAAAAAAAAAAAAAAAAAGAGTAGCTGCTGAGGCTGCTTATGTACAGACAAAAACCTCGTAGGATTTGATTTCTAGGTTTGGAAGTTTAAGGTCATGGTTTCATGGGACATTCCAGTTAATTGGCCTAATACGATGTTTAGTGCCTCTGTTCTACCTCCTAGTTCAATGCATAGTGCTTGGGGTCTTAAAAGCTTGCAAGAGGCCATCCAAGGCACAGCAATTGTTCTCTATTCACCTGGAGTAACAGAGGAAGAAGGAGAGTCAGGAAGAGGAGGAGGAGGTGGAATGTGTGGCTAATTGCCTCCATGAACAACTGCCTCCTTTGCCATGAGACCAGAAGTCAGTAGTACCTGGCTACCATTACTGAACATTTGATCAAAGATTCCATAGAAGAATCCTGATCAAAAGGAGGTAAATGCAGAACAGAAGTTCAAATTCTCAAGGACTGCAGAACTTTTTGGAGCCGCGGAGGCTGGATGAGCCCCTGAAATTATTACCCTGAGATAATCTTTAAACCTTAAACCAAAAATATCCCCTGAACTCTTCTTAAAAGCAAACAATAGTTTAGCTTAAATAGTAAAAAAAAATTCTGCCTTGAGAATTATGCTCTTTTAAGAACTATCTATATTGGATCAAAGTGGTGACAGCAACTGGAAAAATTAGGAACCTTAGGGGGCAGTGAGTTTATGTTAATGGAGGAGGAACAACTCAGAAAAGGAGAGTGAGTATGGTTGCCCAACTCAGAGAACGTAATCCATGTCACTAAATGGTACATGTAGAAACTGTTGAATTGGTGTATGTTTTGTTGGGTATAACAACAAAATAAATAAAATTATATATAACAAAACAAATAAATAAATGCCAATCATGCTGAAGACTGGGCTAAATTGTGCAAGTTAAAGATGTCCAAATTCATGACTGCCTTGCTTTGGAGAAGAAAATGTAATCTGCTAATCACCAGCCCTGGCATTACCTGAGGCTGTCTAGCAAGCTAAAGAAGCCAGACATAAAAGAATACATACTGTACTATATAATTCCATTTATGTGAAATTCTAGAACAGGCAAGATGAATCTAGAGTGATAGAAAGCAGATTAATGGTTGCCTGGGGCTAGAGGTCAGGAAGGGGGTACTTGACCATAAGTGGGCATAAGGAAACTGTTTAGAGTGATGGAAATGGTCTATAGATTGAGTGTGGAAGTACTTACACAGGTGTACACGTTTGTCAAAACTCATCAAACTGTCAACTTAAAAATAGTGCATTTTATTGCATGTAAATTATAGCTTGAGAAATAGAAAATAAAGAAATGCACAATCTCAGCTCCTCTCTAGACCTACTGAGTCAGAATCTTCATTTTAACCAAATCCCCAGGTGATCTGTGTGCTCGCTGCAGTTTGAGAATCAACAGAATAGAAAACTGGGTCTCAAACTTGAGTGCACATTGAAATCACCTGGGAGGATTTAAAAACTACTGAGGCCTGAGTCCCACCCCAGAGATTGTGATAGACTTGGTATGTTACCTAGTCTGGGCATTGGGATTTCTAAGAGCTAACCGATGTTTCCAAAATGCAGCAAAGTGTGAGAACAATTCACGCCAGCAGCAGCAGCATTACGTGGGAACTTGTTAGAAATGGAAAATGTCGGGCTTCACCCTAGACCTTCTGAGCCAGAAACCCTGGAAGTGGGGCCCAGCATGCTGCTGTAACAATCCCTCCAGGTGATTCTGATGCACACACAAGTTTGAGAATCATTGATCTAGACTTCTTGTTGTTAATTGCCATCGAGTCAATTCCAACTCATGGCGACCTGATGTGTGCAGAGAACTGCTCCATGAGGTTTTCAAGGCTGTGACCTTTTGGAAGCAGATCACCAGGCCTGCCTACCGGGGGACCTCTGAGCGAGTTCAAACCATCAACCTTTCAGCCTGTTGTGGGGTGCTTAACCGTTTAAGCCACTGAGGGACTCCGATCTAGACCTAGAGAGATGTTTTTAAAATACAGATTCCTGGATCCCCACTTCATCTCTAGATTCTCGTCAGCATCCCCAGTGGAGTTTCTGAATATCATCCTCATCTGCGAAAGCCTGCTGTGGGTCTTATAAACAAGACAAACAGCACTTCGCCTTGATGACGTTTTTAGAGTGTGACAACCAAAGCATCTCCGTGTCATGCGGTAGTAACCAGCCCAGCGCTAGTAGCGAGCCCAGTACTAGTTGGGAGAGAGAGGGGGAGGTAAATAGGGCAAGGTACTATTTGGAAATATTAACTGACTTGTTTTTCAAATCTTTATTTCCAAGAACCCTGACACTTCTCCCAGTTGGTGTACTCTGTATTAATGCCTCAGGAAGAGAATGACGTTACAGAAAGCAGAGAAATCAAAAGGGACTTGGTTCTTGTCTTTAGAATTTCCAAAGTCAAGCCCTTAAGTGAAAAACCAATAGAACACAGAGCGTAAATATTAGATTTCCAAATGTAATACATGACAAATCAGAGAAGAGGGACATCAGATTTCCAAATCTAATACATGACAAATCAGAGAAGGGTGACAGTCCCAAAGACTAGATAAAGATTCTCTCAGTAGCAAAAGAGAAGAGTTTGAAGCAAAGCAGTGTGTATATAACTGCTGATGGATCCCTGGGGAAGGGCACTCCATGATCTGCCTTGCTCACCAACCCAGTGCAGGGCTGGAGGCTTGACAAATCCCAGATAGAACTGGGGGGTCACACTGATCTTACCCTCTGAACTCCTACACCACACTCCTACACACAGGGGGAAGGCAGATGCCCCATTCACGAATATGCACCGCTCATCTCTCCAAGCCCGTACAACACATCCACAGCCTAATCTGCTCATCTGGGCAACAATTTCCATAAAAATAAAACAGACAATAAATGAAGCCACTGCTTTTTGGTTACAGTGAAGTAATGAACAGTAATAGAAGGTTCTAAGTAGAAAAACAACAAGGAATGCAAAAGGTGCATCTATAGGCAGCCAAGGAACACCAAAGATTGCCTGCAGCCTCTAGAAGCTAGGAGAGAGGCATGGGACAATTCCTCTCTCAGAGCCCTCAGAAGGAATAAACAGGACCAATACCCTGATTTGGACTTCTAGCCTTCAGAACCATGAGACAATAAATTTCTGTTCCTTAAAGTCACTCATTTTGTGATATTTTGTTATGGCAGCTCTAGGATGTAAGCATACTTTGGTAATCAAGATCTTCATGTGTAACAAAAATGACGTTGTAATTATAGAAATTATCTTAAGGAAACAAATGTGTTCTACTCCTCATCTATATGTATATGTTTTAGAGCAATGTACTTCCTAGTCACATTCCAAATAAATGAACATAATCATAGTGATAATTGCTAACATTTATTAAGCAATTACTATGTATCAGAAATGTCTGTAAGAGCTTTCTACATATTAAATTACTTAATCCTCAGAACAATCTTAAAAGTATATACTATACTTATACTCATTTTACGGAGCAGTTAAGGAACTTGCCCAAGTTCACACAGCTAACGAACGGCAGAGTCAGGATTTGAACTCAGGCTGTCTGGCTCCAGTGCCTCAAACGTATAATGTAAACGTCAAAGATCATAGTGGGAAAGTCTACTTCAATTTCTTATCTCCACCTTAGTCACATTATCTTAAAAACAACTTCAAATCTGCCTACATTTTTCAAGCATCAAGTATGAGTTCACCATTTTGAATTCTCATATAGTTACCATATAGCAATCAGTACTTTAATGAAAATTATTTCCATTTGGTATAACATGGTATATCACTAACCTTGACATATCACCAACACAGCATTTTAAGCTATATTTATTATACTAAAAATACATATCACACAACACTTGCCAATTTAACATTTTTCACACGTACAATTTAGTGATACCAGTTACATTAATCAGGTTGTGCAAGCATCACCAATATTTGTCGCCAAATTTTCCATCACCACAAACAGAAACTCAATGCCTTCTAAACAATGATTCCCTTTTTTCCCTCCCTCCTGACCCTAAGAAACCTAATAACCAGTAATAACTTTGGTCTCCATACATTTGCCTATCCTCGATATTTCCTGTAAGTGAGATCGTACAGTATTTATCTTTTTGTGATTGACTCACTTCACTCAGCATGATATTTTCAAGGGTGTAGCATGTATCAGGACTTCATTTCTCTTTATGGCTGAGTAATATTCCATTGGATGTATACTCTACGTTTTGATTATCCATTCATCTATTGACGGATATTTAGGTTGTTTCCACCTTTTGACTATAGTGAATAGTGCTGCAGTAAACTTTAGTATACATTTGTCTGGGTGGCTACTTTCAAGTCTCTTGGTTATGTACCTAGGAGTGAAATGTCTATGTATTATGGTAGTTCTATGTTCAACTTTTTGAGGAACCATCAAACACCAACACGGCATTTTTTTAAAATGATCGGTCTTGACCCAGAGTAGTAAAAAGTATTTCACTTGTACCTACATTTGAGGATGGTGTTAAAGAGATATTAATAATTAACAGGTGTGGGCACCCGCCAGTCAGAACAGACTCCTCTGTATGGCCATCTTGTAGCATGCCAGCCAGCTGTCACCAGCTTTGAAAGGTCACATCAGCATTCAAACCACATATACACTTCACTGAAACCAAACATACAATCAATGTTACCCTTTTAAAGGTAAACATTAAGCTTGTTTTTGTGTTTGGTCCTAAAGGGAGAAGTTTCAGGGTCACTGGAAGTTTTTCCAAGTAGATGGATAGGTAAATAGAATCATTTGAGCGTAAACTGTGAGCACAAAGAATATGCGCCACTCATCTCTCCAAGCCCTTACAACCCATCCACAGCCTAATCAGCTCATCTGCGTAACAATTTCCATAAAAATAAAACAGACAGTGAATGAAGCCACTGCTTTTTGGTTACAGTGACGTACTGAACAGTAATAGAAAGTTCCGTGTAGAAAAACAACAAGGAATGCAAGAGTTCTGATATCTGTTATTCTCTCCCACCCCTCTCCACCAGGGCTTCAACCTGGTTCGCTGCGGTTGGAACCCCTGCTGAGAATTTGCATTTCTAACGAGTTCCCAGGCGATGCTAACGCTACTAGTTAGGGACCAATCCTGAGATCCACTAGTAGAGCGGTGCTTCTCAAAATTTATTATAGATAAGAATCACCTGGGGATCTCGTTAAAATGTAGAGTCTGATTCAGTATATCTGGGGTGGAAATGCAAAGCCCTGCTTTCTACACACACCTAGTGCCCCAGTCACAGAAGTCTCAGGGCATACCTTGATATTCCAACATCTGTTCATCCCCCCATTCATTCAGGGCCTTCTAAACACCTGCACATTTTTTTCCAACTCCACCTTTCCAAAAGTGTACCCATTTGTCTTAGATTCCTAGGACAGCCAGAGCAAAATAACACAAAGTGCATGGCTTTAAAGACCAGAAATGTATGGTCTCACAGTTCTGGAGGCTACAAGTGTGAATTCAGGGTGTCAGCAGAGCCATGCTTTCTGTCTGCTCTAGGGGAAGATCCTTGCTTGTGTCTCCCAGCTTCTGGTAGCTCTGGTGTTTTTTACATTCCTTGGCTTTGAAATGCATTTTCACATAGTGTCTCCTCCTGGGTGACCTTGCTTCTGTGTCTGTTCTCCCCTTTTATAAGACACCGCTTAAAGGGATTAGCAACCACCCTATTCCAATAGGGCCTCGTTAACTGATGTCTTCCCAAAAAAGAACCTATTTTGAAACAAGGCCACATTCACAGGGCTAGGACTTCAACAGATCTTTGTGGGGAACACAACTCAATCCATTACACCATTCTTCAAGATATTTTTCAAATCTGAACATTTTCAAGAAGATCCCTGTGACTGGTTCTCAGACATACTTTCTCCCTCATTTGAGGACTTTTTGTTTGAAGTCACTCATCTCACATCACCTTGTTTTATAATTATATGTAAACTGTATGTGGCATCGCCCCAGCCAGGGTGTCGACGCCAAGAAGTAGAAGAAAACATAGTTTATACTGTTTTATCGTACAGAAGGGCCTTACGTATTACATTTTGAAAGACTGATTAAATAAATTCTACTGAAGTGAATAGAATTGTTTTTGCCATCGAGTTGCTCTGACTCAAGGTGACCTTTGTACAACAGAACAAAACAAAGCCTGGTCCTGTGACATCTTCACAGTCGTTGGCATGCTCGAGTCCATTGTTGCAGTCACTGTGTATTTTGAGTGCCTTCTAACCTAGGCGGCTCATCTTCCAGCTCTATGTCAGATAATTTTCTGTTATGATCTATAGGATTTTCATCGGCTAATTTTTGGAAACCAGATTGCCAGACCTTTCTTCCTAGTCTGTTTTAGTCTGGAAGCTCCTCTGAAACATGTCACCATGGGTGACTCTGCTGGTATTTGAAATACCAGTGGCATACCTTCCAACATCACAGCAACCTTCAAGTCACCACAGTATGACACACTGACAGACAAGTGGTGGGGAGTAGAATAGTGACCATAGATTGTTATGCCGCTTGTAAAAAGGTGTATTCTGCCTCTCCAACTAGACCATGAGCTCTTCAAAAATAGTGAGACCATGTCTTCAGTTCGTCTTCTAGCTCCTAAATCCACAACACACACACACAAGTACCTAGTTTAGAGTTCTACAAAACAAGTTAAATTATGGTACTCTGTGGACTTGAGCTTGAACAACGTTGCTGTTGTTAGGTGCCATCAAGTCGGTTCTGACTCATAGCAACCCTGCGTACAACAAAACAAAAGCACTGCCTGGTTCTGCACCATCCTCACAATTGTTGCTATATGCTTAAGCCCACTGAGCCCGTGTTTATTGAGCTTAAACAATAAACATGAAATATGCTTTATGACTTTGTCACAAAGGAAAACATTGCCTTCAGAGATCACATTGATGGAGAAAACTAAAAAGGTACGCAACGTTTCTGTGATGTTAACTGAAAAACGTTTCAGATGTCACATTTCTATAATGTTGAAGAAAATAGCATTGGTGATTTTTTTTTTTAGGAAAACTATAAAAATATACCATCATCTGTCCTGAATATAAAAAGAAATGAGTGATTTTAAATCTTCCATTTTAGGAGCCTGGGTAAAAACAACGAAATGGGAGAGAATCAGAAAATTTACAACTGGAAATTATAAGTGGATTCAGTATAACTGGAAAGGAGTTTACAGAAAATGTTCAGTTCATGGTAAACTAACTAGCACCAGTTGCCACTGAGTCAGTTCTGACTCATGGTGACCTCATATGTATCAGACTTGAACTGTGATCCATAGGGTTTTCAATGGCTGATTTTTCAGAAGTAGATTGGCAGACCTTTCTTCCTAGGCACCTCTGGGTGGACACAAACCTCCAACCTTTCCATTAGCCACTGAGCACATTTGTTTGCACTACCCAGGGATTCCTGGTAGACTAAAGACAACCAAAAATTAGGGCTGGAACTAGTGGTAACTTATCATTCCTGAAGTTTTATTGGCACCTCTAGACTTTGAAATATAAAGTGTATGGCTATGAAGACAGAACATTATTGGCTAGTTTTATATTTATAGTATTCTGCAGGAAGAGGAAGGAGTAAGAACCACAGAAGAAAGTATCAATTAATAAATGATTAACCAAGTACATTGAGAAGAACAGCCCTGAATTGGAACTCAGCAGGTCTGTGTTCAGATCCTGTTGTATCTACTTGGTTATGCAAATATGAACAAAGCACTTTACCTCACTGAGTCTCAGTCTCTTCACCTGTGAAACAGGAATATTAACAATATCCTACCTTTCTTGCAGTTTGCTTTGACAATCAAATAAAATGGCATTTAATAAACTACACTGCAAACTATAAAATGTTATAAAAATGTAATATATGACAATTAAAGACTGGTAAAATACAAATAACTAGGGCTTCAACCACATTCTCTAAACAAAAGAAATTGTCTCATTTGTCCTGACAAAAAATGTTCTTCTTTTGAATGTACATGAAAAGTCTTAAATTACGTCAAATATTAAATCAGATTTGAGTTGACCATAAATTGCCAAATTTAATAAAATGAAACATAGTTGAAACAGAGCTGTTCTGGAAAGTCATGAACACAGGAGGTGTGTGTCGTCCTGGAGATGACTGAGTCTGAAGAGAGAAGAGTAGGGTGGGTGGGGAACCCGAGTACTGACTTTAGATGTCTGCCCATAGATACAGTTCAAGTCCCATTGCTTCCATGAAGATTCGCCCAGTTGTTCCCAGTCCCAGACACACTGAGCGTACCCTCTGAACTCCTACATCATTCACACCGGTAACTTAACCTCTGATTACACTTGCTCTTCCTTGCTCTTGTTTAGTCCTATTTCCCCAAAATACACTGTATTGTCTTTGTGAGTCAGACCACAGCTTAACATTCTGTATAACTCATAGCACCTGGCAGACGCCTGGAACTAGAGTCCACTCTCTGTAGGCATTTGTCCATTAATATGTCATTTTATACAAAGTTATATCATAGTCTCTTAGAAACCTGGCTCTGTGTCTCTCACTGAGAACTAATCCAGAGGAAAAAACAGGCTTGATTTTCCAAAGGATGGAAATGAAGAAGAATCCTGCCCATGCAGTCTGCTTTATTCCTTGGAAATCCTTAGCAATTAATCAGTAATGAATCCATCCACAATTCTCAGAGCACAGTCTCAACAGGAGACAAAGACTAGCAGAGAAAGAGCAAGGAACGAGCACAGGGCTGGAGGCTGGAGAGCCAGGTCCTAATCTCTGTCCCTAACAGCTGTGGGCAAGTGATAAAGGCTCCACCTCTATCAGACTTTGGATTCCCAGGTGTAAAATAAAGTTGTTAGATCAGATGGTGTAGTGAAATGAGTTCCTTTATGTGGCCTTTTGCCTTGGTTCTTTGGAAAAACAGCCTGAGAGGTGTTTCCCCTAAGCCCTGAAGGGTTACCTTTCCCCCAGTTTTCTACCCTAGAGGGTCTGGTACTTTTGTTCAGATTGATTGACATTTTCTGGGTAAGCTTGAAACAACTTGAGGTTTGATTTTTTTTTTTTTTTTTTTTTGAGCACTGTATTGTGTTTTAGGTGAATGTTTACACAGCAAATTAATTTCCCATTCAACAATTCGTACACAGATTGTTCCATGACATCGGTTGCCATCCCCACAATGTGTTAACACTCTCCCCATTTCCACCCCATCTTCCCCATTTCCATCCCCCAGTTTCCCTGCCACTCATTGCCTTCTTATCTTTGCTTTTGGGCAAATGTTGATGGTTTGGTCTCATTTAGTTGATGGTTCTAAACAGCACATTCCTCACGGGTGTTATTTTTTATTTTATAGGCCAACCTATTATTTGGCTGAAAGGTGACCTCCAGGAGTGGCTTCAGTTCCAAGTTGAAAGGGTGTCTTAGGGCGATAGACTTGGGGGTTCCTCCAGTCTCCATCAGTCCAGTAAGTGGTTTTTTAATGACTTTGAGGTTTGTTCTACATATTTCTCTCATTCTAGCTGGGACCTTGTATTGTGTCCTTGGTCATAGATGTTGGTAGTGGTAGCCAGGCACCATCTAGTTCTTCTGGTCTCAGGCTAGAGGAGGCTGTGGTTCATGTGGGCCATTAGTCCTAATTGCTTCCTTGACTCTTTGGTTTCCTTCACTCTTTTTTGCTCCAGATGATAGGAGACCAAAGTTGTATCTTAGGTGGCTGATCACAAGCTTTTAGGACCCCAGACATTACTCATCAAGCTAGGATGTACAACATTATCTTTACTAACTATGTTATGCCAACTAGCCTAGATGTCACCTGAGTCCATGGTCCTTAGCTTTCAATCCCAGTAACTCAGCCCTACGATGTGTTTGGATAAGTCTAAGAAGTTTCCATAACTGTGCCCCCTATGTGTTCTATTATATCTATGAGTATATATGCAGCACATACAAATATGTGTATACAAATGCCCACAACTATAACTATATATGCATGTGCATGTACCCGCATATGCCCTGCTACACCTAGAGAGCATACATACCTACCTATGTAACCATTCACAAATTTTTGGTTGCAATTACTATTTGTTACAGAATTGTATATGTTATAGCATTTACTGTAGTTGTCTGTGGGGATATATGCCATTTAAACATGGCTGCACTATTGACAACTGCAGCCCCCACAGGCCTCTACGCTGCACAGCATGTTGAGACTTGTCTCCAACATGTCGAGACTTGTCCAGATGTGTTTTCCCAAACCTATTGTCCCTTTACTAATTGACTTGTTTACCTGAGTTCCTTCTTCCTTGCCCATACTCAAAGCCCATTGTTTTGTTAATTGCCTTATTGATTGCTGCATTGACTATGAAATAAACTCCTGGGACTGAAGTGTGTGGGGGTCAACTCCTCAGAGTGACCCTCCTGGCCCCACTTCTCTGTAAGAGTTGTGCAGTTGGTTACTGTCTTCGCCGTCTTGATTACCATCGCCGCTGCGACAGATGGTGCCCCGTGTGAGGGATCTTCTTCGGAGCTGCAAACGCCCTCGCACTCAAATCCCTTTAGGGGGGTGAGTATCGGACGCGTCCTAATCAGGCTGGGGTGACAGCCCGAGAGCGGCGGAGCTTTCTGCAGAGCTTTCCCGAACGCTCTCTATTCAGGCTAGGTTTATAGCCCAAGAGCGACCGAATCCTTCCAGAACGCTCTTAACTCAGGCTAGGTTTATAGTCCAAGAGCGACGAGGTCTATCCGGACGCTCTCACATTAGGCTGGGTGTACAGCCCAAGGGCCACGAGGCTTTCTCGTGCGCTCTCAAGGGATTTCAGGCTTCAGGCCAGGAGCTTTCCTATCATTCTTTTCTTCATTTTTCCGTTTCCTCCTCGCTATGGGGAATTCTCTTTCTCCTGAGCAGCGTCAACACAAAACCCAGTTGTTGGGATTGTTAAAGGCCTCTAAGCTTAAGGTGCCAGAAAAAGCTCTTACCCAACTTCTACTTTTAATTGAATCTGCTTGTCCATGGTATCCCCTACGAGGAAACCTTGATGTAGAAGCTATAGGACAGAACTATGAGATGACCCCTTGGGATTGGAACCTTTTGATGCGAACAGTTTTAACCCCTGCTCAATTTAGTGTATGGAGCCAAGAATATAAAGAACATTGTAACCTTTATGCCGTAGACAACCTCAATCATGATATTCCTATCAGCCTTGATATGCTCCTGGGTAGTGGAAATTATTCTACCCCCCAAGCCCAAAGCCAAATGAATAGAGAAACTTTTAGTCAAGCATCAAATGCTGCCACTAAAGCATGGGGTAAGGTCCCTGACTCTAAAACACCTACAGGCTCCTTTGCCACTATCCGACAAACAGCAAACGAGCCTTACATTGATTTTATAAACCGCCTTCAAACGGAGACAGGTAGACTATCAACAAGCGGCTGAGGTTCTTTGTCTCCAGCTTGCTTACGAGAATGCTAATGCCGACTGCCGAGCTGTTCTGACGCCCTTAAAGGCGCAGAATCCTAATTTAGCTGAAGTGATTAGAGCATGTCAAAATGTTGGCACAGAAACTCATAAGGCACAAGTATTAGCGGCAGCTCTCCGTCCATCCACTGCCACCTGTTTTGGGTGCAGTAAGCCTGAACATTTTAAAAAGGACTGTCATAGGTTAAAAACCAAAAATGCCAACACTAAACTTCCAACCCGAAAGTGTCCCAGCTGTAGTAAAGGCTTTCATTGGGCTAATATATTCTGGGTTTCTTTATGCTACAGCCCTTTCTGAAAAACGTTCTACTCATGCCTGTCATCATTTCATGCAAGCCATTGCAACTATGGGATGACCCCAGGCCCTTAAAACTGATGATGGGCCTGCATATACTTCTGCTAAGTTCCAACAATTTTGTGCCACTTGGAATATTCTTCATACCACTGGCATTCCCTATAATCCTCAAGATCAAGCTATAATTGAACGTGCCCATCGTACTCTCAAATAGCTCTTAAATAAACAAAAGGAGGAAGATGATGGGTCTAGAGTATGTGACCAGAATGAAAGACTTGCCAAAGCTCTCTTTACTTTTAACTTTTTATCGGTTGCCAAAGATGGTCGTACTGCTGCAGAATGACATTTTATCCCCTCTGACACCCAACCTCGCCCACAGGTCCTCTATAAAGATCCTCAAAATCTCTCTCTCTGGCAAGGACCTGTAAAATTACTAACCTGGGGGCGAGGGTGTGCGGCTGTTTTGTCTCCTACAGGCCCACTTTGGATTCCTGCTCGACTAGTGAAACCATATCATGATCCAACAGCAGCTGTGGCTCCTACATCAAACGCTGATCCAAAAACAGAAAAAGAAGAATGAATGGCTGAGTCTTATTATGCCGGTAACATGGGGAGGTCTAAAGACCTCTTTCTCCAAAGCTGAAGAAACATTCTTAACTGCCGGTACTCTCTTTACATTTACTAAATCTCAGGTGTATATTTTTGTCTTTCTTTTACAAATATTAACAGCTTCTGCTTCAACCACTTATTGGGCTCATATTCTTAATCCTCCTGTTTTCCATCCAGTCACATGGGAGGAGCCAGAGCCCCCTCTTTCCTCTAATGATACCTCTGTTACAGGAGGACAATATTTAGCTTATTTTAAGCCACTCATTAATTCCTCTGAAGAAGGTTGGTTTGTATTATCAACAAATTGGATACTTTATGCTGATGTCCTTCCTTTATGCTTTACTACCCAACCTCACACTACTTCTGAGTGTGTACCTGTATTAGAACAATGGTATATGAATCATATCTACTATAACAACACCTATCGTATACCAGTCTATTCTAAACAAATTTTTATTAAGGCTATAGGTGTTAACGGCACTTTCAGTACTAACAGTGCCTTTATTACCCATTCACCCCCTTCTATTCCTGTCTGTCAACATCCCCAACTATCTCTTACAGACCCTATCGATAATACCTGGGTTACCTGCAGAACTACTAATTTCTCTTCTTATTCTCTCCCTTTCAATATTTCCTTAGAAAATTGGGGTCCTCGTGGTTTAATTTTATTACCAAATCTTTCTACCTGGCAGTGGGCAACTCCATATCATTATCTAGGACACTCTCAATCCTGGAACCCCGGCTTAGCCGGACCCATTCTTCGTTTACGCTACCCAGGTGGACAATTTTCTCCTTTAAAGATTTTTTCATGGAGATTGGGACTCCCCTTCTTTGAGAGAACTCTCCGTTCAGGGGACTTTCTCAGGGGGACAAAAAATGCCAAAAACCCACTCCCAAAATTACAATGGACCCTTCATGATCATAATGATTCTGTACTTATATGTATATCCAGACCATACATTTTTGCTATAACCTCTAACCCTCCAGATATTATTAAAATAAATACCTCATTTCAATTAACTTTATCCAGTGGCTCTACATGGATTACACCATGTTTATCTAGACAAAATGTCTCTACTCTTAATATCAGTTCTGTATTTGTTCTCCGCCAAAGAAGCCACCTTTGGCTACCTGTTAACCTTACACGCCCCTGGCAAGATAGTTCCCCTCTTGCTCAGGTTGTTAACGCATTACAGAAAATGCAGACTAAAAGATTTTTGGGAATCCTTATCGCTTCTATTATGACAGCCACTGCTATTGCCACTATGGCGGCCGTGGCTCTTTCTCAATCCATTCAAACTGCCCGACAGTTTAACACTTATATGCAAAATGTTACTTCTGAAATGTAGACTATGGTACATATTGATCAAGAGATCCTCAAGCGTCTGGGTGCTTTAGAAGCCTCAGTCCTTTGGCTTGGAGAACGACAAGAAGCCCTATGGGAACATTCTCAATCAACCTGTGATGCTGAATACACTCGCTTCTGTGTTACAGCCCTTCCAGATAATGTCCTGGAAGGATGTTAAAAATAATCTTTTGGCTAGTTTCGTTTCTCCATTGAAAAGTGATATTCAAAAATTACAATTTCAATTACAAGAACAGCTCTTGAGATTACAATCAGAGTCTAATAAGGCTACACTTAATACACTTAATGATTTTGCCTACTGGCTCAATCCCACACATTGGTTCTCCGGACTCAATCTCCGTGTCTGGATCCTTTTTGCTATAGGATGTTTAATAGTTTTGTGCCTCTTTATAGTAGTTATCCGCTGTCTCTACTCCCTGAAAGCCTCTCATCACCAACAGAAGTCAGCCTTCCTGGCCTGGACCATTCGCTACCAGTTACATAAACAAGAGACGGGAAAGATGAAGACCTCCTCTTAAGAAGGCCCTTTCTATGCTATTATTTTGACAATCAGTAATTACCTGTATTTTGTTAGTCAGTAAGCTCCCAATGAAAATTTGTTGTGTGTAAACTCCTCTATATTTTCTGCTTCTCCTAGTTAGACGCTTCTGTATAGACAGATTTCTAAGTTAGATGATTCCTTTCCAATTGATAGTGAATTTGTGTAAATCAATGTTTGTTTGATTGTTAATGAATCTTTGAGCCTTTATAAATCTTTAAACCTTTAAGAGTAATAATTTCAGTGGATGTTAAAAGTTAGTGTTTACCTAACAAAATGAGAGTCAGAGGAAACCCATGGGTCCAACAATCAGGATATTACTACTGTAGAGGATTATTATCCTCGTAAGATCATCCTCTATTGTCTTACACACCTGAAAGGCACATTGAGTCCGCTCACTCCGGTCACTCCGGCTATGCAATTGATAAGAGCATCGCTCTTACTTAGTAACCTGGTGAAGAACCAGATGGTATCCGGTGGAAAACCAGCACCATGAGTTTAAAGAGCTTGCCATAGCCGCCATCTAGGCAACTAAGTCCAGGTGTTACTCATAGCTATGCTACTTCTCCTTAAACATATGGAGTGTGCCCCAGCCGTAGCTGGGCTCACAAGGACTCACTAAGACGCCAGGCCCTGAGGTGTAGAGACAGTAGCTGAGATAATCTTAGACTTTATCTTGTAGAGAAAATTTTACTTTGTCCTACCAGACAATTGTTGGACCAGTAAAAACCCTCTTGATTCTTATTTCATTAACTAAACAAAAGGGGGGAAATGTGGGGATATATGCCATATAAACATGGCTGCACTATTGACAACTGCAGCCCCCACAGGCCTCTATGCTGCACAGCATGTTGAGACTTGTCTCCAACCTGTCGAGACTTGTCCGGATGTGTTTTCCCAAACCTATTGTCCCTTTACTGATTGACTTGTTTACCTGAGTTCCTTCTTCCTTGCCCATACTCAAAGCCCATTGTTTTGTTAATTGCCTTATTGATTGATGTATTGACTATGAAATAAACTCCTGGGACTGAAGTGGGGGTCGACTCCTCAGAGTGACCCTCCTGGCCCCACTTCTCTCTAAGAGTTGTGCAGTTGGTTACTGTCTTCGCCGTCTCGATTACCATCACCGCTGCGACAGTTGTCCTTTATTCTTGCATACCTCTCAGTGTCTTCATTTACCTTGGTCGTGTTGTGCTGACTTCCCTCATATTGTGTATTGCCTTTCCTTTCACCAGAATTAACACATGTCTACTATCTACTAGGAGACCTGATGGCACAGTGGTTAAGAGCTCTGCTGCTAACCAAAAGGTTGGCAGTTCAAATCTACCACCCACTCCTTGGAAACCCTATGGGGCAGTTCTGCTCTGTTCTATAGGGTCTTTATAAGTCGGAATTGACTCGACGGCAACATTTTAGTTTTTGGTTTGTGGCTAATGATCGCGAGTGTCTCTTCATGTATTTGTTAGCTGCCTGAATTTCTTCTTTGATGAAGTATCCATGTCCTTTACCCATTTTTTTTACTGGGTTGTTTGCCTTTTTGTCGTAGAGGTGTTGAAGTTTTCAATATGTTTTAGAGATTAGGCCCTTGTCAGATATGTCATTGCTAAAAAATGT
Source organism: Dugong dugon (assembly GCA_030035585.1). Lineage (NCBI taxonomy): Eukaryota > Metazoa > Chordata > Mammalia > Sirenia > Dugongidae > Dugong > Dugong dugon. The sequence continues at coordinate 88,943,037 of CM057461.1, forward strand.
TGCCAGTCTGTAGCTTCTCTTTTTATTCTTTTGATAAAGTCATTTGATAAGCATAAGTATTTAATTTTTAGGAGATGCCAGTTATCTGCTTTATTTTCTGTTGTTTGTGTATTTCTAGTTATGTTTGATAGTGTATTTATGACATAAATTAGGACTTATACCTCTGTCCCTATGTTATCTTCCAGGAACTTTATTGTTTTAGTTGTAATATTTAGGTCTTGAGGTGGGGCCAAAATGGCAGAGAAGTCAGATGCTTCCCGTGGACCCTCTTACAACAAAGACCTGAAAAAACAAGTGAATTGATTATATATGGCAATCTGGGAGCCCTGAACATCAAAGGCAGAATTGATGAACTAGACTGAGTGGCAGGGGGAGGGAGAGACGGTTCAGAAGCAGCGAGGAATTGACGGACCTGACCCGGCAAGAGCCTGAGCCATTCAGGCCTGATCAGCTCGGGGGTGAGCGGTGAGGCAGGCAAGCAGCAGTGCTCAGGAGGCATGTGTTCCACACTGAGAGAGACCCAGCACCATAGAGTCTACACAGCAACCCAGAACCAGCAAGAAGCAGCCTTGGATCAGTGAAAGATAAGTAATTGTGTATGGCCTACTGCGTGGATCAAAAACACCCCCCTTAGGGAAAAACTTCTCTCCCATTTACCTCCCCACTCCCTGCTCTGCACTGGGTCCTGGACCAGCTTTAGCAATTGCTGAGTCCCCTGGACCACAAGTAGGATCCATCACATGCCCGGAGCCATTCTCCCTGCCTTGGAGAGTGAACAAATTAACAAACGGGAGAAAGTAAACTGCCGGCTCCCCTAAGCCAGGAAGCCAGGGTAGGCACAGCTCCTTTGCCTAGGCACAGGCATAATGGATCCACAGACTTCTGAGTGTGTTTCCCCTGCATAGACTTCTGTGGGCCCATCTCAGCAGCGTAGGCCCTCATTACTACAGTACAACAGGGTATATACTGGCAGTATAACCTCAACTGTTTCAGCTGTGAAGTGGCAGGTTCATGACATTTGACACTGCTCTGCCCATTAAGCAGGGTCTTCACCTACCCGCATCTGGGGCCTAAGGACTGGTGGCTCCACCCATGCCACCTAGCTACCTGCAATTGGATCCCGTGAATAAGAGGTGCCCCCCAGTCCTTATAACCAACAGCTTTAGGTGCTCATAGTCTGGCTGCAAAACACATTCACCTATGCGCTCTAGAGAACAGGGACACGCCTTTCTCCTGGACACTCGGAGGCAGCTGTCAGCCCCCTGCCTTGCTCAGAGTGTGTCACCCTGCTGCAGCCAGATCCCTGTGCCTACACCAATCACCCATGCATGTCTAGGACTGTAAGTGAGAGCCTACAGCACATACTTGGTGGCTATCTACCTGGACACCTAAGCTGAATCCATACAGGAGGAGTGGGCAGGCTTCTGAGCTAACATACCTACTAACAGATCCAACCACCTGGTGACAGGGCATTAGAATTTCAAAGGTGCCAAAAATCAAAGTAGCTCATACGAGCAGCCTATTTGGACATATAAAAACAAAATAAGAAGCTAGGACACAGTAAGCAAACATAAAATAAATAAATATAATAACTTATTGATGACTCAGAGAAACTGTCAATATCAAATCACATAAAGAGGCAATCCATGATGGCTTTGGCAAGCTCCAAAAATGAAGAATCTAGAAATTTTCCAGAGGAGGAAAATTTCTTGGAATTACTAGAGGCAGAATACAAAAGGGTAATATACAGAACTTCAAGAAATTAGGAAGGGTAGACTTTCGGGCAACATGGCGCTATAGTCAGAAGCACCATGCCATCTCTCTGCAGCAAAGATCTGAAAAACTAAGTCAAACAGAGTCACACATCAATCCTGAAACCCTAAGCATCAAATGAAGAGATAAAGAACTCAGCCAAGCACCAAATGGAATAAGAAACTGAACAAGAACAGAGAGTGAGGAGAGATACATGCAGAGGTCCCCTATCAGCTACTGCAGCATGGATCCACCATCTTGGACTCCTGTCTGAGATCAGCAAACGGGGTTTGAGAAAGCAGTTTCACGGATCTTCCAACAGGAGAAAGAACAACTGGGAACATGCAATATATGCTTTCCCACCACCACCCCCCACCATTCTCTACCCCCACTCCACCTCCTCTGCTTCCTGTGGCCACAGTCTCTTAGCTGGGAACCACCAACTTCACCCTGCTGTCACTTGGATTCCAGCCACCCGCAGTGGCCAGCTCCCTGGGTGCCATTTGTTGGCTGCTGGTGTTGCTTTTTTCCGCTTCTTTAGATTTCTTCCTTGCCTCTCACCACCTTCCCCTCGTTTCTCTCAAATACCTGGCTCTGTGTGCCATCTTTGCTTCTTCCTGAAAGGCTGCAAAACACCATTTGACTATGAAACTGCTTCCTGGCCTGTGCTGCCACGGTGATAGGACGCCCTGTGCTTTTTGTTTGTATGTTTGTTTGCTCTGATTTATTTTGTTTTGATTTGTTTGTTTGTTTTCATGTTCTCTTCTCAGCTTGGAAACCTCTTCTAGCTGGGTAGTACAGTGTGGCTTGGAGGCTAGTCCCTTACTCTGTGCAGACACACAGGGACATCCCTGGGGGCATTTCTTTTCTCTTTTTTTTTTTGTTTTTGTTTTTGTTTTGTCTCTTTTTGTTCTTGTTTTTTCTTTCTTTGTTCTGTTTCCTTCTCTCTCTTATTCTCTTTTTGTCTTTCTTCATTTCCAGTTTCTTAATTTATTCATTTTTTTCCTTTTATCCTTTTTCATTTTTTCATTTTTGTTTTTCTCTATTTCTCAGCCTGTCATCTCTCCACTCCAATACCAAGCTCCCTTAGCACTTTTCTTTGTTTGTGTGTATGTTTTTGGCATCTGTTCCTCTCTCCTCTTTCTCATCTTTCCCACACCCAACTTAGCTCCACACATAACAAACTCCCCCCTCCTTCCTGCCTACCTGCACCATGTGCTGAACATCACACTCCCCAGCAGCACAGACATGGCCTACTGGAACCTTCCCTGCACTGATTCCCAGTCGGCACTGTCAGCCCTAGTACGTGCTACAAACGACCCATCCCAACAACTTCCTTTCAGCTGGAACTGCCATGCTGTACTATACCTGAGTGACTAATTCTGCTCATTGGAGAAGGGGGTAGAAAGTATCATGTCCACAGACGAGCAAACAACACAGAACGCACAGCCCGCCTGCTCAGACATAACCAATAAAAAAAAAAAAGGCAGGAAGAAACGCATAAATCTACAATCAATAAATGAGGAAAATAATTACTGAAGGCACCCAAAACAGCAGACAATATCAAAACATATACAAAAACAGTACAGGATGGTTCCAGTAAGAGTCCAAAATAAAACACCAGATAACTTTCCAGTAGAAGAAAAGGCACTAGAACTACCTGATAGGGAACTGAAATCTCTAATATTCAGAATTATACAAGAGTTGAAGCAAAAAGCAGACAAAAATGAGGAAAAAATAGACAAATTCATGGAAAAGGCAGACAAATTCATGGAACATACAGACAAAAAAATGGAAGAATTCAAGAAAATAATACAGGAACAAAATGCTAAAATAAATTCACAACTAGAAATCATACAAAAACAACTAGAAATCCAAAAGATAAACAACAGGATTTCAGAAATGGACAGTGTCATAGAAGGCCTGAGGAACAGGTTTGAAATGATGGAAGATAGGATCAGCAAAATTGAAGACAAACACTTAGATACAACTCTCTTTGAGGAAAAATCAGAAAAAAGAACGAAGAAAAATGAAGAAACCCTGAGAATTATGTGGGATACAGCCAAAAGCAAAAATCTGCAAGTGATCAGAGTTCCAGAACAGGGGGAGAAAGCAGAAAACACAGAGAGGATCATTGAAGAATTGCTGACAGTAAATTTCCCCAATATCATGAAAGTTGGAAAGCCGACTATCCTAGAAGCTCAACAAACCCTATATAGGATAGACCTGAAAAGAAAATTCCAAGGCATATAAAAATCACACTAGTTAAAACCAAAGACAAACAATCCTGAGAGCAGCTTGAGAAAAACAAAAAGTCACATGCAGAGGAGAAACAATAAGACTAAGCTCAGATTATTCAGCAGAAACCATGCAGTCAGGAAGGCAATGGGATGACATACATAAAAAACTGAAAGAACAAAATTGCCACCCAAGAAAAATATAGCCTGCAAAACTCTAGTTCAAACATGATGTTGAAATTAGGTCATTTCCAGATAAACAGAAATTAAGGGACTACATAAAAACCTAATCAGATTTACAAGACTTATTAAAGGGGGTCCTTCGATCTGAGAACAAACAACATCAGATCACAGGCTGCATATAGGACACAGGATTGTCCATCCTAGGAAATGAACACTTAAAGACTACCCAAAACCAAAAGAATTACAACACGGAACCAGAGAGGTCAATCTGTAAATGACAACAACATCAGAACAATAAAAGAGGGGTTAAACGGTGCAGGTATAGAACCTTCTAATGGAGAGGAGGGCAAGGAGATACCAATAACAGACTGCTTCAAACCTAGGAAGATAAGGGTAAATTTCAAGGTATCCACAAAGAAAGTTAACAAACCTAATCATGAAAATAAAGAAGAGAAAAATAAAGTCTCAGTAAAAACAAAACCCACAAAAACAAAACAAATGAAAAAAAAAACCCCACAAACAAAAGGAAATCAGTACAGGAGAGTAAGAGGAACAAAGACAACGTCAGCACCAAAAAAAAAAAAAAAAAAAAAAAACCCTACCAAATGACAGCAATAAACTCACACCTATCAATAATTATACTGAATGTAAACGGCCTAAATGCACCCATAAAGAGATGGAGAGTGACAGAAACGATAAAATAACAGGATCCATCAATATGCTGTCTACAAGAGACACACCTTAGAAACAAAGATGTAAATTTATTAAAAATCAAAGTATAGAAAAAAATATCAAGCAAACAGCTGCCAAAAAAGAACAGGAGTGGCAATACTAATCTCAGATAAAATAGACTTTAAAACAAAATCCACCATAAAAGACAAAGAAGGACACTATATAATGATTAAGGGGACATAACTGTAATAAACACCTATGCAGCCAATAACAGGGATCCAAAATACATAAAACTAACAGCGCTGAAAAGAGAAATTACAGTTCTACAATAATAGTAGGAGACTTCAACACACCACTCTCAGTAAAGGAAAAGACATCTAGAAAGAAACTCAGCAAAGATACAGAAAACCTAAAGGGCACAATCAGCCAACTTGACCTCATAGACATAAACAGGACATAACACCCAACAGCTGCAAAGTACACATTCTTTTCCAATGCACATGGAACATTCTCCAGAATAGACCACATCTTAGGCCACAGAGCAATCTTCAACAAGATCCAAAATGTTGAGATAATACAAAGTATCTTCTCTGACCACAATGCCATCAAGGTAGAAATTAACAACAGGAAGAGCAGTGAAAACAAATCAAGTACATGAGAAACTGAATAACACCCTGCTAACACATCACTGGGTAATAGAAGAAATCAGAGATGGAATCAAAAACTTCCCAGAATCAAACAAGAATGAAAACATATCATACTAAAACCTTTGGAACACAGCAAAGGCTGTCCTCAGAGGACAATTTATAGCAATAAATGCACACATCAAAAAAGAAGAAAGGGACAAAATCAAAACATTAACTACACAACTCAAACAGATAGAAAGAGAACAGCAAAAAAGCCCACAGCCAATAGAATAAAGGAAATACTAAAGATCAGAGCAGAAATCAATGAAATAGAGAATAGAAAAACAATAGAAAGAATCAACAAACCAAAAGTTGCCTCTTTGAAAGGACTGACAAAATTGACAAACCCCTGGCGAAACTAACAAAAGAAAAACAGGAGATAATGCAAATAATCCAAGTAAGAAATGAAATGGGGGACATTACAACTTTACCAACTGAAATAAAAAAAGATTATAACAGAGTATTATGAAAAACTATACTCCAACAACTTTGAAAATGGATAAATTTCTAGAAACAAACTAACACAAAGTGATGTTGAAAATTTGAACAGACCTGTAACAAGAGAAGAGGTTGGAAAGGTAATAAAAAAAATTCCAACCAAAAAAAGCCCTGTCCCAGATGGCTTCACTGGAGAAATCTACAAAACATTCAAAGAAGAGATAATACCAAACTATCTCAGAACATAGAAAAGGAAGTGATACTTCCAAATTCATTTTTTGAAGCCAGCAAAACCCTGATAGCAAAACCAGGCAAAGACACCACAAAAAAAGAAAAGTACAGACGAATATCTCTCATGAATATAGATGCAAAACACCTCAACAAATTTCTATCCAATAGAATTCAGCATCATATAAAAAAAAAATACACCACAACCAAGTAGGATTCATACCAGGTATGCAAGGATGGTTCAGCATTAGAAAATCAATGAACATACTCCACCACAGAAATAAAAGGAAAGAAAAGGATCACATGATCATCTCAATTGATGCAGAAAAAGCATTCAACAAAGTCCAACACCCAATCCTGATAAAAACTCTCAACAAAATAGGTATAGAAGAGAAATTTCTTAAAATAATGAAGGGCATTTATGCAAAACCAACAGCCAACATCATTCTTAATGGAGAGAGGCTGAAAACATTCCCCTGGAGAACAGAAACAAGACAAGGATGCCCTTTAACTCCACTCCTATTTAACATTGTGCTGGAAGTCCTAGCTAGAGCAATAAGAAAACCCTAAAGACTCCATGTGAAAACTATTGGAACTGATCGAAAGACTGGGCAGAGTAGAAGGATACAAGATAAACATACAAAAATCAGTTGGATTGCTATACATCAATAAAGTCAATGCTGAAAAGGAAATCAGGAAAGCAATACCATTTGCAATAGCTCTTAAAAAAATAAAATACTTAGGAATAAATCTAACCAGGGATGTAAAAGACCTATACAAAGAAAACAACAAAACACTACTGCAAGAAACTCAAGGGGACCTACATAAATAGAAAAACATCTCATACTCATGGATAGGTAGACTAAACATAGTGAGAATAAAAATTCTACCCGAAGCAATTTACAAATACAATGCCATCCCGATACAAATGCCAACAACATTCTTTAAAGAGATGGCAAAGTTAATCATTAACTTTATATGGAATGGGAAGAAGCCCTGGATAAGTAAAACTCTATTGAAAAAGAGACACAAAGTAGGAGGACTCCCACTACCTGACTTCAGAACCTACTATACAGCTACAGTAGTCAAAACTGCCTGGTACTGGTACAACAACAGATACATTGACCAATGGAACACAATAGAGAACTCAGATATAAATCCATCCACCTAAGGTCACCTTATTTTCGACAAGGGCCCAAAGTCCATCAAATGGGAAAAAGATTGTCTTTTTAACAAATGATGCTGGAAAAACTGGATGTCCATCTGCAAAAAAATGAAACAAGACCCATACCTTATACTATATACAAAAACTGCTTCCAAATAGATAAAAGTCCTAAATATAAAGCCAAAAACTATAAAGTTCATAGAAGAAAAAATAGGATCAATGCTAGAGACGGCATTAACAGGATATAATCCATAACCAACAACACACAAACCCCAGAAGATAAGCTAGATTACTAGGATCTTCTAAAAATGGAACACTTATGTTCATCAAAAGACTTCACCAAAAGAGTAAAAAGAGAACCTACAGACTGAGAAAAAAATTTTGGACATTACGAGTCAGACAAAGGTCTAATCTCTAAAATGTATAAGAAAATCCAACATCTCTACAAGAAAAAGACTAATAATCCAATTAAAAAATGGGCAAAGGAAAAGAACAGACACTTCACCAAAGAAGACATTCAAGTGGCCAACAGACACATGAGGAAATGCTCGCGATCACTAGCCATTAGAGAAATGCAAATTAAAACCACAAGGAGATAACATCTCACCCCAGCATTACTGGCACGAATCAAAAACACTGGAAATAACAAATGTTGGAGAGGCTGCGGGGAGATTGCAACTCTTATGCACTGCTGGTGGGAATGAAAAATGATAAAATCATTTTGGAAAATGATATGGCGCTTCCTTAGAAAGTTAGAAACAGAAAAACCATGCGATCCAGCAATCCCACTCCTAGATTATGTATGCTAGAGAAAAAAAAACCATAACACAAATACACAAATTCACACCCGTGTTCACTGCAGCATTGTTCACAATAGCAAAAACATGGAAACAACCTAGATGCTCATCAACAGAAGAATGGATAAACAAACTGTAGTACATACACCCAATGGAGTATTATGCAACAATAAAGAACAATGATGAATCTGTGAAGCATCTGATAACATGGATGAAACTGGAGGACATTATGCTGAGTGAAATAAACACAAAAGGACAAATATTGTATGAGACCTCTACTGTAAAAACTCATGTAAAAAGTTTATACACAAAAAGAAACAATCTTTGTTGTTTATGAGGGATGGGAGGGATGGGGGGAACTAAAAAGACAATAGATACGTGGTAACTTTGGTGAAGTGTAAGACAGTACACAATACTGGGGAAGCCAGCAAAACTTGTACAGGGAAAGGTCCTGGAAGCTCCATAGACACATCCAAATTCCCTGAAGGACTGAATTGCTGGGTAGGGAGCTGTGGGTACCATGGTCTTGGGGAACATCCAGTGCAACTGGCATAACACAGTTTATAAAGACAATGTTCTACATTCTACATTGGTGAGTAGCGTCTGGGGTCTTAAAATCCTGTGAGCAGCTATCTAAGATATTCTATTGGTCTCAACCCTTTGGGAGCAAGGGAGAATGAAGAGAACAGGATACAAGGAAAAGATTAGTCCAAAGGACTAATGGAACACACCTACCACAGCCTCCACAAGACTGAGTCCAGTACAGCTAGATGGTACCCAGCTACCACCACCTGCTCTGACCTGGATCACAACAGAGGGTTCTGGACAAAGCTAGAAAAGGATGTAGAACAAAACTCTAAATCACAAGAAAAGACCAGATTTACTTGCCTGACACACTGGAGAAACCCTGAGGGTATTGCCTCCGGACACCCTTTAGATCAGTGGTGAAATCACTCCGGAGGTTCACCGTTCTGCCGGGGATTGGACAGCGTCATTAAATGAGACTAATGAGGCACAGCAGTCAGGACAAGGACAAGTAAGCAGGAGAGGAGAAGAAAGCTGATGATAGGGAACCCAAGGTTGAGAAGGGACAGTGTTGACATATTGTAGGGTTGTTAACCATTGTCATATGGCAATATGTGCACTAGCTGTTTAATAAGAAACTATTTATTCTGTAAACCTCCATCTGAGGTACCAAAAAAAAGAATTATCTATGTGAGATCAAATTCACAAAAGCAACTCAAAAGGTTTGATAGGCTCAGTTGATGCAGAAAAGGCATTTGACAAAGTCCAACACCCATTCCTGATAAAAACTCTCAATCAAATAGGTATAGAAGGGAAATCTCTCAAATAATAAAGGGCATCTATGCAAAACCAACGGCCAACATCATCCTTAATGGAGAGAGGCTAAAAACATTCCCCTTGAAAACAGGAACAAGACAAGGATGCCCTTTATCACCATTCCTATTTAACATTGTGCTGGAAGTTCTAGCTAGAGCAATAAGGTAAGAAAAAGAAATCAAGGGCATCCAAATTGGTAATGAAGAAGTTAAACTCTCCCTGTTTGCAGATGATATGATACTATACGTAGAAAACCCTAAAGACTCCACGAGAAATCTACTGGAACTAATAGATTTAGCAGAGTAGCAAGATACAAGATAAACATTCAAAAATGAGTAGGATTGCTATATACCAGTAAGGAGAACGATGAAAAGGAAATCAGGAAAACAATACCATTTTCAATAGCCCCTGAAAATATAAAATACTCAGGAATAAATCTGACCAGGGATGTAAAAGACCTATACAAAGAAAACTACAAAACACTACTGCATGAAACCCAAAAGTATTCACATAAATGGAAAAACATACCATGCTCATGGATAGGCAGACTCAACATTGTGAAAATGTCAATTCTACCCAAAGCAATTTACAAATACAATGCAATCCCGATCCAAATACCAACAACATTCTTCAAAGAGATGGAAAAACTAATCATTAACTTTATTTGGAAAGGGAAAAAGCCCCAAATAAGTAAAGCACTACTGAAGAAGAAGGATAAAGTTGGAGGACTCACACTACCTGACTTCAGAACCTACTATACAGCTACAGTAGTCAAAACAGCCTAGTACTGGTACAACGACAGATAAATTGACCAATGGAACAGAATTGAGAACCCAGATGTAAATCCATCCACCTACGGTCACCTGATCTTCGACAAGGGCCCAAAGTCCATCAAATGGGGAAAAGACAGTCTTTTTAACAAATGGTGCTGACAAAACTGGATATCCATCTGCAAAAAAATGAAACAAGACCCATATCTCACACCGTATACAAAAACTACTTCAAAATGGATCAAAGACCTGAATATAAAGCCTAAAACTATAAAGTTCATAGAAGAAAAAATAGGACCAACACTTCAGGCCTTAATACATGGCATTAACAGGTTACAAACCATAACCGTCAACGCACAAACATCAACAGATAAGCTAGATAACTGGGATCTTCTAAATATCAAACACCTATGCTCTTCAAAAGACTTCACCAAAAAAGAGAACCTACAGACTGGGAAAATATTTTTGGACAGTACAAGTCAGAAAAAGGTCTAATCTCCATAATCTACAAGAAAATCCAACACCTCTACAACAAAAAGACAAATAATCCTATTAAATAATGGGCAAAGGAAATGAACAGACACTTCACCAAAGAAGGCATTCAAATGGCCAACAGACACATGAGGAAATGCTTGCGATCACTAGCCATCAGAGAAATGCAAATTAAAACCACAATGAGATACCATCTCACCCTGGCATTACTGGCATGAATCAAAAACACTGGAAATAACAAATGTTGGAAGGGCTGCGGGGAGATGGGAAGTCTTAGGCACTGCTGGCGGGAATGCAAAATGATACAACCATTTTGGAAAATGATATGGCGCTTCCTCAGAAAGCTAGAAATAGACATACCATTCGATCCAGCCATCCCACTCCTAGGAATATATCCTAGAGAAATAAGAGCCATCAGACAAATAGACATATGCACACCCATGTTCACTGCAGCATTGTTCACAATAGCGAAAAGATGGAAACAACCTAGATGCCCATCAACAGATGAATGGATAAACAAACTATGGTATATACACACAATCGAGTACTATGCAACGAGAAAGAACAACAATGAATCTGTGAACTATCTCATAACATGGATGAAACTGGAGGACATTATGCTGAGTGAAATAAGTCAATCACAAAAGGACAAATATTGTATGAGACCTCTATTGTAAAAACCCATGAAAAAGTTCACACACGAAATGTAACACTCTTTGTTGCTTACCAGGGATGGGAGGGGTGGGGGGGAAATACTAAATAGGCAATAGATAAGTGGTATCTTGGGTGAAGGGTAAGACAGTACACAATACAGGGGAAACTAGCACAACTTCTACAAGGAAAGGTCATGGAAGCCCCATAGACACATCCAAACTCCCTGAGGGACTGAATTGCTTGATGGAGGGCTGCGGGGACCATGGTCTTGAGGAACATCTAGCTCAACTGGCATGACACAGCTTATAAAGACAGTGCTCTACATTCTACCTTGGTGAGTAGTGTCTGGGGTCTTAAAAGCCTGTGAGCGGCCATCTAAGATACTCCACTGGTCTCATCCCTTCGGGAGCAAGGGAGAATGAAGAGAACAGGATACAAGGAAAAGATTAGTCCAAAGGACTAATTGTTCACAGCTACCAAGACCTCCACCGGACTGAGTCCAGTACAGCTAGATGGTGCCTGGCTATCACCACTGACTGCTCTGACCAGGATCACAACAGAGGGTTCTGGACAGAGCTGGAGAAGGATGTAGAGCATAATTCTAACTCACAAAATAAAAAAGACAAGATTTACTGGCCTAAAGGAGACTGAAGAAACCTCGAGAGTATGGCCCCCAGACACCCTTTTAGCTCAGTAGTGAAGCTACCTCCGAGGTTCACTGTTCAGCCTGGGAGTGGACAGCCCCGTAAAACCAAATGAGACTAACGAGGTACAGGAGTCCAGTGACAAGAGCCAGAAGGCAGAAGCGGACAAGGAAGCTGGTGATAGGGAACCCAAGGTTGAGTAAGGATATTGTTGATGTGTTGTGAGATTGTTAACTATTGTCACAGGGCAACATTTGTAGTAATGGTTAAATGAGAAACTATTTTGTTCTGTAAGCCTTCATCTTAAGTAAGAATAACAGCACAATTGGAAGAGCGTAGTCAATGTCACTGAACTGTGCATGTAGAAATTTTTGAAATGGTGTATCTTTGGCTATGTGTATTTTAACCAAAAAAAAAAAAAGGTTGAGAAGTTAGAGGGTTAATATGTTGTGGGGTTGTTAACCAATTTCATAAAACAAGATGTGTACTACTGTTTCATGAGAAACTATTTGTTCTGTAAGCCTTCACCTGAAGTACAATAAAATATAAACAAATGTTTGATAGGAAGCCTAGGGGGCAGTGAGTTGAAGATAATGGTGATGGAATAATTTGGAAAAGGATAGTGAGAATAGTAGCACCACTGGAAGAATATAATCGATATCACTAAATTGTACATGTAGACACTTTTGAAATGGTATAATTTTGATATGTGTATTTTCACCAAAAAAAAAAAAAGAAAGTCCTCCAGAGTCAAGAAGGGAGAGTGATGACGTGTCATCGGGTTGTTAACCAATGTCATAAAACAATATGTGTACTGAATGTTTAAGGAGAAACTTTTTGTTCTGTACACCTTCATCTAAAGTACAATAAAAAAGAAAAGAAAGAAATTAGGAAGGAAATTAAGCAAAACATAAAACACACAATAGAGGAAATTAAAAAGATTAGCGAAGAGCATAATGACAAATTTAACAGCCTGCAATAATCCATAGAGAGACAGCAATCAGAAACCCAGAAGATTAACAATAAATTTCTGAATTAGACAACTCAATAGAAAATCATAGGAGCAGAATTGAGGCAATGGATGTCAGAATTAGTGAGATTGAAGATAAAGAACTTGACACCAACTTATTTGAGGAAAAATCAGATAAAAAGATTTTATAAAATGAGGAAACCCTTAGAATTATGTGGGACTCTATCAAGAGGAATAACCTACGAATGATTGGGGTACCAGAACGAGGGGGATAACAGAAAATATAGACAGAATTGCTGAAGATTTGTTGGCAGAAAACTTCCCTGATATCATGAAAGATGATGAGATATCTATCCAAGATGCTCATCGAACCCCACATAAACTAGATCCCAAAAAAAAGTCACCAAGACATATTATAAAAAAGCTTGCCAAAACCAAAGATAAAGAGAGAATTTTAAGAGCAGCTAGAGATAAAAGAAAAGTCATCTACAAAGGAGAGTCAATAAGAATAAGCTCGGATTACTCAGCAGAAATCATGCAGGCAAAAAGGCTATGGGATGACATATATAAAGCCTTCAAGGGAAAAAAACTGCCAGCCAAGAATTATATATCCAGCAAAACTGTCTCTCATCTATGATGGCGAAATTAGGGCATTCCCAGATAAACGGACGTTTAGGGAATTTCAAAAAAAAAAAAACAAAAATTACAAGAAATACTAAAGGGAGTCCTCCAGTTAGAAAATCAGTAACATCAGGTAACAACCCAAGAATACAACACAGGATACAGCACCCAGGTATCAACCCAGATAGGGAAGTCACAAAAGTAAATCAAAGCTAAAACACTAAAAATAGGGAAACAGATGTCAATATGTAAAAGAGGACAACATTAAAACAAAAAAGAGGATTTAAAAAATGTAGACATAGATTTTTCATATGGAGAGGAACTCAAGGCAATATAAAGAAATAAAAAACTGGTATAAACTTATAAAAATAGGGGTAAATATTAAGGTAACCACAAAGGAAACTAACAATTCTACAAGTCAAAATAAAAAATTAGAAAAATATGAAGACTCAGCAAATACAAAATCAACTACAATGAAAGACATGAAAAGAAAATACATAAAGAAAAATGACTCAGTACAGAAAATTAAGTGGAACAAAGAAACTGTGAACAACACACAAAAAGGACATCAAAAAGGCAGCACCAGACTCATAACTATCAATAATTATACTGAATGTAAATGGACTAAATGCTCCACTAAAGAGACAGAGAGTGGCAGATTGGATAAAAAAACATGATCCGTCTGTATGCTGCCTAAAAGAAACACACCTTAGACTTAAAGACACAAACAAATTAAAACTCAAAGGATGGAAAAAATATATCAAGCAAACAACACTCAAAAAAGAGCAGGAGTGGCAATATTAATCTGTGACAAAATAGACTAAACTAAATCCACCACAAAGGATAAGGAAGGACACTATATAATGATTAAAGGGTCAATATGCCAGGAGGACATAACTATAATAACCATTTAAGCACCCAATGACAGGGTTCCAAAATAGACAAAAGAAACTGTAACAACACTAGAAGAGAGAGAGACAGCTCCACAATACTAGTAGGAGACTTCAACACACCACTTTCAGTGAAGGACACCACATCCAGAAAGAAGCTCAACAAAGACAAGGAAGATCTAAATGCTACAATCAACCAACTTGCTCTCATAGACATACACTGAACACTCCACCCAACAGCAGCCAAGTATACTTTCTTTTCCAATACACATGGAACATTCTTCAGAATAGACCACATATTAGGCCATAAAGTAAGCCTTAACAAAATCCAAAGCATCAAAATATTACCATAAAGCCATAAAAGTAGAAATCAACAACAGAAAACTCAAAGAAAAAAAATCAAACACATGGAAACTGAACAACACCTTGCTCAAAAACTGCTGGGTTATAGAAGAAATTAAGGATGAAATAAAGAAATTCATAGAATCAAATGAGAATGAAAACACATCCTACCAGAACCTTTGGGACACAGTAAAAGCAGTGCTCATAGGTCAGTTTATAGCAATAAATGTACACATTCAAAAACAAGAAAGAGTTATAATCAAAACATTAACCCTACAACTGGAACAAGTAGAAAGAGAGCAGCAAAAGAAACCTTCAGGTGCCAGAAGAAAGAAAATTATAAGAATTAGAGCAGAATTAAATGAAATATAGAGAATAGAAAAACAATTGAAAGAGTTAACAAGATCTTTGAAAAGATCAACAAAATTTAAAAACCATTAGCCAAACTGACACAAGAAAAACAGGAGAGGAAGCAGATAACCAGTATAAGAAATGAGATGGGTGATATCACAACAGACCCAACTGAAATTAAAAGAATCATAACAGAAAACTATGAAAAATTGTACTCTAACAAACTTGAAAACCTAGAGGAAATGGACAAAGTTCTAGAAACTTAACTACCTAACTAAACTAACACAAACAGAGGTAGAACAACTAAATAAACTCATAATAAAAGAAGAGATTGAAAAGGTAATTTAAAAACTCCCAGCAACAAAAAAAAGCCCTGGCCCGGACGGCTTCACTGGAGAATTCTACCAAACTTTCAGAGAAGAGATAACACCACTACTACTAAAAGTATTTCATAGCATAGAAAAGGATGGAATACTCCAAAACTTCTTCTATGAAGCCAGCATAACCATGATATCAAAACCCGGTAAGGACACCACAAAGAAAAATACAGACCAATATCCCTCAGGAACATTGACACAAAAATATTCAACAAAATTCTAGCCAATAGAATTCAGCAACATATCAAAAAAATAATTCACCATGATCAAGTGGGATTTATACCAGATATACAGGGATGGATCAATATTAGAAAAACAATCAATGTAATCCATCACATAAATGAAACAAAAGACAAGAAAGACATGATCTTATCAATCGATGCAGAAAAGGCATTTGACAAAGTCCAACACCCATTCATGATAAAAACTCTCAACAAAATTGGAATGGAAGGGAAATTCCTCACTATAATTAAGGGCCTTTATGCAAAGCCAACAGCCAACATTATCCTAAATGGAGACAATTTGAAAGCATTCTCCCTTGAGAACGGGAACCAGACAAGGACGCCCTCTATCACCACTCTTATTCAACATTGTGCTGGAGGTCCTAGCCAGAGCAATCAGGCTAGAAAAAGAAGTAAAGGGCATCCAAATCAATAGGGAAGAAGTCAAAATATCTCTATTTACAGATGATATGATCTTATACACAGAAAGCCCCAAAGAGTCCACAAGAAAACTACTAGAACTAATGGAAGATTTCAGCAAAGTTTCAGGATACAAGATAGACATACAAAAATCAGTTGGATTCCTTTACACCAACAAAGAGAACCTCAAAGAGGAAATCACCAAATCAATACCATTTACAATAGCCCCCAAGAAGATAAAATAGTTAGGAATAAATCTAACCAGAGATGTAAAAGACCTATACAATGAAAACAACAAGACAGTACTGCAAGAAACCCAAAGAGACCCGCATAAGTAGAAAACATACCTTGCTCATGGATAAGAAGACTCAACATTATGAATATGTCAATTTTACCCAAAGTGATCTACAGATACAATGCAATCCTGATCCAGATTCCACCAGCATTTTTTAATGAGATGGAGAAACAAATCACCAACTTCATATAGAAAAGGAAGAGGCCCCAAACAAGTGAAGCATCACTCAAGAAGAAGAACATAGTGGGAGGCCTCACACTACCTTATTTTAGAACCAGTTATACCACCATCGTAGTCATAACAGCCTGGTACTGGTAAAACAACAGATACCTAGACCAATGGAACAGAATTGAGAATCCAGACATAAATTCATCCACCCATGAACAGCTCATATTTCACAAAGGCCGAAAGTCCATTAATTGGGAAAAAGACAGTCTCTTTAACAAATGCTGCTGGTGTAACTTCATATTCTATTCATCTGCCAAAAACTTAAACAAGACCCATATCTGACACCATGCACAAAAACTGACTCAAAATGGCTGAAAGACTTAAATGTAAATTTGAAAACGATGAAGATCATGGAAAAAAAAATAGGGACTATGCTAGGAGCCCTAATACATGGCATAAACACAAAACAAATCATAAGTAACAATGCACAAGCACCAGAAGAGAGAATAGATAACTGGGAGCTCCTAAAAATCAAACATTTATGCTCATGAAAAGACCTCACCAAAAGAGTGAAAAAACAACCTACAGACTGGGAAAAAATTTTTGGCTATGAAAAATCCGATCAGCTTTTAATCTCTAAAATCTACAAGACACTGCAAAACCTCAACAACAAAAGGAAAAATAACCCAATTAAAAAATGGGCAAAGGATATGAACAGGCACTTTGCCAAAGAAGATATTCAGGTGGCTAAGAGACACATGAAGAAATGCTCACAAGCATTAGCCATTAGAGAAATGCAGATCAAAACTACAATGAGATATCATATCACCCCAACAAGACTAGCATTAATCCAAAAAACACAAAATAATAAATGCTGGAGAGGTTGTGGAGAGACTGGAAGACTTATACACTGTTGGTGGGAATGTAAAATTGTACAACCACTTTGGAAATCAATTTGGAGCTTCCTTAAAAAGCTAGAACCATATGATCCAGCTATCCTGCTCCTTGGAATATATCCTAGAGAAATAAGAGCTGTCACATGAATAGGTATATGAACACCCATGTTCACTGCAGCACTGGTCACAATAGCATAAAGATGGAAACAACCTAGGTGCCCATCAACGGATGAATGGATAAACAAATTATGGTATATCCACACAATGGAATACTACACAATGATAAAGAACAATGATGAAGCTGTGAAACATCTTGTAACATGGAGGAATCTGGAGGTCATTATGCTGAGTGAATTTAGTCAGTCACAGAAGGACAAATATTGTATAAGACCACTATTATAAGAACTCAAGAAAATGTTTAAACACAGAAGACAACATTCTTTGATGGTTGCAAACGTGGTGAGGGAGGGTGCGGGTCATTCACTAACTAGATAGTAGACAAGTTTTATCCTAGGTGAAGGAAAGGACCGCACACACTACAGGGGAAGTCAGCACAACCGGACTAAATGAAAGCTAAGAAATTTCCTGAATACAGTCAAACACTTTGAGGGACAGACAAGCAGGGGTAGGGGTCTAGGGACCATGCTTTCAGGGGACATCTATGTCAATTTGCATAGCAAAGTTTATTAAGAAAATGTTCTGTATCCTACTTTGGTGAGTGGCGTCTGGGGTCTTAAAAGCTTGCAAGCGGCCATCTAAGACTTATCAATTGGTCCCACCCACCTGGAGTAAAGGAGAATGAAGATGCGACAAAAGCAGTAGCCCAAGAGACAGAAAGGGCCACATAAACCAGAGACGTCATCAGCCTGAGACCAGAAGAACTAGATGGTGCCCGGCTACCACCAATGACCGCCCTGACAAGGAACAAAACAGAGAGTCCCTGATGGAGCAGGAGAAAGGTGGGGTGCAGAACTCAAATTCTAGTAAGAAGACCAGACTTAACAGTCTGACTGAGACTGGAAGATCCCCAGAAAGCATGGCCCCTGGATTCTCCATCAGCCCAGAACTAAAACAATTTCTGAGGCGAACTCTTCAGACAGGGATTGGACTGGACTGTGGGACATAAAGTGATACTCATGAGGAGTGTGCCTCTTAGCTTAAGTCGGTACAAGAGACTAAGTGGGCAGCTTCTGTCCGGAGGTGAGATGGGAAGGCAGAGAGGGTTAGGAGTTGTTTGGACATGGGGAATCAGGGGTGGAAAGGAGGAGTGTGCTGTCACAGTATGAGGAGAGCAATTAGAGTCACATAACAATGTATGTATAAATTTTCGTACAGGAAAAATTTTTTTAAAAATTTAGGTCTTTGATCCATTTTGAGTTAATTTTTGTGCATGGTATAAGGTATAGATCCTGTTTCATTTTTCTGCAAATGGGTATCCAGTTTTGCCAGCACCATTTGTTAAACTATTTCTTCCACATTAAATGGACTATGACACTTTGTCGAATATCAGCTGTCCCTAGGTAATGGATTTACTTCTGGGTTCTCAAATCTGTTCCATTGGTCTATGTGTCTGTTGTACCAGTACCAGGCTGTTCTGACTACTGTGGCTGTATAGTAAGTTTTGAGATCAAGAAGTATGAGGCCTCCTACTTTGTTCTTCTGCTTCAGTATTGCCTTAACTATTAGGGGACTCCTTCCTTTCTATATAAAGTTGATGATTAATTTTTCCATTTCACTAAAGAATGATGTTGGGATTGGGATTCGGATTGCATTATATCTATAGAACACTTTTGGTAGTACTGACATTTTCACAGTGTTAAGACTTCCAATCCATGAGAATGGTGTGTTTTTCCATTTATCTGGGTCTCTTTTGGTTTCTTTTTTTTTAATTTTTTTCTTGTACTTTAGATGAAGGTTTACGGAACAAATAGTTTCTCATTAAACAGTCAGTACACAGATTGTTTTATGACATTGGTTAACAACCCCACGACATATTAATACACTCCCTTCTCGACCTTGAGGACCTTTTTTTTTGGTGAAAATATACATAGCCAAAGTTATACCATTTCAAAAGTTTCTACATGTACAATTCAGTGACATCTATTACATTCTTCCAGCTGTGCTTCTATTCTCACTATCCTTTTCCAAACTGTTCCATCACCATTATCTTCAACTCACTGTCCCCTACGCTTCCCATCAAATCTTTTGAGTTGCTGTTGTCAGTTTGATCTCACATAGATAATTCTTTTCTTTTTGTACCTTAGATGAAGGTTTGCAGAACAAATAGTTTCTCATTAAACAGTTATTACACATATTGCCCTATGACATTGGTTAACAACCCCATGACATGTCAACACCGTCCCTTCTCAAACTTGGGTTTCCTATAACCAGCTTTCCTGTCCCCTCCTGCCTTCTAGTTCTTGTCCCTGGACTGCTGTGCCTCATTAGTCCTGTTTTGTTTTATGAGGCTGTCCAGTCTCCGGCTGAACAGTGAACTTTGGGAGGTGCTTCATCACTGAGCTAAAAGGGTGTCCAGGGGCCATACTCTCAGGGTTTCTCCAGTCTGTTAGGCCAGACTGGAGTTAGATTCTATTCTACAGACTTTTCCAGCTCTGTCCAGGACCCTCTACTGTGATCCCAGTCAGAGCAATCCGTGGTGGTAGCCGGGCACCATCTAGCTGTACTGGACTCAGTTTGGTGGAGACCTTTGGACTAATCTTTTCCTTGTATCCTATTCTCTTCATTCTCCCTTGCTCCCGAAGGGATGAGACCAGTGGAGTATCTTAGATGGCTGCTCATAGTCTTTTAAGACCCCAGGCGCTACTCACCAAGATAGAATGTAGAACATAGTCTTTATAAACTGTGTTATGCCAATTGAGCTAGATGTTCCCCGAGACCATGGTCCCCACAGCCCTCCTCCCAGCAATTCAGTCCCTCAGAGAGTCTGGGAGTGTCTATGGATCTTCCATGACCTTTCCTTGTACAAGTTGTGCTGGCTAACCCAGTAATGTGTACTGTCTTACCCTTCACCAAAGTTACCACTTATCTATTTAGTTCCCCCCCCCCATCCCTCCCAACCCTTGTAACCAACAAAGATTGTTTCTTTTTGTGTGTAAACTTTTACATGAGTTATACAGTAGACGTCTCATGCAATATTTGTCCTTTTGTGATTGACTTATTTACTGAGCATAATGTCCTCCAGTTTCATCCATGTTATGAGATACTTCACAGATTCATCATTGTTCTTTATCTTTGTATAATACACCATTGTGTGTATGTACCTCAGTTTGTTTATCCATTCACCTGTTGATGGGCATCTAGGTTGTTTCCATCTTTTTGCTTTTGTGAACAGTGCTTCAGTGAATATGGGTGTGCATATGTCTATTAGTGTGACAGCTCTTATTTCTCTACGATATATTCTTAGGAGTGGGATTGCATTTTGCAGGGCTTTTTTTTTGTGGTGCTGACATTTTCTTTGTTCCTCTTAGTCTCCTGTGCTGAGTTCCTTTTGTTTGTGGATTTTTTTTCATTTCTTTTGTTTTTGTACGTTTTGTTTTTACTGAGACTTTATGTTTTTCTTCTTTATTTTGATGAATAGGTTTGTTAACTTTCTTTGCGGTTACCTTGAAATTTACCCTTATCTTTCTAGATTTGTACCTGTCTATTATTACTTGGTATCACTTGACTTCCTCTCCATTAGAAGGTTCTATACCTACACCATTTATTCCCTCTTTTATTGTTCTGATGCTGTTGTCATTTACCGATTAACCTCTCTGGTTCCCTTTTGTCATTCTTTTGGTTTTGCATAGTCCTTAAGAGTTCATTTCCTAGGTTGGTATCTGGTTAGTACAATCCTGTGTCCTATATTCAGTCTGTGGTCTGATATTGTTTGTTCTTATATCAAAGGACCCCCTTTAATAAGTCTTGTAAATTTGGTTTGGTTTTTACATAGTCCCTTAATTTCTGTTTATCTGGAAATGACCTAATTTCACCATCGTGTTTGAACGAGAGTTTTGCAGGATATATTATTCTTGGCTGGCAATTTTTTTCTTTCAAGGTTTTATATATGTCATCCCATTGCTTCTTGCCTGCATGGTTTCTGCCGAATAATCTGAGCTTAGTCTTATTGTTTCTCCTCTGTATGTGGCTTTTTGTTTCTCTCAAGCTGCTCTCAGGATTCTTTGTTTGTCTTTGGTTTTAGCGAGTGTGATTATGATATGACTTGGTGATATTCTTTTGGGGTCTATCCTATATAGGGTTTGTTGAGCTTCTTGGATGGTCAGCTTTTCATCTTTCATGATATTGGGGAAGTCTTCTGTCAGCAATTCTTCAATGATCCTCTCTGTGTTTTCTGTTTTCTCCCCCTGCTCTGGAACTCTGATCACTTGCAGATTTTTGCTTTTGATTGTATCCCACATAATTCTCAGGGTTTCTTCATGTTTCTTCATTCTTTTTTCTGATTTTTCCTCAGAGTTGTATCCAAGTGTTTGTCTTCAGTTTGGCTGATTCTATCTTCCATCATTTCAAACCTACCCCTCAGCCTTTCTATGACACTGTCCATTTCTGAAATCTTGTTTATCTTTTGGATTTCTAATTGCTGTTTTTGTATGATTTCTAGTTGTGAATTTATTTTAGCATTTTGTTCCTGTATTGTTTTCTTGAATTCATCCATTTTTTTGGTCTGCATTTTCCATGAACTTGTCTGCTTTTTCCATGAATTTGTCTATTTTTTCCTCATTTTTGTCTGTTTTTTGCTTCAACTCTTGTATAATTCTGAATATTAGAGATTTGAATTCCCTATCAGTTAGATCTAGTGCCTTTTATTCTACTGGATAGTCATCTGGTGTTTTATTTTGGACACCTACTGGAACCATCCTGTCTTGTTTTTGAAAATGTTTTGATATTGTCTGCTGTCTTCAGGGCTTTCATTGGTTATTTCCCTTGTTTATTGATTGTAGAGTTGTTTGTTTTGTCCTGCTATTTTGTTTTATTTTGTTGTGTCTGAGCATGAGGGCTGTGTGTTCTTTGTTGTTTGCTCGTCTGTGGGCATGATACTTTTCACCTCCTTCTCCAACGGGCAGGGTCAGTCACTCAGGTATGGTACAGCAGGGCAGGTCTAGCTGAAGGGGAGTTGCTGGGATAGGTTTTTTTGTGGCACATACCAGGGCTTACAGTGCAGACTGGGAGTCAGTGTAGGGCAGGTTCCAGTAGGCCATGCCTGTGTTGCTTGGGAGTGTGATGTTCAGCACATGGTGCAGGTAGGCAGGAAGGAGTCAGTAGAATGTGATGTGTGGAGCTAAGATGGGTATGGGAAAGAAGAGAGAGAGGAGAGAGGAACAGGAGCCAAAGACATACACATAAACAAAAAAGAGTGCTAAGGGAGCTTGCTATTTGAGTGGAGAGATGAGAGACTGAGAAATGGGGATAAACAAAAATGAAAAAAAAAGAAAAGGAGTAAAAGAAAAAATTAATAAATCGAGAAACTAGAAATGAAGAAAGACAAAAAATGAATAAGAGAGAGAAGAAAACTCAACAAAGAAATGAAAAAAAAAACAAACAAGAAAAAAGAAATATCTGCAAGGATGTCCCTGTGTGTCTATGCAGAGTAAGGGATTAGCTTCCAAGCCACGAGGTACTGCCCAGCTAGAAGGGGCCCCCAAGCTAAGAAAAGAAAAAGAAAACAAACAAACAAATCAAAACAGAACAAATCAAAGCAAACAAACAAACAAACAAAAAAGCCCTGAGGCTCCCATCAGCGTGGCGGCATGGGCCGGGAAGCAGTTTCACAGTCGAGCAGCCTTTTGTGTTTCAGGAAGAAGCAAAGATGGTGCACGGAGCCAGGTATTTGACAGAAAAGAGGGGGAGGTGGTGAGAGGTAAGAAAGAAATCTAAAGAAGCGGAAAAAAGTAACACCAGCAGCCAACAAATGGCACTCAAGGAGCTGGCTAGTGCGTGCAGGTGGAATCCAAGCAGCACTGGGGGGAAGCTCACGCTTCCTGGCCAATAGACTGTGGCTGCAGGAAGCAGAGGAGGCTAAATGGGGGGTGAAGAATGGTGGGGGGTGGGAAAGCCTATATCATGGGTTACCAGTTGTTCTGTCTCCTGCTGGAAGCTCCATGAAGCTGCTCTCTCATACCTCCTGTTCACTGATCTCCAATAGGAGTCCAAGATGGCAGATCCGTGCTGTGGTAGCTGATAGGGAACCTCTGCATGTATCTCTCCTTGAGTTCTGTTCTCGGTCAGTTTCTTATTCCATTTGGTGCTTGGCTGAGTTCTTTATCTTTTTGTTTGGTGGTTTGAGGGTTTCGGGATTGACGTGTAACTCTGTTTGACTTAGTTTTTCTGATCTTTTCTGCATAAGGATGGTGTGGCACTTCTGACTATAGTGCCATGTTGCCTGGAAGTCTCTTTTGGTTTCTTGCAGTAGTGTTTTGCAGTCTTCCTTGTATAAGTCTTTTTTGTCCCTGGTTAGATTTATTCCCAGGTATTTTACCTTTTGGGGGCTACCGTAAATAGTACCGTTTCTTGATTTCCTTTTCAAAGTTCTCCTTGTTTGTGTAAAGAATCCCAGATGATTTTTGTGTGTTGATCTTGTATCTTGCTACTTTGCTGAATCCTTCTACTAGGTCTAGTAGCTTTCTTGTGGAATCTCTTGGATTTTCTATGTATAGGATCATATCAGCCGAAAATAGAGATAGTTTTACTTTTGCCTTTCCAATTTAGATATCCTTTATTTTCCTTTCTTGCCTTATTGATCTGGCTAAGATTTCTAGTACAGTATCGAATAAGATTGATGACAGTGGGCATCCTTGTTTCATGCCCGTTTTCAAGAGGAAGGCTCTAATTGTTTCTCCATTGATAATAATGTTGGCTGTTGGTTTTGTATATATGTCATTAATTATGTTGAGGTTTCCCTTCTAATTTGCTGAGAGTTTTTATCAGGAAAGGGTGTTGGATTTTATCAAATATCTTTTCTGCATTGATTGAGATGATCGTGTGATTCTTTTCCTTTGTTTTATTTATGTGGTGAACTGCACTGATTGATTTTCTAATGTTGAATATCATTTCGAATGTTGAATCCCTGTTATGAATCGCACCTAATTGTGATTTTCTTTTTTTTGATATGCTGTTATATTCTGTTGGCTAGAATTTTGCTGAGAATTTTTGCATCTATACTCATGAGGGATATTGGTCTGTAATTTTATTTTTTTGTGGTGTCTATGCCTGGCTTTGGTATCCGGATTATGCTGGCTTCATAGAATAAATTAGGGAGTATTCTCTCCTTTTCTACATTCTGAAATAGCTTGAGTAGAATTGGTGTCAACTCTTCTCTGAACATTTGGTAGAACTCTCCAGTGAATCCATCTGGGCTGGGGATTTTTTTGTTGTTGTCGGAAGTTTTTTTTCTTTTTTTTTTAAATGACATCTTCGGTTTCTTCTTTTGTTATAGACATGTTTAGGTTTTCTACTTCTGTTTGTGTTAGTTTATGGAGATAATGTGTTTCTAGAAATTTTTCCATTTCTTCTAGGTTTTCAAATTTGTTAATGTACAATTTTTCATAGTATTCTGTAATAATCCTCTTTATCTCAGCTTGTTCTTTTGTAAAGTGGCTCATTTCATTTCTTATTTTGGTTATTTGCCTCTTGTCATTTTTTCCCTTTTTCAGTTTGGCCAGCGGTTTGTCAATTGATCCTCTCAAAGAACCAACTTTTAGTTTTGTTGATTTTTTTCTATTGTTTTTCTGTTTTCTATTTCATTTATTTCTGCTCTGATTTTATTATTTCCTTTCTTCTGGTGACTGTGGACTTCATTTGTTGTTTCTTTTCTATCTCTTCAAGTTGTCAGGTTAAGTTATTGACTTGGGGTATTTATTCTTTTTTGATATGTGCATTTATTGCTATAAATTTTCCTCTGAGCACTGCTTTTGCTGTGTCCCAGAGGTTTTGTGTTGTGTCTTCATTCTCATTTGATTCTAAGAATTTTTAAATTTCATTCTTGATTTCTTCTATGACCCAGTAGTTTTTAAGCAAGGTGTTATTCAGTTTCCATATATTTATTTAATTTTATTCCTTGTTCTTTCTGTTATTAATTTCTAGTTTTATAGTATTATGTTCAGAGAAGATGCTTTGTATTATGTCAATGTTTTTTAATTTATTGAGGCTTGCTTTGGGCCTAGAATATGGTTTATGCTGGAGAATGATCCATGTGCACTGAAGAAAAAGTTGCACTTTGCTGCTGTTAGGTGGTGTGTTCTGTATATGTCTATGAGGTCACGTTGGTTGATTGTGTTATTTAGATCTTCTGTATCTTTACTGAGTTTCTTTCTAACTGTTCTGTCCATTGTCAAAAGTGGTGTGTCAAAGTCTCCTACTATTATTGTAAAACCATCTATTTCTCTTTTCGATTCTGTTAAGGTTTGTTTTATGTATTTTGGAGCTCTGTCATCAGGCGCATAAATATTTATTATTGTTATGTCTTCTTGGTGGACTGACCCTTTAATCATTAAATAATGCCCTTCTTTGTCTCTTATAATGGATTTTGATATAAAGTCTATTTTACCCAAAATTATTATTACTACTTCTGCTCTCTTTTTGATACTGTTTGCTTGATATATTTTTTTCTTATCCTTTGATTTTTAACTTGTTTGTCTTTGTGTCTAAAATGTGTCTCTTGTAGGCAACATATTGATGGGTCATTTTTTTAATTCATTCAGTCACTCACTGTCTCTTGACTGGTGCATTTAATCTATTTACATTCAATGTGATTAACAACAGGTATGGATTCATTGTTGTCATTTTGTTACACTTTTTTGGGGGGGGTGTTAACAGTTTCTTTTTTCCTCTTAATTTTCTTTTTTTTAATGTGGATTTTCTTTTCCTAGCAATCATTATTGTAGTTTTTACTAAGTCTTTTTTGTTTTCCTCTTCCCTATTTTGGTGAGTAAATTTATTACTTTTCTTTGTGATTACCCTAAAGTTTATCTTAATCCTCTTAAAATTAGAACAATCTGTTATATCTTGGAATTACCTTGACTTCCTCCCATATAGAAGTTCTATAACTACATCTTTTATTTCCCCTTTTTATTTTAAAGTTGTCATCATTTACAGCTTAACTCCACTGGTTCCCTGTAATCAGTTTTTTAGCTTTATTTCACTTATGAGAAGTCTTTTTCTGGGTCGGTATCTGAGTGATGTTATCGTGTGTCTTTATCTCAGATTGTTCTCTGATGTCGTTGATTCTCTGTCCAAAGGACTCCCTTTAACATTTCTTGTAAGGCAGGTCTAGTTTTTACAAATTCCCTTTGTTTATGTTTATCTGGGACTCTTAGTGTTGCCATCATTTTTGAAAGACCGTTTTGCTAGATGTATGATTCTTGGTTGGCAATTCTTTTCCTTCAGGAATTTATATATGGCGTCCCATTGCCTCCTTGTCTGTGTGGTTTCTGATGAGAAATCGGTACTAAGTCTTATTGATCCCCTTTGCACGTGATATTTAGTTTTCCTTGAGCTGCTTTCAGAATTCTTTGTCTTTGGTTTTGGAAAGGTTGATTATTATATGTCTTGGTGATTTTTTGTGGGGGAGGGTCTATCCTGAATGGTGTTCGTTGAGCTTCTCAGATTGTAACGTTCTTGTTTTTCATGATATTTGGGAAGTTTTCAGCCAATATATTTTTGAAAATTCTCTCTGTACTTTTCATTTTTTCCACCTCTTCTGGAATTCCAATTACACATAGATAATTAATCTTGACAGTGTCCCACATAACTCTTCTGCTTTCTTAATTTTTCTTCATTCATTTTTCTATTGTTCCTTAAACCAATTAGTATCAAGGAATATGACCTCTATTTCACTGATTCTTTCTTTTATTGATTCTGAATTTCTAGTAGTTGTTTTTGTATGGTTTCTAAGTGTCTATTGAGTCTGTCATTTTGTTCTTGTATTGTGTTCCTGAATTCTTCTAAGGTTTTTTTCCTGTGTTTTCCTTGATCTCTTTGAGCATCCTAAATATAAGTCTTTTGAATTCCTTCTCAGGTAGTTCTATTATTGTTTCTCCCTCTGGAATGTTTTCTTTCCCTTTATTTTGCTCACTTTTTTGAGCCATCTTATCCTGATTTTTCATATGATTTTTTATTGCGTGCTGTCTCCAAGGCATTAAGGTGTTTATTTATTTATTTATTGTATGCTTGTTTGTTTTTTTTTTTTCTGTCCTGGTTTTTTGTTTTGTTTTGATGTCAGGGCAGGAGGGGTGGATGTGTTCAGTTGATCTGGTGGCATAAGGAGTACTCGTTACCTGTCGCTGTGTGGGTGGGGCAGCTGCTGGCAGGACAAGTGCATGTTGAGTTTCACAGGTATGCGAGGCAGCTTGAGGAAGGCTGGGTGGGCGCAAGCTGCCATCAGTTGTTGGTCCAGTGGCATGGGAATGTGTGATAGAGCCTGTCAGGTGGGTGGGGTGGTGGGCGACTGGTGGCATGGATGCACACACTGCCACTTGCTGGGTGGGCAGGATGGTGTGTAGGGGGTTGTGGTGGGCAACCAGGGGTATGGGAGTTCTCTCTACCACTCACCAGATGGGTAAGGCAGTGAGCAGGAGTCTGGTGGGCAAATGGGGGTGCAGAAGCACTCTCTGCTTCTCACTAAGTGTGCATGGCAGTGGTTTTGGGATTGGATGGCCACCAGTGGTGCCAGAGCACTTACTGCCACTCACTGTGTAAGGCAGTGGGGGGTGTCAGGTGACTGGGGGCACGGGAGTGCATAATGCTGCTCACTAGGTGGGCAGGGAAACAAGCAGAGTGGTGTGGTGGGCAACCAGGGCACAAGAGCTCTCTGCCACTCACCAGGTAGTTGTGGAAGCAGGCAAAGGGTGTGGCAGGTGACTAGTGGAACTCACTGTTTCTCACTGGGTGTGTGGGGGTAGTGGCAGGGGTGTTTGGTGGACAATAAAAGGTGTAGGAGTGCTCACTGCCACTCTCCAGGTGCACTAGGTGGCAGACGGGGGATGTGGCAGGTGACTGGGGGCATTGGGCACTCTCTGTTGCTCACTGAGTGGGTGGGAAAGCAAGTGACGGGATGTGGCTGGTGACTGGTGGTGCTGGAACACTTACTGCTGCTTACCAGTGGGCAGGATGGTAGCAGGGGGGTGTGGTGGGCAACCAGCAGTGCCAGAACATTTACTATTGCTCACTGGGTGGGCAGGGTGGAGGAGTGTGGCAGATGGGACTGGGTGGGTGGGTGAAGGCAGGACTCATACTGCGGTCCCCAGGTGGGTGGGACAGCAGAGTGGGGAGGATTCATGATGCTAATCACCAGGAGGGTAGGGGGAGAGGGAGCTTGCTCCTCTAATCACCAGGCATGGGTGCCTGGGCACTTTCTGTTAGCTGTAGCCAGCAATCAGGACCTGGCCCTGACCAAGTTGGGGGTGGGGGGCTGCCCAGAGTCTGGTCAGGTGGGTGACCTCCTGCTGACAATCTATGGATCTGTGACTCCCTGTGCAGCACCCAGCCTAATGGTCAGAGACCAACACTGGTGAGTAGTCCTGCCTATGAATCCTGGCTCCCTCCCTGTCTGTGGATGCCAGGATCCCTGGAACTCTTGCTCTCCTTCTTGTACTTTCCCTCCTTCGATCCGGTTAATGTCCTGCTCACCTTGCTTCATTCTGGGTATGTCTACACAGTTTCTCTGTCTCCTATTGGGAATTCCATGAAGTTGCCTTCCTGAGCTTCTCATCTGAGATTGCTGCTGGCTTTGTCTCAAGATGGCCATGCTGTGCTGGTCAGGATGACTGGGCACCTCTGCTCCGTATCGCTCCTCGTTAGCTGTTTTTGTTCAGTTTCTTCTTCCAGTCAGTATTCGATCTAATTCTTTATCCTTGCATTTGATGCTCAGGGTTCCAGGACTGCCATCTGCATCTATTTCACTTAGTTTCTTGGGCCTTTGTGTAGAGAGACAGCATGGAGTGTCTGATTAAGCCACCATCTTGGGCCGTCTGAGATTTGATACTTTTTATCTGGCCCTGGGCTATAGCCTACCTGTGACTGGTATGCACCTTACAGGAGTTGGTCAATATACTATGCAAATTAAATGATTGCTGACTATACAAATGTCGTGACTATAGACTACTATGCAAATGACATGTCTGTGGCCTACCAAGAGGGAATTGGTCAGTTTGTGGCCCCTACTAGGATAGGCAATGCCTTGAAATTGAAAAACAGTTGTGTATACATGCAGCCAATCCCACAGAGGTTTTTCAGACAGAAAAAAGCAAGAAGAGAAGTACAGGAAGAAGTAGATGGGAAAAAGAAGTGAGAAGAAGCAGAGAGAGAGAAGAAACAAGGAACCTCCTAAAAGAACTGTAACATGGGTTGAGGGCTGTAACACTGAAGACAGGGAGAGATCTTGAAGGGGCCCATCAGCAGAGCCAGCAGTGGCAGGCCTTGAAAGGGCACCATGGCAGAGTCTGGTGACAGATGGCAAGGCTAAGAGGAGTCTGTCCTCAGGGAGCTGAGAGGAGGCTTGTCCTGAGGAGGCTGAGAGGAGACCTGCATGGCCAAGAGACGCTAAGAAAGCTGTACTGCACTGAAGAAGGGAGACTCTGTCTACATGGGTCCTGATCCTGAATCTGAGTTGTAGCCTGTTGATCCCAATCCCAAATTGTATCCTGTTGCTTCCTTAATAAACTACTTAACTGTAAGTATGGTCTGTGAGTTCCGTGTGGTCATTATAATGGGTTATTGAACCCAGAAGAGAAGTAGAGAGTGCCATGGAAGGGATGGATGGGGTCAGAATTGGTAAAAAAAAAAAAATTAAAGGGTGGAGGTATGACTGACCTCCACCTTATGATAATCGGCAAGGGCTGATCCTGGTCATTATCACCCTTGAAGTTAGACAGGTTCTGATGCAACTATTACCCAAATTTTACCAATGGCTTCCAAGAACTCTCTGAGATTCTAAATTCATTGAAAGTAGGGCACTGAAATAGGTGGCTTACAGGATGCTGGTTGGTTATTCCGTAAACACACTGGATCACGTGAAACAACTGGATTAAGTGGCAAACGATGGCTGATTTTGGTGCAAAACGAAAAAAAGAGGTTTCAGTTCCAACTGCAGCTACTTTTTCTTTCCAAAAGTGTGGTTGGGATTGGGAATCAGGCACTCAGAGAAACACAGTTTCCCTCATTACAGAAGGAGAAAACAGAGCCTGAGATGCCTGAAAATTTCATGCCCATAGAAATAGGCTTCATGAAAAACAAAAATTAAATCAAATAGCTCTTCAAAAAGAAGTGCACCTTTATGAACAAATACAGCCTGGGACATTCTCAGACTTCAGAGAAGGGCAGAATTGAGGTTACATTTGTGAGCTCTCCCAGCAATGCATAAATAAGTTAGGCTATAAATGAATACTAGATTTGCTTCAACCCTACGAGCTTCTATAAAGCAGAAAAGCTTTTAACTCCCTGTGAATAATACTTCCCATAAAAATCTGTCTTCTTGAGCTCTATTTCTATAATTTCTACATATATTATTTGGAAGCTTTGTTGTTATTTTAAGATACAGTAAAAAAGTGGTTTCAAAGAAATAGTTCTTACAAACACTTTTGCATGCTGGGTCAGTTAACTACCATCATGCTTTCTCAGCAAAGACTCCTTGAATTATCAAACATAGATTCAATTAACAAACTTAATCCTGCTCGTTTTTCCTCCCTCCCTTCTGCCATCCAATTCCTATCCAGTTTTCAATGTCCAGAGCTGGTCTCACCTCCTCCAGGAAGTATTCCCTGCTTACTCCACACCACAGTGATGCATATTGATGCCACTTATGCCCCAACTCATTCAGGCTTAGCCTGCACCAGATACTTTAGTGCTCAGTTATGTCCCTAGAATTCCATTGTTCTTTAATAATTTCATAAAACTTAACAGAGGTTGCTTTAATTAGATTATGGTTTCTTTGCAATCTTAAAAACATGAATTATATGTGAACCCATGGGAGATGCTTAATAATATTTGCAGATGAAAAGAAGGAGGGAGACAGGGAGGAAAAGACGTAATCAACAAATACTTGTGGATTGATTGATTACATTAGAGAATACCTGGTAAGCCATCTAGAGAGGAATGCACAAATAAAGATATTCTTCTGGTAAAATAACAGGCAAACCCTGTGGAGATGCAGTATGATGTAGCATGAGAGCAAGGACTCTGGAATCAGAATCACTGAGTTTGAGTCCTGGTTCCTCTTTGCTAACTATGTTACCTGCTTTATGACTTGCTGTTCATAGCTGCCATCTAGTCAGCCCTTGATCATGGCGACCCCATGCCCTACAGAATGAAACACTGCCCGGTCCTGTGCCATCCCCATGATCCATTGTAGATCAGACTGTTGTGATCTATATGATTTCTATTGGCTGATTTTGGGAAGTAGATAGCCAGGCTTTTCTTCCTAGTCTGTCTTAGTCTGGAAGCTCTTGCTGAAACCTGTTCAGCATCATACCAACACACTGACAGACAAGTAGCTTCTGCACATGAGGTGACTGGCCAGGAATTGAACGCAGGTCTTTCTCACAGAAGACTAGAATTCTACCTCTGAGACACCAATGCTTTGTTCCTTAGTTTCTGTAAAATCTATAATTGATAATTGTACCTACTTCCAAAGTGTTGTGAAAATTAAATAAGGTGGCAAGTTGTGATGGTTAAGATAGTGTGTCAACTTGGCTGGACCATGATTCTGTGTTTTAATGTAATCACTCCCATGACTGAATATACTGTGAGTAGCCAATCAGATGAAAGGGAGTCTCCTTGGGGGTGTGGCCTGCATCTTTATATAAGCAGGCGTTCTGACTTTTTGCTCTCTCTGGTCCTGAGGCTGCTTCCTGTCATCTCATCTCCCGTTCTTGGGACTTGAGCTGTCAGCTTATCTGCCGAACCTGGGATTCGTTGATCTACACAGCCTGTGAGTGGGAGCCCTGCTCTCCGACCTTCCCATCTTGGGCTTGCCAGCTTCTGCAGCTGTGTGACTTGGGAGAGGCCTCTACCCTGATCCACAGACTTGGGATGTTCTAGCCTCTACAATTGCGTGAGCTGTTTCCTTGATATAATCTCTCTCTATATGTATATTTATACGCTTTACTGGTTCTGCTTCTCTAGAGAACCCAGCCTAAGACACACGTGTAAAGTGCTTTGTTAGCATAATATCTATTATGTAGTAGTCATTCCACAAATGTTATTAGTATCATCATTTTGGATTGGATTAATAGTAACTCTTCCCTGTGATATGCAACTCACATTCGGTGACTTTAGCTATAGACAGGACCAACTAACAAATAGTAAACAAGCCAGGAAAAACTAGGTTTATAGCTAAGGAAAGAAGAAGAAAAGTGATGAAACTAGTGGGTTTTGAAGTAAAGGCAAGAGCTATTTAAGGATTGGGCTGGATGCATTAATAGAAACTCATGAAGGCAGAATTTCTGGGTATGGAAAACAAAAGAGATTGATAAATGAATTTAGCATCCAGGAGTCCTTGGACACTAACTGGGAAGGACTTTAGGGTATCAACATAAGAAGAAAGCCAATTAGTCCCTTTCAAACCAGACAAAGCTATGCTCTACATCTGCATTGATGGATTGTACCAAAGATGCATCAGTTAGGACAAGCTATGTTATGTTACACTAACAAACATCTCCAAAATCTCAATGGCTTTGTGTCAGGGAATTAAAGAAAAATTTGAGGTACCTGATATGATCTGAAATGGCCAGTTTGAGGACGGGTTGTAATTCTCTGTTTGTGGGTTCCATTTCCACCCTAGCAGTAGCCATCTTCCATATTGTTTCTAAGAGAGGAATGTCCGGTAATGATGACATAACTATACTACCACCACTCCCTGTTACATATCTGTATAATTGCCACAATGTAACCAGTCTAAGAAAGAGATGTATACCCTTTTAAGCCAATCGCCTTGCAGAGCTGGGCACAAGAAGCCCTCCTTAGAAGTTCTGCTACAGGAACTCATGTGTCAAGAGTTCCTGCCACAGAAAACTTTGTTTTAATGAGTTCCCACCCCTAGAAGCCCTGCCTTAAAATGAGTGACTGCCAATGGAGTAATGCTTTTTGGTGGTCTAAGCCTGTGATTATTAATTAAGTAATGTCTTTCAATGATCTTAAGTTTGTGAATACCAATCAAGTAAAGTGTTTCATATCTAGTGTTCTCGTATAAAACGTCAGGGCTGAGTTGCCATTTTTGGTTTCTGCACTCTACCACGCGGAGTTGAGTTTATTTCCAGCTCAAGCTATCTCTTTTCTTTCAATAAATCTCTCAATTTTACACTAATCAGAGTATGAATGGTTACTCTGTGACAGCTTAAAATAACAAAGGTTTAAATCTTGCTCACACTACATATCCGAGACTGCTCAGCTGGGGGCACAGCACTCTGCTCATCCTAGTTACTCAGGAATCCAGACTGCCAGAAGCTCCTTGGCCTTCCGTCACTATCATCTCAACACAATAATTCTTGATTTTCCACAGCAGGGAAAGAAAGAATGGAGACCGTCATTAAATGCACCATCATTAAATGCTTCTGCCCAGGTGAGCCCATTGTTTCCACTCCCATTTCATTGGCCTTTGCAAGTCACATGCCCACGCCTAATTTCAAAGACACATGTGCTCAGGAGAAAAGAAGTAGCAATTTTGGTGAGTACTAGCAAAGTATATACCTCTGATTCCTCATACTCTAGTATAGCACACTGATTGGCTGGGTAGTAATAACAACAGCTAATTTTATTGAGCACCAGACACAGATACATTGGTGCTCAAAAAAATTCAATGGTAGAATCTCACCTTCCATCAGGAGACCCAGGAGTCCTTAGTAGGCACAAATGGTTAAGCGCTCAACTACTAGCCAAAACGTTGGTGGTTTGAATCCACCTAAAGGAATTGCCAGGAAGACAGACCTGGCAATCTGCTTCCAAAAAGGCACAGCCTTGAAAACCCTATGGAGCAGTTCTGCTCTGCACACTTGGAGTCGTCTCGAGTCAGAATCAAATCGATGGCAACCGACAACAATGACATGGGAAGACCTGAGCGGATTCTCAGCCATACACCTGATGCACAACTACCACTCATCTGTCAGCGGCGGCATGGGAGTTGCTATAATGCTGAACATGTTTCAGCAGAGCGTCCAGACTAAGACGGACTAGGAATAAAGGCCTGGTGATCTACTTCCAGAAATGAAAACTGTATGCATCACAGCAGTCCAATCTTGTTGTGCATGGTGTCACTGTGAGTGAGGGAGGGGGTAACCTACAACAATTACATCACTATACGCATCATCAGCATCATAATAATCATTATTATTATAATTCCAAGCACAACCCTGCAAGATATAATTATTTCCACTCCATAGATAAGAAAACTGAGAGAGATTAAGAAATTTACCCAAGGCCCAAAACGCCTGCTACATGCCAACCCCCATCTCTCTTCCTATGAAAGCATTCTATCTCTAAAAATCTTTAGTGTGGCCCCAGCCTACCTTTCCAAGGACATTTCACACTAGTCTCCTTGTGACAACTCACAATTTAACCAAACTACTCTCTTATTCCTCATAATGCTATTTCTGTCCACATTATTCTCTGCACTTGGAAGACTTCTTCCTTATTTTCATGTATCTAAATTAAACTGGTCCTTCAAAGCATGCTCAAAAACCACTTCTCCCATGAAACTTTTCTCAACCCGAGCTTTAGAATTTTTTTTTTCTTCTTCTGAATTTCCATAATTCTTTACCCCTGCCTAGCTAACATCTTACTTCTCACACCTCACTGTGAGCGCCATTCAAGCAAGACTCCCATCCAAGTCTTTTGTATGCATATGAATCTTACCTCACAAACGCAGGATGCAGGGTGTGCCATGGAGTTTATTTTGTTGAAATTACAATAGGTCTGATTCTGACACCCCTACCCTACCTCCATGGCTAGGCCAGCTGGATATTCTATAGTGGTCATTATGCCAACTCTTCCCCCACCGAGCCTTGTGAAGGTTCCAGGCAATGGAAAACATTCCTGAAAGTCCTCTGGTTTGGGTTCCCAGGATTACTGCTGATATGCACATAATCCAAGCCTACAGGTCCTTTAAAGTTCAGCTTTGTCTAGGCAAGGTATCTGGGGATCCTAAACCTGTCTTCACTAGAGACAGACCAAGCCGCCATCCTCTACCTCTTCTCCAGCCAGGCATCCAAGCTCCTGTCTTCTCTCCAGAACACTGAGGGGGTGGTGGCCACAGAAATCAAAGGCCATGCAGATCTCCTTTGTTCTTGGTGAAATCACCCACCCTCTATTTTACTGCTTCCCTCTCTCTCACTTCCCCTATCCTCAACATAATTGCCTTGCTCTGGCTTTCAAAATATTAAAAAAAGAAAACTAAAACAGTTGCTGTGGAGTCGACCCTGTGTGTCAGAATAGAACTGTCTCCACTGAGTCAGAGAGCAAACATACCTCCACCCTCCAACCTTTTTATCAATTCTTACCCAACTATCTCTCCCGTGGCACTCTGTACCTTTCTGCTGGGTTCTGTAATTCTTGACAATGGCCACACAGAACTCACAGACCACACTTACAGTTATGGGGTTTATCAGGGAAGTAACAATTCAGGATACAGTTCTTTGATCAGGACAGCCTCTTCTCAGCTGTGCCCACAGACAGGCCTCTCTCTGGCCTTCGGCCATTCAGCTTGGCCTCTGCCCTGCTTGGGCATGTGTTACAAAGCTCTTTAGCTCTGCCAGTAAGTGTCTGGAGCACCCCACTCTGCCAGTAAGCCTCAGCCCAAAGGCACTCAGCTTTCTCACTCCATGATCCAGGAAGCTCACCACTGTCTCCTGCTGGTCCCCTGGTTCTGCTGCCTCTGCTGCTGCCATTTTTCTGCCGCTGCTTCTGGCTGTCTTGCCATCTCTGGCATTACAGCTCTCTCTCTCTGTCTACTGGGTCTAGGAAGGTCTCAGCGAAGGGATCCCAGATCCAAAGGGCTCACTCCATTCCTGTCTGTTCTTCTTGGTGGTAATCAGGTCCCCCTTTCCATCTCCAGGATGGCTCTTTTTAAGCCTAGCAGAGTTGCAAAACTGACCAATCCCCTCGTTAGGATTCCATACACCTTATTTGCATGGTCCCACCTCCACAAGGGTGCCTTCTACCTTATTTGTAGTATTAACAAGTTTTCCAACCCCCTTGGTGGGCCATAATCACCTTATTTGCCTAGTCTCATCTGATCTTTTGATGTTCATTATAATACCATGGCTAGAAAGTCCGTATAAAAGTGATCCATTGCACCACAACTGGTCATTGGCCTTAGTGAGCATAGACATACATAGGTAGAAAGACATTTAAAATGGCAAATTCCCATTTAATGGGGTT
This sequence comes from Dugong dugon, assembly GCA_030035585.1. Lineage (NCBI taxonomy): Eukaryota > Metazoa > Chordata > Mammalia > Sirenia > Dugongidae > Dugong > Dugong dugon. The sequence continues at coordinate 88,980,027 of CM057461.1, forward strand.
CAGTGAATAAACAATAAGAATCAATAAAAGTGAAGCTTGAAATGTTATTTAAAAATATGACTAAAATAAATAAATGTTGACAGTATACGTGAAGAAATTCAATAAAATCCATTTGTTTCAATGAAATCTATTTGGAATTCATTTTGTTTAAAATAAACATGCTGACATATGGGATCAAATATTTAATGTATTTTCCGTTAACACTGCATTTCCAAGAATGTTCCGTTTATGTATTTTCTTGGCCTGGAGCCTATGGACTTAAAGAGTGCATATGTATATAAGGAGCCCTGACAGATTCTATCAGATTGTCAAAGGAGTTTATGACCCATAGTGCACCGTGTCAAACACATGCATGTATTTCTAAACTGCCTCTTCATTTTTTTCCTATTTTCTAAGTAAGTTAAAAAAAAAATTAGAAAATTACCAAGTGGCCTTAAAATAGACACATAATTTTGAAGTGTTCCATTTAAGAGTCACCTGTAATGACATGGTGACTTAGTTTGCAACCTTAGCCAAATTCTAGATCACTGGGGTCATACTATATAAGGATGTGTAACACAGAATTCTAAGAGCTGTGGCAATATGAGAGAGTGTGGGATAAGGAAAGCTTTGAACTCAAATGGACATGAAAACCCCTACAAGCTAAGGTCACTTCACTCCTGCAAAAAAAGGAAATTCTTCAGAGATATAGGAGAAATAAAAGACCACCAGCTACTAGTAAGTACACTACATGGTTGACAGATTAATCTCCAACATCAGAAACAAAATTGAGGTGATGTGAAAAGGTTGACAAAATGTTTACACCTCGTCAAAGAAAGAAAGTTGAAAGCTGATGGTTAAATGGAGCCAGTTACTACTGAAGGGACCATTTCTCATTCAACTGAAATGACAAAAAGTGGGAGCAAAGAATGAATTTCTTTGCTTGATTTAAGGGGCCCATGTAACTTCTTGGGTCCACATCTCTAAAATCCCTAGAACAGTGAATCTTCAGGGCCACGTATGAGGAGTAATGTAAAAATGTAAACCTCCTGAGCACGAGCGTAACAACAGCAGTGGCTAATGCATTCTCTCATGGAATCTTTGTAATAACCTATGAGATACTGTTATTATACCATTTTGCAGATGAGGAAACTGAGGCAGGGAAGTTAATTAATTTGCCCGAAGTCAAGAGGTAGAAATGGAATTTGAACTCAGGAAGACTGTTTATAGAGCAAACACCCTCTACTACAACTCAAAACTTCCTCCTATATCTGTCTCATTCAGTGCTGCAGCACCAATACCAAGTAATGATTTTTAAATAGTTAAGTGTTCAAATATTAGTCAAAAGAACGAGTGAGGCTCACATATGGTTTTACTGCCACACTAGCTCTAACTCCACCATTTTCCTTCTACTAAAGAAGGTATATCAGCATGTGTGAGAGGGGGATTATTATAAGGAAAAACTTGAATTTGCATATAAAAACTTAAGTGTTTTCAAACTTGGTTAAATCAGTTGCCATGGACTCCATTCCAACTCCATGAGTGTCAGAGTGGAACTGCGTTCCACAGGGTTTTCAATGGCTGTGATCTTTCTGAAGGAGGCTTTTTTCTGAGGTACCTCTGGGTGGATTTGAACAGCCAATCTTTCAGTTAGTAGCTGAGTGCTTAAACTATTTGCACTGCCCAGGGACCCCTCAAATTTGCTTATTCTTCAGTTATTAGTAATTGAGAGAATGGAGGCTGGTTACTTTATGTGATGACTTTCCAGAAATGGCTACTAGGGAAGGATCCCGCAGAGATTATGCAGCAGTATCTGCTGGTTCTCTGCCAATATTCCTTCTCCCCTCATCCCATAGTCACAGAATATAGCTGGGACCATGGCTGCCTGCCTTGGGTCTGTATTCCCAGGCCTCCTTTCCACCGGTTGTAACCACATAACTAAATTCTCACCAGTGAAATATGAGCAAAGGTGTGATGTGCCACTTTCAGGCCTGGCCCTTGAAGCATTGCACATCCACACTGCAACCTCCATGCAAGCTGTAAGATCCAAACTCAGGCACATGAAGAGGACACCTCATTCAGGTCTTGCTACTCAAGAGCAGTAGGTTGGAGGGCTGACAGCTTCAGCATCACCTAGGACATACCAGAAATGCAGAATCTTGGGGTCCATCCCAGACTGAACCAGAAGTGCACATAACAAGATCCACGAGTGATCCATCTGCATGTTGAAGTTTGGGAAGCACTGAACTTGGGGATGTCAGAGAAACCAGATGAAAAGAAACCTATGGACTACTTCTTGGAATGACCTTCTGAAATAAGCCTGCCTAGCAACCTGACAACTCACCTGAACTCTTCTATGACAGAGAAACCAACTTCTGTCTTTTTTAAGGACTGAATTATTGTTGAGTCTCATTTGGAGAGCAACCAGCCTAACCCTGACTTAGATAGTAAGGAAATAGTCTTCTTGGTGAGTTTCTCTCTTAGAGATCAGCAGTGAAAATCTTTGGGAAACGTACAAGGACAAGAGCAAAGACCCCTCAGTCCTTTGCTTCTGACAATGTATTTTGAAGGACATTGTTATAAATGTGTCTTTTATAATGTAGTCCAGATGTCAGCAGGGGTCTCTTGCCTCTTTCAGATCTGGTTAAGATTGACCCAAACCTCAATTGCAAGACTTTGTGGAAGCTTCTTCAAATTCCTGGGGATTCCTTCCTCCAATTCTCTCAGCCTCTGAGTTCCTGCACCCTGCCTTGGTTTCATTTCATGTTAATCCAGATATGAAGCCCAACTCCTCCCTGATTGTCAATAAAGAGCCACCTCTCCCAGTGGATCCTGTAAGTTTAGAATAGTATTAAATATTTTGAATTCTATGTGGCCTTAGTCATCTCACAGGATCTTTCCCTACTTCCTCCCCTGTTCCTCCCTTATCTTCCCCTAGTCTAATGGAAAACAGTTTCAGCCAAGGATGAGAAAAGAGGAAGGGAAGAAATAAAATATCAGAATATCAGGAGAGAGAAATCCGCTAGCCTAAGGTTTGGAGATGGCTTTGTCATTACAAGACAGCAAAGGCATTTCCTTGCTTTTCTATTGTCTTTAGTCTCAGGCTCCCTTACCTTAACGGCCACACCTTATTTCTGAGGAGATATGGATACCATCACTGGCACCTTACCCTGAATTAATGTGTTTATATAGTCGTTCAACCACCGTTTATTGTGCCTACTACATGTCCTAGGCACAGAGGATACAGGCGTCAGGAGGCATGAACTCTGACCTCAGGAGCTTTATGTCTATTAGGGAAACAAGCTCACAGATTGATGACTCTGTAACAATATGGTTACAGCGCTGAAATCTGCACTAGGTGCAAAGCAGGTGGAGGGAGGTGCATCTTGGTTTCCTGGGAGAGACGAGGACGTTTTCCCCAAGCACTGTGGCACCTTGAGGCAGGTGAGGGTCCTCAGGAGAACATTCCAGAAGCTACAACTGTATGTGTACAAGGCCCAAGAAGATGGTATACTCAGGATCTACAAGTAATATAAAGTGTGTAAAACTGAGTAATATTCAATTGTGTACAAATTTGTATGAGTGGATGAAGCAGGAAGAGTGGTGAGAGATGAAGTCAGGCAGATGGTCAGGGGCCAGGTTACTGAAGGTGTTTTATACCATACAAAGGTTTGAACTTGATCTAGAGTCTTAACTTTTTTTCTACCACAGACCCCTCTGGCAGTCCAGGGAAGCTTATGGATCAATTCTCAGAATAGTGTTTTCCCTTGTGTAAAATAAAATACCTAAGATTATGAAGGAACCCAGTTGTGTTGTAAATCTATCTTGGTGAAGACCCCAGGGTAAGAACACCTGAAAGTCACATGCTAGGAAGCAAGGAGATGACATGATCAGATTTTCATTTCAGAAAGAACACTGAAAAGCTGGGTGGAGGCGGGTTGTAACAGGACATAAGACTAGAAACTGAAGGACCAGTCTGGCAACCGTTAGAGTAACCCAAGTGAAGAGGACACCATTATTATTATTATTAATCATGTGGTTTCTCTCTAACAGTGGTCTCAACCCTATAATGTTCAGCACCTTCTTTAATATTAAATATTTTATAACCCCCCTTTTACCATCCTGAAATAAAATTTAATGAGATTATAACCTACCTACACACCTTTCCTACACCTTTAGGAAAACAGAAATTTAAACAGTAATTTTTAGAAAGATAACAATGTATTTCAAAATGATACTTTTCAGGCACTAGCCTAGAAGGCATAATGAAGTACTCAGCACTTGTACCCAGAGTCACTGGGAGTGTGACGGCTCCAACTGCTGACTGATACAAATGTGCTAGGTTGGCAACATAAATTCCTCAAGGGCCATGGCCATTGGGTTGTGAATTTCCCAAAACATTGAACAACTCAAATTCCAAAACATGACAAAATGTAATCTCCTGATGATTTATATAGCGGTACATTCCTGGAAATGTCAGTATCTATTTAAAATAAGCAAAAAATACTTTACGTCTATAAGTACAGGCTAATAAAGTTAAGATTCAGGTTCAGATCATACTAACAAGATTTTTCAACTATATGACTGAGGCGGGGCATTTGGAAAACTCTGTGTTGGCATCCAATTCATTGATGTACAGCACTGCTCCCACCATGCATTGCAAGATATCCGACTTTGCAGGCCCTAGTTCATTTTTACTGTGACATCCAAAAATGGATCCCAACAAAATTCTTGTCTTAGTTATCTAGTACTGCTGTAACAGAAATACCACAAGTAGATGGCTTTAACAAACAGAAATTTATTCTCTCACAGTTTAGGAGGCTAGAAGTCCAAATTCAGGGTGCTAGCTCCCAGAGAAAGCTGTGTTTCTCTATCAGTTCTGGGGGAAGGTCCTTGTCATCAATCTTCCCCTGGTTAAGGAGTTTCTCCGTGCAGGGACCCCAGGTCCAAAGGACATGCTCCCCTCCTGGTTCTTCACATTCTTAGTGGTGTAAGGTCCCTTCTCTGCTGGAGTCTCTCTTTTATATCTCAAAAAAAGATTGAGTCAAAATACAATCTAATCCTGTAAATTGAGTCCTGCCTCATTAACATAACTGCCTCTAATCCTGCCTCTTTAACATCATAGAGGTTAGGATGTACAACACATAGGAAAATAACATCAGATCACAAAAGGATGGACAATCACACAATACTGAGAATCATGGCCTAGCAAGTTTGTATACATTTTTGGAGGATACAATTCAATCCGTAGCAGTTCTGAAATACTATATGGGACAATACCACTCCTGCTGAGAACCATTAGTATAAAGTAAGCAGGACCTAAAATATCAAGCACTCGTATCATATGTGTGTGTGTGTGTGTGTGTGTGTGTGTGTGTGTGTGTGTGTGTGTGTGTGTGTGTGTGTGTTCATGTTTGTGTCTGTGTGTTGGGAGAGGCAGAGGGTGGAGAAAGAAGAATGGAATGGGACATAGAGAACAGATAAGAAAAACTACCAACTTCTTAATATTTCTAAAGCCTGTTTCTAAAGAAGGAAAAAATGAGAGTGTTTATAAAAGGCCCTCTGGCCTTGACATACTTTCTCTGCTAGCAATGTCCAGATTTGGCTGACACCTGGGGTATCAAAAAAGAAAAAGAAAAAAAAATTTACTCCACCAGCCTTTCCAACTGCACCAAAAGGGGAAATTACCCTTTGACCCCTGAAGCCATTTACTAATGACCTGCAGCACGAGATTGGATGACTTTTCTCATTAGTGCATGACTATATTGCAAATGTTATTGCCAGTCAGCCGATTATAAAAGCATAAAGTGAAAGTAATTAGCACGATCATTTTACATAGAGTAAATTTTAGCGCAGCCAGTTTGTCAGAGATGCAATTTCATGGGATCACATCCATGTATTAATGGAGTTATGGGAAACTATTAATTTGTTATTTGAAATGAAGTCCTTCTCTCTGGCCAGTTACCTCAGTTAGTTAGTGCCTGATGCTAAGGAGGCCAAGGGCATGGGTTTGTCTCCTGTGCCGTCCAGTCTGACTTTGTAATGTTACACAACAGCTGACTGGCACTCCCAGGCAGCCAATTCATGTGGGAGGTTATTCATTCCAAGTGGAATAATTTCCAGGGTTCCATGAGCATAGATGACTCAGGAAAATTTGCTGGGAGAATTTAAATTCAAAATGCACATATGGTTGGTGATGGCTAAGTGGAATAAATCTTGTATTCTCAAGACAACACTTAATTAAGGAAGACGTTCAATTGTTCCCTGACCCTACCTCTTAATAATGTAGGAACACAAGTGCCCACTTTGGTAACCAGTCATCTGTTCTGTTTTAAAAATAGAGGATAGGTATTCAAACATGCTCTTCTCTAACAACAAACAAACAAAAAACCCACAATTGCTGTCTAGTCTGACTCATGGCGACCCCATTGTGTGTCAGAGTAGAACTGTGCTCTATAGGGTTTTCAAGGCTGTGACCTTTCAGAAGCAGATCACCAGGCCCGTCTTCTGGGTGAGTTTGAACCACCAATCTTTTGGCTAGTAGTCCAGCTCTTGACCGTTTGTGCCACCCAGGGACTCCTCCTGCCCTTCTGTACCCCTGAAAATGTGATTCGTATCAGGTGAGTAGCTACAGGAGCCCTACCATACAGTCTCATGGGTGAGTTAATTCTGAATTCCCAGTATTTAGATTTTCATGCAAAGGAAAAAATGAAGACTAGTCATTTTTTAGAAGCTCTGGTTGCACAGTAATTAAAGTGCTCATCTGCTGACCAAAAGGTCTGTGGTTTGACCACAGGCGCTCTGTGGGAGAAAGATGTGGCAGTCTTCTTCTGTAAAGATTTACAGCCTTGGAAACCCTATGGGGCAGGTCTGTTCGGTCCTGTAGGGATGTTATGAGTCAGAATTGACTCAACAGCAGTGGGTGGTCGTGGAGATAGTCATTTTTTAGCTTCTTTCAAATATCAGATATTCCAAATAATTGTACCAAAGCATCACCTGAAAATGGAGCTACTTCTCAATGCAATTGTATGAAATAACAAAACAATATCTAAGTGTCGTATTTACCCTTAGGCTACAAGTTTTCCAGCCCTGATAAATAAACACAGGAGAGACTTGGAATCCTTGGGAAGGGGCTAGAAAATGAGCCTGTAGAGTTCCATTCATAGAGAAATCTCACAAGAGAATCAACGACTATGTATCTAGTATGGCTTCGATTCTCATATCCCCTAGTCTGTGCCATGAGCTCATCTGTTAAAAAAGGGTTCCCTGGCCAACTATGTTAGGGGAATGCCACATTCCATATCCATCCCTCGGTGGGATTTACACCTAGAGATTCGTGACGTATATTAGCACGTCGAGAGATTTGAGAAGTCCTGAAATATCCCAAATTTATTTAATCTTGGAAGCGTTTTTCCCTCACATAATACCTATTAGTCTTTCATGGAATGTATTATGAAAATGCTGTTGAAATTTCAAATTTCAATGTGTATATGAATCACTTGAAGATTTTGTTAAAATGCAAATTTTGATTCATCAGGTCTGAGGTAGGGTATGAGATCCTGCGTTTCCAACAAGCGCTCGGGTGATGTTAATGCCAACGATCCTTGGACCACACTTGTAGCAGCATGTTTAGACTCTATACACCAGGAGGCAGGGGCCAGGAGCAGATTATCTTCCAGGGTCTTTTCCAGTTCAAAGAATAATGACTAGCCATACATGGTGGAATGGATTTTTGTTCTTAATTCTTTAAATCCCGAGAATAGTGTTATACACCCACCCCCTTTGCCCTGTAACTTTGCAGTGCCTCCCACTATGGGTGGAGTAAGTTCTGACCTCATTGATACCAGCTTTGCCATATGGCTTGCATTGAGCCGTGAAATATTAGAGGATAATATAGGTAGTCTCTGCCTCCAGGTAGCCTCTGCCCCTTCAGACTGGGCCCCGAAATACAGACACAGAGAGCAGACCTGAACCCAGCCAGAAGCCTGGAGTCCAGCCTGGCCCCCCCAAACCCAACCTAGATCAATCAAATCACAGCCAGACTGTAGACCTGTGGGAGTGAAATGTATGTTTACTGTTGAAAGCCACTGAGATTTTGAGACTGTTGGCTATAAAGCAAAAACTGACAAATCCCCCATCTTGGTCTCCTGCCCACCCAACCATAACTATAGTTGCAAAAATTTGTCTGTGAGCTAGGGGCTATATATTGAATACAGTCATTGGGTGATGTAAATGGTTAATACTCTCAGCTAATCCAAAGGTTGGAGATTTGAGTCCACCCAGAAGCACCTCAGAAAAAGTCTTGACAATCTACTTCCCAAAAGATCAGCCGTTAAAAACTTTATAGAGCATAATTCTACTTTGATACACATGGAGTCACCCTGAGTCAGAATCCACTCAACAGCAACTGGTAATGATATTTGTTGAATGTCACCTATCTAATCATTATAAGGAGGTAAAAGATATGATTCCTACCCAGCAAGTTGACAGTCCAGCTTACGAAAAAAAAATAACTTACAAATGAAAGCAAAATTACAGTATATAATAGTATAAGATTAAGAGTAATAGAAGTTTGGAGTAGTTTATGTAGAATGAGGTTGTTAGAGCAAGCTATGAATGCGCTTTGAGAAGAAAAATTAGAGAATTCATTTTTAGAGGATGAAGGTGCCCTCTAGAAAAAAGGTTCTAAGAGAGGAAAACGCCACAAGCTAACAAAGTATTGATTTGCAAGATTCAAACTACCTTTTCTGACCATTATGAGAAAGCTCAGATACATTATTATGCTGTGGCAGGCCATTTGTGACCATTTGGAGGAGAGAGAACATTCTATTTGTACATTATTCACTCCTGGCCCAGTCATAATAAGAGGCACATGGTCACCAGCCTTTGGTGACTAAGATGAAGCGAAGGTGGTGAGGCCAGTGGGCTGTTGGCGGGAGTCAGTGCCTAGTATTTGGAGGTGACAAAGGCTGAGAAATATTGGAGCAGGAGAAAAAGTGCTTTGCACCAAATTACTTTTTATTCCTCGCTTAATAAAAACTTCTTGGTTGTCTTCAGTTATCGTGGCTGGGCTCATGATTCATAGATCATAAATGTATGCATAGAGCAATTCTACTGATGATGTGCTGGGGACTAGGGGAACTTCTGAGGGAGGAGCGAGCCTCTGCAGAATGACTAATATCCAGCCCTAGGGTTCTGCTCACCTACAGGAACTATGTTAAAGAGGAGACATCACAACAACAATCCTCAGGTGAGCCAAGGAGTGGAGTCAACATTGAGTGGCATCCATAACAACAAGGATTATAGTTGTTTTAAAAATAAGAGATCTTAGAAATGATCTGTTCCAGTTTACTCATTTTTTAGGGTGGGAAACTGAGGCCCAAAGGAAAGTGATTTTCCCAACTTACTCTTATTGATTCTCTTGCCCAACTGTTATGGATTGAATTGTGTCCCCCAAAAATGTATGTCAACTTGGCTAGGCCATGATTCCCAGTATTGTGTGATTGTCTACCGTTTTGTCATCTGATGTGATTTTCCTATGTGTTGTAAATCTTATCTCTATGATGTTAATGAAGCAGGATTAGAGGCAATTGGTCCCTGAGCTGAGAAGCTCCTTGACCAGGGGAAGATTGATGACAAGGTTGTTTCCCCAGGGCCGACAGAGAAAGAAAGCCTTCCCTTGAAGGTGGGACCCTGAATTCTGACTTCTAGCCTCCTAGACTGTGATAGAATAAATTTCTCTTTGTTAAAGCCATCCACTTGTGGTATTTCTCTTATAGCAGCACTAGATGACCAAGACACCAACCCTGGAGAAGAATCTCAGACATAGGACTCCCTGGTCATTGTTTTTTCCACTTGTAGCAAGAGGTCTCAGAATGGTGGAAGGAGTCCCATATTCCCCACAGGTCAAGCAGGGCTGGTCCTCAGGCAGGATCTCTGCTACAGTGGCATGTCAAGGATATTGCCTGGCCCTGGGCATGTGGTACCACTCAGCAGTTTCTATTAAACCAGTACCACCCAACGTCCTTCCTCAAGCACAATAATGTGTTAATTAAAAGATCAACATACCCTGAGACTATTGCCCTAAGACACCCCTCAAACTTGGAACCGAGGCCACTCCCACGTCCTTCAGCCAAATAATAGTCTGCTCTATAAAATAAACAATAACACCCATGAGGAATGTTCTCCTTAGAACAATCAACTACACAAGACCAAAATGGCAACATTTGCCAAAAGCAAAGATGAGAAGGCAGGGAGGGGTAGGAAAACAGGATGAAGGTAAACGGGGAACCCAGGGTGGAAATGGGGAGAGTGCTGACACATTGTGAGGTTTGCAACCAATGTTACAGAACAATTTATGTATGAGTTATTGAATGGAAAGCTGATTTGCTGTGTAAACTTTCACCTAAAGCATAATAAAAAGAGATGTTAAAAAAAAAAAGATTTACAAGCTTGACTTGTATTTTTGAGCTGATATTATGGTTAAGTTATCTAAAAGAGGGGTGTCAAATGTTTGAACAGGTGCAATTTCAATGCTTACCATAGGTGCCATTTTATGTAGATACACTGCTGGCTGTACTGGATTGATAGAAACTGCTCAGTGGCACCATGCATCCAGGGCCAGCAATATCTGCCATACCTAGTTATATCTCCACGGCAGTGTTGAAGGATCTTGGAGGGAACTTGTCCAGGGGAAGAGGAAGCACGGGACACCCAGAAAAGCAGCCATGGTCAAAGGGAAAGGGAAAGGGAAAGTCGCAGCAGGGTTAATGCCCCTAAATTGTCCTCTGGTCCCACATCACTATACCAGAATTGGCAGAATCTGGAGAGAGAGAAGCTGGTAACCAAAAATATAAGAGCTAACATTTATTGAGCACTTTATATGAATCATTTCATTCAACTTCATCAAAGCCCGTTTTACAGATGAGAAAAATGAAACAAACATCTTAAATAACTTACCCAGGATCCTGCATGAGTGGTGGAAGAAGGATTTGAAGGTAAGAAGTTTTGATTCCAGGTTTCTTGCTTACGATATCTATAACATATTTCTCTACCCCTGAACTCATTTCTGTGTGACAAGCTAAAAATTATTCATATGATCATGGTCACAAACATTCTCCTCCCTCAAGCCAAAGTTCTATAATTGCCAAATCAATCCTCTTGCTCTCCCTTTTCCCCTTAAAAGGAAAAATTATCTTATTTTATAGGATTTGATAATGGACCAAATCTGGAAGGACCTGGAGGAAGAAAGAAAGGAAAATTCCAGTCCTAGCGGGAGAGTTTATGTTGATTTACAAAATAAATAATAGAAAAGAAGGGGAGAAATAAGAAAGTAAAGGCAGTTGGATCTCATTATAGAAGTGAGTGGTGAATGAGAAGCTCCAGGCAGTGTAGGATGCAAGAGAACTGAGAATCAGAAAGTGGATATGGAGTGGGCTGCTGAGGATTAATGTTCTCCAGTAGATAAAATTAAAACTGGAGTTCCTTCCATATTATTGTATGGTTATTAAATTGTCCTTCAGCAAACATGACACCATTGCAGAACTAAATAACAACTTAAACACACCATGCTTTTGATCCTGTAGTGCACAATTTCAATAGGTTCATGTAGGTAAAGACATAGGGAGTGGAGAGCATCCCCTCATGCAAACTTGTTACACACAATGGAGACAAGGGCAATTTTTTGGGAACACAGCAGGCCTCACAATGGAGGCTATCAGGCCTGCAAAGGTCAGAAGGATCCTCAGGGAACCCTGCTGCAAATCAGAAGCCCACAAGTCTAGCATCTAGAGCAAGAAAGGGGAAAATGGCAGAAGATAAAAGATCACAAAGAACACTTCCCCAAGCACAGAGACAATACCCTCTGGGGATATCCTGAACTCACTGGAATATTTGAGGAGGAGTATGTTTCCGGTCCACCACAAATCTGTCTGTTTTTTGCACTGCAGTGGCTTGTGTGTTGCTATGATGCTGGAAGATTTGTCAACAGTGTTTCAAATACAAGCAGGGTCACCCATATAGGACAGGTTTCAGTGGAGCTTCCAGACTAAAACAGACTAGGAAGAAAGTCCTCGTGATCTACTTCTGAAAATTAGCCAATGAAAGCCTTATGAATCTCAATAGAACATAGTCTGATATACTGCTAAAAGATGAACCCCCTATATTGAAAGACAGTCAAAATACACAATGGACTCAAGCGTATCAACAGTCATGAAGATGGTGGCAGGACTGGGCAAAGTTCCATTCTGTTGTACAAGGGATTTCCATGAGTTGGAGCCAACTTGATAGCAACTGGCAACAACATATATGCAGCAATTCTAGAGAAGGCAGAAGCAGAGAAATACAGTTTTGTTCTACTCTCATGATCCTAACATATCCCACACTTTGGGAAACTCTAGACAACATAGATTATACACTCTACCTTCATGGAAAAGATTAGAAAAATAAAAGCCAGAAATTGGTAATATATTTAGATGATATATATTAACTTCAGGGATTTGTAGCAAAACATGTACTTCCGTTAGGGAAGTGGAGATTAAGGTCTAGGATTCTGAAAAGAGATGAGCCCTGAGATGTGGACTTAGGAGGTAATAGCAGAAACCAAGAGGGCTAAGAGGGAGCCCATGGAGAAGAGGTTGGCAGAGGTCTCAATCTTCAGAACACTCTGCTTTGCAGTTGCTTAGCAACATCCTGCATAGAGATTAAGCAGTGAGTCTTCCAGGACTCCAGAGTAAGCTATCTGTTGTAAGTTATAAAATTGTATCTGAGTGGCTTAAGAGTTACTTTGGCTTTAGAGGTGACAAGCTCTTCCTTGGACGCAGTCAGTCAACAAGATTTATTAGGGTTTGGCCATGAGCTTCCCTAGAGGATTCAAAATAAATAGGAGATGGCTCCTATCAATTCCTGAAAAGTTCACTATCTAGTTGACACATACTCATACATATGATGCAATTGAAAAGAAATGTGTCTGCCCCTCAGCGCAGTTTCAATTCAGTTATGTGTTCTGGGAATGCACTAGATTACTTTATTCATTTGTTGCTGTGTTGTTGTATGTTTTCATGTCCATAGAAGCTAAACTTCTTTGCCCTGCAAAGGGGCGAGTGTAGAATGAGTAGGTGGCCAGCATCCTGGGATTAGGGTGTAACAAAGTATTTTGTGACCCCATCAGGCTATGCAAACATGTTCACTATAAAAAGAGGGTTAATTTCAATATAGAGTACAGAACTTTCAGAAGGGAAAGAGATGATACCTCAATCCTAGCATTCCAAGACAAGGAGTTAAGACAATCTGAAGTACACCTTTTCCCACCAAGCTTAGTGACAAGGAAAGTCAATGAGACTCAAGACATAAAATAATTTTAAGTTAAAGGGAAGTCTACACTGGATTATTTCAACTCAAGGCTTGAATTTTTTCTTGAGTTCTTTCAGCTTGAAAAATGCTGGTCTTAGTCTTCCCTTTTGGTTTTCTAATTTCAGATCTTTGCACATTTCATCAAATACTTTACCTGTGTCTTCTACAACCACCTTTTGAAATCTTCTGTTCAGCTCTTCTATGTCATCATTTCTTCCATCTGCTTTAGATACTCTGTCCTTATGAGCAAGTTTCAGAGTCTCTTCTGACAACCATTTTGGTCTGTTACTTCTTTCCTGTCTTTCTTCATGTATGATATCTTTGATGTCTTCCCACAACTTTTCAGTCATTTCGTGTTCAGAGTATAAAATCTGTTATTGATATAGTCTCTAAATTCAGGAAGGATGTATTCAAAGTTGTAATTGGCTCTTTTGGACTTGCTTTTATTTTCTTCAGCTTCAACTTGAACTTGCACATGAGCAATTGATGACCTGCGCCTGACCCAAGCCAGGTCTTTCCAGTTGTCTCATATGCATGAAAAAGGGGGACAATGAAAAAGGAATACAGAAGAAGGATTGATGTCTTCAAACAGTAGTGCTAGCAAAGAATATTGAATATACTGTGGACTGCATGAAGAATGAACAAATCAGTCTTAGAAGAAATACAACCAGGATGTTCCTTACAAGCAAGGATGGCAAGAGTTTAGTTCACTTACTTTGGACATGTCATCAGGAAAGATCCATCACTGGAAAAGGACATCATCGTTGGTAAGGTAGAGGATCAGTAAAAACAAGAGAAACCATCAAAGGTATGGACTCATGCATACTAACATTCATGAAGACGGCACAGGACCGGCAATGTTTCCTTCTGTTATACATAAGGTTGTCATGAGTAGGAGCTGATTCAAAGGCAACTAACACGAACAGACTGGATTCAATCAAAGGGAAAGGGTCTGTATAGAGAGCTGGTTTCAGAACAGAGCACATATGGTCCTGTAAGAGTCTCTAGTCCCCATCATGCTGGCTCATGCTTTTGCCCTGGGAACATGAGTATAAAATGAAGAAGGAGTAGCCCTGATCCCAGCTGGCTCTTCTGTATGGAGTGAGGTCATCCCTTCTCCACCCTGCACTGAGGAGCAGGCATAACAGCAGATTGCTTCTGCTGAGTAAGCTACAGAGGCTTTCACCCGCACACATGTGTGCAGCAGGGAATAGCAGGATGCTCAGACATTAGTGTCTCTCCGCTTGTGGGTGACAGACAGATGGACATGTCACTTGGGACTTGTGAGTCCAACCCAAGTCAGAGTTCTAGAAGAAAATCAAGGAAGGATGGCATCCCCCACTGGAAACCTCCTCATTTTACTAATCTGATATGTCAGGGTTCCATCTGATTTTAATTTAATGTAAAGAAATAAAGGAGGAGTAGAGGGACATGTACCCAGAGTACTGCGGGACAATGCATACCTCATGTTCCTCCTTGGAGTGTTTTGCAAACTGACCCCTGGCCCTCATCTTCCTAACCAGCACCAGGTATTGCTGTTCTGTTAAGATATTCTGCGATGGCACTGAACACATTTGTTTTTAAAGCGTGGGTGTGTATTTTACGTTTAACATCAGCGTCACAAAAAGTTTCTAGAGGAAGAATCAGTGAAAGGCATCCACAGACTTTGCATCAAAGTGATGTTAACTAAACACACTGAGAAGGCAAATATTATTTTTAGAGGTGCACATTGAGGGATTTAGGAGTGAATTGTTAAGATGGGAAATTGTATTAAAATATGGGCAGAAAAAAGAGAAAATGAAACAAATGTGACAAGATATTGATTCTTATTGAATCTCAGTGGTAATGAGTATATTGTTGTTGTTGTTAGTTACCGCCTAGTTGATACCGACTCATGACAACCTCTCGTGTGCAGAGTAGAATTGCTTCATACAGTTTTCAAGGCTGTGATCTTTCAGAAGCAGAACACCAGTCGCGTCTTACAAGGTGCCCCAAGGTAGGTTTGAACCATCAACCTTTTGCCTAGTAGCTGAGCACTTAACCATTTGTGCCACCCAGGGACTCCTAATGAGTATATAGGGGTTTGTTGCACTTTTCTTTTGAGAATACTTGAAAATTTACAAAATAAAATGCCTTTTTGACACAGCTTATAAAGACAATGCTCTACATTCTACCTTGGTGAGTAGTGTCTGGGGTCTTAAAAGCCTGTGAGTAGCCATCTAAGATACTCCACTGGTCTCATCCCTTCAGGAGCAAGGGAGAATGAAGAGAACAGGATACAAAGAAAAGATTAGTCCAAAGGACTAATTGTTCACAGCTACCAAGACCTCCACCGGACTGAGTCCAGTACAGCTAGATGGTGCCCGGCTACCACCACTGACTGCTCTGACCAGGACCACAACAGAGGGTTCTGGACAGAGCTGGAGAAGGATGTTGAGCATAATTCTAACTCACAAAAAAAAAGACAAGATTTACTGGCCTAAAGGAGACTGGGCAAACCTCAAGAGTATGGCCCCCAGACACCCTTTTAGCTCAGTGGTGAAGCTACCTCCGAGGTTCACTGTTCAGCCTGGGAGTGGACAGCCACGTAAAACCAAATGAGACTAACAAGGTACAGGAGTCCAGTGACAAGGGCCAGAAGGCAGAAGCGGACAAGGAAGCTGGTGATAGGGAACCCAAGGTTGAGTAAGGATATTGTTGATGTGTAGTGAGATTGTTAACCATTGTCATAGGGCAACATTTGTAGTAACTGTTAAATGAGAAGCTATTTTGTTCTGTAAGTCTTCATCTTAAGTGAGAATAACAGCACAATTGGAAGAGCGTAGTCAATGTCACTGAACTGTGCATGTAGAAATTTTTGAAACGGTGTATCTTTGGCTATGTGTATCTTCACCAAAAAAAAGTTTGAGAAGTTACAGGGCTAATATGTTGTGGGGTTGTTAACCAATGTCATAAAACAACATGTATACTACAGTTTCATGAGAAACTATTTGTTCTGTAAGCTTTCACCTGAAGTACAATAAAATATAAAAAAAAAAAAGAAAAAAAAAAGCTAAGTAACCCCCAAAAATAAAATAAAATGCCTTTCAAAAGAATATGAAAAAAAAGCGGCAATTGGATATTCAGTATTTTCTATATGTTTCACCATTATGAAAGCAAGTTAGGATATATGGGACTAGTTGTAGATGGCTGAAATCCTGTATCTTCACAAATATTGTGTTTAGGTATTCAAGATATTCAACTTGTTTTAAGATCAGATTAAGAGGGCTGAGTTAACTATACTCCTCAGTTCCTGGCACTTTATTAACAATAGTCTATGCAAGCCTTCTCGCTTATATTTTCTTTCTTTTTTTTTTTAGTACTTATTTCTTCTTGTTCCTCTTCCCACCCTTATATGGGCAACCCTTCTCTTATGTTAATGTGTAAGTCTGTAAGTGCCATTGCAAAATATACATTATAAATATGTATGTGTGTGTATAATACATGCATACATACATACGTATGTGTATATATGTGTGTGTCTATACATATATAAAATAAACTCTGTCCTGACAATATCAAACTGGATTATTTTGAATTAAATTATTATTTAAAAAATGATCAATTACTGAGAAAATTACATTCCATTAATATTGTTGTTGTTGGTAGTGCTATCGAGTCGGTTCTGACTCATAGCAACCCTATGTAGTACAGAATGAAACACTACCCAGTCCTGCACCATCCTCACAATCCTTATTATGTTTGAGCCCATTGTTGCAGCCATTGTGTCAATCCATCTCCTTGACCGTCTTCCTCTTTTTCGCTGACTCTCTACTTTACTAAGCATATGTCCTTCTCCAGGGACTGACCCTTCCTAGTAACATGTCCAAAATATGTAAGATGTAGTGTTGCCATCCTGCTTCTAAGGAGCATTCTGGTTGTACTTCTTCCAAGACAGATTTGTTTGTTCTTTTGGCAGTCCATGGTATATTCAATATTCTTCGCCAACACCACAATTCAAAGCCGTCAATTCTTCTTTGGTCTTCCGTATTCGTTGTCCAGCTTTTGCATGCATATGATGCGATCGAAAATACCATGCTTGGGTCAGGTGCACTTTAGTCTTCAAGGTGACATCTTTTCTTTTCAACACTTTAAAGAGGTCTTTTGCAGTAGATTTGCCCAATGTAATGCATTTTTTGATTTCTTGACTGCTGCTTCCATGGGTGTTGATTGTGGATGCAAGCAAAATTAAATCCTTGACAACTTCAATTTTTCCTCCATTTTTCATGAGTTGCGTATTGGTCCAGTTGTGAGGATTTTTGTTTTCTTTATGTCGAGGTGTAATCTACACTGAAGGCTGTGGTCTTTGATCTTCATCAGTAAGTGCTTCAAGTCCTCTTCACTTTCAGCAAGGAAGGTTGTGTCATCTGCATAACACAGGTTCTTAATAAGTCTTCCTCCAGTCCTGATTCCCCATTCTTCAGCATACAGATTGAATAGATATAGTGAAAGGATACAACCCTGCTGCATACCTTTCCTGACTGTAAACCACACAGTATCCATCTGTTCTGTTTGAATGACTGCCTCTTGACCTATGTACAGATTCCTCATGAGCACAATAAGTGTTCTGGAATTCCTATTTTCGCAATGTTATCCATAATTTCTTATGATCCACGCAGTCAAATGCCTTTGCATAGTCAATAACACACATGTAAACATCTTTCTGGCTGCTTTCAGCCAGGATCCATCTGACATCAGCAATGATGTCCCTGGTTCCATGTCCTCTTCTGAATCCAGCCTGAATTTCTGGCAGTTCCCTGTCGATACACTGCTGCAGCCACTTTTTGAATGATCTTCAGCAAAATTTTACTTGTGTGTGCTATTAATAATATTGTTCCATAATGTCTGCATATGGTTGGATCACCTTTCTTGGGAATAGGCATGAATATGGATCTCTTCCAGTCAGCTGACCAAGTAGCTGTCTTCCAAATTTCTTGGCATAGACCAGTGAACACTTCCAGCGCTGCATCCATTTGTTGAAACACCTCAATTGATATTCTGTCAATTCCTGCAGACTTGTTTTTCACCAATGCCT
This sequence comes from Dugong dugon, assembly GCA_030035585.1. NCBI lineage: Eukaryota > Metazoa > Chordata > Mammalia > Sirenia > Dugongidae > Dugong > Dugong dugon. The sequence continues at coordinate 88,998,430 of CM057461.1, forward strand.
TCAGTGCAGCTTGGACTTCTTCCTTCAGTACCATTGGTTCCTGATCATATGCTACCTCTTGAAACGGTTGGACAATGACCAATTCTTTTTGGTATAATGACTCTGTGTATTCCTTCCATCTTCTTTTGATGCTTCCCATGTCGTTTAATATTTTCCCCATAGAATCCTTTACTATTGCAACTCTGAGGCTTGAATTTTTTCTTCAGTTCTTTCAGCTTGAGAAATGCCAAGCGTGTTCTTCCCTTTTGGTTTTCAGCTCTTTGCACACGTCATTATAATACTTCACTTTGTCTTCTAGAGCCGCCCTTTGAAATCTTCAGTTCTTTTACTTCGTCATTTCTTCCTTTTGCTTTAGCTACTCAACATTGAAGAGCAAGTTTCAGAGTCTCTTCTTACATTCATTTTGGTCTTTTCTTTCTTTCCAATCTTTTTAATGACCTCTTGCTTTCTTCACGTATGATGTCCTTGGTATCATTCCACAACTCGTCTGGTCTTTGGTCATTAGTGTTCAATGCATCAAATCTATTCTTGAGATGGTCTCTAAATTGAAGTGGGAGATATTCAAGGTCATACTTTGGCTCTCGCGGACTTGTTCTAATTTTTTTCAGTTTCAACTTGAACTTGCATATGAGAAATTGATAGTCTGTTCCACGGTTGGCCCCTGGCCTTATTCTGACTGATGATATTGAGCTTTTCCATCATCTCTTTCCACAGATGTAGTCGATTTGATACCTGTGTATTCTATCTGGCAAGCTCCATTTGTATAGCTCTTGTTTATGTTGGTGAAAGAAGGTATTTGCAATGAAGAAGTCATTGGTTTTGCAAAATTCTATCACGCGATCTCCAGCATTGTTTCTATCACCATTCCATATTTTTCAACTACCGATCCTTCTTGTTTGTTTCCAACTTTCACATTACAATCAACAGTAATTATCAGTGTATCCTGATTGCATGTTCAATCAATTTCAGACTGCAGAAGTTGGTAAAAATCTTCCATTTCTTCATCTTTGGCCTTCGTGTTTGGTGCATAAATTTGAATAATAGTCATATTAACTGGTCTCCCTTGTAGGTGTATGGATATTATCCTATCACTGACAGCGTTGTACTTCAGGATAGAACTTGACATAATCTTTTTGACGATGAGTGTTAACACCATTCCTCTTCAAGTTGTCGTTCCCGTCCTAGTAAACCATATGATTGTCCGATTCAAAATGGTCAATACTAGTCGATTTCAGCTCACTAATGCCCAGGATATTAATGTTTATGTGTTCCATTTCATTTTTGATGATTTCTAATTTTCCTAGGTTCATATTTCGTACAGTCCACATTCTGATTATTAATGGATGTTTGCAGCTGTTTCTTCTCATTTTGAGTAGTGACACATCAGCAAATGAAGGTCCCAAAAGCTTGACTGCATCCACATCATTAAGGTCAACTCTACTTTGAGGAGGCAGCTCTTTCTCAATTGTCTTTTGAGTGCCTTCCAACCTGAGGGGCTCATCTTCCAGCACTGTATCAGATAATGTTACGCTGCTATTCATAGGGTTTTCACCGGGTAATTCCTTTCAGAAGTAGACTACCCAGTCTTCTTCCTAGTCTGTCTCAGTATGGAAGCTTAGCTGAAACCTGTCCACCATGAGTGACCCTGCTGATATCTGAATACCGGTGGCACAGTTTCTAGCATCACAGCAACACACAAGTCTCCACAGTAAGACAAATTGACAGACACGTTCCATTAATATGGATGAAATTACCAAACAAATGGCAATAACCATAAAAGATACATAGCAATTTGGCATAGGAAAATATATGTTAGCAGCTGAAGCATTATTATAATATGCTTTTCTAATAATATTAATAAAGGAGGCAGGCCCAAGATGGTGGAGTAGTCAGATGCTTCTGGTGGTCCCTCTTACAACAAAGATCTGAAAAAAACAAGTAAATCAATTATATATTACTATCTAGGAGCACTGAATATCAAAGGCAAAGTTAAGGAATCAGACTGAGTGATGGGGAAGGGAGAAATCGTTCAGAAGCACCGAGGAGTTGCCAGACCTGACCCGGCAGGAGCCAGAGCCCTTCAGGCTGGATCAGCTCATGGTGCGTGATGAGGCAAGTAGTGGCACTCGGGAGGCATTTTCCACATCAGGAGAGACACAGTGGCAGACAGTCTACTTGGCCATCCAGAACCAGTGAGAAGCAGCCTTTGATCAGTGAAAGATAAGTACTTGTGTCTGGCCTACCGCATGGATTAAAAACACCTCTCTTTGGGAAAAACCTCTCTCCCATTTACCTCCCTGCTCCCTGCTCTGCACTGGAATGGCTTCAGTGATTGCTGAGTCTCCTGGGAGGGAAGTAGGACCTGTCACGTGCCCTGAGCCGTTCTTCCAGCCTTGGAGAGAGAACAAATTAACAAACAGTGGAAAGTATAATCTGCCAGCTCCCTTAAGCCAGGAACTCAGGGTAGGCACAGCTCCTTTGTCCAGGAACAGGCATAAGGGGTCCACGGACTTTGAGTGCCTTTCTTCCTGCAGAGACATGTGCGGGCCCATTTGAACAGCACAGGACCTCATTACCACAGTTCAACAGGGTATATACCTGAAGTTCAACTTCAACTGTTTCAACTGTCAAGTGGCAGGTTCCTGACATTTGACACTGCTCTGCCCATTAAGCAGGGTTTTCACCTACCCACATCAGGGGCCTGAGGACTGGTGGCTCTACACACACCACCTAGCCCCCTGTGACAGGGGCCCAAGAATAAGTGGTACCCCCCAGTCCTAACAGCCAACAGCATTGGGTGCTTATAGTCTGGCTGCAAAACCCACCCACCTGCATGCTCTAGGGAACAGGGACACACTTTCCTCCTGGACACTTGGGGGTGGCCATCAGCCCCCTGCCTTGCTCAGCATTTGACCCTCTACTGTAGCTGGATGCCTGTGCCTACACTAATTACTCATGCCTGTCTAGGACTGTTGGTGAGAGCCTGCACCACACACTTGGTGGCTGACTATCTGGACACCTGAGCTGAATCCATACAAAAGGAGTGGGTGGACTCCCGGGCTCACATACTTAGTGGCAGGTCTGGACACCTGGTGACAGGATGTTGGAACTTCAGTGACGCTGGTGATCAGGCTAGCTCATAAGAGCAGCCTATTAGGGCATATCAAAACAAAACAAAACAAGAAGCTAGGACACGGTAAGCAAATATAAAATAAATAAATATAATAACTTATTGATGGCTTGGAGACAACAGTCAATATCAAATCACATAAAGAGGCAGACCATGATGGCTTCAGCAAGCTCCCAAATAAAGAATCAAGAAATTTTCTGGAGGAAGATAATTTCTTGGAATTACTAAAGGCAAAATACGAAAGATTAATATACAGAACTCTTCAGGATATCAGGAAGGAGCTCATTCAAAATGTAGACCAAGCAATAGAGGAACTTAAGAAGATTAGAGAAGAGCATAATGATAAATTTAACAGGCTGCAAGAATCTAGAGAGACAGCAATCAGAAATCCAGAAAAGTAACAATAAAAATTCAGAATTAGACAACTCAGTAGGAAGTCATAGGAGCAGAATTGAGGCAACTGAAGTCAGAATTAGTGAGATTGAAGACAAAGCACTTGACACCAACTTATTTGAGATAAAATCAGATAATAATAGTAATAACATATGTATTTGGTACTAATATTTTTTCCAAGTTCTGTAAAGAATGTACACCTTATAAGATCTGTTCTTATGGAACTTAGATCAAATGTTTTTTCTTACCCCCAACAAAAACTCAATGAAGTTGTTGTGTTTTCAGCTCCCTCTTCTTTGCACCTGGACGCACGTGATCTGACAACCTGCATTCATTGGTTTGCCAATAAATGATGTTAGTCCAGCTGCCAATTACATTATGAATTCCACTTAAGTGGGTATTATCATTATATCTGCATTCTCTAACTCCCAAATGAAATGTGGCAGCAGCCACTTCCAGCAACATCTAGCAGATGTTCATTAAATATGAGCAGTGGGGAGGGAGCACTATGAGATAACATAGCCAAGATTAAAGAATAGACTACATCTGGGCTACCACTGAGTATGAGAAAAGCTTAGTTTGCGAGAATTCCAATAATGAAGAAGACAGAGAACAGAATTAACAAATAGTCATTGATTAATGTCCTGGGTGACTTGATTGAACATCATCAGTGATTTTTGTTGTTGTTTGCTCTGTGAATAATTTTTTAATTTATTCACTTTGCCTAGAAATATTTACCAGGAATATTAATATCCTATAACCACAAAAAACAGACATGACTGGATTTTGTGTAACTCATTGAAATGTATCACTTTCCTTTAATTCTTAGAAGAAAATTAATTTTGTTTTAAGTGTTTTTTAATTACCTGCTTCTTTTCAAGAAACTAAGCCTCATATAATTAGGAGACAGATGCACTGTGCAAACTATTAACATATACAGGCCATCCTTAACTTACAAATCAAACATGACCTCAAACTTTCCTCGTGAGTCAGGTGTTGAAAACTCAGGGTGTATTTTCTCCCATGAAGATTTGTTACACAGGGTGGTTAGATTCGCAGATCCAATAAAAATTTTTCAACTCCATTAACACTAATGAGATTTTTTTCCAAGAACAGTGGTTCTCCAGTTGTGGTCCACAGACCTCAGGGCATCACCAAGACACTTTCAGGGGCTTTTCGAAGTCAAAACTATTTTCACAATCATACTAAGATGTTATTTGCCATTCCACTGTGTTGACATTTGCTCCCATGGTCCAAAAGCAATGGTAGATAAAACTGTTGATGTCTTTGCACAAATCCAGGCACTGGCACTGCACTAATAATCTTTGTATCCTTCATCACTGCTCATTAAATAAAAAATGTTAAAAAGCCACTTTACTTACAAATGTCCACAGTGAAGAAGTAACCGTTATTAATTTTACAAAATCTCGACTTGAGCATGTATCTTTTTAATATTCCGTGTAATGAAATAAGTATACAAAAAGCCCTTCTGCTATGTATTGAAGTACAATAGTTGTCTCAAGGAGAAAACACGTGGGTGACTGTTCAAGTTGCAAACTAAACTAGCCACTTTTTCATGGAACACTATTTTTTCTTGAAAGAACAACTGACAAACTGTGGTTATTCAAACTTGGGTTATCTAGCAGATACTTTTCTGAAAATGAATGAAGTGAGCCCGTCATTTCTAGGAAAATAACTAACTATATTTGTTGCCAATGATTAAAGTTGAACTTTCAAATAAAAAATTAGGATTTTGGAAAACTTGTAACCACTACCATGAGCTTGACAGCCTCTGGGCCCTTAAAGACTGATGTGGTTTAATATTTCATATTGAAACTAATTTTTTAAAAAATTACTATCTGTCAAATTTTGCTGTAGTATCAAATAGTTATATCCATAATTATCTGAAAGGCTATTAAAATACTCCTCCTTTTCCAACTACATGTCTTTGCAAGTCCAGATTTCCTTCACATAATTCAACCAATATACTACAACAGATTGAGTGTAGAAGCAGATCTGAGAACGGTGCCTTCAACTAAGGGAGACACTAAAGAGATTTTCACATAAATAAAATAATCCCATTCTTCTTACTTAATTTTTTGTTTCAGAAAATATAGTTATTTTTTCATTTATAACATGTTATTTATGCCATGAGTTGGAATCGACCCATGTTTGGTTTTTTGTGTTTTTTTGTTTTGTTTTGTTTTTTGTTTGTTTTTTTTAAATGGACTTAGTACTTTTATTTTAAATGATTAATAAATATGTTAAGTTTTTTAAGTTTTTTTTCTAATATAGTAAATTATGAAAGATGCAGCCTACATAAAGAAAAGCTCTTTGGTATAGTTAAAAATTTTAATTATCCTGAGATTAAAATGTTTGAGAACTGCTACTCTAGAGAAATAAAATTAAGTCCCATCTGGGAATACAGGAAAAAGAGCTTCTACTGCTCTGTCCCAGAAATTCATCCCCCACTCACCCAACACAAACTATTCTAGGAACTTCCTTCATCAGTTCCTAGGCCAACTCAACTTACAAGGGGGAGAGAGTACAGCACAGAGGCATGAATGGCAATTATTCCTACAGAATGAGGCACTTCCTAAAGCTTCTTGTATAAATATGGGTTAAAGAGGGGAGCCGAAGTAGGGATTTAAAACTACCATGGATCATAAAAAGAGACCGGGAAATCAACATCAGGTATTAGCTTCTGTACAACTTCTCTCAAAAATTCCGGCTGGGAATCCAAAGTTGAGAAGGAACAGTGTTGACATGTTGTGCCATTGTCATAGGCAATATGCGTACTGTTTAATGATAAACTATTTGTTCTGCAAACCTTCCTCTAAGGTTAAAAAAAAAAAAGAAGAATTATCTATGTGAGATCAAATTGACAACAGCAACTCAAAAGGTTTGATGGAAAGCCTATGGGACAGTGAGTTGAAGAAAATGGTGATGGAGTAATTTGGAAAAGGATACTGAGAATAGCAGCACAACTGGAAAAATGTAATTGATGTCACTGAATTGTACATGTAGAAACTTGCAAAGTGGTGTAACTTTGGCTATGTATATTTTCACCAAAAAAAAGGTCCTCAAGGTCGAGAAGGTAGAGTGTTGACATGTCATGGGGTTGTTAACCAATGTCATAAAACAATATGTGTACTGACTGTTTAATGAGAAACTATTTGTTCTGTAAAACTTCATCTAAAGTACAATTAAAAAAATTTTAAAAAAAAATTCTGCTTGGGACAGATTGTTCGTTTTATTCACATGTGGATGTATCTCTAGCATCTAGCACATTGCCAGGCACACAACATATGACTAAGTACAAGGCTATTTACAAGCATGGATTGCTTTTAATCATGATGAATAAATACAATACTTAAATGCTTGGGGCCAGGGAGTAGAAGGAATGATGAATGAACAGGGTGAGATGAATCACAAAAGTTTTCCTGGGAAAAGCAGCAATGCAAGCAGACCTGTATATCAATATTCATTGCAGCACTATCTCAACAGCCAAAAAGTGGAAACAACTTAAATGTCCATCAATGGATGGATATACAAACAAAATGTGGTACATACATGAAGTGGAACATTACCATCCAGAAAGGAAATAATGTTCTGATACTTGCTACAATATGAATGAACTTTGAATACATTCTGCTGAGTGACATAAGTCAATCGCAAAAGGGCAAATATTGTATGATCTCACTTATGTAAAATGATAAGAATAGGCAAATGTATAATTTATTAGTGCTACCAGAGACAGGAGGAGAGAGCAAAGGGAGTCATTATTTACAGAGTACTGAGTTTCTGTTTATGGTGATGGGAAATTTGGCATTGATCAAGGGTAATGGTTACACAGTCGATAAATATGATTGATGTCATTAAGCTGTACACTTGCAAAAGTTGAATTAGCAAATGTTGTGTGATATATATTTCTACAACACCACCAAAAAGGAAGAAGAAGAGCAGCTGCTGATGCTGCTTAGGTACAGTCAAACACCTCATGGGATTTAGTTTCTTGGTTTAGAGGTTTATGGTCATGGTTTCATTGGATATTCCAGTTAATTAGCCTAATATCATGTTTAGTGCTTCTGATCTACCTCCTAGTTTGTTGCATAGTGCCTGTTGTCTTAAAAGCTTGCAAGTGTCCATCCAAGGTACAACAATTGGTCTCTATTTACTTGGAGCAACAGAGAAAGAAGGAGAGTTAGGAATAGGAAGAGGAAATGGAATGCATGGCTAATTGCCTGCAAGAACACTAACTGCCTCCTTTACTATAAGACCAAAACTGCAAGGTGCCGGGCTACCATTACTGAACATTTTGATCAAAGAGTCTATAGAAGAACACTGATCAAAATGTGAAACAGAATTTCAATTCTTATAAAGTTCATACTTTCTATAGCTATGGAGGCTGGATGAACCCCTGCAACAATTGCCTTGAGATAATATTTAAACCTTAATCCTTAAACCAAAAATATCCCCTAAAGTCTTCTTTAAACCAATCAATAGTTTATCTTAATTAGTAGAGAATGTCTGTCTTGAGCACTGTGCTCTTTTAAAGAACTATCTATATGGCATCAAATTGACAACAACAACTTGAAAGTTTAGATAGGAAGCATAAGAGGCAGTGAGTTTACGTTAATGGGGGAAGAATAATTCAAAAAAGAGGGGTAAGAATGGTTATACAACTTGAAGAATATAATCAGTGTCACTGAATTGTACATGTAGAAGTTGTTGAATTGGTGTATATTTTCAACAACAAAAAATAAATAAATTATTTTTTTTAAAAAAGCCTTCCTTGAGAGGCGGGGCCAAGATGACTGAGTAGACAGGTGGCTTCCTGTATCCCTTTTACAACAAAGACCTGGAAAAACAAGTGATTTGATTGTATATGAATTTCTAGGAGACCTGAACAAGGCAAAGTTGAGGAATTGGACTGAGTGGCAGCGGGAGAGGGAAACGGTTCTGAAGAAGCAAGAAGTGCGGGACTGCAGCTGGAGCCGCAGCTCTTCAGCCCGAACAGGCTCCAAGATAGGTAGTGAAGCAGGCAAATAGCTGCACGTGCGTGCATGCTCTGGAGGCAGTTTCCACATCGAGAGAGATCCAGCAGCAGAGATTCTGCTTGGATACTCCGAACCAGTGAAAAGCAGCCCCCAGGTGGCTAAAGATGAGTACATGTCTGCGGCCTTCCACGGGGATTTAAACAAAAAAAAAAAAAGCCCATTTGGGAAAAAACCTCTCTCCCTTTTACCTCCTCCCTTCTTGCTCTGCACCAGTCCGGCCTTCGAAAGTCTGAGTCCCCTGGGCCTGAAGTAGATACCAAAAGGCACCCTGACCCATTCTCCTGGCCTTGGAGAGGGAACAAATAAGCTACTGGCTCCCCTAAGCCAGGAACTCAGGGTCAGCACGGCTCCTTTGCTAGGCACAGGCCTAACGGGTCTGCAGACTTTGAGTGCCTTACACCTCTGTATAGACTTGTGGGGGCCCATCTCAACAGCGTTAGCCCTCACTACCACAGTACAACAGAGTAAAACAGCTGAAGTCCAACTTCAACTGTTTCAGCTATAAAGTGGCAGATTTGTGGCCCTTGACACAGCCCTGCCCCTTAAGCAGGCACCGTTACCGATCCACAGCAGGGGCTTGAGGACTGGTGGCATCACCTATGCCACATAGTCACGTGCTACAGGAGTCCAAGAAAAAGTGGTGCCCTCGAGTCTTTACAGCCAACAGAGTGGGGTGCTCATAGTCCAGCTGCAAAACTCACCGACCTACTCGACCTAGGGAATAGGCACATGCTTTCATTTCAGATTCTCAGGGGCAGCCGTCAGCCCCCTGCCAGGCTCAGCATGTGACCATCTACTGCAGCCAGATACTGGGGCCTACACCAATCACCCATGCCTCTCTAAGACTGTGGGTGAGAGGCTGCACCACCCACTTGGTGACCAACTGCCTGGACACCTGAGCTGAAACCATATAGGAAAATATAACAGACTCCTATGTGCACATACTTAGTTAGAGAAATAACTACCTGGTGACAGGACGTTAGAGATTCAAAGGCGTCGATAATCAAACAAGTGCACACGAGCAGCCTATTTGGGCATATCAAAACAAAACAAAACAAAAAGCTAGGTCTCACTAAACAAATATAAAATAAAATTATAATAACTTATTGACGGCTTGGAGACAACAGCCAATATCAAATCACATAAAGAGGCAGTCCATGATGGCTTCAGCAAGCTCCCAAAATAAAGAATCAATAAAGTCTCTGGAAGAAAAGAATTTCTTTGAATTACCAGAGACAGAATACAAAAGATTAATATACAGAACTTTTCAAGAAATTAGAAAGGAAATTCTACAGAATGGCAAACCATCCAGGGAATACACAGACAAACTAGTAGCAGAACTTAAAAAAGTTATTCAAGAACATAATGATAAATTTAATACGCTGCAAGAATCCACAGAGAGACAGCAATCAGAAATCCAGAACATTAACAATGAAATTTCAGAATTAGACAACTCAGTAGAAAGTCATAAGAACAGAATTGAGGCAGTAGAAGTTACAGTTAATGACATTGAAGATGAAGCTCTTGATGCCAACTTATTTGAGGAAAAATCAGACAAAAGAACTAAAAAGAATGAAGAAACTCTAAGAGTTATGTGGGACTCTATCAAGAGAAATAACCTATGAGTGATTGGATTACCAGAACAGGGGGGGATAACAGAAAATACAGAGAAAATTTTTGAAGATTTTTTGACAGAAAACTTCCCTGATACCATGAAAAATGAGAGGATATCTATCCAAGATGTTCATCGAACCCCACAGAAAGCAGATCCCAAAAGAAAGTCACCAAGACATATTATAATCAAACTTATCAAAACCAAAGGTAAAGAGAGAATTTTAAGAGCAGCTAGGAATAAAAGAAAAGTCATCTACAAAGGAGAGTCAATTAGAATAAGCTCAGAATACTCAGCAGAAACCATGCAGGCAAGAAGGCAATGGGAGGACATATATAAAGCCTTGAAGAAAAACAACAGCCAGCCAAGAATTATATATCCAGCAAAACTGTCTCTCAAATATGATGGCAAAATTAGGGCATTTCCAGATAAACAGAAGTTTAGGGAATTTGCAAAAACCAAACCAAAATTACAAGGAATACTAAAGGGAGTCCTATGGTTAGATAATCAATAACATCAGATAACAATGAAAGACTAGAACACAAGCCAGAGCAACCAGATATTGACTCAGACAGGGAATTCAAAAAAACATCAAAGCTAAAACATTGAAAATAGGGAAACAGAGATATCAATATGTAAAAAAGGACAGCATTAAAACCAAAAAGATGGACTTAAAAAATACAGACATTGATTTTTCATATGGAAGGGAAGTCAAGGCAATACAAAGTAATAAAAGACTGGCATAAACTTAGAAAAATAGGTGTAAATATTAAGGCAACCACAAAAGAATCTAACAATCCTACAAATCAAAATAAAAAAGGAGAAAAACATAAAGACCTGCAAACACAAAATCTACAACAATGAAAAAGATGAAAAAAAACAAAGAAAAATGACACAGCACACAAAATTAAGGGGAAAGAGGAAACTGTGAGCAACACACAAAAAGAGACATGAGGATGACAGCACTAAACTCACACCTATCAATAATTATGCTGAATGTAAATGGACTTAATGCACCAATAAAGAGATGGAGAGTGGCAGATTGGATAAAAAAGCATGATCCATTTACATGCAGCCTACAAGAGATGCACCTTAGACTTAAAGACACAAACAGGCTAAAACTCAAAGGATGGAAAAAAATATATCAAGCAAACAACACTCAGAAAAGAGCAGGAGTGGCAATATTAATCTCTGACAAAATGGACTTTAAAGTAAAATCCACCACAAAGGATAAGGAAGGGCACTATATAATGATTAAAGGGTCAATACACCAGGAGGACATAACTATAGTAAATATTTATGCACCCTACAACAGGGCTCCAAAATACATAAAACAAACTCTAACAGCACTGAAAAGAGAGATAGACAGCTTCACAATAGTAGTAGGAGACCAACACGCCACTTTCGGTGAAGGATAGACCCTCCAGAAAGAAGCTCAACAAAGACACGGAAGAGCTAAATGCTACAATCCACAAACTTGATCTCATAGACATATACTTAACACTGCACACAACAGCAGCAAAGTGTACTTTCTTTTCCAACGCACATGGAACATTCTCCACAATAGACCACATATTAGGCCATAAAGCAAACCTTAACAAAATCCAAACCATCGAAAAATTACAAAACATCTTTTCTGACCATAAGCCTTAAAAGTGGAAATCAAAAACACAAAAAGCAAGGAAAAAAAAATCGAACACATGGAAACTGAACAATACCTTGCTCAAAAACTACTGGGTTATAGAAGAAATTAAGGATGGAATAAAGAAATTCATAGAATCAAACGAGAATGAAAATACATCCTACCAGAACCTTTGGGACACAGCAAGAGTAGTGCTCACAGGTCAGTTTATAGCAATAAATGCACACATCTAAAAAGAAGAAAGGGCCATAATCAAAACATTAACCCTAGAACTGGAACAAGTAGAAAGAGAGCAGCAAAAGAAACCCACAGGTGCCAGAAAGAAGGAAGTAATAAGAATTAGAGCAGAATTAAATGAAATAGAGAATAGAAAAACAATTGAAAGAGTTAACAAGTCCAAACGCTGGTTCTTTGACAAGATCAACAAAATTAATAAACCATCAGCCAAACTGACAAAAGAAAAACAGGAGAGGAAGCAGATAACCTGTATGAGAAATGAGAAGGGAGATATCACAACAGACTCAACTGAAATTAAAAGAATCATCACAGATTACTATGAAAAATTGTACTCTAACAAATTTGAAAACCTAAAGGAAACGGCACAAATTTCTAGAAACTCACTAAATTAACTCAAACAGACGTAGAACAACTAAATAAACCCATAACAAAAGAAGAGATAGAAAGGGTTATTAAAAAACTGCCAACAAAAAAAGCCCTGGCCCAGATGGCTTCACTGGAGAATTCTATCAAACTTTCAGAGAAGAGATAACACCACTTCTACTAAAGGTATTTCAGAGCATGGAAAAAGATGGAATACTCCCAAACTCATTCTATGAAGCTAGCATAACCCTGATACCAAAACCAGGTAAAGACACCACGAAAAAAGAAAACTACAGACCAGTATCCCTCAGGAACATTGACGCAAAAATCCTCAACAAAATTCTAGCCAACAGAATTCAGCAACATATCAAACAAATAATTCACCATGATCAAGTGGGATTTATACCAGCTATGCAGGGATGGTTCAACATTAGAAAAACAATCAATGTAATCCATCACATAAATAAAACAAAAGACAAGAACCACATGATCTTATCAATCAATGCAGAAAAGGCATTTGACAAAGTCCAACACCCATTCATGGAAAAACTATTGACAAAATAGGAATAGAAGAGAAATTCCTCAATATAATTAAGGGCATTTATACAAAGCCAACAGCCAACATTATCCTAAATGGAGATTCTTTGAAAGGATTCCCTTTGAGAACAGGAAACAGACAAGGATGTCCTCTATCACCACTCTTATTCTACACTGTGCTGGAGGTCCTAGCCACAGTAATTGGGCTAGAAAAAGAAATAAAGGCATTCAGATAGGTAGGGAAAAAGTCAAATATCTCTATTTCTAGATGATATGATCTTATACATGCAAAACCCCAAAGAATCCACAAGAAAACTATTAGAATTAATAGAAGAGTTCAGCAAAGTTTCAGGATACAAGATAAACATACAAAAATCAGTTGGATTCTTTTACACCAACAGGAGAACCTTGAAGAGGAAATTACCAAATCAATCCCATTTACAATAGCCCCCAAGATGTTAAAATACTTAGGAATAAATCTAACCAGAGACGTAAAAGAGCTATACAGAGAAAACTACAAGACACTACTGCAGGAAAGCAAAAGAGACCTGCATAAGTGCAAAAACATACCTTGCTCCTGGATAGGTAGACTCAACATAGTGAAAATGTCAATTCTACCCAAAGCAATCTGCAGATACAATGCAGAATTCCACCAGCATTTTTTTAACGAGATAGAGAAACAAATCACCAACTTCATATGGAAATGGAAGAAGCCCCAAATAAATAAAGCATCACTCAAGAAGAAGAACAAAGTGGGAGGTCTCACACTACCAGATTTTAGAACCTATTATACCACCACGGTAGTCAAAACAGCCTGGTACTGTTACAACAACAGATACGTAGACCAGTGGAGCAGAGTTGAGAATTCAGACATAAGTTCATCCACTTATGAGCAGCTGATATTTGACAAAGGTCCAAAGTCCAGATAGTCTCTTTAACAAACGGTGCTGGCATAACTGGGTAGCCATTGGCAAAAAACTGAAATAAGACCCATACCTCACACCATGCACAAAAACTAACTCAAAATGTATCAAAGACTTAAATATAAAATCAAAAACGATAAAGATCACAGATGAAAAAATAGGGACAATGCTAGGAGCCCTAATACATGGCATAAACACAATACAATCCGTAAGTAACAATGCACAAGCATCAGAAGAGAGACTAGATAAATGGGAGCTCCTAAAAATCAAACACTTATGCTCATCAAAAGTCTTTACAAAAAGAGTAAAAAGACAGCCTACAGATCAGGAAAAAAATTTTGGCTACAACAAATCTGATCAGCATCTAATCTATAAAATCTACAAGATGCTGCAAAACCTCAACAACAAAAAGACAAATAACCCAATTAAAAAATGGGCAAAGGATATAAACAGGCACTTCACCAAAGAAGATATTCAGGTGGCTAACAGACACATGAAGAAATTCTCATGATCATTAGCCATTAGAGAAACGCAGATAAAACTACAATATCATCTCACCCCAACAAGGCTAGCCTTAACCCAAAAAACACAAAATAATAAATGCTGGAGAGGTTGTGGAGAGACTGGAACACTTATACACTGTTGGTGGAAATGTAAAATGGTACAACCACTTTGGAAATCTATTTGGCGCTTCCATTAAAAGTGAGAAATAGAAGTACCATAAGATCCAGCTATCCTGCTCCTTGGAACATATCCTAGAGAAATAAGAGCTGTCACGGGAATAGATATATGCACACCCATGTCCACTGCAGCACTGTTCACAATAGAAAAATGATGGAAACAACCTAGGTGCCCATCAGTGGATGAATGGATAAACAAATTATGGTATATCCACACAATGGAATATTATGCAATGATAAAGAACAACGATGAAACTGTGAAACATCATATAACATGGTGGAAGCTGGAAATTATTATGCTGAGTGAACTTAGTCAGTCATAGAAGGACAAATACTGCATAAGAGCACTATTATCAGAACTCAAGAAAAGGTTTAAACACAGAAGAAAACATTCTTTGATGGTTATGGGGATGGGGAGGGAGGGTGAGGGTTATTCACTAACTAGATAGTAGATAAGAATCATCTTAGGTGAAGAGAAGGACATCACACACTACAGGGGACGTCAGCACAACTGGACTAAACCAAAGCTAAGAAGTTTCCTGAATATAATCAAATACTTTGAGAGACAGAGTAGCAGGGGTAGGGGTCTGGGAACCATGCTTTCAGGGGACATCTAGGTCAATTGGCATAACAAAGCTTATTAAGAAAATGTTCTGCATCCGACTTTGGTGAGTGGTGTCTGGGGTCTTAAAAGCTTGCAAGTGACCATCTAAGATGCTTCAATTGGTCCTAACCACGTGGAGTAAAGGAGAATGAAGAACACCAAAGACACAAGGAAAATATTAGCCCAAGAGACAGAGAAGGCCACATAAACCAGAGACCTCATCAGCCTGAGACCAGAAGAACTGGATTGTGCCCAGCTACCACCAATGACCGCCCTGACAGGGAACACAACAGAGGGTCCCTGATGGAGCAGCAGAGAGATGGGGTGCAGAACTCAATTTCTAGTAAGAAGACCAGACATTATGGTCTGACTAAGACTGAAGGAACCCCGGAAAGCATGACCCCTGGATTCTCTATCAGCCCAGAACCGAAACATTTTCTGAGACCAACTCTTTAGACAGGGATTGGACTTGACTGTGGGAGATAAATTGATACTAGTGAGGAGTGTGCCTTGTAGTTCAAGCAGATACAAGACACCAAAGGGGCAGCTTCTGTCTGGAGATGAGATGAGAAGGCAGAGAGGGTTCAGAGCTGATTGAATGGTTATAGGGAGTCAGGGGTGGAAAGGAGGAGTGTGCTGTCATAGAAAGGGGTGAGCAATTAGGGACACATAACAATGTATGTATGAAAATTCTGTATGGGAGACTAACTTGAAATGTAAACTTCATTTAAAGTATAATAAAAAAAAGAGAGATTAAAAAAAAAGGTCTGCCTTGACCTTTAAGCTCTTTTAAGAACTATATATATGGGATCCCCCACACGTCTGTCAGTTTGTAATATTATAAGGACTTTCATGTCGCTGTGGTGCTGGAAGCTATGCCACTGGTATTTAAAATACTAGCAGGATCACTCATGGTGGAGGGTTTAAGCGAAGATTCCAGACTAAGACAGCCCAGTAGGAGGCAGGGCCAAGATGGCAGAGTAGTCGGACAGTTCCGGTGGACCCGCTTACAACAAAGACCTGAAAAAACAAGTGATTCAATTATATATGGCAATCTGGGAGCCCTGAACATCAAAGGCAGAGTTGAGGAACCCGACTGAGTGGCAGGGGGAGGGAGAGACAGTTCGGAAGCAGCGAGGAGTTCCCGGACCTGACCCGGCAAGAGCCTGAGCCCTTCAGGCCTGATCAGCTCGGGAGTGAGCAGCGAGACAGGCAAGCAGCCATGCTCGGGAGGCACGTTTTCCACACTGGGAGAGACCCAGCCGCTGAGAGGCTACACAACCACCCAGAACCAGTGAGAAGCAGCCCTCGATCCAGTGAATGATAAGTAACTGCATACAGCAAACCACATGGATCAAAAACACCCCGCTTAGGGAAAAACCTCTCTCCCATTTACCTCCCTGCTCCCTGCTCTGCACTGGGTCCTGGACTGGATTCAGCAATTGCTGAGTCCCCTGGGCCGCAAGTAGGATCTGTCACATGCCCGGAGCCATTCTCCCTGCCTTGGAGAGTGAACAAATTAACAAACAGAGAAAAAAATTAACTGTCGGCTCCCCAAAGCCAGGAACCCAGGGTAGGCACAGCTCCTTTGCCTAAGCACAAGCATAATGGATCCACAGACTTTGAGTGCCTTTCTCCCTGCATAGACTTGTGGGGGCCCATCTCAACAGCATAGACCCTCATTAGCGCAGTACAACAGGGTATATACCAGAACCCTAACTTCAACTGTTTCAGCTGTGAAGTGGCAGGATCTTGACATTTGACACTGCTCTGCTCATTAAGCAAGGTCTTCGTCTACCCACATCAGGGGCCTGAGGACTGGTGGCTCCACCCACGCCACCTAGCCACCTGCAATAGGGGCCCATGAATAAGAGGTGCCCCCCAGTCCTTACAGCCAACAGCATTAGATGCTCATAGTCCGGCTGCAAAACCCACCCACCTACATGCTCTAGGGAAGAGGGGCACACCTTCCTCCTGGACACTCGGGGGCAGCCATCAGCCCTCTGCCTTGCTCAGAGTGTATCCCCTGCTGCAGCCAGATGCCTGTGCCTACACCAATCACCCATGCTTGCCTAGGACTGTAAGTTAGAGCCAACACCACACACTTGGTGGCTATCTACGTGGGCACCTGAGCTGAATCCGTACAGGAGGAGAGGGCAGACTCCTGAGCTCACACACCTACTAACCGATCTAACCACCTGGTGACAAGACATTAGAGTTTCAAAGGAGCCAATAATCAAACTAGCTCGTACTAGCTGCCTTTTTGGGCATATCAAAACAAAATAGGAAGCTAGGACACAGTAAGCAAACATAGAATAAATAAATCTAATAACTTATTGATGGCTTGGAGACAACAGTCAATATCAAATCACATAAAGAGGCAATCCATGATGGCTTCAGCAAGCTCCCAAAATAAAGAATCTAGAAATTTTCCAGAGGAGGAAAATTTCTTGGAATTACCAGAGGCAGAATACAAAAGATTAATATACAGACTAAGACAGTCTAGGAAGAGGACCTGGCAATCTACTTCTGAAAAAATTAGCCAGTGAAAACCTTATGAATAGCAGCAGAACATTATCTGATATAGTGCCGGAAGATGAGCCCCTCAGGTTGGAAGGCACTCAAAAGACGACTGGGGAAGAGCTGCCTCCCCAAAGTACAGTTAACCTTAATGATGTAGATGGAGTCAAGCTTTCGGAACCTTCATCTGCTGATGTGGCACGACTCCAAATAAGAAGATACAGCTACAAATATCTATTAATAATAGGAATGTAGAATGTAGGAATTATGAATCTAGGAAAATTGGAAATGTCAAAAATGAAATGGAACGCATAAACATCAATATCCTAGGCATTAGTGAGCTGAAATTGACTGGTATTGATCATTTTGAATCGGACAATCATATGATCTACTGTGCTGGGAACGACAACTTGAAGAAGAATGACATTGCATTCATCATCAAAAAGAACAATTTCAAGAGCTATCCTGAAGTACTACGCTGTCAGTGATAGGATAATATCCACAAGCTACAAGGAAGACCAGTTAATATGACTACTATTCAAATTTACGCACCAACCACGAAGGCCAAAGATGAAGAAATGGAAGATTTTTACCAACTTCTGCAGTCTGAAATTGATCGAACACGCAATCAGGATGCATTGATAATTACTGGTGATTGGAATGCAAAAGTTGGAAACAAAGAAGAAGGAACAGTAGTTTGGAAAATATGTCCTTGGGGATAGAAATGATGCCAGAGATTGCATGATAGAATTTTGCAAGACCAATGACTTTTTCATTGCAAATACCTTTTTTGACCACAATAAACAGCATCTATACACGTGGACCTCACCAGATAGAATACACAGGAACCAAATCAACTACGTCTGTGGAAAGAGATGATGGAAAAGCTCAATGTCATCAGTCAGAACAAGGCCAGGGGTTGACTGCAAAACAGAACCTCAACTGCTCATATGCAAGTTCAAGTTGAAGCTGAAGAAAATTAGAACAAGTCTACAAGAGCCAAAGTACAACCTTTAGTATATCCCACCTGAATTTAGAGACCATCTCCAGAACAGATTTGACACATTGAACACTAACGACTGAAGACAAGGTGAGTTGTGGAATGGCATCAAGGACATCATACATGAAGAAAGCAAGAGATCATTAAAAAGACAAGAAAGAAAAGACCAAAATGGGTATCTGAAGAGTCTCTGAAACTTGCTCTTGAACAGAGTAGCTAAAGTGAAAGGAAGAAATGATGAAGTAAAAGAGAGCTGAACAGAAGATTTCAAAGGGCTGATTGAGAAGACAAAGGAAAGTATTATAATGAAATGTGCAAAGACCTGGAATTACAAAACCAAAAGTGTAGAACACACTTGGAATTTCTCAAGCTGAAAGAACTGAAGAAAAAATTCAAGCCTTGAGTTGCAATACTGAGGGATTCTAGAGGAAAAACATTAAAACACAGAAAGCATTGAAAGAAGATGGAAGGAATACATAGAGTTACTGCACCACAAAGAATTGGTCAACGTTCACCCTTTTCAAGAGGCAGCATATAATCAAGAACCAATGGTACTAAAGGAAGAAGTTCCAAGCTGTACTGAAGACATTGGAGAAAAACAAGGCTCCAGGAATTGCCAGAATATCAGTTGAGATGTTTCAACAAATGGATGCAGCGTTGGAAGTGCTCACTCATCTATGCCAAGAAATTTGGAAGACAGCTACCTGGTCAACCGACAGGAAGAGACTCATACTTGTGTCCATTCCAAAGAAAGGTGATCCAATAGAATGTAAAAATTATCAAACAATATTATTAATATCACACATAAGTAAAATTTTGGTGAAAATTCAAAAGCAACTGTAGCAGTACAGTGACAGGGAACTGCCAGAAATTCAAGCCTGATTCAGAAGAGGAGGGAGAATCAGGGATATCTTTGCTGATGTCAGATATCATGGCTGAAAGCAGATAATACCAGAAAGATGTATACCTGTGTTTTATTGACTATGGAAAGTCATTTCGACTGTATGGATCATAAAAATTATGAATAACATTGCAAAGAATGGGAATTCCAGAACACTTAATTGTGCTCATGCAGAACCTATACGTAGACTAATGGGCAGTTGTATGAACAGAACAAGAGGATACTGTGTGCTTTAAAATCAGGAAAGGTGCGTGTCAGGGTTGTATCCTTTCACCTTACTTATTCAATCTGTATGCTGAGCAACTAATCTGAGAAGCTGGACTATGTGAAGAAGAACACGGCATCAGGATTGGAGGAAGACTCTTTAACAACCTGTGATACACAGAAGACACAACCTCGCCCGCTGAAAGTGAAGAGGATGTGAAGCATTTACTAATGAAGATCAAAGACTACAGCTTTCAGTATGGTTTATGCCTTAACATAAAGAAAACAAAACTCCTCACAACTGGACCAATAAGCAACATCATGATAAATGGAGAAAAGATTGAAGTTGTCAAGGATTTCATTTTACTTGAATCCACAATCAACGCCCATAGAAGCATCAGTCAAGAAATCAAAGGACACATTACACTGGGCAAATCTGCTGCAAAAGACCTCTTTAAAGTGTTAAAAAGCAAAGATGTCAGTTTAAGGACTAAGGTGCACCTGACCCAAGCCATGGTGTTTTCAGTCACCTTATATGCATGTGAAAGCTGAACAATGAATAAAGAAAACCAAAGAAGAATTGATGCCTCTGAATTATTCTTCGTTGGTGAAGAATACTGAGTATACCGTGGATTGCCAGAAGAATAAACAAATCTGTCTTGGAAGAAGTACAGCCACAAAGCTCCTTAGGAGCAAGCATGCTTTGTCTCACATACTTTGGACATGTTATCAGGAGGGGCATCATGCTTGGTAATGTTGATGGTCAGTGAAAAAGAGGAAGAGCCTCAATGAAATGGACTGACGCAGTGGCCACAACAACAGGCCCAAACATAACAAAGATTGTGAGGATGATGCAGGACTGGGCAGTGTTTCATTCTGTTGTACATAGGGTCGTTATAAGTGAGTCGGAACCAACCTGATGGCACCTAACAACAACAACGTATGGTATCAAACTGACAACAGTAACTCAAAAGATTAGACAGGAAACTTAGGGGGCAGTGAGTTCATGTTAATGAGGGAGGAACAACTCAGAAAAAGAGGGTGAGAATGGTTACACAACTCGAAGAATGTAATCAGTGTCACTAAATTGTACATGTAGAAACTGTTGAACTGGTGAATGTTTTGTTATGTATATTCTCAACAAAGACAACAAAATAAATAAAATTTAGGGGAAAAAAAGACTCATGACAATCAGAAAGGCTTGAGTCTGAAGTTCACTGTCAGAGGGAGCCCCTCCCCAAGTCACCGACCAGGGCCTTTGCTGGAACAGTTCTCTCCACTCATTAACCTCAAGGCCAACACAGCTGTGGTTTCCAGGAAACAATGGAGACTGACTCAGCCACATCCTCAGAAAACAGTCATTTGAAAGGACTTTTATCGCCTAAAAAGTCAATTAAGAAAAGAAAACAATGTTAATCAACAAATTCTAGCATTTAGAACCTGCCTCAAGTTTGCCTAAATGTTGATTAATTGCTATTAATTTTGCACAGTAAAGGCCAAGTTATTTGTTCCCATCTGCTCATAAAAAATGAGTTTAATCTCTAAATATTAATGAAAAGTGTTCATTTACAATCGAGGAACTTTTTTTGCTTTCTAAATATTACCATCACTACTATAAATTTATCAGGAGTGTGGCAGCAAAGTCAAATCACAACCAATAAAAATCTTCACTGATTGGAAAATTAAATCTGGCTAAATTCCAGGTTTAGGGCAGAGCCTACTAATTTGCCCCAGTGCAGTCTACATAGTTAAAGGAATGGAGGGGGGTGGACTGTCATTTCGATTGTGCAAACAGCCAAATTAGATCATTTACCCTCAAATCACTTACTCTCTGTGCAGGCATTTGCTGGGTTTTGTGTTCTTCTAGCTTTCCAAAAATAATAGTACCCCAATTTCTTTTGTGGTAATCACCTCTACCCAATTTATGTACAATCTGGTGGGACTGTAAATCAAAGTGCCAAACAAAGGCAGCTTGGAGGGAGGATGATTATCCTGAGCTTGGATAATCAGGCATGCTCTCCCAGGACTTTGAATCTTCTGTGTGTGTGTGTGTGTGTGAGTTTTTTCCTTCTACTGTGGTGAAAATATAAACAGCAAAACATTATCCAACTGAACAATTTCTACATGTATAATATAATGACATTAATTATATTTTTCATATTATGCAACCATTCTCACTATTCTTTTCCAAATTACCCCACCACTATTACCAGACTCTGTATTATCCCTAAGCAAAAAAGATATCCCCCTTTCCCCCTTCCTCATATAAGTAAAATCATACAGTATTTGTCCCTTTACAACTGACTTATTTCACTCAGCAAAATGTTTTCAAGATTCATCCATGATGCAGCATGCATCAGGATTTCATTTATTTTTATGGCTGAATAATATCCTCTTGTATGTATTGAGACTTTGAATCTTGATAGAAGGCTCTTAAGAACAGAAAAAAAACTCTTGAAACTTATTCATTCCGGCGGTGGGTCCCTGCAAAGACCATTGACTCGTTTCTACTACATGAACTCCCAAAGCTACCTTGGTTTCTGCTCTTTTCCAACCCTGTTTCTCCAGCTTTCTATCATTTCTATGAGCTATTCAACACCCTTATAGTAAATTACTTTCCCATTAAAGTTTTCCAGAGTTTATATCTGATCCTTGCAACTAGAAATACACTTAACAACATGACCTGAGTTGCCATTATGGATTGAGGAATGGTATGCTCCCAAAGGCAGAGGGATAAACTGAAAGCATGCTCACCAAGTTCAGCATCCTGTTGAAAGAAAGTTCAAAGCACATATGAATATGATAGAAGAACTAGAAAAGCAAAAGACCAATGTGTAAAATATATATTTATGGGTATATATTATAATAGAATGTATACTAAGGAAAATTATGCCAAGAAATTTGGAAGACGGCTACCTGATCAACGACTGGAAGAGACCATTATTTGTGCCCATTCCAAAGAAAGGTGATCCAACAGAATGCAGAAATTATTGAACAGTATCATTAATACCAAACACAAGTAAAATTTTGCTGGAGATAATTCAAAAGCAGCTGCAGCAGTACATCGACAGGGAGCTGTCAGAAGTTCAAGCTGGATTCAGAATAGGATCTGGAACAAGGGATATCATTGCTGATGTCAGATGGATCTTGGCTGAAAGCAGAGAATACCAGAAAGACGTTTACTTGTATTTTATTGACTATGCAAAGGCATTCAACTATGTGGATCATAACAAATTATGGATAACATTGTGAAGAATGGGAATTCCAGAACACTTAATTGTGCTCATGGGGAGCCTGTACATAGAATAAGAGGCAGTTCTTCAAACAGAAGAAGGGGATACCATGTGGTTTAAAATCAGGAAAGATGTGCGTCAGGGTTGTATACTCTCACCATAGTTATTCAATCTGTATGCTGAACAAATGCTCCAAGAAGCCAGACTATACTAAGAAGAACTCGGCATCAGTATTGGAGGAAGATTCATTAATGACCTGCAATACACGGATGACACAACCTTGCTTGATGAAAGCGAAGAGGATTTAAAGCCCTTACTCTTTGAAGATCAAAGACTACAGCCTTCAGTATGGATTACACCTCAACTTAAAGAAAACAAAAATCCTCACAACTGGACCAATAAGCAACACCAAGATAAATGGAGAAAACATTGAAGTTGTCGAGGATTTATTTTACTTGGATCCACAATCAACACCCATGGTAGCATTAGTCAAGAAATCAAAAGACGCATTGCACTGGGCAAATCTGCTGCAAAAGGACTCTTTAAAGTGTTGAAAAGCAAAGATGTCACTTTGAGGACTAAGTTGCGCCTGACCCAAGACATGATATTTTCAATCACCTCATACGCATGTGAAAACAGGACAATGAATAAAGAAGACTGAAGAATTTTTACGTTTGAATTATGATGTTGGCAAAGAATATTGAATATACCGTAGACTGCCAGAGGAGCGAACAAGTCTGTCTTGGAAGAAATTCAGCCAGAGTGCTCCTTGGAAGTGAGGATGACGAGATTTCATCTCATGCACTTGGGACATGTTATCAGGAGAGATCAGTCCCTGGATAAGGACATCAAGCTTGGTGTAGAGGGTCAACAAAAAAGAGGAAGACCCTCAACAAGATGGATTGACACAGTGGCTGCAACAATGGGCCTAAACATAGCAATGATTGTGAGGATGGCACAGGACTGGGCAGTGTTTCATTTTCGTTTACATAGGGTCGCTATAAGTCAGAACGAACTCAACTGCAACTAACAACAACAAGAATACTAAAGAAAAGGGGTCACTGGTGGTTAAGTAGTAGAACTTTCACATTCCATGTGGATCTGATTCTCACTTAATATACCTCGTGCCCAACCACCACCCGTATGTCAGTGGAGGCTTGTGTATTGCTATGATGCTGAACAGGTTTCAGTAGGGCTTCCGGACTGAGATGGACTAGGAAGAAAGGCCTGGTCATATACTTCTGAAAATCAGCCAATGAAAACACCATGGATCACAATGGTACAATCTGCAGCCAATCATAGAGATGGTGCAGGACCAGGAAATATTTCATTCCATTGTGCATGATGTCGCCATGAGTCAAGGGCTGACACCATGGCAGCTAACAACAGTGACAGCAAGAAGTCACATACAGAGGAGAAACAATAAGACTAAGCTCAGATTATTCAGCAGAAGCCATGCAGGCAAGAAGGGGTTGGGATGACAGTTATAAGACATTGAAAGAACAAAATTGCCAGCCAGGAATAATATATCCTGCAAAACTCTTGTTCAAATATGATGGTGAAATTAGGGCATTTCCAGATAAACAGAAATTAAGGGATATGTAAAAACCAAACCAAACTTAAAAGACTTTTTAAAGGGAGTCCTTCGATCCGAGAACAAACAACATCAGACCACAGGCTAAATATAGGACACAGAATTGTACTAGCCAGATACCATCCTGGGAAATGAACTCTTAAGGACTACCCAAAACCAAAAGATTACAACAGGGAACCAGAGAGGTTAATCTGTAAATGACAACGGCATGAGAACAATAAAAGAGGGAATAAATGGTGTAGGTATAGAACCTTCTCATGGAGAGGAAAGCAAGGTGATACCAAGTAATAATAGACTACTTCAAACCTAGGAAGATAAGGGGAATTTCAAGGTAACCACAAATAAAATTAACAAATCTACTCATCAAAATAAAGAGGAAAAACATAAAGTCTCAGTAAAAACAAAACCTACAAAAAAAAAAAAGAAATAAAAAAAATCCGCAAGCAAAAGGAATCGAGCACAAGAGCGAAAGAAGAACAAAGAAACTGTCAGCACCACAAAAAAAGGACTACAGAACGACAGCAATAAACTCACACCTATCAATAATTACACCACATGTAAATGGCTTCAATGCACCCATAAAGAAATACAGTGACAGAATGGATAAAAAAACAGGATCCATCCATATGTTGTCTACAAGATACACACCTTAGAAACAAAGACGTAAATTTATTAACAATCAAAGGATGGAAAAAATATATCAAGCAAACAACTACCAAAAAAGAGCAGGATTCAGCAGCAAGGGAGAATGAAGAGCCCAAGATACAAGGAAAAGATTAGTCCAAAGGACTAATGGACCACAACTACCAAGGCCTCCACCAGACTGAGTCCAGTACAGCTAGATGGTGCCCAGCTACCACCACTAATTGCTCTGACCGGGATCACAACAGAGGGCTCTGGACAGAGCTGGAGAAGGATGTAGAACAAAATTCCAACTCACAAAAAAAGACCAGATTTACTGGCCTAAAGGAGACTGGAGGAACCCCAAGAATATGGCCCCCAGACATCCTTTTTGCTCAGTGGTGAAGTCACTTCCAATGTTCACCGTTCAGCCGGGAAGTGGACAGCCCCATGAAACAAAATGGGACTAATGAGGCACAGCAGTCCAGAGACAAGGACTAGAAGTCAGAAGAGGATAGGAAAGCTGGTGATAGGGAACCCAAGGTTGAGTAAGGAGAGTGTTGATGTGTTGTGAGGTTGTTAACCTTTGTCATAGGGCAACAAGTATACTAACTGTTTAATGAGAAACTATATTGTTCTGTAAACCTTCATCTAAAGTGAGAATAACAGCACAACTGGAAGAGTGTAGTCGAAGTCACTGAACTGTGCAAGCAGAAATTTTTGAAATGGTGTATCTTTGGCTATGTACATTTTCACCAAAAAAAAAGGTTGAGAAGAGAGGGTTGACATGTCATGGGATTGTTAACCAATGGCATAAAACAATATGTTTACTACTGTTTAATGAGAAACTACTTGTTCTGTAAACCTTCACCTGAAGTACAATAAAAAAAAATTATTAAAAAAAAAAAAAAGAGCAGGAGTGGCAATGCTAATCTCAGATAAAATAGACTTTAAAACAAAATCCACCATAAAAGACAAAGAAGGACACTATATAATGATTAAGGGGACAATCCGTCTTGAAGACATAACCATAATAAACATCAACACACCCAATGACATGGCTCCAAAGTACATAAAACAAACTCTAACAGCACTGAAAAGAGAAACTAACAGTTCCACAGTAATAGTAGGAGACTTCAACACACCACTCTTGGTAAAGGACAGAACATCTAGAAAGTAACTCAACAAACATACAGAAGACCTAAAGGGCACAAGCAGCCAACTTGACCTCATAGACATGTATAGAACACTCCACCCAACAGCTGCAAAGTACATATTCTTTTCCAATGCACATGGAATGTTATCCAGAATAGACCACATCTTAGGCCAAAGAGCAATCCTCAACAAGATCCAAAATGTTGAGATAATGCAAAGTATCTTCTCTGACCACAATGCCATCAAGGTAGAAATTAACAACAGGAAGACTAGGGGAAAAAAATCAATTACATATCACTGGGTAATAGAAGAAATCAGAGATGGAATCAAAAAATTCCTAGAATTGAACAAGAATGAGAACACATCATTCCAAAATCTTTAGGACCCAGCAAAGGCAGTCCTCAGAGGACAAGTTATAGCAATAAGTGCACACATCAAAAAAGAAGAAAGGAATAAAATCAGAACACTAACTACACAACTCAAACAAATAGAAAGAGAATAGCAAAAAAAAAAAAAAAAAGCCCACAGCCACTAAAAGAAAGTAAATAATAAAGATCGGAACAGAAATAAATGAAATAGAAAATAGAAAAGCAATAGAAAGAATCAACAAAACCAAAAGTTGCTTCTTTGAAAGGATCAACAAAATCAACAAACCACTGGCCACACTGACAAAAGAAAAACAGGAGAGGACACAAATAACCCAAAAAAGAAATGAAATGGGGGACAACAGTCGCAACTGAAATAAAAAGGATTATAACAGAATATTATGAAAAACTGTACTCCAACAAATTTGAAAACCTAGAGGAAATGGGTAAATTTCTAGAAACACACTACTTACCCAAACTAACACAAAGTGATGTTGAAAATCTGAACAGAAAAACAACAAGAGAAGAGATTGAAAGGTCACTTAAAAAAAAAAAAAAAAACTCCCAATAAAAAAAGCCCTGGCTCAGAAGGCTTCACCGGAGAATTCTACCAAACACTCAGAGAAGAGCTTATTTTCAGAAAATAGAAAGGAAGGGATACCTCTGAATTTATTTTATGAAGCCAGCATAACCTGATACCAAAACCAGGCAAAGATGCCACAAAAAAAGAAAATTACACACCAATATCTCTCATGAATATAGATGCAAAAATTCTCAACAAAATTCTAGCCAACAGAATTCAGCATCATATCAAAAAAAAATAATACACCACGACCAAGTAGAATTAATACCAGGTATGCAAGGATGGTTCAACATTAGAAAATCAATCAACATAATCCACCACATAAATAAAAGGAAAGAAGAGAATCACTTGATCATCTCAATTGACACAGAAAAGGCATTTGACAAAGTCCAACACCCATTTCTGATAAAAACTCTCAATAAAACAGGTATAGAAGGGAAATTCTTCAACGTAATAAAGGGCATCTATGCAAAACCAGCAGCCAACATCATTCTAAATGGAGAGAGGCTGAAAACATTCCCCTTGAGAACAGGAACAAGACAAGGATTCCCTTTATCTCCACTCCTATTGAACATAGTGCTGGGAGTCCTAGCTAGAGCAATAAGGCAAGAAAAAGAAATAAAGGGCATCCAAATTGGTAAAGAAGAAGTTAAACTGTCCCTGTTTGCAGATGACATGATACTCTACATAGAAAACCCTAAAGACTCCGTGAGAAAACTACTGGAACTAGTAGAAAGATTCAGCAGAGTAGCAGGATACAAGATAAATATACAAAAATCAGTTGGATTCCTATACACCAATAAACAGAACGATGAAAAGAAAATCAGGAAAAGAATACCATTTACAATAGCCTCTAAAAAAATGAAATACTTACAAATAAATCTAACCAGGGATGTAAAAAACCTATACAAAGAAAACTACAAAACAATACTGCAAGAAACCCAAAGGGATCTACATAACTGGAAAAATATCCCATGCTCATGGATAGATAGACTCAACATTATGAAAATGACAATTCTACCCAAAGCAATTTACAAATACAATGCAATCCCGATCCAAATACCAACAACATTCTTTAAAGAGATGGAAAAACTAATCATTAACTTTACATGGAAAGTGAAGAATCCCTGGATAATTAAGGCTCTACTGAAGAAGAATAAAGTAGGAGGACTTGCACTACCTGACTTCAGAACCTACTATACAGCTACAGTAGTCAAAACAGCCTGGTATTGGTACAATGACAGATACATTGACCAATGGAACAGAACTGAGAACCCAGATGTAAATTCATCCACCTACAGCCACCTGATCTTCTACAAGGGCCCAAAGTCCATCAAATGGAGAAACTATAGTCTTTTTTAACAAACGATGCTGGAAAAACTGGAGGTCCATCTGCAAAAAAATGAAACTGGACCGATACCTCACACCATACACTAAAACTAATTCAATTTGGATCTAAGACCTAAAAGAAAGCCAAAAACTATAAAGTTCATAGAAGAAAAAATAGGATCAACACTAGAGGCCCTAATGCACAGAATTAACAGATTACAAACCATAATCAACAACACACAAACCCCAGAAGATAAGGTAGATTACTGGGATCTTCTAAAAATGAAAGACTTATGCTCAACAAGAGACTTCACCAAAAGAGTAAAAAGAGAACCTACAGACTGGGGAAAAAAAGTTGGACATTACAAGTCAGACAAACTTCAAATCTCTAAAATCTATAAGAAAATCCAACATCTCTACAACGAAAAGACTAATAATCCAATTAAAAAATTGGCAAAGGAAAAGAACAGACACTTCGCCAAAGAAGACATTCAAGCGGCCAACAGACACATGAGGAAATGCTCGCGATCACTAGCCATTAGAGAAATGCAAATTAAAACCACAATAAGATACCATCTCACCCTGGCATTACTGGCACTAATCAAAAACACCGGAAATAGCAAATGTTGGAGAGGCTGCGGGGAGATCGGAACTCTTATGCACCGCTGGTGGGAATGCAAAATGATATAACCATTTTGGAAAATGATATGGTGCTTGCTTAGAAAGCTATAAATAGAAATACCTTAAGATCTAGCATTCCCACTCCTAGGAATATATCCTAGAGAAATAAGAGCCGTCACACGAATAGACATAAGCACACCCATATTCATTGCAGCACCGTTCACAAAAGCAAAAAGCTGGAAACAACCTAGATGCCCATCAACAGATGAATGGATAAACAAACTATTGTATATACACAGTGGAGTATTATGCAATGATAAAGAATAATGATGAATCTGTGAAGCATCTCATAACATGGATGAAACTGGAGGACATTATGCTGAGTGAGATAAGTCAATCACAAAAGGACAAATATTGTATGAGACCTCTACTGTAAAAACTCATGTAAAAGTTTACACAAAAAAAGGAATAATCTTTGTTGGTTACAAGGGATGGGAGGGATGGGAAGGGACTAAACAGACAATAGATAAGTGGTAACTTTGGTGAAGTGTAAGACAGTACACAACACCAGGGAAGCCAGCACAACTTGTACAAGGAAAGGCAATGGAAGCTCCATAGACAGATCCAAACTTCCTGAGGAACTGAATTGCTGGGCGGAGGGCTGTGGGAACCATGGTTTTGGGGAACATCTAGCTCAATTGGCATAACACAGTTTATAAAGACAATGTTCTACATTCTACTTTGGTGAGTAGTGTCTGGGGTCTTAAAAGCATGTGAGCAGCCGTCTAAGATACTCCACTGGTCTCACTCCTTCAGGAGCAAGGGAGAATGGAGAGAACAGGATACAAGGAAAAGATTAGTCCAAATGACTAATGGAACACAGCTACCAAGGCCTCCACCAGACTGAGTCTAGTGCAGCTAGATGGTGCCCGGCTACCACCACTGACTGCTCTGACCTGGATCACAATAGAGGGTCCTGGACAGAACCAGAAAAGGATGTAGAACAAAATTCTAACGCACAAAAAAAAAAAGACCAGATTTACTGGCCTGACAGACTGGAGAAATCCCAAGAGTATTGCCCCCGGATACCTTTTTAGCTCAGTGGTGAAGTCACTCCCAAGGTTCACCGTTCAGTCGAGGATTGGACAGCCTCATAAAACAAAACGGGACTAATGAGGCACAGCAGTCCAGGGACAAGGACTAGTAGGCAGGAGGGGACAAGAAAGCTGGTGATAGGGAACCCAAGGTTGAGAAGGGTCAGTGTCGACATGTCTTGGGGTTGTTAACCATTGTCATAGGGCAATATGTGTCCTACCTGTTTAATGAGAAACAATTTGTTCTGCAAATCTTCATCCAAGGTACAAAAAAAAAGAATTATCTATGTGAGATCAAATTGACAACAGCCACTCAGATGGTTTGATGGGAAACCTAGGGGGCAGTGAGTTGAAGATAATGGTGATGGAATAATTTGGAAAAAGATAGTGAGAATAGAAGCACAACTGGAAAAATATTATCAATGTCACTGAATTGTACATGAAGAAACTTCTGAAATGATGTAACTTTGGCTATGTATATTTTCACCAAAAAAAAAAAAAAGGTCCTCCAAGGTTGAGAAGGGAGAGTGTTGACATGTCATGGGGTTGTTAACCAATGTAACAAAGCCATATGTGCACTGACTATTTAATGAGAAACTATCTGTTCTGTAAACCTTCATCTAAAGTACTATAAAAAAAAATCTAAGTTGAAAATCTATTTCCCCACTCAGAGAATACTAATCTATGAAATAGTAGTAACTATTTGAAATTTACCTTAAAAGCCCCTTAGACTGCATTTTTTTTTAATGTTAAAAAATAAATAACTGGGCATATTGACTATGATTTTGTGAGAGAATATAAAAACATCAACTTTGAATGGCAATACTTTGTATACTCCACTCTGATACCATTTGATCCCAACACAGCTCTCCTGTCATGATGGAATAGACAAAATCAGGCCTGTTTGTCCTGCCTATATTCTGGCTTCTTTTCTCGGTGAACAGCCCTACCAAGAGATCTAATGCCCTAATTTTTGCATAACTGAGGTTGACACTCCAGCTTTTCTTCCTTCTCTTGATGCTGAGACTCCAGTAGTGTCAAAGCTAAGCTTGCTAGAATTGTGATCATTAGGATATTGTTACCTCTCACTCCAAGACAAGGAGACTAGGATACAGATGGTCTTACTAGTCCATGGAAGGGCTCCGCCAGGCCCTCAGTGCAGTAACCTCACCAAGTATGCCCAGCTCTCTGCTTCATGGGCCCAGGGAAGGCTGGCACTTCTGACCACTTATTGGATGTTGGGTTGAGGCCACATGACTAGTTCTGGCCAATGAACTGTAAGCAGAGGGACTATGTGACACCTTTAGGCTAGAGCATCTAACTGCCAGGAAAAAACCCTCAGGGGCTCTTATTCTCTCAGGCACAGAGACAAGCAACATGCAGTATAGTGGCTGTCCTATAGGGAGGATTCTGGAGTGAGGGGACATGGAGTGGAGCACCAGTTGCCCTGTGGTGGACATGGAACAAGAATGAGAAATCCAACTCTGTGGTTAAAAGCCTCTAGGATTCAGGAGGTTTCTGCAGCATGTTGTTGTATACGTTGAGTCTATTCCAACTCATCGCAACCCTATAAGACAGAGTAGAACTGCCTCATATGCAAATCTTGATGGGAGCAGATCACCAAGTCTTTTCTCCCCACAGATCCACTGGTGGGTTTGAACTGCTGAACTTCAGTTCGCAGCCGAGTGCTTAATCATTGAGCCACCAGGGCTCCTTCTACAGCATAGTATCTCCTAATCTGCCAGATACCCATTGCCATCAAGTCAATTGTGACTCATAGCTACCCTACAAGACAGAATAGAACTGCCCCAGTTTCCGGGAGCCCTCGTGGCACAGTGATTAAGAGCTTAGGCTGCTAACCAAAAGGTCGATAGTCCAAATCTGCCAGCTGCTCTTTGGATACTCTACAGCACAGTTCTACTCTGTCTTATAGGGTCGTTATGAGTCGGAATTGACTTGACAGCAATGGGTTTTATACGGTTTCCAAGGAGCAGCTAGTGAATTCAAACTGTCACGTTTTGGTTAGCAGCCGAGCTCTTAACCACTGCACCACCAGGGCTCCAATCTGCCAGACAGAGGGTGTTAAAGGGGGCAGTTTGCCAATGTCTTCACCTACACATTTTTAAGCAGTACCTTCAAAATGCAAAACCAAGCTCTCAATTTTGTCCAGTATGGATTCAAGTCAGTTGACTGTCATTATGTAAACAAAAATCTCGGTGACTAACTAAACTTTGAACAGACCACGCTGATAGAATGTTGTTATATTCCATCAGCCCTATGGGGTAAAGAGGGGAGAATTCTACAGCGTGCTTTCCTTCAGAGTTTGCTCAATTCCATGAATACTTTTAGAGCATTTACTATGTGCCTAATGGTGTGCTAAACTCTATGAGGAACATATACCCTCTGATATAACTATTGGAGGCTTATTTACAAAGTCAGAGCCTGAGGTAAGTAAAATAAGGACTTGAAAATCTCCACTGGATATGGCCATGAGCAGGTAATTTTTTACTTCAGTAAGTAACAGATGCCTGGCCTGGGTATAAAGATAGTATACCCATTGGTAAACCCGTTGCTGTCAAGTCGATTTCAACTCATAGCCATCCTATAGAACAAAGTAGAACTGCCCTATATAGTTTCCAAGGAGGGTTTGGTGGATTCGAACTGCTGACCATTTGGTTAGCAGCCATAGCTGTTAACCACTATGCCACGAGGATTTCCAAAGGTAGCATAGACAGTACAATATGCAGGCTGTGATCCTTCTCTGCCAAACATCATCCCTGCCGGTTCACAAGCACAGGGGTGCTGTTCAATGACTCTGAGCTATACATTTGCTTGTTATTGTACATGAGATGGGAGCCCTGGTGATGCAGTGGTTAGAAGCTCAGCTGCTAACCAAAAGGTCAGCAGTTTGAATCCACCTCGGAAACCCTATGGAGCAGTTCTACTCTGTCCTCTAGGGTTGCTATGAGTTGGAATCAACTTGAAGGTAACTGGTTTCAGGTTTGGATATGAGATGCTAATAAGCTCATTGAGAGATTTTGGTCTACATAAAAACTTTGCCAAAAATTTATTCCCATGAGCTGGACTAGGTTTGTTATGATGACCTGCATTGTAAAGTCAAAGTTGCTCCTAAAATCTGTACACATGTACACAACACAAGTAATTATTAAAGGAATTAAAGATTAAGCTCTAAGGTAAGTGGTTAAGACTTTGGGGTAGGTGGGTGATTGGGAGTCAATCCAATCCAATTCTATCAAATTCAATTCAATTCTTTTCTGCTCTTTTCAATTCTGACATGAATTATAAATGCAGTACCTCTGTTTCTGATCCTAACTACCAGAGCTAGGTCAGATCTCACAAACTAAAAGACACAGACTTCCAAATCTGCCAAGACTTCAGACATTAGCCACAAGCTTGCAGTTTCCCTCACTTCTGACCTACTGTCTACAAATTCTGGATTTTTCCTTTATCCCCTCAGATGTCAACCATAAGCTCAGGAGTCCCAGCGCCCCTGTCACTTCTGACCTGCTGGGTTCCACTACACCCTCAGGTTCAATAATTCATTAGAACAACTCACAGAACTGAAGAAAGCGCTATACTTATAATTACAGTTTTATTACAAAGGATAAAAGTCAGGGCCTACATAAAGAAGAGACACATAGGACAAGGTATAAGAGGATCCCCAACATAAAGCTTCCATGTCCCAAAAAGGGTGCATCACCCTCCTGAGAACCAGTATCTTTCACCAACCAGGAAGCTCATGGAGCTTTAGTGTCCAGAGCTTTTATCGGGGCTTTCATTACATAGGAATGATTGATTGAATAATTGCCCCATACCCTGAGGTTGAGTTGCTAAACTCAACCTCTAGCCCCATACCCTGAGGTCAGTTGATATCACCTGGTTAATATCACCCCATGGGCTTCCTGGCCTGTCCAGCCTCCCATCCAAAGGTCACCTCATTAGCATAATTTGTTATTAGGTGTGGTCTGATGAGAAAACCCTTATCAAAAACACTTCAATCCCTGGGAAAATTCCAAGGCTTTAGAGGTTTTCTCTCAGGAACCAAGGACAAAGACTAAATTCTTCAGGTAAAGTTCATTGTAAACCTCGCAGAGGAATTAATGAAGATTCAGACACTAGATAAGGCTTGAACTGGGGCTTGAAGGATGGGTAGCTTTGAACACATAGCATTTGATATACATTACATTGCTAGCCATGAATTTTTTTTTGATCACTCTCTTTAAGTTTCTCAATACATTCATCTATTTAGTTACTGATTGATATGCAAAAAACCACTCTTTTATTTTAGAATAATACTTTAGTCCCTATTCCTTTGGGAAAAAAAAAAGTGTGTGATATGTATATGTCACACCCTACTAAGTGACCTTGGGCAACACTCAGAACTTCTTTGATCATCAATTTTCTGTAAAATTCAGGACTGGGATTAGATTATTTCCGCATTCCCTAACACTTTAGTAATTCTCTAATGACTGTATGCTATGATCGTACAGCCATCTATTTTTTTAAATTTGACACACTCACACAAACATATAAACCTTCCTATACAATTGACATGCTACTTATCCTTCTTTTGGCCAAATGAAGATAGCAAGAATAAAAAGCAACCACCACCTTTAAATGAAAGAGTTATCAGTCATTCTTGTATATTGCAGCTGCTTGAGAAGCCATAGGGCAAAGGCATTTATATGGAAGATAAGTTCATTGTGTTGAACAAATTAATGTTGGATTGTGAATTAAATGGCATGTCTTCGGACAGCTAATTAGCTTTGTGCTGCTCAATTAAGTTTTGAAAGGACATGCTGTGTTTCTTGATAGAATACAGAATATACTTCAAGGCTATTACAGCTCTGGATAATTTCAATTTCAAACCCACTGGAAATAAGCAAGAAAGAAACAAGGGCTTTATAAACCACAAACAATTCTTGCTGCTCAAGAGCTTAAATTCCAAACCATAAATAGCAAAATAACACATTTTATTTTTAACCCCATCTAGAAATCTCAACAAGCTAATAAACATGAAATTAACTATAACTATGTATTTATTTTTCATAGCGTCATTTGAACTGTGAGCAACTATTTTAAATGTAAGAATTAATGCTAACTTCAAATGCCCTTCTAGACCATTTTTTCTTTTCTTTTTAGTATGGAAATTGACTCGATTGCAGTGGGTTTTTTTTTTTTTTTTAAGTACATATGTAACAAAACATTTGCCATTTCAATGTGCACAGTTCAGTGACATTAATTATGCTCATGTTATGCAATCATTATCACTATCCGCTTCCAAATTTATCACCCTTAACAGAAACTCTCAGTACCCCTAAGCAATGATGCCCTCTTCCCCTGTGACCACTAATAAACTTTGGTCTCTGTCTATGTTGTGAACTATAGGGTTTTCATTGGTTGATTTTTTTCTTTTTATTTTTTTAAGTAGATCGCTAGGCCTTTCTTCTTAGCTAGTCTTAGTCTGGAAGATCCTCTGAAATCTGTTCAGCACCACACCAACGCTCAAGGCTCCACCGACAGATGGTAGTGGCTAGATTGGTCAGGGATTCAACCCAGGTCTCCTGCGTGGAAGGCAAGAATTCTACCACCAACCCATCACTGCCTCCTCTATTTCAGGGCTCTTTGACAGGTGATATGCTGCTGGGTTTCCCTGGTTCTTATTCTTTATTCTAAAAAAGAAGTGTGACCTGCAGTATTTCTATCCAAGCACATTCCTTCAACACAACTCATTTCTTCAAAAAAAATTTATTTCTCATATCCCTCAGGCCAATTAAACTCCCCAGTGCAGATGGAAATAACATTGGAAGCACTTGCAGGAGCCACATCTGGAGAGTGGATTCTTGAAAAGATTTCTTCACATGTTAACCAGAAAGATATATAGCACACAGTTTAGTCTGAATGATCTTAAATTATGTGACAAATACTGTAACAGTATTGTCAAGTTTTTCTAATCGTGCCTCATTTTCTGACCTCAATTTTTTTTTAATTTGCCTATGCATAGAAATGGGGCATAGCAAAGAATGAAATGTATGTGTCCACACATACAGACAATTTTGAATAAAAGTACTGAGTTTATTTTAAAACAAAAGAAGTTTAACATAGACCCACTGTTATGAATTGAATTGTGTCCCCTGCAAACTATGTTGGAATACTAATTGATATGTTATCCTATTTGGAAACAGGGTTTTCTTTCTTATGTTAAAGAGGTCCTATCAGTATAGGGTATGCCCTAAACTTAATCTCTTCTGAGTTATAAAAAGTGCAGCTAAGACATAAAACCAAAACCAAACCTGTTGCCTCAAGTGGATTCCAACTCATAGCAACCCTATAGGACACAGTAGAACTGCCCCATAGGGTTTCCAAGGCTGTCATCTTTAACATGTGTGGACAGACATGTCAGGAGGGATCAGTCCCTGGAGGAAGATGTCATGCTTGGTAAGGTAGAGGGTCAGCAAAAGAGAGAAAGACCCTCCATGAGATGAATTGACCCAGTGGCTGCAACAATGGGCTCAAGCACAGCAGTGATTGTGAGAATGGCACAGGACCGGGCAGTGTTTCATCTGTTATACGCAAGGTCTCTATAATCAGAACTGCTCTGACGGCACCTAACAACCACGACAACAGTCTTTACAGAAGCAGACTGCCAGATCTTTCTCCCTCTGATCAGCTAGTGGATTTAAACCATTGACCCTTTGGTTAGCAGCTGAGCACTTAACCACTGTGCCACCAGGGCTCCCTATAACACACAGACACAAACAGGGGCACCTCTTGAGGAAGACAAATGCCATGTGAAGATTGCCAAGGAACTAAGGAACACCCGGGGCTAACGACAAGGAAGGAACCAACACGGCCATGACTTTGATTTGTCTTTTAGCCTCCAGAACTGTGAGAAAGTAAAGATTTGTTCTTTAAAGCCACCCACTTGTGGTATTTGTGTTATAGCTGCACTAGGAAACTAAGACACCCACTAAATCTATTAGTTTTCATTCCACTTCAGTAAAAAGGACTGCAGAGGCTGTTGTGTGCCAGGCCACCCTGAAGATTTGTGAAGGAAGCCCCAGCCCTTGCTCAGGGAGCACACTGGCCAGGGCTTGTGGAGTCAATGTAGTCATCTCTGTAACATCACTAACAGTGACGATCAGATCTGAACATATTGTACGAACTGGAACCTTCCCTGTCACCCATTTCCTCAGGGGCAAGCTAATGGGCAAACTAATTTAAGATTTTTTTTTTTTAAATTTACTGTCTGGTACAGGTATAAAAGTGGAGCCCCAGTGGCGCGGTGGTTAAGAGCTTGGCTACTAACCAAAAGGTCAGTGGTTCAAATCCACCGGCTGCTCCTTGGAGACCCTGTGGGGCAGTTCTACTCTGTCCCATAGGGTCGCTATGAGTCAGAATCAACTCAACAGCAATGGATTTTTTGGACTTTTGATGAATACAGAATAACACTTTCCCTGGAGAATGTATTTGCATTTTTAGAGCAGATTCTTATCTTTAAACCAAGGTACCATAGTTGGAATTTCAGACATGGCAGACCAGTCAGAAGGCTATTTCTTGATTGGCATGGGAGAGAGACCTTTCTGTGACCTTCCAATCATACACCAAAACTGGTTACCTTTCCCACATCAAGGATTGGTCACACTTCCAAAAGATGAGTAATTGTGGAGAATAAAATGCTTTTCTCAGAGGAAGTCACAAAAATAGCCATCTCTGCCCTCACATCATTTCCCTTCCTTCATTCCACTGTAATTTATGAAAACGATTTAAAACTTTGGACTTCGGTGAATATAGCAAAATCTGGTCTGCAATTATTTCTGTATGCTTAAGATTTCCTTCATCAGAGCAAATCATAATTCTTTGGTAGCAAAGTTAAGCCTTGAAAAAGATATGAATCTCCAGGCTCCCATTTTTAAAGAAACTGATTTGTAAGAGAAAAGGAATGTAGTATGATTTCCTAGGTGGCAAACTCCCTAAAATAAACGTTGGGGAAACTGGCACAGGAAGCTGCCATCAGATTCAAGTTCTCAACACTTATAATCAACTTTTCTTTTTCCCAGGGCCAGGAACTGTTTTCCTGTTCATCAGGTCATCAGCCTTGCAGGGGTAACACCGTGTTACCTAAGCTGTTGAAGCTGAAAATAAAGCATGAGGCTATTATGAAGTCCATATCCATGGAATAAACATTTATAAGAAGCTACTTTGAGTTGCTTTCTCTATTATTCTTGCTTGCAATTCTTTTTGACTAGCATGGTGCTTGCCACCTCATTGGTAAACCAAAACATTAAAAAAAAAAAATTGTCATTGAGTAGATTCCAACTCATGATGGCTCCATATGTGTCAGAATAGAACTGTGCTCCATAGGGTTCTCCAAGGGCTGATTTTTCATAAGTAGATTGCCAGGTCTTTCTTCTGAGGAGCCTCTGGGTGGACTTGAACCTCCAACATTTTGGTTAGAAACAAAGCGCATTAACTGCTTGCCCGATCCAAGGACTCCTAATGGGTACACAGCAAATGCTTATTGAATTGAGAAAACGCTATACAAAATCTGAACTCTACTACTCCAGACCTTTGGAAAGTTTATTAGAAGGCAGTCCTTGCTCTCTCTGGACACTCAGTCTTGGTGATTGATGGTATGTGAGATGATTAAACATTTTCAGACTTGGAGTCTTTAATATAATCCCTTCAAATAAATCACACCTAAGTAGTAAGTTAAGGATGTCATTCAAAAATTATAAAGGAAGTCAAGATCTACTTACTAGGACTCATCAGAACCTGATTTATTCTTGTTATCAGAAATGTAATACCAGATTGCATTTCAAACTTGCTTCTTGGCTGATTCTTTTGTTTTATTTTGATAATGGCTCTGTATTAATGAACATAACAACATTTGCTAAGAAAACAGCTAGATCTGCTTGCGGTACATGATTTTCACTTTCTATTACCATATTGATTTCCAGGGTCACATCTGTAAGGCCAAAAACAAAAGAAACAAACAACTTGAGAGACAAAAGACCACCAACAAATCCCTGAGTAAGTCTAATTTACTGTGGGTATTTTCTTAGTTTACAGGTCAAATTGAATAACATCTAAACTAGATTATTTCTTTTATAGAAAAAGACTCTTTTTCACCCAAAATTTCAGATGTTTTTATTGAATGAAATTTAGAAATCCCATGTTAGCAATGACTACTAATGCAGTAGAAGGACTCAAAGTTAGAATATAGAATTTCTGCTCACCTGGAGCACAAAAGGCAGACAGATAAGCTATCTTCTAAACTCTCTCAATATCAGGACAATGCCTTTGAGAAGACTTCTTGGGTCCAGTCTTGGAGTGGCAGTTCATTATTTCTCATTACTTGCTTTTACTTATTTATTTGACATATATTAATTGAGAGTCCACTATGTGCCAAGTGCCAGGAACATCACAGGGACTCAAACCAGATGAGGCCCCTCCCATCATAGAACTAACATTTTAGCAGAAGAGAGATAGCCAAATGCCATAACAAACCACAACAAGACCAATGTGTAAAATTGCTAAAAAGGTAACATAAGGGAGACCCACAACTGGGTATCTGACCTCGGCAAGGAGGTTAATGAAGAATTCTGATAGAAAGTGATAATTAACTCTAGAAATGTGGAGATTAAATATGTGACGATTGCTTCAGGTGGAGGAATTCAAAGGTAGAGAGGTCCTGTCACTAGAAGGAACATGGTGACCACAAGGGACCAAAAGAGACCACTGGTGGCTGAAACACAACCCACAAGGGAGAGATCATGGTGCAAGATGAGGCAGCAGAGGAGAAAGGAAGCAGACTAGGCAGAACTTCATGGTCAGGTCGAGTTTTGTCTTCAACTTGTGAGCAACTGGGTGCCACAAAGGGTTTTAAGGAAGTGTCATGATCAGCTTTGGGTTTTAAAAGGTGAGTGTGGGTACAAGGAAGAGAACAGATTGGGAGGGGGGTTGTGGCCAACATGGCGCAGTAGTTAGACACTTCCTATATCCCTCTTACTACAAAGACCTGGAAAAACAAGTGATTTGATTCTATATGAATATCCAGGAGCCCTGAACAAGGCAAAGTTGAGGAAACAGACTGAGTGATGGGGGGGGGGTGGGGACGGTTTGGAAGAAGCGAAGAGTGTCAGAGCCTTGGCAGCAAAACTGCAGCTCCACAGCCACACTGGTCCGCTCTGAAGCAGGCAAATAGCTGTGCTGTGCACGTGCTCGGGAAGCTGTTTCCACATCAACAGAGACCCGGCAGCAGAGATTCTGCTTGGACACTCCGAACCAGTGAAAAGCAGCTCCCGAGTGGCTAAGATAAGTACATGCGTGTGGCCTTTCGCAGGGATTAAAAAAAAAAAAAAAAAAAAAGCCCATTTAGGAAAAATCTCTCTCCTTTTTACCTCCTCCCTCCGTGCTCTGCACTGAGAGTCCACTGGGCCAGAAGTAGACCCCAAAAGGCACCCTAATCCATTCTCCTGGCCTTGGCGAGGGAACAAATAAGCTACTGGCTCCCCTAAGCCAGGAACACAGGGTCGGCACAGCTCCTTTGCTAGGCCCAGGTATAAGGGGTCCGCAGACTCTGACTGCCTTGCACCCCTGTACAGACTTGTGGGGACCCATCTGAACAGCATTAGCCCTCACTACCACAGTATACCAGGGCAAACATCTGAAGTTTAACTTAAACTGCTTCAGCTGTGAACTGGCAGATTTGTGACCCTCAAAACATCTCTGCTCCTTAAGTAGGCACTTTTATCAATCTGCAACAGGGGCTTGAGGACTGGTGGGATCACCTAAAGCTCCTAGTCACCTGCTAAAAGAGTCTAAGAAAAAGTGGTGCCCTTGAGTCTTTACAGCCAACAGAGAGGCGTGCTTGTAGTCCGGCTGCAAAACTCACCTACCTACTCACCCTTGAGAATAGGGACACGCTTTCCTTTCAGACTCTCAGGGGCAGCCATCAGCCCCCTGCCTGGCTCAGCGCGTAATCCCCTACCACAGCCAGAGTCCAGTGCCTGCACCAATCACCCATGCTTCTCTAGGACTGGGGGTGAGAGCCTGCATCACACACTTGGTGACCGACTGCCTGGACACCTGAGCTGAACCGATATAGGAAAATTTAACAGACTCCTGTGTGCACATTCTTAGTTACAGAACTAACTACCTAGTGACAGGACATGAGAGATTCAAAGGTGTCAAAAATCAAACTAGTGCACACAAGCAGCCTATTTGGGCATATCAAAACAAAACAAGAAGCTAGGTTTCACTAAACAAATATAAAATAAAATTATAATAAATTATTGATGGCTTGGAGACAAAAGTCAATATCAAATCACATAAAGAGGCAGTCCATGATGGCTTCAGCAAGCTCCCAAAATAAAGAATCAATAAATTCTCTGGAGGAAGAGAACTTCTTGGAATTACCAGAGGCAGAATACAGAAGATTAATATACAGAACTCTTCTAGAAATTAGAAAGGAAATGCTACAGAATGCAGAAAAATCCAGGGAACACACAGAAAAAGTACAGCAGAACTTAAAAAAAGTTATTCAAGAACATAATGATAAATTTAATAGACTGCAAGAATCCACAGAGAGACAGCAATCAGAAATCCAGAAGATTAACAATAAAATTTCAGAATTAGACAACTCAATAGAAAGTCATAGGAACAGAATTGAGGGAGTAGAAGTTACAGTTAATGACACTGAAGATGGAGCTTTTGATGCCAACTTATTTGAGGAAAAATCGGATAAAAGAATTAAAGAGAATGAAGAAACTCTAAGAGTCATGTGGGACTCTATCAAGAGAAATAACCTATGAGTGATTGGAGTACCAGAATAGGGGGGGATAACAGAAAATACAGAGAAAATTTTTGAAGATTTGTTGACAGAAAACTTCCCTGATATCATGAAAGATGAGAAGATATCTATCCAAGATGCTCATCGAACCCTACATAAGGTAGATCCCAAAAGAAAGTCACCAAGACATACTATAATCTAACTTACCAAAACCAAAGATAAACAAAGAATTTTAAGAGCAGCTAGGGATAAAAGAAAAGTCATCTATAAAGGAGAGTCAATTAGAATAAGCTCAGACTACTCAGAAGAAACCATGCAGGCTAGAAGGCAATGGGATGACATATTTAAAGCCTTGAAGAAAAACAACAGCCAGCCAAGAATTATATATCCAGCAAAACTGTCTCTCAAATATGATGGTGAAATTAGGGCATTTCCAGATAAACAGAAGTTCAGGGAATTTGCAAAAACCAAACCAAAATTACAAGGAATACTAAAGGGAGTCCTACAGTTAGATAATCAACAACACCAGATAACAATGCAAGACTAGAACACAGGACAGAGCAACCAGATATTGACTTAGATTCAGATATCAAAAATACATCAAAGAAAAACATTGCAAATAGGGAAAAAGATATCAATATGTAAAAAAGGACAACATTAAACAAAAAGGAAGGACTTAAAAACTGAAGACATTGATTTTTTATATGGAGGGGAAGTTAAGGTGATATAGGATAGTAAAAGACTGGTATAAACTTAGAAAAACAGGGGTAAATATTAAGGTAACCACAAAGGAATCTAACAATCCTACAAATCAAAATAAAAAAGGATAAAAACATAAATACCCAGCAAACACAAAATCTACAACAATGAAGAAGATGAAAAAAAATACGTAAACAAAAACAACTAAGCACAGAAAATTGAGGAGAACAAAGAAACTGAACAACACACAAAAAGAGATATAAGGATGACAGCACTAAACTCACACCTATCAATAATTATGCTGAATGTAAATGGACTTAATGCACCAATAAAGAGATGGAGAGTGACAGACTGGATACAAAAGCATGGTCTGTCTATATGCTACCTACAAGAGATGCACCTTAGACTTAAAGGTACAAACAGGCTAAAACTCAAAGGATGGAAAAATATATATCAAGCAAACAACACTCAAAAAAGAGCAGGAGTGGCAATATTAATCTCTGACAAAATAAACTATGAAGTAATATCCACCACAAAGGATAAGGAAGGGCACTGTATAATGATTAAACGGTCAATACACCAGGAGGACATAACTATAATAAATATTTATACAACCAACAACAGGGCTCCAAAATACATAAAACAAACTTTAACAGCACTGAAAAGTGGGATAGACAGCTCCACAATAGTAGTAGGAGACTTCAACATGCCACTTTCGATGAAGGACAGAACATCCAGAAAGAAGCTCAACAAAGACACAGAAGAGCTATGATCAACCAACTTGATCTCATAGACATATACCGATCACTGCACCCAACAGCAGCCAAGTATACTTTCT
This sequence comes from Dugong dugon, assembly GCA_030035585.1. Taxonomy (NCBI): domain Eukaryota; kingdom Metazoa; phylum Chordata; class Mammalia; order Sirenia; family Dugongidae; genus Dugong; species Dugong dugon. Next base: position 89,042,183 of record CM057461.1, read on the forward strand.
TTTCCAACACACGTGGAACATTCTCCACAATAGACCACATATTAGGCCATAAAGCAAACCTTAACAAAATCCAAAACCTCGAAATATTGCAAAGCATCTTTTCTGACCATAAAGCCATAAAAGTGGAAATCAACAATACAAGAAGCAACGGAAAAAAAAAAACACATGGAAACTGAACACTACATTGCTCAAAAACTACTAGGTTATAGACGAAATTAAGGATGGAATAAAGAAATTCATAGAATCAAACGAGAATGAAAACACATCCTACCAGAACCTTTGGGACACAGCAAAAACAGTGTTCAGAGGTCAGTTTATAGCAATAAATGCACACATCCAAAAAGAAGAAAGGGCCATAATCAAAGCATTAACCCTACAACTGGAACAAGTAGAAAGAGAGCAGGAAAAGAAGCCCACAGTTGCCAGAAGGAAGGAAATAATAAGAATTACAGAAGAATTAAATGAAACAGAGAATAGAAAAACAACTGAAAGAGTTAACAAGTCCAAAAGATGGTTCTTTGAGAGATCAACAAAATTGATAAGCCCTTGGCCAAACTTACACAAGAAAAACAGGAGAGGAAGCAGATAACCAGTATAAGAAATGAGATGGGTGATATCACAACAAACCCAACTGAAATTAAAAGAATCATAACAGATTACTATGAAAAATTGTACTCTGACAAATTTGAAAACCTAGAGGAAATGGACAAAGTTCTAGAAACCCACTACCTACATAAATTAACACAAACAGAGGTAGAACAACTAAATAAACCCATAACAAAAGAGATTGTAAAGGTAATTAAAAAACTCCCAACAAAAAAAAAAGCCCTGGCCCGGATGGCTTCACTGGAGAATTCTACCAAACTTTCAAAGAAGAGATAACACCACTTCTACTAAAGGTATTTCAGAGCGTAGAAAAGGATGGAATACTCCCAAACTCATTCTATGAAGGCCGCATAACCCTGATACCAAAACCAGATAAAGACACCACAAGAAAATTGCAGACCGATATCCCTCATGAACATTGATTGAAAAATCCTCAACAAAATTCTAGCCAATAGAATTCAGCAACATAGCAAACAAATAATTCACCATGATCAAGTGGGATTTATATCAGCTATGCAGGGATGGTTCAACATTAGAAAAACAATCAATGTAAACCATCACATAAATAAAACAAAAGACAAGAACCACATGATCTTATCAACTGATGCAGAAAAGGCATTCAACAAAGTCTAACACCCATTCTTGATAAAAACTCTCAGTAAAATAGGAATAGAAGGGAATTTCCTCAGTATAATTAAGGGCATTTATACAAAACCAACAGCCAACTTCATCCTAAATGGAGAGACTTTGAAAGCATTCCCCTTGAGAGCAGGCAGACAAGGATGCCCTCTGTCACCACTATTATTCAACATTGTGCTCGAGGTCTTAGCCAGAGCAGTTAGGCTAGAAAAAGAAATAAAGCGCATCCAGATAGGTAGGGAAGAAGTCAAAGTATCTCTATTTGCAGATGATATGATCCTATACACAGAAAACCCCAAAGAATCCACAAGAAAACTACTGGAACTAATAAAAGATTTCAGCAAAGTTTCACGATACAAGATAAATGTACAAAAATCAATTGGATTCCTTTACACCAACAAAGAGAACCTTGAAGAGGAAATCACCAAATCAATACTATTTGCAATAGCCTCCAGGAAGATAAAATACTTAGGAATAAATCTAACCAGAGATGTAAAAGATCTTTACAGAGAAAACTACAAGACACTACTGCAAGAAACTAAGAGACCTGCATAAGTGGAAAAATATACCTTGCTCATGGATAGGTAGACTCAACATAGTGGAAATGTCAGTTCTACCCAAAGCAATCTACAGATACAATGCAATTCTGATCCAAATTCCACCAGCATTTTTTAATGAGATGGAGAAACAAATCACCAACTTCATATGGAAAGGGAAGAGGCCCCAAAAAAATAAAGCACTACTCAAGAAGAAGAACAAAGTGGGAGGCCTTACACTACCTGATTTTAGGACCTATTATACAGCCACGGTAGTCAAGACAGCCTTGTACTGGTACAACAACAGATACATAGACCAATGGAACAGAGTTGAGAATCCAGATATAAGCTCATCCATCTATGAGCAGCTAATATTTGACAAAGGCCCAAAATCCATTACTTGGGAAAAAGACAATCTTTTTAACAAATGGTGCTAGCATATCTGGATATCTATACACAAAAAACTGAAACAAGACCCATACCTCACACCATGTACAAAAACTAACTCAAAATGGATCAAAGACTTAAATATAAAATCAAAAACGATAAAGATCACAGAAGAAAAAATAGGGACAATGCTAGGAGCCCTAATACATGACATAAACACAATACAATCCATAAGTAACAGTGCACAAGCACCAGAAGAGAGACTAGATAAATGGGAACTCCTAAAAATCAAACACTTACGCTCATCAAAAGACTTTACCAAAAGAGTGAAAATACAACTTACAGACTGGGAAAAAATTTTGGCTATGACAAATCTGATCAGCGTCTAATCTATAAAATCTACAAGATGTGGCAAAACCTTAACAACAAAAAGACAAATAACCCAATTACAAAATGGGCAAAGGATATGCAAAGGCACTTCACCAAAGAAGATATCCAGGTGGCTAACAGACACATGAAGAAATGCTCATGATCATTAGCCATTAGAGAAATGCAGATCAAAACTACAGTGAGATATCATCTCACCCCAACAAGGCTGGTATTAATCCAAAAAACACTAACAAATGCTGGAGAGGTTGTGGAGAGACTGGAACACTTATACACTGTTGGTGGGAATGTAAAATGGTACAACCACTTTGGAAATTGATTTGGCGCTTCCTTAAAAAGCTAGAAATAGAAGTACCATACTATCCAGCTATCCCGCTCCTTGGAATATATCCTAGAGAAACAAGAGCCTTCACATGAATAGATATATGCACATCCATGTTCACCGCTGCACTGCTCACAATAGCAAAAAGATGGATGCAACCTAGGTGCCCATCAACGGACAAATGGATAAACAAACTATGGTATATCCACACAATGGAATATTATGCAACGATAAAGAACAATGATGAAGCTGTGAAACATCATATAACGTGGTGGAAGCTGGAACTTATTATGCTGAGTGAATTTAGTCAGTCACAGAAGGACAAATACTGTATAAGAGCACTATTATAAGAACTCAAGAAAAGGTTTAAACACAGAAGAAAACATTATTTGATGGTTATGGAGGGTGAGGGTTATTCACTAACTAGATAGTAGATAAGAATCATCCCAGGTGAAGGAAAGGACAGCACACACTACAGGGGAAGCCAGCACAACTGGACTAAACCAAAGCTAAGAAGTTTCCTCAATACAATCAAATACTTTGAGAGACAGAGTAGCGGGGATGGGAGGTCTGGGGACCATGCTTTCAGGGGACATTTATGTCAATTGGCATAACAAAGCTTATTAAGAAAATGTTCTGCATCCTACTTTGGTTAGTGGCGTCTGGGGTCTTAAAAGCTTGCAAGTGGCCATCTAAGATGCATCAATTGGTCCCAACCACTTGAGTAAAGGAGAACAAAGAACACCAAAGACACAAGGAAAGTATTGGCCCGAGAGATAGAATGGGCCACATAAACCAGAGAATTCATCAGCCTGAGACCAGAAGAACTAGATGGTGCCCGGCTACCACCAATGGACGTCCTGACAGGGAACACAAAAGAGGGTCCCTGATGGAGCGCAGAACAATGGGATGCAGAACTCAAATTCTAGTTAAGACCAGACTTAATGGTCTGACTGAGACTGGAGGTGCCCCGGAAGGCATGGCCCCTGGACTCTATTACCCCAGAACTAAAACAATTTCCAAGGCCAACTCTTCAGACAGGGATTGGACTGGACTCTGGGACATAAAGTGATACTCGTGAAGAATGTGCCTCTTAGTCAAGTAGAGTCAAGAGACCAAAGGGGCAGCTTCTGTCCAGAGGTGAGATGGGAAGGCAGAGAGAGTTAGGAGTTGGTTGAATGTTCATGGGGAATCCAGGGCGGAGGGGAGGAGTGTGCTGTCGCAGAATGGGGTGAGCAGTTGGGGTCTCATAACAATGTATGTAAAAAAAAAAAAAATGTATGGGATACTAACTTGAAATGTAAACTTCATTTAATTACAACAATGAGAAAAAAGAGAAAGCAAGAACACATTGGAAAGGGACCAGGGTGTCTACTGGCAGACCAGTTAGGTGTCTCATTGTCCAGGCAGAAGATGATGGTAGGTAGACTAGGGAATGGCAGTGTTGGGGGAATGGAGAGATTTGAGAAAATTCTTCACATCCACTTTCATCCTTCAACCTGTGCTCTCCCTTCCAAAGAGCTTCTCTTTTCTCTCCTTTGATTTTCTTGCCTGGTCAATGCTCTCTCCTCTGCAGTACTTAGCTTTTAGTGCTATGCTTTACAGTAAGGACTGTGTATTTGTGTTGTGAATCAGTAGTTCCCACTTTAACGATGCTCCTCCCTGTACCATAAAATTCCTCCAGTTCAGTCTGTCCTACAGTGTACCATGTAGATGTATAAACAGAGAGGTCACAGAACTGGTCCAGGGTTCCCCAGTGCCCAACTGGAGATTCCCTGAAGGAATCTGCCTTATCCCATTGCCAAGCCTCAACCTCAGATCCAGGTGCTAAGGAGAGCCAGTATGGGGATAAGCTGTTAAAAGAGTAGTCTTGAAGAATGGACCTGTTGCCATGTCACTAATCTCCATCTCTTGCACCGTCTTTGTTATGATTTCCGTAAGTTGTTAGCACCTTTTCTAGATCCTCAGATGGACTTTCAATATTTTAGTTTTCCATTTCCCAGACTATATAATACTCTTAGTGCTATGAGATAAACCATGTTCTAGTATTGATAATATAAATAGAAAACATTTTAGAGTATAAAAGGTCTTTTATCTGCATTACCTCTTTTGATGTTCAGAGTAACCCTACAAGGTAGGCAAGGCTGGGACGGATTCCCCTAAAGAGGCTTGAGAATGCAACCAACTCTTTTAGACAACGGTACAATGAAGCAGTTGCTCATCTGACTAGTCAGGAAGATTTAACACGGCTGCCCGAAGAGCCTTGGTCAACCCAAGCCCAGTCTTCTCAGATTTCTCTGAATCCTTTCTCTGGAGGGTGTTTGATACTCGAGAAAGTTTAATCTTAGCAATTTCACTTAGACAATGAACTGAAACCAGAAATAACATTCATAGCTTTTGTTAAGCATACACAAATAAAAAAGTTGCCATTGAGTTGATTCTGACTCATAGAGACCCTATGTTTCAGAGTAGAACTGTGCTCCATAGGGTTTTTAATAGTTGTAATCTTTCAGAAGTAGATTGTCAGGCCTTTCTTCCAAGGTAACTCTGAGTGAATTCAAACCATGAATCTTTTGATTAGTAGCCAAGTTTTTAACCATTTGTGTCACTCAAGGACTCCTTAAGCATACCCAGATTCTAATGGTTAGAAATTATTCCCTCTGGATTTTTCTGTTTGAGTTACTTAGCACAGAGAGATGTTCTCTTCAGTAATTACAGAGGCAAACATGGACAGTGGGTGGTATAAAGCTGGCTTTGACACTTTCCACACTTTCTCCACTAATCAAATTGATAATAGAAGGAAAGAATCTTAGCATTGGAAAAGCTCTTTGTAGGCATTCAGTCCAAATCCTTGACCCCTCTTGCCAAAAGTCACCCTTTGAAAGTCCTGAGACTGGTGCCGGTGATGTTGCTATTGCTCTAACCATTTTGGAGATTTTCACTTTGGGAAGTGTCTTCAGAGGCAGTTTACAGGCTGCAGACAAAAAATGGTGAGTTTGGCTTAAAGAAGTCGTAGTTTATTTTGAACTGAACAGCTTCAGACTGATCTGTAAATGACAAATGGCACTTGTTAGTAAGCAAATCCATCCTTAAGGAATAGAAATTTACTGCCACTAATGAACATCAAGAAAACGTGACTTGCAGGTCACCAAGGCAAGCCCCAAATGGAATAGGAGCTTCACTCTCTGGGTACAGAGCCTCTAATGCACCTTTTTTGAAGAAGTCATATCCACTGAATGTGAAAGTTCTACTGTCTCTACTTCCCAAAAACATCTGCTGCCATGTTACAATCATATTTTGAACACCATTTTATTTCTGCGTATTTCCAGGACTTTGACAACTGTTATCATCTTCTTTTTCTGCTCAGGTAACAGTGTCTGCACCAAAAGTCATGGTCTGTGAGGTCTGGAGTGGTGTCTTACTAGATGATGACATAGTGGTGCCAGGCCTGCTCATACACTTAAAGAACTGTGGTGACTAAGATGAAATCACTAACAATTTTACTACTTGTGCTCATTAATATGCAGAACGGGACCCTGTATTACATAATTTTATTTAACTATAAAGATTAAAATACATGAGACATTTCAAATTGTCCACTGGCAATTAGCCCAGTACGTTGGGGATAGGAAGGAAAATGGTTTACCTCCCTAGGAAGCCATGATTTCAAGTTCTATTTTAAAAATTAAAAAACAAAAAGGTTCAGCTTCAGAATTCTTTAAAAATCACATCTCTTCCCAGCCCATCCCACCACCTTTTCCTTTAAGGAAAAAGCAAGCCAAATACATACCTTTGGATACAGTCATTTCAATTTTAAGAATTTTAAAGAAATAAATAAGGATGTTCATACTTATCTAAAAGGATACTTGTGACAGGAATATTTACAAGTGACAAACTGGAAACAACTTAATATTCCAAATAAAATTATTGTATATACTGTTGATTCTCTTTATTCACAGTAGTTATGTTCTATAAAAGTCACTGTGAACACTGAATTAGCAAATACTGCAACATTGCTCCTAGAGGGAAGATAGGGTTAGGTTCCCGCAAGCCTCTGGTCACAGTATTTTCATCAACCAGTCAACATATACCTTGTTTTATGTGTATTTCTGTTTAAAGACACCTTGTTTAATATATACTATTGATTCAATAACATTGAGCTGGTGGCCAACAGCTCTATAGCTCATGCCTGAACAAAGCTTACATAACACGGGTATTTTCTGTGTAAGGCACATCACAATCTTCTTGCACTTAGGAACACCAGACAGCACTTTAGCACTACACTTGGGGGCTATTTTAAATGCAAAATCACCAACAAAAAGTACAAAAATGTGAAAGCATGGCATTATGTAAACCACAAGAAGGCCACTGTTTACAGTATGAGAGCCAAAACAGGAAGACAGAGCATTCCCTTGTTCAACCTCAGCTGGAAATACATCAGTGACTCCAATTTTTTGCCATTCTGCATATGCCTGTGAATTAGCGTGAAAGTGCCACCACTATTGGTTTTGGGGTTACAAATAAAATTTTAGTGACTACCTGTATGTACAACCCTGGTGGCACAGTGGTTAAAGTGCCCAGCTGCTAACCGAAAGGTCGGAGGTTTGAACCAACCAGCCACTCCATGGGAGAAAGATGTGGCAGTTTGCTTCCCTAAAGATTACAGCCTTGGAAACCCTACGGGGCAGTTCTACTCTGTCCTATAGAGTCACTACAGAGTCGGAATCAACTGTATGGCAGTGGATCTGGTTTTGGTTTAGGCGACTCTGCAAATACAGAATCTCTGAATAATGAGGATCAACTCTATGAAGGTGTGATTTTATGACAACACTAAAAAATCGTGTGTTTGTGAAGAATTTATTGATAATGGAAAAGGCTCACCCTCACGTCCATGATCCCTAAGAAACAGCTGGCCCAAGACCCAACAATTTTTCCATCCTAGGAGAGTTACCCCACCCCTCAGAGGGCCCTTCTATGAGGAATTAGCTGTCCCCAAAGCCTCTCAACCACAAAACAAAGCATTGCTTTATCCTAGACATGTTTGTTCCCTTCTTCTAGGAAATTATCAGACTAACCCATTGGCCTCATTCGTAACCCTGTGTTCTCAGCTCCCCAGTCCTCTATGTAATAAATGCACTTCTGATGCAATTTATGACCCTCTGCCTTATTGCAGGAGTTCCTGGGTGGTACACATGGTTAAGCGCTCACCTACTAACCAAAAAGTTGGTGGTTCAAACCTACCTAGAGGCATCTGTGAACAAAGACCTGGTATCTACTTCCAAAAAGTCATAGCCATGAAAAGCCGGTGGAGCACAGTTCTACTCTTCAACGCGTGGGCTCGCCAATAGTCGGAATCAGCTAGACAGTAACCGGTTTGGTTTTTTTGGTTCGCCCGATTGTATACGCCTGCCTGTTCTCCCCACTGGGTGGAGGCGGGGCCGTTGCTGTATTTGTCTTTGCACCACTGCAAGCCCTGGCATGGTAGACAAGCCAGCGAATGTGCACCTTTCAAAGGGGATGGATTTGCCACGACCGCCCCTGCTGAGTGCTACTGGATTATCAAATACCCTGGTATGACCGCTCTACAAAACAGGGTGGGCATCAAGGGAGTTCATGTACTCCCAACACCTGTAGCAAAATGTGTAGGACACGTATACATGGATGTGTGCATTATTTCAGGCTCAAGTGACACAGTTTTCAAAATACTCCTTCACTCCAAGCACAGTTAAGAGCCTGTGATTGAAATAATTTTGCCAAGTTGCCAGATTGCCCAGATCAATTTTAGGGTATGAGATAATGGAAAGATGATAGGGTGGGGAGAAGGGCAAGTCAGGGAACAGTAGGAAGTATGTACTTCCTGAATAAAACTCACCCCTGGAACTGGGGGAGGAGGACAAAAATCCCACTCAGCCGGGACAGCAAAGCAACAGCTCTACAACCTGTTCTTTTTAACAGTTGAGAGTTGCAGCTGCGGAATGAGAACAGATGTGACAGAGGAACACCGCGTGTGATTAGGCCAATGTGGAGCCTTTCGCATTTGGATGTTTGTTAGGCAATGCCACATTCTTCTGGAGTTCAGCCAACTGATGGGCTGTGTCATGAGATAATCGATATCACTGATGTGTGAAGATCCCATAAAAGATGACAGGCAGACTGTGTGGAAACAGGCATCCCAGTCCCTCTGTGTGAGCCCAGACAGTATAAATGTGTGTAATAACAAGGTGCCCATTTGCACAATGATAGCCTGTTTCAGCAAGCCGACAGCAACAAGAATTTTCTGGAAGTGTTTCTCTTAATAATTTGGGAGGAAAAAAACAAACTGCATTTTCCTTTCTGGTTGTCAATGTAGGTAGAGTGTGTTAAAGTTTTGCTGTTTGGGAAGCAATGGATATTTAGGGGTAAATGGAAATATATAATTTTTTAGTCCCGGGGTGGCTCAAACAGTTAAGCACTTGGCTACTAACACAAAGTTGGCAGTTCAAATCCACCCAGAGGTACCTCAGAAGAAAGGCCTGAGGATCTACTTTTAAAAATCAAGACTTTGAAAATCCTATGGAGCATAGTTCCACTCTGACACAGGTAGGGGTGCCATGAGTCTGAATTGACTCAACAGCAACTGGTTAGGTTTTTTTGTTTTGTTTTGTTTCTGTCAGGTTTAAGAACATGGAAAGGTGTGATTGGTAATATGGGAAACGCCTATAATAGTTCTGTCTAAACGTTTCCTGTCACTTGCCTAAGGCAAGTCCTGACTGAGAAGCCCCCACTCATGACTTCCATTTTCACAGCTCTCAGTCCTCAGCCCACTCCAATCTGGCTTCTCAGAAAATGCTCAGGCCAAGGCCGCCAGTGGTCTCCTAACTGCCAAATCCAATGAACATGCAAGTCGGCTTGGCCTCTCTGTCGCATTTCAAAGACTATTGACATGACTCTTGCTCGTGGGAACTTGACAGTCCAAGGGAGAGTTCTTCTATCAGAAAATCAAAGATTTACTGTAGCTTGTGGAGAACCAGGGACAAATGGGCAAGATAACTTCCAGCTTTCAGGAGCCTGGCCGGTCACCCAGACGGGAGGTGCAGGAGGGCTGAGTACAGACCCTAAAAGCTGGATTCCCTTGGAGGTGTATGGTCTATGAGGTAGTATTGCAATCTTCCAGAAAGACAGAACGTAATGATCACCCTCCTAAAAGTGTCAAATGCTGAACTTTTGTATACACTTTGGTATTTTTTCCAAAGTATTTTCACTCCTATGTAAAAAGAAAAGAGCATCATTTAATTGAAAGCATCTGAACTACAAACGTGAATGAGGCCAGTAGCTGGATAGGATTCTCTATTATATACATCAAAAACAAACAATTCTGTTGCCATTGAGTCAGTTCCGACTCCTAGCAGCCCTATAGGACAGAGTAGAACTTTTCCATAGGGTTTCCAGGGCTATAAATCTTTAAGGAAGCAGACTGCCACGTTTTTCTCCCAAGATTGTATGCATTACTCAGTGAAAAAAATTATTGGTTGGTATTTTGGATTCTGAAAATGTCCCTGAGTCAAATAGTCATGTCCAATTGACATGAATTTCTGCAAGTGCTGTTACCCCATCCCCCTTTGCCCTTCACCTCACACTCCTTTAGGAAGCCTGCCCTACTCCCCACAAGCCTGAATTGAGTGAGCATCATATCACCTTCCACCTAACACTGCCGTAGAACTTACAAAGGATCATTAGGACAGAGTGAGCTGAGTCTGTCTTGCCTGCCAAACCGCAAAATCAGTGCCAAAGAAGGTACTCTACCTTACTCATTTCTATCCCCAGTGTCTAAGGTAATGTCTGGCAATGAGCAGACATCAGTAAATTATTGTGAATGAATGAAGAGAATAGTATTATTACTAGCCAACAATGGCACCAATTTGAGTTCATCAACGTCCTAAAACAAGAACACCAAACTGTTCTTGCAGTGAATGCAGTACAAATTGCAAGTGAAATTACTCAGCTATTAGGAACCAAGCAAATTAATGTGGTACGTTTAGACCATGAGCAATATAGAAAAAAAATAGTACACCCAAGAATTAGCTTAATGTCACTTGTGCTGATAACACAGATCTGCTGTCTTGTCTTCTTTTAGCTTCATAGCAGTAGGCTACAAGAATACTATTTGAAAGGGTATCATATTCTTTTATTGAATATTCAATAAAAATGTAATAAAAATGAAATGCTGGAGCCCATAGAAAACGTTGTACACTCTTGTGTTATTCATTCCATCTTACCATAAAATCTAATTTTTAAAGCATAAGACCACGTGTTCAGTTCTACTCTCCTCAACAATACTCAGTGTTATATGATACCGACCTCTTGGTCATTCTGGAAAATGAGCATTCTTCCTTGGCAATATGAGAAATTCAAGTTATTTCATGAATCCACTAGCTGCCAGGAACAGGGAAACCAGGTTAATACATCTGTTCTTAAAAAGAGCCAATGTCGTTGGCCTTGGGAAGGAGATAGTAGTGTATAGATCCCTGAAGCAGGTACACGGGGTGATAGGTAACATAAATGCATGGAACGCATTAGGATCAGTAAGCTATCTCAGTACCTACAAGAGTCTCTCTCCCCTTGTCCCCAGCCTAGTGAAGGACAGGGTGGGGTCGAAGTCAGTGGAGAAAGTCCCCTGATCTCTCTTACATCCCTAAGATCCTCTGTCACTACGTGCAATATCACGTCTCCTTTCCTTCTACCTCCTTCACAAACCTTATAGGCTCTTCTAAGCATTTAAGTTTTTGAAAAACCAAAGACAGAAGGACTAACAGGCTACTTCCACCTTCTTCTCTGCCATGTAGCTCTCCTGAACCAGTGAGGTACTAAGACAGTTATCTGCATGAAGGGGAGGACAAAAAAAGAGAAAAAAAAGTACTGATTAATATCGCAATATATGTCAGACCAACAAAAGCAAACCTGCTGCCCTCAAGTCAACTCTGATTCATGGTGACCCCATGTGTGTCAGAGCAGAACTGTGCTCCCTAGGGTTTTCAGAGGCTGACCTTTCTCCAAGCCTTTCTTCCGCGGTACCTCTGGGTAGACTCTAATCTCTGTCTTTTTAGTTAGGAGCTTAGAGGTTAACCATTTGTGCCACCCAAGGACTCCGTATATCAGATGCCCACACACATACATGCACAGAGACAGGTTTCACAATGTCTCTTATAGAGAAGAACACATTGTCCAGAATCTTGGTTATGACATTTATGATTGTTTTATTATTATTATTATTATTATTATTATTATTATTATTATACTTATGCTTTCCACATTTCTGAAGGCCCACTCAATTCAAAGATGCTGCTAGACTTCAGGGTGAGCATATGGAATAGGAACCCTGTGTGTTCTCTCTGGGCCTTTGCTGAGTGAATCTGACAGCCAGGAGGTCCCACCAGCATGATTAGAACCAAAGCTCTCACCCCATCACCAGATGGTAATCAATCCAATTTGCTAACCTTCTGAAGTTATCTGCCCCCTGCCACTCCTCCTCAGGAAGTGGAAATGAAGCCCTCCCCTCGCAAACACCCGTGAGTCACAGACATGATGGATTCTTTAGTAACTGACAGTGACAGGAACAAGGCTAACAGCTGGGCACAGTCAAGGAAGAAGCCACCTAAGCCGTAGTTAATACTACCCTGGGTCCTTCGGAGAATAACACAAGCGACTCCAACTATCTCACCTTGATATTTCATGAAAAATGTCGATCATGGGGGAGGATGCCATTTAAATTCATCTGTTTTTTCTTCTCAAACTGCCAGATGATTTAATCATCCTCCTTAATAACCTGCTGAAAAGCTGACCTTTAGAAAGCCCCCTGCAAGCAGGGGTATTTAAATGTTACCTGTTTGTGTTCTTCTCTGCCTTATGGAATCTGCTACAATCCTGGGCCAAGTAGTCTCTGCAAGACTACTCATGAAATTATATGTTTTTGCATGCACTACTACCTCGTGTAGTCTCCCAGGTAGGAATCCTTATCCCATCTGAAGCTCAGAGAGGTTAAGTAGCTTTCACAGAGTCACACAGCTTGTAACATCCCACCAGGCAGGAGACATACGTGTCTGCAATTTTTATGTTGCCTGACCTCATGCTTCGAGGAGATTCTTGAAGAAATTATAAAACAGGCTATTTTCCTTGACTTTCTGTTACCGTTGTAAATCCTCTGTCCCCATCACTCTTCAGAGGTCAGCATTTTGGCAGTCATATCCACTGGAATGTTGGCAGTTGGAACTCAATCCCCTCAGGGAGAGAAAGACCTAGTGATCTGCTTCTATAAAGATTACAGCCAAGAAAACTCTATGGGATAGTTCCAATCCCTCACATGGGATCCCTATGAGTCAGAATCTACTGAACAGCACCCAAGAACAACAACATCCACATACAGTGGAAGCATGCACAGCGTCACACAACCTAATATCCCCAATGCACTGACTGACCAGTTAAAGCCAAGCAGGACCAACTTTAGGGCCAAGGTTCCTACTTCCCTTGGGTCCCCTTTCAGGTTCTGGTTCCCTTGTGTACTCGTTCCACCCTCACCTCCATTAAAACTTGAGAGTGCTCATGATTTATCATAAAACACATCTCTGGAAGTGAGAGATGGCAAGCCTTTTAAATTCTTCTAATCCAACCCCTCATTTGTTTTCAACCTCTTTCTTTTTAAAGATGGGGAGATTGAGACAGAGAGAGAGGTGGTGGCTTGGCCAAGACCACCAAGTGGGTTAGTGGCAGAGCAGGAGATGAGCACCATTCTGCACTCCCAGCCCTTTGCTCCGAGGCCACGCCAAGGTGAAAGCCAGTCTGCTCCCTCTCCCAGGACGTTCTCACCCTAACCCTTACCTTCACACCTGGGGAAGCACCAGGCGTGGTTAATTTCAAAAGGAAATTCTGGCATCCACCATCCAGTGGGAAAAGTATTTGTCTCTAAAATCACACTATTATGATTCTTCTGTCGTTGTTGCTGAGTCATCATGAAGGTCCTCTGGAGAAGCGAAAGGGCAGGGCAGGAGTAGAAGGAACAGCCAAGGGTCCCCTTCCTATAACCCGGACTTTTACCTGTCCCTAGAGTTTCTGAGTAGATTTCATGCTCTGCTGTCAGCCCAGAGGCAGGCTCATGTCCCCATGGGGAAGCCCCAGGCCCAGCCTTACCCCTAATCCCCAGTCCTCTATCTGCCTAAAAACTCCCACATGCATGCAGACAGGGCCTTTGGTCTTGACTCCTCAGCTCCAGCCTCTGTCAGCAGGAGGCAGAAGATGCAGGAAGCAGGATGCAATGCCCAAGAATTTCTCACAAAAAGGGAAGCGGGGATGCGAAGGGGATGGCTTGGAGCACACCAGGAGCCACAGTCCAAGGCCAGAGAAAACGGGAGACTCAGAAACCATACTGTTTGAGACTGTGGCAGTTTTGCTTCCAATAAGTGTGTGTGTGTGTGTGTGTGTGTGTGTGTGTGTGTGTGCACACATGCAATCCCCTTGGGGTCTCTGTGATATACATGTGTATCTGTATCTGTGCTTATGTATGTGTATGTGTGTAAGGGATTGGGTCTGTGCCTATTTGTGTGTGTAATGAGGTTGAGACTTTAAGTTGCACTGGGAAAAACTATCAACTCTGATGCCATCATAGGTAGAAACAGCTTAACGAGAATGTGAAAAGAAAACCCTCAACAAGTGTTGTGACTGAAGGAACGGGGTGCAGAGTGGAAAAAGCTGACTTCTCATTTGGAGCAGATCAGGTCACATGCCTGTAAAATGCAGATAATTATACTACATACCCCTTGGATCAAGGAGTCCTGGTGGCACAGTGGTTAAGCGCTCAGCTGCTAAACAAAAGGTGAGTGGTTCGAACCCACCAGCCGCTCTGAAGGACAAAGATGTGGGGTCTGCTTCCGAAAAGATTACATCCTTGGAAACCCTATAGGGCAGTTCTACCTTGTCTTACAGGGTCACTGTGAGTCGGCATCGACTCGACGACAACGGGTTTTGGAACCCCCTGGGTCCTTGTGAGGTTGCACAAGCCAGCAGCACCAGGGCTGGCACATGGTGGGGGCAAAAGGGATGAGGGCGTGAACATGCTGATGGGGAGCAGAGAGCAGTGAGAAACGTGGAAGGAGAGGACATACTGCCCCTTTTACTCTCAGACCTGAAGAAGGCAGAAACTGACTAATTTAAAATTTAAGATTCTTAGATTATGTGTCTCTTAACATTTCAGAAATTTAATAAAAAATCCCTCAGGAACGACCTGCAACCTGTTTCAACCTGTTGCAGCTGTTGGTTGGTGGGCTTAGATATCGCGGAGAGCCCACCAGGTGATGACTGGGCCAAAGGCCCAGGAACTCGCAGGCTGCTAGCAAAAGAAACTCTTCAGAGAGAAATAAAGTTCTTAACGATTATTGCTAACTATGCTACAAAAGGGAGAACACTCTTTCAATTACCGAACGTCAGCTCTAATCCCCACCTATATGAGTGCTGGAAATAAAACGATGCAATAATTACACAAGCTGCAAGAAAACTGACAAATATATTCCCAATACAAATGATTTACTAAGCCTGCCCAGCCACAGCCTGGCTTCACTCCTTAATGGAAGCTGTAAAAATGGTGCCCTCCACTTCAATAATCATGATTTCGTACAAACCACTGATTAAGCAATAGATGAGTCAATCATTTTGGAAACTCTAAAATATCTCTGATTTGATGAACATCTCTCCAAAATGATGGCCGATCTGCCTAAGTGGCCTACTAAAGAATCATAAAATGGCGTATGGGAAAGGACCTTCTACAGTTGGGGCCATTTCATAGGGGAAAAGAGGTCAAGCATCACGCTAAGGGCTCACTGTGGCAGAGCTGAAATGAAACCCTGCCTAAGTGGCCTACTAAAGAATCATAAAATGGCATATGGGAAAGGACCTTCTACAGCTGGGGCCATTTCATAGGGGAAAAGAGGTCAAGCATCATGCTAAGGGCTCACTGTGGCCAAGCTGAAATGAAACCCAAGTGTCTTGATTTCCAGTCTTTCCACAATCCCCCATAGCCTCATCTATTAACAAGGCATAATCAAACGTGGGCCATTAACCTCTATTACTTCCCACTTGAAAGCTGAGTTAATCAATATGTGACTGTCACCAACCAGATGATGATTTGGTAGCAGTTATTCTTGATCAGAAAATTAATGAGTTGGGTAATATAGAAAGAAATGTGCAGCCATTCTTCTCTTGGGAAGAACATGGGTGAAGAGAGCTAGGTGAGAATCAGAGGATCTGGGTGATGGCATTTTCCCCAGGAGGAAGCTGGTGGTAGAAACATATGATTCTTCTCTAGTCAGGTTATTCAAGGTCTTTGGATACCTAAATATAAAGAGGAAAATTTTCTAGAGATACAAGAGATTATAAAGTTAAGCCTCCAAGAAAAGGAAGAAAATAGTAGAAACAGAAAACAACATGGAAAAGCAGGTTTAGAATACAAGATAATATATTCTTAAGTCATGAAACAAGTATAGGTTAATGAAATGCTTAATCTGATACATCGTTATAAATTTTCAGATCAGTGGTGTTAATCCTAAAGCATAACCTGTTGTGGTTGTTATGAGGTGCAGTCGAGTCAGTTCTAACTCACAGCGACCATATGTACAATGGAACGAAGAAACACTCCCTGGTCCTGTGCCATCCCCACAATCGTTGCTATGTTTGAGCCCATTGTTGTAGCCACTGTGTCAATCCATTTCATTGAAGATCTTCCTCTTTTTCACAGACCCTCTACTTTACCAAGCATGATGTCCTTCTCCAGGGATTAGTCGCTCCTGATAACACGTCCAAAGAAAGTGAAACAAAGTCTCACCATCCTTGCTGCTATGGCAACCCTATATGACAGAATATAACTGCCCCATATGGTTTCCAAGGCTATAATCTTTACAGAAGCAGATTGCCACATCTTTCTCTCATGGAGCAGCTGGAGGTTTCAAACCATTGACCTTTCAGTCAGCAGGTGAGTACTTAACCATGCTGCCACCAGGGCTCCTTAAACCATAATTTATGTCATTTTATTTCTTTTTTTCAGGTAAATAATTGAGACTTCCTGGAGCAGTGACTATTAAACTATTATTGGGTCAAAATTTCTTGAGAATCGGATGAAAACTGTGGATGTACTCCCTAGATAAGTTTACACCCACACATATACATAAAATGCTACATACAATTTCAGGGTATTCACTCACTCTTCTGAAAGCCCATGATTGGATCCCAAAATACAATACCCTGTACTAGACCAAGTTATAACCATTTATATCAGTATAAATAAAATTTAAAAAGACAGTTGCCTTCAAGTCAATTCCAACTCATGGTGATCCTGTGTGTATCAGCGTAGAACTGTCCTCTGTAGGGTTTTCAGTGGCTGATTTTTCAGAAATAGATCACCAGGCCTTTCTTCCAAGGCACCTCTGGGTGGATTCAAACCTTCAACCTTTCAGTTAGCAGCCAAACATGTAAACCATCTGCACCACCCAGGGACATTATAAATGTAATACAAGCAAAGTCCTGAAATAGCTTCAT
Source organism: Dugong dugon (assembly GCA_030035585.1). Taxonomy (NCBI): domain Eukaryota; kingdom Metazoa; phylum Chordata; class Mammalia; order Sirenia; family Dugongidae; genus Dugong; species Dugong dugon. The sequence continues at coordinate 89,059,613 of CM057461.1, forward strand.
CCTTTAAGTTTCTCAAAAATTCGGTTCTAAATGTAACTCAGCTGCTAAGAAGCTTCATCAACCTGAGATGAAGCCCAATGTTTCTGTGCATCCTAGAAATTTTCAATTTGCTGCATAGTAAATATTCTCAAGCAATCCTAGGAGTGCATATAGTCTTCCAACTCTCTGGACTCCAAGCTTCCTGAGCACAGGTATCTCTTCTTTTATAGATCTGTGTGTGCATGTGTGTGGGCATGCATGTATATATTCACAGCACAAGGGGCAGGCCATAATCTTTGTAAGGATCAGTTTCCTTCTATACAACATGGGAACACCAATACCTGTCCTACTTATCTCATAGAGTTGCTAGAGAAATTAAAATGAAATCCTGGATGGGAACATGCCTTTTGAAATATACAAAGGACCATAAAAATGTGTGCCTTGTCTTTGTTAGCGTCATCATGTTGTTATTATACGTAACTGTTATGTGCAATCGGCAAGCCTCTTTCTTTTCTGGAAGTTAGTCTAAAATGTTGGTTCCCTTATAAAATATAAAATGAAGATGTTACCACTTTCCAATCATATTAATTATGTTGATGCTCTCTGCTCCAGAAGAAGTAATAAGATCATGTAGCTTGGGTTCATCCTGTGAGTTAACAGGGGTGGATTATCCCATAGGCATGGTAAGCACGGTGTCTACCTTGCTTACCCGATCATCGGTAGTGAACAATTACACATTTTTTCAACACATCAAAGATTCTGCTTCTAGGTATGGCTGGCATCTGTCTCTCTCCCAGCCCCACAGCACCTTCCTACAGAATCAAAGCCTCTTTTCAAGTTTACGGTCCCTGACAGTGACAGATGACCCTGTAAGGAATGTAAGCACGGGCTTACTTGTGCTTACTTACTAGTCTGTAGTGACCAAGAAACCCACGCGAAATTGGTGACTAAGATTAGTAAGAAAGCACAAGTAAGCCCTTGCTTGCCTTGCTTACTGGGTCATCCACCCCTATGAGTTAATAACGAATTCTGTTCCTCGTAAGACTGACAGTTCACAGCGTGTGGTTGTCCAGGTGTTGGCACTCAGCATCTTTTCTGACTGGTTGATGCCCCAGTCATATCAGTTGTTATCAGTCATTAAATATTTAAATACCCTCCCTCCACCCCATCTCCCAGTACCAGCTAGATGCTATGGCAAGAAAATAAGAAGATGTGTGAAATATGGCCTATATTCCCAAAGGCTAGAACCTGATCAGAGATCTAAGGCCATTAATAACCCAAAGTACTCAGTATTTACTTCCTTATACAAGGTTTTCAGAGTCTCTGGGTAGTGCAGGCAGTTAAGGCACTTAGCTGCTAACTGAAAAGTTAGAGATTCGAGTCTACCCAGAGGCACCTCAGAAGAAAGGCCTGGGAATCTACTTCTGAAAAATCAGCCATTGAATACCCTATGGAGCACAGTTCTACTCTGACACACAGGGGTCGCTGTGAGTTGAAGCCAACTCAACAGCAACTGGTTACAAGCATTTCAGCAGGTCAGAAGAGACAATCATTTCTAGAAAGGTTAATGGGAAAGATTACATGGATAAGGTGAAATTTACCATGGTCCCAAGGAAAAACCAGTTCATTGCTGCTGGTTAACAGCTCTAGAAACATGTAATGCAGGAGAGAGGGAGAAACCCGCCCGGCCTGCATTAAAAAGGGACTGAGAGAGTGCCTTTGCCTTTTATTTTACAGATGGCTTCTCCTTCCTCCCCTCTACTTCCAGGCAAAGATTTAATTATTTTAGAAGGGTAATTTTCAAAGTTCTTTAAGACCTTCAGCCATCAGGTGCTACAGGGCCAATAAGTGCTATGACTACTGTATCTATTTTGGTGCTGTGGGTAATTCCCCATTAGATTACATCGATGCAACTCATTTCACGCTACCAATTTCTGTTCTATTAATTCTTTACTTAAATCTGCTAAGCACCTCTTCATTTGCCTCACCGCTGCTATAATTAAATATGTACAACCAGAGTTGGAGTTTAATTGTTTCCTGAGTGAGCTGAAATCCGATATTTGTAAGATGCATCCATTTAAATAAAACCCCAGCAAGGTTCGGCCTCTTCCCGCAGCTGCATCTGCATCGGTGGGGCTCTGGTTTCACTCCTCTGGATGCTCCATGCTTCACAACACTGATCCCATTAGCCAGGAGAAGGCAACGGCCCCCAGGGGACAGCCCTGGCAGTGACCCTGCAGTATCCCGCCAGCCCTCGCCCCCTACTCTCTTCCTTGGTTGACGTAACTAAATGTGGCAGGGAAAACATAGTAGTGTGTGAGCGTCAGCAGCCTGACCCCTTCCCACCCTCTAAGGAAAGCCTGGTTTTGCTTTCCTGGTTCAAGAAACCAGAGTCTAGCTGAGTTTTCACTGAACGTGAAGAGAGGTGCCTCTGGGTGGGCTCGAATCTCTAACCTTTCAGTTAGCAGATATCAGTATCAATACCAGTTGCCATGGAGTCAACTCCAACTCATGGCGACCCCAGGGTAGAACTATGTTTTTGTAGGGTTTTCAGTGGCTAATTTTTCACAAGTAGATCACCAGCCCTTTTTCCTGAGGTGACTCAAACCTCCAACCTTTCAGTTAGCAACTGAGTGCATTAACCATTTGCACTACCAAGACATAGTAGTGGGAAAACAGGAAATAGTGCAAAAACAACAAAGAAGCAAGAAAGTCTGTGTGTCCTGGTTAGTGAAAGACTTGCTCAAGTCTAGGATGAAGTGGGAAGAAACCACTCATTTTATGGGAGACTGAGAGAGACTGGTAGAGAGAAAGGCTTTTGAAAATTTGCCTCTGTGAAATGAAGGTAATCCCTCTTTGGTGAAATAAAGATTTGGGCTGCTTTTCAAGTATTATTAGAATTTTAGACTGGAATTTCTTTGAATGAGATGCTGCAAACAGGATGGGCCTTAGTATGGCTTACAGTATAATGCTTTTTGTGAAACTAAAGATTCACAATGCATTTCCATTCCACATCCAAGGAACAGAACAGAGCACCATCAGGGCCTCGCAGTTTCTCTTCAAAGGCAGGATTACACTGGCCAGAACACAGCGTAAACCCGTGCTCTTTAGAAGGCCAATAGATTTCTCTCATACACCAGCAAATGCACATATCAGTCCAAAATAGTTAAGCTGGAACTCAAGAGCCTCCAGAATCATCTCCTTACTTTACACCATTTCCCCTACACGACTCTCTCTCTTCTAACCACCCCTATTCTAACCTTTGCTAACAATTTGAAATCTTTGTCTTTTATCCTGAGATATCCCCTCTAGAAAACTCTCCTGCACATTTATCATTCTTCCTTATGGCCAGCTTTCCATGAGGCCTTCCCAGGTCACCACAGTGCACATAATTTTTGCTCTTTCTAAAAGCTGGAGGACTGATTTCTTTTTTCTATGACTCACGCAGTTATTGATCGTTATTGATTGATCGAGAAATTATTGCATTGGGTAAGAGGCAATAAGGATAGCAGTCAGGGAGATGTAAAAGGTAGGGATGGTTCCAAAACCGCATCAACAAAATTTAGCAGCTCATTGAATGTGGTAGTCAGAGAGGATCACTTACCCCTGGGTACCTGTGGTAGGGAGAATGATATCCCCTAAAGATTTCCATGTGCTAATCCCTGGAACCTGTGAATATGTTATGTTACATTGCAAATGGCAATTAAGGTTGCAGATGGAATTAAGGTTGCTAATCAGCGGAACCTGAGATGGGAGATTATCCTGGATTATCCACCTAGGTTCAATGTAATCATAAAGGTCCTTATAAGTGGAAGAAGGTGGCAGAAAAGAGAGAAATGGGAGCATGAGAAGGACTCGAGCTGCTGTTGCTGGCTTTGAAGATGCATGGCATGGACCATGAGGCACGGAATGCAGGCAGCTTCTAGAAGCTACAACAGTCAAGGAGAAGATAGTCCCCCTAGAGCCTCCAGAAGGAATGCAGCCCAGCTAACATCTTGATTTTAGCCCAGGAGGACCCATTTAAAACTCTGACCTCCAGAACTGTAAGATAGTAAATTTGTGTTGTTTAAAGTTACTAAGTTTGTGGTAATTTTTTACAGCAGCAATAGCAAACTGACAAAGTACCATATATCCCATTCCCCTGTCCTGGCCTTCCTAAACCCCGCCCCCCAAACCATGAGCTTTATCATCAGCAACTTGGAGCTAGAAGAAATCCTTGCTTATGTTTTTCTGGGAAAATGTTGCCCACGCTAGCAGAGCTCTGTGGGGTCAGTAACACAGCATATCTGGGTTTTAAAGGATTCTGTTGGCAAACCTGGGACCCTAACCACCAACGTTTTTAAGAAAATAAATTCCAGTTCCAAACCGTCAGCCTTCTAATGAATATTTTTAATTCCTCATGTTCATAAATTGGATACTGTTTGTGATCTATCTGGAGCCCTGGTGGCACAGTGATTAAGAATTGTGGCCACCAACCAAAAGGCTGGCAGTTCAAATCCACCAGCCGCTCCTTGGAAGCCCTATGAGGCAGTTCTACTCTGTCCTATAGGGTCACTATGAGTCGGAATCAACTCAACAGCAAATGGGTTTGTTGGGTTGTGATCTATCTGAGGGTTAAATGGGAGCCGTCAGTTTTACACTCCAGACATGCACAAGCCCAAATTTTTTTTCACTTACAGGAGTTTAAAATCCCAGCTTGCCTTCTAGTCCAGAATAGCACTTGGCTTTCACGCAGGCCTGCACACCACAGGAACCTTAAGCCAAGCCAGGATATTTCTGCAAAAATTAGAGCTCAGGAGGTACGTGCCTGAGTACTTTATTGAGACTTCAAATCAATAGATCATATCGCTTGAAAAATACACTTACATCTAAGGCTTTTTGAGAGGAAGCAACACTGAAACCATCCTGGAAACTCTTGCTGAGAATAATATAGGCCAGAATGCAATTCCAGACTTGCATTTCATCAGATGCCAAGGGCTGGGATATGAAGCACATGCATATGTATTGATGCTACTTGGTGTTCAAATTAAATCACAAAATAGGTATTAAAAAGCATATTATTATCTTCTTTTACGAGGAAGTTATGCGGTATGATTGATTACTTTTGTGTGGCCTTTCTAGCCATGGTCTCGTAACTCCCACTCATGTGATTGGGAAGGACTGTGTAATAGGGTAATTTTGGCCCACCAACAGAATTGGTCAGTTTTGCCTTAAAAGAGCGCCAATTCCATAACAACACAATTGGAAGAGCGTAGTGAATGTCACTGAACTGTGTATGTAGAAATTTTTGAAACAGTGTGTCTTGGCTGTGTGTATTTTCACCCAAAAAAAAGGTTGAGAATTTAGAGGGTTAATATGTTCTGGGATTGTTAACCAATGTCATAAAACAACGTGTGTACTACTGTTTCATGAGAAGCTATTTGTTCTGTAAGCCTTCACCTGAAGTACAATAAAATATTTTTTTAAAAAAAGAGAGAGAGAGCCAATTCCAGAGCAGAGAGGAGGATACTACCACCACCAAGGAAGAATAAGCCAACAGCGGAGAGCATGTCAGTGTTCCTGCGCTGAGAAGTTCCTGGAAGGAGATCGAGAGAGAAAGTGAGTTGTAACCCTGAAGATGCTGAGAGGTGGTGCCAGGTAAGACCCAGCAGGAGACAGCATAGTGGGCTTACCAGCCCACGGAGAGAGAAAGCTGAGTGCCTTTGGGCAGAGGCCTAGGGCCAGGGAGAGGAGTGCCTGCAAGCACAGCTGGCAAGAGGCTGCCCTGATGGGAGAGGTGTATCCTGAGTGTTCCTGAGCCTGAATTATAACTGTTACTTCCCTAATAAATCCCATAATTGTGAGTATGGTCTGTGGGTTCTATGTGGCCATTGCAATGAATTATCAAACCCGGCAGAGAAGTAGAGAGTGCTGTGGGAGGGATGGTTGGTGTCAGAATTGGTAAAGATGGTGGAAAGAGGAGGCTTCTCTAGCCTCCACCTCATGGGAGTCAGCCTTGCGCTGTTGATCTTGGTTCTCCTTCCCCCTTGTGGGGTTGGAGGAGGTTAGACACTGCCTGCAAGCCATTTTTACAGGTAATTATATATCTTGGTTTTCTTCAGCCAGTCCCAGCCTTCCTCTGCTGCCCCTTCTTTGATTTTTGATATTATCCCCCTTTCCCTCTCAAAACTCTGCCAGTTTCTCCTGGCTTAGGTGTGAGCCTGCATGTTTCAGAGTTGACTCCCTGAGGAGGAACAGGAAGAAAGGGAAGAGGGTTTTAACTGAGAAGTAGACAATTTGGTAGAATATATATATATATATATATATATACACACACACACATATACATATATATTATATACATAATATATATACAAAATTTTTGACACAGTGTGGTTAAGTGGCAAAGCTACTCTGACCACAACAGATCTAGATCTAGATACAAAGCTATCTTGTTACACAACGTAGCTAAGCGGCAAATCTACTCCTGGTCATCTCTTTGCATCAATTACTGATAGATCCCCTTTTTGTCAGAAACTACACTGAGTCCTGGATACTCCAAAAATTTTCCTCTACTGTTGATGCTAATACAAAAGAATAGGACGTGGAGACAAGAATGATAAGAGAATAAAAACAAGGTGAAGGGTTCTTTTAGATTATTCTACTCCCTTTATGAGAAAGTAAACAACATAATTAAAATTTTAATAGTTTGTTTATTTTAACCCTCTTTCAATGGTAGGATCTATTGTTACCAATTAAAATGTATAATTGTTTTGCTAACTAAGAGCACACCTTCTAATATACCAAATGTAAATAACTGCGCCTAATCTTAATGATCCAAGCATGATGACGATAAGAATCGAAGATGTCTCAATCCAAAGTACTAATACTCAATACAAAATACTAAATATTTTACAGACTTCTGAAGAGGGTGGTGGGTGAGTAACTTGGAGGGTTTGGAAAGAAAGTAAGTGTGCACAATCGTGCCCATGAAGGCAGGTTAACAGTGGTTAAGAGTTCAGACTCTGGATTCATTCTGACTGGTCTCAATTCCTGTTCTCAACTGTGTTAACTTTGGTCCAAGTACATCATTCTTAACCTCTTTGTGAAGTAGTTTCCTTATTTGTAAAATAAGAATAACAGGCGTGATGGCAATAAAAATGGCAGACTAAGGTCCTCTGAGAAGTCTCTTCTCCATAAAAGCAAAATTATCAGAATATACTTTTCCAGAACTCTGAAAGCTAAGCAAAGGCTTGCAGCAATCCAAGGAGAAGTTATCCAAGAAAAATAGCTGAATCTCAGTAAGATCAATGAGCTTTGAGGCATTTTAACTTATCCCTTCTCATTTCTCCCACCCAGCTCCACGGTAGCCTTAACTATCAAAAGCCTGTAACCATGGTGAAACCAGTAGTGTGGCAGCCACTGGAGGAGCAGAACAGTGTTGGAGCTCCTACAAAACCCCATTCCAGAGAATTATCATTATTTGACCTGTCTGATTTTTCTCTGGAAGCTCCCAGTTGCAAGCCTATCTTTATTTGACCTGACTTGCACCTTGTTCACTGTGAACAGCCTTTTCCCCGGGGGCATTTGTCAAAAAAAATTACAAGCAATTGTCTAATTTTGTGGTTGCCTGAGACAGTGAATAAGAGTTGGGCAAACAATACACTAACTAAAAGCTTAAAAGGAAAATCTGAGGAATGAGGTATCTGTAGGTAGCTTTGAAAAGCTCTGATGTATTTCTGGGAATCTAGAAGGCAATATGCATGTATAGGGGTAAGCTTGTTTGCCCAGGGCTGTGTGTATGCCCAGGGAATATCTGAGAAGGACCTAAACTCTCACCTCTAGATAATCTTAACTGTGCCAGTAGGAGGTGAAAGCTAAGGTGGAGTTGTAAACTACCTGGCTAAGTGCTGAAGGTATGCCTCAACATGCACAAAGATCCCCTCAACAAAAACTGGGAGACTTATTGGTTCCAGGTATTTAAGAATGTCTCTGTCCAATCATTAGCTGACCGCTAAGCTAACCAAGCAGAGACTTCAGTGATCATTAAAATATATATATATATATACAAACATTACAGATTTGTCACCAAACAAACTCCAACAACAAAAAACAGCAACAAAAACAAGCCCTGAAGTTGGTAAGGGATATGACTTCCAGAGTTAACTGTCACATTACATTATTTAAAATGTCTAGTTTTAACAAAAAGTCATGAAACTTGCAAAACACAAAGTACGGCCCATACACAGGGTGAAAAAGCAGTCAATACAAACTGTCTTTGAGAAAACCCAGGCATTTGATTAATAGACAGAAACTTTAAATCAGCTGTTTTAAACATGGTCAAAGAACTAAAGGAAACCACATATAAAGAACTAAAGGGAAGTATGAGAGTGATAGCTCACCAGACAGAGACAGAAATTATAAAAACAAATAAAAATTCTGCAGCTGAAAATTTCAATAACTGAAATGAAAAATTCACTGAGTGGGGGAGGAAGTTCAACAGCAAATTTGAGCAGGCAGAAGAAAGAACCAGTGAATGTAAAGATAGATCAGTTGAGATTTTCTATCCTGAGGAAGAGAGAGAAAAAAAATTAATAAAAATGAACAGACCTCAGAGCCAGTGTACCAACATACACATAATGAGAGTCCCAGAAGTAGAGGAGAGAGAAAGAGGCATAAGGAACATTTGAAGAAATAATGGCCAAAATCTTCCCTAATTTGATGAAAAATATTAATTGCATATCAAAGAAACTCAGTAAAAGTAGAATAAACTCAGAGATTCACACCCATACAAATCATAACCAAACTGTTAAAAGAAAGACAAGGCGCTCTAGACAGAAGCACCCCACCATCCCTCCACAGCAAAGATCTGAAAAACTAAGCCAAACAGAGAAAACAGCAATCCTGAAACCCTAAAGCATCAAATGAAGAGATAAAGAACTCAGCCAAGCACCAAATGGAGTGAGAAACTGACAGAGAACAGAGAGCAAGGAGAGATTCATGCAGAGGTCCCCTATCAGCTAACGCAGCACGGATCCGCCATCTTGGACTCCTGTCAGAGACCAGCAAATAGGGGGTATGAGAAAGCAGCTTCATGGAGTTTCCAGCAGAAGACAGAACAACCGGTAACTGGCAATATACACTTTCCCACCCCCACCCTTCTTCACCCCTACTTGGCCTCCTCTGCTTCCTGTGGCCACAGTCTCTTGGCCGGGAAGCACCAGCTGCTTGGATTCCACCCACCCACACTGGCCAACTCCCTGAGTGCCATTTGTTGGCTACTGGTGTTGTTTTTTTCCACTTCTTTTGATTTCTTCATTACCTCTCACCACCTCCCCCTCCTCTTGCTCAAATACCCGGCTCCAGATGCCATTTTTGCTTCTTCCTAAGGGGCTGCAGAGCTCCATTTGAGTGTGGAACTGCTTCCCAGTCTGTGCTGCCACACTGGTGGGATCCCAGGGCTTTTGTTTGTTTGTTTGTTTTCTTTTTCTTTTTCTCAAGTGGGGAGCCCTTTCTGGCTGGGCAGTGCTATGCGGCTTGGGACCTACTCCCTCAACTTGTGCAGACTCACAGAGGAATCCCTGAGGGCATTTCTTTTTTCATGTTTTTTCTTTTCTGTTTTTTGCAGGACTTTTCTTGTTCTTTTTTTTAAAATTTATTCTGTTTTCTTTTCCCTCTTTTTCCCTTTTTTTGTTTCTTCATTAATCAGTTTCCCATCTGTCTATACCTTCCTTCTCTTCCTGTCCCCTGAATACCTGGCACTGACTACCTCTAAGCCTTCTAGCCAGGCTGTACTTCAAAACCAGGGAACAACTTCTCCAGACCTCGTAGCCACACCAGTGGTATCCCTGGGAGCTTTGCTGTTCTTTTTTCTTTCTAATTTTTATTTATTCATTCTTTTCTTTTTTTTTCTTCTTCTTCCACTTTTTGTTTTTCTCCATTTCATAGTCTCTCATCTCTCTACTCTAACGGTAAGCTCCCCTAGCACTCTTTTTTGTTTATTTGTATGTTTCTGGCTCCTGTTCCTCTCTCCTCTCTCCCATATCCATCTTAACTCCACACATCACAATCTCCTTCCTCCATCCTGCCTACCTGCACCATGCACTTAACGTCATACCACCAAGCAGCACAAGCACAGCGTACTGGAACCTGTCCTCCATGGATTACCGGCCCACCCTGGTGGCTGTAGTAAGTGCCACAAACAACCCATCCCAGCAACTCCTCTTCAGCTAGACCTGCCCTGCTGTACCATATATGAGCAACTGACCCTGTCAATTGGAGAAGGAGGTGAAAAATATCATGCCCACAGACGAGCAAACAACAAAGAACACACAGCCTGCCTGCTCAGACATAGACAAATTTAAAAAAAAAAAATGACAAAACAAATCTACAATCAATAAACAAAAAAAATAACTACTGAATGCCCTAAGACAGCAGACAATATCAAAACATTTACAAAAACAGGACAGGATGGTTCCAGTAGGTGTCCAAAATAAAACACCAGATGTCTTTCCAGTACAAGAAAAGGCACTAGAACTACCTGATAAGGAATTCAAATCTCTAATACTCAGAATTATCCAAGAGTTGAAGCAAAAAGCAGACAAAAATGAGGAAAAAAAAGACAAATTCATGGAAAAGGCAAAAAAATTCATAGAAAATACAGACAAAAAAATGGAAGAATTCAGAAAAATAATGCAGGAACAAAATGCCAAAATAAATTCACAACTAGAAATTATACCAAAACAACAATTAGAAATTCAAAAGATAAACAACAAGATTTCAGAAATGGACAGTGTCATAGAAGGGCTGAAGAGCAGATTTGAAACGGTGGAAGACAGGATCAGCAGAATTTAAGACAAACACTTGGATACAACTCAGTTTGAGGAAAAATCAGAAAAAATAATGAAGAAAAATGAAGAGACCCTGAGAATTATGTAGGATACAATCAAAAGCAAAACTCTACGGGTGATTGGAGTTCCAGAACAGGGGGAGAAAACAGAAGACACAGAGAGGATCACTGAAGAATTGCTGACAGAAAAATTCCCCAATATCATGAAAGATGAAAAACTGACCATCCAAGAAGCTCAACGAACCCCATATAGGATAGAAGCCAAAAGAAAATCACCAAGGCGTATCATAATCACACTTGCTAAAACCAAAGACAAAGAATCCTGAGAGCAGCTCAAGAAAAACAAAAAGTCACATACAGAAGAGAAACAATAAGACTAAGCTCAGATTATTTGTCAGAAACCATGCAGGCAAAAAGGCAATGGGATGACATATATAAAACCTTGAAAGAAAAAAGTTGCCAGCCAAGAATAATATATCCTGCAAAACTCTCATTCAAATATGATGGTGAAATTAGGTAATTTCCAGATAAACAGAAATTAAGGGACTATGTAAAAACCAAACCAAACTTACAAGACTTATTAAAGGAAGTCCTTCAATCAGAGAACAAACACTGTCAGACCACAGGCTGAATATAGGACACAGGATTGTACTAGCCAGATACCAACCTAGAAAATGAACTCTTAAAGACTATGCAAAACCAGAAGAATTACAAAAGGGAACCAGAGAGGTTAATCAGTAAATGACAACAGCATCAGAACAATAAAAGAGGGAATAAACGGTGTAGATACAGAACCTTCTAATGGAGAGGAAGTCAAGCGATACCAAGTAATAATAGACTGGTTCAAATCTAGGAAGATAAGGGTAAATTTCACGATAACCACAAAGAAAGTTAACAAACCTACTCATCAAAATAAAGAAGAAAAACATAAAGTCTCAATAAAAACAAAACCTACAAAAACAAAAGAAATGAAAAAAATCCACAAACAAAAGGAGCTCAGCACAGGGGAGTAAGAGGAACAAAACTGGAGGACATTATGCTGAGTGAAATAAGTCAATCACAAAAGGACAAGTATTGTATGAGACCTCTACTGTATAACTCATGTAAAAGTTTACACACAAAAAGAAACAATCTTTGTTGGTTATGAGGGATGAGAGGATTGGGGGGAACTAAATAGATAAGTGGTAACTTTGGTGAAGGGTAAGACAGTACACAACACGGGGGAAGCCAGCACAACTTGTACAAGGAAAGGTCATGGAAGCTCCATAGACACTTCCAAACTGTCTGAGGGACTGAATTGCTGGGCAGATGGCTGTGGGGGCCATGGTCTCAGGGAACATCTAGCTCAATTGGCATAACACAGTTTATAAAGACAGTGTTCTACATTCTACCTTGGTGAGTAGCATCTGGGGTCTTAAAAACCTGTGAGCAGCCATCTAAGATATTCCACTGGTCTCACCCCTTCAGGAGTAAAAGAGAATGAAGAGAACAAGATACAAGGAAAAGATTAGTCCAAAAGACTAATGGACCACAGCTACCAAGGCCTCCAACAGACTGAGTCCAGTACAGCTAGATGGTGCCCAGCTACCACCACAGACAGCTCTGACCAGGATCACAATAGAAGGTCCTGGACAGAGCTGGAAAAGGATGTACAACAGAATTCTACCTCACAAAAAAAGACCAGATTTACTGGCCTGACAGACTAGAGAAACCCCGAGAGTATGGCCCCCAGACACCCTTTTAGTTCAGTGGTAAAGCCCCTCCCAAAGTTTACCGTTCAACCAGGCATTGGACAGCCTCACAAAACAAAACAGGACTAATGAGGCACAGCAGTCCAGGGACAAGGACTAGAAGGCAGGAGGGGACAGGAAACCTGATGATAGGGAACTCAAGGTTGAGAAGAGAGAGTGTTGACATGTCATGGGGTTGTTAACCATTGTCATAGGGCAATACGTGTAGTAACTGTTTAATGAGAAACTATTTGTTCTGCAAACCTTCATCTAAGGTACAGAAAAAAAAAAAGAATTATCTATGTGAGATCAAATTGACAACAGAAACTCAAAAGGTTTGATGGGAAGCCTAGGGGACAGTGAGTTGAAGAAATGGTGATGGAATAATTTGGAAAAGGTTAGTGAAAATAGCAGCACAACTGGAAGAATGTAATTGATGTCACTGAATTGTACATGTAGAAACTTTCAAAATGGTGTAACTTTGGCTATGTATATTTTCACCAAAAAAAAAGGTCCTCAAGGTCGAGAAGGGAGTGTATTGGTATGTCGTGGGGTTGTTAACCAATGTCATAAAACAATCTGTGTACTGACTGTTTAATGAGAAACTATTTGTTCTGTAAACCTTCATCTAAAGTACAATAAAAAGAAATTTAAAAAAGAAGGACAAAGAGAGAATATTGAAAGCAGCAAAAGAGAAGTAACTCAGCACCTACAAGGGTCTCATCAATAGATTAGCTGCCCATTTCTCATTGGAAACCATAAAGGCTAGAAGGAAGCAGGATGACATAATCACAGTGCTGAAAGAAAAAGACTGTCAACCAAGAATCCTATATCCAGTAAAACTATCCTTCAAAAATGAACAAAAGGTTAAGGTATTCCCAGCTAAATAAAATTTATTGAACTCATCACCAACAAACTGCCCTACAAGACATATTAAAGACAATTTTTCAGGCTGAAATGGAAAGACACTAGTCTGTAACTGGAATCCATATGCAGAAATAAAGAGCACTGTTAAAAACTGCATAGGTAGATATAAAAGACAGTATGAATCTATTTTTTGTTATAATACTTTTTATCATATCTAATTTGAAAGCCAATAACATAAAACAATAATTATAATCTGTATTGACTGGTACACAGTGTATAAAGATATAATTTGTATGACAATAACAACATAAAGGAAGGAAGAGGAAACGGGGCTATATAAGCAAAGTTTTTGTACACAGCTGTTATTAAGTTAGTAATAATCCAAACTAGATAGTTATAAATTAAGATGTTAATTGTAGTCTCTGGGGCAACCTCTAAGAAAATAACCGAAAAATAAGTGTTATGGATTGAATTGTGTCCCCCAAAAATATCTGTCAACTTGGCTAAGTCATGATTCCCAGTATTGTGTGATTGTCTACTATTTTATCATCTGATGTGATTTTTCTATGTGTTGTAAATGCTATCACCATGATGTTAATGAGATGGATTAGCAGCAGTTATATTGATGAGGTCTACAAGATTAGGTAGTGTCTTAAGCCAATCTCTTTTGAGATATAAAAGAAAGAAGTGAGCAGAGAGACATGGGGGACCTCATACCACCAAGAAAGCAGTGCCAAGAGCAGAGTGCATCCTTTTGACCTGAGGTTCCTGTGCTGAGATGCTCCCAAACCAAGGGAGGACTGATGCATCACAGGGACCTTCCTCCAGAGCCAACAGAGAGAGAAAGCCTTCCCCTGGAGCTGGTACCCTGAATTTGGACTTCTAGACTACTGAACTGTGAAAGAATAAACTTCTCTTTGTTAAAGCCATCCACTTGTATTTCTGCTACAGCAGCACTAGATGACTAAGACAATAAGTAATAAAAGCGCTAAAAAGAGAATTAAAGTGGTACACTAGAAAATATCTATTTAACACAAAAGAAGGCAGTCACAGAGGAATAGAGGAATAAAAACACATAAGACATCTAGAAAGTAAATAGAAAAATGGTAGACATAAATCCTACATTAGCAGTAATTACGTTAAACATAAATGAATTTAAAACTCCAGTTAACAGACAAATATTGGAATTAAAAAAAAATGATCCAACTATATGCTATAGATCAAAGAATGGAAAAAGATATATCATGTAAACAGTAAGCAAAGGAGAAATTAAACAACACATTCCCAAAAAATTCACTGGGTCAAAGAAAAACTTTAAAAGGTAAATTATAAAATATCTTGAGATGAATGAAAACAAAAATACAACATACCAAAACTTACGGGATACTGCTAACGTAGTGCTAAGAAGGAAATGTATAGTTGTAAACGCCTAAATTAAGGAAGAAGAAAGATCTTAAATCAATAACCTAACTTTCCACCTTGAGAAAAAGAAGAGCAAACTAAACCAAAAACAAGCAGAAGAAAGAAAGAATGAAACAGAAACTAGAAAGATAATAAAATCAATGAACAAAAAGTTAGTTCTTTGAAAAGATCAACAGAATTGATAACCTTTTAGCTTGACAGACCAAGGAAAAGGGAGAAAAGACTCAAAGTACTAACATCAGGAATTAAAGAGGGACATTACTACCAACTTTACAGAAATAAAAAGAAGCCTAAGGGAATACAATAAACAATTGCATGTCTAAAATATTAAAATAAATAAAGGAAACCAAATGGTAAACATTTACCCTAGACCACAGACGAGAAGGCAAGGGGGGACAGGGAAGCTAAATTAATGGTTACAGAACAACCAAAATGGAAATCATGAAAATGCTCATATATTGTGAAAAATGTAACCAACGTCATTGAACAATACATATAGACGTTGTTAAATGAGAACCTAATTTCCTGTGTAAACTTTTAGCAAAAACACAATAAAATATTTAAAAAAATAAGCAACTGCATGACAACAAATTAGATAACTGAGATTAATGGACAAATAAATAGAAAGACACAAACTGACAAAACGTACTCAAGAAGAGACAGAAATGTTTTTAGTCACTTTAGATCAAAGACGCTTTACAATTCTCCCAGTGCAGATTCACTGCTGAATTACATTGTTGTTGTTTACTGCTGAATTACATTGTTGTTGTTTTCGGTGCCATTAAGTTGGTTCCAACTCATAGTGACTCCACGTACAATAGAACAAAACTTTGCCCGGTCCTGCACAATCCTCACAACCGTTGCTATGCTTGAGCCCATTGTTGCAGCCACTGTGTCAATCCATCTTGTTGAGGGTCTTCCTCTTTTTCACTGACCCTCTACTTTACCAAGCATGATGTCCTTCTCCAGGGACTGGTCCCTCCTGATAACATGTCCAAAGTATGTGAGACAAAATCTTGCTGTCCTCACTTCTAAGGAACATTCTGGCTGTATTTCTTCCAAGGCAGATTTGTTTGTTCTTCCAGCAGTCCACAGTATATTCAATATTCTTCGCCAACACCATAATTCAAAGGCATCAGTTCTTCTTTGGTCTTCCTTATTCATTGTCCAGCTTTCAAATGCCTATGAGGTGAATGAAAATATCCAGGACTTTGAACTAGTTCATTCCAGTTCAAACCCCTTTTGAGAATTTGCACTTCTAACAAGTTCCCAGGTGATGCTAACACTGCTGGCTAGGGAGCAATTCTGATAACCACTAGCAGAGTAGTGGTTCTCAAATTTTATTATAAATAAAAATTACCTGGGGATCTTATTAAAATGTAGAGTCTGATTCAGTATATCTGGAGTGGAAGTGCAAATTCTCTGCAGGGGTTTAAACTGACATGAACCAGTTCAAAGCCCTGAAAACATCATGGCTTGGGTCAGGCACGCCTTAGTCCTCAAAGTGACATCTTTGCTTTTCAACACTTTAAAGAGGTCTTTTGCAGCAGATTTGCCCAATGCAATACACCGTTTGACTTCTTGACTGCTGCTTCCATGGGCATTGATTGTGGATCCAAGTAAAATGAAATGTTTGACAACTTCAATATTTTCTTCATTTGTCATGATGTTGCTTATTGGTCCAGTTTTGAGGATTTTTGTTTTCTTTAGGTTGAGGTCTAATCCATACTGAAAGCTGTGTTCTTTGATCTTCATCAGTAAGTGCTTCGAGTCCTCTTCACTTTCAGCAAGTAAAGTTATGTCATCTGCATATCTCAGGTTGTTAATTAGTCTTCATCCAATCAAGATGCCACATTCTTCTTCATAATAGTCCAGCTTCTCAGGTTATTTTTCAACACACAGATTGAATAAATATGGTGAAAGAATACAACACTGACACATCTGTCTTGACTTTAAACCACGCAGTATCCACTTGTTCTGTTTGAATGACTGCCACTTGGTCTATGTACAGGTTCCACACGAGCACAATTAGGTGTTCTGGAATTCCCATTCTTTGCAATATTATCCATAATTTGTTATGATCCACACAGTCAAATGCCTTCATGTAGTCAATAAAACACAGAGAAACATCTTTCTGGTATTCTCTGCTTTTGGCCAAGATCCATCTGACATCAGCAACGATATCTCTCATTCCAAGTTCTCTTCTGAATCCATCTAGAACTTCTGGCAGTTCCCTGTACACACTTCTTCGACTGTTTTTGAATTATCTTCAGCAAGATTGTACTTACATGTGACATTAATGATAGTGTTCGATAATTTCTGCATTCTGTTGAATCACCTTTCTTTGAAATGGACACGTATATGGATCTCTTTCAGTCAGTTGGTGTCTTAGTCATCTAGTACTTCTATAACAGAAATACCACAAGTGGATGGCTTTAACAAAGAGAAGTTTATTCTCTCACAGTCCAGTAGGCTAGAAGTTTGAATTCAGGGTGCTGGCTCCAGGGGAAGGCTTTCTCTCTCTGTTGGCTCTGGAGGAAGGTCCCTGTGATGCACCAGTTTGCACTCGGTCTGGGAGCATATCAGCACAGGAACTTCCGGTCCAAAGGATGCGCTCTGCTCTTGGCACTGCTTTCTTGGTGGTATGAGGTCCCCCAGTCTCTCCACTTGCTTCTCTCTTTTATATCTCAAAAAGTATTAGCCTAAAACACTATCTAATCTTGTAGATTTCATCACTATAACTGTCACTAATCCATCTTATTACATCATAGTGATAGCATTTACGACATGTAGGGAAATCACATCAGATGACAATATGGTAGACAATCATACAATACTGGGAATCATGACCTAGCCAAGTTGACAGATATTTTGGGGGCACACAATCCAATCCATGACAGCTGGTCAGGTAGCTCTCTTCCAAATTTCTTGGCATAGATGAGTGAGCATTTCTGGCTTGAGTTATACCAAACGTTTAAAGAAGTAAGACCAATCTTTCACATACTAATCCAAAAAATTAAAGAGGAGGAAACATTTCTCAATTAATTCTGTCAAGCCCAATGATACCAAAACTAGACAAATACATCATAAAAAACAAACTATACACTAAATCCCTTATGAATATAGATGCAAAAAATTTTTAATAAAATACTGTCACACCAAATGCAACAACCTATAAAAAGAATTATACACCATGAACAAGTGGGGTTAATCCCAGAAATGCAAGGTTTGGTTCAACATATAAAAATCAATCAATGTAATGCACCATATTAATAGAATAAAGGACAAAAACCATATGATCATCTCAAAAGATGCAGAAAAGCATTTGACAAAACCTAATATCCTCTCATGATAAAAAACATTCAACAAACTAGAAATAGAAGGTGTGGTAGACAGAATAATATCCTATATCCCCCAATGGTGTTCATGTTCTGATCCCCAGAAACTGTGTATATGTTACTTTTCATGGAAAAAGGGATTTCGCATATGTGATTAGGTTAAGAATGTTGAGATGAGGAGATGATCCCAGATTATCCATGTTAACCCAGTGTAATCACAAGGATTCTTATAAGAGGGAAACAAGAGGGTCAAAGTCAGAAAGAGGACACGTGATGCTGGAAGCAGAGGTTGGAGTGATGTACTTTGAAGACAGAGGAACGGGCCACAAGCCAAAGAATTCAGGAATCTGGAAAAGGCAAGGATACAGATTCTCCCCTAGAGCCTCTAGAAGAAATGCAACCTTGCTGACACCTTAATTTTAGCCCAGAAAAACCTGTTTCAAGATTCTGACTCCAGAACTATAAGAAATTAATTTGTGTTGTTTTAAGCCACTAAGTTTGGGGTGACGTGGTACAACAACAATAGGAAACTAACAGAAGTGAACTTCCTCAACGTGATAAAGACATCTACAAAAAAACCCACAGATAACATCATCCTTAAAGTGAAAGATTGAACACTTTCCCTTTAAAATCAAGAATAAGAAAAAAATGTCTGTTTTCAACGTTTCTACTCAACATTGTGCTGGAGGTTCTGGCCAGGGCTATTAGGTAAGAAATGGCGGTGGGGAGGGGAAGGCATTCAGATCAGAAAGGAAGAAGTAAAACTATCTCTAATTGCCTGTGGCATAATCTTGTATATAGAAAATCCTAAGGAATCCACAAAAAAAGACTATTAGAGCTAGAAAACAAGCTTAGCAAAGTTACAGGATACAAGATCAATGAACAAAAATCAACTGTATCTTCTATACGCTAGCAATGAACAATCTGAAAATGAAATTAAGAGAACAATGCCATTTATAATAACACCAAAAAATAAAATACTTAGGGAAAAATATAACAAACAAGCACAAGATTTGCACACTGAAAACTAGAAAATGTAACTAAAAGAAATTAAAGAGCACTTACATAAACAGAAACACGCATCTCATGTTCATGGACTGAAAGACTTAATACTACCAAGAGAGCAATATGTCCCAAATTCATCTACAGATTCAATGCAATCCCTTTTAAAATTCCAGTTGCCTTTTTTTGCAGAAATTGAAAAGTTAATCTTAAAATTCATACAGAAATGCAAGAAGACCTGGATTGCTAAAACAATCCTGAAAAAGAACAACATTGAAGGACTTACACTTCGTAATTTCAAATCTTATTACAAAGCTACAGGAATCAAGACTGTGTGGTATTGACAAAAGGATAAACAGGTAAATTAATGGGACAAAATTCAAAATCTAGAAATAAACCTATACATTTATGGTGCATTGATTTTCAAAAAGAGTGCCAGGACAATTAAGCGGCAACAGAGTAGACATTTCAACAAATGGTTCTGGGACAACGGGATAGCCACTTGCAAAAGAATGAAATTGGGCCCCGACCTAATACCATATGCAAAAATTAATTCCAAATGGATCAAAAATCTAGATGTAAGAGCTAAAACTATAAAACTCTTAGAAGAAAACATAGGGGTAAATATTTGTAACCTTGGATTAGACAATGGTTTCTTAGACAAACAAAAGAAAAAAAATATAAATTGACTTCATCAAGCATAATTTTTTTTTTTTTCCTTCAAAGGACACCATCAAGAAAGTGAAAACAGAAATCCACAGAATGGGAGAAAATATGGCAAATCATATATCTGATAAGGGTCTAATATCCAGGCTATATTTTAAAAAAAACTATTAAACTCAACAATAAAAAAACAAATAACTCTATTTAAAAATTGGCAAACATTCTGAATAGATATTTCTCCGAATGTTATATAAAAATGGCCAATAAGCACATGAGAAGATGCTCAACATCCTTAGTTATCAGGGAAATGCAAATCAAAATCACAATGAAATACTACTTCATACCCCCAGTATGGCTATAATCAAATAAATACCCAGTGTTGGCAAGAATGTGGAAAAATTGGAACGCTCACATATCGCTGGTGCAAATGCAAAATTGTGCAGCCACTATGGAAAACAGTTAGGCAGTTCCTCAAAAAGTTAAACGTGAGTTACCATATGATCCAGCAATTCCACTCCTAGGTATATAGCCATGAGAATTTAAAGCATATGTCCACACAAAAACCTGTACACAAATATTCATAGCAGCTCTATTCACAATAGCTAAAAGTGGAAATAACCCAAATGTCCATCAGCGGATGAATGGAGACACAAAATATGGTATATCCATACAATGAAATATTACTCAGCAATTAAAAGGAATGGAATTCTAACACATGTTGCAACATGGACAAACCTTGAAAACATGCTAAGCAAAAGAAGCCAGTCAGAAAAACAACACGTATGATTCCATTTATTTCAAATATCCAGAATAGGCAACGCAATACAGACAGAATGTAGGTGAGTAGTTTCCAGGGCTGGGAGGGAGGTAGGGGGAAACGGGGAGTGACTGCTGATAAGTACAAGGTTTCTTCCTGGGATGATGAAAATATTCTGGGATTAGCTAGTGGTGATGGTTGCACAACTCTGTGAATATACAAAATATCACTAAATTGTACACTTTAAAACTGTGAATTTTACAGTTTATGAATTATATCTCAATTTCAAGAGAGACAAAAATAAGAATAATAGCAGAACCTCTGCCTCCGTCACAAGGTTGTTATGAAAGTGAAAAACAAGGAAAGTAATATAAGCAATTAGCATAGTGCCTGCCCAATATGATGATGATGATGATGATGATGATGATGATGATGATGATGTCATCTTAGGGAATATATTGTGCTCACAGGTTTAGGGCCTAAATTTCAAACCCAAGAGTGCTCCATCTGCACTCTGGTTCGTTTCTTCCCCCTTTTCTTCGTCCCCGCACTCCCATCCCAATGTTCCCAGCTTTTCTGGATCTCAGGAGCAGGTTAACCAGTAAGCAAGGTACGTACTGGTGTACTTGTGCTTACTTACTAACTGTAGTGCACAATTTCACATGGGTTTCACCACATCTTTGACGTGATGCGATGTGATGAAAAACAGGTGAAATTGTGTGCACTACAGATTAGTAAGTAAGCACAAGTAAGCCCGTGCCTACCTTGCTTATTGAGTAATCCCTCCCTGCTGGCTCTGATTCTAGTTCCACACCCTTTTATTCCGTTCTCTCAAAATCCCGGTGTCTGACTCTTGGTGATCTCCTACAGCCTTCTCTCCTGCCTGGTTGGTAAATCTCATGTGTCTCAAAATTGCTCCAAGTACCTGCTGTATCTTCTGCAATGCAGTATGACTACAGGAACTGGCTCAACACCCACCCACATGGGGAGACAGAAACCTCAGTCACCATGTGAGGAAAGGGGATAATTTTGTAACTAGGAGCCTATGTCATCATTTTAATGAAATTGTAACAGATTTTTTGATTTGCACCCATTTGCAATGTAACTCCTCACAGACAAGCTCCTTGGCGAAGGTGATTCATCAGTCAGCCATCCCATTGTGAGCAGTGGAGACACAGATCACCACACCACACACATCATAAAAATGGAAATGGAGGAGGCTGTTCATTAATGCAGATTAGTTTTAAGCTTGGAATGGCTTTTCTCTACCGAGATTAATACACACACAAGAAACTCTCAGTGGGGCTTAGGTCCTTGGTAATATATACTCCTTATTACCTCACTGAATAATGAAACTTCCAGCAAAGGAGGAGCAGCTTCCCATGTCACCACCCTGCAGATGGGCCAGGGATCAGAACTGCCTGGGACAGTCCTCCCAGTCAGGCTCACCCCCCAGCCACGGACCACCTAGGTCCGCCTCTGCCATCCCTGGGGCAGACTTTGGTTTGTTCTTACCAAAACTAAAGAAGGATTTTGTATTCAGTCTCTTGAACTACTTTTTACCAAGCTAATGAGCACCAAGTAATCCTAGGAGCTAATTAACAAAAAATTAATGGATGAAGACAGCTTAATGTGTTGTCCCTCTCAGTATCTTTCAAAGAGGGCCCTAAATCACATAATCGGAGGGGCTGACTAATGGGAGAATTTCAGGCTTTTAGAAAAATCAATGGAGGAATTTTTTTTTTTCTTTTTTGGTTTATGGTACAGGTTTTCAAATACTTCAAATCAGACCATGCAGGCAGCTGCCTCCTGCAGTCATATTAGAGGTGCTGTTGATATGGAGCCTAACCTAGGCATGTAGACCAGCCCTGGGCAGGCACTGCCAGACTCCCTGTAACCTACCACTTTTTGTTCTCTTTCTCCCACTCTTCTTTCCCTCTTCTCTTCTTGTTCTTTTCTCTTCTCACTCACTCTTTCTCTCTTTCTCTCTGTCAGTCACCAGATTCATCACCAAAGAAATTCCAATATCAAGATTCTTCCCTGTGATGCATGTCTGGTTGCCTCCATAAAAAACTGCCTCCTTTGCCAGGAGACAGGAAGAACTGGATGGTGCCCAGCTACCATTACTGAACATTTTGATCGAAGATTCTATAGAAGTATTCTGATCAAAAGGAGGAAAAATGAAGAACAGAATTTCAAATTCTCGTTGGAATGTAAACTTTTGTAGCCAGTGAGGCTGGATAAACCTCCAAAACTATTGCCATAAGATAATTTTTAGACCTTAACCCTCAAACTAAAATTACACTCTGAAGTCTTCTTTGAACCACACAATAGTTTAGCTCAGTTAGTAAAGTCTGATTGCCTTGAGCATTGTGTTCTTTCAAAGAACTATCTATGTGGGGTCAAATTGACAACAGCAACTCAAAAAGTTAGATGAAAAGCTTTGGGAGCAGTAAGCTTACGTTAATAGTGGTGGAATAATTTGGAAAAGGAAGAGTGGTTACACAACTTGAAGAATGTAGTCGATGTCACTGAACTGTACATGTAGAAATTGTTGAAATGGTGTATCTTTTGTATATTTTCACCAAAAATCAAATAAATTAAGTTAAAAAACAAAAAAAGATTCTTTCCTGTGCTCATTCTTTCTCCCATGGAATTTGCATAATGAGAAGACAAACATTGCACAAAATGAGATGTGTGCCTTTAATTACACCAATCTCAACAATCATTTGTGAACATTTCTTACATAGTAAGCCCTAAATCTGTCTCCAAACTTTTTGAATGTGCTACCATATAAGTAAATCATTTTTAAAATGTGCCTCATATATAATACATTTATTTACGAGTTATATACATTTACTACACTATGTTGCTGTTAAGTATTGTTGTTAGTCAATTTCAAATCATAACAACCCCATGTGACAGAATAGAACTGTTCCACAGGGCTGTAATCTTCACGGAAGCAGATTGCCAGATCCTTCTCTTGTGGAGCTGTTGGATGGGTTCAAACCTCCAGCCTTTCAGTTAGCCGTTGCGCACTTAACAATTTGCACTACCAGAGCTACTTGCTAATATTGTACTGCTATATAAAATACTGTATAAAACATTCTAAAAAATTAAGGGATAAGATTAAAACGGGGATCCGTAAACTTTTTCCTAAGGAGGCATATCATAAATATTTTAGGCTTTGTGGGCCATATGGTCCTTTTCACAGCTATTTAACTTATTCATTGTAGCATGAAAGCAGCCTTTGACAATATGTAAATAAATGGATATGGCTGTGTTCCAATCCAACTTTATTTACAAAAATAGGTGGTGGGCTGGATTCAGCCCATGGCCCATGGTTTGCCAACTACTGAATTACAACATAAATATAAATAAAAGTGTTAAATATTTTTCACACACCCACTTGGAGGCCACTGTCCAAGAATACCAGAAGGAATATGACTAAGGACCTTCCTTAATTCACAAATTATTGATTTTTTGTATAAAATATAATTTGTTCTGTTATTTCTATATATCGAGACAGAGATACAAAACAACACAGCTAGGATGAGATACAAATGCCAGGCTGTGGGCTGGGCTCACTTACTAGCTATATAATTTACTCCACAGTTAGCTTTCTCATCAACTCTGTAATTCAAATTCATGCTGCAGCAAAATGCCAAATCACTATGTGTCGTAAGCCTTTGGGGTTTCTAGCAAATAAACAAAGACATCAGTCAAATTAGAAAATCTCAAGGGGCTATTGAATAATGAAAAATAAAACCCCCAAAAAAGTTTTAAGACCTCTGTGTGTGTGTGTGTGTGTGTGTGTGTGTGTGTTTTATTAAGTTGGGTGAACAATTCTTATCATCTTGATATTTAAGAATGGCATTGCCAATGCTGTTATGTATCTCTCTGTTAATCCATAAACAAAGATCTTGAAAAATTTTGATTAATTACTGAAGTCATCTGTACTAAATCCAAATGAAACTGGAAAAAGAAGGCCCATGAATGTAACACTTTTTGAGTATCAGGTCAAGTTTGTTGATGATTTTTTTTACCTTGTTTCACTAGCTTAGAAAATCTTAACAGTCCATTGGCATATTTAGGATATCAGCACAATCAACCCTCTTGAAGAAGAGCTTTCCATATGATGCCCTACTAAAAACTTCACCAAACAAAATGCAAAAGTAATTTAATCATTTTAGTCAAATTGAATGTGTCAAAGAAAAATATTATGAATAGAGGCAGCACTAAAAACATGACTTCAGCCTCAACAATCTTGAAGGAGTCAGACAAAGACGATTACATGGCCCAAGAAGAAGACGGTAGCAGGGAGGAAATCTTGGTTCTAATGCAACTTGAATGCAACCCAATTCAACTTTCCAGGCTTCTGTTTTCTTATTAATATGACGATAATAAGATGTAAGTTACAAAGCTGTTGGGAGATTAAGATGAAATAACATATGTGAACATGCCTTGTAGAGCGCCTGGCACACAACAGGTACTCAGTAAATATCTTGAGTTTTTTATGCTTCTTCTGCCTCTTTGTACTTCAATATTATCCTCTCAAAATATATATATATGTAGATACCAAATTCACGTGCTAACTATGAAGATCCTAAAGATGATAGATGAAAAAAATATATCTTGACTGTTAATAAAATGAAAAGACAAGCTACAGACTGGGAAAAAATATTTGCAAAATACGTATCTGATAAAGGACTTGTACCTGAAATACACAAAGAACTCTTAAAACTCAACAATAAGAAAATTAACAACCCAATTACAAAACGGGCAAAAGATCTGAAAAGACACCTCCCCCAAGAAGATATACAGATGGCAAATAAGCATATGAAAAGATGTTCATCATCACGTTACTGTGAATTAAAACAATAAAGTACCATTACACACCTGTTAGAATGGCTAAAATCCAAAACACTGACAACACCAAATGTTGACAAGAACATGGAGGAACAGAAACTCTCATTCCTTACTAGTCAGAATGCAAAACGGTACAGCCACTTTAGAGAACAGTTTAACAGTTTCTAACAAAGCTCATCACAGCCTTGCCATACAACCCAGCAATTGTGCTACTAGATATTTACTCAAATGAGTTGAAAATGTACATCCTCATAAAAACCTACCCACAGATGTTTATAATAGCTTTATTCATAATTGCCCAAAATTGGAAGCAACCAAGATGCCCTTCAATAGGTGAATGTATAAACAAATTGTGATATATACATACAATGGAGTATTACTCGGCAATAAAAAGAAATGAGCTATCAAGCTATGAAAAGGCATAGAAGAACCTTAAATGCATGTTCCTAAGTGAAAGAAGCCTGTCTGCAAAAGCTGCATACTGTATGATTCCAACCGTATGACATTCTGGAAAAGGCAAAACTATACAGAGAGTAAAAAGATCATACCAGCATTCTGTATGACGCATAATGGTGGATACATGACATTATACATTTGTCAAAACCTATAGGCCCTTACGACACAGAGTGAAACCTACTGTAAACTATGAACCTTAGTTAAGAATAATGTATCAACATTGGTTCATCAATTGTAACAAATGTATCACAGGAATGCAAGATGTAAATAACAGAAAAATGTATGAAGTGACAGAGAAAATATAAGGGAACTCACTGTTCTTTCTGCACAATTTGTCTGTAAACCTAAAACTACTCTAATAAAAAAAAAAACTATTAAATTTTTTTTAAAAAGGTAAAAAAAAAAGCTTTGCAAAGTGGAAAATTCTCAGTACATGAAAGACATGAGTATGACCAAAATTAACCCAAACTATCTTGATATACTGCTACTTCCTAGTACTCCACATGGGATATCTTTCGGTCACCTGAAGGGGAAAAAAAATCCTCTTCTGCATTCTCTGCCTCTACTCATGTGAATTCCCCACTTTCCTCCCAGCTGATACTAGAAAATCTCCCCACAAACAGATACTGTCCAGGTTTGTTAGCAAAGCCTCTTCCTTGTTCCATTTCAAACACTATGCCTTGGAGCAGCCCTTACACACGTGACACAACCAACCCAAACTCAGGGTGATTAAGAAAAATAAAGGAGAAAAGCAATCCTTTCTCCTCCTTCTACAGCATCCTAAAATATCACCAGTAGTGTCCAAAGCATTGACATTTTTTATCTGAAAGTTGTTCCAGGTAGACATCCACGTAGCATGACTTGAAGGAGGCCAAATGATCTGTGTATTCAAAACTGATTGCCATACTACACCTAAAATCTTATCATTATCAACTTTTTTTAGTCATGAACGCATTCACCAAATATTATTGCTTTTCCACTCTTCAGGTAGATGGTAGGATTGTATGTCTTACTCCCTCTCCCTGTGGTTGGGCACAGCCATGTGACTGGTTCTGGCTGCTGAGTGGCAATTGGAAGGCTCACATACATCCCAGCTGGGGGGTTTAAATGACAGAATGAGACCATGCAGCGCTCTTTATCTCCTCTAACATGGCGACTTTGCAACATTCAAGATGGTGCCAGCCAGGTGAAGATACATAATCAGAGTCCATAACCACTTCATGATGGGCATGTTGCATGAACATAAAATAACACCTCTGTTGTTTTAAGTCACTAAGATTTTAGGATCATTTGTTAATACAGCATAACACAACTTATCCTGACAGCTATACCAACTTACCTAGTCATTGAATTTCTCTTAAAGGCAGATTTTTTTTTTTTTTCTTTTTGGTCTGTTGTCTTCCATGCTGTATTCCCAATTCCTAGGTTGTTGTTGTTAGCTGCCGTCAAGTCAGCCCCCAATTCATGGCAACCCCTGCACAACAGAATGAAATTCCTATACCTTCCACGTGATAGGTTGCATATTGGACCACTGTGACCCATAGAGTTTTCATTGGCTGGTTTTCAGAGGTAGATTGCCAGGCTTTTCTTCCTACTTCATCTTAGTCTGCATAGTATTTTTTATTGTAATAAAATTTATATAACAAAACACTTGCCATTTTAACTATTTTTAAGTGTACAATTTGATGACATTAATTACCTTCACCATGTTGTGCAATCATCTCTACTATCCATTTCCAAATGATCTTCATGTCCCTAAACAGAAACTTAGTACCCCTTAAGTAATAGCCCCATTTCTCCCTCCCCCCAGTCCTAGTAACCACTAGTAAACGTTTATCTCTATGAATTTGTTAAAAGCAGATTTTAACTTAAATATTACCAGTAAGTAATATGCAAACAATCACTTAGAAGATTAACCCTAACAAAGAGCAGAGTTCTGAAGGAACAAAGCATGGAAAACAGCTTTGGTATCTGATAGTACAGAGAGAAATTATTAATGCTCAGTATCAAAAAACATGGCACAGTGCCAAGGAAGGCGGGCCAGAGCTAGACGGAATTGGGAATTCCTCTGAGCATTTGAAGACCTGAGATCTACAATATATCTAATGGGGTGAGATTGATAGTAACAATTTTTTTACTATGTTCACTGTTTTTTCAAGTTCTGTATATAAAAATGTATTTATAATGTACATAATCAGAAAAAAATAAATGTTATAGAAAGTATGTGTGAACTATTAGTTTCTGCTGTTGCTGTTAGGTGCCATCAAGTCAGTTCCGACTCATAGCAACCCTATGTACAATAGAATGAAAACACTGCCCGGTCCTGCACCATCTTCACAATCGTTGTTATGCTTGAGGCCATTGTTATAGCCACTGTGCCAACCTATCTCACGGAAGGTCTTCCTCTTTTTCACTAACCCTCTAATTTACCAAGCATGATGTCCTTCTCCAGGGATTAGTCCCTCCTGATGGCATGTCCAAAGTAAGTGAGACGTAGTCCCACCATCCTTGCTTCTCAGGAGCATTCTGGTTGTACTTCTTCCAAGACAGATTTGTTTGTTCTTTTGGCGGTCCATGGGAGCATCTCCAAATATACTGCTAGCTATTACAACAGAGAAATAGAAGAGGACTAGCATTTATGTGCTGAGAACGTTATGTTTATTATTTCATGTAATTACCACAACAGACCTATTATATAGCTAATATCCACCTTTTACATGAAAGGGGAAAACAGTGAGCTTTATAGACATTTAAGAATTGTACCTGCAATCACACAGCTAGAAAGTGGCAGAGCTGAATCTTACTCAGCAATGTCTGGCTTCTATAACCTGGACACTTCTATTATTTCTCAAAAACTGCAAATAGTCAGATAATAAAAGTATTGAAGTTGGCACTTTATCTCCATGTCTCAGACTCAGTTGGTGTTTCGTGGACTGTGCCCACATGAAGGGAAGAAATCTAAGTTCTATCTCTTTAAAGCCAAGGTCACCAACCCACCGAATACAACCCCTTCCCTCCACGACGAGTAAGAAAGTTACAGAGCTTAAAGAAATGGGAGAACTGAGCTCAGTGATCAAGTAATGAGCCTGAACAAGAAAATAAGGTCATTACCTGCAGGAGAAAGGAAGAATAAGAGCCAGCACTCAATTCTTTGGAACACAGGCTCCCTCCTCACCAGGCCTGCCCAGCTTTCCATTATGTTCCCAAAGATTTCTAGAGAAAAGCAGTGTTTCTCCTCTTTGCAAGTCAGCCATGCCGGAGGCCAGGAGCAATGCAGTAGTTAGCTGGGAGTTGCCTCAGATGAATGCATGGCTAGCTCTGTGGGTGGGAGGCTGGAGCTTATTAGGCCAAGGTTGCTGTTTCACTCGTTATTTTTGCATGAAGAAAAATTCTGCACAGTTTTCAGAGTCTGAACTGCTAATCTCTACCAGCTGTCTCACAAATGCCTCTGTTGGGCTAAACTGAGGCTTTGGGGAGGCTGAGGGGACAAAATTACTTTTGATGGGCCATCTTTGAGAGCTGTGACTTTAAAATAATAAGATTTTTTGAAACATTATGTAAACCCATGTCTTCATCAGAGTGTCATTAATTCTTACAGCACACCAATAACCTCTCATTCTTTCCCAAATGTGCTGTATGACAATAAAGACATAGAAAATGGAATAAACTCATGTCTGCACTAGGAATAGAGAGAAGTGAACCACTGACAGATCAGAAAGATTATCTAGATAATAGAGGATGAGGCTGAACAATGCTAAACATAAATAATGTCACCGAGTTGTACATGTGAAGAATGTTGAAAAGGCAAATGTTTTGTTACACATATATTTACTAGAAGAAAAAGGGGAATAAGATTGTGCTTATAGAAAAATAGATGGAGGAAACCACAGACCTGAGAAGTAGCCACCACAGTATAATAAAGTTCCATAGCTCAGGAGAAAAGTCAGTGGTAGCAGGAGCTGATGTGCAGAATTGTTCTGTGACTTGGTGTATTAGTTTCCTATTGCTGCTGTCACAAATTATCACAAACTTAGTGACTTAAAACAAAATGAATTGATTATTTTATAGTTCTGGAAACCAGAAGTCCAAAATAGGTCTTACAAGGCTAAAATCAAAGGCTGATTTCTTCTAGGGGCTTTAGGTGAGGACTCAGTCTTTGCTTTTTCCAGCTTCTAGAGGTCATCTGCACTGCTTGGCTGGTGCCTGCATCACTCTAGTCTCTGCTTTGACTTCTTCAGATCTCCTTTGCTGACTCGGACCCTCCTGTTTACCTCTTATAAGAACCCTTGCGATTTGCACTCACCCAGATAATCCAGGATGATCTCCCAGTCTCAAAATCCTTATCGTAATCACATATGCAAAGTCCCTTTGGCCATGTAATATAACATATTAACAAATTCTGGGAACTATAAGGTGGATGTCTTTGAGGGTCATGATTCTGCCTGCCACGCTTGGTAAGACGGTAAAATAGTGAAGTGAAAGAACTTCGGGCAACATGGCACTATGGACAGAAGCACTATGCTGTCCCTCCACAGCAAAGACCCAAGAAACTAAGTCAAACAGAGACAAATGTCAATCCTGAAACCCTAAGCATCAAATGAAAAGATGAAGAACTCAGCCAAGCACCAAATGGAATAAGAAACTGACAGAGAACAGAGTGCGAGGAGAGATATGTGCAGAGATCCCCTATCAGCTAACAAAGCACAGATTCACCATCTTGGACTCCTGTCGTAGATCGGTGAACAGGGAGTACAAGAAAGGTGCTTCACAGAGCTCCCAGCAGTAGACAGAACAACTGGTAACCAGCAATATACACTCTCCCACCCCACCCCCACCCCTGCTTGGCTTCCTATGCTTCCTGCAGCCTCAGTCTCTTGGCCGGGAGGCACTGGCTTCAGGCCTGTGCCGCTTGGATTCCACCCACCCACACTGGCCAGCTCTTGGAGTGCCATTTGTTTGTTGCTGGTGTTGCTTTTCTCCGCTTCTTCTGGTTTCTTCCATACCTCTCACCACCTCCTCTCCTTTCTCTCAAATACCTGGCTCCGTGGGCCATCTTTACCTCTTCCTGAAAGGCTATGACACGCAACTCATCTATGGAACTGTGTCCCAGCCCACGCTGCCACGCTGTTGAGATCCCCAGGGCATTTTTTTCTTTCTTTGTTTGTTTTGATTTGTTCTGTTTTGATTTGTTTGTTTTCTTTTTATTTTCCCAGCTTCAGAGCCCCTTCAAGCCAGGCTTAAATGCATGGCTTGGGAGCTATTACTTCAGTGTTGCTCAGCCGCGAGGTGGGATCCCTGGGGACATTTATTTATTTATTTATTTGTTTGTTTGTTTGTTTGTTTGTTTTATTTTCTCTCTTTTTCCCTTTTTGTCTTTCTTCATAACTCTGTCTCTCGTCCCTCTATACTTACCTTCTCTTCCTGTCTCCTGAATACCTGGTACTTTGTGACACCTCTACCCCTTCTAACCAGGCTGTACTTTGCAGCCTAGGAGCCACTTCCCCAGTCTTCAGAGCCATACTGGTAGGATCTCTGGGGACTTTGCTGTTCTTTTTTTTTTTTTTCCCCTAATTTTTCTTTCTTTCTTTTCTTTTGCCCTTTTTCTTTTTCTTTTTCTCCATTTCCTGGTCTCTTATCTCTCCACTCCAAAGGCAACCTCCCTTAGCACTCTTCTTTGTTTGCTTATTTGTTTTTGGCTCGTGTTTCTCCTCTCTCTCCTCTTTTCCATACCCATCTTAGCCCCACACATCACAATCTCCCTTCTCCTTCCTGCCTACCTGCACCATGCACTGAACATCACACCCCAAAGCAGCACAAGCACAGCCTACCAGAACCTGCCCTGCACTGATTCCTGGCCCACATTGTCGGCCATAGTACGTGCCACAAACAACCCATCCCAGCAAGTCCCCTTTAGCTAGACCTTCCCTGCTGCACGATAGCTGAGCAACTGACCCTGCCCATTGGACAAGGAGGTGAAAAGTATCATGCCAACAGATTAGCTAACAACAAAGAATGCACAGCCTGCCTGCTCAGACATAATCACGTAAAACAAAAAAAGCAGGATGAAACAAACAAATCTACAATCAATAAACGAGGAAAATAACTACTGAACATCCCGAAGACAGCACAATTTCAAAACATATTAAAAAAACATATGGTTCTTTTAGGTGCCCAAAACAAAGCACCAGATGACTTTCCAGGAGAAGAAAAGGCACTAGAACTACCTGATAGGGGAGTGAAATCTCTATCCAAGAGTTGAAGCAAAAAGCAGACAAAAATGATGAAAAAAAAGACAAATTCATGAGAAAGGCAGACAAATTCATGGAAAATACAGACAAAAAAATAATACAGGAACAAAATGCCAAGATAAATTCAAACAACTAGAAGTCATACAAAAACAACAATAAGAAATCCAAAAGATAAATAACAAGATTTCAGAAATAGTGTCATAGAGGGGCTAAGGAGCAAGTTTGAAATGATAGAAGACAGAATCAGTGAAATTGAAGACAAACACTTGGATACAACTCTGTTTGAGGAAAAAGCAGAAAAAATAACAAATAAAAATGAAGAAACACTGAGGATTATGTGGGATACAATCAAAAGCAAAAATCTGCAAGTGACCGGAGTTCCAGAACAGGGGGAGAAAACAGAAAACACAGAGAGGATCATTGAAGAACTGCTGACAGAAAACGTCCCCAATATCAGGAAAGATAAAAAGCTGGCCATCCAAGAAGCTCAACAAACCCTATATAGGATAGACCCCAAAAGAAAATCACCAAGACATATCATAATCACACTCGCTAAAACCAAAGACAAACAAAGAATCCTGAGAACAGCTTGAGAAAAACCAAAAGCCACGTACAGAGGAGAAACAATAAGACTAAGCTTTGATTATCTGGCAGAAACCATGTAGGCAAGAAGGCAATGGGATGACATATGTAAAACCTTGAAAGAAAAAGATTGTCACCCAAGAATAATATATCCTGCAAAACTCTCAGATATGATGGCAAAATTAGGACATTTCCAGATAAGCAGAAATTAAGGTACTATGTAAAAACCAAAGCAAACTTACAAGAATTATTAAAGGGAGTCCTTCGATCTTAGAACAAACAGCATCAGACCACAGGCTGAATCTAGGACACAGGATCATACCAACCAGATACTAACCTAGGAAATGGACTCTCAAGGACTATCCAAAACCAAAAGAATTACAACAGGGAACCAGAGAGGTTAATCTGTAAATTACAAGAACATCAGAACAGTAAAAGAGGGAATATACACTGTAGGTATAGAACTTTCTAATGGAGAAGAAGGAAAGGCAATACCAAGTAATAATAGACTGGTTCAAACCTAGGAAGATAAGGGGAAATTTCAAGGTAACCACAGAGAAAGTTAACAACCTCCTTATCAAAACACAGAAGAAAAACATAAAGTCTCAGTAAAAACAAAACCTACAAAAACAAAACAAATGAAAAAACATCCAGAAACAAAAGGAATTCAGCACAGGAAAGTAAGAGGAACAAAGAAACCATGAGCACCACAAAAAAAAAAACACCACAAAATGACAGCAATGAACTCACATCTATCAATAATTACACTGAATGTAAATGACCTCAAGGCACCCATAAAAAAACAAGAGTGACAGAATGCATTAAAAAAAAAAGATCCATCAATATGCTCTGTCTACAAGAGACACAACTTGGAAACAGAGGCATAAATTTATTAAAAATTAGAGGATGGAAAAAATATATCAAGCAAACAGCTACCAAAAAAGAGCAGGAGTGGCAATACTAATCTCCTATAAAATAGACTTTAAAACAAAATCCACCATAAAAGACAAAGAAGGACACGAGTGATTAAAGGGACAATCTGTCATGGAGCCATAACCATAACAAACATCTACACACCCAATGACAGGGCTCCAAAATACATAAAACAAACTCTAACGGCACTGAAAAGAGAAATTGGTAGTTCCACAATAATAGTAGGAGACTTCAACACACCACTCTCGGTAAAGGACAGAACATCTAGAAAGAAACTCAGCAAACGTACAGAAGACCTAAAGGGCACAATCAGCCAACTTGTCCTCATAGACATACATAGAACACTCCACCCAACAGCTGCAAAGTACACATTCTTTTCCAATGCACATGGACCGTTCTCCAGAACAGACCACATCGTAGGCCACAGAGCAGTCCTCAACAAAATCCAGAACACTGAGATAATACAAAGTATCTTCTCTGATTACAATGTCATCAAGGTAGAAATTAACAACACGACAACAAAGGGAAAAAAGTCAATTACATGGAAACTGAATAACACCCTGCTCACAAACCACTGGGTAATACAAGAAATCAGAGATGGAATAAAAAATTCCTAGAATCAAACAAGAATGAAAACATCATACCAAAACCTTTGGGACACAGCAAAGCCGTCCTCAGAGGACAATTTATAGCAATAGATCAAAAAAGAAGAAAGGGACAAAATCAAAACATTAACTACACAACTCAAACAAATAGAAAGAGAACGGCAAAAAAAGCCCACAGCCACTAGAAGAAAGGAAATAATAAAGAGCAGAAATAAATGTAACAGAGAATAGAAAAACAACAGAAAGAATCAACAAAACCAAAAGTTGGTTCTTTGAAAGGATCAACAAAATCAACAAACCATTGGCCAGACTGACAAAAGAAAAACAGGAGAGGATGCAAATAATCCAAATAAGAAATGAAATGGGGGACATTACAACAGAACCAACTGAAATAAAAAAGATTATAACAGAATATTATTAAAAACTATACGCCAACAAATTTGAAAACCAAGAGGAAATGGGTAAATTTCTAGAAACACACTATCTATCCAAACCAACACAAGGTGATGTTGAAAATCTGAACAGATCCATAACAAGAGAAGAGACTGAAAAGGTAATAAAAAAAAATCCTCCCCCCCAAAAAAAGCCCTGGGCCAGATGATTTTACTGGAGAATTCTACCGAATATTCAGAGAAGCGCTTACACCAGTACTACTCAAACTATTTTAGAACATAGAAAAGGAAGCGACACTTCTGAATTCACTCTATGAAGCCAGCAGAACCCTGATACAAAAACCAGGCAAAGATGCCACAAAAAAAGAAAATTACAGACCAATATCTCTCATGAATAGATGTAAATATTCTCAACAAAATTCTAGCTAGTAGAATGCAGCATCATAGCAAAAAAAAAAAAAAAAAACACCACGACCAAGTAGGATTCATACCAGGTATGCAAGGATGGTTAACATTAGAAAATCAATCAATGTAATCCACCACATAAATGAAAGGAAAGAAAAGAATATATGATCATCTCAGTTGATGCAGAAAAGGCATTTGACAAAGTCCAACACCCATTCCTGATAAAAACTCTCAATAACATAGGTATGAAAGGGACATTTCTCAACATAATAAAGGACATCTATGCAAAACCAACATTAGAAAATCATCAACGTAATCTACCACATAAATAAAAGGAAAAGAAAAGAAACACATGACCATCTCAGTTGATGCAGAAAAGGCATTAGACAAAGTCCAAAACCCATTCCTGATAAAAACTCTCAATAAAATACGTATAGAAGGGAAATTTCTTGACATAATAAAGGGCGTCTATGCAAAACCAACGGCCAGCATCATTCTTAATGGAGAGAGGCTGAAAACATTCCCCCTTGAAAACAGGAACAAGACAAGGATGCCCTTTATTACCACTCCTATTTAACATTGTGCTGGAAGTCCTAGCTAGAGCAATAAGCCAAGAAAAAGAAATAAAGGGCATCTAAATCGGTAAAGAAGAAGTTAAACTGTCCCTGTTTGCATACGATATGGTAGTATACATAGAAAACCTAAAGACTCCACGAAAAAACTACTGGAACTAATAGAAAGATTCAGCAAAGTAGCAGGATACAAGATAAACATACAAAAATCTGTTGGATTTCTATACACCAATAAACAGAAGGATGAAAAGGAAATCAGGAAAACAATACCATTTATAATAGCCCCTAAAAAATAAAATACTTAGGAATAAATCTAACCAGCAGTGTAAAAGACCTATACAAAGAAAACTACAACAAAATACTGCAAGAAACCAAAACAGATCTACATAAATGGAAAAACATACCACTCTCATGGATAGGTAGACTCAACATTGTGAAAATGGCAATTCTATCCAAAGCAATTTAAAAATACAATACAATCTCGATCCAAATACCAACAACATTCTTTAAAGAGATGGAAAAACTAATCATTAACTTTATATGGAAAGTGAAGAAGCCCCTAATAAGTAAAGCACTATTGAAGAAGAAGAAGAAAGTAGGAGGACTCGCACTACCTGACCTCAGAACCTACTATATAGCCATGGTAGTCAAAACAGCCTGGTAGTGGTACAACAACAGATACACTGACCAATGGAACAGAATTGAGAACCCAGAAGTAAATCACCTGATCTTTGACAAGGGCCCAAAGTCCATCAAAGGGGGGAACAGACAATCTTTTCAACAAATGATGCTGTCAAAACTGGATGTCCATCTGCCAAAAAATGTAACAGGACTCATACCGCACACCATACACGAAAACTAATTCAGTTTGGATCAAAGACCTAAATATTAAGCCAAAAACTATAAATTTCATAGAAGATAAAATAGGATCAATGCTAGAGGTCCTAATACACAGCATTAATAGGATACAAACCATAACCAACAACACACAAACTCCAGAAGATAAGCTAGATAACTGAGATCTTCTAAAAATCAAACACTTATGCTCACCAAAAGACTTCACCAAAAGAGTAAAAAGAGAACCTACCGACTGGGAAAAAATTTTTGAACATTACAAGACAGACAAAGGTCTAATCTCTAAAATCTACAAGAAAATCCAACACCTTTACAACAAAAAGACAAATAATCCAATTAAAAAATGGTCAAAGGAAATGAACAGACACTTCACCAGGGAAGACATTCAAGTGGCCAACAGACACATGAGGAAATGCTCATGATCACTAACCATTAGAGAAATGGAAATTAAAACCAGAATGAGATACTATCTCACCCTGGGATTACTGGCATGAATAAAAAAAAAACTGGAAATAACAAATATTGGAGAGGCTGAGGGGAGATCAGAACTCTCATGCACTGCTGGTGGGAATAAAAAATGATACAACCACTTTGGAAAGTGATATGGCAATTCCTTAGAAAGCTAGAAATAAGAATACCATATGACCCAGCAATCCCATTCCTGAGAATATATCCTAGAGAAATAAGAGCCGTCACACGAATAGACATATGAACACCCATGTTTATTGCGGCATTGTTCACAACAGCAAAAAGATGGAAACAGCCTAGATGTCCACCAACAGATGAATGGATAAACAAACTATGGTACATACACACATTGGAGTATTATGCAACGATAAAGAACAACGATGAATCTGTAAAGCATCTCATAACATGCATGAATCTGGAGGGCATTAAGCTGAGCGAAATAAGTCGGTCACAAAAGGACAAATATGAGACCACTACTGTAAAAACTCATGAAAAGGTTTACACACAAAAAGAAACAATCTTTGATGGTTATGAGGGATGGAGGGGGGAATACTAAACAGAAAATAGATACATGGTAACTTTGTGAAGGGTAAGACAGTGTGCAATACTGGGGAAGCCAACATAACTTGTGCAAGGAAAGGTCATGAAACCTCCATAGACACATCCAAACTCCCTGAGGGATCGAATTACTGGGCAGAGGGCTGTGGGGACCATGGTCTCGGGGAACGGCTAGCTCAACTGGCATACCATAATTTATAAAGAAAATGTTCTACATTCTACCTTGGTGAGTAGCATCTGGGGTCTTAAAAGCCTGTGAGCAGCCATCTAAGATACTCCACTGATCTCAACTCTTCAGGAGCAAAGGAGAATGAAGAAAACAAGATACAAGAGAAAGATTAGTCCATAGGACTAATGGACCACAACTACCATGGTCTCCACCCGACTGAGTCCAGTACAAGATGGTGCCTGGCTACCACCACTGACTGCTCTGACAGGGATCACAATAGAGGGTCCCGGACAGAGTTGGAGAAAAATGTAGAACAAAATTCTAACTCACAAAAGAAGACCAGACTTACTGGCCTGACAGAGACTGGAGAAACTTCAAGAGTATGGCCCCTGGATACCCTTTTAGCTCAGTAATAAAGTCACTCCCAAGGTTCACCCTTCAGCCAGAGATTAGACAGGCCCATAAAACAAAACAAGACTAAAGGGGCACAACCGCCCTGGGACAAGGACTAGAAGGCAGGAATGTACAGGAAAGCTGGTAATAGGGAACCCAAGGTCGAGAAGGGAGTGTGTTGACATGTCGTGGGGTTGTTAACCGATGTCATAAAACAATATGTGTACTAACTGTTTAATGAGAAACTATTTGTTCTGTAAACCTTCATCTAAAGTAACAATAAAAAAATTTAAAAAAAACAAAATAATAAATGTTGGAGAGGTTGCAGGGAGATTAGAACTGATACACTGCTGGTGGGAGTGTAAAATGGTACAACCATTTTGGAAAATGATATGGCACTTCCTTAAAAAGCTAGAAATAGAAATACGATACGATCCAGCAATCCCACTCCTAGAAATACATCCTAGAGACATAGGAGCCGTTATACGAGTAGACATGCACACCCATGTTCAATGAAGCATTATTCACAAGAGCAAAAAGATGGAAACAACCAAAATGCCCATCAACAGATGAATGGATAAACAAATTATGGTATAAATACACCATGCAATACCACCCAATGATAAAGAACAATGATGAATCCTCAAAACATCTCACGACACGGATAAATCTGGAGTGCATTATGCTGAGTGAAATAAGTCAATCACAAAAAGACAAATATTGTATGAGACCACTATTAGAAAACTCAAGAAAATGTTTACACACAGAGAAAAAAACAGTCTTTGATGGTTATTAGGGAGGGGAGGACTGGGGAGGAGAAATCACTAACTAGATAGTAGACAAGTGTCAAATTTGGTGAAGGGAAAGACAACACACAATATAGGGGAAGTCAGTGAAACTTGACCAAGGCAAAGTCATAGAAGATTCCTAGATACATCCAAACACCTTCAAGGACTGAGTTGCTGGCTGAAAGTTGGGAACCATGGTCTTGGGGGACATCTACATCAATTGTCATAACATATTTTATAAAGAAAATGTTCTACATCCTACTTTGGTGAGTAGCATCTGGGGTCTTAAAACCTTGCAAGTGGCCACCTAAGATACGTCTGTTGGTACCATCCCACCTGGAGCAAAGGAGAATGAAGAAAACCAAAGACACAAGGATAATATTAGCCCAAAGGAATAAAGGATCACATGAATCAGAGCCTCCACCAGCCTGAACCCAGAAAAACTAGATGGTGCCCAGCTACCACCACCAACCACTCTGACAGGGACCATGAAACACAGTCCTGGATACAGCGAGAGAAAAATGTACAACGAAGTTCAAATTAACAAAAAAAAAGACCAGATTTATTGGTCTGACAGAGACTGGCAGAACACCCTGAGACTATGGCCTCTGGACACGCTGCTAACTCAGAACTGAAGCTCGCTTTTCAGACAAAGTTTAGACAGGCCTATAAAACAAACAATAGCACACATGAGGAACATGCTTCTTAGTTTAATCAAATATACAAGACCAAATGGGCAATTCCTGCCCAAAAGCAAGATGAGAAGACAGGAAGGGACAGGAAAACTGAATGAATGGACAGGGGGAAGCTGAGTTGGAAAGGGGGAGAATGCTGTCAGATTGTGGGGATTGCAACTAATGTCACAAAATAATTTGTGTATAAATTTTTTAATGAGAAACTAATTTACACTGTAAATTTTTACCTAAAGCACAATAAAATTAAAAAATAAATAAAATAAAAAAGTCACTGGTAATCATGATAGAGGAAAAAGAAGATATTGCGAAATGTGTAGACTCTTAGGTCTTCTGCCTGGGAGTAACATATCACTTCCATTTACATTTCATTGATTGAAGCAATGGCTACTCTTAGGCTCAGTGGAACAGGGAAGGGCAATCCTACTATGTTCCTGGACAAAGAGAAAGAATCATATATTTATGAACAACCCTTATGACTACTCCACTATTTTATTCTTCCTCTGGATTTTACCTCAAGTACTGCTTCCTCACAGAAGCCATCCCTGGCATCCTGACCACACACAACAGTGGGGCTATGTCAAAGGGACACAGGAGCCAACTGAATGAGCTCCCAATGGCAAAAGCTGGAACAATTTGAACACCAAAATTAACAAGGTAGAGTTAGATACAACGCCAAATAAAATCCATGAGTCTATACTGATATAAAAAATGAATTAATAAATAAATGAATAATTGAATAAATAAACAGGAGAAAAAAGACACACCTCCCATGCAGAAAAATTCCAAACAAATTATGTACTGCTCTACCCCCTAGGAAGTAGAGCATAACTCCTCATTCCTTAAGTTTGGGTTGTGCAAGAGTATAGTATGGAGAGAGGGGGAAGTAATTTTACAGTGAAGAAATCTGACAACAGCTACCTCAGCCAGGTGATCAAGGTCAACATCAACTGTGATAAGTCATGTTGATAGTATGTACCCTGGATATGATGTGATGTGAACGGCACTTTACCTCTACGGTCTTCCTCCCAAAAACGCAATCATGAAAAAAACCATTTTCTAATCATGGAAAAAAAAAAAAAATCAGACAAAATGCAACCAAGGGACATTCTACAAAACACCTGACCAGTGCTCCTCAAAACTGTTAAGGTCATTAAATCCAAGAAAAACCTGAAGCACTGTCATGGCCAAGGTGAGCCTAAGGAGACACGACGGCTAAATGTAATGTGGTATCCTGGATGGGATCCTGGAACAGAAAAAGGACGTTAGGTAAAAACGAAGGAAATCTGAATAAAGTATGGACTTTAATACTAATGTATCGATATTGGTTCATTCATTGTGACAAATGTACCATACTTAGGTAAGATGTTAATAACAGGGGAAATTGGGTATGGGGTATATGGGAACTCTCTGTACTACCTTTACAATTTTTCTGTAAATCTAAGGCTATTCTAAATTTAAAAGCTTATAACAAAGAAGAAAAAAAAAGAAGGCAAAGGGAACATAGTAAATGACTCAAAGTTTTAGCGCTTAAAGTGTTGTCATATGAAAAAAAAAAAAAACTCAGCAAACACAGCAACCCAGCTCTTCACCTTTCAGAGCATGCAATGGAAGCGATGTAATTACTACGGTTAATTGGTTTCTGGTAAAATGTCACTGAGAATGAGAACTCATTAATGTATCATTTCAATCACTGGAGACACCAGGTGCTATTACTTTGGGTCTGTTCTATGGTATTATTCCCGACATCTTTCTCAGAGTTACCGCCCTCTTTGAAGGAGAAAATATAAACATCAGTTTGTATATTATGACTCAGCCTGCAGTCTCCACGATGTCTGTAAAAAAAAAAAAAAAAAAAAAAAAACATATAAATTATCTAGCCAGGTAAACGTCTACATAATTCAGAGAGATCCATGTGCGATTTCTGTCTAAAAGCCTGACCTTTAAGCATTAAGCAGGTATGTGTGTTTAATAAATATAAATGCAGACTAGTAAAAATACTCTCTCTGGCTTGTCTTCATCGATATTATTTTGGAAATTAAAGGGGAAAAAAAGGATGGGACTGAAAGGGGGTCTCATATATCACGATTCTCTCTCAGGTCATGGTTCCACATCAGAGAATTAAATCAGGCCTAGAGATTCGAATAGCTTGGGGAAGGAAGGCCCTAAATGTCTTCTAATTTTTAGAGCTGTCTCGTCTGCTCTTGTGTACCTCAGCATTCCTGTAATTCCTAATACCTCAGAACAACTGAAGTCAGAATAGGGATGAGGATGAAAATTCTGAAGGTAAAGAAGGAGGAGCAGGAGGAGGAGGGGGAAGTGGATGAGAAGGAGTTGGAGGAAGAAGAGGAGAAAAAAGAAGAGAGGGAGAAGCAGACGGAGAGAGAAGAAAACGTAGACAGATGGTGGGGCGGGTGGTAGTGGTGATGATGATGCTGGGGATGAAGATAATTCTGGTGGTGGTGACAGTTAGCACGGTGATGATGATGGTGAAGGTGATGATGGTGGCGGTGATGGCAGAGATGGTGAAAGCAGGAGGGAAGCATTTTTGCATCAGCTACGTGTCTGCGCTTCTAAGTTCTGAACGTACGTAAGCACACAAAAAAGACAATCTTTGGGACTGAAAATAGAAACATTTCTAAATGAGACATGTCTTCCTTTTAGTTTTTTTGTTCGTTCATTTAGTTATTATTTTTAGCACCAATCTCCATATCACCTTCCATGAGAGGTTTGATTCCAACATTTCAAAACTCATGGAGTTTTTAGACGGGTATGTTCATCCTCAAAAAGAGGGGAGGAGTACTTTTCTCACCAAAAAAGGAAAATCGTCTCTGTGCTAAAAACTGCTTCTTGAAGAGCATGTGTGCTATTACAAATGAGCATTTATTGACGTGGAAAGTGGATCTTGAAATGTTAAGTAAGAAAAATCAGGTTACAAAATAGAATGTCCAGCAGGATGCTCATTTTGTGTGGAGGCATGACATCAATAGAAAGTTAACTCTGAGTTGCAGAATTATAAATGATTCTGTATTTTCCCGGAGCTTGTTTTTTGCTTTTCTGTATTTTTTTTTCAAAACTTTTTTTTGCAATGAGCGTGTGATGCTATTGTCATGAGGAAAAAAAAAATATTTTTAAGCCTATGCAAAGAAGGGGAAGATTTTCTCTGGCTGTGGCTAGAATACTAACCTATAGATGGAATGTTTATATTGAGAAGACGATGAAACCTGCAAATACTGACCTGACCTCTCTGCTAGGGTTGAACTTACAGCAGCACAGGAGCTCTCAGGATATATATATTAAAAAAAAAAAAAAAAGGCAACACGAAGCATCAAAGAGCAAACAGTTCTAAGGGTCAGAGAAAGGAGTCTGGAGGAGACAGAATTCATTCCAGCTCAGCAAATACTTATTTATCACCTGTTCTGTACCAAGCATTGAGCTTCACAGCAAGACAGAGAATTGGAACACACACAGATCCTTCCTCTGGTGAACTGTTAGTCCAGCATGGAGGGGGCAGTGGTGATTCAGTGATAGAATTCTTGCCTTCCGCGTGGGAGACCCACCAATGTACCTCAAGCTCAGCCACCACCTGTCATTGGAGGTTTGCGTGTTGCTATGATGCTGAACAGATTTCAGTGGGGCTTCCAGACTAAGACAGACTTGAAAGAAAGGTCCGGTGATCTACTTCTGAAAAGTAGCCAATGAAAACCTATGGATCACAATGGTCCAATCCTGCTGTGCATGGGGTGGCCATGAGTCAGGGGCCAAATTGACAGCAACAACAACACAGACCAACACAAGAGAGAGAAATAGGGACATGTGACTTCACGCAGTGTGACAAGTGCTATGAGGAGGTGGGCATCAGTTTCCATGAAATC
The DNA here is from genome assembly GCA_030035585.1 of Dugong dugon. NCBI lineage: Eukaryota > Metazoa > Chordata > Mammalia > Sirenia > Dugongidae > Dugong > Dugong dugon. Next base: position 89,103,059 of record CM057461.1, read on the forward strand.
TGAGAGAAGAGGCCTGGGAGGGTGAGTATGAGGGTAGGTTCCCCAGATGGATGCTGCCTGAGATGGGTATAAATGGGTGAGTAGACTAAAGAAGGGGAAGAGGAGAGTGTTCCAGGCAGTAGGAATGGCATCTACAAAGCCACAGTCAGCAAACAGCAGGGTGTTTGGCGAGCAACACATAGGGTGAGGCGTGGGGTATGCGGATGTTACTAGAGTAACATGCAAGACAGATAAGGCTGATGAGGTTGGAGGCTCCAGTCTTGCATATCAGACTAGGAACTTTAGAATTTACTTGTAAGCATGGAAATCCATTTATGAATTTTAAGTGGATTGACAATGTTGAACCTTATCTGAGCCCTGTATTCCCACAACACAGTCATAGTTAAGAAATCCCCCCAATCTTTTGTGTTTCAAAAGGGCTTACCGTGAAGAAACACCCTTCCCAGTAACTTTCATAAGACTCGCACACGACTCCCTTATTTACCTGTGACAAGGCCAAACACAGGCCTTTCTCCTTTTGACTGAACCTGTCCACAAGGCCAAACTCAGACCCTCCACCTTCTCATCCTTTATCTTATGAATAATTAGCTGAAATTGGAGCTATTTGTTCCCTTGAAACTAGCTAACTACAGAAAACATATTTCCAGTACATATAACTGACTGAGACTTCCCCTGATAGCGAAACAACCCCAACGGTAAACCACCTGATCTGCAACATGTTTACTTTTCCTCTAAAAGTTTAAGGAAAATTCTCTGCAGCATTATTCACAGCAGCCAAAAGATGGAAACAACCCCAGTGTCCATCAATAGATGAATGGATAAACAAAATGTAGTGTAGCCATACGATGGAATATTATCAGCCATAAAGAGAAATGAAGTCTTGATACATGCTGTGATATGCTTGAAAACATTATGCTGACAAAAATAAGTCAGACACAAACAGACAAATATTGTATAATCTCACTTATCTGAAATATCTAGAATAAGCAAATACATAGAGAGAAAAATTTATTAGTGGTTACCAGGGGCTGGGGAAAAGGAGGACTGGGGAGTTAATGATTAAGGGGTAGGTACTGAATTTCTGTTTGGAGTGATAAGAGCTGTAAATCAGATTTTGCAATCTCTACAGAGGTAAATGTAAGCCAGACAGACAGCAATAAATACACAAGACAGCTGCTGATGGCTGACTTGGAGATCATTATTAAAGCCCTCTGGGAATCCACTCTGGAAGGAACCCTCCCAATGCTCTGGAAACAAAAACCCCTCCTTCCCCCCTCTTTGTTCCTCATTTGTTTTGTAAATAGGAAATTAAGCTGCCATCTCTGGGTCCAAACTGGCGCAAGTCCAGTCAGACAAGTGCCGGCTCAGCGGGTCTTTCCCACCCTGTGGTGAGTGGGATGGAGTAGAATGCCCCTCCCAGCTATACGTGTTTCCTAAAAGCTAAATGAGAAATATCATGAGAAGACAGACTCTCAAACCCAAGAGGCAACAATAAACCAATTAGCACCACGTGAGGGAGGAATACTAGATGACCTCCGGAGACACTCAGGAAAGAAGGGGATGTTGTTTTGTAGAGAATGGGCCCCTTCCCAGGAAACCTGCTTGAGTAATGGGAAGTCCCTTATTTGTTTGCTTAAACCTCATTCTGCTGCTGATCCTCTCTGAAATGCTGAAGTGCCACTTGAAGGGTTTCACAGTGAGCTCCTACCTTCCAGGAAGTCTTGCTGCCCACCTACCTCTCTGCCCTTGGCAAGGCTGAGTCCCTGAGACCCTCAAACACTCTTATTCAAGCCCATCCCCCTCCCTGTTGCTCCCCTTCTGCCCTTAGTCTTCCTGGACTCCCCTTCCTAGTGCCCCCACCTCTCTGTAACTGGTCTACTGGCCCTTATGGGACACCAGGAGAAATGTCTCTCCACGGTCCTCTATGGGATCTCCCTTCCCAGGCCCTGGACAGCACCTTAGGCAGCTCCCATGTCTTTCCAGTCACTCCTGGTTATAAGACCCTTCCTTCACTGAAATAATTTAAATTCGGCTTTCAGGAATTGGAAAGTCTCATCGAATATAAATCAAAATCCAGCTCACATGCAACGCAAAACTTTCCCTCTCCTCCAGTTCAGGCCTGACCTGTAGACAGAGAGGGAAACAGCATGGTCTGTCACTTCAATCCTCCATCTCTCTCCACCCAATCTACTTTCCTCCTCTAGAGTTGGAGTCCTGGAGGAAGGATGAGAAAAGGGAGGCACTCTTACATAAATGGTCTTACTCTCCTTCACCAGCTACACCCTCATTGTGACAGGTGCTCTACGCTGGGGCAACATCTGGGTCTTTGGGGTGATCCAGGGCACCTCCATGCTGCACAGTTCCTAGACTTGAGGGTTGAGCTTCTCAGCTGACTTCCTACAACCTCTCTCCCCTCATCTCTTTCCCCTTCCACACACCCCATAGTTTTTGATGGCTGAGAGTTCTCACCTTGCAGGTACCCTCTTCACTCATCTCCAAAATGGCCCAAGGCTGCCTGTGTTCCACAGCATGCACTTGGTCCACAGGGCACTGACCAATCCTTAGCAGCCCATGTGTGAAAATGCATGCAACCCCATAGCCCCTGACATCACTGGCTGCTCCCACCAGCTCCCGCCTTCAAATTTTCCCCAGCAAGAAGTAGATACTAGCCTGTATGCTCACAATGCCTTCACACTCCCAGGACTCATGCCAAGTTCTCCCAAGAACTCTCCCACCCTCCCTTTGGTGGCAGGTGGGGGGATTGGGGAAGCCAAAGCAGGCCTACAGTTTCAACTGCTTAGCAAGCATCGTGCCCAGGAATAGGCTGCCAGGCTTTCTTCTTACAGGCATTCCCAGTCTCTACAATGGGCCTCTTACCTTAGGGAAGGTAGGGAGAGCCCTTCCCTCCTCCATATGGAAGAGAGGAAATGACTTTCATTCACTAGGCAGACAACATACTACTAAACATCCCAGCAAGGAGCTCCTCTCACATTTGCAATATTCTGCTTTTGTAAACTGGTGGGGGCAGGGGAGGAGGACCACAGAAGTGGGAAGTGGATAATGAGCATCATAAGGTATTCTGGTCACCTCTATGTAAGCCCCGGCCAGGTCTGGCAGCTCCTTGGGGAGGCCTTTAGAGTGTAGGAGTAATCTGAGTATGTTGTTTTCAGCTTTGAGACTTCAGTAGAAAGTCTGAAATAACAAGAAAAGTTTTGCATGTGTTGCAGCTACATATTCAAACCTTCCCAGTCCTTCAAAGCCCCATGTCAGCTCCCAGATCCTCTAAGAAGCCTTCCTGCTCTGACAACTCTAGCCCTCACAAGGACTTCCTTTCTGGAACATCCAATGTATTTGATGTGAGGACAACACATTCTTATGAGTAAATATATTCTGTCTCATGCTGGTCTCTTGTTGTTTCTCCACGTTTGTCCCAATAGCACAGCTGGCTTTTTGAAGATAGAGACTGAGTTTTATACTTATTTTGTATCCCCTATGGCTTTTTCCACTTTGCTGCCAACATAAAGGTACTCAACACATATTTGACGTGCGTTGAATTGGATTTTCAATCAGATACACAACGAATGGAGAGTGCCTCAGTGTGGTTAGGGGTGCAGTGTGTAGAACAGAAAGAGATTGCCCACAAAGTTCCTTTCTGAAATTTAAGTGTTGCAAAACTGAGCAGGGACTTTGTGAAAACAGTATTTGCTGCTGCTGCTGCTTGGAACTGGATAATGTTGTTCATCCGTCTCTAGGAATAATAACCTGGGTTCAGGATTCAATGTGCTGGGTCCATTTGCACAGCCAGCCCCCGGGCACTGAGACAGGCAGTGAGAGGGAATGATGGAGGGGGCTTAGACATGGGCTCCTTCTCACCTCAGCTTAACACCCCCTCCCCCCATAAGGTTTGGTGAGTACACAGGAATGGCGGACACTTGGAGCAAAAAATCCCTGTGGAACCAGGTGCAGTAGGTTTAGAAGGGCGTGTCCTGCCCTCCTCTGCTCCCCTCTCCTCTCTCACAGAGGGACATGAACACACTCACAATGCTTCAGGAAGTTAGACTTGCCAAAATGCAAGGAAACCATATGGGCTGAGCTAGTTCCTTTCCTCCCTTACGTTTCCACACCTTCGCCACCAACAGGGAATGTCTTCAAGAAAGACTGTGGTACTGTTCAACCTCAACCAGGTGCACTTCAATACATCTAACACTTTGGATAAGTAGAAGAGGAACCCAACAAGGTCTTAGACCCTACCAGCCAACAAGTTCAGAAATACTTTGGTTAATATCAACATCCAAGATGACACAGCCCCACAGGAGCATAAGATACAAATTTAACGCATTTCCTCTGTTCACTGGGTAGTACTGGAAAACCCAAGATATTTGTGTGTGCCATCACTTGCCTCCGAAGGTGGTAGAGTTAGGAGTCCTCGGCCCCAGGCCCCAGAGGCTTCACAGGGATTCTACCTCTTCCCTTGATTCTAGAAGTCAATTACCAAGGCCTCACCTGCTATTTCACCTGCTCTTCTGCTTTTCCACCCCTGCAAGGTGAGAGCAGTCGCACTTTCCTGGACCTATGGGAACAGGAGGCCCCTCTACCACTTCTGATAAGGTAATCAGGTTTCTTCCCCAACCCCCTTCCCAAGACTTCTTCCAGGACCTCAAAAGTTACTTTGGGGTGGTAATAATATAGTGTAAGAATGACATTAATTTAGCAGCTGTACTTGACCCATCATTTTTTGGTATCATCAAAAAGAATGAGGGGCTAGGAGAGAGTACTGGAAGCTTTCCTCGCCAGCCTTTGTCTGCAATTGGCATCTTCCATTCCTACCAAGAAGGGCTCTAAGAGTCATATTTTCACCTCAGGAAGTGGAGCTATTTGGGGCCCATGAGTTGTGTATCTGCTCCATCGCATGGCTGATGCCACTGTATTCCCCAGGGCAATGATTCTTTTTATGTGACAAGGGGTTGGAGAAAGGCATGCTGAGCGAAGGAGTCCATATATTCCTCATAACTCGAATTACTACAATGAATTGCTACATTACTCACCTTTGCAGTGGACATTAATCAAAGAAACACAAAACTGCAGCGCCGGGAAGCTAGTGAGGACGTGCTTTTTCAACCCTGCTCCCCGTGCCAAGTGAATGTAGCTGCAATGAGGGAGCTGCAATGCTGCCGACCCCATCTGTTTTTAAACTATCAGGTCAAAGGCTTGTGAAAAAAACTCATAGCAAAGGACTGAGACAAGCCTGGGCCCTTAGGGAAAGGTCTCGGAAGTCATGGGTGAAGGCCACCTGCCTGCAACAGGCTGGCCAGGTCCACCTCTGGGTCCTAGTACTTGCCACATAACTGCCTAGAGCAGGCCCATGCCTGATTTTGCCAAATTGCTTGAAACCCTGAAATACTTTTTTTAAAAAAAAAGCATACTAAGGACTTTTAGGTAGCCGCAAAAGAATAATAAAATAAAGGTATGTATTTAATGTCACAGAAACATCTCCAAGATAAATTATTAAGGTAAAAAGCAATTTACCAAGAAATATGTAAATATGATCTCATGTGTGCGTGTATGTATGTTTCTACAAAACATATAATATTCTGTTTCCTACCGGTCTTTGGGAGATAGCCTCAAATTTGCAACTGCGTAGATTTACAGAAAATCAGGACGTATGACATGTCTAGAACAACTGAGTTTGTTAGTTGCCATCAAGTTGGCTCCAGCTCACGGTGGCCCATGTACAACAGAATGAAACGCTACTCAGTTACGTGCTAGCTTCATGATCGTCCGTGTCTGAGTCCATTGTTACACTGTGTACAGCAGCTAGTTTGGGACTAAGACACTCCATTAACATGATTTCCTGAAGTGCTTCCCCACGCCTAGCTGCGCCACAGTTCTGAGGTCTTACATAGGCCAGGGAAAGGGAGAGAGCTGAGTAGGAAGTAGGTCATCAGTCACCTGTCTGTCTACACAGGCACCACGAAGCTGTCCCCTCCTCTTGCCGTCAAGGTCCCTTTAGCTCCAGGTGCTGGCTATAGCGTGGGGCGAGGGGCTCTCTTCCCTGGCTCTCTGTCTTAGGCTCTGACATTCCTGCATCATTTCTCTCAGGGGACTTTCTAGCCCCCACCTGCCTCTGCTCAGGAGCAGGCCTAGCCTCCCAATGCTCTAGCACAGACAGAGCTCTCCCCGGCCTCCCCCTCCGTCTCCTTGGTCCTGAGAAAAGTCTTTCCCCCAGAAGTGCCTCTTCCCTCCCATTGTCTCTGCAGGCTCTCTAGGTCCCCTATGGAGACAAAATTTGGAGAAAGATAAGAGTACTTCAGCTTCTTAATTTATAAGCTTGTTGGATTAATTTTTAACTTACAGAATATGAAAGATGAATATTTTACTGATAAAGAAAAAAATCCTCTCCCTCTTTCCACTGGAATATTCAGCCAAGTGATTCTTCTATCACTTTTTTTTAAAGCTCAACTGAAGTAATTTTTTTTTTTTTTTTTAAGACAATAAGTAGCAAGGAGAAGAAAACAAACCCTCGAGCACAACAGAAAACCACAGAAGACCGTCTTGGACCTTCAAACTGGAAAAAAGGTTTGCAGAAATCATAACCATCTTTAGTCTTTGGCTGCTAACTGAAAGGTTGGAGCTCAAGTCCACCTAGAGGCACCTTGGAAGAAAGACCTCATGGTCCACTTCTGGGAAATTAGCTATTGAAAACCCTATAGAGCACAGTCCTTCTCTGACACACATGGGGTCGCCATGAGTCAAGATTGTGTCGACTGCAACTGATTTGGTTTTTAGGTGTTTTAATCTTCACGATAGCCACGAAAGAGGGTGAATTTGGGAATGTCATTTGTCACTAGGGTCCCCTTTCTTGCTGTTTCAAAAGCACAAGTAGTGATGTTGGGCACCATCTCCACTGTACAGCTACCCTTGAGAGCTTCTCTTGTACCAGGCACTGTTCAAAGCTGTTAGCATAATAGTTTATTTAATCTTCCCGGTAACCTTAAGAGTTACTATAATTATCATTTTACAGCTTTAGAATAACAATTAACCATTATAATTCGCCTGGCTGAGCTGGAGCTTCAGGAATGTCAGGGTGAACAACCCCCTTTCCCCTGTCTCCCAACACCCCCGCTGTCAGGGTCTGCATCTGCCCCATGACCACTCACACCCCACAGGTTACCCTGCCTGCCTCCACGCTGAAATCTGGTAACTGTTTTCTAATTGGAAAGGAGGGAGGAGTTTGAGGAGAGGGGGCTGAAGGGAGACAGAAGAGGTGATTTGGGGGAGAAGGTCGCCAGGTAGCTGCCCCCACGTGGTCCCTCTGACTGGGACTGAGGCTCTATTTGTGGCAGGGTGACACCCACATGCTGGAGAACCTGTTGTGGCAGGAGGCTTTCTGGGGCTCAGGGCCTCAGCAGAAGTAGAAAACCTGTGACCCAGGCTAGACAGAAGCTCTCTCCTACCCACACACATCACCCACTCCGCTCTGACCCTCAGAAGACTGAAGCTTCTGGGAATCTGGGAGAGAGCAGCCTTGGCAGGGTTGTTAGTGTTCTCCCAGTGGATGCCTCTCTTGTTGACCCTGTGGAGGAGAGCGGTAAGCAGGAGTCAGCGCAGAAAAAGAGCACGTTGTTGTGTCGTGGAGCCTTCCTGATCCAATGTACTGTGGACACATTGAAGGACACTTCTTTCCATACGGTACAAAGTAAATGCTCACATGTGCTGCAGGGAGACCCTGCCGGAACAGGAGGAGAGCATTGTGGATGTGGCTTCTCTGCACAGGCCACATGCTGTACGGACCACGTAGCTTTTTACTGTCCTTGCCTTCAGTTCTGAGCTCCACTCCTGAAGCAGGATGAAGGCTGGAGTACTTCCAGGGAGAGGGGCCAGGCCGGGAGAAGATCCAGGTGAGGAACAACTGAAAGCACTCTCAGACTTTAACCTGAAAAAGAGAAGGTGTGGCAACTCCGTAGGCACATGGGTGGCACAAATGGTTTGTGTTAGACTACTAACCAAAAGATGGGCACTTTGAACCCACCCAGCAGCATCACGGAAGAAAGGCCTGGCAATCTGCTTCAGTATAGATTGCAGCCAACAAAACCCTACGGAGCAGTTCTACTCTGTAAGTCATGCGATCGCCGTGACTCAGGATCAACTCAATGGCAAAGGGTTTGTTTGGTTTGGTTTGGTTTGGTTTGGTACCTGTAAGTATTTAAAAGGTTGTGTGAGGAGGTGGAGGGGCAGGGAGAGGTAAATGAACTGTTTACTTTTTCCAGAAACAAGAACTGAGGTCTTTGGCAGAGTTTATGCGGAGATAGATTTTAGCTCGCCATGAGGGAAAACTGATAACTCAGGCTGGCCCACAAAGGAGTAGGCTGCCCATCACTGGAAGTATTGAAGCAGTAAGAAAATGGCTTTACACCAGCGACCGCCTAGATGTGATTTACATTGTCTGGGAGATTGCATCAGATGATGGCTTAGATGCTTCCAATGCTCAGATTTCAAACCTGAATATGTCAGAAACATATTTCCCATTCTTAGGGATTCTGATCCAGGCATTAGCGTTCCGCCATCTATAGACACCATTGATTCAACTCATTGATCCTAAAACTGCCTTCAGACAAATTAAACCTGGTGAAGAACAGCACTGAAGAGAACACTGAAAACAGGCAATTAACAAGCCAGGCTCTGCTGCAGACTGTTCTGCATACTCACTGCATGAACTTGAGCAATTCGCTTGGGCTCTCTGTATATCAGTTTCTTCATCTGTAAAACGGGTATTGTTGTTAAGAAGAAAAATACCTTGGCAATAGGTGAGGAACCCCAGCCCTTGGAGCGTTCTGAGTGCTTCCTGGAAGTCAGCACTGGCCCTTGGCAAATCAGGGAGGTGGGCAAAGGCTCCCCGCGGTGTTCCAGTTCCTTCTCAGTCATTTCCACACTTGAGCTGCATCTTTCTTCTCAGAACCCTGAGCCCTATTGCTTTCAGTTCTCCCCTGTCACAGAGGAAAGCGCTCTGGAAAATTCCTACACAGAAAGACGTTAGAGACTTTACTATGCTCAGCCTTCAGATGAGTTAAGAGTTTTAAAAACAAACATCCCTGGGGAAAAGGCAACACTGAACCCAAATGATCGGGATCACAAACTCTGTGGCATCCAAATGTGGGCACTTCACATATGCACAAAGGAACCTTCCTGGCACTCACCAAATCAACCAGGGATTTTTTTGTGGAGCCCAGAGATTTTTTTTTTTCTTCTGCAAAGGGACTCAGCTTTAAATTGAAGAGTAATTGACCGGAGCAGCAACAGGTATCACCTCCTAATGAATGCAGCTTCGGGACCCAGCCTCAGAAATGTGATTTTCCAGCCTGCTTTGCCAAAGATGTTATCATCTACGATATTACTTACGTGAAATATATATACCGCCTTAAAACAATCATCAGTATTAGACACCTGCTGCCTTTCCATTCAAATCCTGCACTACGCTGAGATCTGCTAGTTGACGGACGAAATGTGAACGAGAATGCTTTCCTGTTCCATGATGTTCACTGGGGAGGACACCTGGTGGCCGGTCGGGTTCAGGTGGGGTTCGCTAACTTCTTTCCCTCTGACCTCCAGCCCCTGTGTGTGTGTGTGTGTGTGTGTGTGTGTGTGTGTGTGTATGGGGGCAGGGAGGGGGCTATTAGCATAATAACTCATCAAAATTATGCTGGGGGAGGGAAGAGGATCATTATTAGCAAAAGAAGGGTTGTTGTTGACATGCTGTATCTGAGAGGGTCATTTAAAAAGCCAACACTGATCACGGAAGGCCTGGGTCCCCGCTCTCCACCTCTGGGGCAGTGGAACAAAGCTCTCTGGCATTGACCGCTTGGAGCAATTTGGCAAAGCAGAGCCAGAGAGGCCTAAGGCTAAAAAGGGAAGGACAGAAGGAGGCCAGTGGGGAAGGGGCCTCTAGGACCCATGGGGGCCCATCCTCTGACCGTGAATATCTCCCAGGAAGACTGTGCTCTGGAGTCCCTGGATGGTGCAAACTGTTGACAGGCTCGCCTGCTAACCTAAGGTACACGTCCACCCAGAGGTGCCTGGGAAAAAAAGGCTGGTGCTCTACTGAAAAATCAGCCCTTGAAAATCCTGTAGAGCGCAGTTCTACTCTGACACACAATAGAGCTGCCATGAGTCAAAATCAACTCAATCGTAAGTGGTAAGATTGTGTCCGTCTGTTCCCTGTAGGTACCTGTCCTTATAGACAGTGGGACTTACTGCAGGGTTACACTCGCTGAGGAGGAAAAGAGTCTGTGGAGTCAGAAGACTGAGCTGGGCTTGAACATCAAGCGCACCATTTTCTGGTTGTATGATCCTGAGCAAGTTCCCTAAGTTTGGGGGCCTTCTCTTTTCTCCTTTATCAAAGGGAAATAACATTTTATGAGGGTTAAAGTACCAGGCCAATTTTGCCAAATTCAATTGTAATTCGTGTCTGGAATTCTGGAGTTTTGTATTGTTTTTAATTACCAAAATGGTGGTACTTTTGTTGGTTAAACAACAAAAACTTTAATTTTAAAAAATTTTTGAAAATTGTTTGAAATCTGAAACATATCCAGAAAGTTATAGAGGACATTAAAATTTTAATTTGGACAATTTAGGAAGTATTGTTTACCTCCATAAGTGGATAAAAATGGCAACAAACAAAGCAGACTGTATTGCAAGAATAACTGCCACTCCGGATCAAAGACTTTCTGGGTGTCTATGGAATATGTACATGATAGTGTTAAAATTGATACAGGGCCTTCTGCAGTGAGTCTCCATCTGTACACAAATACTATATTTTTATGCAAATAACATGCTCCTTCTACGTTTGTATGCCAACAGTGACTTCTCACTGAAAGACATTTTTGTAAGCACCACTGTGCCATTTTTTTTTTACATGTTGCTGTAAAGACAAAATTAGCGTAGTGTGCTTATGAAAATACCTCTCTCTGGAGGAGAGGGCCTGGTTGTCAAACAAATACAGAAGGCCGGTGTTATTTGTGTAAAAATGGTAAAGGAAACAAGGGCAAACCAGAGTAAACGTTTTTGAAATAAAAACTACAGTTTCATAGGAATAAAAAAGATTGTTTTTCCTGGAAAAGAAGAGTTCTAAGAGAGCTATTCAAAATGTTTGAAGAAGAGAAGGAATTGTTTGAAAATGAAGGAGTCAGAGGAAAATATTGGTGTTACCTTATAAGTAGCTCCTCTCCATGCCCTCATCTAGTGTAGGGTCAAAAAGGGTCGCTTCATCAGCTGAAAAATTTTGCACAAAACTCACTTGTCAATGACTCAGTAATGACACTATTAATACACTTTGATTTTAGGAAATATTTTTAATTATTTATTTTTCAGTTTTAAAATTAGATTTTCTTACATTGTATGTAATTCTAGTTTTTAGTAACACTTCATTGCATTAATTTTATCTGTTAATAATTTAAACTAGAATGTTAATGTTTATCATTCATATTTTATTACATCTTTACTTCATGATTTACAATCTATTTTTATATTTTCATATTTGAAATAAATTACATATTTGGTTTAAATGATTTTTTTGTATTTTTTGAGTTGTGAATACTTTTATATAACATAGTATTAAAGGTACTTAAGAATTACATGAAATAACGACTGCAATACTGGTATTAATATTTTGCCTGGTGTTGCAATCACTATTAGTAACTGCCTTTATGTGCCAATCATCATGTAGATATGGGATACAGTAACAAACAAGACCCTTAAGAAGCTTATAGTTAGTTAAATACATGGCTAGTTCCATTGATTCTGCCTCACACTTTGAAATATGTATATATTATATATAATAATTAATGCATATTATATATACAAAAGAAAAAAAAAAAAACATTGCCGTCAAGTCAATTCCAACTCATAGCGATCCTATAGGACTGTCTTGGTCATCTAGTGCAGAAATACCACAAGTGGATGGCTTTAAGAAAGAGAAATTTATTTCTTCACAATAAAGTAGGCTAAAAGTCCAAACTCAGGGCGTCAGCTCCAGGGGAAGGCTTTCTCTCTCTGTTGGCCTTCTCATCAATCTTCCCCAGGACTAGGAGCTTCTCTGCACAGGGACCCCGGGTCCAAAGGGTGCACTCTGCTTCTGGCACTGCTTTCTTGGTGATATGAGGTCCCCAATTCTCTGCTTGCTTCCCTTTCCTCGTATCTCTTGTAAGATAAAAGGTGGTACAGGCCACACCCCAGGGAAACTCACTTTACATTGAATCAGGGATGTGACCTTAGTAAGGGTGTTACAATCCCACCCTAATCCTCTATAACATAAAATTACAATCACAAAATGGAGGACAACCACACAGTATTGGGAATCATGGCCTAACCAAGTTGACACATATTTTGGGGGGACGTAATTCAACCCATGACAAGGACAGAGTAGAACTTCCCCATAGGGTTTCCAAGGAGCAGCTGGTGGATTCAAATTGCTGACATTTTGTTTAGTAGCCAAACATTCAACCACTGCGCAATTGGCCTGATACTACTCTTAGTGCTTCTTTTCTACATCCTACTTTGTTTCCTGGGGTCTTAAAAGCTTGAAAGCTGTCGTGCAAGATACAACAATTGGTCTCTATTTGCCTGGAGCACAGGGGAAGAAGGAGAGTCAGGAACAGAGGAAGGAAATGGAATGTGTGGCTAATTGCATCTGTAAACAACTGCCTCCTTTGCCATGAGACCAGAAGAACCGGATGGTGCAGTGCCCAGCTACCATAACTGAAGATTTTGATCAAACATTCTAGAGAAGAATCATGATCAAAAGGAGGGAAATGCAGAACAAAATTTCAAATTATCATGGACTCCAGACTTTCTGGAGCCAAGGGGGCTGGATGAACTCCTGAAACTACTGCCCTGAGATAATCTTTAAACCTTAAACCAAAAATATCCCTTGAAGTCTTCTTAAAACCAAACAATAATGTAGCTTAACTAGTAAAAAAATGTCTTCCTTGAGCATTATGCTCTTTTAAGAACTATCTATATGGGATCAAAGTGACAAACAGCAACTCAAAAGATTAGATAGGAAGCTTAAGGGGCAGTGAGTTTATGTTAATGAGAAAGGAACAACTCAGAAAAGGAGGATGAGAATGGTTGCACAACTTGAAGAATGTAATCAATGTGACTGAATTGTACATGTAGAAAATGTTGAATTGGTGTATGTTTTGCTATGTATATTCTCAACAACAACACAATAAACTTATTTATTTAAAAAGAATTATCTATATGGGATCAAATTAACAACAGCGATTCGAAAGGTTAGATAAGAAGCTTAGAGGGCAGTGAGTTTGTGTTGAGGGAGGAACAATATAAAAAAGAAGAGTGAGAATAGTTGCACAATTTGAAGAATGTAATCAATGTCACTGAGTTGTATACGTGGAAATTGTTGAATCAATTTATGTTTTGCTGTGTATATTTTCAATAACAACAAAAAGAAATAAAATAAATTTAAAAAACAAAAGAATTGTCCCAGTGGTTTTCAAACTCTACAGAGTGATGAGTAGGACACAAACCACAGGGCCCTTCTGCTTCTCACTTCTCATGCTTGAGGTCCTTTGAGAGGGTATAGAAAAGCCCTCAATTCTTCCAATATTGTCTCTGTTTATGTTTTCAACTATTGACATGTCGCTAGCATTGGAACAGTAGAAAAATGTTAAGAGAGCTTAAGATTTAAGAGGTCTTCTTGGTGAATTTAATAGACAAAGTGATGCTGGAAGTACCAGGATTATCAATGGAGAGGTACAGAAAAAAGAAAGGAGATCCTGAATCACCTCCACAATCAGAACCAGGGGTGACCGTCAGGTGGGACGTTATTCAAACATTTGGTTTTGGATTTTTTTTTCCGGGGGAAGTGACTTGGATTAGAGAGCAAAATAGTTTGAGCAGTTTAAGAAGAAAACATAGGGGTGGTGATGGTTCAGTGGTAGAACTCTCACCTTCCATGCCAGAGCAGCTTTAGGCTTTGATGGTAGGAGCTCCTTCTTAACGTTGTTGTTATTGTCAAACACTTCTGTTATAAACTGGGAAAAATAATTCAGTAGCTTGAGCTAAAAAAAAAAAATTCCCGGACAGTGCATCTCATGAACAGCCATTACCTGTCTCCTCAGTCAGGGATGGTTTGCATGCTTCTGTGATGCTGAAGGAGCCCTGGTGGCACAGTGGTTAAGAGCTACAGCTGCTAACCAAAGATCAGCAGTACAAATCCACCAGCTGCTCCATCAAAACCCTATGGAGCAGTTCTGCTTTGTCCTATAGAGTTGCTGTGAGTTGGAATCGACTCAATGGCAACAGGTTTGGTTTCTGTTTTTGTTTTTGTTTTTCTATGATGCTCAACAGGTTTCAGCGGAACTTCCAGCCTAAGGTGGACTAGGAAGAAATGCCGAGGATCTACTTCCAAAAATCAGCCAATGAGAGCCCTATGGATCACAAAGGTCCTGTTCACAACCAATCATGGGGATAACACAGGGCCAGGCAGTGTGCATGGGGTCACCATGCGGGAGCCAACTCCACGGCAGCTTAACAACAGCAAGGATAAAATAGCACAAAGAAATGTGGAGGATAAGCAAGAAGATATCAGAAGCATGTTAAAGAAAAGTCTTGATTTTTTTCTTTTTAACTAAAGCTACTGAATTATTTTTCCCGGTTTATAACCAAAGTGACCAACAACAACATTAACAAAGAGCTCCTACCAACAAAGCCTAAACCGTTCCTGACTGCAGGCTGGAGTTGCCCCTACCCCATGCAACATTAAGTCTACAAAACAACGAAGAAACAAACAAAAAAGTAATTACGGGAAGATTTGTCTGAATTAGGAAAAGATAAATAAATTAAAGAATTTTAAATGCATTTCTTTTTCTTTCTGGCAATGACAGCAACATCAATGAGAACCATGGAGGATTTCCCAGATCATTTACCAAGTTTAGTTGGAGAATTTGCTTTAATTAATACAAGAGAATGATTTTTATTCAACATATCAAAGGGGAGATATAAATAGGTGTGTCTAGAACAATTACTTTCTTAACAGTTTAAAAACATTAATCTCTTTAAAATGTACATGTCTACATGATTCATTATATTAGCCACTCGTTTTTTTGTAAGGAGAAATATAAACATCTCAAAATATCATCAATTCTAAATTTGATCAGGTCCAAATTCAGAGAACCAGTATGAGACATCCCTTTTAGTCGATGTCATTCCAAAAGATTTAATCATGGAATTAAAGTTATTTTTATCTCCCACCTAATATAGGGAAATACATTGTAATCAAAGCCCATGTTAAGTAAAAGCTTCTTTCATCATTCATCAATAAGCAAATATTTATTGAGTACCTACTGTGTGGCGACTTCAATATTTTCTTTGTTTAATATTAAAATATTTAATATTTAAATTTTGAAGTTGTCAAACTTGGATACAAAATCAACACCCATGGAAGCAGCTGTCAAGAAATCAAAGGACGTATTGCGTTGGGCAAATCTGCTGCAAAAGACTTCTTTAAAGTGTTAAAAAGCAAAGATGTCACTTTGAGAACTAAGGTACATCTGACCCAAGCCATGGTACTTTCAATTGCCTCATATGCATGCGAAAGCTGGACAATGGACAAGGAAGACTGAAGAGGAATTGATGCCTTTGAATTATGGTATTGGCAAAGAATATTGAATTTATGATGGACTTCCAGAAGAACAAACAAATCTGTCTTGGAAGAAGTACAACCAGAATGCCCCTTAGAAGGGAGGATGGCGAGACATCATCTCACATACTTTGGACTCGTTATCAGGAGGGATCAGGCCCTGGAGAAGGACATCGTGCTTGGTAAAGTAGAAGGTCAGCAAAAAAATGGAAGACCCTCAAAGAGATGGACTGACACAGTGGCTGCAAAAATAGGCTCATATATAGCAACAATTACGAGGATGGCTCAGGACTGGGCAGTGTTTCATTCTGTTGTACACAGGGTCGCTACAAGTCGGAACTGACTTGACGGCACCTAACAACAGCACACCATGTGGCAGGTCTTTCTTAAGGCTTACATTCTAGCTGGGTAAACAAGAGAATAGCAAGCCAAAACATAAAATAGATAGTATATAAAATGGCAATAAGTTCATGGAGAAAAATAAATAAGGAAAGGAATAATGGAGATAAGTATTGGGAAAAGTTTTTTTTTTTTTATTTTTAATAGGATGGTTGAGGAAGAGAGGCTTCAGTCATAAAGTGACATTTAAGCAGAAGTCTGAAGATGAGGTAGCAAGACATATGAAAAGCATTTAGTAGAAGAGCATTCCAGCAAGTACAGAGGTTCTATTAATATAAAATGCAATCTGTTGCCGTTGAGTTGATTCCGACTCATAATGACCTTACAGGACAGGGTAGAACTTCCTCATAGGGTTTCCAAGGAGTGGCTGGTGGATTCCAACAGCCAGCCATTTGGTTAGCAGACGTAGCTCTTAACCACTGCAGTTTTATTTGATTGAGAAAGTCAATACGGCTGAGGAATAGGATGGTGCACTTCCATGACCAGAAAGAAAGGCCTGGTGATCTACTTCCAAAACTCAGCCAATGAAAACCCTATGGATCACAATGGTTCAATCCACAACCAATCATGGGGATGGTACAGGACCAGACAACATTTTGTTCCACTGTGCATGGGGTCGCCACAGGTCAGGAGCCAACTCAAAAAAAGCTAATTACAACAATCTTGATTAAAACAACTTTTATCAATCAAATCACATGATTAATTTTTGCTCTTACTTGGAAAGCTTAAGAGCTGTAGATCACCTGGAAATGACATGCTTCTACTTTCAATGAACCAGCAATTAACATTAAGAAAATTGATCCTAGAGCTTGGAAAATCCATTCTAATTAGAAACAGCAAAGTATGGCTCTCACATGCACATAAAAGTTTTTAATAAAAAACCTTCTTTCCTTTTCTCTTTAAGTCTGTGTTAGAAAGAACAGTAAAATCCAGGTGAAAAGACACTTAGGGGAAAAAAATTTAAAAAGTTCCTTTAGTTCAATGCTTTCCAAACTTAGTACGCAAATTACCTGGAATCTTGCTAAAATTCAGATTTTGATTCAGTAGGATATGGAGTTGGGTCTAGATTTCTGCATTTTTAACAAGCAGCCAGGTGATGTTGATGCTGCTGGCCCAGGGAATACATCTTCAGTAGTAACGGTTTAGTTAACATTATCTGATTAGAGGGTAAATTGACCACGTGGCAAAGAAAAAAACCCTGCAGAGACGTAAACTGATGGAAGACGTTGACAATAGGTGCACAGTCAGAGGGAAAAGAGTTTGACTCTAAGCAGAAAGATTCTAAATGGATAATACCTGCTCAAACCTCAGAAAACCAAAGTGAAAAATCATAATACTTAGAAAAGATTAAGCAACGCTTGGAAACCACAGACTATTCAGTTAAAATGATACCTAGTTATACATACATCTTTATATTTCTTTAAATTTTAAAATCCGATTTGTACATCCTATTCAAAGGCAATGTTGATGCTGATATTTTAATAGCTTAGTTGTTTTTGCATATTTTTTAGAGAATAATTAGGTCAGGATACATTTTATATTTTCTTCAATTTGATAGTTTCAACAGTTCTCAATCATGGCTGCACATTATAACCTGCACAGCTTTCAAAGTACTGATTCCTACTCTGTAAAGAAGGTGAGAATGGTTGCACTACTCGAAGAACGCAATCAATATCACTGAATTGTCCATTAGGAACAGTCGAATTGCTGTATGTTCTGCTGCGCATATTCTCAACAACAACAGGAATAAAATAAATTATAAAACTAAAAAATACTGATTCCTGAGTTATACCCACAAAGGACATGATTTCATTACTCCCAGGAGGGATTCTGGCCTTCTGTAAAATGTGAACCTCCCCAAATGATTCTAATTTGCAGCCAAGGATGAGAACCACTGAACTGAACCAAACCTAAGAGAGTGTGTGGTCTCCATGAGGCCATAACCCATCCACAGAATGGCAGAGCCTCAACAAGAAATGGTTTCTAGAGACTTACCTTGCAAACCCATACTTATAAAGTTATAGCAAATATCATAGAGGATTAGCCAAATCCTTCGATCTCAGAAACTTCTAAAACCCTAGTCACTTCTCTTTCCCTTTTCCACTTTTCCAAATCAAAGGCTTCAGACAGACTATCTTTAAGCAAGTTTCAAAAGACTCCCACTGAAATTGAAATGTTGGTAGTTTCAACTAGATGTCAGAATTCCCTGATATGAAGAATTGCTGTTGAAGTGTCAGAATTACCTGTTGATCGTAGCGTGCTTTAAAATACAAAGAACATCTCAAGTCCATGGGTCAGGATAGAGGCTTCTCCTGACTCACATAGCCACAGGGGCTGGCGAACCCAAGATGGGCAGACAAGACCACAGGTTAGCTGCTAGCTCAAGTCTCAAGAACCAGAGGTCAGATGAACAGGAGCCAGATTGAGGATCCAGAATGAGCAAAAGTCCTCGAGCCTTGCCAGAGTCCACGCATATTAGATATAGGCCACACCCCCAAGGAAACTCCCTTTCAACTGATTGGCTCCTCACACTGGATCCCGTCATGGAGGTGATCACATTATATCAAATCTCATCATGGAAGTGATTACATCATCATACGACTGCCAAACTACATCATAACTGCCAAACCACTGAGAATCATGGCCCAGCCAAGTTGACACAAAACCTTAATGATCACAAGGAATAATCCCCTTTGGTATTCCATTTTCTTCTGTTAAGCTGAATTTGAGCAGAAATAGTTTAGAAGAGTAGTTTTTACAGACATCAGTTTCTGAATCTAAAGGCAAAAGGACAAATAAGAACTTCGCAAGCCATTGAGAACGGGTACCATAAAGGCAGGACATTGGGAGAGTCCCACAGAGGTGGGTTAGCTCAAGTTCTTGAAAGATGGCAACAGTAATATCAAGGTGAACTGATAATATCTCCATGTAAGTTAGTTCTTTACCCAGTATTCTCCAGCCACTGACAGAATCCCTAAATCCAACTAGCCATTTTAGAAATGTGTTCCCCCTAACAGTGGGGAAATTTAGTAAGAATCAGCAAATGATTCAGGGCAGATCTATCCCACTAACTGGAAAAATCAACCACCTTTATATACAAGGGATGGCATAGTTCCATGGGTTCTTTAGTTGCTTCCATCTGTTAGCAAGGAAACAAGAATTTGCCTTTCTATGGTGGAAAATCTAATGAAACTCTAAAACATAGATTCTTTTCCTTTCTGCTTCTCCTTTTTCTTTGGTTTTGTTTGGGTTTCTCTTTTGCTTTGGTTGGGCTACCAGTCAAAGTTTGGTATGACAATGATTGTCTGAAAATTATCTTGGGAGTTCACTCTGGGTTTCTCAGACAAGGAGCCAGCTTGGACCAGGAGCTTCCCCCTCCTCCCAGTGGGAGGGCCTGCACCCATGGTCAGCTTTCCACAGTAGTCACTTCCTCCCCCAGGCAGAAGGGGCAACAATCACGGGCTTCAAACCAGTTCATTTCAGTTTGAACCCCTGCTGAGAATTTGCATTTCTGCTCCAGGTATACTGGATCAGAATCTACATTTTAACAAGATCCGCAGGTGATTCTTATGTATGACAATGTTTTAGAACCACTACTCTGCTAGTAACCAACAGCATTAGCATGCCTGGGAACTTGTTAGAAATGCAAATTGTCAGATTGAACCATTTCAAAGCCCTGGCAACAACTTTCCACAGGCTCTAAATCATCAGGTGATTGGCAGCTAGCTTTCTAGAATACTTTCTAAAAGAAAGTTGGCCACCTATATCCAGACTAGCCAGCAACTCGGTAGACTAATTTTTCCTCCACTGACAAAGTGACTATGCCGGTTACCTATAAAAAGAGTATCAGAGGATCTCTGACTTTTCTTGCTACCCCAGCTCATCTCTGCTAGGCTTTCTGACATACCTGAGGCCAGCTGGTTTGTCAGTTGCTGCGGGATGATCCAGGTGGCCTCACTTACACGTACGACAGTTGGCTGACTTTTGGCTGCTGCATCTCAGTTCTCTTCCACATGGCCTCTCATTCTCCGCTAACCTGGCTTTGGCTTATTCGTATGGTAGTCCTAAGTTTTCAAGCACAGCAAGGAAAAAGTTCTGTAAAAAGGGTACTGTGGTGCCAGAGATCCTCTAACTTCGTGGGGAGGAGAATCAAGATCAACATCAGCCCAAGGCTGACTCCTATGAGGTGGAAGTCAAACATACCTCCACCCTCCAACCTTTTCACCAATTCTGACACCAACTGTCCCTCCCACAGCACTCTATTTCTCTCTGGGTTTGATAATTTGTTGCAATGGCCACACAGAATTTACAGATCATACTCATGATTCCGGGGTTTATTAGGGAAGTAACAGGTTACAATTCAGGATCAGGAACGACTCAGGATACAATTCTTCCATCAGGACAACTTTTCGCCTGTGACCACAGGGAAGCCTCTCCTGTCTTGGCCCCTGGGCCCCTTAGCCCCTGGGCTCCTTGGCCTGGGCCCCTCAGCCTGGCCTGTGCCCTCCTTGGGCAAGTGTTACAAAGCTCTTTAGCTCCACCAGCAAGTGCCCAGAGACACCCCACTCCACCAGGAAGCCTCCTGCCCAAAAGCTCTCAGCTCTCTCACTCCATGGGTCAGCATGCCCACTGTAACTGCCTTGCTCAATGGGCCAGGAAGCTCACTGCCACCTCACACCAGTCTCCTGGTTCTGCTACTGCTATTCCTCTGCGACTGCTTCTCCCATTTACTCCATCTCCAGTATTGTAGCTCTCTTTGTCTACTGGATTTAGGAGGTTCTCAGCCCAGGGACCCAGGTCCAAAGGACGTGCTCCACTCATGGCTCTTCTTGGTAGTAGTGAGATCTCCCTCTCCTATCCTCTGGAATGGCTCATTTTAAGCCTAGCAGGATGGCAAAACTGACCAATCCCCTCATTAGGGTTCCATACACCTTATTTGCATGGTCCCACTCACACATGGGATTTATGCACCTTATTTGCATTCTTAGCAGGCTGTCCAGTCCCCTTGGTGGGCCGCAAACACCATATTTGCATAGTCCCACCGAATTATTTTGTGGGAGTCACAAAGGCTATGGCTGGATGGTCCATGTTAATTAATTCACTGCACAGTAAGTCCCAATACACAAGTGATTTTTAAACCTCTGCTTTTGTCCATTTGTTTAAGTTGCACTGGCCAAATCTAGTCTTAAGGCCAGGGTCAGTATGGGATGGCATTACCAAAAGACATGGATGGAGGGAAGGGGATAATTTGTGGCCATTTTTGCAGTCTACTATACGTTGCAATGGAAATAGGCAAGAATTCACCTACTCTTGCCCCCGAGGAAGTTTAACCTGGTAGAGGTGGAGTTTGCATATCTCTGTCCAGAAACAGAACTTCTAGTGTAATGAAATCCATCCTAAGTTCATACTAAGTGGGCTATGACTTATTACAGTTCAATATAAACAAGTCATACAATCTTCTTGTAAAATGAGAAAAGAAAGTCTCACCCTTCCCTTCCTCACATATACCTTATGAGGTCAAATGTGAAAACTCTTTTAAAGAAATGTGTTCTACCAGTCCCCTTTAGCAGCATATGTACTGTTGTTATTGTTGTTAGTTGCTGTTGAGTCAGTACTCCCCACCTCACACCCCCTCCCATTCATGGCAAGCCCATGCACAATGGGATTGGACCGTTGTGATCCATAAGGTTTTCATTGGCTGATTTTTGCCAAGCCTTTCTTCCTAGTCTGTCTTAGTTAGAAGGTCCACTGAAACCTGTTCAGCATCATAGCACCACACAAGCTTCCACTGACAGACAGATGGTGGCTGTGCATGAGGTGCATTGGCAGGGAATCGAACCCAGTTCTCCCACATGAAAGGTGAGAATTCTACCACTGAACCATCAATGTTCCCTGGCATATGTATTAGACTGGCCAAATTTGAGGTGTCTTAACTCAAATAACGTGGATTTCTTTTTTAATACTATTGTGTTTTTGGTGAATTTTTTTAATGTGGATATTTTTAATAAACACCAGTTGTTTAACAGATATGTTACCTTAGGTGTTGACCTTGCCCCACACTTCTTCTAAACATTCCCTATTGTCTTTTAACAAGAAACTTCAGAGTTTAGGCCAAGTCTTTCATGTGCCATTGCTGACTGTCACGGCTATGCCTTTGTCAAATTAGGCTTTCTGTCCAGAGGTCAGTAAATAGCATAAGATTTGCACAGTCCATTTGGTCCAACTCAATTTGAATGGTGTCAGAATCTGCAAAGCCTCAAAGAACCAATGAGAACAGAAAATGAGTTTTTGTAATAAATGCTTCACAGGAAAAAACAAGGTCAGACATCTAACTGACTCCAACCCATCCTTGTAAGAAACAGCGCGAGTCCTTCGTATCCCGTGATACTTTCCCTGATTATCCTCACCTACAGTGATTTCGCCCTCACATGCTGAACTTCGGTAATGTTTTATGGAATGAACTTGACTTGATAGGGAGCCAGCAAACAGATTTTATTTTTTCTCACCTCTTCCTATAAGCTAGATTTGTAGAGTCGTTCTTCTCACCTCTTTTGATAAAATTATGGCAGATTCTCATTGATTTGGTCCTCTCAGATATGAAAATATCCAATGAAGAAGAATAATAACAGAATATCAGTCCAATCTGATAATCACATAACTTCAATCTAGGGCAGTATAATATTGAAAATCCCAACTCTCATTTAGTTAAACCTTCTCCATGGGAGAAAGATGTGGCAGTCTGCTTCCGTAAAGATCACAGCCTTGGAAACCCTGTGGGGAAGTTCTACTCTGTCCTATAGGGTCATTATAAGTTGGAATCAACTTGGTGACAACAGTTTCCTCTCTCCCATCCGGCACCTGCTTTAGGCTTAGAAGCCTGGGGTGAAGGAGGGGGAGTAGTCACTTTCTCTGCTCTTCCTCTCCTCTCTGCTCTACCTCCTCTTCCACTCACTAGCTGCTGGCATAGTTGAGTTTTTGCAGATGTCTGAAGCTAACTCTTTCCTGGTGTCTTTTGCTGGTTCCTGGAGAGTTCCCACTTTTGATTCCAGCTTTGTTGCCTCGTGCAGTGCTTCTTTTCTGGCTACTCACTTCTCGTTCCCACTTACGCTTGCCAGGATTTAGCTCTCTGTTAGAGTTGTATCAACCCTGTAGGCAGTCTTCTTGGGCACAAACACAAGAAGATGCACTCAAGCCATCTCTGTGAGGCTCACATCTTCCTAGGATATAATATGCTCACTCTCAACACAACCGTCTCTCTTTTGTGATTCTGCTATCTCAGGGCTGTGGCCAGCTACAGCCTTAGCTGCCTATTTTTATTCATTTTAGGTGTGAGTCAGACTCTATCTTTGAGTCTGTCAAATTCCAAGGAAAGTGGCCAATCTTTCTGAGTATTTTCTTGAAGCCCCCAGGGGTGGAATATCCAATAAGCAAGATAAGCACAGTGCTTACCTTGCTTACCAGATCATCTGTAGTGAACAATTTCACATTTTTTCACCATATCAAAGACTGCTTCTAGGTATGGCTGGCATCTGTCTCTCTCCCAACCCACAGCACCTTCCTACAGAATCAAAGCCTCTTTTCAAATTTACAATCGATCTTGTTTTCATAATAATCGATACAGAACTTGCGTGGCTCTATTTCCCTGCAGAACTGGATGGATGACCCAGTAAACAAGGTAGGCACAGACCTACTTATGCTTACTTACTAATCTATAGTGAACAATTCCACTACAGATGATCTGGTAAGCGAGGTAAGCACTATACTTACCTTGCCTGTTGGATAATCCTCCCCTGAAAGACCCCTTTCAGTTGGCTTAACCCAAAAAAAACAAACTCACTGAGTTAATTCTGACTCATAGTGCCCGTATAGGACAGAGTAGAACCACCCTGTAGGCCTTCCAAGGAGCGGCTGGTGGATCCAACTTTTTGGTTAGCAGCCAAACTCTTAACCACTGTGCCACCAGGGCTTCAGCTCACTTGACTTAGAATCAGTAAAAAGTACCGATGGAGTGGGAGAAATGCTCAGAATCCTGCTAGCTTTCTCCAAAGAAATCTCCTTTTTAGACTCTGCAATCTCTCCCTCCTATTTTTGCTGGAGGTAGGTTATGGGCTATTGTGGTCAGACTGACCCCACAGCCTCTTTACATATTCTGCCCAGGTGGTCTAGTCTAGCACATCGCCTATGAGTGAAATGCTTGGCACCAACTGGTTTATTCTCAGCCTTTGGAATCTTTACTGAAAATTTCTGAGGTAAGAGTAAGAGTAACATCCAACCACTTGCTATTCTTCTGTATGTATTGTCCTTAACAAAAATGCCTTATTATCACTTAAGTATCCTCATACAAAGGAGTCCTGGTTGCACAGTGGTTAAGGTGCTCGACTGCTAACCGAAAGGTCAGCAGTTTGAACCCACCAACTGCTCTGCAGAAGAAAGATGTGGCAATCTGTTCCTATAAAGATTTACAGCCTTGGAAACTCTATGGGGCAGCTCTACTCTGTCCTATAGGGTTGCTATGGGTCAAAACTGACTCAACAGCAACAGGTTTGGGTTTTTTGTTGTTGTTGTTGTTGTATTCCTATATAATTCACCATATTTTGCCTTTGGGAAGATGAGAGTTTGAAGAAAGTAAAACAAATGACAAAGAGAATATAATTTTATTCTTGAAGTCCTCACAAGCTAGTAGAGACTGTAGCAGAAAATTTTTGGAGTTATCTGTCTTTCCCAATGACCAGTTGCCGCATCTCATTGGGTACTAACCCCTCCTTCCCCTAATGGGCTCCAACTGCCATGTTTGTATGGTGACGCCATTCGCTAGCCATACGTGGTTGACATCTTCCTCAACACGGGCCAGTTATATTTTCTCCTAGGAATTGAGAATTAGATTTAAAGTCATATTAGAGTCTATAGCTGAAAGGGCGGCATTTTCTCACTTGCTGATCAGAGAAGCAGGGAAAGTCAATCTGCAGAGAAAGAGAGAGAATAGTGCAGACATACAAAGATAACAGATAAGGGGCAGAGAGAGAGTTTATGAGCCTTCTGGTTCCTGGTGTCCTTGCTGTTGGCTGTCTGTATCCCCCTGCCTTTGGGTCTGTGATACTCCCTATATCCTCATACAGATTCTCTTTTTTGTTTAAACTAACATAGTTTCTGTTTCTGCAATCCAAGGTGTCCTAAGTAATGCAGAAACAAAATATACACATGAAAAGCAGTTGAGAACAAGACAATAGAGTATAGGTAAATGTAGTTGATTAGGGAAGGCAACACAGAGACTCAGTATTTGGGGTGAGCTTCAGAAGACCGGCAGGGTTGCTATGGGAAGAAATGGGAAAGGATATTCCTTGTAGAGAAACTGGTATGAGCAAAGGAAAGGAGGTGTGAAAACTTGCAGCACTTAGCTGAAGGGCCAAGGCGTCAAGGGGAACCATTGGGGAAAAAAACTAGGTAAATAGGTAAGAGTAAGATTTTAGAGAACTTTGAAAGCCATTCAAAAGAAGTTGAAGATTTTTTAGCTGGGAGTAGCTTGCTAAGATCTGTGATACAGAAGGTAATTATTGAGCAGTGTGTACTTAGAACAAATTAGCCTGTAACGGGATGGGATACAGGAAATCAGATAAGAAGTAATTGTAGTAACCAGATAAAAAGGTAATGAGAGATTATTCCAGGAGATAAGATAAACAATTAGAGTGGGGAGTGGTTGACAATTTAGTACTGAAATCAGAGTATGGGGGTGATGGGCCCATGGCAGAAACTATCAGAGACCAAAATGGTGATAAACATGGCCATGTCCAGACCCATTTAATTAGCAGCTGATTGTCCCGGTGCACTAGGTTATTGAAAGAGTTGGATTCATGCTGTAGCAGGCATGTGCTGTTTTCTGACTAGCAGTGTCTTCCCACCTTCTTTGGGGAAGCACTCCACTTTTCTATGAGGAACTAGGTCAGGAAGCTCTCCTAGACTTGAATGGCTCTATCTCATTGCAGAACTTCAGCTATGACACACACGTCAAGACTCTGACACCCCACACAGCTCCAACCAACACCATAGTGCAAAGTCCCAGAAAGCTGTCAGAATAAAGCCGGCTTTACCTGTAAGCAGCCATCTAAGATACTCCACTGGTCTCACACCTTCAGGAGCAAGGGAGGACAGAGAAAACAAGATACAAGGAAAAGATTAGTCCGAAGGACTAATAGACCACAACTACCACAGCCTCCACCAGACTGAGTCCAGTACAACCAAGATGGTGCCCGGCTCCCACCACCGACTGCTCTGACCGGGATCACAACAGAGGGTCCCAGACAGAGCTGGAGAAAAATGTAGAACAAAATTCTAACTCACAAAAAAGGGCCTGACTTATTGGCCTGACAGAGACTGGAAAAACCCCAAGAGTATGGCCCCCGGACACCCTTTTAGCTCAGTAATGAAGTCACTCCCAAGGTTTACCCTTCAGCCAAAGATTATACAGCCCCATAAAACAAATCGAGACTAATGGGGCACAACAGTCCAGGGACAAGGACTAGAAGGCAGGAGGGGACAGGAAAGCTGGTAATAGGGAACCCAAGGCTGAGAAGGGACAATGTTGACATATCATGGGGTTATTAACCATTGTCATAAAACAATATGCGTACTAACTGTTTAATGAGAAACTATTTGTTCTATAAAACCTTCATCTAAAGTACACTTTTTAAAGGAGAAAAAAAAAAGAATAAAGCTGGCTTTATTCAGGCCCCTTGGCTGGTCTTGGAAAGAGACAAAGTAGTTTCAAGCTCTGTAGTTCTCAACCCTAGTATTAGAGAGTCAGGGTTATCTAACTTCCACCCTGAACTCACCTGTTGTATGATGCTTACCCCAAATCAGACATTCTTGATACAGAGGAGGCTCTGTGATTATCAAACACCTGCCATAAAATCAATTTGTCAAGACCCCTTCTTCTTATACTATGCACTTGACAGAGTGATCTATGATGCTAGATGATCTGGGACTGAACTGTGGCTTCCCTTCTTACCAGCTGTGCAGCCTTGGGCGAGGGAGTTAACTTCATTGTGATTCTGCATCCTCATCTGTAAAATGAGGTAGCAAAACTCCCTACCTTGTTAGGATGTTATGAAGATTAAATAACCTAGGATTCACAAAGCACTTAGGACAATGTTTGGCACATTGAGAAGGCTCAAAAACTGTTAGCTAATATTATAAGAAGTACTTGAGTATGTTGGCTGGTTATTGTCTGAAACAGTAGCTTGGCTTCTACTTGCACAAGAGCTGAGATAGTGGTATTTGGCACATTTTCTCCCATAGTTGAATACTAAATCGGAAACAAGCCTGCTCGGAACGTAATTTCATGAGTCTATGTAAGGGTGTGCTTTACAGAAAACTCTTCCTAGTGGCCCATTCCAATGCTGCAGCCAAATTTGAAGTCAGACGCTTCACCAGGATTATACTAAGATTATTTGATGAATGAAGTCTTTGGCTGGTAACACGTTCTGTAAAAGCCAGATACTTTTGTACAGTTTTGCCCATGTTTGGGAAATTTAGAGGTTTTTGGTTTTTTGTTTTGTTTTGTTTTAAGTAAAAATTGACTGTCTCCGGTTTAAATAATAAATGGCCCATGAGCTGGCACTGCTTTTCCCCACCAACATCACCAATCATCTCTGCCAAGTTCAGATGCAGCCTTAGACCTTTCTCAGCCCACAGAAAGGCAGCCATCCCTGCCCGTTTAAAGCTAATAGGAAATCGGCTCCATTTGATATTTAGGGTGTCCTTTTTGGGGTGAGGACCTAAAACTTGTCACTTTCTCAACAGAATAGTGACCCTGTCTCCCCAACTACTCCCCAGTCACTTTAACCAACAATGTAGAATTTCCATATAACAGAGAATCAGTGCTGAGGCACTTGCTAGATAATTTTATTTTCAATAGTCTGGATATTGAGAGAACTACTCTAATGGACAAATTAACCATGTGGTTTCCTAGCGATCATACTAAGATTATTTGATGAGGTCTCTTCCTGGTAACGCATTCTTTAATTTTTTTTTTTTTTTCATAATAAACGATACAGAACTTGTGTGGCTCTATCTCTGTGCAGAACTTCAGATATGACACACACGGCAAGGACTCTGTCATCCAGTGTAGCCCTGCCTTGTTGATTAAACTCACTGGGGAGACAAGGTCACTACTCTGTTGAGAAAGTGACAAGTTTTAAGGCCTCACCCCAGCAACACATTCTCTAAATCTTTAGGCTCTTTCCTTGTTAACAAATAACTGTTGCCTTCAAGTCAGTTCCAACTCATGGTGGCCCCATGTGTGTCAGAGTAGAACTGTGCTCCATAAGGTTTTCAGTGGATGATTTTTCAGAAGTAGATCTCTAGGCCTTTCTTCTGAGGCACTTCTGGGTGGCCTTGAACCTCCAACTGTTCAGTTAGCAGTAGACCATGTTAACCCTTTGTACCACCCAGGGATCAGAAAGCCAAGAACTTGACCTTACACAGTACAATGAAAAGAGCTCAGGGGAGAAACCCAGGATTCAAGTCCCAGGCCTACCACTTACCTGCCATGAGACATAAGGACAGTAATACCTGTGCTACTGACCTCAGGGGAGTCCGGCGTGGTGCAACGGTTAATGAGATCAGCTGCTAATCAATTAGAGTCCACTCAGAGGTGCCTCAGAAGAAAAGCCTGGTGATCTACCACTGAAAAATCAGCCATTGAAAACCTCTGGAGCGCAGTTCTACTCTGACACACATGGGGTCACCATGAGTTAGAACTAACTCCATGGCAACTGTTTTACTGATCTGAAGAGGGTTCTTGTAAAGAGTGAGTGTGATTATTCGTGTTTATTCACCTGCTTTGAATGATGGCAAACACTCTCTTCACAAACATGCTACCACAAAACAGACCTTCCAAGACCCACAGAAATGTGATTGGTAAGGTATGTTCAGGAACAGGCCTGCTCTAAGAGGCAGGCATTAAAGTAGTGTCTTTCATATTTAAAGGCCTTGGTCACTAATGACTAAATGACCCTTTTAAAGGACCTCGAGGATAAATTCCACCTCCAGTTTGGTTTCAAGCAACAGTCGTCATTTACCAAAATTTTGTGATATTTCTTTTATCTAAGCAAGAAAAATTATGCAACTTTATTTCACTTTTTGACTTTGATGTAGAAAACTTTCAGCCAAAATCGATGAAAAACTGTTAGATTAGCACATCCTAGGTGCCTGGGAACATCTATTTCGGTTGTTTCCTTTAAAGTATGAGCTCTGCTGTTATTTTTAGTTCAGCTCTTCTACGTTATATTGAATTTTCTGTGATAGCTCACATTCTTTCCCAAGAAAAAAAATAAAAGTTAAGGAACTGTGAGTGCTGAGGAATACTGTGCCGCCTTTTGCCCTGGAAAGCCCCAGAAGAGAACAAAAACCTGTCTGCAAGTCAGTCACTTACCTGGAGATGCTTTCTAGGGGTCTCTCTCAACTCCAAGATTGTCTCATTCGATCTGCACTCGTGGCTTTGTGGCAACTTTAAGATTATTTAGGACAGAGATAACAAGCCCAAGAAACCCACCTCAGTCCACACCAGCACAAGAACCCTTCTCCAGGTTTCAGCAGGTTCCTCGCTGGAGATTGGTGAAAAAGGCACTCATTTCCAAGCCCCTTGGTCTAAGGAAAAGAAGCTTTGGTGGCGCAGTGGTTAAGCACTCAGCTGCTAACCGAAATGTTGGCAGTTCGAATCCATCAGCCACTCCGCAGGAGAAACATGTGGCAGTCTCCTTCTGTCAAAATTACAGCCCTGGAAACTATATGGGGCAGTTTTACTCCGTCCTGCTGAATCACTCTGAGTTGAAATCAACTCGACGGCAGTGGGTGGGCTAAAGGACAATAGGAGCAGGAGATCCCAGGGCCTGCAGCAGTGTGTGTGTGTGTTTTCATTTGTCATATTTAGTTTTGTAATAACATCAACAAACATATAGTATTGTTCACCAATCATGTGTCATTATAAGGAATGCAAACACAAATGTAGAACCCCAGGAAGTTTGGGGTGTTGTGGTAGGGAAAAGGCAGAGTGGATAAGAGCTGATGAGAAGCTTAAACCAGAGCTGAGCGAGTGAGACCAGAGGCAGAGTGGCAGAGGGGTTAACGGCATGGACTCCAACGTCAGACCCCTGCCTGGTTTCAAATGCCTGCTCTGCTGCCTACAAAACATGTTACCCGGGGCAAGTCACTTCCTCTGTCTGTGCTTTCCCCATAATGTCAGCATAATAATGACTTGTTGTAGTGACCTGTTGTGATGGCTTGTTGTGATGACTAAATAAGTTGATTTATATGAAGTGCTTAGGCAGTGCCTGGC
Organism: Dugong dugon; assembly: GCA_030035585.1. Taxonomy (NCBI): domain Eukaryota; kingdom Metazoa; phylum Chordata; class Mammalia; order Sirenia; family Dugongidae; genus Dugong; species Dugong dugon. Next base: position 89,133,445 of record CM057461.1, read on the forward strand.
ATGTAAATCCAAAAAAACCCTTTGCCCTAGAGTCGATTCCAACTCATAGTGACCCTACAGGACAGAGTAGAACTGCCCCATAGGGTTTCCAAGGAGCAGCTGGTGGATTTAAACTGTCGACTTTTTGGATATCAGTAGAGCTCTTAACCATCACACCACCAAGGCTCCACTGTATATATATACATACATATATATATATATATCTCATTGGGAGGAAGGAATGATCCATTCGTTCTCTTTGCAAAGGGAGCGCCAAAGAGTCAGAAAATAAGATAGGTGACCAGCTTAATTTCCCTTGTGAACCAGATCCCCTGGTAAATAATCTAATGATACTTGCTAGGAGAAGAACCCCTGGAGACAGATTTTTCTTACCTCCCAAAGAACTAGCCCCCTTATTCATGTCACCTAAGAGACCACTTCATGATCACTGGGGTCAATAGCCCCGCACTAAGTGTGAAATTTCATCAAAATTTTTTAAATGTCATTAAAATAAACTCAAAGGCTTTTAAAGAATTAAATTGAACTGAGGTCTCCCTTTCACTGATCCTGTGCAATAACTGGTTTCTCCCCATTTGCTTTTGGGATTCAGCTTTGGTTTAAAACTTTTGACAATCTAACGATTAATCTCCCTCAATAAACTTAATTTGCATCAAATATAAGAAAAAAAGTCATCCTGGTGTCTCCAAATAGCACCCTAGGGCAGAGAAGAGCCGTAAGGGGAGTGTGGATGCAAAAGACAAATGTTTCCAAACTTTGCCCCCGAGCAGACCCTTCCTTACACACAGGAGGAGAGGCCAGCACTCCACAGGAAATTTGGAGGCCATGTAGGGAGCATCCTGACCTGGCCAGAAGAGAGATCCCAAGCTCATAAATTTCTGAGCATAGCCATCTGCCCCATTGCCATCCATTGCCATCGAGTCGATTCCAACTCATAGTGACTCTATAGGACAGAGTAGAACCGCCCCATAGGATTTCCAAGGCTGTAAATCTTTATGAAAGCAGAGTGCCACATCTTTCTCCCATGGAGCAGCTGGTGGACTCAAACCACTGACCTCTTGGTCAGCACTGGAGCGCTTAACTGCTACACCACCAGGACTCCTTATAGCCATCTAGTTATTATAACAGGCAGGGCAAATAAGCATACGAAAAATGCTTACCAGATCTTATTAGGGAATTGCAAACCAGAACAACAATAAGATATTACTGCACATCTATTAGAATAGCTAAAATCCAAAACACTAACATCACCAAATGCTAGCAAGAATGTGGAGTAACAGGAACTCTCATTCATTGCTGATGGGAACACTCAATGGGACAACCAGTACTGATGACCATCTGGCAGTTTCTCACGAAGTTAAACGTAGGCTTACCTTTCAATCCAGCAACCACGCTCCTAGGTATTTACCTAAATGAGTTGAAAATGTATGTCCACATCAAAATCTGCACACAAATATTTATAGCAGATTTATTCATAATTGTCAAAAATTAGAAGCAGCCAAAATGTCCTTCAGTAGGCAAATGGATAAACAAACTGTGGTATATACAATGGAATATTTTTCAGCAATTAAAAAGAAATAAGCTATCAAGCCACAAAAATACATGGAGGAGCCTTAAATGCATTCTGCTACATGAAAGAAGCCAGTCAAAAAAAAAATTACATACTATATGATTCCAACTACACAACATTCTGGAAAAGACAGCGAGAGTAAAAAAAATCATTGCCAGAAGAGTGGGGCTGTGAACACAGGGCATTTTCGCAGTGAAGCTATTCTGTTTCATGAGTAGGAGCCAACTGTACAGCAACTAACAACAGCAGCTCTATTCTGCATGATACTGTAATGGTGGACCCAGGACACTAGGCATTTGTCAAAACCCACAAGACTAAAATGTTGAATTGGCAAATGTGTTCTATGTATTTTTATAACAATTGAAAGAAAGGGGGGGGACTGTACAATACAAAGAGTGAACCCTAATGTAAAACTATGCACTTTAGTTAATAATAATGTACCAATATTAGTTTATCAGTTATAACAAACGTATCCTAGGAATACAAGATAATAATAATAAGAAGAAGAGTGTGCAGGGGGGGGGGGAGTATATGAGAACTCTCCATACTTTGTGTAATTTTTCTGTAAAACTTAAAACTACTCTAAAAAAATAAAGTCTGTTAGAATATAGATGGTACGTAGATAGATACCCATTGCCATCTAGTCGATTCCAACTCATACCAAACCCATAGGACAGAGTAGAACCGCCCGATAGGGTTTCCAAGGCTGTAATCTTTATGGAAGCAGACTGCCATATCTTTCTCTCACAGAGCAGCTGCTGGGTTTGAACCACCACCCTTTTGGTTAGCAGCTGAGTGCTTTCACCACTGTACCACCTGAGGTCCTAGATAGGTAGGAGTCCATAGTTTACATTAGGGTTCACTCTTGGTGTTGTGCAGTCCTGCTTTTTTTTTTAATTGTTGTAAAAAAATGTACAACACAACCTTTGCCAATTCAACATAGATAGACAGAAAACTAAGTAAATAAATAATGTTTTGTTTTAAGTATCAAGAAAGCTTTCATGTCCCCCAAACATTTTCCCCCATGCAAAATTTACTGTGTCTGAAATTCCAACTTTAACATTTAATTCCTTTCGGTTAAGCCACACCCTTTACAGGGATTATTTCATAACTTCAAATACTGTCACGATTGGTAGCTCCTTTTGTCTCTAACACCTCGGCGTGAACACAGTTATCAGATTGCCTTCCTCCCAATTAGCGGAACAAGGAAGGTGGGAGATGGTGAGCAGCAGAGAAAGGAGGCACCAGTGCCTAGACAAACTTTCTGCTTTCACGGTTTTGCTGAGAGCTGGTCCTAATACCTTGTTCAAATGTCATCCTTTAACTCAGTAGCGAGGTCAGCGTCTTAATTACCAACGGCAGCTGTAACAGAAATACCACAAGTGGGTGGCTTTAAAGAACAGACATTTATTTTCTCACAGTTCTAGAGGCTAAAAATCCAAATCCGGGTCTTGGCTGTGTCAGTTCCTTTCTTGTCGGAAGTCCCTGGCATTCCCTGGTTCCTTGGCAAGCCTCACGTGGCGTCTGTCTTCTTCAATAGCGCACACGCGTCTGGAGCTATCTGCTCTTTTTATAACTCAGGAGTGATTAGGTTAGGACACACCCCCAATGATACTGCCTCATTAACAGAACAAAGAAAACCCGATTTCCAAACAGGATCACATCTGCAGGTATAGGGGTTAGGACTTCAACACGTATTTTGGTGGGGACACAATTCTACCCATAACAGTAAGGAAAAGCTATATCATTCAGTCCTTGCTCACTGCCTTGTAATTGGAGTTTCAGGAAAAGGGGGAGGGGTGGGTGAAATGTTTCAAACTGGTAAGCCAGTTGTGACTTAGTGAGCGCACATTTTATTTGTCAGAGGAAATAACTGGTTGATTTCTAATTGGTGGTAACATAACTGAACTGCCAGGGCTGCAGGAGAAGTGGGAGTGAAAATACCCAAAGCCCAGGGTTGTCATGGACATTTCAAACGCAACGCTGCCAGCCAAATCGGTCAGGGTGAAAAACTGGCTAAAGGCCACCCTCTAGTCAGTCCTGGAAGAGAAAACCGTGGAGACGTATGTTCCCTTAAAAATGGAAATTTGCAATTCATTTTCAAACTAATCATTTCTAGCGCCTGCCCCAACTTTTTATGCTTTTCTGAACTTCTTGGCTATATTTACAGCGCAAAACTTTCTTCCTGTGTATGTGTTCACGCTGTGTTTTATTTGCATTGCAGAATATCACTGTAGCCCTCCCAGTCGTTATAAATTAAGTTTATTTTGAGATGAGAGGAATGGAACAGAAGTAGTCCCCGCTGTGACTTAATGTTGTAAGAGTTTATTTCTTTGTTTTTCTTGGAAAACTATATTGATGAGGCAGGCAGGGAAAAGAAAAATGGCTCCCCGCACTCCATTCCTGTTTTCACTCTCATTTTTTAAAAGCATTTGTATCCAAATAATTTCCTTCCAGATGTACTCAGTTCAAATGCGGACACTGGGTAATTGAGAAACAAAATTTCCATCTGCTCTATCAAGTGAAAGAAAGCCAGTGAGCATTATGAATGGACGGGTAATTCAAGTGCTCCAGGGGTTACCGATGATGAGCTGGAGTGAGCTGAGATCTTAAGGGACTGACAGCCTCAGTTCTAGCTCAACACTGCAGGGTCTCTGTCTCCTCCAAGGCTTTCTCCCAAAAGCGGGACGATGCCCTCAGGCCTCATTACCATCGACTGCTAGGTCCTCTGTCTCCTATCCCACTGGTTGTTTGTCTGCTATGACCCATCCTTATTGGCTGTTTGTTCCCCATGCCCCATCCCATGCTTCATTCCAATTGGCTATCATTCATGCATTTATTTACCCACTCAACCAATAGTGATCGGGTCGCTACTTCAGGACAGGCACTGAGCTAGCCACCTCTGCCTTCACTTACTAATTTAAATTTCATGGTGACCCCATAGAGTAGGTGCAGATGGGCCGTTCATTGTTGGCCTGAATTATTATTAAATCTCATACAGCATTTATCTTTTCAGATATTTATCCATTGTCTTTCAAGCTACATTGAAAGCTTTGCAAAAGCAAGAAGCTTGTCTGTCTCACCGTCTCCAGACAGGCTTGGAGCAAAGGACCCTGCATATAACAGCTAGACATACAATAAACCCAGTAAAAATGGGTTAATTTTATTTCATTTTAAATACAGTAAGGTGGCTAGTAAAGCATAACTTTCATCATATATGAATATAAGCTTTTAATCGCTAGTGAAAAAAATGACTTTTTCAAGTCTTACCAGGTACCAGTTGCTGTCAGCTGAGTCTGACTCATGGTAACCCCATAAGTGTCAGAGATGAGCCGTGCTCCTTAGGATTTTCAACGGCTGATTTTTCAGAAGTAGATCTCCAGGCATTTCTTCTGAGGCACCTCTGGGTGGACTCAAACATGCAACCTTTCCATTAGCAGCCAAGAGTTAACCATTTGCACTACCCAGCAGCGAAAACACCAAATCACCTTGGCACAAACGGTTGTTTTTTGAGTGGCCTTTCTGAATTATTTAGGTTAAGGCACCTGCCTGCTCGTTCTTGAAGAAGAGCATAATTGGAAGAGTTTGTCTTGGCAAGGGGTAGGGCTCTGCAGTTGGTGGTTGGAGAAGTTAGTCCCTGTCCTTCCCAGGTGGTTATATTTGTATCTGTTCATTTACCCAGAGGTCTTGGAACCTTCTGATAGAAAGGGGAGTAGAACCTAGGCTCCTGCCTATTGCAGTTTAAAATTACTGTACTTGTCCATGGGCTGGGATAGTAGCTGGCAGGAAAGAACAACGGGCTCCCTAGGAAAAAGGTACCATTGCAGCAGGAATACTCAGTCCAGGTCCTGGCTTCTCACTGGGGAGGGTGGGGTCAACCTTGGTGGCTTCCTCAGAACTTGCCTCCTCTACTGAGGAAGAAACTTGTGGAAAATGGCTGCAGACATGTGAACCTATAGAAACAAGGAGATTAAAACAACAAAGACGAGCATCTTTTCCTTGTCAGGTGTCATGGATTGAATTGTGTCCCCCAAAAATATGTGTATCAATTTGGCTAGGCTATGATTCCCAGTATTGTGTGATTGTCCACCATTTTGTCATCTGATGCGATTTTCCTATGTGTTGTAAATCCTGTCTCTCTAATGTTAATGAGATGGGATTAGTGGCAGTTATGTTAATGAGGCAGGACTCAATCTACAAGATTAGACTGTGTTCTAAGCCAATGTCTTTTGAGATATAAAAGAGAAAAGTGAGCAGAGACAGGGGGACCTCAGACTACCAAGAAAGCAACGCCAGGAACAGGGTATGTCCTTTGGACCCAAGGTTCTTGCACTGAGAAGCTCCTAGTCCCGGGGAAGACTGATGACAAGGACCTTCCCCCAGAGCCGACAGAGACAGAAGACCTTCCCCTGGAGTTGGCACCCTGGATTTGGCCTTCCAGCCTCCTAGACTGTGAAAGAATAAATTTCTGTTTGTTAAAGCCATCCACTTGTGGTATTTCTGTTATAGCAGCACTAGATGACTAAGGCATCAGGTCCCACTGACCAGAAAGAGAGACATCCTCTCCCTGCACACCTGAGAAACTATCGCTGCCCCCTCTCTGCAAAGGGCAGGACTCCAATTACTTCTCAGCAACTGTAGTGCAATTTGCCTCCTGCTGATCTGACGAACTTTGCGCGTTTGAAAGTATGAAGCTGAAGCAATGGCAAAAGCAGTGGGGAGCAGGGCCCTCTGGTGAACTCACAAGACTTTGTAGAGCCTTCCAAGAGGCAGTAATAATTAGACTTTGGACAAAGAATCTATGAAGCTTCTGAACTTTTCACAAAAGGAAAACACTAATGATAATAGATCAAATTTCTCAAAAATAGGCAAAAGGAGGCTGGATGCCATCAGAATTTGAATATTAAAAGCACATGTCCACATGTTGTACAATAGCTGGTGGAGTGAGGTTTAGTGGTGGCACAAATCTTCATCCCTCACGAGGTATCCTTCAAGGCCTAACCCAGTTCTCACTTCTTCCTTCCTGGAAGCCTCCCCTGATTGACTCAACCGCACAGGAGCCAGACGACCAGCTTTTTGGACTGTATCTACTACTCACTGTCTGTGAGACCTTGGATAAGTCACGGAAACTCTCTGAGTCATTGGACAATGATGGTATTAATACCTATCTAGAATGGCTCTTCAGATTAAAGAATACATTGTTTATAAACTCTAAAGCTCTTTGCAAAAGTATAACTCTTGATTCTCAAATGCTTAGCGATACAGTTGGCTTAATACTATTATTCACTGCTTAGAGTTGCTTGGGCGTTCACAGGGATGGACTTTGTCTAGGCCCCTTGGGCTGTCCCTGTCCTCGTGTTGGCACCTTAACCTAGGAAAGAATAATAGCAATACCACCTTTTTGAAAGAAATAACTATTGGGAGGCCAACACTAGTCTAGGTGTAGATGTCACTTATCTCCAGGACTAAGAGCAGCATTGCAAATCAGGTATTATTCTTATTTAGTGGACAAGAAAACTGAGCTCAGAAAGGCTGAACAACTCGCTCAAGTTCGTATAGTCCATCCAGGTCTTAGTTACCTAGTGCTGCCATAAGAAAAAATATCCTAAGTGAGTGACTTAAAAAAACAAAATTTTATTTTTCTCACAGTTTTGGAGGCTAAAATTTCAAATCAGAGTCTCAGCCATGCCAGTTCCTTCTGTGAGCCTCTCTCCTAGTTTCTGGTGATTGCCAGCAACTGTTGACGTTCCTTTGCTTCTTACAGATGCAGCTCCCTCCATCCTTATGTGGTGTCGCCCCTGTGCGTGTCACTGTCTATTCTGTCTATTCACTGTCTGTTACTCAGAAGGGAATAGGTTTAGAACCCACCCTACTCTAGTACGTCCTTATTAACATACCCCTATTTCCAAAAACTGGGTCACATTTACAAGTACAGGGATTAGGACCTCGACATATATTTTTGGGGGGACACATCTCAATCCATAAAGGCCAGTAAGTTTCAGAGCCAAAATTCAAGTCCATGTTCTTTCTGTTTTGCCAAGCTGAGATTCTCATGGAAAGCCACTTTGATCCACACTGTTACAGAAAAGAGCACTAGGCCAATTTGTTAGACAATAAAGAGAAAAGTATAAGCCATAATACGGCCTTAAGCAGCCTGGAGTAGTGAAAGCGTGAGGTCTACCAGAAATACTCACTGAATGACTGAATGAATGAATGAATGAATGAATTCCTCCAGGGTAGAGTTAGCAAGGCTTCACAGAAGAGGTGAAAATTAGGAAGCTGGCATTTTTTCCTCTACACCTCAGGCCTTCCCTTAGTGAACATATTTCTGACTCTCAGATTCCAAAGCTCTTCCATGAGAGGACTTTCTCCAGCCACACAACGCAGGGACGCCTGGGCTTTGCAGGCTTAACTCCTCCTGTTAAACTCCACAGTGTCTCATACGGAAATGACAACAAATAAACACATACTAGTTGGTTCTCGACACACTTTTCTGCCCTCTTTTTCCCATCTTTGCCCCTCTCCTGCAGAATATGTAGAGACTTTCATATACTGAATATTAATTTTTCTGTTTTTCTTTTCCCTGCATCTGTGCATGACAGAGGCCTCCATGTTACCTTGAGACTTGAGGTTACTGTACAACCAAAAAACTCTGCCGTTGAGTCAGTTCTGACTCATAGGGATTATTGTATAGAGGAAACAAATATTTATGCATTTTACTACTAAAACAACAGCAAAGCCTAGAAAAGCAGGGCATAGACCATGAACCACAACAACAGTACTGACAGAGAACAGAGAAGGAGGAGAGCCCCTATCCCCACCCTATCTTCCCCTTAAAGAGACTGGGAAGGAGTCCCCAGGAGGGAGTGTGATGGGGTATGTGGCCTTAGAAGAGCTCAGGGAGGATATACCTGGGGGACCAGGGTGAGAGGAGGGAGGGGCAGCTCAGGGGTCTGCCAAATGGGCTGGGAGCCAGCACCAGGGAGCAGCAGGGGAGCCTACCCAGATGGTGAAAGCCAAGCCAGTGCCTGGGACCACTCACTGCTGCTCAATGTGCCCACATTGTCCAGGTCAGAAACCCCATTAGCTGTTCTCTCATGGCTCTGGGTGGGCCTTCCATCATTGGCTGCCTGTACTCTACCTGTGAATCATCCCCCAGAGGGTACCCACCTGGGCTAATCCCCACCTTTGCTGCCCTGTGTGGACCCCCCCCCCCGCTTTTATTCAACATTAAAGACAATAGCTAACCCATAGAGCTTATTGTGTCAATATGTGCACATACATATGTTCATATGTATATGTGTATATATGTATATGCATATCCCATCAGACTCGTCGCCATCGAGTCGATTCGATTCCGACTCACAGGGACCCTAAACGACAAAGTAGAACTGCCCCCCATAGGGTTTCCAAGGAGCACCTGGTGAATTTGAACTGCTGACCTTTTGGTTAGCTGCTGTAGCTCTTAACCACTACGCCAATAGGGTTTCCATGTGTGTGTGTATATATATATATACATATATATATACACACACACATGCACACACACATATATAGAGAGAGAGAAAGAGAAAGAGAAGGAGCCCTAGTGGTGCAATGGTTAAAGCACTCGGCTGCTAACTGAAAGGTCAGAGGTTCGAACCCACCAGCCACTCCAAAGCAGAAAAATGTGACAGTCTGCTTGCATAAAGATTTACAGCCTTGGAAACACTATAGGGCAGTTCTACTCTGTCCTATAGGGTCACTATGAGTTGGAATCGACTCAACAGAAATGGGTTTGGTTTGGGGTCTTACACACACACACACACACACACACACACACACACACACTCACAACCTTTCGATTAGCAGTCAAGCATGTTAAACATCTACACCACCCAGGGACTCCTTATCTCTGATAGCAAACTTAACCTCCAGGTCATAAGCCCTGCCTTATTTATCTTGATACATCCATAGCCCAAGGATGATGCCTTGCCCATGCAAACAGCTAGAGTGAATGTTTGCTAAATATATTGAATTACTATCAACTGTTAGTAAAAGTTATATGGTTGAGCACATTTTTGTCCTCGGGCACCCTGAGGATACATTTCTCAAAGAAGCACACAGAGACACCACAGCAATAACACGCTTGCACAACATCAGTCTTTCATTCTCTAGAGAGCTTGGAAAGAGAGAATAACTTACTTTTAATAGTGCTCTACACTTCTCATAGTTTTTATCACCTCATTTAAATCTCATCAATTCCGGTAGGTAGCTAAAGAAGGAGTTATTACTCCTACTGTACAAGCTAAGAAACTGTGGCATTAAAGAGGTTAAATGACTTATCCAAGATTATCTAGCTACAAAGTAGCAAAGCCAGGACTTAAATGCCAGTTTCCCAGTCCCTGGTTTGGTAGTCTTTCCTCTATACCCTCATGTCCCTTGAGTGGTGAACGTAATTCTCTCTCCCAGATTCCATAAACTTTATTCCACAAATATTCTTTCCCGGGCTCCACATCTGTTGGGGAAGGATTGAAGAGAACAGTTCATATGGCACCTTAGTTAAGATACACATTGCGCTAGCCATGGGCCAGCAACATCAGCATCACCTGGACCTTACTGGAAATGCAGAATCTTGGGCTTGAGGAGTTAGGCTCCTGGATGAAAACCTGTGTATGATTTTTCAGACCTGACCATAGGCAATTATAAAGGCTTTACCTGGCAGGCCTCAGGGAGAAAGCCACGCCCCCCAGCCAAACATGGTGCATACATTGTAGTCTGTGCAGAGAGCTGCAGTCAAGGTCCCCCCACCAACCATGCCCTTTCACACATCTGCATTCCCAGCTCAGGCACCTCCACATAGAGGCCTCTTTGCTGGTGGCCTTTACCGGTGGCCTTCCTTAGGTGCCTCTGCTGAGGTCTCTTTACCAGAAGGAAAGGGGAACTGTAAGACACCTTACCGTACTCTAACTCAGTAATCAGTATTTTTTTCAGGACTAGCCCTTCTCCCTCACCCTCCCCTGGCCCTGGGGTCTGTAAAATTGCAGGAGCCTTTTGTTGGGGTCTTCTTCAGCAGTAAGATGGTCCCCAAATCCATGCTGGTCCACCTGACCCTCACCCGGGTGCCTTACTGGGGAAATACGGAACTAAGGGAAGCCAGGAGCCTTCTCTCTGGCCTTGATGTCTTGCTTATACTCTCGTAGTGAGTAATTATAGACTTGACAAAAGAAACCCTTTGCCATTGAGTCAATTCCAACTCACAGTGACCCTATAGGACAGAGTAGAACTGCCCCATAGGGTTTCCAAGGTGGATTTGAACTGCCGACCTTTTGGTTATTGGCTGAACTCAGCCACTGTGCCACCAGGGCTCCATAGGCTTGACTGTTATTTTGGCTCCTTGACTTAATCAGCTATTCAGACACCCAGCAGCTTAGTTCAGTTCTCTCAGCTCAAGTCAGCTCTCTGACAAGACCTGTTCCAGAATCTGCATTTTAACAAGATCCCCAGGTGATTTGTTTGCATGTGAAAGTTTGAGAACCTCTGCTATGGAAGGGCAGTCATCAACAGATATAAAGAAGTTGAATATCTTCAGGTGTTGTTTCTAAGAGTTGGAGTCCCTGGGTGGTTCAGATGGTTAACACGCTTGCTGCTAACTGACAGGTTTGGAGGTTCAAGTCCACCCAGAGGCACCTCAGAAGAAAGGCCTGGCAATCTACTTCTGAAAAATCAGCCATTGAAAACCCTGTGGAGCACACTTCTACTCTGACACACATGAGGTTATTAGAATTGACTTGATGGCAACTTGACTGGTCTTCTGTGAGAGTTAAGTTGGTATTTTCCACTGTTGACCACGTTCAGATGTTAACTTGGTAAGCATCACCTGGGACTCACACTCAGCAGACGTGTAAAGGATTCCTGGAGAACACATAGATAAAGCTGGGCACTTGATCTTCTCTTCCACGCGGAAACCTAGGGGAGGGAACACTCACCTAAAGAGATGAGCGCTTGACATTTCTGCCCATAAACAGGCAACTGATGGACTATAGGGTCGCTTGATGGGCACTAAACGGTTGCCAGAGCCCTGGTGGTGAAGTAGTTAAGAGCTCAGGCTGCTAAACAAAAGCTCTGCAGTTTGAATCCACCAGCTGCTCCTTGGAAACCCCATGGGGCAGTTCGACTCTGTCCTATGGAGTCACTATTCATCGGAATCGACTTGACGGCAGTGGATTTGGTTTTTTTGTTTTATTGCCTTTCCTATGCACTTTTGGATGCTGTGCCAGACACTGTGGAGCTTGGTGTTCTGAACACAGATCCAGGTCTGTTCAGTATAAACCAGAAAGGTGACTTTTTCCATCTTAGTTATCTAGCGCTGCTATAACAGAAGTACCACAAGTGGACGGCTTTAACAAACAGAAGTTTATTCTCTCACAGTCTAGGAAGCTACAAGTCCAAATTCAGGGTTCCAGCTCCAGGGGAAGGCTTTCTGTCCCCATCAGCTCTGGGGGAAGGTCCTTGTCATCAATCTTCTCCTGTCAAGGAGCTTCTCAGCACAGGGACTCCAGGTCCAAAGGATGCACTATTCTCCTGGCTCCTGTTTCTTGGTGGCATGAGGTTCCCCATCTCTCTGCTCGCTTCTCTCTTTTATATCTCAAAAAAAATGACTTAAAACATAACCTAATCTTGTAGATTGAGTCCTGCCTCATTAACATAACTGCCACTAATCTCACCTCATTTACATCCTATAGGTAGGATTTACAACACATAGGAAAATCACATCAGATGACAAAATGGTAGACCATCACACAATACTGGGAACCATGGACTAGCCAAGTGGACACACATTCTGGGGGGACACAATTCAATCCATAACACTTTCCATTACAGAAAATTATGGAGGTCTTTCAACTTATCAGCAGTCAGATGTAGGCTAAGTAGATTCAGCCACCTCTTGCCACCCCGACTCTCCTGCTGGAGGAAGTCTAAATCAAATGCTGTTTTTCTGTATTTGTAAATTGTCTGCACAGAATGGTGATATAAAATGCAGAGTGTTTTAAAGAACCAGCTTTTAAAAGTTGTCTGAAAAGCTAAACATATTGATAGGTTTTCCTTATCAAGGGTAGCACTTGCTAAACCAACATTAACCTGTTGATTAGCCTTAATGGTATCTAATAACTAATAGTGGCTAACATGTTTTTTTCTTTTTTTTTTTTTTTAGTGCTTGCCATGTGCCAGGTGCTGTTCCAAGCATTTACAAGTACCCATTTAATCCCCAAAATAACCTTTTTTTGTCTTGGGAGGTACTGTTATTCTCATTTTACAGATGAGGAAATTGGCATCAAGAAAGATATTTAACCTCAACAACAAAAAGACAAATAACCAACCCAATTAAAAAATGGGCAAAGAATATGAACATGCACTTCACCAAAGAAGATATTCAGGTAGCTAACAGACACGTGAAGAAATGCTCACAGTCATTAGCCATCAGAGAAACGCAGATCAAAACAACAATGAGACACCATCTCACCTTAACAAGGCCGGCATTAATCCAAAAAACACAAAATAATAAATGCTGGAGGGGTTGTGGAGAGACTGGAACACTTATACACTGTTGGTGGGAATGTAAAATGGTACAAACACTTTGGAGACCTATTTGGCCCTTCCTTAAAAAGTTAGAAATAGAAGTACCACACGATTCAGCAATCCCACTCCTTGGAATATATCCTAGAGAAATAAGAACCATCACATGAATAGATATATGCACACCCATGTTCATGGCAGCACTGTTCACGATAGCAAAAAGACGGAAACAACCTAGGTGCCCATCAACAGACTAATGGACAAACAAATTATGGTATATTCACACAATGGAATACTACGCAACGATAAAGAACAACAACGAATCCGTGAAACATAACATGGAGGAATATGGAGGGCATTATGCTGAGTGAATTTAGTCAGTCACAGAAGGACAAATATTGTATAAAACCACTATTATAAGAACTCAAGAAAAAGGTTAAACACAGAAGAAAACATTCTTTGATAGTTATGAGGGTGGGGAGTGTGAGGGTTATTCACTAACTAGATAGTAGACAAGAATTATTTTAGGTGAAGAGAAGGACAGCACTCACTACAGGGGAAGTCAGCACAACTGGACTAAACCAAAGCTAAGAAGTTTCCCAAATACAATCAAACACTTCAAGGGACAGAATAGCATGGGGCGGGGATCTGGGGACCATGCTTTCAGGGGACATCTACGTCAATTGGCATAACAAAGTTTATTGAGAAAATGTTCTGCATCCTACATTGGTGAGTGGCGTCTGGGGTCTTAAAAGCTAGCAAGCGGCCATCTAAGATGCATCAATTGGTCCCAACTACCTGGAGCAAAGGAGAATGAAGAACACCAAACACACAAGGAAAGTATTAGCCCAAGAGACAGAAAGAGCCCCATAAACCAGAGACTTCATCAGCCTGAGACCAGAAGAACTAGATGGTGCCTGGCTACCACCAATGACTGCCCTGACAGGGAACACAGAGAGAGTCTCTGATGGAGGAGGAGAAAGGTGGGTTACAGAACTCAAATTCTAGTAAAAAGATCAGACTTAATGGTCTGACTGAGACTAGAGGAACCCCAGAAAGCATGACTCCCGGACTCTCTGTCAACCCAGAACTAAAACACTTCCTGAGGCCAACTCTTGAGATAAATATTGGACTGGACCATGGGACATTAAATGATACTCATGAAGAGTGTGCTTCTTAGCTCAAGTAGATACATGAGACTAAATGGACAGTTTCTGTCTGGAGGTGAGATGGGCAGAGAGGGTTAGGAGCTGGTTGAATGGACACAGGAGATCAGGGATAGAAAGGAGGAGTGTGTTGTCACAGTATAGGGAGAGCAATTAGAATCAGGGTCACCTAACAATGTATGTATAAATTTTTGTATGAGAGACTAACTTGAATTGTAAACTTTCACTTAAACTACAACAATAAAAAAAAGATAAGAAAGATATTTAAGTAGCTTGCTCACAGTTGTCATCTAACTGATAGGAGGCTGAGCATGTTCTAACCAGGCAGCCTAGCTCCAGGGTCCACACTCTGACTGTCCAACTATAAGCAAGAGTTGAGAGGGGAAACTGAGGTAAAAATGCAGGCAAGAGTTGGTATGAAAACACAGCATCCTGGCTTCCTCCTCCAGCTCCATTCCCACTAACAGAGCAGAAATGAGTCCTGGGGGCAGGACTCACAACCATCAGCTGGATTATCAGGAAGCTCAGCCGCCCAGTAACCAGCCACGTACTGCAGAGTCGACTCCAACTCATGGCGACCCCATGTGTGTCAGAGCTGCGCTCCATAGGATTTTCAGTGGCTGGTTTTTTTGGAAGCAGATCACCAGGCCTTTCTTCCATAGAGCCTCTGGGTGGACCCGAAACTCCAGCCTTTCAGTTAGCAGCTGAGCGCGTTAACCTTTTGCATCATCCAGGGTCTCCTAACCTCCAAGTAGTAGAAGTAAATGCTGTTTGGTTTCTAGGAAATTGAGCTATTAGTGACTGCCTGCAATTAAGAAAAACTCCAGTGTGAAGAGTTCTGTAGCCAAGATGCCTGGGAGTATTAGCAGGACCAATGATTCAACAAGTACCAAGAGCACAACTAGGAGAAGACTCATTTTTACTCATTGACTGAAATGAGCAGATTCTCGGCAGCATTTGGGAGAGGAGTACCAAGTATAAAGTGGTCTTGCTGAGTTCAGATGTTTAGTTCTTTGACTACATTCTTCTGCAAGTCTGTTACAGCATTTATTAAAAATGATTTCTAAAATCACTGCACTACTAACATACAGCTCGGGTTTGTTGAAAAGATGTGCTGACTCTAAAATCTTTCACTCGCTTTCAAAAGGGATCCTGCTGTGGAACCCCGAACTAGAAAGAACTGGAATACCATGTGGTGGCAAAGTTCTCCCCAGAACGTGTTGCCTGAGGCTTTAAAAAAATGGACTGAATGACTGTATTCAACACACAAAGTCTAGGCTCAACCTTGTCACTTCATATTTTGGGCTGGATAATGTTTTGTTGTGGGGGCTGTCCTGTGCATTTGGATGTTTAGCAGCATCCCTGGCCTCTGTCCACCAGATACCAGAAGCACACCTACCCCAGTTGTAACAAACAAACATGCACCCAGGGGGACAAAATCACACACACACACACCCATTGAGAACCAGTGATTTATAAGCTGCTGTTGTTGTTATCAAGGAACTCTGGTGGCGCAATGGTTAAGCACTCAGCTGCTAACCTTAAGGTCAGCATTTCGAACTCATCAGTCATTCTGTAGCAGAAAGATGTGGCAGTCTACTTCTGTAAAGATTACAGCCTTGGAAACCTCGTGGGGCAGTTCTACTATGTCCTATTGGGTTGCTGTGAGTCAGAATCGACTCGACGGCAATGGGTTTGGTGGGTTGTTATTAGCTGCTGTGGAGTCAGCCCCCATGCACAAGGAAGCAAAATGCTGCCCTCCTGCCTGGTCCTGGGCTATCCCTATAGTTGGTTGTGGATTGGACTGTTGTGATCCATAAGGTTTTCATTGCTGATTTTTTGGAAGTAGATTGCCAAACCTTTCTTCCTAGCCTTAGTCTGGAAGCTCCACTGAAACCTGCTCAGCGTCACAGCAACATGGAAGCCTCCACTGACACACATGGCTGTGCATGAGGTGCACTGGCCAGGAATCGAACCAGGATCTCCTTCATGGAAGGTGAGAATTCTACCGCTGAACCACCACTGGTCTATACAGAGTAACAGAAATACGCCACCACCTCTCATCCCACGGCCTCACCTCTCACCTAAGTGTGAATGACTGACTTCTATATCATACCTGTAGCCCTGACCCCTGCCCTAAGCTTTAATTAAAAAATACCAAACTATTTTTCTGTAAACCTAAAACTGCTCTAAAAATAAAGTCTATTATTAAAAAAAAAAAGTACTAAACTAGTATTCCCAGCTAAACATTTATACAAGGTCCATAGACATATCAAGATCAAATTATCTAAAACTATACAAAATATTTATTAAAATTCCAGGCAGCTTAGTCTCACATCACCATCCATCTGATTAGCCAAGGTGGAAGACTCATAATGCTGAGAGATGCCTCTGCTAGGCCCTCGCACTCAGACACCAGGCACTCTGAGAGATTCTTCCTTGGCGCTTTCTCAGGTCTGGGCTCTCCTCACCACATCTGCTGTTGCCACCCTCATCCAGACTCCCACTAGAACAGGAGAGCTGAGCCTCTCTTTTTCAGGCTTCTCCCACTGTTGCCTGAGGCACATCCCAAAACACAGTTAGCATCCAATCTCCCTCTTCCTCCTCTGCTCCTACCACAATGACAGGCCCGTGATCCACCGGCTGCCTAAACCAGAAACCTAGCCTCACCGTTGACTCCCTGTCTCCAACATTAAACCCAAAACCAAACCTGTTGCCACTGAGTCCATCCTGACTAATAGTGACCCTACAGGACAGAATACAACTGCCCCGTAGGGTTTCCAAGGAGCGGGTGGTGGATTCGAACTGTCGACCTTTTGGTTAGCAGCCAAGCTCTTAACCACTGTGCCACCAGGGCTCTGTCTTCAGTATTGGCTTCGTCCAATTAATTTTACACACAGTCACCAGAATGATCTTTGTTAAAATGAAAATCTGTTCATATCATTCCCCTGTGTAAACACTTCACTGCTCATTTTCTCCTCTGGACTTTGTGCAATCTGTCTTCTCTACTCAGAAAGTTTCTTCAAAGTCCCTCCCCTCCCTGCTCACTCTGCTCCAGGCAAACTCCTCTTGGTCCTACACCATGATTTCTCCGATCTTCCTCTCCTTTGTGCTCACAAAGGCCCTAAAATTACCCACCCCATCAGGGCAGTCACATGAGTAATGGCTGCCTGTTGTCCATGTCTGCTTACCCTAATAAACTGAGGAGTCCTTACTCACAGATACCTCTGTCTTCCTTATCCTTATGTCTCTGAGAACTAGCATGTTGCTCAGCTCATTTGTCAAGGCACTCATCAGAACACAGTGCTCTGCCAAAAAGGAATTCTGTTGAGTTATATTTTCTATACCTCATTCCATCTGAAGTAAACGTTTTGTTTTGTTTTGTTTTGTTCTTTTTCTCTAATCTGACTTTTCTGGATCATTATAGTCTTCTCTTCTCACTGAACTTCCCATACTGGCCTGGTCCTGCCTTAACTACCTTCAGCCTTCCAATTTCATTTTTCCACTTTCAAGCCTCTCCTTTCCCCCTCTGTGGATGCTGGATTTCAAAGCTTTTCATCAATGTATAGTTCCCCTGGAGCCTTGGTAATTCAATGGTAGAATTCTCACCTTCCAAGCAGGAGACCCAGTTTAATTCCCAGCCAATACACCTCATGTATGGCCACCACCCATCCGTCAGTGGAAGCTTGCGTCTTGCTATGACGCCAAGCAGGCTTCAGTGGAGCTTCCAGACTAAGACAGACTAGGAAAAAAACCCCGGTGATCTACTTCCAAAAATCAGCCAGTGAAAACACTATGGATCACAACAGTCTGATCTGTAACCTATTATGCAGATGGCAGAGAACCAGGAAGCATTTTGTTCCATTTTGCATGGGGTCGCCATGGTGGGGGTGGGGGGCAGGGTGCAACTCAATGGGCTCTAATAACAACATAGTTCCCAGTATCCAGGATGACCTATTGACCCATAATGAAGTCTCATTTTAACTGAGACCAAATAGGATAGAGCAGTGGTCAGTTGGGATTATTTACATGCAGTGTGAGGACTAATCCTTAAATCCACCACTGAGCCATCAGAGAACAGACTTGTGAAACATTTTTTCACTCCCCAGCACCACTAACGCCAGAGTCAGGACATGGAACATGGAGTGGGACTGCAGGGGAGGCGTCGGAGAGGGAAGAAGTAAGGCTAATGCTGCACATACCACCGTGGTTAACCCAGACTAGAGTATTCCCAGACTGTACTTAGAAAGTGGAAAAGAAAAATTCCTCCAGCTACAGATTAAAATAGCCACGCACTTTCTGAGAAGTCAAATACTAAAACATTTGGTTTAGATTTTTTTTTTTTTTTAATGTGAAGTCATAAATATACATTTTTTCCCTGTGGAGAATATTTATGAAAACTTTTCTGGGAAACATCTTTTCACAAAATATAGGGTCTCTGGAGACAGCTCAGGAAAGCAGTCCCCTGAATGTGCTGTCAATTGTGACCTGAGAGTCTGAATTACCATATTTTTATATTGTAACTCACTTCCTTTAGTGACATATATATTGTGCTAATGGTGTGAAAGAGGTGGAATCTGGCACTGTTAATGGTGTGTGATGTATGTGCTCCCTAACCATTAAGCAGGGGGTTTTGCCCGAGACAAGAGAAGCTGCTGGCTGGCCTTCCTCTGGGGCACCGGCTTCAGGGTGACACCCAGCAGAGGTGACTTTCGTGGTGACGTGGAGAGGGCATTCTGTTTCCTTCGTGCATATTAGAGATGACTGCACGGCCAGACTTGGACAGTTTGGTAACTTCTGAACCTTTTGTGTGCAACTTTCTTTCTCCAGACGGCCTCAGCCCCTCCCACCTGAGTCCCTTTCTCCTTTCCTTCCTTTTTTTCTCTTTTCCTGAAAGAGGCCCTTGACCCCTCAGTGCTTACTGGAACTGATCGTCAATTCAAATGCTTTGCCATCCAGGTCATCCTACTGGTGCAGAGGTGTGACCTTTCATTGTGGAGACAGTACATTTAAAATGAATGTAAGGCAGCGTGTATACAGTAAACGCCTATCTGGAAAATAAATGGGGACTATCACACAGTGCATATCTTCATTATTACCCCATACCTCTCTGGTGTAAACAGTTAATGCGCTAGGCTGCTAACAAAAAGGTCAGAGGTTCAAGTTCACCCAGAGGTGTCTCAGAAGAAAGGCCTGGTGATTTACTTCTGAAAAATCAGCCATTAAAAACTCTATGGAGCAAAGTTCTACTCTGACACACATGCGGTTGCCGTAAGTTGTAATTAACTACATGGTAACTTGTCTTTTTATCTCCTTTCTACACACACGTACCCAACACCAAACAGCCAAACAATGGGAAAAAGTGAATTTAGAGGGATGGGCATTTGTGATTCCCAGCTTTTCCTTCCTGATCATTTCCCCCTCATCATACCCCACACGCTTATTGCCCTCCTCCAGGCAGAGATCATGAGAGAATGGTGCTCTCAGTCATTGATACGTCAATCTCAGCATTCTTTCTCCTGGCCTTTTAAACTTCATTTCTGACTAAAAGGAATTTCAGATGTGATCCAGCGGGTAAAAGAGGAGTCACTTGGCAAGGTGGCGGGGGGCAGGGCTTTCCCTGGAGCCCTTGACCTCACCTCGGACTAGCAACTCTCCCCTCTGCCCACACAGAAAGCATCAGAGCCTCCCCACTGGGCACCAGGGGAAAGGATCCAGGCTTCCAAAAATTTCAAGACGGGGTATATCTGTTATAGCTGCTTTGTGTGACATGCTGTGCTGGTACATGTTATGGATTGAATTGTGCTCCCCACCAAAAAAAAAAAGTGTGTTAGAATTTTAACCCTATACTTATGGACGTAATCCAATTTGGGAACAGAGTTTCTATCAGTGTAGCGAGTACTAAACCTAAACATTCTGGAGTTATAAACAAAGCAGATTAGACACAGAAAAGAGCGTAAATGGGGGAAGATAGATACCACCTAAAGATTGTCAAGGAACCAAGGAATGCTGGGGCTACAGAGGCTGAAAGAGACAAGGATGTTCCCCTAAACTCACTGCCCTGAATTTGGACTTTTAGCCTCCAGAACTGTGAGAAAATAAATGTCTGTTCTTTAAAGCCACTCATTTGTGTTATTTGTGTTACAGCAGCACTCAAAAATTAAGACAGCCAGTAATAGAGACGTGTATTGCACTTGTGCCTTGAGCCCCGGTGAGCACCATCTAAGGCAACTATTGCAGTTCTCTTCAGCTTCTTCCAGCTCTGCTCCCTCCCTCTCTTCCTCATGACTGAAATCTGCAAGCCTTCCTCCCCCAGCTCCATCAATCCCTGGCTATTGTTTGACTTCTAAACATCAGGTTTACAAAAATAGATGGAGCTGTAGGAGAAGTCAGCATGACTTGACCAAAGCAAAAGTATAGAAGTTTCCTAGACACATCCAAACACCCTGAGGGACTGAGTTGCTGGGGCTGGGATCTGGGGACCATGGTTTTGAGGGACATCTAGATCATTTGGTATACCATAGTTCATAAAGAAAATCTTCTACATCCTACTTTGGTGAGTAGCATCTGGGGTCTTAAAAGCTTTCGAGTGGCCATCTAAGATACATCTATTGGTCCCATTCCTGGAGCAAAGGAGAATGAAGAGAACCAGAGACACAAGGAAAATATTAGCCCAAAAGACTAAAGGACCACATGAACAAAAGCCTCCACTAGCCTGAGCCCAGAAGAACTAGATCTGGCATACCACCACCAACTGCTCTGACAGGGATCACAACAGAGAGTCCTGGACAGAATGGGAGAAAAACTTACAACAGAATTCAAATTTACAGGAAAAAAAACACACTTATTGGTCTGACAGAGACTGGAGGAATCCCGAGACTAGGGCTCCCAGACACTCTGCCAATCCAGAACTGAAACCACTCCCAAAGCACACATTTCAGACAAAGATTAGAGAGGCCTATAAAACAAACAATAACACACGTGAGGAATGTGCTTTTTACTTCAACCAAAGGGGCAACTCCTGTCCAAAAGCAAGACACAAAGGCAGGAAGGGACAGGAACTGGATGAACGGGCACAAGGAACCCAGGGTGGAAAGGGGGAGCATGCTTTACATTGTGGGGATTGCAACTAATGTCACAAAAAAAAAGTGTATAAATTTTTTAATGAGAAATTAATTCGAGCTGTAAACTTTCACCTAAAGCACAATTAAATTAAAAAAAAAAAAAAAAGGAAGTAACCAAAGTCAAATAATAAAAGAATGACTAAGCTGGTTATGGAACTGTGCAATTTTAAAATATTTATGCAAATTTTTCACTCTGCTGCCATTGAGACATATTCCCTCCCCTTGAATCTGGGTTGACCTTGATTACTAACTGACCAATAGTACTTGGCTGAAGGGATGCTGTGTGACTTCCTGTCCTAACTAGATCATAGAAGACAATTCTGTGTCTTACTGGCTTGCTAGAATACTTGTGCTGGAGCTCTGAGCCACTGCATAAAAAGTTCTAGAATCCTTCAGCTGCCAAGCTGTGAGGAAGCTCAACCCAGCCCATATGGAGAGTCCACATGGAGAGATCTTGCGAATATGTAAAGACAGAAAGATGCCCAGCCAGCCCTCAGCCGCTCCAGTCCCCTCTGTCCTAAATCCAGTCACCACGTAACACAACCGCATGAGCCAAAACCACCCAGCCAAGCCCTTCTCAGATCCCTGACACACAGAAACTGTGAGAGACAATAATATGATTGCTGTTGTTTTAAGTCACTAAGTTCTGAGTGGCTTATTGCACTGCAATAGATACCTGGGACAGAAATCCCTACTGCATACAACATTATGTAGCCATTGAAAAGCTTAACTAACAACAAGATTTCAGAAATATACAGTGTCATAGAAGGACTGAGGACCAGGTTTGAAACAGTAGAAGACAGAATCAGTGAAATTGAAGAAAAACACTTGGATACAACTCTGTCTGAGGAAAACCAGAAAAAAGAATGAAGAAAATGAAGAGACCCTGAGAATTACGTAGGATACAATCAAACGCAAAAATTTGTGAGTAATCAGAGTTCCAGAACAGGAGGAGAAAACAGAAAACATAGAGAGGATCATTGAAGAACTGCTGACAGAAAACTTCCCCAATATCATGAAAGATGAAAAGTTAGCCATCCAAGAAGTTTGAACCCCATATAGAATAGACCCCAAAAGAAAATCACCAAGGCATATCATAATCACACTCACCAAAACCAAAGACAAACAAAGAATCCTGAAAGCAGCTCAAGAAAAACAAGAAGTCACATACAGAGGCGAAACAATAAGACTAAACTGAGATTATTTGGAAGAAACCACGCAGGCAAGAAGGCAATGAATGGGATGACACATACAAAAAAACCTTGAAATAAAAAAATTACCAGCCAAGAATAATATATCCTGCAAAACTCTCATTCAAATATGCTGGTGAAATTAGGATATTTCCAGATAAACAGAAATTAACGGAATACACAAAAACCAAACCAAACTTACAAGAATTATTAAAGGGAGTTCTTAGATCTGAGAACAAACAACACCAGCTCACAGGCTGAATCTAGGACACAGGATCCTACCAGCCAGATACCAATCTAGGAAATGAAATCTCGAAGACTATCCAAAACTGAAAGAAATACAGCAGGGAATCAGAGCAGTTAATCTTTAAATGGCAACAACATTAGAACAATAAAAGAGGGAATAAACGGTGTATGTATAGAACCTTCTAATGGAGAGGAATGCAAGGCAGTATCAATAATAATAGACTGCTTCAAACTTAGGAAGATAAGGGTAAATTTCAAGGTAAACACAAAGAAAGTTGACCAACCTACTCATCAAAATAAAGAGGAAAAACATAAAGTCTCAGTAAAAATAAAATCTACAAAAACAAAAGAAATGAAAAAAAATCCACAAACAAAAGGAATTCAGCACAGGAGAGTAAGAGGAACAAAGAAAACATGAGCACCACAAAAAAAAAAAGCGCTACAAAATGACAGCAATAAACTCACACGTATCAATAATTACACTGAATGTAAATGGCCTAAATGCACTCATATAGAGATGGAGAGTGACAGAATGGATAAAAAAACAGGATCCATCAATATGCTGTCTAAAAGAGACACACCTTAGAAACAAAGATGTGAATTTATTAAAAATCAAAGTATGGAAAAAATATATCAAGCAAATAACTATCAAAAAACAGTAGGAGTGGCAATGCTAATCTCAGATAAAATAGAATTTAAAACAAAATCCACCATAAAAGACAAAGAAGGACACTATATAATGATTAAGGGGATGATCCATCATGAAGACATAACCATAATAAACATCTATGCACCCAATGACAGGGCTCCAAAATACATAAAACAAACTCTAACAACACTGAAAAGAGAAATTGACAGTTCCACAATAGTAGTAGGAGACTTCAACACACCACTCTCAGTAAAGGACAGAACAACTAAGAAGAAACAGCAAAGATACAGAAGACTTAAAGGGCAGAATCAGCCAACTTGACCTCATAGACATATGTAGAGCACGCCATCCAACAGCTGCAAACTACACATTCTTTTCCAATGCACATGGAGTGTTCTCCAGAGTAGACTACATTTTAGGCCACAGAGCAGTCCTCAACAAGATCCAAAACACTGAGATAATACAAAGAATCTTCTCTGACCACAGCGCCATCAAGGTAGAAATTAACAACATAAAGAGCAAGGAAAAAAAATCAATTACATGGAAACTGAATAACATCCTGCTTACAAACCACTGGTTAATAGAAGAAATCAGAGATGGAATCAAAAAATTCCTAGAATCAAATGAGAATGAAAATACGTCATACAAAAACCTTTGGGGCACAGCAAAGGCAGTCCTCAGAGGACAATTTATAGCAATAGACGCATACATCATAAAAGAAGAAAGGGACAAAATCAAAACACTAACTACAGAACTCAAACAAATAGAAAGAGACAGGAAAAAAAAATCCCACAGCCACTAGAAGAAAGGAAATAATAAAGATCAGAGCAGAAATAAATGAAACAGAGGATAGAAAAACACTAGAAAGAATCAACAAAACCAAAAGTTGGTTCTTTGAAAGAATCAACAAAATCAACAAACCACTGGCCAGACTGACAAAAGAAGAACAGGAGAGGGCACAAATAACCCAAATAAGAAATGAAATGGGGGACATAACAACAGACCCAACTGAAATAAAAAGGATCATAACAGAATATTATGAAAAACTATCCTCCAACAAATTTGAAAATCTAGGGGAGATGGATAAATTTCTAGAAACATATACTACCTACCCAAACTATCACAAAGTGATGTTGAAAATCTGAACAGACTCATAAAAAGAGAAGATATTGAAAAGGTAATAAAAAAAACTTCCAACAAAAAAAAGCCCTGGTCCAGATGCCTTCACTGGAGAATTCTACCAAACTTTCAGAGAAGAGGTTATACCTGTAGTACTCAAACTATTTCAGAACAGAGAAAAGGAAGGGATACTTCTGAATTTATTTTATGAAGCCAGCATAACCCTAATACCAAAACCAGGCAAAGATGCCACAAAAAAAGAAAATTACACACCAATATCTCTCATGAATATAGATGCAAAAATTCTAAACAAAATTCAGCATCATATTAAAAAAATAATATGCCATGACCAAGAAGGATTCATACCAGGTATGCAAGGATGGTTCAACATTAGAAAATCATCAACGTAATCTACCACATGAATAAAAGGAAAGAAAAGAATTATATAATCATCTCAATTGATGCAGAAAAGGCATTAGACAAAGTCCAACACCCATTCATGATAAAAACTCTCAATAAAATAGGTACAGAAGGGAAATTTCTTAGCATAATAAAGGGCATCTATGCAAAACCAACAGCCAACATCATTCTTAATGGAGAGAGGATGAAAACATTCCCCTTGAGAACAGAAACAAGATAAGGATGCCCTTTATCACCACTCCTATTTCACATTGTGCTGGAAGTTCTAGCTAGAGCAATAAGACAAGAAAAAGAAACAAAAGGCATCCAAATTGGTAATGAAGAGGTTAAACTGTCCCTGTTTGTGGATGATATGATACAATACATAGAAAACCCTAAAAACTCCATGAGAAAACTGCTGGAACTAATAGAAAGATTCAGCATAGTAGCAGGATACAAGATAAACATACAAAAATCAGTTGGATTCCCATACACCAATAAAGAAAACAATGAAAAGAATCTCACGAAAGCAATACCATTTATAATAGCTGCTTAAAAATATAAAATACTTAGGAATAAATCTAACCAGCAGTGTAAAAGACCTATACAAAGAAAACTACAAAACACTACTGCATGAAACCCAAAGGGATCTACATAAATGGAAAAACATACCATGCTCATGGATAGGTAGACTCAACGTTGTGAAAATGACTATTCTACCCAAAGCAATTTACAAATACAACGCAATCCCGATCCAAATACCAACAACATTCTTTAAAGAGATGGAAAAACTAATCATTAACTTTACATGGAAAACGAAGAAGCACCGAATAAGTAAAGCACTATTGAAGAAGAAGAATAAAGTTGGAGGACTCACACTACCTGACTTCAGAACCTACTATACAGTTACAGTAGTCAAAACAGCCTGGTATTGGTACAACAACAGACAAATTGACCAATGGAACAGAATTGAGAACCCAGATGTAAATCCATTCACCTACGGTAACCTGATCTTCGACAAGGGTCCAAAGTACATCAAAGGGGAAAAGATGGTCTTTTTAACAAACAATGCTGGCAAAACTGGATGTCCATCTGCAAAAAAATGAAACAGGACCCATACCTCACACCATATACAAAAACTAATACAGAATGGACCAAAGACCTAAATATAAAACCAAAAACTATTAAGTTCATGGAAGAAAAAATAGGACCAACGCTACAGGCCCTGATACACGGCATTAATGGGATACAAACCATAACCGTCAACACACAAACCCTAGAAGATAAGCTAGATTACTGAGACCTTCTAAAAATCAAACACCTATGTTCTTCAAAAGACTTCACCAAAAGAGTAAAAAGAGAACCTACAGACTGGAAAAAAATTTTTGGACAGTACAAGTCAGACAAAGATCTCATCTCCATAATCTACAAGAAAATCCAACACCTCTACAACAAAAAGACAAATAATCCTATTAAATAATGGGCAAAGGAAATTAACAGACACTTCATAAAAGAAGACATTTAAATGGCCAACAGACACATGAGGAAATGCTCGAGATCACTAGCCATTAGAGAAATGCAAATTAAAACCACAATGAGATATCATTACTGGCACAAATCAAAAACACTGGAAATAACAAATGTTGGAGAGGCTGCAGGGAGATCGGAACTCTCATGCACTGCTGGTGGGAATGCAAAATGATACAACCATTTTGGAAAATGATATGGCGCTTCCTTAGAAAGCTAGAAATAGAAATACCATACGATCCAGCAATCCCACTGTTAGGAATATATCCTAGAGAAATAAGAGTCGTCACTCAAATAGACATATGCACACCTATGTTCATGGCAGCATTGTTCACAATAGCAAAAAGATGGAAACAACCTAGACGCCCATCAACAGATTAATGGATAAACAAACTATGGTACATACACACAATGGAGTACTATGCAACAAGAAAGAACAACGATGAATCTGTGAAGCATCTCATAACATGGATGAAACTGGAGGACATTATGCTGAGTGAAATAAGTCAATCACAAAAGGACAAACATTGTATGAGACCTCTATTGTAAAAACCCATGAAAAAGTTTACACACAAAAAGTAACAATCTTTGTTGGTTACCAGGGACGGGAGGCGTGCGGGGGAAGTACTAAATAGGCAATAGATAAGTGGTATCTTGGGTGAAGGGTGAGACAGTACACAATACTGGGGAAACCAGCACTTGTACAAGGAAAGTTCATGGAAGCTCCATAGACGCATCCAAACTCCCTGACGGACTGAATTGCTGAGCGAAGGGCTGTGGGGACCATGGTCTCAGGGAACATCTAGCTCAATTGGCATGACACAGCTTATAAAGACAATGCTCTACATTCTACCTTGGTGAGTAGTATCTGGGGTCTTAAAACCCTGTGAACAGCCATCTAAGATACTCCACTGGTCTCATCCCTTCGGGAGCAAGGGAGAATGAAAACAGGATACAAGGAAAAGATTAGTCCAAAGGACTAATGGACCACAGCTACCAAGGCCTCCACCAGACTGACTCCAGTATAGCTAGATGGTATCTGGCTACCTCTATGACTGCTCTGACCAGGATCACAGCAGAGGGTTCTGGACTGAGCTGGAGAAGGATGTAGAACAAAATTCTAACACAAAAAAAGAGACCAGATTTACTGGCCTAAAGGAGACTGGAGAAACCCCGAGAGTATGGCCCCCAGACACCTTTTAGCTCAGTGGTGAAGTCTCTTCCGAGGTTCACCATTCAGTCGGGGATTGGACAGCCCCATAAAACAAAACGGGACTAATGAGGCACAGCAGTCCAGGGACAAGGGCTAGAAGGCAGAAGGGGACAGGAAAGCTGGTGATAGGGAACCCAAGGTTGAGTAAGGAAAGTGTTGATGTGTAGTAAGGTTGTTAACCATTGTCATAGGGCAACATGGGTACCAACTGTTTAATGAGAAACTATTTTGTTCCGTAAATCTTCATCTAAAATGAGAATAGCAGCACAATTGGAAGAGCATAGTCAATATCACTAAACTGTGCATGTAGAAATTTTTGAAATGGTGTATCTTTGGCTATGTATATTTTCAGCAAAAAAAAAAAAGGTCAAGAAGGGAGAGGGTTGGCATGTTGTGGGGTTGTTAACCAGTGTTATAAAACAATATGTGTATAACTACTGTTTCATGAGAAACTATTTGTTCTGTAAACATTCACCTGAAGTACAATAAAAAAAATAATAAAAATAAAAATAAAACCTTAGAGCCACAAAAGCGCTATGACAAAATTCATTCCTTTCCCAGGAATGATTATGGATTGGGATGGAACCCTTGAGATTTAGGTGTTAAAATGTAAAAGGTGTATCTTCCATATTTCCCAAGTTTGAAGAGAGCCCATAAATATTACTTACAATCAGATATGTACTGCAAAGTTCCTCTTTTATCTTATTGCTTTTCTTTTTTAAAACAAAAATTACACATATATTTTGTATAAATGGAATCCCTGGGTGATGTAAACACTTAGCTGCTAACCAAAAGGTTGGAGGTTTGAGTCCACTCAGAGGCATCTTGAAAGAAAGGCCTGGAGACAGACTTACAAAAAATCGGCTATGGAAAACCCTGTAGTACATGGAGCACAGTTCTACTCTGACACACATGGGGGTCTCCACAAGTCAGCGTCCACTGGACAGCAACTGGTTGGTTTGTATAAAATACAAAGAATATAAAAAGTGTTTGAAATGTCTAAATGAAAATATGGATTTAGGGTCATCTCTTTTGGACCACCTGGGAGACTGCCATGAAGTCGCATCCACTCACAGTATCTCACCTTAAGTCCAGGATCTCTGGATCTCAGTCCTCTCCATCAGGAGCACGCATGGCTCCTCATAGCTCAGTGACCCATCAACTAAAGGGCAAACCAAACCAAACAAAAACAAAACTACTGCCATCAAGTCAGTTCCAACTCATAGCAACCCCATAGGGTTTCCAAGGCTGTAAATCTCTACAGAAGCAGACAACCACATCTTTCTCCTGTGGAGGTGGCAATTTCGAAAAGCAGAACTTTCAGTTAGCAGTTGTCATGGATTGATTTGTGTTCCTCAAAAATATGTGTATCAGTTTGGCTAGGCCGTGATTCCTAGTATTGTGTGATTGTCCACCATTTTGTCATCTGGTGTGATTTTCCTATGTGTTGTAAATTCTGTCTCTATGATGTTAATGAGATGCAATTAGTGACAGTTATGTTAATGAGGCATGACTCGATCTCCAAGATTAGGTTGTGTTTTAAGCCAATCTCTTTTGAGATATAAAAGTGAGAAGCGAGCAGAGACACAGGGGTACCTCATACCACCAAGAAACAAGCACCGGGAGCACAGTGCATCCTTTGGACCAGGGGTTCCTGCACCTGAGAAGCTCTAGACCAGGGAAGACTGATGACAAGGACCTTTCCCAGAGCCAATAGACAGGGAAAGCCTTCCCCTGGAGCTGGCACCATGAATTCAGGCTTCTAGCCTCCTAGACTGTGAGAGAATAAATTTCTCTTTGTTAAAGTCATCCACTTGTGGCATTTCTGTTACAGCAGCACCAGATGACCAACACTGTAGTCGAGTGCATTAACCACTGCGCCACTAGGGCACACATGCACACGCACACAATGTGCAATGATGGAGTGAGACTCAATAGCGGCAAATAAAAACGTCCATTAGGAAAAGGTAGACCAGAGAAAACATATGGCAGTCACTGGCCCACAGTAGTTTATCAGTCCCATGGGGCCAAGGTTGCAAAGGCTCCTCCACAGGCTGTGCACTAACTTACTTGCTAGTCCATCTGGCAGCACCTGGTTCTGTTCTCCAGAGATCCTTCCTTGCCTGTTACCCTCTGTGGTCATGTGTGACTCTGGCCTTGGAGAGTGTGCTCTTCCAGGGGCTGCCAGCTTACACGGCCCACTTCCTGCTGGTGCAGTCTGGGACCAGGAGCATTGCTTCATAGGTTGAACAATTATAGGCTTTCAAAGAGGAGAATAGTAGTTACTTGTAGAGATAAAGCTCCCTCAAAAATATGCAAAGCTTCTTGTCTGCCTGTAGTCATTCTGTGTGCAAGATCTTATGTAAACCTAATCGTTACGCCTAAGGCTCTAGTGTAGAGGTCGGCATGCTTTTTCTCTGAAGGGCCAGATCGTGAATATTACAGGCTTTGTGGGCCAAGAAAGCAAAATTGAGGCCATTACATGAGTATTTATATAACTTAGGAGTCCTGGTGGTGCTATGAGTCAGAATTGACTCAGTGGCAACAAGTTTGCTATTTTTGGTTTTGGTGGTGCAATGGCTGAGCGCTTGGCAGCTAACTGAAAGCCACCCAGCGGCTCCACGGGAGAAAGGCCTGGTGATCTGTGCCTATAGGATTACAGCCTAGAAAACCCTGTGGGACAGTTACACTGTCACATGGTGTTGCTATGAGTCGAAATCAACTCCACAGCTTCTAACAACAACAACTTAGATTATAAGAAAGAAAACAATTTTTCACCTTTTTTTTTTCCATCCGTTCCTAGCCCAGAGCCATACAAAAGCAAGCAGCCGGGCCTTGCCCATAGGGCTGCAGTCTGCCCAGCCCTGCTCCAGTCTGTTACTCATTGGCTTCTGTGCTCTATGCCCTTTTCTTTCCTCTTTACAGTGGCCACCTTGAGGCCACCTGAAACAGTAGACATTAGTGGAAAGGCAACACCTGTCATCTGATCCTTGTTATCATTTGTCTTTATACATTGCTTGTAATGTTTGTCAAAGAACTCTTACCAAAGATGCTTAAGAAAGGCCTGGAGCCAAAATCTTATCTCCTGAAAGCTGTCCCTTCAGGGTCACTGCTAGCTGCTTCAGTTTGTGGTTCAGTCATAGGTAACTGGCATTTTCAGCCTGCTAGGTCCCCAGCTACTGAACTCTGTCCAACTTAGATTGCAGGACACAGGCAGAATCCTCCTTTAGCAAAGCCGTACTCCCCTCCACAGATGCTTATAGGCTGCTAGGCAGCCAGGGAGTTCCTGGGTGGCACGAGTGGTTACGCACTGGACTACTAACAGAACGGCTGGTGTTCAAACCCACCCAGAGGTGCCTCAGAAGTAAGGCCTGGCCATCTGCTTCTGAAGGGTCACAGCCTTGAAAATTCAGTGGAACACTTCTGCTCTGCATACATGGTGTCGCCACGAGCCAGAATCAACTAGACGGTGACTAACAACAAGGACAAGTCAGGCCAGAGCGCATCTCTCTCATAGGGTTGTGCTGAGCGTGGCAAGAACAGCCCCACACACCACATTCGAAAGTGCTCCTTCCATTTCCCCTAATGCTACAGACTTGTCTGTCTTTGGTCTGCCTTCCAGCAAACTCAGGGAACAGTTTTAGCCAATGTTTCACGGTCACATAGCAGCGTTCACCAGCTCTCTAGACTGCAGTACCTGTGATCTCCCACCTTCTACCGATCCTTCAGCTTGTGCTGCACCACACACGTATGTTCTGTTACGAGCAGTCTCCTACCTCAGGCACCCAGTTCTTCCTTGTAGCTATTATATTTTTGGCCTTGATCTTATGGTCCAGGATTGAAGCATCAGCTTCCAGGGAGCAGTATAGAAGAGACAAAGTCAAAAAAAGAAAGGACCACGCGCCTAATGTCTTTTAAGAAAGGCTCTTCTTGTTGTTAGTCTCTCACATGGAAGGCAAGAATTGACCCCCAACTCATGGCAACCCCATGCACGAGGGAACGGAATGCTGCTGGGTCCTGCACCATCCCCATGATTGGTTGTGGATAGGACCTTTGTGATAATAGAGTCTTCATTGTCAGATTTTTTGGAAGTAGATGGCCAGGCCTTTCTTCCTAGACCATCTTAGTTCAGAAGCTTCACTAAAACTGTCCAGCATCCTAGCAACATGCAAGTCTCCACTGACAGGCAGGCAGTAGCTGAACATAAGATGCATTGGCCAGGAATTGAACCCAAATCTTCCGTACGGAAGGTAAAAATTCTACTGCTGAACCACCACTGCCTCCAAGGAAACCTCTTAGAAGGTGTTAAACCACTCTTTTGCTTGCACCTCATTGGCCAGAAGCTAGTGACATGGCCATACCTAGCTGAAAGAGGAGCTAAGAAATGCAACCTCCATCCTGGGAAGCCATATGCCTAGCCAAAAAATGGGGCTTTATCACTCCGAAATGAGCATGGTAACTCAAGGCTGGCTGGAGTCTCTACCATAGATCGGTACTAGTATAATCCCCATTTTGCAGACGAAAACACTGAGGCTTGAAGAGGCTAAGTACTGCTTGAGAGTAAGCAGTGAAGCCAAAATTCCAATCCAGTAATGTCTGACTCCAGAGTTAACTCATACTCTTAACAAAGAGCATATTTTGGTCTGTGTATAACAGATTCTGGCCTGAGGAAGTGAACAAACCACTTTGGGCTTCCTGTCTAGTGACTTTTGGAATTTTAACAGGTCTAAATAAAAATTTCAGTCTACATTTGAAAAAACAGAGGCAGGAAAAGGAAGCATGAAAACCAAGGAGTCCAGGACTAATGAACTTTTCTTGTAAACTGTTAACAATTGTTTTATCTTTGTTATAGACGCATAAGCCATCCCTGATGTGTTTCATGATCCAGTACAGCCAAATGCTCTGCACTTTCATGGAAAATCATGTTCGAGAGAAGAGCTTTACTACGGTGTTGCCTGTTCTGGCAGAGGGCATCAGCTTGTGCTAAGCCCTCTCCTCCACTCAGTGTAGAGGGTTACCCAGGATTCCACCTACCACAGAATCAGAGATCAACTGGCCCATCCCTCTTACTTTACGGGTTAAGTAACTAAACAATCCACCACTTGTTCATCATTTTGTTGTACTGTGGTGGCTTGCGTGTTGCTATGATGCTGGAAGCTATGACACCAGTATTTCAAACACCAGCAGGGTCACCCATGGTGGACAGGTTTCAATGGAGCTTCCAGACTAAGACTAGGAAGAAAGGTCTGGCAGTCTACTTCTGAAAATTAGGCAATGAAAATCCTATGTATCACAACAGAATATTTGTCTGATCTAGTGTTGGGCGATGAGCCCCCTGGGTTGGAAGGTACTCAAAATACACAGTGGCTGCAACAAGGACGTGAGCATACCAACAATCTTGAAGATGGTGCAGGACCAGGCAGTGTTTCATTCTGTTGTACATGGGGTTGCCATGAGTCAGAGCTGACTCGATGGCAACTAACAACAAAAACAACTACGTAATCCTAATGTTCAGTGACTTTTCCAGGGTGACTAATCTAGTGAGGCAGGCCTCCTGATCCCCAAACCAAAGTACATTACCCTATACCACACTCAATCCCATAATAACAATGGAGATGTACAAATGATCAAATGTACATGTACAAATGTACAAATGATCAAAGGTTAGGAGACTCATACTTAGTATAAATATTCTCAATATTTGACAGAGACAAAAATAATATTGAGTAACAGAGATAAAAATGTATGTGTGACTACTCACTCTGGCTCTAAGGAGGCAGAATTCCTGCAGGACAGGTCAGCTCCAGGGCTGTCCTGCAGTGTGGAGATTCCAGAAAAGGCAAAGTAAAGATGCAGAGAACAATTGTGCTTGTAAGCATCAGGAGACGGTTTCCATGGATAGAGGAATGAGAGTAAAAAAGAAAGACTCTCAAGGGTTATCTGCTACCCTAGTAAAGGATATTGAAAAGAGCAGTGATAGGAAAAAGTATTTTAAAGATTGTTGTTGTGTATTAAGAATGCACTAGCCTCTTTTTCATTTCAGTGAGAAATTAAGTAAAGAAAATATTTTAATAACCTTTTGGCCACTATACTGATTCCTTGGTGTTTAAATTGACCCTTGAGGTGCCCCATCATTTATTCAGGTTATAACGATTTAAAAAAAAAAAAAAAAGGCAGCCCTGGTAACACACTCATCTACTAGCCTAAAGGTTGGCAATTCTAATCCACCCAGCTGCTATGAAGAAGAAATACCTGGTGATCTGCTTCTGGAAAGATTACAGCCAAGATAGCATTAATCCAAAAAACACAAAATAATAAATGTTGGAGAGGTTGTGGACAGACTGGAACACTTATACACTGTTGGTGGGAACATAAAATGGATTTGGTGCTTCCTTAAAAAGCTAGAAATAGAAGTACCATACGATCCAGCAATCCCACTCTTTGGAATATATCCTAGAGAAATAAGAGTCGCCACACGAATAGATATATGCACACCCATGTTTATTGCAGCACTGTTCATGATAGCAAAAAGATGGAAACAGCCTAGGTGCCCATCGATGGACGAATGGATAAATGAATTATGGTATATCCACACAATGGAATACTATGCAATGATCAAGAATAACAATGAATCCGCAAAACATGTTATAACATGGAGGAATCTGGAAGGCATTATGCTGAGTGAATTTAGTCAGTCACAAAAGGGCAAATATTGTATAAGACCACTATTATAAGAACTCAAGAAAAGGTTTAAACACAGAAGAAAACATTCTTTGATGGTTACAAGGGTGGAGAGGGAGGGAGAGGGGTATTCACTAGCTAGATAGTAGACAAGAATTATCTTAGGTGAAGGGAAGGACAGCACACACTACAGGCGAAGTCAGCACAGCTGGACTAAACCAAAACTAAGAAGTTTCCTGAATACAACCGAACACTTCAAGGGACAGAGTAGCAGGGGCAGGGGCCTTGGGACCATGCTTTCAGGGGACACCTAGGTCAATTGGCATAACAAAGTTATTAAGAAAATGTTCTGCATCTCACTTTGATGAGTGGCATCTGGGGTCTTAAAAGCTAGTGAGTGGCCATCTAAGATGCATCAATTGGTCCCAATCCACCTGGAGCAAAGGAGAATGAAGAACACCAAACACACAAGAAAAGTATTAGCCCAAGAGACAGAAAGAGCCGCATAAACCAGAGTCTTCATCAGCCTGAGACTAGAAGAACTAGATGGTGCCCAGCTTCCACCAATAACTGACCTGACAGGGAACACAATAGAGAGTCCCTGATGGAGCAGGAGAAAGGTGGGGTACAGAACTCAAATTCTAGTAAAAAGATCAGACTTAATGGTCTGACTGAGACTAGAGGAACCCCAGAAAGCATGACTCCCGGACTCTCTGTCAACCCAGGACTAAAACCATTCCCAAGGCCGACTCTTCAGACAAAGATTAGATTGGACTATGGGACATAAAATGGTACTTATGAAGAGTGTGCTTCTTAGCTCAAGTAGATACACGAGACTAAATGGACAGCTTCTGTCCAGAGGTGAGATGAAAACGTGGAGAAGTTCAGGAGCTGGTTGAATGAACATGGGAAATCCTGGGTGGAAAGGAACAGTGTGCTGTCATAGTACAGGGAGAGAAACTAGGGTCACGTAACAGTGTATGTATAAATTTTTGTATAAGAGACTAACTTGAATTGTAAACTTTCACTTAAAGCACAACAACAAAATAAGATTTTTTAAAAAAGATTACAGCCAAGAAAACCCTATGGAGCAGTTCTACTCTGTAACACATGGAGTCTCCATGAGTCAGAATCAACTCAACGGCAACTGGTTAATAATAATAAAATTAATCCAACAAAACCACATATATAGTAATTCAGAAAGAAAGTGAGAACATTTTTAACAAACATTTTTTTATTCTGGATTATTGCAATATATTACTTGACAGCTAACAAGTGAAAATGTTGAGAGCAGAGAGTGGTTCTTACTCATCTTTGTTTCCCCAAAGTATCTAACACTGGCTTTTACATAGGTGGGAGAATTGCCAACATTTTTAATCTAACAACTGCTGAATATGACACAGGAAGAATCTGAACTTTCTGAGGCATTCTCAGATGTGAAAAAGAAAGAAAAAAATCAGCGCTTTGGCCCTGTGGCAGAATTGATGATTATCCTCCAAGATCTATGCTCTTTTTATTACGTTAAAAAAAAAAAAAAAAACGCCATCGTGTCGATTCCCACTCATAACACCCTACAGGGCAGAGTAGAACTGCCCCATAGCGTTTCCAAGGTTGTAATCTTTACGGAAGCTGACCGCCGCATCTTCCTCCTTCCTGCAAACCAGCTGGTGGATTCAAACCGCCAACCTTCCCGTTAGCAGCCCAGCACTTAACCACTGCAGCACCAGGGTTCCTCTCTTTATTACATAGTAACAGGATTTGTAGTTAAAGACTAACTAAAGTCCTCTCTAAAGACTACATTTCCCAGCCTCCCTTGCAGATAGCTATGGCCACATGACTGAGTTGTGGCCAGTAGAACATGAGCAACAGTGATATGTGCATATTCAAGGTGATCCCTACCACTGTCTGTAATGTGGAAGAAGCTGGAGCAGCCATGTTGACCACGAGATGGAAGCTATGTGTGAGGATGGCAAAGAATAAGACATAAGGAGCCTAGGTCCTCAGTGATGGTGAAATCCCATACTTCCAAACCAGTCACTGAAGTTTTGAACCTCTCTATTACAGAGATCAAAACAAATATGTCTTCAAGGTGTATTAGTTTCTTGGAGATTCTATAACAAATTACTACAAACTTAGTGGCTTCCAACCACACAAATTCATTATCTTACAGTCCTGGAGGTCAGAAGTTTGAGATAGATTTTACAGGGCTAAAATTAAGGTGTCAGCATGGCTGTGTTTCTTCTAGAAGGCTCTAGGACAGAATCCATTCCTTGACTTTTCCAGCTTCTAGAGGCTGCCTGCCTTCCTTGGCTCATGGCCCCGAGCCTTCTATCATGTTACTCCAACCTCTGCTTCCATCCTCACATCTCCTTCTCTGACTCTGACCCTCCTGGATCCCTCTCACAAAGACCCTATGGTTACATTGGGCCCATCTATAATCCAAATCCTTAACTTATTCACATCAAAAAATCCCTTTTGGCAGGTAAGGTAACATATTCACAGCCTCTGGGGATTAGGACAGGGACATATTTGGGGGTCATTATTCTGATTACTACAAAGGAGATTGTCCATACCTAAAATAGAAAAGCAGCTTATCTGGTTCCTTCCCAAGTGTTGGATTTCCCACACTTATTAAATGACATTCATGAATTCAAGTCATGGGGTTTGCATTTAACTCCAAAATTAGCACTTGGAAACATTCTATTTGGTTCTCAGTGAATGTAAGAGTTTTTCCCTCTCTCTTTTTCTCTCTCTTTGTTTAAGAATTTTTTTTTTCAAGACATTGACCATTTCTGTTACACACCAAGGGGCCTGATACAAAACTTAAGAAGTAC
This sequence comes from Dugong dugon, assembly GCA_030035585.1. Lineage (NCBI taxonomy): Eukaryota > Metazoa > Chordata > Mammalia > Sirenia > Dugongidae > Dugong > Dugong dugon. The sequence continues at coordinate 89,170,716 of CM057461.1, forward strand.
TTCCTGGAGGGCAGAGCAGCTTGAGATTTTTCTGGGATCCTAAAAGCAGAAAATTGCATCTAATTCTAGAAACACCAAAGAGATTTGGTCTTGAGAGAGGGATGTTTTAAAGAATTTGATAATTAGGAGAGTGTCGTTCAGTGCCAAGTCAATTTTCGACTCATAGTGACCCCATGTGACAGAGTAGAACTGCCCCACAGGGTTTTCTAGGCTGTAATCTTTACAGGAGCAAATTGCCAGGTCTTTCTTCCATGGAGCCGCTGGGTGGGTTTAAACCACCAACTCTTCGGTTAGCAGCCCAGCACTTAACCACTTTGCCACCAGGTCTCCTACTCAGGAAAGTACACCCACTCACTGCACGCCTCACTGAAGAGGCACTCACAAAGGCCCCTGGAATGACTCCTTTTGTTTTGACCCTGCAGCTAACCTCTATGTGACCTTGGGGGAGCCACTGTTACTTTCCAATTTCAGCAAACAAGTGTGGCCTGAATGGTCACTGAGTCCCTCTGTAGTGAGTTCGAGAGAGTTTGGGGCTGATCAAGGAAAAAGATATGACCAGGAGATATGACAACAAGAAATTGACAGCTGCACAACAAGCTAGTAATCGGGGCAGGTGCACTGATAGCTCCATGCAGGGGCAGTTTTCCACAGCAAGAGGTCTTCCAATGGCAACAGTGCAGGGAGCTGCCTGAAGGGAAGGGGACCTGGGAACCTCCAGGAAAGAGGCAGGTGTGGCAGGGGGAGCTTACCTGTCCCTGAACAATGTCCCTCTGCAGCAAGGTGGTAGGAGTCTCAGCAGGTCAGAGAGCTCCAAAGGCAGCAGCGCCTTAGGGTCTTTATAACTACAGGGATTTATCTTATCTAGGACTAGCAGATGTTGGGTGCAGTTTAGCAGGGTACGTAAAGCAGACAGGCTCTAAGTAGCTACAAATCTTTGTACTGGGGCTATTTTTTAGGTAATTGGATGTGTACAGACTTGAGTTTGTCGCTGGTGGGCTTTTTGGGCTAATAGCCCTCAGCTTGCTAAGAAGAAATAAACAACCTGGGGCCAGCACACAGAGCCCATCTTTGTTGCATTTATATAACACCCTCCCAGCTATTAAATATAGATTTTAGTAAAGTGGCGGCAATTCTCTTCCCAGTCTTCAGTTAGATCAAGGTAAGCTTATCTCCAGCCTTGGTGCTCCAAGAGAAGCTGACTCAGGTTCTAACTGGCCTGTTCCAGATCCATCTCTTCGCAGGTGGAGTTGTTTCATTTCAGGAAAGTAAAAATCCAGGCCCATGGCAGGTCCACATTCATATCATTATGGCTTGATTTTCTAGCCAAGCTTTATCGGTTGCAAAAACAGAGCCTCACTGGAGTTTCGTCAAGACGAAGTGGGTTAGTTTTAGGAGGCGTGTGGAGCTGGAACATGGTGAGGCTCCAAAGCAGCTCTAGAGGCTGTGGTTCTGCCCACCGCCCACTCTCTCACAGTGTATCTGCTTCTCTGCATGTATTACTACCTTCTCTGCTCTCTACTGATCTTGCCCTACCCCGCTGGATCATTCTGTTCTTGGATAACATACACTTACACGATTCTACTGTGGCCTGTCCTTTTCCTCCCTACATCACGGCCTGTCAGCATCTGCGCCCACTGAGTACTGCCCTATTTCCTCAGTGTCTGCAGGAATCTGATTGCCCAGGTCATCTTTGTATGACAGGTCATGCCATTGATAAGTGGCCAGCCTACAGACTGGCTGCCTTTGTGTCACTTTGCCATCTCTGGGCCATCTCTTACTCTAACTCATGGCTCCCCTGCAGCATGGCCTAGAGACAGAACAAGCACTTTGATTATGTGCTTGGTGTTCCATAATGGACTTGCCAGTGTGTGCTCTATTTTGAATTTTAAGAAATTTCAAAGCAGTGGCAAAAGGGGTGGTTTTAGGGTCTGGGCTCTAGGATGACATGGGCCCTCTCAGCCTCTGCTTCCCCATCTGTTATACGTGAGGCTCCTCATTCCTGCCTCGCCTGCCTCAGCAAGTTGTTAAAGCCAGTTGCCGTTAAGTCGATTCCAACTATGGAGACCCCCCACCATGTGAGCAGAGTAGAACTGAGCTCTATAGGGTTTTCAAGACGTGACCTTTCGGAGGCAGATCATCAGACCTTTCTTCAAAGACAACTTTGGGTAGGTTTGAACCGCCAACTATTGGGTTAGGAGTTGAGCGCTTAATTGTTTGAGCCACACAGGAACTCTCCAGCAAGTTGTTAGAAAGATAGAATTTTTGTCTATTTTGTTCATTGCTGTATCTCCAGCACCTACTCAGTGCTTTACACAAAATAGGCCCTAAATAAATATTTGGTGAATGTATGTAGGGTGTGGTTCTACTTTGAAGCTATAAAGCTCTACAATTGTACATGCCAGGCTCTAACCACTGTGATTTGGGATAACATTTAATATTTTTTGGCATACTGCAATCTCACTTATTTATACCTTAAACTCATCTTTAAACTAATGCACTGATCCAGTAATTCCATTTCCAGAAATTAGTTCCACAGGTAAGTTCATACAGGTGCAAAATGACTTAGGGACATGGTTGTTCATTGCAACTTGCTTGGAAAAGGAAAGATTGGAAACAACATAAATGTCCATCAATATAAGATTTAGTTAAGTAAATGGGTGCATGTACTCAGTGCAGTGCTGGTGGCTCAGCGGTTAAGAGTTCCATGGCTAACCAAAAAGTCGGCAGTTCAAATCCACCAGCCACTCCTTGGAAACCCTATGGGGAAGTTCTACTCTGTCCTATAGGGTCACTATGAGTCAGAATCGACTCACTGGCAATGGATTATGTACACAATGGAATTCAAAAGAATAAGACGTCCTTTATGTACTGATGTGGAAAGATCTGCAAGATAGATATATCATTAAACAAGAAAAGCAAGGAGCATAACAATGAGGATAAAATGTCACCAGTTGTATAAAAGAAAGAAAAGGAAAAATACGTGAGATGTGCTTATTTATGCAAAAAGTATATACCTGTAAAGGTAAATAAGAAATTAAGACATCGGAAAGGAGAACTTGGTGGCTGCGAGATGTGAGTGGAAAGGAGATCTTTACTGTATATCTACTTACACCTTTGCCATTCTGAACCACATGAGTGTATTACCAATACAAAAATTAAATGTAAAAAAAAAGAAAGAAAGAAAACGAGTTCATTTAGTACTTCATGTAAAAATAAACAAACAAGCAAACAAATGGGCTACTTTTCTTTGGCCTTACTTCTAAACTTACTTCTACCTGCTTTTGAACTTTATATCATCTCTTCTGGGGTGTGAGAATGACTACCTCATGGGATGAAAGGCGAAATTTCCATAAGTGGAAGTCTCAGTATTAGATTTTAGGATTGACATTTGGCTTGTGACAGGTCTTCGTAAGGAGGAAGGAAAAAAAGACAGAGAGCAAAGAGTTAGGATGCATCTCTTAGAGGAATATTCCAGAAATCAATCTGAGTCAGAAGCAGCAGGAAAATTTTTCTGAGAAAATGGTCAGAACACATCAGCCCAAATATAACCATTGTTCAAAGGAAATCCCAAGTTATCTATTTGAAAGACAGAATTCCAATGTCGTGATTGCACATAGCTCACCAAGACTAAAGCAAGAAAATCAGGGAAAGACTTTAGACGGTACTGTAAAAGGTATATCCTTAAAAAACTGAGCTTGCAAATCCAGTCAACTCTCAGTTGCCCAGAGGCTGGCAGTCCAGTCTGTGAATCCAAACCAGTTGTTCATCTCTTTCGGATCCCTGCTGTCTGCCCTTCAACCCTTCACCAACTCTCTCTAGCTTGAAAGAGAGCAAAAAGGGAAAAATCAAAATAGTTCACCCGGGAATCTGGATTATCAAGGCTTATTTTTAATTCCTATGCCAGTAAAAGGAGCCTTGGTAGTATAGTGGTTAAAAAGCTCTGCTGCTTAACCAAGAGGTTGGTGGTTCAAACCCACCAGCTGCTCCACAGGAGAAAGATGTGGCAGTCTGCTTCCATATAGATTTGGAAACTCTATGGGGCAGTTCTACTCTGTCCTACAGGGTGGCTATGAGTCGGAATCGACTCGAGGGCAACAGGTTTAGTTGTTTTTTTGGTTTTTGCCAGTAAAGTGATCTTTCTCTAGTTTACAATCTACCATTTGCCAAATTTTGTGATCTGTTTCTCACTGTATCCATCAGGATATACTGCAGTAACTAACAACCCCAAAGTCTCAGAACCTATATAAAACACTGGGAGTCTCCGGGTCCTGCAAATGGCAGCTAACAGAAAGGTTGAAGGTTCAAGTCCACCCATAGGTGCCTCAGAAGAAAGGCCTGGCAATTTACTTCCGAAAAGTCAGCCATTAAAAACCCTGTGGAGCACAGTTCTACCCTGACACACACGGCACTGCCATGACTCGTAATCAACTTGACAGTAAGTGTTTTGTTTGTTTGTTTGTTTGTTTGTTTCTCAGCCAATCAAAATAAACTACAAGTCCTGGCACCCTCTACATCACTTGTCTTTAGTGTTGCCTCATCATAGCAACACCTGCTTGCTTGGTCACTGTAAGGGGGAAAGAGAGAACTTGGAGAACCACAAACCAGCTCTTAAGAACTTCTGCCCGGAAGTGACCTACATCTCTTCCACTTGCATTTCATTGACCAAAAATATCACATAGACTGTCCAACTTCAGTGGGTGAGAAAGGACAATCTTACCATGAGCCTGAAGGGAGGGAGACAGGAAATACTGGGGGGGCAGCCCTAGTGTTGTCCACCCTGGCTGTGCTCCTTAATATAAGAAGCTTCGATAATGTTTCGTTTTCACTTCGGTTTTTCAAACCCCCGTGGCAGTGCAGTGGTTAAAGCGATCGACTGCTAACTGAAAGGTCAGAGGTTCAAAACCACCAGCGGCTCTGCGGTAGAAAGATGTGACAGGCTGCTTCGATAGAGATTTACAGCCTTGAAAACCCTAAGGGGTCGCTATGAGTCAGAATTGACTCAAAGGCAATGGGTTTTTTGGTTTAGTGACTAGAGAGCTCTGGCCAGAGAATGCTTAGGGGCAAGAGTGCCTCAATGAATTAACTTGTGTGGCCACCCTGGCCCTGCCCAACCTCTGCCATAAATTGCTTCTTGAAAGCTACACTTAATACACCAGGTAACCCCAGGGATTCCATCAGTAGTACACATTCAGTAGGGTTTCATTTTACCAAGCCATCATCATCCTTTTGTCACTCTTCCTTGTAATTAATGCCAAATCTCTATAAAACTGCAGAGAAACTTTGGACCCAAGTTTCAGGTCTAAGCTGAGAAGGCCATTGAAAACACCAATGGAACCATTGCACGTTACAGATGAGAAAGTTGAGACCCAGAAATAGAAGTGACTTGCCCAAAATCACAAAGCTAATAAATGAGCATTGCTTCAAACCCCTAAATCTGTGATAATCTGTTACACAACAATAAAAAGCTAATACAAAGTTAGAGTCTCCCAAAAGTATATTTTAACTAAGCACAAATTAAGATCTAAAGCACTAACAACTCAGAAAAGGAGGGTGAGAATTGTTGCACAACTCGAAGAATGTAATCAACGTCACTAAACTGCACATGTAGGGAAAAAAAGATCTAAAGCACTAAAAGCAGTAAAAAGATCTTGGCATCCCACATGTTATTTTTTTAAATTACACATAGTTTACCTGTATGATATTATTAAAATAAGTTCCTCATAGGTCTTCTGTACAAAAATCTGGATATTTTTACCAAAAGAAAGACTTTCTCCTTTCTCTCTTTTTATTAGATAGTCCACCATTGATTTTTAGGACAAGAAGCTTTGAGTGAAAGAGTAAATCTCTAATTAGGGAATTTCAGAAATCAGGATAGGAGCAGGGCACTATATCAGACAATATTCTGTTGGTGAGCTTGCTCTTACCAGGGAAGAAAACAACAACCCTTCTCCATCTCCCTTCCCACTCCTGCCCCCACTCCCAGCAAGAGCCTTGGTGTTGCTTACAGGAAAAAGGCAGGCACCACATTTGTTGCTTGCTGAAAGTGATGAGGGTTTGATCTACTTGCTGATGAAGATCAAAGAAGACAGCCTTCTGTATGGATTGCACCTCAACATAAAGAAAAAAATAATCCGAAGAAGAATTGATGCCTTTGAATTACGGTGTTGGTAAAGAATACTGAATATACTATGGGCTGCCAGAAGAACCAAAAAATCTGTCTGGAAGAAATACAGCCAGAATGCTCTTACAAGCGAGGATGGCGAGACTTTGTCTCACATAATTTGAACATGTTATCAGGAGGGACCAGACCCTGGAGAAGGACATCATGCTTGGTAAAGCAGAAGGTCAGTGAAAAAGGAAGACCCTCAACAAGATGGATTGACACAGCAGCTACAACAATGGGCTCGAACATAACAACAATTCTGAGGATGGCACAGGACCAGGCAGTGTTTCTTTCTGTTGCACATATGGTCAGCATAAGTCAGAAGTGACTCAATGACACCTAACAACAACAACCACATTTGTAGTTTGCTCTGTGTTTGCAGGAAGCAGCCTTTGGTGAGTGTATCAGGCCTACTTTTCTACTGCAGCCACCGATTATCACCTCAGCCCTCCATGAGCTTTCTACATGCAGGAGGCAATTGGTATAAACAATTGATTTTTTTTAAAGCAAGAGGCAATGGCTTCTTTAGAGCAACAGAATCATGGCTATATTTTCTTGGTTGGGAGGCAGCCTAGAATCAGTGTAAGGAGAAGCAGTGTCTCTTTCCCATTCCAAGTTTCCCGGAGAATGAATCACCTCTGTATGGAGGTAAACATGGCGGGCCTGAACAAAAAACCAAACCCATTGACTGTGACTCATGGCCATCCCATGTGTTGCTGTGATCTTTCAGAAGTAGGCCACCAGGCCTTTCTTCCAAGGCTCCTCTAGTTGGGTTCAAACCACCAACCTTTTAGATAGTAGTGGAGCACTTAACAATTTTTACCACGTAGGGGCTTCGTCGCTGTCTCAGTACAGCATAAATGTGCAAGCCCTGAGTCCAAACGTCCATTGGGAAAGAGACAACCACACATCCTGCTCTGTCCAAGGCATTTAGCAAAACCCAGGCCAGTACCCTGAGCAACAACAAGAAACAATGTGTTGAAAAAGCCAACTTTTGAAGCCACAAAGCGACATCACACTGGAAAGAAATTAATCAGAAGATCTTTAAGGTTCTTAGTTAAAAATTCACATCCTCTTGGTCAACTTTCTAGGAGTTCCTGGATGGTGCAAACGGTTAATTTACTCAGCTGCTAACTGAAAGGTTGGAGGTTTGAGTCCACCCAGAGGTGCCTGGGAAGAAAGTCCTGGGTATCTACTTCCAAAAAATCAGCCATCAAAAACCCTATGGAGCACAATTCTACTTTCATACACATGGGGTGGCTATGAGTCAGAACTGATTCAACAGCAACTAATTTACTGATTTGGACGACTTTCTAATTCATCTTCTGGAGGGGCTTTCTCCTCTGAGCCCTGTTGCTCAGGATCAGAGGAAAATAGAAATAAGGAATCTCATGAACTCTTTGATCCTGTAGGGCAGGTCCAATTGGCTCAAATCCATTCCAAAACCTCTGAGTAAAGTTGTCTGTCAACTCAAAGTCACAGGTGGAAAACTCAGATTCCAAAAACCCCACAGAGAGACAAAACAGCAGGTATAGTTGAGCAACATTGAGTGAGGGAATATTTCCCTATTTCTTTTTCAGTATGGAATCATTGCCTAATGGTCTAAACCCCATGGTTAGAACCTGGAGAGTCATTTATTCCAAAATGTGCTGGCTCCATTTGTCCTCAAAGTGGATGGTACTGTGTTCTTTCCGAAAGAGAGCAACAGCAAGAATAAAAATGTAGTTTGTTATTGCTGAGTTGGGCTTTTTCAAATGATTTTTGCAGATGTATCTTTGATAGATTTTTTAGACATATTTTATTGAAAAAATTTCCATGCCCTTGCATAATTTCAATTATTCAATGGAAAACACAGTTTGGGGAATTGTTTCCAGCCATTTATTCAACCCTTTGGATAAGCCTTATTTATTACTTGAATTGATTCCTTAGTCCTTTTGGAGCTTAGCTCGGATGAACAGGGATTAAGAGAGAAGGTGTTTTAGCTCCATTCCCTGCTGCAATCGCACAGGAGCTTTCTTCCTTCTTTGGGAGCAGCTGTGAACGGCGCTGAGTCTTGCCTTTCGCGCTATGTGGTCCTGGTGACGAGGCTCAGGAGAGGGAGGGAGTCATTCAGGCACCATGTCACTGAAGATGCATTAGCTGCAGTTAACAGAGAGCCTGACTGCGAAACATACCCAGACCAAAACAGTCGCCATCAATCCCTTCTGTGAAAAGAAACCTGGCAGCTTTGGATCCTTCCCAGGCTCATTCAGAACAAGATCCACTCAGGTAGAAGAGGAAGCCGATAGCATCACACACTGTTACACACAAGAGTCTGACAGCCACCAGGACGGTTGGAGAGCTAAGCCCTGTAAGCCAACAGAGAGCCGGTGCTTCTGCCTGAGCCCCAGGTCTACCTGCCAAACTCACCTGCTCAACCACCACACCTATGTCTTGGGGCCAGGAGGCAGGGCCGGCTTCTCACACCTCCTCTTTGCACCTCCAGACACTGCTCACCCACCGCTGCCCTTTTGGACTTCCCCATCCTGCAGTACACTGGATGATCCTTTCTCTGGCCCACCCTCAGCTCCTATAGGCACCTGGTCCAGGTCTAGACCTGACCATTCAATAAGGTAGTCAGTAGCCACATGTAGCTACCGAGCACTTGAAATGCGTCTAGTCTGAACTGAGATGAGCTGTCAATGTCAGACACAGCCCAAATTTCGAAGACTTAGAACAAATAACAGAATGTAAAATATGTCATTAGCACTTGAAATGTGGCTAGTCCAAATTGAAATGTGCTGTTAAGTGCAAATTACACACTAGATTTTGCTGACTTAGTATGAAAAAAATGTAAAATGTCTCATTAGCCCCTTTTTATATTGATCACGTGTTGAAACAATAATATTTTGGATATATTGAGTTGAATAAAATATACTGTTAAAATTAATTTCACTTGTTTCTTTTTACTTTTATCATGTGGCAACAAGAAAATCTTAGATTACATTGGCAGCACACATTTGCGGCTCCCATTCTATTTCTGTTGCACAGCCCTGTGTGGACTATTCATTACCTTATACTGTCCCTATTTGTTTTAGCCTTGTTTCACTTACTAGGCTAGGAGCTCAAGGAGGACAGGAAAAGAGCTGTCCAGTGCCCAGAGAGATGCTTGATACATGGTAAATATTCCACAAGTCTTGTTGAATGAATGAAGGGAGCTATGACCAAAATAATAATAATAATTTTCAACATTTTTTGGAATTATGTACTAGTTTGAATTGCTCACACCACTGATCTCTTTGGCATGGTGTCTTAGTTTCCTCGGGCAGCCATTACAAAATGTGTGTCTTTAAAGAATAGAAATTTATTTTCTCACCATCCTGGAAGCTCAAAGTCCGAATTGAGGGCATTTGCGTTACAGGAAGGTCCTTCTTTGTCTCTTTCAGCTTCTAGCAGCTGCCTGCAATCGTTGGTGGTCCTGGGCTTTATGCATCTGCCTGCATCTTCACGTGGAGCCTTCCCCCTGTGGGTGTCTCCCTGGGTCCATACTCCCCTTTATAAGACACTGCTAGGAAATGATTAGGTTCAGGACCCACGCTATTCTGATATGACCTCATTAACATGACAAAGAAAACCCTATTTCCAAACAGGATCACATTCACAGGTCCAGGGGTTAGAACTTCAACCTAAATTTGGAGGGAACACGATTCAATCCATAATACATGGAGATGACATCTAATCCACATGGTTGATATGTATGCCCATATATTCTCACAGACATTAATGAAATGAATATTCCAAAACTACAGTGAACCGTACGCTTGCAAATTCAAACTTGGGCATTTATCTTGTGGGTGGGTTGAGCAGCCAACTAATTTATAAAACTTTGTGACTGTCACCCTGTCTCAGAATGTGGCTGCTTAGTCAACAGCTGCTCCATGTGTTTCCTTCTGACTCCACCTGTGGTCCTGGGCCAACAGGGTGGGCAACACTTGGGAGCTGGTTAGAAACGCAGAACTTCCAGTCCCACCCCAGATCTTCAACTCAGCAGCTGCATTTTAACAAGATCCCAGGTGAATTGTGTGCACTTGAAATTTGAGAATCCTGATCTATGCTTTCTGGCTTCTAGCTGTAAGGAAGAGGGCCACCGGGAACTTAGCTCTCATTTCTTTTCATTCTTCACACATTTTTTATCAAATATGTATGGAGCGTTTGCTTTGTGCAAGGTGCTATCCTGGACCCGGAGGATGCAAGGATGAACCAGATACACGGATCTCGGTTCTGTGACTGTTTCTTCCTGTATTGAGTCCTTGTTCTTGGTGGCGACAGCTGGACATCCAGCTCTGTGAGTCCCACACGCTTCTGCAGGAGCGACAGGGTGGTGGAGAGGTCAGAAATGGTGTAAAATGGCCCCGTGTGTGCAGCGAATCTAGAGACAGCTGCTTCATGAATCTTGCATTCGGAGGGTGCCCAGAGGAATGAAACTGCCAGCACTGCCTCTCTCCCAAAGAAGGAAACTTTCCCCTCCGTCTCCATGGAGACCCAAGGAGCTGCAAAGCTTCCACCAGCTCACTGGTCTCCAGGCTCAGGCACAATCCGGCTTAATTTCCCTTTGTGTCTCAGGAGTAGCATGAGTTTGCTTACTCCCTGCAAAGGCTGGTGAGCTACATGCAGGTTTTTTCAGTAACATCTGCGTGTTCCTGCGTGCTCCACTCACTCAAACTAGATCTCATCAGCAGTGCTCAGACCCTCTGTGGCTGGCAAACTGCAGTAAAACCGCTATCAACTCTCACTCAAACAGCCTGAAAATTCAACTACCAGAATTATTTTCCTCCATTTCTCCAATTACAACTACATTCACTAGGTTAGTCAAATTTATGGAGCACCTATTGTGCTTACTATCAACATGGATAAGCCTTGAAAATATGCTGAGTAAAGTCAGTCAGTCACAAAAGGACAAACATTGTATGATCTCACTCACATGAAATGCCTACCATAGGCAAATGCGTAGAGATCAAAGCTTGATAGTGGTTACCATAGGCCGGAGGGAAGGGAAAGGTGAATCCTTGTTTAGCAGGCATTGAGCTTCGTGTTTATGGTGCTGGGAAATTTGGCAATGGATATTGGTGTGATGGTTGCACATGATTTATGTAACTGGTGTCATTGAATTGTATGCGCGAAAGATGTTGAAATAGCAAATGGTGTATTATCTATATTTTTACAATAATTAAAAAAAAAAAAAATACAGAGATAGTCCTGGTCCTGTCCTAGCAAGAGACACTGGTGTGTAAACAACAATAGCTTGAAACTCGCCAATGGCTTCCCTTCATTGTTATAATCAAGTCCAGAATGCTTCCCTCGGCCTATCAGGCCCTGTGTGCTGGCCGGGCCCCTGGCTTGCCTGGCCCGCTCCTCTCACCCACCTCCTGACACTCTCTGTGCTCCAGCCACACTGGCTCTTTCCAAACCCTCCTACCCCTCACACTCTCTCCCTAAGGGCCTTCACCTGGAAGGTTCTCCCTATCTTCCGTCGGCGCTCCCTCCCTCATCTCTTTTTGCCTACTCGTTGCCTTGCATAGAGTTGACTCTGACTCATGACAACACCATGTGTGTCAGAATAGAACTGTGCTCCGTAGAGTTTTCAATGGCTATCTTTCAAAAGTAAATCACCAGACCTTTCTTGCAAGGTGACTCTGGGGAGACTCGAACCACCAACGTTTCCCTTAGCAGCTGAGCTCATTAGTCATTTGCACCACCTGGACACTCCTTCTTTGTGCCTAGTAAATGCCTATTCATCCTTCAGATCTCAGCCTGCAGGACCTAGGTCCCTGCATCGTTCCCTCAGAGCCAGCCTCCTTCCTTACACTCTCGGAGAGTGTGCATTCTTTCCTGCAGGGTTCCTGACTGATGCAAGCTTTATTCAGTAAGCTCCAGAATCCAAACACTTTCCAGCAAGGGAGCTGTACGATTCAAGCAAAGTTTTGGAAAAATGAATCTGGCAGCTGTGAGCAGAGTATAGAAAACAAAGGAAGACACTGTGAGCTCAGGAAAGAGGCTGGAACAATTCTCTTTTACATGCAAGGCCTGGGGCTGTTTTTTTAAACATTATTTTATTTGTCATATATAATAGATCTATGATGAAGACCTTGTCCCCATTTTTCAGTTGAAGAAACTGAGGCTGAGAAAGATTTAGTATCTTTCCCAAGGCCACAGATCTAGTATGTCGAGGCTTGCCTGACTGCCTTAGAGTTGGCCTCCCAGACAAACCAAAAGCAAACTCATTGCTGTCATGTCGATTACACCTCATGGCAGCCCTGTGTGTTATAGAGTAGACCGTGCTCCATAGGGGTTTCTTGGCTGTAATCTTTATGGAAGCTGATCACCAGGACTTTCTTCTGTGACACTGCTGGGTGGATTAGAACTGCCAGCCTTTAGGTTAGTAGCCCATCATGAACTGTTTATGCCACCTAGGGACCTTTGCCTCCCAGATAGGCTATTGTAAAAGCTGATTTGTGGGAGGGTAACACTGGTTAAGAGCTGGGCTGCTAACTGAAAGGTCATCGATTTGAACCCACCAGCAGCTCCGTGGGAGAAGGATGTGGCAGTCTGCTTCCATAAAGGTTACAGCCTTGGAAATCCTATGGGGCTGTGTACTCTCTCCTAAAGGGTCATGAGTCAGAATCGGCTTGATGGCACATATCATGGATTGAACTGTGTCCCCCAAAAATATCTGTCAACTTGGCTAGGCCATGATTCCCAGTATTGTGTGATTGTCCACCATTTTTTCATTTGATGTGATTTTCCTTTGTGTTATAAATCCTATCACTATGCTGTTAATGAGATAGGATTAGTGGCAGTTACGTTAATGAGGCAGGACTCCATCTACAAGATTAGATTGTGTCTTAAGCCAATCTCTTTTGAGATATAAAAGAAAGAAGCGAGCAGAGAGACATGGAACCTCATACCACCAAGAAACAAGAGCCGGGAGAATAGTGCGTCCTTTAGACCCTGGATCCCTTCCCTTGACTGGGGAGGATTGATGACAAGGACCTTCCTCCAGAGCTGACAGATAAAGATAGCCTTCCCCTGGACCTGGCACCCTGAATTCCGACCTCTAGCCTCCTAGTTTGTGAGAGAATAAATTTCTCTTCTTTAAAGCCATCCACTTGTTGTATTTCTGTTATAGCAGCACTAGATGACTAAGGCAGCACATAACAACAGCAACAACAATGGAAAGGAAAGAACCAGCTCCACAGATGTTATCAGGGAAAATCAACAGAACATGCTGGGAGGGAAGTATGGGGAGAGGAACTCACTCAAGATGACTGAAGTTCTTACCTGGCCACCTCCTTCAGGAAGTCTCCCCAGCATCTCTCCCATGTGTTCCCTTAGCATCTTGTGTTTCCCCCACCCGAATTTTACAATGTCCAGTCAATTTGCCTGTCTTTCCCACCAAGGCCCAGCCTGTGGTATTCACTGTTGGACCACTGCAGTGAAGCAGAGGGCTTGTGAATGCTCCGTGAAGACTTACTAAATGAATGTAGCCATGAATGAATACATGGCTGAGTTTTGGAGAGTGATAATGCACATGATAGATTCAAAACGCTCAGCAGCCAGGGCAGGTGGGGCGGCACTCTGGGGGTCACCCACGGTGTTGGCATGTGAGGACCCTTGTGACTTAATCCCCGTGAAGAGCAGGACTTGTGCAGGTGAGAGTGAGGTAAGTGGATGGTGTAGGGCTGCGGCATCCAGCCTACAGCAGACCCAGCTCAGTGCATCCTTAAGTAGTCCAAGGCTCGGGACAAAATCAATAGTTCCACAGTGGCAAATCTCAGAGAATCCTCTTAGTGATTTATTGGCCAGTACATTTGGCACTTGAAGACCAATTTATGCCACCACTTGTAAAACTTTACAACGTGAAGGACCGGTTTCTCTTGAGAGTTTGAGAGAATGCTCTGCTGAAAGAGAAAATCCTTGTGTTGGCTCTTGAAACGGCATTTACCTCAAACTTTCTCTCCTCCCCATCTGAGTAAGGGCCAGGAAGCCCTGCAGACCTCTCATAACCACTTTGTTTCCTCTGGAAGTTGCCAAACTTCCTCCTCACACTCTAGGGGACTCTCAAAATGTCTCACACATCTCTCTGCCCCGGCTCTAGTCAATGACGCCATCACCTCCTGAGCAAACCACTGCCATCACCTCTTCCTAGTCTCTCTGCTTCCAGTATTGCTCTCCTCCCCACTGCTCCCCCTACACTGTCAGTAGATACGTTTTTCTAAACACTGGTCAGAACCAAGAGTAAAAAGCCCAACTCCCTATGTTGGCCTTCATGACCCTCCCTGCTGAAACTGCTACCTCCTTCCACTGCGCCTCCAAGTGCTCACCACAACAAACCAGCCAACACATACCCTCAAGTCAATTCCAGCTCGTGGCACCCCACGTGTGTTAGAGTCAAACTGTGCTCCATAGAGTTTCTAGTGGCTGATTTTTCAGAAGTGGATCACCAGGCCTTTCTTCAGAGATGCCTCTGGGTGGACTCAAGCCACCAACTTTTCAGTTAGCAGCTGAGTGCGTTAACTGCACCAGCCAGGGACTCCTAGTCCCTCCCATGATTGGCCCTCTGCTTTCCAGCCTTATCGTTACTCACTCCCAGCCTGTAATGCCTTCTCTTCAAGGCCTCCTGTCAAAAACCTACTGGCCTTTCAGGATTTTCTCAAATGCCACCTTCTTACCAAAGCTGACCCCAATTCCCCCAGTAAGCATTAACCCCTCCCTTTATACATACCCATGGGTCCCTGGGTGGCGCACAGTTTGCACTTGACTACCAACTTAAAGGTTAGCAGTTCAAACTCACCCAGCAGCACAATGGAAGAAAGGCAATCTGCTTCCATAAAGGTCACAGCGAGAAAACCCTATGGAGCAGTTCTACTCTGTAACACGTGGTGTTGCTATAAGCTGGAATTGAATCAGCAGCAGTGGATTGGGTTTTTTGTTTATTTGTGTTTTATACATTCTCATCGTGCTTTCTTTTTATCTCTCATAAAATCTTTTACAAGATTGTCTGGTATTGGAGCTAATTCCATAAGTTTGTGAAAGCAGCCCCATTGCATTACAGTCTTGTTTCAAATGTCATGGTTAAGGTCCACTGGTAAATAACAATGCGTTATAATCAGCACACCAGTGGGTTGTTCCCATGTTCTTTGCAACCTAAGGGTTTCTGTATTTATTGACCCTAGTTAAAACTCCTAGCAAATCAAAGGAATTTTTTAGAAAAACAACAGTAATTAGCTTTGGAAAAATTCCACAATTTAGTATTTTGCCAAGCTCCAGTGGCATCACTAGGGAGGTGCAGGGGGGAGGGAGGGAGCACACTGCACCGCCTGACACTGTCAGAAGGGTTGAGACCAAAATGACCCCAGAGTCTGTGGCTGTGGCCGGGGTGGGCAGGCGGATGCCCTGGGGGGAGGGGCCACCAAGGCAGTGACATCACTAGGGTTGGTGTCACCAGTCACCCAGTGTGGTAACTCGTCATCACCCCACCCCACCACCCCACCCCCCTACCCCTGTCACTTGCCAGTCACTAGGGTTGGTGTCGTCCAGTGTGGTAGCTCATCACCACTATCAGTCAGGGTGTGGGCAGCCAGGCCGTGGCACCAGCCACTGGTCTCTGCCTTGGCCAGTGGAAGAGAGGATAGCCACGGGGAGCTGCAGGGGGGTGAAGCCAGGGGTCTCGGGGCTGGGGCCACAGGGGACAGAGCTGCAGGGTATAGGGCCAGGGGAGGCAGTGCCATGAGGGAATGGGGGCGGGAGGGGCAGGACTGCACCGCTCACCAGAGGGGGGTTCTATGACCAGCCCACCCATGGGTTGGGGGGGTGACACCCTGAAGTGCCACACTGGGTGACACCAACTCTAGTGATGATGCTGTGAAGCTCAATAAACACTGTGGACTTTGTTCTATGTGAAGTCTTCTTGGGAAACCTTTGAAATCCTGAACCTTCCCCTCTAGTGAGTAGAAGTAGCATGGGTGATCATTTTCAAACTCTTCTCTCTTTCTTTCCCTCTCCCCTCTCAAGTGAGAGTCAGGCTATATAGTACCCAGAACTGCTTATCACCTCACAGAGCATAGACGAGGCACCTCACAGGGCCAGTCTCATCAGCAGCAAAGCATGCAACTAGCAAGCAATAAAATCTTCCCTAAAAGGACTTTGCCTCTTCGTTTGTCTTCTCTCCCTCGTCAATTGCTCCCTCTCTCCTGGATAATTCTTATCAATTTATAAGCATATGATAGAATATCCACATTTAATAACTTTCTCTTAACCTAGTTTCCCCCCTCTAGCAATGTACCAACAAAACTTCATGGAAAGGGGTTGTCTATATACTCCTTATCTATACTTCCTCACCTCCTATTCTCTATTTTTAATGATTTTTATATTTATTTTACATTAAGATGTTGACAGGCAACCCTCCTCCACAAAGTTATTCATGGATCAAGGCTAAAATTGGCTTTACCAGTTTTAAAATATGGTTTCCAAAGTTGCTCTGGTCTTTGCCTTTCAGGAGGGGGGAAGGAGGAAGGGTAGAGAGGAGTGTGCATGGGCAGTTTTATGGACCAGGTCAGGAAGTAGGACACTTCAGTACCACTCCTGTCTCATTAATGGGTAGAGATGATGATGTGTCTTGCTCGCCAGTGTAATATAAGTGTTCACCCCTTCCTGTAGGGAGGCTAGGAAATGTCGATTAGCCATGGTGGTTAGCAATTTCTCCACATGGGTACCTTTAATTTTCTTTTAGTTTATCTGTGTTTTTTAATTTTCTACAATAAACTTATATTTCTAATGCAACCCACTCTAATCAGTTCTCCATCCCTACCTCTCTGCGGAAAACCCTATTTTCCAAGTCATCAATGACCTTCACTTTGCCAAGTCCAAACGATGATCTTCTGTCCTCATCTTACTCAGCCTTTCAAAATAATTCAACACAGTTTAGTATTCCCTTTTGTAGAAATTCCTTATTTATTCCATGACAAGTGATCTCTGTTACTCTGCAATCCATTTTCCACAATCTTTTGTAAATATAAAACAGATATGTCACTCTTCTGCTTAAAACACAGTGAAGCTTCTTGTCACACTTTGAATCCAGTTTCTTTACCATGGGCTTTGAGGCTTCACATCGTCTCTCCCTGCCTGCCCCTCCAACTCATCTCTGACCACTCTCTGTGTACTCACTATGACCCAGCCACACTGGCCTTCTTCCTGTGGCTCAAACATACCCATCTTGGTCCCTTCTGGGGTTTCTTCACGTATGTTGTTCTCCCTAAAGCACTCTTCCCTCGGGTCTTCCCAAGGCTGGCTTCTTCTCCTTAGTCAGTTCTCAACCTAAATGTCACCTTCTCACCCAATCCAAAGATGCATCCCCGCTACCATTACACCGCCATATCTATCGTATCAACTTGTTCTGTTGCCAGCATGACATTTATTATCATGTCATGTGATATCATCTTGTTTATTTTTTAGTCACCTTCTATCTGAAGTTCCCACAAGAAGGGAAGCCCTACAAGGATCAAGGATTTGTCTGCTTTGGTTATAAGTGCCATCAAACAGTGCTTGGTACAAAGAGGATCCTTTATAAGTATTCCCTGAATGACTAGATGAAGTGGTTCAACAAACAGTCCTGTGCTGAGTTTTCTGTAGCAAGCATTGCAATACTACTCAGAGAGGGATCTGTTTTCAGCTCGGACCACTGCCCTAGATCTCTTCCCACCAGAAAAGATTTAAAATGCCCTTTGACCACCACGGTACCCAGAACTGCTCATCACCTCACAGAGCATAGACGAGGCACCTCACAGGGCCAGTCTCATCAGCAGTAAAGCATGCAACTAGCAAGCAATAAAATCTTCCCTAAAAAAATTAGTTAAGAAAAATTGAATCCCTTAAGTTAGAACTTTGGACAAATGCACAAATAAATTCTAAGAACTTAGCATAGATAAGTTTAGCATATCTTGAAGAATATCTAAAAGAGAGACTGTTTTCTTGGCCCTACTAATTATGGTTTCTAGCCAGTTTTTGGTGTGAAGTTACTATCAGAATTTGCCGTAAAGCTTTTCACATTCGTGTTATACAAATATGCATGGTAAACTATATATAGGTCTCATTAAAATGGTGAAGGATTAATCACTCTCAACAAATTCTGACTTAAAGAATATCTTCAATATTTCATATATATAATATACAAACAGGTGGACCCTAACTGTACTTTCTTAAAAATGCAAACACTATTTGACCCTACAATTCTTCCTTTAGGAAGTTAGCCCAAGGAACTAATTAAGAATGTGAATTAATTTTTGCCTATAAGGATATTCATCACAATGTTACTTATAAAAGCAACCTAAATGCCCGACGATAGGAGATTGGTTATAGTCATTTAAAAAATTATTCAGTTAATAAATACTCATTGGCATGAGTTACAAGGTTACAAGGCAATATGATCCCATTGGATCTATTATCATAATACCTATGTATGTCTAAATATGTATCTATCTATTAACCTTGTGTATGTGTGTGTGAGACAGAGAGAATATGGAAAATGGCAAGAAAGGCCCTACACTGAACTGAGATTTTCCATGCAGTTTCTCTGGGTAGTAAGACTATGGAAAAATTATTTCATCTGTGTTTTGTTTTCCTTTGTGCTGATATAAATTTTCTTTTTTCCTATAATGAGTACTTGACACTATTGTAATATTTTTAAAAGCTATAAATTTTTTAATTAAAAATATGGTGGTGATCAGAATGAGCTCAATCACATGAGAAATAATCCTTTACAATGTGTTTATCTTAATCCATTTATTCCATCTGAAAGTGTCACACATCATACACACTTGAACTATGGCACAAACCTTTAAGCTCAAGAGATTGATAGAGTCCAATGGACACCTTCAATTCCAATCATTTTTGGACACAGTTGGATGGCCGTTTCTTCCTATCCTTTCATCTCCAGGAAGCCGTACTCCCCAGGCTCTCCCCTCAGCTCTCTCATTAGTGTCTTCATTCTTTTTGATGAGCTCTCCTTCTTCTGATTAAATATGAATGCTTCCAGTGCTCTGTCTTTGATGCCTTAACACATGCTCCATCACTTACACAAATCTATGGTTTCTACCATATCTTTTGTTCCATCGCAAATGTGTACCACCAGCCCACAGAAACCCAAACTCCAACTCCAGACCTAAATATCCCCCAAGTCCTACAAACAACTCAAACTCACATGCCCTAATATTTCTTCCCTTTTCGAATTTTACTTCTTCTTTGACGTTCACTACTATGGCCAGTGAATGGTACAACCTGAGCCAGAAGTCTGAGAGACATCCTAAACTCTTGCCTTTAATCCCTAGCAACTAACAGTTGTTTTTAATGATGAGCCTTGGCCATTCCTACCCACAGAAAGCCACTAAGCAGATAAGAAACATCCAGGACCAGCACCGCAGGCAGAGGAAAGGAGAAATTGCTCAATCCAGAATTCAGACAATAGCCTGAGGGGTGTGGCCCACCTTGTATGGTACTATCAGTGGTCCCAGGTGTCTATGTAGTCAGGACCATAAAATTCCACAGTCCTTGGCCACTCTGGCCTAGTGGACATCTCACTTAAAATGAACTGACTACATCTCCAAAAGCCGAGACACCTGTAGAAGCAAGGGAGGCAATGGGAGGCCCTTTATCCTTATCTTAAATATGGCATTTCATCTACTTATTTGAGGTTTTGCACGTAAACCACAGTAAAAGCAGCACTGAGTCGAGCTTAAGTCCTCTTTCTTATCAGATTTTGGCCTAACTCATTTTGGTCCTGTAGATTCCTGGGACCTGCCTCAAATCCCCCATTGTTAGCTCCTGCTGTCATTTCTCTCCTTGATAGTGCTCAACTTCCAATCTTCTCCCTCATTGGAACCCTCCCTGCCTCCACCCACCCTCCACGCTGCCCCAGGAGGGGACTGTCCAACATGTAAATCGGATGCGTTTCATCCACTGAAAATCTAGGTGGTTTCCTTTTATCCAGAGTCCCTGGATGGTGCAAATGGTTAACAAGCTCAGCTGCCAACCAAAAGATTGGAGGTTTGAGTCCACCCAGAGGCATCCCTGGTGATCTACTTCTGAAAAATCAGACATTGAAAACCTTATGGAGCATTGAAAACCCAGAGTTCTACTCTGACACACATGGGGTCATCACGAGTCAAAGTCAGCTCGATGGCAAACTTTTTTTCCCCCTTTATCCACAGGACCATGAGGTCCTTTCCAGCCTGACTCCTGCCCGCCTGTCCACACCTCCACACTTCTATTCTCCCTCCACACATTTATCCTGGGCACACCAAGTTCTCTCTGTCACCTCCACCCTCAACCCCCAACACCCTTACCTGCTTGAGGACTTCCCCCTTCCTGACACCACCTCTACCCTAGAAATTTCAGTCATTTCTACTTGCTCCTGTTGTACTTCATATCCCCTCCAGGGTGGCCAGACCGCACCATATTTTGCAGTAGATGTTTGTTGATCTCTCTGTCTGCCATACTGTAATACAGTGGATGGTTATCAAGGATCCTTAGAAGACAGCCACGGAGGCCTTTCCCCTTTCTCTGACATCTAATTTAGGACTTAAACATACATGTCCAATACATGTTCTTGAATGATGAGTTCACAAAATAACGAACAAACCAAAGAATTACTAAACGGCACCGATGAAGACAGACACTACCTCTAGGGCGAAAATTTGCTTCCAACGTGCTCAGGAACCCTTGTGGCCTTGAATATGAATGGAATTGGGGGAACAAAAAGCTAGAGAAGTTATTTGTGTCACATGGAAATCAGGAGAGCTGGGGTGATCCAACAATGAAAAAGTATAAAATCCTGGCCTGAGGAGATTTGCAAGTTTCTGTAATATTGACTTGGTGGTTTTCCAGTAGCCATGAGAGGGAGGCACTGCAGCTCAAACCTACCTTTTCTTAGCAAATAAGCTCCAAAAGATGACCCAGGGACAGCAAATCCCATTGAAAGGAACATTCTATTAATCAGAGGCCCTGAGATGTGACCTGCCCAGGCAGCTATTGGTCCTCTTCTGCCATTGTATATTTCCTCTTTAATCAAATCCCTGGACGCTACAGTTTTCAACTTGCAGAGATTTAAAAGGCTTTTTGATTAATGGACTTCATCAGTGTCCACTCTTGTTTAACCACAGTGTTCTTCTCTGCATTTCACATTTCACACCCACATCACACCATTCCCCTTTTATTACAGGAACTGAAGAATGTGATGGGCTGCCAGACAGCAGAGTAATTTATGAAAAATATATTTTTAAAGAGAGAGTGTATTAAGCTTGAAAAGAACTCAGAGACTGTTGCTATTTTAATTTTAAATAGGCTATGCAAATAATTAAATGTCAGGTCATATTGACACCATCAAATTTAGGAGAGTATAGATTGATGATATAAGCAGTCCTGGTCGCGCAGTGGTTAAGCACTTGGCTGCTTAACAGTGGTTCAAACCCACCAGCCGCTCCAGGGGAAAAAGATGTGGCAGTCTGCTTCTATAATGATTACAGCCTTGGAAAACCTATGGGGCAGTTCTACTCTGTCCTACAGAGTCGCTAGGAGTCAAAATCAACTCTCTGGCAATGGGTATAGATGGTATACAACCCCAGAGTCCCAGGAAATATTAAATTAGATTTATCAAGGCACTGAATCATATTTTGCTTTTGACATGAAACAACAGTGTCAACTGGGTTTAAAATGAGACAATTTCCAAAAACCTCTACCTGCTACAAATGTTTCCATATATACCTCAATTCTTTAAAAGAAGATAAAGAGAAATCAGATGAGTTCGTAAATATATTTAAGCACTAAACCCCTCTTCGGACTTTTATTTTTCTTAAGCTTCTTCTGCCTCACTCTTGCCTATTTCAAATATTGACTTCAAGCAGAAGATGGATGGAAACAGCCAATATTCAGGTCTAAGGAAATGGATGTTGTTCTCCCTACTTTACAACAGTTTAATTTGGGTCTTTACCTGAGCTTCACTCATGATTTGTACATTTGTCCCTTAATTATTCACACCACTGGGCACTATGTACCATACATATGACACGGCTATTCCAGATTAGGAGGGAACTCAAAAATCCCAAATGCATGAATGGTAAGTAAATAAATATTTATTGTGCACTTATTATGTGCTAGGAATTGTGCTATATCATCGAGGTTTCAAGATTAACAAGACAAAGCAAGAACGAAACTTCGGCTTGCTTACTGTGGACACGTCATCGGGAAAGACCAATCGCTAGAAAAGGACATCATGTTTGGTACAGTCGAGAGCCAGAGAAAATGAGGAAAACCCTCAATGAGATGAACTGACACAATAACAGCAACAATGGGCTCAAGCATACCAACAATCATGAGAGCGGCACAGGACCAGGCAACATTTCCTTCTGTTATGCATAAGATAGCAACTAACAGCAACAATACGCTTTTGAAGAGACACCAGCAGAAAATGTGCCTTTCTCCTTTTATACTGCTTGACTGGTGATTAAGGGAAATTCCTGTTTCCAGAGTACCTCATAGCCAATCATCAGGAGATGGCCCGGAATCAAGCTGAATGTAAGAAGGAAGCCAGTTTGGGATCCAGGATTGGTTGTCCAATAAACATTTGTGGACAGGTGGTCAAATGCGGTGATTGATCAGTGATATCTGCCATGAGTATTAGAGGGAATGACAACAATTCCTGGGATGAAAAAACCTTGTCCCTTGGAGGGACACGCCATGGAGTGAGTGCCAAGGTTTCTTCATCCCAAGATTGGCTGTCATTCCCTCCAATACCCATGGCAGATATCACTAATCAATCACAGCATGACATTTAGTCCACAAATATTTCTTTAGTGTTTTCTATATGTCTACATTCTAATAAGTACTGAAGATAGCCGTGGGCAAAATAAACAAAGTCCCTACCTTCTTGGAGTTTATATTTTACAAGAGGAAGAAGTCAAATACAAGAAAGATAATTTCAGATAATGAGAAGTTCTAGAAAGCAAGGAAAGGGGATAGCGTATGGCTGAGAGAACGGAGGAGGAAGAGCATTTTAGATAGGGCTGTCAGTTCTCTCTGTAGAGGTCATATTTGGGGAGAGAGAGTAGAACTGCCCCATAGGGTTTCCAAAGAGCAGGTGGTGGATTCAAACTGCTGACCTTTTGGTTAGCAGCCATAGCTCTTAACCACTGATGGCCAACAAGGCTCCTCATCAATGAGAGAAGAGCAGCCATATGAAGCCACTGACTGGTCCTCAAGACAGTCCTCCAGGCAGTCATTACCAGTCAACTGCCAAATGGCCATTTCCATGCTATGGATGAGCACTGTGCTAACTAAACATTCTGGGTCATGTAGCAGAATCTAAGATAAAAAGTATTCAATGTAGGAATGGAGACACATTTAATAACATCAAACATCATACAATTCTGAAATCGAGCATCAAAGGAAGACTTGGAACACCTGGATTTTAGTCCTCTTATCTTTTTGGGATCTCAGATTTCTCATCAGTAAAATAAGAGGGTGGGACCAAATTCCTTCTAGACTTAATGGTCAATAACTCTAACTACAAAGTGGAGTAGAGTTTTAAAAAATTGGAGAGAGGGGGTAGATTAGATAGAGAAATCTTTCTGGAAAGGGGTCATTTGAACAGACAGAGAAAAAGCAAGATGTAGCTGTGGCTTCTTGGAGGTTTCTTGGTGACAGAAATAACCACAATTAGCCCCTGATTTTACAAACAGCTTCAAAGCCACCATCCAAAGCAGTTTTCACCTTAGGATTCGGAGTGAAACCCAGCTGGTGTGGTCTCCTCAAATATCCACATAGTCAAAGTCAGCAACACCCAACCCTGCCGTCTGTTTATCTCAGAACATAGAGGGTTACACACTGCAGATAAGGATGTCATGTGATAAAGAAGGTTATTAGGGATTCATCAGAAAAATCTGCCTTTCACTAATGCCAGCGCGTTCAGAAGAGCCATAGGAGAGAGTCCAGGTGGGTCTGGATCAGGACTCAGGTATGTATTTAGACAAATTTATGATCTTACTTCACAATAGCATTAAAACCAGGATGCAAGTGTATGAAAATATCCCCTTTTTTACAGGATGTAGTTCAAGTTTGGGTCTTCAGCCATAACCCTGATACGTATAAGGTCCTGAGATATTATGAGTTTGGTTGATAAATGATTGAAATTCGTTTTGTGGATACAAAGTGCTTCATAAATATTTATCTCCAGAGCGACTTCAACTTTGAATTTCTGACTCCATTTGGACTTCTCTTTACCCAAGTCACACAGGGTCCCTGTTCTGTGTGTAAATATTTAATATTCCACACTAGGCTCTCAATGTCTCCCTCTGTGGCTGGTGGATGCGGGCTTGGATCTTGTCACCCAGGCAGGGAGACCTGGACAAGGCAAGAATGGCATTTGGAATGACTTAGGATTCAAGCACAGTCCTACCTATTTACTGTTTCTCCAATTTTCCATGCTCTGGAGCAAAGATGGAACGACTCTCTGTGACCTATGCCAGATGACTGGGGTAGACCTGGCTAGGTTTCATGGTAGGATGTTCTCTCCAGAGAAGAGGTCATGATGCTAACTCAGCACTTCCAGCCCACCAACTGCTCATCAGCCAAATCATGACCCCTGCACCTAGGCCAGGAGCAAATCTGGAGCGTGATCAAGGGCAAAACATATTCCCTGAGAACATTTAAGTTATGATCTCCTCTATAGGCTCCATAATGGCCACGTAACATTAGGAAAAAATAAACCTTTATTATTTCAAGCCACAGAGATTTGGGGATTGTTTGTTATTGCCAAATAACTTAGCCTCTGCTGACTTAACTATTACCCATATTTGCTGAGAAAATGTTTAGAAGGCCTGACAAAGAACATTGGTACCTCCAATATTGGAAAGGACGTAGGCAGCTCCTCTGCATAATAAAAGAGAAAGTTGAGAGCTCAAGGATAGAATTTGAGAAAGAGGGCTGAGTAGAAAAGTGTTAAAACACAGTCTCAAATGGAATATCACTCAACTCTAAAGAGAAATGGAGTCCTGATACATGCTACAACATGGATGAACCTTGAAAATGCCACTGAAGCAAGTCAGAAAAAGACAAATATTGTATGATCTCACGTTTACAAGATATCTACAATTTGGCAAATGAGTAGAGACTAAAGTTTGTTAGTGGTTACCAGGGGCGAGAGGGAGAGGAAAGGGGGGAATCATTTCCTAGGGGGCACTGAGCATCTGATAAAGGTGAAGAAAACATCTGGACATTTTGGTGGTCCGAAATTTCAGTGATGGTTGCACAACATGATAAATGTAATTAATGTCACTGAATTGTATATGTGCAAAATGTTGAAAAGGCCGATGTCGTTCTACATACATGCTGTTGTTATTGTTAATTGTTTGAGTTAATTCCAGCTCATGACAACAGCAAAATAAATAAAATTAAATTAAAAAATTCCAACACATAGCGGTGACCCATGTGTGTCAGAGTAGAACCGCTTCATAGGGTTTTCAAGGCTGTGGAAGCAGATCACCAGGTCTTTCTTCCGAGGAGCCTCTGGGTGGGTTCAAACCACCAACCTTTCAGCTAGTAGTCAAGCATTTAACTGTTTGCACCACCAGGGACTCCTATATATATTTTACCACAATAATAATTTTTTTAAAAAAATCTAAGTCTCCGCCATCAAAGATTTTCTCATTTACTTGGAAAGTAAAATAAGAAAAAATGAGTCTCAGAGTCCTGAGGGCATAGAGGTTACTTTGGGTTTGGAGCAGGCATGGAAGAACTTCATGGGAAAAGTAGAGCTTGCCCGACCTAGGGATAGTCAAATAAGAAGGATTTAGATTATTCAAGGAATCCCTGGGTGGTACAAATGGTTAATGCACTCAGCTGCTAACTGAAAAGTTGGAGGCTGGAGTTTACCCAGAGGCACCTCAGAAGAAATGCCTGGAGATCTACTTCCAAAAAAACAGCCATTGAAAACCGTATGGAGCATGGTTCTACTCTAACACACATAGGGTCACCATGAGTCATGGCACTGATTGCCAAGGGTGGGGAGAGAACACTCTGGAGAAACAACATGATTAGGTTTAGTCTGCACTGTCATTTTTTAGTTTTGTCAGAGTCTCTGGCCCAGGGTTCCCTGCAGGCCAGCTGGATCCAACTCAATAAGACTTTTCTGATACTGAGGGACTGCATTGCGAGACATGGACATCGGGTCCTCTTCTGGACCTCAGACAGGCAAGAGGTATGTGGCGAGGTGAAGGAAAAGCACCAGAGAGTGGAGGGTCAGACATTTCAAAGCACAAACCAGAACTTTTTTTTTAATTGTGCTTTAGGTGAAAATTTACAGCTCAAGTTAATTTCTCACACAAAAATTTATACACATATTGTTATGTGACACTAGCTGCAGTCCCTATAATGTGACAGCACACTCCCCCTTTCCACCCCGGGTTTCCCATGTCCATCCAACCAGCTCTTGTCCCTTCCTGCCTTCTCATCCTGCCTTCTTGCCAACCATTGCTTCTTCCTTTCTCCCGTGGTCAACTGGGCGGCTCAGCGCCCTTCCGCTCTCTCCCTGTCCCACTTCCTCCTCCTCGCTGAAACCCCTTCTCAGAGAAGACTGCTACCAGCCACTTACCCCTCAGTGAGAATTTCCCCTCCCAGGAAAACTTGCCTTCCAAACCTCATCTCTGACTGCAGAATGCAGGTCTGTATGGCCAGTTCAAAGGATTCCAGGCGTCAGCAGACAGAGAGAGGTACTAGATTTGAAGGCAGTCAGTGACTTCTTGCCACCTGGGGCTTGTAGATCCCACTCCACTTGGTTAGGGAGGCTGGAAAGGCCATCCCCAATGCAGGCAGATCAGATCCTCAGATAGACCATCTCCAACAGCTTCCCTTTTTCTTTCTGGAAAAACACAGGTCTCCTCCACAAGCACCTAGATCTTCAGTCCTAATGTCAGAGAACTTTCTGTCTGTGGGACGAGTGCAGCCTGGGCAAGAGACAGCACCTCAAATCATAAATGGAGGGTCTGCTTCTGTCAGAAGCCAAGGGATACTATCTATAACCGCATTGTGGAATACGGTGTTATTTTTAGCAATGATTATAGTATATGAATCAACAGACCTGCACGGAGACCTGCCGCCGGAAAGTGCCGGGCTAGCGTCCTGCTGGACACAGAGAAGTACACGAAGCAACACTGCCTTCCAAGAGCTTTCACAGGGACTCCAGAGGAACTGCCAAAGGAGGAAAACCACGTTTGTCACAAGAGATAGGACTGCACAACACAAGAGTGAGCCCTAATGTAAGCTATAGACTTTAGTTAATAGTAATGTATCAATATTGTTTCATAATTGTAACACATGTACCACAGGAATGCAAGGTGTCAGTAAGAGGAAGAACAGTGTGTCGGGGGCAAGGGGACATATGGGAACTCTGTTACTTTCTGCACTATTTTTCTGTAAACCTAAAACTACTCTGAAAAATAAAGTCTAGCAACTAAAATTAAAAAGAAAAAGAAAGATGACACCAAGTTTGGTAGACTTAGGAAAGCCTTCATGAGGTGGGCCTGGAGTAGGAGTGGGCTTTTGACAGGGCAGATTGAAAGGAAGGGCCTGCTCAGCAAAAACGCAGCCTGATCTAGGGGCTCAAGCAGAAAGGACCGTGTGTGTTTAGGGTGCTGGGCCCGCTTCTGTATGTCGGAAGTATAAGACATATAGCAGGAAAGGAGCAGTTACAATGATGAGAACAGGAGGGCTTGGGAGCAGGAGGGAGGGGCTGGAATCACACCTCTACCGTGGACCACTCAGTAGCCATGATTGACTTTCAAAGCTTCCGCTCCTTGGCCGTTCACTGTGGGTAATGTCCCTATACTTCAGAGAATTCAGTAAGAGAATGGGTGTGTAGCAGGTGCTATATTTTAGTCCACAAACTCAAGGGGGCAAAACTGTAATGTTTGTCTCTTAACTCATCGCGGTCGAGTCAATTCCAACGCATAGCAACCCTACAGGACAGAGCAGAGCTACCTCACAGAGTTTCCAAGGCTGTAAATCTTTACGGAAGCAAACTGCTACATCTTTCTCCCATGGAATGGCTGGGGGGTTTGAACCGCCAACCTTTCAGTTAACAGCTGAGCTCTTAACTATTGCATCAGCAGGGCTCCTTATTTATTTATTTATTTATTTTTTAACTCGACTTAATTTCTGTTTCAGCCCCCCAGATGGTGGCACATAGTTCACATAGTTCAGGACTCTGTGCAGGAGGTCCCCGTAACGGCGAGGCCACGAGCCCTTGGGGGTTTTCTGTCTGCACTGGCAACTCTCCTCTGACCTGCCCTGTGGTCTACAAGTGCTCCTCCATCATCCTCATTCTCTACCTTCAAATCCGTGGTTGCTCCCTGGTACTTATGTGTCTCCCAGAAGCACCCGGGGCCATCTGCTCCCTCTGCTCTGGGACATGAGAACAGCCCTCTCGTCTCTGGGATCTTCACATCCTTCTGTGTTCCACCCAGCAAAGGAGGCTCAGGTCCACAGGGGGCTTGCCTAGAGAGAGACAAAAGGAAGAAGCACTCCCCGGTCAGAGGCCATGGGCCTCCAGTCTCTGATCATGGTCCCATCCACTCTCTTCTCTGTCCCCAACTTGGGCAAATTGTATTCAATTACTACATGTTCTCCAAAAGTCTATTGGTTTTTGCCTTTAAACTGAAATTCAAAAGCGAAGAAAGACTTCTTCGCTTCAGAACTTTGCCTTTCAGAATGTAAGTCTCACAGAGTATGTGGGGAGATGGGGCCTGGTAAGATAATAACAGGACAAACTGATTAACAATTTGAAAATGTTATCCCACCGCCCAAAGTCACCCAGCTCATTGAACATGTGTACAGCTGTAGCATTGTCCCTGGTGTGCAAACTTAAGTAAACCAAGAGGCTTGCCTGCGACTGAGGGGGCTTCCAGCACACAGGACTCTCCGTGCTAAAAGCAGGAAAGTACCAGTCAAAGCAGAACAAGCTGGTCACCCAGAGTAAACACTGGTTACCTTCCCCATTCCAAGGAGGCTGAACCACAGGGGAGACTATGGTTCAGGGCTTAGAAGCCAAAGTGTTGAACAAATGCGGAAGTTTCTCCAACAAAGGCTTTCTTTCGCATGGCAATTGGTGATAAATTCAGGGCACTCCCACAGCACTGGGCAAACCCAAAAGGTATCTGGCACCTAGTGAGACAAGACAAAGGTGCCATTGATAACTCCTGTAACCAGGACCTCCTGGAGCTAACCTCCCAGTCCTTCCCTCACATGCCTGTTCTGTGACTGTAGTTCCACAGGTCTAAAGTTCCCCTGGAGTCCCTGGGTGGTGCAAATGGTTTATGTGCTCAGCTGCTAACCAAAAGGCTGGAGGTTTGAATTCACTCAGAGGCACCTCAGAAGAAAAGTCTGGAAATCTACTTCTGGAAAATCTGCCATTTAAAACCCTGTGAAGCAAGTTCTACTCTGACACACATGGGGTCACCACAAGTCAGAATCAACCCCACAGCAACTAGCTCCTAGTTAAAGTGCTCCCACCACCACAGAACAGGACCCTTCAAGCTCTGTCTCATGTGCTTGAAAATAAAAATGTAGGCTTTCTCCAAGCTTTGTCCTTTCAGCTCTCTTTCCTCTGGCCATAGCCAGGGCAGACATCTGATTCTGTTAGCTTATTTCGGAGGTACAAAACAATTCGGATTTCTACAAGCTGAAGCCTAATTTCTGGTAGGAAAGTACCATCTGGTGGATATTTGTGAAACTGCTCACTGCTGTGTTTGAACATGAGCATCTTAGGGTAGCTCACTGATGAGAAGGCCAATGGGAATTTTACTCCAAGACTGAATGAGAGCTCAGCAATAAAATGCGGCCGATTCCCTTAGATATTTGACTCTACATGCAGACTGCTGTTCTTCTTAGAACCAGTCAGAGGCATCTAGCAGTGTCTTCTCTGTTTTCTGGCCCCCTTCGTCCAGTTTACAATTAATTGAGGTTGGCTATTCATTGTCTGAGAGGCAGAGGTGGTTCTGTGGTAAATTCTTGCCCTCCATGAGGGAGACTCTAGTTCAATTCCCAGCCAATGCACTTCATACACAGCCACCACCTATCTGTCAGTGGAGGCCTGAGTGTTGCTATGGTGATGAACAGGTTTCAGTAGAACTTCCAGACTAAGATGGACTAGGAAGAAAGGCCTGGCAATCTGCTTCCAAAAATTAGCTGATGAAAATTCTATGGATCACAATGGTTGGATCCACAACAAGCCATGGGGATGGCACAGGACTGGGTAGTGTTTCTCTCCATTGTGTATGGAGTCGTCATGAGTTGGGGGCCGACCCCTCAGCAGATAACAACACATTCATTGTCTAGTCTCTTCCTCCCAAGAGTAATTCTTGTTTGTCTTTATTTATCATGAACATATCCCTACGGACATTTATCTCTGAGAGTTGTCTCTTGCGAAGCCTAGTCACACCTCATTCAAAGGCCTTCTTCTTCCCTCCACAGGCACATCCACACACCAGTTGACCTTTTGTGGGGGGTTACCTCCCCAGCTCACCAAGGCCCCTTTCTCTGAGATGTTGCACCCCTAATAGATGGGGCCACTTCCAGATTTGTGCTACGAGTCACCCAGTCAGAGATGATAAAGCAGGGATGACATCTCTCCTGGGCTGGGCAGTCAGGTTCTCGCTCACCTGCAGTTTGGAACCAATATTCAGAAACATTAATTAGTGTGGCCAATCTGAGGTGATGAAGCTCCAGTGTCCAGGGGTAGGCTTCTTCCACCAGGTGCCCCGGAAGCAGCCAAAGCTGGCTTGCAGGAAGCAGACACCAGCCTATAACAGAGCAAACTGAAAAGCCCCTTCTGCCTGTGCTCTAGAATATTCCATGTTCCGGGGCTGCCTTCTGGCCCTTGACATTCCTGAGTTATACTGTGTCATAATGATAAATTCCCCTTTTCTACTGAAGCAGACTGTGGTGATTACTCACAACTAAAGATAAGAAGATGGACATACACACACCTACACACACCATGAAGATCTGTCAGTAGAGCCGAAAGCCTGAGCTGGCAGATAGCTGAGATACCTGAGTTTCTGTGCCTGGTGGAATCGGGGACCCTTCTCCTCCAACGACCTGAGGACTTTATGTAAATGAAAAATCGTTTCCAATCAAGAAATCCCAAGGAACTCCATACTCCATATAACATCTACAGTCAACACAGAGATAAGCCAACCTGCCCTGAGCCTGTCTGAAGGTTCTAGCAAAGGATGCGGCCACAGCTCTGCACTTGACTGAAGAGCAGGATTTCTTCAACAGGAAAGATCACCCTCCAGCCTGCAAACAGTCTGGGGAGGAAGTGAATAAAAGGAGACACTCACTCCCCATCAGAACAATTATAGTATCAGAGGGATGAGAGATGGGGCAGTCAGATGGTTTCCATGATTATTCCTGGGTTTCCTGGGAAGCTGACTGAGCAGAGTTTAGTTGGCAGCATGTTTATTAAGGAGTGTTCATGGGGCCTCTACCGTGGAAGGGAGGGGAAAGGAGCAGGAGTTCATGGAGGGAGTAGATGAGCTGTGATGCAGGCCCAGGTCATCCTTGGCCACCCCATGGAGAGCTCTGGATTTAAATGACTGGTCAAGCCTGCCCAAGTTGGGCTAAGATGCCCTGGCCTTTATATTCCTCCATCAGTCAGTCACTGGGCATGGCCACCCCATGAAGGCCATTACCTTGGACAAGCAGGCATTCTACAGCTGAGTGTTGTCTGCGGACAGGTCCCCTAGCAGTGGGACAAAAACTCTTTTTACTCAGAGTCCCCAGTCTGTGAAAACCAGCTGGGCTCCTGTCATTGATTGAATTGTGTCCACAAAAAATGTGTGTCAACTTGGGAAAGCCAGTATTGTGTGATAGTCCACCATTTTTTGTCATCTGATGTGATTTTCCAGTGCGTTATAAATCTTACCTCTATGACATTAATGAGGCAAGATTAGAGGTAGTTATGTTAATGAGGCAGGACTCAATCTACAAGATTAGTTTGTATCTTGAGTCAATCTCTTTTAAGATATAAAAGAGAGAAGCAAGCAGATAGACAGAGGGACCTCATGCCACCAAGAATGAAGAACCAGGAGAGGAGTGCACCATTTGGACCCTAGGTCCCTGCGCTTAGAAGCTCCTAGTCCAGGGGAAGATTGATGACAAGGACCTTCCCCAGAGCCGACAGAGAGAGAAAGACTTCCCCTGGAACTGACACCCTGAATTCAAACTTCTAGCTTCCTAGACTGTGAGAGAATAAATTTCTCTTTGTTAAGGCCATCCACTTGTGGCATTTCTGTTATAGCAGCACTAGATATCTAAGGCAGCTTCCTAATGTAATCTTTACCTCTTGTTAAGGTTTCATTCCCAGTAGGAGATGACATCTTTCTCATTTTTTCTTTCTTACCTTCTTTCAATGGGAAACTGACACTGGCATCTACCTAGCATCCCCAATGGACCAGGGCCTAAGTAAGAAGTATTGGAGAGTTGTAAATATTTGTTCCCAGTTCCTGTTTTTTGACTCTTCCCTTTATTGTACTATTCCTCCCTTTTTGTTTTCTACTTTCTCTTTATTCCCTACTTCTTCAGTCAGAGGACTTATTTTTCCAGAAAAATAAGCAACGGTGACAGACTAATTCACACTATGAAGTGAATGGTTGCTAACCAATCATTCCTGTCCAGTGTAATCTTCTTCATTCCTGCTCCTTCATCCTCAATTCAAATGCTCACCACAACTGGATTTAAACAATTTTCTACCTGGTCTTCCTTTTCCATCCCTTCTCTAGTCTGTGCTGACCGCTGAAGCCACATCAATCATCTCTAATATCATTTTCCTCATGTCACTTCGTAGTTCAGGAGAGCACAGCATCTCCCCAATTCCTTAGATGCCCAGTACAACATCAGGGAGCACTGGACCAGCAGTGAGAGACCCTGAGGAGCAGTGTAACTCAGAGATCAAAGCACAGCCCTGGTTCTTGTCTGCCTGGTGTGAACTACAGTTCCACCACTTACTAGCTCTATGACTTTGGGCAAAGAACCTACCCTCTCCATGCTCGGTTTCTCCATCCATAAAATGGAAATGAAAATAAAAATCTACTGTGATTAGTTAATCTAGTTAACACACCTAAGCACTTAGAATAGTGGTGGGCACATAGTGAGTGCTCACTAATATTAGTTATCCAAAAACAAAACAAACTAAACCCATTGCCATCGGGTCAATTCTGACTCATAGAGACCCATGGGACAGAGTAGAGCTGACCCACAGAGTTTCCAAGGATTGCCTAGTGGATTCAAACTGCCAGCCTTTTGTTTAGCAGCCATAGCACTTAACCACTACACCACCAGGGTTTCCAGTACTAGCTATAAGGACTGTTATTAGTAGAAACCTGGTGGTGCAATGGTTAAACACTCTGCTGCTAACTGAAATGTCGGTGGTTCGAACCCACCCAGCAGTTCTGCAGGAGGAAAACCTGGTGATATGCTCCCATAAGATTACAGCCTAGGGAACCCTATGGGGCAGTTCTACTCCCTCCTATAGGGTTGCTATGAGTCAGAATGGGCTTGTTGGCACCCAACAACAACTATTATTAGTGCTATTACTCACGGAACACCAAATAACTGAGGGACCTTGGACAACTACTTCGCCTTGCTAGGAAGGGACCTCAGTTTCCTCATCTTTAAACTGAAGGAATCACCCAGACCATCTCTCCTGTCCCTAAGAGTGCCAGGAGTCTTTTTCTCTCATCCTCATCACATCATTCAAGCCTACCACCGACACTCCCATGCTATGGTGCAATGGCAATCATTTTGTGGTCACCCTTGTATAAACCTTTGTTCCTACCTCTGCCTAGTCCAGAACTCACCTCTGCTCCCCTTCATGGATTGTCAATTTTATTGGATTATAGAGCAGAAAGTCTCTTTCATCTCTGGGTGTACCTAGCATCTGGAATATCTTCTACATAGGTGTTCAGGAGTCCCTGCCTGGGTGGTGTAAACGGTTGACATGTTTGGCTGCTAACAGAAAGTTTAGAGGTTCACATTCACCCAGAGATGTCTCAAAAGAAAGGCCTGGTGATCTACTTCCCAAAACTCAGTAATCGAAAACCCTATGGAGCACAATCCTACACAGACACACATGGGGTTGCCATGAATTGGAAGTGACTCCACAGCAACTGGCAACATGAGTATTCAGTAAACATTCACTGACCAAATTGATGTTGAGTATAGAACACTTTTGGACACTTTCCAGCTATTCATCTTCCCTGACTCTAACCCTCTGGAATTACTCTTGTAGCACAGGCACTCAAAACGCTCTGGATTTTGCAATTGCCAATTTAATTTGCCACCATCTGTCAGGGAATCTGAGTTCCCAGAGGCCTGGAGCACATCTTCCTCCGGGTCAGTGCAGTGCTCTGTCCAACCCCAGTGAAGACCAGCCAGTGGTGGGAGGCTAGGAGGAAGACGGAAGCTTCAAGGAGACAGACTATGCTAGCCTCCAGTTTCTGAAGTGTCTCTTGTCAGTTTGCTTGGACAGAATGTTAGCAACAGATTTCTAAACATTTTGGAAAGTTATTGTCTTTGAATACATGAATATTTCAGAAGAATAACCTCCTAGAAACATTGTTTATTCTTTTGTATGTTAACACCTATCTCACCCACAAGTGGTTCAAGGATAGGCCATGGCAAGAGATTTTTGTTGTTGTTCGTTGCAGTCAAGTCAGCTCTGAGTCATGGTGACCTTATGTATAACAGAAGGAAACATTGCCTGTTCATGCACTATCTTCATGATCGCTGGTGTGCTCAAATCCATTGTTGCAGTCACTGTGCCTCCCAACCTAGGGGGATCATCTTCCAGCACTATACTGGACAATATTCTTTTGTGATCCATAAGTTTTCAAAGCTTTAATTTTCAGAAGTACATTGCCAGGCCTTTCTTCCTAGTCTGTCTTAGTCTGGAAGCTCCACTGAAACCTATTCACCGTGGGTGACCCTGCTGGTAGTTAAAATACTGGTGGCAGTTTCCAGCATCACAGCAACAAGAAAGCCACCACACTATGTAAAACTGACAGACAGGTGGTGATAAGAGAAGGAACTAACAAAAATTCTTAAGATCCATAGGTATTGGGAAAGAAAGGCTGGAAAGTGCAATTTTTCTAGCAATATCAGTGATAAAATCTACAATATCAAATAAGGAAGCTGCTACAATACTGATTGAGTTGGGTAGCCTTAGACCAGTATCCCCTGCCTAGCAAGTTGTTCCTATTCTTAGATGACATTGAGTCGATTCTGACTCCTAGAGACCCTATATGACAGAGTAAAACTGTCCCATTGGTTTCCTAGGCTGTAATCTTTACGGGAGCAGATCACCAGGTCTTTAACCATTAGCCACCAGAGCCCCTTTCTAGTAGGTTACACACTTTTAAGTATGTTTCAATCTGTATATGCGGGCTTGCTATACTGGAGGTACTGAGAACGTTTTCTGGAGTTTTCAAGGAATATAGCATCCCAATTAAGAGACAGCTAGACTTCCAGCAACCTCAGCCCTCCAGGACACAGCCAGGACCCTGGAGGTCAGTTAAAAAATATCACAGTGTCACTGCAACCTGGACCACCACTGGTGTGCACTCAAGGAGTAAGGAATAATTACAGCCTGAGCAAACCATATGCTCACAAGCATCATAGCATTCGTTGAGAAGCTGGTTCAATCTGGGAGTCACTTTTGTGCTGCAGATACAATTCCGAAAATCAATGCAAACAAGAAGTGCCTCTGAATTTAAAGTCTGGCGGTTCCTAGTTTCCGCCTTGCCAACCCACCCAGCCAATGCTAATCTCAGTTAATGCCCCGTAGCCTGGTCCCTGATTAATCTGATCAAAGGACACGTGCCCAGCATCTCTTGTTAACACGTAGTAATTTGGCTTGTGCCACCTGCCACAAGTACAATAGAGCAGTTACAGATTTGATTCTTGATTGAGGGGTGTCATGGATTGAACTGTGTCCCTCAGAAATGTCTGTCAACTTGGCTGGGTCATGATTCCCAGTATTGTGTAATTGTGTGCCATTTTGTAATCTGAAGTGATTTGCTTATGTGTTGTAAATTCAGTCACTATGATCTAATAAGATGGATTAGTGGCAGTTATACTGATGAGGTATACAAGATTGGATAGTGTCTTAAGCCAATCTCTTTTGAGATATAAAAGAGAGAAGTGAGCAGACACACATGGGAACCTCATACCACCAAGAAAGCAGTGCCGGGAGCAGAGCGTGTCCTTTGGACCTGAGGTTCCTGCACAGAGAAGCTCCTAGACCAAGGGAAGATTGATGACACAGACCTTCCTCCAGAGCCAGCGGAGAAAGCGTTCCCCTGAAGCCGACGTCCTGAATTTGGGCTCATAGCCTACTGGCCTTCTCTGTGTTAAAGGTACCCACTTGTGATATTTCTGTTATAGCAGCACTAGATTACTAAGACAGGGGGTGATCTCTACCATCTAGACCTGAACAGGGGGAAAGATCACCTCTATATGTGCTGCTTTGAAATCCAATCTCCTGAACCGTAAGCAGGACATTTTATAAACCTCATATATTCAGAGTAAACACAGCAAAAAATCTCTTTAGGACCCATACTGAGGACAAAAAACTAGAGCTAGAACTGCTCCCTGCTCCCCCTGAATGCCTCCTCCAGCCTCTCCTCATCTATTGCTTTCCACAAAGGGGACCCATCGCTCTTTTCCAGAGCTAACCCACCCCTCTCTGCCATTCCACCCCATCCTCTCTTACCTCCTCTGGGAGCTTGTGTCAGAAACCACTGTCTCTCATCCTGCCTCCTCCGATTCAGCCCACAGGCATATTTACAGCTTCTCAGGTAAACAAGCCCACACAACCTGTTCTGCCACATTTCCTTCAGCCCTCACAGGACCACTGAGGTCTTTTTCCTTCTTTAAGTACATATTTTTTGAAAAAGGCTATTAACAATGATTGGCTCTGTCTCGTCTCCCTCTCTTACTCCACAGCTCCTTGCAGTATGCTTCAGTCCCCATATCTCCTCTGAAGTCCATCCCTCAAAGTCACCAGTGATCTTTCCGTTGGGAAATTTAGTGATTTTTTATTCAGTTTTCAACTTTGTCAACTCTCTGCAGCTTGTGGCATTTCTGTCAGCTCTTTCCTTAATAGCCTTTGCTTTCCTGGCTCCCAAGACTCCCCTCTCTCCAATTCTCTTCCTGCTACTACGAATATTCCTCTCCTTCCATCTTTAACTCCTCTTCTTCCTTAGGCCCTTGGCATGATGTTCTCCAAATCCCTGTCCTTGGCTTATATCTCTTCTTTAGCTTTCTTCCCTTTCTCAAAATTTCAACGTTCACTTCTATGTGTATAGCTCTTAACCTTTACATCAGTTCTAAAGATGCTATTGGTCTAGCAGTCTCTATTCCACCTGCCTTGTGAACATTTTCATTGTTATCTTCCACTGTTGTTGTTAGCTGCCATCTAGTCAGCTCCTAACTAATGTGACCTGATACACAATGGAACAAAATGCTGTCCTTGTCCTGAGCCATCCCCATGATCTGCTGCAGATCAGACTGCTGTGAACCACAAAGTTTTCATTGGCTGATTTTCAGAAGTAGAATGCCAGGCATTTCTTCCTCGTCTGTCTTAGTCTGGAAGCTCTGCTGAAACCTGTTCAGCACCATAGCAACACACAAGCCTGCACTGACAAACGGGTGGTGGCTGTGCATGAGGTGTATTGGCCATGAATCGAACCCAGGTTTTCCACATGGAAGGCGAGAATTCTACCACTGAACCACCAATACTATACAATTTGACCCAGTAATTCCACTCCTAAGTATATACCCAAAAGAATTGAAAGCAGGAACTCAGACGGATTACTTGTTCACCACTGTTCATTGTAGATTATTCACAATAGCTAAAAGGTGGCAACAACCCAAGTGTCCATCAACAAGTGAATGGATAAACAAAATGTGGTGTATATATATACATATATATATACATATACATATATATATATATAAGCCCACTGCTATCAAGTCAATTCTGACTCATAGCAACCCTATAGGACAGAGTAGAACTGCCCCATAGGGTTTCCAAGGAGCAGCTGGTGGTTTCGAACTGCTGACCTTTTGATTAGCAGCAGTCAAGCACTTAACCACTTGCACCACCAGGGCTCTGGTATATATATCCACAGGGATATATATATACATATATACAATGGAATATTATTCAGTCATAAAGAGAAGTGAAGTCCTGATATATGCTACAACATGGATGAACTTTGAAAACATTATGCTGAGAGAAATAAGTCAAACCCAAATGAAAAAATACTGTATGATCCCAATACATGAAATACTTAGAATAGGCAGATGTATAGGGACAAAAGTTTATTAGTGGTTACCAGGGATTGAAGCAAGAGGGTAATGGAGAAGTTATTATTTAAGGGGTACTGAGTTTCTGTTTAGGAGGAGCCCTGGTGGCACAGTGGATAAAACACGCAGCTGCTAACCAAAGGTCAGTGGTTCAAACCCACCAGCCTCTCCATGAGAGAAAGATGTGGCAGTCTGCTTCTGTAAAGATTTACTGCCTTGGAAACCCAATGGGGCAGTTCTACTCTGTCCTATAGGGTCACTATGAGTCGGAATTGACTTGACAGCAGTGGGTTTTGGGTGAGTTTCTGTTTAGGGGGTTAAAAACCATTTGAAAATGGATAGTGGTAATGTTTGCACCACATGGTCAATGCAATTAAAGTCAACAATAACACTAAGCAACAAAAAGGAATGAACTACTGATACACACAATAACATGGATGAATCTCACAGATACAATGTTGAGTGAAAGAAGCTGAACATAAAAGACCACAGGCTGCATAATATCTTTACAGGAAATTTTAGAACAAGCCAACCAATCTATGGGGATAGAACTCAGAAAAGTGGCTGCCTTGGGATAGGGAGAGGATTAACTGGAAAGGATCACAACAAAAATTTCTTGAGTAGTTAGAAATGTTTTATATCTTTAGAGTATGGCATATGGGTAGTCCATTTGTCAAAGCACATCAAACCCTACACTAGGCCTATGAATTTCACTGAATGCAGCTTAAAAACAGACCAGAGACAGGGAAAGGGTGATGGGAGCGATTATCTGAGCACTACTGATGGATGGCAGCACCCTAAAGAAGTAATGCTAGTTCAGGGGAGCTTGCTGTGTCCTGCCCATAGGGAACCTGGATCATCAGTTCCGAGGGTCCTAGCCTTAGCAAAGCTTCCCATGACCTAAACCACAGGAGGTCACTAGGCTTCAAAGATGTCAGTTGTGACCATGGTGGAGTAGAAGTTGAGGTTAGGGGTCCTTCCCAAGTTTCCCAGGCACCTAGTAATCCATCCATATTCTAGCACATTATTGGAAAGGC
The DNA here is from genome assembly GCA_030035585.1 of Dugong dugon. Lineage (NCBI taxonomy): Eukaryota > Metazoa > Chordata > Mammalia > Sirenia > Dugongidae > Dugong > Dugong dugon. Next base: position 89,210,364 of record CM057461.1, read on the forward strand.
AGGAGTGCCAAATAATGACTGAGCTTGAATTTCCTACCAGCCCAGCAAAATGGGACTTGAAACTCAACCTGAAGAAAATAAAGAAATGGATATTTCTTGCACACCAAACATGGATGACTGAGAGTCATACCCCGTACAATGATAAATACCTTTAAGTTTTCTCCCAATCAATTCTTCTAACCCACTTTTGATAAACTGATCTTCCTAGATCAGTTTTGTTCATGTCTTTCTCTGGCAAAACTTTCAACGACTCCATATTACTCTCAGAAAACCAAAATGCCTATCCCTTAGCCTGAAATCCAAGGGCTTCATCAATCTGACCCTCACCAATCATCCTAAACTCATTAGCCACCACTGCCAAGCAGGAAAGAGAAAGAGAGAAACACTGTATAGAAAATACTATTAACACCAGACAGAAGGAATTAAGTTTTAAATAAATATTGTCCTATATCAGAAAGCCACACTCTTCAAAACGATAGCTGCTTCATATACCACTTGAACAATGTTCAGGGAAAGTGAACAAATTTAATACTTATCTAACCTAAATAAAATTACAAAAGTAAAATCTTTCCAAAGCTGGTATTTGTTCTGGTCATGTTTTTCATAATATCCACACACAGTAAATTCTTATATACATGTGAGCTTGGGGGAAAAATAAGATAAGTCAAGGTTTTAAGACAAGACAGAATTGGATTTGAATCCTTTCTCTACTCTGTGTGTGTACCAGACATGTTGGTTGTGTATCCAACATGTACCCACCCCGCTCTCCAAACTGAGAGAGCTAGTAAGTCTCCCTTTTCCACTTGGCCTCTCACCACACCAGTCACTGAAATCCACTGAGGAAGGACAAGAGATGCAATTCCAACCACTGAAAGAAGTCTTTTGGGAGGCTTATGAGAACATTTTCTTTCTCTTCTAAGGGGCTACCCAGGAAGAGACATCTCTTACACTGCTGGATTTTATGATGTCTGGATCTGAGATCTGGAACTGCAACAGCCATTTGCCAACCATGAGAGGCAACAGAGCCTCCATGCTGAGAAAGGCCCAGCAGAAAGATGGGAGAAACTGTGTTCTTGAGAATGTCAGCAGACCACTAAATTAATTAGTCCTGGAGCTACTTACCTATAGACTAATGTGGTATGATGTTCTTAGTATTTAATTAATCCATTTGAATTGAATTTTTCTGTTACTTGCATCCGAAAGGATGTTACCAATACACCTTTGTCAAGTCTTTCATCCTTGCTAAACTTCAATTTTTTCTTCTATAGATAGGAGCCTGTTGTTGTTAGCTGCCTTGGAGTTGACTCTGACTCATGGCAATCTTATGTACACCAGAACAAAATGTTGCTCGACTCTGTGTCATCCTCACAATCACCGGCATGTTCAAGTCTATCATTGTGTCGATTTTGCCAATCCATCTCACCAAGGGTCTCCCACACTCTCCTTGGCCCTCTACTTCACCAAACATGATGCTCTCCTCCAGTGACTTAATCCATCCTTTGATGACATGTCCAAAGCAGGTAAGTTGGACAACGTTCTGGAAAATATATACCCTGTGAACTCAGGAGTACCACTGTGAGGAAAGAGCATGGGCTAACGTTTTTTCGTCTACTCAAAAGGCTTTCTCTGTTACTTCCTCCTTCCACCCATTTTATGAATAAGTGAGCTCCCTGGTACCTATGTTTCAAATAAGGGAAAGTTTTATTGTTAGTATAGGTAGATCCATGACACAGATCCCCTCCTGGCAATTGAGCACCGGAGATTTCTGTTTTCCACCAATCCTCTACATGAAGGCCATAGCCCACAAGGGCGGCACAGTTAGTCAACTGAGGCTGCTTTTTCAATGCTTTCTGTTCAGATCTATTAATTTCTTCCGTGGTTTTCTGGAGTTTTTTTTTCTTTTCTTTTTCTTTTCTAAATTTTATTTAGTTTATTGTTGTTGAGAATATACACAGCACAACATAAACACCAATTCAACAGTTTCTACATGTACAACTTAGTGACATTGATTATTTTCTTCGAGTTGGGCAACCATTCTCACCCTTCTTTCCTGAGTTGTTCCTTCCTCATTACCATAAACTCACTGCCCCCTAAGATTCCTATTTAATCTTTCAAGTTGCTCTTGTCAATTTGACCCCACACAGATAGTTCTTAAAAGAGCATAACGCTCAAGGCAGACTTTTTTTTACTAGTTAACCTAAACTATTTTTCAGTTTTAAGATGACTTCCAGGGATATTTTTGGTTTAAGGTTCAATTAAAGATTATCTCAGGGCAATAGTTTTAGGGTTCATCTAGCCTCCATGGCTCCAGAAAGTCTAGAGTCTGTGATAATTTGAAATTCTGTTCTGCATTTTCCCTTTTTTGATCAGATTCTTCTATGGAATCTTTGATCAAAATGTTCAGTAATGGTAGCCAGGCACCATCCAGTTCTTCTGGTCTCATGGCAAAGGAGGCAGTTGTTCATGGAGGTAATTAGCCACATGTTCCATATCTTCCTCCTATTCCTGACTCTCCTTCCTCCTCTGTTGTCCCAGGTGAATACAGACTAATTGTTGAGCCTTGGGTGGCCACTTACAAGATATTAGGACCCCAGGCATTATACAACAAACTAGGAGGTAGAACACAAGCACTAAACATGTTATTAGACCAATTAACAGGGATGTGTCATGTAACCATGACCCTAAAACTCCAAACCAAGGAACCAAATCCCATGAGGTGTTTGGTATTTCATAAGCAGCCTCAGCAGCTACTTTTTCGTTGTTGTTGTAAATATATCTTTCACAAAACTTTTGCCAATTCAACTTTTTACAGGTGTACAAGTTATTGACAGCAATTACAATAATCGTCTGCGCAACCCTACCCTTTTTTCCATCACCATTAACCGACCTTTTCCCCCTCCCGCCCGCCCCTGGTAACCACTAACAAACTTTGGTCTCTATACATTTGCCTTTTCTTAACTTTTTATATAAGTGAGGTCATACAATATTTATCCTTTTGTGACTGGTTTATTTTACTCTTCCTGAGCTATTTTTAATTAATGGTTTATTACACTGTGTCTTGATGGAAGTGGTGGGTAAACAAATGTGAATATGCAAATGTTTGAAAAGCAAATTAGGTCGGGGTGAGAAATTGTGCATTTACTTCTGCACGTTTTCAAACTGCAAACGACATTCAATATTTCCTTAGAGTGGAATCTGACATCTTATCACCTCTTTTAGTTCTTGTGAATCTATTTCATCGCTAATGATACTGCTAACTGGGGGCTTATTTGCACTTACCGCACATTATGACAAACACATCTGTCCATTGACATTTGGGTGACTGCAGACAAATGGAGCTATAAAGAGCTTCAATTGCACAGCGCCTCATTGCCTAAGGGTACTTTGTGCTTTATTAGGCAGAGGTGGAACTGTGATGAAGAGGATACCACACAATCTGTTAGGTTTCAAACTTGGGGAAAGTCTCAAGAAAATAACCAAGACAGGAAGCTTTTTGATTCAATGTGGAAATTAGGTATTGAACATCTACTGTGTGCCCAACGCGGGCCCAGGCATTGAAAAAAAATCAGGTGGAACAGATACCACTTTGTGGGAGACAAGGTATCTAAACACAAAATCATTAAAAGTGGGGGGAAACAGTGCAGGGATGTATGTTATGTGTGTATTATGTAAATATATGTGTTATATATTATATGTGTATAATATGTAAATATAATATATGGCATACAGATTTACATAATATACACATGTACATATAATTCTAAACTGAGTTTTATCAAAACGGAAAAAATCAATATAGTTTACTTGGTCTTGTATCTGCAATACAAAAATAAACTGTTAAAAATAGTGATGACATCTTATAAATTATTGATACAACTGCCTCTTTGAGGTGTTCCTGACTACTCAGTTAAAATCTGTTCCTCTATCCTTCTGTGCTTAGCACTTGGAACGTCCTTCTGTCCTTGCCCAATCAGCTTAAAAACTCCATGAACAAGCCTATAGCCTGACAAAGTCAAGTTTATTGACCCACTGCAATTGGGAAGATTGCACACTGGAGGGAGGAACTATGGATTTGGGGGAAAGTGGAGATGCGGCGAAATTTAAGTGAATCAGCCTTGTGATAGGCTCAGAGCAAATTAGGGCTGTGTGTGAAGGACTGAACATCAGGTTTGTACTGCAAAGTGTACCTAGCATCCCTCTCCTTTGATAACTACAAAGTTAAGGTAGTTGTGGAATTGTGCCTCTAGGAACCCCTTACCTGAAAGCTTGCATCTCGTTTGAAAATCAAGGCTGCTTCCCCGTGTCAAAGTGACTTAGGTAAAAGTGGGATGTTTCATTGGTACTGATATAATTTCAAACAGCAAAGTTCCAGATAGTGTATGATTTTAGAGAACAAAGTCTCCCAGTGAGTAAGAAAGCGGTAGTCACTCAAAGAAGTGTGCTGTTATGACACTTTGTAGCTGCAGCATGTCCTTGGGAGAAACATTGTTTTCTGTTAACTTTGTAGCTGGCTTTCTCTGTGTCTGATGAAGGGCAAGGCAGATCTGTACTTTCTCAGTTGAGCTAATCTTTCGTCGTCCCCTATTATAACATGAAGCACACCCTGCCCTGCATTTTGGGCAGTAGTGTTAGGCTGTCTCCATGCTGGGCTATAAATACGAAGCAATCTGTAGCCCTATCAAGGTCTAACACAGCATTTCCCATGTGACAGATGCCCAAAATTATTTTTAGGACTGAATTTGACTACTCAAAAATAGCAATATTTCAGATTTATCAAAGAGGGCACATCACAGGCAAAAAAAAAAGAGAGAGAGAGAGATTGTTGTTGTTGCTAGGTGCCGTCGAGTCAATTCCGACTCATAGTGACCGTATCGGACAGAGTAGAACTGCCCCATAGCATTTCCAAGGAGAGGCCAAGCCAAATGGCCAAGTAGGGAGCTCTAGTACTACAACAAAAAGAGCCCCCACTTGCCAAACTGAAGGCAGGCCACTCTTCTTCACTGAGAGGAAACATTACTTTAACAGAATTTCAATAAGAATCCACTTAATTAAGTTATGCTTACAAAGGGAAATTTCTAAGGAAACAGACAGCTATGCACAGGGCCTTGTGTGTAAACCCTGCTTACATAAACAGTATGATACTTTCAAACTGACGTCTTTTAGACTGTGCTTTTTTTTTATGGATGGTAACAGCTAGCAAACTTTTTCTTTCTGTCTTATCCCACCCTGTTGTTGTTAGGTGCCATTGAGTCATTTCTGACTTATCACAACCCTACTACAACACAATGAAACACTGCCCGGTCCTGCGCCATCTTCACAATCTTTGTTAAGCTTAAGCCCACTGTTGTCGCCAGTGCATCAATCCATCTCATTGAGGGTCTTCCTCTTTTTTTGCTGACCTTCTTCTTTACCAAGTATGATGTCCTTCTCCAGGGACTGATCCTGCCTGAGAACATGTCCAAAGTTGTGAGACGTAGTCTTGCTGTCCTTGCTTCTAAGGAGCATTCCGGTCGCACTTCTTCCAAAAGAGATTTGTTCATTCTTTTGGCCGTCCATGGTATGTTCAATATTTCAGTATTCTTCTCCAATACCACAATTCAAAGGCATCAATTCTTCTTCAGCCTTCCTTATTCATTGTCCAGCTTTCACGTGCATATGAGTCGACTGAAAACACCATCGCTTGGGTAAGGTGCACCTTAGTCTTCAAGGTTACATCTTTGCTTTTCAACACTTTAAAGAGGTCTTTTGGAGGGGCAGGGCCAAGACGGTGGAGTGGTCACATGCTTCTGGTGGACCCTTTTACAACAAAGACCCAAAAAAAAAACAAGTGAATCAATTATATATGACTATCTAGGAGTCCTGAACATCAAAGGCAAAGTTGAGGAACTGGACTGAGTGGCAGGGAGAGGGAGAGACAGTTTGGAAGCAGTGAGGTGTTGCCAGGCCTGAACTGGTGAGAGCCTGAGCCCTTCATGCCTGATCAGCTCATGGATGAGCGGTGAGGCAGGCAAGCAGTGGTGTTCAGGAGGCATATTCTGCACTGGGAGAGACCCAGCAGCAGACAGTCTACTCGGCCACCCAGAACCAGTGAGAAGCAGCCCTCGAATGGCGAAAGATAAGTACTTGTGTCCAGCCCACAGCACAGATCAAAAACACCCCTCTTAGGGAAAAATCTCTCTCCCATTCACCTTCCCACTCCATGCTCTGCACTGAGTCCCAGACTGGCTTCAGCAACTGCCAAGTCTCCTGGGCCAGAAGTAGGATCCATCACACACCCTTCAAGGCCTGTGCCTACCCCAATCACTAATGCCTGTCTAGGACTGTACGTGAGAGCCTGCACCGCACACTTGGTGGCTATCTACCTGGCATCTGAGCTGAATCCATACAGGAGGAGCGGGAAGACTCCTGAGTTCACATACCAAGTAACAGATCTAACCACTTGATAACAGGACATTAGAGCTTCAAAGGCGTCAATAATCAAACTAGCTCATATAAGTGGCCTATTTGGGCATATCAAAAAAAAAAAAAAAAAGCTATGGACAGTAAGCAAACATAAAATAAATAAATATACTAACTTACTGATGGCTCAGAGACAACACTCAATATCAAATCACATAAAGAGGCAGTCCATGATGGCTTCAGCAAGCTCCGAAAATAAAGAATCTAGAAAGTTTCCAGAAGAGGAAAATATATTGGAATTACTGGAGGCAGAATACAAAAGATTAACATACAGAACACTTCAAGAGATTATGAAGGAAATTAAGCAAAATGAAGAACACACAATAGAGAAAACTAAAAAGATTAGAGAAGAGCATAATGACAAATTTAACAGGCTGCAAGAATCCACAGAGAGACAGCAATCAGAAATCCAGAAGATTAACAATAAAATTTCAAAACTAGACAACTCAATAGAAAGTCATAGGAGCAGAATTGAGGCAATGGAAGTCAGCAGACTGAAGATAAAGCACTTGACACCAACTTATTTGAGGAAAAATCAGATAAAAGGATTTAAAAAAATGAAGAAACCCTAAGAATCATGTGGGATTCTGTCAAGAGGAATAACCTATGAGTGATTGGAGTACCAGAATGGGGGTGGGGGATAATAGAAAATACAGAGAGAATTGTTGAAGATTTGTTGGCACAAAACTTCCCTGATATTGTGAAAGATGACTAGATATCTGTTCAAGATGCTCATCAAACCCCACATAAGGTAGATCCCAAGAGAAAGTCACCAAGACATATAATAATCAAACTTGTCAAAACTGAAGATAAGGAGAGAATTTTAAGAGCAGCTGGGGATAAACGAAAAGTCATCTACAAAGGAGAGTCAATAAGAATAAGTTCGGACTACTCAGCAGAAACCATGCAGGCAAGAAGCCAATGGGACAACATATATAAAGCCTTGAAGGAAAAACATTGCCAGCAAAGAATTATATACCCAGCAAAACTGTCTCTCAAATATGATGGTGAAATTAGGGCATTTCCAGATAAACAGAACTTTAGGGAATTTTCAAAAACCAAACCAAAATTACAAAAAATACTAAAGAGAATCCTCCGGTTAGAAAATCAGTAACATCAGATAACAACCCCGGACCAGAACACAGGACAGAGCAACCAGATATCAACCCAGATAGGGAAGTCACAAAAATAAAACAAAGCTAAAACACTGAAAATAGGGAAACAGATGCCAATATGTAAAAGATGACAACATTAAAAAAAAAAAATAGGGACTAAAAAATGTAGACATAGATTTTTCATATGGAGAAGAAGTCAAGGCAATACAAAGAAATAAAAGACTGGTATAAACTTAGAAAAATAGGGATAAATATTAAGGTAACCACAAAAGAAATCAACAATCCTACAAGTCAAAATAAAAAACTAGAAAAATATAAAGACTCGGAAAATACAAACTCAACAACAATGAAAAAGATGAAAAGAAAATACATAAAGACAAATGACTCAGCACAGAAAATTAAGTGGACCAGAGAAACTGTGAACAACACAGAAAAAAAAGATACCAAAATGACAACACTAAACTCACACCTATCAATAATTACGCTGAATGTAAATGGACTAAATGCACCAATAAAGAGACAGACAGTGGCAGATTGGATAAAAAAACAAGATGCATCTATACGCTGCCTACAAGAGACACACCTTAGACTTAAAGACACAAACTAAAACTCAACGCATGGAAAAAAATACATCAAGCAAACAACGCTCAAAAAAGAGCAGGTGTGGCAATATTAATCTCTGACAAAATAAACTTTAAAGTAAAATCCACCACAAAGGATAAGGAAGGATACTATATAATGATTAAAGGGACAATACACCAGGAGGAAATAACTATAATAAATATTTACTCACCCAATGACAGGGCTCCAAAATACATAAAACAAACTCTAACATCACTGAAAGAGAGATAAACAGCTCCACAATAGTAGTAGGAAACTTCAACACGCCACTTTCAGTAAAGAACAGAATATCCAGAAAGAAGCTTAACAAAAACACAAAAGATTTAAATGCTACAATCAACCTACTTGATCTCATAGACACCGAACACTCCACCCAACAGCAGCCAAGTATACTTTCTTTTCCAACACACGTGGAACATTCTTCACAATAGACCACATATTAGGCCATAAAGCAAGCCTTAACAAAATTCAAAACATCGAAATATTGCAAAGCATATTTTCTGACCATAAAGCCATAAAAGTGGAAATCAACAACACAAAAAGCAAGGAAAAAAACCCCAAACACATGGAAACTGAACGATACATTGCTCAAAAACTACTGGGTTATAGAAGAAATTAAGGATGGAATAAAGAAATTCATAGAATCAAACCAGAATGAAAACACATCCTACCAGAACCTTTGGGACACAGCAAAAGCAGTGCTCAGAGGTCAGTTTATAGCAATAAATGCACACATCCAAAAAGAAGAAAGGGCCATAATCAAAGCATTAACCCTACAACTGGAACAAGTAGAAAGAGAGCAGGAAAAGAAGCCCACAGGCGCCAGAAGGAAGGAAATAATAAGAATTAGAGCAGAATTAAATGAAATAGAGAACAGAAAAACAATTGAAAGAGTTAACAAGACCAAAAGCTGGTTCTTTGAAAAGACAAAAACCACTGGCCAAACTGACAAAAGAAAAACAAGAGAGGAAGCAAATAACCTGTATAAGAAATGAGATGGGTGATATCACAACAGACTCAACCGAAATTAAAAGAATCATAACAGAATACTATGAAAAATTGTACTCTAACAAAAATGAAAACATAGAGGAAATAGACAAACTTCTAGAAACCCACTACCTACCTAAACTAACACAAACAGAAGTAGAACTAAATAAACCCATAACAAAAGAAGAGATTGAAAAGGTAATTAAAAAACTCCCAGCAAAAAAAAAGCCCTGGCCTGGATGGCTTCACTGGAGAATTCTACCAAACTTTCAGAGAAGAGTTAGCACCACTACTACTAAAGGTATTTCAGAACATAGAAAAGGATGGAATACTCCCAAATTCATTCTATGAAGCCAGCATAACCCTGATACCAAAACCAGATAAAGACACCACAGAAAAAGAAAATTACACACCAATATCCCTTATGAACATTGACGCAAAAATCTTCAACAAAATTCTAGCCAATAAAATTCAGCAACTTATCAAAAAATAATTCAACATGATCAAGTGGGATTTATACCAGTTATTCAGGGATGGTTCAACATTAGAAAAACAATCAATGTAATCCATCACATAAATGAAACAAAAGAAACACATGGTCTTATTAATTGATGCAGAAAAGGCATTTGACAAAGTCCAGCATCAATTCATGATAAAAACTCTCAACAAAATAGGAATGGAAGGGTAATTCCTCAACATAATTAAGGGCATTTATGCAAAGCCCATAGCCAACATCATCCTAAATGGGGAGACATTGAAAGCATTGCCCTTGAGACTGGGAATCAGACAAGGAGGCCCTTTATAACCACTCTTATTCAACACTGTGCTGGAGGTCCTAGCCAGAGCAATTAGGTTAGAAAAAGAAATAAAGGGCATCCAAATTGGCAGGAAGGAAGTCAAAGTATCTCTATTTGCATATGATATGATCTTATACACAGAAAACCCCAAAGAATCCACAAGAAAATTACTGGAAATAATAGAAGATTTCAGCAGTTTCAGGACACAAGACAAACACACAAAAATCAGTTGGATTCCTTTACACCAACAAAGAGAACCTCGAAGAGGAAATCACCAAATCAATACCATTTACAATAGTCTCCAAGAAGATAAAATACTTAGGAATAAATCTAACCAGGGATGTGAAAGACCTATACAATGAAAACTACAAGACATTACTGCAAGAAACCAAAAGACACCTGCATAAGTGGAAAAACATAACTTGCTCATGGATAGGAAGACTCAACATTGTGAAAATGTCAGTTCTACCCAAAGCGATCTACAGATACAATGCAATCCAAATTCCAATGGCATTTTTTAATGAGATGGAGAAACAAATCACCAACTTCATATGGAAAGGGAAGAGGCCCCGGATAAGTAAAGCATTACTGAAGAAGAAGATCAAAGTGGGCGGCCTCACACTACCTGATTTTAGAATCTAGTATACCACCACAGTAGTCAAAACAGCCTGGTACTGGTACAACAACAGATACATAGACCAATGAAAAAGAATTGAGAATCCAGACATAAATTCATCCACCTATGAGCAGCTGATATCTGACAAAAGCCCAAAGTCCGTTAATTGGGGAAAAGACAGTCTCTTTAACAAATGGTGCTGGCATAACTTTATATTCATCTGCAAAAAACTGAAACAAGACCCATACCTCACACCATGCAAAAAACTAACTCAAAATGGATCAAAGACTTAAATATAAAATTGAAAACAATGAAGATCATGGAAGAAAAAGTAGGGACTATGCTAGGAGCCCTAATACATGGCATAAACACAACACGAACCATAAGTAACAATGCACAAGCACCAGAAGAGAGACTAAATAACTGGGAGCTCCTAAAAATCAAACACTTATGCTCATCAGAAGACTTCACCAAAAGAGTCAAAAGACAACCAACAGACAGGGGAAAAGAATTGGCTATGACAAATCCAATCAGTGTCTAATCTCTAAAATCTACAAGACACTGTAAAACCTCAACAACAAAAAGACAAATAACCCAATTAAAAAATGGGCAAAGGATATGAACAGGCACTTCACCAAAGAAGATATTCAGGTGGCTAACAGACACATGAAGAAATGTTCATGAGCATTAGCCATTAGAGAAATGCAGATCAAAACTACAACAAGATATCATCTCACCCCAGCAAGTCTAGCATTAATCCAAAAAACACAAAATAATAAATGCTGAAGAGGTGGTAGAGAGACTGGAACACTTATAACTGTTGGTGGGAATGTCAAATGGTAAAACCACTTTGGAAATCACTTTGGTGCTTCCTTAAAAAGCTAGAAATAGAAGTACCATACGATCCAGCTATCTCACCCCTTGGAATATATGCTAGAGAAATAAGAGCCGTCACACGAATAGATATATGCACACCCATGTTCATTGCAGTACTGTTCACGAGAGCAAAAAGATGGAAGCAACCTCGGTGCCCATCAACGGAGGAATGGATAAACAAATTATGGTATATCCACACAATGGAATATTATGCAACGATAAAGAACAACGATGAAGCCGAGAAACATAACTTTGCGGAATCTGGAGGTCATTATGCTGAGTAAATGTAGTCAGTCACAGAAGGACAAATATTGTATACGACCACTATTATAAGAACCTGAGAAAAGGTTTAAATACAGAAGAAAGCATTCTTTGATGGTTACGAGGGTGGGGAGGGAGGGTGAGGGTTATTTACTAACTAGATAGTAGATAAGAATTATCTTAGGTGAAGGGAAGGAGAGCACTCACTACAGGGAAAGTCAGCACAACCGGACTAAATCAAAGCTAAGAAGTTTCCTGAATAAAATCAAACACTTTGAAGGACAGAGTAGCAGGAATAGGGGTCTGGGGACCATGCTTTCAGGGGACATCTAGGTCAATTGGCATAACAAAGTTTATTAAGAAAATGTTCCGCATCCTACTTCGCTGAGTGGTGTCTGGGGTCTTAAAAGTTTGCAAGCAGCCATCTAAGATGCGTTAATTGGTCCTAACCACATGGAGTAAAGGCGAATGAAGAACACCAAAGATACAAGGAATGTATTAGCCCAAGAGACCAAAGGGCCACATAAACCAGAGACTTCATCAGCCTGAGACCAGAAGAACTAGATGGTGCTTGGCTACCACCAATGACCGCCCTGACAGGGAACACAACAGAGAGTTCCTGATGGAGCAGGAGAAAGGTGGTGTGCAGAACACAAATTCTAGTAAGAAGACTAGACTTAGTGGTCTGAATGAGACTGGAGAACCCTGGAAATCATAGAACTAAAACAATTTCTGAGGCCAACTCTTCAGACAGGGATTGGACTGGACTATGGGACATAAACTGATACTCATGAGGAGTGTGCCTCTTAGCTCAAGTAGATACAAGAGACTAAACGGGCAGCTTCTGTCCAGAGGTGAGATGGGAAGGCGGAGAGGGCTAGGAGCTGGTTGAATGGACACGGGTAATCAGAGGTGGAAAGGAGGAGTGTGCTGTCACAGTATGGGGAGAGGAATTAGGGTCACATAACAATGTATGTATAAATTTTTGTATGGGAGGCTAACTTGAAAGGTAAACTTCATTTAAACTACAACAATAAACAAAAATAAAAATAAATAAAATGGCCTACCCTTTAAAGGCACGCTGTGAATTAGTACAAAGGAATAAACAAGAAAAGAACAGAAAAAATAAAGTAAAATAAAGAGGTCTTTTGCAGCAGATTTGCTCAATGCAATGCATCATTTGATTTCTTGACTGTTGCTTCCATGGGCGTTGATTGTGCATCCAAGTAAAATGAAATCCTTGACAACTTCAATCTTTTCTCCGTTTATCATGATGTTGCTTATTGGTCCAGTTGTTAGGATTTTTGTTTTCTTTATGTTGAGGCGTAATCCATATTGAAGGCTGTGGTCTTTGATTTTCATCAGTAAGTGCTTCAAGTCCTCTTCACTTTCACCAAGCAAAGTTGTATCATCCGCATAATGCAGGATGTTAATGAGTCTTCCTCCAATCCTGATGTCCCATTCTTCTTCATATAGTCCAGCTTCTCGGATTATTTGCTCAGCATGCAGATTGAATAGGTATGGTGAAAGGATATAGCCCTGATGCACACCTTTCCTGACTTTAAACCGCACAGTATCCCCTTGTTCTGTTCGTACAACTGCAACCTGATCTATGTACAAGTTCCTCATGAGCACAATTAAGTGTTCTGGAATTCCCATTGTTTGTAATTTTATCCACAATTTGTTAACGATCCACACAGTCAAATGCCTTTGCATAGTTGATAAAACACAGGTAAACATCTTTCTGGTATTCTCTGCTTTCAGCCAAGATCCATCTGACATCAGCAGTGATACCCCTTGTTCCACGTCCTCTTCTGAATCTTGGTTGATTTTCTGGCAGTTTCCTGTTGATATACTGCCGCAGCCGCTTTTGAATGATCTTCAGCAAAATGTTACTTGTGTGTGGTATTAATGTTATTGTTAGATAATTTCTGCATTCGTTTGGATCACTTTTCTTTGGAATAGGTAATAAATATGGATCTCTTCCAGGCTGTTGGTCAGGTCTTCCAAATTTCTTGGCATAGATGAGTGAGCACTTCCAGTTTGTTGAAATATCTCAACTGGTATTCCATCAATTCCAGGAGCCTTGGTTTTCACCAATGCCTTCAGTGCAGCTTGGACTTCTTCCTTCAGTACCATCGGTTCCTGATCATATGTTACCTCCTGAAATGGTTCAACGTCGACCAATTCTTTTTTGGTATAATGACTCTGTGTATTCCTTCCATCTTCTTTTGATGCTTCCTGTGTCGATTAATATTTTCCCCATAGAATCCTTCACTATTGCAACTCGAGGCTTGAATCTTTTCTTCAGTTCTTTCAGCTTGAGAAATGCAGAGTATGTTCTTCTCTTTTGGTTTTCTATCTCCAGCTTTTTGCACATGTCATTATAATACTTTACTTTGTCTTCTCAAGCCGCCCTTTGAAATCTTCTGTTCAGCTCTTTTACTTCATCATTTTTTCCTTTCACTTTAGTTACTCAACATTCAAGAGCAACTTTCAGAGTGTCTTCTAACATACATTTTGGCCCTTTCTTTCTTTCCTGTCTTTTTAATGACCTCTTGCTTCCTTCATGTATGATGTCCTTGATGTCATTCCACAACTCATCTGGTCTTTGGTCATTAGTGTTCAAAGTGCCAAAACTATTCTTGAGATGGTCTCTAAATTCAGGTGGGATATATTTGAGGTCGTACTTTGGCTCTCGTGGACTTATACTAATTTTCTTCAATTCAACTTGAATTTGCATATGAGTAATTGATATGAGTAATTGATTCCATAGTCAGCCCCTGGCCTCGTTCTGACTGATAATATTGAGCTTTTCCATCGTCTCTTTCCACAAACATAGTCGATTTGATTCCTGTGTATTCCATCTGGTGAGGTCCACATGTATAGTCGCCATTTATGTTGGTGAAAAAAGGTATTTGCAATGAGGAAATGGTTGGTCTTCCAAAATTCTATCATGCAATCTCCAGCATTGTTTCTATCACCAAGGCCATATTTTCCAACTACTGATCCTTCTTCGTTCCCAACTTTCACATTCCAAACACCATTAATTATCAATGAATCCTGATTGCATATTCGATCAATTTCAGACTGCAGAAGTTGGTAAAAACCTTCAATTTTTTCATCTTTGGCCTCAGTGGTTGGTGCATAGATTTGAATAACAGTCGTATTAACTGGTCTTTCTTGTAGGTGTATGGATATTATCCTATCACTGAAAGTGTTGTACTTCAGGATAGATCTTGAAAAAATGTTTTTAAACAACTAATGTACGCCCATCCCACCATAGGCATACACTAATTGTTTAAAAAAGCATAGCCTACTGAGTTTTTATTGCTCAAATAATATATGTTCAACCATCTCAGCTCGAATATTTCATTAAACAATCACACTCCTTATAGAGAACAGAATGAAAGCATTCAGAGTGAAAAAATGTTCTTAACCCCTCAGGACACCCTAAGTGAGAGGCCTTTGTGTCATAGAAACACTGTCCACTTCATCTCCTCATGGAATGTTAACACACTGCAAGGGGTTGTTTGTAAATTGGACTGGTGGGTGTAAATCAGGACAGACAGCACAAAAAGCTGTTGTTCACAAAACTGAAAGAAGTAAAATCTCTCTATACATTTACTAATTTTTGAATAAACTCACTGGGATCTGGGTGAACATAAGACAAAACTTCCCATCTGACAAAGAGTTCTGCTTTGCGCTAAACTGCAAGCAAAAGTTTATCCCTCAACAGTTAGGTTACTAAACGAAAAATATCCTTAAAGAGGTCCTTGCTGGGTATTTGATCATGTCCTGTCCATCAGCAATGTCCAGGCTCATTGAGCTTCATCTCAGGGCTGACACATAAGACACACATCCAGAGCAGCCCTGATGTCAAGTGCCAGAAATCCCTCTCAATGTAAAAGACCCTTTTGTTTTTATTAATGTGTACAGCTTCCTTTCTCAGCAGGAGCTACAGTGCACGAGCATTACTACAGCAGGCCCCTAAAGTTTGGCATAATTTGAGAAGCCTAAGGAAGGCTCCCTCACTCCAAAGTACATGTTGTTGTTGTTGGTAGGTGCCGTCGAGTCGATTTTGGACTCATAGCAACCCCATGTGACAGAGTAGAACTGCCGCATAGGGTTTCCGAGGCTGTAATCTTTACAGAAGCAGATCACCAGGTCTTTCTCCCACCAAGAGGCTGGTGGGTTTGAACTGCCAACCTTTCAGTTAGCAGCCAAGCACTTAACCTTTGCACCACCAGGGCTGCTTATTATCTCTAGGCTACCTAAAACACGTTTGCACTGCCAACAACAGTCATTTATTCTATTTCACAAAACATGATTCTTTGTATGTAACCTCAGGCAGCTTTTACCCCAATCTGAAGTGACATCCCCTAAACACACAACAGCCATGCACGGGGGTATTCTTTAAGAGTTAGCTTTAGGCTTGTGCTATCTATTTTGAGTCCATTTTGTAGGTTTTATGAGAACACTCTGGGAGAATATAATAGAACATGGAGGCAAGAGAAATGCTGGCTTTTTTAATATAAAAAATATAACTTCAGTTCATTTCTTTGCTTGCTACTTAGGCTAAAATGGCTCATTTCTCCACAACCACTTACATAAGGAACTTTCGCCACTTCTTTCTGCTACTGTTGCTCGTTTCTGCGTCTATAATGGGCCCAAGCAGGAGAGCTGCTCGGGAACAGGAAATGATCTAGCCAAGGTTGTAGGCAACCCAGAGTACACAATGACTGTGGTTCTCAGAACACCAATAACTTCGAGTTAATTCTTGATATAATTTTATATGCTGGCTTTGATCAGCTATAGAAGGAGGATTTTCTGTGGGGAATAACCACTCTATTTTACCATGAGAATACAGAGGAGGGTATATCTTCAATAAATATATTATGGGATCTAAATCTGAAATCACAATCCTCTTGCATGCTAAAACTCACCTTAGAAAGAAAGCATCTCTGAATCAGGGTGCCTATGGTTAATTTTCTGTAAAATAAGAGCAATCTGCCTTAAACCAACCTGTGACATTATCTAGGATTCAGTTTGATACATGTAAACCACACTACTCCTGGAAGAGAAATAACTGAGTTCTGTAATTACAAATCTGGAAATACCCCTGGCTTTTCTTGGTGGTAGTGAGTATGCCCTCTCCTGTTCTCTGGGAGGGCTCATTTTAAGTCTAGCAAGTTGGCAAAACTGACCAATCCCCTCATTAGGGTTCTGTACACCTTATTTGAATGGTGTCACTGCTGCAAAGGTTCCATGCACCTTCTTTGCATTGTTAGCAAGCTGTCCAATCCCCTTAGTGGGCCACGAGAACCTTATTTGCATAGTCTCACCTAATCATTTCTTCAGAGCCATAAGACCATAAATGGCTAGAAGGGCCATATCAAGTAATTCACTCCACTGCAATGTCCATGTAATTTAAGTAGGATATCAGTCTAACTTATATTTTTTAGTTGACTTTGCAATTAACAAGGAGCCCTGGTTGCAAAGTGGTTAAAGTGCTCGGCTGCTAACCAAGGTCAGTGGCACAAACCCACCAGCTTCCCCGCAGAAGATGTGTTAGTCTGCTTCTGTAAAGATTTATAGCATTGGAAACCTTATGAGGCAGTTCTACTCTGTCCAACCGGGCGGCTATGAGTCGGAATTGACTGGATGATAATGAGTTGTGGACTGCAATTAACTTTGTATCTGTTATTGAACATCTATACCACTGGAGAAACTGCACAAAGTCTAACTCCAAAAAAATAATAAAAACTTAGAGAACACTAGCAAGTAGTATAAAAACAAACTGAAGGATGTAAAAAAAACTTAGAATGTTACCCAATCTCTTACCTTTTCTGGGTTTCCATAAAGCAAGAACGTGAACAATTTTGGTTCTAATTTTGAAATTTTAACATGTTTTTCTGTGGCTTGAATATCATCTTTTAAAGCTCCAAAAGGCAGAGCCCATGCCTGTTTGATTCACTACTATAACCCCAGCACCCTGAACAGTGTTTAGCATACAGAATGTTATAGATACATAGGAACATTTTTGCTTTTACTGAAGCCATGGGTTTATTGCTGAAAATGGCATCCTTTAGAAGTGTGTTATTTCTATAATCCAAATTCAATTTACTTTTAATAGCAGCAAACCTAAATATATTCATTTATGGATGAAGTGGGGAAGAGAGACATCTAGTGGATGGATTGAAGGACTAAGCTCAAAAACCACAACCTGCCACTCCTTCTATCTCGTTTAATGTCTTTGAGTAAGTCATTTGTCTAATATCTCGTCTTCCCTGTAAAATAGGTCAAAGGCAAATTATCGTCAGGTGCTGTTGAGTCAGTTCCAACCCATAGTGACCCTATGTACAACAGAACGAGACACTGCACGGTCCTGTGTCATCCTCACAATTGTTGCTATGTTTGAGCCCACTGTCGCAGCCACTGTGTCAATCCATCTCACTGAGGGGCTTCCTCTTTTTTGCTGACCCTCTACTTTACCAAGTATGATGTCCTTCTTCAGGGACTGGTCCCTCCTGATAACATGTCCAAAGTATGTGAGACGAAGTCTCTCCATCCTCGCTTCTAAGGAGCATTCTGGCTGCACTTCTTCCAAAACAGATTTGTTCATTCTTTGAAGAATACTAGAATATTGACGACTAAACGATGTCTTCTATTTTAGATTTAAGAAGTCTTTTTTTTTTTTTCTTGAGGGAAAAACAAGTGCTTAAAACTATTTCATTCACGCTTCCAGTGCCCTGAAGAATAATACCCATAGAGTCACAACTTTCCATTTTCTAAAGGTGAAGAGAAATCGGTAGGAAAAGACAGTACTGCTCAGACCAAAGAACCATATTTCTTTTGAGATATACCAGGGCCAAGTGAATCCACAGACATACAATTCAAATGTAATCTGAATGTGAGAGCATTAGCAGATCCTTGACCCTGCAGTTAAAACATTATGTACATATTGGGGCTGATCCACTTTTCCAAAGGACCATCTTGAAAGGGATGAATTTTAAAGACAGATATTAATGGATGTGTAAACAAGTTTATAAATGACCTGTTTTAAAAATAGGTATCACCTTGCCTGTACTGTATCCTTTCTAATTAAGAGATCAAAACAGTGACGGGATCAGAAATATCAACTATTTCCAAAAGTTCTTTTTGATCCAGACTTTATTCAATAAATATTTGAGCATTTGCCTTATCAAGCATTATATTTCATAACACTATCACAAACTTCACTTCATCTGTAGCCTAAAAATGCTTTCCCAGAATTTAAAACCAGGTTAGGTACTTCTTAATTCACAAAAGATCCAGAATGTCATTTGGTTAAGTCTAACTTTCATATTAGCAGAATCTGAAATGAGATATACAACTCTAGCACCAATTTTGTTGGCAGTACATGGTCAAAATGTGAAAGAACTCAAATATGCTCTTTGGCCTGGACTGGGACAATTTGAAGTCCCAATGGTTACTCTGTATACAGTGGTCTTAAAAAAAGAGAGATCGTTGCCTCAGAAAGCCCAATCCAAAATCAAGTAGACTAGCTGGTTGGGTTTTAGGCTCTTGCTATTAACTCCGTATTTTAGCCTGTTAACTATGAGCATCACGTGTGATCTGGTAGACATATTCGTCACTTGATACCTCCCCTCTAGTCAGCAGCATCTAGCACAATAATGTTGGTATCAGTTCTCCCAATAAGCCAGAGAGGCTAAGAAATGTTGCCAGATCATTTTGAAAAAAACATTTAATAAACCATACACTATTCAACATTATAAATAAAGTCTAAAAAAGAATCATTATTACCAGCAAGTTCTATTCTGCCACTAATTGCTTTTTTGGCACGCACAGTCTAGTATCCAGGTCTGTTCCCTCATCTGTAAAATGTAAGTTGAACAAGATGACCAAACTCTGAAAATTTACGTTATTGCTATTATGTTTGTGTGATTTCGACCTTGACTGCATTAATTTTTAAGTTTTTCAACAAATATTTAGTTGAAGATGATGGACTTCCTCCAATCTTATCCTTCATGCTTCTCCTAACTTTATACATGCTCACCCCTCCCATCAGTAACTTTTATTCAGGTTGTTTCTTCCATACCTAAAACATTTCCCCACCTACTCTCCATGTACCAAAACGGTATTCATAATTCAACGTCTTAGGGAAGAGTAATCAGTACATTCCAATAGAAGCTGCTGTGTAAATGTACATGGTATCCTATCTAAGCATTAGAACATCAGAAAACAAGTCTCAGATTTTCTTATTGTCCAAACCTCTGAACAGCAGACTCCTAAAGGTTTGAGAAAGGCATCCTGTACTTCTAATAAAAATATATTTTACAGGTGTATGGTTAGAATTCTAGTATCAACTTTCTAGTAAGCCTCCAAAGGTTAACAATCTACCACACCACTGGATCTTATTCATCAAAAATGAAGGAAAATTTTAATTAAGTCATCATCTCTATAAACTGTTTTGAAAATGGGATTTAGAAAATTAAAATTGATCAATAAAAGCCAGGGCTAGAGATCAGTACTGTTTCTACAGTTGATCTTGAATTTTATAAAACATTTCAGGGCATTTCAATTATCACTGTACAGCACCCTGATTTAGAGATTTCAAAATGGCCAAAAACCTAGTCCAAGAACTATTTAAGATCTACATCAAAAAATTTATGACCACTAATATTCTCCAATGTTTTATATAGAATGTCACCATTTTATTTTTTAAGGCATAAACTTAGCCTGATAGAAAATGGAAGACTTCGGGAAACATGGGCTTTTTCAAGGAAGTTAGTAGTACAGTTGATTCTCATTACTCGCAGAGTTCGTTTCTGAGGATTCCCCTCCTTACCAAAACGTTTATTTGTAGCCTCAAAATCAATCTTGCAGCTTTCATGGTCATTCGTGGATATGTGCGTGTGAAATGTGGCAAAAAATTTGAGTCTCTCGATGAACTTGGGGTTTGAACCCACCCGCGACTCCATGGAAGACCTGGCTGGCAATCTGCTTCCACAAAGACTGTAGCCAAGAAAACCCTATGAGGCAGTTCTACTCTGTCACGCAGGGTCGCTATGAGTTGAACATCAAATGGACTCGATGGTACCTAACAACAATATGCACAAAGGCTGTTTCAGTATTCGCTAATTTAGTGTTCACAGGGACTTTACAAAGAATGTTACTGCAAATAATGAGCATCAACTGAATACTCAAGTGACTCAGTTTTATTTTCAAAATGAAAAATGGGTTTTATTCATTCACTCATCAGACATTTACTGAATCGCCACTGCAAATAATGAGCATCAACTGAATACTCAAGTGACTCAGTTTTATTTTCAAAATGAAAAATGGGTTTTATTCATTCACTCATCAGACATTTACTGAATCGCCACTGCAAATAATGAGCATCAACTGAATACTCAAGTGACTCAGTTTTATTTTCAAAATGAAAAATGGGTTTTATTCATTCACTCATCAGACATTTACTGAATCGCCACTACGTGTCATGCAATAAATACATAAAGGCACCGGAAATACCAAATTAATATGACAGATTCTACTGCTGGGTATTAACATTTATCATTACTGTTAAGTAAGAAATTCAGGAACACACAAAATACATAACCCACTTTATTTTGTAACAACTGTCATCTTACATAACTAGGTTTTTTCCTAAAACAACCATCTTCATAAAGACAAGTTCTAAGCTTAGTAAGACACCTCTCAAATCCTTTATGGACAATATATTCCTCATTCCTCTGACAGTGTTTTTACTATTGCATTATCCTCTAAGCTCAGAACAGAACGTTTTACTCATCTTTATACCCCAGTTCTAGCAGAGTGCTTGAACCACAGGAGCCAGTCAATAAGTGACTCTGGGATTGAAGCCCCTAAATTTCATACAGGGTAAAGGTAATATTAAGTGAGTCTTAATGTTTGAATAAATGTGAAACTTTGATTTTATTTTTAATCTAATATGCAAGAGTAAGTCATCAAAAGTGACATGAACAATAGAAAACACTCAAGAATAATCATTTGATGACTCAAAATAAACAGAATAGTACTTTTCCTCTTTCAGGTTTTTTTTTCCTTTTTCTTTTTTCATGTGCTGCTTTTTCTAAATCATTCATTTTTATCTTTGTTCTTTTATTGCTCCTGTGACCACTCACTGAAAAATTAATACACTCCTTAACTCAAATAATTTCAGCTCCCAAGTTCCAAATGTATCAGCTGAACTGGATCATGGCATGGAGAATACCAGAGACAACCACAGATTTTAATTTATTTTTATTAAAATTCTATCAAGACCAAAACCCACTGCCATCAAGTTGATTGCGACTCATGGTGATTCCATATGTACAAAGTAGAACAGCTCCATAGGGTTTTCCTGGCTGTAATCTTTATGAAAGCAAATCACCGGGCCTTTCTTCTAAAGAGCTGCTGGGTGGGCTGCAACCGCCAGCCTTTAGGTTAGCAGTTGACTGTAAACCACTTGTGCCACCCAGGTTCCTTGGTTTGGGTTAAAAAGACAAACACAGGTTATAATACAGGTTCTGGTATACTGGAAAACAAATTATGTAGAAGAGGGTTAAACTCTATAGAGCATCGAGGAGTTATCAACCATGAGTAGCAGAACTCCTTTTTCACTGAAGTCGAAAAACATTCCCAGACTCTAAGAGATAAAAATTCTAAGAGTCAACTCAGATGTGGTATGGACCTAATACAAAAACAAAGTACTTAATTTCAGGATTTGTTGTGAAAGCTGCACATAACTTCTCGATAACAACTCTGTCGTTAGCCAACTATACATACTAAATAATATTACAATGAAATGTTCTAAGACACAGGATTCCTATCTGAGTGGGAGAATATTTCACTCCAGCATTTTGTATATATTTCAGTTTACAAGTATTCTAGTTAATATATTTAGTACCCATTAACCTGATTTGAGAATCTGGGCACTAATAGTTAAAGAAGGTACTTCAGAGAGCTATAAAGGGTACATATGCCTGGTAATTATGAACTACAAAAGATCAGGGAGTAGGGGTTACAAGAGTCAAGAAAATCAGGAAAACATTGGACTTTATTAACGACAGCCCAGTATTTAGAGGAACAGCAACATTTTATAATTATATAAATACGTTTTTAGACTACAATTTCTTCAATAATGTTATAAATACTCTGGTACCATCCTTAGACTTACCTGAGAGAAGAACTTTCTATATGTATAGATACAATCGCTAAAACTTTTTTTTTGTTAAATAAATACAGTCACACGCTGCATAATGTCCGTCTGGGCAACGTCCAACCGCATATACATCGTCCCAGAAGGTTACAATAGAGTTCAGCAATACCCATCAGAGAACGGGAAGTAGCCAGCATAACCGGATGTAGCGAACGCAGCAGCTTCCTGCATGAAAGACATTATCTCATGTCTCTTATACACAAAGCAACTGCACTGCCAGGCATATAATGGACAGTAACTTGTAGAGCGAGGTTACTTGCCCCAGCAAATAGTATGGTGTTTGCACAACATCCAAATCACATAACATCCTATTTCACAGAACATTATCATGGATGTTGAGTGACACATGACTATATAAAGATCAAGATAGCCTATTATTCCCTATATTTCATAATATTATTACCTGAAGATATTTTTAGAAATATCTTTAAGAGTAGTTAAGATCTTCCATTATTTCAATCTGAAGTAGCTTGAAAAACAAACTGAAAAACTGTATTGGGCACCTGAATAGATAGCTACCTTATCTCTTATCAGAAAGGAAGCCAGATCAGAAGGGTGTGATTACTTGCAGAATACGCCATTTATTTTATTTTTTAAGAGTTCGGTTGTGAAAGCTTGCTTACTGAAGAGAAGGCATCAAGTTAGATAACAATCAACTATTTTAATTGTTTTTATTAATCTTTCCCAATTGATCAAAGCCCTATTAAAAGGACAGATAACACCTTTACTACTACAAATGAAATCAATGTAAAAAGCTAGGTTATATTCTCACAACTCATAGAAACAGCATTGCTAATGCAGTGTAACACCTTTACTTTATATATAAATTGAATTAAGGCCCAGAGAGGTAAAGGGATTTTTCCAAGATTACACAAATATACTTTCAGGTTTTAACCAAAAAATAAAGAAAAAGCAAAGTTGAGGGATCTATATCACCAATTAGTAGAACCAGAACAAAAATTTCAATCCCTGGCCTGAGTTTGGTGCTTTTCCAATGTACTATGATGCCTGACACTGAATCAGTGTTCAAATTTGAATTCATCTTGGCCAAACTCCAACCAAGTACAGGTTTACAACCAAAGCTGCTGTAAGTTGAAGAAATGGTAGACAATCACAGGAGAGCTGTAAAGAAGTAAGAGTGCTGTTTCTATCATATTATAGCTAACTTCTCTAAAAGTACAGCAACAGGGATATCAGGAACCACACAGGAAAGGTCAAGACTTATTTCTCCAAGTAAGTATAAGCTTAAAGTTGAGTTTTTGGCATTCACATTTTCATATTAACCAGTTAAGAACATCTTTATATACATACGCCTGAGACTGTAACCAACAGCTTTGTAAACATGTCTTGCTAGATGAGTCATTTGCTACTCAACCATCCTAGGTGGAAAAAACATATTTATAACAATACTAAAAATACTTGAATGGGCCAGAAGGATAAAATCTTCAATGCTTACCAATTTAGTTCTGTATCAAAAGATCTTTGAAAAAGCGAAGTGCAGAACAGTATATACAGTAAGCCCCTATTTGTGTAAAATAAGGGAGCTACATGTTTCTAAACGCACAGAAAATTACAAGAACACATACATAAGACATTTCTAATAAACCAAACAGTCAAGAATGATGAGAAAAGGCTAGGGTGGGAAAAAACCTACTTTTCACTAAATACTCTTTGGTACTATTTGGTTTGTTTACAATGTTCATGTAATACTTTTTCAAATTAAAAAAGAGATCTTTGATACTACTACTACAGACATACAGTCTGTTCACTACTCTCATACTCAAAGAATTAAGAGTCACATAAACGATTAATGAAGTTTTAAGTATCCAGATTCACTCTAAATGAAAACTAAAGTTTACTCCCCAATTCTATCTTTATAGTAAAAAACAAATAACAAAAGCACTTTAATTGGTCTTTAACTTTTGGATAGAGCTATTCTAATGTTACTGGTTATTTTCATGGATAATGGAGTTCAAGTGTTCACTGATATTGCTGTTTAAGTTCTAAAAAACCTATAAAAACCAAACAGTCAACGATGAGAATATAAAGGGACAGGGAAACTAGATTAATGGAAACGAAACCACCAGAACAGAAATAATGAGAATGTTCACACATTGTGAAGAATGTAACCAATGTCCTGAACAATCTGTACAGAAATTGTTGAATGGGAACCTAAATTGCTGTGTAAACCTTCACTGAAAACACAATAAAATATTATTTTTAAAAACCCTGTATAGTATCTCCCATTTTAGTATTCTATAAATAACTGGTAAAATTTTAAGTTCACAAGAAATCTTCCACCACATACATTACAGAGATTTCAATGGATCCCACTGTTTCAACAGAAATAGAAATCATCAAATACACAAACACAAAATAGAATTACAATGCTTTAAAAAAAAAAAAAAAAAACATTAGAGAAGTAATTCAGTTTTAATTTATTTTCATCACTTTTTCTTCATGATCCAGATATTTTAAAATGCAAAGAAAATTAACTTTCCATGATATGTCAGGGACTGGCACTAAAAAAATTTTCGAACTGCAAATGAATTATACAAACAAAAATATCAAATGGAGATCCAGTTATCAAAATGAAAGCACTCAAAATATTAAAACTCACAATTATTTGTATAGAGCACATTAAAAAGTCAGCTTGCTAACCAACTGTTGTGATTTTAAAGAACTACTGCAGAGGGTTGAAGAAAACATTTATTAGTTAACTTATAAAGAGATTAAAGAGCTTGAAACAAGTATTAAAAAGAAATTTGTGCCTTTATTAGAATGGTGTTAGGCTTTAAATACACCAATTTTGATAATCAAATTATTGTTTGTTTTTTTTTTAATAAGAAATGACACCACAGAACTGCAATACTGGTCCAACAACAGTCTTGTCTTTACTTTTCGTTCAAAGCAAGAAACAGAATGTGAGTAATCAGAAAGCACTAGCAGGCATCAGTTAATACAAGATACTAGCTTCTTAGTTCCAAAAGCACTTGCAAAGAAAACCACTGGGGTGGATGGTGGAGGGGGATGGAAGCAATTGTAATAACTGGAATCCCATGACTGTGTATGCCAAGTCTCATGAGGTTATTTTTTTTAATTTATCCTCTACTTGGTCACTTTTTTTTCCCTCAAATACTACAGTTTTTCTTTGACTTTTTTTCCTCAAAGTATAAAAAGTATGAAATATAAACAAGCTCTTGCATTGTACACTAAGAAGTGTACAATTCAAGCATTATAGAGCTATCTACATACTGATAAATCCCATCAAATCTTGGATAATTCAATAATATACAAAATATCAGGGCACACAAAGAACTAAAACCCACTTGTTTTTGTGACACATAAGATTCAAATATTCAATCTAAAGAAAAACACTTAATCATTTTGGCTTTCCTCTACATTCGCATGATGATACACTTATTAAAATATTCCTGTATAATTATGTTTGGTCTTATTATTTCAAGTCAGGTTTAAAACCTCAAAACCAGTCATCCAGACAAAACAGGCAATCAGAAAGATTCTCTCTTCTCACCTCCCTAACCCCAATAACTATGAACTCAATTTTACGACATGACTCCAAACACTGGATTGTGACGACAAATGCTAGGTCCAATTTCTTCATAATCCTTTTTGGTGTGGCATACTTGGTAGAACTCGGGCTGAAAATAAAAACACATATTTTTATAAAGGTCAAAAACCTACCAATTTTCAATATGCTTTAAAATAATTGGTTTTTTTGGTTAAATCTAAAATGTTTTTTATTAGCCCACCCACTGTACTTGAACTAAGCTTAAGAAATTCTAGTAAACGTGATTTAAACTCAGCTGTAAATTTATATCAGGACTGAAACACAGCATTTAACTTATGCCTCTCCTGTGTATGCACACACCCCCCCACCACCACACACACACACCTGTTCCTCCTAGGATTATGAAATCTTAAGGAATGGAAGGCTGAGTCTCAAATGTCTAGGCTGTTCTGCTGAGGCTTTCCCATACTGTGCATTGAACCAATAACCTAAAGCAACGGCATTAAACTAGTCCTACTCATGCTACAGAAACATCTGTAGCTTTCCTCACTCAAAGTCTGGTAAAGACAGACCATTCTATGCTCTCTGTCACCTCATTTCTCAAAGGGCAAAATTACAAACTCGACTAGGTTATACAGCACAATTGGAGATGACTACAATTAAGGAAGAGTATCATTTCTACCTCCTATTTTTAAATGGTTTTAAGTTCAAGGTTATGCAGTTATTCAATAATTCAGATAAAAGCTCCTTCCTTTTAATACTGGTAATGCATTACCAAGATAAAGCACCAAAGAACATCTTTTAAAGGAGGCTTTAAGCTGTTTTGATTTAAGGAGAAGATTCGTCGAACAATTCCCTTTACTCAATTTTAAACATCAACTTCCTATGCAATAAAACAGGTTAACTTTTAATCTGCACAGAATAAATGACTTGCTGATGTCTGTATTACCACAGGGTTAAAAGAATTTTCCCTACAGATAAATTTAAACATAGTATAAAGTGCTCACTCTAAAAAAAATGTCTAGTAAGCTAAGAATATGAACATTACATTCAAATGATTTCTACATTTTAAAATACTCTGTGTGCAGGTGTAACCAATTTAAAAATTTTCATACTCTTAATATTTAGACAAAATTTAGAAGAATCTACCTTGTCTAAGTATTGATGGATTCTTCTATCTTTAAAAAAAAAAAAAAATCAAACTTTAAAAGTAAGCCTCATCCAACGTACCGTGGAAGCCAGCATTGATCCTCCAAACCAAACTGCATATCGCTGCATGTGGTGTGTAATGACCTGTACATCAATAGGCTTTGGCTAAAAAAAGACATAAGATCACTTTAATAGTAAATTCAACTATCAGTTTATGTATCATTTTACCTTAAATGCACATACAAAAATAATATTCAAACTAAATTCAAAAGATACCTTATAAACCAGAAACCTCTGAGATTGGTTATCTATAGCAGAGGTGGAGCGGGAACACTGTGGAGGGGATGGGATCAGGATAGAATGGATGGAGGGGAATATATTTTGTACGTTGCTGATTTTTAGAAACGTTACTATTTCACACTCAAAAATAAATAAAATTTAAGAAGAGGGCACATGGTGCAAATTGGGATACAACAGAAACAAATTATACTAATCGTATTTTAAAAAAATAAGCAGAATGAAGCGAGGGACTTGCGAACACACAATCTTGACTATCTGCCTTCATGCTAAAGATAACCAGTAAGCAAATACTGAAGTCAAGTTAGTAGCGCTGTTTTTCACAGTGGTATTGCTTAACAATTTTGAAACTACAATATATGTATTCTAGGACTGAGCAAATATAAATAGTGAATAATGAGAGCCAGGTTTCTGTCAGAGAAAGGAATTATAAATATGGAAAGAGAGAAGTCTAGAATGAACCCTGCAGTATTTATTCTGGAATTGGAGGCATCAGTATGAATTCATAGTTCTTCATTTATATAGCTAGATAGAGAACTAGATACAGATGTGCGCACACACACACACACACACATATATATATTCTAGCTTTGCTGGCTGAGGAGGCTAGAAACAGTGAGATTCCAGAAGCAATGAGCACACCTAATGTCTAAAACTTGGTTTCTTAAGAGCATTTTCCACTAAAAGAAATAAGGGTGCCTTGGAAAAAAATGGCTGATTCCAGGGCCTGAGCAGAGAAAGTACAAGATGAGCTTGTGACTTCTGGCTGTGCCAGAAAGTAAGAAAGCGCTGAAGAATGATGGGACTGCATCAAAAGGAAATAAGAGCCACTCTGAATGGCGCCCACTGGCCAAATCTGAGAAAAGTTAAGCATCAAAATTAATGATACTAATGGATTATAGCCATAGAATAAAATGAGAAACCATGAGTTCATCCAGGAATGAATGAGTAAATGAATGAATAAGATGGGAAAGCTCTTTCTTACAGTAAAATGAGAACTAAAAACATAGAAGGAATGATGGAATCTGCAAAGCACCATTTGGTAACCACCACAGTAATAACTATTTTAGGTAAGAATCAGCAATGGATGCTAAAACCTACGGTTGATGAGAAACAGGACAGTTACTAGTCTGAGAGTATCTTCCCATAAGATTCTTATTAAATATAAAGGAAAAGATAGTAACTTTATAGTAGAGAAACCTGGCAGACACACCTTTAACCAAGTGGTTGAAGTAAACATATGGGACAAATCACATCATGTGCCTAACTGCCAGCAGTGCACTGAAAAGGATTCAACATCACCTCTGCGGAATTACTGACAAAAGGATATAGTATGAATTTAATCATGAGGAAACATCAGATAAGCCCAAACTGAGGGACATTCTATAAAATAAACGGCCTGCAATCTTCAAAAATGTTTAGGACATGAAAGTAAAAAATGACTAATTTTTCTAGATTGAAGTGGCATAACCAAGTGAGCATGCAACCCTGGATTGGACCCTGAACCAGGAAAAAAATGTTTTTTCCTTTTGCTATAAAAGACATTAGTGGAACATCTGGTAGATCTGAATTAGATCTATAGCTAGATAACAGTACTGTATCAAGGGTAACTTCATATTAATTATAATGTCTTTGTTTTTAGAAAAGACACTAAAATATATATGGGTAATAGGGCATATTTGCAATCCACTCTCAAATAGTTTTGAAAAAAATTCTGTGTATGTATATATGTATGTGTGTATATACATGTATTTACATAAATAGAATGATAAAAGTAATAAAATGTTAGTATTTGGGGAACCTAGGTGGACAGGATACAAGAATTCCTTTTACTAGTTTTGTAACTTTTCTGTAAGTATGAAATTATTTCAAAATAAAAAGATTTAAAAAATTACACCTTGTAAAAAGATACAGCTGTATACCAATGTTCACTGCCATTATACCAAGAGCCAAAAGGTAGAAGAAGCAACCCAAGTGTCATCAACAGATGAATGGATAAACAAAATGTGGTATATCCATACGACAGAATATTATTTAGCCATAAAGACAAATGAAGTCCTGATACATGCTACAACACGGATGAACCTTAAAAACATTATGCTAAGTGAAATAAGCCAGAAACAAAAAAAGACAATACTGTATGATCCCACTTACATGAAATATCCAGAATATGCAAATACACAAAAAATTTTATTAGTGGTTAACAGAGGCTGCAAGGAGGGTGGAATAGGGAGGTTCTGTCTGGGGTGAATAAAAACTTTTGGAAACGGTGACAGCTGCACAATACGATAAACAAAATGAATGTTACTGAATTCTATAATTAAAAATGGTTAAAATGGCAAATTTTTGTTATATATATATTTTACCAATTTTTTTTAAAAATGGCTTACTTAAAAAAAAGAAGCTATTTTGTTGCTGTTAAAAAGTACAGACTGAAATAGAGAATAAAGCCAGATACAGTATATAAAGATATATCTTATGAGGATCTATAAAAGTAAAGACATGTTATGAAGATCTATAAAAATGACTACTAAATAAAATAATAGGGAAGGGGGCAGCACACAGAGTTTTTACTACACCACTATTTAATGTCAGCACAGAGCTGATATCACTGGGGGAAAAAAATTCCTCATTTTTTATTTAAAAATGTACAAGCAGCTGAAAAATGTGTTAAATAGTTTTTACTTTATTAAAATACTATACTAAAAAACATAGCATATCTTTTTTCATTTCACGGATCTGGAATGTATCATTAAAACACTAAACAATTACTTAGTATATGCACAACCAAACAACTACTTAACATATCCACAACCAGACTATTAAGACAATCAATTTACTTCAACCTCCTAAGTGTTGTAACAGAAACTGAAAAAACAACATGACTTATGTTCACATAATCAGTGTGATCAGTATGACTCCCAGCACAAAGAACTGGACACTACGCTGGTAAAACTCATCAAGTTTTTTGTAGGTAGGTAGGTGCGTAGACCAGGTGGGTGGGTTGGCTGGGATCGTGTGGGGCGGGGGGGAGGCAAAAACAAAAGGTCAATATTATAAAAATGTATTACACGAACAAACTGATTAAAAGTAGAAGTCATGCCATTACAGTGACAGAGGCTCAATAATATTTTGTCCTTCATCCAAAAAATATACTTTTTAACCAGAACGAGTCATTAAAAACTAAAGAACTACTTAACATATCTATAACCGAACTATTAAGACAATCAATTACTTCAACATAAGTGTGCTAATAAAAACTGAAAAACTTACAACGTGCACTAGGTTCGCATAATCAAGGAACAGGTTTATTTAAAATAATCAAAGTTTAGATGCTGAAAACAGTCAGCAGTCAAGCAATTTCTCAACAAGCAGCAAACCCTAGAGTGATATATTTTACTTTTAAGTAATTCTGCATGACTGTGGAGCCCTGGTGGCGTAGTGGTTAAGAGCTCAGCTGATAACCAAAAGGTCGGCAGTTCGAATCCAACAGCCATTCTTTGGAAACCCTACAAGGCAGTTCTACTCTGTCCTATAGGACAGCTGTGAGTCGAAATCAACTCGACGGCAACAGGTTTGTTTGTCTGTTTTTTTGGTAGTAGTCTCAGACAGAGTTCTCATTTTTGGTAATTTTCCAAGGTGAAAGAAATGTATTTTATTTAGCAACTTATCCTCTGAATCAATGGTTTGCTTCAACATTCTACATTTAACAAGGACAAAAAAAATCAAATTTACCGCATAAATATAGAAAGACGGAGAATTTAAAATTAATAATTTGGGTTTTTGACAGTATGCCCAAAAGTTGAGGACATACAGTAGAAAAGTTATCTTGATGAACCACTGGTTTGACTTCACACTGTGAGGCTGCTACATGGGAGCTAGATCAGCTCATGAAAGACGCTTAACCACAAAACATCAGCATCTCTCTCAACTCTGCTTTCTCCTGCTATTGTGATATTTATAATTTAGAGATTCATAAAGAGCATTATCCCTGGAATATTGCAAAGAATCTACTATATACAAGTTATCTGTGAGAGAGATATTTAAAAAAAAAAGAAAATCTGACAGCTATAACTAAGAAAATTTTCCAGAAATGCAGATAATAGAGGAATCAATGGTCAAGAATACTATGGACATGGATCTATAACCACTTTCCATTAGAATACTTGATAGGCAAAAAAATAAGTATAAAATGTGGCAGACATTCCCCAGCCCTACTACAATAAACAAGGCACCCTCAACCTTCCTACCAATAATTGAGAAAACCTACCTTCAATCTACCGCCACTCAATTCTTCACTTAATTTCAGCCTGGCATCTACAGTTCTTTTCAAATCTCTTTGCAAGCGACGTCCAAAATCCCTGAACATGGTTGAGCCTCCAGAGAGGACAATATTCTATATTAGTGGAGAAAAAGAAAAAAATAATAAGTATGATCTTTATTTAAAAAGAAAGAAGAAAAAAATTTTAAATATAATACTTAGTACTAAAATTCTATTATATTCTTTTAAGAGTGGCTTTTTTTTTCTTTTTTTTTCTTGTTGTAGTTAAAGTGAAAGTTTACAATTCAAGCTAGTCTCTCATACAAAAATTATACATACATTGTTATGTGACCCTAATTGCTCTCCCTACAGTGACAGCACACTCCTCCTTTCCACCTCTGATTTCCCGTGTCCATTCAACCAGCTCCTAACCCTCTCTGCCTTCTCATCTCACCTCCAGACAGAAGCTGCCCATTTAGTCCATGTATCTACTTGAGCTAAGAAGCACACTCTTCACAAGTATCGTTTTATGTCCCACAATCGAGTCCAATCTTTGTCTGAAGAGCTGGCCTCAGGAACTGTTATAGTTCTGGGTTGACGGAGAGTCAGGGAGCCACGCTTTCTGGAGTTCCTCCAGTCTCAGGCAGACCATTAAGTCTGGTCTTTTTACTAGAATTTGAGCTCTGCACCCCACCTTAAGAGACGTGTTTTTTAATTTAATATTCAACAATGGATAGAAAGGTAAGTTTTTTAAATGCATGACTTTGAATAACAACTGGGTTCTAACTACTGACCTTGTAGAGTGGACGTCTAACATCAATAGGACAATTCTGAATTACTTCATCTACAACTTCTGAGATAGGCTGTGTGAAGTCTGGATTAGCAAACTGAAAAACAAGTTGTGTATAAGATAGAGACTGGATCACTACTGACTTAAATATCACAATAAAAGTGAACAAAGTTTTCAGTTCACAAAAGGACTTTTAGAAGCTATCATTCTAGTCTCTGATACAAATTAAAGAAAAATAAGATTTCATAAGAAATTAAAATAATAATATATACCATTTTGTAACCATCACAACGAAAGTATAAAGCTACACAAACACTATGAGTTGGCAAAAGTCTGGGTAAATGGGAACTCTTACACACCGCTGCTGAGATGTAAGTGATGTAATCACTTTGGACAGCAATTTGGCAATATCTAATAAAGTTAAAAATACACCATTAACTTCACGTCTTAAAACAAACCCTCAAAGGAATTCACACATGTGCACTGAGAGTTTTGTAAACGTATATTCACTGCAGCCTTGTTTATAAGAGCAAAAATAACACATAAGTTCATCAACAGGAGAAGAAATAAAATGTTATATATCCATATGATGATATACCATAAAATAACAGTTAAAATAAACCATCTATCTCCAAGTAGTTGACACTTGAAAGCAAAACTTGTTTTTTAAAAGACTAACTTCAAGAAAACATGCATGATTCCATTTATGTATATTTTAAAAACACTTTTTACGGATACATATACATGTAAAAACGTAAACTATATATACACCAAATTCAGGAGAGCAGCTATCTCAGTAGATAGACAGGGAACGAATGAAAAGCAAGAATAAAAGTGAAATTTTATTTCTTTAAAAAAAAAAAAAAATCCCTTGATATGTATGATAAATAGTGAAATATTAACATGTTTATTTGGGGTAGTAGGAATATGTGTGTTATACAGCGTACTTTTCAGAAATTTTTTTTCAAAACAGAGTGATTACATAGGTAGATGAGAGATGAAAAGTTGTTTGACAATAAAAATCACAATGGAAATGGAAATATGAGGTTGAAAATAAATACATGAATTTTTAAAACTTGATTTAATGAATAATACTATCATATACAACAGAAAACTTTATTCACAGAGAAGTAACACAAAAACAATCAGGGAAGGCTTTCTTCTCCTTCACTTATTTTTATATGCATGCCTATAGGCTCTCCTAAAACATACTGTGTATTTCCTGAGAAACTACATAAAAGAAAGACATGAACAAGTTTTCAAATGCTATCTATATCTTCAGTGTTCAACACTGGAAAGTTCAGATGCTCACACTTTAGCCCAAACGAAAAAAACAGAGTGAATCCTTCAAATGACAGGGGAGCTACGACACAGAAGTGGGGGGAAAAATCTTAAAACGTTTTCCTCTCACTTGGGAAATGAAACAACTCATACAATACAAAAAACATGTCTATTCTAGGAAAACATGGTAAACTGACCACACATATCTAAGTTTGCTCTCTCCCAAAGCGCTACTAAAAACAAGAGTAAAGAGAACTTTTTTAAAAAGGTGTAATTCCAAAAGTATGGAGGGAACAGAAGAGGAAGAAACATTAATAAAACTTGTTAAACTGGAAGCTGGAAAGCAGATGGACAAGAATTTGTAGATCCTCCAAAACACTTAATAAGCCATCAGTAGGGAAAGCCAACAACCAAGCTGTTCTATATCACTACACCTGTCCCCCACCCATCCCACCTCCAAGAATTAGCTGCACCTGGTAGCTCTGAACTTGAGGAAGAAGGAGCAATGGAGGTAGGCTGGTTCAAAGGCTGTCTGAAAAGCCGTTCAAGTCCCAGATACCCTCCAAAGAAGCAAACGACTGCTTCATCCCCATCCCAGGAGAAAACTGGTAAATCTATTCTCTAAAGAGAATAAAATAGAGAGCTCTAGGACTCTTACACACAACTGAAAGTATTAAAAGCAGGGGAGTTTTTAGTGAAGGTAATGCAGCCTGCTGCTCTCACACACACATGCCAGCAGCCCTCTTCCCCTATTTGGCTTCCAGCCTTTATCCTTCCAAGCAGTAGTCTTCTCTGGGAACGGGACTGCCTGAAAAGACCTAAAGAATTTCTCCAGAGCAAAGGCCATAGTCAACAAACCCAGTCCACAAAACTCAGAATTCCAATTAGGTTTTTAGTGTCCCCACTCTTAAAGTGGACCTGCAAGAATTATCAGATAGCTGAGAGTGTCTAGCACAAAAATATACGGACCAAAACAAAGAGCAAACTCAACTGGGAAGAAAGACTACGCAGAAAGAAGAAAATTTCAGTTAAAAACAAAAACAAAAACAATGATTAATATTCTCAAAGACTTTGGCAGTCCTTCAAAAAGTTAAACATACACTTCAACAAAGAAGACATTCTAAGCGGCCAACAGACACATGAGGAAATGCTCACGATCACTAGCCATTAGAGAAATGCAAATTAAAACCACGATAAGATACCATCTCACTCGGCATTAACGGCATGAATCAAAAACACTGGAAATAACAAATGCTACAGAGGCTCTTATGCACTGCTGGTGTAGGAATGCAAAATTATACAACCATTCTGGAAAATGATATGGCGCTTCCTTAGAAAGCTAGAAATAGAAATACCATACGATCCAGCAATCCCACTCCTAGAAATATATCCTAGAGAAACAAGAGCCGTCACTCGAATAGACATATGCACACGCATGTTCATGGCAGCACTGTTCACAATAGCAAAAAGATGGAAACAAACTACATGCCCATCAACAGATGAATGGATAAACAAACTATGGTACCTACACACAGTGGAATACTACACAACAATAAAGAACAATGATGAATCTGTGAAGCATCTCATAACATGGATGAAACTGGAGGACATTATGCTGAGTGAAATAAGTCAATCACAAAAGGACAAATATTGTATGAGACCTCTATTGTAAAAACTCATGAAAAAGTTTACACACAAAAAGTAACAATCTTTGTTGGTTACGAGGGATGGAAGGGGTGGAGGGGAAATACTAAATAGACAATAGATAAGTGGTATCTTTGGTGAAGTGTAAGACAGTACACAATACTGGGGAAACCAGCACAGCTTGCACAAGGAAAGGTCATGGAAGCTCCACAGACAAATCCAAACTCCCTGAGGGACTGAATTGCTGGGCTGAGGGCTGTGGGGACCATGGTCTCCGGGAACATCTAGCTCAATTAGCATAACACAGTTTATAAAGACAATGTTCTACATTCTACCTTGGTGGGTAGCGTCTGGGGTCTTAAAAGCCTGTGAGCAGCCATCTAAGATACTCCACTGGTCTCACTCCTTCAGGAGCAAGGGAGAATGAAGAAAACAAAATACAAGGAAAAGATTAGTCCAAAGGACAAATGGACCACAGCTACCAAGGCCTCCACCAGACTGAGTCCAGTACAGCTAGATGGTGCCTGGCTACCACCACTGACTGCTCTGACCGAGACCACAATAGAGGGTCCTAGACAGAGCTGGAGAAGGATGTAAAACAAAATTCTAACACACAAAAAAAAGACCAGATTTACTGGCCTGAAAGAGATTGGAGAAACCCTGAGAGTATGGCCTCCAGACACCCTTTTAGCTCAGTGGTGAAGTCACTTCCAAGGTTCACCGTTCAGCTGGGGATTGGACAGCCCCATAGAACAAAACAGGACTAATGAGGCACAGCAGTTCAGGGACAAGGACTAGAAGGCAGAAGGGGACAGGAAAGCAGGTGATAGGGAACCCAAGGTTGAGTAAGGACAGTGTTGACATGTAGTGGGGTTGTTAACCACTGTCACAGGGCAACATGTGTACCAACTGTTCAATGAGAAACTATTTTGTTCTGTAAACCTTCATCTAAAGTGAGAATAGCAGCACAACTGGAAGAACGTAATTGATGTCACTGAATTGTGCATGTAGAAATTTTTGAAATGGTGTATCTTTGTCTATGTATATTTTCACCAAAGAAAAAAAAAAAGTCAAGAAGGGAGTGTGTTGACAAGTTGTGGCATTGTTAACCAGCATCATAAAACAATACATGTACTGACTGTTTTAATGAGAACCTATTTGTTCTGTAAACCTTCACCTAAGGTACAATTAAAAAAAAAAAAAAAAGTTAAACATAGCATTACTATATGTCATGGTTTGAATTATGTCCCCCAAAAAATGTGTGTAACAATTTGGCTGGGCTATGATTCCCAGAACTGTATGGCTGGCCTCCATTTTGTGATTGTAATTTTATGTTAAAGAGGATTAGGGTAGGATTGTGACACCACCTTTACCCAAGTCACATCCCTGATCCAATGTAAAGGGAGTTTCCCTGGGGTGTGGCCTGCACCACCTTTTATCTCTCAAGAAATAAAAGGAGAGGAGAGGGAAGCAAGCAGAGAGTTGGGACCTCATACCACCAAGAAAGAAGCACCAGGAGCAGAGCACATCCTATGGACCTGAGGTTCCTGCGCAGAGATGCTCCTAGTCTGGGAGAAGACTGATGATGACGAGGACCTTCCTCCAGAGCCGACAAAGAGAGAAAGCCTTCCCCTGGAGCTATGCCCTGAATTTGGACTTTTAGCCTACTTTACTGTGAGGAAATAAACTTCTTTTTGTTAAAACCATCCACCTGTGGTATTTCTGTTAGAGCAGCGCTAGATGACTAAGATACCATATGACCCAGCAATTTCACTCCTAGGAATATACCTAAAAGAACGGAAAGCAGAGATTCAAACAGACACCCCAAAGTTCACTGCATCATTACTCATAATAGTCAAAAGGTGGAAACCATCCAAATGTCCACCAACAGATGAATGGATAATAAAATGCAGTACATACATACAATATTATTCCACTACAAAAAGGAATGAAGTTCTAATATATGTACAATGTGGATGAGACTTGAAGACATTATGCTAAATGAAATAAGCCAGACACAAAAGGACAAATACATGATCCCATTTATGAAATATCAAGAATAAACAAACGCATAGACGTAAAGTAGATCACACTTACCAGAAAGGTTACTGGGAGGAGGGGGAATGGGGAGTTACTGCTCACTAGGTATAGAGTTTCTGTCTGGGGTGATGAAAAGTTTTCAAAACAAACACTAGTGGTGATGGTTGTACAAACTGTGAGTGTGACCAATGCCACTAGATTATATGCTTGGAAACGGTTAAAACAGCAAATTTTGTTATGTATACTTTACCACAAAAGAAACCACACACGTCCACATATATATACATACCCTCAGAGAGCCATAAAATATACAATCATGAAATAAGACTAAAGTAGCATAAAAAAGGAATATTCAAAAGCAGTATATGTTACCAGAAATTTTAAAAATGCAATAAAACGTTTAAAAGGTAAAGTTGAATAAATCTTCTAGAGATTAAAAACAAAAGGACAAAGAGAAATGATGAGAGAAAATTAGGGTAATATAAAAAGTCCACTATCCCAAAACCAGGAGATCCAGAAAGACAGAACAGAGAAAAAGATGAGGAATTCATCAATTAAATACTTTAGTAATATTTTCCTAGAAAAATATGAGTTTCCAGATTCAAAGTGCGTACCACAGTGGCTGAAAATAGAGCCCCATGGGGATAAATAAAAAAAATAGACAATAGGTAAGTGGTAAATTTCGTGAAGGGTAAGACAGTACACACTACTGGGGAAGCCAGCACAACCTGTACAAGGACTCCACAGACATATCCAAACTCCCTGAGGGACTGAACTGCTGGGCGGAGGGCTATGGGGACCATGGTCTCAGGGAACACCTAGCTCAACTGGCATGACATAGTTGAAAAAGAAAATGTTCTATATTTTACTTTGGTGAGTAGCATCTGAGGTCTTAAAAGCCTGTGAGCAGCCATCTAAGACACTCCACTGGTCTCACCCCTTTGAGAACAAGGGAGAATGAAGAAAACTAAAGATACAAGGGAAAGATTAGTCCAAAGGATTAATGGACTACAACTACCATGGCCTCCACCAGACTGAGTCCAGTACAATTTCGGATGGTGCCCGGCTACCATCACTGACTGCTCTGACAGGGATCACAACACAGGGTCCTGGACAGAGCTGGAGAAAAATGTAGAACAAAATTCTAACTCACAAAAAAAGACCAGACTTACTGGTCTGACAGAAACTGGAGAAACCTAGAGAATATGGCCCCCTGACACCCTTTTTGCTCAGTAATTAAGCCACTCCCGAGGTTCACCCTTCGGCCAAAGATTAGACAGGCCCATAAAACAACACAAGACTAAAAGGGCACACCAGCCCAGGGACAAGGACTAGCAGGCAGGAGGGGACAGGAAAGCTGGTAATAGGGAACTCAAGGTCGAGAGGAGAGAGTGTTGACATGTCGTGGAGTTAACCAACATCATAAAACAATGTGTGTACTGTTCAGTTGAAAGCTAGTTTGTTCTGTAAACCTTTAGCTAAAGTACAATAAAAAAAAAAAAAATTTCAGAATGCTAGTGACAAAGAGGATCCTACAAGAATCTGGAGAGGAAAAACAAAACGGTCTATACAAAGTTTAAGAATCAGAAAATTTTTAATCTTGAGTTATAAAACTGAAAGGTAGAAAGCAATTGAGCAATGGTTTCAAAATGCTCAAGTATAATGATTTCTAATCTAGAATTCTATATGCAAACTATTAAACAAGTGTGAAGATAAAAATGAATACATTTTCAGGCATGCAAGGTCTTAAAATTTTCATCCCGCATGCATCCTTTATCAGGAACCCTACTGGCAGATGATCTCCACCAAAATACGTAAGTGAACAGTAAGAAAGAGGAAGACATGAGATATAGGAAGGAAGGACTCAATACAGGAGAGAAGCAAAGAGAATCCTCAGAATGAAGGTGAAAAAATAGAACTCTATATCAAGTGCAGAAGGAAACACGTTCAGATGGAGCAGATCAGAGAGGTTCTAGAAGATTAAATTGAAAAAATTCTATGCATGGGACTATCCTGATAGAAAATTTACACAATTGGTGGAGAGAGTCTGCAGGTGAATTAATGACAATTATTTAAAGACTAAGCAAACTACTTATTAATGGCTCCATGGAAAACCAAGTCAAAGACAGGAAGGCAAAGATTTCATGGTTAACTAGATGGCTCAGATCTGAATAAAATTTTCTGGTCACAAAAATATAAGCACTGAATTTTTACTTAACTGAAATTACAATGTAATTACTGGAATGACAGGTAATATGTGTGATGGAGCAGGAAGAATAGAAAAGGCAATCTTCCTCTTCAACAGACAGAATTGATAGAAAATGACAAC
This sequence comes from Dugong dugon, assembly GCA_030035585.1. NCBI lineage: Eukaryota > Metazoa > Chordata > Mammalia > Sirenia > Dugongidae > Dugong > Dugong dugon. Next base: position 89,250,661 of record CM057461.1, read on the forward strand.
CAAAAAAACTTGAAGTTGCAAGTGTATCACTTAGCATAATATTTCCAAGGTTCTACTGCAACATAACCAAGCAATTTAGAGCTATAAAGGTAATTACCAAAAGAATCTACTAAAAAGAGTCTGAAGTAGTTACCTCTAGGAATGGAAAATAGGGGTGAAATATGGAGGGCATGCAAGGATTTTGTTAGAACTTGTAGGACTTTTCTAACTGTGCATATACCTAACTTTGATTTTTAATAACCTCAAAAAGGGGAAATATAAAACAGATTTCTCATAGAATACATATTTTAACTTCATAACAATTGCTCCTTAACTCAAATGACCTTTAATCCACTTCTAGTATAGCCACTCACTGGTGTAATGACCCCATGGGAAAATCTGCCCTGGCTTCCAAATTACATGACCTGAATCCCCACTAAAACAACAGCAAGGGAATTAAAATGAAAAGGTAAATGTCCAAGGACAAAAAGAGACAAGGAAACAGTGAATAAAATATTTCACTGTTTAGGAAACAAAAATGGAATGTTACATCCTAAGCACTACCAGACGGGCATATTGGTAAGTGAATCAATTCACCCTGCAGAACCTTCAAAAGTTCCAGGACTTGAAGGTGTAAGAAACCACAAGGAAAGGTAAAACAGGGTTTTAAAAAAAGAAACTGTTAAAGTTTTCTGTATGGAATACTGAGATCTCCAGGTTCCCTTCCTGACTTTGTATAACTAGGCAATTAATTCCGACTCCAATGAATAAATGAAAGAATGAACAAACAGAAAACAAAGCAAATTTAAAAACAAGGCAAAAGTTTAGAAAAAGCTATACTTTATGAGAAAAAGAAGTAATCACATTACACTACTAACATCAGTAGTGAACTAAAGTCACAGGTATAATACCATAAATCCTGTAATACCACTGATTTTCTTAGTAACTATAACCTAACATATGGACTGGCTGGGGGGAAACAGGGTCTAGAAAAACTCAACTAACCCAAAATAATGTTAGTAGATAAACTACTAATGTTTAGATATCAAGAAACAGCAACATGAGTACAGCATTTAGAACTAGAAAACTGGAGGTAATTGAAGAGCAACAGCTAAAGGAGATCAGAGGGGTTGCTCTCAAAACACAAAGGGGGAGAAAAGCAGCATTTTGTTGTTAAGTCTGTTGGTTTTATTTGACATTGAAAATTATGTGCATATATCTTTCAATTAATTTCTATTTTTTTAAAATACTTAACAAAGAAAACATACCCTCTAAAACCTTAAAATAAAACTCCAGTATACCAGTCTAACCATAACTCCTTTTCCTTCTGGGGCTCACTCCTTTTTTCCCAATTTATAATTATATCTCAATTACCATAACCTCCAATCCCTGCCTGTGTTGTTATCTCTATTCAGCCTTCCAGATTTGTCATCATCCCCCACTCCACCCCAGCCCCACCCCCAGCCAATGCTACAACACTTTAAACCTCTGCCTTGTCAAAACCCTCAGCTCCTTCCCCACAATGCCTGGAGGAAAAGATACTACTGAACAACTAAAAATTTAGGGTACCTAAACTCAGTGGATGGATCACATCTCAACATAAAGAAAACAAAAATTCTCACAACTAGACCAATAAGCAACATCATGATAAATGGAGAAAAAACTGACGTTGCCAAGGATTTCATTTTACTTGGATCCACAATCAACACCCATGGAAGCAGCAATCAAGAAATCAAACAACGTTGGGCATATCTGCTGCAAAACACCTCTTTAAAGTGTTAAAAAGCAAAGACGTCACTTTGAAGACTAAGGTGCACCTGACCCAAGCCACAGTATTTTCAATCATCTCGTTTGCATGTGAAAGCTGGACGATGAATAAAGAAGACTGAAGAAAAACTGACGTCTTTGAATTACAGTGTTGCTGAACAATACTGAATATACCATGGACCGCCGGGAAAATGAACCAATCCATCTTGGAATAAGTACAGCCAGAATGCTCCTTAGAAGTGAGTGACGAGACACTGTCTCATGTACTTTGGACATGTTATCAGGAGGGACCAGTCCCTGGAGAGGGACATCATGGTTGGTAAAGCAGAGGGTCAGCGAAAACCAGGAAGACCCTCACGGAGATGGACTGACACAATGGCTGCGAGGATGGGCTGGAGCACAACAATGATTGTGAGGATGGTGCAGAACTCGACAGTGTTTCGTTCTGTTGTTGTGCACAGGGTCACTGCGAGTCAGACTGACTCAATGGCACCTAACAGCAATAGCCACCTCAGTGGTACCCCAATGCTATTAATATGCATTCCTCAGTCACTTTCTCAATCCTCTCAGTAGTAATTATAAAATACACTACGCTCTCCAAGGCCTCAACTTTATGTTCAATCCCTTCTCCCAACACATCAGCTTGATTCTACTTCACGGAAAAAATTAAAACTATGGACTAGGATAATGAACTTCCTCCTCAACTACCTGTCTGCTTCTTTGCCCTCCCCCCAGCTCTACATTTTCCTGCACCATAGTTAACAACTTACTTCCTATCACTGGAGTAACCCCTCTTAAAAAACAAGTCTTATTGCAACTGACTTCTTACTACTGCCCAGTAGCCACCACGGTTTTCTTTCATATTTACCTCCGAGAACGCTCTAACTATTTCCAATCCTTCACCTCTCACTGATTCAACATGCTGCCTCTATCATACGATTCCACTGAAATTGCTAGGATAACCAATAACTTGGGTGCTAAAAACCCATGAGTACTTCTCAGATTTCCTCTAATATTACCTCAAGACAGCAACTGGCACTACTTAACCTCACCTCCTTGAAATATTCACTTCTCTCAATTTTATGACCACAACTCTTTGACGTGGCTTCTACCTCTCTGCATCCTTCAATATTCTTCGCAGACTCCTCTTACTCTGCCTATCCATTAAATGTTGGTCTTCACGAAGGCCTCATTCTTCATCTTCTTCCCACTCCATGTCCTCTTCCCCAGTCAATCTTTCTTCCTTTGCCACATATATGGTGATGACTTCACATTTATACTCAGTCCAGGAAATGTAACTCATTTTGCACCATTTTAAAAATGTAAAATAAAATCATCTCCTATTTCTACTTTACCTACTCCTCCCATTCAGAATTCTTAAGTTCAGTGGCTAGCACAATATCTAGTTAAAGTTATAAACCTGGGATCATCAAAATCTTCCTATTCTTACTCCTCTCACATCTAAGCAATCACTAAGTCCTGTTGATTCTTTTTTTTTTTCCTACCACCTTTCTCATTCTAATTGACCTACTTTAGATATTATTCATTTTTCATCTGGAAACAGGCAATAAACTCACCTGTCTCCAAATCAATTCACACCTCTGTTCCAATCGATTCAACCTAATGCTGCCACAGTGATCTCTGTAATATTGTACATGAATCTGTGTCACTTCCATGCTGAAGATTTCTGCATGACTATGGAATCCAGCAAACTCCCTTGCACAATATATTAAGTCCCTCATGATCGTGATCCCTCATGTTCACGAACAACTATGCGGATCCATCAGCTATTACCCCCTCATTTTACATTTTTATTATCTAGCTCTCTCATGTCCCAGACTTCTGCCCAGTTTATCTCCTCTGCCAGAAATATACTCACCTACCTTACCTGCCTGGCAAATACCCCTTCATCCTTTAAGTCTCAGCTCAATTGTTATCTCTTCTAAGAAGTTTCTCTGGTTCTCCCAAGCCAACTTAGATGTTCTTTATTCCTATTCCCTCACCAAACACACGCATTCATTAAAGCAATTGTATCTGTTTAGATACTCATCTTATTCTTTGAACTCCTTAAGAGCAAAGTAGTTTTTCATCTTTGAATATCTAATACTTAAACTGATACCATGAAAATGGTATCAACTTAATATCTGCTTAATGTATAAGTGATATTAAAAAACAACTGTTATCAAAATTCAAACTCATAAAAAAAGACCACTGGTGAATGTTTTGCTGTATATATTCTCAACAACAAAATAAATAAAACTAAAAGAAAATCTTACAGAGCACAGTTCTACTCTGACACACATGGGGTCACCATAAGTTGAGGTCAACTCAATGGGAACTTGTTTTTTCTTCTTCCCACTATGTTAACCTGTTTTAACAAAGGCAGTTTTCTCTTGAAAAATATGACTGTGGTGAAATGAGTTCCTTTATGTGGCCTTTTGCCTTGGTTCTCTGGAAAAACAGCTTGAAAAATTTTTCCCGTATGTCCTGAGCAGTTACATTTGCCCTACTTTTCTACCCTAAAGGCTTTGTTACTTTTGCCCATTCTGACTGACATTTCCTGGGTAAGCTATAAACAACCTGAGGTTTGATACTTTTTGTCTGGCCCTGGGCTGCAGCCTGCACCGTGATTGGTCTACTTTATGACTCTGCAGGGATTGGTCAATATACTTACGCAAAGGAAGTGTCTGTGGCCTACCAAGAGGAGACTGGCCAGTTTGCTGCCGTTGTGGGAGGGCCATGCCTTAAAATTGACCAGGGGTTTTCTTATATATGTGGCCAACCCTACAGAGGAAGAAGACTAAGAAGAAAGCAGCAGGAAAGGAAAAAAGGCAAAGAAAGGAAAGAAGAGAGAAGCAACAGAGAGAGAGAGGAGGCAAGGAACCTCCTAAAAGAGCTGCAACATGGGTGAAGAGCTGTTACACTGAAGACAGTGAGAGGCCTGGAAGGGGCTCTGCAGCAGAGTTGGTGGTGACAACAGAAATTCACTACCAGGAATGCACTAAGAGAGCTGAATAAAATTGCTACATTGGCTATGAGCTGGGTCAGTTAGCAATGGAGAGAATGACAGCAGGGAGGTCAAAGGAAGAGAGGCCTGCATGGCTAGGGGCGTGGGTGGAACGTACATGGCCAAAAGGAAGACTGTCCTGAGGGGACCAAGAGGTACTTGTCCTGACAGGGCCGAGAGGAGGCCAGAGAAGAGGCCTGTTCTCAAGGGGCTGAGAGGCTTGCATGGCTGAGACAGGGTGTGCACAGCAGAGAAAGCACCTGCTTGTTTGCACAGCCGAGAAGAGCTGAGAGAGCTCTCCTTCACTGAAGAAGGGAGGGATGCGCTCGACTCTTCAGGGGAGCCTTCCAGACTTTGCCTACATGATTCCTGATCCTGAGTTGTAGCCTGTTACTTCCTTAATAAACCACTTAACTGTAAAACTAAGTATGGTCTGTGAGTTCTCTGTAGCCACTGCAACAAATTATCGCACTCAGCAGAGAAGCAGGGAGTGCCATGGGTATGACAGCTGGTGTCAAAACTGGCAAAAGGGTTGGAGAGTGGCAGTATGTTTGACCTCCACCTCAGGAATCACCTTTGTACTGATGGTAACTCTCATCATTCCCCCTTGGGAATTTAGACAGATTCTGATGCTACTACTACCATTTCAGGGACTCACTGTGGTATTTTAGTATATGGAAGAGAGTTTCTGCGATTAATTCTCTCTGAATATCTTCTACTTGAAATTCTCTGTTGAATATTTCAAAACAATTCTAATCCAGGAAAACTTACCTCTGGATGAAAAAAGATTTCAGGTCCCAAGAATCTCTCATAACCAACATCAATGGAAAATTCTTTCTTTGAGATAGCATTGATTCCAGTATACTGTTTAATCCACTTTGATCCATCTGTGTCATACTTGTTAAATTCTTTTACTAAATCTGGGCAGACATAACTATAGCGCTCCTAGAAAAACAAAGAAACAAAAGTAATTTTTTCCTCGTTTTAGGGAAAGTAAAAAAGGATTACGTATTTTCAATAATCTAGAATCAAATGAAAAAATATCTACAGAAAATAAATTCAAGAAATTAAGGTGGAGCACAATTTTATATTAGAGTATTAACATCATGTGTAGTATAAATAAACAGCTCATCTTATACACAGAATTTCTGACTTCATACATCAACAGAGTAAGATTTGAAAGGCTAGCTAGCTGATTTCTACTTTTTAAATGGTTTCATAAAAACATTCATTAATGTCATCCAACATTTTATACTGTTTTAGTAATAATGAAACTTGTATTTTAGTAAGTACAATCACACAAATTAATATAGACCCTTAATCCATATCTGGAACAAAATCAATCAAGGTCTAAATAAATGAGTAATGAAAAAGCTGAAAACAGAAATGATTCCATTTTACTTTATAATATGTAATACTGAATTATTGCATATTATATGTACTAAGTAAAAGTTTTCACCAAAAATGCAATTCAAAATGTTACAGGTTATAACATTATATAAACTCCTGAGTGCTAGTCTCATTCAAAAAAAAAACAAATTACACGTTTCATATTTTTCTGCATCAAGGACTCTACCCAAAATAAATGCAAATATTACTACTGATTATCAAAAGACAAAAAGATAAATAATATTGACAAATGAAGGGTGGTTTGCTTGTGCTATATTAGGTCTTCTTTCTCTAAACCTTGGGAATGGGAATTACATGGAAATGATCCTTAAAAGACATTAATTCAAATTAAGAACCAGTCTTCTCTGGAATATTTAAATGTCTCGTGTATTTCTGTTTTTTTTAAACTTCATAGATATGCCAAGGGTATTCAAACAGTAGTCTTCATATTAATTTTTTGCGTATTTAATTTTTATTCCACCAACGTGGGGTGAATCCTAGCAGCCATTGAGATCATTTCTTTCCTGCCTAGGTAGGAGTCGTCTCATTTTCTCCTAATCTCTGAAGAGCGATGGAAAACTCTATAAATACACAAAGGGAGGCGAATAAATGAAGATATTCTCTGCTGGGCAGTTTTGCTTCTACATATTCAAAACATGTGAGAAACCCACTGAAATTTGATAAGTATGCTGGTAAATGATAACTCTGAAAAGGAATGCTAAGTATTCTGACAGACTGCATGAAGCATTTATATAATAAATTTATACAGGAGACTAATTATTAAAATATCTTACATAGCATTCACATTTTTCTTCTATTTAATATATTGCTTGGCTCTGTAGTGAAATACTTATAAATTTTTACTAAAGGGAATAATCACAAGAGTGTGTATTAAAGTCATTTGTTATAAATGTTCTTATGTTAGTTCTCACAAATGTGAAATGAGGAGGAAATAGGCAAAGGATTGACATTCCCCAATAATTTACATGCAAGAAATATAGGAAAAACTTACATAATTAAGAATAATGATTTGTAACAAGCTAACAGAAGATATGTTTTAAGTTTTTTTTTCACTTGAGAACGTTTCATGTTAATGTTCTGTGAATTTAATTTTTAACTGAATTACATTTCCATCACTATTTTTTTACCTTCACTGCCTTAGCAGTTTCCAGGGATTGTTCTGGAGGGATTCCTACTTCTCGATCTCTCAGCAGCTGCTGAATAAAATATGTTATATCTCGTCCTGCAATTGGAATGTGCTTAATACAGCTGCCAATCACATATCCTTCTGCCTAGATTAAAAAAAAAAAAAAAAAAAAAAAAAGGCCAAATTTATTTTTAGTATTTTGAAAACTAATAAGCCTAAAAAAATTAACTATTAAAGAGCAATTTTCCACATTAATGTAGGCATTACCCTAGAATTCTTTGTCTTTATTTAACTGTATTCCTCACACTTATCAATTTATACTACTGTACAAAAATTATGAACGGCCAGCAACTTAGATTTAGTATCTCACTGACAAGAGTTTATAATCATGACTGAAATGACTAAACAATATACACATAATGAATTTGAAAAGATAAGTATTAAATGTCTCAGATAGCTGACTCTTTATCAGATACGGTATTATATTTAAATCTATCATAATTTTAGTAAAAAGTTTATAATGCATTGTAGGAATATGATCAAAAGCCCACAAAGTGGCAATTATTCTTCCTACTGAAGTAGGCACCCATGCCACAAGCCTGAAGCAGCCCATGTACCATCATAATGTCAAATAGTAAATTCCATAGAATTGGTTCATAAATTTATTGATACAGATCAGAAGTACAACAAATAACGTAGCAAAATTATATTTCACTAACACAGAATATTGGGAATGTCATCTGTTCATGATAAACTATTACAGGGATGATTTACCCTCTTGCCTTAAAGAGAAAACTGACAAATACGGGGCATCAAGTGGAGTCCTCAGAAGGGTATTGCCTCAATAGTGGGACCAAACTAACCCTAGATTAAAGGCTGGTAGAAGTGCTTAATTACATGTCATGGTTTGAATTATGTCCCCCCAAAAAATGTGTGTACCAGTCTGGCTAGGCCATGATTCCTGGTTCCCTGTGATTTTCCTGTATGTTGTAAACCTGCCTCTATGATGTTAATGAGGGAGGATGGCTGACAGTTGTGTTAGTAAGGCAGGACCTGATCTACAAGACTGGATTGTGTCCTAAGGCAATCTCTTGAGATATAAAAGACAGAAGTGAGCAGTGAGACAGGGGGACCTCATACCATGAAGAAAGCAGTGCCGGGAGCAGAGCGCGTCCTTTGGACTGGGGTCCCTGTGCAGAGAAGTTCCTAGTCTGGGGGAACACCGAAGAGAAGGCTGACAGAGAGGAAAAGCCTTCCCCTGGAGCTGACACCCTGAAATTGGACTTTTAGCCTACTCTGACTGTGAGGAAATAAACTTCTCTTCATTAAAACCATCCACTTGTGGTATTTCTTTTATAGCGGTACTAGATGACTAAGACATTACATTTACAAGGAGTCCTTTTAAGGATCAAACTGACCCATGGTAACTTAACTATGTCCCAAGAAAAAGGCCTAAAACATTGAAAGGACTCCAAAAATCCAAGACTCAACAATGTGCACGCATGGTATCCAATAAAAAAAATTATTAAGCCTGCAAGGAAGCAGGAAAATACAACCCCTGACCAGGAGAAAATTAATCAAGAGACAACACACAGAAATGACAAAGATGACAGAATTAGCAGACAAGGATACTAAAACAACTGTTAAAAATATACTCCATATGATCAAAAAGGTCAACAGAAACACGAGCATGAGACAGAGAGAAATCGAAGGCATAAAACATCCCAAATAGGACTTCTAGAAACAAAAATACAATATTTGAAATAAAATTACACCGGATGAGATGACAGTAGGTTACACAATTTAAAAAACAAAAAAATCAGTGAACTTGAAGATGCAGAAGAAGAAACTACTTAAAATGATATAAGCAAAAAAAAAAAACCAAAACCAAACAAAAACCCACTTCCATCGAGTTGATTCTGACTTCAGATTCAGTCGCAGCAACCCTGTGGGACAGAGTAGAACTGCTCCACAGGGTTTTCAAGGCTGTAATCTTTATGGTAGCAGACTGATACATCTTTCTCCCAAGGAGCAGCTGTGGGTTCCAACCACCAGACTTTCTGTTAGCAGGAAAGCTTAATTAACTATTACGCCACCAGGCTTCCTCTCCAAAATGACACAGAGAGGAAAAACGATTAGGAAGAACAGAGCTTCAGTGAACTATGAGACAACCTCAAACAGCCAACTCTATATGTAAATGGAGTCCTCAAAGGAGGGATAGAAAAAACATTTGAAGAAATAATAGACAAAAACCTTCCAGATCCGAGGAAAAGCACAAATCCAGAGATCAAAGATGCTCAATGAATCAAGGGGAAGAAACATAAAACCAGTTTAGGTACTGTTATGGACTGGACTGTGTCCCCCAAAAATATGTGTTGTAAATCCTAACCCTATAACCTGTGGTTACAATCTCATTCGGGAACGGGTGTTCTTTGTTACAGTATAAAGCAGTGTCAGTATAAAGTGTGTCTTGAGTCAATCGCTTTTGAGATATAAAAGAAAAGACTGAGCAAGCAAGCAAGCAAGCAGAGATGGAAGAAGATAGACCGACCACATGAAGAGCACCAGGGAACCGAGGAGAAGAAGCTCAAAAAGACAAGGACCTTCCCCCAGAGCCAACAAAGAAAGTCTTCCCCAAGAGCCAGTGCCCTGAATTCAAACTTCTAGCCTTCTAAACTGTGAGAAAATTTGCTTGTTAAAATCACCACTTGTATTTCTGCACTAGATTATAGCAGCACTAGATTACTAAAACAGAATTTGGTACCAGAGAGTGGGGTGCTACTCTAACAAATAACTAAAATGTGGAAGTGGTTTTGCAATTGGGTAATGAGTAGAATCTTAAAGAATCTTGCTATGCTTCATAGTAGGCCCTAGACTGTTTTGAAAGGACTGTTGGTAGAATTACGGACATCAAAGGCAATTCTGGTGAGGGCTCAGAAAGAAGTGATGAAAGCTATATAAAGTCTCTATTGTCTTAGAGAATACATTCAGCAGAATGTTGCTAGGAATGTGGACATTAAATGTGCTTTTGGTAAGGCTTTAAAAGGCAATGATGAACATGTGATTGGACAATGGAGGAAGGCTGGTGTTTTTTATGCAGTGGCAAAGGACTTGTCTAAATCGTGTTCAAATGTTTGGTAAAATTTATAAGTGATGACCTTGAGTATTTGGCTGAGGAGATTTCTAAACAAGATCTTAACGGGCAAAATGATTTCTCCTTGCCACTTACAGTAAAATGCAAGAAGAAAGAGATGACTTAAGAAAATGAACTGTGTATAATAAAATCAGAAGTTAAAGATTTGAAAAATTCTTTTGTACAAACTAAGGATGTAACTAAAACTCTCACCAAGGACTTGATGACTCAATTTTTTGTTAAAGAGATTAAGCCTGTTACTGATGGATCTAAGCAACTACCACAGCAGAAAATCCATCAGCTTAGGCTGAAGGGAAAAGAGACAGGATGAAAGAAAGAAAAGCTGTCTGCCTCTTGGAATTCTACAGGTAAGAAAAAGGCCAAAGGAGCTACATCTGTTGTCCTCCAAGAAAAGAAAAGGACCATCCCTGCAGCAGCTCGGAGATCAGCAGAACTGTTGACAGGAACATTGGAAGCAGGGCTGACTGGGTTTTAAAGCGTGGAGTCATGACCTCCTAGGTTTCAAAGGGCATAGCCACAGCCTCCTACATTTCAGAGTCCAATCTCCCTCCGGAGTGTGAGGTTGTCATTTAGGTGAGCCAAGAGGATAGAGCTGCTACCCAAAGCTGAGGAGGCAGGGCTGCCATGCCCATAACCCAAGAGATGGTCAACATCTGCTATGGACTGAATTGTATCCCCCCAAAATGTGTGTCAACTTGGCTAGGCCATGATTCCCAGTATTGTGTGGCTGTTCACCATTTTGTGATCTAATGTAATTTTCCTATGTGTTGCAAATCCTAACCTCTATGACGTTAATGAGGCAAGATTAGAGGCAATTATGTTAATGAGGCAGGACACAATCTACCGGATTAGCTGGAACCTTAAGTCAATCACTTTTGAGATAATTAAAAGACAGAAGCAGAGAGGGTAGGGACCTCTTATCACCAAGAAAGAAATGTCAGCAACAGAGCATGTCCTTTGGACCTGGGGTCACTGCACTGAGAAGTTCCTAGACCAGGGGAAGATAGACGACAAGGACCTTCCCCCAGAACCAGCAGAGAAAGCAAGCCTTCCCTGGAGCTATTGCCCTAAATTCGGACTTTTAGCTACCTAGACTGTGAGAGAATAAATTCACTTGTAGTATTTCTGTCATAGCAGCAGTAGATAACTTAAGACACTGCCCAAAGCTGAGGGAAAAGGGCTGCCACACCCAAGGGGTAGGAGAACAAAGCATACCAGAGCTGAGGGGGTAGGTTCACTATTCAGGTGGACTAGGACACCGGGCCCCACCCAAAACCAGAGAGGGCAAGGTTTCCACACCAGTGGGCCTGGGAGGTGGGGACTCCACCCACAGCCAAGGGGTCTACACCCAGAATCAGAGAACATGGCTAATGGAGGACAGGGCCATTGTCCAGATGGTCTCTGAGAACAGAGGATTATTTTCAAGCCTTGAGAACTAATTTGTTCTGCTGGGTTTTGGACTTACTTGGTGCCCATTATCCCTTCTTTCCCTCTAATTTTTCCCATTTGTAATGGAAACATCTATCTTGTACCTGTCTCACCACTGGACTTGGAAAGCACATAACTGGTATTCTAGATTTCACAGGTTCACAGATGAAGAGGAATTTTGCCCCAGGATGCAATATGCCTGAAGTCTCACCCATATTTGATTTAAATGATTCAGAAGATAAGATTTGGACTTGGAGGTGATTTAAGACTTTGGGATGGTGTGATTGGGTGAATGTGTTTTGTACGTGGGAAAGACATGAATTCTGGGGGGCCAAATCAAATTTCTCAAAATTAGCGAACCAAGAATAAAGAGAAAATCTTGAAGGCATCAAGACAAATAAGAAACATTATATTCATAGGAACAAACATAAGAATGACAGCAGGCTTTTCTGTCAGAAATAATGTAAGCCAGAAGACAGTGTAGAAAGACATCTTTAAAATACTAAACGGGGAAAAAAAACGATCAACCCATAATTCTCTATCAAGCAAGATATCACTCAAAAATGAAGGAAAAATACTCTTTCAAAGGATGTACAAAATTTGATAGAATTCATAGTCAGCAAAACTGCACTACAATAAATGTTAGAGGATATCATTCAAGCAGAATGAAAATGGTATCAGAGAAAAATTTGTACCTCTGCAAAGAAGAGCAACGGAAATGGTATGCAGGTTAAATATGAAAGAATTTTATCTCTTTTTTAAAATCTCTTTTATTGTAACTGACTACTTACACTAAAACTAATTAATAGTGTATTATGGGGTTTAAAATATGTAGAAACAAAATAAATGACAAATAGCACAAAAACTGGACAGGAACACAGAAGTACACTGTTCTATGGCTCTTATTCATAAAGTGGTAGAATATTATTTGAAGTTAGATGGTGGTAAGTTAAAGATGTTTACTACAGGTCTTCGAACCAGTTCAGCCTGGTTCAATCATGGCCGAGGAAAATGACACCAGAACACACCGAAATTTTTTAAATTTTTTAAATTTGAGTGAACCAGAACAATAACCTGAACGGAAAAATTAAAGGTCGCAGCCCTGCTACAAATTTAATCTTCCTCTTAGAAAACAAAGGCAGTCTACGTGTTGCATAGCAACCAAATCTCCTGCCCCTGGGATTTTGAGCAGTTGCAAACAGCAGTGCCTGGATCAAAGATGGTGGCTGACCGCACCACTTTGTGTGTTGTATGTTCAAATAATTCAATAATCCGATCTCCCACATCAGGCTCCTGAAAGGGCTCATCACGCCTCTTCCGAGTCTTCCATTCCAGGGCTTCGACTTGTAATTTTTTCTGCTCTGGTTATCGTTTCAGTTCACTCAAATTTTAAAAATCCAAGACTGTTATAGTTTCGCTTCATCAGCCATGGCTGAACCAATTCAAACTGGTTCAAAGCCCTAGTTTACTATAAACTCTAAAGCAACCACTACCAAAAACAAAGACATAAAGCATAGCTAATACATCAAAAAAGAAGATAAAATATAATCATAAAAATATCCCATTGATTCACAAAAAGGGAGGAAGGGAGGGAAAAGACAACAAAGAATAGGAATATCGATTCTTAATATCCTTACTAAAAGTCATTCTTTTTCATGTTGATAACTTCTATTTGCCAATAACCTATTCTAATATGAATCATGAAGATACTGGGATCACTGCTTACTTGTATAGATGTTAAGAAAAGACTAGGGTGAGGATGAATCAAATTCAAGTCCCAGTCCCACTATCTGTTATTTGGTGACATTAGGCAAGGCACAAGTCTGCATTTTATAAATGAGTAAACTGAGGAGGATCTGAAAGGATATAACTCTAGATCATGGCATTGCCGTCAAGTTGATTCTGACTCACAGCAACACAACCCTATAGATCATACACTGGTTTTAAGACTTAAATGAGAAGATACTGTACTTCATTAAACCTCAAATACTATTATTTGGTGTACCACTAATAAAGAAAAATATGTGCCAATTAAACTATAACAAGCCATCAAATGCTAGGCATATCCTAATTTCCAAGATCTTAAAATACCCCCTCAATGGATAAATAAAACATGATATATGCATATTATTAGGCCATAAAAAGAAATTAAGTACCAATACACGATACAACATGGATGAATCTTGAAAACATTATGATAGGTAAAAGAAGCCAGTCGCAAAAGATCATGTATTGTATGATCCCATTTATATGAAATGTCTAGAACAGGCAAACCTACAGAGATAGAAAGCAGATTAGTGATCGGCAGGGGCTGAGAGGATTTGGGGGAAACAGAGAGTGAGTGCTAACGGATACAGGGCTTCTTTTTAGAGTGATGATAAAATTGATTGTGGTGATGAGTGTACTCTGTAAATGTAAAAAACAATGAATTGTACACTTTAACTGGGTAGACTGTATGGTATATGAACTGTATCTCAATAAAACTGTTATTAAAAAATGTCAGTTATTACGAATACTATTAAGACATCAGGAGGGTGGAAGGAGACCAAGATTCTACTCCCAAGGTAGTCACTCTGAAGATGTAAACCATTGCTTGATGCATTAAAAACAGATATGAGAATAATGAAAAAACAAAAGGTCAAAATAATTTTTCTTTAAATGGTATTCAATATAAAAATGATTTAAAAAGGTAAACCTCTCTCTATACACCCATCTAATAATGAACAGTATGAATTCTGGCAGTCATTTTGAATCTACTAGATAAGATAAAGAACCTAACTTGTCATTAACAACTGGAAGCACAAAAGACTTGGCAGAAAAATGCTATCTCTGACAAATAATTCAAACCAATGCATTTGTTTTAAGATGCTTTATTAAACACAAACCATAAAGCATAATCATAATCTGAGCTTTTATTTCAAAAAAATAATTCCCCAAGAGCCATTAAAGTTCATTTGCTTACAACTGCTATGGAGTTAACCTTTGTGCCAGTCTGAAATCTGTCAATTACGGATAAGAAGGGTTATCAACTGGCTAATAAACACTCAAACCAGAAAACAGAATTCCATGGTTAAGATGCCACAATATATTTCCATTCCAGATAACTGCAATTCATTATTTTTCTAATTGTAGTGCAAACCTACAGCAAAAGAAGCCTTTTGGCATTTGCTTATAAAATTTTAATAATCTGAGCAAAATATAGCTATACAAACAAATGGTTAAATTACAACAACTTTTTAAGGTATAGTATTTAAAGTTTTTTAAAAGTGGTATTACTTTGTGTAATTTAGCTTTGCCAGATGTCTCATCTGATGTTCTATTCAGTAGTTTTAAAATATCCTTACCACAGGAATGACATGAGTGACACCATCTCCACTGTCTATTACCGTACCAGTCAATGTCCGTTCTCCTACTTGTCTAGACGTCCAGGATGCAGCTAAGGCAAGAACAGCCTTGAACAAAAAGAAATAAGACAGGCAAACAACAAAAACATAAACAAAGAGCTATTAGAAAAAATAGCTTACAGAAGTGCTTTATTTAATTTCAAATGTAGTATTTGTGGAAAGAAAATACACAAAATTAATTTATATTATGCAATACAACTGTCATGTCCTACATTTTTATTAAGAAAAACTTACAGGTTTCTATTTGTTTTTAGGGGCATATTTTTAAATTTTACATATTTTAGTGAGAACCATTTTTCTCCTAAAACGAAAAGAAAAACATAGAAGACTAACATGAAATAGTACAATACTAGGACCGCCAAGACTAAATCTCTGTTTACATGGGCTGACCTGTCACAAACCAGAAAGTAAGGTGAAATAAGGCAGAGAAATACATAATCACACTAATTATTCAATTCATAAATGGTTCTAAATAATTATCACTCTTATTAATTTCGACTTTTCTAAATGCAAAATGCATTTAGGAATATGTAACAAGTTCTTCAACCACAAGTCACTGGATAGTTTAAAAATTAAGAAATTAACATAGCTAGTTCATTTGTAAGAATCTACGGTTCTTATAATCTAAACCTCAAACAAGATATATCACTAATAATTAAAAACAGAGCTAAACCGGCTTTATTTTACCTACTTGGCAATACGATAGTTGAAAGGGACCTGGAAAGATATCTAGGCTACCCTCCTATATTAACACAGGATCACACCATAATTCATGTAGGCTGACAGAACTATACAATATTTCTGAAGGTCTTACAATGAAAAATTCCATACTGATACTATAAAATTTAATGTTTAGACTTCACGGTGAGAAATTACCCTTCCTTTTTAGATAAGTCCAAAACCCTCATTAACAACAAGGAATTGTTTTTTGGTTATTTTTAAAAGTCTTTTGTAAAAGCTAAGATCCCAAATTAGAATAGGTATGTATCAGCAAACCATGAAGAGTACTGAACAACAAAACAAACAGAACAGACTAAATGAGGACATTGAGAGCACTCCGGATCACTCAATCACTGAGCTATCGAGTTATGACTCCAGAAGAATGAAACAAAGCTCTAAGGACCACTGTTTTAAAGTAAACTATACCTGACAATATTGCAAAACATAAGTTTGTTATATTTAGTTTGAAGATAAGAAGCAAAGACTCACTAATAAAAGATGAATTCCCCACAACACCTCACTTTACTCCGATTCTAAGAGCTAAAACAGGCCTCCAACCCAAGCATACATTCCCTTCTATAAGCTTCTGCATGTTCATAAAATTTCTTAAATATTTCCAGCAACAGAAAACTCAAAAGGCAGCTAATTAACTTATGGATTACATTGACCATTAAAAAATTCTTTGCTATCCTAAGCCAAAATACTCCTCTTAGTAATTATCATTTTTTGGTCCTGTATACTCTGGAGTTATATAACTTAGTCTGTTACCAAAAAATACAGATAGACCTCAGCGTGTATCACAGCTCACCATTTAACTTTGAGTAAGCTACCCTAAAACTTCAGTTTTTTCCCTCTATACAAAACAAAAATAAAAATACCTGTAATTAACATGAATCGTTAATCCATTTATGGCTTATTAAAGCACTTGTGGTATGTTAGGTACCACATTTGCTATGGGGTTAAAACAAGTAAGAGATGAGTTCTGACACTGACAGATAGAAGTTGTTTCATACAGATCTACACACACCTTAAGTGCAATACAAAACTACAGTGATTTACGACCGATGGTATATATACAAGATACAGGTATATCAAATATATCTGGCCTTTATGGGGGGAAAAAGGCCACTTGACTGTTACGAGGATAAATGTACATGTACGTAAAGTTCTTGGCACAAAGTAAGCATTCAATAAATATTAGCTCCCTTCTCTTTACCCTATGAAAGGCCTTGAAGTATACGACCATTAACTTACTTGCTTTAAAATTTCCCTGTTGCTGACTAAGTATCTCCATCTCCCATAAAATGGTTCCTAAATTATTGATTTAAGGAGAGAGCTATGATATACGTTCTCAAGTTATGTTTAAAGGCTTGGCAGAAAAAAAAGAAACAAATTATGTATTTCAGGAGTAAATTAAGCCAGATTAAAATTTAAGAATCAAGCTTAAGTAAATACAAACTTGCTTACCTGCACAGCAATGTACAAGCCTGGAACATTGAATGACTCGAACATTATTTCAGCAGTATATTCCCTGTTTTCTGGAGTATTCAGTGGAGGTTCAGTCTATTGAATTGAATAAGTAATATTAGATTATTCTGATAACTTTATACGTAATTTTTTAAACGAGATGTAATTTATTTAAAACATAATTAAAAGGCATTACACTTAGAGGTACAAAGACACACAGACCAAAGAAGACTACTGAGAATTCAAACAGACCTATAAATATAAGAAAACAATGGAGTTATTCACATTTAAAAAGAAACTGAATCCTTATAACACATTACTCATATAGATTAAACACTGAGAAGGAAAGAATTACCAACAGAATGTCCCAGGCAAGAAAGTCAAGAAAGATAGAAAAGAAAGAAAGGTTAAAGAAAGGTTACCAAGGCAAACCACTTTATACATATGGTTTTATAAATGACAAACCTCCAGGCAAACACACCAATGATATCTGCTAGTGGGAGAATCCTCATCTATGGAATGATTTTAGCAGGATGTACTGGTCTATCTAGGAATATAGTGAATAAGCCAAGATTCTACAAATTTATGGCATGGCTTCCTGGAAAATGTTGCTTAAGCTATCTAACTGTTAGAGCATAAAATGGAGATGTTTACACAGCTCTCTTCTGTGTAAACGATGTAACTGCATATATCATTCAGAAATCGTATAAGTTAAATCTGGCCAGACATATGCTAATGAGGCAAGAAATGCCCTAGGGAACAGTGCTGGCAATCCTAGACTTCATGTTTCACCTACACCTCATGATTATGTGAATCCTTTAAATTATTAAAGCTTGAAACTGAGGAAGATCTCTGATTCTTTTGATTCTAATTTCACAATCTGATCCTTTGATTTATCTTAAATATTCAAATGTGAAAGGCAAAGCTTTTAAACTTTAAGAAATACGGAAGAATTATCTTTCCGACCTTGGGTTAAGGAATGATTCCTTAAATTTAAAGAGCACAAGTCATAAATGGAAAAATTGATTAAACTTTAATTAATTACAAATTAAATCTTTTTTTAATTTCAAAAGCTATCATAAAGTAAAAAGCCAAAAACTAGGAGTAGACTCATCCCATACATAAAATCTTTAATAGCTAAACTACATTTTACCATATATAAAATACTTAACAGCTAATCTACTATTTAGAAGAGTTCTGGAACCATGTTCAAGAGTTTGGAGATAATTTAGTGATGGATACATATAAAATTAAGCAAACTAAAAAACCAAGGCAATTGAATTAAAAATGCCAGGCAAAACAAAAATTTTATGTACAATAAAACATCATCAGCAAACCACACCACCAGAATGGCTAAAATTAAAGACTGACAACATCAAATACTGGATAGAATATGGAGCTACCGGATCTCTCGCACACTGTTGGTGCATGTGTAAAAAGGTATGAACTCTTGGAAAAAGTTCTGGAAGTTTCTGATGAAGTCAATCATACATCTACCCTATGACATAGCAATATCTAGGTACTTACAAAAGAGAACTGAAAACACGTCCACAAAACACTTGGACAAGAATATTCATAATAACCAAAACATTCATAATAGTAAAAAACTAGAAATAGCTTCAGTAACCATCAACAGGAAAATAAGTGAGATATATTCATACAATGAAATACTATTACCCAGCAACAAATCTCTAATAAATGTAACAACATGGATGAATCTCAACATTATGCTGAGTGAAAGAAGTCTTACCTAAAAGAGCACATTTTGTACAATTCCATTCATATGAAACTCAAATACAGGCAAAATTAATCTACGGTGGAAAAAATTCAGAACAGTGGTTGCCTACAGTACACAGGGGCAAGGACTAAGTAGGAAATGACATGAGAAAACTTTTCAGGCTGACAGTAATGCTCTATATCCTGATAAGGGCTTAGGTTACACAGATGTATGGATCTGTCAAAACCAGTGGTTGACAAACTACATTCTGCCTCCTACAGGCCAAATATAGCCCACTACTCATTTCTGTAAATAAAACGTTAATAGAACACAGTCATACCCATTCATGTACATACTGTCTTTAGCTGCTTTTGTGCTCTAACAGTAGAGCTGAGTAGCTGCAACAGACACCACATTGACGCATAAAGCCAAAATATTTGCTATCTGGTCCCTTAGACAGGAACCTTGGTGGCACAGTGGTTAAAGCGCTCTGCTGCGTATCAAAAAAAGCCAGCAGTTTGAATTCACCAGCCACTCTGTGGGAGAAAGATGTGGCAGTCTGCTTCCATAAAGATTTACAGCCTTACTGCCTCACTAACATCATAGAGGTTAGGATTTACAACACATAGGATAATCACATCAGATCACAAAATGGACACCACACAATACTGGTAATCATAGCCTAGCCAAGTTGATACACATTTTTAGGAAACACAATTCAATCTGTAACACGTACTTTAGACACGTTATCAGGAGGACCAGTCCCTGGAGAAGGACGTTACGCTTGGTGAAGTAGAGGGTCAGTGAAAGAGAGAAAGACCCTCAACCAGATGGGACTGACAGTGGCTCCAACAATGGGCTCAAACATAGCAATGATTGTGAAGATGGCACAGGACCAGGCAAGTGTTTAGTTCTGTTGTATATAGGGTCGCTATGAGTTGAAAGGAAACCCCGGTGGTGTAGTGGTTAAGTGCTATGGCTGCTAACCAAAAGGTCAGCAGTTCAAATCCACCAGGCACTCCTTGGAAACTCTATGGGGTAGTTCTACTCTGTCCTATAAGGTCGCTGAGTCAGAATCGACTCGATGGCGACAGGTTTTTTTTTTTGTGTATGAGTTGGGAACGTCTCAACACCACCTAACAACAACAACAAGCTACTTAGTCAAATTATTCAATAAAATTTAAAAAGTGGGAAAAAAAAAAAAAGATTTACAACCTTAGAAACCCTATGGGGCAATTCTACTCTGTCTTATAGGGTCGCTGTGAGTTGGAATCGACTCAAGGACAGTGGGTTTGGTTTGGTTTTGGTCCTTTAGAGAAAGAGTTTGCCAAGTCCTGGTCAAACCCACAGAATGGTAAGGTTAAGATCTGTGTATTTCACAAAAAGAAACAATCTTTGTTGGTTACAAGGTATTGGGAGGGGGGAACTAAACAGATAATAGGTAAGTGGTAACTTTGGTGAAGGGTAAGACAGTACACAATACTGGGGAAGCCAGCACAACTTGTACAAGGAAAGGTCATGGAAGCTCCACACACACTTCCAAACTCCCTGAGGGACTGAACTGCTGGGTGGAGGGCTGCGGGGACTATGGTCTCGGGGAACATCTAGCTCAACTAGCATAACACAGTTTATAAAGAAAATGGTCTATGTTCTACCTTGGTGAGTAGCACCTGGGGTCTTAAAAGCCTGTGAGCAGCCATCTAAGATACTTCACTGGTCTCACCCCTTCGGAAGCAAGGGAGAATGAAGAGAACAAGATACAAGGAAACGATCAGTCCAAAGGACTAATGGACCACAGCTACCATGGCCTCCACCAAACTGAGTCCAGTACAGCTAGATGGCGCCTGGCTACCACCACTGACTGCTCTGACCAGGATCACAATAGATGGTCCTGGACAGAGCTGGAGAAGGATGTAGAACAAAATTCTAACTCACAAAAAAAAAGACCAGATTTACTGGCCTGACAAGACCGGAGAAACCTCAAGAGTATGGCCCCCGGACACCCTTTTAGCTCAGTGGTGAAGTCACTCCCGAAGTTCACCGTTCGGCTGGAGATTGGACAGCCTCATAAAACAAAACAGAACTGATGAGGCACAGCAGTCCAGGGACAAGGACTAGAAGGCAGGAAGGGACAGGAAAGCTGGTAACAGGGAACCCAAGGTTGAAGAGGGACAGTGTTGACATGTCAGGGGGTTGTTAACCACTGTCATAGGGCAATACGTGTACTAACTGTTTAATGAGAAACTATTTGTTCTGCAAACCTTCATCTAAGGTACAAAAAAAAAAAGAATTATCTATGTGAGATCAAATTGAAAACAGCAACTCAAAAAGTTTGATGGGCAGCCTAGGGGGCAGTGAGCTGAAAATAACAGTGATGGGATAATTTGGAAAAGAATAGGGAGAATAGCAGCACAACTGGAAGAATGTAATCAATCTCACTGAATTATACACGTAGAAACTTTTGAAATGGTGTAACTTTGGCTATGTATATTTTCACCAGAAAAAGGGTCCTCCAAGGTCGAGAAGGGAGAGTGTTGACATGTCATGGGGTTGCTAACCAATGTCATAAAACAATATGTGTACTGACTGTTTAATGAGAAACTATTTGTTCTGTAAACCTTCATCTAAAGTACAATAAAAAAAGATTAAAAAAAAAATCTGTGTATTTCATACTATGTACATTTTATATCAAAAGAAATAAAAATATTAACAATACTGAACTCTATTTGATAATATGCATGCTAAAGTATTTAGAGGTGAAATGACTCCTATCTGCAAGTCATTTTGAAATAATTCAAAAAACTAGACTGATGGATAAACATATGAACATATATGTCATAAAGGAATTATAGTAAAATGCGAATTATTAACTCTAGGTTGTGGCTAGATGGTTGTTCACTGTAAAATCTTTCACCTTTATGTTTAAGTCCTAGCCATAAATAATATTCACAAATCGTAATAATATATAGATACTGATCTAACCAAAAATTGTGATATAACTGTATTGCAGGGAGGAGAAGAAAAAGAATTTTGTGTTGAGGGAGAGGAGATAAAAGGAAAAGAATTAAACCTTCATCTTTCTTTCCAGAATGTTAGTAAGACAGTAAAACATAGTGTCTAATATAGAAAAAAAGAAATAAAGGAAACATGCTATTTCAATTTATGAGATAAGTTATCAGGAAAAAAAATCTCTAAAAATTAAAAGTAGTTGCATCTAGGGCATACGAATCAAGAGTTGGAAGAGATGAGAAAGGAGAGTGCTATTCTTTTTAAGTCTTGTAGCGTTGGCTAGATTAAGCCATGACCATGTACTGCTTTGATTAAAAAGGTTTAAAAATGAAATTATATTTTTGTTATTGAGAATTACAAAAGAAATGATAATCTAGTTTTAAAAAAGTTCCTGTCATAAAGATTACATATTAATTATCAAAAGCCCTTCTTAAGTGCCTACTTTGTGCTTCAATATATAACTACTCTAAGGATGGTCTTAAAGACAATACAGCTTTATAACAAAGTCCTTTAGACATATGACAACTCAACAAACAGTAAAGTACACCCTACTGAAAACAGGTGTGATGCAAATACTCTTATTAAGTTTCTTTAAAAATTTCCTCAGTGAAATTATAATTTATACTTACCAAAAGAAAATAATGGTCTTCAGGTTCTGCCCTCAAGTATTTAAAGATCACTTGCTCCATAAACCTTTCCATCAAGTCCCAATCTTCAACTATACCATGGCGGATTGGCCACTATTTAAACAATAACAAAAAACAAATCTTATCAATATAAAAAATAAAACTACAAAAACAAAAAGAAACCCAAGGAATATTAGACCATTAGTGGATATTAGATGAGGATAGCATTTTCTTAGCTATGATAACGACACTGTAGACCATTTTTAGGAGATGAGTACTTAAATACTTAGAGATGAATGAGATTATTTCTATAACATATTTCCAGATGGTTCAATAAAAACCATAAAGCAACTATATCAAAATGTTAAGAATTTTTAAATCTAGATGAAAGCTTATTGTATTAGACTTTCTCAAATACTGTAATAATGGGTAAACTTAGTCCATTAAAATTAAGCCTCTGAAAATTATAGTTCATTATAGTTCCCTTAGTGTTTTTTTTTAATTTCTTAGCTCATTCACAAATATTTGTTGTGTCTAATATATAAACTATTTTGTAAGTATATAGCTAGAATAATCATAAATCAATTATGTGAAATTTCATAAGAAAACTGTATATATTCTGAAACTGTGCACCAAGATGCTCCAGGGTACTACAGCAAATTCAAAAGAGCACTCAAAGTAGTTTAAATTTTTCAAGGAAATACAATGATACTTGGCATCAATTGTACACTATAATATCTACTAGTTCAAGGCAGTTCCTTTTCAATACTGGATCACACTACATTCCTTTCAATACCAACATTTCTTTGAGAAGCTGGGTGGTCAGCAGTTGCTGTGATAAAAGTACCAAATATATACATAAAACAAGTACTAACGGTGGCAGTGTCCATTCTGATTCCAGGTGTGAGAAGTTGTACAGTACCCAACAGGCACACAAATCCTAACAGTAAGTAGTAATTGTGATTATTTAATAATGAAATAAAAATATTTTCCTTTCAATACAATTGTCTTATTTTTTCAAACGGCTACCTAAATTGTTTGGTTCTAGCTACCAAATCAACAGAATTGTTAGATACTTCTTTTGGTCTAGATGGCACTGTGAAAAAAGTTACTCAGACACTAAGGATACTGGGAATGAAAAAGTCTGTGAGCCTCTGGAAGAGAATACAGTTTCATGCACATAGCACACATTCAACACCTAAGGTTGAAAGAATGAGTAAATGAACAAATAAACATCCTATAGTCATTTACTTAGTAATTAAACCACTTATCTATTAATCCCTAACACCCATTTCTCTCACCCTAGCCTTTTAGATACTGTTTAGGGCACTAATAAAATGACTTTTTCTCCCCCGTTTGCTTTAGGGAAGGAAAAAAAAATGTACTTTTTTGTATCATTCATTTTACACATTACTGGAACTTTACAAATTTAAATGTTCTAAGTGTTGTTTATTCATTAATTCATCAATTATCACTGTGCACCTACTGTAATCTATTGGAACAAGTGCTAATAAAATGGACATGTCCATGTCCACAAGAAGCTCAGTCTAGTAAAAGAAACTGATCCAAACAAATATTACATGATAGGTTATTATTTCCAAGAAATAAAGTTTCTAATACAGGATGACCAACTTGGCTTACGGGGAAAATATGAAGGCATGACTGAGGAGGTCCTATCTAAGCTAGGTCTTAAAGACATAACATCTTCTCAGTTTTGTTTTGTTTTATAGAGGGAGTAGCACATAGATGAAAACATGCAAGCAAAGACAAACACTGAATATACAAAGGCAAACACTGCAGATATTAATGAGAAATACATGTGCTAAAAAGAGCTAGGGAAAGGGGTGTAGAGAGTTATACTAGTTCTAGATCAAGGGAACAAGATTCTCAAAAACCATATTTGCCTTGCATTTGGGTTTCACACTGTAAGGAAGAGTGATTCAGAAGTTTTTAAGCAGGGGAATGACATGAACACCTTTACTTTTTATTTAGGATGATGATGATTATAGGAAGGCTGAAATAAACCTTAAGAGGCCAACCAAGAGAGAAAAGAACCCCAATTGTGGTAGGGATTACATTAGACAGACCAGATTCAAGATTTTCCAGACAGTAAGGTTGAGGAAAAAAGTCAAAAATATCAATAGGTTTCTAGCTTTGAAGCCAAGATGGACAGGATGCCATTAATTAAGATACAAAAGTTGTGTTGTATTGTGTTTTGTCTTGACTCAGGATAAGGAGGAGTGGAGTGTATATAATGGATTCTGCTTTGGATATATTAAAATCAAGAGCCAGGTAGTAGGTACTTGACAGTAAGTAGTTAAGAGATACGGTTAAGAAATCAGAAATAGAGATCTAGGTTGTGGTTGTAGACAAAGGAGCTGATGAGATCACCTAAAGAAAGTCTTTAATTAAGGAGTAAAAGAGAGCCAAGAACAGCACCTGGGGAATATTAAGATTTGAGTAGTGGGCAAAGGAGGAGGAAACAGTGAAAACAAAAAACAAACAAAAAGAATAGTCCATATTAGGAAGAGAACCAACAGTAATTTTGTGAAGGCCAAAGAAGAGCAGTTCTAAAAAATAAAGATGAACTAAGCAGGATAAAGACTGTCACATACAATTGAGTTTTACAAAGAACCAGTAAGTGGTGAGCTTATCAAATAAGTTTCAGACTAAATAAGAAGCTTGGTTTTAAAAGGAAAGTGGGAAATAAGACAATAGCTAAAAGGCTGACGACAGAAGGTAGGAATAAAGATTGAGAGAAGTTTTATCGTTTTTGATTGGTTGGTTGGTTGGTTGGTGTGTAGCATTTAGAAGACTTGAAAATGCGTTTAACACTAAATAGACAAGTGGAAACTTTGGTAAAGGGTAAGACAGTACACAATACTAGGGAAACCAGCACAACTTGTACAAGGAAAGGTCATGGAAGCTCCACAGACACATCAAACTCCCTGAGGGATTGAATTACTGGGCTGAGGGCTGTGGGGACAATGGTCTTGGGTAACATCTAGCTCAACTGGCATAACATAGTTTAAAAAGAAAATGTTCTACATTTTACTTTGGTGAGTAGCGTCTGGGGTCTTAAAAGCCTATGAGAGGCTATCTAAGATACTCCACTGGTCTCACCCCTTTGGGAGCAAAGGAGAATGAAGAAAACAAGACACAAAGGAAAGATCAGTCCAAAGGATTAATGGACCACAGCTACTATGGCCTCCACCAGACTGAGTCCAGTACAACTAGATGGTACCTGGCTACCACCACTGACTTCTCTGACAGGGATCACAACAGAAGGTCCCAGAAAGAGCTGGAGAAAAATGAAGAACAAAATTCTAACTCACAAAAAAGACCAGACTTACTGGCCTGACAAGAGACTGGAGAAATCCTGAGAATATGGCCCTCGGACACCCTTTTAGCTCAGTAATGAAATCACTCCTGAGGTTCACCCTTCAGCCAAAGATTAGACAGCCCCATAAAACAAAATGAGACTAAAGGGGCACACGAACCCAGCTGGCAAGGATTAGAAGGCAGGAGGGGGACAGGGGGAAAAAAAAAGGAGTCTATAGGAGGGGGAAAAATGTGAAACAGAATTTCAAATTTTTAATGGAATCTAGACTTTCCGGAGCCACTAAGGTTGGATGTACCCCAAAAAACTACTGCCCTGAGATAATCTTTAAACTTTAAACCTAAAATATCCTCTGAAGTCTTCTTTGAACCAAAAACAGTTTATCTTAATTAGAAAGGTATGTCTGCCTTAAGCATTGTCCTCTTTTAGAGAATTATCTATGTGAGATCAGACTGACAACAGCAACTTGAAAGACTGGATGGGAAGCTTAGGGGGCAGTGAGTTTAAGATAATGGTGGTCGAATAATTTGGAAAAGGATAGGGAGAATTGTAGCACAACCTGAAGAATGTAATCAATGTCATTGAACTGTGCATGTAGACATTGTGGAAAAGTGTATATTTTCATCAAAATAAATAATACATCATTTAAAAAAAGAAAGAAAGAAAGAAAGTGCATTTAAAGGCAGAGAGGACAGTCAGTGGCAAGGAACTCTGGCCTTTCAGCTCACCAACCTCATCACCTTCAGTGATTTCTGTTTTCCATTTTGGTCACATTTTAGATCTTATCATGTCTAAATTCCTAAAATGCACGCATACCACTGCCTGATCATAACCTCTTATCTTTCCAGCATACTCTACCATCTCACCATACCTCTTCTGATCACCATTAGACTTCCAGTCCAGTAGCTACTTTAATTATTCCCTAACCATCAATCACCCACTACATAACGTAGATTTTATACCACATCCTTTGACTATTCACATTTCCTTTTGTCATCTCATAGGCCAAAACCCAACCCACATGACCTACTCTAAATTTCTCTGTACCCAGAATGTGACTGTACTGAAGAAACATACATAAATGTGTTCATAACCATAATCGCTATTCTCAAACAGACCTAACCTTGCCTGACAAGCCTTTGTTTCTCTACTCTTTCATCTTTATTCACCACAATGATGATTTTAAATGTTCTCCCTACCTCAGATTTGACCTTCTCCCCCCATTCCCTAAGCAGATGATGTCACCACTTATTTCAAAGAGAAAGCAGAAGCCAACAATCAGAAATCCAACTTCCCTCTACCAAATCTATAAAAATTACTGATTCCACACTTACCCTTTTTTCTCTATCACTTCTATTAAAATGTAAGAGATGCTCCAAGTAATAATTTGTTAATCTGTACTCTACATTCCATTCTATCAGCTTTCTCAGAGACCTTGCAATATTGATAATGCCCCATGTGTTGTTTCTTTACTCTCTTTCTCTAGCAGCTCTTTTGACATTAGCATTTAAACATCTCTTTCATCTTAATGCCACAACCTGTCTCTTCATTTGTCTCTCTCTCCCAATCACAGCCAAACCTCAACGAATAGTCCTCCTATTGTCATTTGTTCCTTGCCTACCATCCACAAACCACCCTACTTTACACATCCAGTCCCACTACTCTTCCAAAACTATTCGAAGGTTTTGTTTTTTTTTTATAATTGTACTTCAAGTGAAGGTTTACAGAACAAATAGTTTCTCATTGAACAGTCAGTACACATATTGTTTTATGACACTGGTTAACAACCCCATGACATGTCAACCCTCTCCCTTCTTGAACTTTTTTTTTTTTTTTTTGGTGAAAATATACATAGACAAAGATACACCATTTCAAAAATTTCTACATGCACAGTTCAGTGACATCAATTACGTTCTTCGAGTTGTGCTGCTATTCTCATTTTAGATGAAGGTTTACAGAACAAAATAGTTTCTCATTAAACAGTTAGTACACATGTTGCCTATGACAATGGTTAACAACCCCACTACATGTCAACACTGTCCTTACTCAACCTTGGGTTTCCTATCACCTGCTTTCCTGTCCCCTTCTGCCTTCTAGTCCTTGTCCCTGAACTGCTGTGCCTCATTAGTCCCGTTTTGTTTTATGGGGCTGTCCAATCCCTGGCTGAACGGTAAACCTCAGAAGTGACTTCACCACTGAGCTAAAGGGGTGTCTGGAGGCTATACTCTCAGGGTTTCTCCAGTCACTTTCAGGCTAGTAAGTCTGGTCTTTTTTTTGTGTGTTAGAATTTTGTTCTACATCCTTCTCCAGCTCTGTCCAGAACCCTCTGTTGTGATCCTGGTCAGGGCAGTCAGCTGTGGTAGCTCTCCTTAAGGTTTTAAATAACCCCCTCGTAGCTAAAGACAGCAAATAATCTATGGGCTCTAGCTTACTTGATATTTTAGCAGCATTCCATAGTTTATTATTCCTCTCTGTTTATACCTGTCTCTAACCATGGCTTCTTGGTCTCCTCTGCAGGCTTTATGTCCTCTACCAAACTTCAATGGTGTATTGCTTAGGATTTGTCTGAGGCCTTGTCTCAAGCGTATACATTTCCCTACATAATTTCATGCCCTCCAGAGGTAACTTATCTTCCAAATCTCCAGCTCTGTTCTTGCTTCTGAGTGCCAAGATCCATATAGTAGACTGTTTAACAGTATCTCAGACGTCTCAGCTACTTCAAATGTTAACATGTTCAAAACTAAACTTATCCTCTCTTCCCTACACCACCCCAAGCAAAAGTGTCTGTCCTTTAATGTTCTCAATCTCAGTAAGAAAACTATCAAGGGGATGGGAATTACCCTCCATTACCACTTCTAGTTTATCACCAATA
The DNA here is from genome assembly GCA_030035585.1 of Dugong dugon. Taxonomy (NCBI): domain Eukaryota; kingdom Metazoa; phylum Chordata; class Mammalia; order Sirenia; family Dugongidae; genus Dugong; species Dugong dugon. The sequence continues at coordinate 89,279,687 of CM057461.1, forward strand.
TCTCATTAATCATTCCATTTCTCATTTAACATGTACTTCTTTATTCTTGTTAAAAAAATAAATTTTACATACATCTAATCAAACCTCTAGATTTAACTACCATTTTACAATAATAAAGGAAATAGAGGACCATGTTAAATGACGCAGTAAGGATGCAATCATTAGAATCCAAAATACGGTAAATTTTACAAGAAAAGTAACCAGGTTTCTTCAACAAATAAATGACAAGGAAAAAACAAAAAAATACAAGGAGGAGAATATAAAGGGATTTAAGAGGACTATCAACGAAATCTACTGAGTGGCCTGATTTGGATCTTGATTCAAACAGGGTAAGCAATACAGGAAATAATCAGGGAAAGTTGAGCACTGGCTAGATATTAGATGATATTAATAAACTATATGTTGCTTTTAAGAGTGATATTTACCTTTCAAGAAGTTCTTATATTTAAAAGAAAAGTATTTGCAGATGAAATTACGTATAGGATTTACTTTAAAATAATCCAGCAGGGAAAAGGGGAGTACTGATAAAACAAGACTGGCCACAGGCTGATAATTGCTGAAGCTGTGTGATAGGCATGAGGGCTCATTTTATTCTTTTCTCTACTTCTGCATATAAAATTTCCCATAATAAACATTAAATGTGTTGTGCATGTATACACACACACACACACACACACACACACACACACACACACACACACACACACACACACACTTCTGCTTCTATCTCTACTGTTACCACTGTAGAACAAATCATTAACATTCCTTGCATTGGCTATTGCATTGATCAATTATCTTGTCTTCCTAGAATCATGGCTGCCTCCCCCAAATAATTTCTTTCCACTGTCACTACAACCTGAGTAATCATTTTAAGTAATGAAACAAACAATATATACTGAGCATTCATTATGTTCAAAGCACTGTAAAAATTTCTTTATATGCATTATCTCAGTAAGCCTCACAACAATTCTAAAGTAGTGCCTACATTTTACAAATGAAGAAACTGAACCCCAGAGAGGTTAAGTTATTTGGATGATATCACAAAGCTAGAAAGCAGCAAAACCACAACTCAAGCCCAAGCAGTCAGATTCCAATATCTGTGCTTTTAATTACTAAAATTATTCATCAAATCCATTAATGTCAGCTATATAATACAGTTCAAATTCTTTAACAGAGCCTAACAACACCTTCCATGATCTTGTCCCGGCCTATCCAGCCTCCTCACTTTTTCTCCTCATTCTCTATGCTCCAGGCCTACTGGTGTTGCAGTTCTAGGCTCTCTTGGACTTTAAAGTCTTCCTATATACTGTTCCTCTGCCTAAAATAACCTTGCTTATACATTTCACTCAGCTAACTCCTCTTTTATTCTTTAGGCCTCAAGCTTAAGATTCTGTCCTCAACGACTTTCCTGAATCTCCAAACCAGGCTAGCTACTCCTGTTATATATTCCCAGAGGATCCTTTTTCTAACCCCCATCACACTTGTAATTATTTCTTCAAAGTCTTCCTTTCCATCACATTATAACAGTCCTGGAGTCAAAGAAGCTACCTATCTTATTTACCGCTGTATTCTCAGCACTTAAGGTTTGTTACACACATGGTAGCTGTTAAATAAAAACAAAATTGAGAGAGAAGGGAAGGGGAAAAAAAAGAGGTACAAAGAAGAAAATTTACAAATTAGGCAAAGTCAAGCTCTAAAAATAAGATGATAAAGGTCAGAGTGTTTACCTTTTGGTGAGGAGGTGGTGACTGTGGAAGTAGACACAAGGAAAGCTTCAGGATTATAAGATTTGCTCTTTATCTTGAACGTTATGATTATAGTACACTTAAGACTTGCAAGCTTTATTGTATATAAGTTATGCCTCAATAAAAAGGGAAGGGGGGAGAGAGGAGAAGGGAAAAAGAAAGGGAAAGAAGGAAAAAAAGAAGGGCACTTTCAGGTGACATAAGCTTCATAATGGAGAGAAATGGTGTGGGCTTGAATTATAATGGAAAAGAAATGGTCTAGGTGTGACAATGTGGAGGTAACAGGAAGTTAATCCTACAATGGGCTCTGAGATACAATGAGTGTGGAAATGTAAATATTGGTCACTTAAACAGGCTAAACTTTTCCTCTTAGGGGTAAAAAGACAAAGCAGAGTTAAAGCAAGGTTGGGAAGGGGCCACTAGAAAAACATTTCTATTGTGAAGAGGTTGAGGGTATTAAGTCTATAACTGAGTGAAATTCCAGAGATCACAATCAGTGAACAAATTTTTTTAAGAAAATTGGTAGTTATTTATGCAAATCATAAAAACATACCTTTGTAGCATATGTAGGTTTTTCTATTGCTTCATCACCAATAAAGAAGTCTAGGTCATCAACACCTTTCATCACCCTCCTTTGAGCTTGGTCACCCACTTTTGCTGACTCCTTAATAGCAATACCTTCAAAACCAAAGTTATTTAGACAAGTAAAAAAATCCATTTTCTTCAAATGACACAAACTTTTAATTTATACTTTTTATTACAAAGTGTTATGAAACAAAACATGACCTAGCCATATTTAAACTGTCAAACTAATGCACAAAAGCCATAAGAAAGCTGTGACAAAATTCATTTTAACACAATGAAATCTCAACTTCCATTCAGAGACAAGGCTTCAAATGTGGAAAGCTAAAAAAAGAAGCACAGTTATGACAATTTTTAGCTACATTTTAAAAATCTATATAAGATCTATTTGGATTGTGAATAAAATTAAACAAAATCAAAAAGGGAAAAGTGAAAACCAATAATGAATATAAAAAGAAAAACTGCCAATAGAATTTTAAAAAATGTCTTCATATTTTCTATCTTCTTTGCACTAACTATATGGACTAGTAATTTAAATATAAGATTGGCATAGAGGTTTGTTAAATTTTAATCATATATACATGATATCTCAAATCATGTAGGTAAAACACACAATAATCTCCTTAAATAATTTCAGAAATCCAGCATACAGTTCTAGAGCTAAAACTTAACTTGTTATATATTTCTTAATTTATAAATTTCTAAATCCTTCAAGTTAAGTAGTCTTTCATTCAAAATAATTTTTATCTGAATGCACTTAAATTTACCTGGGATTTAACTGTTACACTTTATTTAATAACAGTTATATTCTCAGTGGGGTGGATACAGAATAGTGAAAGAAAAAGAAATCCTACATCCAGTCAGCTTCTTCTATATTTGATGGGGAGAGATATATATACATATATTCACCAGACTATAACAACAACGTAGCCTTTTAAGTAAGAAGGGATTCAAATGTTCTGGGCGCTTACCCTTTGCCATTGAGTCGATTCCGACTCATAGCGACCCTATAGGACAGGGTAGAACTGCCCCACCGGGTTTCCAAGGAGAGCTGGTGGATTCAAACTGCCAACCTTCTGGTTAGCAGCTGTAAGGTAGCTCTTAACCATTGCACCACTAGGGCTCCTAGGCTATCAAAAACGTACCCACAGTAATAACTTCTTAAAAATTACATTAATCTAAATTATCTCCATATTATTCTATGACAGTTTATTTTGATAATATTCATATTTTTTCTTAACAGACTAATATAAGAGAGAAACTATGTTAAGTTGTATGTGCTTAAGATAAAGCAGTTCTGGGAAGAGGTAGAACAGAAAGGAAAATAGCAGCATAAGATATTCAACAACCACCACTACTGTATAGCAACCAAAAAACAAGAGCTAACCAACTATATAACCAAGAAACCACAATGTATTTTACATTTTTATATCTATCGAACATTTTTATTGGAAAGACAGAAAAAAATTACTGGGAATTTTTTCTCATTAAATTTCGATGAGTTTAGAACAGTAAAACTATATCATCTTTTAAATCTTAGAAATTTTCTCTAGCAATTTATTTATGCAGACAGCACTGAAACAGTCTGGGTGAAAAAATTCTAAAATCAAAAACCTTCTTCAGTAGGCAAAGGAATTTTTAAACTGCTACAGTTTCTCCTAAGAAAAACATCGAAAACCAAGTCCACGTATTTTGGCAAAGAGATGAAGTAAGGAATGGGAATCATGGTGAAAGATCCTAAAATTCAAAAGATCAAGATTATATTGGTCTAAAATAAAGACTTAACATAGTCACATAAGAACATAAGCAAAACCAAATTTTGCAAAGATGGCAGCGACACTTCAGTAATCTCTAAAATAAGCAATCACAACATAATGCCCTACATAAGATTACAAATTAAGAGATTACAATAACAGCATATACAACCGTCTAACACTAAAAACAACTATAATAAAAGTCAAGTAAGTACTAGCCCATGGAAGTACCTCTACATTCATCAGCAATAGAGCCAACAACTGTCACCAAATTCTTAAAATAGACAAGAAGCTATCAATGCACTGATATATAAATGTGGGGAAAAAGCAAACCTGCCCTTCAATATAGACAACAAATAAGCATAAATGCAGTATAAGGAAAAAGGAATAATATCACCAAACTAAGACCATGACACTCACATGAACGAGCTATTTCATCAGTATTATCTAAAATCCATTTTAGGTATTAAAGTGTAAGATTTAGGTAGTAGTCTAAGTTCTTACAAATCGATTCCTAAAAAAGCATTCCAAAAAATTAGAAGTGCAAAAGTCAAATATAGTTTTGTTTCCAAAGAGTAAAAAATATATAAAACCTCTAAATACACGTCCCCTTTTAGATGAAATGTCAACAGAATTTTTCACACAAAAAATTTAATATTGTTCTTCCTACACAGATGACAAAAACAGTTGACCTGCTTATGTCCAATGAGTGCTCAATGCAGTTTTTGGCATGCCTAATAATTTCTACCCTATTCTCAACCTCACTGATTTTGAGATCTAATGCTTCTTCCACTATTCTCTGCACTTTAATTTTTCCATTGTCTTCTTTTCATAAATGAAGAATACATAAAAATATTCAAATAGTTGCATAAATACTGCCGTGCAAAGCTGATGACACTTCCAGTATTAAGCTTGGAATCAGCACTACACCAAGCAATGGCTCAAAAGGTTTGCCATCTGATGTGCAAGTCTGAATCTGGTAGTATGACAAGGAAGCTTAGAGGTGTTACTATATAATGTACAAAAGATAAATTATTTGAAAGTCAAAAGTATACAAGTATGTCCATCAAGGACCAGACAACACACAACCTACCATATTTTTACACAAATAACGCACGCTTTCTACATCTGTTTGCCAACTAATTGTGCCCTCCTCCTGCAAGGTATTTTCGTAAGTGTGCAATGCTAATTTTACAGCAACATGTAAAAAAAAATTGGTATAGCGGCACTTATGAAAATACCTCAAAGGGGGAGGGCACGGTTGGCAAACAAACATAGAAGGCGCCCGTTCTTTGCATAAAAATACAGTATGCTAACAAACCCAATTGGATAGTATTTTTTTAAAACTACTGAAAGATAGCTGATGGTCAGCTAAAGTGAGGTTAACAAAAATAGGATAGAACAAAAGCATTCTTAAGATATAATGTACAAGAACAGTATAGTTACAGGATATTAGAATACAGCTGAGGTCAACATCTCTAAAGGTGAGCTGCCATCCTAATTTTAGAACACGGGCACTCATCAGGGATGCCAACAAGCACTGGCCCTGCAAACAATAATCATGTCCACAAACCAAAAGACAATCTTTGTAGGTGTGTGAAGGGAGACAGACTACCTCAATTAGTTACAGCCATACACTGTCAACAGCAATATCCTCAAAGCATAAAAATTTTTTTTTAATTATCAGTTCACTTATTTTTTTCTTTAAAAAGAGATAATTGGAAGATTTATTAAACAGAGAGCTGAGATGAATGGTCAGGGGTTTGGGAATGGGGCTACACTTAGAACTTGGCAAACCATGTTTTTTAAAGAACTTAATCTTACAGCGTCAGGTATGAGTACCTTTCTTACCTTAATTATTAGGGAAAAAAGATCTTTAAATCAGCTCATTTGTGGTTTACAAACTACTTACAGGAAGGGATGATGAACTGTGGTTCTGTATTTCCAGCATATCCTAGTTTTGTATACCTGCAAAACAAAACAAAACAAAAATTTATAAAGATTTTAATTAATAGCGATTACGAATTTAACTCCTAGACTTCCATTCTAAGACTGTTATGAAGTGAGATTCTGTTGAATAAGTAATATACAAAATTCTACAGTTTCAGTACATTTAAACATCTCCACTTTCGAAATTATGTCAGGGATATTCATACATGTGCGTAATAACACACATACAATGTCACTGGTTACAATCTTGCTTTTTAACAGCAAAAGAATGGAAATACCTAAATGTCCACTAAAAGAGAAACTAAAATTAGTTCAATAAACTATGCTAAATTCATATTATGGAATAGTATGCAGCTATAAAGAAGACTGGTGTACTGATATGGAACAATATCTATAATGTACTGTTAACTGCACAAAGCAAGATACAATAGTATAAATAAAAAGTAGAAGGGTAAGAACTTAAAATATATCTGACTGCACAGGCACAAGATAGCTCTGGAAGGGTAAACAAGAAATAGGCAATTTGGATTGCCTCCAGGGAAGGGGACTAGGCGGGTGATGGACAGGGATGAGAGGGAGATTTTTTATGGTACATCATTTCATACCATTTGAATGCTTTACTATTCAAAAATAAATATAATTTTTTAATATTTTTCCACCGTAGATTTCAGGCTATAGTCTTACAATAACAAAATTATGATGACAATGATTAGAAACTATAAAACCTAAGATTTTACATACAGCATGTTGGGGGCTACTTAGAGGAGCGCTGGACATTTTTTGGCTACATGGGAAAAGCTATTAAACATAAGCAGGCTATAAAGAGAAAGTAACAATATTTTATATTATTCCATATTCAGATCCACTGCTAAACAGAAGGAAGGTAAATTGCTGGGATATTTTTGGATTCTAGTAATATCTGCATGAATTTTTTCTACTTAAAAGGAAAATAAAACTCTCTCTTTTGGTTATGTTTTAGCCCCAAAACTAACTAAATTCAAGAACTGAGAGTGCCAAAGGGTTTAAATCACTAAAAATAAGGGCAAAATATAAACTGTTCAAAATGTGATACTGCTCTACTGATGGAATCCCGTCAATGGTTCCCCACTGTCCGTGTTTTAAGAAGGGAAAAAAAAAAAAATCAAATATCTTTGCAAGGCACTCAAAAGCCCTTTAATTAAAAATAATAATAATAAGGGCCCTTTAATATTTAGCCCCTGACAAACCTCCCTCTACCACCTGCCTTACCACCACACCAGACTCTCTAACCATAAAAACTCATTTCATTTCACGCCACAGAGCCACTATTAACACTGTTCCTAACACGTGAGATGCTCTCGTTCTACCCTTGAATGCAACTGCGAAACTCTTATTCATCTTCAAAATTCAGGTTAAGTATCACTACTTCTATAAGAAAACTTTCGTAACTTCCCCCAGATAGTTGTTCTTGCCTTTGTAAGTACAAGCATTATTTAATAATAATTCCTAATCCTTGATTCTGTCATGTATAAAATAAAAATTGAAATTAAAAAATAGTTCAAAATTGTTCATAGTGTTAAATAACAAGTAAAGCAGTTAGCACAGTATTGGCACATAGTACACACTCAATAAATGTAAACTTCAATTACTCTTTATATTCATTCCCTCCAAATTCTCCATTCCCCCCATAATAAGATAAAGTCCATGCAGATACCTAAACACTGGAAGTTTAAAATGCTTGTGGTTATTAGATACAAATTATCCCTTGACACACAAACCAATCCTCTGTAGAAGATTCTCAGATTGTAGCTTGTATCTGATAAATTTTTATCACCCTTCCACTGCCAAATATCTTTCTATTCTTCCAACCCAGAGTCTCTGATTAATGTAAAGCCTTCAAGTATGAAGGAAAAAAAAAAAATCCAGTAATATATAGAGGCCAGCATAATGGAACATCTCAACCTCTTCTGAAGACATAAAAACTAGAACTAATTACTCAAACACACAAAACCACCATCAACTAGAGTGAATAATCTGGTCCCACTGAATTCACTGATATTAACTGTAACCTAGCTGAAATAAGAGAGTGTAGTATCAGTTTAAAACAGTAATGAAGAAAGTACAGGCTATGGCACTGAGAAGAACTGGGACCTACAGTATACTTCACTCCCCAGTGGACAAATGGAACTAACTATACCATGCCAAAATAAAGACTAGTTTAAAATGAGACAGTCTAAAACTGAATCATAAACCCTACTTTCTGGCCATCACTTGGTGGAAGGATTAATACCAAATTATTCCTTCATATGATCCTTCATATTAATCCCTCCACTTTTATTCCCACTTGTTACCACAGCAGTTCAAGGAGTCATCCCCAACAATACCTTGGTTCCAATCATTTGCCACCTCTAAGACCCCTACAAAAGAGAATAGACTCCCTAAAAGTAGTTTTAACTCAAAAACCTTCAAATGATGTTCTGTTACCTACAAGATTAAGGACAAATTTGCTAAATCTAACTTTTTAATTGTCTCTCATCACCTGCTTCAAGAACCCAGCTCAAGGCACATTTCCCCCTCACATACTATCAGTGCTTACACTACGCCACTTCAGAAAAGCTCTCATCACAATTTAAGACTCCTCCATGAAGTCTCTCCTGATCACTTTAACTATCGATCATCATTACCTTCAATAAGCTCTCTATCTGGAAATATATACAAACCTATATTGTTATTTTCATGTGGGTAAACGCCATCTCCCTAATATACTATAAAACAGTTAAAGGAGAGATCATATTACAGTAGAAACTCTCTTAAGAAATCTGTATTTAACCAGCTCATTAATCACTCAGATTGATCAACACTCCATTCCTGGCCACAATCAAATTCCCTAGGTTGAGCATATTTAGCAATGAATTACTTTCAAAACAGACACCAAAAGAGGATCTAATGAACTTAATAAAATTGTTTTACACTGTCAATATATAATCAAAACAAAAAGCCTCTTCCCTGAAATACAATAATGGCTCCATATAGTTTTAGAATCCATGAATGTACCATAACTTAATCATTTCTACTGTCTTTATAGTTGCCATAGCAAAATAATTATTTAAATTTTGGGAGGACAACAGACAAATACAGTCACTCACATTCTAGTCTTCAATTTAAAACTTAATATCTCAAAAGAACAAAATCTTTTAAAGTCTGATACAGTATAGTTATACAAACCACTAAATTATGGTATTTGATAACTACTTTGAGAATAATATTTTCAATAATTTTTAAGAAGTATGGGGAAAATGTTCCAGTTTACTCAACTTTAAAAGTTGCTTAGACTCTAAAAATTAATTTCGTTCCTGGCTCAAAGAAAAATGTTTGTGGTACAGACTACATTCCAGAAAATACAGAAAGTTGTATCCTGAAATCTGGAAGAAACTTGTTGAGTTAGGCTCAAGTGTCAAAAGTCACATTTTCTCTAGTAGAGAGAAAAAAAAGTGCTAGATAACAAAAATAAGAATTTCACTGTTTAAAAACACCCTCCTTATACTACCAGTAAACTTTAAAAATGTAGAGTTTTGATAATGCTCAAAAAACAAAATCACAAGAGTCAAAGTTTAGAGAATAAACATATAGGAAGTACATAACAAGAATAAAAAAATCAGAACTGAACTATAAAAATCTCAGCCTTAAATGCTCTTGATAGTCACCATAGAGAAGAAACTTTGTACAGATGGCAGAAGAGTCTCTATCACTTCTACTCTGACTAAAGGAAATTCCTTTCTCGCAATCAGAATTTGACAACCTGAACTCTTTAAATTATAATTTAAGAATGTGATAACTGTTTAAACTAAGAGCTCTTCTTTTACACTGACATAAAAAAGTTCAAATTTTCTGTAATAATGCAAATGAATTTCAAATAAAACTTTTTTCATATCAAATATTTCTCTAAGCATATGTGCTTGTAGCTCTCCTAGATATAAAAACATTTAGAATTAAAACTAATATTGACCAAACATAACAGTGAACCTTTTTTAACCCTACTTTTCCATAGTGATTTTTTTCTTTGTATCCATAAATACTGTTAATACACTTTATTTTTCCACAGCCCTTACAATTTTCCATTAAATTCCTTTTGGTGCTCAAAAAAATGATTTATATAAGCAATTTATGAAGGCAATACCTGTCAGATTATACAATAAAAAAGCATTCCGTTCATATACACACACACACACAGCCTTTCTAAATAAATAACCTGTAGCGAAAACTCTGCCTTTGGACAACCAACAGACACTATGATCCCATTTCTTCTCATTAAGTTTTTGAAATGGGGTTAGATGGCTAGGATTTTTCCTAAATTTACCATTCAGATACATCATTTAGTGTAGAATTCAGACTTGGAGAAAATTTTCATATTTGTAAGCTTCTCTGAAGTAAATTTAGAATCTTGAATCTAGAAACAAGAGTGAATTCTTGATGTAAAGCCTTTCAAGGTCCTATCACCATCGGTACAGAAACTTACACCTCAAGTTTCCAAATATCTTATTTAAGTATTCATTTACCATTTTGGATTTTTCAATTCTGGTAGTTTGTGCTGTTGGTGATGACTGCTGTTAGTTGTCGATGAGCTGACTCTGACTCAATGCGACCCCACGTGTGCAGAGGAGAACTGCTCCATAGGGTTTTGAATGCTGTGACCTTCTGGTAGCAGATCGCCAGGCCTTGGTACATCTTTGCAATTAATGTTCTTGTAAGCATTTTTCTTTATGGATTCTATTTAGTGCTATTAACTGAGCTCAGTTACTAACATCCACAGATTCAACCCACAATAAAAAAACTTTTGATATTTTAATAACCTTCTGGATTAATGTTATCTTGATGTCATTTGATATTCGTTAATAATAACATCCAAAAGTGGCCCCTTCTTTATTTATTTTGCTTGATAGGACTCAAAAAAAAATGCAGATTGGTAAAAACAAGTGATTCTGCCACCACAAAAGTATTTTTGGCTTTAGCTATTAATCATCCAGCCTTGTAACTATCTTCAAGAGTCCAACCTGAAACTTAGACAGTACTTGCAAACGCGTCAGTTAAATATTTTTCTGCATAAAACAGGAGTTTTATAAAAAAGTGGTTAGATTACTTAGCACCATTGCTTTGTATGATCATTTCTCCAAGAAAACCTAACATATTTAGGCTACAACAGAGAAGAATTGTTAACGTACACTATCCAAATTTGAGATATTTGTCAATGTGTTGCCTAATTAAAGATACTTAATGTTTCTTTCTTGTGAACCTTATTTCTTTTCAGTTTTAATCAAAACTTGGAACCTGGAAAAAAAGTGAAATTGGGTATAAATCGCACACCTTCCAGCAGGATGAATCTAAATGTATCAAGATTAAAAGCGAAAAAAAATAAAACCATGACGTTTAAAAGAAAATCTGGGATAATTCCTTTATAACCTTCCAGTGGGACAGTCTTTCTCTCTAACTTAAAATCCAAACACTATTAAAAAAAAAAAAAGATTGATACTTTAACTGTGAAAATTAAAAACTTCTTTACAAAAACACACCAAAAGTAGTCAAAAGAAAATTCATTAACAGAGAAAAATTATTTGTACTCAGAGATAAAGTTAATCTCCTTAACACACAAAGGATACCTAAAAGTTGACAAGAAAGAAGGGAAAAAGTGGGGGAGAGAGGGAAGAAAGGAGGGAAGGGGAGGAAGGAAAGGCAAAGAATAGTAACCATTCAGAAAAAGAAACAGAAATGGCTATTAAATGAAAAGATACTCAACTCCACAGGATGAACTAAATGCAAATTAAAAGTACAGTGAGGAACTCTCACGCATTCCCAGTTGGAATGCAAAATGATGCAGCCACTTTGGAAAACAGTTAAACATTCACTTAACATATGACCCAGCAATTCTACTCCCAGATATTTACTCAACAGAAGTAAAAACACATGTCCACACAAAAGTGTGCACATGTATGTTCACAACAGCATTGATAATGGCCAAAAACTAGAAACAAATGTCCATCAACAGAAGAACAGATTAACTAGCATATTCATACAAAGCAAAAACAGTCCACACAGATGAACCAGAAAAGATAACCCATTCTCAATGGAAAAGGCAATTCCAAGATGACCCAAGTGTTAGAATTATTAGATGAAGACTTGAAATCAATGTAATTCACCATATTAACAGAATGAGTGAGAAAAATCAGTTCTCTGCTTTTTAAACACCTTAATGACTGCCCACTGGTTTGATGATAAAGACCAGTCCTCAACATTCTACAAAGTATAGTACTATGACCTACCTTCCCAGATTTACCTAAATATCCACTTTAACCTACATAATCCTCAACCCCAACAATCAAACTGTTAAAGTAGAAAACATTTATAAAAGCTTTGCTAATTATAGTTAGGAAGAAAAAACACAGTAAATGCTAGAATTCACATATTAATGCCCATCCTTCTTTTCACTGTTGTTCTTTTATTTTACTCTAATTCTTTATCTTACCTACAGGCCCTATAAAAATCTACCATTTTTATCATTCTTTTTGGATACAGTTGATTTTATTGTATGATTCCCTGGCAGCATGAGTGGAGTCCTAAGGAATTCCAATTTGCTACTGCTTAATAAATTGTGTGCATATATTTTTAATATTGCTTTAGTTACATTTTATGTTGCCTTGAAGTATTTAAAAAGAAACTATGAACCCGAATTTTTTTTTATGTCAACTATGAACAGTTAACTTGGGGGCAGTGGTGGTTCAATGGCAGAATTCTCACCTTTCATGGGAGAGACATGGGTTCAACTCCTAGCCAACGCACCTCATGCAGAGCCACCACTCATCTGTCAGTGGTAACTAGCATGTTGCTATTGATGCTGAACAGGTTTCAGCAGAGCTTCCAGACTATGATGGACTGGGAAGAAAGGCCCGGTGATCTACTTCCGAAAATCAGCCAATAAAAACCCTATCGATCTTAACAGTCTGGTCTACAACCAATCATGCGGATGGCACAAGACATAGCAGCCCCACTGTTCACAAGGTCACCATGAATCAAGGGCCAACTGGTCAACAGCTAACAACAACATGCAGATAGTCACGATGGGATTCTGCTGCAACAACTCTGTCGTCAGTCAGTTCTGCATAAGTAAAATACCTCATTTTTGGTTAAGTTTTCATTATTAAGAAAACAAAGCTGTTGTCGTTGAGTAGATTCCGACTCACAGCGACCCTACAGGACAGATTAGAACTGCCCCATAGGGTTTCCAAGGAGCAGCTGTTGGATTCAAACTCCCAACCTTTTAGTGAGCAGCTGAACGCTTAACCACTGTGCCACCAGTACCAGTATCTTTATAAATCTGATCTTCATTTGTCCTTGTGGGTTGGAAACATAACATACAAGCTTACAGGTAAATTTTTATACATACATAAAAAATACAAAAATCATAAAAATTTACTCTGGTGATGAAGAAAAGTTAGACAACACTGGCATTTTGTCAGTTGCAACAATAATTCCACTTGTGGAAGGTTCTGGATCATCTGGATTATCCCTGGGAATGGGGATGGCATTTCTGGTCAGAAAATTAGTGAGAGTTGTCTGTACGGTCCTTTTCTTTTTTTTCTCCTTCATACATTTTACAGTAATGTCTCACTGCTTCCCGAATCTGCCCACCGACTTTAGCAAAACGATCAAGTGTTTGGTGTCTGTATTTTCAAGAAACCGAAGCCCCTGATTTAGTTTAGAAAAAAAACTTCAGCTAATCCTTTCACTGAAATTTTTTTAACAACTTCTCTCCTTCCTCTTCCTTATTATTTCTTTCTTCTTCACCATTTCTTTCCTCTTCAAAATCCATTCCGTCCTGATCTGTCAATTCTGCTTCTTCGTGATACATGACCTAGCTGTTCCACTTTGGTGGTAATCAAGTTCTAAATTCAGTATTCTTGCCACATGAATGATTTTTTTCCCACCAATCTCTTCCATCATATTATCCTGATCAAATACTTGCAGGGTGTTCACATAACTCAGCAATTTTTTCCATATCCCTTGCATGTATTTTTCCAAAACTTCCTCCCAAGATGAAATATTCCAGATACACTATATATTAAACTTTTTCCAGAAATCACATAAAGTTACCATATCTCCATCTGTTTCAGCTATTCCCTGAGCAAACATAGTCTGCAGGTAGTATGCCTTGAAGGTGGCGAATGCATCTTGATCCAGAGGCTGAATCACGCACGGTTGTCAAATTGGGGCTTTATCAAGTAACAGCATAATCTTGAAAGAAATTCTTTTTTCAAGGCAATAGGCGTGCACTTCTGGGATGAAACAATTTAAAAAAAATCAATCTTCAAATAACACAATCATCATCCAGCTCTGGGAGTAACTCCTGTTCTAGACCAGCAGCTTATTTTTATCAATGTTTTTGAATGCTTGGGGGTTTTTAGACGGCAAACAAGAAAAGGTTTTAATTTAAATTCAGCAGCCAAAAATTAAAAATTTCTGTTAATCAAAAGACTTCACAAAAAAAAAAAATGAAAAGACAAGCTAGCAACTGGAAGAGTATCTTCAGAAACCATATATTCAACAAGAATCTAATAACTAAAATATATATATAACCTTGACAACTTAATAAAAAGATAAATAATTCAATCATAAAATGACCAAAGTACTGGAGTAGACATTTCACCAAAGAGGACATTCAAAAGTCACCAAACAAATGAAAACATGCTCAGCGTCATTAGCCATTAGAGATGCAAATCAAATCACAATGAGATTCCATTTCACTCCCATTAAAATGGCTAAGAATTTTAAAAAATAGAAAATAACAAATGTTGGTGAGGATGTGGGGAAACTGGAATCCTTACCCATTGCTGGTGGGAATGCAAAATGATGGTACAACTATTATGGAAAACAGTGTGGCAGTTCCTCTAAAAAACCAAAAATATAACTACCGTATGACCCAGCAATTCCACTCCTAGGTATACAGCCCAAAGACTTGAGAGCAGAGACTCAAACAGAGACTTGTACACCAATGTTCCTTACAACACTATTCACAACAGCCAAAAGGTGAAAACAACCTAAATGCCCATCAACAGACAAACAGATAAACAAAATGTGATACATATATACAATGGAATACTACTCGGCCAGCAGGAGAAATGAAGTCTTGATACATGCTACAACATGGATGGGGCTGGAAGATATTATGCTGAGTGAAATAAGTTAATTACAAAAGGGCAAATATTGTATGACCTCACTTAAAAGAGAAGACAAATGTATAGAGAACCAAGTTTATTAGCATTTACCAGGGGCAGGAGGGAGGGGAAAAAGGAGGTTAACGGTGATGGAAAAATCACATTGATTAAGGGTAGGGTTGCATAGCCAATTAGTGTTAAATGCTATCAATAAGCTGTGTATCTGTAAAAAAAGGAAATGGCAAAAGTTGTGTAACAAACATACTTACAATGACAAAAAAAAAAAAAAAAAGAGTAACTGCTGAGGCTGCTTATGTGCAAACAAAAACTTCATGGGATTTGGTTTCTTGGTTTGAAGGTTTAGGGTCATGGTCACATGGGACATCCCAGTTAAGTGGCTTAATAACATGTTTAGTGCTTCTTTTCTATCTCCTAGCTTGATGCATTGTGCCTGGGGTCTTAAAAGCTTGCAAGCAGCCATCCACGGCACAACAATTGGTCTCTGTTCACTTGTAGCAACAAAGGAAGGAGGAGAGTCAGGAATAAGAGGAGGAAATGGAATGTGTGGCTAATTGCCTCCATGAACAACTGCCTCCTCTGCCATGAGACCAGAAGAACTGGATGGTGCCCAGCTATCATTACTGAACATTCTGATCAAAGATTCTTACAAGAATCCTGATCAAAAGGGGTAAAATGCAGAATAGGATGTCAAATTCTCATCGACTCCAGACTTCCTGGAGCCATGAAGGTTGGATGAACCCCTGAAACTACTGTCCTGAGATAATCTTTAAACTTTAAACCAAAAATATTCCCTGAAGTCTTCTTAAAACCAAACAATAGCTTAGCTTAAATAGTAAAAAACATCTGCCTTGAGCATTATGCTCTTTTAAAAACTATCTATATGGGATCAAACTGACAACAGCAAACTTGAATGATTACATAGGAACTTTATGGAGCAGTGAATTTATTTTGATAGGGGAGGACAACTCAGAAATAGAGGGTGAGACTGGTTGCACAACTTGAAGCATGTAATCAATGTCACTAAATGGTACAAGTAGAAACTGTTGAATTGGTGTACATTTTGCTGTGTATATTCTCAACAAAATTTTTTAAATTTTTTTAATAAAAATAAATAAATCCAGCAGCATCTCCTCCAAGCAGCAGCATGATTCTGTCTTTAAATGCCTTTAAACCAAGCATTGACTTCGTCTCTTTGTGAATATAGGTCCATTCTGGCATCCATTTCTACAACAAGCCTGATTCATCCACGTTCAAAATATGCTCTGGTAGATGTTCTTCATCTTGTATTATCTTGTCCAACTCATCACTGAATTTTTTGACAGCTTCAACATCAGCACTTCCTGCTTCTCCAGTTATATGCATATTATGTGGCCAAATCTGCCTTTGAAGCAATGCTGGCACTGAAGTACTTGCAGTAGTCTCTTCTTTGTTATTCCTTCAGGTTTTCAAAAAGGCTACGTGCTTTCATTTGAATTATCAGTAAACTTATAGGAGCCCTCTTCCAGATATGGTCTTCTATCCAAATAATCAACAGCTTCTCCATTTTGTGGACTGGCCCTTGCATCTTCTTTGTTAAAATTATCGATTTTATGCCAATCCCTCCTTTAACTGCCTCCAAAATCCTACTGTTACCCTTAATGATTGTTGAAATGGTCAAATGAAACAGTTCTTCCTCACGTGCTATTTTGCCAGAGTCTCTTTACATTATCATAGGCCTTAATGAGCTTTATATCCATGTCTAGGGTCTTCCTCACCTTCTTTTCTGGGTTAGAACTTAGAGTGGCATGACTTCTTTTGCTAGACATACTGTTGAAGGTATAAGCAGTGAAGGTGTTACAGTTAGAGAAACCTGAACAACTTGGCTTCAAAGTAACAACTGACGCTTCTTATGGCACAAAACACTGAATAAGATCACGCCATAGTCCTGGTCTACAACCAAGTTGGCATCAGTGTCATTAACAATGAAGTCAGAGTTCTAACGGCTGTCAGGCACCCGTGCAGTTCAGTTCTCATATATCATTAGAGTTGAACATTGCCTAACTTTCTATCCATTACAACTGCCAACACTGACTTCATTGTAGACCAGACCATAGCCCACTATACAGCAGTGTTATGAACAGTAAATCATAAAAATGAACATCTGATAATGATAACATCAGCATATTACATGCTGCAACACTGTAAATAGTACGTACTATTAATGATAACATATACCAAAAACAAAAAACGGACAGTCGTAAGTGCAGTTTGTCATAACTCGAACACGTCATAAGTCAGGGAGTACCTGTACTTTAAAAAAACAGTCATTTTTTTTTAAATGGCTTACAAAAAGCACAAAATGAAAAAGGCAAATCTATTCTATCTAATTTTGTAAAATTCATAAAAGCAATATAACATTTTGAAAAGCTAAACCAAAAATGTTCCTCTACTGCCCAGGGAAGCAAGTAAATATACAGAAAATCTCTGTGGACTATGGCAGCAATGAAAAAAAATCTACAATGCTGATTTTGGTGGGGGATGGGGCAAACATGGGAGTACTTGGAAACTCCTTACAGAAGGTAGTGTAGTAGAGGGGAAAAGTCAGAAGCACTTTTGAGGTCTTCAAAGCCCAGATGACTGGAACAATAGCAGTGGAAACGTAATAAGGTTAGGAGAACAAATGACAAAAGATAGATCAGTCTTATAAAAGAAATGATGAGTAACATGTCATGGTAGCCCCCATGCGTCTGTCAGTTCGTTGCACTGTGGGGGCTTGAGTACTGCTGTGATGCTAGAAGATACACCACCTATATTCAAATACCAGCAGGGTCACCTACGGCAGACAGGTTTCAGCTAAACTTCCAGACTAAAACAGATTAGGAAGAAGGACCTGGCAGTCTAATTCTGAAAAGAATCAGCCAATGAAAACCTTATGAATAGCAGCAGAATACTGTCTGATATAGTGCTGGAAGATGAGCCCCTCAGGTTGGAAGGCACTCAAATGATGACTGGGGAAGAGATGCTTCCTCTAAGTAGAGTCACCCTTAACGACGTGCATGGAATCAAGCTTTCGTGACCTTCATGTGCTCATGTGGCACGACTCAAAAGGTGAAGAAGCAGCTGCAAACATCCATTCATAATCAGAACGTGGAATGTAAGAAGTATAAATCTAGGAAAATTGGAAATCGTCAAAAATGAAATGGAACACATAAACACTGATATCCTAGGCATTGGTAAGCTGAAATGACTGGTATTGGCCATTTTGAATCAGACAATCATATGGCCTACTATGCCAAGAATAACAACTTGAAGAGGAATAGCATTGCATTCATCATCAAAAAGAACATCTCAAGACCTATCCTAAGGTATAACACGGTCAGTGATAGGATAATATCCATACCCCTACAAGGAAGACCAGTTAATATGACTATTAGTCAAATTTACACACCAACCAGTAAGGCCAAAGATGAAGAAATTGAAGATATTTACCAACTTCTGCAGTCTGAAATTAATCAAAAATGCAATCAGGATGCATAGATAATTACTGGTGGTTAGAATGTGAAAGTTGGAAACAAAGAAAAAGAATCGGCAGTTGGAAAACATAGCCTTGGGGATAGAAACAATCCTGGAGATCGCATGATAGAATTTTCCAAGACCAACGACTTCTTCATTGTAAATACCTTTTTTCAACAACATAAATGGCGACTATAAAAGTGGACTTCGCCAGATGGAATACACCAGAATCAAAACAACTACATTTGTGGAAAGAAATGATGGAGAAGCTCAACATTACCATTCAGAACAAGGCCAGGGGCTGACTTCGGAACAGACCATCAACTGCTCATATGAAAGTTCAAACTGAAGCTGAGAAAAATTAGAACAAGTTAAACGAGAGCCAAAGTACGACCTTGAGCATATCCCATCTGAATTTAGAGACCATCTCAAGAATAGATTTGATGAGTTGAACGCTAATGACCGAAGACCTGATGAGTTGTAGAATGACATCAAGAACATCATACATGGGTTCCGGCAAAATGGCACTCTAGGCAGAAGCACCACACCGTCCCTCCACAGCAAAGATCTGAAAAACTAAGCCGAACAGAAAATACAACAATCCTGAAACCCTAAAACATCAAATGAAGCGATAAAGAACTCACCCAAGCACCAAATGGAATGAGAAAACTGACAGAGAACGGAGAGCGAGGAGAGATTCATGCAGAGGTTCCCTACCAGCTAACGCAGCGCGGGTCCACCATCTTGGACTCCTATCGGAGACCAGCAAACAGGGGTATGAGAAAGCAGCCTCACGGAGCGTCCAGCGGGAGACAAAACAACCGGTAAACTGCGGTGTGCGCTTTCCCACTCCCCACCCCTCTTTGTCCCAGCTTGGCCTCCTCTGCTTCCCGTGGCCACGGTCTCTTGACCGGGAAGCGCCGGCTGCTTGGATTCCACACACCCAAGCGGGCGGCTCTCTGGGGGCCATTTGTTGGCTACTAGTGTTGCTTTTTTTTTTTCTGCTTCTTTTGATTTCTCACTTGCCTCTCGCCACCTCCCCCTCCTTTCACTCGAGTGCCTGGCTCCGCGCGCCACCTTTGCTTCTTTATGAGGGGCCCCAGAGTGCCAGCAATTTGTGATATACGCTTACCCACTCTCTACCCTTCTTCACCCACACTCGGCCTCCTCTACTTCCCGCGGACACAGTCTCTTGTCCAGAAACAGCAGCCCGCACTAGCTGGCTCTTTGAGTGCCATTTGTTGGCTGTGCTGGTGTTGCTTTTCTTTTTTTTTCCTGCTTCTTTTGATTTCTTGCTTACCTCTTGCCACCTCCCCCTCCTTTGGCTCGAGTGCCTGGCTCCGTGTGCCATCTTCACTTCTTCCTGATGGGCTGCGGAGCTCCATTCGAGTGTGGAGCTGCTTCCCGATCTCGGCTACCACGCTGGTGGGATCATGGGGCTTTTGTTCGTATGTTCATTTTGAATTGTTTGTTTTCTTTTCCTTTTCTTGAGTTGGGAGCCTCTTCTGGCCAGGCGGAGCTCCGTGGCAAGGAACTCCCCTTCAGCTTCCACAGACATGCAGAGGGATCCCTGAGAGCATTTCTTTTATCGTTGGTTTTTTTTTTTTTCCTGTTTCTTGGGAGGGCCTTTCTTGTTTTTTTTTTTTTTAATTTGTTTTCTTTCCTTTTCCCTCTTTTTCCCTTTTTATCTTTCTTCATTGCTCAGTCTCTCGTCTCTCTGTATCTTCCTTCTCATTCTGATCCCTGAATACCAGGCACTGTATACCTCTACGCCTTCTACCCAGGCTGTACTACAACACCTGAGAGCGACTTCCAAAGACCTCATAGCTGCATCGGTGGGATCCCTCAGAACTTTGAGGTTCTTTAACCTTTCGGATTTTTATTTATTCATTCTTTTCTTTTCTTCCTCTTCCCCTTTCTATTTTTCTCCATTTCATAGTCTCTCATCTCTCCACTCCAATGGCAAGCTCCCCTAGCATTCTTTTTGTTTGTTTGTATGTTTTTGGCTCCTGTTCCTCTCTCCTCTCTCCCATATTCATCTTTGTTCCACACATAACAATCTCCCTGCTGCATCCTGACTACCTGCACTGTGCACTTGACATCACACCACCAAGCAGCACAGGCACGGCCTACTGGAACCTGCCCTACACTGATTATCGACCCGCTCAGGTGGCTGCAGCAAGTGAGACAAACAACCTGTCCCAGTAACTCCTCTTCAGCTAGACCTGCACTGCTGTACCATATCTGAGTGACTGACCCTGCCAGTTGGAGAAGGAGGCGAAAAGTATTGAGCACACAGACGAGCAAACAACAAAGAACACAGTCCGCCTTCTCAGACATAGTCAAATTTTTTTTAAAAAAAAAGAGACGAAACAAACAAATCTGCAATCAATAAACGAGAAAAATAACTACTGAATGCCTTGACAACAGCAGACAATATCAAAACATTTACAAAAACTGGACAGGACGGTTCCAGTAGGCATCCAAAATAAAACACCAGATGACTCTCCTATGGAAGAAAATACACTAGAACTACCTGATAGGGAATTCAAATCTCTAATACTCGGAATTCTCCAAGAACTGAGGCAAAAAGCTGACAAACATGAGGAAAACATAGACAAATTCATGGAAACTACGGACAAAAAATTGGAAGAATTCAGGAAGATGCCAAAATAAATTCACAACCAGAAATTATACAAAATCAACAATTAGAAATCCAAAAGATAAACAACAAGATTTCAGAAATGAATGATGTCAGAGAAGGGCTGAGATGCAGATTTGAAACGGTGGAAGACAGGATCAGTGGAATTGAAGACAAACACTAGGATACAACTCTGTTTCAGGAAGCCTCAGAAAAAAGAACAAAGAAAAATGAAGAGAGCCTGAGAGTTATGTGGGACACAATTAAAAGCAAAAATTTACAAGTGTTTGGAATTCCAGAAGAGGGGGAGAAAACCGAAAACACAGAGAGGATCACTGAATAACTGCTGACAGAAAACTTCCCCAATATCATGAAAGATGAAAAGCTGGCCATCCAAGCAGCTCAACGAACCCCATATAGAAGAGGCCCCAAAAGAAAATACCAAGGCATATCATATTCACACTCGCCAAAACCAAAGACAAAGAATCCTGAGAGCAGCTCGTGAAAAACAAGAAGTCACATACACAGGAGAAACAATAAGACTAAGCTCAGATTATTCGGCAGAAACCATGCAGGCAAGAAGGCAATGGGATGACATATATAATATCCTGAAAGAAAAAAATTGTAAGCCAAGAATAATATATCCTGCAAAACTCTCGTTCAAATTTGATGGTGAAATTAGGTCATTTCCAGATAAACAGAAATTAAGGGAATATGTAAAGTCAAACCAAACTTAAAAGAATTATTAAAGGCAGTTCTTCGATCTGAGGACAAACAGCTTCAGCTCACAGGCAGAACCTAGGATGCAGGATCGTACGAGCCAGATACCAATCTAGGAAATGAACTCTAGAGGACTATCCAAAACCAAAAGAAATACAACAGAGAATCAGATCAGTTAATCAATAAATGACAACATCATCAAAACGATAAAAGAGGGAATAAATGGCATAGGTATAGAACCTTCTAATGGAGAGGAAGGCAAGGCAATACCAAGTAATAGTAGACTGCTTCAAACTTAGAAAGATAAGGGTAAAATTCATGGTAACCACAAAGAAAGTTAACAAACCAACTCATAAAAATAAAGACGAAAAACATAAAGTCTCGACAAAAACAAAACCTACAAAAACAAAAGAAATGAAAACAAAAACCACAAACAAAAGTAACTCAGCACAAGAGAGTAAGAAGAACAAAGAAAACTTCAGCACCACAAAAAAAAGCACTACAAAATGACAGCAACAAACTCACATCTATCAATAATTACACTGAATATAAATGGACTCAATGCATCCGTAAAGAGACGGAGAGTGACAGAATGGATAAGAAAACAGGATCCATCAATATGCTGTCCACAAGAGACACACCTTAGAAACAAAGATGTGAACTTATTAAAAATCAAAAGTTGGAAAAAAATATATCAAGCTAACAACTACCAAAAAACAGGAGTGGCAATTCTAATCTCAGATAAAACAGACTTTAAAACAAAATCTACCATAAAGCACAAAGAAGGACACTATATAATGATTATGGGGATGATCCATCATGAAGACATAACCATAATAAACATCTACGCACCCAATAACAGGGCTCTAAAATACATAAAACAAACTCCAACAACACTGAAAAGATAAATTGACAGTTCCACAATAACAGTAGAAGACTTTAACACACCACTCTCAGTAAAGGACACAACAACTAAGAAGAAGCTCAGCAAAGATACAGAAGACCTAAAGGGCACAATCAGCCAACTGGACCTCACAGGCATTTATAGAACACTCCATCCAACTGCTGCAAACTACACATTCTTTTCCAATGCACATGGAGCGTTCTCCAGAATAGACCACATCTTAGGCCACAGAGCAATCCTCAACAAGATCCAAAATGTTGAGAGAATTCAAAGTATCTTCTCTGACCACAATGCCATCAAGGTAGAAATTAACAATATAAACAGCAAGGAAAAAAATCAATTACATGGAAACTGAATAACACCCTGCTTACACACCACTGGGTAACAGAAGAAATCAGAGATGGAATCAAAAAATTCCTAGAATCAAATGAGAATGAAAACACATCATACCAAAACCTTTGGGACACAGCAAAGGCAGTCCTCAGAGGACAATTTATAGCAATGGATGCACATATCAAAAAAGAAAAAAGGGACAAAATCAAAACATTAACTACAGAACTCAAAAAATAGAAAGAGAACAGCAAAAAAAGCCCACAACCACCGGAAGAAAGGAAATAGCAAAGATCAGAGCAGAAATAAATGAACTAGAGAACAGAAAAACAATAGAAAGAATCAACAAAACCAAAAGTTGATTCTTTCAAAGAATCAACAAAATCGACAAACCACTGGCCAGACTGACAAAAGAAAAACAGGAGAGGACACAAATAACCCAAATAAGAAATGAAATGGGGGACATTACAACAGACCCAACTGAAATAAAAAGGATTATAACAGAATATTATGAAAAACTATACTCCAACAAATTTGAAAACTTAGAGGAAATGGATAAATTTCTAGAATCACATGGCCTACCCAAACTACAACAAAGTGATGTTGAAAATCTGAACAGACCCGTAACAAGAGAAGAGATTCAAAAGGTAATAAAAAAACTCCCAACCAAAAAAAGCCCTGGCCCAGATGGCTTCACTGGAGAATTCTACAAAACATTTACAGAAGAGCTTGTACCAGTACTACTCAAGCTACTTCAGAGCATTAGAAGAGGAAGCAACACTTCCAAATTCATTCTATGAAGCCACCGTAACGCTGATACCAAAACCAGGCAAAGACGTCACAAAAAAAGAAAATTACAGACTAATATCTCTCATGAATATAGATGCAAAAATTCTGAACAAAATTCTAGCCAATAGAATTCAGCATCATATCAAAAAACTACTACACCACGACCAAGTAGGATTAATACCAGGTATTCAAGGATGATTCAACATTAGAAAATCAATCAACGTAATCCACCACATAAATAAAAAGAAAGAAAAGAATCACATGATCATCTCAATTGACACAGAAAAGGCATTTGACAAAGTCCAACACCCATTCCTGATAAAACCTCTCAATAAAATAGGTATAGAAGGGAAATTTCTCAACATAATAAAGGGCATCTATGCAAAACCAATGGCCAAAATCATTCTTAATGGAGAGAGGCTGAAAACATTCCCCTTGAAAACAGGAACAAGACAAGGATGCCCTTTATCACCACTCCTATTTAACATTGTGCTGGAAGTTCTAGCTAGAGCAATAAGGCAAGAAAAAGAAATAAAGGGCATCCAAATTGGTAATGAAGAAGTGAAACTGTCCCTGTTTGCAGATGATCTGATACTATATGTAGAAAACCCTAAAGACTTCATGAGAAATCTAGTGGAACTAATAGAAAGATTCAGCAGAGTAGCAGGATACAAGATAAACATTCAAAAATCAGTTGGATTCCTATACACCAGTAAGGAGAACGATGAAAAGGAAATCAGGAAAAGAACACCATTTTCAATAGCCCCTAAAAAGATAAAATACTTAGGAATAAATCTGACCAGGGATGTAAAAGACCTATACAAAGAAAACTACAAAACACTACTGCATGAAACCCAAAGGGATCTATATAAATGGAAAAACATACCATGCTCATGGATAGGCAGACTCAACATTGTCAAAATGGCAATTCCACCCAAAGCAATTTACAAATACAACGCAATCCTGATCCAACTACCAACAACATTCTTCAAAGAGATAGAAAAACTAATCATTAACTTTATATGGAAAGAGAAGAAGCCCTGAATGAGTAGTAAAGCACTACTAAAGAAGAATAAAGTTGGAGGACTCACACTACCTGACTTCAGAACCTACTATACAGCTACAGTAATCAAAACAGCCTGGTACTGGTACGATGACAGATACATTGACCAATGGAACAGAATTGAGAACCCAGATGTAAATCCATCCACCTACGGTCACCTGATCTTCGACAAGGTCCCAAAGTCCATCAAATGGGGAAAAAGACAGTCTTTTTAACAAATGGTGCTGACAAAACTGGATATCCATTTGCAAAAAAATGAAACAGGACCCATACCTCACACTGTATACAAAAACTACTTCAAAATGGATCAAAGACCTGAATATAAAGCCTAAAACTGTAAAGTTCATAGAAGAAAAAACAGGACCAACACTTCAGGCCTTAATACATGGCATTAACAGGATACAAACCATAACCATCAACACACAAAACCCAACAGATAAGCAAGATAACTGGGATCTTCTAAAAATCAAAGACCTATGCTCTTCAAAAGACTTCACCAAAAGAGTCAAAAGAGAACCTACAGACTGGGAAAAAATTTTTGGACAGTACAAGTCAGACAAAGGTCTAATCTCCATAATCTACAAGAAAATCCAACACCTCTACAACAAAAAGACAACCAATCCTATCAAAAAATGGGCAAAGGAAATGAACAGACACTTCACCAAGGAAGACATTCAAATGGCCAACAGACACATGAGGAAATGCTCGTGATCACTAGCCATTAGAGAAATGCAAATTAAAACCACAATGAGATACCATCTCTCCCTGACATTACTGGCACGAATCAAAAACACTGGAAATAACAAATGTTGGAGGGGCTGCGGGGAGATGGGAACTTTTATGCACTGCTGGTGGGAATGCAAAATGATACAACCATTTTGGAAAATGATATGGCGCTTCCTCAGAAAGCTAGAAATAGACATACCATTCAATCCCGTAATCCCATTCCTAGGAATATATCCTCGAGAAATAAGAGTCGTCACTCGAATAGACATATACACACCTACGTTCATGGCAGCATATTCACAATAGCAAAACAACGGAAACAACCTAGATGCCCATCAACAGATGAATGGATAAACAAACTATGGTACATACACACAATGGAGTACTATGCAATGAGAAAGAACAACGATGAATCTGTGAAGCATCTCATAACATGGATGAAACTGGAGGACATTATGCTGAGTGAAATAAGTCACTCACAAAAGGACAAATATTGTATGAGACCTCTATAGTAAAAACCCATGAAAAAGTTCACACACAAAATGTAACAATCTTTGTTGGTTACCAGGGATGGGAGGGGTGGGGGGAGGAAATACTAAATAGGCAATAGATAAGTGGTATCTTGGGTGAAGGGTGAGACAGTACACAATACAGGGGAAACTAGCACAACCTGTACAAGGAATGGTCATGGAAGCCCCACAGACACATCCAAACCCCGAGGGACTGAACTGCTGGGCAGAGGGCTGTGGGGACCATGGTCTTGGGGAACATCTAGCTCAACTGGCATGACACAGCTTATAAAGACAATGCTCTACATCCTACCTTGGTGAGTAGTGTCTGGGATCTTAAAAGCCTGTGAGCGGCCATCTAAGATACTCCACTGGTCTCATCCCTTCGGGAGCAAGGGAGAATGAATAGAATAGGATACAAGGAAAAGATTAGTCTGAAGGACTAATGGACCACCGCTACCAAGGCCTCCACTGTACTGAGTCCAGTACAGCTAGACAGTGCCCGGCTACCACCACTGACTGCTCTGACCAGGATCACAACAGAGGGTTCTTGACAGAGCTGGAGAAGAATGTAGAACATTATTCTAACTCACGAAAAAAAGACCAGATTTAATGACCTAAAGGAGACGGGAGAAACCTCGAGAGTATGGGCCCCAGATACCCTTTTAGCTCAGTGGTGAAGCTACCTCCAAGGTTCACTGTTCAGCCTGGGAGTGGACAGCCCCATAAAACCAAATGAGACTAATGAGGTACAGGAGTCCAGTGACAAGGGCCAGAAGGCAGAAGGGGACAAGGAAGCTGGTGATAGGGAACCCAAGGTTGAGTAAGGATACTGTTGATGTGTTGTGAGATTGTTAACCATTGTCATAAGGCAACATCTGTAGTAACTGTTAAATGAGAAACTATTTTGTTCTGTAAGCCTTCATCTTAAGTGAGAATAACAGCACAATTGGAAAAGCGTAGTCAATGTCACTGAACTGTGTATGTAGAAATTTTTGAAACGGTGTATCTTTGGCTATGTGTATTTTCACCAAAAATAAAACAGGTTGAGAAGTTAGAGGGTTAATATGTCGTGTGGTTGTTAACCAGTGTCATAAAACAACATGTGTACTACTATTTCATTAGAAACTATTTGTTCTGTAAGCCTTCACCTGAAGTACAATAAAATATTAAAAAAAAGAACATCATACATGAAGAAAGCAAGAGATCATTAAAAAGACAGGGAAGAAAGAAAAGACTAAAATGGATGTCAGAAGAGACTCTGAAACTTTCTCTTGAACATCAAGTAGCTAAAGCAAAAGGAAGAAATTATGAAGTAAAAGAGCTGAACAGAAAATTTCAAAGGGCAGCTTGAGAAGACAAAATAAAGTATTATAATGACATATACAAAGACCTGGAGTTAGAAAACCAAAAGGAAAGAACACGCTCTGCGTTTCTCAAGCTGAAAGAACTGAAGAAAAAAGTCAAGTCTCGAGTTGCAATATTGCAGGGATTCTATGGGAAAAATATTAAACGACACAGGAAGCAACAAAAGAAGATGGAAGGAATACACAGAGTCATATTAAACAAAAGTACGCGATGTTCAACCATTTCAGGAGGTGGCATATGATCAGGAACCGATGGTAATGAAGGAATTGGGGAAAAACAAGGCTCCAGGAATTGAAGGAATACCAGATGAGATGTTTCAACAAACAGATGCAGTGCTAGAAGTGCTCATTCATCCATGTCAAGAAATTTGGAAGACAGTCACTTGGCCAACTGACTGTAAGAGATCCATATTTATGCTAATTCCAAAGAAAGGTGATCCAACCGAACACAGAAATAATCGAATAATATCATTAATATCACACGGAAGTAAAACTTTGCTGAAGATAATTCAAAAGCGGCTGCAGCAGTATACACACAGGGAACTGCCAGAAATTCAAGCCGGATTCAGAAGAGGACGTGGAATGAGGGATATCACTGCTGATGTCAGATGGATCCTAGCTGAAAGCAGAGAATACCAGAAAGATGTTTACCTGTGTTTTACCGATGATACAAAGGCATTCCACTATGTGGATCATAACAAATTACAAAGAATGGGAATTCCAGAACACTTAATTGTGTTCATGAGGAACCTGTACACAGATCAAGAGGCAGTCGTTTGAACAGAAGAATGAGGTACTGCGTAGTTTAAAATCAGAAAAGGTGTGCATCAGGGTTGTATCCTTTCACCATACTTATTTAATCTGTATGCTGAGCAAATAATCCGAGAAGGTGGACTATATGAAGAATGTGGCATCAGGATTGGAGGAAGGCTCACTGACAACCTACAAAGTGCAGGTGTTGGCGAAGAATACTGAATATACCACGGACTGCCGGACGAACAAACAAATCTGTCTTGGAAGAAATACAGCTAGAATGCTCCTTAGAAGTAAGGATGGCGAGACTACATCTCACATACTTTGGACATGTTATCAGGAGGGATCAGTCCCTGGAGAAGGACATCATGCTTGGTAGAGCATCAGCAAAAAAGAGGAAAACCTTAAACAAGATGGACTGACACACTGGCTGCAACAATGGGCTCCAGCATAACAACAATTGTGAGGATGGTGCAGGACCGGGTAGTGTTTTGTTCTGTTGTACACAGGGTCGCTATGAGTCAGAACCAACTCGATGGCACCTAACAACAACAACATGTCATGGTAGTTAACTGCCTCTAGGGAGGAGGAAAGCGGATATGGGGATCGTCACTGATAATGCTTTCTCGACCTTAAAAAATATACTACTCAGCCAGTAGATGAAATGAAGTCTTGATACATGCTACAATACGGAAGGCGCTAGAAGACATTATGCTGAATGAAGTAAGTCAATCACAAAAGGACAACTATTGTATGATGCCACTTATATAAAAAGACAAGAACAGGCACATGCATAGAGAACAAAGTTTGTCAGTAGTTACCAGGGGCAGGAGGGAGGGGGAAAAGGGGACTTATTGCTTATGGAGTACTGAGTTCCGCTGTATGATGATGGAAAAATCACACTAATTAAGGGTACGGCTGCATAGCCAATTAGTGTTAAGTACTATCAATAAGTCATATGCCTGTTTAAAAAAAAAAAACTGGCAAAAGTTGTGTGATAAACATATTTAGAAAGAAAAAAAAAAAAAAGAGTAGCTGCTGCGACTGCTTATGTATAACCAAACACATCATGGGATTTGGTTCCTTGGTCTGGAGGGTTACAGTCATGGTTTCACGGGACATGCCAGTTAACTGGCTTCTGTTCTACCTCTAGTTGTTTAGTTTCTGGGTTCTTAAAAGCAGCCATCCAAAGCATAACAATTGGTCTCTACTTGCCTGGAGCAACAGAGGAAGAAGGAGAGTTAGGAACAGGAGGAAGAAATGGAATGTGTGGCTAACTGCCCTATGAACAACTGCCTCCTTTGCCGTGAGACCAGAAGAAATGGATGGTATCTGGCTACCATTACTGAATATGGGGACAATGCAGAGCAGAATTTCAAATTCTCAGGGAATCCAGAATTTCTGGATCTATGGAGGCTAGATGAACACCTGAAATTACTGCCCTGAGATAATCTTTAAACCTCAAACCAAAAATACCCCGAAGTCTTCTTAAAACCAAACAGTAATTCACTAGTAAAGATAACATCTGCCTTGAGCATTGTGCTCTTTAAGATCTGTCTATATGGGATCAAACTGACAACAGCAACTAGAAAGATTAGCCAGGAGCATTAAGGGGCAATGAGTTTATGTCAGTGGGGGAGGAACAACTCAGAAAAGGAAGGTGAGAATGGCTGCACAACTTGAAGAATGTAATCAATGTCACTGAATTGTTGAAACTGTTGAACTGATGTTTTGCTGTGTATATGCATATGTGTGGGCATATATGTACTTATATAGGCATATACATGTATACGTATGTATGTATGTATATATACACAGGTGTATACATATGTATATGCATCTATGTGACTGCCTGTATATATATTCATATACATAATAACGCACATGGGGGCACAGTTATGGATTCTTCTTAAACATAACCAAACACCTCGTGGGACTGGTTTTCAGGCTTTGAAGGATTAAGACCATAGACTTCTGGAACATTTCAGTCAACTGGCATAGTATAGTTCATAAATTTATGTTCTACGTCCTAGTTTGGTGGGTAGTGTCTGGGGTCTTAAACGTTTGCAAGTAGCCACATAAGATATAACTACCGGTCTCTACTCATCCAGAGCAAAAGAAAAAGAAGGAAACCAAAGACTCAAAGAAGTAGTAGTCTACAGGACAAACAGTCTACACGAACCATGGCACCATCTACCCTGAGGCCAGAAGAAGTAGATGGTGCCTGGCTACTACTACTGATGATTCTAATCAAGGCCACAATAGATGGACCCTGATGGAATGGGAGAAAAATGCGGACTAGAACCTCAAATTCTAAAAATAAAAATAATAAAAACAGATCTACTGGACTGGCTGAGACTGGAGGACTTCCCCAAGACTACTGTCCTGATACATTCTTCCAACTCTGAACCAAAGCTAACCTCTGAAGTCACCTTGTAGCTAAATAACAAATTGGCTCACAAAATAATGACTATCACCTCTAAGTACTGTGCTCCTTTAAAAAAACCACCTACATGAGACCAAGGGAGCCCTGGTGGCACAGTGGTTAAACAGCTCGGTTGTTAACCAAAAGGTCAGCAGTTCAAACCCACCAGTTGTTCCACAGGAGAAAGATGTGGCAGTCTGCCTCTGCAAAGATTTACAGCCTTGGAAACCATACGGGGCAGTTCTACTCTGTCCTACAGGATCATCATGAGTCAGAATTGATTCGACGGCAGTGGGACATGAGACCAAATGGTCAATAACTACTTAAAACCAAATGAGAATGTAAATGGGCAGGGAAACTAGATTAATGGAAATGGAACACCAGAACAAAAATAATGAAAATGCCCACATTGTAAAGAATGTAATCATTGTCGCTAAACAACCTGTATAGAAATTACTGAACAGGAACCTAAACTGCTGTGTAAACTTTCACCAAAAACACAATAAAATCCTATTTAAAAAAACAAAACAAAAAACACACAGTACATCTTTTTCTCCCCGTATTAAGCATTGTTGTTGTGGTTGTGTGCCTTCGAGTCGATTCCGAATCATGACTATCTTCTCGGAAACAGACTGCCCCATCTTTCTCCACAGAGCCGCTGGGTGAGTTCAAACAACCAAGCTTTCAGTTAGCAGCCAAGTGCTTAACTGTTGTGCCACCAAGGCTCCTTATGATAAGCATATAATTATTAAATTTTAAATGAAAATGGAAGGCTACACATGAATCCCAATGCCTACTTCCATAATATCTCATTTTCAGCTTAGTCACAGTTTTCTGCATACTTAACCAAAGCTGTTAGGAACTTTTAGAACAAAAATGTAATAGCTAATTGAAAGAGAAATTTGACAAGGAGAACAAGACAATATTAGCTATAAAAACAAATAGCAATTGTTTAAAAAGCTTTTCCAATTCCTTCACAACATTTCCCCAATCCTTTTAGGCCTAAAACTTAAGAAAATCTAACTCCTTTTCACTAGCAGGGAAAAAAGAACATTGACGTTAAAATCAAAATGACATGAGTAAAATGCTTGTTCCACCATTTACTACCCTGTGATTACAGACTTTATTTCTAAAACATAAGAAATAAAATTGAATTCACAAGATTTTGTCATGAGGATTAAATGAGGTAACAGTGGATGACACAATTCCTTACCCAGACCATTTTCCTTTATCCAGAGCTTTCTTTTATCCCTCTATCCATTCCTATAATTAAAGACTTTGTCATGTTTTCTCAACCCCTTTGCTACTCCACCAGTCCAAACTATCACCACTAAAGGCACAGATAACAGCAATCAATACTTGCCCTATGAAAGAAGCCAGTCACAAAAGGCCACATACTATAACATTCCATTCATATGAAATAGCCAGGATAGACAAATCCAGAGACAGAAAGTAGATTAGTAGTTTCCAAGGGTTGGAGGCAGGACAGAACAACTGCTAATGGATAGAGTTTCTTTTGAGGGTGATAAAAAAATTGATTGTGATAAAGCTGTACAATCTTGTGAATATACTAAAAACCATTCAATTGTACACTTTAAGAGGGTGAATTCTGCAACTTGAAAGATTAAATAGCAAACTTAGGGGACACTGAGTTTAAGTTAATGGGGAAGGAACAACTCAGAAAAGGAAGGTAAAAATGGTTGCACAAATCAAAGAATGTAATCAATGTCACTGAATTGTACATGTAGAAATTGCTGAATATGTTTATGTTCTGCTGTGTATATTCTCAACAAATATAAAATAAATTGGTCAATTTTACAGTATGTAAATTATTTCTCAATAAAGTTGTTATAAAATACTAGACCCAGACTAATCCTCTATAAATCTATTATTACTCTTCTACTTAATGACCTATACAACCCACTGCCCATCAAATCAATTTCAAAATGTTCTGCTACATTTAAAATCCTTTTGAATAAAGACAGGATTAAACAAATAAACTACTTCCTGCCCCACATCTGCCAACAGGAATATCCCGATTCCAGGTGGGGCAATCTCCTAATTGACACCTCCCCCAAATACTAAGAATATTCCTTTCTGACTTCCCAGAAACCATCCTTCATCAATCAAATATTTACTGAGCATTATTAAATACGTGCACTAGGCTAGAGGCATCTCGGAAGACAGGCCTGGCAATCTCTTCCGAAAGGTCACAACCTTGAACACTCTGGAGCAGTTCTACTCTGCACACATGGGGTCACCATGAGTTGGAACTGACTCAACAGCAACAACAAAGCTAGAGAGTGAACAGAAAGACACAATTCCTGCCATCTTGGAGCTTTCAATTTCCTACACTGTTCTCTCACCTGGTACACCAGTCTTATTCCCACCTGTCTTAGTTATCTTGTGCTGCTATAACAGAAGCATCACAAGTGGATGGCTTTAACAAAGAGAAATGTATTCTCTCACAGTCTAGTAGGCTACAAGTCCAAATTCAGGGCATCAGCTCCAGGGGAAGGTTTTCTCTCTTGTCAGCTTTGGAGGAAGGTCCTTGCCATCAATCTTCCTCGGAATAGGAGCTTCTCAGCTCAGGGACTCCAGGTCCAAAGGACGCACTACTCTCCTGGCATTACCTTCTTGGTGGTATGAGGTTCCCACGTCTCTCTGCTCACTTCTCTCTTTTGTATCTCCAAAGAGATTGGTTTAAGACACAACCTAATACTGTAGATTGAGTCTTGCCTCATTAACACAACTGCTGCTAATCCCACCTCATTAGTATCAACAAGGTAGGATTTACAACACCCAAGAAAATCACATCAGATGACAAAATGAGGGATGATAACACAATACTGGGTATCGTGGCCTAGCCAAGTTTACACACATTTTGGGAGGACACAACTCAATCCATAACACCACCTTACCAATACTTTAGAAGCCCTGGTGGTACAGTGGTTAAAGCACTCAGATGCTAACCAGAAGGCTGGCAGTTCGAACCCACCAGCCACTCCGCTGGAGAAAGATGTGGCAGTCTGCTTCCATAAAGATTTACAGCCTTGGAAACCCTACGGAGCAGTTCTACTCTGTCCTACACAGTAGCTATGAGTTGAATCGACTCGACGGCAGTGGGTTTGGGGTTTTTGGTTATCAATACTTTAGTCATCCTTAAAGGCCTACTTTGGTTATTATCTTTACCATGAAGCCTTTTTACACATCTTACACTGACAGAGCCTTCCCTCTCTTCCATCTATCATACCCTATTTGTATTTTTCTAAGGATATGATCAAGTTCAGATCCTTCATAAACTACTGTAGCTATCATTAGTTGTCTGTTATGTTTCAATTAGGAGCCCTGGTGATGCAGTGGTTAAGTACTTGGCTGCTAAACAAAAGGTTGGAGGTTCGAACCCACCAGCCAGAAAGATATGGCAGTCCCCTTCTGTAAAGATTACAGCCTTGGAAACCCTATGGGGCAGTTCTACTCTGTCCTTCAGGATCACTGAGTCGGAATCAACTTCACAGCAACAGGTTTTTTTTGGATTCAGTTGTACAACAGTTAAGCGCTCAGCTGCTAACCAAAAGGTTGGTGGTTCGAACCCATGCAGCAGCTCTGTGAAGACAGACCTGGCAATCTGCTCCAGTAAAGTTTAAACTAAAAAAAAGAAAAAAAAAATCCATTGCCATCAAATCAATTCCAACTCAAAGCAACCCTACAGGACAGAGTAGAAACACCCCATAAGGTTTTCAAGGCTGTTATCTTTACAAAAGCAGACTGTCACATCTTTCTCACAAGGAGCAGCTGGTGGGTTCAAACCAGGGACCATTCAGTTAGCAGCCAAGCACTTAACCACTGTGCCACCAGGACTTCTCCCTGTAATGATTACAGCCTAGAAAACACTATGGGGCTGTTCTACTCTGTCAAAAATTGACCCAACAGCACCTAACAACAACAATCTACACCATAATCCTGCAACATGGATGTTCTACCTCTGTTTACATGTTGGGAAACGGGCTCAGAGAAGTAACCTCTTCGAAGAAATAGTGAAACTAGATTTGAACTCCGGTATCTATCACTATCAAAGTCTATCTCTTTTCATTGTACCAACTGCCTCCCTTAGGCATAAGTGATTACATCCAAAATAAAACCAGAGAAAGAACCAACAGTATAGCTTTATCATGCCAGCTGTATGATCTTTGGCAAGTAACTTATGCTCTCTGTGCCAGTTTCCTCATCTGTAAAATGGGGATAGTACTAAGTACCTCATAGAGTTAGGTATTGAATGAGTTAATATACGTAAATAGTGTCTAGTATACAGTATGCACGACATAAGTGTTGCCTATTATTTTTAACATCATAAATCACTATGATGAATTCATCAAATATACTTCCCACTCTCGTAAACTTAATTTACAACAGATTGTTGTTTCATATTGCCTACTACATAAATACCAAAATTTATATAGAATTCAAGGACCTCTGGACTGCCATGATTTAGCTCTAACGTATCTTTTTAATTTACTTCAACTTCAGAAGCACTTACCGAACATATACTATATATCTCCCCATATAAAACATTCCAGCCACGGAATCACCTAACATCCAAATTCAACCTTTATTTTTCCCACCTCACTTTACTTCCTCCCACTGTTCTCTCATCTGGCGCACTAGTCTTATACCCACCTATCAACACGTCAGTCATCCTTAAAGGCCTATTTTGGTTATTCTTTTCACCTTGAAGCCTTTTTTCATCTTCCCCAGAAAATGTAAATTTTCCTTCAACTATGATTTCAGAAAGTTTCATTTATACCTGCCAGAGCATTTACCATATTGTCTTATAATTATTTGTGTACATGTGAGCCTCCTAAAGGCAGGCACCGTTTCCTGTTCATCTTTATATTCCCCACAGCAACTAAAAGTACCTATCTGCATAGATGATGCTTACTAAATATTTTTGAGGACCAATTTCTCCAACTATAAACAAACTGGATGTATAAGCTATTTATTCCCTTTCTAATTTTATTTACATATATCCTCAGAAATAAAATATTACTGCAGCTCAAATTCTTTAAATTGCAATTCTGGCTTACTTTTAAAAAAAAAAGAGAGAAATCCCATATTATTCCTACTATCGTCAATTATTCTTTTAAAAAAAACTCATCTTTCAGATGTTTGGATTTAACACTGTGAAAGTCACAAAAGTTTTTGCACTTTTGGAAAACAATGTTAATTTAATCTGCTGGGCAGTAATGGATCAAGCAGTTATCAAGCTAAAATAAGGAATTTTAGGCAATATAAAGAAAAATGGGTAAGATACTTCCCCATTCCCATCTTTTCTCTGAAGTAGACACTGTCAATTTTTTTTCTGCCAGAATCCAATCTCCATTCCTGTTCTGAGGGACCCACCACTGATTAAGTATTGTTAGGAGGCAAAACCCCACATTCTATTACAGAAGGAAGGAAGTGATATTTACTCATTCCACTCCTGTCAGCTAGTATACAACACATGATCTGTGCCCAACCAATTTGAGCTTAGGTCAGAACTTTGAATCTTGGCTGAGTAACTACAAGATAAAGACACAGTTTAGAATTCCTATTACTAGTGTCTAGTTGCAGCATCTTAGCCAGACTTTCTGTAGCATGACTTTGGTGCTCCTTTTCTGAGTCTAGTTCTACAGTCCTGTCAATTCTGTGATCTACATCATATCCTTCCAAAAATTCTTTTGCTTATGTTAACCAAAGTTGTAGGAGTCCCTGGATGGTGCAAACAGTTAAGCACTCGGCTGGTAAATGAAAGGTTGGCAGTTCCAATCCATCCAGAAGCACCTCAGAAGAAAGGCCTGGCAGTCTACTTCCAAAAAAATCAGCCATTGCAAACTCTACTAAGCGCAGTTCTACTGTGAAGAACTGGGTCACCGTGAGTTGTAATCCACTAGAGGGCTACTAGGTAACCAAAGTTAGTTTGTTGTTATTTGCGTTCAAGATTTCTCACTCATATAGCCACAAGTTACATTTTTCTCATTTCTGCTTCTCACATAGCCTTCCTATCAAGTAATTTTAAACCCTATTTCACTTTTTAAATAATCGTTTTGTTTCATTTTATTTTGTTTTTAAAAACTTTCCTGACAGCAAAGCAACTTGAATCAAGCAAGGCTGGTCATTCACACATAAGACAATGGCAATCTGGGAATGCTTTTACCAAAAAAAAAAAAAAAAAAACCCAAACCAATTGCCCTTCGGTCAATTCCAACTCATAGGGACCCAACAGCACAGAGAACTGCTCCACAGGGTTTCCAAGTTTGTAATCTTTACAGAAGCAGACTGTCACATCTTTCTCCCATGGAGAGGCCGGTGGGTTCGAACTACCAACTTTTCGATTTGCAGCCGAGCACTTAACCACTGTACCACCAGGGCTCCTTGGGAATGCCTTTACCTAGTTATAACACAGTAAAAGTTAAGAATATAATTCATTCTTAAAAAGACTAACTTCCAAAATCTATAGATCAGCTTATGCCCCTTTTGAAAGGCATTTTGGAAAGCAATTAAATTCTCAGCTAGCCTTTTATATAAATAATAAATAACCAAGAAAAGGCTGGGAGGGGGAAGTCCCCCCAAAAGTCTCTTTCCTTTGCTCTATGACCTCTACTTTTTGGTTATTATGATTACGAAGCAAAATTTTAAAATATTTTCAAATACAAAATATACAAGCTTTTACTAAAAATCTGTGTGCTTTTTAGATAAAATGCATCTAAACTTATCATATACTCCAGAGATAGCAATCTCTTTTATTCTATTTTAGAATGCTACTTTCTGGTACACCATATGTTTCCCTTAAAACTACATATTCATTATTCTCAGAGCCAAATATCAAATATTAAATCCTCTGACTCAAATTAAAAAAAAAAAAAAAAAGCTTTCCTTTTTCAGAAGAATCTTACTTTTGTAGTCCTGTATTCTTAAATTCTATTTTTTGACTGCTTCATTTCTGTGTTTTGTGTGGTCATTAATGAGAGAGGAATGACTTTGATAACACATGTGCAGAGGCACTCTATTATTACAGTAAAACCTGTGATAGTCGGAGCCTGTGTAAGGCAGAAACCCGTCAGAGAAAGAAAATTCAAATGTTTTCCACTAAAACGAGTAATAGAAAAGTGGCAAGACTGCATCCTGTCAAAGGCAGAAAACTTGCAAGACCCGGAAAAACAAGGCGGTCCTGTGTCAAGCTCCGGCTCTCATGGGTTTCACTGTATTTATTTTCAGGAATACATATGCTTTCATTTTGAAGTTATATAAAATTAAGTATTATTT
Source organism: Dugong dugon (assembly GCA_030035585.1). NCBI lineage: Eukaryota > Metazoa > Chordata > Mammalia > Sirenia > Dugongidae > Dugong > Dugong dugon. The sequence goes on from CM057461.1 coordinate 89,317,942, forward strand.
CCTTAACTGAGCTGTCCTGAATTAAACAGCAATTTCTCAGTTTTACTGGAAGTTAGGTACTATGTATATTTGACAACAGTCAAACAGCCAACAAAAAATTCTATGCCACTTAACTTGCAAGTGCTCCAGATTAATCAAATCGATACACTGGTCACAAAGACCTCATTTCATGTTTCATATTTGTACAAAAATCAGTAGTTCTAAAGATACTCATTTTTTTAAACATGTATTTTTAAGATGAACACCTTCATAAGCTGGGTTAACAATTTAACACCCCTTTCCAAGCAGGGAGTAGTAAAGAAGCCCTGGTGGCACACTGGTTAAGCACTAGGCTGCTAACCAAAAGGTTGGCAGTTGGAACCCACCAGCCTCTCAGCAGGAGAAAGACGCGGCAGTCTGCTTCTGTAAAGATTACAGCCTTGGAAACCCTATGGGGCAGTTCTACCCTGTCCCACAGGGTTGCTATGAATCAGAACCGACTCAATGGCAACAAGTTTGGAGGGGGCAGTACAGCAGTGGGCTCTGGCATCAGATGCCTCAGGGTTCAAATTCTATATCCACTACTTAATGTATATCCACTATTTACTGAGTAAGTTACTTATACTTTCTATACTTCAGTTTCCTCATCTTTAAGATGGGGATTATATAATAGTATCCACTTCAGAGTTTCTGAAAAGGTTACAAATAATTATCTCAAAAACAAAAACTCTTAAAAGACCTTGAAATGACCGATTTGTACAAACTGTACTTACAGTGAAACCTGGGAGAGCAGGGAACTCGGTGAGACGGCCTTGTTCTTCCAGGTCTCACAAGTTTTCTGCCTTTGACACGGTGCAGTCTTATCACTTTTCTATCACTTATTTTCGTAGAAAACATTTGAGTGGTCCTTCTCTGACAGATGTCCACCTTACACAGGTTCCAGCTTTCGCAGGTTTTACTGTAATACGCCTTTAAATACATGAATTCCAAAAGACACTAAAAGGAATATGCGTAAGATTTAAATCCCTGAAACAATTTTTTAAAAAAAGCATTCATCCTATGAAAGTGATTTTTCCTGGCATCTACCAAGTGCTACTTTTTTTTTTTTTAAATCAAGTTGTTTAAAATGTTGTCGGGAACATTTACATTAGTTTTTCATTTGTGTCCCACAGTATGTCTCTGTATTATAATACTAACACTAAAGAATTTATACATGTGTTGCACCAAGACTAACTATAGATAACATACATTACCTAAGAAGAAATTATCAACTCCTGTAAGCGCCCTGGAGACGCAGTGGTTAAGAGCTCAGCTGCTAACCAAAAGGTCAGCAGTTTAAATCCTCCAGCTGCTGCTTGGAAACCCTATGGGGCAGTTCTACCCTGTCCTATAGGGTCACTATAAGTTGGAACTGACTCAAGAGCAACAGGTTTTTTTTGTTGTTGTTGTTGTTTTAATAAGAGCCCTGGTGGTGCAGTGGTTAAATGTTCAGCTGCTGACCGAGAGGCCAGTAGTTTGAAGTCACAAGCCGCTCCACGGTAGAAAGACGCGGCAGTCTGCTTCTGTAAAGACTACAGCCTTGGAAATCCTATGGGACAGTTCTACCCTGTCCTATAGGGTCGCTAGAGTCCAACTCCATGACAACAGATGTTTTATAACTCATAAATGTGAACACATAAGAAAGCTTAAGAGAATTCAACAATGCTATCAATTAATAACTAGGAACATTCCTGAAAGATCTCTTCTCCACTGTGGACCTCAGCTTCATTTGAAATGAAGAGTGGATTAAATTATCTTCAAAGTCTTTTTTCAGCTCTACAATTCCATGTGAGTCATTAAGCACTTCCCTTAATTCACTAAAGCGAGTTTCACAAATCTATTATTTGTTATTTTTGTAACCTCAAAGTAACTGAATTTTAAAAATGCAGGTAGCAAAACAAAAGAACACGGTACTTAGGTAATAAACGCTAAAGTTTAAGTAAGCAAACATTTATGTTCTAGCATGGACCAATACTAAAAATACAGCTTATATGTTTACATAGTTTCAAAACCAACCCTAAGCTGTGAAATTTTTTGCACTCTAATTCTCCTTTTAGGACTTCTATCTTCCTTGCAGCAACCCCTCATTCACACTAAATACTGTAACTGAAAAAGGCTTTAAAGATACCCTCCTCAAAGAGTACTGTATTTTCACAAAGCGCAAGAAGCCCTAAGCCAAGGAGAGAATGTTTAAACACAGAATGTTCAGTGTCTCAGGACAGATGAAGAAAATATTATTTTGAGGTGGGTATCAGGGGTGAGGTGGAGTGGAGAGGGAGAAGGGAAAAGGAATACTTCTGACTGCACAAATTCAAGGCTGTCCCTTTCCTCACTGCAATGAGTGTGTAAGGATGACCAGTTTAAATCAACAGTTTGGAAGAGATTTTGAAAACAATTTTGAAACAAACTTACAAAAATTCCACAAAGTAGTCTTCTGGAAAAATTAGGATATTATTTGTCTTTCTGTTTTGGTCTATTAGTCTATTATGTAGATATCTTTTATATGTTTCATAATATAAAAGCCTACATAAAGTTATAAAACCAGCACACAAAGTAATAATCACTACCCTGTTTTGAAGAACCAAATTTAAAACATTTATTCAATAACATCACCTTGCCTCGAATTGTTATTTAATAATTCATGAATGTTTTAAGCACTTGGTAAGCTATAAAGCACATTAATATAGCGTTACTATTAACTGCTTTGCTCTTGCCTCTTTACACCAATGGCTATTACAGATACGGAATGTCATAAAGGACGCTGCAAGTTCCAACACAATTACAGGTAAGCATTCAAATACTTTTAGTATAGTGGAATTTTGTTATAGGAAACATACTGCTTGAGGCTACATTTTAACCCTAGTCCAACAATTTAGCTGTTTCCACATGTTGGTGGGGAGAGAGAATATGGAACAATCAGGAGCACGGTGCAAGGAAAGTCAGCCCTACCTTGAACTAAACTCTCCTCCAGACTAAGGATTTTGCGTCTTAGAAAGTGGAATGAGATAGATCAGCTGTCAGCACAGATGACCACTTACCACTCACAAATGTTCACAGGTGCTCACACATTCTTCTCACTGTGATGCTCAAGAAGCCAGGTCATATATCCCCGATTTTTTAAAGAAAGAACATTAATATTCCATCTTCTTCCTCTTTTCTGTTTTAATTCTTGTTTTATTTAGCTTCAGCTTATAAATTATAATGATAATTCCCAATATCCACCTCCATTCTTGAAGTTCCAGTATTTTTAACTTCCCCTAGGACATTTCTAATTATAAATTATCATTCTAATTCAACAACAAATTCCAATTTATAGATTTCTCGAAACAAACTTTACTGTCCCAATGACCCAATCTTGAAATTTTCATTGGTGCCTACTTACCATCCACTAGAATCAACTGCTAAGTCCTTGCTATACCTCTTACATTACCTTTCACAATCTCTCAAATCAGCAAAAACATTTTGACTGTGCAAATCACTATGGTAGGGCAGGCCCTGCAGGAGATAGGAATATAAGCATAAGACACTGTGTTACTACCCTTAAGAACTTAAATCCAATAAAAGGAGCTCACCGATAACTGTAATTACAAAGTATTGCACTCTTTACCATGTGCCCAGCACTGTGCTTAACCCTTTTTGTGCATTATCTCAAAACAAACCCATAAGGTAGATACTATTATCTCCAAATTAAAAACGGGAAAAATCAGACCTGCAGCGTTTGAAGTACACAAGGTCATACAGCTAGTAAATGGTAGAGCTTGAACTCCAAAGCAGATCTGACTATAAAGCCTTTACTAACCATAAACAAACAACACAAAACAACATAATTGCCAGAAGGTACAAACAAAACAAAAGCAATCTTTCTCAAATTTTTCTCTTCTGCTCCATTCCCACTGCCAATACCCTATTTCAGAATTTTCTGCAAAGCTGGTGCTGAGTGGGACGCTTAACAGTCATCTAGGAAAACTATTTAAATAAACATTCCTAGGCCCAACCCTCGAAATTCTGAGTCAATGGGTATAGTGTATTTCTGATGCATAGTAAACCATACTCCTATTTGTTCGTTTATTCATTCATTCAACAGAGAGTTAATGAGTTCCTACTATGCTCGAAATACCTTTTCTACATCTGATCCTACTGCATTCCACTGTGCAAATATTCTAAAAGCTCTATTTTCAACATTTCACTCCTCTACTGGAGAGTTTTTACTCCCTATCAAATGTCTTTGAAATCAAAACCTTGTTGACAATATAATGCATACCTGGTACACAGCAGGTGATCAATAATTATTAATTCCTTGTCGTCGTTGTTAGTTGCCATTTAGTAGGCCTCTGACTCATGAAGACCCCAGGCACAACAGAATGAACCGCTGCCTAATCCTATACCATGCCATTCCCATGATCAGTTACAGGATGGACCCCTGTGATCCACAGGGTGTTCACTGGCTAATTTTCAGAAGCAGATCACCAGGCCTTTCTTCCTAGTCCATCTTAATCTGGAAGCTCCACTAAAACCTGTTCAGCATCACAGCAACATGCAAGCCACCAATGACAGGTGGGTGGTGGCTGCACAAGAAGTGCATCGGATTAGCTCCCTTACAGATTACATAATCTGGATCCACACTGTATTACACAGGCCTCAAATCATAAGGAAGTAGAGCAGTACAGCATATTATGCCAGGAGGACTAAACACAAGCAGCAGCTACTCTTCCTTTTACTGTGTATGCTTTTCCTCTTCCTGCATAAAATGCTCTCCTGTACATCCATCCAAATACAGGTATGCACTGCTTAACATCCACAACAAGTTCTGTGAAACAGGACGTTATGTGAACACCGCTTCTGGGTACACAGGCCAGGTCTGTGGTGTGGGGGCAGGACACTGCCTGTTAGCTACTGCTGCAGATGCCTCAGTTTAGAGCTCGGTCCCACCCAGTGTGCCCCCGCAGCCCAATGAAGGGGAGGTACTGGGTGCAGGCCTAGGCAGCAGGGGAGCAGCCTCAACAACCCAGTGCCCCCGCCCAGCACCCACCCCCCCATGATGCCTGCCGACCCTGGGCACTCAGGAGCAGGACTGGGCACCCACTCCTCCCAGAGGCAGGGGTGCCTGTTCCCTCGGGTAGGGGGCTGCAGGGCAGGCTCGCTGCTGAGTCAGGCTGTGGGCATCCCCAAGAAAAGAAGGAAGACTTTTGTTTTGTCTGAGGAGGGGAGGTCAGTTATTTATGGTGGGGAAGGAGTCAGGGAAATAGCTCCTTTTATAAAAGGAAACTGAAGGCTGCACCTGGAGCCCAGTGGGAGCACCACAGCAGTCTCTTGTGCCACAGCTCTCTTAGGCGGCCACCCTGGCCCTACATACAGCCCCAGGAAGCCCCTCTGGGCTCCAGCTTGGCCTGGGCTCCACAGGACCTGCCCTTGGGCTTTGGAGGCCTCCGGTCACTGCCTAGGTCTGGCCTCTGACCCTTTACCTACTGCTTCTTGCTTCTTGCGTGGAGGCCTGGCAGGCTGTCTCGGCTTGGTCAGCCCGGGGAACATGCCCTCGTCAGGCCATCGCCCACCACCTGGCAGAAATACTCAGCTTCATCCTCCTCCTCCTCCTCCTCCTCACATCGGCCAGCCCCCTTGGCATCACTGTCCCCATGGGCCTCTGCCTCTGCTTCCGCCCACTTCATGCCCACCAGGCTCTTCTTCTTGTGGTTCTACTCCCACTTTTGCTGCATGTTGTGGGCCTGCTGGTCCTGGCTCCAGGCCTTCAGCCGCAGCCTCTCCTCCTTGGCCACCAGGATGGCCTGCAGCTCCTCCTCCATCTTGTACACAAAACTGTGGAATACCACGTTCCCCTTTCTGACACATTCCTGGATCCTGATGAGCTACAGCATCATCTGAGGACCCATCTCAGTGAGCAGCACAGCACTCTGCTGGGCCCCATGTTGCTGTGCCTGCGGTGGCCTGGGGCAGCTCCATTACGTGCTCACTCTATGCGCTCAGCCTCGCTCTCTGATAACCAGCCCCACCAGCAGCTCACTAATGTCCTGCAGACGGCTCGTGCTGGGGAACTTCTCCTGGGGAAGCTTCTTCATCCCCCAACTTGCGCCCACAGGAACGCTTTGATGTTATAATGGAGAAAATCCTGTTCCTGGGAGTTGGGGTTGTAGTTGTAGAGGAGGCAGCGCTTGATGGTATTCAGGTTTACCTTGTGCATGTTGATGAAGGGGAACAGGTTCTGGAACCTACTGGCCATGAGCTTCACGTGCATGCCCTGGGGGCCGAAGCTGCTGAGCACGGGAGGGATGCGAGGGCATGCCCCCTGAGGGCGTGTGCTGGTTCACAGACAGGCCACTGCCCTAAGGGAAGTTATGTGGCGCATAACTGTCCTTAATAGCTCAAATTCTACCTTCACTAAACTGGCCTGATTCTACCTGACCACAATCCCTTTCCTTATAATCTACAGAACAGCTACTAATGTCTGGAAAGTACATAGTATAACATTTGATTAAATATAATCTTCTACCTCCCTCCAATTTTTTTAAATGGTCTTAGCTCGTTTCATTAAGATTCTTGACAGTAGACTGTATTACACATTTTCATTATAATTACAAGAGTGCCTGGGCAGCTGCTTAAATATACAGTAAGTCTCAATTTGACAATACCACTTTTTCTACTTGTGCAACTCAACTTTAAATTACAGTTTTCTATCTTTAAAACAACATGAGTAAATTTCCTCAAGAATATCTAAATGATTCAAAATTGTCAATGGTACATCTCTATATAGGAAGATTATATAGTTTACTGGCTCTTCCACAATTATTCGCTATGATACTTTGGGCAAGCAGCTTAACCTCTCAAAACCTAAATTTTCCTATCTACAAAACAGAGACAATACTTCTCAGGTTGATATGAAAAGTAAATGAGGTAATAAAAAAAAATTTAGCACAAAGCCTGACACAATAATCCTTGATAAATGCCAAATATTATTATTTATTGATAAACAAAATCTAGAGAGTAATTTTTTTCTAGAGATTACATTTAAGCAACCTGACAAGGAAACAGTCTAGGAATTCACATATATCTAGAAAAAAAACCTAAACCAAGTCAGAAAGATTCACAAAGAAAGAAAGGATTTCCTAATGAATTAAGTCAAACTCTTATCAGTCTAGGATTATTTTTAAAAAGATTACTTTAAACAGGAATAGGACGAGTAAACTTTACTATAATAAAAATAAAGCAATGTGCACAGTTCTGAAAAAGGCTAGGGAGGCCCCATGCTGTAAAAGAAAGAACAGAAAACTGAACTACAGAAAAAAAAGTCCAAATAGCAACTCACACCACCACATGCTAACTACATGACATTATAAAAGTAATTTAAATTTTCTAATCCTGTTTTCTCACTTGTAAATGAAGTTGTAATAGCTGCCACAAGATGAAATAAGGTAAATAAAAAGCCTAGCCAGCAGGTCCTCTCCACTAGCGGATAGTTCCCTTTTGTGCTTAAAACTAAAGAGTCTGAACTGTGTTTTACAATAAGGCTGAAAAGTGCATTAGATACAATGTATACACGATCCAAAGTCAGTATTTCAAAAAAAATTGGCAGGCAGGAAAGGAAGAGAAAGAGATTTTAGGTAAGTCTAAGTAAGAATCTGACTTCTCAATAGGAGCAAGTTCGTTATACTTTCTTCAAACAGCACATAAACATAACCCAACAAGGAATAAGAATTTTAATGAATGCTTTTTTTGTAACAAGATACTGTGAATGTTTCTGCCCTTTGAGATGCCTAGAGAAATAGCACTACTATTAAACACTAGACATAGAACACATACAAGAAACATCACATGCTTTCCTCCACCCACCCAGTCCTTGGACCAAGATCATCCTATCCTTAACAGCCGGAATGGGGCCACAGGATGAATAAAGTAAGCTGACTCACTGATTCCAATAAGACATTTATGGATACCGTTTAATGACTGCTAAGAAGTTTAAGTCAATTAGGGAAATCCTTAATTCATTCTAAATCTGCATATATCCAAGAGTTCTATAAGGCTGTATTAACCTCTGATATCATAATCAATGGAAATAATTTACTAACACAGTACTTATCAGGGGCAAAAAAAGACATAAAAGGGAAAAGGAGATTTTACAATGCAAAGCTCTATAACCAGGCCACAAAAGAATAAAAGTACTAAACACGTTTCCTCATTTGATTTGAACGTTGGACAAATTTGAGTAAAAACGCGCAAAAAACAATTTAGGACAATCTTACAAGTGTTACAATGTTTTAAAAATCGTATACTTTCCTCATCAATGGTAGCAGGTTTCAATTCTATAATTTAGTTTTTAAGCAATCAGATCTATCAATGGGAATCTTTGTGCCCAAATTTTATTCTACATTTCTTTTACAATACAGATCAAAAAAGTGTGAAAATAGGGTATCAACATGAAAGAAGTATTTCTTCCTAAATGCTTTTCAAATATTTTCTTTTATGACCTCAGCCTAGGTGATTCTTTTTCTTATTCTGAGTTTTGTTGGAGGATCCCTAATTTTGAGTTTGGGAATTAAGCTTCATGCTTCCTACATCTTACAGATTTTCTTACCTAAGACCACTAAGTTTCAAAGATGACCAATTTTTTCAACCACCTTTTATCTAACTTATGGAGAGAGCAACCTGATTCAGGTTGTAATTTTTCACTTATATTAAGTGGGTAATTGTAATTAGAGACCTAAGACATGAATGTATTCTCTAAAGCACAAAGGAACACACTAATTACTAGGCGTACAATTTGTATTTGGGGACCACAGTATTTCGGAACATAAAACTACCTGTTACACAGCCTTACAGATGCCTACCACCGACCCAATCTCAACTGGCTGACCTCTACGTGTTAACAAAACTGAAGGTGTAACTTTACAAGAGTTACACTCAATACGCAACTGAAAAGACCAAAAAGCCTTTTGAGGTCCAAAAGAAATAAATCTCTAAAGGTGGAATTTCAGATTGTAACGTATGACACAGTGAAGGGGCAAAAGTACTCCTAATCAGTTCCATTCAAATCACAGAGTCCAGTTAACGTAGTGAGAGTCCAGTTAACAATTATCTCCTTGTTGGATTAAGACCAAGAGCAGTAACAACGAATATTAAATATCCTACGTATAGATTAAATCCCTTCCTTTACTCCTCCTGGTCACTCAGCATGTTTTATATTCAAGATTGCCCTTTCAGAAATGAGGTCATTTAAGGACAATTAACTTCAATGAGATACCCAGTATACTATTCAAAAATTACCAAAACTGTATTTCCAAAAGGGAAAACTGGAGAAAATAACACACTACTAAGATATTAGCATGTTACTTATTAATGGACAATTACATGTACTATTTTTATTGATAACCCAGTAATTTCTCAAGCATTAAATATTAATTATGTATCAGTATTTTTCACGTTAACAAAGCACACTGGAAAAGGCACCTACTCAGCTCAAATCTAATTTTAAAACTGACCCTAAACATAAAACTACTCACCAATCACAGTAAGAGGGAAGGGGAAAAAACACTGATTCAGAGAAATGAGATTGGATTAAGAAGGAACTAACTTTAATAAACTGTCCATTAAAAATGCATAGAAGTTCTGAGGCTAAACTAGGCTGCTGTTTTCCAAGAGAATATATGAAGAAGTCAGTTGTTTCCTGATGCCCTCCTGGGATTTTAGAAACTGCCACACTAGTATAAAGTTATGACCATGAAGAAAAAATTTACATTAAGCAAATAAAGTGAGGGGCATACTAATCCTTTTAAGTAATAACAGTATGCTGAATAATAAAAGGAAAGGCTGGCAATCCTCCCCTCACCACAACTCCCCCTCAAAGAAAAAACACTGGAGTGTTTTCAGGATGAAAGAGATGTAATATTTATCAGCACAGTCCAAGGATAAAATAAGACACTTCCAATATTTCTACATAAAATAGTCATTCTACATTAAAATAGTCTTTTCTCTAGGTAAATATACAGAATGTGCTGTAACTATCCAAAATGTCTACTAATACAAACAGAACATCGACTTTAATACCGTTTTATATTTTAGTAAAACTACACTATAAATCTATCATAATCAAGTCCTTGCGAATTAAGCACATCCTTTTAATACCTCCCACTCTTCCTTCTTGCTTCAAGGTACCTCATCAGAATGAATGCATACAACTTAAATTGTTTTTCCTGGGTATTCTCCTTTCTCCCTCCCCACGGCACACAAAAACATTTTTTTAACTTTACATAAATTGTTACTTAGCACCGGTAATTCGGTCTATTTAAAATCTGCTTAATTTTGAAAGTTCTAATAAGATGTGCTCAGGTTGGAAACGAAAAACTACCTTATAAGGGTATAAAAGACTGAAGGCAGGAAGAGGCTTTGACAAAACTAAGGAAGTTGCAGCGCGCTTGCTCACTGGGGGACTTTTTTGAGGCAAGAGAAGTAACACATGACATTTTTCTCTCTCAAATTAAAATGTGACTTGGTTCACCGGTAAAAACGCAGTGGGAGATGGAAATGACCGGGAGTCGAAGAGGCAGAGGAGGTGAATGGTCAAATGAAAGCCCCTTCTGGATCCCCATTTTAGGAGTCCGATTCTTCCCTTATCCCACCGACACCCTGGGCAGAGTGTTGTCACAGCAATCTTGCAAAACCCACAAGGAGCGCTTCTCTTTTCTCCCTCCTCTGCCAAGACGGTCCCCTCTGTCCCCACGCCCAGGAGCAGGAAGGGGTGCAGAGGGAAAGGAAAGCTGGGTGGGCCGGGCTCGGAGTCCACCCCCACCGCCGCAGCAGCCCCCGAGGAAGCGACTGTCCCCCACATCTTGGCGCTGCCCACCGCGGTGGGGAAGGGCCCGGAGGGGGTCTCGCGGAGGAAGCGGTTCACAGGGTCTTTCTCCGCCCCACACCACCGCCTCAGTCCTAGGAGGGGGAAGCAAGGGGGCGAGGGAGGCCCCCGGCTCCAGGCCCCACCCCTCGCAACCCGGTGAGGCAGGGACTGACACAGCCGGCGGCGGCACCTCGCCGCACCATTCATCTACAGGCCTCCTCCCACCCCACCATTTTTCCTCCTCCGCCTCAGTTTCCCCACCCCCGCTCGTGAAGCACATCCGTTCCGTTCGCGGTCAGACCCCTTACCCCGTGCCACAGTCCACCACACAGGCCGGCAGCCGTCCCGCCATCTTCCTCCACGCCTGCTGGTGCAGCTGCCGCCGTCTGCTCCGTGCTGGTTGGGGCCGGGGATTGGCGGCGGGAGATGAGGGCTATCTGACCATCCACAGCCGGGCCGCCCTCTCCGTCTACGGGGGAGCCGGGAAGCCGAAGCAGTAGCGAGAAAGCAGCAGGCTTGGTCAACGGCTACCACTTCCGCAACCCAGGCAGGCAGTCCCCGCCCTGCCCCGCCGCGGCCTCCTCCCTGTCTCTCTCCCCTCCTCCTCACTCTGCCCCCACCCTACAACTTCTCCCCCTCACGCTGCTTTCCCCGGGAAGCCAAGATGGCCGCCGGTGCCGACGCCCCGGCCTGGCCAGGCCCAGGCCGCGAGCTCTCCCAGTTCCTGCTCAGAGCGGGCGGGGCGAAGGAGCATGCGCAATGAGGCGGCGGCCGCCGGCCGAGGCTCCCGTCCAGTCGTTAATGAAATGCACTTCGGGTTTTCCAAGGAGGTAGAAGCAAAGGAGTCAGCCCGAGCCTCCAGTTCTCCTTCTGAAGCTGCAAGGGGCTTTCCGGTCCATCACTTGGAATTTAGTTTCAGTTACTTTATCCTAGGTTGAGAAGAAATAGAAGTGCATCCGGCAACCGTGAATATCTTCTCCCGTGGCCGGGGAAAAACGGCCTAATCGAAAGCGTTGTCAGCGGCACGCAACTATTCTTATAAGTTGAGAAGCTTGTTTTCTGGGTAGAAAAAAGCGTTTCGGAGGGTGAGCGATTGGGGAACGGGTGAACAAAGGCTTGCACCGACACTCATGTCTTCGTTCAAAGGTTTCATTCAGTTACGCTTGTGCATTGTTAACAGGACTTGAGATTGCAGGCGCCCCCAGAGGGCAGGCCTGTGCCACACCTCAAGGAGGCAAACCTCCCAGGAACATATTTTATGTAATATACACAAATAAGCTTTTATTAAAAAGCTTTTGGACAGTGACAAAGATTTTCCTCTGAAGTAGTAAGATTCTACTGGCAGGATAATATCAGGGATTAGTAAATAGAAAATTTTAATTTTTAAAGAAGTGAAAAAATGGAAAGCCTAGGAAGCAGTGGTTCTCAAACTTACGTATCAGAATCCACTGGAAGGCATGTTAAGACAAATTGCTGGACCATGCCCCAGTTTTCTGATCAGTTGGTCTAGAGTGGGACCTGAGAATTTGCATTTCTTACAGGCTCCCAGGTGATGGTCTGGCACCCCAGTTTGGGAACCTAGAAGGTTAATAGCTTTCTCCCCACCAGTTTGTCTTTCTGATAAACCGTCCTAGGCTTGCTTATATGAAGCTGAAATAAAAATACTTTTCCTAAGAAAGAGGATGAAATGTGGATTTTTCATTCGCTCATTTGACAGGTAAGTATTGCTAACTTACTCTGGCAGGCATTGTGCTGGCCCTCAATATTCAGTAGGGTGCAAAATAGATAAGATTTACAGTTTAGTGGGGAAACTGAAAAGTGATGTTAAAAACAATAGAAAGAGCAGGAGGCTATGGGAAATGGGGGTGAGGAGTGGAAGACCGGGAAGCCTTCTCTGAGGAAATAGCGCTTAAAAGCTGAGGCCTGAAGGATATTAGGAGTTAGAGGAGAGCGCAGGGAGGAAGGGGAGCCCTTCAGGGAAAGGGAATAACAGCAAGCTCAAGGACTGAGGCAGGGAAGAGCTTGGCTTCATCCACAAATAGAAGACCTGAGTGGTCAAAGTAAAGTGAGCCAGGGGAGATGACGAAGAACCAATTAATGCAAGGCCTTGTAAACTAAGCATTTTAAAGTTTATCCTAAAAGCAACTTAAAACTGTCAAATTTAAGCAAGGAAATGTTGTGGCTGCTTTGTAGAGACTGGATCTGTCAGGATCAGGAGTGAAGTAAATGGTCTTGTATCAGACATTGTGCGTTGGAATTCAGGGATCCAGGTCTATGAGGGGTAGCATCCAGGTGGGATCGGATAGATGCCGAGGAGACTCACTTAGAAGTGTCATCCTCAGTTAGTGTCCAGCATGTTCACAGCTACTCACCAGAAAGCACACAGCTAATCCAAAGGAGGGAAAGGAGGCTTTTCTCAGAGGTTATCTTCCAAGAAGTGAAACAGAAATAGTTCTTCTTTCAGATGCATAGTTTTTTGTTGCTGTTCTGTTTTTCTCTACGTTTTAGAAGTAGATGCTAGATGGGGATTCCTCACATCTACCTCCACTATCAGGTGGTTAAGGTCATTTGGGAGAGCATATGCCTGAAGATGGGCTCTGATAGAAGAGAGGGATATGGCTTGGTAGGGGTAGAATAAATAAATGGAAACTGTTGTTTCCAGCAGTTACAGATAGTTAAGAGGACTAAAAGGATCAAATCAAAGGGGTCCTAAGGAGAAAGGTTAGGAACTTGAGCAGGTCACTCAGTGCAGCCCAAACTGGTAGGCCATCAAGATAGCTACCCATACTCAGGCCTTGAGTTGTCATGGAAGTAGTTATACCAAGAGTCAAAAACTCTTGATTCTTCCAGGGTCCAGGCAGGCAATGGTATGACTGAAGGGGGCCAGGAGGAGGGTATGGCAAAGTGCAGAGCCCACACCCTGCCAGAAGGCAGTATACAACTGTTGCTACGGGGTAATGCAGGCCAGGTGTTGCCACAGCCTGCCTATTTTCAAGAGAAGTACAATATCTGTGTTTTATCTGATGGTAACTAGTTCTTCTCTGCAGGCCATATTTGCCCTGTGATCAGCCAGGTAACAACCTTTGATTTGAGAAGCTATATATTGTTTGGTTGTGTGTTGCATTCAAATATGAAGCTCATGTCGGTGCTAGGCACTGTATCTCATGATATAGGCATGAGGAAACCTAGCACAATCTTTTTCATATGGTCAAGATTTTCCTTTATTTGTAAAGGCAGTGACTGTTGAAAGCATTTGTAAAGTTCCAATACTTGTTGAAAGTGTCTTTTGTGCTTGTTCCTCATAATCTGTCTACCCAAACACGTCAATTGCTTAAGACCGCTTCTCCTTCCCGCTTGCTACATGCCAAATTGGTTAGCCTGTATGCTGCTACAGTGGCCCAGCCTTCCTCAGCTGTGCAGCCTTCAAATACACATCCGGCTGAAGCATTTCTGACCACCCTATTTGCATATTCACCTCTTCTGCTCACCCTTCTCCAAACACAGATAGAGAGGATGTCAGAGCTAGAAGGCCTCTTAGAGATTATCTTATTGAATATGAAAAGGAAAGCAACAATGAACAGGTAGGGTTTGACTACCCAGCATTCATTCCTCCCTAATAGCACCCTAATTTCATTTTAGGCTAGGTCGGCCAGGTAGGTTCTTGTCCCCCGCCCCCCACCCCCAGCACTGCCCCAACCTCTCAAGCACCGGTGAGTCTTGCAATATCCTAATAGATCCTCTTTTGCTTAATTAAGTCGGTAGTAGCAGTTTCCATTACTTGCATCAAATTTAAGAACCCTTCCCCGGTGGCGCAGTGGTTAAGCACTCGCCCGCCAACTGAAAGGTTGGCCATTGAAACTACCAGCTGCTCCTTAGGAGAAAGATGTGTCAGCTTCTGTAAAGATTCCAGCCTTGGAAACCTTTTGGAGTCGCTATGCCCTATAGGATTGCTATGAGTCACGATCAACTCGATGGCAACAAGTGTTTTTTAGGTTTAAGTGATACGGAAGCCCAGAGAGTTTAAGTGATTTTCCCAAGACCTTAGAGACACTACTAAGGAACGGAAAGTCCAGACCAAAACCCAGTTTTAATTCCTTTTCAGAGCTCTTTAGTTGTATTGCCGTAAGCGTTGCTTCATTTTGACTGATAGAATGGTTACTGGCTACCATGACATTTGCTACGTTATTCCTCTGCTTTAAGGCCAATTTAGCAAATGTCTCTGGATTTGAAAAAGTGTCCAAGAAATTCACATATCACTCTATATCCATTATCTTAAAATGAGAAATATTATTTTTTAAAAAATCAATTTAGGTACTTATTACGGGGACAACTATTTACAAACTGGCAGACTAATCAAGGCCACAGAGAGTATTGGTTAAGGGCAGATAGATAAACGGTCAAGAGGTACATGCACTCTAGTGGTTCAGCACCAGGGTCAGAGGGGGGAAGTTGTGAATCTTCGTTTCTCGCTTTGAAAGCTGTGTGACTACTAACTTACTTGGTATGTAGAAAAGACAATGAACTTGGAATCAGGAGACTTGAGGTGAGTATAAGCTCTTTTCCCTTCATCTGTTCCTTTACCTAGAAAATTACCATGAATACCTAAGCTATTGGGCTATTGCAAAGCTGGAATAAAATTAAATATAGATATAGCTATAGTAAACCATAGAATGATCTTATTGTTCACAAATCAAGAGGTATATGGTTTAATTGCAAAATAAGGAGTCTTAACTCGTTACATAAACAGACTTAAACATCCAAAAACCTGTCTTCCTCTTTACAGAAGTTATCTTGGGGCCTGTGTGCTTACTCTCACAATGCTACGATCGCTCAAAATATTTGTAAAAGATCTGCTATGGACTTGCCTTCAGAGCCTGCAGCACATTCCTTCAAATATCTTCATTGGGGGCAAGCCATGGCCTTTGTGGGTAGATTTGATTTTTGAACTTGGCCAAAAGTCGTTTCTTCAGAGCCATGTCCAGTGAATAAAATGGCTTAACAAGAGGGCTGTGTTTTTTTTATCAAAAAGTTCTGTGTGACTATAAAGTAATAAAACTGGTTTTCATATGTGACTTACAAACTGCCTCTGACTGTGGGTCTAAAAAGGAATTCTAGAAAGATTTTATTCAATGGCCACGTCTCCGGGATAAAAATATTTAAATACTACAGCCATTGTAAGTATAATTTCAATTGAAAATGTATTTCCTGTAGTGGTAATATCTATAGTGTTTGAAATGAGGTTCAATTTTGTAGGCTGTCACTCTAGTCCCCTCACTGCCTGCAAAGAAAGGATAATTCATTTAAAATGCAATTATCAATTGGAAAGAAAATAAAACTTAGACTCCCTACCCACACACATATTACATTATGTATAAAAACAAGTTCCAGATGGTTTACAAATCCCTAATGTAGAATAGAATCCATACTCTGTTTTCTGGTACCTGCCTCCCTCTCTCTCTTGCCTCCTCTTCTCTTCTAATGCATTAGCCACATTGGTCTTCCTGTTCTTGCATACCAAGACCAATCCCACCCACATTCTCTCCTTGGACTTCCTCCAATAGTTAGTTACTCTAGAATCAATTTAAATTTCACCTCCTCAGAGAAGCCTTTTCTAAAGTAGCCTGCCTCTGCCATCACTTTCTGCTATGTTTCCATGTTTTAATTCTCTAGGGAAAATGTCTTGCTTATTTATTGGTTCATTTGCTTATTGTCTATCTCTCCCAACTAGAAAACAGCCCCACTGGGGCTGAAGAGGGCCTGGAATATATTAAATGCTCAGTAAGTATATGTCAAATGAATAGAATAATAAAAATAAAAACTATAAATATGTTAGAAGAAAATTCAGGAAAGTTTTTGTATAACCAAGATAGGGGATACTTTCTAAAGTATAACAAGAAGCCCATAAGCCATTAATGGGAAGATTTGATTATATAAACAATTAAATTTCCATTAGCTAAAGCTATGTTAAGCAGATTACCGATTGGAAAAAAAATATTTATTCATATGTTACGAAGGTTAACATCTCTAATAGTTGAAAATAACCTACAATGTGATAAGTAAAAGGCAAATAATCCAATAGAACATCGACAAAGGTTAGTAACAAATTCCCCAAAGAGGAATTAAAATGCACATTAATAGATGAAAAGAGGCTCTTTCTTGCAAATAGTTAGAAAAATGCAAATTAAACAATGAGATACTGTTTTTTACCTATCAGATTCACAGCATTTAAAAACAAAAAATATCTAGTGCTTATAAGTATATGGGAAAATAGACATGCTGAACACTGCTCCTGAGAACGTAGATTGCCAAAACCTCCTGGAAATTCATCCAGCAATATCAAAACTTAAAATTCACATACCTCAGATTCAGGAATCCCATTTGGGTGAGTTTCTAAAGAAGTAAAAGCACTGCTGTTGGGGAGAGAGAGAAGATTATGATCATGAATGAGTATTTAAAAATTAGAAGATTTAGAAATACATCCTTTATTCTGAGTGCCTATATGGCTAGAAAAATATCGGGTTCTGTTAGCTTAGAAGAAAGGGAAGTTGAGCCTTTTTTTTTTCAAAGGGTTGCATTCCTCTTTATTCCTTTTTTTGTGTGTGTGCTTTAAGTGAAAGTTTACAGTTCAAGTTAGTCTCTCATACAAAAATGTATACATACATTTTTATGTGACCCTAGTTGCTCTCCCTATAATGTGACAGCACACTCCTCCTTTCCACCCTGAATTTCCGTGTCCATTCAACCAGCTCCTGTCCCTTTTTGTCATCTCATCTCGCCTCTGGACAGGAGCTGCCCATTTAATCTCATGTATCAACCTGAGCTAAGGAGCAGTCTCTTCACGAGTATCATTTTATGTCTTCTAGTCCAGTCTAATCTATGTCTGAAGAGTTGGCTCTGGGATTGGTTTCAGTTCTGGGCTAACAGAGAGTCCAGGGGCCATGTCCTCCAGGGTCCTTCCGGTCTCAGACCGTTAAGTCTGGTCTTTTTACTAGAATTTGAGTTCTGCACCCCACTTTTCTCCTACTCCATCACGGACTGTCTGTTGTATTCTTTGTCAGGGCGGTTATTGGTGGTAGCCGGGCACCATCTAGTTCTTCTGGTCTCAGGCTGATGGAGTCTGGTTTATGTGGCCCTTTCTGTCTCGGGCTAATATTGTCCTTGTGTCTTTGGTGTTCTTCATTGTCCTTTGCTCCAGGTGAATTGGGACCAATTGATGCATCTGAGATCGCCGCTCACTAGGTTTTAAGACCCCCGATGCCACTCACCAAAATGGGATGAAGAATGTTTTCATAATCAACTTTGTTACACCAGTTGGCCTAGATGTCCCCTGAAACCGTAGTCCCCAGACTCCCACCCCTGCTACTCTGTCCCTTGAAGTGTTTGGTTGTATTCAGGATACTAATTAGCTTGTGGTTGAGTCCAGTTGTGCTGACTTCCCCTGTATTGTGTGTTCTCCTTCACTTCACCTAAGATAATTCTTATCTACTATCTAGTTGGTGAGTACCGTTTCTCCCTCCCCACCCTCGCAGCCATCAAAGAATGTTTTCTTCTGTGTTTAAATCTTTTCTTGAGTTCTTAAACAGCGGTCTCATACAATATTTGTCCTTTTGCAACTGACTAACTTCGCTCAGCATAATGCCTTCCAGATTCATCTATGTTATGAGATGTTTCTCATATTCATCATTGTTCTTTATCATAGCATAGTATTCCATTGTGTGAATATACTATAATTTGTTTATCCATTCATCCATTGATGGGCACCTAGGTTGTTTCCATCTTTTTGCTACTGTGAAGGGAGGCTGGGTCTTGAGGGACATCTAGCAATCTCTTCCATATGTCTATATTAACTTGGAGGCATATGTAGCAGAGATTGGTATTTATGCTTCCTCAGTAAGAGTACTTGAATTTTATTCAGGTGGTAATGTGCTGAGCCAAAACACTGCATTTCTCAATCTTCTTTGCAGGTGGGTGTGGCTGTGTGATTAAGTTATGGACAATGAGGTATAAGTATAAGTAGTTGGGTGGAACTTCCGGAAAATATTTTTAAAGAACACTGACTCAGCTAGGAAGAGCACCATTTTGGTTTTTTGCCCTTCATCTTTCTTCCTGCTTGGCATACAGATAAAGTGACTGGAGGTCCTCAGCTATTACGGATCACTAAGTGATCTTGAGAGTAGAAACCACGTCCTAAGGAAAGTGGAACAGGAAAATAGAAAGAGCCTAGCTTCCTTATGACTTTGAAATGCCATAGCCATCCTGTATATCCATCTCTAAACTTATTTTACGTGAGAGAAAAATAACCCTTAGTATTTAAGCCACTGTAATTTGGGGTTTTCAGTTATATGCAACTGAACCTAATTCTAACTGATAATACCATGATTTAATGTTTAGTGAAAAAGCAAATTGCTAAGTAACATCAGAATGATATAAACTCAAATGTTTATAGTTGATAGGTTGTTAATATAGAAAGGGAGATTAGTGAAGGTATAAATAATAGGGAATGGAGAGGACCATGTTAAACTGGAAAGCCCATGAAGCATCAATAATACTGTTACCATATAGGCATTGTTGTTAGTTGCCATTGAATTGATTCCAACTCATGGCAACCTCAGGTGTGCAGAGTAGAATTGCTCCATAGGGTTTTCAAGGCTGTGATCTCTCAGAAGCAGATTGTCTGGCCCGCCTTTATGAGGAGCCTGTGGGTGGGTTCATACCACCAACCTTTTGGGTAGTAGTCAAGAGCTTAACCATTTGCCCCACTCAAGGACCTCATGTAGGCATACCAAACCCCCTGCTATTGAATCGATTCCAACTCATAGCAACCCTATAGGACAGAGTAGAACTGCCCTATAGGGTTTTCAAGGCTGTAAATCTTTACAAAATCCTACTGCCACATCTTTATCCCACAGGATGACTTGTGGGTTCAAATCTCTGACCTTTTGGTTAGCAGCCAAGTGCTTTAACCACTATGCCAACCAGGACCCAGATACTCCAGTTTTTCATGTTAAATTTCCCCAATGTTTTGCAAACAAAACATTTTTAGACTCTCTGACTGCAGATCACCAGTTTTGATTTGTAGTATGATCTAACATTTGGAAAAACGCAAAGGAAAAAAGGGAGAGAAGGAAGGCAGGACAGACCCTATATACGTAAGTGTATATATATACATATATATAACGTAAGCATAGAGAAGAAATGGAAGGGTGCACACCAAACAATGGAAATCTAAAAGTGATGAGATTGGAGGGAGAGATTATAACTATTTTGTTTTAAGTCTGTATGTTCTGTCTTATTACAATGTTGTTGTTGTTACATGCCAACGAGTCGGTTCCAACTCCTAGGGGACCCTATGCGCAACAGAACGAAACACTGCCTGGCCTTACGCCATCCTTACAATCGTCATTATGCTTGAACCCATTGTTGTGACCACCGTGTCAATCCATCTCCGTGAGGGTCTTTCTCTTTTTCCCTGACCCTCTACTTTACCAAGCATGATGTCCTTCTCCAGGGACGGATCCCTCCTGATAACATGTCCAAAGTATGTGAGATGTGGTCTTGCCATCTTTGCTTCTAAGGAGCATTCTGGCTGTATTTCTTCCAAGACAGATTTCTTCATTCTTCTGGCAGTCCATGGTATGTTCAGATTCTTCGCCAACACCATAATTCAAAGGCGTCAATTCTTTGGTCTTCCTTATTCATTGCTCAGCTTTCGCATGCATATGAGGTGATTGAAAGTACCATGGCTTGGGTCAGGCGCACCTTAGTCTTCAAGGTGATGTCTTTGCTTTTTAACACTTTAAAGAGGTCTCTTGCAATGCAAGAGGTCTCTTTGCCCAATGCAGTGTGTCCTTTGATTTCTTGACTGCTACTTCCATGGATATTGATAGTGGATATAAATAGAGTGAAGTCCTTGACAACTTCAGTCTTCTCCGTTTATCATGATATTGCTCATTGGCCCAGTTGTGAGGATTTTTGTATTCTTTTATGTTGAGGTGTAATCCATACTGGAGGCTGTAGTCTTTGATCTTCATCAGTAAGTGCTTCAAGTCCTCTTCATTTTCTCCAGGTCTTTGCATGTGTTATTATAATACTTTGTCTTCTTGAGCCGCCCTTTGTGATCTTCTGTTGAGCTCTTTTACTTCATCATTTCTTCCTTTTGCTTTAGCTACTCGACATTCAAGAGCAAGTTTCAGAGACTCTTCTGACATCTGTTTTGGTCTTTTCTTTCTTTCCTGTCTTTTTAATGATCTCTTGCTTTCTTCATGTTAGATGTCCTTGATGTCATTCCACAACTCGTCTGGTCTTCAGTCATTAGTGTTCAATGCGTCAAATCTATTCCTGAGACGGTCTCTAAATTCAGGTAGGATATGATATACTCAAGGTCTTATTTTGGCTCTCGTGGACTTGTTCTACTTTTCTTCAGCTTCAGCTTGAACTTGCATATGAGCAATTGATAGTCTGATATGAAGTCAGCCCCTGCCCTTGTTCTGACTGATGATATTGAGCTTTTCCTTTGTCTCTTTCCACAGACATAGTCGATTTGATTCCTGTGTATTCCTTCTGGCGAGGTCCATATGTATAGTCACCATTGATGTAGTTGAAAAAAGTAGAACTTTGTTGTATTACGATGTATATATATTAATTTTGTAATTAAAAAAAAACTGATGCTGCAGTGCTTAATAGCTACGTCTGCTAACCAAAAGTTCAACAGTTTGAATGCATCAGCTGCTCCTTGGAAACCCTGCAGGGCTGTTCTACGCTGTCCTGTAGGGTTGCTATGAATTGGAATAGATTCGAAGGCAACGGGTTTGGTTTTGGTTTTAATGAGGTAGGAGAAAAATTGCTAAGAAATTACCCAGACTGGAAGTCCAGTAAAAAATGCCACAACATAATCATAGAAACTTTTAGAGTAATTCACTCTAAGAAAGTATCAGTCTGTTTTAGAAGAAGGACATTAATTTAATTATAAATACCTAGAGAGAAGCACACAAATTGTAGGTTGTACTGACTTTTGTTAGCTGTAGATGAACTGGGAGTCATGTATAAAACATGCATACTTGCCAGTTTGGAGAAAAGAAGTTTTCCAGGAAATGGTACTTTATTTTTTAAGTGAAAGACAAAAGGAAGCACATTCTTAGTTCTTTGAAATTACAGTGTGGTCCAGTGTATACATTGCATTTAGTTTGGCACGTCATTTTCTTCTTATTGAAATTGATTCTAGTTGTAGAGCAGCCCAGATTTTTAAATATTAATTGCTTCTTTTCTACTTCTGGCTCAGGCATTGCCATCATCTTGAAAACGCATACTAGAAAAATGTATAGATTTTCATCTCAGTCTCCGTCTATGCAGTTGGCTCCAGTTTGATGAAGAACCTGGATTGTGAATACATTTTTGTGACACATCTTGTATTTTCATCTGTTTATAAATTTGATAGCCTGTGACACTTGTCACATTTCTGGAACAAGTATCCCAATTGTAGAAGAAGCTAATGATGATGATATACTAGATAACGAACTGTCTGGCTGCTTTGGGTTTTTTCAAAACAAAGTTTATCAAACTTTCTCCTCCTGCTTTCTTCCCCCACCCTACCCGCTGAAGAACATCCATTGCAGAATTTAGGCCTAGAGAATCATGATCTTTAAGTGGCAGTCAGTTGCCCTACCACCGTCAGTTCTCTTTCATAGAATAGTGATTTTGTGGAAGGAACTTAATATAGCTCCCTAGTATAGCTAATGAGGAAACTGGAGTACAGAGAAGTTAAGTGACTCATTTAAGATTTCACAACAAACTCGCAGAGCTCTTAAAAACTTCTACTTAAGTATATCTCCAGAGACTCCCAGACAGTAAAAGCTACATTGAAAATCCACACAGTTCTTGTGAAAAAGTAGCAAATTTAATGATGCCAATACAATCTGGTGTGATGTGTTAGTGGTCAAGACACTTTTGAGAGAAATCAAACCCAAACCAGTTTAAGAATAAAAAGAATTTTTTTCTATAAAATTGGTGGAGCTCAGATAAGTGTAAATTCCACAGGGAAAGTTGGATTCAGGCATGGCTGGGATGAAAAGACTCAAAAATATTACCGAACTATACCTCTCTTTCTTTTCTTTGCTTGCCCCATGTTGACTTTCTCCTGAGGAAACTTTACTCACAGTGGCAGAGATAGCTTATGTTCTAGCAGTTTATCAACCCCAGTGCAAAGAGGACACCTGTTTCTCAGTGGTCCCAGCAAAGGTCCTGGGACTAACTCATTGGCTGGCTTGGATCAGGTGTCTTTCCTGAACCCATCTCTGTGACTCCAGTTGGGGAAGCCTGAGCCACATGTTGCCCCTACCAGCCCCACCAGAAAGAACCACAGGGTCAGAAAGTGGGGGAGGAGTGGTCACAGAGGGAAAAATAAGCATTTTTTACCCAAAAAAGGAATAATGGATATAAGGAAAGCAAAAACAAACCAAGAATTTTTTTCCAATAAAAATGCTATTTGCAGCTTTATTCACAATAGCACAACAACAGAAACAACCGAAGTGCCCATCAACAAATGAATGGATAAGCAAATTGTGGTACGTACACAGAGTAGAATACTATGCAACCATAAAGAACGATGATGAGTCTATGAAACATATTACAACATGGATGGACCTGGAGTACATAATGCTAAGTGAAATAAGCATATCAAGACAAATATTGTATGATCCATCTTTTATAAGAAGACAAGAACAGATAAATATAAAGAGACCAATATTCATTAGTGGTTACCAGGGAGAAGTTGGGGGCAGGGTAAGTACGCTTTAGAACTTAGAGACTTGTTACTTCTGGTGATGGGAAATGTGGCTCCGAGAATGGAAATATTGAGCATAACACAACTATAGTAAAGACGAGAGTTTGAGCACAAATAGAAGTGTATAGACCAAAAAGAATGCTGACAAATTGTGATAAATGTAACTGATGTCAGTAAACAATTTATGTGGAAATTTGTAAAAAAAAAAAAAAAAAGTCATTTGCAACAGAGGAATGGATAAAGACAATGTATAAAAATGTGGTAATACAATGGAGTGTTACTCAGCCGTAAAGAGAAACGAAGTCCGTGATGCATGCTGCAGTATGGATGAACCTTGAAAACATTACAGTAAGTGAAATAAGTCAATCACAAAAGGCCAAATACTGTATGATCCCACTTATGTGAAATGTTTAGAATAGGCAGGTGTATGGAGACCAAAGTTTATTAGTGGTTACCAGGGCAGAAGGGAGGGAAAAAGAGGAAGTCATTGCCTAGGGGGCACTGAGATTCTGTTAAGAGTGATGGAAAATTTTGGAAATGAACAGCAGTGATGGTTGCACAACACGATGAATGTAATTAATGTCACTGAATTAACTGCACATGTAAAGATGTTGAAATGGCAAGTATATATATGCACCACAATTAAAAAAAAAAACCCCTAAGAAATGCTGTTTGTACTTACGTAGTATTATAAACTAATAATACAGCTAAGTTTTAATTTCTTAGTGGTTGAGGGTTCATAACATTTTCATTAAAAACAAACCAAAAAAACCAATACTAAGGAAGAGAATACTGTAGAAGTAGGTTACAGGCAAATGCACTACAAAAAAATGATGCACTGTTCATGTGTGTTTATACTGTTGGTCCGTGAATGAACACAAAGGCAAATGAAAAATAAAATGTTGGACATGTGCCAAACATTAATCTAAATGTTAAATGATTCCACCAATCCTGCACTGGGAAAGTAATCATTGTATCTTTGCAGTAGCATTTGTTTATTTTGCTTTCCATTTCATCCCAAATGCTGATGAGCTTGCAGTAACTACACTTGATAGTATTCTATCGGAAGGTGTATAATTATTCAGTTCATAAATTATAATGGCTTCATACAACAGCCAATTCTTTATCATAGTGTAACTAGAACTCTAGTCGCACATTTGTGCATTCATTCCTTCATTCGTTATAGTATGTGCCAGTTATGAACCAGGAACAGGGCTAAGATTAAAGACGTGAGTGATATGCAGCCCCACTCCTTGAAGAAGTCAAAGTTCAATAAGGGAAACAGACAAGTAAAAATTCAAGTGCATCATGAGAAGAGATTTATACGAGGCTTTAGAAGCAGATGACAATACATAGCTCAGCTGAAAGATCGGTAATAGGGTAGAAAAAGGGGTGAAAGACAGTTCTCTAGGGAATAACATGTTAAATGACACCGAGACTTAAAAGAACCCTGGGTGTTTAAGAAATGGGCCACAGTTTCTTTGGTTGATGTCTTAGTCATCTAGTGTTCCTATAACAAATACCACAAGTGAGTGGCTTCAACAAACAGAAATTTGTTCTGTCGCAGTCTGGTAGGCTAGAAGTCCAAATTCAGGGTGTCAGCTCCAGGGGAAGGCTTTCTCTGTCAGCTCTGGAGGAAGGTCCTTGTCGTCAATCTTCCCCTGGTCTAGGAGCTTCTCAGCGCAGGAAGCCCAGGTCCAAAGGACGCACTCTGCTCCAGGTGCTGCTTTCTTGGTGATATGAGATCCCCATGTCTCTGCTCATTTCTCTCTTTTATAGCTCAAAAGAGATTGATTTAAGACACAACCTAATCTTGTAGATTGAGTCCTGCCTCATTAACATCATAGAGGTAGGATTTACATACATGGGAAAACCACATCAGATGACAAAATAATGGACAATCACACAATACCAGGAATCCCGGACTAGCCAGGTTGACACACATTATTTTTAGGGGACACAATTCAATCCATAACAGCTGTGTTATAGGGTGTATATAGGGGAGAGTCTAATGACATTGTATGCTAAAAAGTTTGGACCTTACCCTGCAGTTCCAAAACCCTAGTCCCCCAACTAGAACCAGGTTGACTGCAAAGAGCCACCTGGAGAACTTGTTAACAATACAGATTGCCAAGGCCCCACCCCTGGAAATTCTGACTCGGAAGGAATCTGTGTTTAGAAAATTCTCCCTATGCGTTTCTGGAGCACATCCAAGTTTGAGAACCACTGTATGTAGGCAGTGGGGATCAATCAGAGGATACTGTGAAAGAGAATATCATGTTTGGGAAAGATAACTCTTTGGGCAGTGCAAAGTGGCCTTAGAGCAGGTCAAAACAGGACATGGAGAGACCTGGTAGGAGATGGTTGTGCTGGAGCTGCTAAGAAATGGTAGCACTGCACTGCAGCAGAGGCAGTGGGGGTGAAGAGGCCGCAAGTGTTCAGAGGTATTTCTGAGAAATATAATTGACAGGACAAGATGATTCGTTTGATGTGGGAAGTGAAGTGGGGTGGATTCTAGATTGTAAAGAGTGCCCTTGAGAACTAAGAGGAGTGAGAGGTAAGCAGGAGGTGTGGCTGTGTGTGTGATGTTAGCTCAAGGTGAGAGATCAGGCTGGAGCTTGCCATGGGCAAGAGGCCAAGGATTGGGGCAGGGCTATTTGAGATCTAGAGACCCAGATCTGGGAGACTTGAGGTTGAAGACTTGCTGCCACACCTAGTTTGGGGACACTTCCCTTCTTTATCTTACCTGAGTCTCCCTGCTAAGGAGCCCTGGTGGTGCAGTGGTTAAGTGCTCGGCTACTAATGTGAAAGGTCAGCAGTCCAAACCTACCAGCTGCTCTGCAGGAGAAAGATGTGGCAGTCTGCTGCCATAAAGATTACAGCATTGAAATCCCTATGGGGCAGTTCTGCTCTGTCCTACAGGGTCACTATAAGTTGGAATCAAGCTGCCAGCAAAGGGTTTGGTTTGGTGGCTCCCTGCTAGTCATCTCTCATAGCCCTATGTTGTTGTTGTTGTTGTTGTTAGTTGTCATCGAGTTGACTCTAATTCATGGCGACCCCATCACAACAGAAGGAAACATTGCTCAGTTCTGTGTCACCTTCACAATCATTAGTATGCTCGAGTTCATTTTTTGTGGCCACTGTATTTTGAGTGCCTTCCAACCTAGGGGACTCATCTTCCAGCACTATAGGGTACGACATTCTGTTGTGATCCTTAGGGTTTTCCTTGGGGAATTTTTGGAAGCAGATCACTAGGCCTTCCTAGTCTTAGTC
Organism: Dugong dugon; assembly: GCA_030035585.1. Classification (NCBI taxonomy): domain Eukaryota; kingdom Metazoa; phylum Chordata; class Mammalia; order Sirenia; family Dugongidae; genus Dugong; species Dugong dugon. The sequence goes on from CM057461.1 coordinate 89,344,851, forward strand.
TAGACACTCTGCTAAAACCTGTCCCTCATGGATGACCCTGCTGGTATTTGAAATACGAGTGTCATAGCTTCCAGCCTCACAGCAACATGCAAGCCACCATGGTAGGACAAATTGACAGACAGATGGTGGATAGCATGGATAGCCTCTTAGGTTTTCTCTCTAGTCTATAAACTCTCTGAAGCCGGGAACTATGGTTTGTCTACGTGTTCTCAGAGCTTTACCTAGTGTCTGCACATATTTGATGCTTGCTAAACATTTCTGGAACCCTGTTGGCATAGTGATTAAGCTCTGGGCTGCTAACCTAGAGGTCGCCAGTTCAAACTTACCAGCCGCTCTACACAAGAAAGGTGTGGCGTTTGCTTCTGTAAAGATTACAGCCTTGAAAACTCTATGGGCAGTTTTACTCTGTCCTATAGGGTCACTATGAGTCAGAATTGACTCAACGGCGATGGGTTTGGATTTGGTTTAAACATTTCTAGGTGAATGAATTGTGTTAATTAACTAGACAATTATAGCTACAACAGACAGCATCATTACATCTATACAGTCTTTTGGCTTCATTTTTTAGTGATAATTATAAAAATGTATATTTCTTCAATTCCACATGCTTCCATTATTACCTTCCAAAATGCACACTTTTGTGATAAGACTAAGCCAAATGCATCGCTTTCTTCCAAACATTATTACAAGGTGCCTGTGTAATTAGTGAAACAGTTATCTCCTAGAGATATTTAAATTTCACCAAAAAGCACTTGATTAATCAAAAAAGTTATTTTAAAAAATTTTTCAATCTAATTAGTTAAAGGCAAAGAATAATTGTCAGTTCGGTTGTCCATATAAGCATGTATGGATCCAGAAAGGTTATTTTTAAATAGAATGTTATAATCGATCTGAAAGTACCTGTTTATCCTTTTCTCACACAATGCTACATGGAAAAGAGACACTTAGCCCAAGCCCCAAAGGAGTCACTACCTTAAAAGAGAAATAAGGACAAAAAATTTAAGACAAACCTATCAGTTACATTACTCTTTATATACACATGCTGTCATTGTGTTCGTTGATTGGAGAATTCCTGTTTTGTTTATCCTCCATTAACTTTGCATTCCCTGTTGCTGATAAGTGTTCTCTGAGTACCTAACAGGAACATCCTATTTATAGAAATTTCAAACCATCAGAAACTCAAATAGTTATAATTTTTCTTTATAATTTTATTCATTAGAAACAGAGCAAAGAAAAGTAAGCAAGCTAATATGAGCAACTTCAAAGTATAGTTTCCAAGAAGATGTGGCAATTAACTTCAGATAACAAAAAAAAAAAAAATATAAAACAACAAAGATATTGGCAAAAAAACAAGAAAAATCTTTTTTTGGTTTTAACATGTACAGTCCAAACTAGTCATTTGGCATGAATTCCTATATCTGGATAAACAATTATTCCTCTGTAATGAGTCGGAATCGACTTGGTGGCAGTGGATTTGGTTTTTTGGAAGTCTGTTTGACCCTCTGTTACTTCCATGTGTGTCAGTGTTCTGTCCCCTTGATGTGGCCTAAAATTATCCTGAACATCTATAACTCCCTGTTTCCCCTGATCTCCAAGGGATTGTTTTAACCTTTCTGTACTCATAATTTCCACCACCTGTCTGTCAGTTTGTCCTACTGTGCTGGCATGCGTGTTACTGTGATGATGGAAGCTATGCCACTGGCATTACAAATACCAGCAGAGTCACCTTTGGGGGTCAGGTTTCGGCAGAGCTTACAGACTAAGACAGACTAGGAGGAAAGGCCTGGTGATCTGCTCCCAAAAATTAACTAATGAGAATCCTATGGATCAAAACAGAATATTGTTCCATGTGGTGCTGGAAGATAAGCCCCCTAGGTTGGAAGGCACTCAAAATACACAGTGGTCACAACAATGGACTTGAGCTTACTAATGAGTATGAAGATAGCACAGGACTGGGCAACGTTTTGTTCTGTTACGATGAGGTCGTCATGAGTCAAAGCTGACTCAACAGCAACTAAAAGTGACAACTTATAATTTATGATGTGTATACGCTAGTCCCTTATACTGATGCAACTCCTGTTGATGACCCTGTATTTTGTATGTAGTACTCATCACCCCTCCCTGGCTTTGTCTAACCCTTGGTTTTGGCTTCTCAGACCTGTTCTGACTTCTTGCTACCTGTGATAGTTATGTGTCAGCTTGGCTGGGCCATGATTCTCAGTATTACGTAGTTATCCTCCATTTTGTGATCTGATGTAATTATCCTCCATTCTGTGATATAATGTAATCACCTCCATGCTGTGATCTGATATGATCAGCCAATCAGTTGTAAGGGGTGATTCCCCATGGGTGTAGCCTGCACCCTATATATATATGTGTATATATATATATGTATATACACACAGATGTTCTAGCAAAGTTCACTTACTTGCTCCAGATCCTGTTTCTGGCTCATCATCATCTGATCTCTGGTTTTTGGGACTTGAGCCAGGCCTGTTGCCTGATCTGCTGACTTTGGGATTCACCAGCTCCATAGCCCTGTAAGCCAGCAGCCTTTTGTCTGATCTGCCGACTTTGGGACTCGCTGGCTTCCACAGCCCTGTGAGCCAGCAGCCTGCTGTCTGACCTGCCAGTTCTGGGTTCGTCGGCCCCTGCAGCCACGTGAGTCAAAAGAAGCCTCCAGCCAATGCTTGACTCACGGACTTTGGGACTTGCTAGCCTCCACAAAAGTATGAGCCATTTCCTTCAGATAAATCTCTTTCTCGCTCTCTTTATATATATATGCATATATATATATATATATATATATATATATATGTGTGTGTGTATATATGGAGTCCTGGTGGCACAGTGGTTAAAGCGATCGACTGCTAACCAAAAGGTTGCTGGTTCAAAACCACCAGTGGCTCCATGGGAGAAAGATGTAGCAGTTTGCTTCCGTACAGATTACAGTTTCAGAAACCCTATGGGGTTGCTATGAGTCAGAATTGAATTGATAGCAGTGGGTTTTTTGTTTGTTTATATATATATATATATACACACACTTCACTGGTGAGAGAGCCTAAGACATTACCCAGAATCCAATATAACATGCTGCACTATCTTTCATGTGCTAGTCATCTGCCTGCTTGCTCTCAGATCCATTTCTTGCCCTTTTCCTGCTTTGTCTGAATCCCAGGAAGGTGATTCCTGCCAACTCCATTTCCTAGGCCCAATTGTCCATGCCTAGAAGGAGACAGAACAATAAGATAAAAAGATAAAGTGAAAGCTCTGACAGAAAAAGAGGAGAAGCCAAGGTATCCCCCCTCCTCCACCATTCATGAAGCTTCTCCCGTAGTGGCTGCCTCTCCTTGTTTCCCATTCTAGTTCTAGCCAGGGACAATGGTTCTCTGGCTCTGCTAATCCTGCTCCTCTATTGATTTCTCTGAGGATGGATGGTAGAGGTGTCCTGCTATTGCTGCTTTCTGGGATGCCTTCCCTTCCCCAGTTTGGTTTTCCAGCCCTCCCAGCACCTTTGTATCTAGCTCTAGGCATTAAAATCCCTCACTTGAAGTACCTGACTTGGGCTCTGATTTCTGACTGGATCCCATCTGATACACTGAGGTGACAATACCTGAGAAGTTGTTAGGCAAAGAGCGAACAGACCATGGTGCTTACAGAAGAAACAGTGTAGATATTGCAAGGCTCACATCCCAAAATGTCCAGTGAAGATATAAAATAACTAATTACCCTGTTATTGAAAATATATAACACAATGGACACATTTAGTCATTTAATGTTAAAAAGCCACTTTCATTTTGTTCTTATCTTCATTCTTTAGCAATCTGTCACCAATAGAGAAACCATGGGAAATGGAGCAGAGTGAATAAAGCTTAATGCCCACGCTGAGCCCAAAATAGTTCCAAGTGGATTTGCCTACACAAAAGAAAGAAAGATGTAATCAGCACCTGGAGTAGGTAACAAAATGTATTTAACACTGCTGTTCCTCTAAAGACCCCTACTGCTCTCCCACCAGAAACTGTTTCTGTGAATTAATTTGACCTTCTCGTGACACAAAATCACTCAAGCTTATTGCACGGAAGAGTCCAGGACAGTTGGTGACAGTGGCCTAAAGAGCCTAGGAGTCACTCATCCTTTGGGAGAGGTTTCCAAAATCAAACTGTGGTGCTCTGTGAAAGATTGGGGCTGTTTCATTACCTTTGGCAAGATTTGGGTCAACATGGCAAGCTTCTAAGCAAATCCTTTTCCAATTTATTGAAATGGAGCAGAAATAGAAGTCACAAGGGGGGCTAGTTTATTCTTATACCATTTACACAGATGGTGGTTCATTGGTGGAATTCTCATCTTCCATGTGGGAGATCCAGGTTCAATTCCCCACCAATGCACCTCATGCATAGCCACCACCCGTCTCTTGCTGTGATGCTGAACAGGTTTCAGTGAAGCTTCCAGACTAAGATGTACTAGGAAGAAAGGCCTGGCAGTCTACTTCTGAAAATCAGCCAGTGAAAACTCTATAGATCACAACAGGTCTGATCTGCAAACCAATCGTAGGGATGGTACAGGACCAGGCAGCATTTTGTTCAGTCGTGCATGGGGGCACCATGAGTTGGGAGCCACCTTAATGGCAGCTAACAACAAGAACAACAAGTTCACCACCTACTTCACTCCACCACTACTATCTGGCAGAACCTATACTCAGGAAAAGATCTGGTCAGCTCATTCACACTGAGGTATAAATGGCCAAAATCTTCTGTGTCTATTTATGAATTACAGTTGTCCTAAATAAATAAATAAAGCAACAATAAGAAACCAAAACTGTTGAGCCTAGCTTTTAACAATGGATTATCTAATATAATAACAAAAGCACAAACAGAAAAAGACTAAATAAATGGGACCTCATAAAAATTAAAAACTTTTGTTCATCAAAGGACTACCAAAAAAGTGAAACGAGAAGCTACCAACTGGGAGAATATCTTCATAAACCATATATCCAGTAAGAATCTAATAAGCAAAATATATATAAAATTTTGACAACAACAAATAGCCAACTCAATCATAAAATGGGCAAAAAACTTGAGTAGGCATTTCATCAAAGAAGATATTCAAATGGCCACCAAACACGTGAAAAGATGCTCAACGTCATTAGCCATAGAGAGATGTAAATCAAAACCACAATGAGATACCACTTCATTCCCACTAGGATGGCTAAGATTAAAAAAAGAAGAAAATAACAAATGTTGGTGAGGATGTGGGAAAATTGGAAACCCTTGTCTGTTGCTCGTGGGAATGTAAAAAGGTACCGCAGTTGTAGAAAACAGTGTAGTGGTTCCTCAAAAAACTAAAACTAGAACACCATATGACCCAGTAATTCCACTTCTAGTTATATACCCAAACGACTTGAAAGCAGAGACTTGTACACTAATGTTCATTGCAGCACTATTCACAATAGCCAAAAGGTGAAAACAGCCTAAATACCTATCAACAGATGAATGGATGAACAAAATGTGGTACCTACATGCAATAGAATACTAGTCAGCAAGTAAGAGAAATGAAATCTTGATACATACCACAATATGGATGGAGCTTGAAGATAATTCTGAGTGAAATAAGTCAATCACAAAAGGACAACTATCGTATGACCTCACTTATATAAAAAAAAGACAAGAACAGGCAAATGTATAGAGACTAAAATTTATTAGTGGTTAGCAGGAGTGGAAGGGAGAGGAAAAGGGGAAGTTATTGCTTACGGAGTACTGAGTTTCTGTTTATGGTAATGGAAAAATCACATTGATTAAGGGAACCGTTGCACAGCCAATTATTGTTAAGCAGCAGAAGTTGTGTGATAGACATATTTACAATGAAAAAAGAAAAAAAAAAGTAGCTGCTGAGTCTGCTTATGTAAAATCAAACACCTCATGGGATTTGGTTTCTTGTTTTGGAGGTTTAGTGTCATAGTTTCACGGCACATCTCAGTTAATTGGCCTAATGATGTGATTTGTGCTTCTGTTCTACCTCCTAGTTCATTGCATAGTTCCCGGGGCGGGGGGGCGGGGGGGGGGGTTGAAAGCTTGCGAGCAGCCATCCAAGGCGCAATTGGTTTCTATTTGCCTGGAGCAACAGAAGAAGGAGGAGGATCAGGAATAAGAGGAGAAAATGGAATGTGTGGCTAATTGCCTCCATGAACAACTGCCTCCTTTGCATGAGACCAGAAGAATTGGATGGTGCTGGTTACCATTACTGAACATTTTGATCAAAGATTCTATGCAAGAATCTTGATCAAAAGGGGAAAAATGTAGAACAGAATTTCAAATTCTTGTGGAATCCAGAATTTTTGGAGCCATTAGAGGCTGGATGAACCCCTGAAACTATTGCCCTGAGATAATCTTTAAACCTTAAACCAAAAATATCCCCTGAAGTCTTCTTAAAACCAAACAATAGTTTAACTTAACTAGTAAAAAATGTCTTCCTGAGCATTGTGCTCTTTTAACAAGTATCTATATGGGATCAAATCGACAACAGCAACTTGAAAGATTAGATAGGAAGCTTAGGGGGCAGTGAATTTATTTTAATGGGGGAGGAACGACCCAGAAAAGGAGGGTGAGAATGGTTGCAAAATTCAAACAGTGTAATGTCACTGACTTGTACACTAGGACCTGTTGAATTAGTGTGTGTTTTGCTTTGCATATTCGCAACAACAAAACAATAAAATAAAAAAGTAATGTGGGCTATGAGAGCACCGAACTGAAAAACCGATTGCCATGGAGTCAATTCTGACTCAGGCGACAGAGTAGAACTGCCCCATAGGGTTTCCAAGGAGCAGTTGGTGGATTCAAACTGTTGACCTTTTGGTTAGCAGCCAAGCTCTTAACCACTGTGCCATCAGGGCTCCTTGACAGCACAGGTGTCATATTTAAGAAAAAATTAAATTAAACTGACACTAAGAATTAAAAAGCAAGATGAGAAAACTTAACTTCATTTGTTGTGCTCTGGAATACTTTTCCCTGGCTTCCACTGTCCCTTTAGCCAAAAAGAAGGAGGAGGAGGAGGGTAAGGATGAGGATGACTTTATCTGGCTAGGAAATAAGTTATTTAAATTTAAGATTTATGTTTGTAAAGTGAGACCTCATACAGTGAGGAATAAGTGTAATCAAAGTCCAAGCCCTTCTACTGAGTCTCTGAGTGACCTTGCGCAAATAGACTGGTTTTCTCTGGGCCTTAGCTTCCTAATACATAAACTGATAGTCTTCTTCTTTTTTTTTTTTTAATGTGTTTAATCTCAGCAAAATATGTAAGAAATAATACCCTGGACAGATGGAGGACAGTGATATGACCAGAGATTTTTATACTGTATTTTGTTTACACCTTTTGGTTTTTGAACTGTGAGACTGTATTAAGTATTAAAAATAAATAATGTTAAAAAAGAAAAGACGAAAGAGAGCTCCTAATAGGCATTTCATGTTCTGTAGGTGAGCGGGCAGATATTTTAAGCTCAGATTATACTCTGATCATTAGACCACACAAGGGTTTTATTTTTATACCTTCATATAAGTTATGTACTTATTAAGTACTTACTGAATATCAGGGACAATGTCATTATTCTATTTATTTTTTTCCTTATGCCTCTGAAGGAAATATTAGGCTGAATTACTTGAAATGGCTGATATCCAACCATCTTTGACCTTCAGAAATGTCAGTTCTACAAGATACAAGGGAAAGATTAGTCCAAAGGACTAATGGACCACCACTACCACAGCCTCCACCAGACTGAGTCCAGTACAACTATCTGATGCCCGGCTACCACCACTGACTTCTCTGACAGGGATCACAACAGAGGGTCCTGGACAGAGCTGGAGAAAAATGCAGAACAAAATTCTAACTCACAAAAAATAACCAGATTTACTGGCCCGACAGAAACTGGAGAAACCTCAAGAGTATGGCTCTCAGACACTCTTTTAGCCCAGTAATGAAGTCACTCCAGAGGTTCACCCTTTAGCCAAAGATTAGACAGCCCCATAAAACAAAACGAGACTAATGGAGCACAACAGCCCAGGGACAAGGACTAGAAGGCAGGAGGGGACAGGAAAGCTGGTAATAGGAGACCCAAGATGGAGAAGGGACAGTGTTGACATGTCTTGGGGTTGTTAACCAATGTCATAAAACAATATGTGCACTAACTGTCTACTGAGAAACTATTTGTTCTGCAAACCTTCATCTAAAGTACAGTAAAAAGAAAAAGAAAAAAAAGTCAGTTTTATCGATTCAATCTAATGTTAATGTCCTCATTTTAATGTTGAGGAACCTAAGATTCACAGAAGCTGTGCAACTTTGCCCAATGACACACACAGCAGGCAAAAAAGACTCTTGACTTGAAGCCAGGTCTTCTGTTTCCACTGAGTAGTGGGTATGAACTTCAGACCTTAAAACTAAATGTACAAGAAACATTTAACTATGTAAAGAAAGGTCCCTTTTCCTATATGTGACCTTAAATGCCACCAGGTGGTAGAAACTTGACATCAATTAAGTCTGGATTCCCTCACCACTTCCCACCCATTCTCTACAATTGTGTCTGACTTAGGGGGAAAGCTGTGTAAACTCACAGCATAGGGGCAGGTAGTTACATTTCCTGAGTCCACACTTGTCCCCACTGGCACTCCACTTAGAGAAACCTCGTCCTATCTGGTATCTGTTGAGGCTGCTCCACAGGGGCCTAAGAAAGACGCTCCAAATCCTGCTATCTCGAGCGCTCTCAAGGCCCTGTCTGACAGCAAAGGACACATTCACCTAGCTCTCCTGAGCCACTCTACTGCCAAGGGAAATTTGGTGGGCATGTAAACCCCGTCACCATTTCCATGCGTCTCTCAGGTATACAGGAAATCGTTCTACTGCTTCCTTCACCTCGTCGGAGCTCGAGGAAACTTTGGAAGGTGCTCAGTTCCCCCTCAGACATTTCTTCTGTTTCTGCTCCATGCTGGCCTGGGGTGGGAGTTCTGGGATCTCATTGCCTTTACCTCAGCTTTGGGGGTCCTGGTCCTCTTTGCTCTCAGCAGGAGGTACACCTCGCAGACCACTTTCTCTGAAACCTACCAAGTCTTTTCACCACTAGCTTCTTCACTGGCTTTCCAGGATCTGGTTTGCCTCTGATATACTGTATAAATCCAAGCCTGGAGTTCCATCAAGGCATCGCCTTTTTTATTTTATTTTTGGTGAAAATATGTACAGCAAAACCCACTCCCATTCCACAGTTTCTAGACATAATGATCAGTGACATTGGTTACATTCTTCACATTGTGTTAACAATCTCGTTATTTCTGTTCTAGTTGTTTCACTTCTATTTACTTAATCTTCCTGCCCGCCCCCACCACCAACCTTCTCTTCTATGCTTTAAAAGACCAATTGTTGTATTATAGATGGCTGGTTATAAGCTTTTAAGACCCCAGACACTACTCTCCATACTAGGAGGTAGGACGTAAACTTTAAGAACTATATTATGCCAGTTGACTGGTTGTCCCAAGAGATCACAGCCCTAAGTCCCCAAACCAGGAGAACTAATTCCATTGATAGTCTTGGTCTACACTTGTATATGTAGCCACTCCCCCATCCTTTTTTTCGGTTGTTGTTATTGTTGCAAAACCATATACAACTTAGCATTTGCCCATTCGTCTCTCTTCCCTATGTACAGTTTATTGACATCAGTTACATCAGTCATGCTGTGCAAACTTCACTTATATTTGGTGCCACCTTTCCCATTTCTATAAAGAAAAAGTGGCTACTACCTATGGAGTACTTCTCCCTCCTCCTCCCCCACCCCGCCCCTGGTAACCACTAATGAACATTAATTTCTGTATATTTACCTATTCAAGTCATTTCCTAGAATATTCAATATTTGTTTTTTTGTGATTGGCTTATTTCACTCAACATAATGTCCTCAAGATTCATCCACGTTGTAAGATGTTTCAGGAACTCATTTTTTTCTCTATCACTAAGTAGTATTCTGTTGTATGTATGTATCACATTTTACTTATCTGTTCATTCATTGATGGGCGCTTGGGTTGTTTCCATCTTTTTGCAATTGTGAATAGTGCTGTAATGAACACTGGTGTGCATATGTTCGTGTCATGTCTATTAGATCCCTAGGATGTGAGTCATATGGCAACTGTACCTCTAGTTTTTTGAGGAACTGCCACACTGTTTTCTACAATGGCTGCACCATTTTCATTCCCATCAGCAATAGATTAGGGTACTAATTTCCCCACTTCCCCTCCCATTTTTTTTTTTTTTTAATCTTAGCCATCCTAGTGTGAGTGAAATGTTATCTCATTGTGGTTTGATTTTCATTTCTCTGATGGATAATGATGCTGAGCACATTTTCATGTGTCTGTCGGCCATTTGAATATCCTCTTTGGTGAAGTGTCTGTTCATGTCCTTTGCCCAGTTTTTGATTGAGTTATTTTTTTGTTGTTAAGTTGTAGATGTTTTCTGTATATTTTAAATATTAGACCCTTATAGATTATATCATTCTTGAAGATTTTTCCTATTCTGTGACTTGTCTGTTTACTTTGAAGTTCTTTTCATGAGCCTAAGTATGTAACTTGTATGAGGCCCCAAGTATCTAGTTTGTTTTCTGTTGCTTGTGCATTCATTATTGTGTTTGATAATCTATCATTGAAAAACAATTAGGTCCCAAAGCTTCGCTTCTGTATTTTCTTCCAAGAACTTTATGGTTTTAGATTAGACATTTAGGTCTTTGATCCATTTTGAATTAGTTTTTGTGTATGGCATGAGGTATGGATCTTGTTTTATTTTTCAACCTGTGGAAATCCAGTTTTGCCAGCACCATCTGTTGAAGAGACTGTTCCTTCTCCATTGAACGGATTTGGCTCTCTTATTGAAAATCAAATGACCATAGATGTTTGGGTTTATTTCTGGGTTTTCAGTTCTGTTCCATTGGTCTATGTGTCTATCATTAAAACAGTACCAAAATGTTTTGATTACCATAGCTGTGTAACATGTTTTGAAGTCAGAAAGTGTGAGGCCTCTTACTTTATTCTTCTTCAAAATTGCTTTGGCTATTTGGGGTCTCTTGTCTTTCCATATAAAATTGAGGACTATTTTTTTCCATTTCTGTAAAGAATGCTGTTGCAATTTTGGTTACGATTGCATTCCATCTTTGGGTAGTATTGACACTTCTCTATATTAAGTCTTCTAATCCATGAGCATGGAATATGTTTCCATCTATTTAGGTCTTCTTTAGTCTCTTTCAGCAGTATTTTATAATTTTCATTGTATAAGTCTTTCACATCCCTTGGTCAATTATGTCCAGATATTTTATTCTCTTAGGTGCTGTTGTAAATGGAGTTGTTCCCTAATTTCCCTTTCAGATTTCTCATTGCCGGTGTATAAAAACCCAGCTGCTTTTTGTGTGTTGATCTTGTATGCTACAACTTTGCTGAATTCCACTATAAGTTCTAGAAGCTTTTTAGTAGATTCTTTGAGATTTCCTATATATAGGATCATGCCATCAATGAATATAGTTTTGCCTCTTTCTTTCCAATTTGGATAACTTTTATTTCTTTTTCTTGTCTTATTGCTCTGTCTACAACTTTCAGTACAATATTGAATAGGAGTGGTGAGAGTAGGCGTCCTTGTCTTCCCATTTTCAAGGGGAAAGTTCTCAATCTTACTCTATTGAGTATAACATTGGTTATTGGTTTTTCATAAATGTCCTTGATCATGTTGAAGAACTTCCTTTTTAGTCCTTCCTTTTAGGAATAAAAGAAAGGGTGCTGGATGTTATCAAATGCCTTTTCGATTGAGATGATCATGTGGTTCTTTTCCTTTGTCCTTTTATGTGGTGTATTACACTGACTGATTTTCTAATTTTGAACCAACCTTGCATTCCTGGAATAAACCCCACTTGATCATGGTGTATAATTCTTTTGATATGCTGTGGGATTCTGTTTGCTAGTATTTTGTGGAGAATTTTGGCATCTATACTCATAAGGAATATTTGTCTGTAGTTTTCTTTTTTTGTGTCTTTGTCTGGCTTTGGTACCAGGACAATATTAGCGTCATAGAAAAAGGGAGTATTCCCTCTTCCTCTACTTTTTGGAAGCGTTTGAAGAGGATTGGTGTCAGTTCTTTTCGAAATGCTTGATAGAATTCCCCAGTGAAGTTGTCTGGTCCTGGACTTTTCTTTGTTGAGAGGCTTTTTATTACTGATTCAATCTCTTTACTTGTTGTGGGTCTGTTAAGGTTTTATACTTCCTTTTGAGTCAGTTTGGGTGGGTTATGTGCTTCTAGCCATTTGTCCATTTTATCAAAGTTATCAATTTTGTTGGAGTAGTTATTCATAGTATTCTGTTATGATCCATTTTACTTCAGTTGAGTCAGTTATAATGTCTCCACTTTCATTTCTTGTTTTGGTGATTTGCGTTTTCTTTCTTTGTTTCTTTTAAGCCTAGCAAGTGATTTGTCAATTTTATCCATCTTTTCAAAGAACCAACTTCTGGATTTGGTGATTCTCTCTACTTTTATCTTCTATTCTCTGTTTCATTTATTTCTGCTCTGATCTTTATTATTTCTTTTTTTCTAGTAGCTTTAGGTTTAATTCATTCTTCTTCTTCTAGTTCCTCAAGCTGTAGAATTAGACTATTTATTTGAGACCTTTCTCATTTTTTAATGTAGGTGTTTATTGCTATTAATTTTGCCTTCACTGCATTCCATAAGTTTTGGTATGATGTGTTTTAATTTTCATTCATCTCCAGGTATTTTCTGTGTTTCACTCTTGATGTATTCCTTCAGTCAATAGTTGTTTAGTAGTGCATTGTTTAATTTCCATGAATTTGTGTGTTTTCTAGTTTTGCCTCTGGTGTTTATTTCTAATATTATTCCTTTGTGGTCAGAGAAGATACTTTGTGTAATTTCGGTCTTTTAAAATTTGTTGAGATTTGTTTTGTGGCCTAGCATATGGTCTACTCTGGAAAATAATCCACATGCACAGGAATAAAATGTGTATTGTTCTGATGACGGTGGAGTATTCTATATATATGTTCACTAGGCCTGATTGGCTTAGGTATTATTTAAGTCCTCTATGTCCTTACTGATCTTCTTTTTAGATGTTCTGTCCAGAATTGAAAGTGGTATATTGAAGTCCCCAATTATTATTGTGGAAAATCAATTCTGAAACGCAAAAAAATCAGGAGTCAAGTTTCTCCTTTATGTTCCTTTCTTTCATCTCTTACTTTAAGCAATAAAGGCAAAATAACTACTAGCCTAAATGGTGAGGGTTAGAAGAGGGATGGGATAACAGATGGGAAGAGAGGAAAACATCAAGTTAATGCTCAAAATATTGCTCCGCCATATATATTTGTTGTTCTTTTCTCAACACAGCTTCCCGAGTAATGTTCTCAAACTTGAGGGTGCCTAAAAATTGTCAGACGGACATTGGTGGTTCATTGGTAAAATTGTCACCTTCTGTGTGGGAGACCCTGATTCAATTCCCGGCCAGTGCACCTCATGTGCAGTTACCACCTGTCCCTCAGTGGAGGCTTGTGTGTTGCTAAGATGCTGAGCAGGTTTCAGCAGAGTTTCCAAACTAAGATGGTCTAGGAAGAAAGGCCTGGTGATCTACTTACAAAAATTAGCCAATGAAAACCCTATGGATCATAATGATCCAATCTGCAACTGGTCATGGGGATGAGGCAGTACCAGGTAGCATTTCGTTACACTGTACACGGAGTGGCCATAAGTTGAGGGCTGAACAGCTAACAACAACAATAAGAATTGTCAAGGAGAATTGTTTAAAATGCACAGACCCCACTTAACTTTGAAGAATACTACTCTAGACCAATGGGAACAGGATAATCTACATGGTTACATTATTGTTCATTTGTAAACATGTCCAGATTGAAGTAAAAGCTTGCAATCTTGCAAGACAGAAGGGAATTTTTTAGGTTAATGAAACTGAAATTTTCCAAGCGAGATTTGAATACCAGCAGCCTGGCACTGTTTGAATAGCAAAGCCCATCGAAACTACAACTCTGTGGCCCTTTTGCTTTGCCTGTAAAGCAATTCCTTTAAACATAGATGGGGCTCTGGGTCATTATTTCGCCAAAATTCAGGTGAGACAGAAATCCATCAAAATGGCAAAACAGATCAGAGAGGGGAGCCAAACAAATTCTACTGCTGTGCTCAATCTAAATTGTAAAGGAGAGTAAGGAACAGAGAAAAGTGTGTAATTAGAGGCATTTTAAGCTCTCTAGTGGGAGGAACAGCAAAATATTCTATATTTGAAATTGTAGTGGGAACTTGAAGTTCTAAGGTAGTGGGAATGGGGATAAAGGAACAAGGAGAAAAGGGGATTAAAAAGAAAGAGGCACAATGTGCACTCAGCCACACAAGGAAAGCGTTTGATCAGACACCTGGAAGAATCAAAGAGATAGTATAGGAGCAAGGACTAAGTATAGTGAGAGATGTCAGGCTGGAGAGAAAAAGAATAAGAGATTGCAGGGAGGGAGCTTAACAGGCCAGGAAGAACTGAGATGGAAGCTGTTTGAATACCTACAAGAGATAAAATAAAAGTTGCTCTTTTTTTAAAGTAAGGATATTTTGCTAGTACAAAGACTCTGAAAAGCAAATCAGTTGTTGTTGAGTCAGTTCTGACTCATGATGACCCCACATGTTATAAAGTAGAACTATGCTCCACAGGGTTTTCAAGGCTGTGACCTTTTGGAAGCAGATTGCCGGGCCTTTTTTCCAAGGCACCTCTGGATGGGTTCGAACTGCCAACCTTTCAGTTAGTAGGCAAGCATTTAACCATTTGCACCACTCAAGGACTCCACAAAAGCCTCTAGACATGCAATTAATGTTTAATTTAGATTACATAGTTTATCATGCTCACTATGTATTTTTCTAAAAATACTTTAAAAAGTACTACCTTCTTAACTACATTTCAGTGGAGGGATAGAGAGCCTCATATAGTTCCAGAGAGTTTCCTCTCCTTAAGGCTAATTTTGTTCTCCACCTGATCCTGCCAATTGAGAAAGTACACATAAGTTGTTTCTTCAACAAGGAACAACTCTCAAAACTGCTCTAGTTCTTAATGAAAAAGCAAAAAAATTCCAATGTTTCAAATTTCAAAAAGCTATCCTTGTACAAATAATCCCTCAAAGTTGTATAGCACTTTATACTATTTAAAGTATTTTCAGATGCATTCCCTCCTTTGAATTTTAGTGAATTCCACCATAAAAGGTACTTTCTGTTTCATATGTTTTTACATACTCCTTTTTCCACAGTCAAAACCAATTCAACATTTGTTGTTGTTGTTAGTTGCCATCAAGTTGGCTTCAACTCATGGCAACCCCATATACAACAGAACAAAATGTTGCCCGGTCCTGCACTATCTTCACAATTGTATGCTCGAGGCCATTGTTGCAGCCACTATATACTTTTGAGTGACTTTCCACCTAGGGGACTCATCTTCCAGCAGTATATCAGACACTGCTGTGTTGTGATCCATAGGGTTTTCACTGGTTAATTTTTGAAAGTGATCATCAGGTCTTTCTTCTCGGTCTGTCTGGAAGCTCTGTTGAAACTTGTCTCCCATGGATGACCCTTGCTGGCAGTTGAAATACCAGTGGCATAGCTTCCAGCATCATAGCAACATACAAGCCAGCACAGTACAGATGAGCGGTGGAATAAAATGTTAGACATAATTAGTTTCTTATAACCTCAATACTCTCAATCTTTCACTATTTCCTCTTTAGTTTTTCCTTTCTCTTTCCTCCGGACTAGAGAGCATTTTATTTTGCTAATCAATTCTTTTGACTCTGCCAAATTTTTAGTCTTAGACTTAATGACATAACTCAAGATGTATAACACCTAGAAAAATCTGGGTCGGGATAAATATTTGGTCGTCTATATCATAGCCAGCTACCCAGGTCACTGGTAGAGGGAGAGCCACTGCAGCTTCTCGGGGCTATTGAAGGGCATCAGGGGGCTACAAACCACAGGTTTAAAGCCAGACGAGACCTGGCTTTGAACCACAGATTCACCAGTTAATGGTTGTGTGGCACTTCCCCTGAAGTGCTGATATCTGCTTAGTATCATTTGTAAAGTTTCTAAGTTCAACAACGTTCCTGCCATATAATAGGCATTGAACGAGTGTCCACTCCTTTCCCTTAACTCATAGGAGGAGGACTGTTAAAGAAAGGAGTCACCCACTGCTTAGGTGACGAGGTGGGGTGTGATCCTTCTCTAAGAGTTAAAGTTGGCAACTTATAGAATCCTAGGATAATTGTATCCGCTGCTAAACTATGACCTGCCCACCAAGCCAGGAAAGCAAAACAACCTAGTGCCAACACCTGAGTGGAGCACATAATCCTTACTCAGGGACGTCACATGGCACCTACAGGCCATAATCCCAAAACGGCCCCAAACGCACATGCAGGCCACCTTCAACCACCCTGGTAATCATACAACAAAACCCAGATATTGCCAGCCTATCCACATCATTCAGATATTTTGCTTTCCTAACATGGGCCTGAGACTGCTTGGGTGTTTTGGCTTTAAAAGACGCACTTCCTCTTTCCTCTCCCAAACCTCTGTCTGGATCAAGTTCCCCGATTGGAAGTAAATCATTTCCACTTAGGGCTCAATTTTGGGCCTCATATCGTCTTTATTTTTTTTCTTTAACAGCACATAGGAAGAATTAGTTGCTTGGTCTTTGTGGAAAAAGCTTGGCCTTTAATCCTCTATGGGAGGAAGTAAAAGAAAGCCCCCGTGAAACTATAATGATAGCTGTTGATTCGTTGCCTAAAAGAGAGAAAAAAGTTGGAAGAACTGCACTAGAAGGTAGGAAGAAGTTGCTTCAACAGTACAACTGCTCTCTGTGACAGGTGATGGTTCAGTTTCAATGAGCGTTTACTGAGTAGCTTTGATCAAATAAAGCACTGGATGCTGGAGGTATGAAGATGAATAGAACATGGTCCTTACACTAAAAACTTCAAAGCCTAGTGAGGAAGACAAATGAAACACATAATGTAACACATCATGATGGTGATTGGTGCTAAAAGAGACTCAAGGTGAAGAGTAGTCTGGGGTTATAGAGAAGGGAAGGGTCAACTCCGACTGAGGCAGTAAGGGAAGGGCTCACACAATATTGATGCCAGTTGTTGTTGTCAGGTGCCATCAAGTTGATTCCGACTCATAGCGACCCTATGCACGATAGAACAAAACACTGCCCGGTCCTGCACCATCCTCACAATCCTTGTTATGCTTGAGCCCGTTGTTGCAGTCACTGTGTCTGTCATCTCGTTGAGTGTCCTCCTCTTTTCCGCTGACGCTCTACTTTACCAAGCATGATGTCCTTCTCCAGGGGCTGATCCGTCCTGATAACATGTCCAAAGTATGTGAGGCGAAGTCTTGCCATCTTTGCTTCTAAGGCGCATTCTGGATGTACTTCTTCAAGACAGATCTGTTCATTCTTATGGCAGTCCGTGGTATGTTCAGTATTCTTCGCCAGCACCATAATTCAAAGGCGGCAATACTTTTTCGGTCTTGCTTATTCATTGTTCAGCTTTTGCATGCATATGAGATGATTGGAAACACCATGGCTTGGATCAGGCACATCATACTCTTCAAGGTGACGTCTTTGCTTTTTAACACTTTAAAGAGGTCTTTTGCAGCAGATTTGCCCAATGCAATGCGTCTTTTGGTTTCTTGACTGCTGCTTCCATGGGTGTTGATTGTGGATCCAAGTAAAATGAAATCCTTGACAACTTCAATCTTTTCTCTGTTTATCATGATGTTGCTTATTGGTCCAGTTGTGAGGCTTTTTGTTTTCTTTATGTTGAGGTGTAATCCATACTGAAGGCTGTAGTCTTCAGTATGTAGGTGTAAATTAGGATCTTCATGTTGGTTCTAACCAGTTATTATTATGTGAAAATGAAAAAATTGTGAAGTTTATTGGTGTCTCTTTTTTGTCCAAACTCTTCTATTTCCTCTTAATGGTCTTTTTAATTTTTACATAAATTTTTATTTTGCAAGTGTGTATGTGTATGTGTATAAACATACCTCTTTTGACTTTAATGCCAAAAATGCCTTCCTTTCTACTACTTCCATCTTTATTTTCTGCTCTGTATTTTCTTCATTATTCTCATCAAGTTTGCCAGCACCTAACCAGCCTGTGACCCAGCAACATGTACCAGGATCCCTGTAAAAGAAACACCTGGAGAGGCCCAGTTTATGATCTTAATATGCAGCCCCTGTTTCAAAGTCCTACTTTCAAAGCTCCATGTGATTCTGCAACTTTCAAATATATTTGCACATTTGAAGTACTGTTGTCTCTGCTCAGAGTGGAAGCTCTATGCCCAGCTCTATATACTTTCTTGTTGGCCCTCAAGAGTATTTTTCCTTAATAGTATATTTGCTGGAGCTCTCTGTTTAGTCCTGCCTAAAGCTATCACTCCTTCAGCTGACTCTAAGTCACACTGATCCAGGAAAAAGGAATTTATTTTGCTCACGATTGACAGTACGGGAGTTGGAAGTAGTATAGCCTGATAAAGATTCCCCAACTGGCCCAAAACTATATTTTCTGTGCAGTTCCAGTAAGCGCCCTCCCTAGCTGCTGAAATTAAATAGCAGAAATTTACTGTTTAATCATTTCATACCCATGTTTGGGTAATGGGGCAGCTTTGGTTGAAACTTACCTCAGACACTATTATATAGGCCACAAAAGCGCTTTGCAAGCTATAATGCAGTACATAAACATAGAGTAGTATTCCAATTATGCTAGAAACATCAACCCATTAAAGGATAAAGTCTTTCTGCATAGATCACACCCATCCCTCTTTATCAACATTTACATCAGCTACATTGGGATTAAGTTGTACTGTTGTTCCTTGGGGTCATTAAAAGGCTACCCATTGGACTGCAAAACCAAACTCATTGCTGTGGAGTTGATTCTGACTCATAGGGACTCTATAGGACAGAGTAGAACTGCCCCCATAGGGTTTCCAAGGAGCATCTGGTGGATTCAAACTGCTGACCTTCTGGTTAGCAGCCTGAGCCCTTAAGCACTGCACCACCAGGGCTCCCATTTGACTGCAGAGGGGTACAAAGGAGACTTCAACTTTTCAAGACTATTCGTTTATTTAAAAGAGAGAGACAGAGATGAACATTTACTCATTTTGAGTGGTGGATATATATGTATTTTTTAAAAATTATTATCTGTGGCTTTCTGAATTTTAAAATGTCTCCAAATTAAAAGAAAACGAAAAATCTCCATGAGCAGAACTGCATACCTACTAACAAAAACCAATTGCGGTTGAGTCAACTCCACTCATGATGACCCCGTGTGTGTCAAAATTGAACTGGGCTCCATAGGGTTTTCAGTGATGGATTTTTCAGAAATAGATTGCCAGGACTTTCTTCCAAGGCAGCTCTGGATGGATTCAAACTGCCAATCTTTCAGTTAGTAGCCGAGTGCTTTAATCATTTGCACCACCCAGGGACTGCTCCATATCTACTAAACCAAAAAAATACAAACCCATTGCCATCAAATCCATTCCGACTTGTAGCAACCTTATAGGACAGAGTAAAACAGCTCCATAGAGTTTCCAAGCTGTAATCTTAACAAAGGCAGATTGCCACATCTTTCTCCCATGTATACCTATTAGGTGGAGCTAAAGAATACACAATTAATGTGCAAGATACAGAGACAGGCTCTGTTAATCATCTGGCTTCTAATAACTCACTGCCGTCAAGTCGATTCCTACTCATAGCGACCCTATAGGACAGAGCAGAGCTGCCCCATAGGGTTTCCAAGGCTGTGATCTTTCCGGAAGCAGACTGCATGTCTTTCTCCCGCAGAGCAGCTAGTGGGTTTGAATCACCAACATTTCAGTTAGCAGCTGAGCGTTTTAACCGTTGCGCCTCCGGGGCTCCACTGGCTTCTAATGATAACTTCTAAATCTCCCACATGTAGCGATTTTTCTTTTTTAAAATGTCAATTTTCTAATTTCTCTTAGCACCCCTCCCCCATTAATGCTGAGACTATCCACTGTGCTATAGGAGCGTTATTTATAATAGCAGGAAAATGGAAACAATAGGGACAAGGTGCAGACATTGAGGGTGGTAACTCTAATGACTGAAATTATGTTAATGAAAAAATGTTAAATTTAGAAAGTGGAATACCAAATTGTTACTACACTGAGATTATAACAGTGTCAATACTGTATGGAAAAAAACCCCAAACCCATTGCCATAGAATCAATTATGACTCATAGCAACCCTATAGGACAGAGTATGACTGCCCAACAGGGTCTCTAGGGAGTGGCTGGTGGATTCAAACTGCTGACTTTTTTGGTTAGCAGCCTAAACTCTTAACCACTGCACCACCAGGGCTCCTTAGAAATGTTAGTGTTCCCCAGTTCCTGATAGCTTCCATTTTACTTTTGAAAATATCACTGTTAACAAATAATGTTTATGTATACCTAACTATGTGTCAAAAATATAACATCATGTGTTAGAATGATAAACATTCAGTTACTGAGAGAGGTTTTTGGCTTAAGAGAGGAGAAGAGGAATAGAATCAGTCAGTAATACATAGGCCCTCGATTGGATTGGCAGTGCTTCTTCCTTTCTTTTTAAAGGGGAGCAAATACGTTCTAATGTTAAGACTTGATAAAGGTAGGGTGGTGGATGCATGTGTGTACCTTACATTTTCTCTATTCTTGTCTGAGACATAAACTATCTCACAATTTTTTATAAATATCGTTGTTGAAACTGATTCCATTGTGCCGGCCATTTGACCTTTTTGACATGTATTACTGAAATATTACAGGAAACAGCAGTGAGAGAATTTAAAAAGTGAAAGTAGAGAATGGAGCAAAAAGAAGGGGAGGGGAGCTGTGCAAAGTGGGGAGCTGAGAGATACAGGTTACAGTTGTTAGAACAGGAAATAAATGTACCTATATTAAGAAAGTTACAAAGGGGAACTAAAGTAAGTGCATTACCTAAAATTACAATAGAGGAATTAAAAATAATGATATATCCATACTGGGAGGGGGAGGGTGTAAGTGAACAAAGCCATTGTCTATCAGAAAGGGAAGGAAGTCCACAGATAAAGTCTGCCTGTTTGATTAAAACAAAAAAAAAGAGTGGAGATATGACTGTATTATGTAGAGATAGGGAAGTAACCACCAGAAGAGTTAAAAAACTGAAGCTGTTAAAAATTTAAATATGGTTGTTTCTAGAGTATGGGTCTAGGATTCAGTTGGAGGCAAAGGAGTGAGGTGGGGATCGGATATTGCAGCAAAGATTTTTTACCTTTTGCTATAAGTTTTACAGCCCTGTTGACTTTTTGGCAAACGTGCACGCATTGCTTTGACTTAAAAACTTTTTTTTTTTAAGTTAACAACACAAGAGTAAGGCCATCAAAAACAAACAAACAAGCAAACAAAAAACCCATTGCCACATGATTAATGTAACTAACATCACTAAATTGTACACCTGAAAAATGTTGAATTGGCAAATGTTGTGTTATTCATATTTTTACAACAAAAAAGATATTCTAAACAAAAACAAAAACATGGTGCTGTCGAGTTGATTCTGACTCATGGTGACCCTGTGTGTTACAGAGTAGAACTGCTACTCTTGGCTGTAATCTTTGCAAAAGCAGATTGCCAGGCCTTTCTTCCTTGGTGTGACTGGATGGATTCGAACTGCCAACTTTAGGCCATAAAATCCAAGAGAATGTCCCTCTCTTCAAGAATTTGATCAAGTTATTATTTACTTCTTGAGCTATGATACCTGCTTGCTGATAAATTATTTACATCTTTTCATCTTTTAGTGGGTATCCTGGAATTAACCTTTATTTGTCTTTCCTTCTCTGCTTCTTTTTTTTTTTAATTCTGTTTATTTTTGCCCTTTGCAAACAGCGTAGAAATGGTTTCTATATACAAAAATGTAAAGACTAGGTCCCCATTTGTGGACAGTTTGTTTCCAAGAGGCCATTAAGTGAAACAAGGGAGGTGCCTACAATATAACCGGGTTTAAAACGTGACAGTGACAGGTCCATAGAGAGGGAAAGTAGATCAGTGGTTGCCCGGGCTGGAGGAAGGGGGAATGGAGAGAGTACTGCTAACAGGGATGGTGTTTCTTTTGTTGTTGTTGTTGTTAGGTGCCGTCGAGTCGGTTCCGATTCATAGCGACCCTGTACCGCAGAACGAAACGCTGCCTGGTCCTGTGCCATGCTCACAATCGTTCTGGGGCTTCTTTTGGGGGTGGTGAAAATGTTCTGGAATTAGGTAATGGTGATGGCTGCAGAACTTTGAGAATATACTAAAATCCACTGCATTGTACGCTCTAAAGGAGTGAGTTTTATGGTATATGAATTGTGTCTCAAAAAAAAAAAAATGCCTGTGAGAAATACTGCAAGGGAATAAACTAAAATGAATAGTCATTGTGTTATACTTGAGGGGTATTTTTTTTTAAATTTATTTTATTTTCCCAAAGTTTTGGTAACGTCATATCACTTTCTTACCTTAAGACATATTTTAAAGACACATCATTTGTCTCGGTGTGCAGTGCCATCTTTATGTGTCTTTTTTTCCCCCCAATCCCATACCTCGCTTTATTTCCTCCCGCTCTCTGGAGTGCTTAATTGTTCACATTTAATCTGTTTCCTTTATAGCGCTGCTTTGGTGTTACTCTTACTCTTATTTGACTTATTTTTCTTTTTATCATCTTGATGCTGCCAAATCTTTACATGTAGTTAGCTCATTCTGCTCTATTTTCTTTATTTGTGTAACACTTTGCTTTTCTTGAGAGCGCTCCCTGAAGCGCTTACAAATGCCTTAACCACACTGACTTCATGAAAGGGGAGCTGGACTTTCCTTTCTTTCATAATTCCTCAACCTAACCAGAGCTGGCAAGGAATCTGGAGGAGGGGAAGCAGGAGGGCAAGGAGAGTAAAAGGAGGAGAAACTGATATTTATTGAGGCCCTCCTATGTACCAAGCTCCTTACATGCATTTTTTCCATCCTCCCTTAAGCCTAGGAGAAACTATTATAAACTATTATAATAGTTATAGAAAATTATTCTCTTCTTTTCAATGCAGACTCTGTTGCTCAGGATAGGTTAAGCAACTTTCATAAGGTCACACAGCTGGTAAATAGCAGAGGCAAGATTCACACCCAGGTCCATCTGTCTTTTTTATTTAGTGCTACTATAACAGAAATAGCACCAGTGGACGGCTTTAACAAAGAGAAATTTATTTTCTCACAGTCTAGTAGCCTAGAAGTACAAATTCAGGACGTCATCTCCAGGGGAAGGCTTTCTGTCTCTGTTGGCTATGGAGGAAGGTCCTTGTCATCAATCTTCCCCTGGACCAGGAGTTTCTCCATGGGGGAACCCGGAGCCCAAAGGACGTGCTCTGTTCCAGATGCTGCTTTCTTATGAGGTCCCCCATCTCTCTGCTCCCTTCTCTCTTTTATATCTCAAAAGAGATTGGTTCAAGATACAATCCAATCTTGTAGATTGAGTCCTGCCTCATTAACATAACTGCTGCCTATCCCACCTCATTAACATCTTAGAGGTAGGATTTACAAGACCTAGGAAAATCACATCAGGTGACAAAATGGTGGACAATCACACAATACTGGGAATCATGGCCTAGCCAAATTGATATACATATTTTTGGAGAACACAATTCAATCCATGACACCATCAAACTTCAGAGTCAATGCTCTCCCCTCTATACCTTCATTTGTCAATTGTATTGAGACATATTTCCATGTTGGCCTCCAAAAAGGTTAAATCAATTTACTGATGATGATTATTAATGGCCATGTTTACTGGCCATTTATATGTTTACCATTAGAAACATTTTCTGTGCTTATTAGCGATCTGTATAATTTCTTCTCTGAATTCCTTCCTCATTCCTTTGCCTGTTTTCCTGTTGTGTTACATGTTTGTAATCCTTACTAATTTGAAATGCTTTCTCTATGTTATAGTTAATGATTGTTTATTTTCTATGTTATAATTATTGCCAAAGATTGCCATTCGGCTTCCAACTTTGTTCATAGTACATTTTAATGTAAAACATCTGTAATTGTTCAAATTTTAATTTGCTTTTGTTTTAGTTTTGGGTTTAATGTTTCCCTTCAGAAAGGTTTTACCACTCTGAGTTTATAAAAACATTTCTGTGAAT
The DNA here is from genome assembly GCA_030035585.1 of Dugong dugon. Taxonomy (NCBI): domain Eukaryota; kingdom Metazoa; phylum Chordata; class Mammalia; order Sirenia; family Dugongidae; genus Dugong; species Dugong dugon. The sequence continues at coordinate 89,369,062 of CM057461.1, forward strand.
TTTGTTCCTAATAGTTTTATAGTTGTTTTTTCATTAAAAAATAATCAAGACCTTGATCTCCCTGGAATTTAGTTTGGTATATAATGTGAGAGAGAATTAACATGATTTTTTTCCCTAATCAGTAGCCAGCTGTCCCAAACCAATTCATTACATTTATGTACTTTCAGCACTGACTTTGTATGCTACCTTTTCATTTTAGTATTGTGGAATAGTAAATTGAGTGTATGCAAGAGTCTGTCTCTAAATTTCCTAGTCTGTGCCAATGATCTGTTGTGTATTCCTAAACCAGTATAAACAGCCTTGATAGTGCAACGGTTAGGCGCACCCACCAGCAGCTCATCAGGAGAAAAGACCAGGCAATCTGCTCCCCGCATAAAGATTGCCGCCTAGCAAACCCTATGGATTTCAGTTCCACTCTGGCATATAGTGTCGCTATGAGTTGGAATTGACTTGACAGCACAAAATAACAACAAACCAGTATACTGTTTTGGTTTTATAACTCATTTGTTGTTGTTGTTGTTGTTGAGAATATACACAGCAGAGCATACACCAATTCAACAATTTCTACACTTACAATTCAGTAACATTGATTACATTCTTCGAGTTGTGCAAAAATTCTCACCCTCCTTTTCTGAGTTGCTCCTCCCCCGTTAGTATAAACTCACTTCTCCCTAAGTTTCCTATCTAAACTTTTGGGTTGCTGTTGTCAGTTTGATCCCATATATATAGACCTTAATGCACAATGCTCAAGGCAGACATTCTTTGCGAGTTAAGTTACACTACTGCTTGGTTTTAAGAAGACTTCAGGGGATATTTTTGGTTTAAGGTTTAAAGATTATCTCAGGGCAATAGTTTCAGGAATTCATCCAGCCTCCATGGCTCCAGAATGTCTGGATTCCATGAGAATTTGAAATTCTGTTCTACATTTTCCACCTTTTGATCAGGATTCTTCTATGGAATCTTTGATCAAAATGTTCAGTAATGGTAGCCAGGCACCACCCAGTTCTTCTGGTCTCATGGAAAAGGAGGCGAGGCAGTTTTTCATGGAGGCCATTAACCACACATTCCATTTCCTCCTCCTATTCCTGACTCTCTTTCTTCTCTGCTGCTCCAAGCTAATAGAGACCAATTGTTGCACCTTGGCACTACACAACAAACTAGGAGGTAGAACAGAAGCACTAAACACATTATTAGGACAACTAACTGGGATGTCCCATGAAACTAAGACCCTAAACCTCGAAACCAAGGAACCAAATCCCATAAGATATTTGATTGTACGTAAGCAGCCTCAGCAGCTACTCTTTCTTTTTTGTTGTTGTTGTTGTTGTAAATGTATCTATCCCACAACTTTTGCCAATTCAATTTTTTTACAGGGGTACAACTTATTGACAGTAATTACATTAATTGGCTATGCAACCCTACCCTTAATCAATGTGATTTTTCCATCACCATAAACAGAAAGAAACTCAGTACTCAATAAGCAATAACCCCCACCCCCTTTCCTCTCCTTTGCACCCCTGTTAACCACTAATAAACCTTGGCCTCTATGCATTTGCCTGTTCTTGCCTTTTTATATAAGTGAGGTCATACAATAGTTGGCCTTTTGTGATTGACTTATTTCACTCAGCATAAAGTCTTCAAGCTCCATCTGTATTGTAGTATGTATCAAGACTTCATTTCTCTTACTGGCTGAGTAGTATTCCATTGTATGTATGTACCACATTTTGCTGACCCATTGATGGACATTTAGGTTGTTTCCACCTTTTTGCTATTGTGAATACTGCTGCAATGAACACTGGTGTACAAGTCTCTGCTTTCAGATCTCTTGGGTATATACCTAGGAGTGGAATTGCTGGGTTGTGTGGTAGTTCTATTTTTAGTTTTTTGAGGAACTACCACACTCTTTTCCACAACGGCTGTACCATTTTGCATTCCCACCAGCAATGGATAAGGATTCCAATTTCCCCCACATTGCCATGAATATTTGTTATTTTCTGTTTTGTTTGTTTGTTTTTTAACCTTAACCATCCTAGTGGAAGTGAAATTGTATCTCATTGTGGTTTTGATTTACATCTCTTTGAGGGTTAATGATGCTGAGCATCTTTTCATGTGTTTGGTGGCCATTTGAATGTCCTTTTTGGTGAAATGTCTATTCAAGTCCCTTGCACATTTTCTGATTGGGTTATTTGTCTTGTTGTTGTTAAGTTGTTGAAGTTTTATATATATTTTGGTTACTAGATTCTTATTGGATATATGGTTTCTGAAGCTATTCTCCTAGTCAGTAGCTTGTCTTTTTTTTTTTGGTAAAGTCTTTTGGTGAACAAAAGTGTTTTCTATGTGGTACAATTTATTGATTTTGTCTTTTGTTGTTTGTACTTTTGTTATTATATTAGATAATCCATTGTTAAAAACTAGGCCTGACAATGTTGCCCCTGCATTTTCACCTAAGAAATTTCTGGTTTTAGTTTGTGCATTTTGGACTTTAATCCATTTTGAATTTCTTTTTATGTATAGTGTGGGACATGTATCCTGATCGTTTTTCTTCATGTGGAAATCCAATTTTCCCAGCACCATTTATTGAAGAGACTCTTCTTTCCCCATTGAATGGACTCAGCACCCTTGTCAAAAATCGATTGCTCATAGATATGTGTATTTATTTCTGGGCTTTCAATTCTATTCCATTGGTCTATGTGTCTGTTGTTATACCAGTACCAGGCTGCTTTGATTACTGTAGCTGTATAATGTGTTTTAAAATCAGGAAGTGTGGGTCCTCCTGCCAGTATACTGTTTAAATTGTTAAAGTTATATGGTTAATTATAATACTCGGTAGGACAAATCCCACCTTTTGCAGTGTCTTTTAGATAGATTAAATAAATAAATAAAACTTGTACCAAAAGATGCTAAGTGACTTTCTCAAGTTTATGTATCTTTTAGAGATAGAGTTCAGAGAATAATCGACGTCTCCTGGCTTTGGTCATTTATTCAAGTAATTCATTTACTTAATTCACTTAACAGGTTTTTATTGAACACTAGTAATATGCCAGGCTGTTTTATCCTGCTGGAAATCCAGCAGTAAAGGAAACCTCGTGGAGTTTATGCATACTCACCATTATTATTCAATTTCAAACAAATATATTCTCCATTCACCTCTGCTAAATTTCCAGTTTTTGTGAAATAAATTTTAGCTATTACTTTAGCACAATTAAAAGGGTAGCATCTTATATTTTGTATTTCACAAAACTTTTTCTTACCCATAAATTTTTTAAACTCTCCAGTTTCATTTCTCTTTTTCATATGCAAAGGAACCTCTCATCTACATCAAAGTTTGGCTTCTAAAACCCCTTTGTAGAATTCATGGTTAAATTGCTTAAGACTTTATAAGGAAAATAAGTTTAGAAAAATCAAGATCAATTAAACTAGAAAAAAGTAGTTTTCTTAAACACTCAGTAAAAGAAAACAATATATCTAGCACACATTATGTATGCATCTGAAATTAGCAATAATTAACACTGTATAATTAATTTCCATTCACCATTTCTTGCTTTTAGGGAATTTTCAGAATTTCTCTTTTATGAAGTTTCAGCAAGATACATGATCATTTTATTTTACTGCACGTAATATTCATGAATAAAGCCTTTTTTCCCCTGTTAGTTTTGATCACTACATTTCTAATTTTATGACTTTCATTGATTCCCACCAGTTAGTTCCAAAAGGATCTTAAAGAAACAGAAAAACTGACAGGAGTTAAATGTAATTATATGATCACGTTCTGAAGGTCAACAGACCTGGGTTCAGATCCACCTCTGCCAGGGAATCTCTGTCTGACCTTGGGCAAGCAGGGTAACTTCCCTAAACTAGGTTTCTCCATCTAGAAAGTGGTGAGAATAATAGTACCTACTTCAAGGCGTTGTTGAGTAAATGCAGTAAGCTAGAATACATAAAGTGAACAGCCCAGTGTTTGGCACATAATTAGTGTTAAATAAATGTTTAGCCAATATTTTTATTGAGATGTTCGTTAGGATACTTTCAATGCAAAGAACAGAGGTTCATTTGAATTATGGGGGAAGGGTATTGTGAGGATATCCACTGAAATAAGGACTATAAGAATCTCCTGGGAATTCAGGAAAAGCCATGAATCAAGTCTCATGGTAGCTGGAAGTAATTCAGGAACAGAACAGCCAATCTTGATTGGAATGGGTCGCTGATCTGAGTCATCTTCTTGCTGCCTTGGCAGTTCAATTGATCCTGTAACTGTGGTGACTCAGAGTCTCTCCTTCTGTGCTGTTAACATTCCTGGTTGCACTAATCAATTTCTCGACTCATCCGTGAATACTTTGGATTTTGGCTTACCTACGGCTTCTGCTTGTTCATACCTGCTTACTCTTCCTTTCCGATAACTCAGAACTTCCGCTTAAGGCTAGTCCCTAGGTTAAGAACGGCTGACTTACACGTACAACCTGTAGTTATGAACCAACCCCTGTAAACCCTTTTGGGTTAAAAATTCTAGGTACATACAATGGTTTGTAATAACAAATAGGTGCTATTTTGCGACATGCATCAAAACATTATTATGATTATTATTCTTGTATTATTATGTTAAAGAGCCTTGGTGGTACAGTGGTTAAGAGCTCAGGCTGCTAACCAATTGGTCAGCAGTTCAAATCCACCAGTCGCTCCTTGGAAACCCTATCTGGCAGTTCTTCTCTGTCCTGTAGTGTAGCTATGAGTCGGAATCAACTCCATGGCAATGAGTTTTTTAAATTATGTTAAAGATGTCTTAGTGTATCCGGAAGTGTTTCTTAAACGTTTTTTATGCATAGAAAGGTACATTATACACTATATACTAAGACAAACATTTGACTAACTGATATTAGATATCAACCATTCCTAACAGTTTTGATTTACGTACAAGTTTGACTTACAGACAGATTTAGGAATGAACTCGTTCGTAATTAGGGGACTGTCTGTATTCACAATTTTTCAGTTCCTCTTTAAAGTGTTAAAAAGGAAAGATGTCACTTTAAAGATGTGCCTGACCCAAGCCATGATGTTTTCAGTCACCTCATATGCATGTGAAAGCTAGGCAATGAGTAAGGAAGACAGAAGAAGAATTGATGCCTTTGAATTACGGTGTTGGTGAAGAATATTGAATATACCATAGACTGCCAAAAGAACGAACAAATCTGTCTTGGAAGAAGTACAGCCAGAATGCTTCTTAGAAGCAAAGGATGGCAAGCTTTGTCTCACATACTTTGGACATGTTATCAGGAGGAGTCAGTCCCTGGAGAAGGAGGGTCAGTGAAAAAGAGGAAGACCCTCAAAGAGACGGATTGACACAGTGGCTGCAACAATGAGTTCAAGCATAACAATGATTGTGAGGATGGTGCAGGACCAGACAGTGTTTTATTCTGCTGTACACAAGGTCACTATGAGTCGGAACCCTTGCGACAGGTACCTAACAACAACAGCATCATCAAATTTCTAAGAGACAGGATCTGCTTGACTCAGTAATACCCCTATTTGAACAGTGGTTCTATGCTAAACCCCTCATAGATCATAAATCCGTCTAAAAATTGGTTGCCTTTGGGTCAGTGCTCATTCCTGGTTCCAGTCAACTGTGGTCGCAGAAGTATGGCTAGAGATAGGTCATGTGGTATATATGTATATACCGTATTCCACATAGCCAAAAAGGAATGTATCACTCTTCCTCCCTTCATTCAGAGTTATTAGTTTGGTTGGTTTTGTCAAACAGGAAAATTGATGGTAGATATCTTACTTTGATTTGGGGGTTTTCTTACCCAAGAAACCAAATATTCACTTTAAAGTAATCCCTGACCAAAATTAATCCTGCCAATGATTTTCTCTCACCTGAAGTACCAAATCCTTTCTTTCCTGGTCAAGCCAGAAGCCCAGCTTGGTGAGTTTGAATTTCAAAAGATATGGCTGGGTGGAGGGCCACAGACCTCCTTGTGACCTGATATCCCTTGATCTCAGTAAAAGGGGGAGGGCAGGGTTCAATCAATCATGTAAGACTAGCCAGTGGTTTAGCTTCTGTATTTGTCCCTCCACCAGCTGTTCCTTGGAAACCCTATGGGGCAGTTCCACTCTGGCCTATAGGGTCACTATGAGGCAACGGGGCTTCTCTATAAGCCTCATTGTACCTAGCTTCTTCAAGCCATTTGCTTTTTCTGGTATCAAAATGGTCTCCTTATATGCATATAGCATAGCTACTCAGAATAAACCTTATCTTCAAAATTTCATTGAGTTTTGATTATTTTTAATAGTTTCAAAGGACGATAATCTAACTTGAACTAATTCATGCAAAAAGGGGAAATTATAGGGTCACAGGATCCAGGGAATTATTAAAAAGTAGATGCTCAAACCTAGTTTTTCTTTCTATATAGCTTTGCCGTATAACTTGGTTTCTTAACTTAAATCATTCCCCATTTCTTTCCTTTCTGATCCCCTTAAACTGTGATTCTAACCTTGAATGATCTAATGCTGTATCTGTTACCCGTGTCTGGCTTACATAACCCTTGACCTGTATGTGTATAGTTTGTTGTTAGCTCATCAAGGCTTCCTTTGAACTCCTTTTACTTCCTTAGATTCTTAATGCTTTACTTCCTTTTATCTCTTGACTCATGTTACTTCTCCTTCTGTATTCTTCTGTCTGCAGAGCCTTAGGCACTTTCCACAGTGCTTCTCATTTTCTTTGGGCATTGGCTCTGTTATGTTCCCTGGAAGTCCTCACCTCCTGCGTCTTCCTTGCCTCTTCATTGAGCTCATGACATTTTCTCCTCCACTGACTCCAGCTAAGGGGGGTTGTACTAGACTAAATAATCTTGGTATTCTTTCCTCAACAAATGTTCATCTTGGCATTCACTGTCTGTTTACACTTGTTCCTTTATTTTTATCTCCACGTTTATCTCTTCCTTCTTTTATTGAATTAGCCAATTCCCCTGCATTCAAAAGGGCAAACGTTACCAGATCCTGCCTATACTTAAAAATCCAAATCAAAATTCTCCTCTTCCATGAGGTTTTCCTCATCCAAAAAAGTCCACAGTGATTTGGTCTTTCTAGAACATGTGCAGAGGTTATTATCCTTACCCTTCCTCAGATAATTAGTCATGTGCTCTCTGGTAATATCTTTTGTTTTGTCATATTAAATCATTTTGTATGCTTTGTGTTGTTCATTTCTTATGCTTCTGTTTTATTTCTCAAGTAGGGTGTGGCGAAGATGAAACACATCTTCCACTATGACTAAATCTCCAAAAAACCTAGCATAGCGCTTTGCATGCAGTCAGTTCTCAATAAGTAAATTTGATAGTTTAAACAATGTTCTCCCATTTTAGATTTTCCTGAGTTCAAACCATCTTAATGATCATCACCAATTAATCGTTTTCAGTCAATCCTAAAAATGTATTCTCTCTGGGAAAGAGGCCTGTTGAGTCAGGTCACTAAGAACCCAATCAAACAATAGTTTAGCTTAATTAGTAAAAAATGTCTGCCTTGAGCATTAAGCTCTTTTAAGAACTGTCTATATGGGATCAAATTGACAACAACCAATTGCAAGATTAGACAGGAATGTTAAGGGACAATGAATTTATGTTACCAGGAGAGGAACAACTCAGAAAAGAAGGAAGAGACTGGTTGCACAACTTGAAGAATGTAATCAATGTCACTAAATGGTCCATGTAGACACTGTTGTATTGGTTTACGTTTTGCTGTGTATATTCTCAACAACAACAAAATAAGTAAAATTAAAAGAAAATAGAGCCCAATCAAGTAGGATTAGGGTAATGGTAGAACACATTTGAGATTCATTACATAGCGGTCAAAGCAAAGTGAGATTACTGGTGAGGCTCAGATGGGAGTGGTGAGGACCAAACCCCTTGCTGTCGAGTCGAATCCAATTCATAGCGACCCTATAGGACAGAGTGCAGCTGCTCCATAGGGTTTCCAAGGAGCAGCTGATGGATTCAAACTGTCAACCTTTTGGTTAGCGTCAAATGCTTAACAACTGCACCATCAGGGGAGCGGTCAGGAAGAAGTCCTTAATAACACAGTGGTCAGAGAGAAGGCAGTGGGATCCACCTAATTAGGAAGATGCATATGAGGCACAGGCTTTTGTTGGTGACACAGAAAGAAAGCATCGCTCAGGACAACACCTGGGTGAACCCGAGAGGGAAGCTTGGCCTCAACACCCGGCTGGTCAAGGAGCCCTTTATGCAGTCCTGCCCCTTCACTGTCAGAGCCACGATTGCTACAACGATCCTTGGGCACAATTTCATCTTCCTACCTGGAAAAATACCCTCCCTGAGTCAATGTGTGTGGCTTTGCTGTATCTACGTCACCAGAGCCTTCTTCCACTGGTGCCTCAATTTCCCTGCCACTGGGTCTTGATATATGTCTCCAATGTTCCCAAATGACCTCCAAAGAAGGCCCAACTGCATCTTGCCAAATATGTGTCATTAACCACGCTCTGTTACAAAGCAATATATAACCTCCTCTCCCTAGATAGGACCCTTACCCTTCATTGCCTCATTTTCTCATATCTGGTCAATTTAAAACATTCCTAATGTTAAAAAAAAAAACAAAAAACTTACCAGTTGTCATCAAGTCAACTCTGACTCATGGCAACCCATGTGTTTCAGAGTAAAACTGTACTCCACAGGGTTTTCAGTGGCTGATTTTTCACAAGTAGATTGCCAGGCCTTTCTTCTGAGGCACCTCTAGGTGAACTTGAACATCTAACCTTTCAGTTAGCAACTGAGCATGAAGTTAAGGTTTTTAAAGCATTTATATGTATTAAGTACTCACTTTAGATAAGTACTTTAGAAGCATCTTCTTCATTTCCTACAAGAGTCTTCTAAAATAGTATATTAGTTTTCTATTGATGTGTAAAAAATTACCACAAACTTAGTGGCTTAAAACAACACAAATTTACTATCTTACAGCTTCTGTGAGTCATGAGTCCAAGTACAGATTAGCTAGGGCCTTTGCACAGGTTCTCACCAGGTTGAAATCAAAGTGTTGGTCATGGTCGAGATCTCTCCTGAGACTCAGGGTCGTCTTCTGAGCTCATAGGTTGTTTGCAGAGTTCATTTCTTTGCAGCTATTGGTGCCCTGGTAGTGCAGTGGTTAAGCATTCAGGCCCACCGGCTGCTCTACGGGAGAAAGATGTGGCAGTCTGTAATCTTCTGTAAAGATTACAGCCTTGAAAACCCTATGGGGCAGTTCTCCGCGGTCCTATGTGGTCGCTATGAGTTGGAATCAACTCAGTGGCAGTAGGTTTGGTTTGGTGTATATGACCAAGGTTCCCATTTTCTTGCTAACCATCAGTGGGGACTGCTTTCGGCTCCTAGGGGTCGCTGTAGGTTCTTGCCACCAGGAACCTGCTCTTTCAACATGGCTGCTTCTTTCCCATGCCAGCAACAGAGCAGCATCTCTCTAAGGCTTCATCTTCTTTTAAAGGGAACCTCTGATTAGGTCAGGCCCACTCAGGATTATCTCCCTTTTGATTAGCTCCAAGTTAATTGATTAGTAACCTAATCACAGGAGTGTTGTTGTTGGATGCTGTCAAGTCAGTTCCCACTCATAGCGACCCTATGTACCACAGAAGGAAACAGTGCATGGTCCTGCACCATACTCAGAATCACTGTTATGCTTGAGCCCATTGTTGCAGCCACTGGGTCAGTCCACCTCATTGAGGGTCTTCCTCTTTTCCTCTGACCCTGTGCTTTACCAAGAATGATGTCCTTCTCCAGGGACTAATCCCTCCTGATAACATGTCCAAAGTATGTAAGATATAGTCTCGCCATCCTTGCTTCTAAGGAGCATTCTGGTTGTACTTCTTCCAAGACAAATTTGTTCTTTCTTTTGGCAGTCCATGGTATATTCAATGTTCTTCGCCAACACCACAATTCAAAGAGGTCAGTTCTTCTTCGGTAGTCCTTATTCACTGTCCAGCTTTCGCATGCATATGATGCGATTGAAAATACCATGGCTTGGGTTAGGTGCACCTTAGTCTTCAAGGTGATATCTTTGCTTTTCGACACTTTAAAGAGGTCTTTGGCAGCAGTTTTGCCCAATGCAATGCGTTTTTGATTTCTTGACTGCTGCTTCCATGAGTGTTAATTGTGGATCCAAGTAAAATGAAATCCTTGACAACTTCAATCTTTTCTCCGTTTATCATGATGTTGCTTATTGGTCCAGTTGTGAGGATTTTTGCTTTCTTTATGTTGAGGTGTAATCCATACTGAATGCTGTGGTGTTTGATCGTCATCAGTAAGTGCTTCAAGTCCTCTTCACTTTCAGACATAACGCAGGTTGTTAATGAGTCTTCCTCCAATCCTGATACCCCGTTCTTCTTCATATAATCCAGCTTCTCAGATTATTTGCTCAGCATACAAATCACAGGAGTGATAGCCCATCATATCCACAGATCCTGCCCACACTCAAGAGGAAGGAATTATACAGGATATGTACACCAGGGCAGGTCCTTGGGTGGTGCAAATAGTTTGCTTTTGGCTACTAACCAAAAGGTCAGTGGTTCAAATCCACCCAGCAGCACTGTGGAAGAAAAGCTTGGTGATCTATTTCTGAAGGATCACAGTCCAAAAATTCGTGTGGGATGCAGTTTTACTCTGAAGCACATGGCATCGCCATGAGTTGGAACCGACTCTACAGCAATGGGTTTTTGATTTTGGTACACTGGAGAATCTTAGAAGTTTGCCTACCACAAGGAGATGCCATTATGATCCCCAGTTTACAGATGTAAAAAAATTAAGGCACAGTCTCACAGCTTGTAAGTGGCAGAGCTGGAATAGAATACTAGGCATTTTAATTCCAAAACTGGTGCACTTAACTAATGTACCAGACCCCCATTATCATCTCAGTTTCTGCCTGGAACATTGTGTTTATCCCCATTTCTGCCTGCAAAATTTCATTTCTTTTATCTGTCAAATTTCAACGTAATTTTCATGTCCTGCATGAAGTCTCTCTTGATTAACCAAGCTTGATTAACTGAGCTAACCCTCAGGTCTCTCACACGTCTTCAAACATCCATCAGTTGAATATTTGCAAGGCACACTACATATTAAGAATGCAGTGTGTCTTGCAAATATTCAAAATACACCACATACTAATTCTGTGTTTATGCTAGAAATGTATTTACCATTTTATATAAATGACTAATGGTTGTCAACTTCGCTTAAAGAATGTCTTACCCCAGGAAACTCTAAATGTAATTAGAGATAGAAAACTGAAAGCTTCACTTGTTTCCAGCCCCTCAATAGGATACAACAAATGGTATGCCCTTAGAGCATGAGAAAAAATGTATCAGAAAGAGTAAAGTGTGCTTTGGAAATGAACCAGCAGGATGTAGCACCAACGTGACTACAAATCCAGCATAAGTTAAACAGATCAAGGACAGTCGGTGATCTAGGAGTAGTCTTGCTGGGGTCCTCAAGCTCAAATGCATCAGAATCACGTGATGGCTTGTTAAAATAAAAATTGCTGAGTTTGTTTGGTAGGTCTGGGGTGAAGCCTGAGAATCTGCATTCATAGCCAGTCCCCAGGTGATGCTGCTGCTGCTGCTCTGGGCACCACGATGAGAACCACAGTTCTGGAGGGAAGAACCTATAGGCAGAAAGTACGGCACAGATGACTTGAGCTCCAAATCTGCAGAAAACTTATTAAATGCCATTATTACTCTCCAACAATGGACCAGGCTCATTCATGAAGAAAGATTTCCATGACTTGAAATAAGCAGAAATTGGATTATTTCTCACGGGGAATATTGTAAAAATGATTGCTGAAATAAGCAATGGTATTCTAGGTCCTATCCATAAAGCCAGGATTGATCTGAAAAAATTGATAGGGCAGACGGAGGGGGATTTGGGGTTCTGCCAGGACATGATCATCAGAAAGAGAAGTCTAGATGCTGAGTCAGATAGGCTTGGTGTTACCTGGAAGGGAGTTTTAAATTTCACCAACAATAAATGAGAATTTAAAACAGGAATAACCAGACCTGCACCACCCCAGAAAGGATTATGTGGCTCATAACTAAGGACAGGTAGAAATGAAGTTTCAAAGCAGAAGGAGAGAAAATAAGGCAGTTGGAATGATCATTCACAAATGCTGGGCATGCCCGAGAGTGTTCCTAGTGTCCAGGTCTGGCCAGCTGTTTCTAATTCGGAGGGGGTAGAGGAGTGAGTGGTAAAGAGGGATCCCTAAAGGAGACAAATGAGGCAGAACTAAGAGTTGTACTAGAATTGCTTCTCAGACCTGGCTGATCATCAGTGGGGGAGCTTTTAACAACTGTCGATGTCAGAATCCCAGTGAGTTCAGGGTTAGCAACAGAGGATCACAAGTAGTGGGAGAAGGACTAGGAATCGATGATTTCCAGGCATGTTCATGTTTGGAATCCACAAGCCCAGATGATCTCTACCAACACTAACATTTTTGTTGTTGTTGTCATTGTAGAGTCGGCCACTGACTCATGGAGCAACCCCTTGCACAAGGGGATCGGACTGTTATGATCCACTGGATTTTAATTAGCTAATTTTTCAGAAGTAGATCTCCAGGCCTTTATTCCTAGTCTGTTTTAGTCCAGATGCTCCACTGAAACCTGCTCAGCATCAAAGCAACACACAAACCTGCATGACAGACAGGTGGTGGCTGGGCTTGAGGTGCATTGGCTAGGAACTGAACCCAGGTCTTCTGCATGGAAGGAGAGAAATCTACCACTGAACTACCAATGCCCAACATTTTGTCACTGTCCCTAAAGCTGTTTAACAATAAGAGACTGGGATTTTCTAGGTATCAACGCACAGGCAATTCTATCCAGACCTCTTGATGTAAACGAATCAGTAGCTAAAAATGAAATACAGAATTATAGATAGGCCACCTCCACTTTTTATCTTTCGTCTGCATTGAACTATAATGTGAGATTTCATTTAAAAAAAAAAAAAATCTGTTTTTAAAACAAATGGTTTTCAATTTCTTAGAAGTGGAAGAAAGAGTACCAGCCTTGGAGATCAGACAGGCCAGAATTCAAATTCCAGCACTGCAACTCTTGTAACCTTGGACGAGTTGCCTAACCTTTCTGAATCTCGATTTCCTTATCAGTAAATGGCGGAAAACAATGCCAGGCTTGAAGGTGGTCATAAACTGCTTGACGTCATTGTTGGAGTTCGAGTCCCTGGCACTTAGTAGTTGCTCATGAAACGTTTGTTGAATGAGCTAATAATACCTTATATGTAAACTGACTAGCACGGGACCTGCTTAATAAAAGAGAGTTCGGGTTATTGTTAACTGTAAGCTTTTTTTTTTTCTTTTTTTTGCATCATGCTCAAATAACACAGGTGTTTTATATTTCAAATTTCAGAAAAGAATAAGTTGGGGAGGGTACTAGGATTTAGGCAGGATACAGCTGAGAGAGAGTCAAAGAAGACTTTATTTTGACCTATAAGTTTATATTTTCTAACTATTACAAGAAAAATATATTCATGTATTATTTGTTTAGTTAGGAAAAAACAAGAATAGAAAAATAAAAAAGTAATCTAAAACCTTCCTCAGATCACCCTGAGAATGTACTGCGAGCCAGTTGAAGGATTCTTTTTTGATTTTTCACTTGTGATTCTGCCCCCAACCTACATCCATAACAGGCACCAAACTTTCCATCTAATTGACATATTTTCCTTTCCATGAAACTGCCCTGAACTGCATCATCTGCTTCTGGTGGAAAAATATGTACATCTCTACTTATTCAGCAACTGCCTCATCGGCTGTTAGCTAGTCATCTAAACCACTTATTGTGTTCAGAACAATTCTGATTAATTTATTTAAGCCTTTTATCTTATCTCCTGAAGGACTCTGGTTACATCTTTTTTCCTCAGAGGTGCATGCTCTGAGTGTGGTGCTGTGTGCAGCCGGGGCATCAATACACCTTAACTCTTTGCTGCCCAAAAGCTCCCCACTTGACATCCGTCAGTCCAAAATTCTCAGCCTGACTGGCAGGATCTTCCAGGGTTGGGCCTCACTTGACCTAGCAACTTGTTGCTGCTACACGCAGCAACTCTTCTCTCAAAAAACCAAACCAAACCCACTGCTTCCTTGAAGGTGAAGCTTAAGTCTCTTTCTCTCTTCCATATGCCCAATAATGTCTTAATTCATATAGGGAGTACTTCTATTGGATTACTGGGGGTGGTGGCAGTTCAGTGGTTGAACACTTGCCTTTTATGCAGGAGACCCAAATTCAATTGCTGGTAAATACACCTCATGCACAGCCACCACCTGTCTGTCGATGGACAGTGGAAGTATGTGTGTTGCTATGATACTGAACAGGTTTCAGTAGAGCTTCCAGACTAAGACAGACTAGAAAGAAAGGCCTGGCAACCTACTTCTGAAAATCAGTCAATGAACACCCTGTGGATCTCAATGTTCTGAACCGCAGCCAATCATGCAGATGGCATAGGTCCCAGCAATGTTTCATTCCATTGTGAGTGGGGTCGCCATGAATCAGGGGCCAACTCAACGGCAACTAACAACACAAAAACCAACAGAAAAATATTGGTTCAGCCACTACTTATTGTCTATAGTAAATAGAAGTTTTAGCCAAGAAGTAACTTCTCATTTCTATAACAAGTCTTTATAATTGTCTGCTATTTTTCAGATTACCTTTAGCGTCTGATCAAGTTTTTTTAATGTTAATGTTTTAACTTCCCTTGCTCTTGGCTGTGTATTTAAACCTAAGTTCTACTCTGAGACACTCTTTGTTTTTTCACCCTGTGTTCAGTTTGGCTAAAGACATCTTTAACGTCACAATTTGCTCTTGTAGAAAATGCTGATATTATAGTTTTATTTTCTGTGACAACCAGGGGTGCATTAACCAGTAAGCCAGGTACACATGGGCTTACAGTAAGCAAGGCACACACAGGCTTAACTGTGTTTACTTACTAATCTATAGTGCACGATTTCACGTGGGTTTTACCACATCTTGCTTATCAGGTAATCTGTCCCTGGACTGACAACTATTGTGTTCAGCAACTATTAAATCATCGGATGGGAATATTTTACTGGGAAATGTCAACATTTTGTCATCCAGAGATTTTTTGTTGTTGTTTCGTTTTGTTTTTTGCATTGCTTAATAGTTAAGACTATTAGCTTTGGGATGATACCTGCATTGGAATCCTGGATCTACCATTTGGTAGTTGTGTGGCTGTGAACTATTGATTTCACTTTTCTAAGCCTCATTTTCTCATCTATAAAATTAAGATTAAAAAAAAGTGCCACATATGATTACTGTGAAGATTAAATGAGAAAATAATGTTAAAGACTTAGCCCAGTGGCCGGCCCACAGTTAGTGCTTAATACATTGTTGGAAATTTCCAACGTCAGTATCTTTAGCTTTAGATCTTTTCTCACAAATTAGCCACATTTCTAAGCGAAGGCTCTTCCCGTTTCCTGCCTGGAGGGTGAAGGTATAGCTTTCGGTGTTCTGGGTGCAAAGTAAATGTCATGGATTGAATTGTGTCCCCCAAAAATGTGGGTAGCAACTTGGCTAGGTCATGATTCCTAGTATTGTATGATTGTGTTATCTGATGTGCTGTCCTTATGTGTTATGAACTCTACCACTATGATGAGATTATATGTGATCTCCTCATGTGTTGTAAATTCTATCACTGTGACGAGGTTATACTGATGAGGTTGACAAAATCAGTGTCTTAACGCAATCTCTTTTGAGATATAAAAGAGAGAAGTGAGCAGAGACACATGGGAACCTCATACCACCAAGAAAGCAGTGCCGGGAGCAGAGCGCGTCCTTTGGACCCGAGGTTCCTGCACAGAGAAGCTCCCAGACCAAAGGAAGACTGATGACATGGACTTTCCTCCAGAGCCAATGGAGAAAGCGTTCCCCTGGAGCTGATGCCCTGAATTTGGACTTGTAGCCTACTGGACTGTGAGAGAATGGACTTTGTTTGTTGAAACCATCCAATGGTGGTATCTCTGTTACAGCAGCACTAGATGACTGAGACAGTAAGGAAAGAGGGATGTGGGGGGAGGGGGTTTTTCAGAAGCTAATAGCCATGAATTCCCTCAATTGCCTATTTTTAGTACAGTCCCCTTACCGTTAACTGTACCTGGTATTCTTCGAGTGCAAAACTGTGTATTTTAGCCTCTTCTGAAAATAAACCAGGACTCTTTTGCCAGTTAGAAGGGGCAGTCTCCTGGATGCTGCACAGATCTGGGAGGAGTCTAGGGATCTCACTTCCTCTAAAACAGACTTCCTAAGGATCCTCCTTATTTAGTCCGCGCTCCTTTACCCCCACGTCAACAGAGACCTGGTGTCATTAGTTTCTGAGTCTTAGGATGTTCTGTAAATCCACTTCCTTTTCTCTGCTGTCTGATTGGATTCAGTTTTCTCAGACCTGCTCCTTCTATCACCATGTATTTGTCTGCTTTCCAGCTTCTGAAATTATCTCCTTTTGATTTCTCTCCACCTATTTGGGTTTAAGCCTTAAAATATTCCTTCACTTGTTTTAGTGGGGCTTCAGCAAGGAGGGCGGTAGAGGCTCATGTTCTATCTCTTTTCTTCATGCAGAGCTTGCTTTTTCTCTTTCTAACTATATGAAGTATGTTAACGGATTCATAATTGAGTCCATCTTGTAATTTATTTGTGATAAATCTAAAACTAGTTCACGAAAGATGGCTCCAATTTCAATAGACTTAAAGCAATGCCTTGCTCCTTAAAAATACAGGAAAAATAATAATTTGGCACCAACACAGTGAAGGGGAATACATGATTATAAATAAGATTAATATGCTTGGGAATATTCTTTCCATGCATTTTTTATGCCCTTGCTAAAATGCAGATTGCATAACAACCTTAATAAAAAAATTCCGAAGCGTACACAAACTTGTGGGAGGGGTGTATTCATGCATAATCTTACACTAAAATGTGCCAAGGCAATGAATACTATGAAAGTCACAATTTTAGTTTGCATTCCACACAGTAACTCAAAGCTGGAAACATATGCGCTCATGAATCATTCTCAAGTTAATCACTTTTCTCTGAAGAATCTAAAATTTAATACAGACTTCTTAACAACATGTCGCTAGAGTAACCTGCTTACTAATCATCTGATGAACCAGCCGTGAGTTAAGTTACTGTTTTTCTGTTTGGATTTCTGTGTTAATCACAGTCATTTTTTCCAGAGCTCCCCTCTTCTGCAGCCTTTTGGGGATGGCTGGCTTCCACACACAGCACCAAGCCAGGCAACAGCACACTGCAACATTGCAAAACAAAATTAACAGGAAAGTGCATGTAGTCAGTTATTCCATCTCCTCCCTCTTTGTCGTTGTTGGGTGCCCTCGAGTCGATTCCAACTCATAGCAACCCTATATGACACAGTTGAACTGCCCCATAGTGTTTTCTTGACTGTCATCTTTACAGAAGCAGATCGCTAGGTTTTTCTCCCATGGAGCTGCTGGTTGGGTTCAAACTGCCAATCTTTTGGTTAGTAGCCAAACATTTAACCATTGTGCCACTAGGCCGCCTTTCTCTCTCTGTAATGGCTCCGAGTCTCTGCCTGAAACCATGATCCACTCTGTTCACCTTGAGAAAATCTTCCCTTGATTCTGCTGTCTCTTGAATGTTGCCTGTGATGACCTCATGGTCTTTTCTCACTTCCATCTTTTTCCTCCCTTGGCCAGCGTATGCTAAGATGATTCGTACCCTCTTTATTGAAGAATAACATACAAAACAATTCAAACACCTCAAACATAATGAGCCTCAATAGGAAAGCTTGATTTCCCACCTCAAACTCAAGTCTTCTCTCTTTTAACCATATAGTAGCAATAATAATAAAAACACATATTGAATAATTATTTAGATGTTGTGCTAAGTACTTTACATATATTAACTCTTCATCAGCATGGCAACCCTATGGAATACATCTATTATTATCCCCATTTCTATAGATAAGAAAACAGAGGCCCAGAGTTTATGTCATCAACTCAAGAAAAGACATTAGTCAGTGACAGTCTAAAAAAGACAAAACCTGTTGCCGTCGAGTCGATTCCAACTCATAGTGATCCTATAGGACAGAGTAGAACCGCCCCCATAGGATTTCCAAGGCTATAATCTTTATGGAAGCAGGCTGTCACATCTTTCTCCGGTTGAGCTGGCAGGTGAGTTCGAATGGCCAATCTTTCACTTAGCAGCCAAGGGCTTAACCACTGTGCCACCAGGCCTCCTTCGTCAGTGGCAGTACATGCATGCACATGGTACAACCATTCATCCAGTTGGATGTATTCCATCAGATTCCAGGCCAGGAGCCTAGAAATCAGCATTCATTTCTCTTTCTCTCTCCCCACATTCTTACTGTCCTGGGTCAGGTTGCCATCATTTCTACATGGACCGCTGTACTAGCTTTCTGTTGCCACTCTTGTTCCCTATAGACTATTCTCCATATAGCTGACCTGTGAATTTGATCAATACACAATCATAATGAGAGATTTAAAAGACCTCTTTCAAAAATTGACTTCATGCTGACAAAGTAGTTATATGGATAAAGACGATTTTAACAACACAATTAATAAACAGAATATGATGGACACATATACAACACTGTACAAAAAAATCAGAGGATACACATTCTTTTCAACAACACTTGCAAATCTGCAAACTGACTAATTGACCATGTGCTAGGCTACAAAGTGAGTCTCAACAAATACCAAATAATCATTATCATATAGACTACGTTCTTTGATCACAATATAATAAAATCACAAATCAATACAAAAAGATAGTCAACCCCCCTGCTATGGGTAGATCCACCCCTGTTTTTCCCTTACTCTTTCCCTATAGAAGGAAACTACAATTCTCAGGCTTCTTTGGGCTCTGGCACCCTGGTAGGCTCAGCCAATGGGAGATACTGATGGCACTAACCATGGTTAGGAGGCAGAAGGGAAAAAGAAGTGTCCCCCTACTTCCTATAAATCATCACTCTTAGATCTCAGTTTCTGTTGGGCAGCCAACACTCTGGCTCTAACTCACTTTGGATGGCCCCAGCTCCAAGCTCAGGTAAAACCACCTCCTTCTCTTGTTCCTCCAGACCTAGGAATTGTAGTGGCCTCCTGGGTGTTCCTAATCTCTGGATTGCCTCAGTGTTATGGATTGAATTGTGTCCCCCAAAAATGTGTGTCAGCTTGGCTAAGCCGTGATTCCAGTATTGTGTGATCGTTCACCATTTGTCACCTTGTGTGATTTTCCTATGTGTTATAGATCCTACCTCTATGATGTGAATGAGGCAGGATTAGTGGCAGTTATGTTAATGAGGCAGGACTCAATCCACAAGATTGGGTCCTATCTTGAGTCAATCTCTTTTGAGATATAAAAGGCAGAAGTGAGCAGAGAGACAGAGGGACCTCATATCACAAAGAATGAAGAACCAGGAGAAGAGTGTGTCCTTTGGACCAGGGGTCCCTGTGCTGAGAAGCTCCTAAACCAGGGGAAGACTGATGACAAAAACCTTCCCTTAGAGCCAACAGAAACAGAAAGCCTTCACCTGGAGCTGGCACCTTGAATTTGGACTTCTAGCCTTCTAGACTGTGAGAGAATAAATTTCTGTTTGTTAAAGCCATCCACTTGTGGTATCTCTGTTATAGCAGCACTAGATAACTAAGACACGTGATGTCCCCAATTATTGGCCTCTCACCTCCTCTATTATCCATGGAACCAGTTCTCTGTATTAAATTTCCCTCTAGATGAACATATATATATCTATATATAGATACATAGATATATATAGATATAGATATGCTATGACTGTTATAACCTCATACATTTAGAAATTACATCTGAATAATTCATGGGTCAATATTTAGAAATGAGCAGCAACACAAACAACATATCAACATTTGGGATCCTGGTACAGTGGTCCTTCTTGCAGGGACGTTTATATCTGATTTTAATCTGATTAATCTGATTTTGACCCTCCTCCTAGTTTTTTGACTTGTTTGAGTTATGTTCACCAGTCTACTTGTTGTAACCCTATTTTCTTTCCTTTTAGCAGTTCTGTGTAATTCCTGGATTTTTGTATCATCAGCAGCTCTGTTAAGGGCCTCCACTTGTATTGCTCTTTTACCCTTGGAAACAATACTTTCATCCTCCACATTGGCCTCAGTCATTAGCTTTATGCTGATTGACATACTGTTAGAGTTCTATCTCTTGCCCTGACTTCTCCCCTGACCTCCATCCCCATATTTACAGTTACGTACTAGACATCTCCACTTTACATTTTCAGAACACCAAATTTAACATGGCTAAAATGAAAGTCATCATCCTTCTCCTCACCCTCTAGAATCTGTTGTTTCTAATGGGTATGCCTGACCCATCACTTTCCCAGCTACCCATCCTTGAAAATTAAGACACCTTCAGGGCAGGGACTGCATCTCATTCATAACAATGGCTTTGGTGCCAAGCACAGAGCCTGACAAGTAATAAGTATGTAGTAAATATTTTTTGAGTGACTAAAAGACTCTCCCGCTTTCGCATTTAATATTCCCTTTTGGTTTTTTTGGTGCTCTGTGATGCCCTGTCAAATCATCCTCTTTGTCACGGACTGAATTATGTCCCCTAAAAAACGTGTGTATCAATTTGTCTGGGCCGTGATTCCCAGTATTGTGTGGTTGTCCTCCGTTTTGTGATTGGAATTTTATGTTAAAGAGGATTAGTGTGGGATTGTAACACTCTTACTAAGGCCACATCCCTGATCCAATGTAAAGGGAGTTTCCCTAGGGTGTGGCCTGCACCACCTTTTACCTTACAAGAGATAAAAGGAAAGGGAAGTAAGCAGAGAATCGAGGGACCTCATGCCACCAAGAAAGCAGTGCCAGGAGCAGAGTGTGTCCTTTGGACCCAGGGTCCCTGCACAGAAGTTCCTAGTCCAGGGGAACATTGATGAGAGGGCCGACACAGAGAGAAAGACTTCCCCTGGAGCTGACGCCCTGAATTTGGACTTGTAGCCTGCTAGACTGTGAGAAAATAAACTTTTCTTTGTTAAAGTCATCCACTTGTGGTATTTCTGTTAAAACAGCACCAGATGACCAAGACAGTCTTCTTTTTATTTTCATTACTGCTAGTCATTCTGACCCCTCACATGGAGAGGCAACAGGGCAGGCTGAAACTCTGAGAGTTAAGTTATAGCTAATCTCATAATGGCTTTTAACAAAAGTCAGACCTGCCTGTAATGCCATTAACGCTATTAACATAATTGAGAAAGAATGTGTTGATCAGACAAGGAGTTGGCATGTCGAAAACACAGCAAAGGTTAATGCCAGCAGACTTTAGTCAGCCTCAGCTCAGGATGCCTCCCTGTCCAGGGGTTCTGCTTCCTCTGCTGGTAGAGGAAGCCCAGTTGCAATCACTGTGTGGATTTAACTTGTCTGGAACTAAACCTAACCAACTTCTAACCCAACAGCTGTTCCTCTAGTTATCTAGGCTCAGAATATTAAAATGGTCTCTGACTCTTGTTTCCCTCTATACCTCATATCTACTTGATTGAGCCTTTTAGATTCTTACTCTTTCCTTTTTCTCTCATTTTTCCCTCCTCCTCTCAACCATAATTTATCGGGTCCTCATCAAGTCACACCCAGATTACACCTCCAGTTAGGTGCCTCTGTCCCTTTCCCAGCTGACAGTCCTGCCCGTGGCCACCAGATTCCTCGTCCTGGTGTTTCCTTCCATTATGTGATGACTAATACCCAGGAGTGTACAAAGATTCCCAATGGCCATTCCATCTTGATATTTAAAACAGGCATGACCTTCTTCAGAGAACCTTCCTCCCCACCTCTGACCAAATCAAAGAGTTCTTCACGCTCCCGAGGCGCCTCTTGGAGAACTCAGACTGCCAACCTTTCACTTGGCAGCCAAGTGAATTAACCATTTGCACCACCCAGGAACTCCTAGATTCCCTGAGTTGTAAGAATTTTATTAGAACCATTGGTTCCAACCTCCTTCTACTAGATTAGCCAGTGGACAACAGGAGGCTTTGTGTTTCAGCTGCTTTCCTTCCTCCTCCTTGGTTACATGCTCTGTTATTTCTGTTTTTGTAGCCAATAATTAGCTAAAGAAAATTTTCACAAAAGGTACTTTCATACTCGTAAGGTGTCAATTGCAAAAATCTGTTTTTAGTTTAATGAGTGAACCAATTAAATGTTCTTCATACTGTGACTAAAACGGCTCTTTGTTTCAGAGAGATGCTACTTGGTATGTTTTAGTTTTTCCTGGTTTGCAATTAAAATCTGATTGATAGGAGTTTTAAGAGCCATTATATTTTATAGTGTATATGTAATTATATAACTTTGCTATTTGCATGTGGAAGACAACATTGAATATTCATCATCAGTAAGAACTTTGGATTCAGAAAGGATTGGATTCCAATCTTGATTTCAATAGAAAATGGTCTGGAAATAAATACACTCAGCTGTTAACAAAGGTTACCTCTGAGTGGGGCACTGGAGAGGGGCTGGGCCTTTCCACTTTTTACTTCATCCCTCTCTGAATTATTTTAATTTGTTACAGATTAAAATACATGCATAGCTTCTGTAATCTGAACAGAAAAGAAGAGTTAAAGAAGAGGAGAGGACAGAGGGGAAGGGAGAGAAGGTGAGGGAAGGAGGGAAGCAGGGAGTTAGAGTAAATTCTAGCTTCCCCATTTACCACTTTTGTGACCTGAGATAAACAATACCAGAGTGCAAATGGTTAAGCACTCAACTACTGGCCAAAAGGTTGGTGGTTCGAACCCACCCAGAGGTGCCTCAGAAGACAGGGCTGGCAATCTGCTTCCAAAAGGTCATACCCTTGAAAACCCTAAGGAGCAGTTCTACTCTGCATGCGTGGGGTCGCCATGAGTCAGAATCCACTTGACAGCAACTAATAACAACAATACCACAATTTACTCATCCATAATATGGAGAACTTTGAATATAGATTATTATGAGGATTAAATGAGATAATGCATATAAAGCACTTAGCACTCTGCCTGGTATGAGTTCAACATTCAATAAATGTTAGTTACTACCACTAGGCAAAGTGTTTAACTCAATATCTGGCATGTAGTAAGTGTTAAAAAAATGGTAGATAGGGTTACTAAATATATATATAATATATATAATATATTTATATAAATATATATATAATATATTTGTTCTACCTATTCTTTTTTATGCCTTGAAAGTTTTTCTTTCCTTTTTTGCTTTGACTTGTCTTTTTTTTAAATTTTTTTAACAGTAGATTTTTTTTATTTTAAAGACAGCATAGAGCTGAATTGAAGGACATTCTTTAAAATAATTAGCCTGGATTCTCACACATAATACGTATATATTTTTATGCATCAACACGGGTGTATATATATGTGTGTGTATGTATGTATTTGAAAATGCATAGAATAGCTCTGTAATAATGCCTAAGAAAGTTAAAATAATTGTTGGCTTCAGAGAGGGGAACTGAGTTGTTGGGACAGGGATGAGGGAGATTCAATTTCCTCTATACACCCTTCTGTGCTTTTCATGTTTTGTGCAATAGACAAGTATTACCTGTCAAAAAATAAAATAAAACAAATAACAAAGACCAGGTAGAGTGTTGGCGAGCCAATCTGAAATCAATTGAAAGGGGTGAACAGTTGTTAATCACACAAGTGCAAGCAGATGGAGAAGGAACTTATACCGAACAATTCGCCAAATATAGAAACAGTCTGCTCTTCCCCCCAAAGGCAGAGGGACAATGGGACAGGAAAGGAGAAACTCAGAGACAGTCATTTTCCACAAGCACGACATGTTCATAAATCTGTTTCTAGCTTAAAGGTTATCTCTTTTTTGGAGAGAGGATTAGCACATGATCCACGTCTCCTTTTTGCAAAACTAACGTAAAGTGGTTGGTTTTGTGTTATGTAAACTATGCTGCAATAAGGAAAATTAAATTCATTTTTTTTCAGAAGTTAAAAAAAATCCATTCCATGGGATACTACTCAGCACTGAAAAAAAGGAATCATTGATACAGGCAACAACTTGGCTGAATTGCAAAGGCATTATGTGAAGTGAAAGAAGCCTATCTCAAAATGTTACATACTTTAATAATCCATTTATAGAACATTCTCGAAGACAAAACTATAGGAAGGGGAAAGAGATTAGTGGTTGTCAGGGGTTATGAGTGGAGAAAGCAGTAACTATAAAGGGATAGCACAAGGGAATTTTGGGGAAATGATGGCACTATTCTGTATCCTGGTTATTGAGGTAGTTACGTGAATCTATATACATATATGGAGCCCTCGTGGTGAAGTGGTTAAGAGCTCAGGCTACTCACCAAAAGGTCGGCATTTCGAATCCACCAGTCGCCCCTTGGAAACCTTATGGGGCAGTTCTACTCTGTCCTATAGGGTCGCCATGAGTCTGAATCGACTTGACGGCACACAATAACAACATATACATATATATTAAAATTCACAGAACTGTACACCCAAAGAAAAAAACAGTCAAATTTATGGTATAATAATTTTCAAATAAAAATTTTAACAGTTAAAAAAAACCCAAAAACTAAAGTGTAAGAATTCTTGCAAGAGCATTGCCTCAAGGTAGAATCCATAATTTTAACATTGAATTTTTGCTTCTACATCTAATGTCAACGAGATTTGGATTTGATTCTGTGGCCATACTTGTCCTGTTCTACATCAACAACAATAACCCTAACCCTCACCCATGTTTCTTTCAGAAAGAGTGTGGGAATAACTGTAGCCTCATCTTTGCAGGTAGAGTGGCTACATACAGGAACTGCCCTCCCATGTGATTGAGCCAGCCAAGAAACCGTTGGTGCATGGCCATGGCACACCTGCAACATTTCTTTTTACAGTGGATTGTCACTACACACCCTATGTACTGGTATGAAGATGATTCAACAAAAATTAAAAATCAGGGATGCTAGGGCAACATCAGATCTGGAAAAGCTATTCCAGCACAAATTCCTTTCCCCACAGTAGCTTAGCAACTTCACGCCTCTCCCAGGCAGAGAGGAAATTCAAGTCAAACAGGCTTTCCTGAAGAGCAGGTGTGACGCACCAGGTGTCCTCTTTGTTCCTGGTGATGACATTGAGAAAATATTTGTTGAAATGAAATATTACACATTCTCCCCACATCTCATCTAAGCAGTTGACAGAAGTAGTACGAGTGGGTGGCTTTAGAGAACAAGAGGCTAGAAGTCTGAATTCAGGGTGTGGCTCTAGGGGGAGGACCATCTTTATTGGTAGCTTTGTGAGCTCCTTGGAATCTTTGGCATTCCATGGCATCTGTCTCTCCCCCGTGTGTGTTCCTTGTGTCTATTCTGCTTTTTTTATAACTCAGAAGTGATTAAGTTTAGGATTCACCCTATTCTGGTATGACTTCAATAACATAACAAAATGAACCCCATATTTCCAAACAGGATCATACCTACAGGTATGGAGAGGGGGAGGGTAGGACTTCACTATATATTTTCAGGGGACACAATTAAATCCATAGCAGCAGTCAAAAGTTAGCTGTCTCCTTTCAGAATGGAGCAAAACACCTATCTCTCATTTATTTATTTCCCCTGTGGGTATTCTTTGTGCCTATTTATTTTACACATTTGTCCCAGACTTCATCCCAAATAATGCCAAAAAAACCACTTTGTCATAGGACAAGATAGGGCTAATGGTATGAACATTCCTCTGCTAAGGAAGAAACAACTCTGTAGAGAAGGCAGTAGAAAGTACTTCTTGGCTGAGAGAGAGCACACTGGAGTCAGAAGTCTTGAATTTGAATCCCAGTCCTGAAATGTATCAGTGTGTGACCTTAAGTAAGTAACTTAACTTCTCTGGCCTTAGTTTCCTTCCTGTTAATTATAGGTACGAAAAGAGATTCATAAAAGATTAAATGTGGTAATGGACATCATGTACCTAGTACCAGGTCTGATACTTAGTAAGTATTCAGGAAGTGTGAGCTGTTTTCATTTAGGGGAGTCATTAATGTCATCTTCATGTACCTGAGGAGTGGGTGGTGTAAACAGTTAAGTTGTTTGGCTGCTAACCGAAAGATGGGAGGTTCGAGTCCACCCAGAGGCACCTCGGAAGAAAGCCCTGGTGATCTACTTCCAAAAAACCAGTCGTTGAAAACCCTATGGAGCACAGTTGTACTCTGACATGCATGGGTTTGTCATGAGTTGGAATCAACTCCAAGACAACTGGTACTGGTATTTCATGTACCTGAACATGAAGGAATGGGAGTACCATCAGGGTGTTTAAATTCTTTCTGGTGCCCAGTTCCTTCATTCTGCTTGGAGTGACCTACAACATGCACAGCTAGCCTAGTGTCCCATTCCCTCAAGTCTTTTTCTAATCTGACAATTAATCAAATAAACAAATTATCACAGACATGTTAGTGACTTTATGTGGTTTCTCTACTTAGAAATTAATGGCTTAAAAAGTGTCCTTCAGGCCCAGGGTTGCTGAGACCATTCTGCAGTCATCAGGTGAGATGACTTGCCACATAGATCAGCCTCCTAGTCTGGGCTGTGGCCTCTGTATGAGACGGTCACCTTGCACTAGTGGCTCAGCGAATGGATGGGTGAGGCTACCCTTCTCATGCTCTAGGGTCCTTGGGCACAATTATGACATCTACCTTTCTTCCCTTCCATCCCAAATCAGAGTGGAATAGAGCTCATTAAAGCTTTATAGGGATGATTCCAATAAAGAACTTTAGGAGCTGAGCTGTGTTTGGAGAAGAATCTTTGGTAAAGATGGACTATGTGCTCTGGGAGCCTTGAGGCGGCCACTGCTTCTGTTGGTGTTTAATATTCATTATTTCTTTGTAATCTTTGAGTTTTCCTACCACATAATAAATTTACTGTTTGGCTTGAAAGTTTGAGTTTTGTGTTTCTTATATAAATTATGAATTAAAAAATAAAAATCATCACTACTGTGTTCAGGCCAAACTTATTTTATTGTGCCACAATGTTTTCTGTACAAGACTATCACACAGGTAGGAAAGGTTAGTTCTAGAAGAGTTTGATACAACACAATGATGGAGCAATGAATTTAAAAAAGAAGCTATGAATACAAAAAAGAATCCATAAGTCCATAATGATTCTTAAAAAGGGGGGGTGGGTGAGTGGAAGAAGAAAATCTTTGCTTACAAATATAAAAGAAATGATAGAAAAATCACTATTTTGCAGACTCAGTGTAAACACTGATCAGGGCAAGGATTATTAAAAACCAGTTGCCATCAAGTCAACTATGACTCATGGCGACCCCATGTGTGTCAGAGTAGAACTGTGCTCTGTAGGGGTTTTAATGACTGATGTTTTGAAGCAGATCACCAGGTCTTTCTTCTGAGGTCCGTCTGGATAGACCTGAACTTCCAACTGGGTGAGCAGCCGAGTACATTAAACATTTAGGTGTGGTGAACAAGATATTCACATGGTCTCAAAGTATCATGCCACAGATTACTTATTAATTTCAAAGAGAAATAAACGTACCTTTACAATGGAGTATAGACACCACTTAAGTGATCGAATTTAGACTCACCGGTAGTAGGAACAAATACCACTCTGTGCCTCCTGATGTGACTCATAGGAAGTACATTCCATACTTATCGTAGTTATCTAGTGCTGCTATAACAGAAATACCACAAGTGGATGGCTTTAACAAAGAGAAATTTCTCTCATTCTTTAATAGGCTACAAGTCCAAATTCAGGGTGTCAGCTCCAGGGGAAGGCTTCCTCTGTCGGCTCTGGAGGAAGGTCTGTGTCATCAATCTTCCCTTGGTCTAGGAGCTTCTCTGCACAAGAGCCTCAGGTCCAGAGGATGTGCTCTGCTCCAGGCGCTGCTTTCTTGGTGGTATGAGGTTCCCAACTCTCTGCTTGCTTCCATTTCCTTTTAACTCTCGTAAGATAAAAGGTGGTGCAGGCCACATCCCGGGGAAACTCCCTTTACATTGGATCAGGGATGTGACCTTAGTAAGGGTGTTACAATCCCAACATAATCCTTTTTAACATAAAATTCCAATCACAAAATTGAGGACAACCACACAATACTGGGAATTATGGCCCAGCCAAATTGATACATACATTTTTGGGGGGACAAAATTCAACCCATGGCCATACCCAGCATCACTTGTATATCTATGTAGTATTCCTGTAAAAAATGTTTAATCTAAATCTAATCATGAGGAAATAACTAGACAAATCCAGAATGTAGGGCATTATATAAGGCAAAACTTGGACCCTTCAGAAGTATCTGTCATGAAAGGAAAAGAGCTGGGGACTGTTCTAGATAAATGGAGACTAAAGGGACATGACAACCAAATGCAATACACGATACTTGACTGGATCCTGGATCCAAAGTAGAAGAGGAAAACAGCTATAAAGGACATTATAAGGCCAACTAAGGAGTCCCTGGGTGGGGCAAATAGTTAACACACTCAGCTGAGCTGCTAACCAAAAGGTTAGAGGTTCATGTCCACCCAAAGGCACCTTGAAAGAAAGTCCTGGTGATCTACTTCTGAAAAATCAGTCATTGAAAACACTATGGAGCACAATTCTACTCTGACACACATGGAATCACCATGAGTTGAAACTGACTCAAAGGCAAATGATAAAGGTCAGTTGGAGAAATACGAACATAAAATGTATTAAACTAATATTATTATAACAATATTAAATTATTTGAATGAAATAATGGTTTGTGGCTATCTAGGAAAACATCCTTGTTCTTAGGGGATAGATGCTGAAGTATTTAGGGATGAGGTGTCTGATACGTACTTTCAAACAGTTTATGAGTGTATACATACACTCAGAGAGAGTTAAAGCAAATGAAGCAAAAATATTTATGTTGGGTGATTCTAGATCAGGGGTCAGCAAACTATGGCCCAGTTGAATCCAGCCCACCACCTGTTTTTATAAATAAAGTTTTATTGGAACATAACCATGCCCATTTGTTTACTACTGTCTACTAATACTTTGGTGTTACAACAGCAGGGTTGTGTAGTTGTGCCAGAGATCATACGATCCACAAAGACTAAAATATTTCATATTTAGTCTTTACAGGAGCCCTGGTGTCACAGTGATTAAGAGCCAAGGCTGCTAACCAAAAGGTCAGCAGTTCGAATCCACCAGCCACTCCTTGGAAACCCTATAGGGTCACTAAGAGTTGGAATTGACTCCATGGCAACGGTTTTTAGGTTTAGCCCTTTACAGAAAAAGTTTGCCAACCTCTGATCTAGATGAAGGGTATATAAGTGTACATGGGTTTTACTGTAGTTTCTTTCAGCTTTTTGAAGGCTTGAAAATTTTCAAAATAAAACATTGGGGCACCACAACCCCAGGGTCTATCAACAGACAATTCGATTAAAAAATCTGGTTTTACATAAAATGGAATATTATTAGCCATAAAAAAGAATAAAGTTCTGATGCACACTATGACACATATAAATCTTGAAAACATTACACTAAGTGAACTAAACGAGAGACAAAAGGGCAAATATTGTATGATTCCACTTACCACAATTTTATGCAAATAAAGTGCACCTTCCATGTTCGTTTGCTGCTTCTCCCTCCCACTGAAAGGTATTTTCTTAGGTGCTCTATGCTAATTTTTTTCACAGAAACATGTGGAGAAGGATTGGCATAGCGGCACTTGTGAGGGTGTCTCGTGGGAGGAGGGAGCATTAGGCAAACAAACACGGAATGCATACATTATTTGCATAAAAATATGGTATATAAAATATCTAGAACAGGCAAATTAACAGTGACAGAAAATAGGTTAGATGTCAGCAGGGGAGAGTGTCAGTTATTGTTAGATGGGTACAGTGTTTCTGTTTGGAGTGATGAAAAGTGGAAATATGCAGTGGTGATGGCTATACAACATCGTGAATATAATTAATGCCACTGGATTGTACACTTAAAATGGTTTAAATGACAAATTTTAAGTTGTATGTATTTTACTTCGATAAAATTTAAAAATAAAATATTGGGGCACCATAGCTATGGATGCTATTATTTTTTAATAATATTTTATTGTGTTCTTGGTGAAAGTTTACATGGCAAATTAAGTTTCCCATTCAACAATTTTTATACAAATTGTTTTGTACCATTGGTTACAATTTTTACAATGTGTCATCAGTTCAATCCATAACATTCCACCCTTTGCACTCCCCAAATTCATGTCCTTGCCAGATATAAAACATATTCACCCCATCATATCATAGCAAAAGTCTTAAATCAACTCCAAGCCCCAAATCCAAAAATTTCGCTTCATCTGCAAAATCTAAAATACAAGTTATCTGCTTCCAAAGTACAACGGTTGAACAGGCACAAGGTACACATTTCCATTACAAACAGGAGAAGTTGGAGGGAAAGAAAAGATAACAGGCACCAAGCAAGTCAGCAGAACACATTACATTAGCTCTCAAGGCTTGAAAATAATCCTCTGTTCTCTGAGACCATTTAAGCAATGGACCTGCCCTCCAGGCTCTGGGTGTTGGCAACATTCTCTGTATTCTGGGTGGAGGGCCCTTGGGCCCTGGGCTTCAACTTTGCCTTCTAGGCTCACTGGAAAGGCAACTCTGCTTGCTCACATTTGGGTGGCCCCATTCTCTGAGTCCATCTGAGTGGTGACTCTACCCCCTCGGCCTTGGCAGGCCCTGTTCTTCTGCCCCTTGGGCATAGCAGCCCCACCCCCTCAGCTTTGGGCTGCAGATCTGGCCCCATCCTACCGGCACTTGTGAAAGGCAGCCCCACACTCCTGAACCGAGTCAGTGAAATCTGACTCTTTGAAATCTAGGAGGCTGTAGCCACACCCTTTGAAACTGCAGAGGCAATGGCTCCACCCTTTGATACTCCAGAGGTCCTGGTCCTACCCTTTGAGACTGAAGCAGCTCTGCTTCCTTTGTTCCTTGTCTCTTCAGCTTCTGCCTCCTGGTTCCTTGGCCTCTCGGCCCCTCAGGCCTTTGGGCCAGCTGGTGTCTGCCTTGCAAGTGTTCCAAAGCTCTTTAACTTTACCAGTAAGTGCCTGGAGTCACCCCACTCCACCAGAAGGCACTCCGCTCTCTTGCTCCATGGGTCTGCAAGCCTAGCTCCACCGATAAGTGCCCAGAGGCACCCAACTCCTCCAGGAAGCCTCCTGTACAAAGGCACCAAGTTCTCTTGCTCCCTGGGTCAGCTCCAGCGCTGTATCCCACTGACCTCCGGGTTCGACTGCTGCCATTTCTCTGCTGCTGCTTCATCTGCACTGTCTCTGGTGTTACAGCTTTCCTCATGTCCTTCTGAGTCCTCACCAGAATTGTCTTTGATGTCCATAACTCCACCCACCAACAGTCTCTTCAAGGCAATCTAGGCTTTAACTATTAGTAACTTTAAAACTCTTCCAGCCTCTACCCATTCACAGTTTCAAAACTGCTTCTACATTTTAGGTATCTTTTAGAACAGCATCCCACTCTTCCGGTACCAAATTCTGTCTTAGTTATCTAGTGTTGCTATAACAGAAATACCACAGTGGATGGCTTTAACAAACAGAAATTTATTCTCTCACAATCTAGTAGGCTAGAAGTCCAAACTCAGTGCAGCAGCTCCAGGGGAAGGTTTTCTCTCTCCATTGGCTCTGGGTGAAGCTCCTTGTCTTAATTTATTCATCTAGGGACAGTTACTGGTAAGTAGGTTTAGGGAGACTTTAGGCTGTAGAATTAGGCAGCCCTGGGCTAGTACCCCAGTTGTGCCACTTAGCAGGACTGGCTTTTAACCTAAATGAGGGAGTATTGGATGAGATGTGTCATGGATTGAATTGTGTCCCTCAAAAATATCTGTCAATTTGGCTGGGTCATGTTCCCAGTATTATATAATTGTCTACCATTTTGTAATCTGATGTGATTTCCTTATGTGTTGTAAATTCAATCACTATGATCTAATAAGATGAATTAGCGGCAGTTATACTGATGAGGTATACAAGATTGAATAGTGTCTTAAGCCAATCTCTTTTGAGATATAAAAGAGAGAAGCAAGCAGAGACACGTGGGAACCTCATACCACCAAGACAGCAGTGCCGGGAGCAGAGCGCGTCCTTTGGACCTGAAGTTCCTGTGCAGAGAAGCTCCTAGACCAAGGGAAGATTGATGACGTGGATCTTCCTCCAGAACTGACAGAGAGAGTGGGCCTTCTCCTGGAGCTGATGCCCTGAATTTGGGCTTGTAGCCTACTGGACTGTGAGAGAATAAACTTCTCTTCGTTGAAGCCATCCTCTTGCGGTATTTCTGTTATAGCAGCACTAGATGACTAAGACAAGATGTAATAAATTTCAAAATCTGGCTTATAATAGATGTTTAATAAATAGTGGCTAAAATAGTAGCTAAAACAAGCAGTGGCTCTCTCTAAGAAATTTATGTTTCATCTCTCTGCTACCTTGCTGTTTCAATAGTCCTCAAACCTGGTGTGGTAGGCAGAATAGTGCCCCATTCCAAAAGATATTCATGTCCTAATCCCTGGAACAGGGGGGTTAAGATTGCAGCTGGAATTAAGGTAGCTAATCAGCTGACAATAAATTAAGGAGATTATCCTGGTGTGCCCAATGTAATCACAAGGTTCTTTGAAGTGGAAAAGGGGAGCAGAAGAGGGATTCAGAGATCTGAAGATGCTGCACTGCTGGCTTTGAAGGTGGAGGAAAGGGCCAGGAGCCAAGAAATGCAGGCAGCCTCTAGAAGCTGAAAAAGGAAAAGGCAAGGAAACAGATTCTTTCCCAGAAGCTCTAGAAGAAATGCAGTCCAGCCCACACCTTGATTTTAGCCTACCTGTTGACGTGGAGTCGATTCATAGCGACCCTATAGGACGGAGTAGAACTGCCCCAGGGGGGTTCCAAGGCTGTAAATCTTTATGGAAGCAGACTCCCACAGCTTTCTCCTGTAGAGCAGCTGGTGGATTTGAACTTCCAGCCTTCTGGTTACCAGCCAAGCTCTTAACCGCTGCACCACCAGGTCTCCTTTTGATTTTAGACTAGTGAGATCTAATTCAGACATTTGACCCCCAGGACTGTAAGATAATAAGTTTGTGTTGTTTAAGCCACTAAATTTGTGGTAATTTGTTACAGCAGCAATAGGATACTAATACTCTTGGGTTGGTCTACCCTGTCAATGAGTGACCCTCCTTAGGGAACAATAAACAGACTGACTTAGAACTGCTACCTTGCTGGGGCTATGCCTTAGTTTCAATCATGATTTGCTCATCTATGTAAACTATTTCGTGTGAAGATGTTAAAGGCAGGCAAGGGCTTCTCAGATTACCCTTACAATTCATTAACTGGTAGGAAATTTTACTAGTTTACTTGATTTGGGCTGCGAATAATAGAAAGTCAAACTAAAAGTGGGTTGTTGTTGGATTAGAGAAATGCTAATAAAGTGATTTGGAAATTTAGGAGCAGGGAAGATCACTTGAGGTTGGGAAAATTAGGAAAATTTTATGGAAGAGGTAATATTTAACCTGGGCCTTATGAAGGAAAACAATAAGTGCATTTATAATTTCTCTTAGATACAGTTCTGAAGGGAAGGTGGTTCTGGCTGGTTAGTTCAGCAGCTCAGTGATGTCCTTCCATCTTTCCACTCTACCATCTTGATGTGAAATAAGTCAGTCATAAAAAGACACATTGTATGATCCCATTTATATATCTTGAATAGGCAAGAGACTAAATTTTATTAGTGGTTACCAGGGGTGGGAGTGGGAAAGGTGGACTCAATGCTTAGGGGACACGGAGCTTCTCAAAAAGCCCTGATTATGTGCAGGAATCAGTCATTCATGTGCTTTTAGGCAGGTCTGGCCCTTCCCAACCACAAAGGATGAATGTTCATTAGTCTAAGCCTGAGGTTCTCAACGTGTGGTTCTCAAAACACATAGATGACTGATTCCTGCACATAATCAGGGCTCCATGAGAAGAGAAAAAGGGGGACAGGAAGTAGTAGCTCAGGCAATTAGCAAGTTCTCCCCAGACATGTTTTCTTATGATTCTTCTTTTACAGGTGAAGAAACTAAAGCTTCAGTGTTAAGCAACTTGCCCAGATCCCGTATCTAGTAAATGGTAGAATTTAAACTTGAACCAGGATGTTTTAAATATAGAACCCGTATCCAACAGAATCCTCCTACCTGCGAAAGGCTTAATAATGCCCCCTCCCCTCCCACCAAGGATGGTCACATCCTAATCCCCAGAACCTGTGAATATGTTAATTTATATGGTAAAAGGGACTTTGCAGATGTGATTAAAGATCTTGAGATGGAGAGATTATCCTGGATTATCCAGGTGGGCACATGTAATCACAAGGGTCCTTAAGGAGGGAGGCAGGCAGATCAGAGGGTTGGTAGTAGGAGATGTAATAATTAATGTAAGAGATTAGAGTGATTCAAGGAAGGGGCTATGAGCCATGGAATGTAGGCAACCTCTAGAAACTGAAAAAGGCAAGAAATGGATTCTGCCCTGAAGCCTCCAGAAGGAATGCAGTCCTGCCAATACTTTAATTTTAGACTCCTAACCTCCAAAACTGTAAAATAATAAATTTGTGTTGGTTTAAGCTACTGTCATGGTTTGAATTATGTCCCCCCAAAAATGTGTATATCAATTTGGCTGGGCCATGATTCCCAGAATTGTGGGGTTGGTCTCCATCTTCTGATTGTAATTTTATGCTAAAGAGGATTAGGGTGGGATTGTAACACTACCCTTACCCAGGTCACATCCCTGATCCAATGTATACATTGGAGTTTCCCTAGGGTGTGGCCTGCACCACCTTTTACAAGAGATAGAAGGAAAGGGAAGCAAGCAGAGAACCGAGGGACCTCATGCTACCAAGAAAGCAGTGCCAGGAGCAGAGCGTGTCCTTTGGACCCAGGGTCCCTGCGCAGAGAAGCGCCTAGTCCAGGGGAACATTGATGAGAAGGCTGACAGAGAGATAAAGTCTTTCTCTGGAGCTGACGCCCTGAATTTGGACTTTTAGCCTATTTTACTGTGAGGAAATAAACTTCTCTTTGTTAAAGCTATCCACTTGTGGTATTTCTGTTATAGCAGCACTAGATGACCATGACACGTATGTACAGGCACACACACACACACACAAACATAAGACATCAAATATAAACACTGCCCTGATGTTAACCTTTTCAATCCCATTTTCACTTCTCAACATTCTACTAAAACTGCTATTTCAAATATGAACAAATGCCATATTAATTACTGATGTTACAATCCCAACCTAATCCTTTTTGACATAAAATTCCAATCACAAAATGGAGGACAACCACACAATTACTGATGACAAGGACCTTTCTCCAGAGCCGACAGAGAAAGGCTTCCCCTGGAGCTGATGCCCTGAATTTAGACTTGTAGCCTACTAGACTGTGAGAAAATAAATTTCTCTTTGTTAAAACTTGTGGTATTTGTGTTACAGCAGCACTAGATGACTAAGACAGCCACTAAATTTGTGGTAATTTGTTACAGCAGCAATAGGAAACTAATACTGGGGGCTTAAATCCAAAAAGATAGTACAGAAATGAAAATACTTACTGTTAAAACAAAAATCATGTTAAGCCAATAATAGAAATTGATTGAAGTTTATTTAATACACAAGTTGCAAATTAGGGTAACACTTTGACTAGGAGTCAAAAATGTTCCAAAGATTAAAGAACTTTCCAAAGATTCTTACACCACATGTTATTGACATTGCCATGGAAACAAGGTCAGAACAGTGTGTTTATATAATAACAATTTACCCTAAATTGTTTTTAGTCTGACTTTTGAGTGTTTGTATCTCAAAAACTGATGGCACATAGATAATTTTTCAAAAGAGCACAGTGCCTAAGGTAAAACACTCTTACTAAGCTATTTACTAGGTTATTGTCTGACTTAAAGGTGACTTTAGGAAACCAGTTTTCTCAAGGTTCAAGGTTCAAAAGACAATCTCAGGGTAATGGCTTGGGTGGGTCACCCCAACTCCACGGACCTCAGAAATCTGGATTCCAGGAGAATTGAAACTGTTTCTCACCACAATATAACTGCAACTATGAGTATCCGGTGCTAAGCGAACAAGGGGAAAAGGCCCCCTTTCCCCTCGGGGATGGAAATTCACATGGCACCCCGTGAGGCAGTAACTGTCTCCGTTTTACAGAGGAGGAAGCAGATTCAGAGTAGCTGCTCAAGGATCAAGTTGTCAGCAAATCGACTCTGACTCATGGCAATCCCATGTGTGTCAGAGTAGAACCAGACTCCATAGCGTTTTCAATGGCTGATTCTTTGGGAACAGATCACCACCTTTCTTTCTAGGCACTTCTACCTTTGAGTTAGCAGTGAGCACGCTACCTGTCTGCACCTACCAGGGACTCCACTCAAGAACTTATGGCTAGTTAATTGACAAAACTGGGATATGTGACATGCATGGTCTGTGTAAATCCATAGCCTATGCTTTCAACCACTGAGTAATATTGCCTCCCATAGAGAGGTGCAAACAAAGTTATCTGGGAATTCAGGGGAGGAAAAGGTCACTTCTGAGGGGAGGCAGGGTGGTAGTTTCACAGATGAAGTAGAATTTAAGCTGGGCTTTTGTACAGCCAGGGATCCCTGGTGGCACAGTGGTTAAGAGCTCAGCTGCTAACCCAAAGGTAGGTAGTTTGAATCCACCAGCCCCTCCTTGGAAACCCTATAGGGCTGTTCTACCCTGTCCAATAGGGTTGCTGTGAGTTGGAATCGACTCGACGGCAACCAGTTACAGGTATACTACTAGAGAAGCCCTGGTGGCGCAGTGGTTAAGAGATACGGTGAGCTAGGCTGCTAATCAAAAGTCAGTAGTTCAAATCCACAGCTCCTTGGAAACACTATGGGGCAGTTCTACTTTGTCCTATAGGGTCCCTATGAGTTGGAATCGACTCGATGGCAGTGAAGTGTTTTTTTTTTTTTTTTTTTTTTGTATAGCCAATTCTCCAGCCCTGTGCCTTGACCTTGTCCCCCTAACTAAACTCCCTCTGTAATGGCCTTCCATCTGTTCTTCTCTCTATTCCTGAAAGTGCAGGTTTCACATACATTGAACCCTTTGTCTGTAATATCCACCGTCCACTACCCTCCCTCCCCCCACCAAACATCCATCTACCGTTGCTTAGTTACCTTTTAATTACCCTTGAGATTTTAGCTCAAATATCACCTTTTTGGGAAGCTTTTTTCTGACATCCCTAATTAGGTTATGTCTCCTTGAAATATGTTCTTGTCGTTGTACTTGTCATTCAAATCACTTTTCACAATTTTCATCATCAGGATATCTGTGCCATCATTAGCTCAATGTTTGTCTCTCCTATTAGACTATTCTATTCAACACCACAACCCCAGAACCTACAGCAACGTCTGGCACATAGTAGATTCTCAGTTTATAATTGATGAACGATTTAGGAATGATGAAACTTTGTTAAATACCTTTGGAGAAGAATCCATCAGCACTCCAAAACTCGAATTGTCCAATCTTAAAAAATAAACAGAAAGCAAAAGCAACTCTTCCTCTTCCCATACTCATCTCCAACTACTATTCTTTTGTTCTCTCTCTCTTCATAGCTTAACGTCTTAAGAGGATTGTCTACAGTCTCTGCCCAGACCTTCTAACTTCTCATTCATGCCTTAATCCATGATGCCTACCTTTGTCTTCTTGTTCTGCTGAAACCGTGTTCCCCAAGGTCACCAATTACCTCTTTGTAGCAAAATCCAGTGACCCCATTTCATTCCTTCTCTTACTGATCTTTGAGAGTGCAGCACTGAGATAGTCCCACCCATCCTTTGACTTTTTGTGGCCCCTCACTTTATTGGTTCTCCACTTCCCTCTCTAGCTGTTCCTTTTCATCCTATTTGAGGCCAATTCTTCCTCTGTCTGGCCCTAAATGTTACCATCTGTTATGATTCATTCCTAGGCCCTCTTTTCTTCTCCTACACACGCTCCTGAAACAGCAAATACTCCTAAAACCTCAAAGAGAAAACATATTATCGATGACTCCAAAGTTTATACCTCAGCCCCCAACTTTCCTCCTAAGCATCAGACCTTCATATTCATTTTGTTTTCTAGAATCTCCACTTGGTTGTTCCACAAACACCTTGTCTTAGTTTGGGTTCCTCACATGTAGACTCTAATACTTAGATTTGGGAGCAAAATAGTTTATTTCAGAGGGAGGTGATCCCAGAAGTTATTCTAAAGGAATGGGAAGTGAATCAAGGAAAGAAAGAAGCCAGCAGAGTGTGTGTTAATAAGCAGGTTTTCACTGCAGGTAACTGGGTTCAATCTCACTGGAGACCCTCTGAGACACTTTGGAATACACCACAGAATTGTTACATTGAGAGGCAAGAAAGACGGTATTTATCCTCCAATTCCCATCCTTCACTGGGGATGGTCATCTTGGGCATTAATTCCCTGGAACTTCAATCTGCCTACATGTACCCTGCAGTAAAGCTCACTATAGCAGCCAAAGAATGACCTCAGGCAGAGAAATGCAGAAGCTTTCATCCCGTACCAGAACTGTCTTCAAGCAACTTCAAAGGTAGGCCAAGGGGATATGGGTGGGCCACCAACAGCATCTACTACCCATCTCAAATAACATGTCCTGAACTGAATTAAAGATTTTCACCTCTAGATCTGCTCTTCCTCCTGGTTCTTTGTCTCAGTAAATTACCCCACTATCAGCCTAGTGCCCAAGCCAGAAACTTGAGTAAATCTTAGCATCATCCTAGATTCCTCCCTTCCTGACACAATCTACATCATATCTGTCACTGAGTCCTGTAAATTCTACCTTCTAAACTTTTCTCAAATCCGTCCATCTTGTGCATTCCAATGCCAGTACATAAACTCAGGCCACCATTGTCTCTCAGCTAGATGCCTACAATAGCCCCCTCATTGGTCTGCCTATCTCCTAACTCCAGACTTTGTTTCCCCTAATCATTTTCAACATAGCAACTAGAGTAGTCTCCAGAAACATAAATCCAATCATGCTATTTTACTGCAGAAAAACCATTCAGTGACTGAGATGGTTAAGATTGTATGTCAACTTGGCTGGGCCATGATTCTCAGTGTTTATATGTGATCAACCCCATCACGGGATCTGCTGTGAGTAGCCAATCAGTTGAAAGAGAGTTTCCTTGGGTGTGTGACCTACATCCAAATATAAGTGGACGTTCTGCCTTTTGCCTGCCCTGGATCCTGCAGCTGGTTCCTGTTCATCTGATCTCTGGTTCTTGGGACTTGAACTAACAGTTTACCTGCCGATCTTGGGATTCATTGATCTTCACTGCCTGTGAGCAAGAGCCCTGCTCTCTGACCTGCCAATCTTGGGTTTGCCAGCCCCTGTGGCTATGTGAATCAGGAAAAGCCTCTATCCCGATCCATGGACTTGGGATGTTCCAGCCTCTACAATCGCATGAGCCATTTCCTTGATATAAATCTCTCTCTATATATATTTATATGCTTTACTGGTTTTGCTTCTCTAGAGAACCCAGCCTAAGACAATGACTTTCCATGAGAATAGAGTTCACACTTCCTAACATGTTTTGCTAGCTTCACCATAAGCTTGTACTTGTTTACCCCTTTAATCTGATGCCACATCACTTTCATATCCAACTATCCCCTAAACAACGTGCTTCTCCTTACCTGCACCCATATTTCTTCTCTCACTTCTTCAAGTATGCTGTGCTGTCTCCAACCTTAGGGCCTACTGTCTATCTGGCCAGCTGACTACAAGAGATCCATGTCTGTGCCCATTCCAAAGAAAGGTGATTCAACAGAATGCAGAAATTATTGAACAATATCATTAATATCACACACAAGTACAATTTTGCTGAAGATCATTCAAAAGTAGCTGCAGCAGAATATTGACAGGGAAGTGCCAGAAATTCAAGCTGGATTCAGAAGAGGGCATGGAATGAAGGACATAATTGCTGATGTCAGATGGATCTTGGCTGAAAGCAGAAAATACCAGAAAGATGTTTACCTGTGTTTTATTGACTATGCAAAGGCATTAGACTGTGTGGATCATAACAAATTATGGATAACATTGTAAAGAATGGGAATTTCAGGACACTTAATTGTGCTCATGCAGAATCTGTACATGGACCAAGAGGCAGTCATTCAAACTGAGCAAGGGGATACTGCGTGATTTAAAATCAAGAAAAGTGTATGTCAGGGTTGCATCATTTCACCATACTTACTCAATCTGTATGTTGAAAAAGAATGCAAGAAGTCGGGAGAAGAATGTGGCATCAGGATTGATGAAGACTCATTAGCAACCTGTGATATGCAGATAACACAACTTTGCTTGCTGAAAGCAAAGAGGACTTGAAGCACTTACTGATGAAGATCAAAGACTACAGCCTTCAGTATGGATTACACCTCAACATAAAGAAAACAAAAAACCTCACAACTGGACCAAAAAGCAACATTATGATAAATGGAGAAAAAATTGATTCTGTAAAGGATTACATTTTACTCAGATCCACAATCAATGCCCATAAAAGCAGCAGTCAGGAAATCAAACGACATAGTGCATTGGGCAAATGTGCTGCAAAAGACCTATTTAAAGTCTTAAAAAGCAAAGATGTCACTTTGAGGAATAAGGTGAGTCTGACCCAAGCCATGATATTTGCAATCCCCTCATATGCTTACAAAAGCTAGACAATGAATAAGGAAGACTAAAGAAGAATTGATGCCTTTGAATTATGGTGTTGGAGAAGAATATTGAATATACCACGGACTACCAGTAGAACGAACAAGTCTGTCTTTGAAGAAATACAGCCAGAGTGCTCCTTAGAAGCAAGGATGGAGAGATTTCGTCTTGCGTATTTTGGACGTGTTATTAGGAGGGACCAGTCCCTGGAAAAGGACCTCATACTTAGTAAAGCAAAGGGTCTGCAGAAAAGAGCAAGACCCTCAACAGGATGGATTGACACAGTGGCTGCAACAATGGGCTCAAACATAGCAACTATTGTGAGGATGGCACAGGACAGAGCAATGTTTCTTTCTGCTGTATGTAGGGTCACTATGAGTTGGAACTGACTTGACGGCACCTAACAACAACAACAACAACATCCCTGAAATCAAGTCCCTGGGTGGTTCAAATGGTTAACATGCTCTGCTGTTAACAGAAAGGCTGGCAATTCGAGTCCACCCAGAGGAGCCTCAGAAGAAAGCTCTGGTGATCTATTTCTGAAAAATCAACCATTGAAAACCCTATGCAGGAGTTCTACTCTGACACACATGGGGTCACAATGAGTTGGAATCGACTCGACGCAGCTGGATCCCTGAGATCACAATTACAAGTCACTTCTTTGGCTTCCCTTATCTCCCCTGCTACATGATTCCCATAGCATCCTGTGTGCCCTCAACGTGGCATTTCTCACTCTGAAGTACAAGCTGTTGACCCATCTAGATGCTCCTTAGGCTGAGAGCTCTGTTAGGTGAGGGGCTACGTTAGTCTTGATCATTGTTGTGTC
This sequence comes from Dugong dugon, assembly GCA_030035585.1. Taxonomy (NCBI): domain Eukaryota; kingdom Metazoa; phylum Chordata; class Mammalia; order Sirenia; family Dugongidae; genus Dugong; species Dugong dugon. The sequence continues at coordinate 89,410,602 of CM057461.1, forward strand.
ATCAGCACACAGTAGTATCTGCAAGGATTAGGAACAGTACAAATTTGTTGAATAAGACAGTGCACACTGCAGGGGAAGCCAGCACAACTGGACTAAGCCAAAGCAAACAAGTTTCCTCAATATAATCAAATACTTTGAGAGACAGAGTAGCAGGTTGGGGGGTCTGGGGACCATGCTCTCAGGGGACATCTATGTCAATTGGCATAACAAAACATATTAAGAAAATGTTCTGCATCCTACTTTGGTGAGTGGCGTCTGGGGTCTTAAAAGCTTGCAAGTGGCCATCTAAGATGCATCAATTGGTCCCAACCACTTGGAGTAAAGGAGAAGGAAGAACACCAAAGACACAAAGAAAGTATTAGCCCAAGAGAAAGAAAGGGCCACATAAACCAGAGACTTCATCAGCCCGAGACCAGAAGAACTAGATGGTGCCCGGCCACCACCAATGAACGTCCTGACGGGGAACACAACAGAGGGTCCCTGAAAGAGCAGTATAAGGATGGGATGCAGAACTCAAGTTCTAGTAAGAAGACCAGACTTAATGGTATGACTGAGACTGAAGGCACCCCGGAAAGCATGGCCCCTGGACTCTCTATCACCCCAGAACTAAAACAATTTCTGAGGTCAACTCTTCAGACAGGGATTGGACTGGACTGTGGGACATAAAGTGATACTTGTGAAGAATGTGCCTCTTAGTCAAGTAGATACAAGAGACCAAGGGGGCAGCTTCTGTCCAGAAGTGAGATGGGAAGGCAGAGAGAGTTAGGAGCTGGTTGACTGTTCATGGGGAATCAGGGGCAGAAAGGAGGCGTGTGCTGTCACAGAACGGGGTGAGCGGTTGGGGTGACATAACAATGTATGTAAAAAAAAAAAAATTTCTGTATGGGAGACTAACTTGAAATGTAAACTTCATTTAATTACAACAACAACAACAAAAAATTCGTTGAATAAATAAGTACCCTTTCTGACTGAGTGAAAGAAAAAAATATCTCTCTATCCTATGGCAAACGCAATAAACATGTAAATTTGTCTGGTTGTTGACTCTTTTCCAAATGCCTGAGATCTGAGTGTTCAAAGCAGTAGATGTTTTTGAATACCACATAGCAAAGAAAAGCCTCTCTTTGAAGTCAGTGTGGACCTTGTCAGCCCAAGAAGCCCAGTGCCAGGAGAAAGTGTGGTATCAATAGACCTACCTCCCACCTGCTGCTGAGGAATTTATCACAACTCTCAAGAGTATCCAAGAAGATTTGCTTTGCAGAAAACCAAACCAATGATCTTTCCAGAGCCCCTACTTTTAGTAAGCCAGTACAATGGGTCTATTCATCTTTCTGGTAGTGATTTTTTTTTCCCCTCAAAGCACTCAATTCATTTTCCATCCCTGACATGTAATCCAGAAATAATAGAGGCTGGTGTAGTATAACTCATATGCAAAAATGGAAAGTGCCAACACCCTGAAAGGAAAGCTCTGAATTAAGTATCCCTGAAAATAATTCTTGGCAAATCAGTGGGATCTGAAAGGTCTATTCAGTTGTAGATATATTTCTTTTTGTTGTTTTTTATAAATATGGTTCCCCAACGGAAGGAGTTAAGTTTGAAAACCCTGCTCCAGCACAGTACTTGTAATTACATTCCAGGACTCGAATCTGGAAATTGTTTTGAGGTCTGTTTTCTGTTAAAGTCCTGTTCAGAGATGCTAAAGTTTCAATCAGCCTTTAAAAGCCCTGAATTCCCATTGTGTGGTGAGGCGGAACTAAGGTGCGGCAGGTAGGGCGCTTGAGGAGAGGCTAAGGAGCAGTTTCCACCGCCAGCTGTGAGAGCTGTGAGCAATTTAAAACTGATCACTATAGGTGCTGTTTTCCATAGATAGGCCCTGGTGTATGCATTCAAAGCAGATGACCAGACTCCTGGTGGACATATGAGCAAGAAATAAACCTTTGTTGTTTCAGCCACTGAGATTTGGTTTCTTTGTTTATATAGCATAACCCCTCCTTCCTGTCCTGAGTTCAGAACCAGTTGAGAAGTGGACACAGAAATCAGGTAACTGGAGAACAAAATACTCAGTTCTAATAATGAAAGCGCCAATTTGGAGAATGAAACAGATGTTAGTGAAAATCAGGTTCCCTAACATCTTTCCCTCTGAATTGACCCCACGCATCTCAAACTTCATATTCTCCTCACTACAAGGCCAGATCCTGACACAGAAAGTTCACCTCATGGAGAAACAAAATGAGAGCTTCACAATGAGGTAGGGCCAAGAGCAGCACTAAAGCAGAGGCGAAGCTGGGCATGACTGTTGTCTTCTCCTCCTTCCCCAGTCAGATAAAGCTCTCCCCCCAGGGAAGTATTCCCATACTTTCCCTTCCTGAGGAAATTTTCTCTCCTGGGTGGAAAAAGCTGACAGCTGAAACAATTAAACCCAAGAGTAAAAGTGCAGGAACTTACAGGGCTATCCTTCATTTCAAATTATTTTTCAAAATGACCAGCACTGTAGATACTAAATTCATGCAATATAACATCTGACCCTGAAGTGGAAAGTACAGGACCAACCATCTTCAGGGAAAGCAGGATCCTGTACCATTTGCTTCTGGGATTGTGAGGAAACCAGTTGCCATCCAGTCAATTCAGACTCATGGTGACCCCACCTGTGTCACAGTAGAACTGTGCTCCATGGTGTTTTCAATGGCTGATATTTTAGAAGTAGATTGCCGGGCTTTTCTTCTGAGTCACCTCCAGGTGGAACTTAATCTCCAACCTTTGGGTTAGTAGCCCGGTTGAGTTAGCCATTTGCACCATCCCAGGGACTCTGCATTGTGAGAAGCTGGGTCAAATAAAACCATATCTAGGTGATAATAGGTTATCTGAGCTCCAAGACCAGGCCTAAAGGAGAAAGAGTCCCTAAAGGACAAGCTGGATAGAAGAATGTGAAAGGAAAAGAGACAGTCCTATTATTTTGACCGCATGATAGAAAGAGTTTATATCCATGGCTATAGGCATACCAGCCTCCGAGGTTTTGGCAGCTGACGGTAGAAGCACATCCCTTTCCCATTTGCCTTCCTCAGTGCTTGCCTCCCTTACTTATCCAATGAATGATGTTTAAGATTATTCGTCTAAATCCAGGAGTTTATTGTAGATTTAATTATAGAAGTAGTGTGGAATTTGGCTTCAGCTCATGACAAAGACCTGTATTGCTGGGAAATGGGACACGGCTGAAGCTGAGCAGTTTTAAGCAAGAAGAGGAACACTATGGAGTGAGACGTTGGAAAAAACAACCAGCTAATCCTGTGATTGTCATGTGGGACTTATCAATTGAGTAACAAACATGTGTTTGACTTCCAAAGCAACAAAATGCCTTTGGCTTCTGCCAAGTTGTAAAACACACACACACACGCACGCACACACACACACACATTTTTATAGAAAGCCAGGATGGATAGATAGATAGATAGAAAGTGAGGGAGGGAGAAAGAAATGAGGGTGTTTCTCCTCTTTTTAACAAATTTATAAGCTATGTGACAAATTGAGTCATTTTTGGTCAAATGCCTTTTTTATGTGCAACAGCTAAGAAACCACGAGCTCATCATGTGGAGAAGAAGAGTCTGGCATTAGTTCTTGAATTATAATTATCTCCCTTGTATGAATCTTGGAGAAAAGGTTTTCATATTATTTTATTTTTGTAAAACAGTCTGCTTTAACTGATCCTAAGACATCACTTGCATGAACTACACAGAAGCTAAGAAACTCTCAGGGTAGGCCTAATCGTTGTTATTACTACCAAAATTTATTCTTTCTTCTGCATAAAGCTTTTCCACTACTATTTGTTCATTTCCTTTACAGTGTCTTGTTACTATGAGGAGCCTGAATAAAATTCTGGAAAAAATTTATTTTGGACCTATTTCCAGATAGCTGCTTTGTTTTTTAGGTTCCCTCAAAGTCAAAACATTAATATTCCTCATTGCAAAAGAAAATAATATATATTTTCTTAAACTTTGGTAGCTGATTATGAATGGATGTCCTCTCCTCCCTGGAGAATTCATGTAATTTAGTTTTGGTGAAGATAATTATAATCCTTTAATATTATATTGCCTTATTCTGATACAGTTTTATTAAAAGGATGTATTGCTATGATTAACTCCTAGGAAATTTTTTAGCCCAAGAAGCACATGTGAGTTTGAAAGCCTCCCTCATTAATGAACATTCTTCATCAGTAGTTTTAATTCAGTTTAGAATTTATCATTTATTTGGTCTCTGCTTGTAGGCAAACATCCTATTTGTAAGATTTGCCTGGCTCTAATCTTTGACTGAGATAGACACTCACCAGTGGCATGGGTTTTCTGGTGCTTTTAAGCCTGAATTATGATTTGCTGTCTTAGATTGTTTCTAGACTCTGGTTATTCTTCCAAATTGGATAAGGGCAGCAGTTAGCTATAGGGCTTCAGGAGAAAAGATAGAAGTCTATTTCCTTTGACAAAAAGGACTGTAATAGTCTCTGCTCACCATGGCCTGTTGGTTACAAGAATCAATGTTAATGGCCAATTTCCTCCGTCCATTTGCTGTACCCAGTTGGAGTCACTCAGTGGTGTGCTGAGCTGCTAACCCAAAGGTGGGAGATTCAAGTCAACCCAGAGGTGCCTCACAAGAAAGTCCTCGCAATTTATTTCCCAAAAGTCAGCCATTGAAAACTCTATGGAGCAAAGTTCTACTCTGACATGCATGGGGTCATCATGACTTGACAGCAACTGGTTTTTTTAGGGTGAACAACCATTCCAATTTGCCTAGAACTGAGGGGTTCCCAGGCTGGGGGACTTTGAGTGCCGAAGTTGGGAAAGTTCTGAGCCAACCACCATGAGTTAGTCATTCTAGGTAGTCCCTAATTCCGAAAGGTAGCAATCTATGATTTGGGGAACTCAGAGGTTCTGACTAAAATGATGGAAGAATTGTGGAAGTGCAAAACAGTTCATTGGTTCCAGGTTTGCCTTGAAATGACACAGGGAGACTGTATTTGCTCATGGCCCATAGGCGGTCAGGGTCTCTTCTCAAATACGCAGTCTTCTTCTCTTAACTACTGCCAGGTTGTAAGGCGATTTGTTTCTCATTTTAGAGTCTGGCCCACTCCCTCTCCTACAGACCATTGGATTGGCTTTTCCTCTTAAAGCTTTGATCGGTTTGCTAAAAGGAAATAGTACATTCTTGGCCATATACTATTTAAGTAAGAGCCATTTTCCTTTTTTTTTTGAACAGTTTAATTGAGGCTTAATTCATATAACATACAACTCCCCCATTTAAAGTGTATAATTCAATGATTTTTAGTACATTCATGTTTTGTGTATTCAAAGTTGTGTAGCCATCACCACAATCTAAAATTAGAATGTTTTTATTACCCCCAAAAGAAGCTCTGTAGTCATTAGCAGTCACTTTCCATTTCTCTCTCCCTCTAGCCCCTGGCAACCACTAATCTACTTTCTGTCTCTATAGATTTGCCTGTTCTGACATTTCATATAAATGGAGTCGTACAACATGTGGCCTTTTGTGTGACACGTTTTAACTAGCATAATATTTTCAAGACTCATCCATGTTGTAGCATGTATTACTATTTCATTTTTTAATGGCTGAATAATATCCCATTATATGGATATACCACAACTTGTTTATCCATTCATTCATTGATGGATATTTGAGTTGGGGCCACTTTTTGGCTATTATTAATAACGCCATGAACATTTGTGTACAAATTTTTGGATGGACATATTTTCATCTCATAGGTCTCTATGAGTTGGAATCGACCCCATGGCAGTGGGTTTGGGTTTTTGCTTATATGTTTTCAGTTCTTTTGTATATGTACGTAACAGTGGAATTTCTGGGTCATATTTCTACTCTGTCCTCTAGGGTCGCTATGAGTCAGAACTGACTCAAGGGCAATGGTTTTTGTCTTTTTCTTTTTGGCATGGTAACTCTATGTTTGACCTCTTGAGGGAGTTTTAGACTGTTTTCCAAAGTGGTGGCACCATTTTACATTCCTGTCAGCAGAGTTTCTCCACTTCCTCACTAACATTTGTTATTCTCCCTCTTTTTTATTTTAGCAAACCTAGTGGGTGTGAGGAGGCCTGGTGGCCCAGTGGTTAAGAGCTCGGCTGCTAACCAAAATGTGGGCAGTTCAAATCCACCAGCCGCTCCCTGAAAACCCCATGGAGCAGTTCTACTCTGTCCTATTGGGTCGCTATGAGTTGGACTCGATTCGATGGCAACTGGTTTGGTTTTGGTTTAGTGGGTATGATGTAATGTATTATTGTGGTTTTGATTCTCATGTCCCTAAAGACTAATGATATTGAGCATCTGTCATGGACTGAATTATGTCCCGCCAAAAACGTGTGTATCAGTTTGGCTGGGCCATGATTCCTGGTACTGTGTGATTTTCCTATATGTTGTAAATCCTGCCTCTATGATGTTCATGAGGGAGGATGGGTGGCAGTTGTGTTAGTAAGGCAGGACCTGACCTACAAGACTGGATTGTGTCCTGAGGCAGTCTCTTGAGATATAAAAGAGAGAAGTGAGCAGTGAGACAGGAGGGCCTCATACCATCAAGAAAGCAGTGCCAGGAGCAGAGCGCGTCCTTTGGACTGGGGTCCCTGTGCCGAGAAGCTCCTAGTCCAGGGGAACACCGAAGAGAAGGCCGACAGAGAGAAAAAGTCTTCCCCTGGAGCTGACACCCTGAATTTGGACTTTCAGCCTACTTTGACTGTGAGGAAATAAATTTCTCTTCGTTAAAACCATCCACTTGTGGTATTTCTGTCATGGCAACACTAGATGACTAAGACAGCTTCCTTTCACATGCCTATTAGCCATTTGTATATCTTTGGCAAAATATCTATTTGAGCATCTTTTTTAAAAATATATCATATGAAATATGAAATGAAAACCAAAAAAAAAAAAAAAAACACTTCACATAATGTGAACTAAGGTTCCAGCTGCAGGGTAGATAGACTCTTAGGTCCTCTGAGCATACCTTTTTTTAGTACATGTTATTTTATAGGTCCTTGGGTAGCACAAAGAGTTTGAGCTTGACTACTAACCTAAAGATTGGTAGTTCAAACCCACCCAGTGGCACAGTGGAAGAAAGGCTTGGTGATCTACTGTAAAGATTACAGCTGCTGTAAAGATTACTGAAAATCCTATGGAGCAGTTCTAAGATGTAACACATGGGGTCGCCTTGAGTCAGAAATGACTTGATTGCAGTGGGTTTGGTTTAGTTTGGTTTAGAGCAGTGTTAGGTTTACAGAAAAAATGCCCAGAAGGTATAGAGAGTTCCTATATAAATCACTGCCCACTGCACACAGTTTCTCCTATTACTAACATCTTACATTAGTATGGCATATTTATTAAAATTGATGAACCAATATATTTCTATTAACTAAAGTCCATAGTTGACACTAGGGCTCAGTCTTTGTGTTGTATAGTTCTGTAGGTTTTGAAAAATGCTTAGTGTCAGATGTCCACCATTACAGTATCCTACAAAATAGTTTCACTGCCCTTAAAATGCCTTGTGCTTCACCTACTCATCTGTCCCCCTCCCCAATCCTGAATTCCTAGCAATCAATGATCTTTTTATTACCTTCTCCAGAATGTAATATAGTAGGAATTTTACAGTATGTAGCTTTTTCAGGCTGGGTTCTTTTACTTAGCAATATGCATTTAAGGTTTCTCCATGTCTTTTTGTAGGTTGCTAAGCCCATTTCTTTAAGTAGCTGAATAATATTTCATTATATGGAGGTACCACAGTTTGTTGATCCATTCACTTATTGAAGGACATCTTGGTTGTTCCCAATTTTTGGCAAATATGCAAAATGCTGCTATAAACATTCATGTGCAGATTTTTATGTGGACATAGTTTTTAATTCATTTGGGTAAATATCTAGCAGCACGATTGCTGGACTATATGATAAACTTATGTTTGTCTTTATAAGAAACTTCCAGATTGTCTTCCAAAGTGTCTGTACCATTTAAAAAAATTTTTTTTTATTGTGTTTTAGGTGAAAGTTTACAGTGCACGTTAGTTCAAAAATGTGTACACATGTTGTTTTGTGAGATTGGTTGCAATCTCCAAACGATGTCAGCACTCTCCACCTTCCCCTTTCTACCCTGGGTTCTCCAGGTTTGTTTGTCCTGTTTTCCTGTCCTTTCCTGCCTTCTCGTCTTGCATTTTCCTCATGTGTGTTATTGTTTGTTTTACAGGCCTGTCTAACGTTTGGCTGAAAGGTGGGCTTCAGTAGTGGCTTCAGTTCTGAGTTAGCAGGGTGTCCGAGGGTCATAGTCTTGGGGACTCCTCCCGTCTCTGTCAGACCAGCAAATCTGGCCCTTTTTTTTGTGAATTTGAATGTGTTCTATATTTTTCTCCCATGTGTCTGTACCATTTTGCATTCTGACTAGCAACAAATGAGAGCCCCTGTTGCTCCACATCCTTACCAGTGTTTGGTGTTGTGTTTTAGATTTTAGCCATTCTGATTGATGTGTAGTGGTATCTCATTGTTGCTTTAATTTGTAATTCCCTAACGACATATGCCACCACTTGTTTGTCAGTTTGTCATACTATGGTGGCTTGTGTGATGCTATGATGATAGTGTTTCAAAAACTAGCAGGGTCACTCTGAGTGGACAGGCTTCAGTGGAGCTTCCAGACTAAGACAGACTAGGAAGAAAGACTTGGTAATCCACTTCTGAAAATTAACCAATGGAAACCCTATAGATCACAACAAAATACTGTGTGATATTGTTATGGATTGAACTGTGTTCCCCAAAACTATGTGTTGTAAATCCTAGCCTCTATGCCTGTGGTTATAATCCCATTTGGGAATGGGTTGTCTTTGTTATGTTAATGAAACAGGATTAGCGTGGGGTGTATTTTGAATCAATCTCTTTTGAGATATAAAAGAGATTAAACAAGCAAGCCAGAGAAGCAGAGATAGGGGAAGGGAGATGCCAAGCCACAAGAAGATTGTCCAGGAGCAGAAGCTCAGGAGAGACAAGAACTTTCCTCCAGAGCTGACAGAGAGAGAAAGCCTTCCCTTAGAGCTGGCACCCCAAATTCAGACTTCCAGCCTCCTAAACTGTGAGAGAATAAATTTCTGTTTGTTAAAGCCGCCCACTTGCGGTATTTCTGTTATAGCAGCACTAGATAACTAAGAATTTGGTACCAGAAGAGTGGGGTGTTGCTGTAACAGATACCTAAAATGTGGAAGCGGTTTTGGAACTGGGTAATGGATAGAGGCTGGAAGAATTTTAAGGTGCCTAATAGTAAAAGCCTAGATGGCCTTGAAAAGAGCGTGGTAGAATTATGGATGTCAAATTCAATTCTGTGAGGGCTCAGAAGGAAGTGAGGCGAGCTATAGAGAAAGTCTCTGTCATCATAGAGAATACATATGGTGTCAGCAACATATTGTTGCTAGAAATGTGAACATTAAATGTGCTTCTGGTGAGGCTTTAAATGAAAATAATGAACATGTGATTGGAAATGGAAAAAGGGCGATGCTTTTTATGCAGTGGCAAAGAACTTGTTTGAATTATGTTCAAATATTTGGTGGAAGATGGAACTTGTAAGTGATGAACTTAGACATCTGGCTGAGAAGATTTTTAAGCAAGATCTTAAAGGGGCTGCACGGTTTCTCCTTGCCGCTTATAGTAAAACGTGAGAGGAAAGAGATGGGCTTAAAAATGAACTGTTCAAAATGAAAATAGAACTTAAAGATTTGGAAAATTCTGTTGTACAAACTAAGGACACGTGTCCTAGAATGTTTACCAAGGACGTGGCTACACAATCATTTGTTAAAGAGGTTAAGCCTGTGACTAATGGATCTAACCAACTACCACAGTAGAAAACCCATCAGTTCAGACGGCAGGGGACAGAGAAAGAACAAAAGGAAAGAACACTTTCTACCTCTTGGAATTCTACAGGCAGGAAACAGGCCAAAGGAGCTACATCTGCTGTCCTCCAAGAATAGAAAATAATCATCCGTGGAACAGCTCAGAGATCAGAAGAACGGTTGGAAGGAGCAAAGAAGCAGAGTTGTGCTGGTCTCAAAGGGTGAGGCCACGACCTCTGGGATCTCAAAGGTAGAGCCACAGCCTCCTAGGTTTTAAAGCATAAGATCTTCACCAACTGAATTTTGGAGTGTGGGGCGGTTATTCAGTTTGGCCAAGAAGATGGGTCTGCTGCCCAAAGCTGAGGGGGTGGAGTCATCATCTTTCAGAAGGATTAGGAGAATGGGGCTGCCCAAAGTTGAGGGAGCTGAGTCGCCATCCTAGTGCGCCTGGAAGGCAGAGCTGAAGTCCAAGGCCAAGGGGCCTCCACCCAGAATCCAGAGAGCATGGCCAACACCCAGAGTCTAAAGGGTGGGGCCATTGCCCAGATGGTCCCAAAAAACAAAGGATTATTTTCAAGCTTTGAGAACTAATGAAAATTGTTCTGCTCGATTTTGGACTTGCTTTTTGCCTGTTACCCCTTCTTTCCCTCTAATTTCGCCCATTTGTAATGGAAATGCCTACCTTGTGCCTGTTTCACCGCTGTACTTTGGGAACAGATAACCTGTAATCCAGATTTCACAGGTTGACAGGTGAAGAGGAATTTTGTCCCAGGATGGAATATGCCTAAAATCTCACCCATATTTGATTTAGATGTTTCAGAAGATGAGATTTTTGGACTTGGAGTTGATTTAAGACTTTTAGGAGGATGTGATGGGGTAAACATGTTTTGCATGTAAGAAGAACATGAATTTTTAGGTGGGGGGCAAAGGGTAGCATATTATAGATTGAACTGTGTCCCCAGTAAATATGTGTTACAAATCTTAGCCTCTATGCCTGTGGTTATAATCCCATTTGGGAATGGGTTGTCTTTGTAATGAGACAGGATTAGTGTTGGGTATATGTTGAGTCAGTCTCTTTTGAGATATAAAAGAGATTAAATAAGTAGTAAGAGAAGCAGAGATGGGGGAAGAGAGATGCCAAGCCACAAGAAGACTGCTCAGAGTAGAAGCTCAGAAGAGACAAGAACCTTCCTCCAGAGCCAACAGAGAGAGATAGCCTTCTCCTAGAGCCAGCACCCTGAATTCAGACTTCTAGCCTCCTAAACTGCAAGAAAGTAAATTTCTGTTTGTTAAAGCCTCCCATTTGTGGTATTTCTGTTATAGCAGCACTATATAACTAAGATATAATACTGGAAAATGAGCCTCCCCAGTTGGAAGGCACTCAAAATGCAGGGTGGCTACAACAATGGACTCGAGCACACCAGTGATCATAAAGATGGCGCAGGACTGGGCAATGTTTTGTTCTGTTGTACGTGTGGTCGCCATGAGCTGGAGCTGACTCGCCAGCCACTAACAACAACAAATGGCATATTGTACTAAGCATCTTTTCATATTCTCATTTTCGTATGCATATCTTCTTTGGTGAAATGTCTGTTCAGATCATTTGTCCATAGTTTAATTGGGTTGAGCATCCCTTTTCCTGTCACATATGTGATAAATTAATCTTCTGACAATAGCACAGCTGTCATGGGACTTATCTCTGGCTCAGGAACTCTGTAATGAGGTTATAAACAGATACAAAATCTTGACCCAGCAGCTCTACTCAACTTTTGTGAAAAGGTCAGATTTAGAGTTCCCACAGAATTGGTAGGAACGTGGCCCTGGCCCCTAACTCACTGGTCAGTCCAAGCATTTAATACAATTATTCCTCCAATGGCAAGTCAGCAAGAAAGGATTGGTGATGTCAGCAGGGAAAGCCTATCTGTCATCCATTATTGCCACTTTGGTTGGCTGCACTTGGAGGCAGTAGGAATAGGGATAGTCGTGTTACCTAGAAGAGGCAATACTTTAAGCCACTCTTGTCCATTTGTTCCTGTGATTTAGTTTATCAGCTTAGTAGGAAGCATTACAGAATACTGAGCAAAAAAGTTTGGATGTGTAGGAGGAAGTAAGAAAATCCTGGAATACTGAGCAGTGGATGAGCCTCACTGGGGAAAGCTGTAGGGTGCCTAGAAATGGCATAAAAATACCAAGACACACATCAACAGAGACAGAGGATGCTGGAGGGGGACTATGGCCATGGTTGATTCTGCTTCTCTTTAATTCACTCAGATATCAGATTCAGCTCAAAAAATGGTAGGGTAGAAAGAAGCTGCGTTTAGAGGGAGGGGATGTATGGGATCAATAAACCAATAGTAGACCAAGTCTTCTTTGGGGTGCATCAATCAAGGAATCCAAGATAGATAAAAAAACCAAAACCAACTCATTGCTGCCAAGTCAACTCCAACTCATAGCAACCCTACAGGGCAGAGTAGAACTGCCCCATAAGGTTTCCAAGGAGTGGCTGATGGATTCGAACTGCCTACCTTTTGGTTAGCAGCTTGAGCTCTTAACCACTGTGCCGCCGTGGCTCCTGTTAACAGATAAGCCTCCATTAAAAACTTCCCCTGGGGCTGAGTTCCTCTGGACCAGGGCTGCCTGGGAGTCCCTGGATGGTGCAAATGGTTAATACGCTTGGCTCACTGAAAGTTTAGAGGTTTGAGTCCACCCAGAGGCACCTTGGAAGAAAGGCCTGGTAATTTATTTCCAAAAAAAACCCAAAACGAAACAGCCATTGAAAACCCTACAGAGCACAGTTCTACTCTAACATACATGGATCGACTCAATGGCAACTGGTTTAGGACAGCCGGAGTATTTGAAGTCGCCCAGCAACCTACTGGAAAACGTGGCTGGCTTCTCAGTTCATCAGTGTTGATTTCCTTGCTCTTACGTAGAGAGTGCAAGAGTACACCTTCAATACACAGAACTCTTCCACTGTAACAACAATGGTAACAATTAGCTGAAAGATTACAGTCTTCCAAAGGTCCCCAGTTATCTTAGGAGTTCTTCTGGAGTTTGCTTTCCCCTTCCTCTGTTGATATTTTTAAACCCTTAAGGAGAAGCCACCTGTGTACCCGCCAGTAGGGTTTTGTGTCTATTAGCTGGCCTTTAGATGCGGAACTAGGGACGAGTGGAATACTAGGACTTAAGATCTGGGATCTCATCCTTATTCTTTTTGAATGTCAGTTCTCAGTGTTTCTCCCTGTTAGCTGTCCCAAACAAAATCTTTTCTATTCTGTTTTATCCATTTACATAGTATCACCTCTGTTAGCTACAATTCTATGTTTGAAGAAGAAACAAAGTTGAGGGCAATAAAAATATCTAAGTTATCTGAAACAGTAATCTTTTGTAATAACTCGGCATTGTGCAAAATATTTTGGTTAAACTATGTATAATGAAATTTTTAAATAAGGAGAGCATTTGTTCCAAGAGTCTTTCAATTGTATCCAGTTAAAATTAGTAAACACTCATTAATTTATTAAAAAAAAAAAGATTTATGGAGCATCTAGTATGTGCCAAGTATCTTTCTAAGTGCTGGGGATACAGCAGTAAAAAACAAAAGCCAAACTCCTCCCCTTGTGAAGCTAACATTCTAGACAATAAACAAGATAAATAAGTGAAATATATGCTATATTAGTGATAAACGCTAACAATAACAACAATAAAAAGCAGGGAAGGCAGAGAGGGAGTAAATGAGAGTATGTGGGGGGTGATAGCAACTCTAAATAAGGGAAGGCAGAGCAAGCCTCACTGAAAAGGTGACAGTTGGTCAAATATTTCAGGAATGAACCTCCCAGACACTATGGAAAGGAGCACACCAGGCAGAGGTAACCGAGGGCGCAAAGTGCCTGAGGTGGACACCTGTGTGGTATGTTGGAGGAGGCCTGTTTGGCTGGAGTGGAGCAAGCAAAGGGAGAGGAGCAGGTAATGGGGTCATGGGGACAGAAGGCTAATGAGGGGGCAAATCCTGCAGGGCCTTGTAGCCTCTTACAGAGGTTTTTCTCCGAGGGAGATGAGGAGACATCAGGGATTTTGACCAGAGGAATGACACAATCTGATGCTAACTGCTCTGTTGACAATAGCTTTGGGGGAGGGAAGGAGACGAGGTTACAGGAAGCAGCAGGAAGACCAGTTAGGAGGCTGTTACAATAACCTAGGAAAAAGATGATGCTGGCTCGGGGACCAGGGTGGTGGGAGCGGAAGTAGGGAGAAGTGGTTGGATTCTGGACATACTTTTAACAAAGTGCTCTCATGTCTTCCATTCTAAACACATGTTGCTCTTCCTTCACATGTTAACGTAACTGAAATCAAGGTGCATCTTATATTGTGGGGCATCAGTCAGGTGGCAGTCATGATGTAATTGTTTAGTTAGCTTAAGACCTTCCATTGACACTGTCTGGTAATTCCCACCATCGATCCATAGAGATAGATATGTTGTGACAAATTTTGATTTTACATAATTAAATTTCAAAGCTTAATATCTTTACTCTGAAAAACACCATGAATATGGCTTCTTCTCTTACTTTCATTAACAATATCTTATTTGTTGGTCTCATCTTTTTGCAGTTGGACATTAACTTTCCCCAGGCTTCTAGTCTCTCCTTCAAATGTGCAGTATGGTGCTAGAGTGATCTTACTGAAAGTCAAAGCTGACCATGCAGCTCACTGCTCTGATGCCACTCTATGGTGGCTACAGAACTAATTCCAAACCCCTCAGCTTCATATAAGACCCTTCAAAATCTATATCCAGCCTCATTTCCCACCACTCCCTAACTTGCCATTTCTACTTAAGCTACACAGAACTCTCAGTTTCCTACTGCTAGAATCTTGTCCCAGCTGTACACCTTTCCATTGATCCGCTCTGCCCTTCTCCCAAAGTTCTGCTCATCCTTCAAGATCCAACTCAGATGTCATCGCCTCTGTGAAAATTTTTGACTCCCCAAGCAGAGCTGATTGTTTGTCCTCTCACAAACCATGCTGAGTTGAAATTACAACTCATCCGTTTGCCTCTCTTTCTCCTCCAGGAGGCTGTGAGTGCAAGGCCATACTCATTTTTGCATCCTCTGAACACAGTAATGTACTTGGTACAGAGCAAGTATGCAATATTTGTAAGAATCTGTTTTATATTAGGTTTGATAAATCCCAGTTCCCTCTTTGGCAAGATGTACATAACAATAGTATATACCTTGTAAAGGTGTTTTAAAGATTATTTAAGATAATGCATACACCAGGCACAGAATGATACATAAGTGCACAAGCGGTCAATAATTTTTTTGCTTTTTTAAAAATTTGTATTACATTGTGAACAATCTTATTATGACATTTTAAATTATATTTTAATGCCATCTGAAAATAGTAACATTTATTTTTAAGCCTTAGCATGGGATCTGCACCCTCACAGAAACTTCTGGTGTGTTCAATGAAAAAAGCAGTGAAAGGAGGTGGTAACCCCATTTCGTTTTTCTCTTGGTGACAAAGTTCTGGGATCTATGATGATTTGGAGATTCTAAATATAGAGCACTGATGACCCAAAAGCTCTCCTCACATTTCATTTTTTCTAATAGTTTCTGAGAAAACACTCCCTGGAGCATCAACTCTCGGTGCCAATGTGGGTAGTTTATGCAGTTTACAGTAGTGTATTACATTTTATCAATTTGATTTTATCTTCCAAAAGTCTGTTCGTGCCCTGTCTACCTTGGTCATGATAAATGTCTCATTCTATTACCTTATTCAGTCTTTTTGCTAATATGGAGATGACCAATTTAATGCATTAGTTACATCAGTAAAACAGACATTGTTGGGTCTCTGTTAATTCTGACTGTGATGCATGCCTCTGAATAAGACTAGGAATTCTGAATTACTAAATTGACATTGATGAATTTTAATACACAGTTACTAAATTTCCTTTGGGATTTTAAATATAATTCTTCAATAAACTCACCTTGTTTGGTGTACTCTTATTCTTAATACTTACAATGGCTTCCCTCAGTTCTTTTTCTTGTTTGGGATGTTGATAACTACAGTTTGTTGAGTAAGAGAAATTCTATACGTGTATTATTTTCAAATTAGTGTGATCAACCTGGGATGTAAAGTATACTCTGGGGAATTATTCGAGTATGTTTCTAATCTACCCCTTCTGCCCTCTCATTCTCACTGATGATCTTGATTCATGCTTCATGAGAATCAACACCCACCCTCTGTCTTTCCTCATAATACTAAAGGGAGAAGTGTCTCTGCTCCTAGCTAAGGCCAATCCTTCAATTTTGCTTTGGATCTTATCCCGTCTCACCTTTTGAAGTCCTTTTCTCCTGCAAATACACCTGTCTCTCTTGCATTATTGATTTCTCTCTCTCTGCGGGATCATTTCCATCAGCAAACAAACTTGCCCTTGATCCCCTATTCCCGCCTAGCTGCTGCCTAATTCTTCTGCTCCTCTCACAGTAAAACTTCTCAAATGAGTGAGTTTCCTTACTATGTCACATGCTGTCTTTCCTCAATCCATTTCAGTTAGGCTTTTGCCCTCTCCCCTACATCTGAAACTTCTCCTAAAAGGATCACCAGTGACCTCCATGTTGCCAAATGCAATGTGCCTTCATGTCACTCAACCCCACAGCATTTGCCCCAAGTGACCCCTCTCTCCCTCTTGAAACTCTCTCTTGACTTCCATGATACCTCACTCCCTTGATTTTCTTCTCATATCATTGCCCAGTGTTGACTATAGGCTGTTAGGTTGTTAGGTACCATTGAGTTGGTTCTGGCTCATAGCAACCCTATGTACAACAGAACGAAACACCGCCCGGTCCTACACCATCCTCACAATTGCTGTTGTGCTTGAGCCCATTGTTGCAGCCACTGTGTCAATCCATCTCATTGAGGGTCTTCCTCTTTTTCTTTGACCGTCTACTTTTCCAAGCATGATGTCCTTCTCCAGGGACTGATCCCTCCTGATAACATGTCCAAAGTATGTGAGATGTAGTCTCACCATCTTGGTTTCTAAGGAGCATTCTGGTTGTACTTCTTCTGAGACAGATTTGTTCGTTCTTTTGGCAGTCCATGGTTACTTATAGGCTAGTAATTCTCAAATGTATGTATCCAGATCTACCCTTTCCCAGGCTCATAATTTGTATATCTAAGTACTATTTGGCATCTCCACTTAGATGCTGAATGAGTATCTCATACCTAATTGTATATTGTGATCTTCTTCCCATGTCAATAAATGTATATTTAGATCCTTTTGCTGTCCACTTTGCCTGGTATTCTCTTCTCCCACCCTTTGCCTGGTTACTTGTCACCTCTTTTGGGAAGTTTTTCCCTTTATTTCGTGCCCCTTCCCCTAAACCAGCCTGCAGTAGGTTAGGTCCCTTGATGATTTCATAGTACTCAGTTTTCCTTAGTAGTTATTATCACACTTATACTCAATTAGTCAGATGTGTTTAATGTCAGTTTTGGCCCTCTAGTACCTAAAATCCTTGAGGCCATAAATAAGCTCTGTGATGTTCTTGTCAAAGAGTAAAACAGACTGTTCTGTAAAAGTAAGAGCAAGGAGTTTTATTGAGGGCAAGAGATACAGTTCAAACCAGGAAACACAGGGCACAAATGAATGTGCAAAGTGTTCCAACAATCCGAGGGAGAGGTGAGCTTTTTATATGGTAAAATGGGGAAGGTAAGCTCAATAGCAGTGACTATCAGGAAAATGGGGAGGGGTAGTGAGAGACTGCTAACACCACAACTTTCTTAACATTAACAAGCCCTTCCCTGAACAACCACATTCTTACTCCTATCCTTATTTACTGAAAGTGATTACATATTTTGAAAGCAGAAGTGGGGACTTAGGGCAAGCTAAAGCTTGATTCAAAATGGAGTTTGATTCCAACTTGAGTAAGCCATTTCAGTCTGCCAGGCACCTCAGTTTTAGGGTGCTCCTATACATATTCCACTACATCTTCAGGGCCTAACAGTATTTTGCACGTAGTAGGTTTTCCTGTCCCTGTCTTATCATTATATGCTTGGCATGGGGCAGGGAAGAAGGCACTAAATATTTCACAAATCTCCAGATCCAGAGAAGCCAGACCAGGGGTGCTTCATCCACATTTGCACTTGATGCAGATCATGAAAGACTAGACAAATTCGGACCTGTTGCTTTAATGGAATAAGACTTTAGGGTATGCATGTGAAAAGAATGTAAATAACTTGTGGCCAGAGGGCAGACTGTGGTGGATTAAAGACGGCCATAAATTCTTTGCCACTCTTTCGATCAAGAAGTAGACTCTGTCTCCCCTCCCACACTGACTCTAGTCTGGCCTTGTGACTTACTTGGAAAACAGAATGCAGTGGAAGTGAGTGATGGGGTGTGACTTCCAGGCAGTAGTGTACTGGAAAACTGGCTCTGATTTGTAGCATTTGCCAATTTCAGCAGTGTAAATACTTCCACCATGGCCGATTTCAAGCTACCAACATGACATCATTGAACATGCAGTTGGTAAGAGTCATACTCAGTTGGCTGTCACCAGCTTGTACAAATTGGCTCCAACATGTCTCCACTTCAAGGACTCATCCTTAAGAGATCTGTCAGTTTCTATTTTGTGTTCATAGAATCCAGCTGCCATGAATGAACGTTAGACTAAGCGCCTGATAATGAGAGGCCAAGTGAAAAGGAAGGCCATGTAGAGAAGGAATTAGGCCTTCCTGAGCATTCCAGCAGCTGCATGAAAGACCCTGGCCAGTATTACATTGTGTGGAGACAGCACTTAACCAACTCACAGAAATGTGAGAAATAATAAATTGTGGATTTAAACCACTACATTTTGAGATTTGAGATGGTTTATTTGGTGCAAATGGTTTACACACTTGGCTACTAACTGAAAATTTGGCAGTTTGAATCCAACCAGAGGGGCCTCAGAAGAAAGGCCTGGCAATCTACTTCTAAAAAAATCAGCATTGAAAACCCTATGAAGCACAGTTCTACTTTGACACACATAGGGTCATCATGAGTTGAAATTAGCTCAACAGCAACTGTTTTTTTTTTTTATTAGTCAGCAATAGATAACTGAAATATACATATTGCCTCATGATCATAAAAACATTATATAAAGTTTTACTTCTGTTAGCAATGTACGAGAGGGCCTTGATTTTTGAACATTAGCCCATACCATGCAGTCTTACCACCAATATAATATGTTAAAAAAAGGGGGGAAAAAGGTATGTTTTTTAAATTTAATTTGCAATTACTTGAAAATAAGTTTGAGCAATTTTGCATATGCTTACTGGACACATCTGCACATGATGCAGACCATGAAATACTCACTGGACTACAAAACTCCCCATATTTCTATTGGTTTGTAAAGGCTGTTTATATATTAATAATAGTAACAGCAAATGGGGAATATATTGCAACATGTATAGCTACATATCTTCCTTGTCTGTTCTTTGCAGTAAAAAGTTTAATTAAACTATTAATGTAAATAAATATGGTGTTGGCGAAGAATATTGACTAACTATATCATGGATTGCCAGAAGAACGAATGAGTTTGTTTTGGAAGAAGTACAGCAAGAATGCACCTTAGACTTCATCTCACATACTTTGGACATGTTATCAGATGGGACCAGTCCCTGGAGAAGGACATCATGCTTGGTGAAGCAGAGAGTCAGCGAAAGAGAAGACCCTCAACAAAATGGATTGACACAGTGGCTGCAACAACAGGCTCAAGCAAAGCAACGATTGTGAGGATGGTGCAGGACTGGGCAGTGTTTCGTTCTGTTATACACAGGGTCTTACCGACTTGATGGCACCTAACAACAACCACCCCTGAATATAATTCAACTGCCGTATAGACCCATTACGACCCATTTTGAAAACCCATTGTTTTAGTTATCTAGTTTTGCTGTAACAGAAATACCACAAATGGGTGGCTTTAACAAGCAGAAATTTATTTTCTCACAGTTTAGTAGGCTAGAATGCTGTCATGGTTTGCATTACGTCCCCCAAAAAATGTGTGTATCAATTTGGCTAGGGATTTTCCTGGATGTTGTAAACCTGCCTCTATGATGTTCATGAGGGAGGATGGGTGGCAGTTGTGTTAGTAAGGAAGCACCTGATCTACAAGACTGGATTGTGTCCTGAGGCAATCTCTTGAGATATAAAGGACAGAAGTGAGCAGAGAGACAGGGGTACCTCACACCATCAAGAAAGCAGTGGCAGGAGCAGAGTGTGTCCTTTGGACAGGGGTCCCTGCGCTGAGAAGCTCCTAGTCCAGGGGAACACAGATGAGAAGGCCGACAGAGAGACAAAGACTTCCCCTGGAACTGACACCCTGAATTTGGACTTTTAGCCTACTTTGACCGTGAGGAAATAAACTTCTCTTTGTTAAAGCCATCCACTTGTGGTATTTCTGTTATAGCAGCACTAGATGACTAAGACAAAGGCTGAACTCAGGGTGCCATCTCTAGGGAAATGGTTTCTTTGTCAGCTCTGGAAGAAGGTCCTTGTCTCTTTGAGCTTCTTCTGGGAAATGTTCATATGCTTAGCATATCTCTTCCCCTTGCTTCTTTAACCTCTTTTATATCTCAAAAAAGATGGACTCAAGACAGCCTGCCTCATTAACATAACAAAAACAACTCATTCCCAAATGGGATTTTAACTATAGGCACAGATGTTAGGAATTAAAATACATATTCTGGGGAGACACAATTCAATACACAACATTCCACCTGTTGGTCTCCTAAAATTCATGTTCTTCCCACATGCAAAGCATATTTACCCCACCACTTCCTCCTAAAAATCTTAAATCAGCTTCAAGTCCAAAATCTCATTATCTGAATCATCTAAATCAAATATGGATAAGACTTTAAGCCTATTCCATCCTGGGTATAATTCCTCTTCATCTGGGAACCTGTGAAATCTAGATTACAAGTTATCTGTTTCCAAAATACAGTGGTGGAACAGGCATAAGGTAGACATTTCCATTACAAATGGGAGAAATTGGAGGGAAAAAATGAATAACAGCTACCAAGCAAGTTCAGATCCCTGTAGAACAAATTATATTAACTCTCAGAGCTTGAAAATAATCCTCTGTTTTGGGGGCCATTTGGGCAATGGCCCTGCCCTTCAGACTCTGGGTGTTGGCCATAGTCTCTGGATTCTGGGTGGTGGCCCTAGGCCCTGGCTTCACCCCCATCTTCCAGGCCCACTGGGATGGCAACTTGGCCCCCTCAGCTTCTCCTAGTCCATCTGAATGGCGACCCTCCCCCCTCAGCTGCAGCAGGCCGCATTCTGCCCCTTGAGTATAGCAGCACTGGCCCCTCAGCTTGGGGCGGTGGCCCCATCTTCCTGGCAAAACTGAATGGCAGCCCCACACTCAAGAACCAAGTTGATGAAGGTCTGATTCATTGAAACCTAGGAATCCTTGGCTCTACCTCTTGACAGACCCAGAGGTTATGGCTCCACCCTTTGAAATGGAGGCAGCTCTGCTTTCTATTTTCCTTCCAACAGTTCTGCCATTCTCTGAGCCTCTCAAGGGTGGTTTTTTTTCTTTTCTTGGAGGACAACAGATGTAGCCCCTTTGGCCTGTTTCCTGCCTGTAGAATTCGAAGAGGCAGACAGCATTCTTTCCCTTCATTCTTTCTCTGTCCCCTGAAGTATAAGCTGGTGGGTTTTCTGCTGTGGTAGTTGGTTAGATCCATCAGTCACAGGCTTAATCTCTTTAACGAAAGATTATATAGTCACATCCTTGGTGAACATTCTAGGACACTTGTCCTTAGTGTACAACAGAATTTTCCAGATCTTTCAGTATTGTTTTCATTTTGCACAGTTCATTTTTAAGTCTATTTCTTTCCTCTTCATTTTACTATAAGTAGTAAAGAGAAACCATGTGACCCCTGTAAGAGCTTTCTTAGGAATCTCCTCAGCCAGATATCCAAGTTCATCACTTACAAGTTCTACCTTCAAACAAACATTTGAATGTAATTCAGACAAATTCTCTGCTACTGCATAAAAAGCATTTCCCTTCCTCCATTGTCCAATCACGTTTATCATTTTCTTTTAAATCCTTGCCAGAAGGATATTTAATATCCACATATGTACTCTCTAAGACGATAGAGACTTTCTCTATAGCCCTCCTCACTTCCTTCTGAGCCCTCACCAGAATTATCTTGGACGTCCATAATTCTACCAACAATCTCTTCAAGGCAATCTAGGTTTTTACTATAAGGCACCTTAAAATCTTCCAGTCTGGTAGTCAAAACAGCCTGGTACTGGTACAACGACAGATATATTGACCAACAGAACAGGATTGAGAACCCAGATGTAAATCCATCCACCTACAGTCACCTGATCTTCCACAAGGGCCCAGAGTCCAATAAATGAGGAAAAGACAGTCTTTTTAACAAATGGTGCTGGCAAGACTGGATGTCCATCTGCAAAAAAATGAAACAGGACCCATAACTTCACACCATATACAAAAACTAATTCAAAATGTATCAAAGACCTAAATATAAAGCCAAAAACTACAAAGTTCATAGAAGAAAAAATAGGATCAAGACTAGAGGCCCTAATACACGGCATTAACAGGATACAAACTATAACCAACAACACATAAACTCCAGAAGGTAAGCTAGATAACTGGGATCTTCTAAAAATGAAACTTATGCTCATCAAAAGACTTCACCAAAAGAGTACAAGAGAACCTACAGACTGGGAAAAAGTTTTTGGACATTACAAGTCAGACAAAGTTCTTATCTCTAAAAACCCCAAGAAAATCCAACACCTCTACAACAAAAAGACAAATAATCCAATTAAAAATTGGGCAAAGAAAACGAACAGACATTTCACCAAAGAAGACATTCAAGTGGCCAACAGATGCATGAGGAAATGCTTGTGGTCACTAGCCATTAGAGAAATGCAAATCAAAACCACAGTGAGATACCATCTCACCCCAGTATTACTGGCATGAGTGAAAAAAACTGGAAATAACAAATGTTGGAGAGGCTGCAGGGAGATTGGAACTATTACGCACTGCTGGTGGGAATGCAAAATGATACAACCATTTTGCACAATGATATGGTGCCTCCTTAGAAAGCTGGAAATAGAAATACCATACGATCCAGCAATCCCACTCCTAGGACTATATCCTAAAGAAATAAGAGCCATCACATGAGTAGACATATGCATATCCATGTTCATTGCAGCATTGTTCACAATAGAAAAAAGATGGAAACAACCTAGATGCCCATCAACAGATGAACGAATAAACAAACTATGGTACATACACACAATGGAGTATTATGCAATGATAAAGAACAATGATGAATCTGTGAAGCATCTTACAACATAGATCAAACTGGAGGACATTATGCTGAGTGAAGTAAGTCAATTACAAAAGGACAAATATCGCATGAGACCTCTACAGTAAAAACTCATGAAAAAGTTTACACACAAAAAGAAACAATCTTTGTTGGTTATGAGGGATGGGAGGGGTGGGACGGGGAAATAATAAATAGACAATAGATAAGTGGTAACTTTGGTGAAGGGTAAGACAGTACACAATACTGGGGAAGCCAGCACAACTTGCACAAGGAAAGGTCATGGACGCTCCATAGACACACCCAGACTCCCTGAGGAACTGAATTGCTGCGGGGACCAAGGTCTCGGGGAACATCTAGCTCAATTGGCATAACACTGTTTATAAAGAAAATGTTCTACATTCTACCTTGGTGAGTAGCTTCTGGGGTCTTAAAAGCCTCTGAGCAGCCATCTAAGATATTCCATGGGTCTCACCCCTTCGGAAGCAAGGGGGAATGAAGAAAACAAGATACAAGGAAAAGATTAGTCCAAAGGACTAATGGACCACAACTACCATAGCCTCCACCATACTGAGTCCAGTATCACTAGACAGTACCCGGCTACCACCACTGACTGCTTTGACTGGGATCATAACAGAGGGTCCTAGACAGAGCTGGAGAGAAATTGTAGAAAATTCTAACCCACAAAAAAAGATCAGACTTACTGGCCTGACAGAGACTGGAGAAACCTGGAGAGTATGGCCCCCAGACACCCCTTTAGCTCAGTGATGAAGTCACTCTTGAGGTTCACCCTCCAGTCAAACATTAGACAGCCCCATAAAACAAAATGAGACTAATGGGGCACAACAGCCCAGGGACAAGGACTAGAAGGCAGGAGGGGACAGGAAAGCTGGTAATAGGGAACCCAAGGTTGAGAAGGGACAGTGTTGACAAGTCGTGGGGTTGTTAACCATTGTCATAAAACTATGTGTACTGTTTAATGAGAAACTATTTGTTGTGTAAACCTTCATCTAAAGTACAGTAAAAAAAAAAAAAAAAAAAGGAAAAAAAAAATCCAGTCTCTACCAATCACCCAATTCCAAAATCACTTCTGCATTTTAGGTAATTGTTAGAGCAGCACCCCATTCCTGCTATCAAATTGTTTGCTATCCAGTGCTGCTATAACAAAAATATCACAAATGGGTGCTTTTAACAAACAGAAACTTACTTTCTCGAAGTTTAGGAGGCTAGAAGTCTGAATTCGGGGTGCCAGCTCTAGGGGAAGGCTTTCTGTGTCGGCTCTGGAGGAAGGTCCTTGTGTCTTTGAGCTTCTGCTCCTGGGTGATCTTCCTGTGGCTTCACATCTCTCTTCCCCATCTCTGCTTCTCTCAATTGCTTGTTTAATTTCTTTTATATCTCAAAAGAGATTGACTCAAGACACACCCTAGTGGTGGAGCCAAGGTGCCGGAGTAATCAGACATTTCCGGTGGTGCCTCTTACAACAAAGACCCGAAAAAAAAAGTGAATTGATTATATATGACAGTCTAGGAGCCTTTGAGCATCTTCTGAAAAATCTTCATATGCTTAGCATCTCTCTTCCCCTATCTCTGCTTCTCACCCTTGCTTCTTCAATCTCTTTTATATCTCAAAAAAGATATACTCAAGACGCACCCTACACTAATCCTGCCTCATTAACATAACAAAGACAACTCATTCCCGAATGGAATTATAACTATAGGCATAGATGAGGAATCAGACTGAGTGGCAGGAGGAGGGAGAGATGGCTCAGAAGCAGTGAGGCTTTACCAGACCCGACCCAGTGGGAGCTGGTGCCCTGTGGCCGGATCGGCTGGCTTGCACAGTTAGGAAAGCAGTGGCATTTAGGACGTGTTTTCCATGTCAGGAGAGAGCAAGCAGGGCAGAATTTGCTCAGGCACCCAGAGCCAGCAAAAAGCCACGCTCAATCAGCGAAAGATAAGTACATGCGTTTAACCTACCACGTGGATCAAAAAACACCCCATTTGGGAAGAACCTTTCTCCCATTTGCCTGCTCCCTCCCCCACTCTTCACTGGGTCCCAGGTTAGCTTCAGTGATTGCTGCATCCCCTGGGCTGAAAGTAAGACCCTTCACGTGTCCGAAGTCATTCTCCCAGCCTTGGAGAAGGAACAAATTAACAAACTGGAAAAAGAAATCTGCCAGCTCCCCTAAGCCGGGAACTCAGGGCAGGCACAGATTCTTTGCCTAGGCACAGGCATAAGGGGTCCACGGATTTTGAACACCTTTCACCCCTGCATAGACTTGTTGTGTGGGCCCATTTCAACAGCATAGGCCACTCATTAGCACAGTACAACTGGGTATATACCTGAAGCCCAACTTGACTGTATCAGCTATATGGTGGAGTGGCAGGTTCATGACATTTGATACTGCTCTGCGCATTAAGCAGGGTTCTCACCTAACCCACATCAGGGGCCTGAGGAGTGGTGGTTCCACCCACGCTACCTAGCCACCTGAGACAGGGGTCCAAGAATACGTGGTGCCTCCCAGTCCTTACAGCCAACAGCATTGGGTGTCCGTAGTCTGGCTGCAAAACCGATCCACCTATGCACTCTAGGGAACAGGGACATGCTTTCCTCCAGACACTCAGGGGCAGTTGTCAGCCCCCTGCCTTGCTCAGCGCATGACCCCTACTGCAGCCAGATACCTGTGCTTACTCCAATCACCCCTGCCCCTCTAGGACTGTAGGTGAGATCCTGTACCACACACGTGGTGACCGGCTACCCAGACATAAACTCGAAAACAATGAAGATCATGGAAGAGAAAATAGGGACAACGCTATGATCCCTAATACATGGCATAAAAAGAATATGAACCATGAGTAAGAATGCACAAACACCAAAAGAGAAGCTAGATAACTGGGAGCTCCTAAAAATCAAACACTTATGCTCATCAAAAGACTTCACCAAAAGAGTAAAAAGACAACCTACAGACCGGGAAAATTTTTTTGGCTACAGCAAATCCGACCAGTGTCTAATCTCTAAAATCTACAAGGTACAGCAAAACCTCAACAACAAAAAGACAACCCAATTAAAAAATGGGCAAAGGATATGAACAGGCACTTCACCAAAGAAGACATTCAGGCAGCTACCAGATACATGAGGAAATGCTCACAATCATTAGCCATTAGAGAAATGCAAATCAAAACTACAATGAGATACCATCTCACCCCAACAAGTCTAGCATTAATCCAAAAAACACCAAATAATAAATGTTGGAGAGGTTGTGGAGAGACTGGAACACTTAAACTCTGTTGGTGGGAATGTAAAATGGTGCAACCACTTTGGAAATCGATTTGGAGCTTCCTTTAAAAGCTAGAAATAGAGGTACCACACAATCAAGCAACTTGCTCCTCGGAATATATCCTAGAGAAGTAAGAGCCATCACACGAGTAGATATATGCACACCCATGTTCATTGCAGCGCTGCTCACAATAGCCAAAAGATGGAAACAACGATGAAATACTACGCAATGATTAAGAACAACGATGAATCTGTGAAACATCTCATAACATGGATGAATCTGGAAGGCAGTGAAATTAGTCAGTTGCAAAAGGACAAACATTGTATAAGACCACTGTTAAAAGAACTCAAGAAAAGGTTTAAACACAGAAGAAAACATTCTGTGATGGTTACGAGGGTGGGGAGGGAGGAAGAGAGGTATTCACTAACTAGATAGTAGACAAGAATCATCGTAGGTGAAGGGAAGGACAACGTGCAATACAGGGGAAGTCCGCACAACTGGACTAAACCAAAAGCTAAGAAGTTTCTTGAATACAACCAAACACTTCGAGGGACAGAGTAGCAGGGGTTGGGGTCGAGGGGCCATTGTTTCAGGGTACATCTAGATCAATTGGCACAACAAAGTTTATTAAGAAAATGTTACGCATTCCACTTTGGTGAGTGGCCTCTAGGGTCTTAAAAGCTAGCAAGTGGCCATCTAAGATACATCAATTGGTCCTAATCCACCTGGAGCAAAGGAAAATGAAGAACACCAAAGATACAAGGAAAATATTAGCCCAAGAGACAGAAAGGGCCACATAAACCAGAGACTTCATCAGTCTGATAGCAGAAGAACTAGATGGTTCCCGGCTACCACCAATGACCACCCTGACAGGGAACACAACAGAGGGTCCCTGATAGAGCAGGAGAAAAGTGGGGTGCAGAACTCAGACTCTAGTAAAAAGACCAGACTTAATGGTCTGACTGAGACTGGAGGGACCCCGGAGGACATGGCCTCCGGACTCTCTGTCAGCCCAGAACTGAAAGCATTCTCGAAGCCAGCTCTTCAGACAAAGGTTAGACTGGACTATGGGACATAAAATGATACTTGTGAAGAAAGTGCTTCTTAGCTCAAGTAGATACACGAGACTAAATGGGCAGCTCCTGGCCAGAAGCGAGATGAGAAGGCAAAAAGATACAGGAGCTGGTCGAAAGGACACGGGAAATCCAGGGTGGAAAGGAGAAGTGTGCTGTCACATTATAGGGAGAGCATCTAGGGTCACATAGCAATGTGCGCATAAATTTTTGTATGAGAAACTGACTTGAACTGTAAACTTTCACTTAAAGCACAATTAAAAAAAAAAGATACACCCTAAGCTAATCCTGCCTCATTAACATAACAGTGACAACCCATTCCTAAATGGGATTATAACCATAGGCATAAAGGTTAGGAAATACAGTACATGTTTTGGTGGGACACGTTCAATCTATAACACCCATTTTGCCCTGTTTTGGAAACTGAAATATGAATAGTTGAAGATCTGAGCCTGAATCATAAGCTGTAAGAATTCCCTCTTCCCAATTAAAAACCCAGTATCTCTGCTTTCTAGCTTCTGACACCAGAGTTGTGGCAGTAAAGCCTTATTGCTCTACAGAATCTTTGGACAAGTATGTGATTATAAATAATAATAATAAAAAAAAATTGCCGTCGAGTCAATTTTGAGTCATAGTGAACCTATAGGACAGAAAAGAACTGCCCCAGAGGGTTTCCAAGGAGTGGCTGGTGGATTTGAACTGCTGACCTTTTGGTTAGCAGCCTGAGCTCTTAACCACTATGCCACCAGGGCTTCAATGTGATTTTAGGCCTGGCTTAAGTGTGGAATCTGAAATCAGGCCCCGAGGTAAGACTTTGGTCTACCCTCAAGAGGCAGAAGCGTAAGAGTGCAAACCCAAACATTCGTGACACCCTCATAAATCTTTATTAGAAATTTTGCTTTTGTCCATGTAGTTGGTAGGAATTTTCCCCCTCGTTTTGTCTTCTATCCCATCAAAGCAAGTGTCTTGGGAGTAGGGGGCTTTAGTTTTCCATCATTTAACATCCCTCTATAGATTTCTTTGAGACACAATTTATCCTTTTTGTAAGCTTGTTGGAGAAATTCCAGTTATTTAAATTCTGGGTCTTTCAGGATTTACATTCCCTACTGTTTTGCTCTCTGTGTAGAGCACGTGTCTTGAGGTGCTATGATGTGCTCCCCTGCACCTTGTTTCTCATACAGCCTCTCTCTGATACTGGGTGGCCATTGGATAAACAGCGCACTTGTACTTCACACTGATTTGAATTGGCAAATTCGAAATAGCAAGACGTGAAAAAAATATTATAAAGGTTTCACTCATGTACGCAATTTGAAATAATGTGAATTCCCCACACTGAAAAGTGTTTATCGCGCATTAAAAAGCTTGGTATAAGAAATACACTACAATGGTCTAGGTTCATGTGCACTGAAACTGATATTTCTTGTATTACACTTGAAGGGAAAAATCTGTTGCGAATTGTGTGAGGTTTTCAGTGGCCCTTCCTAGACTGGCTTTCAGGTGAATCCGTATTATTGTTGCTGATGTGATTGCTAATGGCAAAAGTTATTGGGTGCTTATTCCTGTGCCAGGTACTGTGCTGAGTACTTGTGTACTCAACAGTGTATATTAACATCTATGAGGCAGGTGCTATTAATATCATTTCCATTTTATAAAGGAAAAATCTCACACTTAGCAAATTTAAGTAACTCGTGCCAAGGCAGTACCTTTAGATCTAGGTCTGGAATGAAGATTTCTTTCTCTGTCAGTTTTAAGATTTGTGCTCACCAGTATGAAAGATGTATTCACGCCTTCGTCTGATATTTCAAGCCCTGTAGAGTGGTTGGAGGTCTTTGCTTCTGGGTTCATGCTCTTCGAACTTGAGATTTTGACCTGCTTCTTGGTTTCTAGGTCACTCATCTGCCTTTTAGGAAGGCAGCTCCACTCCAGTGAGGTGGTTTATGGGGTAGATATAGAAACCATTTCATCTCTAGAGTACTTGTTTTTTGTTTGTTTGCTTTTTTTCTTTTTTTGGTGTGGGAATGATCAGTTGAAGATGATTGAAGGTGCCACTTAGCACTTCTTGTAAACAACAGTGTCATATATATATATTATTGTATTTTTGGTGAAGGTGTACACAGCAAAACAGGCTCCCATTCAACAATTTCTATACATATTGTTCAGTGACACTGGTTACATTCTTCATATTATGTCAACATTCTCATTGTTTCCATTCTAGTTGTTCTGTTCCCAATAACCTAGTCTCACTGCCCCCCAACTTTCTCGTCTATGCTTTAGAGTAATTGTTGACCATTTGGACTCATATATATGGTTTTTAAAAGGAGCGCAGCATTCAAGGATGATATTCTTTACTTATCAGCTAACCTGATGTTTAGCTAAAAGGTGACATCAGGGAATAGTTTTTTTTTTTTTTAATGCAGAAAATAGATCCTTACTTTTCCCCTTTCTATAAGTAATCAGTTAGAAATTTGTTATGTGGTCATTGAGAATATTTTTCTTTTACAGGCTATGTTCTTAATCACCACGCTACCCTTTCTCTTTATTCATTTACCTAGTTACTTTTATTTTTTTCTTTTTATTGTGACAATGACCTTTTTTTCCCCTTTGTAATAGCCTTATTCTGGTAAAATTCACCCACTTAAAGCGTACAATTCAATGTTTTTTAGTATATTCACTGAGTTGTGCAACCATCACCACAGTCAATTTTAGAAATTTTTCATCACTTTTTTTTTCTAACCAATGAATGTCTTTTTTTAAATTTTTTTTATTGTGCTTTAGGTGGAAGTTTACAGCTCAAGTTAATTTTTCATTCAAAAATTTATACACATATTGTTTTGTGACATTGGTTGCAATCCCCACAACATGACAGCATGCTCCCACTTTCCACTCCGGGTTCTCTCTGCCCATTTATCCAGTTCCTGTCCCTTCCTACCTTCTTGTCCTGCTTTTGGGTAGGAGCTGCCCGTTTGGCCTCATATATTTGATGAACTAAGAAGTATGTTCCCCCCATGTGTTATTTTTTTTTTTTTTTTATAGGCCTATCTGATCTTTGTCTGAAAAGTGGGCTTCAGGAATGGTTTCAGTTCTGGATTAGCAGAGCATCTGGGAGCTGTAGTTTCAGGGGTTTCTCCAGTCTCTGTCAGACCAGTAAGTCTGGTCTTTTTACGTGATTTTGAATTCTGTTCTACATTTTTCTCTTGCTCTGTTCTGGACTCTCTGCTGTGATCACTCCCAGGACGGTCGTTGTTGGTAGCCAGGCACCATCTAGTTCG
Organism: Dugong dugon; assembly: GCA_030035585.1. Lineage (NCBI taxonomy): Eukaryota > Metazoa > Chordata > Mammalia > Sirenia > Dugongidae > Dugong > Dugong dugon. The sequence goes on from CM057461.1 coordinate 89,441,406, forward strand.
TCTGGTCTCAGGCTGGTAGAGTGTCTGGTTTATGTGGTCCAGAGGATAGTTTCAATTCAGGGTTTAAAGAGCATCTCAGAGCAATATGTCCCAGATTCCTCAAGTCTTAATTGGTCCAGTAAGTCTGGATTTTTCTGAAAATTTAAAGTTCTGTTCCACATTTTTCTCCCTAACAGTGTTGTCATATTTTTGTTTTTTAAATTATTTACTTTTTTGTTGCTGAGAATACACACAGCAAAGCATATACCAATTCAACAGTTTCTACATGTACCATTTAGTGACATTGATTACATGCTTCAAGCTATGTAACCATTCTCACTCTCCTTTTCTGAGTTGTTCCTCCCCAGTTAACACAAATTCACTACCTCCTAAGGTTCTGATCTAATCTTTGAAGTTATTCTCGTCAATTTGATCCATATATATAGTTCTTAAAAGAGCATAATGCTCAAGGCAGAAATTCTTTACTAGTTAAGCTAAACTATTTTTAAGTTTTAAGATGACCTCAGGGGATAATTTTGGTTTAAGTTTTAAAGATTATCTTAGGGCAATAGTTTCAGGGGTTCATCCAATCTTCATGGCTCCAGGAAGTCTGGATTCCATGAGATACTGAAATTCTGTTCTGCATTTTTCCATTTTTGACCAGGATTCTTCTATAGAATCTTTGTTCAAAATGTCCAGAAATGGTAGCTGAGCACCATCCAGTTCTTCTAGTCTCATAGCAAAGAGGCAGTTGTTCACATGGAAGCAATTAGCCACACGTTCCATATCCTCCTTCTATTCCTGATACTCCTTCTTCCTCTGTTGCTCCAGGAGAATAGAGACCAATTGTTGTCCTTTGGATGACCATTAAGCAACAGTATTTTCCCTCTTCCTGGAAGAATTTGATATTGATGGTTATAAAACGAAAATGAGTTTTTATTTCTGCAAAACCTTTTCTTTTTTGGATTCTTAAAAATGGTGAATCTACTCACCTAGAGCAGTGGCAGTTTAGCTCCTCCTCATATGAGGCAAATTACACGGTCTAGGGTGTGATTTCCCTCCCTAAATCCTTCAGTTCAGAGGGGCTGAGTAGGCCCAGGACAGGGAAGAAACTAAATATTTTCAATATCTTATAATCTTTGAGTCCAGTTAAACACCTGGAATGTAGAAAAGTGAGTTGAGCTGGATTGGGACTTGTACACTGCACTCAGTTATATAGTTTCCATAGAGATAGTGTAACCATTTCCATAAATTCCTACTAAGCAAAGAACTACAGTCCTGCACCATTATTATGGTAATCTGTACAAGTCCTTCATTAATAATTTTCTGCCATTCTCTCTAAAAATGAGCTTCATGAAGGCATGGATTTTGTCATAGAATTAATTATGCTTCACTAATTGAAACCTCATTGAAGTAGCTTCCAGGTGAATTTAAGGAAAGAAGTAGAGAACAGTAAAGTAGAAGGAGCACTGGAAGAGGAGTCTAGAAGGCTGGGTTCTGCTTTCAGTTTTGTCTCAAGAAATGTGTGACCTTGAGCAAATCCCTAAATCTCTCTAAGTCTTTTCTCCTCTAAACTCTATGTTTTGATTAAACCTTTTCTGTAGTGACTTATGCTTTTGCTTTCCTTTCTGAATATTAGGTTTGATTCAAGGTACTTACAGATTTAGTAGATGGAATACTATGATGTGGTACATTTAAACAGACTATATCGGATGCCATAAATTACATATTATCATATTTCTTAACTAAAATATCGAGGCTTGTGATGTATACTACAGACTTAGTAACTATTGCATTTTAAATTTGTTCTATCAAATGTCAGCGGTTAAGTAGAATTGAATCCCCCCTCCCCTCCTTTTTTTTCTGAATATTTCTCTGGGGCCTTCCACAGCTATATTTGTACCTATATGTTTACTTTAAACAATTTCACATTGTTCATTTACTAATTTAAGGGCTGCTCTTCACTGTGAGTCGGAATCGACTCGATGGCAATGGGTTTGGTTTTGATTTGGTCTTCCTAGGGGAGGTTCATTTTTGTTTTAAGGTTATGCCTAGAGGACGAAGATTGATGAGGTTCACTCTACAAATCAAACAAGCCAAGTGAGTAACTCGGACTGGCTATCTAGGATTGGAATTACACTTGTCAAGCAGCCAAAAGAGAGATAATGCCCCCACTGGGAGTCAGCATTTTCTTATCTTCAGTATTACCTGAAAATGCCAAAGGCAAAGGACAAGTTGAATCCTGCTGCTAGAGAGGTACAAAAATGTTAGTAGCTGTTGGGTGCTGTCCAGTCAATTCTCACTCATAGGGACCCCATGTGTTCACCCTGCTCTACACTGGAGGGTGAGGTAACTTGGACTCTTGTTATCTAGACTCCCCAGCCTCACCTTTATTCAACAAGTGCACTCCTGGAGAAGACAGAGTAACAGGGACAAAGATAAAGCAGTCTTTGGTGGTTCTTTTATTTATTTTTTCATTTATTACCTATTTTGAAGGAGACAGTATATTCCAAATCAATGTTTTCCCGGTTTTTTTGTAAGTTTACAGGCTGCATAATATGTAAGAAATACACTTTCTGTCTCAACCTAGTACACACATGCACATACACATGGACTGTGCACAAACACATACACACACTTAACTGAAAATAACGTTCCTCAAAATAATGTCTGCCATAACTACATTTGAGCCATCTAATATTTTTTTATCTTACTCCATTTTTTTAAAAAAGTGTGGATGACAAGTCATTAAGTTAGTTCTGTAAAGTGGTTTGGAAGAAAAAAATCCACTGCTCTAGAGGTTTTCAGGGGATTGAAACAGAAATTGTGGCCCTTCACTAACAGAGAGGGCATATATAGGCCACCAAATGATCAATAGAAAGCCAAACATAATAAATACTGTCCCTTCCAACAAATAGTGCTTGGACAGTGGGATAGTCACATACAAAAGAATTAAGTTGGACCCTTACCTCACACAATATACAAAAATTAACTCCAAATGGACCAAAGGCATAAATGTAAGCTGGCCTGCTCTAGTTTTGTGGAAAGAAGCAACTACAAATCAGTTTTTCTTAAATCACTGTTCTGTCCCAAACTATTTTGCAGTACAGTTGGTCGTTACTATTTGGTAGCCCGTATTTGCAAATTCACCTACTCACTAAAATTTATTTGTAACCCCCAAATCAATACTCTCAGTCATTTATGAACACGTGCAAAGCAGCGCAACATTTGAGTTGCCCAAAGTGCATTTTCCCGGCTGAGGTCAAACAAGGCAATGTTCTGCCTTCTTGTTTCAGTTTTCATACTATAGATGTGTCCTTTTAGTGGCTTATTTAGTGCCTCATTTTAACACTTTTTGTGCTTTTTGTTGGTGATTCCACTGTTTCAAATGGCCCCCAAGTGCAGTGCTGAAGTGCTACCTAGAGTTCCTAAGCACAAGGCCTTATGGAGAAAATACACGTGTTAGATAAGCTTCATTCGCTCATGAGTTTGAGTGCTGCTGGTCATGAATTTAATGTTAATGAATTACCAACAATATATATTAAATAAGCTGTCTTTACACAGAAACACATAAAACAAGGTTACGTATGGATTGGTTGATAAAAATATAGTGACAAGAGGCTTGCAGGAACCTAAATTGTATTTCCCCTAGAAGCAATGAGTGTTTGCTGTTAGTGTTCACAGAAACTTTATAAAACGTAAGTACTGAAAATAATGAGAATCAGCTGAATGTATTTCAAGGAATGGAACCTATATTTATTGGGCTTGCTGATAAACGTTATGTTAAGGAAGGAGCAGATAAAATTTTGGAATGGGAATAACTATCCTTACGCAGAAACAACGAATTTCTGAATCATTTTCTGGGATGAAAAAGATTGGAGCTCTTCAAAAAGGGCAGGAAACTAAGTGGGTGTAGGAAGCACCTGACTACACCACGAGACTCACACGAGTGTTTTCATTAACATCCCTGCTGCCAGGATCAGGTGAAGGATGCCTATTGGTCAGGTCACCATCCCCAACACAGCAGTTTATGAGCTCAAAGATGATTTCTCACCCATAGTGTCATTCTTTCTGATGTTGCTCAAACCCTTCCAGTCCTGGTCTTTCCATACTGTTGTCCTTTGTTCAAATCCCAAGGAGAAAGGAAAAAGGAACACTGGCTCCTGAGCTAGACACTTATTAGCAATAATAATAAAAAATAATAACACCTAAAACTTATCAAGTGTTTACCATGCACCAATCTCCTTTACAAATCTTATCTCATGCAATCCTTACAACAATTTCATGAGATAGGTGCTATTGTAATCTATATTTTAGGAAACTGAGGCTCAGACCACATGAATTTAGATGTAATTTTTATCTGTCATTTTTTTCTTCTGTAACTTGGGAAATATACCTAGTCTGCATTTAAGATAGTCGCACAAAGTATGTAGAAATTCCTGACAATGGAATTACTTTTCAGATGGATAAAAAGTTTCCTCTCTAGGCTCCCAGATTTTTTTTTTATCTTATTTTTTGCTTCATTCTTTATCTGCCTTAATTGCACCCTGAAGTCATTCCCTACCGTGTTTTGTTTTGTGTGTTCATTTATCATTGAAATGGGCAGTGTTGTCAAAAATAGCTTAGGGGACCTCTCAAGAATAAAACTATACCCAAAGACATGTTACTTGAGTGAGAGGTAACAAAAGAAACCCACTTCTGTGAGGACCCCTAAAGCCCTAAGTCTTACTCTTTTCTTCCTAGCCCAGAGTCACACGGATGACATTTTATATACATGAACTCTCTCAAATGGATGAAAAAAGGTGGTGGCCAGAAGAAAATAAAATTTAGAACTTCAGTGATACTGAACCCTACTGGGAAGGGGAAAGTCCAGAGGACAACTCCCAGAGCAACAGTGGTTCAGCTCCCAAGCCACAGTCCCACCATGGCAGATGGGGACTAGAGGGGCGTTAGGTTCAAAGGCGCGTTAACCACGGTCCCTTCAGAGGCAACGTGAGTGGCTGGCCACATGTTTGCATGCTTCTGCCCATGTCTGGGTTCACTAACCTGACATCCTGATTGACTCACTCTGCCGACAAGTTACCAAGAAGGAAACTCCTCTTTTCCAGGTTTGCTACTAACAGATCCCCCAGTGAAATTTTATTGTGAGAATGTAATCAGTAAATTTGGATTGTCATAGTTACTTGCCATCCAGTCAGTCCTGACTCATGGAGACCCTATGTGTGCAGAGCAGAACTGTGCTCCATAGGGTTTTCAGGGCTGTGAGCTTTCAGAAGTATATTGCTAGGCCTGTCTTCCAAGGCACTTCTGGGTGGGTTTGAATCACCAACATTTCAGCAAGTAGCTGAGAATTTAACTGTTTGTCCCACCCAGGGATTCCTAATAAAATTGGATAGTTGTTATTTTTCTCATACATAGTCAGGAAGACAAGAGAATTAAATCAGAAATAATACCAAGAATATAACATTATTAATAAAAACTACACACAAAAAAAAGAAAGACATGAATCTTGAAGTCTAAAGACAGAAGAGAAGAAGAAAAAGTCCCCAGGCACAGATATGATTTATTCTTGGGGTCCTTGTCTGGGCCCTAGGTTTTTTTTGGACCAGAAAACAGAGGCCCAGGAAGAGTGACCTTGGGTAAATTTCAAGATTAGCCTTGAAGAATCTCTGAATGTTGGAGTTGGAGAGGACCCTGGTCCAATTCCATCACTGCCTCCTAAACTGTGAGAAAATAAATTTCTGTTTGTCAAAGCTACCCACTTGTGGTATTTCTGTTATAGCAGTTCTAGGTAACTAAGACAGGATTTGGGATAGGAAGAATGGGATGCTGCTCTACCAGATACCTAAAATATGGAAGCAGTTTTGGAATTGGGTAATGAGTAGAGGCTGGAAGAGTTTTAAGGTGCCTAATAGTAAAAGGGTCCTGGTGGCACAGTGGTTAAGAGCTCAGCTGCTAATCAAAAGGTTGGCGATTAGAATCTACCAGCTGCTTATTGGAAATCCTATGGGGCAGTTCTGCCCTGTCCTATAGGGTCACTATGAGTTGGAATTGACTTGACGGCAAAGGGTTTTTTTTTTTTATTTTTATTTTTTGAACAGTAAAAGACTAGATTGCCTTGAAGAGATTGTTGGTAGAATTATGGGCATCAAAGGCAATTCTGGTGAGGGCTCAGAAAGAAATGAAGAGAGTTATAGAGAAAGTCTCTATCATTTTAGCAAATACTTACAGTGCCAGAAACAAATGCTGCTAGAAATGTGGACATTAAATGCGATTCTTGTGAGGCTTTAAAAGAAAATGATCATGTGATTGGACAATGGAAGAAGGGCAGTGCTTTTTACGCCATGACAATGAACTTGTCTGAATTATGTTCAAATGTTTGGTGGAAGATAGAATTTGTAAGTGATGAACTTGGATATCTGGCTGAGAAGATTTCTAAGCAAGATCTTAAAGGGGCTGCATGGTTTCTCCTTGCCACTTACAGTAAAACGTGAGAGGAGAGAGATGGACTTAAAAATGAACTGTGCATAATTAAAACATAACTTAAAGATTTGGAAAATTCTGTTGTACAAACTAAGGACACATGTCCCAGGATGTTCACCAAGGACGTGGCTACACAATCTTTTGTTAAAGAGATTAAGCCTGTGACTGATGGATCTAACCAACTACCACAGCAGAAAACCCATCAGCTTATACTTTAGGGGACAGAGAAAGAATGCAAGGAAAGAATGCTGTCTGCCTCTTCGAATTCTACAGGCAGGAAACAGGCCAAAGGGGCTACATCTGTTGTCCCCCAAGAAAAGAAAAAGACCATCCCTGGAGCAGCTCGGACATGAGCTGAACTGTTGGAAGGACCACAGGAAGTAGGGCCTTCTCAGTTTCAAAGGGTGGGACCATGTCTCCTAGATCTCAAAGGTCGGGGTCACAGCCTCCTAGGTTTCAAAGAGTTGGATCTTCACCAACTTGGTCCTGGAGTGTGGGGCTACCATTAAAGTGTGCTGGGGGATGGGGCCATTGCCCAAAGCTGAGGGGGCAGGGCTGCCATGCCCAAGAGGCAGAAGAACAGGGCCTGTTGAGGCCGAGGGGGTGGGTTTGTCATGGATTAGGACAAGGAGAATGGGGCCACCCAAAGCTAAGGGAGAAGAATTTCTATCCCAGTGGGCCTGGAAGGCAAAGCTGAAGACTAGGGCTGAGGGGCCTCTGCCCAGAATCCAGAGACTGTGGGCAACACCCAGAGTCTAAAGGGTGGGGCCATTGCCCAGACTGTCACCCACAAAAAGAGGATTATTTTCATGCTTTGAGAGCTAATGTAATTTGTCCTGTTGAGTTTTGGACTTGCTTGGTGCCTATTATCCCTTCTTTCCCTCCATTTTCTCCCATTTGTAATGGAAATGTCTATCTTGTGCCTGTACCACCATTGTACTCCGGAAGCATATTACTTGTATCCTAGATTTCACAGGTTCACAGATGAAGAGGTATTTTGCCCCAGGATGGCACAGGCCTAAAGTCTCAACTGTGTTTGATTTAGATGATTCAGAAGATGAGATTTTGAGCTTAGAGTTGATTTAAGACTTTTGGGAGGATGTTATGGGCTGCAGTGGTTAACAGCTAGGCTGCTAAACAAAAGGTCAGCAGTTCAAATTCACCAGCTGCTCTGTGGAAACTCTATGGGGCTGTTCTACTCTGTCCTATAGGGTCGCTATGAGTCAGAATCGATTCGACGGCAACAAGTTTTTTTGGGGGGGTGATGGGGTGAATGTGTTTTGTACATGGCAAGGACATGAATTTCGGGGGGCCAAAGGGTGGAATATTATGGATTGAATTGTGTCCCTCAAAAATATGTGTTGTAAATCCTAACCTCTATGCCTATGTTTATAATGCTGTTTAGGAATATATTGTCTTTGTTATGTTAACTTTCATTATTACATTTTTTCTTCTTAAATTTTTTTTTTTTTTGGATGCCATGTGTTCTTAGTATTGGAGCGCATGCTTACTAATTAACTGTATTTAAATTTTTGGTTTTTAATGTGAATTTTGAAAAATATGATCTGGCAATATTATCCACCAATGAGGCACTTTGGCGCCACCAATCTGTGGCATGACAGCATACCACTGAGAACTAGGTAGATAATTTATTGCCTGTGCCTTTCTATTAGGTTACATGGGAAACCTCTGGTCTTCCAAATACGACACAAAAAACCCAAAACAAACCCATGAGGGATCCCTAACCATCACACAAGAAAAGCCATAATTATGCTTGCAAGCCTTATCCCACAGAAATAAAGGGGGAAAAAGGAAAAGTTTACAAAACTAACACATCCAGGTTGCATCACTTAATAGAATGCTCAAACTATACAACAGTGAGGATCCAACTCAGGTCTGCTGAGCTTTATGCATTTCAGAAAGGACCCACCTTGACACCATATGCATTAGAACAGGAATAACGCCTTACCTCTGAGGCGTAAAAGTGGCTGGCATACTGTTTACGCCAATGGTAGTGAAAGCCTCATTAATGAGACAGGATTAGCGTAGGGTGTGTCTTGTGTGAATCTCTTTTGGGATATAAAAGAGATTAACACAAGCTAGCAAGTAGAGATGAGGGAAGAGAGATGCCAAACTACACGAAGCTCTCCCAGGAGCAAAAGCTCAAAGAGACAAGGACCTTCCTCCAGAGCCAACAGAGACAGAAAGCCTTCCCCTGGAGCTGGCACCCCAAATTTGGATGTCTGTCCTTCTAAACTGTGAGAAAATAAATTTCTGTTTGTCAAAGCCACCATTTGCTGTCATTTCTGTTATAGCAGCACTAGATAACTAAAACACTGCCTAAGGGAGACAGCCAAGGTCCCAAGAGGTGCAATGACTTTCTATAGACCACATGTCCAATTTAAAAGGAGCTCTATGAGTCGGAATTGACTTGATGGCAATGGGTTTGGGTTCTTTTGTTTTGTTTTTTATGGGCAGAAGAGTTCAAGTCTTAAATGACCCAGGACAATTTTTTTGTTTGTGGTTAAGTTTTATTATAAATTAACATAAAATATATAGAAGGACAAAGATGCAGGATTAACAGACATTAAAAACACAAAATATATATTTGCCACGATGAACTTTGGTCTCTTGGAGACAGGTATCAGTTTTGCAGTTTTGTGGAATAGAAGTTAGGACAAGAATTGCCATGTGTGGTTGTCAGGCCAGAATTACTCCATCATGTCATAGTATGATGCAGACTAGTTAATATTTCTAATGATTTATACTGAGTATTCATTTAGTACCCTCGGCAGTTTTCAGATGTGACTTAATGAGGAATGGTTTCTACTTTGTGTAACCTCCCTCCTTTTCATTTCCTCAATCAGATAGTTGTTTGATATTTTTCTACTCCTACCAGGGAACTGGTGCATCTTCATTTTGTGCTCTAGGAGAAAACCTGTTCTCCAAAATGATTTTCCCCATCCAATCATATATATTTGATTTTATATAATAAAAGTTATGTATTATATAATTATGTATAATTATATAGAATATTATTTTGTTTATTCTTCATACTTAAAAATTTATTTGTATGATATAAAATTACTACTTTAAACTAAATGCAAATTAGGGAGATACATATATATATATATATATATATATGTAGTTTGCTGAAGATCATTCAAAAGTGGCTGCAGCAGTATATTTACAGGGAACTGCCAGAAATTGAGGCCAGGTTCAGAAGAGGACGTGGAACCAGGGATATCACTGCTGATGTCAGATGGATCATGGCTGAAAGCAGAGAATATCAGAAAGATGTTTACTTGTGTTTTATTGACTATGCAAAGGCATTCGACTGTGTGGATCATCACAAATTATGGATAACATTTTGAAGAATGGGAATTCCAGAACACTTAATTGTGCTCATAAGGAACCTGTACATAGATCAAGAGGCAGTTGTTCGAACAGACCAAGGGGATACTGTGTGTTTTAAAGTCAGGAAAGTTGTGCATCAGGGTTGTATTCTTTCACCATACCTATTCAATCTGTATGCTGAGTAAATAATCAGAGAAACTGGACTATATGAAGAAGAATGGGACATCAGGATGGGAGGAAGACTCATTAACAACCTGTGTTATGCAGATGACACAACCTTTGCTTGCTGAAAGTTAAAAGGACTTGAAGAGTACTGACGAAAATCAAAGACCACAGCCTTCAGAATGGATTACACGTCAACAAAAAGAAAACAAAGTCCTCACAACTGGACCAATAAGCAACATCATGATAAACGGAGAAAAGATTGAAGATGTCAAGGATTTCATTTTACTTGGATCCACAATCAACACCCACGGAAGCAGCAGTCAAGAAATCAAAAGATGCATTGCGTAAAGCAAATCTGCTGTGAAAAATCTCTTTAAAGTGTTGAAAAGCAAAGATGACACCTTGAAGACTAAGATGCGCCTGACCCAAGCCATGGTATTTTCAATCGTGTCATATGCATGCGAAAGCTGGACAGTGAATAAGGAAGAATGAAGAAGAATTGACGCCTTTGAATTGTGGTGTTGGTGAAGAATATTGAATATACCATGGACTGCCAAAAGAGTAAACAAATCTGTCTTGGAAGAAGTACAACCAGAATGCTCCTTAGGAGCAAGGATGGACAGATTACATCTCACATACTTTGGACATATTATCAAGAGGGATCAGTCCCTGGAGAAGGATATCATGTTTGGTAAAGTAAAGGGTCAGCGAAAAAGAGGAAGACCCTCAACAAGATGGACTGATACAGTAGCTGCAACAATGGCTCAAGCATAACAATGATTGTGAGGATGGCGCAGGACTAGACAGTGTTTCATTCTGTAGAACACAGGGTCACTATGAGTTGGAACTGACTTGACGGCACCTAACAACAGCAATTATATATATATATATATGAAGCCCTGGCGGCGCAACAGTTAAGTGCTCAGCTGCCTACCAAAAAGTTGGTAGTTCAAACCCACTGAGTGGCTCCACAGAAGAAAGACCTGGCGATCTACTCCTATAAAGATTACATCCTAGAAAACACTATGGGGCAGTTTCACTGTGTCATATGAGGTGGCTATGAGTCAAAAGTGACTTGATGACACCTAACAACAACCTGACAACATATATATGTGTGTATAATTTTTCCTTTTGATAACAAAAGAAGTATGTGTATTCACTGATGAAAATTTAGAAAATACAGAAAGAAAAACAAAATATCAAATAAAATCACCTTTAATCCCACTGTTGTTGTTGTTGTGTGTGATCAAGTCAATTCCGACTCATAGTGACCCTATAGGACAGGGTAGAACTGCCCCCAGGGTATCCAAGGCTGCAGTCTTTACAGAAGCAGATTGTCACATTTTTTCTCCTGTGAAGTGACTGGTGGGTTTGAACTGCCAACCTTTTGGTTAGCAGCCAAGCACTTAACTATTGCACTACCAGGGCTCATTTTAATCCCACTACCAAGATGTAAATACTGGTAATACTTCCTTTCACTCTTTTAGTTTTATTTTGTTATGGTTTTTGGATACATACATGTACACACAGATACTTTAAAAAAATAATAATTTGGACCAAACTATATATGTTATCATTTGCTGTTTTCACTTAATAATCTATCATTACCACTTTCCTATGTCATAAAGTAATACATAATATTATTTTTTGTTTACTCTCCATACGTGAAATTTATTTGTATGATGTAAAATTATTATTTTAAACAAAATGTAAGTTGGGGGGTTAATAAAATAACTCTTAATTTAAAAATGAACTTCCATAATATTTTAATTATATCAAATATTACATTGTTTAATGTGCCAAAATTTATTTGTATCATTCTCTAGTAGTGGATATTTTTGTTTCCAATTTTTCACTAACATAAAAAAAAGCCACACTGAACATCACTGGAACTAAATCTCTGCACATTATCAGTAGTAATTGTTTCTTCTGAGTAAATTCCTATAATAGGTCAGACACACAAATGTTTCAATATTTGTCAGATTGTACTCCAGAAGGATATTGCGATATTTTAGAGTCCCCTTAGCAACAAAAAAGAAAAAAGTTAAGTCTGTGTGTATACAGTCAGCCCTCTATATCAGCGGGTTCCCGCATTCGCAAATTCAGTCAACCGTGGATTGAAAATACTCGGAAAACAAAAGTTCCAAAAAGCAAAACTTGAATTTGCCATGCCTCGTATTACGCTGCATCCACATGAATGAAGTAACATGTAGGTATACCCTGCTGTAGCCTCCCGCCGTTTCACAGATCCTCAGTCTCTTCTAGCACTTGTTACTTGAGCTTTGGTGGCCTCATTTTCATTGCTTTCCTCCTTGTGTTGTGTGTGCCTTTTGTTTCTGTGAAAAAATGGCTCCTAAAAAGCAATCAAGTGGTCAAAGCAATTTCTCAAAGGTTAAGTGGGAGCTTAAAGTGCTATCTCTCATTATTCCCTAAACAATACAGTATCGTATAACAACTATTTACATAGGATTTACAGTGTATTAGGTATTATAAGTAATTTAGAGATGATTTAAAGTATACCGGAGGATATGTGTAGGTTATATGCAAATACTACACCATTTTATAGAAGGGACTTGAGCATCACTGGATGACTGTATTAGTATGTGTATATTAAGTGTTCCTCCAAGTAGGGTGGGTTAAATACTACTTAACTTAGGTAACTATATTAAAGTAACTGAAGCTTCTATAATAAATAAAACCTAAAATTTCAATGACTTAATGTAATAGAAATGTAGTTTTTTGCTCATGTAACTGTGCAATGAAGGGCTAATGATTGGCAATCGTTTTCCTTCATGGGGTGATTTAGGGATTCAAGTTCTTCCACGTTGTGGCTAGAAATTTCTAGAGATTTTCACTGTTGTATCCATCTGGTGAGGATACAGGGAAGAGAGAAAATATTATGGAGGAACAACTTCACATGTTTGCTAGAACTTAGTCACATGGTCATATCTAACACCAAGGAAGTATGGGAAATGTAGTCAGGAAGAGTTACCACAGTGGCTACAAAAGATAAACAGGGGTAGAACAATACATCAGGGATTCCACAGGCTCATGGAATACTCCAATGTTGACTATACTGACAGAAGAGGCCAGTTACAGTCATCAGCAATGACATTCTCATGTACATATTAAGGTTGATATTTGTTATTATTTCAATTCAGGCAATTTAAATTCTCTGAACGCTTTCTACCTGCCTATCTGCAAATATATGATATGATTTTTTTTTTTTTTTGTATCGATTTTATACTTAAGAAAGTCTGGGGACCTCATATCACCAAGAAAGCAGCGCCGAGAGCAGAGTATGTCCTTTGGACCCAGGGCCCCTGCACCTCAGAAGCTCCTAGAGCAAGGGAAGACTGATGACAAGGACCTTCCCCCAGAGACAGGAGAGAGAGAAAGCCTCCCCTAAAGCTGGCACCCTGAGTTTGGACTCCTAACCTACTAGACTGTGAGAAAATAAATTTCTCTTTGTTGAAGCCATCCACTTGTGGTATTTCTATTACAGTAGCACTAGATAACTAAGATAGAATTTGGTACCAGAAGAGTGGAGTGCTGCTCTAACAGATACCTAAAATGTGGAAGCAGTTTCGAAACTGTGAATGGGCAGAGGCTGGAAGAGGGTTAAACTGCCTAATAGTAAAAGCCTAGATTGTCTTGAAGAGACTGTTGGTGGAATTATGGACATGGAAGACAAGTCTGGTGAGGACTCAGAAGGAAATGAGGAGAACTGTTACACTGGAGATGGCGCAGATAGTGAGAAGCAGCATCAGAGAAACAGCAGCAGCAGAACCAGAACAGTGTGAAACCATGCCGGAGCTGACCCATGGAGCAAGAGACCTGAGTGCCTTTACATAGGAGGCTTCCTGGTGGAGTAGGGTGCCTCCAGACACTTATCGGTGGAGCTGGGCTTGCTGACCAATGGAGCAAGAGAGCCGAGTGCCTTCCAGCTGAAGTTTGCTGGTGGAATGGCATGTGTCCAGGCACTTATTGGTGGAACTAAAGAGCTTTGGAACATTTGCCCAAGCAGAGCAGACATGGGGGCCCGAGGAGCCGAAAGGCCAAGGAAGCAGAAGCTGAAGAGACAAGGTACACAGGAAGCAGAGTTGCCTCAGTCTCAAAGGGTAGGGCTACGACTTCTGGGGTCTCAAAAGGTGGAGTTGCCACTCAGATGGACTAGGGGAAAGGGGCCACCCAAATCAAGGGAGCAGAATTGCCTGCTGAGGGGCCTCCACGCAGAATCCTCAGAGTGGAGGTTTTGTCTTAAGTCAATCTCTTTTGAGATATAAAAGAGAGAAGCAAGTAGAGAAATGGGGGACCTCGTACCACCAAGAAAGTTGAGCTGGGTCCATGTGCCTGAGAAGCTCCTAGATCAGGGGAAGACTGATGACAAGGATCTTCCTCCAGAGACAAGCAAGAGAGAAAGCCTTCCCCTGGAGTTGGTGCATTGACCTGAATTAGGACCTCTAGCCTACTAGACTTGAGAGAATAAATTTCTTTGTTAAAGCCAAAAACCAAAAGAAGTCCTTCCTATTCAGTATCATACTGTTGGTTTTTCTAGCACACTACATATAGTATGATGTGATTTGATACATAACAATGAAAATATGTTAAATATTTATTTAAGGTATTAATAATGCACAGTGACTTTTTATTTAAGTCTTCAGTTCATTTTTCTGCTGTAGTTCTTAATAGGAATCCCTGAGTGGCGCAAATGGTTTGTGCTCGACTACTAACCTAAAGGTTGTTAGCTCAAACCCACCCAGAGGCACCAAAGAAGAAAGGCCTGGCCATCTGCTTCTGTAGAAGATTACAGCCAAGAAAACTCAACGGAGCAGTTCTGTTCTGTAATACATGGGGTTGCCATGAGTCAGAATCAACTTAACAGCAGCAGGTTTTGTTTTTAGTTCTTAACAATATATAGGTAATACTGTAGGTAAGAGGAGTCCCTAGGTGGTGCAAATGGTTAAGCACTCAATTACCAGCCAAAAGGTTGTTGGTTTGAACCCACTTAGAGGTGCCTCGAAAGACAGCCCTGGTGATGTTTCCAAAAATATCACAGCCTTGAAAACCCTATGGAGTTCAGTCTGCAGACGTGGAGTCCCCGTGAGTTGGAATCAACTCAAAGGCAACTAACAACAAAACTGCAGGTGAATTTGCAGGTTCATTGGACAACCTTGGAAGCTGCCCTGGGATCTTACAGGCGTGTTTCCTTTTGTCTTCTTCTAGAAGACAACCCATTGCTTGAGAATTGATATATTTAAGGTTAAATTGTAGAAGTATGAATGGCTTTACATTTTTCCCTTTTCACATTTAGTGAAAGTAAACTGCCAGGAAGACCTTAAATACTCCCCAGAATGTCCTTTTAATAGATTCAGTGAGATTTTCATAGACCTCGAAACATCACACTCTCTCCCTCTAGGTATTAGCTCCAGCATATTGATTACACTGAAAGGTTTATGAACGATGGAGCACAATTTCAAGAGATAAAGCACTGATTCTTCCCCAAACAACTCTTTTGCCTCAATGATTATGCCACTGTCTCCCTGAACTGAACTGTAAAATAGAAAAAATGCAGTGTACTTTTCCTCCAAACCTTTAAGTGTGTCAAAGGAAAGGAGCTCTGTAAGTTCTAAGCATGATTTCTGGGTTGTGACAGGTAGTAATAGGAATGCAGTTGAAGATTATGCTGTTTATTGAATGTTTTTGTTGTCATTTACTTTTTTTTTTAAGCAACAATAGTGTATTATAGAAGGTGTGAAGTCAATAATGAAACAGGAATTAGTATTTACTTCACTGAAAGCAAAGGAGGTTCTGATAAGAAAATACTCAATAAGGTTACTGTCCAAATGCTAAACAAACAATAAGGCAAGAGTTGGGCCCAAATGGAAAACAAGAAGCTGATACTGGTGGTGCAGTGGTTAAGAGCTTGGCTGCTAACCAAAAGGTCAGCAGTTCAAATCCCCCAGCTGCTCCTTGGAAACCCTATGGGGCAGCACTACTCTGTCCTACAGGGTCGCTATGAGTCCGAATCAACTCGACAGCAATGAGTTTTAATGGAGAAAGAATCAAATCATTGTTTTCAGATCTTCAGCAAATATGCTGAGGAGCTGTGGATCAACAAACTCAGTAAATATAAACGCAGATAAGGGAGAAGAAGCAATATAAATGGAAATGAAGTAAAATAGAATCTACTAAAAATCCTTTAGTCTGTTTTCAGGAAAAACTGAGGTTAAAAAATAAGCCAGTATGAAAAGTATGCGCCAAGATATTAACAAACACCTTTGACCTTCTTGCCCTGATCACCAGCCTCAGAATCTTTCCACCTCAAAAAATGTTTTATTTTTGGTACTTTAAACAAAAGGGGCTGTTGACATACATAAGTGGCCCACTCCACATTTATTGCCCCAAACAGCCACCTATATCAAATCCCTGTTTATTGCTGTTGCTGTTAAGTCAGTGTTTTGCTTTGGAAGGTTATCAGACTGAATTCTACAAAGGTTGTGCTTTAACTGCTAATTGGATTCCTGAAAGCACAAACCTCTGCCTGGACTCATCTTGAGTGTTACTTGGAATAAGATTTTTTTTTAAAATGCTTTAACCTTCTTTGTCTATAGTTGACCAGTGGCAGTGGAGGCTCAAATGTACCCTGGAGAAGGTGGCTGAGAAGGTGGCAGCTGCTTCTTTTCTGGGTTGTTGCATGTTCCAGGAGAAAGTTTTCATGGCTGTACAGCATATGGTTATTAAGGGTGATCCAGTTGGACTCACTGACTTGCATTTGGGAAGAGGAGCGTGATAGCTCCTAACTCAAACCTGGCAGGGACTCTCACAGATGTTGGGAAAAGGGTGACGGAAACAGCTGGCCTGCTTGTCTTATTGGGCATGTAACCAGCATGTGCTAATCTTTGTTGCAGGCTGGGTTCCCAGTGAAACAGACATTGGAAACCTGAGATTTGCAAATTTACAGGGAGTGTTTGGGGTTTCAATACCTATGGGGAAAATACAAATAAGCAGAGAGAGGAGTTGAACTGCCATGCAGTCACAACAGAGGGCTCAGCCAATGCCACAAGCTCTGGAGTAAAGATGGCCCCACAGGATTGTCCCTAATGGAGGCAAGAGTGCTGGCCCTTCATTCCTTCCATCCTCCCATCCCCCCTTCTTCACATGAGGGCTGCCTCAGGGCAGTGACACTGAGTAAAGCATCTCTCTAGTGATTCAGTGGAGAGCTGTTAGCCTTCCAAACTTTTAGCAGAAAGAGAAAGGAGGTCTGTATTCTGGAAAAGATGGGGGGTGGGGGGTGCTGGGGTGGATCTTGCAGCACACAAAACATCCACTACAATCTTTATCATACTGTAAGGAAGAGACATGTCCAGATAAAAGGTATTATTAAAAGTTTATAAAATTCGATAAGCAAACAATGGAAAGCTATCAGCAGTAGCACATAGTGATGCATGTAAAGCCCTAACATCATTCAGGATTCAACAATAATTGTGTTGCCCAATAATCTTGCTGTCTTCTCGGAAGTAGACACTGCTGCTCCAACACCTATGACTCTGCCATGATTGCAGCATAGCTTTTCGCTACGTATGTGTCTTCCTCTAGCAGGCCTCCGTTTCAACTGCTCTCTCTTCCCACTTCTCCCAACTGCTCTTTCTTTTACATTCAAATCTTCCTAAGAAAAAATCCACTTGGGTCCATTAGTCACCTTCCAATACAGATTGTCCTGGATGGGTTAATTTTTTGGGCTAGGCCATCTCAGCCTACAGATGGTTACCTTCGGTCAGGGAACCAATTTTTGTTTCGTTTCAGCTGTAGTCACATGACACAAAACAAGGCAAGATATGTTTAAGAACCCACCTGTGGAACCCTGGTGGTGCAGTGGTTAAATGTCTGGCTGCTAACAAAAAGGTCAGCAGTTTGAATCCACCAGCCACTCCTTAGAAACCCTATGGGGTAGTTCTACTCTATCCTATAGGGTCACTATGAGTTGGAATTGACTCAGCACCAACGAGTTTGTTTTTGGGTTTTGGTGGTCACTCTGTTCCAAAGGAAGTGGGAGCCTGGCGGGTACTCAGAGTGTTTAGACAACGGTTTCCAACTCCTCTCCCCAACACAGAAACAGGCACAACCCTGCACAAAATTAAGGTGTTGAATTAATAACTCCTTTTTCAATATCTGTGAAGATTATTAATAAATAATAGAGCCTAGCTCTCAAAATTGTGAGATTTAATATAATGATTGTTGTTTTAAGCCACTAAGTTTTAGGATAATTTATTATGCTGTAATAAGGTGGAATAACCACAAAACCATTAACCAAACCAAACCTGTTGCCATCAAGCCGATTCCAACTCATAGCGACCCTACAGGACAGAGTAGAACTGCCCCATAGGGTTTCCAAGGAGCAGCTCATGGGTTCGAACTGCCAACCTTTTAGTTAGCAGCCGAGCTCTTAACCAGTTGTGCTACCAGGGCTCCTCAAAATCATTATGAGTCCTAAAATAATTAACAGTCATTTCCTAACATATCAAATATCCAGGGTTCAAATCACAAATTATTCTTACTACCTCATAATTTTTTTTAACATTTTGTTGTAATCAGGATCTAAATAAGTGCCATATAAGGTAATTGCTTTTTATACCCATTAAGTCTCTTTTACACTATTGGTTTCTCCTCTGTTTGTTTTTTGCCTTACAAATAATTTAAAGAAATTGGATCATTTCTCCTGAGAGTTTCCCACAATCTGGGTCTTAGTGTTGTTCAATATATTCTTCTGTCACCTGTGTTCCCTGTAAATCGGTAGTTAGATGTAGAGGCTTGATCAGTTTCAGGTTTGATTTTGGCAAGACCATTTCATAGGTGGTGTTGTATACTTCTATTAGAAAGCATATTATATTAGATCTCTTGTTTTGTGATGTTAGCAGCCATTGACAATCATTGCCTAGATCCATTGATTAATTCAGGGTTGCAAAATGGAGATTATATCAGTTAACTATTACTGTATAACAGAGGATCAAAGAATCTCATTGGCATACAATAATAAGTATTTGTTTAGCTCATGAGTCTGTGAGTAGACTAGGGGTCAGCTGATTTAGGCTGGGCTAACTTGATTCCGCTTCATATGCCTCTCATCCTCTCATCCAGAATAGACCAGAGGACTATTCTGGGGCACATTCTTCTCAGGGTGATGGCAGAGACACAGACATCAAGTGAAAATATGCAAAGTCTCCTGAGGTTTTAAGTTTGTAATTGGCACACCATCACTTTCATCTCATTCTACTGGCCAAAGCAAGTCAGATGGCCAAATCCAAAGTGAAGAGATAGAGAGTAGTCCTGCCTTCAGTAGGAGGGCGATGCAAAGTGACATAGAAGAGGGTGTGGACACCAGAAGGGTGAAGAGTTGGGTCATTAACACAGTCTGTCACAGTGATATTCCACTATTATTCCTCCTTCATTAATTAACTAGAGTACTTCAATAAAGAGAAATTTCCCTTCATCAGCTACTGTTATCCTGAAGTACAGTTCATTTAGCAAAGGAAGAATAGATGTTTGATCTTCCCCTTTATTGGCCAGATAGTATTTTCCAAAGATGACAAATGACTTTTTATTTTTAAATGAACTTAATGGATTTCAAACCTATTTGTTGCAATTTAACCTGTTGTAATCACTATTCTTGTTGTTCAAATTGCCCCATCTTTTGCCAGTGGGAGCCTCTTCTTTTGGCTCCTTCCTGAGTCTTTTTGACATGACTGCAGTAATCTTTGATAGTTACCTTGCTTCTGGAATGACAGGATGCTCCAAGGCTGAAGTCAGGCATTTAACACTTACTTTTATAATGTATAGATAGATTCAGTGATAGAAGGTCGACTTTTTCATGTACCTGAGGAGAGTTTAAATTATTGAAAAATTAAGTATTTTTGTTACCAGGACAAATTATGTATAAAAATATGCTTTAAAATTTTCAAATTTTAATATGGTAATATAATTATTTCCACTGTATTTCAGAAGGAAAGTCAAGTCATATATAGTGAGGGCTGACTTCAGAGGGAATAAGGGAAGAAGATCGCCATAAGTCTCATGCCAGCCTTCATCCCCTCTTCAGTATTGAAATAGGGACTTAGAATGTGACATATTGTCATCAGTGCCAAGAATTAGAAATCATCTTTCGCTTTAACCAAACCTTTATGACAGCAGCTACATCTCTCCTATAGTCAAATGCATTTAGTTTATTACTCAATTCAGCAAGTACTCATTGAGCTCTAGTATTGTGTAAAAGCAATCAGCTGGGCTATGTATAAAATATAGGAAGAATACATAAGAAAAATAAAATATATTCTCTGCTTGTATGCTCAAGCTGGAGAGACAAGAAAATGCAGGAACAATCAGATTATGAGCCAGGATAATATATGTGTTCAAATGAGTGGGATTAACAGCCATTGCTATAGGATTTCAGAGGAGGGAGAGATAAATTAGCTTAGCATGGTCTGAGATGGATTTATGAAGGAGGTGTTTCCTGATCCAAGCCCTGAAGAATGGGTGTCATTTCCATGGGCAGAAAAAAGGGGTGAAGAAACACTAGAACAATTATGGCGGTGGGGACAAACATGACATGGAGTAAGCGGAGAGGCCAGTCAGCGTGGAATGGAGGGTTTAGGTTGGGAAGCTGGTAGATATTATTGGAACACATGGACTGGAATCAGTCTCTTGGCAAATTTGAATGCTAGGCTGAAGAGATTAGATTTCAGAAAAGCATCTGTGCCCTTCATCTCAGCTGCCAAGGTCTTTGCTGTCAACCAGTAGCCAGCAAATTTATTTCTGGACAAATTCCAGGAGTATGATTAAAGTAGGAAAAGAACTATGAGAACTGGAAGTGGTTAAAGCAAAGACATGCAGAATAGAGACTTAAGTGGATGGCAACAGATGGAAGGTTGTAAACTCAGAGAGAGGAGAGTCTATTTATTCATTTAACAAATACTTATTGAATATCTCAATGTGCAAGGCACTGTGCTAGGCACTGAGAATAGAGAAGAATACCATGTATTGAGAACCTGTTAATGGTATAAGTAATTGAGGAAGAATCAATACCTTGACGTTAGCAAGATGAGTTAATAATTTAATCCTTAAGAGTAGAATTTCAGACTATACAATAGTTCAGGAGAGGTGTTTTTTGTCACAGTTGCCTTTTCTATCATCTCAAATAATACCATGTGTGTGAGCACCTACTCCGCCATCAATGCATAATACAAAACCTGAAACGTGAATGGATCTCCTCCAAACTGTTACCCTCTCCCTCTGCCTTTAATTGCCTTTTAATTGCCTTTAATTGCTCTTAAGAGGACAACAGCAAGAGCTGTGAAAAGTTGAGGATAATGGCTGAACAACATTAACTATTGGCTAGCTATTCTGGAGCAAGTGGCTTCTTTAAGAGTTGTCAGCATCATCCGGGTTTAGAATCTAGAGCTTTAACTCATTCTCTAGTTTTCTTACTTCAGCATCATATGGGAGTATTTTGAGAAGGAGAATCTCACACGAAGGGCCTTGGTAGTACTGAGATGAGAAGAGGAGTTGGCACATGCAAACTGGCACCAATGGCAAAGTCATTTGCTTTCTCACCAAGCTATTCTTCCTCTGAATCACTGCATGTTTGTGAAATAGGGCTGCACTCCAGCTGTTTGGGGCTCCCCTTCACTGTAATGTAGGCATAAGTGTTGGCATCAAATCCTGTTGTACAGGTACTGGGTGGATTTAGGATCCTCCATAAGGCACAATGATAATTTTGTAGTTGTGGATCTTTGGCCATATAGTTAGCAATGCAAGTTTAGTTTCTACACTCATGGAGCTGACATTTTGATGGAACAGTCTGGCAAAAAAAAAAACAAAAAACAAAATAAATATATACTGTATTTTCAGTAAGTGGTAAGTGCTAGGAAACCCTGGTGGCGTAGTGGTTAAGAACTATGGCTGTTAACCAAAAGGCCAGCAGTTCGAATGCACCAGGCGCTCCTTGGAAGCCCTATGGGGTAGTTCTACTCTGTCCTATAGGGTTGCTATGAGTTGGAATCGACTCGATGCCAACGGGTTTAGCTTTTTTTGGTTCTGGTAAGTGCTATGAAAAAAACATCAATGAAGAGTGATGGGAGTATGGGGGGCTAAGCTGCGGCTGGATGGTTGGGGAAAACCTCTCCAAGTTGATGTCATTGGCCCATTTTGGGAAAAAGTATTTCAGGGGAAGAGAAGAGCAAATGTAAAGGCCCCTAAGGCAGGAAGGACTAGGGATGATTAAGGAACAGCAAGAGGTACTACATCTGGAGTCTTGTACACTAAGGGATAAGTGGTAGAAAAGGTAGACAGAGGTCTCAAAAAGAAATGTGGACTATTCAGTGTAATGGGAACTGTGGAAGAGTTTTGAGAATGGGAGTGATATAATCTGATTTATATTTTTAGAAGAGCGTGACAAATGTAATTTGAAGACTCGATTGTATGAGGCAAGAGTGGAAGCAGATTCATTAGGAGACAGTTTTAGTAGTCAAGGTGACAGCTGATGATGGTTTGGACTAGGGTACTGCAGTGGAGGTTATGAGAAGTGCTGAACTCAAGACATATCTTGGAGTGGGCAGAACTTGCTTGGGGTGTGAGGAAAAGAGAGGAATAAAAGGTGATCCTACACTCCCAGGGAGAATGGTAGACCTATTTACTGAGATGGGGAAGGCTGGTAGAGGAGGTGGTTTGGCACTCAGTAAGAAATTGTTGAATTAACAAATGAATCAAACAATCACTGAAGTTCCAAATTTGGGGTAAAGGAGATAATAAGTTCTTTAGCTTGCCATTGTTATGAGATGATGACTACCTTGACTACCAAAACTACCTCCTAATGGATCTGCTTCCGCTCTTGCCTCATACCAGTCTTCAAATTGCATTTGTCACGATCTTCTAAAATCACTCTAGACTGTTACAGAGTTTCTGGAGTTTCAGAGACTAGGGGAATAGAAACCCTTGAAGAAATACATAGTGCTTTGGAGTGCCACAGCAGAAAAAATTTAAACTAATGGTCACAAAGAACTGGCACTGGACTGGGAGCCAGATGTTTTCAGGGCTTGAGGTGACAGACTGAAAAAAGAGAATTAGGAATTTCCCCCAAAGGTCCCTGACTTTTGCCTTGACCATGTTCCTCCATTGATCTACCACTTTAGAGGTTCAAACGGGAATGGGCAAATAAAATTTATATTGACAGCGTAGGAATAATTGGACACAGCCCCTTCAGCTGGAACTGCGACATAGAGAATCTCCCCATCAAATTTTAATAGGCAATCATTGAAATGTAGCTCTGGCATATGTTGCCTAATAAGAAAAACACAACACTTCCTTAACTTAATTCCATCTCAAACATGAGCCATGCTGTAGCCACATAAGTAAAGCATGTTTACAGCAGATGACAAAGGTATAATTTCCATTCCAGGAAACTGTCTACCTGTCACTGTTCTTTGCCATATGTATCAAAGTAACTGCCAAGCCCCCTGACCTCCTGAGTTTATTTTTCTCATTATATATATATATGTATTTACATACTTTTTAAACTTTCATTTGAAAATTTTAAACTTCTGGAACAATCACAAGAATCATACAATGAACTCTCATACACTCTTACCCCAGATTCTCTAACTTAGCATTCTGCCATGTTTGTGTTTTATTCATCTATCTATGAGTCGGAATAGACTCGACGGCAATGGGTTTATCTATAAATATACATATCAAAAATCAAACCCATTGCCATTGAGTTGATTCCAACTCATAGCCACCCTACGGGACAGAGTAGAACTGTCCCATAGAGTTTCCAAGGCTGTAATTATTACAGGAGCAGACTGCCGTTATCTTTCTCCCATGAGCCGCTGGTAGGTTTGAACAGCTGATGTTTCTGTTAGTAGCTAAGTGCTTAACCTCTGTGCCATCAGAGCTCCTTATAAATACACACAGACATATTATTATTATTACTATCAGTGTTATTGAACCATTTAAGAGTAAGTTGCAGATACCTTAATTCGTTACCCCGTCCTGATGTATTTTTTATGCACAAGGATAGACTCTTATATAACCACAGTGCAATGATCAAATTCAATAAGTTTAACTTGGAAACCATATTACCATCTAATGTAAAGTCTATATTCAAATTCAATTAATTGTTCCAATAATATTCTTTATGCATTATTTTCTGATCCACTGCATGGTGTTTAGTTGTCATCTTATATTTTGATGTTCTGCCTCTCTTCCTGTGTTTACAATCAGAGCCTTTATGTCCAGTTACAGGTCTTCTTTTCCTTTATTTAAGTCACTAAGCCCTAATTATTTAGCACCTGTTAAATGGCTAGTATTATATTAGGTGCTTTCGGAATTTACTTGACAGCATTTTTTTTTTTAAATGGGTATTATATTAGGCCAGGGGAGAACAAAAAAGTAGGGTTGAAATTTCCTTATCTGTCATCTCTTGGGAAGACAATATTTTCATATATGAAATAACTAGGTTATAGTTCCAAAGCAATACACAGTCATGTGTGAAGTAAGGTATATATAAGAGCTCAAGGAATTTAGAGTGAAAAAAAAAAGAGCATCTATGGCTAGGGTTACCCTCCAGGCCCCTGTGTTGGGTACTGTTCTTTTCCAATGGATACTGAGTTGTGGCTTGGCCACCAGCCACGAAAAGTTTTAAAAATTCCTCATGTGATTCTCAGGTCATGCCTGGGTTGAGAATCACTGTACTAAAATCCAAAACTATGGGGGCAAGCGAAAACAGCTGCTCAGCTTTATGCATTCCTGTGCTGTTGCCCGGATCTATTTCTGTTTGCAGTAGTGAGATGTCTGTGTTGACCTCAAACACTTCAAGTGAAGATTCCAGGCAGAAGGAGTCCCCCCGGGAGGACTTAGTTTACTGTTAAGAAAATCCACACAGAATGTATTTCTATTCATTAGAACAGGGTGTCTCAACCTCTGTACTATTGGTGTTTGGGGCCATATAATTCTTTGCTGTGGGGGGTTGTCCTGTACATTGTAGGATGAATAACAGCACCCTGGCCTCTACTCACTAGATGCCTCTACTCACTTCTTCAGCTGTAACAACCAAAGTTGTCTCCAGACATTGCAAAATGTCCATTTGGAAATTAAAATCAATCCATCCAGAACTACCATACAATACTGAGCTCCTCAAGGACAGGGGTCATTTCTGATTTATTTATTATTGTGTGGCAAGTGCCACATCCAGCCTGGAGTAGGTACATGATAAATCTTTTTATAATGAAAGAACAAATGAATCAAAGGACTAGATTTCTGCTAATTTGCTCAATATTACTACTATGTCCATACTGAATTGTATCCACTAAAGATTATCCCAGGAGCGAACAAGGAAGTGTTGGGTAGGCCCCATGTAATCTCTATGATGAAACTGCATTTCAGTCAAAGTTCATGGCACTACCTCACCAATTATAAAGCACAAACAGATAAATCTAGCAAGGTGTGCAATTAATTTCAGAAAAGTTAACCTTTTCATTTATGTAAGCAAAAAGACATTGACAGTTTAAGTCTGGCAGAGAAGGTAACGGTGGCAAATGACACACCCCGCTGACAACCGGGGAAAGCCTGTGAGGGATGCACAGGAGGCCTGGCTGGTGTCCCTTGGGAAGCGGCCACCTTGGTCTGTGAGGAAGGGTCAATCATGCTAAACTACCAGAGATTTTGTCTAAGCTGCTACTAACGTATGATGTGAAAAAACAACCTTGTAACTTCTTTGATTTTGTTAGACAAAAAAAAGAAAAAAATGTGTGTGTAAAATCATCACATTAAAAAATTCTACCTTAACACTGGCTAAGATGTTGATGTTAAGTTTGGTGAACTCTAACCAAATTTTTAAAATTTTCCTATTTCATATGTTCTCCTATATTTAATGACCTCAAAAATCAGACTGTTTTAGCAATAAAAGCTGCTTCAAAGATACATTAATGAGGCAAATTCCTGGCAGGGGGAGAAGCCAAATTTTAGGTCATTCTGAGATAGGGATATTCTGAGAGCCTTGGCTGCCTAGTCTTCTCATTACCCACAAATTCCTAAATTTTAAAGTACCTATTTTTTGTATTTTGAATTACAGTTCAAATCCTTTGAAAGCACAGTAAAGAGGGCTTTGGAAAGTGATGAAGCACTCCAGGTATTTTAGATTTTGCAAGGTGTCCCCTTTTAAAATCTAGCCTAACAATATCCACATACCACACACTCACTGCTTAAAAAAGTGAGACCTGGAGATATAAATGTAACTCTGTCTCTACCTGACAAGTGGTTCTCAAAAGTCACACGGGGATAGGACAAACTGAGCTTTCGTGACATGATGGATACCTCATAGTAAGGACGCTATCTAGCGAGCATTATCTGCTTATAACCTGAATTTACCCAGCCTTTCACGTGGGTACAACTAAGATCAAGTTAGTTATACCTCTAACTTCACTGGCTTACATTACTGCCTTCATACATAGATAATGCTGGACCTCCTCCCCTCAAAATTCTCCTATTTCCTTTCCAAAAATTTCTGGGAGTCCCTGGATCCTCCTTAGATGTGCTCACAAACAAGCCTCCTCTTCCTGGGTGAAGCCTCTGCATTTGGGGGCACTACTGCTTCCACCAAATGCCAAGGCTTCTCAGCGATGCTGTTGCCCTGTTGGACACCCCACACTGATGCCCGTGAGCCCTGATGGCATCAAGGTTTTTGAGGTTCCCATTTTGTGTTAGTTTCTTTTGTAATGCTGCTTGTGCATCAATTTCCTAGAAAACTTTCAAAGGAAGCAGCTTACTCTTTGTTACCTTCTCTGTATCAGTCTTCCAGTGGGACTGACATAGAAGGGATGAGACTAAAAAAATGTTTTATTTAGAACTGCTCCTCATTTCTGAGGACTTAGATATTATTGTAGGGTCAAGGTCTTGCTCCCTGAGTTTTTCTTCCCTTCTGATGAGTCATTTTCCAGCAAAACCTCCATCTTCACGCACCACCAGGTGTCAGTTTGCCAACCATTTCTAGATAATTCTGAATGCCTCTTAGACTCAAGCTAGAGCTCCGGTTACATATAGATAAAAAGATCAGGCCTCAGATTAAGCCTTCCATAAATTCACAAATGGGTACATTTTGATTTAACTTTATAGCTAATACACGTGCGCTTATTTATTCAGACATGTTTATAGGTTGTGGTAGTCTTAAAATATATCCACAAATTCTTTAACATTCCCTCCCTACAAAAGGTGAAGCCTAACTTCCCTCCTGTGTATATAGGCTAGACTTAGTGACTTGCTCCTAATGAACAGAACATGGTGGAAGTACTTCCTGGGTGATAAATGACACTGTTCTCTCTGGGTCGCTCACAGTGGGGGAAGCCATTTACTACGTCATGAGGACTTTCAAGCAGCCTCCTGGAGAGACCCATGTGGCAAGGAACTGAAGGCTTCTGACAACAGCCATGCGAGTGAACCATCTTAGAAGTGAATCCTCCAGCTTCAGTCAAGCCTTCAGATGACTGTGCCCAGTCAACATCTTAACCGCAACCTCATGATGAGATTTTGAACCAGAACCACTGAGTTAAGCCAGTCCTGACTTCCTGACCACAGAAACTGTGAAATAATAATTCTTTTAAGCTGTTAAGTTTTGGGATAATGTGTTATGCAGCAATATATAACATATATTTTTTTTATGAATGAACTAGACTTTGTAGGGCATACAGAAAAAATGTTACCCTTTCTCACCTTTTCCCTATAAACCTCTTTGCTCTATTTGTTTTTCCTTGTGCAGGATGAATAGGCAGGTTGCTTAGCTTTTCTGAACACTTTTAAATATTACAAAGTCCATTTCAGTTTAATAATTATATAACTCCTAATGTTCATTCAATTTAAGCTTGCCCTTCCACTCGGCCACTTACAAAGTCCCTCTGAATACTTCTCTGTTAGAGATACCTCATCCCTCCAGGTAGCCCTAGTGAACAGAATCCCTCTTAGGAAGCCTGACCAACATAAGTCCTTTCCACGGGCCCATGAGAAACTGATATTCCTTTGTCCTGCCTGGAAGTACACGCCATTCCCATCTGAGTCACCTTTCCTTATCCTGCTGTCACAGCAGCAAGCCTCCTATAGGCCCCAGCCTTACCTTCTCACCTCCGGACTTAGGCACCAGTCCCTTGAAACCCTCATCTCTCTTACTTAGCACTCCTCCAAATCCCTGTGAGACGGTGATAGAGCTATTCATGTCACATGATAACTCTCTTCAAACAAATTCATATTCTCCCATCTCTTCAACTCTTCTCATGGATTCTTAGTTGACATATACAGCCAGAATATGGACAGTATGCTGATGGTAAAACTGGGTCAGCAAACTCCCTTTATAAGTCCCACATAAAAACCCGTTGCTGTTAAGTCGACTCCAACTCATGGCGACCCCATGTGTTACAGAGTAGAACTGCTCCATAAGTTCTCTTGGTTGTAATCTTTATGGAATTAGATCACCAGACCTTTCCTCCATGGTGTCACTGGGTAGCTTTGAACTGCCAACCCTTAGTAGTCAAGTGCAAACTGTTTGTGCTACCCAGGGACTTTAAGTGCCACACAGACAGTCTAATACCTCACCTCAGAACATGGCTGTACTCGCTACCCATCATTTGTTCTGTGCTTTGGGGGCCTCTGCTCAAAGGAGAAGACAACAAGAAGAGTCACATCTAATAACCTGTTACACCTATCATGTCCTCAGTCTGTTTCTCTCAAATTTTCTCTCTTGGGGGTTGAGATAACCCAGGCTGTACTTGGATCACATGGACTGGGGTAGGGTTCCAGGGACTCTGAGCCTCAGGATAGGTTGTTCACTTAGTGACTAGAAGCAGATGGGGGTTCAGGTATGGGTGAAAATGATAAGACAGGAAAGAGCCAAGGTTGCTCTTGGTGAGTGGTATCAGCTATCAGGTATCAGGAGCAAGCACAAGTCAAAGATGGGAGATGAGGGAAAAAGTTAGAAGCTGAGGAACAAGACGATGTTGGGAAGTAGGCGTGGCTGTCAATGAGCTCCTCGTTACTGTGCACTAGCCAGCTGGCGTGGCCCACGCAGCTGGCAGGGGACTAGTCAGCTGGCCAGAGGCACAGGGTTGGCATACATAAATGCTGTGCTCTGCCAAACTGGTTCTATAACTTGCTTCTGGACACTCCTTTTGTCTTGCTCATATGCTTTTACTCATTTGGGAAAAACATTCTTTCCCCTTCTTATCAAAACTCTATCCATGATTAAAATCAAGCTCAGATTCCACCTTTTCTAAAGCTTTCTCTTATCTGTATCTACCTTAAGAGATCATGCTCTCAGAACTCTAGTCCATCCTCTCAAGGCCATGGCAACGAGTGGCCATTAATCAAGCACTGCCGTGGGATGCCTCTTCCATCAAATCTGCTAGTATCCTACTTCTACAGCCTGCCCATAAACCCCTTGAAATCAAGGACTTAATTCTATACAATAAACCCTTAATATTTCAGATCCCTCAGCATCCCCCAAGTTTATGACTTCCATTATAAGCACATGATTTGTACCATAAAATGAAGCTTCAAATTCACAAGAGCTCTTTTATATTTTATAAATGTATATACATATATATATACGTTGTTGTTAGGTTCCATCAAGTCAGTTCCAACTCATAGCAACCCTAGATACAACAGAACAAAACACTGCTCAGTCCTGCACCATCCTCATAATTGTCCCATCGTTGCAGCCCTTGTGTCAATCTATCTCATTGAAGGTCTTCCTCTTTTTCACTGCCTTCTGCTTTACCAAGGGACTGGTCCCTCCTGATGACATGTCCACACATGTTAAAGATTACAGCCTTGGAAACCCTATGGGGCAGTTCTACTCTGTCCTATAGGGTTCTTATCAGTCGGAATAGACTCAACAGCAGTGGGTTTGGTTTTGTGTGTGTGTGTGTGTGTGTGTGTGTGTGTGTGAGCCAAAGTACGACTTTGAGTATATCCCACTCAAATTTAGAGACCATCTCAAGAATAAACTTGATGCATTGAACACTCATGACTGAATACCAGACGAGCTGAGGGATGACATCAAGGACATCATACATGAAGAAAGCAAAAGGTTATTAAAAAGACAGAAAAGAAAAAAGAAACCCAAATGGATGTCAGAAGAGACTCTGAAACTTGATCTAGGATGTAGAGTAGATAAAGTGAACAGAAGAAATGATGAATAGAAGAGATAAACAGAAGATTTCAAAGGGCGGCTCGAGAAGACAAAGTAAAGTATTATAATAAAATGTGCAAAGACCTGGAGCTAGGAAACCAAAAGGGAAGAACACGCTTGGCATTTCTCAAGCTGAAGGAACTGAAGAAAAATTCAAGACTTGAGTTGCAATATGGAAAGATTCTATGGACAAAAAATTGACAGATGAAGCATCAAAAGAAGATGGAAAGAATACACAGAGTTACTATACCAAAAAGAATTGGTCGACGTTCAACCATTTCAGGAGGCATCATATGATCAAGAACTGATGGTACTGAAGGAAGAAGTCCAAGTGGCACTGAAGGCACTGGTGAAAAAGACGTGTCCAGGAATTGATGGAATACTAACTGAGATGCTTCAACAAAGGGATGCAATGCTGGAAGCACTCACTCCTCTATGTCAAGAAATTTGGAAGACAGCTAACTAGCCAACTGAAGACACGTCTGCCTAGAATTCTTTTGTTGATTGACAAGAATAATATAGCATGGTCCTTCAGCAGAAGCTCTGGAGATAGTTGGTAATAATGGTACCTTACATTTACATACTACAAAGTACTATCATTTACATTATTTTACTTAAGAAACAGATAACAGTATTGAGGCATAGTAGTGAGTAGATAGTAGGATAATCTTTAAGATTAGATAACAAATTGTAGTCAGATTAAGAATTAGAACCAGTTTTCCTTTTAGATCCTGATATTTGTATTGCTATTGGTTTTTCAGTGCATACATCATAAATGTACCCTAAAAAATTCTTAAGCATATTATTAACCCGAAAACTAAAAAATGTTATTAAAAGAAATAAAAGAATAAAGCTTGTTTTGGAATAATTTGATTAATGTCTGTAACCACATTTCCCCTAAGTAGCTATTTCAAATAGATGGTTAAGGTTTTTCTACTCTGCATGATAGGGTTCTGAATGTTTTATTTAGAGGTGCTCGATGCTAGTGAACAGTTTATTAGAAACTGACTGGATCAATACAAAATATGGTCATTGGTATTGTTTTATTAATCATTAGAATATGTATTCAATTCCAGTGAAATGAGAAGATTTAAAAGGGAAGGGACTTTTATCACTAAGCAGATGCCATAGCTCTAGGAGGAGTGAGTAAGCTTCAGGGTAAGCCCTAAACAGCCTCAGGAATGGCTTCTTTTCAGTTCCCTTCCCCCGCCCCATTAACTGGGCTGTGAAATAGAGGCTCCCGATCAGTTTATGTTAATGCTGAGAGTTTTGGTGGCATTTCAGTTATTCATGAAGCAAAAAGAATCATCACAGTCTCATTCAAGGCAACGGATGTTTAGCTCAGAGAGATAAAGTGAGCTGCCCAAAGCCAACCAAGACCAGGTCCCAGATCTGCTGACTCTCAGGGTTTCCAAGGCCAACACTTAGTGGCTGCTTCATCTGGAAAGAAGCTGCGAACCCTGGCGCCCTGTCGGCAGTGCTACAGAGGCACAAACAAGGGGAGGAGACAATCTCTTCCAAAGTGGACTTGACTCTTTCAGAGTAGTCAAATCATGTCCCTAACTGTAGACAATATCACCTAAAGATGCCACCTTCCTGATTGTGGCCATATCTTCATTACTCGTAGCCTATTATTTCAAAATATTTTTTCCTAAAATGAACTTATTTTTTAAGTTAAATTAAGTTTCCATCAACAATAATAAATATTTATTTAAAATTAATAAATATTAATAAATAATATAAATATTAATAAATTAATAAATATATTACCAGTTGTTCTTGAGTCGACTCTGACTTCTGGTGACCTCATGTGTGTCAGAATAGAACTGTGCTCCTTATGGATTTCAATGGCTGATTTTTCAGAAGTAGATTGCCAGGACTTTCTTCCAAGGTGCCTCTGGGTTTACTTGAAACCCACAGTCCAGTGGGTTAACCATTGGCACCACTCAAGGAGCCCAATAAATATATTACAAGGCTTAAAAAAAAAAACAAAAAAAAACTAAAGGATGCACTATTACAGAAATAAAATTTAATCTTTTCACTCTATCTGATCAAGATGTTAAAAATGCACCGGTGATAGACAACTCCTATCACAGAACCATTTAGTATCGTTTTTGTTTTCTAAATAAAATCAGGATGTTGGCCAGGCTTTTTTTCTTATGGAATATTCAAAAAGATATTTAAGAAAGATCTATGCAACTTAATAATTGCTAACGCTTATGTAGTTTTTATTATGTGCCATGAATTGATCTAAACCCTTCACATTTGTGAACTCATGTAATCCTGGTATACACACAAAATACCAGATGAGGTAGGAGCTATCACACTTATTTCTTAGATGCGAAAACCTAGGACAAGAGGTAGCCTGCCTCAACTCACTGCCTGTAACTTGCAGAACATGTAGTTTACAAGCAAAAGGCTCAGGAAGCAAAAGTACTCCCAAGCCACTTGGCTTTTCGGTCCTCTCCGGGAAAAAGGGACATCGAAAGTTTCGGTGGCTAACCTTTGTAAGAAACGGACTTAGTAACTTTCATTTCAGGGCAGGGCCGTCTGGTGGCTTGGACACCTCCCTCATCCTTCCTTCTGCAGCAGGCACCCACGCCTGTTTACCTCGTCTTCGCCTATTTCGCCTTGCTGCCCTTCCTCCTATCTCCCGCTCCTCCCCCGCGGCACAGTTCCTCCACCGCTCCGCGCCACCACGTCGCCCTGGAAACGCATCGTTGCTCTGTTCGCCGTCGCGCGGCCGTGGCGTAATCGGCGCGGGGCTGGCGTCAGGACGTGAGGCGGGGCCGCGGGCCCGGCCGCCCGGGGGCGGGGCCGGTGTTAGGATCGAGCTCCGGGTTTCGGCGGCCATCGCTGCCTGCGCGGGTTCTTCGCCTCGCCCGCTCCCCGCCCTCCCGGGCCGAGTGGAGCCGGGTGGCGTCAGCGGCCTAGCTCCAAGGGGCATCTCGGCTTCAGGGGCTCGGCCTCCAGCACGCCGCAATGCCGGGCGCGGCGACGGATCTGTGAGGCTGCG
This sequence comes from Dugong dugon, assembly GCA_030035585.1. Classification (NCBI taxonomy): domain Eukaryota; kingdom Metazoa; phylum Chordata; class Mammalia; order Sirenia; family Dugongidae; genus Dugong; species Dugong dugon. Next base: position 89,474,630 of record CM057461.1, read on the forward strand.
GCCGTGGCGCTGGGCGGCGGTGGGGCCGGGCCGGCTCTGCTCATGGTGCCGCCACGACGACATCGCGGGGTAGGAAGGCCAGGTAGGCAGGCGGGGGGACCCAGAATCAACCGGAACCAAAACCGGGGCTGAGTGCCCGCGCACAGCCCTGCCTCCAGCCCTTGGTGGCAGCCAAAGTGCCCTGACCGAAATGGGGACAGTCTCTAGGGGCGGAGTGAGGGGGAGGCTGACAGGGGCACCCTAGACCGGTCCAGACTTGGACGTCGAGGAGGCTGCTAGTGAGTAGTACTGTCGCCTCTCTGGAGGTCGCCGACCCTGTTTGAAAAGGCGTCTTTTAACTTTTTTTTTTTTTTTTTACCACCCCTCCCGCCCCAATACAGGAGGAGTCCCTTTAACAGCTGTTTCATCTCCTCACTCCTCGTGAGTTACTGTTTTGATCTAAAATAACTAGGTGCAGTGACAGGGGTGGTTGGGGAAGCGTGGAGGATCCTTTTCCTTTACCATGTGAGGTGATTGGAAAGGTGCCCCAAGACCCACAACAAATCACTTCATCTCAAATAACCAAATTCCACTCGAGGAGATCAGGGACAGAAAAGGCACTTTTAGAAACAGGCGCCTGTCTAGACACTGTCTCTAGGGTGGATTCCTCTGGAGGGAGAGGCAAATGAGTGTTATGTATTTTTGAAATTCTGAGAAGCTACTTTCCAGTAGTAAACTATTTTTAAATCGGCTGTATGTTCACTCTTGCTTTTTTGCCTGTGCCGAGTACTTTTCAGACCATAATCTGAAGTATGCGGTGGATAGATAGCATGAAAGTCTACAGAAAAGGGTCCCATTATATTTAATACATTTTAGAGCTTTTTTCCTCATTTGCATGTTTTCATAAGCACCATTTTGTTATTTTTAGGTGTTCTCAGTTCTTCCCCTCCTTTTAGACTCACATCTGCCAAGTTTTCAGGCATTACTTTTGAAGACCTCAGAAAAGCCCTTAAAATCAGGTAACTACCACATGTTTCATTTACTATGTGGTTTTCATAATAAATGCTATTTGTTTCTGTTACACTAATTATCTCATTTTTGTAAGGTTATTTGTCCAAAATCATCTCTGATGTGATCTGTATTTTCTAAAAACAGACTACAAATGGTGTGTGTATTTATCATGAACCGAATGAATTCCCAGAGCAGTGGTTTCACTCAGCGCAGGCGAATGGCTCTTGGGATTGTTATTCTCCTACTTGTTGATGTGATATGGGTGGCTTCCTCTGAACTTACTTCGGTATGTAATTCTTCTCTAGGAATGATGTTACATTATAGTAATAATATTACTGTCAACCCTGTAGTATCTCTAGCCATTACTATGTTTCATACTTAGGAATTAAGCAGTATTTTGAATGTTGTTGAACTCTTTATGTTTTCTTTGGTATTTAATTAGTGTCAATTCAAGTTGAAACTGAAAGGATACTCTTTCTGTTGTTTTGTACGGTTTTTGTGTATCTCTTAGGAAGAGTACTTAGAAATAGACTATGTATATATATTTTCGTAGGAAGAGTACTTAGAAATAGACTATGTATATATATTTTCTTAATATTTGAAGGTGTTTTCTACTGACCTTTTTAAAATTCAGTCCTTTTCTCTATACATGTTACTTTTAGTGGAACAGCCATCCAGGATACAAAACAATTTGTCACCATTTAGTAGAAAGCAAGACTGTTTTTGGACAATGAAAAATGAGAAAAGTGATCACAGTTTTCATGACAGGTCACTATTGAGCACATGAATGGATGCATATACATTTATATGTTTGCTGACTCAAACATTATTGTGATGTGCACATTATACAACGATTGCCTTTTCGTTAAATTTTATTTTGTCTTTATTGATGACATATTGATAGTAATGGAGTATTTTGAGTTCACAAGCTGGTTTTTCTTTCTACTCATGTAATTACCCTATTCTGTATAGTTAACGATCCCTTTATATAAAAAGACCAAACCTGTTGCCCGTGAGTTAATTCCAACTCATGGCGACCTCATGTGTGTCAGAGGAGAATTGTGTTTCTTAGGGTGTTCAATGGCTGATTTTTCAGAAGTAGATTGCCAGGCCTTTCTTCCAAGGTACCTCTAACCTTTTGGTTGACAGCTGAGCACTTAACCCTTTTCACCATCTAGGAACTGCATCTAGATCCTAGAGGTGCTCATTCCTCTTGGGTTGTCATTTCTTCTAGGCCTTTCAGTTCCCATAACTAGGATTTTTTTTTTTTTCAAGAAGACCAAAAGATAATGAGTTTATGCTGACATTTCCATTATAGGTTTTTATGTAACTTCCTAATAACTTTAAACTACATGTGATTTTCTTCACACAGTATTCTCTTTTGTGATTTTATTCCTTTTTCTTTTAATGCTGTTTTCTCTGCTTGGGCTAATTCTAGGAGCCCTGGTGGCACAGTGATTAAAATGCTTGGCTGCTAACTAGAAGGTCGGTGGTTCGACCTGCCAGCCTGCTCCGTAGGAGAAAGATGTGGCAGTCTGCTTCTGCAAAGATTTGCAGCCTTGGAAACCTTATAGGGCAGTTACTCTGTCCTATAGGTTGCTATGAGTCGGAATCGACTCAACGGCAGTGGGTTTTTGGTTTTGCGCTAATTCTTATTCAGCCCTTCAGACATAGCTCAAGAATTGCCTCTCTTGGGAAACTTTTCCATAATCTTCATATTAATCTGTCAACCTTTGATGCTGCCATGACACCCTTATGTCCTGGTTATGGTATTCAGCACATTGTATTGTGTTCTTATCATACACGTCTCCTCTGCTAGACTATAAGCTCCTCAAGGACAGGAAAGCCTATCTTACTCTGCTTTAGCCCCCAGCACAGGTCCCATTGCATAGTAGGTTTTCAGTGAATGCTGAACAAAAATTGTTTTGCAGGTTGTTGTTGTTTGGTTTGGGGATATTACCCTTTATATGCAAGACAAATAAGTATTCAGAAGTGAATCTAAATTTTTTTTACAATCCCTTTTGATCTTGCTCTTCTGAATGAACTTCTTAACGAGTTAAAAAAAGAAATCACGTAATGGCCTTATATTTTGGAGATGAGTAATAAGATTTAAAGTCATCTTATAGTTGTCTGTATAACTTTTTCCTCTACAGTATGTTTTTACTCAGTACAACAAACCGTTCTTCAGCACCTTTGCAAAAACATCCATGTTTGTTCTATACCTCTTGGGCTTTATTATTTGGAAGCCGTGGAGACAGCAGTGTACAAGAAGATTTCGAGGAAAGCATGCTGCCTTTGTAAGTTTTTTTTAAATTGTTTTTAGTGTTTGATGGGAAAGGAATGTATTTTTTCAAAGTTTAAAGATGTATTAGTTTCTTTAAGGACAGTCAGATGTAAGTTCAGTTAAGTGAATGAAGTAGCATGATAGAAGAAACACCTACTTTAATTTAAATTTTTAAATTTATCCTTCTGATCAACTTGTTATCAGAATATCTTATGAGAAATCAAAGGTACGTAATCACTTTCTTCCCTTTACCCCGTCACATCCTCTGCTTTGTTAAGAATTGCTGCACTAGCCCAAATCAGTTAATGTGGAGAGGATGATGAAAAGTAAGGAATAAGAATATCTGGAATCTTTAATCATTGGAAGAATGGATGAGTATCATCTAATTAGTTGAAAAGTTGATAATAGAAGCAAAATAATTAAATACTAAAATGAAAATAGCATATTTTCAGGGTATGTTTCAGATGTATGGATAATCAGATTACATTCTTTCACTGAGGTAACATAACCTACTGATTCACAGTGTCAAAAGAAGTAGTAATTTACATAGTGTTATATCTTCCTTATAGAAGTAGAAACTTTGAATTTTTGAGAATGAAAACTAAAAAGCGTCACGTGTTAATTGTTTTATGTGTACTATTTTTGGGAAGTTTAAGTAGTATTTCTTGCCTTAGCTAATGAGTATATTCCTGAGGAATGTACACATGTACTTATTAGAGTTTCATTGGGGACTTTTCAATAACTGTGTATGAGGCAAAGCCTAGAAACGTACACTCACATGCACACACAAATTTAACTTAGGACAAATATAAATATGTACATTTTACTTTATAGGAGTAGTACACGTACATAACAGAAATGCACGTATATTGTAGTATTTCATGTAGGAATACATTATATGTGTATTCATACATGCACATTGTAGATGCAGTGCAATAGATTGCTTTTATATGGCTTTTTTTCCCATGGTTTTATAATTTCCATCAAATGATTGGGCGGAACTATGTGGATAAGGTGCTTGTGGCCCGCCAAGGGGATTGGACAGCTTAATAATGCAAATAAGGTACATGGCACCCTGGTGAGGGTGAGACCACACAAATAAGGTGTATGAAACCCTAATGAGGGGATTGGTCAGTTTTGCCATCCTGCTAGGCTTAAAAGAGAGCCAATTCCAGAGCAGAGGGGGGACCTCAGTACCACCAAGAAGAAGAGCCGAGAGTGGAGCACATGCTTTGGTCCGTGCTCTGAGAACCTCCTAGACCCAGGAGACAGAGAGAGAGAACTGTAACACTGGAGATGGCACAAGATGGTGAGAAGCAGTGGCAAACAAGTGCAGCAGAGAACTGGCAGCAGCAAAACCAGGAGACTGGCAGGAGACAGTGCAGTAGACTCCCTAACCCACAGAGCAAGAGAGCTGAGGGCCTTCAGGCAGGAGGCTTGCTGGGATAGTGGGGCACCTCCAGGCACTTGTTCACTAGGCTTGCCGACCCACCCAGCTAGAGAGCTAAATGCCTTCGGGCTGAGGCTTACTGGCATAGTAGAGTGCCTCTGGGCACTTGTTGGTAGAGCTAAAGGGCTTTGTAACATTTGTCCAAGCAGGGCAGAGGCTGGGTCAGCCCAAGCGATCTGAGGGCCCAAGGACCTAGAGGTTGAGGGCCAGGGAGAGGCCTTCCTAAGAGCATGGCCAAGAAGCTATCCTGACTGAAAAACTGTATCCTGAGTTGTTCCTCATCCTGAGTTGTATTATTTCCCTAATAAACCCTATAAAGCATGAGTATTGCTTATGAGTTCTGTGTGGCCATTGCAATGAATTATTGAACCCAACATAGAAGTGTAGGGTGCCATAGGAGGGATGGCTGGTGTCCGAATTGGTAAAAAGGCTGGAAAGAGGAGGTATGTCTGACCTCTGCCTCTTAGAAATCAGTTTTGGGCTGATGCTGATGGTGATTCGCTCTCCCCCTTGTGAAGTTAGAGGAAGTCAGACGCCTCCACTACACCGTTTTTACAGTAGAAAATTTAGAAAATGCATACTAACAAAAAAGAAGACAACCCCTTGTAATTCTTATCATTCAAAGACCATTCTTTTTCTTTCATTTATGTTTTATATTTCTTTCATTTATATTTTCATTTGTATTTTAGTTTTAACAGAAGTGCAACTGTACTATTTTGTACTGTTTTATAACCTGCTTTTTTGGCTTATTAATAGTATAGCATGAAAAACTTTTTATATAAATTTTTTTAATGTTAAGTGTTTTTTTTTTCTTTCTTTTTTTTCCCTAGCCCCAGCTACTCTTTTCCTAAAAGTGTTTGGAAGTGTCCAGGAAAGTGTTGCTTTTTTTTTTTTAATTTTATTGTGCTTAAGGTGAAAGTTTACAGTGCAAATTAAGTTCTCATTCAAAAATTTATACACTAATTGTTTCGTGACATTGGATGCAATCCCTGCAATATGTCAGCACCCTCCCCCTTTCCCTTTACACCCCAGGTTCCCTCTGTTCATTCGTCCAGTTTTCCTGTCCCTTCCTGTCTTCTCATCTTTGCTTTTGGGCAGGTGTTGCCCATTTGGTCTTGTATACTTGATTGAACTGAGAAGCATGTTCCTCACGTGTGTTATTGTTTGTTTTATAGGCTTGTCTAATCTTTGGCTGAAAGGTATACTTCGGGAGTGGCTTCAGTTCTCATTTAGCAGGGTGTCCAGGGGCCATAGTGTCGAGGGTTCCTCCAGTCACCATCAGACCAGTAAGTTTGGTCTTTTTCTGTGAATTTGAATTTTGTTCTACATTTTTCTCCTGCTCTTTCTGGGACGCTGTATTATGATCCCTATCAGAGCGGTCAGTGGTGGTAGCCAGGTACCATCTAGGTCTTCTGGGCTCAGGCCGGTAGAGGCTGTGGTTCATGTGGTCCCTTAGTCCTTTAGACTAATATTTTCTTTGTGTCTTTGGTTTTCTTCATTCTCCTTTGCTCTGAATGTGCTGGGACCAATAGATGTATCTTAGATGGCCACTCACAAGCTTTTAAGACCCTGGATGCCACTCACCAAAGTAGGATGTAGAACGTTTTCTTTATGAACTATGTTATGCCAGTTGACCTAGAGACCGTGATCCCCAGCCCTCAGCCCCAGTAACTCAGTCCCTCGAGGTGTTTGGATGTATCTAGGAAGCTTCTATGACTTTGCTTAGGTCAAGTTGTGCTGACTTCCCCTATATTGTGTGTTGTCTTTCCCTTCACGAAACTTGACACTTGTCTCTTCTCAGGTTAGTGATTCGCACCCCTCATAACCATCAAAGATTGTTTTTTTGTGTGTGTAAACCTTTTCTTCGGTTTTTATAATAGTGGTCTCATAAAATATTTGTCATTTTGTGATTGACCTATTTCACTCAGCATAATGCTCTCCAGATTCATCCATGTTGTGAGATGTTTCACGGATTCATTGTTGTTCTTTATCGTTGCGTAGTATTCCATTGTGTGAATATACCATAATTTGTTTATCCATTCATTTGTTGATGGGTTCTTAGGTTTTTTTCCATCTTTTTGCTATTGTGAATAATGCTGCAGTGAACATGGGCAGGCATATATCTATTCTTGTGACAGCTTCTGTTTACTTTTTAATATATTTGTTGGCCAGTGGAATTATTTTGTGAGTTGTCTGTTTATGTCTTGTCCATTTTTCTACATGGACTCCATTTTTTTTTTTTTTAACTGACTTTATAACGGTTCTTTATGAGCCCTGCTTGTACAGTGGTTAAGAGCTCAGCTGCTGACCAAAAGGTCAGCAGTTTGAATCCACCGCGTGCTCTTTCGAAACCTTATGGGACAGTTTTACTCTGTCTTATAGGGTCTTGCTATGAGTCGGAATCAACTCAAAGGCAACAGGTTTGTTTTTGTTTTTGTTTTGATATGAGCATGGTCTCTGGTGTTTCAATTTTGCAATGTCATTTGCCTATTTTATGACTTTGAGCAAGTTATTTAATCTCTCTAGACCTTAGTTTCTTTGTAGAGCAGGGATAATGATAGGATAACTGTGGATATTAAATGAAGTCTTATTTGTACAGCACTAGCACAGTGGTTCTCCAAAGGTGATCTAGTCCTTGAGATCCATTCAGGGGGTTCTTGAGATCAGAACTATTTTCATATAATACTAGATGTTGTTTGCCTTAGCAACCTACCCATTCTTTCTCTACTAATCTGAAATGTTACAATTGTTTAATGAAAAGGGCATAAGCTTTGAACTTTGACTGACTTGGGTTTTAATCATGGCTCTGCTCCTTAAATTAGGCCTTTAAGTCTCAATTTCCTCATTGCAAGGATGACACTTCAAACTGCAACTGCACTATAAAAAGGGCAAGGTGGGCAGACCCCACTTTTATCACTAACAGCGTGGCATGGGTCAGCATTTCCATTCATACTTCACCTTCCCACGTTTCCATTCCTCGTCGCCAGCTACTTCTGTGACAAAAACTCTCCGAGATCCTAACCACCCAGAGTTAGATCAGACCCCATCCCTGAGCCAGGTCAGTACATCCCTGGCCACCCAGGGCCAGGTCATCAGGGAGCAGCCATAGGCTTAGGAGTCTGCACAACTTCCTGTACTTCAGACCAGCCGGACTTCCCCTCTCTCTCACTAGTCCCCTGGTACTAGGTTACAAATTAGAAGAACTCTATCCTTCTTCATCAGCTGCCCTGCAGCCTTTCTCTATCACTCAGCCACCTAGAGAAGGATCTATACAAATTGACTCTGTATTGCCAGTCCCTGTGGGTTCATTCTCTAATAACTCACAGCATACACGGAGACTATTACCTATACTTAAGGAGCCCTGGTGGCACAATGGTTAAGCCTCAACTGCTAACCGAAAGGTCGGTGGTTTACCATCCAGCGGCTCCATGGGAGAAAAGACCTGGTGATCTGCTCCTGCAAAGGTTATAGCCTAGGAAACTCTGTGGGGCAGTTCTACTGTCCTGTAGGGTCCCAGTGAGTCAGGACCTAACGACAACGACATTGCCTGTACTTAGTTACCCATTTGGGGCCCTGGTGGCACAGTGGTTAAGAACTGTGGCTGTTAACCAAAAGGTTGACAGTTTGAATCCACCAGCTGCTCCTTGGAAATCCTATGGGGCAGTTCTACTCTGTCCCATTGCGTCGTTATGAGTTGGAATTGACTCAGTGGCAACAGGGTTTTTTTTGTTTTAGTTACCCATTTATTATAACCAGAAAGTATACAATTGAAGAGACATATCTGGCAGTGTCTGGGACAGGTCCCAGCACGAGGCTTTCGTTGTCCCCAGGGACATGCTGCACCCTCTTCCATGCGTGAATGTTCTCATCAATCCAGGGAGCCCCAAAGAGAGACCTCCAAGGTCCAGAGTCTCCTAGTCATGCATGATTGGGGTTTAATGCATAGTTATGATCCGTCCAATCAGAATACACATGACCCCATCAAGCCCCCTTTCTTCCTGAAGTTAGCTGGCCAGACGTGGGGCTTGTGTAGCCCCCACTTGCCTGGCTATTTTGGGAAACAAAGAACACCTTAATTGTTCAGACTGTTTTTAGAAACCAGTACAAAAGTCCAAATCTAGTTCTTTGTCCCACCCTCATCAATAAAATTAAGATGATAATATCTCCCTTACCTGGTTGAATACTTGGCATGTCATTAGCTACCATTAGTATTAATAATAGTTATAGCTCTCGTGGTGCTCAAGTGCTCAGCTGCTAACCAAAAGGTTGGTGGTTGGAACCCACCAGCCGCCCCGCAGGAGAAAGGTGTGGCAGTCTGCTTCCATAAAGATTACAGCCTTGGGAAACCCACGGGGCAGTTCTGCTCTGTCCTGTAGCCTTGCTATGTGTCGGAATCAACTCGATGACAATGAGTTTTTTTGGCTTTATACTCTTATAGGCCTCTTCTGGATTTTTGGTTCTACTCTTTTGATCTGTGTCTGACTAGTACTGCTTTATAAAATGAGTTTAGCTGAATTTTATATCCCAATTTCTGTGTTTAGTTTACAGATGCTGAAGGTTACTTTGCTGCTTGCACAACGGATACAACTATGAATAGTTCTTTGGTAAGTGTTTCTTTTCACATCAGGAATGGAGCAGGTAGAGTGAGCCATGGCAGGGAGGATTGAAATGGCTTAGATGGAACCACAGCTATATTAGGATGCAGATAGAGCTCAATATTGGTTGCCTTCCATGAGAATTGTAATTTGGTACTTTATTTCCTTAGGAATACCTGGAAACCCTGGTGGCGTAGTGGTTAAAAGTTCGGCTGCTAACCAAAAGGTCGGCAGTTCGAATCCACCAGGCACTCCTTGGAAACCCTGTGGGGCAGTTCTACTCCGTCCTGTAGGGTCACTATGAGTCGGAATCGACTCGACGGCAATAAATTTGGTTTTTTTTTTAGAGGTAAGCTATTCAGTATTGCGGGGGGTGGGGGGTGAGGAGGATAATTAAGGAATGGAAATAGTAAAGGATAGTATTTTGTTTCTTACCAGCTTTGTCACTTCAAGTTCTTTATTATTGTCATTTAGAAACAAGTATTTTTGCTTGGCACTGAAAATATATGAGCAGGTTGTTTATTTATTCCATAAATATTTTTAGAATACCTAATATCTGCTAGGTACTTGTTCTAGGCTATAGAAATAAAGCTTATGTTCTAGTGTGAGAACATTTATTACTATCTGATAATTAGCAAATGAAGTACTTAACATACTTATTTTAAGGATTTATAATCTACTTGGAGAGAGAGTGTCTTAGTCTGGTTTCTCTAGAGGAGCAAAACCAGTGAAGCATATATAAATAAACATAGAGAGAAATTTACTTAAAGAAAATGGCTCATGCAGTTGTGGGGGCTGGCAAGTCCCAAATCCATGGGTCAGGTGACAGGCCGAAGACCTCTGCTGGCTCATGTGGTTGTAGGGGCTGACGAAACCAAAATCTGCAGGTCAGGAGGCAGGCTGGAGACCTCTGCTGAATCACAGGGTTGCGGAGGTTGGCAGATCTAAAAATCTGCAGGTCAGGCGGCAGGCTAGAGACTTCTGCAGGCTTATGTCCCAAGAACTGGAGGTCAGACCAGAAGACCACAGGGTTGAGAAAGAGCTTTGCCAGAACATCCGTTTATATACTGGAGGCAGGCCACACCCCCAGGGAAGCTTCCCTTTCTACTGATAGGCTGCTCACATCATCACAAAATGGAAGGTAATTACATAGTGTCTGCCAAACCATAGCCTACCCAAAATGATACATAACATTAACCATCACAGATAGTATGTAAAAATCTCTTCCTTTTATACCATCCCTAGTACACATCTTTAAAATGTATTATTGGCAATACAGCTTTCCAAACTTGGCATTCTATCTGAGAATAATTTCAAATTTACTTTAAAATTTAATACCAGTTTCTGAAGCACTGACCTGGAGACCTTATTGACAGTCCAGTTTTTTGTTTATTTATCTGGTTATTTTAGAACTACAGTGGCATGCAGGATAGGTTTCTAGGTACTGTGAAGAGTTTATGAAGCTTAGGAAAAAAGCCATTTCTTTGCTCTGGGATCTGAAGGGTTGACAAGATAGTTTAATATCACTTGTCTCTGTTAATGTAGAAGGCATAGTTGAGATGGCAGCCTACTTTTATAACTACTCTTCTGCTATCTCTTGCAATTATCAGATGCATATATCAAATTGCTCTAGGCCAAATGCTACAATGAAGAGTTCAGTACAACAGACTTACCTATTTCCAAATTGTGTAGTCTCTTAATTTACTGAGTTTTTTACATTGGCAGAGTTCTATGTCAGGAGAAATCAAAGAAATAAAAAGCATTTTTTGTTAATTTAAGAAATAGCCTAGTTGAAAAGTTGTGCCTTAAATATAGATCATCCGAAGAACATTTGCAAAAACAGTTGATGACTTTAGACACACCTACAAGTATAGTGCTTTAAAGCATGGACAGACAAACCTGGCTTTAATTCATGTATCTATCACTTGGTTATTTTCTATCTCAGCTTCTAGAAAAGTTCTTTTAAAATACCTATTTGATAAAGTTGTTGTGAGGACTAATAAGAAATACATGTTTAACTACTTAGGACTTTGTACCTGGTACATAGAGTTGAGTTAAGACCTGCTAAGTGGTAGCTGTTGCTTCTTTTTTTTTTTTTTAAATCTATTAATCCTGTGAAGATTTTAAGGAATTTTTGGTTTTAGTTGAGGGCTAATAAGAAATATATGATTAACTACGTAGGACTTTGTCCCTGGTACACAGTAAGTGCTGATAAGTGGTAGGTTTTTTTTTTTCTTTTCTTTTTAATCTGTTAATCCTATAAAGGTTTTAAGGAATTTTTGGTTTTAGTTGCATCTTAAGTAATGAGGAAACAATCAGGCAAATATAAATGCCTATCGTGTACTACCGTTCATCGTCTGCCTCCTCATTCAGAGTACACAGTCATTCAGCACAGACACTTCGTCTTTCATGCTTTTTTATCTCCAGGGCCTAGTACATTGCCTGACAGAGTAGGGACTCACTATGTATTTGTTAAAAGAATAAATGAAAAGAGATGGGAAATAATCTATTAGCTGAAATGTCTGTTTTTATGACAGTTAAATATTATAATGTGACAATGCTGTTCTATGAAATTACTAACCTTTAAACTGATTCTTTTCTGTCATTGTACTTGTGCAGATCAATTGAATTTTCTTTTTAAGCTTTGAAAATGTGTTTTGGGAAATTTATGCTTTATATACATGGTGGCAAACCTGTTTTTTGGATGGTATCTGTGTCTTCCATCCATTTAAGTTTTAGCCAATATACCAGCTGTCTTAGTTGCTGTTTATATTTGTGTCTGTATCTGTTACATTCCAGAGTGAACCTCTGTATGTTCCTGTGAAATTTCATGATCTTCCAAGTGAAAAACCTGACAGCACAAATATTGATACTGAAAAAAGTAAGCAAAATTTAGGATATCATAACTTAGAATGAGTGGAAATTTTATCTTCATTTATGCAATCCCAAAATGTAGTGCTTCTGTGGGTTGAATGGGTTCATCTAGCAGTTCTTAGCATTGGAAGCTAAGTTCCACGTGGTGTTAACTGGGCCTACAGCCTTCTCAAAGCTTGACTGGGTTTAGATAGTCATTTTTTTAATTAATTCAACAGGGAATAATTTTCAAATACCAGAAGTCTCTAGGGTTTCACCTTGTTTTTGTTTTTACATAAACTTTATTCCTTTCAACCATGCCCCTGAAAGACCCTGATAGCAAATTACAGTAGTTTTGTTGGTTCTCTGAATTCAGTAAAGAATGCCAGCTTCAACATAAGGTGCAGTCTGCCTATAATATTCTCTTTCAAGGAATGGACTTATGGAGGAACGTTCTGGATGCTTGCCCAGGAAAGTAATTCTCATAAATTAGCTATCCACGAGGAAAACTCAGATAAGATTTTACTATAAATGCTAAAGTAGTAACCTCTTAGAATCCTAAATCAGTCGACTGTGCATGTATACAGTTGCAGAAACCTTGTTTTAATATTGATCTGATTTTAAAACTTTAAAACATTTTTATAAATGAAACCATTTTTACTGTTAATTCTTTTGAGTGAACAAAGCTTCCCCTTAAGAATATAACTCTGGGTTTCTTTGATTCTCTAAGTCTGCTCATAGATCGATTAAGTAATATGCTCTTATCAGTAAACTAAAACTTGTGACTTTTGTTGATCACAGGGGAAAACATTTAATGATTTTATTCTATACTTTTTTCTTTTAAGGTCCCAAAAAGTCTCGTGTAAGGTTCAGTAATATTATGGAGATTCGACAGCTCCCATCAAGCCATGCATTGGAAGCTAAGTTGTCACGCATGTCATATCCTGCTGTGAAAGAACAAGAGTCCATACTAAAAACTGTGGGGAAACTTAATGCAACTCAAGTAGCAAAAATAAGCTTTTTTTTTTGCTTTGTGGTAGGTCTTCTCTTTATTTTATGTTTGGGACTTGAATTTAAGACAGTAGTACATACCAACAGTATAGTATTGAAGTGTAAGATTATTAGGTTGTTTAATCATGACTTTAAACTCACCGTTGGGGAATTAGAGTATCAGAGTTGATAAACGCTTATTATACTTCAGAGAATTAGAGCTCAATAAATCCTATAGTATTAAAACTATACACACACACGTAGTCCCCGACTTACACGATCTATTCAAGTTAATGACGAACTGCACTTAAATCGTCTGTTTTGGGGGGTTTTGGGGACATCTTATCGTTAGTAATATGTACTACATATGGTGTTGCAGTGCATAATTTCCTGATGTCATCATATCTGTAAGTTTATATGTAATGTTTCCAATCCCTCAAAGACAAAGATTGGATTTATAAAGATACTGAAAATGAAAGGCAATAATAATGAAAACTTAAAAAAGAAAACAAGGTATTTGACTTATGGCAGAACCAACTTAGGACAGAGTTGCTGGAATGGACTATCTGTATATATATGAATATATGTAATTTGGGAAGTTCTTCAGAATTTTGCATTGACTCAGAGTTAGTATTATGAATAGAGTCATTTTACACTACAGTGTATACAAGAGCTAGTAATAACCCAAATAAGAGTTTACTATATTTATTGATTTTTTTTTTTTTTTTGCAGTTTGTGTTTAAGTCATGTAAATGTGGTCAAATATTATTTTAGTAAACATATCTATAGAATTACTTAAAATATTATTGATAGCTTCACTTTATTTTAATATAGAAACTGAAGGATGTGCTTAAGATCTCACATAGAATAATGATATATATAGTAAATAAAGCATTACTATTTGCGTCTGAATTGGGATTAGAGACTTCTCTGAGTTAGTGAAAACTCTGAAGTTTAGAATTTAAAAAATGAATTTCAGTGCTTTCATTGGAAGTAACTTAATCCCGGCAAACCAAACCCATTGCCGTGGAGTCGGTTCTGACTCATAATGACCCTGTAGGACAGAGTAGAACTGCCCCCTGGGGTTTCCAAGGCTGTAAATCTTTATGAAAGCAGACTGCCACATCTTTCTCCTATGGAGCAGCTGGTGGGTTCAAACTGTTGACCTTTCAGTTAGCAGCTGAGTGCTTTAACCACTGCACCACCAGGGTTCCTTAACCTAATCCAGGGTTGCTTAATATGAGCCTTTAAGATGCAAATTTATTCTGATGTTGTTAAAACACTAGACAATACAGTGTCATTTTTATTACCCTTATTACAAGGTTTTTCAGCTTCACAGTTTTGCTTCCTATGCTTATTACATAGCTCATTTTTCTCCATCCCCTGCCTGAATAGTCTCTATTTTTGTAATAACTGATTAGTATATTCTGTACGAATCAAAAGAAACCTCTAGGAGTTTTAATATGATAATTACATATGTAATAAAAATAAAGGCTCATTGTGATTTCTGATTGTTTTAAATTAGTGTCAGGCAGGACTAAAAAAAATAATTATATGCTACCGAATTTTCAAAAGAGATTTGAGATGGCTGGTAATAAAAAACACCTACACACTAGAAGTTAAAGGCTAAAAGATGAGAGCCAAATTGAAAGGGTTAATGGGTTAGGGAGGGAGCTGGCTGTGGAAGGGAATGATTATATCAAGAATTCAGTTTAAAGGAAGAAAGCTACTCAGGTGAGCACACACCGCACCTCCAGGCACATTGACAAGCAAGGCAAAAAGAAATTATACAGATTATTGTCTATTAAAAGGAAATATCTCACTTCATTGGATAAAGCAAACATTTTCCTAACTCAGAACTCTAAGAGAAATGTACTACGTAGTTTCTTACATAATAAGACACTTCTGTATATTAGGTTTAGAAATGTGTGCTGATAATAGTCTTTTTTTTAATCAATGTTAAGTAAGTTCTGAGAGCAGAAAGGTATGTTAGTCTGTAGTAAAGGCATTTCTATGGGAAGTCAAAGTAATATAGTCCAGGTATATAGCTTTTAGAAACCTAACTTAATAGTAAAATCCTAGGTAAGGTCTAGAGCAGTGCTGTTCAATAGAAATATAACGTGAGCCTCAAACGCAAGCCATGTGTGTATTTTTAAGTTTTTTAGTAGCCGTCTTTAAAAAAAAGTAAAAAGAAACGGACTGTTAATTTTAATGCTATATTTTACTAACCCACTCACCCACTCACTATATGTAAAATGTGTATGCTAATGTTATCAATATAAAAATTACTGATGTGAGAGTTTACTTTTTTTTTTTTTTTTTTTTTGGTGCTAAAATCTGTGAAATCTAGTATATATTTTACACTTACAAATTTCAGTTTGGGCTAGCCACATTTCAGTTGCTCAGTAGCCATCTGTGGCTAGTGGCTAATATATTGGGTAGTGCAGGTCAAAAGGAGTTAAAGATTACTATATTTCCCAGTCTTCCTCGAATGTAGTTTGTCTCTCTCAAGGCTTACGTTGTTTAATTTTTTTTTTTCCTACAAAATATAGGTGATACGGGCTTTACCAAGAATACCTTTTACAATAATTTTAAAATTAATTACCACTCATGAAATATTATGTAAATTACTTGCTAGAGATAAACTAATTATTATTAAGTGGTTGTCCTCAACTCTGGAAAAATGAAGGAAAACATTATAAGGATAATTTTTTATTGAAAGATAATTATGATCTTTTGTGATGAGGGTACCTTGGATTGGAGAGAGCCAGAGAATAGTTTTGGGAGATGGGGAGAATGAGGAAGGTCTTTCTGGAAAGAGTTCATAGCTCATCATGAACTATTATGGTCTTTGAATGCCTGCCATCTAAGTAATCTGCTTTTATTTCTTTATCTTGCATTAGAGTGACCAGTGAGATTGTTTGCAAATGAGCACAGTATCCTAAGGGAAGTGGGTCAAGAAAGCTAGTTATTACCCTATACAAGTTATCTGTTCTTGCAGAACCAAAAGATAATTCAGGGCAGAATCTTCCTCTGCTTTTCTAGCACTTCATCCACCGGCAGCTTCTGGCTCCTATAGCTGTATATGTTTGCTATTGCCCATCTTGTCAGTTGCTGCCTCATTTTCTTATTTGGATAAAACAAACAAAAAAACTCAAATCCATTGCCATCGAGTCGATTCTGACTCATAGAGACCCTATAGGGCAAGGTAGAGCTGCCCCATAGGGTTTCCAAGGCTGTAATCCTTACAGAAGCAGGCTGCCACATCTTTCTCCCGTGGAGTGGCTGGTTGATTCGAACCACCAACCTTTTGGTTAGCAGCTGAGCTCTTAACCACTGTGGCACCAGGGCTCCTCCTCTATTTAGATAAGGAAGTGAAATTATGTAGGAAGTCAGGACTGCAGATACAGTCAGAACCACATCTTGGGTACAGAACAGATGGAATGGAGACGGCTAGCTCTCAGGGATCTGTAGCTTTTAGTAATGCTCTAAGATTGTGTAGCTGTGTTGCTCCTTTGAAATTTAAATGCTAATAATGATACTACTACTTAACTATAAGTTCTGAGAGTGATCAAGAGATGTCCCTCTCTTTAATAGAGGCCAGTCATTCTTTAGTAGAATATGATTATCCCATCGATCTGTATAAGTATCAGAAATTCCAAAAAAAGACTAGCAGTCAGTTTACTTTGATTGCTCCTCTTTTGTACAGTTCACCAAAAACCAGATTGTTCAAGGATGTAAATTAACAGCAATTCTTTTATTCTACTGGGTGAGAGCATCAATTATTACAGCCTCTTTGGAAAACAGTTTGGCATTATCTAGTAAAGTTGAGGAGGTACATTCTTATGACCCAGCAGTCCATTTCTTTGTATGCCCTTTAATAACACTCATGTGCATATGTACCAAGAGGTATATACTAAAATGTTGATAGCATTGTTTGAAATAATAAGTGTCCATCAACAGAAAAATGAATGAGCTGTGGTAATACGCATTAGAGTACACTGTAACAGTGAAAATAAATGAATTCTGGACACATACACACACACATCAGACTTCTTCAAAAGGAAGTCTTATTTCTTATTCCATAAATCAAGACAGTCACAGGGTTGGTAGTAAAGAATATCCTAGCCTAGATAAGAAGAAGAGAAGAAATAGAAGGAAAAAAAAAATCCTCATAGGAGAAAAACTTCCTTCACTGTGTCCAAGTCATGGAAACTCTTTGATTTATGTCTCCAAACTGAGTGTTAGAGAAACAATCACAATTAGTAAAATAGAATTTGTATAGAACATTTCTGAATTTCCAAAGTGGCTATATAGCCTTTTATGTCTCAGTCTAGCTAGATAGTATCTGTCTGTCCATCCCCAGAGACATCATCTTGTTTAATAGATTCCTCATCATGCTGTAGTCATCTGTACGTTATATAAGGCATGTTTCAATGTTTAAGCTTTATCTGAAATTTAAATTTCATTTAGGTAAACTTAATAGAATGCTAGCTGTGCTTGGATAAAGCAAGTTTTAATGTTGATTTGATAATTGATTTTATCCACATTAAAAAAAAAAAACCTGAACGCTAATTTTTAATCAACTAGTATTGTTAATTTTTTAGAGGGAAATTGGGTAGCAAAGCCTTTTTATAAATTATTTGGTACTTTATGGGGGGCCAGTAATTTTTCAATACAAAGTAACTTTTAAAACCTCTTATGGTACAGAGTATAGAGGGAGAAAAAAAGGGGGACTGTAAATTGTAATAACAAATATGTCATTCATTAGGTTTCACTTGTTTCCTTTTTCTTCAGTTCTTTTTGGCGAATTTGTCATATCAAGAAGCACTTTCAGACACACAAGTTGCTATAGTTAATATTTTGTCTTCAACTTCTGGTAAGAAATTTTTCTTCAGAAACCTATATTATAAACTGAGATTCATTTTTTGATATACACACACACGTATTTGTCTTGCAGTAAATTATTAGTACATTAGTGTATTATCACTGCTTCGTAATGTTTATAGTTTCATGCCATGGCCTATGTTATTTATATTCCTGCAAATACATTATAGTATTTCTTATACAACAATATGTTAAAATTTTATAGGGTGGCTCTTGTATTCCACTTGTCTTTCTTTTCACATACCCTTTCTGAAGATGTTTTTCTAGACCCTGCGGCTAAATATAATTGCTTATTTCAGAACTATAATTTACCCTATGAAAGGTGTTTTATTTTTAAAATTGAATCACTTTCCAAATCCGGAGGATAAAAAGTATTTTTGAAGCTGTAAAAATAACTGTAGCACTCAGGCTAGATTTCGATGAGGTCAGAATGTCACTCAGTGCTACATTTAATTCACTTATTAGTTTAAAATAAATAGAATTATACTTTATCTGTATTGTTGAAATAAGCGTAGTTTAGTTTAGAAGTTGTTTTCATAATCTTTCAAAATTTCAACCTAGCTAACTGCAGTCTTAGTTATTTTAAAATAAATAACAAGACATAGTTTTTTTAAAAGTTAGGTAGTAAATAGTTGTAATAGTATTTAAGCTAATGCACTTTTTTCATCCTCTTCTCCCTGTAGGACTTTTTACCTTAATCCTTGCCGCGTTGTTTCCAAGTAACAGCGGAGATAGATTTACCCTTTCTAAACTGCTAGCTGTAATTTTAAGGTAAGAATATAGTGTAATAGCTAGTTTCACTACTTAAAAGTACAGTGTTTGAAAAATTTCTGGCAGTGGTAACAGGATAGTTTATATTATAGTATATAGGCAAAGAAAGATGTGGATAAAAGATTTTAAGTGGACATCATGCTACTCAGCTCTGCCTCTTGTTGTTGACTTGTTTTCTAAACTTCGCTTGGTAGGGGGACAGGGGAAGGACCCCAAGGCAGCTTTTGTTCCTATTCACATGATGGCAGATTTATTAAGTCTTGCGCTGACATGTTCGTGTTTCAGATGCCAACTTAATTCTCATAACCTTTCAAGTTTCTGTTCCTTTTTCTAAGACAACAATTTTTTGTTTGTGTTTTGGTTTCTAAAATCATATTCTCTACTTATAAAAATCTAACATTCAGTCTTCTATGATTGTCTCAGCCTCTAGTGAGTTTTTTTTTTTTTTTTTTAAATTATTTTCTGTATATAGTAAGTCCGTGGGTGACGAAGGGAGTTGGCAAACTTTGGTGGACCAGCTGCCTGTTTTTGTTAATAAACGTTTATTGGAACACACAAGTTCTCATCCTTAACTCAGCCTTATTTTTACCCATTAAAATAATGGGATTAATGGAATTGTTCAAATATCTAAGAATAGTTTTAATTTGAGTTTTACCCGTAAGCAAGAGTAGTGCCAATCTAGGTGTATATGGGTTTTATATATATATATATATATGAAAGAAAGACTTGAAGGGTAATGACAGATTGGTTAATTCTTCCTCAATGGAGCGGCCGTAGATAGCACAGGGAGAAGAGCACTGGGCTCTGGAACCAGTCTGCCTGGATTCAAATCCCAGCTGTGCGATCCTGGTCAGGTTATTTCACCTCTTTGTGCATTTGTTTTTTTCTGTATAAAATGGGAATGACAATAATTAGATCTTCCTTATAAGGAAATATTGTCCGTTTTGTGAGGATTAAATGATTTACTACAAGTGTAGCACTATAGGATCCCTATGGGTCAGAATCAACTTGGTGATAATGGGTTTGTTTTTTTTTCTGCATAGCACTTAGAATAGCGCCTGACACATACTGCTTAGGTGTTATTAATTAAATCGCTACATTCTTTGACAATTTTACCTAAAGTTAAGATTAGTCTCGATCACTTGTACTTTTATCTTTGTGATTATCCTTTTACGTAATTTATTATTTTGCTCATCAGTAATGAGTATTATTCTCATAGCATAGGAGGGGTTGTACTGGTAAACCTGTCAGGATCTGAAAAATCTGCTGGAAGAGATACTATAGGTAAGTACCTGACTTTGCATTTTCTCTGCTAGAGTGAATGAGAAAGTTTTGTGCACATCCTGCACACGTGCTCACACCCACCCATCTCCCGTAGGGTAAACAGGGTCAAAACAACGTCAACGCTAACAGACTAACGACTTTTTTTTAATCTTCCCTTTTGAAATAATATTTAAAACTTCAAAAATAGTTTAAAAAATTCCTATATAGCCTTTGCCCAGATTTTCCAAATGTTAACATCTTACATAACTACAGTACAGTTATAAAAATCAGGAATTAACATTGATAACAATGCTATTATCTAATCTGTAGACTCTTCTCGAATTTCACCCTTTTCCCACTAATGTTCTTTTTCTAGTCTAGGTTCACTTGTATTTTAGTTGTCATGTCTCCCTAGATTCCTGTGTGGGACTGTTCCTCAGTCTTTTTTTGTCTTTCATGACCTTGACAGTTTTGAAGTACTGTCCAGTGGTTTTATAGAATGTCCCTCAGTTTGGGTTTGTTTGATATTTCCTTATTGTTACATTCAAGTTGTGCATTTTGTTAAGAATACCACAGAAGTGAGTTTATGTCTTGGTTAGTGTATCAGGAAGCACATAATGTTGATTTGTCTTATTGCTAGTGATGTCAGCTTTATCACTTGGTTAAGGTGGTGTCTGCCAGTGTAAAGTTACTAATTTTGTGAGTAATAAATATTTTGTAGGAAGATACTTACATACTACACAAATATTCTGCTTTTATCATACTTTCAGACACTAATTTTACCATTCACTGTTGCTTCTTACCTGAAGCAGTTTAACACTGTGGTGAACATCTAGTTTTTTATTCATTTTTAGATTTAACAAAAACAAAGGTAATTGGAGCCCAGCTTAATGGTTTCCCTCTGGTTATTTTGAACATAATACTTTTTTCTAAACTATTCCTAGTTGTTGCCTAGTGAGCTATTCCTTGAACTACCTCACCACTTTTTCCCCTAGAACAGCTTTGTGTATGTGAAACAATATATATATTGTGTGTATATATATAAATATATGTATATATATTTTTGTTTTTGTTGTTGTGTATGGGGTCGTGTCAGGGTGGCTGAGTGGTCTGAGGCTCCAGACTCAAGCTTCTGCTTCCTGTGCTCAGGGTTTCTGGTCTGCAAATGGAGGGTGGGTTCGAATCGCACTTCTGACACAGGACTGTTTTGGAAACACTGTGGCATAGTGGTTAAGAGCTGTGGCTGCTAACCAAAAGGTTGGCAGTTCGAATCCACCAGGTGCTCCTTGGAAACTCTGTGGGGCAGTTCTACTCTGTCCTGTAGGGTCGCTATGAGTCAGAATTGACTCGACGGCAGTGGATATGTACACAAGATTTTGTTGAAGGGTTCCCCCCTGCTTTAAAAAAAAGTTTGAAAGTAATAAAAAATCTTACTTAATAAAACATTGGTTATATGGGTAATTGATTAAAGTATTAAATACGGTCACTTAGCCAACAACACGTTATTTGACTTTATCTTTTAGAACAATTTTAGGTTTACAGAAGAGTTTCACAGAAGTATGGAGTTTCCATATCCATAGCCTGCCCCCCCCCCATACATACTCACATACCCACACACACAGTTTCCCCCTAACGGCTTGCATTAGTGTGATATATTTGTTACAATTGATGAACCAGTATTGATATGTTATTAGCTAAAGTCTGTTGTTTACATTATGGTGCACTCTGTGTTGTACAGTTTTGACAGAAGCGTAATGTCATGTATCCACAATTAACCATGTCATACAGAATAGTTTCACTGCCCTAAAAATGTATTTGACTGTTTTTAAAGACTTACTTAAATGTTTTTGAGAGTGCAACATGAATGAATTAAAGAGAGCCGATGCTTATTATTCACATACTGTGAACCCAGCATTATGTTAAGTATTGTGGAGCATTAAATAGTATAAATTATGTGTTTAAAGTTTTCTAGGAGTTCTAAATTTTGTTTAGTATATGAGATTTAAAAAATGAAGCAACTCGACAATAAATTGATACCGTATGTAACCATAGTATGATGTTGTCTAAAACAGAAGACACATTAGATAGAAGTTCAGTGGAGTACAGAGAGGATGCTTTGTGACAGAGGTGGGACTTTAACAGAGCCTAGAAAATCTGGATGATGATGGTGGAAAATAAAGATGATACAAGGAGTGCTACGGGGGTGGGTAGAACAATGTAAACAACGCTTTAGAGATGGAAAGAAGCATCGTGAAGTTGGACAGTGTCAAGTGTCAAAATTGTTTATGTAGGAAAAAATAGGAAGTATGCATTTCAAAATTAAAAAACAAAGTATTACACACATATGTGTTTCATCTTATAATGTATTCCCGAGCCTTGAGGTGACTGTTTTTGCATTTATTTGTTTATACGTTAAACTCCTTCCTTTACTACTAAAGGACATGGATGGGGTGGGGTATACTTTATTTTTCTGTTTTTGTATACTCATTGCTTAGAACAGTATCTGTCACATTATTAGATTTTAAATAAGTCAGTGTTGAAAGAGTTAATGAATGAAATTCTTTAAGTCATTGTATTGACTTTTACAGGTTGCATTTGGTCTCTTGTTGGAGCTATGCTTTATGCTGTCTATATTGTTATGATTAAGAGAAAAGTAGACAGAGAAGATAAATTGGATATTCCCATGTTCTTTGGTAAGAATATGTTTAATTTGTAAGGCCATTTACTCTAAATGATTAACTTAGGTTTTGTTTTTGGAGGGGAAGAGGGTAGTCTTTTTCTCCCCCCATATGATTTTTTTCTTTAAAATCATAGGGGTTTAGGGATGGACTAGACCCTAAAGATTTGAAGTCCAATCTCAGTATTTTTCCCTTACCATGTCCTCCATAGTTGTGCACTTCTCTGAGGAAGTGCCCATTCCCCAATGTGAGGCAGAGAAAGAAACTCCTCCTAACACCCTTTTCGCAGTAATTTTTTCAGCTTGTGAGTTAGGTACATGTCATTGACATGACAGAAGGATGCTATTGTAAGCATATGAGAGTATACCTGCTATATTATAATTTTGCCATTTTTGAATTGTTTGAAGCATAGGATTGTAGAAACTGCCCTCAAATTATATATATACACATATGTACATATGCGCGCACACACACACACACACACACACACACACACACACGTTTTTTTTTAACATTGAAGCTTTTGGGGCCATTTAAAGTTTCCCCGTTTGCACATTTTATCTTTTAAGACTTCGATTCTTTTATGACATAGATTCTCAAATTACTTAATTATAGGTTCTGGCACCAATACTCAGATTTTGGTAAGTAAAATACCTAATATGATTTATAAATTCTCCTTTGCCTAAAATCAGCTCATTAAAGAAATTGTGGTATGTGTAGGATTGCAAGAAAAGAGCACGTTGAAAAGATCTCTTAGAAAAGATATTTGAAAATCAGGAGATAAAGAAGCCTGATGATTAGAGTTCAAAGTGCAGCTTAGATCTGGATTCTAGCTGTTGTGACTTCATTTATCTTATAGTTGTCTGGAAAATGAGAAAGTTGGACTAGACGAGTGGCTTCCAAACTCTGATTTACAGAGGGTCCTGGGAAGATTAGGAGGAGGCAGAGTTGCATATGTAAGCTTGGTTCTCGGACTCCTCTGCTGATTTAGCTGAACAGTTCTGCTTCTAAAAAAGATTTTCTGCTACAAATAGTTTGAATACCTTCACCTGAAGACTAACAAAAATAAAACGTTTGTAAAATCACCAGACTGAGTGATCATGCAAGTATAGAATTCAGTGACTATACCTGTAAATGTGATACTTTTAATGATGTTTTATTGTAGAGTCATAGAACATTCTACCCGGAATGAGATGAAATGCTACTATTCTTTGAATGTCCT
This sequence comes from Dugong dugon, assembly GCA_030035585.1. Lineage (NCBI taxonomy): Eukaryota > Metazoa > Chordata > Mammalia > Sirenia > Dugongidae > Dugong > Dugong dugon. The sequence goes on from CM057461.1 coordinate 89,498,613, forward strand.
TATTATACATAAATGGGTGGGGTATTGACACTTTTTTTTTTTTAAAAAACATTAAACTAAATTGCCATCTGCTGAAAGGTCAGCAGTTCAAACCCACCAGCAGCTCCACAGGAGAAAGATGTAGCAGACTGCTTCTGTAAAGATAATAGCCTTGGGAATCCCATGGGGCAGTTCTACTCTATCCTATAGGGTCACTATGAGTTTTTAACATTGGCAACCTTCAAAAAAAAAAAAAAAAAAAAAAAGCTTAATTTACTCTTATGAGAGAGCGAATGTAGAAGTGTAACTCATATTGATCCTCTTCACCTGTGACACGGTACATAAAGTAAAGTTGATTTGATTTGGGCTTTAGAATAGACAGAATTTGGATAAGTTAGGATTGGAATAGGGTTCTTCAGGTAAGGGAGTATGAGCAGAGGCATAGCAGGCAGCAGTGAGTACATCAATCCTGTTTTGCTAGAGGGTTCTCTTGGTGAGAACAGGAAGGTATGCAGGGCCAGGTTCTAGAAGGACTGGAGAGTAAACCCCAAAAACCAAACCCATTGCCGTCGAGTCGATTCCAACTCATAGGTGAAGCGGTTTGTACCTTAGTCCCTAGAGAATAAAGAGAGCTGTATGGCATGTTGTCAATTTATATGGGAATTTGTAGACTTGGTAGTTCAGGGACTGCAAGATAAATTTGCCTCTTAATAATGCCAGATTTTCTGTTTTAATTAGAATAATTTTTTAATGCTAACCAAGCATTTTGAGGTCATAAATCCCTTCTGTATGTGTAAGCTTTTGTTTGTTTTTATTTTTATTATGGAATGTCTTAATTTGGGCTCCCTAGAAGCAGGATATGAGACAGGGATTTACTGTGGATAATTTATTGAGGGAGTACTGTGCAGGAAAACCTGGGAAGTGAGTGAGGGAAGCAGGTTAGACAAGGGGAAGAACCATGTGGTCTCAGGTAAAGTTGAGGTTTGGTCCAGTTCATGGCAGTTGGGGAGTCTGTGTGTCTGGACACTCCTCATAGTTGTCCTGGCCTTGAGCCATGACAGCCAACCTTGTAAATCCCCTACCAGTCATTGCTGCAGAGGGTGTGGGGTGGGAACTTCCTGGGAAGGTAGACCTGTTTGCTCTCTAAGGACAAGTCTTCAAAGAAGGGGGATAGTTGTGGGTTTTTAGCAACAGATGGGGAATGAGTGCTCCACCTTCCTTAAGATTTAACTTACTTATTGTGTTGAATCGATTCTGACTTATAGTGACTGTATAGAACAGAGTAGAACTGCCTCATAGGGTTTCCAAGGAGTGGCGAACTGCTGACCGTTTGGTTAGCAGCCATAGGTCTTAACCACTGTGCCACCAGGGCTCCTAAGATTTTTTTTTTTTTAATTGTACTTCAGGTGAAGGTTTACAGAACAAATAGTTTCTCAGTAAACAATCAGTACACATATTGTTTTATGACATTGGTTAACAACCCCATGACATGTCAACTCTCTCCCTTCTCAACCTTTTTCTTTTTTTGGTGAAGATATACATAGCCAAAGATACACCATTTCAAAAATTTCTGCATGCACAGTTCAGTCACATTGATTCTGTTCTTCCACTTGTGCTGCTATTCTCACTTTAGATGAAGGTTTACAGAACAAAATGGTTTCTCATTAAACAGTTAGTACACATGTTGCCTTGTGACAATGGTTAACAACCCCACTACATGTCAACACTGACCTAACTCAACCTTGGTTTTCCTATCACCAGCTTTCCTGTCCCCTTCTGCCTTCTAGTCCTTGTCCCTGGACTGCTGTGCCTCATTAGTCCCGTTTTGTTTTATGGGGCTGTCCAATCCCCGGCTGAACGGTAAACCTTGGAAGTGACTTCACCACTGAGCTAAAAGGGTGTCTGGGGGCCATACTCTCAGGGTTTCTCCAGTCTGTTTCAGGCCCAGGGCTGCTAAGATTTAACTAAAAAAAAAAAAAACAAAACAAAAAACCAAACCTGTTGCTGTAGAGTCACTTCCAATTCTTAGCGACCCTCTAGGGAAGGGTAGAACTGCCCCATAGGGTTTCCTACTAGAGGCTGGTGCATTTGAACTGCCGACCTTTTGGTTAGCAGGTAAGCTCTTAACTACTGCGCCATCAGGGCTCCAATCCAGCACCCTAAATCCTAGTTTATTATTTAGATGACATACCAAATATAAAATCTATATTTATTGTAACTATTGTGTCTTAAGAAAGCTTTGTATTTACCTCATGGATCTCAGAGCAGACTGTGACGTTAAATTGTATAGAAAGTGCAATAAAAATTACTATAAAAATATAATACTTTTTTCTTTTATAGTCTCTACATTCACATGCATTTAAGTATATATAAACTTACATTCCTACAGTAGTAATAATAGCTAACCTTTGTTTTATTTTAAGTGCTTACTAGGCACCAGCCGCTGCACTCTATTATATAAATGTTTTGTGTAATCTTCCCAGCAACCTAATTATTTAACATTTATAGATTGGAAAACTGAGGCTTAAAAGAGGTTCTGTATCTTGCCTGAGGTCACATTGATAGTGAATTTAAGAGCCGGGATTGGAACCCAGGGTTGTCAGAATGCAAAGCACTTTTAACCACTACACTTCGTAGCTTTCGTTTACGGTCAGTCTGTATTTAATGTGAACCAAACATACCCGTTGCCATTGAGTCAATTCCTACTCATAGGGAGACCCTATGGGACAGAGTAGAACTGCCCCATAGGATTTCCAAGGAGCAGCTGGTGGATTGGAACTGCCAACCTTTTGGTTAGTAGCCATAGCTCTTAATCACTGTGCTACCAGGGTAGTGAACAGCTATTTGTATATGTATGTTATCTACCAATAGTTTATAAGCGGGAAGGCAGGAACCAAAAATTTTATCTTTGCACTGACCTCCTTCCATTTTTCCTAGCATAACATAGCATAGGTGCTTTCAACATAAATGAGTTGAATAAGCGAACTGTCCAGTTCCTCATAATTAATTTAGGCTAATACACAACATATACAATTACCAGTAATGTCTTTTAAATTCTAGGATACTTTAATACTAGTAGCTAAGGGTAACAAGAAGAGCGCTGGTGGTGCAGTGGTTAAGCGCTCAGCTGCTAACCTGAAGGTCAGCAGTTCAAACCCACCAGCCACTCCGCCAGAGAAATATGTGACATTCTGCTTCTGTAAATAGATTATAGCCTTGGAAAGCGTATGGGATAGTTCTACTCTGAGTCGGAATAGAGTCGACGGCAATGGATTTTTTTTTTTTTTTAAGGTTAGCAACCTTTCTTTTTGAATTAAGTATTCCACAGTAGTTGCTCTATACAGTGTGAATACTTTAACCTCAAAGATTCAGTGATCACCAGTGTTTGATACAGTTTTGGTGTTGAGCTATTTACGGGACTAATGTAAAAACAAACAAGTTCCAATTAAGGGAACATGTTGGAACCCTTTGTGCGAAGTTTAATGTTTTCTCATTATAGAGATTTTATAAATTTGGGAAATATAAATCATAATTACTTTTTTTTTCTTTTGTATCTATTTAGGTTTTGTAGGTCTGTTTAATCTGCTGCTCTTATGGCCAGGTTTCTTTTTACTTCATTATACTGGATTTGAGGACTTTGAGTTTCCCAATAAAGTAGTATTAATGTGGATTATCATTAATGGCCTTATTGGAACAGTTCTCTCAGAGTTCCTGTGGTTGTGGTATGTACTCTTTATTGTCCTGTGATTTATTAGTGATCAGCTTATGAACTTTTGGACAGTTTAAACATTTAGATTTCTTCTATCTTCTGATAACCCCTCCTGTGCACCTCTCTACCCTACACTCTTACAAATTAGTATAAACTCCATTTGTGCGGAATATTTGCTTGTTTTTATTTGCTTGTATGTTTTTGTTTTTTAATTTCTAGATGCCCATTGCATAGAATAATGCCTCAAACGTAGGAGGAACTAAGTAAATACTTGTTGAATGAATGACTGTGAATGATAATACTTTGTTAGTATTTTAGATGATGGAGTGTTATGCAAATGAAAAGAGTCGTTATCTAATGGACATCCAAACTTATTAGCTATGTATCCCAGGTACAGATGCATGATTCTAAGTGAAAACCTGGGGGACTTTGCTTAAGAGCCCGGACTTTAAGATATCTGTTTGATTGTTCATAGGCTTTTTTGTTTTGTTTATTCTCAAGACCTTTCATATGGGCAAGCTAGCTATATAAACTCTGATTAATTTGAGATGTTAATATAATTTTAAAGTGACTGTGATAATAATCTTAACATAGTTTGAAGGTAGTATTATGTGTGGAGTTTGAGAAACCTTTCACATAGAGTTTCATACTTAATCCTGTTTCCATCTAATAGAAACTAAAAAAAAGAAAAACAAATTATACTTAAACTCCTAAATGAGTTTTTATTACATATCAATTAAGATTATTGTTGAGTTCTCCCTTGAAAAAGACTGCAACAAAATAGTTTTTTTTTCCATGAAGTATTCCAGATTTTCTCCTTAAAGCCCTGCCATACTACCCTCACCCACAATCAAGGAAATATCTTTATTTTCTGAATTTCCTCCACATATTCTCCTTTTCATGTAATACTTATCTGTTTACTTTGTATTGTAGTTATTTATGTAGATTTCTGAATTCCTTTGCTAAACTAAAACTCTTTGATATCAGGATCCCTTGTCTCATTTGTTTTTCCATCTTTCATTGCTTACATTTGTTGGTGCTCAATTTTTGTAACCGAAAGAAAGTACAATATTCCATTTCATATATTAGGTACCCTTTTGTTCTCTTGTGTTGTTGTTTTTCTTGCCTGTCGCCATTCTTGGTTCTGGGCAGTGATAACTACTTCCTAGTAGGAGTTTAAGTGTTTTCATTGAACTTAGTTGACCCTGAGAAACTGTTGATCTTCAGTCATTTTTGACGGAAATTTCATATTGTTTTGCCCAATACATGGCCACTTTAAAATAATTATGCACTCACTGTATTTTAATACAAGTTCATATTCTTTAGTTTTCTGAGTTTAGTTTAAATTAGAAAATTTCAAAGTGGGGAGTTATTATATATTTGAAAGAAGTAATTCAATTTCTCTTTGGATGTTAGACTAGAAAAGATTTTAGTGTGGTCCTTATTACATCGAGAATCATTGTGTTCATTGACTATTCTACCTGATTAGCCAATGTATACATTGAAAGAATGAGCATGTTAAATATTATATGCTCATTCTTTATTGAAAGCTTTATTTTTAATATACACATATGAGAGAATTTCTCTATTTTCAGTAGAATTTAATGGCTTCTGGAGACTATTGAATATAAGTTTGCTACACATCTAATCTCTTTCTATTATATTAGCTTTTTGAGTTTGCACCCTAGAAGACTTATACTTCTGTTTTGAAATATTTTGTTCTGTTTTTATTTAACTTTTTTTTTTTAATTAAAAGGATAATGCATACAAAAGTGTACAAAAGGGTTTACAAGACAAGGAAATTTCCCTTCTACCCCAAATTTTTCATTCCTTTTTCCCAGAGGCAACTACTATTAATTTCTAAAGCTTCTAAAATTTTTCTGTACCTACAATTTAATTTTTCCTCAAACTTTTTTTACTTTTAACACAAAAAGGAGTATTTTATGGATTGTACTATACTTTTTTCACAAATTGTTTTCTTGGAAATCGTTACATATAAGCACTTGGATTCAACTCATTTTTCTAAAAGGCTACGTAGTATTCCGATCCATTATGTAACAATAGATATAATATGTGTAGCCAGTTTCTTACTGAGCAATATTTCAAGTTTCTGATCTTTTGCTTTGTAAATAATATGGCATTGAACCTTCTCTTATATGTATGTGTTTGCATATTATGCAAGTCTTCTTGTATAATGTAGGTATATGATAAATACCTATAAGTAGAAGAGACTGAGTCCAAACATAGTAGACTTTAAATTTTGGTAGATAATTGCAAAACTGTTCTCCAGAGGGGGAACACAATTTATATTTCCAGCTGTGTATATGTGTGTTTATTGTTGAATAGTTAATTAAATTTGAATACTCAAAGTCATACATTGTGGTCATGGCTTTATTTATCCTTAACTAGGATGGATTTTTCAGGACCTTGCAAAGCTGTATTTTTTGGATATACCTCTGCACTCATCTCTTTAAGAGTACTTATAATAGCTGTTTGTTGTTATATTGCTATCAGTCGATTCTGACTCATGGTGACCCCGTCTGTATAGAGTAGAACTGCTTCAGAGTGGAACTCCACCATAGGTTGTGACCTTTGAGAAGCAGATCACCAGGCCTGTCTTCTTAGGCACCTCTGGGTGGATTTGAACTGCCAACCTTTTAGACATGTAGTTGAGCGTTTTAACTGTTTTTGCCACCTAGGGACTCCTAATTGCTCATTAGCAGTAGGTTAAACTAATTAAACAAACATTATATGCCTCGAATTCTAAGTGATGTTGATAACTCAAAACAAGTGTAAGAAGCATATCTCTGTATATTTTATACTTTTTATTACAACAATAAGAATTGTCCGGCCTCTGTTGACTGCTTTTAGTGACACTTTATTAGGAGATAACCCCTTTTACTGCAGGGCAGCATTATTCTAACATACTGAGCCCGAATTTACTTGTCTTTAACTTCTGTGGGTCTGTGGTCCTAATTATATGCATTATGGTTTTATTGTGGGCTATAAGTTGTTTTTCTTCTTATACTCCAAAATTATTAGGCTTTATAAGTGACTTATCTCTTTCTATTTGGTATAATGTTTTTCCCCACAGGTTAAACTAAATGAAATTGAATGCAGATCGATTTTTTTCAAAATTCGATACCAACACTGATTTTAGGTGAAGTTAAGATGAACTTAAAGGTGATATTAAAATGAAGAATTTAGCTTTTAATTAGGACAGTTGCTAGAAAAATGGACAACAACAAGGAAATATTCTTTTAAAATATTATTCTTTCTTTCCTGTGCTAAGCCAAACCAAATGAAAAACACATATATAAAGACTATTTTAGTTTTGATAAGGGTGAGATATTTTTGCTTTGGTGATAGATTTGCATGTTGGCTTATCAGTTTCTTAAAGTCTGCGTTGTGAGGTGTTGTAATTTTAATAAAGCTGTTTCCATTGTTAATTAAGTATTATCACAAAGCTATATGAACACTATTTCCATTGTTAAGTGTTATCACAAAACTATATGAACATTATTCAACAGTATTTTATAAAACTTTAATGAAATAGAAGCTATACTTCCAAAGTTGAATATGATCTGTCAGCAGATCTTGAAAATAGAGTCCAGTACTTTAAACTTTTTATATTTTTGTTCATATATTTTGTATTTTTAATATTTGAAGATAAGCTTTAAGAATCCTGATAACTTTATTATTTATTATATCTCGGTCCATCATAAGCTTTTATTTTTGTTCTTAACCTTTCAAACACACATTACAGGACAGTCTTTTCTTTGATTTTTTTTTTTTTTGGTCCTTTTATTTTTTTAATATGGAAGTGTATATTTTCTGTATTTCTTTCCTTTTCTTTTTTTTTTAGGGGCTGCTTTCTTACCTCATCATTGATAGGCACACTTGCACTAAGCCTTACGATGCCTCTGTCCATAATAGCTGATATGTGTATGCGAAAGGTAAGGCAATTTATTAGATATTTTAGGTATATTATTAAAACATAGCTAATGAACATTAAGAGATGTGAGTAAATAATGAGGGATAAGACCATGAATAATACTTACGCCTTCTTTCCCAAGGTCCCACTACTTAGAGATATAAAACATATGAAAGAAATTGCTAATCTCTTACATTTTGGCTTTTAAATTTTTTTTCTAAGTTTCTAAGTTAGGGACTGTATCTGTATGTAGTTTATGAGCTGATTATGTTTCAGATGTTATTTGGTAGGTCAGTAGTATGGAGTAGGGGATATGTTTTAACATAAGTAGTAGTATTTTGGTTTCTAAGATAAACTCCCAAGGTTTCTTAATGCTATGCTAGTATTACTGTAGCTACAATGTTGTTTTTCAGTGAATCCTCATTTCTGTTTGGACACAGCATGTACTTCTTCCCTCTTCTACGAAATGCTGGTCTGGATACAGGGATTCTTGTGTTAATATTGGCAATGATAAATAACATGGTAGTCAAAAGAATCTGGGGTGTCCCTACCAGCTGTCTAGAAAGAAAAAGCTGCTTCAGTATTCCCAGGGGTAGGGAGAAAAAGAGATATGTCACTGGCTAATGTTAAAAGTATAGTGTAGCCATTTATTACTCAGTTCAGTATTTGTAAGTGTTTTAACTCCAAGGACGAAATAACAAATGCGTGCATGCACATTTTGGTTTAATGTAATTTGAAGAGGGAAATATTTGAAAGCCCAGAGGTTTATAATGCGTGGGAACTATAATTAGATTTTTGAAACTACTTTTATTTAGTTCTCTGTATTTTTAGGACAAAGGCAAAATACTCTGGGATTTGTACCCTCTTTATTTAAAAAGCAGTCTGTATTGATATTTAACTTTGTTTTATGGTACAGTAAATTCTTATTTATTTGTCATGGTTAAAGAATGAAGATCTTCTTAATTGAGAATTTTACACCATGCATTTTCAAAGAATTTGAATATTATATACGACACTGAAGTTACACATCATTAGATTCTTTTATAGACTTAAATAATATCCTGACCCTTTCTACATCTTAAGACCATGATCCTGAATATCAACCAGAATTCTTCTGGGGAAGCTAGGGAAGGTGCTGCTTATCAAAGGATTTTGGTAGACTGCTTTATAAATCCATTTTATTGTATTGATTTTTTAAAACATCAGCTTTTACAGATATAAAAAAAAAATTAGAGGTTAATTCCAGGGATTTTTTTTTTTTTAAAGAACTTTCATAGGGAATCTAATTTTATTCAGTGATTGTATAATTTAGCTAATCAAATATTTTTAGAATGAAGGCAAAACACAAGAAAAGGGAAAATGTGAGTAGGCTGGGCCGTTGGTGGGGATTGAGGGTAGGGAGATACCTTATGGAAAAAGTAGCAGGGTATGCTCAAGAGCAGTAAGAGAAACGTGATAGAAGTCTTTCACTTTCATGGTTCTGATAGCCAACCATACTTATATATAGTTTCTGAAATTAATTATTGACATTAATTATTATGCATCCCTGATCACATTCAGATTCATATTCACTTATATTTAGGAATTAGATTTTTTTTTTTGTTTACTTAGGCAATTTTCTTTATTAGTAAATAAATATCTTCATTTCTTTTAAATGTCTTGATAGTTTGTTGGAAATCAAGTTACAAGGTTTTTATTATGTGGCAATACATAAATTGCTGCATTGTTAAAAGTGAACTTTGCCTTTCCCTTTGAAAGTCATCTACCTACATTGAGTGTCATATATTTTAAAGTTTGTTTTTATTTACTTATGAAATAGGATTTTTAGTTGAATATTTGCAAAATCATTCTGTCAACTATGTCTAGATTTTACACTCTCATTATTCATAAGTTTTCCATGCTTTTTCTCATCTTTGGTCATTTAAAGGTATCAGGGTTTTTGTTTGTTTGTTTGTTTGTTTGTTTTTTATAGATTGTTTAGTATTTCATCTGAAGATTTTTTTAGTTTCTCTTAATGACTGCTTTGTTCCTGAGCGTTTTTAGGCTGATCCAGCCTTTGTGTATGTGTATTTTACATTTAAGAAATACATGTAAAAGTTGTCAGAATCATTATTCTTGAGTCACTCATTGTGAGTCCCTCATAAACGACATTGTCCCACGGAAGCCCTTTACTGTGACTAATGGTGCTATGAAATGAAATAGCATGTACTTTCCACCAGAGGGAGCATCGCTCTTGATTCTAAACCTCTTAGTTTTCAACACTCAGAGTAAGCACAATTTTCCTTACCTATTTTAAAGTAGGAGTTGTTATTTTCATCATTTAAAAAAAAAATTTTTTTTTTATTGTACTTCAGGTGGAGGCTTACAGAACAAATAGTTTCTCATGAAACAGAAGTACACATGTTGTTTTATGACAATGGTTAACAACCCCCACAACATATCAACCCTCTATCTTCTCAACCTCTTTTTTTTTTTTTTTTTTGGTGAAAATACACATAGTCAAAGATACACCATTTCAAAACTTTCTACACGCACAGTTCAGTGACATTCATTATGCTCTTCGAATTGTGCTGTTATTCCCACTTAAGATGAAGTCTTACAGAACAAAATAGTTTCACATTTAACAGTTACTACAATGTTTAACAATCTCACAACACATCAACAATATCCTTACCCAACCTTGGGTTCCCTATCACCAGTTGCCTTGTCCCCTTCTGCTTTCTGGCCCTTGTCACTGGACTCCTGTACCTCGTTAGTCTCATTTGGTTTTACGGGGCTGTCCACTCCAAGGCTGAACCGTGAACCTCGGTGGTACCTTCACCACTGAGCTAAAAGGGTGTCTGGGGGCTGTACTCTCGGGGTTTCTCCCGTCTCCTTTAGGCCAATAAATCTGGTCTTTTTTGTGTGAGTTAGAATTATGCTCTACCTCCTTCTCCAGCTCTGTCCAGAACCCTCTGTTGTGATCCTGGTCAGAGCAGTCAGTGGTGGTAGCTGGGCACCATCTAGCTGTACTGGACTCAGTCCAGTGGAGGCCTTGGTAGCTGTGGACAATTAGTCCTTTGGACTAATTTTTTCCTTGTATCCTGTTCTCTGCATTCTCCCTTGGTCCCGAAGGGATGAGACCAGTGGAGTATCTTAGATGGTCACTCACAGGCTTTTAAGACCCCAGACACTACTCACCAAGGTAGAATGTAGAGCATTGTCTTTATAAGCTGTGTCATGCCAGTTGAGCTAGATGTTCCCCGAGCCCATGGTCCCCAGAGCCCTCTGCCCAGCAATTCAGTCCCTCAGGGAGTTTGGATGTGTCTATGGGGCTTCCATGACCTTTCCTTGTACAAGTTGTGCTAGTTTCTCCTGTATTGTGTACTGTCTCGCCCTTCACCCAAGATACCACTTAATCTATTGTCTATTTAGTATTCTCCCACCCCCACCCCTCCCATCCCTGGTAACCAACAAAGATTGTTACATTTTGTGTGTGAACTTTTTCATGGATTTTTACAATAGAGGTCTCATACAATATTTGTCCTTTTGTGATTGACTTATTTCACTTAGCATAATATTCTCCAGTTTCATCCATGTTATGAGATGGTTCACAGATTCACTGTTGTTCTTTCTCGTTGCATAGTACTCCATTGTATGTATGTACCATAGTTTGTTTATCCATTCATCTGTTGATGGGCATCTAGGTTGTTTCCATCGTTTTGCTATTGTGAACAATGCTGCCATGAACATAGGTGTGCATATGTCTATTCGAGTGACGACTCTTATTTCTCTAGGATATATTCCTAGGAGTGGAATTGCTGGATCAAATGGTATGTCTATTTCTAGCTTTCTGAGGAAGCACCATATCATTTTCCAAAATGGTTGTATCATTTTGCATTCCCACCGGCAGTGCATAAGAGTTCTTATCTCCCCGCAGCCCCTCCAACATTTGTTATTTCCAGTGTTTTTGATTCGTGCCAGTAATGCCTGGGTGAGATGATATCTCACTGTGGTTTTAATTTGCATGTCTCTAATGGCTAGTGATCGCAAGCATTTCCTCATGTGTCTTTTGGCCATTTGGATGTCTTCTTTGGTGAAGTGTCTGTTCATTTCCTTTGCCCATTTTTTAATAGGATTATTTGTCTTCTTATTGTAGAGGTGTTGGATTTTCTTGTAGATTATGGAGATTAGACCTTTGTCTGACTTGTACTTCATCATTATTTTTTAAAGTACGTCACCAGTGTGTTGCACATAAGGTAATCGGTGCAGACTTCTTTGACAACTTTTTTTTTTTTTTTTTAATCAGTACAAATTGTTTTAATACTATACTTTTTCTTAAAATGATGGATTTCCTTTTTTTAACTCCCCTGTCCCCTAGTAACCACTAATCTTCTGTCTTTATGGATTTACCTATTCTAGATATTTCACATAAGTGGGATCATACAATTTTTGTCCTTTTGTGTCTGGCTTTTTTCACTCAGCATAATGTTTTCAAGATTCATCCAGGTGGTGGCTTGTATTAGAAGTTCGTTTCTCTTTATAGCTGAATAATACTCCATTGTATGTATGTAACACATTTTGTTTATTCATTCATCTCTTGATAGATACTTAAATTATTTTCACTTTTTGGCTATAATGAATAATGCTTCAGTGAACATTGTTGTATAAGTATCTGAGTCCCTGCTTTCATTTCTTTTGGATGTATACCTAGGAGTGGAATTGCTAGATCACTTGGTAATTCTATGTTTAACTTTTGGAAGAACCACCAAACTGTTCTTCACAGTGGCTGCAGCATTTTACATTCCCACCAGCAGTGTCCTAGTGTTCCAATTTTCCACATCCTCATAAACACTTGTTTTCCATTCTTCTGATCATAGCCATCCTGGTAGGAGTGGAATGGTGTCTCATTGTAGTTTTCATTTCCTTTTCCCTAATGAGCATCTTTTCACGTGCTTATTGGTTATTTCTGTATCTTCTTTGGAGAAATGTGTATTCAAGTCCTTTGCCCATTTTTAAATTGGGTTGTTAGTCTTTTTTTTTTGCTGTTGTTGTTGAGAATATACACAGCAAAACATACACCAATTCAACGGTTTCTGCACGTACCATTCAGTGACATTGATTACAGTGTTCGAATTGGGCAGCCATTCTCACCCTCCTTTTCTGAGTTGTTTCTCCCTCACTAACATAAATTCACTGCCCCCTAAGGTTCCTTTGTAATCTTTCAAGTTGCTGTTGTCAATTCGATCCCATATAGATGGTTCTTAAAAGAGCCTAATGCTTAACCAAAACCCATTAACGTGGAGTCGATTCCAACTCATAGCGACGCTATAGGACAGAGTAGAACTGTCCCCTAGGAGCAGCTGGCGGATTCAAACTGCTGACCTTTTCGGCTGGCAGCCTTAGCTCTTAACCACTGTGCCACCAGGGCTCAAAGCAGGTCTTTTTACTAGTTAAGTTTAAACTGTTTGATTTTAAGAAGACTTCAGGGGATATTTTTGGTTTAAGGTTTAAAAGATTATCTCAGGGCGATAGTTGCAGGGGTTCATCCACCCTCCATGGCTTCAGGAAGTCTAGTGTCCATGAGAATTTGAAATTCTATTCTGCGTTTTCCCCCTTATGATTAGAATTCTTCTATGGAATCTTTCATCAAAATGTTCAGTAATGGTAGCCGGACACCATCCAGTTCTTCTGGTCTCATGACAAAGAAGGCGGTTCTCATGTTCATTTGAATGGACCATTGTTTCTGTGTTCTTTGTGCATCTTGTGATTTTTTTTGTTGGGGCATTGGAATTTTCGAGGGTGTTAACTTTCTCATTTTCCCCCGATATTTGGTGTTTTTGCCCACACTACTTTCTGTAAAAAACGCTTAGGCATGCAGAGCCTTCAGCCTTTGCTTACCATTTCCTCTCCTTCTCTGTGATAGCTCCTTCTCCCTCCCTGGTTTAATTAGAATTTGAAGGTTCCAGGTCTCGGTTTTCAACTTACAGTCTCTCTCAGACACACCAGAGAACACACTGTGGCCAGTCTGCCCACCAGCAGGCACCACCACTCAGGTCGAAATAATTCTGTACTAATCTACTTGTCCACCAGGGGGTGCAGTCCTCTCTCATTATTACTCCCTTCCCGTCACTGTCACTGTTTCCGCCTGAGCACATGCCTAGTGAGCCTAGTGAGCCGCCTTCGGGGTTGGGTGTTGCCCTTCGGTTTTGCCCAAGGCTTCCTTCCCCCCTCTCTAGGGGCTGCTTTTATCTCAGCTGGCATTCAGGGGAAGCATAGGCTGACTTTCCTCTGTTTCAGGAGGAGGAGGAGCTGGCATTCCCCAGAAGGACCTCTGAGAGATCTATCTGAATTGGTTTCAGAGCCCCAGTGGCCCTGTGGTGGTTGGGGGAGCAGTCTCCACTTACGTGACCCACCTGCTGAGTCCCACTTTTGGGAACCTTCTGTAGGATTTCTTATCAGTCCAGCAGCAGACAATTACTGGTTGGGGTTGGGGTAGTCGTACTCTGAATGGACCCCCAGGTAGATCTGCCTTGCTGCTGTCAGAGCCGCCTTGTAGTATGTTGGCTTTGGGTGTAGCCTCCACTCAAGATACCTACTTCCTAGCATACAGCAGCCTCAGTCAGCAGTCCTCAGCGCCGACTGGAAGGGGGAACAGACAAATCTAAACTGATCCCCAGGGAGATCTGTCCTGTTGATTTCAGAGGCCTGAGCTATGGGGTGCGCAGGGAGGCAGGTAGAGTGCTGACTGTGGGAGCAGACTTCCACTGCGGGGACCTTCTGTAACAGTTTGCAACAGCCTGGCAACCCAACAAGTACCAGGCAGAGGAAGGGGTGTCATGCTCTGGTCAGATCCCTGTGGAGGTCTGCCTCGTCGCTGGCAGAGTCGCCCCAATAGATTGTTGGCTGTGAGTGCAGCCTCCACTCAAGGCTTCTGCTTTCTAGCACATAGCTGTCTCAGCAGTCCTCAGCGTCAACTGGAAGTGGGGTCAGATTAACCCTAATTGACCCCCAGGGAGGTTTGTCCTGTTGGTTTCTTGAGACCAGAGCTACGGGGTACGTGGAGAGGCAGAGTGCGGACTATGGGAGCAGAAAGCATGGGCTTTCTGTAGCGGTTCACAGCAGCCTGCAGCCGGCAGTGTCCGGGTGGAGGAGGTGCTGGCACACTCCAAATGGACCCCCAGGGAGGTCTGTCTGGTTGCTATCAGAGACCCCTTTGGAGTATGTTAACTGTGAGTGTAGCTTCCACTAAAGATGCCTGCTTTCTAGCGCACAGTAGCCTCAGTCAGCAGTCCTCAGTGCCAGCCAGAAGGGGGAGCAAACAGACCTCAACCGACTGTCCGGGAGATCTGTCCTGTTAGTTTCAGAGGCCTGAGTTATGGGGTGCATAGGGAGGCAAGGCAGAGTGTTGATGATGAGAGCAGACTCCACGGCACAGGCCTTTTGTAGCGATTTGCAGTAGGCTTGCAGCCAGCGGTGTCTGGGTGGGGGAGGTGCTGGACACTCCAAACGGACCCCTGGGGAGGTCTGCCTTGTTGACTTTAGAGCAGAATCTTGGGGTCCTGTCTCTTTGTACAGGCAAGGCCTGTGGTGGTTAGGGAAGCAGGCTTTTCTGGGGCCAGTTCCCCAGTTCATAGCAACTGGCAGCCCGTTTGTCTGTGGGGAGGGGCAGGGACTATAGGAGAAGCGATTTTCCTACTGCATGCAACTCATTGATTTGTTGATTCTTGCCTGTCTGCAGTTCCCTGCTGCTTTCCTCTGCTCCCCAGTTCACAGCCCCTCAAAGCCAAGCACCGTTCCCTTGTTATAGTTCTTGTTGTATTTGTAGGGAAGGATTGGAACAATCGTCTATTTACGCTGCCATCCTCCCAGGTTGTTAGTCTTTTTGTTGTTGAATTTTAAGAGTTCTTTATATATTCTGGATATTAAACCCTTATGTGATATGTTGTTGTTGTTAGGTGCCCTTGAGTCAGCTCCGACTCATAGCAACACTACATACAACAGAACAAAACAACTGCCTGGTCCTGGGCCATCCTCACAATCATTGTTATGCTTGAGCCCATTGTTGGAGTCACTGTGTCAGTCCATCCTGTGAAGAGAGTCTTCTTTTTTTTCGCTGACCCTCTACTTCCCCAAGCATGATGTCCCTTTCTAGGGGCTGATCCCTCCTGATAACATGTCCAAAGTATGTGAGACATAGTCTCACCATCCTTGTCTCTAAAGAGCATTCTGGCTGTACCTCTTCCAAGGCAGATTTGTTGGTTCTTTTGGCAGTCCATGGTATAGTTAATATTCTTTACCAACACCATAATTCAAAGGCATCAATTCTTCTTCAGTCTTCCTTATTCATTGTCCAGCTTTTGCATGCATATGAGGCGACTGAACACATCATGGCTTGGGTCATGCACACCTTAGTCCTTAAAGTGACATATTTGCTTTTTAACAGTTGAAACAGGTCTTTTGCAGCAGATTTGCCCGATGCAATGCATTATTTGTTTTCCTGACTGCTGCTTCCGTGGGTGTCGATCATGGATCCAAGTAAAATGAAATCCTTGACACCTTCAGCCTTTTCTCCATTTATCGTGATGTTGCTTATTGGTTCAGTTGTGAGTTTTGTTTTCTTTATGTTGAGGTGTAATCTATACTGAATGCTGTGGTCTTTGAACTTCATCGGTGAGTGCTTCAAGTCCTCTTCATTTTCAGCAAGCAAAGTTGTGTCATCTGCATAATACAGGTTGTTAATAAGCATTCCTCCAATCCTGATGCCCCAATCTTCTTCATATAGTCCATCTTCTCAGATTATTTGCTCAGCATACACATTGAATAAGTATACTGAAAGGATCCAACACTGACACACACCTTTCCAGACTTTAAACCACGCAGTATCCCCTTGTTCTGTTCAAAACTTGTTCTGTTTGAAACATATGTCTAATATATGGTTTCCAAATATTTTCTCCCATTTTGTAGTTTGTCTTACTTAATAATGTCTTTTACTTAATAATGTCTCTTGATGTACAGAAGTCTTTAATTTTAATGACGTGCAGTTTATCTTTCTCCTCTTGTTGCTTTTGCTTTTGGTGTCATATCTAAGAATCCATTGCCTAAAACAACATCCTGAAGCTTTATCCAGACAATTATTTTTGATCCTTAGTTGGTTCTAGATGGTAAAAGTAAGCTAATGAAAGGGAAGAATGACTTCCTTTTGGCAACTTTATGGCATCTCATTATTTTTAATTTTCTTGGTAAACCCCATAAAATGATGAGTTAAAGGATCAGACTTGATGACATGTAGCTATTCTTCATGTCTGAGGCTTGACTTGCTTGTTGTCTTCTCTCATATTTTCTTAGTAAAAATATTTCTGTTATATTTGTTGTTTTACCTAGTCATTATTTTGTTTTGGACTTTTTTTCATTTGTTACTAGATAATAATCAAGCTGGTTTTGCCTGCCAGGATTAGAATTTGTTGTAAACTGTTAATAAAAGTTTTGCAAAAATTACACTTTAAGAGTTTCATTTGTTTTTAGTATCATCTTAAAAAAGGAACTATAAAATAAGACAACCTATCACAACTATAATAACCATTTTATAAAGTGTGAATGAGTTTTTGAAGGTGACTTCAGAAACTGCAGGGGAGAGATCAACTTGAGAATAAGCAGCAAACAGTAATGAAGAAATGGGCAAAATGGTGTGTAAGATAGAAGCTTAAGTTTCGTCGTGGATATTTCTGCTCTTGGTTGTACTGTACCTAGCAATTGAAAAGCATGCCTTCTTGCTTTAGGCTATTCTCCAAGCAAGAATTATTGCTGTTGGTAATTTGAGGCAAGTGGATTTAATTGTAAATTGAAGTCCTCAATCTTTATATTTAATAATATACTTAACATATTGCAAATGCTTAGTATTCTTGGTGTTTTCATACAAATGGAAACTTTATATTAAAGGGGAAAATTGTTTCAATGATAATAAATGTGTAATTTTTTTTTCTCCTTTTATTTTTAGGTGCAGTTCTCTTGGTTGTTTTTTGCAGGTGCTGTCCCTGTATTTTTTTCATTTTTTATTGTAACTCTCCTATGTCACTATAATAATTGGGATCCTGTGATGGTGGGAATCAGAAGAATTTTTGCATTTATATGCAGGAAACATCGAATTCAGAGGTAGGTTTATTTTCTTTATAGATTTTTTAAAAAGTAATGTTTTCTAAATGAACTGGAAATCATACCATGTTGCCTTATCTTATAGAGATTTTTGTAAAGGATTATTGAAAGATTATAACTTATATATATAATGCTAGATGAAAATAAAATAGTTTCTCAGAGCCTGTGGGTGACAAGATAGTTTCTTCATTGCTATTAAAAATAATAATAATAATTTGATTCCCCGGGCAAAACCCAAGTGCTTAATTGTTGTTTTGCTGTAATGGATTTAATTTTAGAAAATTTTTATTGGTTTGAACATAATTCATAGTAAAATATGAGAGCATTGCCTGAAATTTTCTTCTTATAAGTGCTTTTTAAGAGAGGAAACTTTTTACACTTTCAAAAGAATCTAAGACATGTTATTAGAAGATCTTGCCCTAGTCTTGATTCTGCCACTAACTCCCGTTCTGACCTCACTAGCTTCAGCCAGTAAAATAGTCATCTTTAAGGATCCGTTTCAGCTCTAAAGCATTCCTTAACCTTTTTGTTTTTTTTAAAGAATTCCAGAAGACAGTGAACAATGTGAGAGTCTCATTCCTATGCACAGTGTTCCTCAGGAGGATGGAGCTAGTTAGCTGTTGTCCATAGCCCAGGTTTGTATGTGAGCTGGCATTAGTGTTGAATAAGGTTCTTACTCTTCTAATATTCAAATACAGAGTTGATTTTCCATAATTAGTTGTTCGGGAAGCAACACAGCCTAGAGGGTAAGTACATAGCCTCTAGACTCAAACAGCCTGGGTTCCAATTTCAGCTTCTCCTCTATTAGTTGCGTGACCTTGTGCAAGGCTGATCTCTGTGCCTCAGTTTTCTTATTTGTAAAATAGAGGTTAGAGTAGAACCTCCCTCATAAGATTGTTAGAAGTCTTTAATAAGTTTAGGGTACGTACAGTAGTGTCAGGTTCATACTAAATGGTCAGTAAGTTTTAGCTGTTACTTTTATTCATGCTAAGGATGATAATTTTATTTAATATTGTACCTTAGAAAAAAACTTTTCTCTCTGATTATACAAGTAATTTAGGTTAAAAAAAACTAATGTTTTGTTACGTATCCAGTCTTTACTCTCAGAACATTAACACGCATAAGGTAGTAAGTCTAGTTTCATTTTCCTGAAGGAAGGTTTCCTGGAGGTTTCTGACCTGCTCCAAAGTGGACTAGTTGTTCTCCAGGCTGCTTCGTAGGTGTTATCTTAAGATCTCCCTTCACCATCATTCTTTGCCTCTGTCTTGTGTAGTAGATCCATAGTTTTCTAGATCCTGTGTCGTCTTTATTGATTTACACTGTTTTGTTGTAGCTGTCCTCTGGTAGCTTCCTAAGGAAGGGTGCATGGGAGATAAATTTGTATTTGGTTTTTTATTTTGTTGTTATTGAGAATAGACACAGCATAACATATACTAGTTGAACAGTTTCTACATGTAATGTTTAGTGACATTGATTACTTCTTCAGATTGTGCAACCGTTCTCATCTTCCTTTTCTGAGTTGTTCCTCCCACATTAACATAAAGTCACTGTCCCCTAAGCTTCCTATATGTAATCTTTTGAGTTGCTATTGTGACTTTGATCCCATATAGAGAGTTCTTAAAAGAGCACATCGTATTTTTACGCAAATAACGTGCACCTTCTACATTTGTTTGCCAACTGCACCCTCCCCCCATGAGGTAGCACTATGCTAATTTTTTTTATAGCAACATGTGAAAAAATTGGCATAGTGGTGCTTATGAAAATACCTCATGGGGGGAGGGCGCGGTTGACAAAAGGTGTGGGTTATTTGTGTAAAATACAGTGATACTCAAAGCAGACATTCTTTACTAGTTAAGCTAAACTGTTGTTTGGTTTTAAGAAGACTTCAGGGGATATTTTTGGTTTAAGGTTTAAAGATTATCTCAGGGCAATAGTTTCAGGGGTTCATTCAGCCTCCATGGCTCCAGAAGATCTGGAATCTATGAGAATTTGAAATTCTGTTCTATGTTTTTTCCTTTTTGATGAAAGATTCTTCTTTTGAATCTTTAATCAAAATGTTCAGTAATGGTAGTCAGGCACCATCCAGTTCTTCTGGTCTCATGATAAAGGAGGCAGTTGTTCATGGAGGCAATTAACTATACGTTCCAGATCCTGCTTCTATTCCTGACTCCTCTTCTTCCTTCTTTGCTCCAGGCGTTAAGACCAGTTGTCTTGACTTGGATGGCTGCTTGAAAGTTTTTAAGACTCCAAGCACTGTGCAACAAACTAGGAGGTAGAACAGAAGCACTAAACATGTTTATTAGGCCAATTGACTGGAATGTCCCATGAAACCATAACGCTAAACCTCCAAATCAAGGAACCAAATCACATGAGGTTTTTGATTGTACATAAGCAGCCTCAGCAGCTACTTTTTGTTTTTTTGTCATTGTAAATATATGTGTCACACTTTGCCAATTAAACTTTTTACAGGTGTACAACTTATGGACAGCAATTACAATAATCAACTATTCAACCCTGCCCTTAATGTGATTTTTCTGTCACTGTTAACGCCCCCTTTTCCCTTTCCTCCTGCCTCTGGTAACCACTAATAAGCTTTGTTCTCTATACATTTGCCTTTTCTGGTCTTTTTATGTAAGTGAGGTCATACAATATTTGTCTTATTGTGATTGGCTTATATCACTCAGCATAAGGTCTTAAAGCTCCATCCATACTGTAGCATGTATCAAGACTTCATTTCTTCTGGCTGAGTAGTATTCCACTGTATGTGTATACCACATTTTGTTTATCCATTCATCTGTTGATGGGCATTTAGGTTGTTTCCACCTTTTGGATATTGTGAATAGTGCTGCAGTGAACATTGGTGTACACAAGTCTTTGAGTTTCTGCTTTCAGGTCTTTTGGGTCTGTACCTAGGAGTGGAATTGCTAGGTCATATAGTAGTTCTATTTTTAGTTTTTTGAGGAACCACCCCTCTGTTTTCCACAATGGCTTATACCATTTTGCATTCCTACCAGCAATGTGTTTATTTGCCATCTTTAAATTAAACACACTGTTATGGATTGCATTGTGTCCCCCAGAAATATGTGTTATAAATGCTAATCTCTATGCCTGTGGTTATAATCCCATTTGGGAATGAATTGCCTTTGTTGTGTTAATGAGACAGGATTAGTTCAGGGTGTATCTTGTGTCAGTCTGTTTTGAGATATAAGAGAGATTAAATGCAAGCTAGCAAGCAGAGATGGGGGTGGGGGGGGCGGGGAGAAATGCCAAGCCACATGTAAATCACCCTGGAGCAGAAGCTCAAAGAGTCAAGGACCTTCTACCAGAGCTGACAGAAAGCTTTCCCCTAGAGCCACACCCTAAGTATGGACTTATAGCCTCCTAAACTGTAAGAAAATAAATTTCTGTTTGTTAAAGCCACTCACTTGTGGTATTTCTGTTATAGCAGCACTAGATAACTAAGAACACACACAGAGTTATTTAAAGTTTTTTTAATGGTGGAATTTATGCACTTTTCCTCCAGGTGTGTATACTGTGCATTATTCCCATACTCACTCATAACTACCTCCCCCCAGGCAAGATTTCAATGTTGTTAGAAGTGAAAGCTAGATAAAATGGAGGTAATGGAAAGTACAGAAGATGAATCTCAATAAAGTAGAGTAGAACAGAACAGGCTAGGCAGGAGTCTGTCTCAACCAGGGTAATGCTGGAATATACAGAAATAAAACTAACCGCGGTCATGCAGTCTTGAGGTAGTAGTGATGTCAGCCTTTGAGGTTGCCTTAGAACTCTCTTTAGTTGTTAGTCCTCACCTCCAGTTCAAGTACAGTTAGTAAGTATATATATTGCATATGATACATATGTCAATGTTAAGATAATTTGCTTTTTAAAATATAAAATATAGAAAGTTAAAATTTTGAAAACTATAATGATGATTTTTGTGTGTGCTTTTATTTTTAGCTTGTAATGGAACGTTATACAGCGAAGAGACAATCTCTGGCAAGTTTTCATAGAAAAATGTTTCAGTGCCTAGTCTGAAAAATAACAGTTTCAGTTCTTTGAAACTCTAAAATATACTTTCCTCCTGTTTTCTTCATTTTCATAATGAAGTACTTTGCTGTGTAGTCATAGACATGTCACTACTGCTATAAGAAGTTCCAGTCCACAGTCCATCTAAAGGGCCAGCCTGCCTTATATATCTCAAGGAATTCAGCTGAGGAGAAAATTTGAACTAACCAAGGAATAAAATCCTAATGTGCTAGAGACTTTATTCTCACATATTTGTTAAATGCTGGACTATATTATAAAAACATTGCCAGGAAATCATTTAAGCGTATAGACCAGTGTTTCTTTTACAGGTAGAATGCTAAAGTAAGCTGCCAAAAATAGGTACGGATTACGTTTCTCAGTTTCGTAGAATATTGCAAATTAACAATGCAGAAAAGAATGTGTCATTTATGCAACAAGTGAGTTCATGTAAATTGGTGGGGCTTTAAAAAGAGTAAATATTTGGGAAAAGATCTGGTTCACTTACACTGCATATACTCTAGTATTCTTTCGTAGCATTGGTTGCCTTGTGTTTTGAATCTGTGACAAACCATGACAGATTTTATATGGGAAGTATTATTGTAAAATGAAGAATGATGTATTTCTAAAGGCTGTATTGCTGTAAAGTTAATTGATAAAGCTCTGCTTAATTTAGAGTTTTGAAAAATATTCACTCTTCAATTAAGAAATTTTCATAATGGAATGATTTAAACTGAAGTGATAAAGAATATTATTAAAATTAAATGTTTAAAAATGTTTATATATATGTATTTGTGTATTATAGATGTATCAAGTGGTTTCTAGGTTTTTTGTTTTAATTTTTTGTACATAGAAATGTGCCAAATTACTCTAGAACTGGAATCTTCTTTAACTAATTCTAATTTTCCTAAATAAATTTTTAATGGTTAAAATACCAAAGAAGAAGGGCAAGAAAGAATTCTACTGTAAAAATTACCATAGAATTTTTCTTCTGCTAAGATTAATTTAAACAGTATTCCTATTGTAACTCTTAAGCTTCAGTCGTGTGTGTACTTATTGTACCACTGCTCCTGGGCTTTCTTCTGTACACACCTCAGTGGATGAACATAGGTCTCAGGATTCATCCAGCCTTTTGATTAAACAAAACCCGTTTCCTTTTCAAGCTTTGTGAGGATAATGGAGTTCTCTTCAAAATCTGTCAGTGAATCTGCTTTTTTAAACTTCTTTTTGCAGTGTTTTGCTTCATTTTGTCCTGTCACATTTTTTAAATTGCTTTGGTGTTACCATGAGTCCAAAATGAAGTTTAGCCATCTTCCTGCTTAGTCCTGAGAACTTTCATATTATATAAATTTAATATGATATTGAATTAAAAAAGACAACTGTCCTCTCATTTGGTGCCACCAAGAGTTCTTGTTAAACTAAAAATAATGTTCATTTTATTGTACTATTTGCTTGTATAGCTTGACAAGGCAAAGGCATGTAAAGAATGTGGACTTCCAAGGAATTTTCTTTTAAAAAGGATTTAATGAAGTAACACTTCAGTTACTGAAAGACTAATTTTGGTTGAAGTTCATTACCTAGACACCTTTTCTTTCTGATTTTGCTTCACTTTACAAGCTAAAGTAACTGAAACGTTGGAGGTGAAACTCAAAATTTAAAGTATTCTGTAAGTAATGTTATCCCAAAGAGAATGAACTTAGAGTTTTTGGGCTGTTCATGTGCTCAGTGTTCACATCTTCATATAGATCATGTGTTGTTACTCAAGATTCAGGATGTAGTAAGGCTTGGTTAGCTAAGCTTGATAGATCTTGAGCAGATCTTTTTCCACTAGGTGGCTGCTCTGTCAAAGAACAACCTCTTTTAAAAGAGGCACCATTAAATTAGTTGATTGAAAATATGAATTGCTGCTGTTTTGCTCACCTACTTATTATCTTCTCTCTCAGGTCTGTTTATCTGAATGATTATTATATTTGAATACTACAGTTATGTAAGTGAGCAATTGTGATCTTCCTTTCTCCTCCTTTGTAGTTAAGGGTTTATCTTCTCAAGAAACAAAGTTCTGGTGGGTTACTTCTGTTCTGTGGATTACCCAGAAATCTAGGTATCAAGGCCCCATGATCACAGCTGCCACATTGCAGGCATTTGGAAATACCAGGGAGAGATTACGTTCCAGGGACTGCTGATGTCCTTCCTTGCTATTAGAACAGGGTTCACCCATGATTCTATTTTTCAGAACCTAAAAAAACAAGCAGGGATTTCTAATACCTTGTTTTCAGCCTTCTACTTTTCTTCCCATACATAATTTAAATCTCATTATTGTATAATGTTTCAAAATATGACCTTAATTGAAGGAAGTCTGCTATTTTGTCAGAAAAACTTTGTTAGATGAACATCAGAATCTCAACTAAAATAAAACTGGACAATGAGACAGCCTTAAAAATGCTTAGGTGAATACTCTTTGAAGCTCAGAACCATTAGGTGTATGTAACGCACCTATACTTAACCCCCTTAAATACATTTTTATTTTTTTATTGAGATCCTGGCTTCAGTCAGCTGGACTTAATTAATTTCTTCCATTAAACTGATTTTCCTCTCTGGCAGCTGAAAAACAAAGTTCATTGTTTCTGTAGAAGTGAACTCACAAGGTTAAATGCGAATGTTCTCAAAGGTACACAGGCTTGTTTCAGGAAGAATGTTAATGACCACTATAAAATCAATCGTGCAGAGCCAACTTGGGGTGCAAGGTCCGACTCCTCTGGAAGCCAAGTTTTTCCATGAAGTGCTGTGGTAATGTCTGTAGCATTAATCCTCCATGTGCTGGCTGAAGAAAAAATATCTTTAAAGGAGGATAAAGGATGAATTAATTAGAAAATTTTTTTTTTCCAGAATCATAGTAGCAAGTAATGAAACGTTATTTTCATTTTAGGCAATTCTGGTTTTGTTATAATCCTGCTTCATTTCTCTGTACTCTCCTTTTGAAATATTTATTATTAAATAATTTAGGAAGAAGTCACAGAAATGAGATGAATAGTGTGTGTGCCATCTGCAGGTTTAACTTTTATAGCTAACATTGTGTACTGATTTTTATGGTGATAATGGCATTTATGAGCACTTTACAGAATTTGAAGTCACTGTTCTATTGTAATGTATCTATCATGTTGTACCAAAATTTTCATTCAGATAAATTGTGGCATTATTTTTTACATGGATGTGAAATTTTGAACTCCACAGTTTCTTTTTTATAGTATCCTCGTTTTCCTGTACAAGAAGTAATAAAGTTTCCCTTTAAATCTTAGGGACCTTTAATAAACTGGGAACAGAGGATGAGTTCATTATAAATTAAAAGCAAATAATGACCACTGGGAATTTGCTATTCTATTAATATGACGCCTTTTTTGTTTTGTCATCAGCAGTAAAGATTGCATGACAATTGAAATCTTTAACTTTTATTTACTTAGACTTCCTTTTTATCTAAAAAGAATTGTGATTTATATATCTTAAAAACTAAGCATCATTTTAATGTCATTGCACTTTAAAGAGCAATGTTTTTTTATAAAGTTCTCTAATATGCATTGACTGTTAGAGTGTTAAATGAAATCATTGACATATTTAAGAAAAAAATTACATAATGAAAAGTAGTGCTGTTGGGTTAGGTGTTTGCTAATGTGAAATGGCAACATCTCCAATGAGAGAACATTTTGAACATGAGATGACATGAATGTGACCTTATTTGTGAGTTAGGGGCTTGGAGTGGAGAAGCGCCCAGAGACACCATTTCCTTTGTGATGTCTTTAAACTTAGAAAAGTAAAACTTCAAAACTGAAAATTTTAATAAGTCACTCCATGAAAGTTTTAGTTTTTAATTTTAAATGTGATTTCTTTCTTTTATTAACTTTAATTTAGAAGTGGTCCAAAAGATCCATGTGTGCTAACTGTTCAGTATTTCTCTACTTGGATTAAAACTTGCATTGTAATTATCGCAGGTAACACTAAAGTCAGTCATGCAAGAGTATCCATTAATTTCACTGAGTTTTTCCAAGGCAGGTAGGAAGAGTTCCATTCCAAGAGCCTTATTTTTGACACTAGGTGAAAACAATCCTTTAGTCTTACTACCAGTATTTACTTACTTGGAATGTCTTTCACATTTTTTTTCTTATGAAAAATCCAGTGTCAGTCAGACATTGTAACATTAAAGCAAAATTTTGTTGAAGGCTGTCTTAATTAATCTGGGATAACATATACTAAGTTCTTTTAACCTTTGTCGTAGCTTAGTGTAAAATTATATATACTTTTTAATATGCATGCTCTGAGTAAGGTTTCAGAGTGATAACATGCTGTAGATAGATCAGTGGTTTTCAATCTCGAGCGTGCACGAGAATCACCTGGAGAGCTTGTTAAACCACAGATTGCTTGCTTCACCCCACAATTTCTGATTTAGTAGGTCTGGGTAGGGGTCCAGGAATAGGAACTTTCCTAACAAGCATTCAGATAATGTTGATGTTGCTGGCACTGCACTTTGAGTGTCCCTGCTATGAGGAAAGAGCATTAACTGTGAAGTTGGGTTCCCTCTGTTCCCTGTTAATGAATTTATTTGGGGAAATTACTTAATCTGGATTGCCTGCATTTTCTTCACTGTAAAATGGAGGTTAATGCTACCTACCTTGAGACTGGGAGAGATGAGATGATGTAGGTGAAGTATCAGCCCAGCACACCTTGGTGCTGATCCCCTTGGTCAGTCTGCACCCCCTTCTTTACCTTCAACAGTAAAGTGAGGAACTAAACTCAGTATCTTCCAAGGTTCCTCTCAGCTCTAACATTTTGTGATTCTTTAAGCTCTGTAATTCAAGAGACGGTTTGCAGTGCCGATCACTATGTGCGCTTCTTGTTCGGTGTCGTTGAGTCAGTTCCGACTCATAACTACCCTATAGGACAGACTAGAACTGCCCCATAGGGTTTCTAAGGAGTGGCTGTTGGCTTCGAACGCCAGCCTTTTGGTTAGCAGCCAAGGTCTTAATCACTGCGCCACCAGGGCTCCTATATGAGAGTTTAGTGCTTTACATAGAGCAGTACTAACAGCGATATTGCATAAGCCATGTGTTCATTTTTGCTTTTAGGGTTGAGCGTCTAAACTCTTAAAAACATATTTTTCAGACTCAAATTTATAAACCAACATTTAAAAAGTTATATCCAAGCACAGTTTGAATCCATGACAGTTTTATGGAGACAGAGTATATCTGATAAATAGGCTATGATATGCCCACACACTAAGTTTTCTAAGTGATTGGCCTTATGGGAGCTCTTCAGTACATTGCTTCCTAGTGGAGGCACATTGAAAATGTGTAGTTTTCATTACCTGCTTGATTTTTGGCAGCATTAAATAAGCATTAATTTCAGACAAACTAGAATTCCGAGGATGTGATTTTATATAGCATGTAGTTGTTCAGAATGCTTTATTTAAATGGTCACAATAGTTACTACTGTGAGTTTACAATCTTAAAAATTGGGAATGCCAACAGTACCAAGCTGAAATACTATTAGATTTTCTTATCTTTTAATTCCACTTTGTTAGAAAAAAGGAGCCCTGGTGGCACAGTGGTTAAACACTCGGCTGCTAACCAAAAGACTGGCAATTTGGACCTATGGGAGGAAGATGTGGTAGTCTGCTTCTGCAAAAATTACAGCCAAGGAAACCCTATCTACTTTGTCCTATAGCGTCACTATGAGTTGGAATCAACTCGACAGCAATGGGTAACAGGCACCGGGTTGTCAGAAAAGGAAAACTCAATCCCAGCCAGGGTCCTTTTGCATTTCCCTAGCCATCTAGATCCGCTAAACTGTAAATCTAGGGAAAAGTACATACAATAAAAAGGGTGCATAACTGATTGATTGGGATTTGGAGACATTTGTGGAACTTGAACAAAGTATTTGCATCCATCCAGGATGGTCCCCTTAAACTACTAACTGCTGGTGCCAGCAGGGCGGGCACCGGTGGCATGGGTGGGAGGAATTTCCCTTGCATTAGATGAGGCAACTGCATTTAAAATGCCTGTTTTGTAACACCTGAGTAGAGAGAATGCAGCTAGGATATTGAAAATGCTAGTTCTCTTTATTAGTGTAACATGAAATGTCTGATAATGGCAAAAAAACAAAAACAGAATACAGTATAAAGTAAAGGTTCGACTAGTGTAATCTAAAGTGGGTCTTCATATTCAAATTAGTATTAGCGATTAGGCAGCAGTAGCTATGTGGAACCAGGTATGTATATTTAGTTTGCAGTTCTTCATTGTCATTCAGGTAGACTGTAAATCCTTGTAAAAATTTGTTTTGCTCCCCAATATTTTTCCTGTATTAAAGTTTTATATTATTAATGTCCTTTGACTAGTAAATTAAAGGTGAAGTTACCACGTGTCAGTAACATGCTGTGATTTATATTTTTACATAAGAGTTCATCATTCTGAACAAGTTGCAGCGTTGTAAATTTTATCTGCTTTAGTGAGTAATCGGTGGCTGTGTGTAAAAAGCCAGAATGCTGCTTAGAAGCAAGGATGGCGAGACTTCGTCTAACTTACTTTGGACATGTTATCAGGAGGGACCGGTCCCTGGAGAAGGACATCACGTTGGTAAAGTAGGTGGTCAGAGAAAAAGGAGGACCCACAGCGAGATGGATTGACACAGTGGCTGCAACAGTGGGCTCAAGCATAACAACGATTGTGAGGGTGGCACAGGACCAGGCAGTGTTTCACTTTGTTATACACAGGGTTGCTATGAGTTGGAACTGACTTGAAGGCATCTAACAAGAATAGCAACATGTGCACATACTCCCAAAGAGGTGGTACTTAGTATAGAAATAATTTTATATAAAAGTTAGCTCAGTTACCAGACCTAGAAGCCAGAGGTAATGAGAAAGTACTTTAGAAAGATGAAATATGTTTTAGAGCTATTGTCCTTGGTGTAGGTAATTAGTGCAGATTTTTATCTGAAATATAAGACTTGATCGTTTTATTTCTCCATCTATTTAATAAAATTAAGATTTTTTTAGGTCCTGAAGTATTTAAAATTTAAACACAATTATACTTTTTTATGTTATAATCTGGGGACAAAGTTATGATTGGAGGTGTTTTGAAACATTGCTTATTTTTATACTATTATAATTTGGAAAAGATGATTTTATAGACTATGAATTACCTTATGTGAAATGTGTATGAATTACTTTAATGTATTACTTGTAAAAAATGGTTTGTATATTCTATTTCAGTAAAAATACTTAGAAAGTTGAGATGTATCCTTGTGCAAATAAGTATTTGATTTCTGGTTTCCTTTTTTATTTTTATTTTAATTGTAGTGAATATATACATTATTAAACATATGCTAACTCAACAATTTCTACATGTACAGCTCAGTAACACTGATTACATTCTTCAAATTGTTAACCATTCTCTCCCTCTTTTTCCAAATCATTCTGCTGTTAACATAAACTCAGTGCCCCCTAAGCAAAAACTACCCCTCTCCCCTCCCTCCCACCTGTGGTATCCACTAATAATTTCTGGTTTCTGTGTATTATTTCATATAAATGGGGTCATACAGTATTTGTCTTTTTGTGACTGACTTTTTTTTTCACTCAGTGTAATGTTTTTAAGGTTCATCATGTTGTGTCATGCATCAGAACGTCATTTCTCTTCATGGCTGAGTAGTATTCCATTGTATGTGCGTACCACGTTTTGTTTATCTCTTCATCTGTTGATGGACATTTTAGTTGTTTCCTCCTTTTTAATATTGCTGCAATGAACATTGATTTACAGGTTTCTGTTTGCATTCGTACTTTCCCTTCTGGGTATATATATATCTAGAATTGATGTTGCTGGGTCACATGGTAGTTCTATGTTCAACTTTTTGAGGAAACGCCAAACTGTTTTCCACAGTGGCTGTTCTATTTTACATTCCCACCAGCAGTGAATGAGGAGGGTTCTAGTTTCTCCATAACCTCACTGATGCCTTTTGTTCCATTTTTTTGATGATTGCCATTCTAATAGAGGTGAGGTGGTATCTCACTGTGGTTTTGATTTGCATCTGTCTAATGGCTAATGATGTTGAGCACCTTTTTGCATGCTTGTTGGTCGTTTAAATATCCTCTTTGGTGAACTGTTTGCTCAAGTTCTTTACTCCATTTTTGATTGGGTTGTTTGTCTTTTTGTTGTTAAGTTGTAGAAGTTTTTTTTTTTTTTTTTTTTACTATATTTTGGATATTAAACCCTTATGGGACATATGGTTTCTGAAAATTTTCTCCTAGTCTCTATGTTGTCTTTTCACTTTTTTGATAAAGTTTCTTTGATTAATAAAATTACTTAATTTTTAGGAGGTCCTATTTATCTGTTTTGTCTTTTGCTGCTTGTGCTTTTGTTGTCACGTCTGATAATCTATCATTATAAACTAGGCCCTGCCACCACTCTCCTACCTATAGTTTCTTATAATTTGATGGTTTTAGTTTTCACATTTAAGTCCTTGATCCATTTTGAATTGGTTTTTGTGTATGGTGTGAGGCGTGGATCCTGATTCATTCTCCTGCATGTGGAAATCCAGTTTTCCCAGCACCATTTAATAAAATAACTCCTTCTTCCCCCATTGAATGGACCTAGCGCTCTTGTAGAAAATCAGTTGACCATAGATGTATGGGTTTATTTCTGGACTCTCAATTTTATTCTGTTGGTCTATATGTCTGTTATTATACCAGTATCAGGTTATTTTAATTACTGTGGCTTTATAGTATGTTTCAAAGTTAGGAAGTGTGAGTCTTCCTACTCTGTTCTTGAAGATTGCTTTTGTTGTTTGGGGTCCCTTGCCCTTCCATATAAATTCGAGGATTGGCTTTTCTATTTCCATAAAAAAGGCTGTTGGAATTTTGATGGGGATTGCGTTAAATTTATAGATTGCTTTGGGTAGTATTAACATCTTCACTGTATTAAGCCTTCCAGTTAACAAACACGGAATGTCCTTCCATTTATTTAGATCTTCTTTAGTTTCTTTTAATAATGTTTTAAAGTTCCCTTTTATTAAAACATTTTGTTCATTTAGTCTTTCAAATGCCTAAATCTCTAAGATGTATCTCAGGTATTTTATAACATACATCCTCCTGTGGAGCACATCATTCAGCTTTGCTGGACCAAACATTTAAATACAGTGAGTTGGCATCTTAAAGCTGACATATAAGATAAAATTTTTGAATAATAAAATTACTCTTGGGAAAATTCCATGTTGATCTGTATTCCGTCTCCCATAAGGCCCGTTTCTTTTTTCCTCCAGAGTTGGAACAATTAACTATTTTATTGAGTATTATAGCAGTCAGGATTCCATCAAGAAAATGAAGACCACTCTTGAGTATTTTAAACAGGGAATTTTAAACAAAATAAGCTGCACAGGTATTGAAAGAGGTGGGAAGCAAGCACAAGACTGATAGAACCCAGAAATTAGCAACAGGAGGAAGTCAGTACTATCCCTAGGGAGGTGCGTCAAAGGGAGAAGTGTTAACCAAAGCCGAAGGCCAGGGTCACCCAGAGGAAGCGGAACCACAGCGTGGGAGAGCTGGGGGCAAAAAAGGAGGGGAAGAAATACTCTGGGTTCTCTTTTCTTTCTGTACTGACTCCTGTTGGCATACCCTGACTGAAGCTAGCTGACAATGTTTTGAAACACCTGAGCAGAAAGAGGTTAGAAAGAATGCAGACAGGACATTGAAAATGCTAATTCTCTATTAATATAACATGAAATATCTGACAACGGCAAAAAAAGTAAATGCCAGGATACAGTATAAAGGTTCAACTCGTGTAACGTAAAGTGGGAAACGTAGCTCTCAGGTGTCAACTCCAAGTTAGAGAGCAGAGCGGGGGGAGATGAGGAATGGCTCTGAGGTCAGGGGGCCCAGAATTGATAACAAGCACTAAGTAAACTAGCTGGTTCACATTTGGGGGCCATATCGTATGCAAAACGTATATTTAAACAACAGCATCACAGTATGTGAAGGTGTCAGTACAAGAGATACTCTGGGATCAGGATTAGTTTTCTCCATCTCAGGTTTACCCCAGAAAGTAGAATTGAGAAGTTTCTTGCCCTGGGCTAATACTTCACATTCCATCCCCTTTTATTTTCCCCCTCCTCCTCTCTTGTTCCTCCTCTGCTACCCCCCACCCCCCCCACACACACCATCCAATATGAGGAACAAGATTGCCTTTTAAAAAAAAAAAAAACAAATACAAAATAGGAAAAGTGTTTTTTGATGAGTCAAAATTTAAGAACTGAAGCATTCAGGATTGTGTATTCATGGACATGTTGGGAAAGAGGAAGTAACAGTAATTTACTAAAGATAAAAATCTCACGAAGGACTGGAAATAGAATTTTAAGGAGATAGTGTCCTCAAAACTTTGCGTATTTGAAACATCTTTTCCTTCTTTATCCACCCAATTATTTAAAAAAGTCACTTAGTCATTTGTCAAACCTAACTTTTAGAAATAAAAATTTAAAACTGTAGTTCACCAATCATAGGATCATTGTTTTATGACTGGGAGAGTCTCTAGAGAATATCTAGTGACAGAACTAGGGTAACCATGTGTCCTGATATGCCGGGGACAGTCTCAGTTTATACTGGTATAATAGTTAATAGTGCCTCTCACTCTCAAAAGTGTCATAGTTTAGACAATAAATTATATGGCCGCCCTGATGTACTCCGTATTTCCTGACCGACTAGTCCACTGACAGGAGCCCTGGTGGCACAATGGTTAAGTGCTTGGCTGCTAACCGGAAGGTTGGCGCTGTGAGCCCACCAGTGGCTTTGCGGGAGGAAAGACCTGCTTCTGTAAAGAGTACAGCCGAAGAAATCCTATGGGGCAGTTCTACTCTGTCCTATAGGGTTGTGACTCGACGGCTCCTATCAACAGGTCCACTGACAAAATTCATGTTTTCTAGTTCTTGATCTAGTGTTTTTTACACCGGACTCTTGTGCTTCCATAAAGGAAGCAGTACTGGCCAACAGTTAACCTTGGGTCTTTTGATCAGGATGTTATAGTCCCACCTCCAGACCATCTCTTCCTATAGTGAACTTTGTACATATGCAGGGTAGGCGAAGAACCAGATAGCAGGTGTGCTGTATTGGCCTGGATTTTCCTCAAGACATCATAGATTATTATCAAGAAACAACAAACAAATACTTAGTTTAAATTGGCATTAAGGAGAAACATCTAGAATCAAACCCAGCCACTTAGACCCAAATCACCCTGAACGCTAAGGAAATCCAAAACATACAATGAATGCTGCTTTCATCCAGATTCAGGAAAAACCTTAAAAGGTAAGTCACTGTATCTTGAAACAAAAAATGACAGGTTACTATACTTTTGTTAAAACAAATGATCAATTACTGCACAATTTCCAAGTGTTTTGCATTGTTCCAGAAGGACCTGAGACCTAATCAAGATGACTACTACTAAAAAAAATTGAATGACTTTGGTGGGTACGTTTTTAAATTGCTCTAATAAGGGAGCAGCTGTCACTTCATGGGCCAGGAAGCATATCTGGCATGTACCCAGAAAGAATACCTAAGTAACAGCAACAACAACAAACAGTCATCGCCAGATCAGTTCTGATTCATGGTGACCCCATGTGTATCAGGATAGAACTGTGCTCCATAGGGTTTTCAGTGGCTGATTTTTCAGAAGTAGATTCCAGGCCTTTATTCCAAGACGCCTCAAGGTGGACTTGAACTGCCAGACTTTGGGTTAGCAGCTGAGCATTCACTGTTAGCACCACCCAGGAAGTTAGGCCTAAGTAATGGAGGATAAATTGTGTGAGCACAGGCAAAGAGCCTTAGAAGAAATGTACCCGGCAGAGTGGAGAATGTGATTGTGTGCTTCAAAAACACTAGTTCCTGTTCCTAAAGTTCTCTAAACATGATGGAGAGAAAGAAGACTGGCCTTGATCAGAAGCATCATTGTGGGTTGAGAAAAGCCCAATCTGAAAACAAAAAACCAGAAGTTAAACTTAGAGTGCATTGAAGCAGTACAACAATCAAAATGAGAGGGTAACTAATGAGACCTCTTTTGGGTGCATTTCAGAACGGTTAGCCCTACTTTCTAGGATACTGTTTACAAGACACTAAATCTTGGGTTTACTTGTGTGTCTATAACCTGACTTTTCAACTCAGATAACTTTTTTCTTGACACTTAGATGCATTATTTAAGCATAACTATACCAAAATATTTCTCCAAGTCCTGCTGGATACCAGTGTCCCACAAGATTAACTTAGTGAATGTTGCAAAACAGCAACAAAAACTGATTCCCTGGTCAAATAAGTTGGGAAACATGTAGTTAAACATGACTCTTCACTGTAAGATTATGTGAAATATTTAATATCCTACCCAAGTAATAACTCCTTAAAAGGAATGAGTTCCAATTTGCAGTTTTAATCAACTTCCTAGGTCACTGATCCCTCTAAAAGTCCTTGTTTTTTGCTAAACATCTATCCATGTATGTAGAGACACTTGCATTCCACAGGGCACGGTTTAGAAAATGCTGACATCAGAGGTGACAAAATGGCTGACAGAGGTCAGGAATCTTGATGTATTTTTGTGCCGTCTCGAGTGTTTGGTAGGAAAAATGTTTCCCTTCCTGAGATAATGAAGAGACTGAAGGATGGCATGTTTGCTTAGACGCCCAGATGGCAGATTTGAAGTGCTCTGGCAGCTTTGTATCCCTAAGAAGTACAAAGTATTTTTACCTTCAACTTGTGGTAAAACATCACACAGCTAAGATTGATAAGCAGTTCAAATAATACCTCCTGTCCTTTTCAAATTAGATTTAAAAAAAACTGAAAAAGTTTCGCAATCACTGCCACAAGGTCTCAGAGGGCGTTAGGTTAATAGAAGCCAGAGGGGTGGAAAAGAGGCAGATGCTAGTCACTAAGAAGGACTCTTTGCTATGAGGATTTGTGGAAACAGCATTTTGGTGTTGGGGTTTGGTAAGTGTGAGGAGCCCTTGTGGTGCAGTGAGTGGTTAAGCGCTCGGCTGCTAACTGAAAGGTTGGGACTTTGAACCCACCAGCCGCTGTGTGGGAGAAAGATGTGGCAGTTTGCTTCCGTAAAGATTAGAGCCTTGAAAACCCTATGGGGCGGTTCCACTCTGTCCTTTAGGGCCACTATGAGCCAGAATCAACTTGATGGCAAAGGGAAGTATATTTGTTTTGAAATTGGAATTTGTTGAATTTTAGTAATAATAAATGATTTGGGCTTACTGGAACAATCAGTGCCCTTAGCATATGGAATGTAACTAGAGAAGGAATAAATTTATGATACATTGATTTTCTTTGGTGAAGTTTTACTTTAAGACATGTTGGGCTTATCAAGAGGAGGAAGGGATGAAGGTCAAGACCTGCTTATTTCTGCAGATTACTACAAAAGAGAAGGAGGGGGAAGTCGTTGAACTTTGAGCTATATTTCATTCAGTAAGAACATGTGCTATTAGAAATGCTTTTACCTGCATCTTTATTTTGCTTCCTCTGTGAATATGTTAAATGTTCTTTAAAACCCACCTTTAAAAACATTGCAGACATACTAAACAGCAGTTCTCTAATTGAGAGTGCTAATTTATTCAACAAATACTTGTGTGAATATTACTGTTTGCAAAGCTTCAGGGAATACATTGATGAATAAGGTAATCTTTAATCTCAAGGAGTTTACAATCTTTTTATAGAGAGAATGATAACAAAAGTATATAGTTAACAAAAATAAACAGGTTACAGTTGTTGCCATTATAAAACCAAACCAAGCCAATTGCTGTATGGTTGATTCCGACTCATGGCAACCCCATGTGTGACAGAGTCAAACTGTGCTCCATAGGGTTTCCAATGGCTGATTTTCAAAAGTAGATCACCAAGCCTGTCTTCTGAAATGTGTCTGGGTAGGCTTGAACCACCAACGTTTCAGTTAGCAGTCAAGTATGTTAACTGTTGGCACCACCCAGGGACTATAGTTGCCATTATAGAGGGTTGATAAAGAGGATGCTCCTAGTACATCAAATGGTTGAGGAAAGGCTTTACACAGAAAGTAGCATTTGAGATGGACTTCGAAGGTTCATGTCAAATGTTGAGAGGAAGTGTTGTAGGGAGGAGATAGAAAACAAACAACTGCCTAGAGTTGGAGAAGTTCTTGAGTGAGAAAAACAGAGTAGTTCAGTTTGGGAGGAGCTGGAGCAAGTGTTAGGGAGTAATGGGCAATAGAGTTAGAAAACCAAATTGTGAAGTACTTTGTATCAGTCAGCTTGGCTAATAGACTACAGTAAGAAAGAACCCCCCACATCTCAGTAGTAAAAGTTTATTTCTCATGAACATTACATTTGCGTTGTGCATTACCTATATCTCTGCTTCATGGCATCTTTATTCAGGACCCTGAATGAAGAAAGCAGCTCCTATCTGGGATATCATCAATCTGACAGAGGGAAAAGACAGACAATATGGCAGAACACAATGGTTCTCAAAGTGTTTGCTTGAAGGTGGCACGTGTTACTTCTGCTCACATATCATTGGCCAAAGCAAGTCACATGGCCAAATCAGACATCAGTGGGGTGGGGCTATATATAATGCTCCCAAGGGAAGAAACGGTGAATATTTTGAACAATTTACCAGAAGCCTTAAAAGCCAGCTTGAGTTTTAGCACTTAATTCTTTAGACAGTTAGGACCCATGGCAAGTTTCTGGACAAGAGCATGTGGTTTGGAAAAAAAGAACCTGGTAGCAATATATGTGTAGGATAGATTGCAGAGGCAAAACCAGAGGCAGGAGAACAATTTGAATGTGATTACAGTGGCTCAGGCAAGAGAAGATACGGGTGTAAGTCAGGGTAGTAGTGGTGGAAATGAAAAAGTACAAACTGATCGAAGAGAGAAAACAAAAAAAAACCGTGAGTCAGTTCTGACTCATAGCGACTCTGTAGGACAGAGTAGAACTGCCCCATAGTGTTTCCAAGGAGCGCCTGGTGGATTTGAACTGCCAGCCTTTTGGTTGACAGCTGTAGCTCTTAACCACTATACCACCAGGGTGAGAAAATCAAAGTGACTAGTGTGAATAGGAGAATGAGAGCATCCTTAAGAGAAACAGAGAAGTAAGGACAAAATTACTATTTTAGAATAGGGATGATGATTTCTTTAGGGGGTGGATCTTCCAGAGAGAGAGATCTCACATGAGAAGTAGGTACTTCGAGAGGTTGGGGCAAGGTAAAGGGATGTAGGAGGCATCTTTGAGGAGTAATTGAAGAAACGGGGGGTATAATGATAAAGGAAACCACAGAGTGAAAAGCAAAGAGAAAAACACTTATATTTGGGACATTCAGGAGGAAGAAGAGACTGAAGAAGCCATCTGAGAGGTGGGAGAATGTGGCAGCAGGGAAGACAAGGGAAGAGAGATTTTAAGGAGTGGTTATTAGTTACCTAGGACTCCCTGGGTGGTACAAATGGTTAATATGCTTAGCTGCTAACTGAAAGATTGGAGGTTCAAGGTCACCCAGAGGCACTTCTGAAGAGAGGCATGGTGATCGACTCCCCCAAAATCAGACATTAACCCTATGGAGCATAGTTCTACTTTGACACACATGGGGTTGCCATTAGTCAGAATCAACTCTATGGCAACTGGTTTGGTTTATTAGTTCTCTATTGCTCCATAACAAGTTACCCCAAATCTAAGCAGCTTAAAATAACAAACATTTATTATCTCACAGTTTCTGCGGGTCAGGAATTCAGGAGTGGCTTATCTTGGTGGTTCTGGCTCAGGACATCTTACGAAGTTATAGTCAAGATATCTACTGTGGCTCATCTGCTCTAAGATGGCTCACGCACATGGCTGTGGGCAATAGGTCTCCATTCCTCACTAGCTGTTGGCAGGAGGCCTCAGTTCCTCACAACGTAGAATTTTCCATAGCGCTGCTTGACATGTTCTTACCCCATGGAAGCTGGTTTGTCCCAGAGAGTGATCCAAGAGAGAGCAACATTGTATGACCTAGTTTCAGAACTGACACAGCATCACTTCCACCTTGCTCTCTTTGTTAGAACTGAGTCCCTAAGTCCAGCCCACGCTAAGGAGGAGAATTGAGTTCCACCTCTTCAAAGGAAAAAAAAAAAAAAATTTGTGGGCATGTTTTAAAATTTACTACAGAGGAGGTGTTCTGAAATGTGAGACGCTACAGAATGAAAGCTGGGAAAGGCAGTGTGGTATGCTAGAAAATACAAAGGTTTTGGAGCAAGATGGCTCCAGGATCAACTCTTGTGCATGATACTGAGTTAGTTACTTAACATCTCTGAGCCTCACAGTCTTCCTCTGTCACATAAAGACAATGATGACACCTTGGAAGCATTATAGTGAGAGCTAAAGATGATAGGTATAGAACACCTCAACAAAGAGCTTGATGAACAGCACTCACTCAACCTTGCATTCTTAAATACCAATTAATATGGCAGTTGTTGATATTTGAAATAGCAGTTCTAGTAGCATGTTCAGAAGTGAAAATGGGATTGAAAAGGTTAACATCAGGGCAGTGTTTCTATTTGATGTCTTATGTTTGTGTCTGTGTGTGCCTGTACATACGTGTCTTGGTCATCTAGTGCTGCTGTAACAGAAGTACCGCAAGTGGATGGCTTTAACAAAGAGAAGTTTATTTCCTCACAGTAAAGTAGGCTAAAAGTCCAAATTCAGGGCGTCAGCTCCGGGGGAAGGCTTTGTCTCTCTCTCCGCCTTCTCATCAATGTTCCCCCGGACTAGGAGCTTCTCCATGCAGGGACCCCAGATCCAAAGGATGCGCGCTGCTCCTGGCACTGCTTTCTTGGTGATATGAGGTACCCAACTCTCTGCTAGCTTCCCTTTCCTTTTATCTCTTGAGAGATAAAAGTTGGTGCAGGCCACATCCCAGGGAAACTCCCTTTACATTGGATCAGGGATGTGACCTGGGTAAGGGTGGTGTTACAATCCCACTCTAATCCTCTTCAACGTAAAATTACAGTCACAAAATGGAGGACAACCACACAATACTGGGAATCATGGCCCAGCCAAATTGATACACACATTTTTTGGGGGACACAATTCAATCCATGACAATAAGAATTCTATAGGACATGTGATATAAACGTAGATTCCAGGATTCTAGAAGGTGTGATACAGGAGACCCAGAAACCCGCATTTTTAACAAGCAGCCAGATGGGTATGATGTAGATGGTCCACAGACCCAGTTTTAAGGAATGAATAGGGAGCAGGCAAGTGTGGGTAAGATGGGGTAGGCAGGGAATGGTAGGTTCCAGGTGGATTATCTGTGGATGTGGAGCCCACTTGTGAGTATATCATGAGTGGCCAGTCCAGAGGCAGGTAGAAACCTAAAGACAGGATGTAGCACCAAAAGTCAGGAAACAGGGTAGTGAGTGAAGCAATTCTCCTTAGAAGTTGAGATTAAGGTCAGGGGGCATGGCCCCCAAACTCTGTCAACCCAGCACTAAAACCATTCCTGAGGCCAACTCTTCAGACAAAGATTAGACTGGACTATGGGACATAAAAGGATACTCGTAAAGTGTGTGCTTCTTAGCTCAAGTAGATACATGAAACTAAATGGGCAGCTCCTGTCTGGAGGTGAGATGAGAAGGCAGAGAGGGTCAGGAGCTGGTTGAATAGACACGGGAAATCAGGAGTGGAAAGGAGGAAGGTGCTGTCACAGTATAGGGAGAGCAATTAGGGTCACATAACAATGTATGTATAAATTTTTGTATGAGAGACTAACTTGAATTGTAAACTTTCACTTAAAGGACAACAATAAAAAAAGAAAAAAAAGGTCGGGGGCCTTTCATAAAACAAAATGAAACTAAATGGGCCCACCAGCTCAGGGGCAGGGATGAGAAGGCAGGAGAGGACGGGAAAGCTGGTAATAGGAATCCAAAGTCAAGAAGGGGAGAGTGTTGACATGTCATGGGGTTGACGACCAATATCACAAAACAGTATGTGTATTGTTTTGTGAGAAACTTGTTCGCTCTGTAAACCTTCATCTAAAAGTACAATAAAAAAGAAAGTAATAACCTAATAAAAATATTATCACTAAGAGGAAAAAAAATAAAGGGGCCTTGATCTTCTCTGAGAAGCAGGAGGCAAGCCTATCTGATGAGGAAGAGTTGCAAGCTTGAGAAAAGCATAGGCAATAATCAGGATGCTGCAGGAAATGCAATGCTTGTAGAGCAGCTATTTCAGAACAGTAAGTGTAAATACTTTATCTTGATTTCAATATTGCCTTCACGTGTAGCAAATCTTTGGCTGGGGGTAATGTGAATAAGATGATGTGGAATGTTCCAAAGAATTTAAAAAAGTGCTAACCAAAATCTACCAAATAAATTTGTTTTTGCGTTAGGCCGGTAGGGGGCGACACAGTAGTACATATGCTGATAGTCGGCTCAGCCTCCTCGACCGAGTATTGCCAGCTCCTGCTGAATAGGACTATTAACCAAACCTAAAGTGCAGAATTTGGGGAGCTTCATTTATTCCTTTTATAGCCATGAACCTTCATAGAAAGAACTTTTAAGGTCTTTCTTTAATTATTAAGGCATCCATTTTTTTTTAAACTGCCAATTCCTATAGTCAAAAAGAAGTTAATTCTGTAGAGTTTAAAGGAATTATTACCCCTTGTTTATTGACTTCACTTTTGACATAGACATTAGAACATAGAAAAGACTGAGAAAAGAGAAAACTGCATCTACAGGATGACTCCGAGAAGTGGAAATGCTGAGTCAAAGGTGTGGGCTTCACAACTTTGTTAGATGCTCCCCAGTTGCCTTCCAGAGAGATTGTACCAATTTACCTTTGCACCAATAATGCAACACTTGTAGAGCAGCTATTTCAAAACATTAAGTGTAAATACTTTATCTTGATTTCAGTATTGCCTTCACGTGTACCTAATCTTTGTCTGGGAGTAATGTGAATAAAATTTTGTGGAATGTTCCAAAGAATTTTTTTAAAAAAGCGCTAACCAAAATCTACCACATAAATTTTTTTGTTTTTTATTAGGCCAGCAGGGGGCGATACAGTAGAATGTCTGTTGATATTGTTTGTTCAATGGGTTACTGGTCTTTTAATTATTGATTTGTAGGAGCTCTTTTTATGGCGCCAGTCAAAATGTTCAGTTAACATTGGAGTTAAACAAACTGTGCATTTCAACAGATGTTTAAATGATGAGTGGCCTTCAGAGCACTCACTTCTCAAACCTGCTCACTCGATCCACATAACCTGTTGAAACATGTCTCACATTACTGTTTTAAAATCACTTTGCGAAGTCTGCTGTGTAAAATTGTTCACCTCAAGAGTGCCAAATTTCTTTCCTTCTATAGTTCATTTCAGTGTGGAGAAAAGCAGGGAATTAAATGGTGACAAATAAGTGAATGTAGGAACTGGCATATTTTTGTTGTTAGCTGCTGTCGAGTCAGCTCCCAACTCATGGCGACCCCATGTACAATGGAAGGAAATGCTGCCCTGTCCTGCGCCATCCCCATGACCAGATATGACCGTTGTGATCCATTGGCTCATTTTCAGAAGTAGATTGCCAAATGTTATTTCCTAGTCCATTTTAGTCTGGAAGCTCTGCTGAAACCTGTTCAGCATCATAGCAACATGCAAGACCCCACTGACAGACGTGTGATGGCTGTGCTTGAGATGCACTGGCCAGGATCAAGGCTGGGCTTCCATATGGAAGGCGAGAATTCACCACTGAACCACCAATGGCCTTTGGTACTTTTTTACTGGTCTCAAATTACCAAGTGACAGGTGTGTACTCAGGTTCCCCACTGCTCAAACTGGAATACTTTCAGAGAATGCCCTAGAGGTGCTGGACTGTGAGAACTGGTTGAGATTGAACAGGCTTTTGAGTGAAGATCATCACGAAATCCCGGGCATTGATATCCCCTCCACTACCAGGAAAGTATTCCTCAGAAATGAGATAACGTCCTTTTTTTTTTTCTTTGTAATAGCTTTATGAGGTAAAATTCACCCACTTAAAGTATACAATTCAGTGG
Organism: Dugong dugon; assembly: GCA_030035585.1. Lineage (NCBI taxonomy): Eukaryota > Metazoa > Chordata > Mammalia > Sirenia > Dugongidae > Dugong > Dugong dugon. The sequence continues at coordinate 89,540,446 of CM057461.1, forward strand.
TTTTTAGTATATTCATGGAGTTGTGCAACCATCAGCACAGTCAATTTTAGAACTTTTTCATCACTTTTAAAAGAAACCCTGCATCCTTTCCCTATTATTCCCCAAGTCCCTATCCCCTCTCTCCATTTATCTCTAAGCAACCTACTTCCTGTCTCTATATATTTGCCATTTCTGGACATTTTATATAAATGGAATCATATAATAAGTGATTTTTGTGGTTGGATCTTATCACTTAGCATAGTGTTTTCAAGATCCATCCATGTTTTAGCATATATCAGTACTTCATTCCTTTTTATGGCCAAATTATATTGAATATTGCCACATTTGTTTATCCGTTCATCAGTTGATGAGCATTTGGGTTGTTTCTACCTTTTGGCTGTTGCAAATAATGCTGCTATGAACATTTGTGTGCCAATTTTTGTGTGGCTATTTATTTTCATTTCTTTTGGGTACATATGGAGGAGTGCAATTGCAGGGTGAAATGGTATCTCTATGTTAACTTTTTGAGGAACTTGTCAGATGAGTTTCCAAAGTGGCTGCACCATTTGATACACCTGCTAGAAATGTACAAGGGTTCCAATTGCTCCACAACCTTGCCAACACTTGTTTCCCGCCCCCCTCCCCTTTTTTTAAATTATAGTCATCCTAGTGGGTGTGAAGTGGTATCTCCTTGTGGTTTTGATTTACATTTCCTTGATAACTAATTATGGGATGTAGGTGTCCTTGAAAAGAATAAACCTGCCTAGCAAATTCATAGCTGTGTTTTAGCCTGGAGAACTCAGACAGAGATGACAGCCTTACCACTGATGATCCACACGGTAAGCATATGTTTTTTCATGTGCTTATTGGTCATTCTGTATATCTTCTTTGAGAAATGTCTGTACACGTTCTTTGCCCATTTTTAAATTGAGTTCTTTGCCTTTTTGTTGTTGAGATGTATGAGTTCTTTATATATGCTGGGTACTAGATCCAGATATATGGTTTGCAAATATTTTCTTCCATTCTGTAGGTTGTCTTTTCACTTTCTTGATAGTGTTCTTTGATGCACAAAAGTTTTTAATTTTGATGAAGTCCGATTTATCTATTTTTTTTCTTTTGTTGGTTGTGCTTTTGGTGTCATATCTAAGAATCCGTTGCCAAATTTAAAGTCGTGAACATTTATCTCTATGTGTTCTTCTGAGTTTTATAGTTTTGGCTCTTATATTTAAGTCCTTGTTCCATTTTGAGTTAATTTGTTATATCGTGTGGGGTAAGGGTATATCCTTTTTTAAAAATCCATGTTATATGTTAAAAAAATAAGCCAAACCCTGTGAAAGGCAGTATGACAGTATCTATTACAAATGAATATCCCTTCCAATTCCACTTCTAGGAATTTATCCTACAGATAAGGATGTATTTATAAGAGTATTCATTGCCACATTTCTTTTTTCCTTCTTTCCCTCTATCTTCTTTTCTTTATTATTATTATTGTAATAGCAAAACATTGCAAAGAACCCAAATGTCTGTCAGTGGAAGCTGTTAAATAATGTATGGAACATCCATGTAATGGAATACTGTGTGGTTGTGAAAAAGAATGAAGCTCTCTATACGCTGACTTGGAAAGCTCTTCAGAAAATATTGTTCAATGAAGAAAATCGGCGCTTAGTACATATTTTTTGTGAGAAAAAGGGCACAAAAAGAATATATGTGCATATTCCTTATATATGTGTGTAAAGAAGCTCTGCAAGAATTCACTAGAAACCAAAAATAGATTCCTATGAGGCAAGCAGGTACTGGGTGCAGGGGCAAGTGAGGGGGAGATGTTCCTGTCCTTATTCGGATTACTGCTTCTGAATGAAAATATATACCAAAAAATTGGATAAACATAAATTAAACAAAAAAAATTTAGAGTATCTTCTGCAGAAAAATGAAGGGGGTGAGATATGAAAGCCACATTGTCCTGGATGTTGCACATATTTTTTTCCCAGTTGAAACACAAGCATTTTGTTACCTGGTTTTCTTGTGACTAATATCACACTACACAGTCACACTACTGCTAGTTGAGGTTAAGAGTTGTGGTCTGTGGTCATGGAGCAAAGCAGCAAACTGGTCTCCAGGATGCTGAAGTAACAGTCCTGGCCTCATTCACATGGTATTCTGAATGAGCTAACATCCACAGGAAGGTGTACACCTCAGGGAGTCAAAAGGGAAAGACTATTCTAGAAGCCCTCTCGCTGAAAGAACACAACCTGTACAAATACACGGTTTCATTGTTTTACCAGTTATGTTCTTGACACCAAATCACTGACATTCCTATCCCTAGGCAACGGGATGTAGGTGTCCTTGGAAAGAATCATTCCGCCTAGCAAATCCGTCGCTGTCCTTCAGCCTGGAGGACTGAGACTGAGATGGCAGCCCTACCACCGATGACCCACGCAGGCTAACGTCAATGGCTGTTTTGGAGTATTGCTCTTGTCTTTAAAAGTTCCTCAGGTTGTCTCTTGGCAATTTTTTTCTCAACCCTTTTTAAAATGGTTGCTGCAGTTGTAGCTTGTCTTTGATGAAAGAGCTCTCTTCTTGAATGTAAAATTCTCCAGTGAAAATATATTTCCCCTTTCTCACTCCCGTGGTTATCACTGCGGCAACTGTAAGACTGGCCCCAGACATCTAAACTTGAGCAAGAAGTCTAAAAATACACAGAGGTCACTGTGTGCACATTTAACAGTTTCGGTGTGTCAGACCAGAAGATTCAGATTTGCACTCAATTCTACTGCAAATGGAGCTGGCATTCTAGGAGTGAATGTCTTACGTTAGAAAGACTGAGGCAGCCACTGTGAAGAAGGTGAGCCAGATTCCATCTGTTTTCATCCTCCCTCGAGCCTGAACCAAAAATATTGATTCCACATGTGGGAACCTGTGAAGAACGAGTCCTCAGTAAAGTCACTAGGGGAGGAGGAAGAAAGAAGAGAATGTCAGCATAATAAAGTCAAACCTGACAAAGAAAAAAAACTCCAGCAAAATGAGAGACAACGATCTGAAAAATATAATACAAATAAATGCTACAGAGTTCCCTTCTAACTCTGGAGAAAAATACATCTTCAAAAGACGTACTCTAGAGTAAAACCGAGTCACCAGAGAAGCTTCTGACAAATTAATGGATTCTTTAGAAAGCCTAGGATGAGTGAGAACAGTTATAACTAGAGGCTGAGGGATGGTCGTCTAGCTAAGCCCGAAGATGTTGACCTTTTTCATGACAGAAACACTTGTTACCCTCCAATTGCGATGCTGTTGGGACAGGAGCCTCAGCCACATCACGGGCTCCCTGGAGCTGGGATGGCCCTTCAGAATTGTCCCCCATTGAGGCAAGGCCAAATCTTTGTTTCCCTGTATGGCCTAGTTGCTGGATGTGGGCTGTACTGGGGAAGGAGTGTCACCCTGAGCAGGCAGCTGAGTCCTCAGCAGGTAACACTCCCAGCAGGTAAGAAAGTGTGTGGCTCGGCTCTGAGGCAAACTCTAGGTGGCAATCTGCAGCATCCTCTACAATGTACAAGCTGGCTTGTGCTTGCCTAGATGCCCATGAATTTCAGGTGATTCCAGTGTACCCCTGGTGAGGACCACTGTACTAGCCCCTTGGGGTAGCTCTGGGAGCCAATGACAGTGGCTGTTCTTTATTACCTAACATAGCCCTGCACACTGAGAGGGGTCAGGTGGGTATAGATCAAAATAGCTGAAGAGGGTTAAAACTGAAATGCTATTAATAGTGCATGCAGTTTGAACGTGGGTTTTGCCTTAAATACTAGGGAATTCCTACAATCTAATTGTGGGGAAAATGTATACAATCCTGTGGATTCCAGGCTTTGGAGAGTTGATCAGTTTAATATTATTAATAGTATTACTATGTGTGATATACTTTATTAACACATCACATGCAAAAAAAATACACAGTCCTAAATGTACAGCTTGATAAATTTTTACTTAGTGAACACACCCATGTGTCCAGCACCCAGATCAAGAAAGAGAACTTTACCATACCCCAGAAACCCTCTCATGCCCCCTTCCAGTCCCTACCCTCTGCTCAGGGTCACCGCCATCCTGACCTCTTCTACCATAGGTTAGTTTGCTTGCTCTTGAACTTGACATACACGGATTTGTACAGTGTGTGGTCTTTTGTGGTGGCATTTTTGGTTCAACAATGTTTTGGTGAGAGTCATCCATGTTGTTATGTACAGGTGTAATCCATTTGTTCTCTTTGCTGGATGGCTTTCCATTGTAGATATTCCACAATTTATTTCTCCATTCTACTACAGACGGGCATTTGGTTGTTTCCAGTTTGGAAACATTATGAATATTTATGCTATGAGCATTCTTGTATTTATCTTTTACTGAACATATATATATATATATATATATATATATATGCATTTCTGTTGAATATATTACCTAGGAATGGAATTGATGAACCATGCATACATATATGTTTAGCTTTAAGAGATACTGCCAAACAGTTCTCCAAAGTGGTTGAGCCAATTTACACGCTCACGAACAGTGTATGAGAGCTCTAGTTGCTTCACGTCTTACCGCCATGTGGTATTATTTTTAAAGGTTAGCTATTCTGGTGGGTTTGTAGTGGTATCCCATTGTGGATTTTTTTTAACAGTTTTATTGGGTTATAATTGATACAATAAACTACACATTAAAGTGGACAATATGTTTTGACAAATGTATATGCTCAGAAAACCTTTGCTATAGTCAAGGTAATAAAATACCCACATGCCCCAAAGTTCCCTTTGGTAATCCCTCCTCACCACCTTCCATGCCCTGAACCCCCGTTTGCAGGCTCCGGACAACCACTGATCTGTTTTCTGTCACTGTAGATTAGTTGCTGTTTTGTAGGATTTTACATAAATACAGCCATATAGTCTGTACCCTTTTTTGAGGGAAGGGTCTGGCTTGTTTCACTCAGTGTAATTATTTTGAGATTCATCCACGTTGTTGCAGGTATCAATGGCTTATTCTCTTTTAATGCTGAGTATTATTCTACTGCATGGATGTATCGTAATTTGTTTATCCATTTACCTATTGATGGACGTGTGGGTGGTTTTCAGCGTTCAGCTAAATAAAGCTGCTATGAACATTCATGTACTAGGTTTTGTGTGGACATATGCTTTCATTTCTTTTGGGTAAGCGTCTAGGAGTGGAACGGATACCATGGTGGTTTTAATTTGTATTTCCCTGATGACTAATGAAGCTTAGCATTCTTTTAATGTTTATTGGATATTTCCCCCAAATGACTGTTTTTCTATTGGGCTGTCTGAGCAAAACCTTCTTTGTGATATGATGTCATGGATTTATATTTATTGACATGTAAAGATGTCCACAATATAGTGAGAAGAAGGTAAAGCTGGTAATGATTATAATGCAGCTTGTTCAATATAATCATATTTTTATTTATAATTATATAAACTTGAAGGAGAATATCTATTAACCATAGCTCTCTCTCTGGTTGGGAAGATTATGAATACTTTTAACTTCCTACTTTAAAGCTATCCTTATTTGCTATTATCTAAATTTGTTTTAATAACAATCATGGATTACTTTTATAATCCGGAAGAACAATAAAGCAGTTTTCGTTTAGAAATCATCAAAACCCAAACCGAAGCAGAGCCTCGTCATCGTGTGCTACTTTGGCTCACCCTCTTCCCATCTGGAGCAACACAAGGCACTGAGGAAAAGCGTCCTCGCTGGGCGTGGTTTTAGAGTTTGGGTTAGGAGAAGAGAGTGTAAAAATGAAGGATAGGCTTTATTGCATAACAGCCATGTGCTCCCTCCCATCCCGCTGAGCCCAGGAGATGATCGGGCCATAAAAACTGGGTAATTACTTAAATTGCCTCTTCTTTGTAGGAGCGAACTTTCCCAGCGCCATCAACTGGGCTTATTCGGTCTGATTACTGGAGCCCTGCTGTGAGCTGGGATGAGGCAAGCACATTATTACACTGTGCAAGTGTAATGCTTTTGTTTACATTTTTCAAGGCAAACAGAGCAACTTCCAGTCTTACCTCACCCAGAGTCCCACCAGAACCGGGACCAGGAAACTTTTTGTGACGTCGGCCTCCCTCTCTTCTTCCCATTTCATTCTATTTGATCCTTGTTGTTGTTGTTAGTTGCCGTTGAGTCGATTCAGACTCATGGTGACGTCATGTGCTACAGAGTAGAACTGTTCCATAGGGTTTTCTTGGCTGTCATCTTTATGGAAGTAGATTGCCAGGCCTTTCTTCCATGGTGCTACTGGTGGGTTTGAACTGCCGACCTTGAGGTTAGTAGTCGACTGCAAATGATTTGTGCCACTAAGAACCTTTATTTAGTCCTACTGACTGTAAACTGAACCAAAAAGAAAAAACCCATTGCTGTCGAGTTGATTCCAACTCATGGCAACCCTATAGGACAGAGCAGAACTGCCCCCATAGGGTTTCCAAGCCTGTAAATCTTTACCAAAGCAGACTGCCACATCTTTCTTCTGAGGAGCGGATGGTGGGTTCGAACCACCGACCCTTTGGTTAGCATCCAAGCACTTAACTGCTCCTTAATTGTAAACCAGAAACATAAAATCAAACCAACCGACCAACATAGAGCATTTAAAAAATTTTGAAACAATTTCAATTTTAGAGAAAAGTTGCAAGTGTAGCACAAAAGACTTTTTTTCCTGAAGAATTTGAGAGTAAGTTGAACTCGATTTTCCATCACTCCAAATACTTAACTGTTTCCTACAAAAAAGAGACATTTTTCTTCAGAAACACAATACAGCATCAAAACTAGGAAATTAACATTGACACATTACAGCCACCCAAATGTGAATTTCTTCAATTGTCACAATAATGTCCTTTATAGCAAAAAGATCCACTTCAGAGGCACAAGAGTTTTTGATAACTGCATTGCAGACCTGCATTGAAATGAGTAGCCATTGGCCAGGCCTTCTTGCCGCCACCCCAGGCCTCCTCATCCGCCATTCCCTCCAAAGGGAGGAAGAGTAGGAGGCTGTCTTTCACCCATTTTCTATTGGGCTGTCTAAGCAAAGGCTTCTTTGTGGTATAATGGCATGGATTTATATTTATTGACGTGTAAAGATGTCCACAGTATAGTAAGATGATGCTTGCTCTTGAGGGGCACAGTTAATAGGAAGAGGGCCGAGATGTCATTTCCCCACAAACGAGGGCTGACTTAGCATGGGGAAGCAGGCTGGAGACTGGATATGGGCCAGAGAATCCTCTCCCGGGACAACACCCTGGGAATGTCAGCAAAGCCGCACACCAAATTCCCCATCTCCGCCTTTTCATTGTTTCTATGTCTCTCTCTTTCCGTTCTCTCCCCCTTCCCCCGTAACTTCTACTTTCTTTTTTACTGCCCTCTCTTTGTTTTCACAGCTTTTCCATCATTCTGCTAAACTGTTTCCTTTACAATTGTTTCCTTAAGAAAACCCAGGGAATATTAAAAGTTGTTACCTATTAGAGGGCAGGGTGACAGAGATGAGGAAGAAGACTTTCTTTTTTTTTCTTTTTCTTTTTTTTTTTAATTGTACCTCAGGTGAAGGCTTACAGAACAAATAGTTTCTCATGGAACAGTAGTACACATATTGTTTTATGACATTGGTTAACAACCCCACAACATGTCAACCCTCTAACTTCTCAACCTTTTTTTGGTGAAAATACACATAGCCAAAGATACACCATTTCAAAAATTTCTACATGCACAGTTCAGTGACATCGACTACGCTCTTCCAATTGTGCTGCTATTCTCACTTAAGATGAAGGCTTACAGAACAAAATAGTTTCTCATTTAACAGGTATCACACGTGTTGCCCTATGACAATGGTTAACAATCTCACCACACATCAACAATATCCTTACTCAACCTTGGGTTCCCTGTCACCAGCTTCCTTGTCCACTTCTGCCTTCTGGCCCTTGTCACTGAACTACTGTACCTCATTAGTCCCATTTGGTTTTACGGGGTTTTCCACTCCCAGGCTGAACGGTGAACCTCAGAGATGGCTGAACGGTGAACCTCAGAGATAACTTCACCACTGAGCTAAAAGGGTGTCTGGGGGCCATACTCTCGGGGTTTCTCCAGTCTCTGTCAGGCCAGTAAATCTGGTCTTTTTTTTTGTGAATTAGAATTATGTTCTACATCCTTCTCCAGCTCTGTCCAGAACCCTCTGTTGTGATCCTGGTCAGAGCAGTCAGTGGTGGTAGCCGGGCACCGTCTAGCTGTACTGGACTCAGTCTGGTGGCGGCCTTGGTAGCTGTGGTCCAACAGTCCTTCGGACTAATCTTTTCCTTGCATCCAGAACAAGACTTTCTTTATATAGTTTTTACTATTGTCTTGATTTTTAAAATCATATTAATATATTAAACCAAAACTCATTGCCGTGTTGAGTCAATTCCAACTAATAGCAACCCTACAGGACAGAGTACAATTGCCTCGCTGGGTTTCCAAGGAGCAGCTGGTGGATTCCAACTGCCTACCTTTTGGTTAGCAGCCAAGCTCTTAACCACTGTGCCACCAGGGCTCCTAAAAAACCAAATCTGTTGCCGTTGAGTAGATTCTTACTCATAGCGACCCTGTAATGTATTACCTTCTTAAAAAGACAATATGCAATAACAGCAAAACAAAACTAAAACCAAAATGTTCCGTGGTACATCCTAAACCAAAACCAAACAAACTGCCTTTGAGTCAGTTCCAATTCTTGTGACACCATGTGTGTCAGAGGAAGAACTGTGTTCCATAGGATTTTCAATGGCTGATTTTTTGGAAATAGATCACTGGGCCTTTCTGAGTGGAGTCGAACCGCCAACCTTTCAGTTAGTAGTCAAGCGCTTAACTATTTGTGTCACTTCTAAATAAATCTCTTTTAAGGGGTTAGACTAGTTTGTTGCCTCTTGCTGCGTTTCTGTGCGAGTTTGCAACCACTCCGTCTGACCTGGAACGTAAGGCAAAGGAAGGCAAAGAGGAGATTGTTTTTTTTTAAGCTCCATGGCTATCTCTGTTCTAACTCTTCTTCCTCAGGTCCCTCAGGAATGGATGTTCATCCACCCCCGTTTTCAGCTCTGTGGGTGATTTCACAATCTGGATCCATCAAACAGTCATCTCTCTGAGCTCCAGGATTGCCTTTCCAATTCCTATCAGATTCCTCAAACTCAACCAAATTATTATTAATATTTTATACTTTCTTTTGAGCAGCTCAGCTTACCAACTACTGACATGAAAACCTGTGCTACTTTGCTATTCCTCCTTGTCTTTCACCCTCCTTCTCAAGCTTTAGCAAATTGTTAATCATGCCTTTAAACTGTTACTTTTATCTTCCCATTCCTACATCATATAGTTCTTCAGTATTTAATAAACAGACATTAATTTTTTCTATTTCTATTCTAGTCCTTGTTTCATTTTTAATTTATTTAACAGCTTTATTGAGATATAATTTCCATAGCATAGAATTCACCCAGGATAAATGTGCAGGTCAATTATTTTTGTAAATTTCTAGAGTTGTGCAGCCATCACCACCATCTAGTTTTAGGACGTTTCCATTAACTCAGAAAGTTCCCTCGTACTCGTTCGCAGTTATTTTTCGCTCTCACTCTTGGCCTTAGGCAACCATTGTTCTGCTTTTTGTTTCTATAGATTTGCCTTTGCTACAAATTTCATAGAAATGGAATCATGCAATATATAGTATTTTGTGTCTGGCTTCTTTCATAATGTCTTAACCTAATGCTTTTGAGGTTTACCCATGCTGTGGGATCAGTTGTTTGCTCCTTTTTATTGTTGGCTAGCATTCCATTGTATGAATATATCACCAATTGATAGGCGTTTGTATTGTTTCCAGTTTTTGCCTGTTATGAATAGTGCCACTTAAAACGTTCCTATAAAAGTCTTTGTATGGATTTATGTCTTTATTTCTTCAGTAGATACTCAGGGGGTGGAAATGCTGGGTCATTTGGTAAGAATATGTTTAACTTTTTAAGATCCTGCCAAACTATTTTCCAAAGTGACTGTCTCACCAGCACATCCTTTGCCAACACTTATTATCAATTATTGCCATTCTGGTGGGTACATAAAGGAGTCCTGGTGGCAGCTAACTGAAAGGTCAGTGGTTTGAACCTACCAGCTGCTCCTTGGGAGAACTATATGGCAATCTGCTTTCATAGACGTTTAAAGCCTTGGAAACCCTATGGGGCAGTTCTGCTCCATCCTATAGGGTCACTATGAGTCAGAATTGACTTGATGGCAGTGGGTTTGGTTTTAGTGATTACATAGTGAGTGGCATCTTATTATGATTTTAATTTGCATTTCCCAAATGATTAGTGATATTGAATGTCTTTTCGTGTGCTTATTAGCTATTCATATATCTTCTTTGGTGAAATGTCTACAAAAAGCTTTTGCACATTTTTAAGTTGCCTTCTAATTATTAAGTTATAAGAATTCTTTGTATGATCTGGGTACAAATCCAATATATGATTTGCAAATATTTTCTTCCAGTGTGTGAAAATGATGTGGCAGCAGCATCTGGCTTCTTCGTTTGATTTCACAAGGGAGAAGGAGAATCAAGATCATCATCATCCCAAAGCTGATTCCTGTGAGGTGGAAGTCAAACGTAACTCCGCCCTCCAAACTTTTTACCAATTCTGACATGAGCCATCCCTCCCACAGCACTCTCTACTTCTCTTGTTTGATAATTCATTGCAATGGACACACAGAATCCACAGACAATACTCACAATTATGGAGTTTATTAGGGAAGTAACAGGTTACAATTCAGGATCAGGAATGACTCAGGATATAGTTTTTCAATCAGGCCAGCTTCTTCTTGGCCATGCGTGCAGGTAGGCTTCTTTCCAGCCCTCGGCTTCACCTCTGCCCTGCTCAGGCAAGTGTTACAAAGCTCTTTTGCTCTTCCAGTAAGTGCCCAGAGGCACCCTACTCCTCCAGTAAGCCTCTGCCTGAAGGTGCTCAACTCTCTCGCTCTGTGGATCAGCACACCCACTGTAGTTGCCTTGTTCCGTGGGCCAGGAAGCCCGCTGTACTGACTGCCACTGTTTCTCTGCTGCTGCTTCTCACTGTCTTGTGCCATCTGTAGTGTTAAGCTCTGTCTCCTGGCTGTTGGAGGTTCTCAGTACAGGGACCCCAGGTCCAAAGAATGCACTCCACTCCTGGCTCTTCTTTCTTGGTGATAGTGAGGTCTCCCCTTTCTGCCTAGGTGATGGCTCATTTTAAGCCTGGCAGGATGGCAAAAGTGACAAGTCCCCTTGTTAGGGTTCCATACACCTAATTTGCATGGTCCCACCCACACCAGGGTGCCAAATACCTTATTTGCATCATTAGCAAGCTGTCCAATCCCCTTGGTGGGCCACAAGCACTTTGTTTGCATAGTCCCACCCAGTCATTTTGTGGGAGTCACAAGACCATGCATGGCTAGAAGGGCCATATTAAGTAATTCACTACATTGCACAGTGTATCACTTATCTTTTTTTTTCTTAATGGTGTGTTTTGAAGAGCAAAAGTTTTAAATTTTGATGAAGTCTAATTTATTAATATTTTCTTTTATGGATTATGCTTTTAGTGTTATAGCGAAGAGATTTTTGTCTATCCCATGGCCACAAAGATTTTCTTCTGTTTTCTTTTATAAGTTTTATAGTTTTAGCTCTTACAATTAGGTCTGTGATGCTTTTTAAATTAACTTTTGTGTATGATGTGAGGTAGGTCCAAGTTCATTTTTTGCATGTGGATATCCAATTGTACCAGCAACATTTGTTGGAAAGACTATCTTTTCTCCAGTGAATTGCCTGGATGCCTCTGTCAAAATCAATTGTCCATAAACGTAAGGTCTTATTTCTGGACTCTCTGTTCTGTTCCATTTATCAATATGTCCATCCTTACGGCAATACCACACTATCTTGATAACTGTAGCTTTATAGTAAGTTGCCAATTGAAATCAGGTGGTGTGAGCCCTTCAATTTTGTTTTTCTTTTTGAAACTTGTATTGTCCATTCTAAGTCCTTTGCATTTCCATATAAACTTTAGAATCAACTAGATAATTGCTACAAGGAAAAAAAAAACTGCTGGGCTTTTGATAGGGGTTGAATTGCACATATAGATCAATTTAAGGGGAATTACCATCTTAACAGTATTGAGTTTCCAATCCATCAATCTGGTATATTTTCCCATTTATTTAGATCTTTAAAATTTCTCTCAGCAATGTTTTGATGTTTTCAGTGCATGGGTCATATACTTATTTTTAAATTTTTTCTCTAATGTTTCATTCTTTATGTTGATATTGTGAATGGAGTTCTTTTCTTAATTTCATTTTGAAATTGTTTTTTGCTAGCACATAGAAATACAATTTATTTTTGTATGTTGATCTTGTATCCTGGAACCTTGCTAAACTTACATGTTAGTTCTTGTAGATTTTTTTTGTAGATTCAATTAAATTTTCTACATAGATAATAATGTCTTCTATGAAAAGACAGTTTTACTTCTTTCTTTCCAATCAGGATGCCATTTATATCATTTTCTAGCCTTATTCCTGGCTACAACCTTCACTAAAATGTTGAATAGAAGTGGTAAGAATGGACATCTTTCTTGTTACCTATGTTAGGGGGAAAGCTTTCAGTCTTTCACCATTAAGTACAATGTAGCTGTAGGGTTTTTTTGTAGAAGCTCTTTCTCAGTTTGAGGAAGGTCCATACTATTTCTAATTTGTGTAGAGTTTTTATCATGAATGGATATTGGATTTTATCAAATGCTTTTCCTGTAACTGTTGAGATGATCATGTGGTTTTTGTCCTTTATTAATACGGTATATAACATTAATTTATTTCCAAATGTTAAACCAATCTTACTTTCCTGAGGTAATTCCCACTAGGTCTTGATGTGTCATTTAAAAAAAAAAGTTTCTGGATTTGGTTTGCTAAATTATTTTTAAAGGATTTTTGCATTTATGTTCATAAGAGATACTGGTCGCAGTTTTCTCTGCTTATAATTTTCTTATCTTGCTTTGGTATCTGGATAATAATACTGGCCTCATAGTATGAGGTGGGAAGTGTTTCCTCCTCACTTATTTTCTGAATGAGTTTGTGTAGGATTGGTAATATTTCTTCCTTAAACGTTTGATAAAATTTACCAATAAAGCCATCTAGGCCTGGACTTTTCTTTTTGAGAATATTTTAAATTCGATTTCTTATTTGTTATCAGTCTTTTCATATTTTTTATTCCTTGTCAATTCAGTTTGGGAAGTTTAGATATTTCTGGAAATTTATCCATTTCATTTAAGTTGTGTACTTTGTTGGCATAATGTTGTATATAATGTTCTCTTACAATTCTTTCAATTTCTGCAGGGTCAGTAGTTGTATCATTTTACATTCCTGGTTTTCGTAGTTTGTATCTTCTCTCTTTTTTCTTTTCTTCGTCAGTCTAGTGAAAGGTTTATCAACTTCATTCATCTTTTCAAAGAACAACTTTTTTTTCTTTTTTTTATTGTGCTTTATATGAAGGTTTACAGAACAAATAGTTTCTCAGTAGACAGTTAGTGCACATACTGTTTTATGACATTGGTTAACAATCCCACCACATGTCAACACTCTCCCTTCTCGACCTTGGGTTCCCTGTTACCAGCTTTCCCGTCCCCTCTTGCCTTCTAGTCCTTGTCCCTGGGCTGTTGTGCCCCATTAGTCTCGTTTTGTTTTATGGGGCTGTCTAATCTTTGGCTGAAGGGTGAACTTCCAGAGTGACTTCAGTACTGAGCTAAAAGGGTGTCTGGGACCATACTTTTGGGGTTTCTCCAGTCTCTGTCAGGCCAGTAAGCCTGGTCTTTTTTTGTGAGTTAGAATTTTATTATACATTTTTCTCCAGTCAAAGAACAACTTTTTAGAAAGTAATTTATTTTATTTTTGTTGTTGTTGAAAATATACACAGCAGAACATACACCAATTCAACAATTTCTACATGTACAATTCAGTGATATAGACAACTTCTTCAAATTGTGTAACCATTCTCACACTCCTTTTCTGAATTGTTCAGTGCCCCCTAAGCTTCCTATCTAACCTTTTGAGTTGTTCTTGTCAATTTAATTACATATAGATAGTTCTTTAAAGAGCACAATGCTCAGGGAAGATATTCTTTACTAATTAAGGTAAACTATTGTTTGGTTTAAAGAATACTACTGGGGATATTTTTGGTTTAAGGTTTAAAGATTATCTCAGACCAATAGTTTTGGGGAATTAGTTAGCCTCAATAGCTCCAGAAAATTTGGCCTCAATGGCTCCAGAAAATCTGAATTCCATGAAAATTTGAGATTCTGTTACACATCATCCCCCTTTTGAGCAGGATTTCTGTAGAATCTTTGATCGAAATGTTGAGTAATGATAGCTGGGCACCATCCAGTTCTTCTGGTCTCATGGCAAAGGAGGCAGTTGTTCATGGAGGCAATTAGCCACGCACTCCATTTCCTTCTTCTATTCCTGACTCTCCTTTCTCTATTGATCCAGGTGAATAGAGACCAATTATTTTACTTTGGATGGCTGCTTGCAAGCTTTTAAGACCCCAGGTACTACATGATGAATTAGGAGGTAGAACAGAAGCACTAAACACAATGTTAGGTCAGTTAGGTGGCATGTCCCGTGAAACCATGACCCTAAACCTCCAAACAAAGGAATCAAATCCCATGAGGTATTTGGTTGTACATAAAGACTTAGCAGCTGATCTTTTTTTTGGTAAAAACATATTACATAACATTTGCCAATTCAACTTTTTACAGGTGTACAACTTATTGACATCAGTTGCATTAACTAGCTGTACATCAATTTCCCTCAATCAATGTGACTTTCTCATTACCATAAACTGAAACTCAGTGCTCCAAAAGCAATAACCTCTCTTTCCCCCTCTCTGCCACGCCTGATAATCATTAATAAACTTTGGTCTCTATACATTTGCCTGTTCTTGTCTTTTCATATAAGTGAGGTCATGAATATTTGTCCTTTTGTGATTGGCTTATATGGCTCAGCCCGATGTCTCCAAGCTCCATCCATGTTGTAACACGTACTTCATTTCTCTTTCTGGCTGAGTAGTATTCCATTGTATGTATGTACCACATTTTGTTTATCCATTCATATGTTGATGGGCATTTAGGTTGTCTTCATCTTTTGGCTATTGTGAATAGTGCTGCAATGAACGTTGGTGTACATGGCTGTTCATATTGGTGCTTTCAAGTCCCTTGAGTATATTTGTAGCAACAGAATTGCTGAGTTATATGGTAGTTTTTTGAGGAACTGCCACACTGTTTTCCATAATGGCTGTAGCATTTTGCATTCCCACCAGCAATGGATAAGGGTTCCAGTTTTCCTACATCCTTGCCAACGTTTGTTGTTTTCCTTTTTTGTCTTAGCCATCCTGTTGTTCTTGCATGCTGCTGAGTCAATTCTGAGTCGTAGTGACCCTGTCTGACAGAGTAGAACTGCTCCATAGGGTTTCCTAGGCTGTAATCTTTACAGGAGCAGACTACTAGGTCTTTTCTCCCACAGAGTGGCTGGTAAGTTCGAATCACTGACCTTTTGGTTAGCAGCCAGAGTGCTTAACCACTGGGCAACCAGGGCTCCTTTTAGCCATCCTAGTGGGAGTGAAGGAGCCATGGTGGCCCAGTGGTTAAAGAGCTCAGGTTAAAGGACAACAGTTCGAATCCACCAGTCACTCCTTGGAAACCCTAGGAGGTGGTTCTACTCTGTCCTATAGGGTCGCTATGAGTCGGAATCGACTTGACAGCAAGATCTGCATCTCTCTGTTGGCTCGAAGAATCAACTTTTGATTTCATTGGTTTTTCCCTGTTGTTTTTTATATCATTGATTTCCACTCAGATCTTAAGTGTTTCATTTTGTTTACTTACTTTGGTTTGATTTGCTCTTCTATTTTCTACCTTCTCGAGGTGCAAGCTTACATTATTGATTATAGATCTTTTTTCCTTTCTAATTAAATAATTTAGTAAATAATTTAAAGCTCTCTTCGGAGCCCTGGTGGCACAGTTGTTGAGTGTTTGGTTACTAACCAAAAGGTCAGCAGTTCAAATCCACCAGCCATTCCTTGGAAACCCTATGGAGCAATTCTACTCTGTCCTATAGGGTCACTATGAGTTGGAATCGACTCGAAGGCAGCGGGTCTTTGGGTTTTGGTTCCTCTTTTGCTTGCCTTCTTTTGTGTTAAACAACTATTTTTTTAGTGTGCCATTTTAATTCCTGTTGTATATTAACTACTTTTTTGAGTTATTTTCTTAGTGTTTGCTATAGGATTACTATATATGTTTTAAGTTGTTACAATCCACTTCAGTTTAATACTGACAATTCTGATAAAATATAGCAAATTTGCTCCAGTATAGCTCCATTTCCTGTCCCTTGTTTGTCCTATAGTTGTCATCTATATTATATCTGTATCTGCCATAAATCTAATGGGATAGTGTATAATTATTACTTTGTGTAGTCATTTTTTAAAGAAATTAAGAGAAGAGAAAAAGACCTATTTATATAATCTTTTTTTTTTTTTTTTTAACCTACATAATTATCATTTCCAGTGCTTTTAGTTTCTTTCTGTGGATTCAAGTTACTGGTTAATGTTTTCTTTCAAACTGAAACTCTTTCTTTATTATTTCTTATAGAGAAATTTTGCTAGCAGCAAATTCAGGTTTTTTGTTTTTTTAAAAAATCTTGGAGTGAGTTTATTTCACCTTCATTTTTGAAAGATAGATTTGCTGGAAATATTGATTGACACTTCTTTTTCCTTTCAGCTCTTTGAATATGCCATTCTACTGCCTTCTGGCCTCTGTTGTTTCTGATGGAAAGTCAGCCGTTAATATGTGATGAATCATTTTTCTCTTATTGCATTTCAGCAGTTTGACTGTGCTGTGTGAATCTCTTTGTGCTTATCCTACTTAGGTTTGTGGGCTTCTTGAATCTGTTCATTAGTGTTTTCCATCAAATTTGGGAAGTTTTCAGGCATTTTTTTCTTCAAATATTTTTTCAACCTCTTTTTCTCTGTCCTCAACTTTAAAAAAAAAAAAAAAACCCAAACCCATTGCTATGACTCAATTCTGACTCATAGTGATCCTATAGGACAGAGTAGAACTGCCCCATAGGGTTTTCAAGGCTATAAAACTTTATGGAAGTAGATTGCCACATCTTTCTGCCATGGAGCAGCTGGTGGGTTCATGCTGTCAACCTTTCGATTGGCAGTCGAACACTGTAACCACTGCACCACCAGGACTCCTTTGCCCTCTCGTTTAGGACCCCCATTTTAGGCATATTGCTATTCTCAGAGACACAGGTCTCTGAGGCTGTGCTCATTTTTCTTCAGTCTTTTTTTTCTTTGTTCTGTTGAATTGATGATTTCTACTGATTGATCTATCTTCAAATTCACTAGCTTTTTCTTCTGCCATCTCACATCACTCTTGAGCCCATTTTTCATTTTATTATACTATTTAACTCTAGAATTTTATTTGGTTCTTTTTTACTGTTTATATTTTTCTACTGAAATTTGCAATTTTTTAGTCATTATTATCATATTTTTCTCTAATTCTTTTAACATAATTGCCTTTAAGTCTTTGTTCATGTTTATATTAGCTTCTTTTACAACTTTGTCTTCTACATGCAACATCTGGGCAGAGTCAGAGTTAGTTTCTACTGATTGCTTTTATTTTGGAATATGTCTCATAATTTTTATTGAAAACTGGACATTTTAGATAATATGCTGCAGCAACTCGAAATTTTCAACGTGAAGTTTTCTTATTGTGACTTTCCTGTACTTAGTTTGTGGAATCTGTCTCCTTTGCAGTATGTGCCCACTGATAGCTCTGCTTAGTTTTGTTACGTTTTTTTAAAGATTAATAAATTTGAAAAATTCTTGCTCTTTTTTTTATGATTATATATATATGTGCATGTGTGTGTATGTGTGTATATATATATATATATATATATATATATATATATATATATATATATATATTATATATATTAGCTTAACATCCTAGGTGTTTCCTCTGCATCTGCATAGCATAGTCGTCAGGCAATGATTTAGTGCTCATATACGACAAGTCTGTAAGGCTTCCACCCTCTGACAATGGATCTGTGTGGGCTGGGGAGCACATTCAAAGTTCAGCCAGTTATCAAGCCTGCCTTGGCTTTCACTTTATGCCAAACTCTTTCATGTCTTCCCTGCACATGTGTGCAGTTACTCAGTTAACCAAGGATGTGTGGAGAGCTTATCTAGCTCTTCCATGTCTCTTTTACTTTCAGGATCTCTCCATAAATTTCTGACTGGTCTGCCACCTCCCCCAAATGAGACTGCAACCTCAGGCTAGCATAGCTGCAGGCTTTCCCAATTCTTTATTGTACTGACTTTGCTACTTTTGCTGACAACTTTACCAGCAAGAGTTTTTGCTCTCTGTCAGAATCAACTCTGTTCCTCTGCTGGTTTTCTCAGCCAGTCCTGCCCTAGTAGTAAAATCTACTGTTCTTGCAGACTGAGCTGGGGTAGGGGATCAGAACTCCCCATGCAAGAAGCCTCAGAGTCCTGCTGTTCTTACCTGAAGTTCAAATAGGTTTTCATAAATAACACTTTTCAATTTATATTTTGCCTTTGGTTGACTTCCAATCCTAAAATAGTTGTTTTTTAAACAATTTTTATGTTTTCTGGTGAGAGGATTTGTCAGCCTTTTGACCACCATAGCTAGAAGTACTACCTCTCTAATGCCTTTGTGGTTTGGGTTTTTTTTTTTTTAAATGCTTAAATCTTTCATCTTCCTGGAGTTTTAATTTTGTATATATTTTGAGACAGGAATCTAGCATTATTTTTCCCCAGACCAACTGGCAATATTCTGAACAACTTTTGGCTGATTTAATCCAGACTCAGCCTCAGTCCATTTGTGCATATGACTTTTGAATGAGACTAATGTTGTTTGAATATATGTGTATGAATATTTGTACAGCTGTGGAAAAAAATGGCATGTAGGTCCTCCAGATAAACTGAATTACCTCCGTACATCAAGACAAGGACCAAGCATCCGTATGCAATGGATGAGGTTAGTCACAGAAACCTTCCCAGAAATCACTAATGTTTAGACTGGATTTGTAATAGTGTTGTGTCTGAATTTGTCCCATTTATGACTCTTCGTATCTGGCTTTCACATCCTGTCTATGTCTTTTCCTGTCTCTAACCTCAGCCCACCATTTTGGCTCTAGCTTTTCTACTATCTTGGTGCACTGTTGACAACAATGTAGGGCCCTGAGCATGAGACAATCTAGCAGCTTCTTCTCATCTCCTTGAGCCATGGGCTGTTTGCCCAACTAGGAAGGATGAGGTGGAACTTAGTGCTGATGCTCAGGCTGTGTTGGGCCTTCTCCACTCTTTAATCGGCATGTGAAATGATTCCATGTATATCAAGTGTTACTGTGAAGCCAGAGCCAGTACTTGGAATTGTTTTTCCTCTAGAGGGGGTAGGAGGAGCCCTGGTGGCACAGTGGTTAAGCACTCAGCTGTAACTGAAAGGTCGGCAGTTCAAACTCACTAGCCGCTCCACTGGAGGAAGATGTGGCAGTCTGCTCCCATAAAAATTTACAGCCTTGGAAACCCTAGGGGGCAGTTCTAATCTGCCCTATAGGATTGCTATGAGTTGGAATCAACACAATGGCAACGGGTTTGAGACGGGATAGGAAGAATGGACTTGCATTGGCACCTTTACTTGTCTTCATTTTGACATCTTTTAAGACCAGTGGCTTTTACATGAACTCAGTGGCCCAGTTCACTCTGACTGTCATGATCTTGCCTAACAGAGCCATCCACAGGAGGCCATAGAGTGTGAAAGAGTGGGTGGCTTTTGAGGCATTTCTCAGATAAGTTTCTGCCTCTGCCTTTTTGAATGAGGTCATTCGGGTTTGCTGATGATGAAAATATAATGCTGGTACAGCTGTTCAGTAAGATAGGATTTGGCTTCTTTGGCTTAATACACTGTTTCATTCCCCAAATTGGACAAATTGTTGAAATCTGGTCAGAATAGAAAGGATTAGCTAAGTCTTAAGTATTCCTAGAAGTAACAAATATTATGATGAGGTTTGTAAATAGGTTGTTACATGATGACCCTGACAAGATTTCCCAAAATCTTACCAGACTGTTACCTTAGACAGACATTATAACATAACTTTGATTGTAACAATTAAGGAGAACCAAAAAAAAAAAAAAAAAAAAAAGTTAGTATAGCCTTGGGAAATGGTTAGCATGTCACCAGTTCTGACTTTAGATTAAGCCTACCAAAAATTTACATGCATACATGTATAAAACAGCTTGCACTTGACTACTGACCTAAAGGTTGGAGGTTTCAGAGGCACCTTGGAAGAAAGGCCTGGTGATCTGCTTTTGTAAAGATTACATCCAAGAAGACCCTATGGATCAGTTTTACTTTGTAACACATGGAGTCGCCATGAGTTGAAATCAACACGATGACAATGGGTTTGGTTTTGGTATATATGTAACCTGCCCCTAGGAGTGCCAGTAAATTTCCATTAGTCCTTAAACTAGCCCAAGCCAGATTTGGTCTGCCCCACAGGCACAGAAGGGCCAGCTGTGACTGCTAACTGACCTCAACAGAGGACGCAGCAACAGGGGGAATGAATCAGAAGAAAAATCATCACCTGGACCCTGTTCCAAAGTGAGAGGCCTGACAAGAACCACATCACCTCCTGTTTCCTGGCCGCCTTACTAGAATTTTCGCTCCCCAGTACGCCTGTGCAGCCGCCGTGTTGCTGCCCAAATCACATATAAGCCCTGCTTCCCCGTAGCTCAGGGGAGTCGGAGCTGAGGAACTTCCTGCCGGCTCCTTGCTCTGAGCATTGCAATAAAGTTACTTTCTCAAAGACCAGTGTCCTGATTATTGGCAAGTCTGAGCACGCCGGACAGAACTCGCCTTCCTGGGTTTAATAACATATATATATATATATATATATATATATATATATATATGTAATTTATATGAAAATTGACTTTGAAAAGTTAGGTTCATGACTAAGACTCTTCAGTAGAGGATATTTAGCAGATCGCTACAGAACGATGTGGGACCCTCATCTCCTTCTGTAACAATTCTTTGCTCGACAAGAATTCTCTTAAGCATCATGATTCAACATGAGAATTTTTCCTGAGTGGAAAATGGGCTTCGTCTCTTAGGTAGGCAGGTCACCTCTGTAATAATTAGAGATAATATATATAAAACACATGGTACATAACATAATACTAAAAAAATGAGTAGGAGAAACGTTGTTTCATGGTCTCCATCAAGGAGAATAGCATAAGAAATCTTGAGTATGTAGAATCTGCTTTAATCCAAGTTAACTGGGCAGGGCACCTGGGCTTTGGGAAATGGTAGTTATCAATATCGTCATTTCGTGATTATTATTTTTTGATATATGGCTAATGTGAATTGATTTTCAGGGACACGACCCATCCTTAAATGAAATGACAGGGTCAGGTTTCTGACTCTGACAAGCCAAGGCCCAGACAGACCCTAATGCAAGGTCCTCTGACCATAGCACCCCACATTGGGAGCTCAGCCCTACCTGTGTGCCTCAGCTGACTCTTACCAGTTGCACCGTCGTGGGAGTCAGCTGTCTGCTACTGTGGGGACTTCTGTGAGATGCAGTAGACCTCCTGAGGGGCAGAGTTTTCGACACCCTTTGTTTGGGCTAGAAGAGTATCTACGGCTGCCGAGTAGGGCAGTATTGCAGAGGGTGGCACAAAGGTTTTGAGGTTGGGATCTGGCCCAGTCATTTCCTAGCCTCAGGCCTCTCATCTGTAAAACAGGGATGATGGTACCTTTAAGGGTTTTTGTGAAGACTGGAGACAATACATATGAAGCGCTCAGAACACATTAAGTGCTCCATAATGGTGTTATTTAAACACTTTAGCTTCATCCATTAGTGAACCCTATCTTGGAGGATTTATGTAAAGATTGAGTGAAAACAAATATATGTAAAGTGTCTGTTACATAGTAGACCTTTAATAATTGGTAGACTTTTTGTAAATTTCAATGGATGAAGTTATTTAATGGTCTCCTTTAATTGTGACTCTAAATTTGGAGTTAAAAGCTCTATTCTACCTGTCATGGATTGAATTGTGTTCTCCAAAAATATGTGTCAACTTGGCTAGGCTATGATTCCCAGTATTGTGTGATTGTCCACCATTGGCATCTGATGTGATTTTCCTATGGGTTGTAAATCCTACCTCTGTGATGTTAATGAGGAAGGATTAGAGGCAGTTATGTTAATGAAGTAGGACTCAAGTCTATAAGATTAGGTTGTAAGAGACAAGCAAGCAGAGAGACAGGAGGGCCTCATACTACAAAGAAGGCAGCACCAAGAGCAGAGCGCATCCTTTGGACCCAGGGTTCCAGCACTGAGAAGCTCCAAGATCAGGGGAAGATTGATGACAAGGACCTTCCGCCAGAGCCAACAGAAAGAGAAAGCCTTCCCCTGGAGCTGACACCCTGAATTCAAACTTGTAGCCTCCAACTGTCAGAGAATAAATTTCTGTTTGTTAAAGGTATCCATTTGTGATATTTCTGTTATAGCAGCACGAGGTGACTAAGACAATAGCTTTGGCTCTAGTGCTGATTAGTGGTGTGCTCTTGAGCAAATCACCCCGGGCCTCAGTTTCCTCATTTGGAACTTAGATATTTAGATAAATGAGAAGCCAAGACACCCTTTTTAGAAACTAAGTAGGAAACTTTTTTATGCTTTGCAAGGAAGGTGCTTTGGAATATTCCAGAAACTCAGCTCACATTAACAGGTTAGGGTCATTAAATTTCAAAATGAATGAATTCATTACAAATGAAAGTAGAAGCAAGATGGTTCGTGCACAGCTGAGTTAATTCATTGAGATATATTTGCTGTTTACCTGAGTCCTGGAGAAAATTGCCCTGGATTTTTCTGATCTCTTCCAAAAGGGGTTTTTGACGGTGACTTACATGCTTTGTTTCTGTTTCACATCAAACCCTTCAGCATACTTTGAATTTTGATGCCACCTTTCCTTCTGGTATTAAGGAAGCAGTGAACACTTCACCTTCAACCTTTTTTCTAATAATATTAGAGAGCAGATGAAACCCACCTGCTGTTTTCATTTTTTTATTTTTAAGAAAAACACCTTTTTTCCAATCAAAAGATCACTTTTACCTGAAAGAACCTTTCCTCTTAATTAAAAAGCTATTAATTACATACTCTTCAAAGCATTTCTTTGAATGAAGTATCAGGGTCAGTAGTTGGCAGGAGGAGGGTAAGTGAGAAAGCTTCTCTGCTTTGGGGATTCCAAAACAAATGCTATCCGTGGATTTCAGATGCCTTAGCCAAAGGATACTTTCTTCATGATTCATTTGTTTTAGTATGCTCAGTGCCTGGCACACTGTAGCTACTCCAATGTTTGTTGAACAAATAAATGAGTAGAAGAAATGTGTTTTCATGGTCTTCAACAAGGAAAAGAGCATAACACGTTTTGAACATGTAGATGCAGTTTTAATAGAATTTAACTGGAAAGGGCACCTGGACTTTGAGAAATTGGGTTTGGGAGTAGTCAGAGAAGAGGAGAGACTCTGTTGGCACCTGCTGAGGCCTCTTTCTTCAGATGGAGGAAGGGATGGAGTAGTGTGGAGAAGAGGCTAACAACCCATTCCAGTGGGGTTTAGCATTTGGTCTCCAACTCAGATAAGGCCTGTTAGGCCCCCTCCATCAATGGTATGGTGTTGGCTGTACATGTGTTGGGGGAGGTGGGTAAGAATGGCTAAGACCTGTCTAAGCTACTGGAAAGGAGAAGAAGTTGTAAAAGTTAAAAGTTTGAGACTCAAAATGGTCTTACATGTGGGGTTAGGCAAGTGAACAATCCTTGAACTCTCATTTGGGACTTGATCCATGATGACACATTCTTATTTATGCTGCTCTGTATTGGCAACTGTGATGGTTAAGGTTGTGTGTCAACTTGGCTGGACCGTGATTCTCAGTGGTTTGGCAGTCGTATGATGTTGTGATCACTTCCGTGATGAGATCTGATATAAGGTGATCACCTCCATGATGGGATGTGCTGTGAGTAGCCAATCAGTTGAAAGGGAGTTTCCCTGGGTGTGTGGCCTGCATTGAATATAAGTGAACATTCTGGAAAGGACATGAATTTTGGGGGATCAAAGGGTTGAATGTCATGCACTGAATTGGGTCCCCCCCCCCCAAATATGTCAACTTGGCTAGGCCATGATTCCCAGTATTGAGTGATTGTCCACTATTTTGTCATCTGAAGTGATTTTCCTATGTGTTATAAATCCTACTCTATGATGCTAATAGGTGGGATTAGCGGCAGCTATGTTAATGAGGCAGGACTCAATCTATAAGATTAGGCTGTGTCTTAAGTCAATCTCTTTTGAGATAATAAAAGAGAGTAGCAAGCAGAGAGACATGGGGACCTCATACTACCAAGAAACAAGAGCCAGGAGAATAGCGCACCCTTTGGACCTGAAGTCGCTGCACTGAGAAACTCCTTGATTGGGGAAGACGGATGACAAGGACCTTCCCTCAGACCCAACAGAAAGAGAAAGCCTTCCCCTGGAACTGGCACCCTGAATTCGAACTTCTAGCCTCTAAGACTGTGAGAGAATAAATTTCTCATTGTTAAAGCCGTCCACTTGTGATATTTCTGTTATAGCGGCATTAGATGACCAAGACAGCAGCTTTTCATGTTGAAGTCTCCCTTCCTTTCCAGAGGACCAACAACTTCTCAGTATCCCTGACAGTGTTCATTGCTCCTGGCATCATGAGAGAACTAGACAGAATCCTGGTAGTATGAAGTAGAAGGAAGAGTATTGGACTAGAAATCATGTCTCAACCTGTAAGCTGTGGGGCTTTGGAAATGCTGTTTAACCTCTCTGAGCCTCTGTGACAACATCTGTGAGGTGAGAGAGTAGGACTAGGTGATCTTTTTTATTTAGCAACCCACACTGTACTGGGTGCCAGGCACAAGGCCAGGCAGTGGAATCCAGAGTTGAGGCACATGGCACTCTGGCTCTTATTCTGGCTGAGAAGGGCTGTGAGAAGGGTTGATAAAACCGCCTGCATGCACAGAAAAGGAAATGATTAATTCTGTTTGCTAGGGCTTGGGAGTTGACATTAAAGAGTGGGAATTCACCACAAATTCAGTCATCATTCATTCAACAAATGTTAGTTGAATGCCTGCTGTATATCAGGAATGCAGAAAGAGCCACCGAGAAAACAGATGAGATCTTTGCCTTCATTTGGTTTAACGCTTTAGCTGCTACTGGTTTAATGGTACACCAGCCACTTTTTATGCCTCTGGACCTCGTAGGTAGTACTTTATTCTGGTTCTAATGCATTTAGTGTCAAGGTGGAGCGCTTTTGAAATGTGTGAAGCTCAGGAGACCACAGTCGGAGCCTCATTGTTTTGTAGGTTGAGCATTCTATTAGGTGATGCTTCCTGGATGTGTTTATTTTGTAAACTTTTGCCTTTTTTTCCCTTTATTTCTGTGAGATAAGACTTGCAAGCATAATTATGGTTTTCCTGGGTGATAGTTAGGGAGCCCTGATAGGTTTGTTCCGTGTCATATTTGGAAAACCAGAGGTTCCCCATGTAAACTAATGGAAAGGCATCGCAATAAATTCTCTATTTAGTTCTTACCGGAATATTGTCACACCACAGATCGGTGGTGCCAGAGTGCCACTCACCTTATTGGTAGCTTGTATTACCAGATCATCTTTCTCAAAATCCATATTACCAAACAAAAATTTAAGTACACTCAATTAGTAAGCGTGCATTCCAGTACTGAAAACACATGACATCAAAACATGTTTTTTAAAATAAAACTTTGGTAACGAATCTAACCTGGAGATGAGAAAGGAGTTTGGGAAGTGGGACTATTAGTATCCAATATTTATTGGACATGTAGTATTGTCTCATTTCACTCTCACGATATACTCACAGGATAGATTGTTGTTATTGTTGTTAGTTGCTGTAGAGTTGGCTCCGACTCATGGTGACCTTATGTAAAACGGAACAGAACTTGGCCCTGTTCTCTGTCATCTTCAGGGAGCCCTGGTGGTGCAGTGGTTAAAGCGACTGACTGCTAACGGAAAGGTTGACTGTTCGAAACCATGAGTGGCTCTGCCGGAGAAAGATGTGACAGTCTGCTTCCGCAGAGATTTATAGCCTTGGAAAGCCTGTGGGGTCTGTATGAGACAGAATTGACTTCACAGCAGTAAGTTTGGTTTTGGATTTGGTGTCATCTTCATGATCACTGATATTTTTGAGCCCATTGTTGTGGCATTGTGTCGATCCACCTCACTGAGGGGTTCCCTCATTTTCGCTGACCCTCTACTTGTTAGCCCCTTTTACAATGGAAAACTGAAGCCTAAAGGAGTGAAACTATTTGCCAAGGCCACACTAGTATGAAGTCATAAGGATTCAAACTCATTTCTGTCTTCAGAGACCCAGCATTTACCTGTGATGCAATTTTATGGAAAGGAAAGCTTCCAAGGCCACTCAAAAGGACACTCGTTTTGCCTACCCAGCATTCCTTCTTGAAGTAACAGCGCTGGTTTTTCTCTGAAGAGCCAACCCCTCCCCCTCTCAATTGAAGCATTTCAAGTGGAGTTCTCATCCTCCCCACTCCCGGACCCCCAGGCTTCAGAGAGAGGTCATGACCCAGGTTTGGCCTATCAGAACACACATCCTCTTGGGCACAGTGATTGGCCCAGGGGCAGGCATGTGACCAAGCTGGGCCAATTAGAATCAGTGCCTGGACTTTTGTTGGAAATATTGAAAAGAGTCTTGCTCTTTCCCTTGGGATTGTTAAACTCGCCCGAGGGGAGTCCTGGGTGGTCCATTTGGCATCTGGACTAATGGCCTGGTGAATGGAAGTACTGGTGAATCAAAAGACCTGGTGAATCTATTCAAAGCACGGCTGGTAAGTAAGTAAGCCTGAAGCTGCTGACAGCCTCTTTGTCCCCACAAGGAGAGAGAGAGCCTGCCTGAGAATGAATATTTTCCAGACGACACTGCTGGAGCCCTTGGGTCTAATTTTGCCTGAAATAGACACTATTCCTGTGCTTTTCAGTTCATGAGCTAATACATCATCTGCCACCACCACCCCCACAAACACACACATACCTTTGCCATAAGATGGTCTAGGTTACTATCACTTGCACCAAAGAGCTCTGAAGAATTCAGCTTCCAGGAGTATGTGGGAAACTTTATTTCTCTTTTTCCCTAGTATATTCTTCACAGTATCTGCAAAAGTCTCCACAAACTTCCCCTAAACATTTGCTCTCAGAGGTTAACAGGGCATGGTCTTTGGCCTGGGGTGCTTGCCCTATCTCAGAGCTCTGTCACAGGGGTGGGTGTTTCTATATCCTGAATGATGGCAGGCTTTCGAGCGCCAGGGGATGGATGGTGCAGCCTCCCTACAGAGTGTTAACCAGCCTCTCCCCTCTGTCCACTGCAGGCCCTCTGACACCCCAGCCCTGGCTCCCTTTCTCAACATGCGGGGACCCCACATGCACACAGCTCCTTTTGACTCTGGGTGGTATCACTTTGAGAGCCTATGTGACCTCAGCATTGGCAGCATGACAGATGGAGGTTGAGGTTGGCCAGAGCGGATAGCTTCTTTTCTGGTCCTCATTTCCTGTAATGACCTCTCCATGCTCAGAATCCCACCCCTGATAGCCTGCCTGATGCAGTCCTTGTCCTTATACCCCAGGAGTCCTTCCTTTAACAAGAAGGAGGTTGTTGGATGCATTTTACCCTGCCTGGCCCTACCGTGTATCTTGCTGCTAACATCAGGGGGCCTATCTTATTGCTATGTTCTTCCCTCTAGAGTTCCATCCTCCAGGGTCATCAGAGCCCATTCATTCAAAGGTGTAGGGGCGGCTCATGTCTGCCTCCCACCCTTGTTTACTGACTGTTCCCAGGAAGACTAGCTTACAAATTGCTAAGTGTGTCATTGCTATATGCTGCCAGGAGATGCCCCCATCCCCACAACCAGAACAAAATGGTAGGTGTTTTCACTTCATAGACTCCTTAAGTTTTGCCCAGGAAGTGTTCCACTTGGGTTTGGGTAGTCCTTGCTCTATGTTTATGGCCTTTGAAGTCCCAGCCAGGCAGTTCTCTGAGGTACAAGGAGTCTCCCTGCTCTGACCAGCTCAGCTCAGGCAGGAGTCTCAGCCATGACCTGGGATGGTTTGCATCCTCCTTCTCACCATCAGAAGTGCTTTCCTTCCTCCAGGCAGAGTCTGGGATTGGAGATTTCAGCAAGCACTTCATTGTGGGGGATACTCTAACTCTGGCTTCTATATCTCGAGATTCCTGTAATAGACTCGCCGGCCTCAATATTTAAGGTGACAAAACAACAAACAGTTGTCTAGTTGAATATGACTCATGGCAACCCCATGTATGTCAGAGTAGGGTTTTCAATGGCTGCTTTTTCAGACGTAGATCATCAGGCCTTTCTTCTGAGGTGCATCTGGGTGGACTTGAACCTCCAACCTTTTGGTTAGCAGCCAAGTGTGTTAACCATTTACACCACCCAGGGACTCCCAGTATTTAAGCAGAGACTTTTAAATCTGCCTTCTGGAAAGTGTTGCACATCTGAATCGCATGGCCCTGTGCTTCTCCGCACTCAGAGCATCCCTCTGGAGACCTCAGATATTCACAAAGCACTGTTTAACTTGAGGGTACGAATAAGCTCACGTACTGGGTTTCTAAGACAGTCTCTCCACCAGCCTTCTCTTTCTGCCTTTGTGCCTGCCTCCCCTGCAGCCTCTAGGTGCTGTGCTCCAGCCCAGAGTGAAATCCTCTTTCCTTTATGTCCCAGGAGCACACCCTGAGGCCCGTCTCAGCTTTTGGTAAGAAACAGTGCCACAAAGCAGCATTGACAACCATTCCAATGCCTGTCCAAGGGCCTGGGTCTGAGCTTGGGGCTGTATGGGAGCGTTTGGGATGGACCAATGCCTCCAAGTAAAGCCATTGTAGAAATCTGACATCTCTTTCTAGGAACAAAGCCGTTCTTCCCAGAAATGCTCTGTAGAGGCCGTGATGCCTGAGAGGGAGGGCTGATGGAAGCCCAGATACAGGTAGGAGCAATGAGTCCTGGGAAGAAAGAATCTGGCATGACAGGCCATATTTCTTAGCAGGGCCTGACTATGGTAACCACCACCTGTGACTTTGTCGTACTGCGGTGGTTTATATGTTGCTATGATGCTGTAAGATATGCCCGCCAGTATTTCGAATACCATGGTAGACAGGTTTCAGCAGAGCTTCCAGACTAAGACTAGGAAGAAAGGCCTGGCAATCTACTTCTGAAAATTAGCCAATGAAAACCTTATGGATCACAAAAAAAATATTTTCTGATACAGTGCTGGAAGATGAGCCCTCTAGGTTGGAAAACATTACACAGTGGTTGAAACAGTGAACTCAAACATACTGATTGTGAAGATGGTGAGGACCGGGCAATGTTTCATTCTGTTATATATAAGGTCACCGTGAGCTGGAGCCAACTTGATGGTAACTAGCAACAACAATAGTAAGCGTGTAGTATTCGAAGTTCAGCATGGACACTTGTGCCCAGGAGCCTATCTACAGAAAATAGTGCCTAGGGCAATTTATTTTTAAGTTGCTGAATGATCCCTCATAGCTGGCTGTGGAAACTGTGATGGCCAATAGAAACTACTCACTGACACCCCACCTCAAGGGGTGCTGAGGGCACACGTAACACCCAGGGCACGCACCCTGTCTGCCACACCTCCCTCCTCCAGTTAGGCCTCTGTTTGTACCCATGCTGACCCAGCTGGGGAGGGGGAAAGGATTGTATGGTCTGAATCTCAGAATCCCGTCGTATTTAAGGTGCTGTGCATCCTTCCTAAGTGAATTAGAAAGGATACAATAATTAAAATGTGATTTCCTTCCTGTCTTATTTATCTAGTGCTGCTAAAACAGAAATACCTCAAGTGGATGGTTTCAACAAACAGAAGTTTATTCTCTCACCGTCTAGTAGGCTAGAAGTCCAAATTCAGGGCATCACCTTCAGGGGAAGGCTTTCCCTGTCAGCTCTGGAAGAAGGTTCTTGTTATCAATCTTCCCCTGGACTAGGAGCTTCTCTGCACAGGAACCCCGGGTCCAAAGGACGTGCTCTGCTGCCAGTGCTGCTTTCTTGGTGGTATGAGGTACCGCTGTCTCTCTGCTCACTTCTCTCTCTTATATCTCAAAAGCGATTGGCTCAAGACAAAATGCAATCTTGGAGATTGAGTCTTGCCTCATTAACACAACTGCTGCCTGTCATACCTAATCAACATCTTAGAGGTAGGATATACAACACGTAGGAAAATCACATCAGATGACAAAATGGTGGACAGTCACACAATATGGGGAATCATGGCCTAGCCAAACTGATACACATATTTTTTGGAGACACAATTAAATCTATAACATTTCCCAACAGACACTGTTGAGCTCCCCCAAGACGAGGGACACAGATCTGCACCCTCCACTGGCGCAGTGGTGATGGCCAGTGGGGATAGCAGTCTCCTGCCGAGAGGGACGAGAGGGTTGGGTTGCAAGTGATGCCTCTTCAGGAGCACAGCTTATGGTGAGAGACATCCCAGGCCCACTCATGGCACATGGAAGGCACACCCTGGGGTTCCTAGGACTATGTGGAGCAGGGGAGAAAACCTCAAGAATTGAAATTCTTGGCAAGTGGATGCTTAGAGACTAAGGAATGAATGTTAATAAGATCATATCCGGCTCACCCTGTGGAACTAAGGAGCATCCGGTCACACTGGAGGTGGGAGGGTGACTTGCGAGGAATCTGTTAATTCTGGGCACAGTGTGAATTTGCGCCAGAGACTAAGATTCCAGTGGTCTCTCCTTTGCATCATTCTCTGTACCGCCCACCTCCCATCTCACCGATAGGGTGGTGCTGGGGAGCAGGAGAGGACGGTGCTGAGCTGGGCTGCTCCTCGGAGGGCCCTGCTGCAGTTGGGATAGGGGCACTCCACCCAGACCTGTAAAAGGGATGTGTCCTGTGAGATAGCTGTGCCTGCAAGACGGTGACACGCAACATGCTGGGCGAACTGCACGGGGCCAAGGTGACAATAGACTTCCCCAGGAAGTGTTTGGGAACAGAACATCTAAGCAACCAGACAGGGAAAGGACCCTGCAGAAAATGTCAGGGGTCTCCAGTTTGACTGCTGTCTCTAAGGTGCCAGAAAACCCCACATTATAAACTTCTCTAGCAAGGCCTAAAAGACCTCTATTAAAATGCAAATTAATTTGCAAAGGACATTCCATTGAGCCTTTACCAGCAGTTAAATGCCTTAGCCTCCCCTCCTTTCTTAGGTGGGAAGTAGGCCTAAATCCCCCCCCAAAAAACCCCATTTTTCATCAGTTGGTTCCAACTCATAGCAACCCTAAAGGACGGAGTAGAACTGCCCCACAGGGTTTCCAAGGAGTAGCTAGTGGATTCAAACTGCCAACCCTTTGGTTAGCAGCCATAGCTCTTAACCACTGTGCCACCAGGGCTCCAGAAGTAGGCCTAGGAGTAACCAAAAAAAAAAAATAAATAAACCCGTTGCCGTGGAGTCGATTTGAAATGCCAACATTTTGGTTAGCAGCCCTAGCTCTTAACCACTGTGCTGCCAGGGCTCCAGGCCATTGTCACTGAGTGGATTCCAACTCATAGTAAGCCCGACAGAACAAGGTAGAACTGCCCCATAGGGTTTCCAAGGCTGAAATCTTTACAGAAGCAGACTTCCACGTTTCTCCCATGGAGTGGGGTGGGTTCTAACTGCCAACATTTCTGTTAGCCGAGCACTTAACCGCTGCGCCGCCAGGCTCCTTAGGGGACTTTTAAGACTGCTAAATTTTGATGGGTGGGGGTGAGAAAATGATCCCTGTGTGGTGAAGCTGGGGGGTGAGGGGAACACCTAGGGAGCCAGCAGCAGCGTGAGAGCACAGGTTTCCAAAAAGCAAAGGGAATTGCTTTTTAGGGGACACAAAAGAAAGATGAAGGGGGAATTTCAGGCTAATTTCATCAGTTTTCAGTTTCACCTGGGGTTTAAATTGTACATATTACTTAGCCTTAGCCTCTTTTAAGGCGTGAGCATCCCATTCAGGAGTCACAGTTTCCCTTTGGAAATAACATATTTTCGAGAATATTGAAGTCCAAGCTCACTGTTCACTCCACCTCATAGATCTACTCCACCAGCAGCCATCTGTCTAACACCTTCAGATTAGTAGGCTTTGTTCAGAGGCTTGCCATAGATGCTGTCCCAGCCAGCCTCCCTGTCTTAGTCATCTAGTGCTGCTATAACAGAAACACCACAAGTGGATGGTTTTAACGAAGAGAAGTTTATTTTTTTCACAGTTAAAGTAGGCTAAAAGTCCAAATTCAGGGCGTCCGCTCCAGGGGAAGGCTTTTCCTCTCTGTCGGCCTTCTTCTCTTCAGTGTTCCCCCAGACTAGGAGCTTCTGTGCGCAGGGACCCCCGTCCAAAGCGCACTGCTTTCTTGATGGTATGAGGTCCCCCTGTCTGTCTGCTCACTTCTGTCTTTTATATCTCAAGACATTGCCTCAGGGCACAATCCAATCTTGTAGGCTGCGTCCTGCCTCACTAACACAACTGCTGCCCATCCTCCCTCATTAACATCATAGAGGCAGGATTTACAACATACAGGAAAACCACACAGTACCAGGAACCATGGCCTGGCCAGATTGATACACACATTTTTCGGGGGGCATAATTCAATCCATGACACTCCCTAACAGCATGATTTTTAGTGTTAAGCAAAAGCTTCTTCGAGAGAATCTCCGGCCTGCTAACCAACTGCACCAGACTACGCACTGTAGACGTACTTCACTTTATAAGCAACTAATGTGAGAAGTGTTGGCCTTTCTTTCACCCTAGAATTTATAAGCCTCTGTCTTAGTTATCGAAACCCTGGTGGTGCAGTAGTTAAGAGCTCGGCTGCTAACCAAAAGGTCAGCAGTTCGAATCCACTAGCCGCTCCTTGGACACCCTATGGGGCAGTTCTACTCTGTCCTATAGTGTCGCTATGAGTCAGAATTGACTCGATGACAACGGGTTTGGTTTTGGTTTTCTATTGCTGCTGTAATAGAAATACCACAAGTGGGTGCGTTTAATGAACAGAAATTTTCTCACAGTTTAGGAGGTCTGGAGGCCAAAATCAGGGCACCAGCTTTGGGAAGTCTTTCAAATTCTGCCGGCTCTGGGGGAAGGTCCTTAGCTCTTCAGCTTCTTTTCTTTGGCTCCTTGATAATCTGGTATGGCATCTGTCTTCCCTTGTCTTAGGCTGGTTTCTCTAGAGAAGCAGAACCAGTGAAGCGTGTGTGCATATATATATATATATAGAGAGAGAGAGAGAGAGAGAGATTTATCTCAAGGAGATGGCTCACGTAGTTGTAGAGGCTGGCAAGTCCCAAGTCTGTGGGTCAGGCGTCAGGCTGGAGGCTTCTCCTGACTCACGTAGCTGCACGGGCTGATGAACCCAAAATTGACAGGTCAGATGGCAGACTGCTGGCTTATGGGCTGTGGAGGCTGACGAATCCCAAGATCTGCAGGCAGTATGACTGGCTACTGGCTCAAGTCCTGAGAACGAAAGATCAGATGATGACAAGCTGGATGCAGGATTCAGAGCAAGCAAGCAAGCTTTGCCAAAACATCCACAGGCCACACCCTTGAGAAGACTCTCCTTACAACTGATTGGCTGATCACATCACATCATGGAGGATGACTATATCATTACACAACTGCTGAACTGTATCGTTATATAACTGCCAAATCGCTAAGAATCATAGCCCAGCCAAATTGACGCACAACCTTAATCATCACATCCCCCATTTCTGCTTGCTTCTTTATGCCTAAGCTGCTCTTTTTATATCTCAAAAGAGATTGATTCAAGACACGGCCTACATTAATACTGCCTCATTAATATAACAAAGAAAAACCATTCTCAAATGGGATTATAATCACAGGTATAGGGATTAGGATTTACAACACGTATTTTTGGGGTATGCAATTCAATCCATAACAGCCTCAACTCATAAATTAAGACTTTCCTTTGAGTTTTATGAGCCCCCAGTGCTTCCTATGCAGGTGTGTATTACCTAGTGGTGAGAGGTGGAACTGCATGATGTATTTTTCAAAGTACTGCTTTGGAAACCCTGGTGGCATAGTGGTTAAGAGCTACAGCTTCTAACCAAAAGGTCAGCAGTTTGAATGCACCTGGCGTTCCTCGGAAACTCTATGGAGAAGTTCTACTCTGCCCTATAGGGTTGCTATGAGTTGGAATCAACTCGATGGCAATGGTTTTTTGTGTTTTTTTTTTTTTGACTTTGAGTAATTTTGAACCACTCTGTTTGCTACTGGACAATTTATGGAAGAACAGTGAGGTATGTTTCAGACATTCTAAGTTCACATTTTCTTTCTGATTTTGGGACATTTAAATTGATACTCCAATCGATTCTAAATTTTTAAAAGGCAGATCAAATGTTTAATACTTAAAGCTGGCATATTAATTTTATATCAAATTTATATAGGTTATTATGCATTATATAACATTTTATAGAACATCAAAGGCCCTTGGATCATCAATATATAAGGTTCATTTATGACCATTTTATAGGAATAGAAGCATAATTTTGCTCTTTAACATTGTAGACATTTATAGTTGTTTTATTGTAGATTGCTGGTCATATCTGTAATTTACTCGATGTCCATTTCTTGGCCAGACTGCTCCACTCCCTCTCCTCCTCTGCATCACACTCTCCTGCATCTGGCTGAATTCTGCTTTCTAATGTTAGGGTGAAATCAGGGGCTTCCTACATAACCAGTCCAAACAGGGGTCTCTTGATATGTGTGAGTATAAGATACATTTTAAACAACAGACTCCAAGTAGCCTATGTTTTTGAGACATTCTCAAGCTCACAGAATTTGAACAGATTCTTAGAATGTATCCCAGCATTCGATTTTTGGAATCCATCCACTGTGCCCAGAGTCACAGGTAGGGATAAGAAACTTCAGGCTGCGGCTTATCTGGAGTGCCGCCTTTGGGTAGGAAGCGCATGCTGTGTGTGTGCCTGCCTCGCTGTCCTTGGCTTCTTTTGTTTCATTTGGCTTAGTTTCTCCTATTCTTTTTTGAGACGGCTGGTGGGTGTGTGCTTGCAAGAGCCAACAAACAAGCAGACTTGTCCGAAACCCTAAAATTAAAATGAATCCGCCCCCAAATGTGAGCTGTTTTCTGTG
This sequence comes from Dugong dugon, assembly GCA_030035585.1. NCBI lineage: Eukaryota > Metazoa > Chordata > Mammalia > Sirenia > Dugongidae > Dugong > Dugong dugon. The sequence goes on from CM057461.1 coordinate 89,575,787, forward strand.
TGGTCACCTCCGAGCTTCTGATTTATTTTCTCATCTTTCACCTCAACAGGGATCCATTTCCATAAGATGTGGCCAGTAAGAATCCTTTGTTCATCCCTGAGCCAGGCTGGGTCCTGAAGCTTCCATGGAAACACATCCATACCATCGCTTAACATGTTACCACTGGGATTTCATGGCAGCCAGTGACAAATCTGAAACAGTGGAAGCCCTCTGGAGACTAAATTAGAGATTGACAGTTAACAGTGCCAATACAAGCTCTTCTTTCCCTTGAAGACTGGTGTGACACGGGTGATTTTTATGGTGCCAGAAACTACACGCTAGGCTGTAATTGAGCATAATTATTGCCCTGCGTGTTGCAAAGTGCAGGACTCGAGGCATAACAGAATTTCTTGATTGGGCTCTAAAAAACAGTGCCCCTGACCGGGCCATGAATAGTTGAGTTTAATCTGCCTCATCTTTAAACAAAGAAGCCACTGGCTGTCCAGTCAGGTGGTGGTGTTTTTGCCAACATACTCTCTTAGAATTCTGTGGTTGTGTCTTCTTGGCCTCGGAATCATTCTACATAAGGAAACTGAAGTAGACTATGGAAGAATTCATATAAATAATTCAAATATGCACACAAAATACCCTCAGAATACAAAATAAGCCTTTTGCAATTATCTGGCTATTTTCAGGTGAGAGATTTGAAAAAAGCCTAGATTATTTGGGTAATTACTTTTGTTTTCCTTTTATTCAACATGTGCAATGCCTCAAACATCAGAAATGCCACCCAAAAGGCTCTCATGCATACAGATTCAGCTTCTCCCATGTGGGAATGTGACCATTCTCACCTAAATATCATCTTCAAAGCTCAAGTATATTTCCCAAAAACTATATAATTGTGCCAACATTGTTCAATGTTAGTTGTTTTAAAAAAAAAAAAAAACCCACCACCCATGCCCCACTCCACCCTTCATCTTGCATGATGTAGGACTGTGCATATACTGGTTGATCATGCCTGGAGGAAGCTGCTGGTCTCTCTAGCAGCCAAATCCACTCTCTCTGTGAATAAGTATATATGTTGGAAATAATTTCCCCTAGTGTTGATGTTTAACACTATTCATGATGGCTATAGCAATTTAAAAAAAACTTTTATGTGGTAAAATATATACATAACAAAAATTTGCCATTTTAGCCCTGTTAAGTGTACAATTCAGTGACATTAATTACATTCACCATGTTGTACTGCCATCAGCCTTATCCATTTCTGAAAGTTTTTCATCACGCCAAGCAGAAACTCAGTACTCTTTTAAGCTACAACTCCTCATTCCCCACTCCTCCCAGCCCCTAGTAACCCCTAATAAACTTTTGTGTCTATGCATTTGCCTCTTCTACATATTTCATGTAAGTGGGATCATACATTATTTGTCCTTTTGTGTCTGACTGAATTTAATGTTTTCAATGTTCATCTGTGTGGTATTATGTATCAGAAGTTCATTTCTCTTTACGGATGAATAATATTGCATTGTATTATGTATGTATACCACATTTTGTTTATCTATCATCTACTGATGGACACTTGGGTTGTTTCCACCTTTTGGCTATTGTGACCCTAGTACTTCCCAACATGTTTTCTCCTTTTCCAAATGGGCAACGGAGAGCTTGACATAACTAACACCATGATGAACCTGTAAGTATTTTTTCTTTTTTCTTTGCCTTCTCCTTTTTAATGACTTTGTTCGGCTCTGTCCAGACACCTGGGGCTTACGACCCCCTCCTACAGAAGATTCTAGAGCCCAGACGTCAGATATGTATATCTTTAGCCTGATAAGGAAGTGTCTGGCATGTATCTGTTAATTATGATAGTCTCTTGTAATTACCTTGTAATGAATAATGACACTTCTAACCTTTGTAAAAATCAAATATAAACTGGAGTGTAAAAATGCCTTTTGGGTCTCCATAGAGACAGCCTGCCCTGCTGTCAGATCCCTGATGGCGGACACCTCCTAAAATAAAACTTTCTCACTCTTTCTGACTTGGAATATGTTTCATTGGCTGGACTGCTCCAGGGCATGGACCCTGTTCCACTAACAGCTATTGTGAATAATGCTGCAGTGAACATTGGTGTACATGTATCTTCCTGAGTCTCTGCTTTTAAGTCTTTTGGGAATATACCTAGAAGTGGAATTGCTGGGTCATATGGTAATTCTATGTTTAACTTTTTGAAGAACTGCCAAATTGTTTTCCACAGAGGCTGAACGATTTTACATTCCCACCAGCAATGCATGAGGGTTCCAATTTCTCCACATCTTTGTCAACACTTATCATCCTAGTGAGTGTGAAGTGGATCTCATTGTGGTTTTGATTTGCATTTCTCTGATGACTAATGACACTGAGCATCTTTTTCTGTGCTTACTGGCCATTTGTGTCTCTTCTTTGGAGAAATATCTGTTCAGCTCTTTTGCTTATTTTTTAATTGGGTTGTTTTTATTGTTGAGTTGTAATAGTTCGTATATATTCTGGTTACTAAGCCCTTATCAAACATATTGTTACCAAATGTTTCTCCCATTCTGTGGGTTGCCGTTTCACTTTCCTGATAAAGGCCTTGGTGCACAGAAGTTTTTAATTTTGATGAAATCAATTTTAATGTATTTTTGCCCTTGTTAATGCGTTGGATATCATATCTAAGACTCTATTGTCAAAAACAAGTTCTCGAAGCTTTAACCCTATGTTTTGTTCTGAGTTTTATCATTTTAGTTCTTACATTTAGGTCATTGATTCATTTTCAGTTAGTTTTCATATATAGTGTGATGTATGGGTGCAGCTTCATTCTTTTGCATGTGGAGATCCAGCTATCTCAGCAACAATTGTTGAAGAGACTATTCTTTGCCCATTTAATGGATTTGGACCCCTTGTCAAAAATCATATGGGTTTATTTCTGTCTTAACTTTGAATTCTATTTCATTGTTCTATATGTCTATCCTTATACCAGTACCACACTGTTTTGATTACTATAGCTTTGTAGCATGTTTTGAAATTGGGATATGTGAGTCCTCCTATTTTTTTATTTTTTCAATAAGATTTTGGCTACTGGGGGCTCCTTGCAATTTCATATAAATTTGAGGATTGGCTTTTCCATTTCTGCAAAAAAAAAAAAAAGGCTGTTGAAATTTGATAGGGATTAACAATATTAAGTCTTCTATTCTGTGAACACAGGATTTCCATTTATTTAGGTCTTCCTTAATTTCTTTCAGCAATGTTTTATAGTTTTCGGTGAACAAGTCTTTCACCTCCCTAGTTAAATTTATTCCTGCTTATTTTATTCTTTTAGAGTGCTATCAGTTATGCATTTTGGATGCTATTGTAAATGAAATTGCTTCCTTAATTTCCTTTTCAGATTGCTCATTGCTGACATATATAGAAATATGACTGATTTTTGCATGTTGATCTTGTACCCTGCAACTTCGTTAGCTGTAGTAGATTTCTTGGGGATTCTCTACATATAGGATCATGTCGTTTGCAAATACAGATAGTTTTGCTTCTTTCTTTTGGATTTGGATGTCTCTCTTATTTATTTTGCCTAATTGCTTTGACTATTTTGAGTAGCAGTGATGAAAATGGGCATCCTTGTCTTGTTCCTGATCTTAAGGGGAAAATGTTCAGTCTTTCACCATTGACTATGATGTTAGCTATGGGTTTTTCATAAATGCTCTTGATCATGTTGACAATTTTTTCTTCTATTCCTCATTTGCTGTATCATATAGCAATTTTAAAATATCGTGGTGTCTAATTAATCAAAACTCTCCTTTACAGATTCTGGGTACTGTGTCTTCTTTAGGAAAGATTTCCCCAAACTAAGATAATTAAAATAGAAGAGGATAAAAATAATTTGTTTCAAGGGGGCCAAGATGGCAGAGTAGTCAGATGGCTTCCTATGTCCCTCTTACAACAAAGACCTGAAAAAACAAGTGAATTGATTGTATATAAATATCTAGGAGCCCTGAACAAGGCAAAGTTGAGGAATCGGACTGAGTGACGGGGACAGAGAGAGAGAGACGGTTCAGAAGCAGTAAGGAGTTGCTTGACCTGATCTGGTAGGAGCCGCAGCTCTTCAGCCCGGATCAGCTCAGGGTGTGCAGTGAGGCGGGGATACAGCTCCACTCGTTCGCTCGCTTGCTCGGGAGGCACTTTCCACATCGAGAGTGATCTGGCAGCAGAGATTCTACTTAGACACTCCGAACCAGTGAAAAGCAGCACCCAAGTGACTAAAGATACGTACATGCGTGTGGCTTTTCACGGGATTTTTTTTTTTTTAAAAACCCATTTGGAAAATACCTCTCTCCCATTTACCTCCCCTCTCCCCACTCTGCACTGGGTCCAGCTGGCTTCAGTGATCTGTATCTCCTGGGCCTGAAGTAGAGCCCATAAGGCACCCTGTCCCATTCTCCTGGCCTTGGAGAGGGAACAAATAAACAGGGAAAAAATAAGCTACTGGCTCCCCTAAGCCAGGAACTCAAGGTTGGCACAGCTCCTTTGCCTAGGCACTGGCATAAGGGGTCCGCAGACTTTGAGTGCCTTCCAACCTTGTATAGACTTGTGTAGACCCATCTCAACAGCATAAGCCCTCACTACCACAGTACAACAGGGTAAATACCTGAAGTCTAACTTCAACTATTTCAGCTGTGAAGTGGCAGGTTTGTGATGCTTAACACTACTCTGCCCTTTAAGCAGGCGCCTTACCTGTCTGCATCAGGAGCTTAAGGACTGGTGGCTCTACCCACACCACCTAGCGACCTGCTACAGCGGTCCAAGAATAAGTGGTGTCCCCCAGTCCTTACAGCCAACAGAGCAGGGTGCTCATAGTCTGGCTGCAAAACTCACCTACCTACTCGCTCTAGGGAACAGGGACACACTTTCCTTTCAGACACTCAGGCAGCCATCAGCCCTCTGCTTTGCTCAGCGCATGACCCCCTACTGCAGCCAGATACCTGTGCCTGCACTGTTCACCCATGCCTCTCTAAGACTGTAGGTGAGAGCCTGCACCACACGCTTGGTGACCAACTGCCTGGACACCTGAGCTGAATCCATACAGGAAAATTTAATGGACTCCTGGGCACACATACTTAGTTACAAACCTAACTATCTGGTGACAGGATGTTAGAGCTTCAAAGGCACCAATAATCAAACTAGCACACACAAGCAGCCTATTTGGGCATATCAAACAAAACAAGAAGCTAGGACACACTAAACAAATATAAAATAAAATTATAATAACTTATTGATGGCTCGGAGATAATAGTCAACATCAAATCACGTAAGAAGCAATCCATGATGGCTTCAGCAAGCTCCCAAAAGAAAGAATCAATAAATTTGCTGGAGGAAGAGAATTTCTTGGAATTACCAGAGGCAGAATACAAAAGATTAATATACAGAACTCTTCTAGAAATTAGAAAGCCAACAAAATGCAGAAATGGCCAAAGAACATACAGACAAAGCAGTAGCAGAACTTAAAAAGGTTATTCAAGAGCGCAATGACAAATTTAATAGGCTGCAAGAATCCACAGAGAGACAGCATTCAGAAATCCAGAAGATTAACAATAAAATTTCAGAATTAGACAACTCAGTAGAAAGTCACAAGAGCAGAATTGAGGCAGTAGAAGTCAGAATTACTGACATTAAAGATAAAGCACTTGACACCAACTTATTTGAGGAAAAATCATATAAAAGAATTTAAAAAAATAAAATCTGAGAGTTATGTGGGACTCTATCAAGAGAAATAACCTATGAGTGATTGGAGTATCAGAATGGGGGAGGGAGGACAGAAAATACAGAATTGTTGAAGCTTTGTTGACAGAAAACTTCCCTGAAATCCTGAAAGAAGACAAGATATCTATCCAAGATGCTCATTGAACCCCACATAAGGTAGATTCCCAAATGAAAGTCACCAAGACATATAATCAAACTTGCCAAAACCGAAGATAAAGAGAAAATTTTAAGAGTGGCTAGGGATAAAAGAAAAGTCATCTACAAAGGAGAGTCAATGAGAATAAGCTCAGACTACTCAGCAGGAACCATGTAGGCAAGAAGGCAATGGGATGAATGTATGAAGCCTTGAAGGAAAAAAAATGCCAGCCAAGAATTATATATCCAGCATAACTGTCCCTCAAATATGATGGTGAGCTTAGGGCATTTCCAGATAAATAGAAGTTAGGGAATTTGCAAAAACCAAACCAAGATTACAAGAGATACTAAAGGGAATCCTCTGGTTAGAAAATCAATAACATCAGCTAACAATGCAAGACTAGAACACAGGACAAACCAACCAGATATTGATGCAGATAAGGAAGTCACAAAAATACATCAAAGTTAAAACATTGAAAATAGAGAAACAGAGATATCAATATGTAAAAAATGACAATATAAAAACAAAAAAAAGGGACTTAAAAAATGTAGACATAGATTTTTCATATGGAAGGAAGTCAACACAATATAAAGAAATAAAAGACTTGTATAAACTTAGAAAAATAGGGATAAATATTAAGGTAACCACAAAGGAAACTAACAATCCTACAAATCAAAATAAAAAACTAGAAAAATATAAAGACTCAGCAAATACAAAATCAACAATGAAAAAGATGAAAAAAAACATGAAGGGAAACAACTCAGCGCAGAAAGTTAAGAGGAACAAATAGTGAACAACACACAAAAAAAGACATCAAAATGATAGCACTAAACTCTTACCTATCAATAATTACAGTGAATGTAAATGGGCTAAATGCGCCAATAAAGAGACAGAGAGTGGCAGATTCGATAAAAAAACACGATCCGCCTATATGCTGCCTACTCTTGTAGGCACACCTTAGTCTTAAAGACACAAACAAGCTAAAACTCAAAGGATGGAAAAAAATATATCAAGCAAACAACACTCAAAAAAGAGCAGGAGTGGCAATATTAATCTCTGACAAAATAGACTTTAAAGTGAAATCCACCACAAAGGATAAGGAAGGATGCTATATAATGATTAAAGAGTCAGTACACCAGGAGGACATAACTATAATAAATATTTACACACCAAAAACAGGGTTCCAAAATACATAAAACAAACTCTAACAGCACTGAAAAGAGAGATATCTCCACAACAGTAGTAGGAGACTTCAACACGCCACTTTCAGTGAAGGACAGAACATCCAGAAAGAAGCTCAACAAAGACACAGAAGAGCTAAATGCTACAATCAACCAACTTGATCTCATAGACATATACTGAACACTCCACCCAAAAGCAGCCAAGTATACTTTCTTTTCCAATGCACATGGAACATTCTTCAGAGTAGACAACATATTAAGCCATAAAGCAAGCCTTAACAAAATCCAAAACATCGAAATATTACAAAGCATCTTTTCTGACCATAAAGCCATAAAAGTAGAAGTCAACAACAGAAAAAGCAGGGAAAAACAATCAAACACATGGAAATTGAACAACACCTTGCTCAAAAACTACTGCATTATACAAGAAATTAAGGATGGAATAAAGAAATTCATAGACTCAAACAAGAATGAAAACACATCCTACCAGAACCTTTGGGACACAGCAAAAGCAGTGCTCAGAGGTCAACTTATAGCAATAAATGCACACATCCAAAAAGAAGAAAGGGCCATAATCAAAGCATTAACCCTACAACAGGAACAAGCAGAAAGAGAGCAGCAAAAGAAGACCTCAGGCACCAGAAGAAAGGAAATAATAAGAATTAGAGCAGAATTAAATGAAATAGAGAATAGGAAAACAATTTGAAAGAGTTAACAAGACCAAAAGCTGGTTCTTTGAAAAGATCAACAAAACTGATAAACCATTGGCCAAACTGACAAAAGAAAAACAGGAGAGGATGCAGATACCCATTTAAAAACTGAGATGGGTGATATCACAACAGACCCAACTGAAATTAAAAAAATCATAACAGAATACTATGAAAAATTGTACTCTAACAAATTTGAAAACCTAGAGGAAATGGACAAATTTCTAGAAACTCGCTACCTACCTAAATTAACACAAACAGAGGTAGAACAACTAAATAAACCCATAACAAAAGAAGAGATTGAAAAGGTAATTAAAAAACTCCCAACAAAAAAAAAAAAGCCCTGGCCCAGATGGCTTCACTGGAGAATTCTACCAAACTTTCAGAGAAGCGTTAACACTACTACTACTAAAGGTATTTCAGAGCATAGACAAGGATGGAATACTCCCAAACTCATTCTGTGAAGCCAGCATAACCCTGATACCAAAGCCAGGTAAAAACATCACAGAAAAAGAAAATGACAGACCAATATCCCCCATGAACATTGATGCAGAAATCCTCCACAAAATTCTAGCCAATAGGATTCAGCAACATATCAAAAAAATAATTCACCATGATCAAGTGGGATTTATACCAGGTATGCAGGGATGGTTCAACATTAGAAAAACAATCAATGTAATCCATCACGTAAACAAAACAAAAGACAAGAATCACATGATCTTGTCAATCGATGCAGAAAAGGCATTCAACAAAGTCCAACACCCATTCATGATCAAAACTCTCAACAAAATAGGAATAGAAGGGAAATTCCTCAATATAATTAAGGGCATTTATATAAAGCCGACAACCAACATCATCCTAAATGGGAAGATTCTGAAAGCATTCCCCTTGAGAACGGGAACCAGACAAGGATGCCATCTATCACCACTCTTATTCAACATTGTGCTGGAGGTGCTAGCCAGAGCAATTAGGCTAGAAAAAGAAATAAAGGGCATCCAAATTGGTAGCGAAGAAGTCAAAGTATCTCTATTTGCAGATAATATGATCTCACTCACAGAAAACCCCAAAGAATCCACAAGAAAACTACTGGAGCTAATAGAGGATTTCAGCAAAGTTTCAGGATACAAGATAAACATACAAAAATCAGTTGGATTCCTTCACACCAACAAGGAGAACCTCGAAAAGGAAATCACCAAATCAATACCATTTACAATAGCCCCCAAGAAGATAAAATACTTAGGAATAAATCTAACCAGAGACGTAAAAGACCTATACAATGAAAACTACAAGACACTACTACGAGAAACTAAAAGAGAACTGTATAAGTGGAAAAACATACCTTGCTCATGGATAGGTAGACTCAACACTGTGAAAATGTCAATTCTACCTAAAGCGATCTACAGATACAATGCAATCCCAATCCAGATTCCACTAGCTTTTTTTAATGAGAGGGAGAAACAATTCACAAACTTCACATGGAAACGGAACAGGCCCTGAATAAATAAAGCATTACTCAAGAAGAGGGACAAAGTGGAAGACCTCACACTACCTGATTTTAGAACCTATTATACTGCCACGGTAGTCAAAACAGCCAGGTACTGGTACAACAACAGATACATAGACCAATGAACAGAATTGAGAATCCAGATGTAAATTCATCCACCTATGGGCAGCTGATATTTGACAAAGGCCCAAAGTCCGTTAATTGGGGAAAAGACAGTCTCTTTAACAACTGGTGCCGGCATAACTTGATATCCATCTGCAAAAAACTGGAACAAGACCCATATCTCACACCATGCATAAAAACTAACTCAAAATGGATCAAAGACTTAAATATAAAATTGAAAACAATAAAGATCATGGAAGAAAAAATAGGGACAACACTAGGAGCCCTAATACATGGCATAAACACAGTATGAATCGAACCATAAATAGCATTGCACAGGCACCAGAAGAGAGACTAGATAAATGGGAGCTCCTAAAAATCAGACACTTATGCTCATCAAAAGACTACACCATAAGAGTAAAAAGACAACCTACAGACTGTGAAAAAGATTTTGGCTATGACAAAATCGATCAGCATCTAATCTATAAAATCTACAAGATACTGCAAAACCTCAACGACAAAAAGACAAATAACCCAACTGAAAAATGGGCAAAGGATATGAACAGGCACTTTGCCGAAGAAGATATTCAGGCGGCTAACAGACATATGAAGAAATGCTCACGAACATTAGCCATTGGAGAAAGGTGGATGAAAACTACAATAAGATATCATCTCACCCCAACAAGGCTAGCATTAATCCAAAAAACACAAAATGATAAATGCTGGAGAGGTTGTGGAGAGACTGGATCACTTATACAGTGCTGGTGGGAATGCAAAATGGTACAACCACTTTGGAAATCGATTTGGTGCTTCCTTAAAAAGCTAGAAATGGAAGTACCATATGATCCAGCTATCCTGCTCCTTTAGAAAATATCCTAGAGAAGTAAGAGCCATCACACGAATAGATATATGCACACCCACGTTCACTGCAGCACTGTTCACAATAACAAAAAGATGGAAACAACCTAGGTGCTCATCAGTGGATGAATGGATAAACAAATTTTGGTATATCCACACAATGGAATACTACACAACAATAAAGAACAATGATGAAGCCATGAAACATAACATGGAGGAATCTGGAGGTCATTATGCTGAGTGAATTTAGTCAGTCACAGAAGGACAAATATTGTATAAGACCACTATTATAAGAACTCAAGAAAAGGTTTAAACACAGAAGAAAACATTCTTTGATGGTTACGAGGGTGGGGAGGGAGGAGAAGGGTTATTTACTAACTAGATGGTAGACAAGAATTATCTTAGGTGAAGGGAAGGACGGCACTCACTACAGGGGAAGTCAGCACAACTGGACTAAACCAAAGCTAAGAAGTTTCATGAATATGATCAAACACTTTGAAGGACAGAATAGCAGGGGTAGGGGTCTGGGGACTGTGCTTTCAGGGGACATCTGGGTCAACTGGCATAACAAAGCTTGTTAAGCAAATGTTCTGCATCCTACTTTGGTGAGTGGCATCTGGGGTCTTAAAAGCTTGCAAGCGGCCATCTAAGATGCATCAATTGGTCCCAACCACCTGGAGTAAAGGAGAATGAAGAACACCAAAGACACAAGGAAAGTATTAGTCCAAGAGACAGAAAGGGCCACAAAAACCAGAGACTTCATCAGCCTGAGACCAGAAGAACTAGATGGTGCCCAGCTACCACCAATGACTGCCCTGACAGGGAACACAACAGAGAGTCCTGGATGGAGTAGGAGCAAGATGGGGTGTAGAACTCAAGTTCTAGTAAGAAGACCAGACTTAATGGTCTGACTGAGACTGGAGGAACCCCGGAAAGCATGGCCCCTGGATTCTCTATCGGCTCAGAACTAAAACAATTTCTGAGGCCAACTCTTCAGACAGGGATTAGACTGGACTGTGGGACATAAAGTGATACTCGTGATGAGTTTGCCTCTTAGCTCAAATAGATACAAGAGACTAAATGGGCAGCTTCTGTCCAGAGGTGAGATGGGAAGGCAGAGAGGGTTAAGAGCTGGTTGAATGGACATGGGGAATTAGGGGTGGAAGGGAGGTGTGTGCTTTCACAGTCTGGGGAGAGCAATTAGAGTCACATAATGATGTATGTATAAATTTTTGTTTGGGAAAAAATAATAAAAATAAAAAATAATAATTTGTTTTTGCATATATTAATTTTCTATTGATATGTAACAAATTACCTCAATGTTAGCAGCTTAAAACAACAAATATTTATTACTCACATTGTCTGTGATAAAGAGTTCAGCCATAGCTTAGCTGGGTCCTTTGCTCAGGTTTTCATAAGGTGGCAGTAAAGTTGTAAGCTGGGGCTGGGATCTCATCTGAAGCTTGGGTTCCCCTGCCAAGCTCACATGGCAGAATTCGTTTTCTTGCAGAACTCATGGTGACTTGCTTCTTCAAGGCCAGCTGGAGAGTCTCTGATGCTACAAGTCTTTGACTTCTTGAACCTTTCATAAAGGCTTACTTGATTAGGTCAGACCCACTCAGGATAATTTCCCTTTTAATTAATTAAATCTGCAAAAATCCCTCCACCTTTGCCATTTAACATAACTTAAACACAGCCGTGACATCCATTATATCTGTAGGCTCCTCCGACACTCAAGCAGAAGAGAGTATATAAGGCTTATACCCCAAGGTAGTGCAAACAATTAACATGCTCACTGCTAACTGAAATGTTGGTTCAAATCCACCCAGAGGCAACTCAGAAGAAATGCCTGGCAATCTACTTCTGAAAAATCAGGCATTGAAAATCCTATGCAACACAGTTCTACTTTGATATACATGGGGTCACCATGAGCTGGAATCAACTTGATGGCAACTGGTATTGTCAAACACCAGGGAATGGGAATATTGAGGCCATTTTACAATTCTGCCTACCACACTGTATTTTGTAGCTTTTGAAAGAACGCTTAGAATTTAAATCATTTGTATATGGTACTAAGTTCTTGTTAGGTACTGTTGGGTGGGTTCTGACTCACAACGACTCTACGTACAACAGAATGAAACGCTGCTGGGTCCTGCACCATCCTCACAATCTCAAGTAGGTACAAGAATTTCTATTCGTACAAACATTATGTTTGCCTGGAAACCCTTATATTCTGAAAATTACATACTAAAAATAACAAGTTTATGGAAAAAAATAAGCTTAAGAGAGGCCCACTCAAAACTTTGGCTACTTTGTAACCAGAACACTAAATAGACAATAAGAATCTTGATAAAGCTACTAGCACAGTTTAAGAGACAGATTGAATGCCCGCTAAATAATGATATACTACAGCAAACAGAACTTTACCGAACAAAGCAAAAATGAGTGCAGTTGGATTGTTACAGGAATAAGGAACGACTGAAGCTGCTAAGTATGGCAATAACAGAAAATGTACAAAGATGGGAGAGCCTCAAAATGAACATGTTACCCAGCTAAGCCACGAGAAAAATGTGGGGTGAATAGGCACTGTGAATAGAACTGTATTCTTTTGTAGATTGTGCAGTCAGCTGTTTTAGTGTTTGCTGTGGTCAGCTGCTGTTACTGGATGGCAAAAAAAAATTTAAGAAACAGCAATATAAGCACATTATTTAAACATATGGAGGTAAATACCATTTGTAACTTTTTGGGAAACATTGAATATGAACCGATATGACTTCCACATTATACTGACGTGATTCCTTTATTTACCAATAGTATATGAGCTACTTTGTCTTATAGAAACTCACGTTGTAGCAGGAGACTGTAAATAATTAAGATTCCTCCTCTGTTGTTACAACACTATTTGTTGAACAGTCGGTCGTTTCTCCTCTAGTTATTTTTAAAATTTTGTTTTACTGTTCTCAACGTATATTTACACATAGTCCAATCGTTGTACAAGACTTAATAGGAACAGGCTTTTGGGTGTCCTCATCGTTCTCTGCTCCCTGAGGCATTTCAACTATTTTAGTTTCTTCTTGTGGTATTTACCTCCATGTGTTTAAATAATGTGCTTATATTGCTGTTAAATTTTTGTTGCAGTTTTAGTTTTATCTATTCTTCCTACTGGGGAAAGTAAAAACTTCACTCACATTTAGTCTTCTGCCTTGCCCTACCACACCACACCCCCGCCACCTGTCCTTTCCTCCTCCCAATATAATTCTATTGCAATTTTCATTTGAAGTATATACACTATTGGCATTGGTATGCCTATGTAAATGCTAATCACACTTGAGCCATGAAATAGACAGTGATTAGTTTTCCTTTCTTGCCCAACATTTTATATTGCTTGGAGTTAATAACTAACTTAAAAAAATTTGCTTAATCTATGTATACATACTAAAATAATCCTAAAACCTCTCTTCCAGGTATGTAAATATCTTTCAATACATTAATATACATTATACATTCTAGTATATTTAATTATAATATACATTATATATTCTAATAATTTCATTTAAGAATCTACCTTGGCTCTTTCTGACCTACTTCATTCTGGATCACTGCTTTCTAGCTTTGATTGCTCTCTCTCAAGCTGTCACGCTGAGATTGCCCTTCAGTATCATCTTGGGGGATCTCTTTTATTTGAATTCCCTGTTTCTTGGATCCTATGACTTTCTTTTTCTTCTTTTACTGGTTTGTTTTTGTGGAGCACATCTTACGGTAGCTTCTTAAGAAAAGATGTTTAAGCCAGCCAACATGGCGCTATAGACAGAAGCACCGTGCCATCCCTTCACAGCAAAGACCCTAAAAACTAAGTGAAACAGAGACAAATGTCAATCCTGAAACCCTAAGCATCAAATGAAAAGAAAAAGAATGCAGCCGAGCACCAAATGGAATAAGAAACTGACAGAGAACAGAGAGCAAGGAGAGATACATGCAGAGGTCCCCTATTAGCTAACACAGCATGGATTCACCATCTTTGACTCCTGCTGGAGACCAGAAAACAGGGAGAATGGGAAAGCAGCTTCACAGAGCTCCCAGCAGGAGACAGAACAACTGGTAACCAGTGATATATGCTTTCCCACCCCCCTCAACTTCTTCACCCCCACTTGGCCTCCTCTGCATCCTTTGCCACAGTCTCCTGTCCAGGAGGCAACGGCTTCAGACCTTTGCTGCTTGGATTCCACTCTCCCACATTGGCCAACTTCTTGAGTGCCATTTGTATGTTGCTGGTGTTGCTTTTTTCTGCTTGTTTTGGTTTCTTCCATACCTCTCACCACCTTCTCCTCCTTTCTCTCAAACACCTGGCTCCATGTGCCATCTTTGCTTCTTCCTGAAAGGCTGTGAAACACCACTCAACAGGGGAACTACTTCCTGGCCGCCTCGCCACACTGGTGGGCTTCCTGGGGCTTTTTTCATTTATTTGTTTCGATTTGCTTCTTTTTCTTTTCTTGGCTTGGGAGCCCATTCTAGCTGGGCTGTACTACACAGCTAGGGAGATACTTCCTCAGTCTGCACAGCTGTGAAGTGGGATCCCTAGAGCATTTCTTTTTCCTTTTGTTTGTTTTTTTGGTTTTTGTTTGTTTTCCTTTTTCCTTTTTTTGTCTTTCTTAATGTCTCAGTTTCTAGTCTGTCTATACTTACCTCCTCTTCCTGTCTCCTGAATACCTGGTGCTGTGTGACACCTCTACCCCTTCTAGCCAGGCTGTGCTTTGTGGTCTGGGAGCCACTTTCCCAGTCTTCACAGCCACGTTGGTGGAATTGCTGGGGGATTTTCTTTTCTTTCTAATTTTTATTTATTTTTTTACTTTTTCTATTTTTGTGTGTTTTTCTCCATTACTCTGTCTCTCATCTCTCCACTCCAACAACAAGCTTCCTTAGCACTCTTTTTTATTTGTTTATTTTGGGCCCGTTTCTCTCTCCTCTTTCCCATAGCCATCTTAGCTCCACACATCCCAATGTCCCCCTTCCTGCCTACATGCACCGTGTGCTGAACATCGCATCCCTGAGCAGCACAAGCATGGCCTACTGGAACCTGCCCTGCACTGATTCCTGGCCCGCCCTGTCTGCCCTAGTATGTGCCACAAACAACCCATCCCAGCAACTCCCCTTCAGCTGGACCTGCCCAGCTGAACCATAGTGGAGTGACTTACTGTGCCCAATGGACAAGGAGGTGAAAAGTATCATGTAGAAAGACAAGCAAACAACAAAGAATGCATAGCCTGCCTGCTCAGACTTAAACAAATAAAACAAAAAAGAAGGATGAAACAAACTCATCTACAATCAATAAACCAGGAAAATACTGAATGTCCCGAAGACAGCAGACAATATCAAAACATAAAAAAACAGGACAAGATGGTTCCAGTAGGAGTTCAAAATAAAACACCAGATGACTTTCCAGTAGAAAAAAAGGGACTGGAACTACTAGATAGGGAATTCAAATCTCTAATATTCAGAGCTATCCAAGAGTTGAAGCAAAAAGCAGACAAAAATGAGGAAAACATAGACAAATTCATGGAAAAGGCAGACAAATTCATGGAAAATACACACCAAAAAATGGAATTATTCAGGAAAATAATACAGGAACAAAATGCCAAAATAAATTCACAACTAGAAATCATACAAAAACAACAATTATAAATCCAAAAGATAAACAACAAGATTTCAGAAATGACAGTGTGCTGAGGAGCAGGTTTGAAATGATGGAAGACAGGATCAGAGAAATTGAAGACAAACACTTGGATACAACTCTGAGGAAAAATCAGAATAAAGAACACAGGAAAATGAAGAAACCCTGAGAATTATGTGGGATACAATCAAAAGCAAAAATCTGCAAGTAGTCAGAGTTTCAGAACAGGAGGAGAAAACAGAAAACACAGAGAGGATCATTGAAAAATTGCTGAGAGAAAACTTCCCCAATATCATGAAAGATGAAAAGCTGACCATCGAAGAAGCTCAATGAACCCCATATAGGACAGACCCCAAAAGAAAATCACCAAGGCATACCATAATCACAGTTGTTAAAACCAAAGACAAAGAAAGAATCCTGAGAGTATCTTGAGAAAAATGAAAAGTCACATTCAGAGGAGAAACAACAAGACTAAGCTCGGATTATTTGATAGAAACAATGAAGGGAAGAAGGCAATGGGATGACATACGTAAAACCTCTAAAAAAAAAATGCCAGCCAAGAATAATATATCCTGCAAAACTCTTATTCAAATTTGATGGTTAAATTAGGTCATTTCCAGATAAACAGAAATTAAAGGACTATGTAAAAACCAAACCAAACTTACAAGACTTATTAAAGGGAGTCCTTCAGTCTGAGAAGAAAAAACATCAGACCACAGGCTGAATCTAGTACATGGGATTATACTAGCCAGATACCAACCTAGGAAATGAACTCTCAAGGACTATCCAAAACAAAAATAATTACAACAGGGAACCAGAGAGGTTAATCTGTAAATAACATTAGGACAATAAAAGAGGTAATAAATAGTGTATGTATAGAACCTTCTAATGGAGAGGAAGGCAAGGCAATACCAAGTAATAATAGACTGGTTCAAACCTAGGAAGATAAGGGCAAATTTAAAGGTAGCCATGAAGAATGTTAACAAACTGACTCATCAAAATAAAGAAGTAAAACAGAGTCTAAATAAAAACAAAATCTACAAAAACAAAAGAAATTTTAAAAAATCCACAAATGAAAGGATTTCAGCATAGGAGAGTAAGAGGAACAAAGAAAAATGTCAGCACCACAAAAAAAAGCACTACAAAATGACAGCAATAAACTCACAACTATCAACAATTACACTGAATGTAAATGGCCTAAATGCACCCATAAAGAGACAGAGAATGACAGAATAGATAAAAAACAGGATCCATCAATATGCTGTCTACAAGAGACAGGTAAGAAACAAAGACATGAATTTATTAAAAATCAAAGGTTGGAAAAAATATATCAAGCAAACAGCTACCAAAAAAGAGCAGGAGAGGCAATACTAATCTCAGATAAAATAGACTTTATAACAAAAACCACCATAAAAGACAAAGAAGGGCATTATATACTGATTAAAGGGACGATCCATCATGAAGACATAACCATAATAAACATCTACGCACCCAATGACAGGGCTCCAAAATACATAAAACAAACTCTAACGGCACTGAAAACAGAAATTGATAGTTACACAATAATAGTAGGAGGCTTCAACACACCACTCTCAGTAACAAACATGAAAAGAAAATCAGGAAAGTAATATCATTTATAATAGCCCTTAAAAAAATAAAAAACTTAGGAATAAATATAACCAGGGATGTAAAAGACCTATATGAAGAAAACTACAAAAAACTACTGCAAGAAACCAAAAGGGATCTACATAAATGGAAACATATACCATGCTCATGGATAGGTAGACTCAACATGGTGAAAATGACAATTCTACCCAAAGCAATTTACAAATACAATGCAATCCTGATCCAAATAGCAACAACATTCTTTAAAGAGATGGAAAAACTAATCATTAACTATATTTATTTATTTTTTTAATATTTTATTGTACTTCAGGTGAAGGCTTACAGAACAAATAGTTTCTCATGTAACAGTAGCACACATGCTGTTTTATGACATTGGTTAACAACCCCACAACATTTTAACCCTCTAAATTCTCAACTTTATTTATTTATTTATTTAGGTTAAAATACACATAGCCAAAGATACACCATTTCAAAAATTTTTACATACACATTTAAGTGACATTGACTACTCTCTTCTAATTGTGCTGTCATTCTCACTTAAGATGAAGGCTTACAGGACAAAATAGCCTCCCATTTAACAGTTACTACAAATGTTGCCCTATGACAATGGTTAACAATCTCACAACACATCAACAATATCCTTACTCAACCTTGGGTTCCCTATCATCAGCTTCCTACTCCCCTTCTGCCTTCTGGCACTTGTCACTGGACTCCTGTACCTCATTAGTCTCACTTGGTTTTACTGGGCTGTCCAATTCCATGCTGAACAGTGAACCTCGGAGGTAACTTCACCACTGAGCTAAAAGGGTGTCTGGGGGCCATACTCTCGGGGTTTCTTCCGTCTCCTTTAGGCCAGTTAATCTGGTCTTTTTTTTTTGTGAGTTAGAATAATGCTCTACATCCTTCTCCAGCTCTGTCCAGAACCCTCTGTTGTGATCCTGGTCAGAGCAGTCAGTGGTGGTAGCCGGGGACCATCTAGCGGTACTGGACTCAGTCCGGTGGAGGTCTTGGTAGCTGTGGACCATTAGTCCTTTGGACTAATCTTTTCGTTGTATCCTGTTTTCTTCATTCTCCCTTGCTCCCGAAGGGATGAGACCAGTGGAGTATCTTAGATGACTGCTCAGAGGCTTTTAAGACCCGAGACACTACTCACCAAGGTAGAATGTAGAGCATTGTCTTTATAAGTAGTGTCATGCCAATTGAGCTAGATGCTCCCCGAGACCATGGTCCCCAGAGCCCTCCGTCCAGCAACTCAGTCCCTCGGGGAGTTTGGATATGTCCATGGGGCCTCCGTGATCTTTCCTTGTATAGGTTGTGTTAGTTTCCCCTGTATTGTGCACTGTCTCACCTTTCACCCAAGATACACTTATCTATTGCCTATTTAGTATTCTCCCCCACCCCCGACCCCTCCCACCCCTGGTAACCAACAAGGATTGTTACATTTTGCGTGTGAACTTTTTCATGGGTTTTTACAATAGAGGTCTCATACAATATTTGTCCTTTTGTAATTGACTTATTTCACTCAGCATAATGTTCTCCAGTTTCACCCATGTTATGAGATGGTTCACAGATTCATTGTTCTTTCTCGTTGCATAGTACTCCATTGTGTGCATGTACCATAGTTTGTGTATCCATTCGTCTGTTGATGTACCATAGTTTGTTTATCCATTCATCTGTTGATGGGCACCTACGTTGTTTCCATCGTTTTGCTATCGTGAACAATGCTGCCATGAACATAGGTGTGCATATGTCTATTTGAGTGACGACTCTTATTTCTCTAGGATATATTCCTAGGAGTGGGATTGCTGGATCGAATGGTATGTCTATTTCTAGCTTTCTGAGGAAGAGCCATATCATTTTCCAAAATGGTTGTATCATTTTGCATTCCCACCAGCAGTGCGTAAGAGTTCCCATCTCCCTGCAGCCCCTCCAACATTTGTTATTTCCAGTGTTTTTGATTCGTGCCAGTAATGCCAGGGTGAGATGGTATCTCATTGTGGTTTTAATTTGAATTTCTCTAATGGCTAGTGATTGCAAGCATTTCCTCATTTGTCTGTTGGCCATTTGAATGTCTTCCTTGGTGAAGTGTCTGTTCATTTCCTTTGCCCATTTTTTGATAGAATTATTTGTCTTTTTGTTGTAGAGGTGTTGGATTTTCTTGTAGATTATGGAGATTAGACCTTTGTCTGACTTGTACTGTCCAAAAATTTTTTCCCAGTCTGTAGGTTCTCTTTTGACTCTTTTGGTGAAGTCTTTTGAAGAGCATAGGTCTTTGATTTTTAGAAGATCCCAGTTATCTTGCTTATCTGTTGGGTTTTGTGTGTTGATGATTATGGTTTGTATCCTGTTAATGCCATGTATTAAGGCCTGAAGTGTTGGTCCTATTTTTTCTTCTATGAACTTTACAGTTTTAGGCTTTATATTCAGGTCTTTGATCCATTTGGAAGTAGTTTTTGTATACGACATGAGGTATGGGTCCTGTTTCATTTTTCTGCAAACGGATATCCAGTTTTGCCAGCACCATTTGTTAAAAAGACTGTCTTTTCCCCATTTGATGGACTTTGGGACCTTGTCGAAAATCAGGTGACCATAGGTGGATAGATTTACATCTGGGTTCTCAATTCTGTTCCATTGGTCAATGTATCTGTTGTTGTACCAGTACCAGGCTGTTTTGACTACTGTAGCTGTATAGTAGGTTCTCAAGTCAGGTAGTGTGAGTCCTCCAACTTTATTCTTCTTCTTCAGTAGTGCTTTACTTATTCGGGGCTTCTTCCCTTTCCATATAAAGTTAATGATTAGTTTTTCCATCTCTTTGAAGAATGTTGTTGGTATTTGGATCGGGATTGCATTGTATTTGTAAATTGCTTTGGGTAGAATTGCCATTTTCACAATGTTGAGTCTGCCTATCCATGAGCATGGTATGTTTTTCCATTTATGTAGATCCCTTTGGGTTTCATGCAGTAGTGTTTTATAGTTTTCTTTGTATAGGTCTTTTACATCCCTGGTCAGATTTATTCCTAAGTATTTTATCTTTTTAGGGGCTATTGAAAATGCTATTGATTTCCTGATTTCCTTTTCATTGTTCTCCTTATTGGTGTATAGGAATCCAACTGATTTTTGAATGTTTATCTTGTATCCTGCTACTCTGCTGAATCTTTCTTTTAGTTCCAGTAGATTTCTCGTGGAGTCTTTAGGGTTTTCTATGTATAGTATCATATCATCGGCAAACAGGGAGAGTTTAACTTCTTCGTTACCAATTTGGATGCCCTTTATTTCTTTTTCTTGCCTTATTTCTCTAGCTAGAACTTCCAGCACAATGTTAAATAGGAGTGGTGATAAAGGGCATCCTTGTCTTGTTTCTGTTTTCAAGGGGAATGTTTTCAGCCTCTCTCCATTAAGAATGATGTTGGCCGTTGGTTTTGCATAGATGCCCTTTATTATGTTGAGAAATTTCCCTTCTATACCTATTTTATTGAGAGTTTTTATCAGGAATGGGTGTTAGACTTTGTCAAATGCCTTTTCTGTGTCAATTGAGATGATCATGTGATTCTTTTCTTTCCTTTTATTTATGTGGTGTATTACGTTGATGGATTTTCTAATGTTAAACCTTCCTTGCATACCTGGTATGAATCCTACTTGGTCATGGTGTATTATTTTTTTGATATGATACTGAATTCTATTGGCTAGAATTTTGTTCAGAATTTTTGCATCTATATTCATGAGAGATATTGGTCTGTACTTTTCTTTTTTTGTGACGTCTTTGCGTGGTTTTGGTATCAGCGTTATGCTGGCTTCATAGAATGAATTTGGAAGTGTTGCTTCCTCTTCTATGCTCTGAAATAGCTTGAGTAGAACTGCTAGAAGCTCTTCTGTAAATGTTTTGTAGAATTCTCCAGTGAAGCCATCTGGGCCAGGCCTTTTTTTGGTTGGGAGTTTTTTTTATTACCTTTTCAATCTCTTCTCCTGTTATGGGTCTGTTCAGATTTTCAGTATCACTTTGTTGTAGCTTGGTTAGGCCGTGTGTTTCTAGAAATTTATCCATTTCCTCTAGGTTTTCAAATTTGTTGGAATATAGTTTTTCAAAATATTCTGTTATAATCCTTTTAATTTCGGTTGGGTCTGTTGTGATGTCCCCCATTTCATTTCTTATTTAGGTTATTTGTGTCCTCTGCTGTTTTTCTTTTGTCAGTCTGGCCAGTGGTTTGTCGATTTTGTTGATTCTTTCAAAGAACCAACTTTTGATTTTGTTGATTCTTTCTGTTGTTTTTCTCTTCTCTATTTCATTTATTTCTGTTCTGATCTTTACTATTTCCTTTCTTCCGGTGGTAGTAGGCTTTTTTTGCTGTTCTTTTTCTATTTGTTTGAGTTCTGTAGTTAATGTTTTGATTTTGTCCCTTTCTTCATTTTTGATATGTGCATCTATTGCTATAAATTGTCCTCTGAGGACTGCCTTTGCTGTGTCCCAAAGGTTTTGGTATGATGTGTTTTCATTCTCATTTGATTCTAGGAATTTTTTGATTCCATCTCTGATTTCTTCTATTACCCATTGATGTGTAAGCAGAGTATTATTCAGTTTCCATGTAGTTGATTTTTTTTCCTTGCTCTTTCTAGTGTTAATTTCTACCTTGATGGCATTGTGGTCAGAGAAGATACTGTGAATTATCTCAACGTTTTGGATCTTGTTGAGGATAGCTCTGTGGCCTAAGGTGTGGTCTATTCTGGAGAACGTTCCATGTGCTTTGGAAAAGAATGTGTACTTTGCAGCGGTTGGATGGAGTGTTCTATATATGTCTATGCGGTCCAGTTGGCTGATTGTGTCCTTTAGGTCTTCTGTATCTTTTCTGAGTTTCTTCTGAGTTGTTCTGTCCTTTACTGAGAGTGGTGTGTTGAAGTCTCCTACTATTATTGTGGAACTGTCAATTTCTCTTTTCAGTGCTGTTAGAGTTTTTTTAAATGTATTTTGGAGCCCTGTCATTGGGTGCGTAGATGTTTATTATGGTTATGTCTTCATGATGGATTGTCCCTTTAATCATTACATAGTGTCCTTCTTTGTCTTTTATGGTAGATTTTGTTTTAAAGTCTATTTTATCTGAGATTAGAATTGCCACGCCTGCTCTTTTTTGGTAGTTGTTAGCTTGATATATTTTTTTCCAACATTTGATTTTTAATAAATTCACATCTTTGTTTCTAAGGTGTGTCTCTTGTAGACAGCATATTGATGGATCCTGTTTTCTTATCCATTCTGTCACTCTCCGTCTCTTTATGGGTGCATTGAGTCCATTTACATTCAGTGTAATTATTGATAGATGTGAGTTTGTTGCTGTCATTTTGTAGTGCTTTTTTTTGTGGTGCTGAAGTTTTGATTGTTCTTCTTACTCTTTTGTGCTGAGTTACTTTTGTTTGTGGATTTTGTGTTCATTTCTTTTGTTTTTGTAGGTTTTGTTTTTGCTGAGACTTTATGTTTTTTGTCTTTATTTTTATGAGTTGGTTTGTTAACTTTCTTTGTGGTTACCATGAATTTTACCCTTATCTTTCTAAGTTTGAAGCAGTCTGCCCTTACTTGGTATTGCCTTGCCTTCCTCTCCATTAGAAGGTTCTATACCTATGCCGTTTATTCCCTCTTTCATTGTTTTGATGTTGTTGTCATCCATCAATTGACTTCTCTGATTCCCTGTTGTGTTTCTTTCGGTTTTGGATAGTCCTCGAGAGTTCATTTCCTAGAATGGTATCTGGTTTGTATGATCCTGTGTCCTAGGTCCTGCCTGAGGGCTGAAGCTGTTTGTCCTCAGATTGAAGAACTCCCTTTAATAATTCTTGTAAGTTTGGTTTGACTTTTGCATATTCCCTTAGTTTCTGTTTATGTGGAAATGACCTAATTTCACCATCAAATTTGAACGACAGTTTTGCAGGATATATTATTCTTGGCTGACAATTTTTTTCTTTCAAGATTTTATATATGTCATCCCACTGCCTTCCTGCCTACATGGTTTCTGCCGAATAATCTGAGCTTAGTCTTATTGTTTCTCCTCTGTATGTAACTTCTTGTTTTTCACGAGCTGCTCTCAGGATTCTTTGTTTGTCTTTAGTTTTGGCGAGTGTGAGTATGATATGTCTTGGTGATTTTCTTTTGGGGTCTATTCTATATGGGGTTCGTTGAGCTTCTTGGATGGCCAGCTTTTCATCTTTCATGATATTGGGAAAGTTGTCTGTCAGCAGTTCCTCAATGATCCTCTCTGTTTTTTCTGTTTTCTCCCCCTGTTCTGGGATGCCAATCACTCGTAAATTTTTGCTTTTAATTGTGTCCCACATAACTCTCAGGGTCTCTTCATTTTTCTTTGTTCTTTTTTCTGAGTTTTCCTGAGACAGTGTTGTATCCAAGTGTTTGTCTTCAGTTCCACTGATCCTGTCTTCCACGGTTTCAAATCTACTTGTCAGCCCTTCTATGACATCATCCATTTCTGAAATCTTGTTGTTTATCTTTTGGATTTCTAATTGTTGTTTTTGTATAATTTCGAGTTGTGAATTTATTTTGGCATTTTGTTCCTGCATGATCTTCCTGAATTCTTCCAATTTTTTGTCTGTATTTTCCATAAATTTGTCTATTTTTTCCTCATGTTTGTCAGCTTTTTGACTCAGTTCTTGGAAAATTCCAAGTACTAGTGATTTGAGTTCCATATCAGGTACTTCTAGTGCATTTTCTTCCATAGGAGAGTTATCTGGTGTTTTAATTTGGACACCTATTGGAGCCATCCTGTCTTGTTTTTGTAAATGCTTTGATAGTGTTTGCTGTTTTCGGGGCATTCAGTAGGTATTTCTGTCGTTTATTGGTTGTACTTTTTTTGTTTTGTCCCTGCTGTTTTGTCTCCCACTGGATGCTCCGTGAGGCTGCTCTCTCGTACTCCCGTTTGCTGGTCTCCGATAGGAGTCCAAGATGGTGCATCCGTGCTTCGTTAGCTGCTAGGGAACCTCTGCATGAATCTCTCCTCACTCTCCGTTCTCTTTCAGTTTTTTCACTCCATTTGGTGTTCGGCTGAGTTCTTTATCTCTTCATTTGATGTTGTAGGGTTTCAGGATTGTTGATTCTCTGTTTGGCTTAGTTTTTCGGTTCTTTGCTGTGGAGGGACGGCGTGGTGCTTTTGCCTAGAGCGCCATCTTGCTGGACTCTCTAATCATTAACTTTATATGGAAAGGGAAGAAGTCCCAGATAAGTAAAGAACTATCAAAGAAGAAGAATAAAGTAGGAGGACTCGCACTACCTAACCTTAGAACCTACTATACAGGTACAGTAGTCAAAACAGCCTGGAACTCGTACAAAGACAGATACATTGACCAATGGAACAGAATTGAGAACCCAGATGTAAATCTATCCACCTACTGTCACCTGATCTTCAACAAAGGCCCAAAGTTAATCAGTTGGGGAACAGACCATCTTTTTAACAAATGGTGCTGGCAAAACTGGATGTCCATCTGCAAAAAGATGAAATAGGACCCATACCTTATACCATATATAAAAACTAATTCAGAATGGATCAAAGACCTAAATATTAAGCCAAAAACTATAAAGTTCATAGAAGAAAAAATAGGATCAATGCTAGAGGCCCTAATAAATGGCATTAACAGGATACAAACCATAACCAACACCACACAACTCCATAAGGTAAACTAGATAACTGGGAAACACTTATGTTCATCAAAGACTTCATCAAAAGAGTAAAAAGAGAACATACAGACTGGGAAAAAAATTTTGGACATTACAAGTCAGACAAAGTTCTTATCTCTAAAATCTCCAAGAAAATCCAACACCTCTACAATAAAAAGACAAATAATCCAATTAAAAATTGGGCAAAGGAAATGAACAGACACTTCACCAAAGAAGACATTCAAGTGGCCAACAGACACATGAGGAAATGCTCGTGGTCACTAGCCATTAGAGAAATGCAAATCAAACCACAATGAGATAACATCTCACCCCAGCATTACTGGCATGAATGAAAAAAACTGGAAAGAAGTGTTGGAGAGGCTGCGGGGAGATCTGAACTCTTACGCATTGCTGATGGGAGTGCAAAATGGTACAACTATTCTGGAAAACGATATGGCGCTTCTTTAGAAAGCTAGACATAGAAATACCATCCGATCCAGCAATTCCACTCCTAAGAACATATCCTAGAGAAATAAGAGCTGTCACACAAATAGACATATGCACACCCATGTTCACTGCAGCATTGTTTACAATAGCAAAAAGATGGAAGCAACCTAGGTGCCTATCAACAAATGAATGGATAAACAAACTATGATATACATACACACAATGGAGTATTACACAACGATAAGGTTCAATGATGAATCTGTGAATCATCTCATAACATGGATCAAACTGGAGGGCATCATGCTGAGTGAAATAAGTCAATCACAAAAGGACAAATATTGTATGAGACCACTACTATAAAAAATCATGAAAAGGTTTACACAAAAAAGAAATAATCTTTGATGGGTATGAGGGATGGGCGGGGTGGGGGGAATACTAAATAGACAATAGATAAGTGATAACTTTGGTGAAGGGTAAGACAGTACACAATAATGGGGAAGCCAGCACAAGTAGTACAAAGAAATGTCATGGAAACTCCATAGACATATCCAAACTCCCTGAGGGACCAAATTGCTGCGCAGAGGGCTGTGGGGACCATGGTCTCGGGGAACATCTAGCTCAATTGGCGTAACATAGTTTATAAAGAAAATATTCTACATTCTACTTTGGTGAGTAGCATCTGGGGTCTTAAAACCCTGGGGTCTTACAAGCAGCCATCTAAGATGCTCCACTGGTGTCGCCCCTTTGGGAACAAGGGAGAATGAAGAAAACAAGATACAAGGGAAAGATTAGTCCAAAGGACTAATGGACCACAACTACCACGGCCTCCACCAGACTGAGTCAAGTACAACAAATGGTACCCAGCCACCACCACTGACTGCTCTGACAGGGATCACAACAGAAGGCCCTGGACAGAGCTGAAGAAAAATGTAAAACGCAATTCTAACTCACAAAAAAAGACCAGACTTACTAGCCTGACAGAGACTGGAGAGACCCAGAGATTATGGCCCCCGGACACACTTTTAGCTCAGTAATGTAGTCACTCCTGAGGTTCACCTTCAGCCAAAGATCAGACATCACCATAAAACAAAAGGAGACTTATGGGGCACAACAGCCCAGGGACAAGGACTAGAAGGCAGGAGGGGACAGGAAAGCTGGTAATAGGGAACCCAAGGTCGAGAAGGGAGTGTTGGCATGTCCTGGGGTTGTTAACCAATGTCATAAAACAGTATGTGCACTAACTGTTTAATGAGAAACTACTTGTTCTGTAAACCTTCATCTAAAGTACAATAAATAAATAAAATAAAATATATTTTTAAAAAAAAAGACAAGATGCTTGATAGGTAAGTTTTTTGAGGTTTTGCGTGTCTGGAAAAGTTTTATTTTACCCAGACACTTGGTTGAGAGTTTGGCTGGGTATAGAATTCTAGGTTGGAAATAATTTTCTCTCAGAATTGTGAAAGGTTTGTCTCATTAACGTCTTGCTTTCAGAAATATCGTTGAGAAATCCAATGTCATTCCGAGTCTTAATCTTTTCTAGGAAACAGTTTTTAAAATTTTCTTTCCAGGAGCTTACAAGGCATTCTCGGGTGTTCCAGAATTTTATGATGCTGTAACTTGCTATGGGACCACTCTCAGTCTTTATGCTGGGTATTTGATAAATCCCTTCAGTATAGAAACATATGTCTTTCAGCTCTTAGAAATCTCTGGAATTAGTTATTGGATGATTTCCTTCTCTCCACTTCCTTTGTTTTCTCATTCTGAGAACTTCTGTTTTTCAGATGTTGGACCTGGTAGACTTAGACTGGTCTTTTCATGATCTTTTTGCTCTCTTCTGGGATATGTCCTTAAATTTATCTTCTGATTCTTCTCTGGAGATTTGATTTTCTGTTAGTTTTTTATTTCAAGAGCTCTGTTATGTTATATGAATATTCCTTTTTATATCATCCTTGTATTATGAATGCAGAATTTTCTATATCTCTTGGAGGGTATTAATTGTAGTACTTTATTTTGGCATTTTCACTCTGCAAAGTTGTTCTCCAATTTGCCAGTCCCCACCTCTCCCCGTGGGGAGTGTCTATGTATTTCATATAAATCTTTGGTTGTCTCTTTTTGTGAGTAGAGTCGTAAAAAGCTGACACCAAGTTGTGTGTGTGTGTGTGTGTGTGTCTATCAGCCTTGTTCACTACAGTCTTCATTGAGTGACTTTTAATGGAGTATTTCTTTAGAGAATCCTCAGTGTCAGAGTCTTCAGGATATTTTCTCTTGAGCTGTACAGGTGATCCAGGGAAACATTTTCCAGTCTCCTGCCTGGAAAACATATTGCTATTTGCCAGCATTCTGGGAGGTGAGTAGAAGAAGACCAGAAGTCTCAGCATCTGACATACATAATTTTATTCAATTCCTATGTTTTCAGCATTGTGCCCTATACTTAACCACACTTGGTAAACACACCCCTGGTTTTCTGCTGGATTGGGAGGGGGCAGTCACCCAGCTTCTCACAGTGTGGTAAAGGGGTCTGTGGGTCTGATTTCTTTGTAAATATACTTTCAATTAACCATCCCATTGATGGCTTCACCTTCATTTCCACTTCCACAGTGCTTGTTACTGTAAGCCTCTGAGCCTTTTGGGGATTCTGTGCTATAACTGAGGTTGGTTCTCAGTTTTCTCCACCCAGGCTTTTAAGATTCAGTTTTTTAAGGTGTGTAAACTGGCTTATCTTTCCAGTTTCCAAAATCTGGTGATTGTTATCTTCTGTTCTATTTGTACATATGGGTTTGTGTCTTTAAAAAGGCTGTTATTAGTATTTTAATGAGGCTAGGGATGGCTACAAGTCAGATGCTTATGTTTAATTTTCCAGGTTTAACACAAGTCTTTTCTCTCTAATTGTATTTGTGAAAGATATCTCTTCTGCAATGGTATGAACATATTGGTCCTTACCCTCCCAGATTCTGGGTTCTTTGATCCTTGACAGAGATGAACAGGGATGAAAAACAAGCGTTTACTGAGTGTCTACTTTATTCCCAGCGCTGTACTTGGTGTTTTACATTTATTTTCTCGCTGAATCTCTTCAAAAACCTATGAAATGAATACACTTGTCTTTATCTTCCAAAGCCTGAGCTCTTTCCAATAACACAGCTAAATGAAAACATTGACTTTTATGTCTGTTTTTGCTCATCATTATACTCTCAGCAAGGAGCCCTGGTTGCACAATGGTTAAGCACTTGACTACTAACCAAAAGGTTGGTGGTTCAAACCTGTCCAGCAGCTCCTCCGGAGGAAGATCTAGTGATCAGCTCTCATAAAGATTACAGCCTAGGAAATGCTATGGGGCATTCTACTCTGTCATATAGGGTCGCTATGAGTTGGAATTGACTCAACAGTACCTAACAATAAAACATCATATTCCCAGCACTGATCACAATGCCTGGCATATAGGAGGCACCGAATACATTTTATCATCTTTCCCATGTTTAATATAGAAGAAGATTTTCTTTTCGTTTGTTGGTTTTTTAACTTAGTGAGAATTTAGCCTAATGTATCACTTTTCCTAGGTATTTTACCCTAAACATTATCTCTAATGGCATAAAAAGAGGCTTTATCTTTATTAAAGGCATAGTGAGCATTAGATGTTCTTGAGGGAAGCCTTTCAAGTACCCTGTGTCACACAGTGTGTGTCACACAATGCCACCCTCTGCACCTGCACAGGAGGCACCATAGTACAATGGGGACACAAAGGACATTCAAGCGCAGCAACTATGGTGATGAATTCTGGTTCAACCACTTAGCTATATGGCCTTGGAAAATTTACTTTTCTCTCTGACTGTCTATTTACTCATCTTTAGCTGGTAATGAGGTACACGTTGGGGTTGAGTCTCCTCCCTCATTTCTGTAGTAGCACATCTTGACCGCTGTGGTAGTGATTGGTGCTGTTGCCAAATATTTCTGGTTTTCTCTCCTTCTGGGCACATGGTCCCCTTGTGGTTGGGTGTGGCAATATGCTCAGTCCTGGCTAATGTATTGTGGATGGAAATGATGTGTGTTACTTCCAAACTGGAGAATTAAACTGGCAGTTCTAGACTTTCCAGAACTTTCTTTTCCTCTGCAATAGTGATTGACAATGCTGCAAATAATGGTTGCTCCACCTGTCTGGTTCCCAAAATGAGCAGAGCCCAAAGCTGGCTGACTAGAATGGACAGGAGTGAAGCACAAAGATGTTGGGTTTGTTTTCACCACAGCAAAGCTAACCTATCCTACTACAACACTAGCTTCAGAGAAAGGACATGGAAATTCCATCCCCCTTGTCAGTGACTAATTCAGTAATCTAGGCCCAAGCCAAGGAGCCGTGGTGGTGCAGTGATTAAAGTGATCTACTGTTAACTGAAAGATTGATGGTTTGAAACCACCAGTGGCTCCGTGGAAGAAAGACATGGCAGTCTTGTTTCCATAGAGATTTGTAGCCTTGGAAACCCTATGGGGTGGCTGTGATTTGGAACTGACTCAATGGCAGTGGGTTTTGGTGTAGGCCTAAGCCAATCAGCATTCCTCCATCATCTGTTTTCCTAAAGGATTCATTCAGATTAAAGGGACAGTGTTTGTTTGACGGTTGCAGAAGAGGGACTCTGTCTGTTTCTCATTGAGAACTTGGATGCCACAATGAGGGCACTTAGCTTTAAAATTAAAAATTCAGTTGATATTATAGATAGCAGAGCTGAGATTATGGGTCCTCGAGGAGCCTGTTGAGCAACTGGACCGATCATCTGAAATCTGCTAACTTTTCAAGTTCCCTTTGTGAAGTGCACTGTTTCTTTGTCACCTGAGCCACTTTGAGGTTGGTCTTTTGTTACTTATATTTCAAAACATTCTAATGGATACATGGAATCATTATACCAGCCTATAACTTGGTGTGAGGGCTAATTAAGATGCACATTGAATAGACATTTCACCAAAAAGGACATTCAGATTGCCACCAAACACATGAAAGATGCTCATTGTCATTAGCCATCAGAGATATGCACGTCCAAACCACAATAAGATACCATTTCACTCCCACTAGGATGGCTAAGACAAAAAACCAGAAAATAACAAATGTTGGCAAGTATATGGGGAGATTGGAACCCTTTTCCAGTGCTGGTGGGAATGCAAAATGGTATAACCATTGTGGAAAACAGTGTGGCAGTTCCTCAAAAAAGTAAAAATAGAACTACCATATGACCCAGCAATTCCACTCCTAGGTATATACTCAAAAGAAAGCAGAGACTCAAAAAGAGAATTATATACCAATGTTCACTGCGGCACTATTCGCAATAGCCAAAAGGTGGAAACAACCTAAATGCCCATCAACAGATAATGGATAAACAAAACGTGGTACATACATTAACGAAATACGACACATCCAAGTGGAAGAAATAAAGTCTTGATACATACTGCAGTATGGATGAAGCTTGAAGATATTATGCTGAGCAAAATAAGCCAATCACAAAAGGACAAATATTATGTGACCTTACTTATATAAAAAGATATGATTCAGAATCAACTCAACAGCACCTAATAACAACAACAACGTATAAAAGACAAGAAAAGGCAAATGTATAGAGACCAAAGTTTATTAGTGGTTACCAGGAGCGGGAGGGAGGAGGAAAAGGGGGGTTAAAGATGATGGAGGATGTGGAATGTGTGGCTAATTGCATCCATGAGCAACTACCTCCTTTGCCATGAGAACAGAAGAACTAAATGGTGCCTGGCTACCATTACTGAACATTTCGATCAAAGATTCCACAGAAGAATTCTGATCAAAAGGGGGAAAATGTAGAACAGAATTTAAAATCCTTATAGACTCTAGACTTTCTGGAGCCATGGAGAGTCAATGAACCCCTGAAATCATCTTAAAACCAAACAATAGTTTAGCTTAACCAGTAAGAAAGGTCTGCCTTGAGCATTATGCTCGTTTAACAACTATCTGTATGGGATCAAATTGACAACAGCAACTTGAAACATCAGATAGGAAGCTTAGGGCGCAGTGAGTTTATGTTAATGAGGCAGGAACAGCTCAGTAAAGGAGGGTGAGAATGGTTGCACAACTCGGAGAATGTAATCAAGGTACATATAGAAACTGTTGAATTGTTGTATGTTTTGCTGTATATATTCTCAATGACAAAAATAAAATAATTTTCTTTTAAAAAAAGATAAGATGCACATAGTAAGTAATCAATAACTTAATTTATAAGCATTTGTCCTGTGCTTCATGTGTTTAAAGTCAGTCCATGCCCATAAACTCATTAAAGGAGAGAGGTTGTAGAGTAAATTTAGGAAATGATGATGTCAGTCTTTTTTGCATCTAATTCCTGTGAATGGCTAAGTGACATTTTGTACTCTTTGTTTATGTTTATTTAATTATACTCCCACTTTGTTACAAAAAATATTTGAGGTAGCTTGTTATTTGAATACTGCAGCTTTAAAGTTTGGAAGGATTTTCCTAACGTAAAACCACAAAGAAATCACTAGAATAGTAATTATAGTAAATACTAAAATTCCCAGGGTGTTAGAAAGTTGACTTAAGGCCATCCTTCCATTTCTGAATTTCCTGTCTTATGATTGCTTTCTAAACTTATTTCAAAGACACGCCTGTAGCAGATAGAGGAGAAATGCTTGTCCAAGTTCACATAGCTAGATGGAAGTACCATGTCGTGATTAAAAACAGAGATCAGCAAACTACAGTCCTTGGGCCAAATCAAACTTGTGCCCAGAGGTGTGTACTACCAGAGAGCTAAGAATAGTTTTTACATTGTTAAAGGTTTTTAAAAACAAAACAAAACCCCAAAACAAAGAAGAGCATGCAAATAGACTGTATGTGGCCCACGAAGCATAAAATATTTACTGTCTGGCCCTTTACAAAAAATTTTTCCAACTGCTGCTTAAGAGTCCAAACTCTAGAATCAGACAGATCAGGGTTTGAATCTTACTAAGACCCAGTCAATTTATGTAAAACATCTCTGAGCCTCAGTTTCCTCATCTGAAAAGGGAGAATGGCGGCAGTGGTGGGTCAGTGGTAGAATTATTGTCTTCCATGCGGGAAACCCAGGTTTCATTCCTGGCCAATACACCGCATGTGCAGCTACCACCCATCTGTCAGTGGAGGCTTGCATGTTGCTATGATGCCGGACAGATTGTGGAGCAGCGGTTAAGACCTAAGGCTGCTAACCAATAGGTTGGCAGCTCGAATCCACCAGCTGCTCGTTGGAAGCCCTCTAGCGTGGCTCTACTCTGTTCTGTAGGGTTGCTATGAGGTGGAATCGACTTGATGGCAACGAGTTTGGTTTTTTTTTGTTTGTTTGTTTCCAGACTAAGACGGACAAGGAAGAAAGGCCTGGCGATCTACTACCAAAAACCAATTAATGAAAACCCTATGGATTACAATGGTCAGATCTACAACGGATCATGGGGATGACACAGAACTGCAGTATTTCTTTCCATTGTGTATGGGGTTGACATGAGTCGGGGCCAACTCAATGGAAGCTAATAACAACAAAATGAAGATTATGCTTCCAAAGCTGTAAGTATTCCGTATAAAAGCTACTTACTTTTATTATTATTTTTTCAGCAAACCCCCAATCCATCCTTGAGCAGTCTTCTCCCACCCACTGCACAGGCTGCAGGTGCAGAGGCGTCATTGTCTCCCAGGTGTTGATGGTGCCATGGCCTTTCTCATCACCCTGCTCCCAGCTATAATCAGGCAATCACTTTTGCCCTAGCACCTAATCAAACAATTTTACCATTTTGAATTCAGACACTCCGTGCTTTTCGGACGATTCTGTGAAACCCATATATTTTCATGAAGAGTTGATAATAAACTCTAGCACTGAAAGTTTTTCCAACCTCATGATTGATGACAGTGTGATAGGGAGCTGAATGGCTCCAGTTGCCAACTCAGGTGAGAATCTGCTTGTGGCAATGGCAGGGTCTCTTGGTGCTGCCTTCCAACAACTGCCAACTTCACAGCCTGCCCAGAGCCATCGGGAGATGGCCCCTCCTCCAGGCACCACTGCAGAGTCAAGGGTTTGGTGTCTCCTTCCTCCTCTTCTCTCAGTGCCACTCTGAAGCCAGAGCATCCCAGGCAGAAGGAGAGTTGTGACCAGAATTCAGAAGGCGTGGGAATTTAGTCATCTTTATTTTTATTCCAACTCCGTGGGAGATGTAACCTGTTAATGTGCTGTACTGCTAACTGAAAGGTTGACAGTTCAACTCTACCCAGAGGAATCTTGGAAGAAAGGCCTGGTGGTCTACTTCCAAAAAGTCAGCCACTGAAAACCCTGTGGAGCACAGTTCTACTCTGACACACGTGGGGTTGCCATGAGTCAGAATCGACTGCACCACAACTGGTTGGTTTTACTGAGGGAGGAACATATCTTCCCTTTCTGTGATACCCCCTCGGCAGGCCTTGTGGGCTGTACAAAAACTTTGGGGCCCCACCTCCCTTCACAAATGAGACCACTTGCATCATCTTTACCTCCATCCGAAGATGAAGAAAATTCTCAAAGGGGCCAGGGCCCAGCCAGCTCAGCTGAGGGAATGTTGTCTGGCATTGACCTTTGCTAATTAACACAAACTCTGTTCACAGACAATCCAGGAGTACTTAGACGGGACCTGGAGTCATGGAATCTAATGGAATTTGGGGATCAATCAGATGTGTCCCCTTTTGAGCCTTTAAATTTAGGTTATTTTTTGGGAAGGCATTTCAGATGCACTGTTTCCCTCTTCCTCTGTTAGATTTTCACTCCTTTGTTAGCCAGTCGGGAACCAACCTTACAAAACTTCTGCCTTTGTTATCCACAGACAGAGAAGCCAGAGGAGTTACTTCTGGTTCCACGACCAAGCCTTGGCAGTGCTCTTAGGGCGGCCAGGAATAGAATGGGAATGGGAGAGCCTCCATGACACAATCGTTGTCAGCTGCTGAGTAGGCTCAATTTGTAGGGACCCCATACACAGTGGACAAAATGTTGCCTGGCCCTGCATCATCCCCTTCATTGGTTGTGAACTGGACTGTTGTGATCTATAAGGATTTTATTGCCTGATTTTAGAAGTAGATCACCAGGCCTTTCTTCCTAGTTTGTCTTAGTCTGAAAGCTCCTCTGAAACCCATTCAGCATCATAGCAACACACAAGTCTCCAACAGTCAGGTGGTGGCTGCACATGAGTTGCCTTGGCCAGGAATCAAACCTGGGTCTCCTGCATGGAAGGCAAGAATTCTACCACTACACCCATCCGGGACAGTAGATACAGAGAAAAGCCATGAAGCTTTGGCTGAGCAAAGATGGTAAAGCCAGGAAGCCAATTTACCTGTCAGGGAGCCACTGCTTTGCTCTGGGGAATTCTGACATTTCCTGCACTCAATGGTTCTAAGACCCTAAGTTAGAACCCATCTTTTTGTTTAGCTTGCCCATCTCTGGGACAGCTTGGTTTACCTTTACCTTCAAAGTCCATTCTCCTGGAGGGTTGAGGGTTGATGTTTAACAAGTGCTGAATAGGAAGGGGAGGAATTGAGTATCCAAATTGAACAGTCCCTCCCAGGGTCTCATTTCCTTCCCTTGCCGCTCCCATCCAAATCCCATTTCTTTCACAGTGCAAGGTAGGAACAATATGCTTTGTCTCGCCCATGTAGTCTCTGAGAATTTTGAATGTACCTGCCATCAGGAGCATCTGTTCCCTGATGTGGGATGGGAGTGGGGAGAGGGGTGTCTAATTTACTCTAAAATGTGAATGGCTGATAGTCCTGCTTTTATTTATTTATTTATTTTTTGGTTTTTTATTATAGAGACTTTATATATATATATATTTTTATTGTACTTCAGGTGAAGGCTTACAGAACAAATAGTTTCTCATGAAACAGTAGTACACATATTGTTTTATGACATTGGTTAAGACCCCACAACATGTCAACCCTCTAACTTAACCTTTTTTTTGTTGAAAATACACATAGCCAAAGATACACTATTTCAAAAATTTCTACATACACAGTTCAGTGACATTGACTACGCTCTTCGAATTGTGCTGTTATTCTCACTTAAGATGAAGGCTTACAGAACAAAATAGTTTCTCATTTAAAAGTTAGTACACATGTTGCCCTATGACAATGGTTAACCATCTCACAACACATCAACAATATCCTTACTCAACCTTGGGTTCCCTATCACCAGCTTCCTTGTCCTCTTTTGCCTTCTGGCCCTTGTCACTGGACTGCTGTACCTTGTTAGTTTCATTTGGTTTTACAGGGCTGTCCACTCCCAGGCTGAACAGTGAATCTCGGAGATAACTTCACCACTGAGCTAAAAGGGTGTCTGGGGGCCATACTCTCGGGGTTTCTCCAGTCTCCTTTAGGCCAGTAAATCTGGTCTTTCTTTTGTGAGTTAGAATTATGTTCTACATCCTTCTCCAGCTCTGTCCAGAACCCTCTGTTGTGATCCTGGTCAGAGCAGTCAGTGGTGGTAGCCAGGCACCATCTAGCTATACTGGACCCAGTCCGGTGGAGGCCTTGGTAGCTGTGGACCATTAGTCTTTCGGACTAATCTTTTCCTCATACCCTGTTCTCTTCATTCTCCCTTGCTCCCGAAGGGATGAGACCAGTGGAGTATCTTAGATGGCCGCTCACAGGCTTTTAAGACCCCAGTGATAGGCCTGCTTTTTAAGCTTGGAACAGAAAGATAGGTATTCAGAAATGCACACCCCGGTGTTGACATTCCTGGAGCTGCTCCTGTTTCCTGCCATAGTGAGATTGGTATTCACTGAGGGAGTTGCAGAGGCAAATATTTGCTGGACTCCTTTGCCCCAAATTAGCCTTATCACTTACTTCTACAAAATGTAATAGCTTTTTTTTTTTTTTTTTTTTGGCAGGGGTGGGGGATGCGGAATTAGGTTACTTTAAATCATACAGCGTCACAAAGCAAAGATGCTTTTACAGAAGGAGGAAAGTGAACCACAGTCCTGAAATTCTTTTCATATGGTTCTCAAACTCATTAAAATGGGCACCAGAATCATCTGGAGGGCTTGTTAAACAATGATTGCTGGGGCCTGAGAATTTGCATTTCTAACAAGTCCCAAGTCTTGATGATGCTATGATCAGGGATCACACTTTGAGAACCAGTGAATTTAAAAAGTTGTGGGCTCTTCACCCCAATTTCTTTTCTCAACAAAACCCATCCGGTGTTTGTTCTCTTACGTTCATCTGAAAATATTCCCAGAGGACGTGTATTTTCCTTTCATTTATGTAAGAAATCATGTAAACTCCAAATCAAACATCTGTGTGGCAGACTTTGCAGATGCTTCTCAGGATGTGGCTCTCTGGGGCTGCCTGGTTTGGTGGCACGGCTGGCAAATAGACTCACTAGCAGGATGGCTTCCAGAAGCCTAGGGAAGGCATGGCATGCTTGTTCTCTTCCCAGCCATTGCTGGGATGTCCTGGGAATTCCTGACATTTTCTCCTAGTCAGGCTCAAAGCAACTTTCTTTGTCTGGCACCAGCTCCAGGGAAGGTAAGCCAGCAGGAGGGGAATGAGTATTCAGTCTTTGCCAAGGGCGCTGGAGTTGCCTATCCCAGTTGGATATTTTCAGGCTATATTCATCAGCACTCTTTCAGTGGCAAGTGAGAAAATACCCCGCTCAAATTGCCTTAACCAAAGAAGAAAATACTTTGGCTCAGCTAACTGAAAAGACCCCAGGGTAAGTGCTAACTTCAGGCACAGAAGCTCCCAGGCTATTAGAAAATGGGATCTCCATGCATTTCTCAGCTCTACTTCTGTTCTTATGGTTGCTACCACCTGTCACCCGAGTGCCCAATTTGAGTAGAGTTGTTACGGCCACTGGGAAGGGGGATCCTATTTACGTACAAAGAGAAACCCTTATAGGAAAGGTACTGCTTTGCCTTTTTTTATGCTTGTCCCTGCATCATCAATGCTTTTCCTTCCTAATTCCTGACTGTACAAGGCCTGGAAATCTTTCCTAACTCACAACCCATAAAGCCTTCCCTGCCTTCCCAGCAAGGAGTAAGATCTTTTTCTTTTGAGTGCCACCAACATTTTACTTGTAGGAAGTGGTCCAATTTTAACAGTTAAACATTTGGTTTCTCGGGGGTACTGCCTGGACACTTGCTAGCTATATGCCTTGGACCAGGTTACTTAGCCTCTCTGTATCTTAGTTTTCTCATTATAAAATGAGGATAATAAGTATCCACCTCCTGGAGTTGTCCTGAGAGTAACAAAAACTATCAGTATGCAAAGTGCTTACTATGGTGTCTGGTATATAGAAAGTGCTCAGCAAATGTTTCCTTTTATTTATTTATTTTCTCGTCTGTGGCACTGCCCATTTTCTACCTGTCTGGGGCCCTGGTTAAGAGCTTGGCTGCTAACCAAAAGGTCGGCAGCTTGAATCCACCAGCCACTCCTTGGAAACTCTATAGGACAGTTCCACCCTGTCCTACAGGGCCGCTATGAGTCAGAATTGACTCAGTGGCAATGGGTTTGGGTTTGGTCAGTTTGTCAAACTGTGGTGACTTGCTGGAAACTATGCTGCTGGTATTTCAAACACCAGCAGGGTCACCCATGGTGGACAGGTGTCAATGGAGCCTCCAGACTAAGACTAGGAAGAAAGGCCTGGCAATCTACTTCCAAAAATTAGCCAGTGAAAACTCCTAGGTTGGAAGGCACTTAAAATATACATTGGCTGCAATAATAATGGTGCAGGACTGGGCAATGCTTCGTTCTGTTGTACGTGGGGTCGCCATGTGTCGGAGATGACTTGATGGCAACTAACAACAACAGCATTATTGTTTCTGATAAAGAACGCATGTCCCGCTTTTTACAGGTTAGCCCCCAAGGCTACAGAAAATGTCCTGGCTCACAGACTGTAGATTTTGTTGACATCGTAGTGTCTGCTGACATCTCTCATGATTGCCGGACATACCCTGTCTCAAGCTTGGTTCAGAGGAGAGTTTATTGATGAGGCACTGCCAATTTGTACCGCATCTTCTCCAATCTCCTCCCATCACCATAACAACCACCAACCCATAATGAACAACTAGGCTTTTTTCAAAGAGCATCTTAGGTTGGGCTTTTCAGGGGTCATCTTTCCATCTCAAGACTTCTTAACACCTCACCATATTTACTGCCAGCAATTAAGATATTAAAAGTCCCTGAGGAATCCAACCATTCCAATCTTCTTGATGCTGGTGGATTTTTTAAATGCTTCCCATAGCCATATGTCAAAACAGAGCTTTTTTTTTTTTTTTAACATCTCATATCTGATGAAAGGAAAAGAAATTTCTTATGCTCCCCAAGAATTCATCCTCAGACCATGGTCTGAGAAACACTATCTTTAAAAACTAGCATCTTACTCTATGGAAATCTTTTACTTGCAGATTATTGCTGTTAAAGAGAAGTTTTCTTGTTATAACTGGTAAAGGAAAAAAAATTAAGATTATCCTTGAAATGAAAACACAAAGTAGTTCTCTATCAAGAAGACTACAAACATTGTCACTAAGAGAAAATGCAGACTTTATGGAGAGAGTTCAAAGCATTTGCTGAGGAAAACAAATAAAATCAAGGCAGGCAATTATGATAAAAGGGACCAGTTAAGAGCTGTTCAACATTAGCAACATTAACAGACTCAACCGAGAAGTCCTTTGTTAGAACTCAAAAGAAAAGCAGGGGGGAGATTTGAGATCCTTCTCCCCATCAGCACCATTCACTCCAACTTTGTGTGAATACTGGATTTCTACAGGGTGAATTCTAAGCCTTTAGAATATGAACATTCATTTGCTATGTACATATTCTACCTCTCCAACTAGACGATATTCTTAAGAGCAGGGTCTATATTTGGTTCAAGCCAAAAAAAGACTCTTCCTTTTATGCTGTTCAGGTGATAAGTTGTGAGTGTGAATTTTAAAGCTCTGTCAACATTTGATATTGTCAAAGATTCTTTTGAGATAATGTTTTCAGATAGAACCCGAGAAGCAAAGACACTCCGTGTAGATGTGACTGGTGGTCACATAGAAAGATGGAAAAGGGAGCTATGTCTGAAGGAATTGGTAGAGCAAATGAAGTGAGTGCTAGAGGCTGCTTTGAAGACCTCTTTCAATCACCTCATGTACATGTGAAAATTGGATAATGAAAAAGGAAGACAGAAGAATTGATGCATTCAAACTGTGGTGTTGGCAAAGGATACTGAAGATACTGTGGACTGCCAAAAGAACGAATAAATCAGTCTTAAAAGAAATACAACCAGAATGTTCCTTAGAAGTGAAGATGGTGGGACTTCAGCTTGCTTACTTTGAACACATCTTCAGGAAAGATCAATTGCTAAAAAATGACATCATGCTTGCTAAAGTAGAGGTCCAAGGAAAATGAAGGAAACCCTCAATGAGATAAATTGACACAATAGCTGTAACAGTGGACTCAAACATACCAATTATCATGAGGATGACGCAGGATCAGGCAAACTTCGTTCTATCATACATGGGGTCACCATGAGTTGGAGCCGATTCAATGGCAACTAACAACAAATCTATCTAAGAACAAGGAAGGATGTACTTGGAGAAGTAATATAAACATCCCTTTCCAAAGGCCGTCCAGAGTATTTTGTACTGTAAATTAATAAAAAGACTAGACATTCCTTAAAGTACAGGCAACACAGACAATTATCAGCAGGAAGCCTGTCATTTCCTTTCCTTTCTTCTTGGTCAGTAGGATTCAGTATTTGTCAGGGATCCAGGATGGGTCAGGAATATGAGGGACTATTATGCAGACTGGTTTCTTCACCCACCCTAAAGTACCTCCAACACGGCTCTCACTAAGGTCCCGGTAAGCTTCTAGTAGCAAAACCCCATGGGCACTTTTAATACCTTAGCCCAGGGGTTCACACACTTCTTTTTTAAAGACCCATGTAGTAAATATTTTAGGCTTTGTGGGCCACATGGTCTCTGTCTCAACTACTCAATTTTGCCATTGTAGCTTGAAAGCAGCCGCAGACACTATCTAAATGGATAAGCAAAGCTGTGTTCCAATAAAACTTTATTTACGGGCACTGACCATTGAATTTCATATAATTTTCACATGCTGTGAAATATTATTCTTCTTTTGGTTTTTTTTTTCAATCATCTAAAAATGTACAGTCTTTTCTTAGCTTAAGGGCCATATGAAAACAGGTGGCGGCTGGATTTGTTCTGCATGCCATAGTTTGCTGACCTCCCTTTTTCCCCCCTCCTGCCCCTGTTTTAAAGCTTCCCAGCTGATCCTAATGTACAGCCAATGTTGAGAACCCCTAGCCTAGGCTTTGAGTTTCTTGAACTATAGGCCTAACTATCCTCATATGGTAGATAAGTGCTTGATAAAGGTTGAATGAATTGATCCTGTGTATCCCTTACATTCTTTGCTTGATCAGTGTCTTAGTTTGCTAGGGCTGCCATAACAAAATAGCATAAAGTGAGTGGCTTTCAAGAACAGAAATTTATTGTCTCACTGTTCTGGAGACTAGAAGCCCAAATCAGGGTTTGGGCCACGTCAATTCCTTTTGGGGACTTTGGGAGAGAAACTGTTCCATGCCTCTCTCTCCATTTCTGGTGGCTGCTGGCAATCCTTGGCGTCCCTTTTCTGCTTACAGATGCATCTGCCTCTGTATTACATGGCATCTGTCTTCCTCTTGTGTGACTCTGTTTCCTTGTCTGTCCTTCTCTTCTATAATATGACACTCAGAAGGGGTTAGGATTAGGACTCTACCATTGCATGACATCATTTAACTTAACTGATAACATCTGCAAAGAAAAACCATATTTCCCCAAACAAGGTCACATTTACTGGTGCAGGGCTTAGGACTTCAACATATCTTTTGGGGGGACATGGTTCAATCCATAACAATTGGTATTTATTGAAATGGTTAATAAACTAAGATAACAAGTGAGCAAGGCAGGCTATGATTGGTAGAACATGAAGGACAGAGGCGGCAGCAGGGCTTCTGGGATTTCGGGAGGAGCGACATGTGTGCAGGGCTGTGGTGG
Organism: Dugong dugon; assembly: GCA_030035585.1. Classification (NCBI taxonomy): domain Eukaryota; kingdom Metazoa; phylum Chordata; class Mammalia; order Sirenia; family Dugongidae; genus Dugong; species Dugong dugon. The sequence goes on from CM057461.1 coordinate 89,617,438, forward strand.
TCATAGAGGCACACCATCACATAGCCCTTCAAGAAGATCTGCTGTGAGGATGCTAGCTGGTGGCCATCATCAGCTGTTGCACCTTCAGCTCCATTACAGCATTCACACTGAGGCCTCCCGCTCCCCAGGCGACTCCCCACAAATGCTGGGCATGATGTGGTACTAGAGTCATTCCTGCCCAAGGAAGGACCCTTCTGATAGGAAGTTTTAATTCCGGGGCTTTGCATCAGCCTGGCTGAAGTTCCCTCTCAGCTGCACTGCAGTGTGAAACTCCTCCTGCCTCATCCTTCCTTCCTTCTCTCCCAGGTGTCAGACCTGCACTGCAGTCTGAAGGCTGTCCCACCTATGTCAGCTCCCTCTCGCCTTTATCATTCATAGGCATTTCCCCCAATAAATATCTCCTCAGAGGTTGAAAGTGACACAAGGGATGCTCAGAAAAGCCAGGCAATTTAAAGGAAAGTACTTTTGGTCTTTACATTATGGAGACCTTGTGAAGAGTAGGTAGACCTCATTTTATCTCAGTTAGGGGTTGGTTTAGATTGCCTTTTCTATCCTTTCCTTGTTCCTCTGAACATAGAATCAACAGAGTTGGAAAATGGCTCTGCTGATTTTAATGGAATTGATGGAAGAACTGCAGTCAAGTGTCAAATCTCTTCCAGAGCTCTCAAGCGTTCTTGGCTTGGGACTGATAATTCCTTCGGGAATATTTACTTCGAGCTCATGGCTTCAAGTAAAAAGTAACCCTCATTCTACTGGTTTGTGCTAAAAGGCATGGGGTTGCTATAAACTTTGAGGTATGTAGGAATCCTACAGGTGGGACGTCTGGGAGCTGTGCTGAGTGAGGCAGTCTCAAGACTGACCATGGCCTGGATTGTGACCAAGGGCTGAGGGATAGGATGAGTTGGGCAGAGTGGACTGTCCACAGCTTTGACTGTCTTCAATGTAATTCTCTAGAATCTGCTTGAGAATAGATAGTAGATGTAAGGTTCATCCTGGGGAAAAATGATTGACAGAAACCAGGCAAAAGCTTCAGGGCTCCCTGCTAAGTGCCTGAGGTCTGGTCCTAGACCCCCATCCCACAAGAGGGCTGATAGGGGACACGAGACCTGAGGGAATTGGGCAGAAGGGTCAGCTGGGAGAAGTGGTCTCACACAGTGGATAGAAATGACAGAGGCCAGAGCTCAGTTCCCCTCTCTCATCCCTCTGACCCACTCCAGGTACATTTACCCTGGATGCAGAGTAACACGCTTGTTTTGGATTGAATTATGCCCTCCCAAAATACGTGATGGAATTCTAACCCCTGTACCTGTGAATGTAATCTAATCTAATGTAATGTAATGACATTATAACCTAATGTAATGTAATCAATTAGTTGAAGTCATACCAGTGTAAAGTGGATCCTAAACCTAATCACTCCTAAGTTAGATAAAAAAGCAGCATAGACACAGGGGAAAGACAGATGCTATCTGACGAGGGAGGTGCATTAATCTATAAATCCAGGAATTCCAAGGATTGCCAGCTACTAGAGGCAGAAATAGGAACCCTGGTGGAGAAGTGGTTAAGAGCTCGGCTGCTAATCAAAACGACGGCAGTTTGAATCCACCAGCCGCTCCTTGGAAACCGTATGGGGCAGTTCCATTCTGTCCTATAGGGTCACTATGAGTCAGAATTGACTCGATGGCAACAGGTTTGGTTTTGGTTTTGTTAGAAGTAAAAGCAGACAGAGAAGAAGGACCCCCTAGACCCATATCTTGAATTTGGACGTTTAGCCTCCTGAACTATGAGAAAATAAATTCTTGTCCTTTGAAGACAGACCCACTTGTGGCATTTCTGTTACAGCAGCTCTAGGAAAGTAAGACAGGGCCATTTCCAGCTTCCACTTCCCACTGGGTGAAGGGTCCTAGCATGACTCCTGTTGGGCCAGGCTCTGGGCTGGGTGGAGTTTGCAGCTGCCATTTCAAGGGCATCTATGTGTTGGTCTGGGGTGATAGAAGATAGCAGGATCTGGGATGCAGCCACTGGGACTGTCAGAGCCTGGGTGGGCTAGCAGCCAGGAGCAGCTCCTGGTTTATGTGACGCCCATGCCTAGAAACCTCAGGAAAACAAGTGCCTCTTGTCTGACAGTTCCAGTCAGTCCTAGAAAGGGCTTTGCTTGACTAGGCCTGAATACCGGGCCCACACTTGTATTAGAAAGGCCCCATGTGGAAGGGGCTTGGTAGCCAGGAAGTGGGGGAAATGTCAGTGGAAGAAGTGGGAGGGGAAACAAGAGCTATCACTCTCTTCTGCATGACACAGGCAGCAGGTCAAAGGCCAGGCCTTCAGATCAGATCAGAAAACGCAAATATGGAAGGCTGTCCAAAGTTCAGGTAAACAGCCAGGAATAAGAAGACCTGTGGGAACATGGCAGAAGAATAATAGCTACTATAAAAGTAATAATAGGAAGCCTGTACTGAATGCTGTATCAGCTCAGATGCTTTCACCTACAAATGACAAAAAATCTTACTCAACAAGTTTAAACAGTAAAGGCCGAAGATAGAGTGGCTCTAGGCTGCTCAATTCGGCAGCTTGATGAAGTTTTCTAGGACCAGAGCCTCTGTCTTCCTGCTCTGCCATCTCAGCTTTCTGGCCTCACCCCAGGCTGGCCCCCCCACAGCCACATGATGGCCACAGCAGCTTAGGTGTTACTACCTCACACAACAAAATTCAGAGACTCGTCTTCCTTGAGCCCACTTTAAGACTGGAAAACCTTTCTTGGAGGTCGCCCAGCAGGCTTCCCCTCCTGTCTCATTGACTATTGCTAATCAGTCACTGGCAAGGGAAACAGGATTGCTAGGATCGGTTTATTCACGTGGGAGGGAATTAGGATTCTGTTAGGAAAGAAAGAAGCTGGGGCAAGGGAGAGGGGAGATGTGTCTGTGTGGCAACCACTGGTTTCTCATCAAGCAACTATTCCTGCTCCCCTTCCTTCCTGCTGGCAGAGTCTGCCACTCACAAAAGAGACAAAAGGTACCTTATGCCTTCTCCCAGCCTCTTTTGTAGCTCACCCTGTGGGCGAGGGCAAGTGTTTATACCTAGATTTCTAACAAAGGATTTTGATATCTAACCAGATATTATCAGAGGCCTTATTAGGGAAAAACAGAATATACAGTTATGACCCATTTCTTAAGAAAATGAACTGTGGACAGAAGCATGATAATTTTAGCTAGCTGTTTGCCTTTCTTTTGTTAGCTTTTGAGAAAAAGAGTTCAATATTTTGCTTAGCTTCTCTCTGAAAGAGAGGTACAGAATATAATTACAAAGTGGTTTTGGAAGTTCATGATAACCTGGACAGAAAATCGGGATCTTTCTAGTTTTACACATGGCAATGCAGAGCCACATGCAGGTCAAAGATAGTGGAGAGCAAAAATGGAGAGTGTATCAGAGAAGGCCCATCTGCAGGGTGGAGAACGGAGCAGATGTGCAGAGAGGAGAGAAAAAAGACCACCCCAGAGACAGAGAACTAGTCACCGCCTGTAGTGATGGGATACTAGCCCAATCTTTCACCTCTGCCTATCTTTGATCAGCTTCTCCAAAAGTAGACCCTGTGATGGGGACTCGTGCAAGTTTGTTAACAAAATATTCCCCCACAGAAACCAAGGAGGAAGTGGACAGGGCAAGAAGCCACTCAAGGGGCCATTTCCAGTGAAGTCCAGCCTCAGCCTGATCCCATGGGGTTTCACAGCTCTGGAGTGTAAATTTCACTACAGAGTTTATCTCGCCTCAAGGCAAAGGAGAGTCAGATGTAAATGGTTAACATGCTGGACTGCTAGCCAAAGGGTTGGAGTTTCAAGTTTACCCAGAGGGGCCTTGGAAAAAAAGTCTGGTGATCTAGCCTTCTGGAAAATCAGCCACTGAAAACCCTATGGAGCACAATTCTACTTCAACATGTATGGAGTTTCAATGAGTTGGAGCTTACTTGAAGGCAAACGGGCTAATGGTTTTCTAGCTCCTTTGAGAACCAGCTGGACTTTCTGCCACTGGGTTTTGTGACATACAACGGATCCTAATTAAAAACAAAATAAAACATTTCAACTTTAGCTAGTTTATAGCCAAAAGATTTCTCACCAATCAGCTGTACAGCTGCAGCCCTTCGGGTTAACATACGATTCAGTGACTTTTGTGACTCATTCTTGACTCATAACATTCCTAGACAAGTCTTAAAATAATATCCTTCTCAGCTCAACGCAGCCCACCTTGACTCATAATACTCCTAGACAAATCTTAAAATAATATCCTTTTCAGCTCAATGCAGCCCACCTTGACTCATAATACTCCTAGACAATTCTTAAAATAATATCCTTCTCAGCTCAACCCAGCCCAAGTTATACCACCATCACCCTCCCCCACCCCCACCCCGTATACCTCCACCCAGGCTGTGTCGGCCTCACCGTGGGACCTGACAACATAAGTGACCTGGTGTCTTATGAGGGGCCTGGTGAGGCCTGGAACAGACTGTATTTCTGTCTGGTTAAAGGAATATCCCTGCTCCCTCCCCTCAGAAGTCTGAACAGCTAAAGTGTTCACAGCCTTGAGCTAAAGCAGAGACCATCCACTGCTGATCCTTAATTTGAAAAGCCTGGATGGACTTCCTGGTAGAACACGGGGAAACAGCTGTCCACCTCTGTAGGGTACCTCTCTTGAGTCTTCATTCCCAAAGAAGGTGGATGCTTAAGGATGCTGCAATTTCTTTGAAAGATCTCCAACTTTTTTTAAAACATTGTCATGGTATCTTAAATAGTAGCTTAAATCCCTTTTCATGTTTGTTGACACTTAATACTACCAGAACCAAGAGGACAGTTATGCCCCTAGATCTGGGGAGAGACTCAGGATTTCACAGAGACTTGGGCCTGAGAAGGCACAGAAAAGGAGTGAGAGCTATCCGCACCTTCCTTTCCACTCATCATCCAGTATTTCCCATGCAAACTCTCGCCTTCTCCCAACGCAGCATCCTCTTTCTGTTCTCTACACACCACAAACAGCATTGCTCATCATCTTACCCTGCTTTGGAAAGAAAAGGATTTTTATTCCTTCAGCATCCATGCCAGGCACCAAGTCAAGTGCTTGACTTATAATTATTATTTTAATCCTTGTGGATAAGATACTATTATCTCCATTTTTCAAGTGGAAATTAAGGCTCAGTGAAGATAAGTCAATTGCCCAAATTCCCATAGCAAGTACTGAACGGAGCTGAACTTTGAATCCAAATTCATCTGGATTACAAAGCCCAGGCTCACTCGAGGGCCTTGTAAGAAGTGAAGGGAGAATTGGAAACGATGCATTTAAAGTGCCTAAAATAGGGCCCAGCACATATCAAACATTCAATAAATGGTCACTTAGTAATTTACTTCTCTTGGTCTGTATCAGGAGCCCTGGTGGCACAGTGGTTAAGCATAATGGCTACTAACCAAAAGGATGGCAGTTTGAATCCATCATCCATCAGCTGTTCCTTGGAAACCCTATGGGGCAGTTTTACTCTGTCTGTTCTACAGGGTTGCTATGAGTGAGAATCAACTTGACCAGCAACATGTTTGATTTTGTTTTGGAGTCTGTATCATGGTGCTATGTTGGAATACTGACCAAGGAGGGGATGTGAAGGCGGTGTATAGGGTCCCAAAGTAAAATAATGTGTGAATTGGGCATTTGATCCGAGCCGGGGATCAGTATCCCCCTTGGTATGAAGGGTCACCTACCTGCCCAGAGAAGCCTGGAACTCAGACAAAGGGCAGAGGCAGAGGGAGGGGAAAGTGAAGGAGCATGAGACTACTGGGAGGGAGGAAGGAAGGAAGATGAGGCAAGCAGAGGAATAGGAACGTATGGTGGACCACGGGAGGGCCTTGCTCTCAGTTTATTTATAACATAAGGAGTGACTCTCTAGTCTATACGAACAAAAACCATCTGTTTAATTCTTTTGTGGACAGACTTAAACTATTATTATTTTTTTTTTTTTAATATATATTTTATTGTACTTCAGGTGAAAGCTTACAGAGCAAATAGTTTCTCATGAAATAGTAGTACACATGTTGTTTTTTGACATTGGTTAACAACCCCACAATGTATTAAGCCTCTAAATTCTCAACCTTTTTTTTTGATGAAAATTACAGATGGCCAAAGATACACCGTTTCAAAAATTTCTACATTCACAGTTCAGTGACATTGACTACGCTCTTCCAACTGTGCTGTTATTCTCACTTAAGATGAAGGCTTACAGAAAAAATAGTTATTCATTTAACAGTTACTACACATGTTGCCCTATGACAATGGTTAACAATCTCACAGCACATCAAGAATATCCTTACTCCACCTTGTGTTCCCTATCACCAGGGGGCTTCCTTGTCCCCTTCTGTCTTCTGGACCTTGTCAGTGGACTATTGTACCTCTTTAGTCTCATTTGTTTATTTATTTATTTATTTATTTATTTATTTATTCTTATTTTATTTAAACACCATTTCAAAACTTTTTACTTACACATTTAAGTGATATTGACTATGCTCTTCCAATTGTGCTGCCATTCTCGCCCAAGATGAAGGCTTACAGGACAAAACAGCCTCCCATTTAATAGTTACTACAAATGTTGCCCTATAGCAGTGGTCAACAATCTCACAATACATCGACAGTGTCCTTATTCAATTTGTGTTCCTTATCATCAGTTTCCTACTCTCCCTCTGCCTTCTGGCCCTTGTCACCGGACTCCTGTACATCGTTAGTCCCATTTAGTTTTACTGGGGTGTCCATTCCCAGGCTTAACATCGAACCTTGAAGGTAACTTCCCCTCTGAGCTGAAAGGGTGTCTGGGGGCCACACTCTCGAGGTTTCTCTAGAATTCTTTAGGCCAGTATATCTGGTCTTCTTTTTTTTTTTTTTTGGGAGTTAAAATTATGCTCTACATCCTACTCCAGCTCTGCCCAGAACCCTCTGTTGTGATCCTGGTCAAAGGAGTCATTGGTGGTAGCCGGGCACCATCCAGCTGTACTGGGCTCAGTCCCGTGGAGGCCTTGGTAGCTGTGGACCATTAGTCCTTCGGACTAATCTTTTCCTTGTATCCTGTTCTCTTCATTCTCCCTTGTTCCCGAAGGGATGAGATCAGTGGAGTATCTTAGATGGCCGCTCATAGGCTTTTAAGACCCCAGACACTACTCACCAAGGTAGAATGTAGAGCATTATCTTTATAAGTAGTGTCATGCCAATTGAGCTAGATGTTCCCCGAGATCATGGTCCCCAGAGCCCTCCGTCCAACAACTCAGTCCCTCGGGGGGTTTGGATGTGTCTATAGGGCCTTCATGACCTTTCCTTGTGCAGGTTGTGTTAGTTTCCGCTGTACTATGTACTATCTCATCTCTCACCCAAGTTACCACTTACCTATTACCTATTTAGTATCCCCCCCCCCCCCCATCCCTGGTAACCAACAAGGATTGTTACATTTTGCATGTGAATTTTTTCATGGGTTTTTACAATAGAGGTCTCATACAATATTTGTCCTTTTGTGATTGACTTATTTCACTCAGCATGATGTCCTCCAGTTTCATCCATGTTATGAGATGGTTCACCGATTCATTGTTCTTTCTCGTTGCATAGTACTCCATTGTGTGTATGTACCATAGTTTGTGTATCCATTCGTCTGTTGATGGACATCGAGGTTGTTTCCATCGTTTTGCTATTGTGAATAATGCTGCCATGAACATAGGTGTGCATATGTCTATTCGAGTGATGACTCTTATTTCTCTAGGATATATTCCTAGGAGTGGGATTGCTGGATCGAATGGTACGTCTATTTCTAGCTTTCTGAGGAAGCGCCATATCATTTTCCAAAATGGCTGTATCATTTTGCATTCCCACCAGCAGTGTATAAGAGTTCCCGTCTCCCCGCAGCCCCTCCAACATTTGTTATTTCCAGTGTTTTTGATTCGTGCCAGTAATGCCGGGGTGAGATGGTATCTCATTGTGGTTTTAATTTGCATTTCTCTAATGGCTAGTGATCGCGAGCATTTCCTCATGTGTCTGTTGGCCATTTGAATGTCTTCCTTGGTGAAGTGTCTGTTCATTTCCTTTGCCCATTTTTTGATAGGATTGGTTGTCTTTTTGTTGTAGAGGTGTTGGATTTTCTTGTAGATTATGGAGATTAGACCTTTGTCTGACTTGTACTGTCCAAAAATTTTTTCCCAGTCTGTAGGTTCTCTTTTAACTCTTTTGGTGAAATCTTTTGAAGAGCATAGATGTTTGATTTTTAGAAGATCCCAATTATCTAGTTTATCTGTTGGGTTTTTTGTGTTGATGTTTATGGTTTGTATCCTGTTAATGCCATGTATTAAGGTCTGAAGTGTTGGTCCTATTTTTTCTTCTATGAATTTTATAGTTTGAGGCTTTATATTCAGGTCTTTGATCCATTTTGAAGTAGTTTTTGTATATGGTGTGAGGTATGGGTCCTGTTTCATTTTTCTACACAGACTTAAACTATTATTATCTTTTTTTTTTTTTTTTTTTTTTAACTATTACGGAGTCTATTTCCTTTATCAGTTTAACAACTAGATGTGGATTCAGTTTCCTAGTTGGACTAATTAGTGTTTGGCCCACTACAGTTAAAAAATCTGGCCCTGACAAATCCGATCAGTGTCTAATCTCTAAAATCGACAAGGTACTGCAAAACCTCAAAAACAAAAAGACAAATAACCTGATTAAAAAATGGGCAAAGGATATGAACAGGTGCTTCGCCAAAGAAGATATTCAGATGGCTAACAGACACATGAAGAAATGCTCACGAGCATTAGCCATTAGAGAAATGCAGATCAAAATTACTATGAGATATCATCTCACCCCAGCAAGGCTAGCATTAATCCAAAAACACAAAATAACAAATGCTGGAGAGGTTGTGGAGAGACTGGAACACTTATACACTGTTGGTGGGAATGTAAAATGGTGCAACCACTTTGGAAATCGATTTGGTGCTTCCTTAAAAAGCTGGAAATAGAAGTACCATATGATCCAGCTATCTCGCTCCTTGGAATACATCCTAGAGAAATAAGAGCCATCGCACGAATAGATATATGCACACCCATGTTCACTGCAGCACTGTTCACATAGCAAAAAGATAGAAATAAGCTAGGTGCCCATCAACTGATCAATGGATAAAGAAATTATGGTATATTCACACAATGGAATACTGCGCAATGATAAAGAACAACCATGAAGCCGTGAAACATCTTATAACATTGGGGGAATCTGGAGGTCATTATGCTGAGTGAATTTAGTCAGTCACAGAAGGATAAATATTGTATAAGACCACTATTATAAGAACTCAGAAAAGTTTTAAACACAGAAGAAAACATTCTTTGATGGTTACAAGGGTGGGGAGGGAGGGTGAGGGTTATTTATTAACTAGATAGTAGATAAGAATTACCTTAGGTGACGGGAAGGACAGCACACACTACAGGAGACGTCACCCCAACTGGACTAAACCAAAGCTAAGAAGTTTCCTGAATACAATCAAACACTTTGAAGGACAGAGTAGCAGGGGTAGGGATCTGGCAACCATGCTTTCAGGGGACATCTAGGTCAATTGACATAACAAAACTCATTAAGAAAATGTTCTGCATCCTACTTTGGTGAGTGGCATCTGGGGTCTTAAAAGCTTGCACGTGGCCATCTAAGATGCATCAATTGGTGCCAACCACCTGGAGTAAAGGAGAATGAAGAACACCAAAGACACAAGGAAAGTATTAGCCCAAGAGGCAAAAAGGGCCACATAAAACCAGAGACTTCATCAGCCTGAGACCAGAAGAACTAGATGGGGCCTGGCTACCACCAATGACCGCCCTGACAGGGAACACAACAGAGAGTCTCTGATGGAACAGGAGAAACGTGGGGTGCAGAACTCAAATTCTCTTAAGAAGACCAGACTTAATGGTCTGACGAGACTGGAGGAACCCCGGAAAGCATGGTCCCTGGATTCTCTATCAGCCCAGAACTAAAACAATTTCTGAGGCCAACTCTTCAGACTGGGACTGGATGGACTGTGGGACATAAAGTGATACTCGTGAGGAGTTTGTCTCTTAGCTCAAGTAGATACATGAGACTAAATGGGCAGCTCCTGTCCAGAGGTGAGATGGGAAGGCAGAGAGGGTCAGGAGCTGGTTGAATGGACACGGGGAATCAGGTGTGGAAAGGAGGAGTGTGCTGTCAAAATATGGTGAGAGCAATTAGGGTCACATAACAATGTACGTATAAATTTTTGTATGGGAGACTAATTTGAAATGTAAATTTCATTTAAACTATAACAATAAAAAAAAATCTGGCCCATCACCTATTTTTGTATCGCCTGCAAGCTAAGAATGAATTTTACATTTGTAACTGATTACACTTTAAATAATTATATACAGGTCTACGTGATATCCTCAATTTTGCCTCTTGGCCTGCAAACCCTAAAATATTTTCTTCCTGCCCTTTATGGTAAGGTTTGCCGATCCCTGGACCAGATTAATGGTGCACAGCGTATCCATACAATTTGGCCAATCTGTCTTTGGTAGAGATGCAAGGGTAAGGGGGTCTTTTCAGGCCCTAGGGTCCCTTCTCCAACACCCACACCAAACTTTACCTTTGGCTGTTGTTATTGTTAGGTGCTGTTGAGCAGATTTTTGACTCATAGCAACCCCATATGACAGAGTAGGACTGCCCCATAGGGTTTCTAGGCTATAATCTTTACAGGAACAGATCACCAGGTCTTTCTCCCACAGAGCCGGTGGGTGTGTTCAAACCGCCAACTTTTAAGTTAGCAGCCGAATGCTTAACGGTTACACAACCAGGGCTCCTTTACCTTTGGCTCCATTACCCATTGCCGTCAAGTCGATTCTGACTCATGGCAACCCTATAGGACAGAGTAGAAGTGCCCCATAGGGTTTCTAAGGCTATAATCTTGACAGAAGCAGACTGCCACATCTGCCACAGAGCAGTTGGTAGGTTTGAACTGCCAACCTTTTAGTTAGCAGGCAAGTACTTAACCACTCCTTTACATTTTACTAGGGCTCTTTTACCTTTGGCTGTTGTTAGGTGTCATCGAGTTGGTTCCGACTCATAGCAACCCTATGTACAACAGAACGAAACACTGCCCAGTCCTGTGCCGTCCTCACGATCGTTGTTATACTTGAGACCATTATTGCAGCCACTGTGTCAATCCATCTCATTGATGGTCTTCCTCTTTTTCACTGACCGTTTACTTTACCAAGCATGATGTCCTTCTCCAGGGACTGATCCCTCCTGATAACATGTCCAAAGTATGTGAGATGAAATCTCACTATCCTTGCTTCCAAGGGGCATTCCAGCTGTACTTCTTCCAAGATAGATTTCTTTGTTCTTCTGGCAGTCCATGGTATATTCAATATTCTTCACCAACACCATAATTCAAAGGCGTCAGTTCTTTTTCTGTCTTCCTTATTCATTGTCCAGGTTTCACATGTATTGGAGGCGACTGAAAATACCATGGCTTGAGTCAGGTGCATCTTAGTCTTCAAGATGATATCTTTGCTTTTTAACAGTTTATTTTTATTTTTTCCCATACAAAAAGTTATACATACATTGTTACGTGACTCTAATTGCTCTCCCCATACTGTGACAACACACTCCTCCTTTCCACCCCTGATTCCTCATGTTCATTCAACCAGCTCCTAACCCTCTCTGCTTTCCCATCTCACCTCCGGACAGAAGCTGCCCATTTAGTCTCTTGTATCTACTTGAGCTAAGAGACACACTCCTCGCGAGTATCACTTTATGTCCCACAGTCCAATCCAATCCCTGTCTGAAGAGTTGGCCTCAGAAATTGTTTTAGTTCTGGGCTGAGAATCCAGGGGCCATGCTTTCCGGGGTTCCTCCAGTCTCAGTCAGACCATTAAGTCTGGTCTTCTTACTAGAATTTGAGTTCTGCACCCATCTCTTTTTAACACTTTAGAGAGGTCTTTTTGCAGCAGGTCTGTCCAGTGCAATATGTCATTTGATTTCTTCCATGGACGTTGATTGTGGATCCAAGTAAAATGAAGTCCCTGACAACTTCAATGTTTTCTCCATTTACCATGATGTTGCTTATTGGTACAGTTGTGAGGATTTTTGTTTTATGTTGAGGTGCAAACCGTAATGAAGGCTGTAGTCTTTGATCTTCATCAGTAAGTGCTTCAAGTCCTCTTCACTTTCCGCAGGCAAGGTTGTGTCATCTGCATATGGCAGGTTGTTAACGAGTCTCCTCCAAATCTGAAGCCATATTCTTCTTCAAACAGTCCAACTTCTTGGATTATTTGCTCAGGATACAGACTGAATAAGTATGGTGAAAGGATACAACCCTGACGCACACCGTACCTGACTTTAAATCACACTGTATCTCTTTGTTCTGTTAGAAGGACTGCCTCTTGGTCCATGTATAGGTTCTGCCTGAGCACGATTAAGTGTTCTTTCTTTGGCTCCAGGGGTGTATTAATTTTGCATATTGACTCTCCGCATCAGCCCTCAGGAAGACAGTGGTCCCAGCAAAAACTTTGGAAAAACCTGTAAACTAGATGCTTTCGAAAGTTCCTTACATATCAGACTTCCCAAAGTCTTTTGTCTTCAGCTAATTCAAATCACAGAAGAATTAGAGTCAAAGTTCAGATGAAGACTTTTTAGTAATTTGATGTTTAAAAAATTGGAAGTCATGTAGAAAATGGAAAAAAAAATTAACTTCGTAAAAATAGGAAAAAAGACTTTTTAAAGCAAAGCTTTTGTCTAAAATACCATCTTTCGAAGTATTTTTATAAATTCATTATAACCGAAAGCATATTTCGTGGAAAATCTTGGAAACTGCAAAGTTTCTTTAAAGAGAGCTGGAGCCCTGGGCTAAAGTTTCCGTGCAGGCCGCACGCCCAGCCCCGTCACCTTGGCTAGGCGCTTCTGTGCGCTGTGAGCTTCTGTGCGCAGTGCGCTAGGAAGGGCTGGCTCAGCTCAGGAAAGCTGGATTGGGTTTGTCGGAGTGATTAATCCTCCCTGCTGAAGGGTGGGAAAGCCTGGTGGCGCAGTGGTTAAGAGCTATGGCTGCTAACCAAAAGGTCAGCAGTTCGAATCTACCAGGCGCTACTTGGAAACCCTATAGGACAGTTCTACTCTGTCCTTTAGGGTCGCTTACGAGTCAGAATCGACTCGAAGGCAAAGGGGTATTTTGGGCTAAGAGGTGAGAAAGAAAAACCAACAACCAAAAAAAAAAAACCTCATTGCCATCGAGTCGATTCCGACTCATAGCGACCCTATAGGACAGAATAGAACTGCCCCATGGAGTTTCCAAGGAGCGGCTGGTGGCTTCCAACTACTAACATTTGGTTAAGAGTGGAGCTCTTAACCACTGCTCCACCAGGGCTCCAAGAGGTGAGAAAAATTCACTTTTAAAAGAAAATGGATTTTCAGGTCCCAAGTTTTGTTTTTTTTCTCCTGAAGAGTGAAACTTTCACTTTATTGGATCTCTTTTCATTTTATTTATTCATTTACTTTCCCGAAATTTCTGACTCCTTTAGCAGGCTGACAAAGCCCACCGTCATTCATATTAAACTCGATCACATAATAGTCTCATCTACAGTTGATGAGCGCACCCAGGGAGCCGTCGATGGATCTTCCTTTCGACTTCTATCTGCAGTTGAACCCATTTGTGAGTTGCCAGGTAACGGGCGGGGGAGTGGCTTCTGCAGAGTGTAAAACCCAGCTTTCAGGCGCTCAAATGGCAGCGGTTCAACGCTTTTATCTGAGCTGCTGCATTATCCCAGAAGCTCCTCACAATAAACTTCTGTACCAAATTAATTAAAGAATTTTTTGATTATTCCACTCCAAGTGAAAGTAATTTCAGATACAGAATTCACAATTGGCTTTTCCACTTAACTTACAAATGAAATGTTCAGATATTTAGTACCATTCACGTTGATCAGCAAAACGGTGGGATGCTCTGGCAAGAGAGACAGATATCACAACAAGGTTGGGGAAGAAGGTCTGTGTGAAGTGTGGTGGTCATGAGATTTTTCAAATTGGAGGCTATGGGGCAACTTACTATCTCTCTTGAAGGAGTAGTTTTAGAAAAAAATATTATGGGAACTGCTCTTTAGCCAGAATCCTTGAGTGGTACAAATGGTTAGCGTGCTTGACTGCTAACCTAAAGATTGGAGGTTCAAGTCCACCCAAAGGCATCTCAGAGGAAAGTCCTGATGATCTACTTCTGAAAAATCAGGCATTGAAAACCCTATGGAGCACAGTTCTGATACACACAGGGTCACCATGAGACAGAATCAACTCCAAGGCAACCGGTTGGTTACCTCCCTAGCGATTTCGTGACTGAATAATAGAAAGTGGGCTTATCTGAAATTGGAGGGTTAAACGTTAGACACTGGGATGAATTTTCACAGTCAATGCTGTTAACTGTGAGAAGAAGGAAACCAGTGAAGACCGCAGAAGCCTCACCTCCTCAGAGTCACCGCTGTCTGTGTGGGTTGGTGTGACCAAGCATAAAGATGGCTGTGGCGTCACCATCTCAATAAACCTGGTGTGGGGGCTCAAGTCAGAAGCAAATCTCCTACATCCTGTTTCCGGGTCATTTTTCCAACTTTTGACATCTTTCTTCCTGGGTCTGGTCTGTCTAGTATGCCTTTCCTGGTCCAGTATCTGACAGCCAATACTTTTTGTGAGTGTGTATCAGAAATTTATAAACTCAAAAAATCTGATTACTCACTCTCAGAGGCCCACAAATACCCTTATGCCCCATTTCTACAATTTCTTCATCCATAAGGCTTAAGAAAAAAAATTGTCATCTAGTTGACTTCAACTCATGGCGACCCCATGTGTGTGAAAGATGAACTGTGCTCTATAGGGTTTACAATGGCTGACTGTTCGTAAGTAGATTGCCAGGCCTTTCTTTCAAGTCACCTCTGGGTGGACTGGAACCTCCAGTCTTTCAGTTAGCAGTGTGTCCACTGTTTGTACCACCCAGGGATTCCAAGGCATAAGAAGGACATTAAACGATGAATTTGCCTGGCTGAAATTAAACTCTGGCTTAGACAGATGCTGGAGGGGATAGGTCACATAAAGCCAGGCAGAAGGCCGGCAAACATGTCATCTTTAACCCAGTTCTCAGCATCTGGGGCTGAGAGCTAGGGGATCAGTGACTCTCCTGTCATGTAAGGCCATTGGGATGTGTTATTAATACCAGGAGCAGATTATCCAATAGGAAAGGTAAGCACAGTGCTTACCTTGTTTACCAGATCATCTGCAGTGAAAAATTTCACTTTTTTTTTCCACCACATCAAAGACTGCTTCTAGGTATGGCTGCCATCTGTCTCTCTCCTAACTCCCCAGCACCTTCCTATAGAATCAAAGCCTCTTTTCTAATTTACAAACCCTGACAGGAGTGGATGACCCAGTAAGCAAGGTAAGCACAAGCTTATTTGTGCTTACTTACTGATCTGTAGTGAACAATTTCACATGGGTTTCAAAGATGCAGTGATTCATACTAAAGGATCAGACCAAACATCCACTTTGGAAGTTGGCTCGGCTTGCTTTTGCAGGCGTCTTTTGTGCCTCCAGCAGCTGCAGTGGGGAACTGAGAGCAATGCAGCTCCCACAGACAACTGGCTCTGGGCTCTCTACTTCCACCAGTGGAGACCCACACACAGTTTTGGAGAAAAATCTAACAACCCTGGTCTTCTTCTTTCCAATATGCCCTGCCTTGAGCTTGCCTGATCTGACTTGGATCTTCGGGATGATAAACTCCAGACTTTGTAGGTGGTTTTGAGCTCCTGGCCCACGGGGATCACCCTTCTTTTCTCTACTGCCTCTGATGTTTATTCATAGCTCAACAACCTCTGGCTTGGATTTTTTTTCCTGGTAGACCAGAACTCTCCTTTTTGTTTAGGATTACATCATTCAACATTCTAGCTTCCTCTCCACTTCCTCATTGTCCCCAAAACCTTTCAGGAACTGAAAGGTCACTGTTGCTCAAAGAGAATGTTGAGGCCTGCTCCAGTCCACATCTGCAGCCCGGCTTTAGTCTGTCATTATCTCCTCCTTTTCCTGCAGTCTTGACTTGATGGCACTTAATGTCCTGTGCACCCAGGAGGCGGGGCAGGTGGTGTTGACATTCACTGTGCTCTGGAGGGAAGCAGCTTTGCTTCTAGTCCTGGCCTGAGCACCTGTTCAAAGGATAGGCTTTAATTACCCAGTCTTTATCAATTGATTCTACAGAAGGCTTTGGTTTACTCCATTTTGCTTTCTTCTATTTCCTTATAAAAACACTGGTTGAATGATTTAGTCATTCATGAAAATGGCTTCTGATATAGCACTTCTCACTTCCTGTAGCCTGAGTACTTGAAATCTGTGTTCCCCCAATCTCCATGTTCTTCTTGTGAGATCAGTGTTTTTCACGGTGGTGATCAAAAGGGCATCTTTTATGCTCCTACTCCATTTTCCAACTTCTCCATCCTGATTGGAAAATGGATTCCCCACTGGGTGGCACAGTCATACTTGCTGTGTAATAATATTAAACTTCCTTCATTAACAGTCAATTCATGCCCATTACTGTGAATGCAACACAAAGATATAAAGTACCATAAAAGATATGAAGTACCATAATCTGTGAATTGGACCTAGATGGCAACAGTGTAGAAGCAACTCTTGGTGCCGTCACACAAGGCCATGTGGAAAGTCTTGCATTTGCCACATCTGTGATGACCCTTCAGTCCTGAGCAAAGTACAGGTGACTCTTGGGGAAGTCTTCATTGTCAAACACTCTCAAGAGTGACCTTGGAGCTAAAGAAGAAATGGAATTCAAGACTCCTAGATGCTAATTTCTTTACAAACTTGGACAAGAATTCAAACACTGGTTAATATCTAGGAGTATCCATGTCAACAAAGGTACTAGCAGTCAGCCTAAGTGCTATACCTGTGGCCAATTCAGAAATGCATGGCTATGTTTGGGAGCTCCAGTGGAATTTCATTTGCACGAAGGATGGAGGGGCCTCATGGGAAGGAACCCATCCCAAGGGAGAAAGAGGAAAAGCAATCGAGTTCAATTTAAGGACAATAGGTTAAGCAGGAACAAGAGGAAGAATTTTTTTTTTTTTTGGAAACAGCTTTATTGAGATATAATTCACATACCATACAATTCACCCATTTAAATTTTACAATTCAGTAGTTTTTAGTGTATTTATAAGTTGTGCAACCATAACCACAACAAATTTTAGAAAACTTACATCACCCCAAAAGGAAATTTTGTACCATTTAGCAGTCACCCTGTAATCTCTTCACCCCTCCTAGCCTTAGACAAACACTAAACTACTTTCCATCTAAAGATTTTCCTCCTCTGGAGTTTTCATATAAATGGAATCAAACAATATGTAACTTTTTGTGTTTGGCAACTTTCACTCAGTGTAGTATTTTCAAGACTCACCCATGTGGGAGCATGTATCAGTATTTCATTCCTTCTTATGGCTGGATAATATTCAATTGTATGGATATACCACATTTTATTTATCCATTCATCAGTTGATGGACGTTTGGGTTATTTCTATTTTTTGGCTATAATGAATAATGCTTTTATGAACATTCATGTGCAAGATTTTGTGTAGACATGTGTTTCCATTTTTCTTGGTATATGTCTAGGAGTGGAGTTGCCAGGTCATAAGGTAACTGGGAAGAAGAATTTTGAGTAGAGCATGGGACATGCCTCTCAGATTGCCCTGTGGTTCTCTGTCTTAGATTCATGCTGATTGCTAGAAAGATGAATGACAAATAAAAGGAAACAGAATGTCACACGACTTCAATCTCCGCAAGTCACGGTGAGGAGCACGAGGTGCCCCGTTCTGTGGATCTGTTTCACAGGTGAAGGTCTGACTGGGGCCAGGGGATGACTGGGACATGAAGTGGCCAAGAACCTTCAGCAACAGGAGGAAATGTGAGCAGGAGGCACACAGTTGTCTAGTAGTGTGTCAGGCCTGTTTACCCTAGAGAGGCAGCCAGAAGCCAGCAGCCCCTCGAAGGCTGGCAGTAGGTGAGGAGTAAGTGGAGATACCTTGGGTAGCTCCAGTTACTGTCCAGATTTGGATATGAAACACCCCCGTGGGCTTCCTGGGTGTGTGGGAGGAACGTGAGAGGAGAGAAGTTCTTCCGCAAGGCAAGGAGAGACTCTCGGTTCCATGAGAGTGAAAGTGTGAGTGGGGAGGGTGCTTGCCAGAGGGATGGCAGCTTCTACACACGGCGTTTATAACCTGGGTAAAGATTCCAGGGCCTCTGGCATGGCCTGGAAGAGCCACCAGAACTGAAGGGGCCATAAGAACAGCGACAGTGGCTACCTCAGTGGTCATCTTCATCAACCCTCTCCCCCAGGCTTTGACAATTCTGTAAGCTCCTAAAACCTTGATATCTTTCCAGGGTCAGAGAGAGCCCTCAGAAGGACTGAGACAGAATTTCTCACTAGTCTTGCAGGAAAGTAGTTAGGCAGAGAGATTGCTGATTGATAGGAAACGGAAGATGTGACATTTCTTACACTCTCCAGTTTATGAGCCGAGATCATCATCTACTACCGATCTAAAGGAGGGAACGTGAGTGATATGTTCCAGGGGCTAATAAAGAGATCAGTTCTGTTGGAGTACAGTGTTCATGTAGAGAAAAAGGGTTGAGGATTTAAAAGTAAACCAGATGTCATGAAAGGATGTAGACTTTCTTTTGTAGTTGTGGACAAGCATTTGAGCCCTTGTCCTGGGCAAGACCCAGACAAAGGCTCTTGTCCTTTCTCTGCCCAGGAGGTGTTCAACAAGGACACTGTGGACAGTAAAGTGAGCATTTATTTTGGAATTAAAATGTTACTGCCAAATAACACACAAAAGGATGATCAACATCATTAGCCATTAGGGAAATACAAGTCAAAACCATAGTGAGATATGCTTCACCCCTACTGTTACTGTTGTTTGCTCTCAGTCAGACTCAACTCATCATTAGTTATATGCACTATAGTACATACATGTTGCAGCTTGTAATTTGCTGATGTTGTCATTCTCATGTCAACACTTAAAGACAAATAAAGACCAGATTTACAAGGATACTGATAATAACCCCCCCAAAAAAACCAAACCTGTTGCTGTCGAGTTGATTCCAACTCATAGCGACCCTATAGGACAGAGTAGAACTACCCCACAGGGTTTCCAA
Source organism: Dugong dugon (assembly GCA_030035585.1). Classification (NCBI taxonomy): domain Eukaryota; kingdom Metazoa; phylum Chordata; class Mammalia; order Sirenia; family Dugongidae; genus Dugong; species Dugong dugon. Next base: position 89,636,656 of record CM057461.1, read on the forward strand.
GGAGCGGCTGGTGGATTCAGACTGCCGACCTTTTGGTTAGCAGCCAAATGCTTAACCACTGCACCACCAGGTCTCCTTATGGTAATAAGGTAATAGATATAAAATATAAAAATAAGGTAATAAAAGGTAATAATAACGAAAACTAAAGAAAAGAAAAAAAAAAGAGGTATTCTACTTATGTCAGAACAGACTTGGAATGGAAATTCTATGTTAAACATTTATTCCAGTGTTTAAGTCGGGGACTACCTGTAACTCCGCGTATATGAAATGTCCAGAATAGGAAAATCCAGAGAGACAGAAAGTAAATTAATAGTTGCCAGGAACAGGGGAGGAAGGAGTAGAAAATGACTGCTAATACGTTTAGGGTTTCTTTTCAAGGGGCTGAAAACTTCTTGGAATTAAATATTAGTGATGGCTGCACAACCTTGTGACTATACTAAAAATCACTGAACTGTACACTTTAAAAATTAATAGAGCAGACAAACGACGTTATGGCCAGCAGGGACCTCACAGGTTCTCTGGTCGGATTAAGTCCAGGTGTGTCCAGGACTGGGGAAGTTCCTGGGGTGCAGGATTTCCACAGCTAAAGCCAGGAGAAGTCCAGGCTGGCCAGTACGAGTTGGACACCCTGATGTGTGCTGAAGCAGTGCTCAGGAATGACAGTGAAGGTGGGCAACTTCACATGTTACAGAGCGTTTGCTCATTCACAGTGCCATCTGGCCTTTACCACTGCCTTGGGAAGTAGCTTGACTGCTGACCTAAAGGTCAGCAGCTTGAATCCAGCAGCCGCTCCTTGGAAACCCTATGGGGCAGTTCTACTCTGTCCTGTAGGGTCACTATGCGTTGGAAGTGACTCAACGCCAATGGTTTTTTTTTTTTTTTTGGTGAAGTAGCTAGGGCAGGTTTTATTTATTTCCGGTTTATAGACAAGGAATCAAGGTTTTAATAGGCTGAGAGATTTTGCCTAAGGACTTACAGAAAGTAAATGACAGGACTGAAGTCGAGCCCAAGCCTCTCGCTCAATTACAGGCTCTTTCATACAAGTGGGTGGTAATTTGCACACATGGGCACAGCTAATGAACATGTTTCTCACTCACTCGATAAATGCTAGCCACCTGGCTTCTGGGTTAATGGGGGCCTCGCTCATCTCCTCTCCTTCCCACTCCCGGGCTTGTATCCCATGGAACCTCTCCTAACATGGTGATCACACTCAGCAACATTGCTGACTCCTTCTTTCCGGTTACTCAGTTTTCTGGAGGCAAGGACTGTGCCTTTGGTATTTTTGATCTTGCCTGGTACATAGTAGGTTTCAATAAACCTCTGCTGAAGGAAGCCTGGCTTCTATTACAAAGAACAAACAGGAATAAGCGTCCCAGGTTAGAGAAACCTGTTTTCCATCTCCTTTTGTCCCTTTTGGGTTGACTAATTCTCCTTCTCTGATGTGTTAGGCCTTTCTTAGGTCTGATTTTTCTGAACTGCTTGCTGGTGGAGTTCTTCTTTTTTGAGTTCTGACACGCTGCTTTGTAAAGTGTGTTGTAAGCATACTCCAAAGATCAAGCCAAGATGAGATTTCTACGGTGATTTTGCATAGTGTGGTCCAGTCCAGTCTGCAGCTGACCACCCCGGATAAAGCGCGGTTTGCCCCAACTGAGTGTATAAGAGGCAGCTTTCTTGGGTTCTAGAAATTCCATGGGTATCATGGCAGAGAGTTTCATGTTCACAGGGCCAGTGGCTCCAGCAAGGTCTCAAGGGAAGAGATCAGTCCTGCATCCTGATATCACTCCTGTAAACTACCTGGGCCTCAGAGAGTTCCTTACCTTTCATATGAGGACAGTGATAACTCTCCTACTCAACATCATTGGATTTTTGTGAATTTCAGATTACATAATGGATTGGTGGTTTCTAAACTTGAGTTCGGTGGGGGCTTCAGGTTCCACAGAGCTTCCTCACAAGCGGGGATGCAACTTCAGTCTGTGCAGTTACATACATATTTGCTCTTTGTATTGAGGGCCATGTGCATTATTCTTCAAAAATATTTGCTGCCCCTCCCTGGGAAACATTATATTTCCCTGTGTTGGTGATGCCAGACTTGGCCATGTAACTTGCTCTAGCCGATGAAATGTTAGCATAAGTGACATATGTTCTTTCTGAGCAGAGCCTTAATAAGAGGCAGAGTATGAGCTGCCATATTCTCTTTTTCCTCTGTTGTGAGACTGGCAATGTTCCAAATTGGGGCTGATCCTAAAGTAAAGAGGACGTGAAGCAGAGCCTCAGCGGATCCATAATGGACAAAAAGCATGAATGAAAAATAAACCTTTGCTGTTATAAGCCACTGAAATGTTGGGATTGTTACTGCAACATACCCTTGCCTGTCCTGACTGATAGAGGTGGCAAGTATGATTATTAATTGAAAAATTAATTCTGATGCTGAAAAAGTCAAAACATCCCTGTAATAAATGATAACAGACTGTAAACTGCTTGATCAAAGGGAGTTTATCTTAATGTTCTATTGTTTTGTTCCTTTGTTTCCTCAGTAACCAGGTCAGTGCCTATTCAGTGTCTGGGTTAATAGCAGGCATTTAGTGAATGTCTGCTGAATGAATTAAATGAAAGTAGTTTAGAAAGAATAAATACTATTTGCAGGAAAGATGTTATTATCATTGTTAGCTTCCAGGGTACCTACTTTTACCTTTGTAAGACTTGCAAAGTATATTGGTCAAAAGCAATACAATCAGATCTAAATTATCATTAGTAATTATTAGTACTTCTTCTAACAGGAGTTTTAAAATTCTATATCAAACATTCATTCCAATGTTTAAAATGCAACTGAAAAATAGAAGGAAGTGAGTAGATCTAACTTAATCAATGAATTCTTCTTATCCATGGGATAAGTTCCCTATTGTACTATCTTAAATTAGGACCAGTTATAGTCTAGTCAACTGCATTGGGACAAGTAGCCAGGAAGGGGTAGACATGGAACTTGAATTAGTCATCAGGATGGACAGAAGCTAGGAAGATAGATTTAGCCACAAGAGCTGGTGTAGGGCTGAGAATCAAAATAGTCCCACAGGCAAAACAGTCAACAGGCAATAAGTGGTACAGTTCATGCAATAACGACTCTGAAGCTGAGGAAAGTGTATGCAAGAAAGTGGCTGGGCATCTCAACAGGCGGGTAGAAGACTGCCCCAGGGTCCCAAGGGAGGCAGTGCTGGAAAGTCCAAGCAAGCATTAAATATCAGGGAAGTCTGTCGTCAGTCTTGTCCACAGAATGGATTCAAGGTTGGAATGGGTGAGTAGGGTACAAGGAAAGAGCTTCTTCACCAAACCAGACTGAGAGGGCTCTGAAGAATACAAGATAGACCTTGCCTGCAAAGGGCTCTGGGGAAAAACCAGAGTACCTGACTGAGCAGTGACCTGGGCGAGGAAAAAATACACTAAACGCCTGACTTCATGGTAACATCAATCGAAATCCATTGACTAGAACAAAAAACCAACCCAAACCCATTGACATTGAGTCCATTCCAACTCATAGTGACACTGTAGGACAGGGCAGAACTGCCCCATAGGGTTTCCTAGGGTGTAATCTTTATGGGAGCAGATCACCCAGTCTTTCCTCCCACAGAGTGGCCTGGTGCATTCGGTTAGCAGCCAAGTGCTTAACCTACCGCTCCACCAGAGCTCCTTAACGAAACCACCTCATTAATCATTGTTTAGATTCCCCTGCACATAGGCACATTATTCTCCCTACATGTTAGGTAGGGTATGTAAACATCCAATCCTCTCTTGTGCATGGTGACTCTTGGCACTTTGCTGTCTCTCACGTGATTTCCGGCACTGATCTCTGTATATAAGTTCTCTAATAAAGCCTCATCTGATCAACCTGGCTTTTATTGCCTCTTTTTTTGGAATCTGACCCATGCCCCTCAGAGCCACTCCTATTGCTGGTCCAGTGGGATGTGACAAAGAAAGACTCTCAGATCCAGAAAGGAGAAGTGCTGAGAAGGTTACGAGGCAGAATTCAAGGCACAAGGCTTGAGAACTGAGGCAAAGGTAAACGTTGAGGGTCAGACTAGCAACAAGGATGGAAAACTGAGACTATAGCTGGAGCTCAAATGGCCAAGTAGTCTTAGCTGAGGAGGCAGGTGTGTAGAACTGTCCATCAGGAAGACTTTAACACAGATGATCCATTTTAACATAGGGGATGGAGCTGTTGATCGTTATGAACCCATGATGCAGCTAATACAATGCAGTGGATTTACTTGTCCTCCAGGTGTGTGCTGTAAGCAGACAGAAACACACACACACAGAGGAATCCAGCAGATTGACCTTCTTAAATTTGTTTTACTTGCTCCCGTCGACTGATGGGGGTTAGTTGTAGCTCATGAACATGTTAGATGCCAATGAAAGTTGCCTTAAACAACCTTTCAGATAGCCAGTTGTCCATGGTTTGTTAAGTAATGACTGTATTTAGATGAACTTTATTTGTTTAAATATTTTTGGATAGTTCAAAGAGCAGTGAGTTGTAATTTAACCCCAATAAGTACCCATTAAGGGAGAAAGTTGAGAAGAAATATGTAAGTCCTTTATTGCCTGTACTGTCTCTCTCCTGGACTGTTGGCCATAGTTTGTCCTTTCAATCAAACTCCTTGTTCACAAAGTCATTGAAAACGCCCTGTTTCCAGCCTTTGGCATCAACCTGCAATTGGAATGTTACCTTTGACATTCATAACATCCACTCCTCATTAGTGCCATTTTCTCTGGTATAGTTGTGATTTAACACTAATTACTTCCAGCAAAGAGTGCTGCTTTGCATCATTAAATCACATCACAGAAGTGACACTAGTATTTTTCTGCCCAACTTAAAAAGTATAAATAAAAAACTAGGATTTATCGTTGGTCCCTGGGACCCCCAAGAACATGGAAAATCTTGGGGCCGGTGTGTCTGTCTCCTAAGGGGAGAAAGACTCTGCAGAGCTGGCAAATTCACAGCCTATAGGTTGCTTCCAAGTTACTGACTTATTTCATTTGGCAGCACATGAAAAATTAAGGCTTCCAGATCCTCCTTGAAAAACTGTAAGATTTGGCTACAATCAGTGAGACCTGGGTGCTGGCTGCCCCTTTTTGACAGACGTGGGTTCTCTATAGTTCCCACCTCTCCCTGTTGCCTCTTGCTAGTCACACCATTTGCTTATGTTTCCCTACCTGGGCCTTGGGAGCATCTGAGCTTGTAAACTTATGGAATAAGCACTTACCTGAGACTCCTTGATGGGTAGTGCACTAATTACTGTCATTCTCCACCTCTTCCCGTATTTGAAAAATCCAAATAAGGTGACCATAACTCTCCTCTCCTGGCCTTTCTAATCTCTCTTGTGGTTCTTCTGCGTTCTCTGGATCCTTCTTCCCCTGAGTGATCATTCCCCATTGTTAGGCTTCAGGCCTCTGCTCTTCTGTCTGGGTCTCTTCCCCGAGCTAGCATGCATTCGAATGGTCCACCAGCTTACTCTTGACTGATGACCCCCAAATCTCTGTCTACCCTCATCGTTACTCTCAAGGTCCCATCCCAGGATTAAACTTGGAGAGCAGCACAGACTTTACTGTGGAACAGCTCTGAATCAAGTCCTGGATTTGTGGGATCAACTTGGGCAAACATTGAACATCACTGGGTCTCTACGTTACCAAACGGATATAACGGAACATCTTACGGTGGTTGACAGTATTAAAGATAGTATGTAGTAAGTACCTGACAATGCAAGTTGTCTCCCAAGCCCAAGACCATTGAGTGTCAATGCCCTATTCTCTCCACAATGTCACACTGCCTCAATCCCAGAAGCCCCTGTTTTCAAAAGTGATTTTTACATTGAGTTGTCCGTGTTCTCTCCCTTTCAGCTGCCAGGGACGAGGCCCGCCAGGGGGTTGGGGATGCATGAGCAGGCAGGCTGCCCTGAAAAATGAGAAAAGGCAGAATTTGCTGACAAGAGAGAATCTGCTCCAGCCACAGACCTTGATGGAAGTCTGCGAGTGCCAAGAATGGCAAACATGCCCGGTGGAACCCTGCAATCCTGCCCATCAAAGTGGAGTGGTTTACCTCGATCGTTAGCAGCAAAGTAAGCAAATAAAGGCCCTGCAGCTTCTTTATTAGCAATTATGACCAGCAGATAAACAAAGGAGGGGAGCAGAGAGTGTCGATGGTGACCTGAGGCTGCCTTCACCAGCTTCCACGTGGCTTCCAAGAGCACAGTGTTCCCTTAATAACCGCTTCCAAACACTTTCAGGAGAGTTTTTATTTACTTATTTAATGTTTTGATACACTCTCATGCTTTTTTTTTTAACTACAACTGAGAGCTGAGAGAGGGTTAATGAGGGAATGGGAGAAAAAGCAAAGTAACGTTTGGTACGCCTCAAGCACTGGGCTTGGTGTTTTTTATTTATTATTTTATTTTCTGTTACCTGGGCTTACGTTTTTAAGATAACAGCAACAACAAGGTATGTTTGGGGAAAGTGGTAGTTGGATAATAGAATTTTCGTCTTCCCTGTGGGAGACTCTGTTCAATTTCCAGACAGGACACCTCATGTGCAGCCACCACCTGTCTGTGGAGGCTTGTGTGTTGCTATGATGCTAAACAGGTTTTAGTGGAGATTCTAGACTAAGATGGATGAGGAAGAAAGGCCTGGCAATCTACTTCTGAAAATCAGCCAATGAAAACCCTCTCAGTCCAAATCACAGCCAATCATGGGAATGGTGCAGGACCTGGCAGTGTGTTTGTTCTGTTGTGCATCGTGACACCAAGAGTCAGGGTCTGACTCAATGGCAGCTAACAACCACATCAAAGGGTGGATTTATTCACAGAAATATTAAGTCATAAAACGTGATACCTCAGCTTGTTCACTCTGTTTGTTCTACAGACGAGAGAGAAGTCACACGGCTGGTCAGTGATTAAAGACAGGGCAAGTGCAGCTCTCCTTACTGCCCTCAGATCACGTGTGACTGAGACACTGCTGAAAGGTCAGAGGACATTGCTGAAGATAGCAGTGCCGGGACAGAAAATTTCAACTTCTCTGCATGGAAAGCAGTATGTGTCTCCCGACGCCAGTGAAATACCCAGAAATATTCTTTTTTTTTTTTTTTTCTGATTGAAAGTACAAATGTTCTTTCTGAAAAAAAGATACATAAGAAAAAACGACTCCTTTTCTCCTTCTGGACTTTGCCATGCCTGCTGTAGGACCTGGAACTGAGGCAGCCACAAATGGCCGTATGAGTGCTAAGGTAGCGCTCTAAGATAGCAGTGTAGAAGGAGGGGAAGAACCTGGGTGTCGAAGACAAATATGAGGGGTGACATCAACCAATCTTGGAAGTGAGCTACTTCCAGACTTCTCATGTGAGATAGTCACAGTTCCTTATTTTTAAAGAAAGGAGAGTCCAGCTTTTATGTTGTTTGTCAATGAAGGTATCTCAAGGGGACTCTTTGGACCTCTGACACATCATCTGCCAAAGGGAAATAAACAGTGGGGTGTTGGAGGTACTCACACTGGCCAATTGTTAGCCTGGCTTCCCAGCTCTACGTTCAGGGACATCACATGGGTAGTTTCAGTGAAGTCATATTGGCAGCTTGCAATTAGTCATGGCGGGAGTATTTACACCATGGAAATCGGCAAATGCCACAAATCAGGGCATTTATTTATTTATTTTAATCAGGTTATCAGCACACTGCTGGAAATAATAAAACCGTTTAGAATTGTTAAAAGTACAAGAGATAATATAAATAATACATTCAAAGTATCTATTAACGTGCTAGGAGCCATGGTGCCATAGTGGTTAAGAGCTATGGCTGCTAACCAAAAGGTCAGCAGTTCGAATCCACCAGCTGCTCCTTAGAAACCCTGTGACGCAGTTCTACTCTGTCTTATAGGGTAGCTATGAGTTAGAATTGAATTGATGGCAATGGGTTTTTTTTTTTTTTTAATTAATATGCTTACCACACATAATAGAATTTAATGAATGGTGGCTATTTTATTATGTGTACCAGTAGTATGATTATCTCAAACCAACAAGAAAAAGTTACATTACAAATGCATATGATTTTCCAGGGCAGGCCACTCCACTGCTCCTGAATCTAGCCCCCACTGTAACATTTCCGGCTGCACTCAACACAGTCACCACTGCTTTTGGTGGGCGCTACCGCAAATCTAATGCAATGGTACCATTTTATGTATCTGTCACTTATTGAAGAGTCAGAATCCCGGTGGGAGCCCTCAGCTGGCTGTGCTGAGGTTATGTGCCTACACCCTCAGTGCCCTCTGTCATGACTGGCTGTGTCTTGCCCACTGCCAAGACTCACACAGCTAGGGAGTCTAAGAACTAGAAAGGAGGTTCACTTGCTGGATTGGAAAGGAACCTAAGAAACATCCACTACCCAATGCTTCTGTACCAAGTGAATCATGTTATTGCTCTATTAATGTGTACGTGTGCTTACCTTCAGGTGGTGTTCTAGGTGGTCCCAGGTCATGTCACTCTTGTACCTCTGCAGATAGTGATTGCTTGGTCTAAAATACACCCATTTATCTCAAAGGGAAAGCAAACTCCACTCTCTTCCAGTAAGGTGTGTTACAGAATACATGTGACAGGTACTTTGGTTCCAAGAAACAGACTGATCAAAGGCAGCTTAGGGAAAGGGGGCTTATTGTTAGGGAATACCTAAGCTGCTACTGGATCTGGGAATCCAGTTAAGAAACAGGGTGGCTCCAGCAATGGCTTTGGTCTTTCTCTCTGGCTCATGTGGTCTCTTACGTGGCATCTCTAATTCTTCCCTGGGATGGCTTATCCCTTGCTCCAGAGACCTGGGTCAGATTCTGAAGGAACTAATTTCATAGATTTTGTTCGCTATTATTGCCCCATTGGGCAGAGAATCTTATCGGTCTTTGGCTAAGCTAAGGAATGAATCTGGTGCCCACCCAGTCTATTCAATGACCACCTATCCATGCACAAACAGCCACCTAGAGCTACTTTCCTGAGGTCTTTGAATTATAATGGGATGTTCAGTGTGGCAGGCACCATGTCTGGTGTGCCTATTTCAGGGCCCTCTAAATGTGACCCCATTCCCTTCCCAGTTCTTAGAGAGTTATTGTCACTGTTTAGGAAATAAAGGAACACTTAGTAAGTGTTACGCTTTGTACATGCTACCATGCATTATTGTCAGTCAGGATTCTCCAGGGAAACAGAGTAGTAAAGAGATGTGTGTGTGTACACACACAATACACACACACATATAAAGATTTATTTTGAGGAGTTAGCTCTTGTGATTGTGGGGGCTAACAAGTCCAAAATCTGTAGGTCATGTGGCAGGCTGGTAACTCCAGTGATCTTGTGTCTCAAATTGGTAGTTCAAGCAATGGGGGAGAAAGGGGGATTCTGGCAGGATATCTGTTCATAATCTGGAGGCAGAATCTTTCCCTGGGAAACTTTTGGTTTTGCTCTTAAGGCCATCAACTGATTGCATGAGGACCACTAACATTATGCTTTACTGAAGGCCAGCTGAGTTAATCACGTGTGCAGGCTTCATAGCAATAGCTGGACTAGTGTTTGACCAAACAACTAGGCAGTATAGCCTAGCCAAGTTGGCACATAAAATTAACTATCACAGTTATATGCCTTATCTCATCAAATCCTCACCACATCGTTCTGAGGTAGGTATTGCCCCTGTTTTCATAGGAGGAAACTGAGGCTCGCTGTAGTTACGAAGCTGGGATAAGAGGATAGAGCTGGATTGTAAATGAAGAGTGGTGTTGCTCTAAGCTTGTGCTTTTTTCCCCACCCCAGGACACCTCCAATGACACATTCAGGACAATGCCAAGACATTCCAGTCTTAATTATCAATGACTTTTTGAAGAAAAATTCCAATTAGAGGACTTTTCTAGTAGGGAACGGTTCAAAAATAAAGGAGACTAAGGGAAGGGGGACGATAAAGAGAAGAAGCTGCAAGGATTGGAGATAGAGGTTCACCTGCTGTGCTGAGGCTGCTGTAGAGAAGTGGTCTTCAACAGCTCGCCTTCAGATGGCTGGAAAATAGCCTCATCATCAAGCAGCAGGGTGTTGCTCCTCAGTAATGAAGAGAGGCTAACTTTACACAGCCCAAGGTGGTCACTCCCCATGAGTTCCTTGCCTTGTTTGTCCAAAACCATTTAACAGACAATTATAGCTATTGGCAGCCACCAAACGAAAACTTCCCCAACATTTATAAGATGAAAACTAAGCCTTTTTAGAGGTGGAACTTTAAGCTATTTGTTGTAATGGCCTCACAGTCAGGAAAATTGGGCCTGTCAGAAAGTTCAGCTAATTACTGTCTAGCTCTTCTTCACTCCTCCATATGCTCTGCAGGGGGGATAGTAATGTGGAAACTGGAAGGCTACTGGGAAGGAAACGGGAATATGTGTGTGTACGTGAGCACCTGGCATCACTCTAATGTTAGTTCCTTCAATGCCAGTCATAACTTTTAGTGTCTTCAGGGAGTCTTCCCTGATTAAACAAGCTGAAATAGATATTTCTGTGCCTGCCCTTTCCAACCTCCAGCTTCTGCAAACTCTGTGCATTGCAGGAAGACCTCACTGTTATGTGCTTACCATGTGGGGAGGAGGGAAAGCGTGGCTGAGTTATAATTTAACTGGATTTAAATAAAGACAAATTTATTGTGTTCACAAGTCTATATTGGAACTCCACTTAGTTATCCTACCATTTGCAATGTTGAAACTATTGTATTTGTTTTCTGAAATAGAACCCATGTTTGTTGATTGCCATGCTCCAGGCACTGGATGAGGTACTTTTACGTATATGAAAAGCCACACAGCTGGTAAATGGGGGGAACCTGTTGCAGTTGAGTTGATTCCAACTGATAGCGAACCTATAGGACAGAGTAGAGCTGCCACATAGGGTTTCCAAGGAGCGCCTGGTGGATTTGAACAGCTAACCTTTTGGCTAGCAGCCAAGCTCTTCACCACTGCACCACTAGGGCTCCAAGTGGGGGAAAGTAAGATTTAAACCCCAGTCCCTGGGGCTTCAACATCTAAGTCCGCAATCTTTCCATTGCTATTCCCCAGCCCCCAACACCCTCTTATCACTGCTTCTGAAATGTTGGTACCATTTAGAATTTAGGTTCCATATTGCTAAGGATGGAGCCCTGGTGGCACATTTGTTAAGTGCTCAGCTGCTAGCCAAAATGTTGGTGGTTCAACCCACCAGCAGCTTCCATGGGAGAAAGATGTGGCAGTGTGCTTCTGTAAAGATTACAGTCTTACAGAAGGGGACAAGGAAGCCCCCTGGTGATAGGGAACACAAGGTGGAGTAAGGATATTCTTGATGTGCTGTGAGATTGTTAACCATTGTCATAGGGCAACATGTGTAGTAACTGTTAAATGAAAAACTATTTTGTTCTGTAAGCCTTCATCTTAAGTGAGAATAACAGCACAGTTGGAAGAGCGTAGTCAATGTCACTGAACTGTGAATGTAGAAAATTTTGAAACAGTGTATCTTTGGCCATCTGTAATTTTCATCAAAAACAAAGGTTGAGAATTTAGAGGCTTAATACGTTGTGGGGTTGTTAACCAATGTCAAAAAACAACATGTGTACTACTATTTCATGAGAAACTATTTGCTCTGTAAGCTTTCACCTGAAGTACAATAAAATATATATATAAAAAAAATAAAAATAAAGATTGCAGTCTTAGAAACCCTGTGGGGCAGTTCTACTCTGTTCTGTAGGGTCGCTATGAGTCAGAATCCACTTGACAGCAAAGGGTATTGCTAAGGATATATTTAGTTTTTGCTGTTCACTGTTTTACTAAAAAATAAACTTTATTAAATTATATTCACCTTCCATCCTCATATAATGTGTAGCTTATTTCTGAATTTATTTTTCTTTTTGCTGGAATACCTTCTGTAAGAGTCAATAAAGATCATCTTTTTGTAGCACATCTATTGAGGCCTTAAATGTCTAAAAGTATCTTCATTGTGTCTTCAATATAAATGTTGTTTTAACTGGATATAAAATTCTAAGTCAAATTAGGAAATGGGCCAAAGACATAAAAGGACATTACGCCAAAAAGGATATATGGATGGCAAATAAACATACGAAAAGATGTTAAACGTAACTACCCATTCATTTTGTGTGATTTCAAGATGATTTTGGCTCATAACGACCCTATCTGACAGAGTAGAACTGCCACATAGGGTTTCCAAGGAGCAGCTGGTAGATTCAAACTACAGAACTTTTGGTTAGCAGCCAAGCTTTTAACACTACACCACCAGTTTTTTTTATTTTTTTTATTGTACTTCAGGTGAAGGTTTACAGAACAAATAGTTTCTCATGAAACAGTAGTACACATGTTGTTTTATGACCTTGGTTAACAACCCCACGACATGTCAACACGCTCCCTTCTCGATCTTTTTTTCTTTTTTTTTGGTAAAAATATACATAGCCAAAAATACACCATTTCAAAAATTTCTACATGCACAGTGCAGTGACATCAACCACACTCTTACAATTGTGCTGCTAGTCTCACTTTACATGAAGGTTTACAGAACAAAATAGTTTTTCATTGAACAGTTAGCACACATGTTGCCCTATGACAATGGTTAACAACCTCACAACACATCAACACTATCCTTACTCAACCTTGGTTTTCCTATCACCAGTTTTCCTGTCCCATTCTGCCTTCTAGTCCTCGTCCCTGGATTGCTGTGCCTCATTAGTCTCATTTGGTTTTATGGGGCTGTCCACTCCCTGGCTGAACGGTGAACCTCAGAAGTGATTTCACCACTGAGCTAAAACGGTGTCTGGGGGCCATACTCTCAGGGTTTCTCCAGTCTCCTTTAGGCCAGTAAATCTGGTCTTTTTTTTTTTTTTTTAAATTGTACTTCAGGTGAAGGCTTACAAGGACAAATAGTTTATCATGAAATAGTAGTACACATATTGTTTTATGACATTGGTTAACAACCCCACAACATGTCAACCCTCTAACTTCTCAACCTTTTTTTGTTGTTGAAAATACACATAGTCGAAGATACTCCATTTCAAAAATTTCTACACACACAGTTCAGTGACATTGACTACGCTCTTCCAATTGTGCTGCTATTCTCACTTAAGATGAAGACTTACAGAACAAAATAGTTTCTCATTTAACAGTTACTACACATGTTGCCCTATGACAATGGTTAACAACCTCATAACACATCAACAATATCCTTACTCAACCTTGGGTTCCCTATCACCAGCTTCCTTGTCCCCTTCTGCCTTCTGGCTCTTGTCACTGGACTACTGTACCTCATTAGTCCCATTTGGTTTTACGGGGCTGTCCACTCCCAGGCTGAACCATGAACCTCAGAAATAACTTCACCACTGAGCTAAAAGGGTGTCTGGGGGCCATATTCTCGGGGTTTCTCCAGTCTCCTGTAGGCCAGTAAGTCTGGTCTTTTTTTTGTGAGTTAGAATTATGTTCTACATCCTTCTCCAGCTCTGTCCAGAACCCTCTGTTGTGATCCTGGTCAGAGCAGTCAGTGGTGGTAGCCGGGCACCATCTAGCTGTACTGGACTCAGTCCGCACCACCAGTTTTTTTGCGTGGACACAAATTTTCATTTCTCTGTGATAAATGTCTAACAAGCCAATTGTTGGGTTGTATTTGGAGCCCTGGTGGTGCAGTGGTTAAGAGTTATGGCTGCTAACCAAAGGGTCAGCAGTTCCAATCCACCAGCTGCTCCTTGGAAACCCTATAAGGCAGTTCTACTCTGTCCTACAGGGTCTCTATGAGTCAGGATCAACTTGATGGCAATGGGTTTTGTTTTGTTGTTCTTGATATAGTACTCTTACTATACAACCCAGCAATTGCCCTGCTGGGCTTTTATCCCAGAGAAATGAAAACGTATTTCCCACAAAAACCTGTACATGAATGTTCATTGTAGCTTTATTTGTAGTTAAAAAAAAAAAAGCTTATACCAACCAAAATTCCCTTCAATGGGTGAACAGTTAAACAAACTATGGTACATCCATAGAATGGAATACTACTCAACAATAAAAAGGAATGAGCTATTGATATTGAGTGATATTGAGTGCTGGACTCAGTCTGGTGGAGGCCGTGGTAGTTATGGTCCATTAGTCCTTCAGACTAATCTTTTCCTTTTACCCTGTTCTCTTCACTCTCCGTTGCTCCCCAAGGGGTGACATCAATGGAGTATCTTAGATGGCTGCTCACAGGCCTTTAAGACCCCAGACACCACTCATCAAGGTAGAATGTAGAACATTGTCTTTATAAACTGTGTTATGCCAATTGAGCTAGATGTTCCCCGAGACCATGGTTCCCACAGCACTCTGTCCACTGGGTCCTTATTTGTAACTTTTTGTGCCTACTTTTCATTACTAATACTCTCTCATCTCTCAGATTATTTATTATTTTCATTTTAAATTCTTGATCTGCCTAATTCATTAGACAGTGTAATCTAGTGTGATGCTTCCCAATCTTTAATGTTATATGAATCACCTGGATCTCTTGTTACACTGTAGCTTCTGATTCATAAGGTGGCACCTAAGATTCTGCATTTATAACAAGCATTGGTGATGTCAGTGTTGCAGAACTGATGACCATTCTTTGAGTAGCAAAAGTCTTTTTGCTGCTTATGCAAATTGTTCAGGTATCTACTATTTTCCCCTGTGAGCTCCATTTTCTCCCATGGTATCAAGTAGGTTGGTTGATAGCGTGTATCCAAGAAGAGGGCCTAAAGCCCTCTTGATACTTCCGGTGAATTTAAGGGATTGGGGCGGGGGGGGGGGGGGGCGGGTGTGGAGTTCGGCATGGACAGAGGGCCCTGGGCCTTGACTACCCTCATTGCCATCGCTTACCAGGCTGCCCTGGTCCTTAAGAAACTCCCTATACCTTCTCCCAGTCACTCTTGTTCCCAAGTACTTTTCTTTATTAAATGCAGTGATCTAGCCCTCAATCATGGGTATAAGGAAAAGAAGAAATTCATAGTGGCTGGCCCCCTTTGGTCAAGGTTATCTGTTTCTCACCCCTGCACCACACCCATTGCCAGCCTACTTACCTGAGCAGGGCTGGGCTGGTGCTATTTTTCTGTCTTACAGGTCACTTAGCAGCCCATGGGTGGGGAGAGTATCACTCACTCCAAGGCTCCCTCCCCAATCCTGAACCTCATTCTCCTCACCCCTAAAGAGGCCACCCAGCTCTCCTTGGCCTTGGGCTGATGTTTCCACCTCATATCTGTCACAATGATCTGCCCTCTGTATCCCAAAGGGTTTCTCCCAGTTTTTATTTTGGTTTTTGTAGCTTCTGGGTGGAGCCCTGGTGGCATAGTGCTTAAGAGCTTGGCTGCTAACAAAAAGGTTGGCAGTTCAAATCCACCAGCTGCTCCTTGGAACCCCTGTGGAACAGTTCCGCTCTGTCTTACAGGGTTGCTGTGAGTCAGAATTGACTCAACAGTAATGGGTTTAATGGTTTTATCTTCTGGGTGTGATTAGGAGAGAGAGCCAGCAACCTATTGCTACTTCACTATCTTGGCTCATATTCAAGTTTAACTAATTAATTTCTTAAATAGCCTTCTCCCCTTCTCCCCTCCTTTTTTTTTTTTTTTTTGCTCAATAAAAACAAACCAGGGCAGCTCTTTGAATGGTCACACATTCTGAATTTGCAGAGTTGGAATTAATATGGCTTTACTGGTTTTACAAAATTATGGAGTGTTTACTTGTAGCTGCCATTTGAGTGTCCTTTCTGTGAAACGTACTGTACTAGTAACTTTATTTACATTATCTCATTTAATGCTCATAAAATCTTATTAGTAGACAGATAAAGAAACTGAAATGAGATAGATTAACTTGCCCAAGATCACAAAGCTAATAACCCTGACTGGCACTGGATCCAAAGCTCCTATTCTAAGCATTGTGGGGTGAGGGTGGGGCATGCAGGAGGTTCCCTGGTAGAGTGCCCTTAGGTCAACACCTGTGAGCATTAAAGGAAGCAGAACTGGGCAGAGAGAGAAGTTGGGCTGTGATGCAGTCACAACAAAGGACTCAGCCAATCTCATAGGGAGTGGGGATGGCCGTTCAGAATTGTCCCCAATTAAGGTAAGGGGTCTGGGCTTTTACTACCCCTAGCCACCCCCCATCCAGCAGTCACTGTATCTAACCTGCTCTGGGAATGGGGTGTGACCTTGGGTGAAACCACTCTGTCCATCTGAAGACAGATGCTGGAGGGAGACTCAACTGAGAGCTGTCAGCCACCATCCTCCCAATGAGGGTAATACTGCAGGGAGGAGGGCTTCGTTACTGAAGGGGGGAATCTGGGGCAGGCCTTAGCAAACACAGCCCATTTCCTATTTTTGTAAATACAGTTTTATTGGAACACAGCCATGTGCCTTTTCTCATTGTCTGTGGTTGCTTTCATGCTACCATGGCACAGGTGAGTAGTTTCAACAAAATTTACTATCCGGCTCTTTAGGGAAATGATTGCAGACCCTTGTGCCATCCCCCACAATAGTTAATGAAGCACATAAATTCTAACAACACTTTGCTCTGTTAGAAATATTATTGTCAGACATAGCCATGGATTTCTTTCCAAGATCTTAAGGAAATACCGTGTGAAAATAACATTAGCTTTTAATGTAATGGACGAAAGCCCACATACTCATCTAGGTAAGAAATATAATGTTATTTCTTTTAATAACTCAAAAATAAATTTTTATTTGGGTTTTCATTCTACCATAGTAGAAGTATATTAATTTCAATCAGTTTGGGATTTATACCCTCCACCTCTCACCCAACCATTTACTCTGAACTTAATCAAATGTCAAAATGTCATCTTTGGGGATTAGCTGGCACCTGATGTCATCTGTCCTTATTGGCATCTGCTGAGATGTCCATAGTTTTGCTTGGTGGTTGGTTAGTTGTCCTCAAAGGGTGCTATCCTTCGTTTACTTTCACAAGGCCTTTTCCGCTGTCATGGCTCTCTCCCTTGATGCCTTTCCCAGGTGGGCGAAAACTATCCTGTTACTTCCAGGACATGCAAGACTACCTGAGGTCCCATCTGCCTTAAATAGACAATGGAATTATTTTTTTCTGATTGCTTGCTCCTTCCCACTGCCTTAATTGAGGGTCTGCTTGGGAAATAAGGCCTGGATCTCATTTGCTTTCATACCCCACACACATATGTGGAGGGTTTGCCACCTCTCTGGGACTGTGCAGGGCACAGTCTCTTCTCTCCAGGACCCACAAAGTTTTTCTTTCATTGCCGTACCTCCAAATCTCCTCTCTACTACCAGCCTAGGGAATTTTTTTTAGTCTAAGGCTGGGTGGCAGGGGGTTGGTGCTGATGGGGTTGTAGGGAGGAAGTCTTATTCTAGTTCAACATATTTTCTTGCAAATCATTTTTTTTTCTTTTCTGTGTAGTCATTTTCCTCTCTAGAGTGGCTCTCTGCTTAAATGTGGGAAGGAATAAAAGACAAACAGAAATACCAAAGGAAAAGCTGCAACAGAAACCAGTGGTTAATGTTTCAAATTATTATCTTGCTATACTAATTCAGGAGTCCCTGGATGGTGCAAACAGTTAAGCCCTTGACTACCAGCCAAACTGCTGGTGGTTCGAACCCACACAGAGGTGCCTCGGAAGAAAGGCCTGGTGATCTGCTTCCAAAAGATTAAGCCTTGAACAACCTATGGAGCAGTTCTACTTTGCACACATGGGGTTGCCATGAATTGGAATCTACTCAGCTGCAACTAACTAACAACAACAACAAATACTAATTCAAATGTCAAATATGCCAGAAAATATTGTAATTTGCTATTTAAGGAAACCTCTACAAGATAAAACACCATGTCCATGTTGTAGGTGTAATAGTGGCAGGGGTGATTGCTGAGCAAGCAGGAGTTGCACAGGTGATTCCTTGTCTGTTGCTCTCATGACCAAAGTCCAGGAGGCAGCAAAAAGATTTCTCCCCAGTCATTGACTACTAAAGTCCTTAGAATTGCTTAAGCTTATCTACTAACTTCCTTGGCAGACTTGCAAAAGTTTTGAATATTCTTATTAAAAAAAAAAAATCCAGCAATCAATAATCAGCAACCAGCAAGCTGTCCACAGTAGAGCCAAATGACTCACTGCCAACAGTGCTTTACATGCCTCAGGAACTCCTTATTATCTTTCCACCAACACTACCAATTATTTTCTAAAGGAGCTTTATTCCCAGAGTATCCATTTCTTGACGTATCATCACCCACCACAAAATTAACCCAATTATGGGTGCGTAGTGAGAGGTGTCTCCAGTAGTGTGCTTGTCAACATTTAACAACTGGTTTTCTCCAAAAAGAAGATGGGGGTGGGGAAGGAGGGGAACCCTTGATTTGTAGCTTTTGCCAGTTTCTGTGGTATAAAATACTCCCACCATAATCAATTTTAAACTACTAATGTGAAGTCACTAAATACAGAGTTAGGATGAGATGCACACAATTGGCTCTCATGAGCTAGTTTAAGCAGGCTCTAGCACACCACTGAACATCTCAATCTAGGGAGAAAGGAGTATGACTTGAAATATCCAGGGAGAACTTTCCTAGAAGAGGTAAGACTTGAAAGGGGCTGTGAAGGATGGGGAAGATTAGGTGCTATCTCTGTTAGTAAACATCCACTTCAGTTTAGCAATTTATCCCCTTGCTTATGTTACCCATATGTTCTTGCATGCTGCCCACTTTTTCCATTAGAACCCTTAGTATATTTATCCTAGTTATTTTAAATTCCAAGTCCGATAATTCCAAAATCTCTTCTATGTCTAAGTCTGGTTGTTATGCTTGTTCTGTCTTTTCAAACCGTGGTTTGTTTGTTTTTTGCCTTTTAAAATGCTTTGAAATTTTTTGTTGAAAGTCAGGCATTTTGTATTGGATGAAAGGAACTGAGGTTCTTTGGGTTGAAATCCCCTATGAAGCCCTGTTGATGTTGATGCTGTGGTAAGGTGTGGAAAGAAGGGAAGCATTAAGTAATCCTATGATTAGGTCTCGGTCTTTTAGCGAGTTTGTGCCCTCAGGTTGTGTCCTTCATAAGTGCTCAGATCTTTTTTTTCACCCCTTAGGTGAAAAAGGAAAGCTAGAGAGGTCTGGAGTTGGGTAATTCCCTTTCCCCATGTAGAAGCTAGAGTGGCTGGAGGTGGGTATTTCCCTTCCTCCACGTGGGTTATAAGCCAGTTGTGTTCGACACAATTACGTCTCATGGTGACCCTATATGTGTCAGAGTAGAACTTTACTCCATAGGGTTTTCAATGGCTGATTTTCAGAAGCGTATCATCAGGCCTTTCTTCTAAGGTAGCTTGGGTGGACTCAAACCTCCAACCTTTCAGTTAGCAACCGAATGATGAACCATTTTCACCACACAGGGACTCCTCATGTGGGTTAGACTCTGATAAAATCCACATTACTTGGGATCTTATGAAGTAGTTCCTGTGAGGGCAGGTCATTGTTAAGGAGAACAGAGCATTATTTCAAAATGGTTACTATTCCCCTGCCCCTGCCAGAAGCACAAGAGTTTTTTTCCCAAGGTTCAAAGTGAGAACCTGGTGGGGCTCCTTGAGGTAAAACTCGTGTAAATATGGGGGACCCACCTAAGGCTAGACCTCCAGGAGTTTTCCACTCTCAAACTAGTCCACACTTAGTCTCCAGCGATAGTCACTTACCCTTTAATTGATGTATATTCTTTAATTGATGCTGGGTCCAGCAGTGGTGGTAAGCTGCTTCAAATCACCTGTCTTTCCAGTTTTGGGGACAATAGTTTGCCAATGACTTCAATTCTCTGATGGATCTAAAACTGTTGATTTTCAGTTTTTCAACTTTTTTCTTGTTGTGAGGATGAGAGTGAAGACTTCTAAGCTCTTTACATGCTAGACTTTCAGTTTAGCAACTTATATGTGTTTCTCTCTGGGACTAGACTATGAATTCCCTGAGGGTAGAGAATACGTCATGTCCATTGTAGTATCTCTATGATAGGCATTTCACAAGTGCTTGTTTAATGAATGAATAAGTGAATGAATGAAATGAAAAATCAATAAATAGAGAGAATTAAGGCACTTCAGTCAGGGGGATTATTAATGGCAAAGGAGGAAGAAATGAATGCACAGGAGGTTTTGGGTTCAGTGAACAGTCATTTTTATTGGAGTACAGTTTTGAGTGTGTTCCTGTTACTATAAGAAACCATTCAAAAACTCAATGCCTCAAATCAACATTTATTTTGATCATGAATCTGGAATTCAAGCAGGACTAAGAAGTATCAGTTCATCTCTGCTCTGCTTGGTATCAGCTGAGGTGACTTGAAGGCTAAGGACTGCAATCATAGGAAGACTCACTACTTACCTCTATGACACTTGGGCAAGGAAAGCTCAAATACCTGGGGACTAGAATAGCTGGGGTTCCATGGATGTCTCTCTAATTCTGTGATTCTCTGCATGATCTCTCCAGCATGGTATCTTGGAGTAGCTGGACTTCTTACATGCCAGCTTAGTGTTCCCAAGGTACATATCCTAAAAAGAGAGAGCCAAGAGAAGACTGTATCTTTTTGCCTTGGAAAAAGCCTTGGAAGTCACATAGCATCACTTATGCCATACTCTGCTGGTCAAAGCAATCACTAGCCCCCTCTCAAATTCAAGGAAAGGAGGTCTAGACCACACTTCTCAGTGGGTGGAGTGTCGATCCCATTGATCACGAGAGCATGTAGGATATCTATCTATCTATCTACCTATCTATCTATCTATTCATCCATCCATCCATCCGTCCGTCTGTCTGTCCGTCCGTCCACCCACCCACCCTCCCACCATCCATCTATGCATCCATTCATCCTGGGCTGGCCATCTTTGGAAAATACAATCTGCAACATGGTGGATACATGGTTGCAATGTTGATGAGGCCAGGTTGTGATGGGTCTTGAATATTATACCAAAGAGTTTGTTCTATTCCCTCTTCAGCTTCAGGAGTGATTCACATACAAGCCTGCAAGACTGACAGGCAGCAGCAATTGTCTTATTCATCTCTTTTTTTAATCATCCTAAATTTTCCGGGCTTTGCATTTCATGGCTCCTCAGTACATGAAACCCAGTGCCTGCCCACCTAAGTGGGCAATGATGGTAAATCAGACCAGACTGGACATGCTTCTAGCCTGTATCCCAGATGGCGCAGATCCACAAGTTCTAGCACGTTTGCTATAATTCTTTGAGGTGGTGATAACGAGGTGGCCCCTGATGGGATGTACTCCTGACACCCCTGAGTGTCAGAATTGCCAGAACACATCTACATTGTCTTTAGGCTTGTTGCTCAAAATCTCAAAGACAAGTTCAGACCTACACTGTTGATCCTTGCAGAGTATATAATACCTAATGCTAACTCCGTCTCGCAAGCAATGGTTGATCCAGACTGAATGCGATTTTCGTAGTCGTGGACTCCAAGCCACTAGTTGCTTCTGTTCAAAGCCTTGATCTCTCATGCTCACTTGGTGTCTCTCTGAAGGGTCTCCATCCAGCCAGTCTGAAGGGTGAGAGATGAGGAAATAATTGGCTTTATTTTTCCTGAGACAGAGGTGGAAAGGAACTGCCACTTGAGATTTGGATTAGTGTCCTTGTTCCTGTCTTCCATTCTTTGTTGACTGTTCTCTTTGCAACAGTGAAACGTTTGTTTATGGCCTTTTGACAGTGACTGACAGGAAACATGCTAGAGTTTGCTGTTTCTCATATTTGTCAAACCTCAGACATTCCCCAGTGGAGAGAAGATAGTTGTAAGAACAAGGAGAAGACCTTGTACACAACCCAAAATCTCTCCTTTTGCTTCCAACTTAAAATGTGCTGTGTTCAAAATTTGGAGCTCAGAACGAGTTATTTCATCAAGAACAGTGGCTGGCCTGGCTCAGAAAAGCAAGTTCATCCATAATGTGAAATGAGGGAGGAAAGTAGACATCAACCAGCAGACAGATTGGCCCAATTTAAGTGCTTGACAATAGCTCTCTTAAGCTAGTCCCACCTTCTGCAGCTTTTTTCCTTTTTTGTACTTTTGAACCCCACCAGTAGATTCCTTATAAGCTGAAAGCTCTAATGGCAAAATCCATACCGGTCTGAGAGCTGGTAGCACAGGAGTGGCCAGTACTAAATATAGTCATTTGTAGGACAGGGTCTGCCTGCATTTTTTAAAATAATGAAATGTGGCTTTGAGTAGCTGACTTCGGGAAATTTTATTTTTTATTTTAGGGGTTTTGTTTGTATGTACTTAAGGGGCTTTCATAATGAAGCCTACAGATGGAGGTGGGGATGGATGGTGCTGCTTATTTCTGAAGTCTGTCAAACAGGCTCTTTAACTCCACCAGCATGAGAGGGCTGCTGTTGTGACTAAGGTTGTGCTCTCAATCCCACTTAGAGTGACCATTTCATTTTATACTTAGAATAAGCATCATAAGGCCATAAACTGTGTATTTAAGCTGGCCTTTTTCCACTTGACTGCCACAGCTAAGCAAACAGTTTGGAGCTCATTTTTCAGTGAAGATAAAGTTGGAGAGTGTAGCCCCCCGGTTGTTCAGTAAATTTTCTGTGCTGTGTGGTCTGTTTGAAAACAGGCAGTTCGGCTGGATGAGATGCCTGGCTATTACAGAGAGTCCCTATGTGTCATACAAGCATCCCCAGCTTTCAGAGACCAGGAATCTTGCCTCTCCTGTCAGAACCGGAGCTTCCTTTAAGTATCTGTAGCATTTATCAGCACTGCCATTATTTTGGCATTTGCTGCCTTATAATATCTAACATGTGCTTCTGGCTTGACTTGCAGATAAATCCCTTCAGAGATGTGACTGTCTGACTGACTTATAATCCCTATAGTACTTTCCACAAAGGATATGCTGAACTAGTATCTGTTGATTTGATTTGAGTCAAATTCAGTAAGATGTATTTAGTATTTAAACAATCCTAGCTTACACCATAATGATACCTGGAATGTTTACAATGTGCATCAGGGTCATTGGTGAGCCTCAGGTTTAACAGTATGAATGCAGCTAATGGACTGTGGACATGATAGTTTGTTGTTGTTAGCTGCCACAGAGTTGGCCTCCAACTCATGGTGATCCCATGCACAGTGGAATGAAATGCTGCCCGGTTCTGCACCATCCCCATGATTAGTTGCAGATCGAACTGCTGTGATCCGTAGGATTTCCACTGACTGATTTTTGGAAGTAGATCACCAAGCCTTTCTTCCTAGCCTGTCTTAGTCTGGAAGCCTGTTCAGCAACACAGCAACACGCAAGCCTCCACTGACAGATGGGTGGTAGCTGTACATGAGGTGTCCTGGCTGGGAATAAAACAGGGTCTCCTGCATGGAAGATGTGAATTCTATCATTGAACCACCACTGCCCCTAGAAATGATATTAGCCATGACTAACTCTTGCTCAGCACTTTCCCTGTGCCTAGCATTATTCTAAGTGCTTTAGAGATATTAAGCCAGTTGGTTCTGCAAACAACTCTTCCATGTGGGTACTGTAATTATCCTCAAGCTTGAGAAGCCTGAGGCACATAGAGATTATGAAACGTACCCAAGGTCATACAGCTAGGAGCAGATGCAAACCCAGGCAGTTGGCTTCAGGGGCTGTGCTTTTACCTACTGTGCTATATGGCCGCTTGAAAAGAGCTAATACTTATGTAGGCATTTACTATATGCCAGGTACTTTTTAGGTAGAATCATTTAATGCACACAACAAACACAGGAGATAGGTACTATTGTTATCTGCATTTTGCAGATGAATAAACTAAGGTGCAAAGAAGCTATGTTAGGGATAAGACACACACTCACACCCGGGAGGTCTGGCTTCAGAGTCTATGCTCTTAATCATCGTGCTGTTGCCTTCTCAGAAGAGTTGGCTGATGAGTAGAATGGCAATCCTGAATTAATTGATGTAGACTTAAATAGCAAATGGGTCATAGACTATTTTATGAGAAGACACCACTGAAATTTCCATCAAGGTGGAAAATCACTGTACCCGTGAACATCCATGGGTCTGGGGGATACTCAGGGTTTCTTCTCAAGTGGGCTGAAAAAACAGTTCTGGGAAAGAGAGGAGAGTTTGTATTCTAAAATAAGAGAACAGGGCCCAAGGGTATTTGTTTTTTCATAAAGGTTAGGATATTGGAGAAGCTAGATCTGAGGAGTACTGGGTGGTGCAAATGATTAATACGTGTTGTAGGGTAAAAACATCACAAAGTTTAACAAAGAAAAAAGAAAGTTTTATTCAGCATATATTCAAAAAGGCAAAAGTGGGAAACAGACAACCATGCTGCCAGAGCCATGTCTGCCTGAGTCCAAAGAATATTACAGAATAGGCAAGAATGGGAGAACAGACAAGCATGTTGCCACAGCCATACCTGCTGAGTCCAGAGACCATTACAGAGTTATCAGTATATATTAACATTACAAAATGGGCAAAACCATTGAAAGCTTTACCTTTTCACAGATTGGATAAAAACTGTGATCCTACATTTTGAATAGTCTTTCTTAACAATCATTGGTAAGGCTTCCAGTAACGATAGTCAGGGGGGTCTTCACTGGCCCAACAAATTTTCTATTCACTAAATGCTAATAGAAAAAGATAAGAGTGAAAAGTAAAGTTTCCCTAAAAGATATTTTTCTTCCCTAAAAGATAATTTCCAAGATTGTCTGATCTATCGTCTTTATCTCAGGGCCCAGTTGATGTGTCCTTGTGAGTCCTTGTGAGCCCAACTCCAGCTGAGTTACATTCTCTATGCTCAAGGAGAGGGAATAAATGATTCCAATATTATTTTCTAAATCACATGTTCAGCCATCAACCAAAAGGTTGGAAGTTTGAGTCCACCTAGAGGCACTCCGAAAGAAAGGCCAGGAGGTTTACTTCCTTTTTTTAAAATTTTCTTAAATATATATATATGTAACACTGCATCTATCAATTCATCATTTTTCAAATGTACAATTTAGTGATATCAATTACATTAATTATGTGGTGCAACCATCATCCATAATCTGGCGATCTACTTCTGAAAAATCAGCCATTGAAAACCCTGTGGAGCACAGTTCTACCCTCACTCACACGGGGTCGCAATGAGTTGGAATCAATGAGAGGTCAACAGGTTTAAGGAGAGTTGAGAAATAAGCACTGCTCTTTCCCTTTGCTCTGAGCACACATGCAGTGTGGAGGACATGTGATGGTGAGCAGCTCAAGTGGCAGGGACTTCCCGGCCTCCGTGGGCCTGAGGGGGGCAGGAGGCAGCTGTACAGAGGCATGGGCAGGGAGAAGCGGAGGCAAGTATTCACTGCTTTCTCCCTCTGGCTACCCCTGGACTGAATGCCTACTCTGCTCTCAGCAGCTGTCCACAGCCAAGAGATGGAGCTCCTAACACAGGTACCAGGGAGACTCCTTGACACAGGAGGCAGTCCACTTCAGTGAACTCCAAATACCCAAGACAAAGGAAGGAAAACTGCTGACCTGGAACCATAACTCATCAGCTGTGCATTAACCAGACCAACTGGACATTTAAAAAATAAAATAAAATCACCTTCTCTAGTTGGGGACATAAAGGGAACCTAACATAGAAAACGTTATTTAAAAGAGAGTGTGATTTCCCGAGAACTCAGGTACGTTTGTGCTAGGCTCACCTAAGGAGGCAAGGTGGTGCAACCTTCCATTCAGTGTTGGGAAAGGACCATCGATACCCTGAATTCGTGAAGCTGGAAGCCACAATGGGAAGTGCCATTTTTCACAGGGTCTGCTTTGATCCAGTTCGTGTTGTCAGGGAAAGTTGGATCCTCAAGCTGCCTGCCAGATGGCATTCCTGGAGTGAAGGAAGAAAGGAAGGGAGAAAAGGGATGAAAGGAGGGAGGGAAGAAGGAAGGATATCTCCAGGTTACATAAGAATGGACCTTGAGGGTCAACGTTTCATTTTTCCTAAACTCATCCAGCCAGTGAGAACTGCATGGAGTGTGGACCCACAGGCTGCTGGCCTAGAGACCAAACCCCGGGCAGGCTAGAATGGAGGCACTTGTTGGGTGTCTTATAGGCTTATAATGGGAATAATGATGCTCAACTTGCAGGGCTATTTTTTTTTTAATTGTATTTTAGATGAAGGTTTACAGAGCAAACTAGTTTCTCATTAAACAATTAATACACATATTGTTTTGTGACATTGGTTGCCAACCCCATGGCATGTCAACACTCTCCTCTTCTCCACCTTGGGTTCCCATTACCAGCTTTCCTGTTGCCTCCTGCGTTTTTGTCTTTGTCTCTGGGCTGATGTGCTCATTTAGTCTTGTTCTGTTTTATGGGCCTGTCTAATTTTTGGTTGAAGGGTGAACTTTAGGAGTGACTTCATTACTGAGGATGTCCGGAGGCCATACTCTCGGGATTTCTCCAGTCTCTGTCAGTCCACTAAGTCTGTTATTTTTTGTGTGTGTGTGTGAGTTAGAATTTTATTCTACATTTTTCTCCAACTCTGTCCTGGACCTTCTATTGTGATCTCTGTCAGAGCAGTCGGTGGTGGTAGCCAGGCACCATCTAGTTGTGCTAGACTCAGTCTGGTAGAGGCTGTGGTAGTTGTGGTCCGTTAGTCCTTTGGACTAATGTTTCCCTTGTGTCTTTGGTTTTCTTCATTCTCTCTTGCTCCAGATGGCATGAGACCAGTGGAGCATCTGAGATGGCAGCTCACAAGCTTTTAAGACCACAGATGCTACTCACCAAAGAAGAATGTAGAACACTTTCTTTACAAACTATGCTATGCCAGTTGAGTTAGATGTTCCCCAAGACCGTGTCCCCACAGATATCAGCCCAGCAATTTGGTCCCTCAGGGAGTTTGGATGTGTCTATGGAGCTACCATGACCTTGCCTTGGGCAAGTTGTGCTGGCTTCCCCAGTATTGTGTGCTTTCTTACCCTTCACCAAAGTTACCACTTATCTATTTTCTATTTAGTGTCTTTTCCCCCTACTCCTCCCCTCCCTTGTAACCATCAAAGATTGTTTCTTTTTGTATGTAAACTCTTTCGTGACTTTTTATAGTAGTGGTCTCATACAATATTTGTCCTTTTGTAATTGACTTATTTCACTCAGCATAATGCCCTCCACACTCATCTGTGTTGTGAGATGATTGGCAGATTTGGCAGATTCATCATTGTTCTTTATCATCGTGTAGTATTTCGATGAGTGTATGTACCATAGTTTGTTTATCCATTCATCTGTTGATGGGCACTTAGGTTGTTTCCATCTTTTTGCTATTGTGAGTAATGCTTCAGTGAACATGGGTGTGCATATGTCTATTCGTGCCGTGGCTCTTATTTCTGTAAGATATATTCCTAGGAGTAGGATTGCTGGATCATATGGTATTTCTATATCTAGCTTTTTAAGGAGGCACCATATCGTTTTCCAAAATGGTTGTACCATTTTGCATTCCCACTAGCAGTGCATAAAAGTTCCAATCTCCATGCAACCTCTCCAACATTTGTTATTTTCTGTTTTTTTGATTTGTGCTAGTAATGCTGGGGTGAGATGGTATCTCATTGTGGTTTTGATTTGCATTTCTCTAATGGCCAGTGACCAGGAGTATTTCCTCATGTATCTGTTAGCCACTTGAATATCTTTGGTGAAGAGTCTGCTCATATCCTTTGCCCATTTTTTACTTGGATTATTTGTCTTTTTGTTGTAGAGGTGTTGGATTTTCCTGTAGATTTTAGGGATTAGACCTTTGTCAGATTTATCGTAGCCAAAATTTTTTTCCCAGTCTGTAGATTCTCTTTTTACACTTTTGGTGAAGTTTTTTGGTGAGCGTAAGTGTTTAATTTTTAGAAGATTGCAGTTATCTAGCTTATCTTCTGGTGTTCGTGTATTCTTAGTTATGGTTTTTATCCTGTTAATGCCGTGTATTAGGGCCTCTAGTGTTGACCTATATTTTCTTCTATGATCTTTATAGTTTTTGGTTTTATATGTAGATCTTTGATCTATTTTGAATTAGTTTTTGTGTATGGTGTGAAGTATAAGTCTTGTTTCATTTTTCGCAGCTAGACATCCAGTTTTGCCAGCACAATTTGCTAAACAGACTGTCTGTTCCCCATTTGATGGACTTTGGGCCTTTGTTGAAGATCAGGTGATCTTCATGGTCACCTGATCCTCCACGTATTTACATCTGGGGTCTTAATTCTGTTCCAGTGGTCAATGTGTTTGTTGTTGTACCGGTACCAGGCTGTTTTGACTATCATGGCTGTATAGTAGGTTCTGAAGTCAGGTACTGCAAGTCCTCCTACTTTATTCTTATCCTTCAGTAGTGCTTACTTATCCAGGGCCTCTTCCCTTTCCATATAAAGTTAATGATTAGTTTTTCCATCTCTTTAAAGAAGTCTGTTGGTATTTGGATCAGGATTGCATTATATTTGTAGATTGCAAGTGCGAGGATTTGTTTTCAATTTTGCTGATCCTGTCTTTCATTGTTTCAAATTCGCTCCTAAAACTTTCGATTGCACTGTCCATTTCTGAAACCTTGCTGTTTGTCTTTTGGAATTCTAATTGCTGTTTTTTGTATGATTTCTAGTTGTTTATTTATTTGGACATTTTGTTACTGTATTATTTTCCTGATTTCTCTGTTGTTTTGTCTGTCTTTTCCATGATATTGTCTATTTTTTCCTTATTTTTGTCTGCATTTTCCTTCTTCTGTTGGAGAATCCTGAATATTAGAGTTATGAACTCCCTATCAGGTAGTTCCAGTGCTTTTTCTTCTATCAGAAGGTCATCTGTTGTTATATTTTGGTAGCTTTCTGGAGCCATCCTCTCCTGTTTTTTAATATGTTTTGATATTGTCTGCTGTCTCCGGAACATTCAGGAGTCATTTTCTTCATTTATTGATTGTAGCTTTGATTGTTTTATCCTACTTTTTTGTTTTATTTGCTTATATCTGGGCAGGCAGGCTGGGTGTGTTTTGTTGCTTGCTGGCCTGTGGGCACAATATTTCTCACCACCTTGCCCAGGTGGTCAGGGCCAGTCACTCAGCTATGGTGCAGCAGGGCAAATCCAGCAGGGGTGGCGGGGCAGGGATGTTTAGTTTGCAGCATGAATGGGGGTGACAGGGTGGGGCTGGGGGCAGTCCAGGGCGAGGTCCAAGGAACTGCATCAGTACTGCTTGGGGGTGTGGCACTCAGCACACAGTGCAGGTAGGCAGGGGTGTACCAGGTGCTCTGACTCCCGCTGGGAGCTCTGTGGAGTTGCCTTCCTGTACTCCCTGTCTGTAGTCTTTGCTGGGGCAGGTCCAAGATGGTGAATCCAGGCAGCAGTGAGTTGGAACCTCTCTGGCAGAGTGACTGTGGCCCATTGGCAAGTGGCAGAGGCCTTGTACAGGGAATAAGGCCGTAGGGTGGGAAGTGTGTATCCCTGGTTACCAGGTGCTCTGTCTCCCGTTGGGGGCTCTGTGAAGTTGTCTTCCCATACTCCCTGTCTGAGTTCTTTGGTGGCTGTAGCCCAAGATGGCAAATCTGGCCACATTAGCTGGTAGGGAGGGACCTCCACTCTGTAGCTCTCCTCATTCTCTGTTCTCTGTCAGTTTCTCATTCCATTTGGTGTTTGATCAAGTTCTTTATTCCTTTATTTGGTATTTAGGGTTCCAGGATTGACATTTGTACCTGCTTTACTTAGTTTTTCGGGTCTTTGCTGCAGAGGGACTGCATGGTGCTTCTGTCTATAGCACGATGTTGGCTCCGCATCTGCAGGGCTATTTTGAGGACTGAACAAGCATGGTGCCTGGCACACAGTAGGTATTTAAATGGAAGCTGTTACTATTGTTATTGTCACTGTGATTTAGATGTGAGGGTGATCTGGCTGCAACACTGTCATCCCACCAGGTAACAAGCAGGTTCAGCTGATCTTGCTGGCTAGGTGATGTTCTTCCTTTTTAAAAAGTATGAAAGATAACACACATAAAGTCCACAAAACATAAATAACTGCATAATAAAAAAACACAAAGCAAAGCCTCATGTAACTAAACCCGTAAACTGTTGCTGTCGAGGTCAATTCCAACTCATAATCACCCTGTAGGACAGAGTAGAACTGCACCATAGGGTTTCCAAGACAGTAAATCTTTACAAAGGCAAACTGCCACATGTTTTTCCTACAGAGCAGCTGGTGGGTTTGAAACACCAACCTTTCAGTTAGCAGCCAACTGCTTTAACCACTGCACTACCAGGGCTCCTCTCATGTGGCTACTACAATGTAACTGTTATCCAGGTTGAGAAATAGAATATTGTCAGCACTCTGAAGCCCCCGCTCCAACCTCATGGGTCCTTTCCCATAAGAGGTGACCTCTATCCTTTCACAGAAATTACATCTTTGTGTATATATATATGTGTGATGTTATATATAAAACCTAGGTAGGTTTTATAACCTATATAATGGCAGTCCCCAGGTTGCGAATGAGATCTGTTCCTAAGTGTGTCTTTAAGAATTTGTAGGTAAGTCAGAACAGGTGCAAATGGTTCTTATTTAGCCTTACCTCAATGCAAGAAAAGGCTCCAAGACTTATCAATGATTTAAAAGCTGTGCATGCAGCAAGTGAAGGTGATTGTGATGAAGAGTTTGTTGCAAGTAGGGATTGGTTCAATCATTTCAAAGTGAGGGCAAATTTACATAATATTAGAGGGCAGGTACGAGCTGCCATTAAGTTGGACATCTGTAACCTGGGGATTTACTGTATGATATGTGTGTGTGTGTGTGTGTGTGTGTATGTTGTTGTTGCTAGGTGCCCATCCAGTTGGTCCTGACCCATAGAGACCCTATGTACAACAGAATGAAACACTGCCTGGTCCTGTGCCATCCTCACAATTGTTGTTATGTTTGAGCCTATTGTTGCAACTGTGTCAATCCATCTCGTTGAGGGTCTTCCTCTTATTCACTGACCCTCCACTTTATCAAGCATGATGTCTTTCTCCAAGGATTGATCCCTCCTAATAACACGTCCAAAGTACGTGAGATGAAGTCTCATCATCCTTGCTTCTAAGGGGCATTCCGGCTGTACTTCTTCCAAGACAGAATTGTTTGTTCTTCTGGCAGTCCACGGTATATTCAGTATTCTTTGCCAACATTGTAATTCAAAGGCATCAGTTCTTTTTTGGTTTTCCTTGTTCATTGTCCAGCTTGTGCATGAGTCTGAGGCAACTAAAAATACCATGGCTTAGGTCACGTGCACTTTAGACCTCAAAGTGACATCTTTGGTTTTTAACACTTTAAAGAGATCTCTTGCAGCAGATTTGCCCAATGCAATATGTTGTTTGATTTCTTGACTGCTGCTTCCATGGGCATTGATTGTGGATCCAAGTAAAATGTGTGTATATATATATCCCACAACTTCCTCATGGCTGTAATCTTTATGAAGTAGATTGCCAGATCTTTCTCCTGCCAACCTTTTGGTTAGCAGCCGAGTGATTAACCATTGTGCCATCTGGGACTCTTATGAATATGCTATATTTTGCTTTATTTATTCTACTCTAGATGGACATTTGGGTATTTTCCAGGTTGGGGTAATTACTGATAATGTTGCTGTAATCATATATGCTTTCTGGTGACATAAGCTGTTGAGTATATGCCTAGGAGACGAGTTGCTAGGTCACAGAATATGTGTATGACTAACTTTAGCACAGGCAGTCCTCAGGTTGTGAACATCTGACTTATGTACAACCCATAGTTATGAACCAATTCCCATAAAGTCTATTATATTAAAAATCCAAGGTACGTACAACGCTTCGTAATAACAAATGAGCACTACTTTGTGACACACATCAAAACATTATTATTATTATAGTGTATTATTATGTTAAAGATATTTTAGTGTATCTGGAAGTGTTTCTTTAATTTTTTTGAGTTGTAAGAGTTCTTTATATATTCTTTAATATTTTTTATGCATAGAAAGGTATACACCATATACTATGTACTAAGACCAATACCGACCAACTGACATTAGATACGAACCATATCTAACTGTTCTGACTTAAAGATAGATTTAGGAATGGTACTCATTCATAATGTGGGGACCACCTGTAAATGCTACCAAACCCTTTTCCAAAGTGGATGCATCAGTTTACTCTCCCACCTGCAACATATGAGAGTCATCATAACGCCACCTCTTCACTGACAGATGATATCGGTCATCTTTAATTGTTAGCCAGCCTGGTAAGTGTGTAACCACTGGCCAGTCGAGTCAACTCCGATTCATGGGCAACCCCATGTGTGTCAGATAGATTTGTGCTCCATAGAGTTTTGAATGGCTGATTTTTCAGAAGTAGATTGCCGGGCTTTTCTTCCGAGGTACCTCTGGGTGGACTTGAACATCTAACCTTTTGGTTAGCCGTTAACCATTTTTGCCACCAAAGGACTCTGGTAGGTGTGTAAAAACAAAACAAAAAACAAAAACTAAACCCCTTGCCATTGAGTCAGTTCTGATTCATGACAACCACATGTGTTACAGAGTAGAACTGAGCTCCATAGGGTCTTCTTGGTTGTAATCTTTATGGAAGCAGATTGCCAGGCCTTTGTTCCACTGTGCTGCTGGCAGGGGCAGATTAACCAGTAAGCACGGTACGCACTGGCTTGCATTGAGCAAGGTACGCACGGGTTTAACCGTATTACTTGCTAATCTGCGGTGAGCAATTTCACATGGATCTCACCACTTCTTTGCTGTAGTAGAGGACAGGTGAAATTGTGCACAGTAGATTGGTGGCAAGGCACAACTGGGCCTGAGAGCACCTTGCTTACTGGGTAATCCAGCCCTGCCTGCTGGTAGGCTTGACCTGCCAACCTTTCCCTTAGTAGCTGAGTACAAATCATTTGTGCCACCCAGGGACTTACCTGGTAGGTGTGTAATTGTATTTAATTATAATTTTTAATTTGCATTCTCCTGACTACTAATGAGATTGGGCACCTTCTCATTATTTATTGCCCATATGGATTTTCTCTTTGGTGAAGTGCCTATTGTCTGTTTGGCCCGTTCTTAAAATTGAGCTGTCTTTTTCTTAATGAATTTGATCCAAATTGTTGTTCCAAGTAGCATTTATTGAAGAGTGGCTCATAATGGCTCACAAGAGCTGACTGTTAAAATTTCAGGAGTTTTGTGAGCAGCTTGTTAAAGTACTGGTAGCTGGAAATTAGCCATGGTAGAATTTACACCATGAAAATTGGCAAATACTACAAATCAGGTGTTTTACCCCTTCCTGAGAGTTGGTTAACCACCCACCAATGGAAAAGACCACCTTTTCTACACTATCCTCCAGCGCCCTCCCTGCCATAAAACTTCTAATACACATACGACTTTGTCTCTGTGCTAGCTCTTCTGTTTCCTTCTTCTCTTTATCTATCCCCGCATGAAAACCACACTGTCATATAAACTATAGCTTAAATATAAGTCATGGTATTTGGTAGAACAAATCCTCCTACCTCCCAAAAGTATCTTGCTCATTCTTGGCTCTTGTATTTCTTCGTAAATTTTACAATCAGCTTGTTGAATTTTTACCAAAAAAAAAAAAAAAATCTGTTGGAATTTTAATTGGGGGATTACATTGAATCTATAGAGCAATTTTGGGGAGAAATGCTTTTTTTTAATCCATTTTAATGAATTTGTTATGAAAATTACTCATTACTGTGTAATATTATTGCATATATCTTCCCTGTTTATCATTTGCCATTTATTTTGTTCAGTGTTTTTTGCTTTGCAGAACTTTTTTACTTTTATGAGGTAAAGTTTATTAATAACCTTTTCTTTTATCACTTCTAGGATTCTTGTCATAAGATTAAAAATCCAATTTAATTTTTAAATTCTTTAATGCTTTATTCTACCATTTAATGGTTTCCTTAATGATTAAAATCCAAAGATTTTAGTCTTTGATCCACCTGGAATTTATTTTATTATAAAGCATGGAAGTACCTGTATTTTTAAGGCAAATAACACATGTGTTCTGTTTTTTTGTCAACTAGGAACCCCCACCCCGTATTTTTGTAAGCAACATGTAGGTATCCAACTTTCTCTTTCTCTCTCTCTAAGATTGCTCACATATTGTCCTAACACCATTTATTGAAGAATTCATCTTTTCCTACTGATATGAAATGCCACCATTATCATATAGTAAATTCCTACAAGTACTGGGGTTTATTTCTGTACTTTCTCTTTTGTTTCATTATCTATTTTTCATAGTATCACTGTCCAATAGAAACATAATGGGAGCCATAAATGCAAGCCACACGTAATGTAATCAATATAAAAACTATTAATGATATAGTTTACATTCTTTTTTTTCATACTAAGTCTTTAATAGCTGGTGTGCATTTTATACTTACAGAGCATCTCAGTTTGGAATAACCACATTTCAAGTGTTTGATAGCCACATGTGGCTACTGGCTACCACATTAGATTGTTGTTAGGTGTCGTCGAGTCGATTCCGAGTCATAACAACCCTATCTACAACAGAACGAAACGCTGTCTGGTCCTGAGCCGTCCTCACAGTCGTTATGCTTGAGCCCATTACTGCAGCCACTGTGTGAATGCATCTCGTTGCTGGTCTTCCTCTTTTTTGCTGACCCTCTACTTTACCAAGAAAGATGTCCTTCTCCAGGGCCTGATCCCTCCTGATAACACGTCCAAAGTATGTGAGATGATGTCTCGTCATCCTTGCTTCTAAGGAGCATTCTGGCTGTACTTCTTCCAAGACAGATTTGTTCATTCTTCTGGCAGTCCTTGGTATACTCAACATTCTTCACCAACACCATTAATTCAAAGGTATCTTTTTCTGCCTTCCTTATTTATTGTCCAGCTTTCACTTGCAGATGAGGCAATAGAAAATACCATGGCTTGGGTCAGGCGCACCTCAGTCCTCAAAGTGACATCTTTGATTTTCAACACTTTAAAGAGGTCTTTTGCAGCAGATTTGCCCAAAGTAATATGTCGTTTGAATTCCTAATTGCTGCTCCCGAGGGTGTTTGATTGTGGATCCAAGTAAAATGAAATCCTTGACAACTTCAATCATTAGATAGTCACATCTTCCTTAGGGCAGGTTTGTTGTTAGTTGCCAATCGAATCAATTTCGACTCGTGGTGACCCCATGTGTGCAGATTAGAACTTTACTCCGTAGAGTTTTCAATGATGTGACTTTTCAGAAGCAAACCACCAAGTCTGTCTTCCGAGGCACCTCTGGGTGGGTTCAAACTGCCAGCCTTTAGGGTTAGTGGTCGAGCACTTAACCGTTTGCGCCTACCAGGGACTCCCGTTCTCTGCGTAGCTCCCTCCTTTCAGTACTCTGCCCTGTAAAGTCCATTAGCCTCAGCCTCCAGTCTCTGTATCCTCAATTCAGTGCTCTACTGGAGCCGCCTCCCTAAGCCTTGGTCTGGAAAGAGTCTCCAGGCAGAGGGCTCTGTAATCGTAAGGCTCACCAGATTCATTTCTCTTCTCTGATGGATCACAGTCTATGCTGGAGGGGAAGGGGGAGCTGTCTGGTGGCCAGAAGGTGAAGTCCTATTTTAAACCAACAGACAAACAGAAAACAGTTTTTAGATTTATTTATTAGCTCTACTATCGGGTGCTTTTATATTTACTTTTATCTTTATTAATTCCTTCTTATTGTCTTCCTTAATTTTGTTATCCTTTTTATAACTTCATTTATTTTTCTTATTTATTTTTTATTAGACTAAATATTTAGGGCTTTGAATTCTTCTCTGAGGACTGCTTTAGCTATTTCCTACAGGAACAGCATCTTTTGTGGTCACTGTTCTCTAGATATTCTGCAGTTTTGGTTTTGATTTCTTCTTTAACAAGAATTCTTTCAGAGATTTTCAAAATTCTTGAGATGGTAGAGTCTTTTTTCAGTTTTCTAATCGATTTTAGTTATATTGCATTGTAAATAAAGAATGTTATCTACACTGCTTACAATTTTTTTTTCCTTTTTTTTTATACTTTATTGTACTTCAGGTGAAGGCTTACAGAACAAATAGTTTCTCATGGAACAGTAGTACACATGTTGTTTTATGACATTGGTTAACAACCCCACAACATATTAACCCTCTAACTTCTCAACCGTTGTTTTTTTTTTTTTGGTGAGAATACACATAGCCAAAGATACACTGTTTCAAAAATTTCTACATACACAGTTCAGTGACATTGACTACGCTCTTCCAATTGTGCTGTTATTCTCACTTAAGATGAAGGCTTACAGAACAAAATAGTTTCTCATTTAACCATTACTACAAATGTTGCCCTATGACAATGGTTAACCATCTCACAACGCATCAACAATATCCTTACTCAACCTTGGGCTCCCTATCACCAGCTTCCTTGTCCCCTTCTGCCTTCTGGCTCTTGTCACTGGACTCCTGTACCTCTTTAGTCTCATTTGGTTTTACGGGGCTGTCCACTCCCAGGCTGAACAGTGAACCTCGGAGGTAACTTCACCACTGAGCTAAAAGGGTGGCTGGGGGCCAGACTCTCGAAGTTTCTCCAGTCTCCTTTAGGCCAGTAAATCTGGTCTTTTTTTTTTGTGAGTTAGGATTATGCTCTACATCCTTCTCCAGCTCTGTCCAGAACCCTCTGTTGTGATCCTGGTCAGAGCAGTCAGTGGTGGTAGCCGGGCACTATCTAGCTGTACTGGACTCAGTCCAGTGGAGGCCTTGGTAGCTGTGGAAAATTAGTCCTTTGGACTAATATTTTCCTCGTATCCTGTTCTCTTCATTCTCCCTTGCTCCTGAAGGGATGAGACCAGTGGAGTATCTTAGATGGCTGCTCACAGGCTTTTAAGACCCCAGGCACTACTCACCAAGGTAGAATGTAGAGCATTGTCTTTATAAGCCGTGTCATGCCAATTGAGCTAGATGTTCCCCGAGATCATGGTCCCCAGAGCCCTCCGCCCAGCAATTCAGTGCCTCAGGGAGTTTGGATGTGTCTATGGGGTTTCCATGACCTTTCCTTGTACAGGTTGTGCTAGTTTCCCCTGTACTGTGTACTGTCTCACCCTTCACCCAAGATACCACTTATCTATTGCCTATTTACTATTTCCCCCCCCAACCCCTCCCATCCCTGGTAACCAACAAAGATTGTTACTTTTTGTGTGTGAACTTTTTCATGGGTTTTTAAAATAGAGGTCTCATACAATATTTGTCCTTTTGTGATTGACTTATTTCACTCAGCATAATGTCCTCCAGTTTCATCCATGTTATGAGATGCTTCACAGATTCATTGTTGTTCTTTCTCGTTGCATAGTACTCCATTGTGTGTATGTACCATAGTTTGTTTATCCATTCATCTGTTGATGGGCATCTAGGTTGTTTCCATTGTTTTGCTATTGTGAACAATGCTGCCATGAGCATAGGTGTGCATTGTCTATTCAAGTGACGACTCTTATTTCTCTAGGATATATTCCTAGGAGTGGGATTGCTGGATCGAATGGTATGTCTATTTCTAGCTTTCTGAGGAAGCGCCATATCATTTTCCAAAATGGGTGTATCATTTTGCATTCCCACCAGCAGTGCATAAGAGTTCCCATCTCCCCGCAGCCCCTCCAACATTTGTTATTTCCAGTGTTTTTGATTCATGCCAGTAATGCCGGGCTGAGATGTTATCTCATTGTGGTTTTAATTTGCGTTTCTCTAATGGCTAGTGATTGCGAGCATTTCCTCATGTGTCTCTTGGCCACTTGAATGTCTTCTTTGGTGAAGTGTCTGTTCATTTCCTTTGCCCACTTTTTAATAGAATTATTTGTCTTTTTGTTGTAGACTTGTTGGATTTTCTTGTAGATTATGGAGCTTAGACCTTTGTCTGACTTGTACTGTCCAAAAATTTTTTCCCAGTCTGTAGGTTCTCTTTTGACTCTTTTGGTGAAGTCTTTTGAAGAGCATAGGTCTTTGATTTTTAGAAGATCCCAGTTATCTAGGTTATCTATTGGGGTTTGTGCATTGATGGTTATGGTTTGTATCCTGTTAATGCCATGTATTAAGGCCTGAAGTGTTGGTCCTATTTTTTCTTCTATGAACTTTATAGTTTTAGGCTTTATATTCAGGTCTTTGATCAATTTGGAAGTAGTTTTTGCATACGGTGTGAGGTATGGGTCCTGTTTCATTTTTTTGAAAATGGATATCCAGTTTTGCCAGCACCATTTGTTAAAAAGACTGTCTTTTCCCCATTTGATGGACCTTGGGCCCTTGTCGAAGATCAGGTGACCGTAGGTGGATGGATTTACGTCTGGGTTCTCAATTCTGTTCCATTGGTCAATGTATCTGTCATTGTACCAGTACCAGGCTCTTTTGACTACTGTAGCTGTATAGTAGGTTCTGAAGTCAGGTAGTGTGAGTCCTCCAACTTTATTATTCTTCTTCAGTAGTGCTTTACTTATTCGGGGCTTCTTCCCTTTCCATATAAAGCTAATGATTAGTTTTTCCATCTCTTTGAAGAATGTTGTTGGTATTTGGATCGGGATTGCATTGTATCTGTAAATTGCTTTGGGTAGAATTGACATTTTCACAATGTTGAGTCCGCCTATCCATGAGCATGGTATGTTTTTCCATTTATGTAGATCCCTTTGGGTTTCATGCAGTAGTGTTTTGTAGTTTTCTTTGTATAGGTCTTTAACATCCCTGGTCAGATTTATTCCTAAGTATTTTATCTTTTTAGGGGCTATTGAAAATAGTATTCTTTTCCTGATTTCCTTTTCATTGTTCCCCTTATTGGTGTATAGGAATCCAACTGATTTTTGAATGTTTATCTTGTATCCTGCTACTCTGCTGAATCTTTCTATTAGTTCCGGTAGATTTCTCATGGAGTCTTTAGAGTTTTCTATGTATAGTATCATACCATCTGCAAACAGGGACAGTTTCACTTCTTCATTACCAATTTGGATGCCCTTTATTTCTTTTTCTTGCCTTATTGCTCTAGCTAGAACTTCCAGCACAATGTTAAATAGGAGTGGTGATAAAGGGCATCCTTGTCTTGTTCCTGTTTTCAAGGGGAATGTTTTCAGCCTCTCTCCATTAAGAATGATGTTGGCCGTTGGTTTTGCATAGATGCCCTTTATTATGTTGAGAAATTTCCCTTCTATACCTATTTTATTGAGAGTTTTTATCAGGAATGGGTGTTGGACTTTGTCAAATGCCTTTTCTGCGTCAATTGAGATGATCATGTGATTCTTTTCTTTCCTTTTATTTATGTGGTGGATTACGTTGATTGATTTTCTAATGTTGAACCATCCTTGCAAACCTGGTATGAATCCTACTTGGTTTTGGTGTATTTTTTTTTTGATATGATGCTGAGTTCTATTGCCTAGAATTTTGTTCAGAATTTTAGCATCTATATTCATGAGAGATATTGGTCTGTAATTTTCTTTTTTTGTGACGTCTTTGCCTGGTTTTGGTATCAGCGTTATGCTGGCTTCATAGAATGAATTTGGAAGTGTTGCTTCCTCTTCTATGCTCTGAAATAGCTTGAGTAGTACTGGTACAAGCTCTTCTGGAAATGTTTTGTAGAATTCTCCAGTGAAGCCATCTGGGCCAGGGCTTTTTTTGGTGGTTGGGAGCTTTTTTATTCCCTTTTCAATCTCTTCTCTTGTTATGGGTCTGTTCAGATTTTCAGCATCACTTTGTTGTAGTTTGGGTAGGCCGTGTGATTCTAGAAATTTATCCATTTCCTCTAGGTTTTCAAATTTGTTGGAGTATAGTTTTTCATAATATTCTGTTATAATCCTTTTTATTTCAGTTGGGTCTGTTGTAATGTCCCCCATTTCATTTCTTATTTGGGTTATTTGTGTCCTCTCCTGTTTTTCTTTTGACAGTCTGGCCAGTGGTTTGTTGATTTTGTTGATTCTTTCAAAGAACCAACTTTTGGTTTTGCTGATTCTTTCTATTGTTTTTCTCTTCTCTATGCCATTTATTTCTGCTCTGATCTTTACTATTTCCTTTTTTCTGGTGGTTGTGGGCTTTTTTTGCTGTTCACTATTTGTTTGAGTCCTGTAGTTAATGTTTTGATTGTGTCCCATTCCTTCTTTTTTGATATGTGCATCTATTGCTATAAATTGTCCTCTGAGGACTGCCTTTGCTGTGTCCCAAAGGTTTTGGTATGATGTGTTTTCATTTTCATTTGATTCTAGGAATTTTTTGATTCCATCTCTGATTTCTTCTATTACCCAGTGATGTGTAAGCAGGGTATTATTCAGTTTCCATGTAGTCGATTTTTTTTCCTTGCTCTTTCGATTGTTAATTTCTGCCTTGATGGCATTGTGGTCAGCGAAGATACTTTGAATTATCTCAACGTTTTGGATCTTGTTGAGGATTGTTCTGTGGCCTAAGATGTGGTCTATTCTGGAGAACGTTCCGTGTGCATTGGAAAAGAATGTGTACTTTGCAGCGGTTGGATGGAGTGTTCTATATGTCTATGAGGTCAAGTTGGCTGATTGTGCCCTTTAGGTCTTCTGTATCTTTTCTGAGTTTCTTCTTAGTTGTTCTGTCCTTTACTGAGAGTGGTGTGTTGAGGTCTCCTACTATTATTGTGGAACTGTCAATTTCTCTTTTCAGTGTTGTTACACTTTGTTTTATGTATTTTGGAGCCCTGTCATTGGGTGCGTAGATGTTTATTATGGTTATGTCTTCATGATGGATCATCCCCTTAATCATTATATAGTGTCCTTCTTTGTCTTTTATGGCAGATTTTGTTTTAAAGTCTATTTTATCTGAGATTAGAATTGCCACTCCTGCTCTTTTTTGATAGTTGTTAGCTTGATATATTTTTTTCCAACCTTTGACTTTTAATAAATTCACATCTTTGTTTCTAAGGTGTGTATCTGTAGACAGCATATTGATGGATCCTGTTTTCTTATCCATTCTGTCACCCTCCATCTCTTTATGGGTGCATTGAGTCCATGTACATTCAGTGTAATGATTGATAGATGTGAGTTTGTTGCTGTCATTTTGTAGTGCTTTTTTTTGTGGTGCTGAAGTGTTCTTTGTTCTTCTTAATCTCTTGTGCTGAGTTACTTTTGTTTGTGGATTTTATTTTCATTTCTTTTGTTTTTGTAGGTTTTGTTTTTTCCGAGACTTTATGTTTTTCATCTTTATTTTTATGAGTTGGTTTGTTAACTTTCTTTGTGATTACCATGAATTTTACCCTTATCTTTCTAAGTTTGAAGCAGTCTACCATTACTTGGTATCGCCTTGCCTTCCTCTCCATTAGAAGGTTGTGTACCTATGCCGTTTATTCCCTCTTTTATTGTTTTGATGTTGTTGTCATTTATTGATTAACTGCTCTGATTCCCTGTTGTATTTCTTTTGGTTTTGGATAATCCTCGAGAGTTCATTTCCTAGGTTGGTATCTGGCTGGTACGATCCTGCGTCCTAGATTCTGACTGTGAGCTGAAGCTGTTTGTCCTCAGATCAAAGAACTCCCTTTAATAATTCTTATAAGTTTGGTTTGACTTTTACATATTCCCTTAATTTCTGTTTATCTGGAAATGACCTAATTTCACCATCAAATTTGAATGAGAGTTTTGCAGGATATATTATTCTGGGCTGACAATTGTTTTCTTTCAAGATTTTATATTTGTCATCCCATTGCCTTCTTGACTCCGTGGTTTCTTCCAAATAATCTGAGCCTAGTCTTATTTTTTCTCCTGTATGTGTGACTTCTAGTTTCTCACGGGCTGCTCTCAGGATTCTTTGTTTGTCTTTGGTTTTGGCGAGTTGAATATGATATGCCTTGGTGATTTTCCTTTGGGGTCTCTTCTATATGGGGTTAGTTGAGCTTCTTGGGTGGCCAGCTTTTCATCCTTCATGATATTGAGGAAATTTTCTGTCAGCAGTTCCTCAATGATCCTCTCTGTGTTTTCTGTTTTCTCCCCCTGTTCTGGAATTCCAATCACAAGTAAATTTTTGCTTTTAATTGTGTCCCACATAACTCTTAGGATCTCTTCATTTTCCTTTTTATTTTTTGTGAGTATTCCTGAAACAGAGTTGTATCCAAGTGTTTGTCTTCAATTACACTGATCCTGTCTTCCACGGTTTCAAATCTGCTTCTCAGCACTTCTATGGCATCATCCATTTCTGAAATCTTGTTGTTTATCTTTTGGATTTCTAATTGTTGTTTTTGTATAATTTCTAGTTGTGAATTTATTTTGGCATTTTGTTCCTGCACCATCTTCCTGAATTCTTTGAATTTTTTGTCTGTATTTTCCATGAATTTGTCTATTTTTTCCTCATGTTTGTCAGCTTTTTGCCTCAGTTCTTGAAGAATTACAAGTATTAGAGATTTGAATTCCCTATCGTGTAGTTCTAGTGCATTTTCTTCCACTGGAGAGTTATCTGGTGTTTTATTTTGGACGCCTACTGGAAGTATCATGTCCTGTTTTTGTAAATGTTTTGATATTGTCTGCTGTTTTCAGGGCATTCAGTAGTTATTTTTCTTGTTTATTGATTGCAGATATGTTTTTTTCATCCGGTTTTTTAAAAAAAAATTTGACAATGTCTGAGCAGGCAGACTGTGTGTTCTTTGTTGTTTGGTCCTCTGTGTGCTCAATACTTTTCGCCTCCTTCTCCAACTGGCCGGGTCAGTCACTCAGATATGGTACAGCAGGGCAGGTCTAGCTGAAGAGGAGTTACTGGGACGGGTGTTTGTGGCACTTACTACAGCCACCAGGGCGGGTCGGTGATCAGTGCAGGGCAGGTTCCAGTAGGCCATGCCTGTGCTACTTGGTGGTGTGATGTCAAGCGCATGATGCAGGTAGGCAGGATGTAGTGGGGGAGGTTGTTATGTGTGGAGCTAAGATGGATATGGGAGAGAGGAGAGAGGAACAGGAGCCAAAAACATAGAAACAAACAAAAAAGAATGCTAGGGGAGCTTGCCGTTGGAATGGAGAGATGAGAGACTATGAAATGGAGAAAAACAGAAAGGTGAAGAGGAAGAAAAGAAAAGAATAAACAAATAAAAATCAGAAAGGTTAAAGAACTGCAAAGTTCCCAGGGATCCCACCGATGCAGCTATGAGGTCTGGGGAAGTCACTCTCAGGTGTTGCAGTACAACTTGGCTAGAAGGCGTGGAGGTATACAATGCCAGGTATTCAGGGATTAGAAAGAGAAGGAAGATATAGAGAGATGAGAGACTGAGCAATGAAGAAAGACAAAAAGGGAAAAAGAGAGAAAAGAAAACAAAACAAATTAAAAAAAAAAGAACAAGAAAGGCCCCCCAAAAAAACAGAAAAAAAAAAAAAAAAAAAGCAATGAAGAAAGAAATGCTCTCAGGGATGCCTCTGCATGTCTGTGGAAGCTGATGGGGAGTTCCTTGCCACGCAGCTCCGCCTGGCCAGAAAGGGCTCCCAACTCAAGAAAAGGAAAAGAAAACAGACAGACAATTCAAAATGAACCAACGAACAAAAGCCCCACGATCCCTCCAGCGTGGTAGCCCAGACCCAGAAGCAGCACCACACTTAAATGGAGCTCCACAGGCCCTCAGGAAGAAGTAAAGATGGCGCATGGAGCCAGGCACTCGAGCGAAAGGAGGGGGAGGCAGTGAGAGGCAAGTGAGAAATCAACAGAAGCAGAAAAAAAAAAAAAGCAACACCAGCATCCAGCAAATGTCACTCAGAGAGCCAGCTAGTGCGCGCTGGTGTTTCTGGACAAGAGACTGTGTCTGCGGGAAGCAGAGGAGGCCGAGTGTGGGTGAAGAAGGGTAGAGAGTGGGAAAGTGTATATCACAAATTGCCAGCGCTCTGCAGCCCCTCAGAAAGAAGCAAAGGTGGCGCACGGAGCCAGGCACTCGAGTGAAAGAGGGGGAGGTGGCGAGAGGCAGGTGAGAAATCAAAAGAAGCAGGAAAAAAGGCAACACTAGCAGCCAACAAATGGCACTCAGAGAGCAGCCCGCTTGGGTGTGTGGAATCCAAGCAGCCGGCGCTTCCCGGTCAAGAGACCGTGGCTGTAGGAAGCAGAGGAGGCTGAGCAGGGGCGAAGAGGGGTGGGGGGTGGGAAAGCGTACACCGCAAATTATCGGTTGTTTTGTCTCCCGCTGGATGCTCTGTGAGGCTGCCTTCTCGTTACCCCCATTTGCTGGTCTCCGATAGGAGTCCAAGATGGTGGATCTGCGCTGCATTAGCTGGTAGGGGACCTCTGCATCAGTCTCTCCTCGCCTCTGTTCTCTGTCAGTTTTCTCACTCCATTTGGTGCTTGGCTGAGTTCTTTATCTCTTCATTTGATGTTTTAGGGTTTCAGGATTGTTGTATTCTCTGTTCGACTTAGTTTTTCAGATCTTTGCTGTGGAGGGACGGCATGGTGCTTCTGCCTAGAGTGCCATTTTGCTGGAACTCTGGTTATAATTTTTAAAAATTATTGAAGTTTTCTTTGTAGCTTAACCTATGTTGTTGGATGCCATCGAGTCGGTTTCGACTCAAACTGATACTGTAGGAGAGTAGAACTGTCTCATAGGGTTTCCAAGCAGTGGC
This sequence comes from Dugong dugon, assembly GCA_030035585.1. NCBI lineage: Eukaryota > Metazoa > Chordata > Mammalia > Sirenia > Dugongidae > Dugong > Dugong dugon. The sequence continues at coordinate 89,681,128 of CM057461.1, forward strand.
TGGTAGACTTGAACTGCTGACCTTTTAGTTAGCAGCTGAGCTCTTAACCACTATGCCACCAGGACTCCAAGAACCTAAGTGTCCCTGGGTGAGCTACTCACTGTGATTTTACCATGGACCTTTGTAAACAAAGTATTATTTACTTTTTAGAATACAGGTTGTTGATTGACTTGAAGACAGTAAATGTTACCAATCTGAGCACACAGAATCGATGTAAATTTATAAAAATATCATATATGTGTGTGTGTATATGTGTGTACTTTTACTTTGGATGCTAGTGTCAGATTTTATTGTAAATTCAGATTTCATCCTAAAATAAATGTGAAGCTAACTGACCTAGCTGACCCCAAAGATTATCTAGATTGTGTAGGTCGTGAATACAAATTTGTGTAGTCCCTAGAGTGAATCTTGAGTTGAAATCAAAAGGTAGCTAAAGTATTCTTTCCCCTCATTTCTCATTCCTTTCCCCTCACCCTTTACAAAATATGCTAATAAAAAAATCTAGATTACACATACCCAGGCCAGGTGCTATACCAGTCTTGTTATCAACAAGTGAGAGCCCATTGAGCAGTTATTACTTGGTCTTAGGAAAAGCAAAGGTGGGATGAAAGTTTAATTCTTCTGGACCTTAGTTCAAAATGCATGTTTCCAACTCAACTGTAAGGACAGAATTTTAATTAGCTTGATACTCACCATTTGGCCATACATTCGTAATCTTTGTTCACACTTTGGGAAAGAAAAATTTGATGAAAGGAATCATACAATGATGGAAATCTTGTCTGAGCAGAACAAATTGGAATTATCAAATATATTGCAGGATGGCTGGCATGCCACCTCCAGGGAGATGAGAAGTACTGGGTCTGGTGACTGAAAGTATCCGTTTCCCAGAATGCCACTGTTCCGCCTGCACAGCTTTGTTCTGCACAGGAAGATAGCATCGCGCAGTGAAAAGTGCTTTGTCTCCAGAGGGACCTTAGTTTGAATCCTGCCTCTGACCCTTTTTGGCAGGTCACTTAACCCCCTCCCTCATCCTCAATTTCCTCATCTGTAAAATGGAGATAACAATATCTACCTTGCAAGGCTGTAAGGATTGAAACAGAGGACAATGGGATGAGGTATACTTGTGAGGTTCACAGCTTGTTTACAGCTTTGAGAAGAAAGAAGCCAGGCAGGAGTAAGGGGTGTGTGTGTGTGTTAGACTGAGGGACAGCAAAGAACCAGGATCTTTTGCAGGGGAGTCAAATCAGGATTCTAATCTGGAGTCATGAAAGCCCCAAGAGTCTGTGCTTACCCAACTGAGTTTCAGGGGACAGATACAATGCTGCCTTAGTTCTATAGTAAGCACAGTGCATCCTTAAGGAAATGATGAGGACTTTCCCGTTCCAACAGTAGGTGGGTCAAATAGCACACATGGGGGGGGGGGGCGGTTCCCCCTCCAGCAAGCATATTACTTTATGGTGTTGTGGAGAGGTATCAGAGAGGGAGAAGATACAGTCCTTAGCTCTGGGAGCTCATAAAATAATAGAAAGAACAAATAGAGAACATAACTAGGGCCACATACGGAGCTAACTGTAAAGAGTCAATGGCCATGTGGCTTATTCCCCCCTCTCCCCATCCAGGATATCAAAATCAAATATTCCCTTAGGTTGTCAGATCACGTGTCCAAGGCTGGATTCAGAAAACACAGCTTTCATATCTCTATGTGCATTCATTCTGGACATATTTCCCAAGCACCTACTGTTCTCCCAGAATTCCATCATGGTTAGGAGTGTGGACTCAGGGCTGGGACAGATCTGGGTTGATTGTTAAGTCTCTCATTTACTTTCTTGTGGCTATGGGAAAGAACCATCCTCTAGACACTCCAGATCCTTTATCTTTAAAATGATCTTATCACCGGGGGTTGTTGTGATAAAGACTTTTCCAGCACAGGGCCTGACACATAGTAAACCCAGCAAACAAACCAGTGACCACGGAGTTGACTCTGACACATGGCGACTCTATGTGTGTCAGAGTAGAAATGCGGTCCATAGGGTTTTCAGTGGTTGATTTTTGGGAAGCAGATCTCCAGGCCTTTCTTTGCAGGCACCTCTGAGTGGGTTCAGAGGAGCACTTACCTGTTTTTTGCCACCCAGGGACTCCTTGGCACATGATATGCACTCAATAAAAGCTAGTTGTTGGTATTAGGGATCTCTTTTATTCCTTCAGTGCAGTGGTTCTCAGTCTGGGGAGATTTTGCCCCCAGGGCACATTTGGCAATATCTGGAAACATTTTTAGTTGTCACAACCGTGTGTGTGGGGGGGGGGGGGCTGTTACTGACATCTTGTGGGTGGAGACCAGGATGCTGCTAAACGTCTCCCAATGCACAAGTCAGCCCTCCCTCATTCCCTCTAATTTTGAAATTAGAAGATGAAAATGGACCCATTAGAGCTTTTCCTCTCTGTGAATAGGGAGAAAACGTCATGGTCCCAATTGCGTTTTATTCTGTGGCCCTAAAGGGACCTCGTGCTGTTGATGTCCAGGTCCCTTGTGGGCGGGCACACTTCTCCACCTGCACCCTTTTGGGCAGGTTGTGCGTCCTACACGCCCCCAGTTAAAGGCTTTCTGAAGCTACGCGGAGTGAAACTGAAAAGGGGGACCCCGTGCTTCTGGGTCTCTCTGGTGAGAACAGGTAGGACACTGGGAGGTTTTGGGGAAAAGGCAGGGCTTTTATGGGAATCCTAATTAGCCTGCAAACGGTCAGCCGCTCTGAGAAGAAAGATGTGGCAGTCTGCTCCCGTAAAGTTTACAGCCTTGGAAACCCTACGAGGCAGTTCTGCTCTGACCGATACGGTCGCTATGAGTCGGAATCCACTGGAAGGCAGTGGGTATTAGACTGGGGTCGACTTCCCGAGACAGCTTCAAGGAACGCAGCCCACTGGAAACAATCCCAAGTGCCAGCTCCTCCAGGGCGGCCGGCTGACTGGCAGGAGGCCTCTTGCGCCTGGCTCCAGCCGCCCCTAAACCGGCCCAGGTCTAAGCTTTGACGCGGCCTCAGGGCGGCTGCGGGGAACGGGGAGGGAAGTTCATCCTTCTCCAGCCTCAGCCCTGGATTCGAAGCCCGGAGGGCACTCGGCTTCCCGGGCTGCACTTCCCTGGGATGCTCGTTGGGCGATGGCGGCGGCTAGGTCCGCAGGGGCCGCGTGTGCGACGGGGGTGGGTGGGCCACCCCTCGCCAGGGAACCGGAGCCAAAATTTGGTTTCGAAGACGATGCCTATGTGCTGAGTCAACCCCCGCCCCTAGACTGGGCCGGCAGCCTGCCGCAGAGCCCAGCCGAAGGCGGTTAATCATTAATCACTGACCACACTGCCTTCCGCAGCTGCAGAGAGGGTGTTCCTGGAGGGTGGGCCGGGGCAGCAAATGCCAGGCAGCTGGGAGGGGACCCTGGGGCTGGAAGACAGAGCACATCCAGTAGCTTCGGGTCTCACTTCCGAAATGGGAGATTAGCACCTTCATCCTCCGCCCTCTCCCCACCTCACTTACTCATACACACTCCAAAACTCCACCCACAGTCGCCTCCGAGCCTTTTCTAGTTTGAGCCGCTCCGGGTTTCCATGAAAGCAGCTGAAATACTATGTTCCCTTTCCCAGGTGACATGGAGTGAGAGAGCATCCTGTGTGCATTCTGGTGAGTTGCTGCCAAGAACTTTGGGCTCCTCTGGGAGGAGGAAGGGAAACTGAGAAGGTCTTTGGATCTGGTGGCTGGCTTTCTTGCTCATGGCTTCACCCAGCAGCCTCGGGGGTGACTGCTCCGGTATCATCAATCACAGCCATGTCCCAGAGTTTGAAGTGGCTACCTGGATCAAAATCACCCTCATCCTGGTGTACCTGGTCATCTTCGTGGCGGGCATCTTGGGGAATAGCATCACCATTCACGTCACCCAGCTGCTGCGGAAGAAAGGCTACTTGCAGAAGGAGGTCACAGATCACATGGTGAGCCTAGCTTGCTCGGACATCTTGGTCTTCCTCATTGGCATGCCCATGGAGTTCTACAGCATCATCTGGAACCCGCTGACCACGCCCAGCTATGCCCTGCCCTGTAAGCTTCACACGTTCCTCTTTGAGGCCTGTAGCTATGCTACGCTGCTGCATATCCTGACACTGAGCTTCGAGCGCTATTTTGCCATCTGCCACCCGTTCAGGTATAAGGCCGTATCGGGACCCTACCAGGTGAAGCTGCTGATTGGTTTCGTCTGGGTCACCTCCACCCTGGTGGCATTGCCCTTGCTTTTTGCCATGGGTACTGAGTACCCCCTGCTGATCGTGCACAACCACAGGGGTCACACTTGCAACCTCTCCCTCACCCGCCACCACGAGGAGCCCGAGATCTCCAACATGTCCATCTGTACCAACCTCTCCAGCCGCTGGACGGTGTACCAATCCAGCATCTTCATTGCCTTCATCATTTACCTTGTGGTCCTGGTTTCTGTGGCCTTCATGTGCTGGAACATGATGCAGGTGCTCATGAGGAGCAAGCAGGGCCCGCTGGCCAGGAAGGGGTGGCAGCCGCAGCTGAGGAAGTCGGAGAGTGAGGAGAGCAGGACGGCCAGGAGGCAGACCATTATCTTTCTGAGTGAGTCCTGGGTGCGGGCAGCCCCCAAATCCCTCTGGTCCTCAAAGTATACACATAAGTAGCTCCTCTGCTCCTTTAGGCTGAAGAGTCCTAAAGCAGGAGGGGATTGACCTGAGTCTTCGAACGTCTCTTTCCTGTGCTGTGGGGATTTGTGGTGGCTTATGATGAAAAGAGCAATGGACTAGGCAGGAGGTCTGGTTACGTTACAAAACACTCTAACCTTGAGCAAATTGCAAAACACCTTGGGTAAAATGGGGGTAATAGCACCAGCTGGGAAACATAAGGTCAAATTAGGTAATCCTGGCGAGGTGAAAGTCCTTTGAAAAGGACCAAATTCTGTGGTGATATGAAAGGGAGCATTCTTACTGAGGCTGTCTTTATCCTGGAGACCCTTTCTTGGGCAATTATACTTTATTCCCATTTCTCGCCTCCTTTGGAGAAGCAAGGCTGCCAGGGACACACGCTCTTCAGGCTGCTATTTTATATCCCCAGAGTGATCTCCTAGGCCAGCCTTAAGAAGTGGAAATTCTCAGACGTGTGCTCCCCAAAGCAGTGCTTGGGTTTTCCACTGTAGTCCGTCTGTTCCTTATCGAAGTAGAAAACATGGCAGCGGCAGACAGCCTGTTTGGCCAATTTAGAAAATTGGGCTGCAGAGATTCCAGGACTTGACTGATGACCCCAAATACCCAATTCACACACAGAAACAGCAGTTTGCTTTCCAAACTTGTTGTGGTGGAAAGCATTTAAAGTGGAGGCCCTTCTCTGTGTAGGGAATGGAGCCCATGGTTTGTATTCCAGAGGCCTTCACAGGAGGGGGCCTGGTCACTCCCCTTTGGGAGATGTGGCTTTACCAGAGACACGAAGTATGTGTGAGCAAAGGGTTTAAAAAATATATATTTTAGCAGCAACAAGAAAAAGATCGTGTTATGTGTGTGTGAGTCAAGGGAGAGGTGGTAGATCAAATATCTCCTCTTCTCTCCCTTTCCAATATGGCTGTCGGGAAAAGGAATAAATCATGGGCTGTTTGTTTTGGTGTGGGAAACCTGAGCAACAGGTTCCAGGGCCGGGAGTGAGACCTGAGAGAAATTTTGAAGGCATGTGAAGAGACATGGGAAGAACCAGGTTCTTGTTCCAGCCCTGGCAGCTGGCTTCTGATGTGTCCGTGTCCAGCTGACTTCACTTCTCTGTGTCTTTGCATAAACGAGAGGAGGGAGCTCGTAATTTTTGTTGCCTACTCTGCGTCAGATGCTGTGCTTAGCAATTTATATTTCCATTTTGTAGAGGAGGAACTTGAGGCTTAGAGAAAACCTAGTTCAAATTCACACAAATGACTCATAAGCCAGCACCAAGATTTTAAGCCTGCTTCTCAGGGCAGGGAAATGAATTTCTGCCCACGGCTCTCACAGGCGTGTGGTGAAGGTGTAGTGAAATAAGGCAGGAATTTGACAAGGAAGGTGCTACTTAGATTAGGCTGGTGGTGTTGCTGCCTCCGAGGGCCAGCCTTTCTGGAAGTTGGAGTACAGAATCCATGGCAGGTGACACAGGGAAGGGCATCCAGTGCAGCTCAGTCTCTGTCACCCACTGCCCAAAGCAGCAAAGGAAGAAATGGACATCACTTTTGCTTAAAGCTTGAACTTCTGTTTAAAGGCTAGTGTTGTCTTCCCCAGTGGAGGCCTATCTTAAACTGTTAGCAGTGATGCATACTTGGTGTGGATGAAATCTTTTTCCTCCTCTTAGTGCATGTTTTTGATGAGGACAGTGGTTTGAGTCGATAAGAATTAGGGAGTAAAGGAAAAACCAGAAAGACAGAATAGGAATGGGTGCAGTGGTCTCCAACTACCTCTCGTTCTAACTTCAGCACCAAGGCTTCCTTTGACAAAAAGGAAATGTAATTGATTTATCTTTATTCTCTATTTGACCAAACTGTGTTTCTTTCTCTCTCTCTCTCTTTTTTTTTTTTTTCTGTTTCTCTGAATACATGTCTTTTCTCCCTTGACCCAGTGGGTATTGCTCCAAGTTAAACCCGGTCCTATTTTGTAGCATAAAATCAGAATGCCACAGACCTTCATTTCGAGATGGAAATGACTCTGGAGACCAGAGACCATCTCATCATGTTAGTGAGTGTCTGGAATGAGTTTGTTCTGTTGCTACTCTTACTCTTTTGTTCTAGCTCTCTCAGTCTTTCTCTGAACAACTACTTATTAATCACCCACTGTATTCCCTGCATACAGATTGTTGAAGGACAATCAGGTGCACAGTGTGCTTCAATGTCTTAGGGGAATTTACCGTTTGTATTTAGCCTGTTTCCTGTGTGGTAGGTTTTCAAAGCAGTCCTTGCAAATGTCCTCCTCCCTCAATGAATTTCAAAGAGCTTTTAAAAATAGGAACCTCACTAATTAACTCAAGTTAGGAAATAAATTAATGGAGTGAAGAGAAGGAAATCATGGCCTGCATCCCTCAGATTAATACAATGCAATTTAACTTTGTGGGTTTCGTAAGACTTCTGCTTTGGGGCATTTTTAACCCAGAACAAATGAACATATAAATTGTTTACAAAATGCTGAATTTAATGTAGTGATTTAGCTGTCTTTTTAGCATTTCAGTTAACAGGTGGGTAAAAATTAAAACAAATATTTGCTCATTTCAAACATTTTGCATGTAATGTGAAATGTAAATGATGACATAGCACAAGATGTCTTTGGGGCTCTTGAGGCAATAAAAAACAATTAAGAATTTCTCCCTCTCATTGTTAAAAATGCTAACTTCTGCATAACAGCAATGAAATTCATAAATCTACGCAAGGTGAGGAAGCCCATGTAGAAAATATTAATTTTCCCTCCCGCCTCTTTTGCTATTGTGCCTCAGTCTAGTTGAGGTGTTGGGCTGGTGAATAATGAAAACAAATTGGGAACTCTGGGAGAGAAAGAGATGCCAGGACACCTCCTAGCTCTCAAGCAATTTGCAGGAGAAAACTATAATAACGTAAAAGGGCATACTCCTGAAAACATGAGTGTCTTCTTGCCACTTGTCAGCTTGGTAGGAAATCAGTACCAGATTTGTTTCCTGTTGCAAGATTATGGCTTTTATGATCATTGTCGTATTTGTCAGATACCAGAACAGAGGAGATTCCCAGTCTGGATTCCTGCCTCTTCCCCTGGATGTTGAGGATATGCAGAATGAGCATCCCCTTTAAGAAGGCTTTTCCAGACCTCCCACCTTATCCTCCTGAATGCTCACTGTGAGTTATTCTCAATGCATGCAGCATCCAGGTCCATGGATACACATGTTCGGGTCTGTGGCTTGCCATGCCGTCAAATGTCGTTCAAAGTGGAGGAGAGAATTAAGAAACAACAGGGTAGTTTAAAAGAAGTACACTTTTAATATGTAACTTTCGAGAGCGGAAAGTGATTGGGGTTCAGTTACAGCCACCTCCTAGAGAGTTTTAGGGCAATGATTGGCTTTCAACTATAATGATGAGAAATTAATTTCTTACAGATAATCATAAAATTACAAAATTAAAGAAACATCATGGAAGATTCAAAGCCTCTGCAATAATTCCATGCTTCCATTCTGACTTGCTCTCCTGAGTTGGGGTAAAAGAGAAGGAGTTACATCTAGTGGCAGGAGTTGCTCATCAGTTTGGGTTGCTCATGGGAGAATATCTTGACGATGGACATCATTCACCATGCGTATTTGGATGGAAAAACGTTGAGATTGCGGCTGTAGGTGACTACTCTAAAAATCAGGTTGATGTACATTTAGATATTTGTGGGGTGTACCAGGGAGGGGAACAGAGAGGGAGAACAGAATCACACCTGGGATTTTAGACTGCAGATCTAGAGACCAAACCAATGAGAGGGAGAGAAATGAGACGCTGACAGTGAGTCCTCTTATCCAAGGACAGTCGGTACCTGAAAAGGGCTCTTAAAATGAGTTTCCTTACAACAGGGTCCAAAAGAAGTTTGACTGGAACATTATTGTGAAAAATGAAACTAAAGGTAATGAAAATAAATTTTCTTGTATTTTATAAAATGTGGGTTATAATTGCACTGATATGTTAATTTTTATGATAATTATTCAGAATGAAACACGTGTGGCTTTTTTTGAGGGCATAATTTTTCTGACAAAATCATATAATAGCCTTTGTGCTTGATTTTCACGGCAAGATTATAAAGAAGCTCTATTCCAAGAACTTCCCTTAATTCTTTTTTATTTAAATCACCCTCATTGAAGCACTGTCCTGGCGTCATCCTTGTCAATTTTCCATTCTTCCGTGATGAACTGGTGTAATTCTGCCAGACCTTCATTTGTCGATGGCTTGGCTTCTGATTCATGTGTGTCCCCAGCTCCCCTTCCATTGACTTTGTGAAATTCCGCACCCTGTGTGCAGGCCATAACCAAAAAATATAATTAGTTTAAAAATCAATTCCTATACCCTAGTGTATATCAACTGATTGCATGGAAGCAGAGTCCTTAAAGTGCTTCTCAAGTGCCATGAGGATTCTAAACTAGTTCTTTCCTGGACTAGTTTAAATTTTGGTCTTACAATTACGTTAATCCCATTATTTTCTTAGCAAAGACTTTCTGTGATGTAATATGTCAACCCAGTCTCTCTTAGGGAAATGTCACCAAAATTGAATTAGTGACTTTTTAGTCTAAGATATTATTTTGACGCATAGTTTGGATATTTCAGGAAAAGATTTTGCCTCAGATATTCAGTTGGTTGCCTCTATTCTCATCTTCCCTGTATTAGTGTAGACATGGTTGTAATAAATGGTCTTTCATGTTTATTTTGCTATTTGTGGTATTTGTCATAAATCGCAAGTATCCGGTGTTACACATGGCAGGCAGATATAATAATATTGCTTTGTTTTTCTAATCAGCCTGTCTCAATGATTTCATTTCTCTGTTGGAGAGATGCATAGTTCCCATGGAAGGGAATATTTGAATCCCAGTCCCCATTCATTAGCAAGCCTGTTCATCTGTCTTAGTTGCATGCCTCATGGGGGCTGCCAAAGTGTAATAAGGCAGCAGAGGCTTCAGTTGAGCAAAACATTCAGCTTATTAATGCTAAAACCACTTGGAATAAAAGCCATTTGGGAGTTCGGGCAGCACAGAGGAAGAACATTGAACCAGGAGTCAAGAAGCCCCCTTGATCCACCACTTGTATGACACTCTCAACTTGCACCACCTTTCCTTCTGCCCACTCCCCACCCATTTGGATCTGCAACCCTGGGACAATCCACCTGACACTCCATCTCCACTCTTTGTCTCCTTACTGAGCACTCCTGAGGAAAATTGGTCATCACTGCTGCTGCTGTAAGTTCTTGTAAATAGATGTGTTCAGCCTCACCTGAACCCTGCTCTCTATGGGCACCTTCCTTTGCAATCACCATCAAAGAGCTTGAGCTCCTGAGTGCCCCCTTTTCTATTTCCAGCAAGCTGCTTTCTGGGTGAGAATCCTCGACTTCAGACATTGTCACTAGGACACTGTCTGCATCTCCTCTTGTCCTCGCCCAGTCTGTTGTTCATACCACAGCCCCTGGGAGCTCTTTGAACCTTCCCATACCCCCATCCTCCAGCCCATCAATGGCTGCCCAGTGCTCTTATGTCAGAGACCAAAATCCACCATGGTTGGCCCACCTCTCTAACTTCAGAGTCCACCTTCAGTTCCTCCAGTGGACCATGGTCAGGCTCTCTGTTACCCCCTGGCCTTGGTCCATGTTGTTTCCTCTGTCTGAAATGCTTTTCTCTCTTACTTCATGTGCTCCCTCATCCCCTTCACCAAGTAAATGTCTTCCTCTTTGAGATCTACCCTGGGAAGCCTTGCCCATACTCCCTGACTTCATTAAACCTCTCCTGAGGTTGTAATTCTCCATTTAATTGTGTGATCATTTGATTGATGCCTGTCTTTCTTCCAATTCCTTGATGGCAGAAGCTATCCCTAATTTTGCTCAACACTGTACCTCCATCCCCTAATGCCTGGCAAATAGCAGATGTTACACATAATGAATATTTGTTGACTGAATAAATTAATGAACAAGTCTGTTTGGAGTTGGGAAGCAATGTCGTTGTTTTTCCTTGGGCACGCATTCCTATAGAAGTTCGTCATTTCTCAGAAATTTTTGGGTTAGTCTGAACCTAGAGATGCTCTCTTTGAAAGAGATCCGGTCCCTCTGAGGCCTCCCAGAAGTCAAGCCATCGCGGAAGACACTTAAGATTCTATCTCCCCTGAGCAAGTTAATCAGCCCCTGACTATTAGCTTTAGCCATATGTACCTGAAAGAAATAACCATGAAATGAGAGTGATTAGGGTGATGTTTAACAGTCCTTGTTAAACTGTTTAACAAGATGTTAATGCAATGATACAGCTTTAAAAATTATTTCGTAGGCCATTTCACCACTTGTTAACAAGGGGGACTCAGGGTAGTGGGAAGAGGATGCAATGGGGATCATATTTTGAAAATACTAATTTTTTTTTTTTTAAATTTTCCCCTTAAACTGCATTCACCTCAAGCCATCTCCCTCAAGGCTTATCACTCCAGGGGAGGAAAAAGCAGGTACTGTTGATCAAAGGTACAAAGGTACTGTTGATCAGTTTTAAGTCTAGAAGCTGAATTTCTTGACTTCTTTAGCTAGGCAATTATCTTGAAAGCCAGGCTTTGTGAAGGGTGATAAAGGATTGCTAAACTCCGCAGCGCTCCCTTTAATGTATCACAAGCCCAGCCTGGTGGACTCGATCAGCCACCATGCAGCCAATTCCAGACAAGACCATAGCTAAAGGGTTTGAAATTTATCCTAGGAAGCCATTGAAGGATTTCAAGGATAAAACAGTGCAGTCCGATTGTGGTGTGCCCCCGGGGTGATAACATTTGTTGTATTGTAATTTGGGTCAAAATACAGGCCTAGCTATGTTCCCAGAATGTAAAAAAGATAACCCTGCATCAGGATATGAACAGCTGTTGGCAGTCAGTTCTTTCTGCCATCAGCCAGAACTCTGGCCCTCAGTTTTCCCAAGTCTTGCTGTTGCCTACACAACTCTCCATGACCAGAGAAAGACTCTGCTTCCATTCAGCAACTCATACTTTCCCAGCACAGAGGCCCAAACTGCTCTAACATTGTTTGGGCTCTGGTTAAGAGGCAGCTCAAGGAGCTGGGCCAGGTCACAATATCTCGAACTTGTTCTCTCTATTGTGCAATGGCATACCCATTCTTACAAGAGCAAGCTCAGGTTTTCACTTCTTCCCTAAAGCTTTCCTGGGTCATTCCAGCCAACGCTGATCTTCCTACTACGATTGTTCTAAATGATGTGCTGCCATCTTAGACTCTTCTCAGATCAGGGCACAGGTGTTGCCTGTCTGTATGTACTTGGAACTTGAGATCAGGGACCTTGCGTGCTCCTACTTCAACCTTCCCTGCTAGGCTAGGGACACAGTGGCTACCCACTGATCAGTAGGCTGATGGATTGAAACACACTGACAGTGGCTGCTGCTCTGGAAAGGCGAGGGGGAGCCACTCAGACAGTGATCCTCATGAGGTCACCTCAGCCCTCCCTACCTTTTCTCGTCTGTGGTAGGCAGAATTCTTAGATGGCCCCCAAATTCCTGGTTCCTGGTGTACAAACACTTTCTTCCAGGTAGTCAGTCAAACACTAATCTAGTTGTTTCTGTGATGGGATTTTCTGTTGTTGTTGTTGTTAGGTGCTGTCGAGTCAGTTCTAACTCACAGCGACCCTATGTACAGCAGAATGAAATCCTGCCCAGACCTGCACCCTCCTCACTATCATTGTTATGCTCGAGTCCATTGTTGCACCACTGTGTCAGTCCATCTAGTTGAGGGTCTTCCTCTTTTTCGCTGACCCTCTGCTTTACCAAGCGTGATGTCCTTCTCCAGGGACTGGTCCCTCCTGATAACATGTCCAAAGTGGTGTTGTTTTTAGGTGCCGTTGAGTCGGTTCCGACTCACAGCGACCCTGTGTACCACAGAACAAAACACTGCCCGGTCCTGCACCATGCTCACAGTCATTGTTATGCTTGAGCCCATTGTTGCAGCCACTGTGTCAATCCATGTCATCAAGGGTCTTCCTCTTTTTCGCTGACCTTGTACTTTACCAAGCATGATGTCTTTCTCCAGGGACTGATCCCTCCTGATAACACGTCCAAAGTATGTGAGGAGTAGTCTTGTCATCCTTGCTTCTAAGGAGCATCTGGCTGTACTTCTTCCAAGACAGATTTGTTCGTTCTTCCAGCAGTCCATGGTGTATTCAGTATTCTTTGCCAACATCATAAGTCAAAGGCATAAATTCTTCTTCAGTCTTCCTGATTCATTGGCCAGCTTTCATATGCATACGAGGTGATCGAAAATACCACGGCTTGGGTCAGGTGCACCTTAGTCCTCCAAGTGACATCTTTGCTTTTGAACACTTTAAAGAGGTCTTTTGCAGCAGATTTACCCAATGCAATATGTCATTTGATTTCCTGACTATTGCTTCCATGGGTGTTGATTGTAGGTCCAAGTAAAACGAAATCCTTGACAACTTCAGTATTTTCTCTGTTTATCGTGATGTTGCTTATCGGTCCAGTTGTGAGCATTTTTTTTTTCCTAGACACAATTAAGGTCTCAAATCAGTTGACCTTAAAATAGGGAGAGTTTCTCCAATGGGCTTAACCAAATCACATGACCCTTTAAATCTGGGTGTAGAGGCTAGAGACAGGGGAAGTCAAAGGTTCAAAGCATGTTGAAGAATTTGAGAAGGGAGTAATTTTCCATTGCCAGTCTTAAAGATGGAGGAGGACCCATGGCAAGGAATGCAGATAGCATCTAGAAGCTGAGACCCATCAAGGGAATGGGGGTCTGGATGAGCTTCAAGAAGATTTTCCCCCAGATCCTCCAGACGAGAACTCAGTCTGGCCAATGTCTTGAGACTCTGAGCAGAGGTCCCAGCCTGGACTTCTAATCTCCAGAACTGTGAGCTAACAGGTGTTGTTTTAAGCAACTAAATTTTTGGTAATCTGCTATGCAGCAGTGTGAAAGTAATGCATTCCCTGGACTCTGATACAGGGGCTCCAAGTTAGACACTTGCCTGACTTCCAGTCTCCAGAAGCTTCTCTTTGAAAAGTCCCACCTTCTTGTAACTGCACTTTTAGCCTTGCCTTTTATTGAAGCACCAAACAGTCACTGAGCACCTGCTAAGACTCAATGATCAGTAAGTTTACCAAGCTCCAGGACACTGTGGAATGCTCACTGGACACTTGTTTGGGGAATTTAAAACATGCCAGTTTGAGTCCCACCAGTTGGATTTTTTGATTTCAGGATGCCTAGATTGTCAGACTCTACCCCAGTCATCTTTTGAGTGCCTTCCAACCTGAGGGGTCATCTTCCGGCACTATATCAGACAGTATTCAGCTGTTATTCATAAGGTTTTCACTGGATAATTCTTTTCAGAAGTAGACTACCAGGTCATCCTTCCTAGTCTGTCTTAGTCTGGAAGCTCAGCTGAAACCTGTCCGCCATGGGTGACCCTGCTGGTATTTCAATACCGGTAGCAGTTTCCAGCATCACAGCAACACGAAAGCCCCCACAGTACGACATACTGACAGATGCAACTGGACCAATGAGCAACATCACGATAAATGGAGAAAAGACTGAAGTTGTCAAGGGTTTCATTTTACTTGGATCCATAATCAACATGAATGGAAGCAGCAGTCAAGAAATCAAAGGCTCATTGCATTGGGCAAATCTGCTGCAAAAGACCTCTTTAAAGTGTTAGAAAGCAAAGACGGTCACCTTGAAGACTAAGGTGCGCCTGACCCAAGCCATGGTGTTTTCAATCACCTCATATGCATGCAAAAGCTGGACAACGAATAAGGAAGACCGAAAAAGAGTTGATGCCTTTGAATTATGGTTTTGGTGAAGAATATTGACTACACCATGGACTGCCAGAAGAACAAACAAATTGGTCTTGGAAGAAGTGTATAACCAGAGTGCTCCTTAGAAGCAAGGATGGCGAGAGTACGTCTCATGTCCTTTGGACATGTTATTAGGAGGGATAAGTCCCTGGAGAAGGACATCATGCTTAATAAAGTACAGGGTCAATGAAAAAGAGGAAGACCCTTGATGAGATGGTTTGACACAGTGGCTGCAACAATGGGCTCAAGCATAACAGCAACTGTGAGGATGGCGCAGGACCAGACAGTGTTTCATTCTGTTGTACATAGTGTTGCTATGAGTCGGAACAGATTCGATGGCACCTAATGACAACAGATCGTCAGAGAGAAAAATGTAGTGGATTGTTTGTCATCTAATTATCATCCTTTTGGTAGCTCTTTTTCCTAATAGTCACTTACCAGTTGTAAACCATTTGCCATTAAGTCGATGCTGACTCATAGTGACCCTATGTGTGTCAGAGTGGATCCATGCTCCATAGGGTTTCAATGATGATTATCAGGTGTAGATCACCAGGTCTTTCTTCCCAGGTACCTCTGGGTGGGCTCAAACGAGAACTTCAAACCGGTTCATTCCTGTTCAAAGTCTGAGGAGAATTTGCATTTCTGACAAGTTCTGTGGTGGTGCTAATGCTGCTGATTGGGGAGCAATTCTGAGAACCACTAGTAGAGCAACGGTTCTCCAGATTTATTATTCATAAGAATCACCTGGGTGTCTTGTTAAAATGTAGATTCTAATTCAGTATATCTAAGGTAGAAAGGTAAATTCTCGGCAGGGGTTCCAACTGAAATGAACTGGATCAAAGCCCTGACTCAAACCTCCCAACCTTTTGGTTAGCAACTGAGCACATTAACAGTTTGCGCCATCGGAGAATCCACCAGGCACTTGTTGTTAGTTGCTGTCGAGTTGATTCCGACTCATGGTGACCCCATGTATACAGAGTAAAACTACTCCATAGAGTTTTCGAGGCTGTGACCTTTCTAAGATGATCACTAGGCTTGTCTTCCAAGGTGCCTCTGGGTGGGTTTGAGCCGCCAACCTTTCGGCTAGTAGTTGAGTGCTTAACCATTTGCCAGCCGGAGAATCCACTTGGCACTTAGTAGGCACTGCATAAATGTTTGGTAAATAAATTGATAGCTGGGCTGCTTTGTGGCTTCCCTGAGCCATCCTGAGGAGAGACTGCCTATATCCGTCATCATTTTGCTTCAAATGGAAAAAAAAAAGCCACCCCCAGTGCTCAAAGCAAGTCTGAAAAAGAGAGATGTCTCAGGCTAACAAACTTCAGTATTTTCTGCATTTAGGTTTTCCAGCCAATTTAGAAACTTGACAAAATTTCTTGTTTGCACTGACTGAGTGTAACAGCAGTTCTGGCAGGCAGAGGGCTTTCCAAATGTCTCCTCGCACTGCTTTACACGTCTCAAGGGTGGCTGGTTGGTTGGAGAGCTGCCGGGTTAGCGGAGCCTCACAGACTGCAGCATCAAGTCGTTGAGCGTGGTTGTTACACGTCTAACTGGCCATGAAACCAGAGGCCTGCTGAAATGGGAGTCGGACCCGTCGGGAGTGACGAAGTTCAGAGAGCTTGTAGAGGGGAGCTGTCCTTTTTCTCTAGTGAAGGGAAAAAATTCAGCCAGCATTAGAAAGAAAGCACTGTGCGCAGGGAGTTTGGGTATAGTCAAAGTCGTTTCGTGGTTGGCTTTATATATTATAATTCTTTGGAAGACATGATATAATCAACAGGCAAAAAATGCTTTTTGGGAAATATATGGGTATCCTTTTTATGTGCTGCAATTCTGAAGGATTAAATATTACGTTGAAATGATAGCTGTGTATTGTGTGTATTTAAACCACAGCTGAGATGGGTTGTCACTATTTTTCAAGTGCAAGTTAGTCTTGACAGGGGAGGCAAATGGGCTGCCTTGGTAATTGAAGATTGCTTTCTAGAGCATGGGGAAAACTTCTGTAGAAGCAGGCTGTTGTCCTTTGAGGGCCTGGTTTTCCTCATTACTGAATCTCTTGCAAATCCACTTCCTCCAGGAAGCCTGCCTGGACTGGCTTTATTCTGCTCTAATCATTCCAGAGGTCTTTGCATTTTCGTTTGGTGGTTCATTAATCAAGTATTTATGAAAGCCTGTTGATGTTGTTAGCTGCCATTGAGTCGACTCTGACTCATGACAATTTTATGTATAACAGAATGAAACTATCCGGTCCTGTGCCATCTTCACGATCATTGGTGTGTTTGAATCCATTGTTGCAGCTGTTGTGCCAATCCATTGCACTGAGGGTTTCCCTTGTTCTCACTGACCCTCTACTTTACCAGACATGATGTCCTTTTCTAGCGATTGGTCTTTCCTGATGATGTGTCCAAAGTAAGCTAACCAAAGTGTCACCATCCTTGCTTCTAAGGAGCATTGCATTTCTCCTAAGATTGATTTGTTCATTCTTTTGGCAGTTCGTGGTATACATATATATATGTGTGTGTATATGTATATGTGTATATATATATGTATATATATATATATGCGTGTATGTGTGTGCATACATATATATTTTATCCTTAACAGTCTTTTCTTTTTCTTATTGTGCTTTAGATGAAGGTTTACAGAACAAATTAATTTCTCGTTAATCAATTAATACACATATGTTTTGTGAACTTGGTTGCCAGTCAACCTTGGGTTCCCCATTAAGCAGCTTTCTGGTCCCCTCCTTCCTTCTCGTCCTTGCCCCTGGGCTGGTGTGCCCATTTAGTCTCATTTTGTTTTATGGGCCTGTCTAATCTTTGGCTGAAGGGTGAGCCTCAGGAGTGACTTCAGTACTGAGTTAAAAGGGTGTCTGGGGGTCATACTCTCGGGGTTTCTCCAGTCTTTGTCAGACCAGTAAGTCTGGTCTTTTTTATTTTTTCTCCAGCTCTGTCTGGGACCCTCTATTATGATTCCTGTCAGAGCAGTCGGTGGTGGTAGCCTGGCACCATCTAGTTGTGCTGGACTCAGTCTGGTGGAGGCTGTGCTACTGGTGGTCCATTAGTCCTTTGGACTAATCTTTCCCTTGTGTCTTTGGTTTTCTTCATTCTCTCTTGCTCCAGACGGGGTGGGACCAGTGGAGTATCTTAGATGGCAGCTCACAAGGTTTTAAGACCCCTGATGCTACTCACCAAAGTAGAATGTAGAACATTTTTTTTTATAAACTATGTTATGCCAATTGAGCTAGATATTCCCCGAGACCATGGTCTATTCCTCAGCCCAGTAATTTGGTCCCTCAGGGAGTTTGGATGTGTCTGTGGAGCTTCCATAACCTTGTCTGGGGCAAGTTGTGCCGGCTTCCCCCAGTATTGTGTACTGTCTTACCCTTCACCAGAGTTACCACTTATCTATTGTCTATTTTGTGTTTTTCCCTCCTACCCCTCCTCTCCTTTGTAACCGTCAAGGATTGTTTCTTTTTTGTGTAAAGCTTTTCATGAGTTTTTATAATAGTGGTCTCATACAATTTTTCTCCTTTTATGATTGACTTATTTCACTCAGCATAGTGCCTTCCAGATTCATCCATGTTGTGAGATGCTTCGCAGATTCATCATTGTTCTTTATTGTTGCGTAGTATTCCATTGTGTGTATGTACCATAGTTTGTTTATCCATTCATCTGTTGATGGATACTTAGGTTGTTTCCGTCTTTTTGCTATTGTGAATAATGCTTCAGTGAACATGGATGTGCATGTCTATTCATATGATAGCTCTTATTTCTCTAGGATATATTCCTAAGAGTGGGATTGCTGGATCACATGGTATTTCTGTATCTAGCTTTTTAAGGAAGCACCATATTGTTTTCCAGAATGGATGCACCGTATTGTATTCCCACCAGCGGTGCATAAGAGTTCCAATCTCTCTGCAACCTCCCCAACGTTTGTTATTTTCTGTTTTTTTGATTCATGCCAGTAATGCCGGGGTGAGATGGTATCTCATTGTGGTTTTGATTTGCATTTCTCTAATGGCTAGTGATGGCGAGCATTTCCTCATGTGTCTGTTGGCCACGTGAATGTACTTCTCTGGTGAAGTACCTGTTCGTATCCTTTGCCCATTTTTTTAATTGGATTATTTGTCTTTTTATTGTAGAGGTGTTAGCTTGTCCCGTAGATTTTAGAGATAAGATATTTGTCGTAGCCAAAATTTTTTTCCCAGTCTGTAGGTTCTCTTTTTACTCTTTTGGTGAAGTCTTTTGATGAGCGTAAGGGTTTGATTTTTAAAAGATCCCAGTTATCTCGCTTATCTTCTGGTGTCTGTGTATTGTTAGTTATGGTTTGTATTCTGTTTATGTCATGTAGTAGGGCCTCTGGCGTTGACCCTATGTTTTCTTCTACGATCTTTATAGTTTTTGGTGAGTTTGTAGTATACTTAATATTCTTCACCAGCACCACAGTCTGAGTGCATCAATTCTTTCTCCTTGTCCAGCTTTTGCATGCATTATGAAAGCCTAGAATGTGCATAATATCAGTTGGTTCCCACCTTCAAGGAGCTTAATATCTCTCTAGCTGGGACATCAACATATACAGGTGGAGCCTGGTAGAAGGAAGCATTATAAAAATACCACCTGATGAAGTGGGGAGGTGGTTGTTGATGAAGTAGGCTAGTTCAGCACTCCAAAATTGTTAGTAGGGTGGTTAATCACTCCAGAGATGCTGTTTATAATCTTAATATTCCCAGTGTGGTCTGTGGACCAGCAGGGTTAGTATCACGGGGGAGATTGTAAAGATGCAGCGTTGGGGCCATACCCCAGTCCTACCGGATTAGAATCTGCATTTCTACCAGATCCCCTGATTCCTGTGCACATTAACATGAGATCTGTAGCACTTGGACGGGATTCTGTGACTCAGGAAATATACAAAAGGATCAATTGAGAATGACTAAACTCACCATAGGGAATTGGAACTTCTAACAGCTTACTGTGTAGTTGTGACAGGTGGGAATTTGTTCCATGACACTTAGGTGCAAGAAACTTCACATTGTTTTATTTTAAAAGAGAAAATTAAATCTAGCTCCAAGCCCCCATTTACAAGGTGGTGAAAAATTTAATCTCAATTAAGTTTGGGGGGCCCTTTTGCTTTCCACATGTTGTATGAGAATTCAAGGGGCTTCCAAAGTGCCCAGAAAATGAGGCATTTGGTCCTTCGTTCAAGGTGGTGGTTGTCCTTCCTTTTGCTCCTCTGCTCTAGGATTCTGTGACGAAGTCTGGCCAGAGCATGGGGGCCAGCCAGCCAAAGGGTCAGCCTAAATATGTTATCTTCATTCCTCATAACACCGCCTCCAAACCTGTTACTACTGAGTCGATTCTGACTCATAGCGACATCATGTATGTCAGAGTAGAACTGAGCTCCATAGGGTTTTCAGTGGCTGTGATCTTACGGAGGTAGATTGCCAGACCTTTCTTTGCAGCACTGCTGGGTGGATTTGAACTGCCAACCTCTCAGTAGCCAAGCACAAACATTTGTGCCACCCAGGGACCTAACACCATCTCATGAGGGTAAAACTATTCCCATTTTTCAGATTTGCCCAAGGTCATCAACCACTGAATGTTAAGCTGAAATTTGAGCTGGAATATGACTCTAAGCAGAAAGATGGGTTTGTAAAAGAGGCTGTGTTCCAACTGGGGGACTTGTTATGAATGACAAGGGGTGACTGGGGAAAACAGAATAATGGCAAATCTGATGGGCTTTTTGTTTTGTTTTACTTAGGTGACCTAACAGCTTTTGAGTACCTTTCTTATGTTAGGGGAAATTTCCTTTTTGAGTCCTGCTTCCCCAAGGTAGTGGTCAGAAACTTGCTCTCCCAGCATCCCTTGCAGTTAAGGTGCATCATGTGACCTGGGCTGTGCTAATCCTCTGCACTGGCATGAGATTTTCATTTGGAAAAGTGTGATGGGAAGGAGCAGCAGCCACGTGGGGTCTCCTTGGGAACAGGACCAGTGTGTGGCAAAGTGGCATTGAGAATCCAGCTTGTGAAGAGAGCAAAGACGGGAGTGCTAAGAACAGCTTTCAAGGCTGGGTGTTGGTAGTGCCTCTGTAAGGCCTGCAGCCGACATTGGTGGCAACAGGGTGTCCACTGGTGCAGTCTGGTGGGATAATCTGATACGATTCCTGTCTACATACGCAGATTCTTTGTGATAACTAATACCCTCATTTCCACTTTAAGCCGGAATGGGCTTTGTTATTTGCACTAAGAACTCTATGTTGTTGTTGTTATTAGGTGCCATCAAGTTGGTTCCTACTCACAGCGACCCTATAGGACAGAGCAGAACTGCCCCAAAGGGTTTCCAAGGAGTAGCTGATGGATTGGAACTGCTGATCTTTAGTTTAGCAGCCAAGCTCTTAACCACTATACCACCAGGGCTCCAAGAACTCTGTAGGTCCAAAAAATAGGTAGTAGAACAACTGGAGGAACCCCTGGGTAGTGCACATGGTTAAGCACTCAGTTACTACCTGAAAAATTGGCAGTTCGAATCCACCCAGGGGTACCTTTGAAGAAAGGCCTGGTGATCTACTTCTGAAAGATCACAGCCTTTGAAAACTTTATGGAGCAGTTCCACTCTGACACACATGGAGTCATCATGAGTAAGAGTCTACTTGACGGCAGGTTAGAACAATTGGACTGGAGTGTGGGGACCCAGAAGAGAGCAGTGAGCGATGTATCTAGATTGGAAAATAGATTGGGTCAAATATGGAGGAACTTGACAGCTAGGCTAAGGGATTTGGACTATATATTGGGGACAATGGGGAGCCATGGGAGGCTTTTGAGAAGAGGAGTGGCAGGAAGGAGTACAGGAAGTCCAGTGCAGCCTTGGTGTTTGCTATAGGCGGGCAGAGGCAGTGTGAGAAGCCCAGACGTGGAAGCTGGCGTTGGTGCCATGAGTTCTGATGATGGTGAATAGACAGGTTTGACTGTGAGGGTTCATGAAGGGTGTGCTTGTCAATCCTGCTACACATTAGAATAACTCCAGACTATTTACATCACATCTTTGGGAGTGGGGTTCTGGGCAACGCTAGTTTTTTAAGCTCCCCAGGTGATTTCTCATGTGCAGCCCGGGCTAGTGAGGGTGGTGGAAGAGAGAGAGTTGGAAAGACTGGCTGGGCTTGCTTGTGGCATCCTTGAATTTGGTGACTACTTCAAGGTTCTTTGACTGCAAGCCACAAAATCTTATCCTGGATTATTTAAGAAGAAAAAACGGAATTTATTGGAAGCATTAGGGGTAATTCACAGTGACAGAGGAAAGGCTAAAGAACCAGACTGCTTGGGGACCCGGGGGCAGAAATTCATGGACATTTTGCTTGGGCTCCACCATTAAGGATAGGTCAAATTCAGGCATTTTGTTCTTTGTTCTCATTCTATTTAGGGTCAAATTCCTAGGGGTCCAAGGTCTTATTAGACATCCTGGGATTGTGTGTTCTCTCCTTGGATAGTCTAAGGTTAGGGTAATGTGGTGGATGATGTCATCAAGGCTGCATGCTATGAGAACCATGGTCCCCAGGAGAGCCTGTTCACCCTTGAGAGCCTGTTCACCCAGGAGAGCCTGTTTAAGAGCCTGGAGGCAGAAACAACGGGGGAAGCCCCCTGCAGGGGCTTTGCAAAGTTTGGTTTGCAGTGATTAGCATCCCACTCTGCTGCTCTCCCTGGGGTCCTGGTGGCACAGTGGTTAAGTGCTTTGGCTGTTAACCAAAAGGTCAGCAGTTCGAATCCACCAGCTGCTCTTTGGGATAGTTCTGTTATGAGTTGAAATTGACTTGATGGCAACAGGTTTGGTTTGGGTCTGCTCTCCCTGTGGATATCTCTTGGTAGCAGGGATGCGGTGTGGCTCCTTCTTGGTATCACTCCTCCCCCTGGCTGAGTCCCTAGCATTATTTCTCAGGGATCAGGTTCCCCAACTGAGTGAGCTTTAGGGTCTGGGAGGAGGTGCGAATGGCAAAGCCTCTGGGTTCTGAGAGGTTACTGTCAGGAAGCTGGTTAATAGCAAATCCAAGGGCGTATTTCCTGTCTGGGAGCCTGACTTATTCACTTAGGTCACTGACCAGATGTCAGATAGTGACTTGTAATCACCACAAAAACAATTTGTGTTTGAACCTTGACCTCAAGAACAAAGGTCCCCAGGGTCAGATGCTCCCTCTACTTCTTCTGGCATTTTCCAAGTATGTCTTAGTATGAGCTTGGCCTTCAGCCAGAATTGTTTTGGGTGTAAAATCCCACTGTTAGTTCTAAGGATATTTACCATGGGAAATAGGGAATAAATGCACTGTATTCATTACCTTGAGGAAAAACAAACAGTTATTTAAGAAAGAAAAGTAAGTAATCTGTTTCCTTTTGAAAGCTTTTTTGAGAAAATGGTTTGGCTTCACATTGAGAAACCATTTTAATTCTCCTGGAATCCAGATTTCTGGGTCTGTGGAGTTGGGATGACCCAGCCAGGCCATTTGCCTTTAGGTGTCCTTTCGAACCTTGAGCCTGGAAGAAACTGGTTTCTAAACAGTCACCTTTGTGTCAAACAATGGTCTAGATAGACTAGTAGACCGTTTTGCCTTAGGCATTGTTGTTTTTTGAAGAATTCAGTTGGTTTTGGGAAACAGCCTCCAAAGGTCAGACAGGGAGCTATGTTTTAGGGTAAATCAGTAACTATTTTAATTGTTCTTCATGGCAACGCTGTATGAAATGCTTCCTGACCACAAATTTTTTATCACTTCTCTTCTGGCCCTTTTTTCATGGCAATGCCAATAAGATTTGGTATAATAATTTTGGCAGTTTGGTTCTTCTCATCTTCAGAACATTTTTGACTCTCTAGTCGAAATGTTAAACTCCAATTTGCAAATCATATGTTAAATAAGTTGAGCCCTGGTGGCATGGCGGTTAAGCACTCAGATGCAAACCGAAAGGTTGGTTGTTTGAACCCACCAGCCGCTCTGTGGGAGAAAGATGTGGCAGTCTGCTTCTGTAAACATTTACAGCCTTGGAAACCCCATGGGGCAGTTCTACTCTGTCCTATAGGGTGCTATGAGTCGGAATTGACTCATTGGCAATGGGTATATTAAAACCAAAAAACCAAACCCGTTGCCATCAAGTCAATTCCAACTCGTAAACTAAAATCAATTTCCATTACTGACTTAATATGATTTTTGTTTTAACAATGTTGAAATGCTGATTAACTTTTGGTTGTTATCTCAACCAGGCTGTATCACAGGAGAAGTCATGCATCACCTAACGTCCACGATACGTTCTATGAAATAAGACATTATGTGGTTTGGATGTTGTGTGAACATGCCTAAATTGTGAGCAATAGCATTCACTATTTTTCCACCTTTGTATTTTTTAATAATCTTTTGTTTCACTTCCAAATCGACACTTCTTTGTCTCTTGCTGCTGCTAGCACTAGCACTGACATTACTGTGTTTGGGAGCCATGATGCGCTTCTCGGTAATATTTTCGAAGAAAATTAAACAAAGACAACGCTACAACACTCAAGAGGGTGATGCCTGTGAGTCGAAGCATACATTGTTGTACGGTAAACTTTATTTGTAAGTAGGGAAAGTTCCCATTAAAATAACAATAGAAAGTACAGTGCAGTACATACATAAGCCAGTAATATAGACGTTTATTGTAACTATCAAGACATATGTGTTATAGGTTATATATGTACTGTACCGTTATATACTGGGCAGCACAATCACTTTGTATACAAGAGACATGATATACACGTGTCGCGTGCAGGAAGCTGTTGCGTTGGCTGCATCCGGTCACATCTGCTACATCCGGTTATGTCTGCTACATCCCATTCTTTCTCTGCAAGTCCGTGTTTTAAACAGGCAAGCAGGCTGCTCGCCAAAGGAGTTCCTTCTCCTTGGTGGTGTTTCCTGAACAAGAGTTGCCATGCACCACCCAAGCCCTCCCTGTGTATCCCAACAGTAAAATGTAGGCATTAAGATTAGGTGGAGAGGGCATGACATGTGTGGACTTTGCATTCAGTGGACAGGGCCTTAAGTATGTAACTCCTCGGTCTTAACTGGTGTATGTGATGGCAAGGGTGGTGTATTAGTTTCCTGTGGTTTGTGATAATAATAAACTTGGTGGCTTAAAACAACAGCGATTTATCCTCTCACAGTTCTGGAGGACCAAGGTCTGAAATCAGTTTCACTGGGCTGAAATCAAGGTGTTGGCAGGGCTGTTTACCTCTGGAGGCTGTAGGGGAGAATCTGTTCACTGACTGGCCCAACTTCTGGCTGCCGGCATTGCTTGGCTTGTGGCTGCATCATTACAGTCTCCAAGGCCAGCATCTTCAAATCTCTCTCTGCTCTGTCTTCACATCATCTCCTCCATATGTGTCAAATCCACTTGCAATGATACATTTGATGGCATTTAGGGCTACTTGAATAATCCAGGATAATTTCTCCATCTCAAAATCCGTAACTCAGTCACATCCACAAAGACCCTCTTTCTTTATAAGGTAATGTTTAATGGTTCCAGGATTAAGACCTGATATCTTTGGGGGCACATTTTTTCAGTCTACTACAGGTGGCAAAGGGATACCAAAAAACCCATTGCTGTTGAGTCGGTTGTGACTCAGAGCAACGCTATAGGACAGAGTAGAACTGCCCCATAGGGTTTCCAAGGAGCAGCTGGTGGATTCGAGCTGCTGACCTTTTGGTTAGCAGCTGAATGCTTAACCACTGTGCCACCAGGGTTCCAAAGGGATACCAGGATATATAAATTTGATGTGGCATGTAAACATAGTCTCCTAACCTATAAAGATTCACTGACAAAAGACACATGTTCATATCCCCTTTCCATCACTTTCAAATATGTGTGACCTCGGGCAAATTACTCAGCAGCTCATAACCTCAGTTTTGTCATCTCTACCTTGAATATTACACTGACCTCTGAGGTTGGTTTGAGCATTCAATGGAATATACTTGGAGCCTCCAGTGCAGTACCTGGCATGTAGTAGGTGCTCAATAAAAACTGGTGTCCTATAATGACCTCTTGATATCACAGAAATAATTCTGGTTGAGGACTCAAGAACTTTGTTCTAGTCCTTACTGGGCCACTGACTTTTATTATTTTGAGCAAATATCCACCTATTTCCTCGTGTGAAACATGAAGGAGGTGGACCTAAGGAGCCTGTCTTAAAATTTCCCATAGAAATAACACAAAAAGGGGGTCTGGGTCCTAGTCTTAAGCATTTCATGGAGTACAAAAGTCTGTGAAGTCTCCTCCTTGTAAAACTACATGAACATTTGCATTTTATTCCATCCCGTGTCCCTGACTGAGGCAATGTAAAAATGTTTTAAATTCCTTTTCACAGAAGAAAAGTGGTAACCCAGGGGAGGTGGTTCATTGTGACCTGTAGCTT
Organism: Dugong dugon; assembly: GCA_030035585.1. Lineage (NCBI taxonomy): Eukaryota > Metazoa > Chordata > Mammalia > Sirenia > Dugongidae > Dugong > Dugong dugon. The sequence continues at coordinate 89,707,053 of CM057461.1, forward strand.
TGACGACTCCTTGGAAGGCTCCCAGGTGCCCTGTTATTGTTGTTAGCTGCCTTTGAGTTGGCCCCAGATTCATGGCGACCCCATGGCAATCACAGTGGTCTAATCTCATTGTGATCCATAGGGTTTTCATTGGCTAATTTTTGGAAGTAAATTGCCAGGCCTTTCCTCCTAGTTAGTCTTAGTAGTTTAGAAGTTCCGCTGAAACCTGTTCAGCATCACAGCAACAAGCAAGCCTCTCCTGACAGATGGGTGGTGGCTGTGCATGAGGTGCATTGGCTGGAAATTGAACCTAGGGCTCCTGCATAGAAGGTGAGAATTCTGAACAACCGCAGCCCTCCAAGTGGCCCTAGCTGTGCACTTGTCCCAGATGGGGAAGTGTAGGCCCAGGGGCTCCCTGAGGTCTCTGTATTTCTGAAATGGTTATCATTGGCCTTTATTCTGTAAGAAGTTAGCCGAAAATCAAGAGCAGCTTGCAATCTCTGGCAGCCCACTTGGGGTGAGGGCATTTGATAAATGTACATGTTGATGTTTTCTTCATGCACTTATAAGGCCAAGGCCTTACTGGCCATAAAAACAAGAAACAAAACCCACTGTCATCGAGTCGATTCCGACTCATAGCGACCCTACAGGACAGTGTAGAACTGCCCCATAGAGTTTCCAAGGAGCTCCTGGTGGATTCAAACTGCTGACCTTTTCGTTAGCAGCTGTAGCTCTTAACCACTATGCCACTAGGGTTTCCTTATTGACCATAGCAATTGATATATCGAACTGAATTTTTGGAAGAGTGTCATCAAGCTGAGCTTCATTTCCAAAAAACACAAAACACTCTGCCCTGGGGAGAGAGAGATGACTTTCACTGGGAAATAAACAAAGTTGATGGCTTAGACATTACTTGCATCATGCAAGTTGATTTGGGATGTAGGCACTGTGGTAACCAATTATTCCCAGCAACCACATTCCCAATGCCCATTAAAACTTGTGACACTGAAAATCATGTTCTCAACATTTTGCCCTTTTTAATAATAACAATGGGAACACTGAAATGACATTCTGAATTTATATTGCTCTTGTCTGCAAGGTGCTCTAAGCATTTTACAAACAATGTCTCATCAATCCTCATCACACAGCAGTGAAATGTTGGCGGCAGGTAATATTTGTAATTATATTCAACTTAGTAAAGAGCCCCTCAGGCTGGAAGACATCTCCGTGATGTGGGGTGGGACTGCCTTGTGAGTAGACAAGAGACTGGAAACTCTGGCCTCTGGTTTGGCACTTCTGCTTTAGCCAGCTCTCTCTGCCTCAGTTTCCATCAGTTAAATGAGATCACAGTAGGTGTGTCTCCTCATCTTATAGGCATTTTATGTCAATGATTTTGAGTATTAACCCTAATAGCTAACTTATATCTTGCTTGCTATGTGTCAGGGGTTCTAAGAGCTTTTTGCATACTAATTGATTTAATTCTCACAAAAACCCTATGAGGTAGGTACAGTTATTAATGCTATTTTACAGATAAGCAAATTGTACTACACAGAGTTTAAGGAACTTGCCTAAGGTAGCTCAGCAATTAAATGATAGAGGCAGGATTTAAATCCAAGCAGGCTTGTTCCAGAGCCTGTGCTATTAACCACTTTGTTAGTGTTACTTAAACTTTACACTGCCACACAGCACACACACACACACACACACACACACACACACACACACACACACACACACACACACACACACACAGAAACACACACACACACACACACAAACACACATGCACGCACGCTTCACTGGATAGTCACCTATCCTTACCTTAGAATGTGAACTGCATTTTGATATTTTCTGTTCTATTCATTTCATTAATAAAAATGCCAGCGTTGACCCACTAACTTAATTTTATAATTCACTCACGTATCCTGCCTACAACGAATAATTTCTTTTATGCGGATCGGCACAAAGCTGGTTCCTATGAGGCGGAGGTTGAAGGTGTCCCAAATGTCCAACTTTTCCAAGCTGCTGTACCACTCCATCATCTCTAACATCAATACTCCCTCTCTCCTCAGTACTCTCCCTCCCGTCTTTGGGTTCTCTAATTTGCTACAATGTCTCACAGAACTCACGATCCATATAAAGGAAATGGCTCACGAGGTTGTAGAGGCCGGCAAGTCCCAAATTCATGGGTCAGGTGTAGGCTTTTCCTGACCCACGGGGTTGCAGGGGCTGACAAACCAAAACCAACAGTTGAGACCCCAGGCTGCTGGCTCACAAGGCTGCGGAAACTGGCAAATCAGGTCACACGATTGGTCGCTGGCCCAAGGGGCTGTGGAGGCCAGCAAATTCCAGAACTGGCAGGTCAGACAGCAGGCCTCTGGAGAAGTCAATTGATCATGAACTAGACGTGGGATCCAGATGCAGAGAGAGAGCCTTGCCAGGACACACATATATATCTTAGATGCAGGCCACACCCCAGGGAAGGGTTTACCTTTAGTAAGGGTGGGACTTGAGTCACGCCCTCCTGCAAGGCTGTGACCCAAGACATGTCTCATACCACTCCTGCTTCATCAATATGTAGAGGTCAGGATCCACAACACATAAAATGGAGGACAACCACACAATACTAGGAATCATGTCCTAGCCAAGCTGACACATAACCCTAACCATCACAGGTTCCATATACCTTATTTGCATAGTGCCACTCAATCATTGTGTGTGAGTCACAAAGACTATGGCTAGAAGGGCTATATTAAGTAGTTCATTGCACCACACTGCCCTATAGGTTGAAAAGCTTTGTGCTCCACCATATTCCTTCTTGGATGCTCATGGAGACAAGCTTTGAAAGAGTAATGCAGGGAGTGGTGTGTGATGGTCTGTGGAGGGCATGAGACCAGAAATGCTGAGCTGCTGGCTCTGCTCCCACGGTGTCACCTGCTGGGGCAGCTGTTTGTGTCTGAATGAGGATACATGGGCCCATGGGTGAGGTGGGCACAGGCTGTCTTGCATCGCAGTGGTCTTCAGGTGTCTTAGCCTAAATGCCTGGGCTTCCCCTCTAAGGTAAACCCAGGTATTTACTGAGCAGCCAGTACTAGTTGGCCCCATATGTATCAGGCATTGCCTGGGAGGGCTACAGAGGAGCATAAGGCATCAGGGAAGAGAGACAAATATATGAAGGGAGAAATGGGAGGCAACCAACTGCAACTGACTGGTGACTCAAACATGCCAATGATCGTGAAGGTGGTGCAGGACTGGGCAACGTCTTGTTCTGTTATACTGAAGGCTGCTGAATCTGAGCCAACTTGACTGCAACTGATGACAACAACAACAACTGGTGTAAGGAGCATACATTTTGGAGCTAGACAGCCCTGGGTTCAAATCCTACTTTGCCTCGTCCGGGTAACATGACTTTGGGCAACATACTTGACCTCTCAGAGCTTTATCTCTGAGGCTGTTATTGAAGCTCAAGTAAGATGTCATTGTTTTTGTTAGCTGCTGTGGAGTCATCCCCTGACTCATGGTGACCCCATGCACAGTTGGATAGGACTGTTGTGATTCACAGGGTTTTTCATTGGCTGATTTTTCAGAAATAGATCCCCAGGCCTTTCTTCCTAGTCTGTCTTAGTCTGGAAGCTCTGCTGAAACCTGTTCAACATCACCACAATACTCAAGCCTCCACTGACAGACTGGTTATGGCTGTGCTTGAGGTGCATTGGCCAGAATCAAACCTGGGTTTCCTGAATGGATGGTAAGAATTCTACCACTGAACCACCACTGTCCCCACTCAAATAAGATAATGCTTGTGAAAGTAGTGAACCATAAAGAGCTATGAAGATGTTAGTAGCTGTTGTTATAAGCAGTATTGCTAAGTACAGAAAGCCGGGTGCATCAGTGAGTTTCAGGGGGTTCAGTGAAGGAATGAGGGTGCTGTAGCAATCAGAGAGGCCTTCCTGGAGGAGGCAGCATTTGCGCTTCATCGTAAGGGGCCTGAAGGAGCAAGATTGCTCTCAAGGGGTGAAGACAAATGGTTATGCAAGGTCCAGCCACTAATGTATGCTTGCTTGTATATAACCAGATGATAGCTCTGATCCAAATAGGAGGAGCCTGAGTCTCCTTCATGAGTTTTCCATGCCCTGTTTACCTGAGGTTGCTAGCAGACAATCACTTAATTCTAAGGACAAACCAAACCCAAACTAGTGGTTGTCTAGTCGATTGCAACTCCTGGTGACCCTGTGTGTGTCAGAGTAGAGCTATGTTCAATAGGTTTTCAATGGCTGATTTTCAGATCACTTCTGGTCTACTCTGGGTAGACTCCCACCTCCCATCTCCCACCTTTCAGTTAGCAGCTGAGTGCATTAACCTTTTGCACCACCCGGGGATAGGCGAGGCCTGTTTTCTGTACAGCCCAGGAGACCTGTCATGTAAGAATGATTTTTATGTGTTTAAAGAGTATAGAATGAAGAAAAAAAGAATATGGTACTGCAGCTTAAGCATAATGCTTAAAATATTTACTATCTGGCCCTTTAAAGAAAAAGTTTAGCAACCTGTCCCTTAAGCCCCAGTATCAGAGCAATCTTTGTTTCCTGTAGGAGTCCTGACTTAGTTCTGAATCACCCTTTCGTCATTCTCCCTGGCTGTGTCACACCCTTAGGGCACACAGTGCCCACTGGCTGGAGCAGAGGGAGAAATGAGCACACAATCACTCGTTTCCTTGCTGCAGGGCCATCAGAACGTCCTTGCCTTCCGCTCGCAGCACATTAATACGCAGCACTGAGTATGTACACGTTTAGTTCTTTTGACATGTAGCGTGTAAGTGATTAGTGCCAAATGCCTAAATGCTGGGCTACAGCCGTGATGCCATTTGTAATACTCTTCGTGAGAATATTCCCTTGTGATGCAGCTTTCCATTTGCCCAACATAAATAATCCTGGGAGGCCAAATTGCAAACATAATTTGTCTTCATGCTCAACCTGGCCATTTGTAATAAGTATGTGAGGTGAAATTTGATCCAAATAAGCAGTTAAATCCAGAAAACCACAATGTAGTCAAGCTCATCGTTTATCTTAAAAATCAACAGGAAACCAAATATGAGTCACTACCTTTTTTTTTCCTTTTTGCAATGAGGGTATCCTGATGACAGGCTAATGTGCAGCTCAAAATAAAGGTACTGTGGGTAGAAACAGCCTTTCAGACATCACTGAGACAATATGCCAAGGGGCTCTTGGCAAATGTCTGTCAAGGAGGACGGATTACTTTAATAGCTCTGTTGAAAATATAGAGTTGTCCTGGCAGGCGGCTCAGACAAGTCTCTGCTTAACAATGGTGGGACTTCGTTAGAGGAAGATTAGATGCCCTTTGATAGCTTGGGATTGTCCTTATCTTTTCCATGTAGCAAAAAGCTACCACTTAGAAAGAGAACAGAAAGTTGAAGGAACATCCTGACAGAGTGCCTTCCAGAAAAAGTGTAGTTTTGGGATCGGTTCCAGCAAAATGGCGCTCTAGGCAGAAGCACCACGCCATCCCTCCACAACAAAGATCCGAAAAACTAAGCCAAACAGAGAATACAATAATCCTGAAACCCTAAAACATCAAATGAAGAGATAAAGAACTCAGCCAAGCACCAAATGGAGTGAGAAAACTGACAGAGAACAGAGAGTGAGGAGAGATTCATGCAGAGGTCCCCTACCAGCTAACGCAGCGCGGATCTGCCATCTTGGACTCCTATCGACAACCAGCAAACAGGGGGTACGAGAAAGCAGCCTCATGGAGCGTCCAGCGGGAGACAAAACAACCGGTAATTTGCGATATACGCTTTCCCATCCCCCACACTTCTTCACCCCGACACGGCCTCCTCTGCTTCCTGCGGCCACAGTCTCTTGACCGGGAAACACCAGCTGCTTGACTTCCACACACCTGAACGGGCCATCTCTCTGAGTGCCATTTGTTGGCTGCTGGTGTTGCTTTTTTCTGCTTCTTTTGATTTCTTCCTCACCTCTCACCACCTCCCCCTCCTTTCACTCAAATACCTGGCTCCGTGTGCCATCTTTGCTTCTTCCTGAGGGGCTGCAGAGCTCCGGTAATTTGTGATATACGCTTTTCCACTCCCTACCCTTCTTCACCCACACTCGGCCCCCTCTGCTTCCCGCGGACACAGTCTCTTGTCCAAGAAACACCAGCCCGCACTAGCTGGCTCTCTGAGTGCCATTTGTTGGCTGCTTGTGTTGCTTTTTTTTCTGCTTCTTTTGATTTCTTCCTTACATCTCACCACCTCCCCATCCTTTTGCTCAAATACCTGGCTCCATGCGCCATCTTTGCTTCTTCCAGAGGGGCTGTGGAGCTCCATTCGAATGTGGAGTTGCTGCCCAGTCTGGTCTGCCCTGCTGGTGGGATCCTGGGGCTTTTGTTCATTTGTTTGTTTTGAATTGTTTGTTTGTTTTCTTTTCCTTTTCTTGAGTTGGGAGCCCTTTCTTGCCAGGCGGTGCTGTGTGGCAAGGAGACTTCCCCCTCGGCTTGCACAGACGTGCAGAGGGATCCCTGAGGGCATTTCTTTTCTCGTTGGTTTTTTTTTTCTGGTTTTTGGGGGGCCTTTCTTGTTCTTTTTTTCTTTTAATTTGTTTTGTTTTCTTTTCCCTCTTTTTCTCTTTTTGTCTTTCTTCATTATTCAGTTTCCTGTTTTTCTAGATCTTCCTTCTCTTTCTGTTCCCTGAATACCTGGCATTGTATACCTCTGCGCCTTCTAGCCAGGCCCTACTGCAACGCCTGAGAGCGACTTCCCCAGACCTCATAGCTGCACCGGTAGGATTCCTGGGAACTTTGCGGTTCTTTAACCTTTCCGATTTTTATTTATTCATCCTCTTCTTTTCTTCCTCTTCCCCTTTCTGTTTTTCTCCATTTCATAGTCTCTCATCTCTCCACTCCAACGGCAAGCTCCCCTAGCATTCTTTTTTGTTTGTTTCTATGTTTTTGGCTCCTGTTCCTCTCTCCACTCTCCCATATCCATCTTAGCTCCACACATAAAAATCTCCCCACTGCATCCTGCCTACCTGCACCGTGCGCTTCACATCACACCACCAAGCAGCACAGGCACGGCCTACTGGAACCTGCCCTGCCCTGATTATTGGCCACTTCTGGTGGCTGTAGTAAGTGCCACAAACAACCTGTCCAGTAACTCCTCTTCAGCTAGACCTGCCTTGCATACCATATCTGAGTGACTGACCCTGCCAGTTGGAGAAGGAGGCGAAAAGTATTGTGCCCATAGATGAGCAAACAACAAAGAATACACAGTCTGCCTGCTCAGACACAGTCAAATTAAAAAAAAAAAAATGGATGAAACAAACAAATCTACAATCAATAAACGGGAAAAATAACTACTGAATGCTCCAAAGACAGCAGACGATATCAAAACATTTACAAAAACCAGACAGGAGTGACAGAATGGATAAGAAAACAGGATCCATCAATATGCTGTCTACAAGAGACACACCTTAGAAACAAAGATGATAATTTATTAAAAGTCAAAGGTTGGAAAAAAATATATCAAGCTAACAACTACCAAAAAAAAAAAAAAACAGTAGTGGCAATTCTAACCTCAGATAAAATAGACTTTAAAACAAAATCTACCATAAAAGACAAAGAAGGACACTATATAATGATTAAGGGGATGATTCATCATGAAGACATAACCATAATAAACATCTACGCACCCAATGACAGGGCTCCCAAATACATAAACTCTAACAACACTGAAAAGAGAAATTGGCAGTTCCACAGTAATAGTAGGAGACCTCAACACACCACTCTCAGTAAAGGACAGAACAACTAAGAAGAAACTCAGCAAAGGTACAGAAGACCTAAAGGGCACAATCAGCCAACTTGACCTCATAGACATATAGAACACTCCATCCAACCGCTGCAAAGTACACATTCTTTTCCAATGCACATGGAACGTTCTCCAGAATAGACCACATCTTAGGCCACAGAGCAATCCTCAACAAGATCCAAAACGTTGAGATAATTCAAAGTATCTTCTCTGACCACAATGCCATCAAGGCAGAAATTAACAATCGAAAGAGCAAGGAAAAAAAATCGACTACATGGAAACTGAATAATACCCTGCTTACACATCACTGGGTAATAGAAGAAATCAGAGATGGAATCAAAAAATTCCTAGAATCAAATGAAAATGAAAACACATCATACCAAAACCTTTGGGACACAGCAAAGGCAGTCCTCAGAGGACAATTTATAGCAATAGATGCACATATCAAAAAAGAAGAAAGGGACACAATCAAAACATTAACTACAGGACTCAAACAAATAGTGAACAGCAAAAAAAGGCCACAACCACCAGAAGAAAGGAAATAGTAAAGATCAGAGCAGAAATAAATGAAATAGAGAAGAGAAAAACAATAGAAAGAATCAACAAAACCAGAAGTTGGTTCTTTGAAAGAATCAACAAAATCGACAAACCACTGACCAGACTGTCAAAAGAAAAACAGGAGAGGACGCAAATAACCCAAATAAGAAATGAAATGGGGGACATTACAGCAAACCCAACTGAAATAAAAAGGATTATAACAGAATATTATGAAAAACTATACTCCAACAAGTTTGAAACCTAGAGGAAATGGATAAATTTCTAGAATCACACGGCCTACCCAAACTACAACAAAGTGATGTTGAAAATCTGAACAGACCCATAACAAGAGAAGAGATTGAAAAGGAAATAAAAAAGCTCCCAACCACCAAAAAAAAGCCCTGGCCCAGATGGCTTCACTGGAGAATTCTACAAAATATTTACAGAAGAGCTTGTAGCAGTTCTACTCAAGCTATTTCAGAGCATAGAAGAGGAAGCAACACTTCCAAATTCATTCTATGAAGCCAGCATAACGCTGATACCAAAACCAGGCAAAGACGTCACAAAAAAAGAAAATTACAGACCAATATCTCTCATGAATATAGATGCAAAAATTCTGAACAAAATTCTAGCCAATAGAACTCAGCTTCATATCAAAAAAATACTACACCACGACCAAGTAGGATTCATACCAGGTATGCAAGGATGATTCAACATTAGAAAATCAATCAACGTAATCCACCACATAAATAAAAGGAAAGAAAAGAATCACATGATCATCTCAGTTGACGCAGAAAAGGCATTTGACAAAGTCCAACACCCATTCCTGATAAAAACTCTCAATAAAATAGGTATAGAAGGGAAATTTCTCAACATAATAAAGGGCATCTATGCAAAACCAACAGCCAACATCATTCTTAATGGAGACAGGCTGAAAACATTCCCCTTGAAAACAGGAACAAGACAAGGATGCCCTTTATCACCACTCCTATTTAACATTGTGCTGGAAGTTCTAGCTAGAGCAATAAGGCAAGAAAAAGAAATAAAGGGCATCCAAATTGGTAATGAAGAAGTTAAACTGTCCCTGTTTGCAGGTGATATGGTACTATACCTAGAAAACCCTAAAGACTCCACGAGAAATCTACTGGAACTAATAGAAAGATTCCGCAGAGTAGCAGGATACAAGATAAACATTCAAAAATCAGTTGGATTCCTATACACCAATAAGGAGAACAATGAAATGGAAATCAGGAAAACAATACCATTTTCAATAGCCCCTAAAAAGATAAAATACTAGGAATAAATCTGACCAGGGTTGTAAAAGACCTATACAAAGAAAACTACAAAACATTACTGCATGAAACCCAAAGGGATCTACATAAATGGAAAAACATACCATATTCATGGATAGGCAGACTCAACATTGTGAAAATGATAATTCTACCCAAAGCTATTTACAAATACAATGCAATCCCGATCCAAATACAGACAACATTCTTCAAAGAGATGGAAAAACTAATCATTAACTTTATATGGAAAGGGAAGAAGCCCCGAACAAGTAAAGGACTACTGAAGAAGACGAATAAAGTTGGAGGACTCACACTACCTGACTTCATAACCTACTATACAGCTACAGTAGTCAAAAAAGCCTGGTACTGGTACAACAACAGATACATTGACCAATGGAACAGAATTGAGAACCCAGATATAAATCCATCCACCTATGGTCATCTGATCTTCGACAAGGGCCCAAAGTCCATTAAATGGGGAAAAGACAGTCTTTTTAACAAATGGAGCTGGCAAAAATGGATGTCCATCTGCCAAAAAATGAAACAGGACCCACACCTCACACTGTATACAAAAACTACATCAAAATGGATCAAAGACCTGAATATAAAGCCTAAAACTATAAAGTTCATAAAAGAAATAATAGGACCAACACTTCAGGCTTTAATACACGGCATTAACAGGATACAAACCATAACCATCAATGCACAAACCCCAACCGATAAGCTAGATAACTGGGATCTTCTAAAAATCAAACACCTATGCTCTTCAAAAGACTTCACCAAAAGAGTAAAAAGAGAACCTACAGATTGGGAAAAAATTTTTGGACAGTACAAGTCAGAGAAAGATCTAATCTCCATAATCCTCAAGAAAATCCAACACCTCTACAACAAAAAGACAAATAATCCTATTAAAAAATGGGCAAAGGAAATGAACAGACACTTCACCAAAGAAGACATTCAAATGGCCAAGAGACACATGAGGAAATGCTCGCGATCACTAGCCATTAGAGAAATGCTAATTAAAACCACAATGAGATACCATCTCACCCTGGCATTACTGGCATGAATCAAAAACACTGGAAATAACAAATGTTGGAGGGGCTGCGGGGAGATGGGAACTCTTATGCACTGCTGGTGGGAATGTAAAATGATACAACCATTTTGTAAAATGATATGGCGCTTCCTCAGAAAGCTAGAAATAGACATACCATTCAATCCAGCAATCCCACTCCTAGGAATATATCCTAGAGAAATGAGAGTCGTCACTGGAATAGACATATGCACACCTATGTTCATGGCAGTATTATTCACAATAGCAAAACGATGGAAACAACCTAGATGCCCATCAACAGATGAATGGATAAACAAACTATGGTACATACACACAATGGAGTACTATGCAACGAGAAAGAATAACAATGAATCTGTGAAGCATCTCATAACATGGATGAAACTGGAGGACATTATGCTGAATGAAATAAGTCAATCACAAAAGGACAAATATTGTATGAGACCTCTATGATAAAAACCCTGAAAAAGTTCACACGCAAAGTATAACAGTCTTTGTTGGTTTCCAGGGATGGGAGGGGTGGGGGCGGGGGAAATACTAAATAGGCAATAGATAAGTGGTAACTTGGGTGAAGGGTGAGACAGTACGCAATACAGGGGAAACTAGCACAACTTGTACGAGGAAAGGTCATGGAAGCCCCATAGATACATCCAAACTCCCTGAGGGACTGAATTGCTGGGCAGAGTGCTGTGGGGGCCATAGTATCGGGGAACATCTAGCTCAGTTGGCATGGTACAGCTTATAAAGACAATGCTCTACATTCTACTTTGGTCAATAGTGTCTGGGGTCTTAAAAGTGAGCGGTCCTCTACGATATTCCACTGGTGTCATCCCTTCGGGAGCAAGGGAGAATGAAGAGAACCGGATACAAGGAAAAGAGTAGCCCAAAGGCCTAATTGTCCACAGCTACCAAGGCTTCCACCGTACTGAGTCCGGTACAGCTAGATGGTGCCCAGCTACCACCACTGACTGCTCTGACCAGGATCACAACAGAGGGTTCTGGACAGAGCTGGAGAAGGATGTAGAGCATAATTCTAACTCAGAAAAAAAAAAAGACCAGATTTACTGGCCTAAAGGAGACTGGAGAAACCCTGAGAGTCTGGCCCCCAGACACCCTTTTAGCTCAGTGGTGAAGTTACCTCCGAGGTTCACTGTTCAGCCTGGGAGTGGACAGCCCTGTAAAACCAAATGAGACTAACGAGGTAGTCCTAGTCCAGTGACAAGGGCCAGAAGGCAGAAGAGGACAAGGAAGCTGGTGATAGGGAACCCAAGGTTGAGTAAGGATATTGTTGATGTGTTGTGAGATTGTTAACCATTTTCATAGGGCAACATGTGTAGTAACGGTTAAATGAAAAACTATTTTGTTCTGTAAGCTTTCATCTTAAGTGAGAATAACAGCACGATTGGAAGAGCATAGTCAATGTCAGTGAACTGTCCGTGTAGAAATTTTTGAAATGGTGTATCTTTGGGTATGTGTATTTTCACCAAAAAAAAAAAAACAAAAAACAAAAAAAACACGGTTGAGAAGTTAGAGGGTTGACATGTTGTGGGGTTGTTAACCAATGTCATAAAACAATATGTGTACTACTGTTTCATGAGGAACTATTTGTTCCGTAAGCCTTCACCTGAAGTACAATAAAAAAAAAAAAAAGTGTAGTTTTGGGAGACACACTTTAGTTTGCTTTGGATGATTCTTTGGGTTCATCTTGTAGTGGTTTTATTCTGATACAAGTTTAGATGGCTGTGAAGGTAGAAATGGTTCTTTAAAATCTTGTGCAATACTGGGTGTTTATCCATTTCCCTAGTAGTCAAGCAGATCTCACAACGCAGCCTAGGGGATAGAGGTGGCCAAGATACGTTTTGGTTGCTTGAGTCAGTGTTTGTTTACAAAAATTTTTTTATTGTGGCAAAATATTTATAACAAATTTGCTACTTATTTTATTGTGCTTTAGGTGGAAGTTAACACTCATGTTAATTTCTTATACAAAGATTTGTTCTAATATTGTGTGTGACACTAGTTGTAATTCCTGTAATGTGACAGCACACTCCCCCTTTCCACACTGGGTTTCTTGTGTCCATTCAGCCAGCTCCTGTCCCCTTCTGCCTTCTCATTCCTGCCTCCGGATAGGAGCCGTCCATTTGGTCTCGTCTATCTGCTTGAACTAAGAAGCACGCTCTTCGTGAGTATTATTTTATGTTTTATAGTCCAGTCTAATCTTTGTCTGAAGAGTGGGCTTCAGGAATGGTTTTAGTTCTGGGTTAACAGAGCATTGGGGGTCCTGGCTTCAGGGACTCCTCCAGTCTCAGTCAGACCATTACGTCTAGTCTTTTTATGTGAATTTGAGTTCTGCTCCACACTTTTCTCCTGCTCTGTCAGGGACTTTCTGTTTTGTTCCCTGTCAGGGAGGTCATCTGTGGTAGCCGGGCACCATCTAGTTCTTCTGGTCTTGGGCTAATGGAGTCTCTGGTGTATGTGGCCCTTTTGTCTCTTGGGCTAATATTTTCCTTGTATCTTTGGTTCAAGAATATTTTTGTTCTTCATTCTCCTTTGCTCCAAGTGAGTTGGGACCAATTGATGCATCTTAGATGGCCGCTTGCTAGCTTTTAAGACCCCAGACGCCAGTCACCAAAATGGGATGCAGAACATTTTCTTAATTAATTTTGTTATGCCAATTGACCTAGATGTCCCTTGAAACCATGGTACCCAAACCCCAGCCCCAGCTACTCTGTCCCTCAAAGTGTTTGGTTGTGTTAGGAAACTTCTTAGCTTTTGGTTTAGTCCAGTTGTACTGACTTCCCCTGTAGTGTGTGTTGTCCTTCCCTTCACCTAAGATGATTCTTGTCTGCTATCTAGTTGGTGAATACCCCTCTCCCTCCCTCCCTACCCTTGTAACCATCAAAGAATTCTTTTTTCTGTGTTTAAACGTTTTCTTGAGTTCTTATAATGGTGGTCTCATACAATATTTGTCCTTTCGCAACTAATTTTACTCAGTGTAGTGCCCTCCAGATTCGTCCACCCTGTGAGGTGTTTCTCGGATTCATCATTGTTTTTTATCATTACATAGTATTCCATTGTATGTATGTAACATAATTTGTTTATCCATTTGTCTGTTGTTTCTATCTTTTTGCTATCGTGAACAGTGCTGCAGCAAACATGGGTGTGCATGTATCTATTCGTTTGACAGCTCTTATTTCTCTAGGATATATTCCAGGGAGTGGGATTGCTGGATCATATGGTACTTCTATTTCTAGCTTTTTAAGGAAGCGTGAAATCAATTTCCAAAGTGGTTGTACCATTTTACATTCTCACCAGCAGTGCATAAGTGTTCCAGTCTATCCACAACCTCTCCAACATTTATTATTTTGTGTTTTTTGGATTAGTGCCAGCCTTGTTGGGGTGAGATGGTATCTCATTGTAGTTTTGATTTGCATTTCTCTAATGGCTAATGATCGTGAGCATTTCCTCATGTATCTGTTAGCTGCCTGAATGTCTTCTTTGGTGAAGTGTCTGTTCATATCCTTTGCCCATTTTTTAATTACACTTAATCTATTTTTAAATGTACAACTCAGTGGGCATTAATTTCAGTCACAATGTTGTATAATCATCACCACCAATTTCCAAAACACTTTCATACCCAAACAGAAACTCTGTACCCATTAAGCAATAACTCCTCTTTCTCCCCTTTCTCTAGCCCTGGTAACTTTTAATCTACTTTGAGTTTGCCTATTCTAGATAGTTGGTATAAGTAGGATCATACAACATTTGACCTTTTGTGTCTGGCTTACATATTTCACTTAGCATAATGTTTACAAGGTTCATGCATACTGTAGCATGTATCAGTACTTCATTCTTTTTTGTAGCTGAATAATATTCCATTCTATGCATAAACCAAAAAATCCTGTTGCCATTGAGTTGATGCTGACTCATAGCGACCCTATAGGACAGAGTAGAACTGCCCCATAGAGTTTCCAAGGATTGCCTGGTGGATTTGAACTGCCAGTCTTTTGGTTAGCAGCTGTAGCTCTTAACCATTAGGGTTTCCATTGTATGCATAGATCATATTTTGTTTACTTATTCATCTATTGATAGACTCTTGGGTTGTGTCCATCTTTTGGCTATTGTGAATAATGCTGCAGTGAACGTTGGTGTACAAGTATGTCTTTGAGCCCCTGCTTTCATGTATTTTTGGTATCTATGAGTAGATTGCTGGATCATATGGTAATTCTATGTTTAACTTTTTGAGGAACCGCCAAACTGTTTTCCACAGAGGCGGTACCATTTTGCATTCCCATCAGCAGTGCACAAGGGTTCCAGTTTCTCTACATCCTCACCAACACTTGTTATTTTCTGTATTTTTGATCATAGCCATCCTTGTGGGGGTGAAGTGGCATCTTACTGTGTTTTGATTTGCATTTCCCTAATGACCAATGGCACTGAGCATCTTTTCATGTGCTGTTGACCATTTGTGTATCTTCTTAGGAGAAATGTCTATTCAAGTGTTTCCCCCATGTTTTAATTGTGTTGTTTATCTTGTTGGATTTTTTTTTTTTTCAGAGCTTGAATACCATTAGACAGCATGTCTTCTCCAGTTTACAGTAGGTGTCCCTGCTTCCTATATTACTGTACCAGACTATTTCATACATTTGTCTACAAAGGAAACTGAATTCAAGTTGCATGGTCAGAGTTTGTAGATTGCATCAAAGCATGACACCTATGTATCCCCACCCCACTCAGTCATCTTGTGACTAGAGACCACTTGCCACAAAGCTTTGTGGAGAGTAGATGGCTACCTGAAGCTCAGCCCTGCTCCTAGAGAAACATCCCAGAGCCCCACTGTGCTAATGGTAGGTCACGAACCCCAGCCTTCTGCAATGGACAGAGTCCTTTTCTTACTGGTGCCACCACTGGCAGAAGTATCAAGCAAAGGGCCACTGACAGTTTTTGACAGTGGTTAATTGTGATCAGTTCAGCTGTGGCAGAAAGGTCTGAAAATGCTGTACAATAGCCTGAGCTGTGGTTCTTGGCTAGACTGAAGCAAGGAGGAGCTGAGTTGAGCACGGACCCTGGAGCTCGACTGCTGGGTTCCAGTCCCTTTTCTGCCCCATCCTAGAGATCTGAAAGAACCCTGGTGGTGCAGTGTTTAAGCATTCAGCTGCTAACTGAGAGATCAGTGGTTCAAACCCACCAGCCTACTCTGAGGGAGAAAGATGTGGCAGTCTGCTTCCATAAAGATTTACAGCCTTGGAAACCCTATGGGGCAGTTCTACTCTGTCCTATAGGGTCACTACGAGTTGGAATCAACTCGACTGCAATGAGTTTGGTTTGGGTTTTTTTAGAGGCCTGAACTGAGACACATTGGCAGATTCCTAGAGGAGGGAAATGTTGAATTGGAGGATAGATTGATAGAGGAAGGGGGATTAGTAACTGGAGGTAACCTTGACATTAAATTGAGTTCCAGGAGTGGGCAAATAAATGCTAACCTGGCTGCTTGGATTAATGAGCTGGTGGAAATGGGAAGGAGATCCACCAGCTATCAAAGCTCAACAGCCACTGATGTCAGGTCAGTGGGGAATGGAGGAACTAAAGGTGAGCACTGCCTAAGCACTTTAGAGCACGGCCTGATTTAAAACTTTTTCAGTCACTTAGATTTAAAAAAAAATTAATGGCAGAGTTGCTATTTAAAAAAAAAAATGAAAAGAATCCAAAGTGGCTCAACTGCAACTGGCAACAGGATAGAGATGAGAGGCACAGGTGCCCTCTGTAGGGCGAGACTTTGAGCAGCTCCGGCGAGACCAGAACACTCCAGAGTCACAATCTAGCTGGCCTGCTCTCCCTTGCCTTCCAAAAGGACACTCTGTTGCCTGTTTTTTGTCTATGTGAGTGAAGGCCTTAGCCAACAGAACTTATTGTTTAAATTAAAAGCCCAGGCAGGACTGACCTATAGCCATGCTCATAAGAAGCTTGCTTTGAGTGACAGTTTCTATTCTTCATTCCTTGAATCTTTCCACAGATAGCTATAGAGAGCCTATTACGTGCTAGCCACTGCTCTGAGCCCAAAATAGAGGCAATACCCTCCCGCCTCTGTGTGCTCCCCAGGAACTTCCAGTACAGGAATGAGACATGTATAGAAGTGACTAGAAGGCAATGCCATGTGAGGTGTGGTGGTCAGGGCAGGCAGTTCCCAGTTTACAGATACATTGCATTCCAAAAGTTAGTTTATGAGCCCTTAGTTTAGAAACTGAATTTATTTTCCAGTAGATGAAACTTCTTTACATGCATGCATGCATTTTTTTCAGATAGGAAATATTTATTGAGTGCCTACCATAGAAGGAACTGAGAATACAGGGAAGAATAAGACTTAACAAATTGGTGCAAGGAAATGCTGGGGTAGGTGCTATAAATCAGAAGTGGTTATCTGAGGGCACCAGCCAGGGCCCCAATGAATGGAGTAATTAATGCATTTGACCTACTTATTTCTTTCTCTTCCCCTTCTCAGTCAACCCCAAACTTCCATTTCTTCAATTCAACTGTTGTGTTAGGTGTTAGGAGGAAAGTAACTTGTTTAAACTAATTTAAACCTATACATGAGTGAATTGGGGGTGGGAGGGGATCAATGACTTCCTGAAAAGCAATTTTATGTGTCTTAATGATCTAACAGTCAGACTTTCCAAGGTCTGGCCCTGGAAGTGGACTCTTCCAGCAGAGAGGAACATTTTACCATGTGCTCTGACTCAGCCCCTTGAATTTTACCTGCTCCACTGGATTTTTTTGCTTCAATTTCCATGATGCCTACTCCCAGGATGTTTCTCCTTTAGGAGGCTAGGTTCTAAAAGTCAGCGTAAAAGCACAAAGTCTGTGTAGTCATTGCTCTTGAAAATTGCTCTTGTAAATCACTTAGAAAGGCACAACATTGGAGACCAGCTTATCGTCCCTCAGTAACTTCAACCCAACCATTTTTTTCCTTTGTGTTGGGAGGCATCATATGATTGTTTAATTGGAAACCAGGCAAAATAGTTGCCTCTAAGAAATATAAAAATATGAATCTTTAAACACTAACATTGTACTTGAGAATGGTGATTGATTCCTCTTAGAGGCATGTGGTGGCTGCAACCCATCAAGACAACCATGGATTCCCAGGTCCAATCTCAAACTCACTCCTAGGCTAGGTGAGTGGCATGGAGATCCAGCAGTCTAATCCTTGTGTCTGGGCACGAGGGGGCTCCAGCCCTGGCCCTGTGCTTTAGAAGGCTCCATGTACCACAAACACAATAAAATGCTCTGCCATTTGGAATCTAGATCATGAGCCATAACAATAAACATCCACTCCCCTGACTTTGTGATTAACACTGCTCAGGCCCCAGGGAAGTGCTTCCCCACATCTCTTGCCCTGTGGTCTTGAACCAGAAGGTGAGTATAACTGATTGCCGTAAAGGTTTTTGGGTTATGCCATTGTAAAAGGCAGAGTCAGACACTCCCTGGAGTTCAGGGAAATTTGAATGGCAGAAGCATTTAGGTAAGAGGAAAAAACAAATTAATTATCTTGTCAAATTTTTCCCCTCAGCACGAATGCAGTAGATTCTTGTATAAGTATGGTTTCCAGCAGTGCTGAGCACTCATTTTCTTTTCTTTTTCTTTCATTTTGTGGTTCCAGAGGGGCTCTTGTATTCCCAATAGTTGCACATGGTGACTAAGGAACATTTTTCAATATTAAAAACTTGGTATTACTCTTGACTCTTTATAGCTTTAGGTGCTGTTGAGTCTTTAAGTTTACAACTAAAAGACATTGACTGCTACAATTAGGAGTAGTTTTATTTAAAAAAATTAATAAGATTTTAGATTAAAAAATCTAAATCAGTTTTATTTAAATAAGTGTAACTTAAATTACTGATACAATTAAATAATTGCAACTTAAATTATTGATACATATTCAATATAATTAGCATTTTGCCTTTTAATTTTAATAGCTAATTTGAATTTTTATATTTACTGTCATTTATATTTTTTATGAAAATGTGTTCAAAATTTATACATTGAATACAGTCACATTTTGTTTTTTAATTGGTTAGATAATTACTGTCAATAGAATACAGGTAATGTGAAAACTCTTGATTTTAACAACATAATTGGTGATTTTGTTGAAATGAAAGCAAGAAAAATAAATTTTATGAAACAAATATATAATTATGTGTTATTTATTTATATAGGGTCATTATGAGCCGGAATCAACTCGATGGTAACAGGTCAGGTCTGTCGGTCGGTGTTATTTATGTCTTTATCGTATCATTTAGCCAAACATCGCTGGAGTATTAACAGGATACTCAGACATGTATGATGATGAATAAATTCAGTCATCTTTGATATCTTGTGACTTTCAGTCATAGAAAAACCGTAACTTTTACATATTTAAAAAAAGTTTGTCTTTATGAATGTGTCTTTGCCAATGAAGGAGGATAGAACACATTTTATCGAAGTTTGTTAGCTTCGTTTGTAACTTTTAAAGTATTTATGTGGGTCCACATTTGTTCACTTACAATAAGCTCACCAGTAGAAGGGATAGGCCTCCAAATCTGAATCACTTAATCTATTCAATTGTTCCTAGTCTCACCAGCAAATAGCTTAGTTCTGTAAGTTACTAGTGTTTCGTTATGAGATTCCATTCTAACCAGTTAATAGTGCCAGTTGCCGTCGACTCAGTTCTGACTCATGGTGACCCCACGTGTGTCAGAGTAGAACTGTGCTCCGCAGGGTTTTCAGTGGCTGATTTTGGGGCAGTAGACTGCCAGTTCCTTCTTCTGAGGCGCCTTTGGGTTAGCAGCCGTGCACCACCCAGGGACTGTTCCATTCTAACTGTGGTCTAATTAGGCTTCTAACCTCTTCTGCTTGTTAGAGGCTGGATTATACCTCCTGTGGAATTCACAGAGAGGATGTTTTGAAGTTGGCTTTTCAGAACTTGTGCTAATGGCCTTATAATTGTTTCTTAGCTCAGCACTGATAGCCCAGAGCTATCAGCCAGGAGAGTTGTGAAGGAGGAGAGAATGGCTTAGTTATCTCTTGCTTCCTTTGGCTTTGCTATAATTTAGTTCAAAGCAGCAGCCCTAACAGATATGAATAAACAGAGAACATCGCAGAGGGTCCAGTGGACAAATGTTGAGTCAGTCCTTATTAAAGAAAAAAAAAAAATCTTTTGAGCGTGCCCCAAACCAAACCAAACCCATTGCAGTCAAGTCAATTCCTCTCAGAGTGAACCTATAGGACAGAGCAGAACTTCTCCGTAGGATTTCCAAGGAGCGGCTTGTGGATTTGAACTGCTGACCTTTTTGTTGGTAGCTGTAGCTCACCAGAGCTCTTAACCACTGCACCACCAGGGCTCTAGGGGTACCCATTTATCTGAGCTCCAGATAACTTAGCATAACCTGTAAGTCAATCAAGTGGCTTCTGCCACCCACTTCCCAATTCCCCTTTTAAAAATTGAACAGCAATATTATAATTTTTTAAAATTATAAGTCATTTAAAATCACTTGTGATTCATCATCCTGACACAACTGTTTTCACTGTTAATATGTAACAATGAAAACAGTTGTATCAGGGTGATGATTCGCAAATCATTTGAAGTAACTCGTGTGTGTATGTTGAATGTGTATATGCACACATATTTCCACACATATATATTTGCATTGTTCCAATCAGCATGTATATATCATCCGTATTCTGCTTTTTTGTTTTAAATGTTATGTATTTTTCTATGTTCTGTGTTTCATAATTTCCATTTTTATTCTTTGCATAATACAGTGAGATTATTTTAAATGACTTTTTTTGTCACATGGAAATTTAAGAGCAAAAGAAGTTACTAGTATATACTCCTTGGATAGCTTTGAGTTTTTATTAGTTTTGGGATATCCAATCCCTTCTTAAAACTCCTCCTGATTTCAACTAGGCAAGCAAAATGATTTGGTAATTAAAGGTTTAACTGATTAATGCACATATTAGAGTTAGCATATTTATTTTAGGTCAAATTTTATGATATAGTAGACTTACCCTTGGTGTATGGAACCCTCACATAATTGATGTGTATAGGATATTTATGCCTATTTTCTAGCTCTTTTCTTTCATTGTTTTATGAGGCCTTTAAACTGTATGCAGAGATTTATAGCTGTCTCTTTGCCTTTCTGATGAATTGTTGATCACAGCTGTGATTTATTTTTACTAATCCATTCTCAGAGTACAACCTTGAATTGTAACTCTCCAATATGATACTGACCTGATGGGAAAATGAGGTCTGTGCTATGATGATCTGCCTTCTAGAAACACATTACAGTAAAAAGTAGACACTGCTGGTATTCACATCAGGTGCAGGTGGAGGGCAAGTCCACTGTATTGATGAGAGGTGAAGGCAAGGGTCAAGGGGAGCCTGAAGAGGAGAGGGGGTTGCCTCTGGGGCAGCCCGCCACAGGTGTTCACTCAGTCACAAGGGTCAAATGGGGAAGTCTGGGGGAGGCATGAAAAGCCAGGAGGAGGGCTGTTTCTACTATTATTAACATCTTGCATTGGTGCAGTACATTTGTTACAGTCGATGAACTAATACTGGTCCATTGTTATTAACTAAAGTCTGTAGTCTACATTAGGGTTCATTGTATTGTACAGTCTGGTGGCTTTTGAAAAATGCAGAACCATGTGCCCACCATTATAGTATCATACTGAGTAGTTTCACTGCCCTAAAAATCCCCTGCACTCGACCTATTCGTCTTTCCTACCCCAGGCAACCACTGATCTTTTTATTATCTCTATAAAACCCCATTGCCTTGAAGTCGATTCTGATGGCAACCCTATAGGACAGAGTAGTGCCCCCATAGGGTTTCCAAGGCTGTAATCTTTACAGAAGCAGACCGCCACATCTTTCTCTTGTGGAGCAGCTGGTGGGTTCCAGCTGGTGACCTTTTGGTTAGCATCCGAGCACTTAACCATTGTGCCACCATTGTCTCTATAGTTTTGCCTTTTCTAGAATGTCAAATACTTGAAATAAGACCTTATGTAGTCTTCTCAAACTGACTTCTTTGTCAACATCTAGTTTTAATATTATTAATGCTTCAGATATTTCATTCTTGACTGCCATCTCTGGTGGAGTTGCTTCCCACTCTCTTGCTTCTGGAGATCCTCAGCAGTCCAGCTTCACAAATTTCTGAAGTGGCATGTATTGTAATACCAAACTGAGTTTGTGCCTCACGTACCCTATTGAGGTTACAAGCTGCTGGAGGAAAAGGCACCTCTTTCAGAGGTCTGATCTTTCTGGAATATTTTGTACAGAGTTGAGTAAATAGAGAAGAAATCATTGAAAAATATTTAGAAGGTTGGAGTTAACTGAGTGTGGCTTGGCTTTTTGATAAAGTTACTAATCCTTTGATTCCTTTTGTGGAATGCTGGCTCTTCAGGTATCACCAACACAACTTGCTGGTAAGGCAAAGCTGAGTGTATTGTTCGCTGCAGTGAGGAAGGACACTACCTCTTCAGCTTTGGTGGTGTGTCTGAGAGGGGAAGTTCTTGTTGTGTGCCTTCCAGTCAATTCCAACTCATAAAAACACTGTGTGACAGAGTAGAACTGCCCCATAGGGTTTCCTATGCTGTTATCTTTATGGGAGCAGATCGTCAGCGCTTTTCTCCCATACAGAGGTTAGTGAGTTCAAACTGCCAACCTTTTGGTCTGTAGCCGAGAGCTTTACCATTGTGCCATCAAGGCTCCCTGAGGGGGGAAGACAAGGTCACAATTTGTTGAGAAATGGAAATTTGGCTTAAGGCAGAGCTAGATTTTTCACTGAGGGAACTTGACTAGGATTAGTAAGAATCACGATATAACAGTTTAGGGTTGGTGGAAGCAGCAAGGCAAAGATTTTTGAGGCAAAGTATTTCAAGAATTTTATGGCATAAATCGTCAAGGAAAGCTTTCTATGGAAGAACCCATTTGTGTTTTTGGAAGTTCCTGTAATGAACAGTTAAGATACCAGCCTGGGCAAGAGTGTCCTGGAATAGTTGTTGTTGTTAGTTGCCTTTGAGACAGCTCTCCTGACTCATGGCGACCCCATGCACAATGAGATAGGACCACTGTGATCCATAGGGTTTTCATTGGCTGATTTTCAGAAGTAGATCACCAGGCCATTCTTCCTAGTCCATGGTAGTCTGGAAGCTCTGCTGAAACCTGTTCAGCATCACAGCAACACACCAGCCTCCACTGACAGATGGGTGGTGGCTGTCCTTGAGGTGCATTGGCTGGAAATCGAACCTGTGTCTTCTGCGTGGAAGGCAAGAATTCTCCCACTGCCCCCCCTCCTGGAATAGTAAGTTCATGCTAATGATGACAATGGAATTGGTAAAGTCATGCTCTGTAGACAGTAAGCTGTATGAAGGGTGGATAGCTTCCATTCTTGCTTGTCAGCCAAGCCATGGTAATTGATGGCAGGAGAGATTGCTTTGAGGAGGAATAGAAGACAAACAGACAGCAAAGCTTTCTCTAGTTTTCTTCGCAAGACTGGATTTTTGCTTAGGCCTTCTTCTGTCCATGACATTGTGCTCTGTGGATGCGATGAGGTTGTTGACAGGTTGCTGGGTGCTGGCCTCTGGGGGCCTGTCAGGTGCTAGTGGGGACTGTCTGTCCTAACTCACAGCTCATCCTGGACCTGCTGCAATTCAGTTGATGCAGTGAGCTTATCTTTCCTTGTCACCATGTCACAACTTTCTCTTGACATTTATCCTCCTAGGGGATGTTTACTAATGCAGAGGCCCACCAAATGAAAATGTCTAATAACCTCAGGATACTTTATTTCATATTTCATTAAGTTAGAAAACAGCAACGCATTCCATTTCATGCGAGCTGCCACCAGTTTGCCTCTAAGTATACGGTAAGAACCGTTCCTTTCTTTAATCTTGTGGCAAATTCTTACCCAAGGAATCTGAAATTGATTTTTCCTCCCCCTCTGTCCAGACAGTGCAGCCACAGACACCTCGTAGGTACCCTCTCCCGGCGAAATGGGATGTTACCCCTTTTTATATGGGGTGATGCAAATTTCAGGAAAAAATAACCTTGCCTCTCCCAGCCAGCTTTCTGCCAACCCACTCAGGCTGTTTGAAAATGGCAGCATTTCAAATACCATCGAAAATAGTATTAATCCCCCTACTTGCTGCCCAGTTTGAACATTGGAGACTAGTCAAAATAAGTGATTGAGTTTCTGAGTAATTGTAGGTGAGCACCTGCTGTGGCCAGAGCTGTCATCAGTACTCGGCAAGGATTCTGCAAATCGCCTTCCTCCCTAAACAGCAGCAAATTTGACCCCAGTGCCCACTTCCTTAATGGAGCTGTTTAAGTTTTCATTGGGTTATCTTGGGTTCGAGAGCTTCTCATCAGTTCATTTTGTTATTTTTACTTTTCAAAAACATTCCACTTCAATTCTCATCATTTTTTTTCCTCAGTTGAATGAGAGCAAGTATGTTTTTAATGAAGCACTGATCCTTTTCTTTTTTTAAGTGTTTTTCAGCAGGCCTAGGTGATCGGCATTTATTATCATGTTCGGTCTGCCTTCCGCCTGGAATGTGAAGGAACCTTGGAATTATTTTGTTTCTCCTCCTAGAGGCCTGGTGTAATCTCACTTCTTTTTCTTCTTTTCTTGCCGTATCCCCTACCTCTCTTCTCTGAACCCTCTAGAATTCCCTGATAATAATCTTGTAGTTACCACTTGCTGTTGAGTTGACTCCAACTCACGGTGACCCCATGTGTATCAGAGTAGAACTGTGTGCTCCGCAGGGTTTTCAATGTCTGATTTTTCAGAAGTAGATCACTAGGCCTTTCTTTAGAGATTCCTCTGGGTGGACTCAAACCTCCAGTGTTTTGGTTAGCAAATGAGCATTTTAATGGTTTGTGCCACCCAAGGACTCCCATAATCCTATAGAGACCCTTCAAAATCTTTAGGGCAGAAGTGGTTCGGCTGAGTCCGATAGCTTAGGGAAAAAAAAGAAGGTGGCCCAGGAAGAGAGAGAAATGGAAGATTTTGGTCTGTTAGCTTGCTGCAGGTGGCTCTGTTGCTTAAAGCTATCAGGGCTTCTGTTGCCCTTTGTCAGTTCCAGCATCCTTTTGGTCATGGCCCAGGCCCCAGCATGGTTAAGGAAGGCTTGAAATGATAGCTTCTGGGGCTGAGGTTTAGATGGGGTGTGCTGGAGATGAAGCTCTCTGAAAGGTGTCTGGATGAAGCTCCTTAGTCTCTAGGTGATAACCAAACCTGCTATGTCTTCCATTGCTGGTCTGTGTAGAACTGATGCAGCAGATGGACACCAGTGTTGTGCCTTCTGCCATCATCCCCACATAGTTGTGATTTACAGAATCCAAAAGGACTAGGGTTGACCTCTGTCTTTTGCTGGCACCTACTTTGTAACGGGCATTTGATTATAGGAGCTCCACTGCCAGCCCTGGGCACTTTAGGCACGTTATTAACCTTCTAAACTTTTATCTTCTTACCTGCATTGTTGTTTTTTGTTTGTTTGGTTGGTTTTTTAGTTTTATTGTGCTTTAGGTGAGAGTTTACAGCGCAAATTAGGTTCTCATTCAAAAACGTATAAACAAATTGTTTTGTGACATTGGTTGCAGTCCCTGCAATGTGTCAGCACTCCCTCGCTTTCCATTTACACCCTGGGTTTCTCATGTCCATTCATCCAGTTTTCCTGTCCCTTCTTGCCTTCTCATCTTTGCTTTTGGGAAGGTGTCACCCATTTGGCCTCATATACTTGACTGAGGTAAGAAGCACGTTCCTCATGTGTGTTATTGTTTGTTTTGTAGGACTGTCTAATCTTTGGCTGAAAGGTAGATTTTTGGGAGTGGCTTCAGTTCTGAGTTAGCACGGTGTCTAGGGGCCATAGTCTCAGGGGTTCCTCCAGTCTCTGCCAGACCAGTAAGTCTGGCCTTTTTTTGTGAATTGAATTTTGTTCTACATTTTTCTTCTGCTCTGTCCAGGACTTTCAATTGTGATCCCTGTCAGAGTGGTTGGTGGCAGTAGCCAGGCACTATCTAGTTCTTCTGGGCTCAGTCTGGTGGAGGCTGTGGTTCATGTGGTCCATTAGTCCTCTGGACTAATATTTTTCTTAATGTCTTTAGTTTTCTTCATTCTCCTTTGCTTCGGGTGGGATAGGACTAGTAGATGTATCTTAGATGGCTGCTTGCCAACTTTTAAGACCCCAGATGCTACTTACCAAAGTAGGATGTAGAATACTTTCTTTATGAACTGTGTTATGCCAATTAACCTAGACGTCCTCTGAGACCATGGTTCCCAGTAACTCAGTCCCTCAAGGTGTTTGGATGTGTCTAGAAAGCTTCTATGACTTTGCCTTGGTCAAGTTGTGCTGACTTCCCCTATACTGTGTGTTGTCTTTCCCTTCACCAAAGTTAATACTTGTCTACTATCTAGTTAGTGATTTCCCCTCCCCACCCCTCCCCTCCCCTCCCTCATAACCATCAAAGATTTTTTTTCCATGTGTAGACTTTCTGAGTTTTTATAATAGTGGTCTGTACAATATTCATCCTTTTGTGATTGACTTATGTCACTCAGCATAATGCCCTCCACATTCATCTATGTTGTGAGATGATTGGCAGATTTGGCAGATTCATCGTTGTTCTTTATTATCATGTAGTATTTCAATGAGTGTATGTACCATAGTTTGTTTATCCATTCATCTGTTGATGGGCACTTAGATTGTTTCCATCTTTTTGCTATTGTGAATAATGCTGTAATGAACATGGGTGTGCATATGTCTAGTTGTGTGACGGCTCTTATTTCTCTAGGATCTATTCCTAGGAGTAGGATTCCTGGATTGTATGGTATTTCTATTTCTAGCTTTTTACGGAGGCACCATATCATTTTCCATAGTGGTTGTACCATTTTACATTCTCACCAGCAGCGCATAGGAGTTCCAATATCCCCATAACCTCTCCAACATTCGTTATTTTCTGGTTTTTTTTTTTTTTGACTTGTGCCAGTAATGTCGAGGTGAGGTGGTATCTTAGTCATCTAGTGCTACTATAACAGAAATACCACAAGTGGATGGCTTTAACAAAGAGAAATTTATTTTCTCACAGTCTAGTAGGCTACAAGTCCAAATTCTGGGCATCAGCTCCAGGGGGAGGCTCTCTGTCCGTCGGCTCTGGAGGAAGGTCCTAGTCATCATCAATCTTCCCCCGGACTAGGAACTTCTCTGCGCAGGAACCCCAGGTCCAAAGGACGTGCTGTGCTCCTGGCACTGCCCTCTTGGTGGTATGAGGTCCCCATGTCTCTCTGCTCACCTCTCTCCTTTGTATCTGAAAAGAGATTGGGTTAAGACACCGCCTAATCTTGTAGACCACATCGATATAACTGCCGCTAATCCATCTTGTTACATCATAGTGATAGCATTTACAACACATAGGGAGATCACAACAGATGATAAAATGATAGACAATCTTACAGTACTGGAATTATGACCTAGCCAAGTGGACAGATATTTCTGGGGGACACAGTTCAATCCGTGACAGGTGGTATCTCATTGTAGTTTTGATTTACATTTTATGGCTAATGATCGTTAGCATTTCCTCATGTGTCTTTTAGCGGCCTGAATGTCTTCTTTGGTGAAGTGTCTGTTCATATCCTTTGCCCGTTTTTAAATTGGATTATTTGTCTTTTTGTTGTTGAGGTGTTGAAGTATTCTATAGACTTTAGAGATTAGACCCTTGTCGGATATGTCGTAGCCAAAATTTTTTTGCCAGTCTGTAGGTTTTCTTTTCACTATTTTGGTAGTCTTTTGATGAGCCTAAGTGTTTAATTTTTAGGAGATCTCAGTTATCCAGTTTATTTTCTGGTATTTGTGCATTGTTAGTTACGGTATGTATTGCACTTATGCCATGTATTAGGACCCCTAGCATTGTCCTTATTTTTTCTTCCATGATCTTTATCATTTTAGGTTTTACATTTAGGTCTTTGATCCATTTTGAGTTAGTTTTTATGTATAGAGGTGGTCCTGTTTCATTTTTTTGCTGATGGACATCCAGTTTTGCCAGCACTGTTTGCTAAAAAGACTGTCTTTTCCCCAGTTAATGGACTTTGGTTCTTTGTCAAAGATCAGCTGACCATAGGTGGAAGGATTTATGTTTGGGTTATTGATTCTGTTCCACTGGTCTATGTGTCTGTGGTACCAGTACCAGGCTGTTTTGACTACCATGGCTGTATAGTAGGTGCTGAGATCAGGTGGTCTGAGGCCTCCTCCTTTGTTCTCTTTCTTCATTAATGCTGTCCTTATCTGGGGCCTCTTTCCTTTCCATAGAAAGTTGGTGATTAGTTTTTCCATCTCATTAAAGAATGCTGTTGGTATTTGAATCAGGATTGCATTATATCTGTAGATTGCTTTGGGTAGAATTGATATTTTCACAATTTTAAATCTTCCTAGGCATGAGCATGGCATGTTTTTCTATTTTATGTAGTTTTCTTGGCTTCTTGGAGAGGGGACTGGGCTGCCAGAATCCCAAACCTGACTAGGGCATGCGTTCGCCAGGTTCTTTCCTGCCTCTGGGTCTCTGCCCTTCATGTTTCATCCACTGAAATGCTTTGCCTTCAAATATTCACATGGCCCCCATCTTTTCATTCTGGCCTCTGAAACCTTTTCACCCCCACCCCCACATTACTCTCTATCCCCACCCTGCTTTTTTTGTCATAGTACTTACCATCAACCAACCAGTTGTCACTGAGTGGATTACAACTCATGGCAACCCCATATGTCAGAGTAGAGAACTGTGTTCCATAGGATTTTCAATGACTGATTTTTGAAGTAGATGCCAGGCCTTTCTTCTGAGGTGCCTCTGGGTGGATTCAAACCTCCAACT
This sequence comes from Dugong dugon, assembly GCA_030035585.1. NCBI lineage: Eukaryota > Metazoa > Chordata > Mammalia > Sirenia > Dugongidae > Dugong > Dugong dugon. The sequence goes on from CM057461.1 coordinate 89,735,624, forward strand.
TTTCAGTTAGCAGCCAAACCCATTAACCATTTGTACCACCCAGGGACTCTACTTAACCATTACTTGACACTATACTGTATAGTAGCTATTTGTAATCTATCTCCCCCATTTAATAAATGTAACCTCCATAGGGGCAGGGCATTATTTTTCTCACTGCTCTATTCCCAGTGCCTTGAACAGTGTCTGGCACATATTAGGTGCTCAATAAATATTTTTTTAATGAATGACTGGGTGGGTAGGTAAATGCTCTCAATGTCTGGGGCAGCAACCAGCTAGATGAGGTGCTGTTGTGAGGAAAGGTGGCAAATTAACCTCCTCTTACCATATTCTTCCTCTCCTTTCTCCTCACCCTCCATTCTATTTCAGTTGGTTATATTATTTTTCTTAGAGTTTACCTTTTTGTTATTAAGTAAACATTTATTTTGATTCCTAGCTATAGAAGATAATGAATACCTACTTCCCCTTTCCCATTCTAACTTTTGTTAGTTATGTTAGACGTATACTGTCAGAGTTTATAACATTTACAGCCTGTTTAATAATAAATCCAAGATTGTTTTAGTTTCTGTCCTACGTTTAAATAGATTCAGTGTTCCACACTAGGCCTTTGCCATTGTTTTTCATTCATCTCTTGTGTAACTGAAAAGTTCATTCTCCAGTAGTTTCCTTCAAGATAGACTCTTGAGAACATAATGCCCTGAATTCTTGCGTGTTCAAAAATTTTGGTTCATTACCTTTATAATGAATGATAGTTTTGCTAGGTATAGAATTCTTGAGCCCTGTTTTGTTTCCTTGAAGACTAGCTACAAAGGTATTACTCCACTGTCTTCTAATGGTACATAATGCAGTGATGAAGTCTGAGGCCAACTTGTTTTTTCTCCCTTCAGCCTGACAGCCCAAAGGATTCTTTCTTTATCTTTGAAATCTCTTAAATTTACCAGATCATGTTTTTCAATCCATTCCTGCAAATTCTGTGATGTTCTCTGTATTCAAGTCTTTTTTTTTTTTTTACTTATGGGAAGATTTATTAAATTATATCTTTAAATATTCTTTTATGTACTTTGCCAATATTCCTTAGCAATCTCTTTCTTTCTACTGTAATCCTTTTAAGCTCTTCACTTATTTACATCTTTTTGTCATGTTTCCTATCACCATCCTCTCTCTCCTTTATTGTGTTCTCTGTAGTGTCTTATTTTCATTATGGTGCTTTCAATTTTGCCTTTATTTCTGTAATAGCTTTATTTACTTTCTAAATGTCACGTCTTTCCAGATTTCTGCTAACTCTTGCAAATTCTTCTGTGTCTTACCACATCTTATATAGAATTTGGGATTTGTGATTAAAAAAACAGGCTGTAAATGTTATAAACCCTGAAAACATTCATCTAATATAACTAACAAAAATTAGAATGAGAAGGGAGAATAAAGTACAGTATTCATTATCTTTTGTGTGGATGAGTGATTGTTTCAGAAATCTTTTAAAAATTAATGGCAAAGTATTTAGTCAACATTTTGTGTCTGTTCAGTGGTAATATTTTTCTGGTGAATATTCTTTATTTGCCATTGCTTTTCCTGTTCCTTCCCTTATTTTTTTTTTCTTGCAATACCTTTGTATAGAGCCTGTACTTATTTCTTTTTGATGGCTTAATTTTGAATTAATTGATTGTTTTTCCTGGACCAGCTTTTTGTAGGGAGTTTTTATAGGGGGAGAAATGAGAGCCGTGTTGTTTTCAAGGAGGGATTTTCCTTAATTTCAGGGTTTGTGTAAGTCCTTTTGGCTTTTATTCTCTTCGACCAATGAAGATCTGCAATTATAGAGCTGTTGACAATGCTAAGTCTCCTCCCTCTGTCATGTCAAAAAAAAAAAAAAAAAAGCTTTCTACACCTATGGCATGTCTGTGTGACTCCTTATTCAGCCCATTCTCATCTGCTTCTTGGACACAACTCGGTCCAGGGAGGCTCGAGCTGACAACATTTGCAACCATTTCTGTTGCTGCAGAGAATCAATTTTGATTCTTTACTTCTAGATGTCTTCCTCACCCTAGACTGTACCTTTCTGGCTCCTACTGAGAATGGCAGCCTAGGTCATTGTCTCAGTTACCTAGTGTGGCATAACACAGATACCACAAGTGGGTGGCTTCAAAGAACAGAAACTTATTTTCTCAAAGTTCAGTTGGCTAGAAGTCCAAATTTAGGGTGTTGCTCTAGGGGGAGGTACTTCCTTGCCTATTTCAGCTTCTTACAGTTGCCAGCAATCCTTGTAGATACATCTGTGTTCGTTGTCTATCTTCCTTTTCTCCCTGCAAGTCTCTGTGCCTATTCTGCTCTTTTTATAACTCGGAAGTAATTATATTTAATACTCATCCTACTTGAGTGTAATTTAATTAGCATAAGAAAGAAAACCCTTTTTCCAAACAGAATTACATCCACAGGTTTAGGTGTTAGGATTCCAACACGTCTTTGGGAAGACACAATTCAGTCCACAGATATCCTCTCTCTACTTCTGGTCGTCACTGTCTTGGGCGCCTTCTTCACCTATATTGCAGTGTTTCACTATTTCATGTCTCCTGATTTCATCAAAAGTTGAATTTGTGGTTATGTTTCTTGTTTTAGGTTTATTATTATTTTTTATTAACATAAAACCTATCTTTCCAGATTTCTTTTTCTTCAGGAAGCAGATGTTTTCTTCTCCCTACTTGTCCCTCCCCAGGTTTCCATGTGAGGTCAGGTTCCTTGTCCCCAGAAAGCTTTATGCTGACCATCCACCTATGAATCTTCACTGTGCTTGTAGTCCACACTGGGTGTAGCATCTCTTGCTTTGTATTGCACCATGTTTTTTACATGTATGGAACCATGGTTAAGAGCTACAGCTGGTAACCAGAAGGTCGGCAGTTCAAATCCACCAGCTGCTCCTTGGAAAGCCTATGGGGCAGTTCTACTCTGTCCTATAGGGTCGCTATGAGTAGGAATCTACTCAATGGCAATGGGTTTGGTTTTTTTTTTTTAAAATATATTTCTTAGCTAAATTGTAGGGCATTTGTGGGCATCGCCTGGGGCATGAACTCTCTGAGTTTTCTCTAGTACTAGCACAAATCATTCCACTTGGTAGGTGCTGCATAAATACTTATGGATTATACGCTTACCCTTACGGTTCACTATGATATTTGGAATACTTTAACTCTGCCTGATCATTTATGAGTTTGCGTTCTCTCTTTCTGGGCATTCTTCTTGCTAAATTAGATTCCTGTGTACTTGGCACGAATTATATATCATACATACTCAGTCACGAAGATCTTATAACACATACATTGCCTCCAATAAGGAACTATGGGTAAACGCCCTCTTTGACCTTAAATGACATTGACCAATGCCATTAGAAATAACTTTAGCTTTTCTTTGCCTCTAAGATTATGTACGTCAGTGCTCCTTAGTTAGAGCCTTTGTCATCAAGTGATAATGTTCTTTGGTGACTACATCCTATGAACTTTAGTCATACTCTGAAGAGTATCAGGTCTAAACCTAAAAGTAAGATAATTTACTAGGCCAATGATTTTCATAGCCTTCTCCCCCCACAATTAAGTAGAGGTATTTCAAACCTGGGGTTTGAGGATGGGTAGTTGGAAAAATAAATAAACAAACAAAAAACCTCCATGTGATCCTTGTATGACCTCTTAAGAATATACCTTTCCATCTCCACCGCTACCACCAGACTCCTAAAGAAAACTGATTTAGTCCGACGCCTGTATTTTAACCACGGCAGGCAAGTACAGGGAAGGGAGGACTTGTTCAAGGTCACACGATTCCTGGGTGTTCTCCTGACCTGCTTTGCTGCTCTTGCCCTTCATATGATAATCCGCAAACCACAGATGGACAGTTTCTCTGATGGATGAATCTGATGTGTCTGAAGGTCAGCTCATGCTAAAGTCAGTCTTGGTGTCTAGGCTAGGTCGATGGAGGAAGAAGATACTCTTAGGAAAAAAAAAAAAAAAGGAGCCAATGAAGCAGAATGGAAAATGTGCATTTGATACCAATCAATGAGCATGTGCTCAAGCTGAGATAGTCACACATGATAAAGGTCTAGAGAAGCTAAAATGGTAATTCAAGAGCAGCCTCTTTGACCTTAGCCAGTTGGAGACTCAATGGAACAAAGCTTTTGCTTCTCCAAATGAGAAAAAAAAGAAGAGGGAAAGGATAATTTCCAGTTTCTGGGAAGGTATGCTTGTAACATGATGGTTTTGAAAACTCTGTCAATACCAACAGTTCCCCTCTCTCTGTTTTTTTTTTTTGTTTTGTTTTGTTTTGCTTTTTACCTTTAACTTCTCTGTTGATGGAGTACCAGTCGTTTTAGTTTCATTCAGTATCAATAAGGCACCTACCACTATCACCCAAGATGAGAAAGAGATGCATAACTACAAGGCACAGCCAGTTCTGGGCAGGGCATGTTCGGGGTTGGAGCTTCAGGTATGAAGGTCAACAAAACCAAGAACAGGGCTGCCAGAGACACTGTAACTCATTGGGATAGCTGAGGCGGCCCTTGAATTTTACATATTCAGTTGGGGAGGGGTTGCAGGAGGGATGGGGAGTCTGAGAGGCTTGATCTGTGATGAGTTTTGGGATGGGGAACTGGGATGTATGAGGAACAGAGAAAGTGTAGGTGCTACCCTGGAGAGAAAATTGCAGAACCATCTGTTTGGCTCCTTTGATGATTTTTGCCTTAAAATGATACTGTAGGACCCTTATAAGTATTATTTTTGTTCTTTAGCTGAAGAAACTGAGATGCTGATAAAGTGGTTGCCCTGTAGTCTCGAACCCTAGACTCTGGGCTCTTGGCTCACAACCCTTTCCACAGTAAATCACAGAGCGCCCTCTTTCTGTAGAGATGCCTTAAGTACCTGCTAGATACCTAGTATTGTGCTAGAGGTAATGCCATGTAAAAGGTTGTTATGACATTAATTCCAGCCTAAGAGGAGCTTATTTTAAAATATTGAGTGTATTTTCCTTTTGAAAGCAACATACCACATTTCAGAAAATGTGGAAAATAGCAAAAAAGAAGACAAATTTAAATCACCCCAGCCTGCTAACACATCTACTGTAATCATTTTGGTCTATGCTGTTCTAGTCATTTTTCTCATCCATTTAGGATTTTACAAAATCTAGGGAAAACCATATTGCACATACAATTCCATTTCTTGCTGTTTTATGTCATAAGTAATTTCCTCCATAACCACTTTAATAGTAGTAGGATATTTGCAAAGAGCTTAATCATTAAGCATTTACTAACCACAGTACTAAAGCATTTTATGTTGTTAATTCAGTAAGTATCTGCTAAGTACCTCATGCCCAGGCTCTCCTGACAGCCATCAACCTAGTAATAGTCACTTGATGTGCCAAAGGATTTGAAACTTTTGGTACAACGTTAGTGGGAGCCCCACGAAAGTTATTGGAGCCCTGTACTTTTATTCCAGCTCTTTGTACATTAGTGTGCCATCTGAAGACACAAACCACGCTGAGGTTGGCTGGGGCCTAGGTGCTGAAGAATAAGTCTGTCATAAATCATCCTCATGACAACTGTTTCCTTCCTGTCATTCCCTATTCCCTAAATCTTCCCTCCTGTGTTTGTTTACTAATACCTTCCTCTTTGCAGACTTATCTTAAAGAGTCTGTATAATGTAATGGTTGGTAACATAAACTCTGAAGCCAGATGGCCTGGGTTCAAGCCCAGGCTTGGCCATGTACTAGCTGAGTGACCTTGGGCAAATCACTTCCCCTCTCTGTGCCTTGGTTTTCTCATTTGTAAAATGGAGATGATGGTAATAATACAGCTTACTTTATAGGGTTGTTGTGAGGAGTTAAATATTTAATATATGTAAAGCATCTGGAATAGTACCTGATGCATATTATGTAAGTACTAATACTATCGTTACCTTGATGTGGGTTAAGATTATCATAATAACAATCTGCTTTTATCAACCTTTCCTCCAACTCCTTTTCTCCAAGGCTAAGTTACCACAGGATTGTTTCCAGAAAATGTACTCTATCCATTCATTCGCTCATTCATTCACTCATTTGTTCATCCTTTTAGTCAAATATTTAAGAGCCTGTCTTCTGAACCACGCACTGCTCTAGGTGATGGAATCCATGTGAGATCAAGACACAAATATCTCAAAAACAGGCTTACAACCTATTGTGGGGTGAAGGGGAAGCAGAAAATAGATAAGTACATAAGCAGAAGGACATTATGACTGGCAGTAAGTGTTCCGAAGAAAGAGAAGGAAATGGAAAGGGGGCAAGCTGAAGGATGGCTTAGTTTCCTTATGCAAGGCAGCTGGGAGAAGGCAGGGCCTGGGGTTCTCTTTTATTATGGGGGAGTTCTGAGCTCCCTGGTAGACCAGAGATTCTCTGCATGTTCTCTTGTTTGGTGATAGTGACACAGCTTATTAACATTGTCTTCCGAAGAGTATCTTTCCTTTATCTTCTCTGATTATTATACCCATCCCTACCTGGCCATCTGCCTTCCTCCCTGCCAAGGAACGTCTTGTCTTGTTAACCCAGTTCATGCATCGACTTTGGTCTGGAATCAGGAAAATGAGTAGAAAAAGACAGGAGCAGAATGGTAAGAAGAGAAGGAGAAGGGCCTGCTTTGGGAAGTTAAACCTGATTTACAAAATAGAAGGCTTTGCAAAAGTACAGAGAAAGGATAAAGAAAAACAGGCTCCACTGTTTGTTGTTGCGGCGTAACAAACCACCCCAAAATGTAGCCGCTTGACACGATGATTTTATTCCTCACAGTCCTGCGGGTGGCTGGTCAGTTCTTCTGCTGGTTTCTTCTGGGCTCACTCTGCTGCAGGTGAGCAGAGCTGGAAGATCTCAAAAGGGGTCCCTTACGTGTCAAGCGATTGGTGCTGGCTATAGCCTGGGACACCTTGGTTCTCCAATGTGTTCCTCAACTTTAAAAGGCTGCACCAGCTTTCTATATGGCAGTCTCAGGGTAGTATTCCAAGATGGTAAAGGCAGAAGCTTCAAGGACCTGGAACCCTCACAATGTCACTTTTGCCATATTCTGTTGGCCAAAGGAAGTCACAAGTCCGTTCCAGAGTCTAGCTGGTGAGACAGATGTTAAGTAAAAATTCACATGGTTCTTGTTATGAAAGCTGGGATAAGAATGCTGAAGAAGAGGTGCTGGGGAGCATGTCCTCCAAGACTGGCATGCTCAGTGCCAAGCCACACATTGGATTGACTTTCCTCTCCTTGGATGAGGAATTTGACCGAGCGCGTATAGACAAGCCTTTTGGTGTTTATTTGTGAAAAAGACTGCTAACCTTAGAAAGGCTTGCTTGCAAGGTTGGCTCTTGGCTGGTGTCTTTGGAGTGTGGAATTTTGGTGTATGCTAGGCAGAGGGTGCCCGTGTGACCAGCCCTGTTATGGATTGAATTGTATCCCCCCAAAATACCTGTCAACTTGGCTAGGCCATGATTCCCAGTATTGTGTGATTGCCCACCATTTTGTCATCTGATGTGATTTTCCTGTGTGTTGTAAGTCCTGCCTCTGTGATGTTAATGAGGCAGGATTCAATCTACAAGATTAGATTGTGTTTTAAGTCAACCTCTTCTAGATATAAAAGAGAGAAGCAAGCAGAGAGACAGGGGAACCTCATACCACCAAGAAACAAGAGCCAGAATAGCACATCCTTTGGACCCAGGGTCTCTGCACTGAGAAGCTCCTTGACCAGGGAAGATTGATGACAAGGACCTTCCTGCAGAGCCAACAGAGAGAGAGAAAGGCTTCCCCTGGAGCTGGCACCCTGAATTTGGACTTCTAGCCTCCTAGACTGTATGAGAGTAAATTTCTCTTTGTTAAAGCCATCCACTTGTGGTATTTCTGTTATAGCAGCACTAGATAACTACGACAAGCCTCCGGTAAAAACCCTTGACACTGAGTCTCTAACAGGCTTCCTGAGCAGAAACACTGCACAGATGTTGCTGCGTTTTGTTGCTGGGGGAAGAGTGTGTTGTGTGTGACCACTCCTGGGAGGGAGAAAGCATGAGGAATTCTGGACATGGATCCCTTCAGACTTCACCTGAGTTTTTTTCTTTATGATCCGGCCATGTAGCCTTACTCCATTATTGTAATGAATCTTAGCCGTGAGTCCAACTATTTGCTGCATCCTGTGAGTCCTTCTAGCAAATCTCTGAACTTAGAGGGGGTCTTGAGGATCCCCCACAGATTAGTCATGTTCTCTTATATGTTTTGTCTTCTAAGAAGATCAGGGCCAATTTCCAGGTGTCCTGGAGCAGCACCAGAAAATAACCTTGAGGGCATTCATGCCTGGATAGGAAATGATGTCATGCTTCTCTGGAGCCAGGAGGTCCTGGCAGACCTGGTAGCTGTATGTCAGTGTTAGCAAGATTTGTTTGGAGTTGTGAACGTAATTAATTTAGCTGGTAATAAAAACGTAGTGATTTGGAATGGGGGGGGGGGGGGCAGGTGGTTGTTCGTTCGGTGGTAGAATTCTCACCTTCCATGTGGGAGATGGGAGTTTGATTCCCAGTCACCTCAAGCACATTCACTGCTCATCTGTCAGTGGAGGCTTGTGTGTTGCTATGGTGCTGAACAGGTTTATTTTTTTTTGTTGTTTATTTTTTGATTGTGCTTTAGGTGAAAGTTTACAGCTCAAGTTAGTTTCCATACAAAAATTTATACACGCATTGTTATGTGACACTAGTTGCAATCCCTATACTGTGACAGCACACTCCCCCTTTCCATTCTAGGTTTCCTGTATTCATTTAACCAGCTTCTGTCCCTTTCTGCCTTCTCATCCCACCTCTGGACGGGAGCTGCCCATTTAGTCTCATGTATCTACTTGAACTAAGAAGCACACTCTTCACAGGTATCATTTTATGTCTTCTAGTCCAGTCTAATCTTTGTCTGAAGAGTTGGCTTTGGTATGGTTTTAGTTCTGGGTTAGCAGAGAATCCGGGGGGCATGTCATCTGGGGTTCCTCTAGTCTCGGTCAGACCATTAAGTCTGGTCTTTTTATGTGAATTTGAGTTCTGCTCCACACTTTTCTCCTGCTCCGTCAGGGACTTTCTGTTGTGTTCCCTGTCAGGGAATCATGGTCCCCAGACCCCTGCCCCTGCTACACTGTCCCTGGAAGTGTTCGGTTGTATGAACAGGTTTGAGAGGAGTTTCCAGACTAAAACAGACGAGGAAGAAAGTCCTGGTGATCTACTCTGAAAATCATCCAGTAAAAGCCCTGTGAATCACAATGGCCCGATTCCATTGTGCATGGGATCGCCATAAATCAGGGACTGACTCCACGTCAGCTAACAGCAGCATTAACAGTAATTCGGAATATGTGATAGCGATTGCTTCCCTCTGTAACTCCTGGCAACAGCATCTTTCACTAAGACAGAAGGCTTTGATTGAGCTACCCCCTACCCAAACCAAAAACAAACCCGTGAAAGATGCCACTTTGCCTAGACCAGGCAAGATCTGGTCACCTGGAACAAATCAGTAAGGGTATTCCCTTTGGCCGCTATTCTTATACCAGGTGGCAGCTATTACCTAGCCCTCTGGATCCCAGTGGCTGTTGGGGCATATAACTACCACGGAGGGAAAGTCAGCCAAGGAACCCCCTTCACCCGACCTCCTCAACCGTCTCTCCTTCCCACCCTACTGGTAGTGTTGGCAATAGAGGTGACTGTGAGTACATCTGCGCTATCAGCTATCACGCAGTCTTTTGTCATAACCATCGCTAGTTCATGGGAGTTCTAGGGTGACTAAGAGCCTGGTGGCCAAGGAGGGGACGTAGGAATCTTCCTTGGCAGGTTTAGGGTAGAATCCACCCAACATGCTAGAGTAGTCTCAGCTTTTGAAAGAGAACTACTTAATGTTTCAGAATGAGACGAGGGCTGTGTGAAAAGACGAGTATAGGATTTGGAATTCAGCAGAGGTGGTTTCCTTTTCTGACTCTTTCCCTTAAGAACAGTGTGACCTCAGGCAGATTAATTAAACTCTCTGTTCTTTAAAAGCATAAATCCATAGGGTGGGTGTGTAGTACAGTGAGATAGTGTATATAGTGCATCTAGTTTTGTGTGTAGCCTATAGAAAATGCTCCCTAAACTTAAATCCCTTTCAGGTGATAGGAATCTAAGTGATATTTTTTTCTTTTTGCTTGTAAGTACAGTATTGGCCAAATTTTCTGTAATGAACAAGTATTTCCTTTATAATGAAAGAAAGAGGAATTTTTAAAGTTAATTGCCTTCGCTTTTTTCTTAAAGGCCATTTCCTTGCCATACCTCACAGTCTATATTCTTGAACTGTACCTTTTCTGGATCACCCATGTGAGCAATCATTGTACCTTAACATCAACAGAGGCTTGGAAAGATCTATTTCTTAACTGAGTGATTGAAGAATTATTTGTCACCAACATAGGCAAGGTAGCCCCAATATTTTTCCAGTGTTTTCAGTAATTATAATTTGAATTGATTCTTTATCCAGAATCACTTTTTCTTAGCAAGGTGACTGCCAGGACATTAAACAAGAAAAACAAAGTGTATTCTTTCGGTAGGATTGTCCTTTTTTTCAACTTTATTTTCCTTGTGATCGAGTTTTTGTTACCTTTCCAGCAGGTGATGGAATGTACTTTGCAGGAAAGGTCGGGAAGGGCTGGAAGAAAGCTTTGTAGCTTTGAGGACCATTTGTGGGGCAGGGTTGACTGACTTCTGTGGGCTATGTTGAGAAGGTTCCTGGGATGCCTGGCTTCCGGCTGTGCCTCTCCTGCAGGGTAGGTACAAAGAGGGCAGGTGCAACCCCAGCTGACAGGCCTGGGCCCTGTTCTGGAGACTCAACACAAAGGTGGGGTGAGCCCAATGAGAACTGCTACTGGGTGTAAATTAGTTGCTGGGTCTCTTCTGGTATTCTCTTCAAGTCTACCAAACTTTAGGCTGTTAGATTAATTACAGTGTGATTTTTTTTTTCATGTAAAATGTCCACAGAGCAGAGGATGGTGTCTGCACTCAGATAGCACTTGCCCTCTCCACAGCTTACTCGAGCTAGCACACCCTGACTTGCACTCTGATTATATATAGGTATGTAGGCGTTTTCCCTGCCATGTTAGACTATAGCTAACTCCTCCAGCATGGCAAGGCTGCCCAGTACCTTCATGTTTTGTATTTTTTAACATCTTGAAAAGTACCAGGCAATAAACGGTGCTTATTTGCTCAGGGGTGGCAGTGGTGCTTATTTACTTAGGGGTGGCAGTGGTTCAGTGGTAGAATTCTCCCCTCCCATGAAGGGGACCTGGATTTGATTCCTGGCTGATGCACCTCATACACAGCCACCACCCATCTGTCAGTGGAGGCTTGCGTGTGTCTATGATGCTGAACAGGTTTCAGTGAAGTTTCCAGACTGAGACAGATTAGAAAGACAGGCCTGGCAATCTGCCAGTGAAAACCCCATGGATCACAACTGTCTGATCAGCATCCAGTCATGGGAATGGTGCAGGACCAGGCAGCATTTCATTCATTTGTGCATGGGGATGCCATGAGTAGGGGGTCAACTCGAAGGTAGCTAACGACCACAACATACATGTTTACTGATTGACAGCGGTGCCCTAGCAGGAGCTGTAGGAGTTGGAGAAACGTTAAGCAGCAACAAGTATCACCAGAAATTTGAAAAATCTCCAGTTTCTTTTGGAGCCAAGGGAGCCACTATAACATCTCAGCTCAGTCTTTCTGGGAAGCCCAAGAGGAGTCAGTCAGTCCACAAGCAGGAATTGAGCACAGCCATGTACCTAGCAGGAGAGATTCAGACATAATCTCTCCATGGTCAAGTTGGTGAGATACAGTTACTGCCTGTGAAACTTTAATGCACCATAAAGTTGATGTATAATTATAATGCTAAGCTGTATGGTACTAAAGTCAGCGAAGGTGGGGACCGTAGTGGTCCCTAACAATTAGGATGGAATGAAACTGGGATCCTAAGGGTCAGGCAGTGCCAATATGGAATAACTCTTCCTACCCCTTTAGAGTTAATCTGCATCTACTTCCCTTAAACCTCAGAAAATTTCCCAGGAGAAGTTAGATTATTTACCCAGTAGCTGTGAGTTAATAAAGTCCAGCTGTTAAATTCTGCCCGTTTCTCACCCTGTCTCAAGTGTGTCTAGTATGCGTCCCACCTCAGCTCCTGGTATGCTCTCCTTAGAAGTCCTGTCCCTAGTGCTCTGCCCAGTGCTTGGCATGATGGGAAATTCTTCTGTCAGCTAAATAAAGCCACTATTTGAGCAAGTCCCACAAAAATAAACAATCCCCAAAATTCTACCTAACAACATTTATCAGTACCTAGCGTTTCATTAGGTGTATATAACCTAGATGGTCGACAGTGAATAGTTCCCTGCCCTCAAAAAGTTTACCTTCTCCACGATAGTCAAAAAGGTGTAAACAACCCAAGTGTCCATCAACTGATAAACGGATAAACACAATGTGGTACATGCATACAGTGGGGTATTACTCAGCCATAAGGAGAAATGAAGTTTTGATACATGCTACCACATGGATGACACTTGAACACATTATGCTGAGTGAAATAAGACAGACACAAAAGGACAGATATTTTATGATCTCACTTATATGAAATATCTAGGATAGGCTAATGCATTGAGACAAAAGTAGATTAGTGGTTATCAGGGACTGAGGGGAAGGGAGAATGGGGAGTTATTTCACAAAAAAAGAGAAATAGATGAAGGTACAGATGATATGATAGGGTAAAATTTATAAAAGTAGAAAAAAGTAGACATAATTCAGTTTAGACAAAAATATGAAATAGAAATATTTTTATATGGCAAGTAAGAATGTTGGTACAATCTCTCAGGATGACAATTTGACACTTAGAATCAAGATCCTTAAATGTATTCGAATTCTTTAACCCAGAAATTATATAGCTAAAATTCTCCATAGGATAAAATCAATGTTGTGTTCAAAGATTTATGTTTATCAAAGCCCCCTTTTTTAAATAGTGAAAAAATTTAAAGCATCTGAATGCCAAAAACTAGAGAAGTGTTAAATTAGGGTATGATATTAAAATCAAATTAAAATCCTGTTGCAGAAGCTATACTGTTATTTGAGAAAAAAAAATAGTTTACCTTCTAGAAAGGGAGAAAAAGTAACTATATTGCAAGATAGAAATGTTAGAGGAGCTATAATAAAGAAAACAGGGATTAATCCTAGTTGGGGAAGGCTTCAGGAAAGTGATAGATTTGGGGCTTGTCCATAAGGAGCACATGAAATTTACGAGGATGGGAGTGGCAGGTGGGGTCAAGGGTGGGGTGGCACATTCCATTCAGAGTGAACATTGTGAACAAAGACACAGAGGCGTCAGGTGCAGGGTATAGTCCAGGTTTGGCTGAGGCTGGGGAGGTGGATGGATGTCATGGCAGTTGAGTGGAATGAAGCATAGGGCTTGGAACATGAGGCTGAGAGGTTGGGTTCTCTCCTCTGGGCAGGGAAGATCCTGGCAGGATTTTGAGCAGAAAAGGCAGGTGAACTCCAGGCACCTTGTTCTGGCCAGAGCATGTGTGTAGAGTGGATTGGAGGGAGTCTTGTGAGTTGAGGGTGGGCAGTGATGGCACAAGGGGGACGCTGGGGGCTCTACCTGACCATAATCCTTGCAGGAGGTAATAAAGGCTGCAAGTGGGGCAGTGGTAATGAACCTGGAAGGGAGGGGCAGGTTGAGAGAGAGGACAAGGGGACCTTTTGCTTGTTTTTCCTCCTCCACAGGTAGGCTACACAGTCGGCTAGGCAGTCATTTCAGAATTGCCTAATGACTTATAATGACTTGTCCACAGTGTTGTTGGCTTTCAACCAGGGAATGCTGCCCTTGAGATTTGACAGTGAGTCTTGCTGCCTTGACGGCGATTCTGAATCAGGGGCAAGAGTCTGCCTTGCTGGGAAGTTGTTCAATTTATTCAAGGGTGTTGGGGAACGTCTCTGGGACTATGAGTGACACTGCTTTCAGAGATTTGCTAGGGTTTTCCCGTGTACCTCCTCTAGGTGGCGCCTCCTCTGGCCCCAGTCGGTGTGGCCAGAGACTGTTTCCGGTGCCTGGCAGATAGCCCCACAGATGCAGAGGAAAGAGCAGCTTCACGTTTTTATCTTAGAGGGCTTCACAGCTCCTACTGATAGATCCAATTCAAGCTAAAATGAGTGGCTGGGGGCAACTCATACTTAATTTCCTGTCTATTTAGTGACTTCTAACACCATGGGGTCTGCATGATCTCTGTTCGTTTAATTAAAAGTTATGTTGGCAAATTGTTATCCTTGAGAGTGTGGGTGTGCAGGGAGTGCTTTTGGAATACATTACAGGGTAATTCCCTTTGCCCTTTATTGCCTCTGCAGGCCATGTGAAATTGAATCGCAAATAACACATTTTCGAAACAGGCGGAGAGACAGGCCTGTGCTTCCTTTAGCTTTAATAAGACATGAACGTGTGTATGTAAACGACCCTCTGGTTATGCCAAGAGGTGGAGGAGGTAGAGCTGAATAACTAATGGAGTGATTTCTCCACCCCAGACAGTGAACTCACCAGCCATTACTCCAGCCTGAGTGCCTGAATTCAGTAGCAGGTTCTGCCTTTTAAACATCCAGAGGACCCATTACTGTTAATGGGAACCTCTTCTGAGCACCATCTAGAGATGAGCCCCACTTACGTGCTGACTAGAAGAAAGTCAGACACAACTTCTAATCACCCTCTTCAGAGAGTTGTAACTCCCAAAGTTCATGTGCATGAGGAAAATACCAACAGGTAGAAACTGTTAAGGCAAAGTTACCCATTCCTCAGAGCAGCTGACAAACGTCTGTAAAGTTCAGAGGATGTAGATCTGTAAGTACTGGGAAGTGATGGGGTTAGGAGATGGTGTGGGCTAAAGGCAAGTAGTGACTATTGAGACCATATAGCCACTTAGAACCCTCAGCAGACTGATCTCCCTGTGGGCAAGGCCTGTAACCATGACTGAATATCGCCACCTCTAGTCTAGGATGTAGGAGTCCGTGGGTGGTACAAATGGTTAACTTGTTTGGCTGCTAACCGAAAGATTGGAGATTTGAGTCTAGCCAGAGGCACCTCAGAAGAAAGGTGAGACATTTCTTCCAAAAGATCACAGCCATTGAAAACTCTATGGAGCACAGCTCTACTCTGACACACATGGGGTTGCCATGAGTTGGAGGCAACTCCATGGCAACTAGGTTGGTTTTTTGGTTTAGTCTAGGATGCATTTGTTCCTGAGGTTGAGAAACTGAGTGTTAATAATTTTGTGCCCCCCAAACATCCTCACAGTCAGTGGTGGCTACAGAATTTCTACAGAGGAGAGGCTTGGGTTGCCATCTTGTTAGCAGTGGGGCTTGGCAGTGCAGTGCTGGGGTAGGGGGCTGTGGAGGTGATAAAGGTAGACAAGTTTTCATATTAAGTCGGGTGGTTAGGGTAGCCTTCATTGAGAAGGTGACATTGGAACAAAGTCTTGAAGGTGTGAGAGAGTTAGTGATGAAGATACCTGAAGGAAGACTTTTCCAGGCAGAGGGTACCACCAGTGGTACTGGCACATCCTAAAGCAGAAATGTGACTAGGTATTCCAGGAATAGAAAGTGTGGCTGGAGCAGAGTAGGAAAGGAAAAGAGACCAGAGAGGTGGGGTTGGGGACAGATTATGAAGTACTACTGTAATGACTTTGGTCTTTACTCTGAGTAAAATTGGGAGCCATTGTATGTTGTTGAGCAGTAGAGTGATATTTGATGGATATGTAAACAGACAGTTACAATATAATGGGCTGATTGCGCTGACCCAACTGTGTGAAGGGAGCATAGAGAAGGGGCAGCTCTCCCAGCCCAGGAAGTGGAGACAGAAAGGGCAGAGAAAGACTTCGTGGAGGGGAGGTGTTGCACATTTGCCCTGGATCTTAAATAATGAGCCAACTCATAACTCCCGAACCCCCACCTGACTTCTTTTGTGCTCCTGTCACATAAGAAGCAGAGAGTCAGTTTCTTTCCTTGAATTCTTGGGTAACTAGTATGGGCCTACTTGCCTGTGATTTATGTGGGGTCTTCGTCCAACTTCTTTGCGTGGGACTCAATCCATGCCTGGTACTTTGGGCATTAACCTTGACTTGGATCTAATTCCTGTTCACTGTCTCCTGGAAAATTACTATCCTTGTAGATGTCTCACCCAGCCTGGGTACCTTACATGCTAATGCATTATGAGGATTGCAATCCATGGACAGTGAAAATGTAGGAGGAGTAGGAAGTGGGGCAGGGAAGGAGGCAAAGTGGAAACAAGGGAGTCTGTTACTGAGCTGGCTATAGCATTACAAGGAAATGTAGCTAGTGTCTTGGTCACATGAGACATCTCTGGACAGCCATGCAGACCCTCTGTGCCTTGCAGTAAGTAGTCCATCAGGGAAAAGGAGGAAGGGAGAGGAATTTATTTGCTGATACCTTCCCATCCTCTGCTTTTCAGTGGTAAGCTTACCCCACAAGAACGTTTTTCTTTGCCCACTGGTCTACTGGCATGAGGAGCCCAAAGTGACCAGGTGGTGATCATCACCTCAAACTCAGTGGAACCCATACTGTGTCTCTGGGTGTGACCAGCCTTGGAACTTGGGTAAGCCCAAGCATGTAGAGATCGGTAGCACAAATTCCACAAATGAGTTATGGGAGCATTGGGGAGCATTGGTGAGAAGGGCCTTTCCTACTTCTACAGCTTGGTTCCTGAATCAGTTTATTCTAGCTTTTGGAACCACAGCATTACATATCCGTTGCTATTCAATGCCTGTACCACATCTTGAAAGGCCCGTTGCTATTCAATGCCTATACCACATCTTGAAAGGCAGCACCTAGCCCTACAAGATTTTCCCCATGAATTGGGGCCTTAACTGGAGCTTTCAACAGACTACTGTGCCGTTTGTCAGGCAGACTGCCTCTGGATGAAGGGAAAGATTAGTTAATCCCATAATTATTGTTGTACTTCCTTTGCTAAAAAATAGATTCCTTGGTCTGAGACAATGTTGTTTGGATAACCATTGGTACCAGTACCTGTTGCAGTTGAGTCGACTCTGACTCATGGTGACCCTATGCATGTCAGAGTAGAACTGTGCTCTGTAAGGTTTTCAGTGAATTATTTTTCAGATGTAGATCACCGGGACTTTCTTCTGAGGTGCCTGTAGGTGGACTTGAACTTCCAACCTTTTGGTTACCAGCCAAGCATGCTAACCATTTGTCCTACCCAGGGACTCTTAACCATTAGTAGATCAGGCATGTTATAAGCCTTCAGCTGGCTTCTCAGGGTAGGTAAACCCGCATCTGAAGTATGTACCTGTTTCAGTGAGGATGAGCTGGTGCTCCCTGTGATGTGAAAGGGGCTCAATGAAATCAACCTGCCATCAGGGCCGGCTGGTCTTTCCAAGGAATGGTGCCGTATTGAGGACTCAGTTTCAGTCTGTACTGCTGATAAATTAGGCATTCAGTAGTACACTAGATAGATCAGCCTTGGTGAGAGGGCCTCATACAGAGCTCCCATCCTGGGCAAGTACTAGAAGACTGAGAAGAGAAGTTAGGTAACATTTACTGGACAGGAGAGAAGCTAGCTAACATCTCCCAACATCATCTTGTCTAACTTGGTTCTTGAGAACTTTCTATGAGGTGGATTTTCTCTTGTAGGCCTTAATGTGAGACACAAATATTTGGGATGTTTTGAGACACTTCTATAGATCTCTCCAGACCTCTTTATCTCTGGCCTTCTGGATTTATTCCTACCATCCTGTGACCTGTTGACCAAGCCATTTACCACACCCAGAAGTTTATATCTGTGCCACAGGCCACCTCTCCCTTCATAAAAGTGGATGACTGAGTGTATGTTCGCAGCTTTGCCCCCTAGGAGGCCACTCTTGAGTGAGTAATCCATTTCCAGTGCCAAATTTCTTACAACCCACTTATGAACTAGGCCCGAATCCACTTCTTATCCATCAGTTGTCATAGGAAATCCCCCCACGAGGCCATGGCTATGAATTGAAAAAAGGTGTTAGTGATATAGAAGTAAGGGGCACGGTAGTCACCTGAGTATAGAGTACCTTTTTATGTAATTTGCTTATGAATCTGGTACCAAATGAAGCACTTTATCTAGTGAGCTGCTACTTCACCCACTTGACTTTATGACTCCATAAAACTTAGCTGATGATGGACAGCTCAGGTCACATAATCACTAGGTATTCCATAGTCAGTCTCAACTAGAACCCAGTAGCACACAAGGAGCTATTTTTCAAACAGCATAGTCCTTTGCTGCACAGGGCATGGTCTTGCTTAAGAGCTCTACAAGTCTGAATAGCAAATCTCATGTTGGAGCTTGCCCGCGTCTTTATCCACCATGGGTCCATCCTGCTTCATCAGGTCTGCGGTAGCCTGCATTTCTGTGGCAGGGCAGCTTGTGCCTCAGCCTGAACCTGCTGCAGAGTCCTCTCTGGGTCCCACTGAAACTGATAACCTTCTACATCACCAGATAAAGGAATTGAAGGAGTTTTTCCAAGTGAGGTATATGCTGTCTTAAAAATCCAAAGAATTCCAACAAACACTGTGCTTTTGTAGTAGTGTATGTACAAGGTGCAACAATTTCTTCTTTACAGGGGATTTCCTGGCATGTACTAGGCTATAGGAAGCTCTAAAAAAGTCACCGGTCCTTTACAGACCCTAATGTGAAAGACGGGCTCCCTGGGTAGAGCAAATGGTTAAGCACTCGACTACTAGCTGAAAGGGTGGTGGTTCGAACCTACTCAGAGGCACCTTGAAAGACAAGCCTGGGAATCTGCTTCCGAAAGATCACAGCCATGAAAACCCTATAGCGCAATTCTACTCTGCGCACGTGGGGCCACCATGAGTAGGAATCGACTGGACAGCAACCACTACCAACAACAGTATAAAAGAGGAGCCTCTGGGTGGTGCAAACAGTCAAGCACTCAACTACAAATGGAAAAGCTGGCAGTTCAAACTTACCCAGGGTCACCTTGGAAGAGTGGCCTGGCGATTTGCTTCTGAAGGGTCACCACCTCGAAAACCCTACGGAGTGCATTTCTACTCTAAACACATGGGGTGGCTGTGAGTCAGAATTGACTTGACAGGGACTGGTTTGGTTTTTTGAAATAGAAAGGATAATACTGACCATAAATCCAGTGTAGGTTATTAACATATGTAAATTGCCTTTCTCCTTTCATCTTCCCTTTTTGTCTCAAAGAGTTGATCACATAATGGCTAGTTAAATACTGATTGGTGGTCTCATTCTATGGAAAGGTATTTGATATCATGAGTTGCTAAACAGAGAGCTAATTCCAGCAATTTGCAAATTTAAAATCAAGACTCTAACCTCGAGAGAATCAAAGACAATTTATTCTATCGCCTTTGTACTCGCCATATTAATAATTGAGTCACTGTCTGACATATAACTGGGTATAGAACCAAATATTTGGAACTTGAAGGCTTTAGAAAATCAGAGATTAATTTGGACTCAGCTTTACGGCGACTGTTAAAAACCTCAAACTGTCAAACACTGAGACTGTGCTCCCTCAGGAAGCAAGCAGAAGTCTGAAACGTGTCCTAGATTCCTTGAGGTAGAAGTCATATCTTATGTGACTTGGAATGTGCAATGCCTGGCACATAGAAGGAGTTTAAGAAGGCTTGCTAAATAAGTATCTAGAATAGTGCCTGGCACAGGGTAAGTTCTTGGTAAATGTTTGCTGGATTACCTGGCAAAATGATCCAGTCATCCAGACAAATGAGAATTTTCAGGCGATAGAACGTAGACCATTACTAGACCCAGGTTGAAGCTCTCTGTAGGGCGCACCCAAGTAATTTAAAATCTACCTACACGGCTGTGTTGCTTTAAGGCCAATTAACTTGTGTTTAACATCTTCCAGTAAATCTAAATGAAATGCATTCTTGTGAATTCTAATTTCAAGTGAGTTTAATTGAACTTGGGTGGAAAGCTACCATTTAGTGAGTAAAATGAAACTGAAGTAATTGAGTATTTCTCTAGAATTGTATTTGAAATGTGCTCCATCAAATGCTGTTTCAGAACCCAAGTGACCAGCTGCACGTGGTTAATATTTGGAAAGGAAAGAGGAGTACTGTATCTAAATGTCAGCTTGTAGCCACTATGAGGCTGAATACAACAGCCGGCTGTTTAATTACTGGGCTGGACGTAGGTTCCACCTGGCATTCAAAATCTTTTTTTTTTTTTGTTTTTAAGTTGGAAGTTAAATAATGTGGTCAAGAATTAGGATAAGTGCAGATGACTGAAAAAGAAAACCCAAAACCTCTGCTCACTCTCTCCCCACCACCAAACACAAAAAAGAAAGCAGAACTTTTGATTTGAAATTATAGACATTTTGAAGGACTCAGAATATCTCACATATTAAAATGTTGATTCTTTTATTCAGCAATAATTTACTGAAGGGCTACTGTGTGCCAGGCACTGCGGAAGTTGAAAAGGACTCAGTCAATTGCATTCAGGAGCTTTCTGTTTGTTAGATGAGATGAGACCTGAGAATAAATCTGTGTCGAAAAGGGAAAATGTGGTGTATGCCATGAAAGCAAGCAAAGAATGCTGAAGGAATTTAGACTTCTGACTGTGAAAACAAAGGACTCCTCTTAGGGGAGATGGTATTTGAGCTGTAAATATTTGCAGAAGGAAAAGAAAGCCTGGGACCTGTTTGGACGATGAGGTACTTAATTAGTCTGGTGTGGAAGATGTGTGGAATGAAATAAAATGGATGTGGTGCAACTGTGGAGGGCCTTGAATGGATTTGTATTTTATTCATTAGGCATTTCTAAGCAGGGAAGGAGTTTGACCAGAGATAGGGAATAAAAATAGAAATGTAGCAGTGTCATGTAAATTGGATTGGGGTTGGAAGAGAGAGGAAGTGGGAAAATCAGTTTAGAGGCTGTGGCCATAGGCCTAGTAAGAAGAAACCAGGGCAGGGACAGGGGGAAGTGAGAAGAGTTATCAAGGTAGAATTGGCTAGATTTAGCACCTGCTGGATACTGGTTGAGGGAGCAGGAGTCAGAGATGGCTTGGAGGTTTCTCATCTATTGAGAAAATGATAGAGCCTTCCCAGAAATAGTGACTTTTGTGGGGAGATAAGGAATTTTGGATTAATTCTGACTGCAGTTTTTGGCTGTTTGTACTGGAGCTGATCTTCTTAGACTGTGTTAAGAGCCTTTGGAAACTGTTTGCCCATCCATCCATCCATCCATCCATCCATCCATCCATTTTATGTTTTCTCCAGTTTTTCCATGTGTTTGACCTTTAGCTTCTTAGTTGGCCTTGCTAAATAGTTTGCTTCTAACTCTTCATATTAGGGTGGCGTGCACGCTTTAGAATGTGACTCTCTTATATATTCTTCCACCGAAGTCCTCAGTTTGAGGTTGAATTTTCTGCAGGAGTGGTTGTGAAACTTAGGGGTCTGTGAGGGCTTCCTTTACTGAAAATGCTCTCTCTGTCTTTAAAAAAATTTCCATCCCTTTTCATTAGACATTTTATTTCCAAGCTGATAAAATGGACATAATTTTTTTCCTACAGCATTACACTCCTCTAAGCTGGAAGCAGCCTCAGAAGTGTGAGCTTACTTCCTTACCTTTTAGGCATTTCAAAGGGACCAGAGTTTTACAAATGTATTCATGTCACTGCTTTATAAGGTCACAACCTCAAGATTCCCGGCATGGTGGCAGTAGTAGATTTGTAATTCCAAATCTATGTGTTTGCAGTCAAGAGAATTCTGTTGAGGGTGGAAAACGAGGACAAAGAAATAGCCTGGTTTCACCCTGGTGCGGATTGGTCTACAAGGAAAATCACCCATTTGAGTATTGCAAAGTGTCTTCAGTGCTTGCTGTACCAGGAGGTAAGAGAAACAGCTGGGGACCTTTTCAAAGGCCAGAGTCTGGGATTGTAATAGGGTGCAATCTTATGGTCTTTATTGTGTCATTATGTCAGAAAGTGTTTTTATTACTGATATTTGTGGGCAAGTGGTTACAAGTGAGATTGAGCTTTTTTTTTTTAAAACACACTGCATAAATATTTCAACTCAAATCCTTAGAAAATTCACCTTAGGTTTGAGAGAACAGGTGACATTCTGAGATAAGAGTTTTTAAAAACAATAGTTGAATCTGTAGGAAATTGTAAATAACTTTGAAATTGAAAATGTAATACATATTTTAGAAAATATAGATGAATAAAAATTGCCCAGTTACCACCACCCAGTAACAACCACTGTTAACACTGTCTTATATATCCTAGTTTTCTTCGGGTGTATATGTGTGTATGTGTATTACTGTGCATATTCATTTGCAATCTGCTTTTTTCAAATAATAAGCCACTCCTTGGAAACCCTGTGGGGCAGCTCTACTCTGCCCTATCAGATTACTATGACTCGGAATTGCCTCGACGGCAACGGGTTTTACTTTAAATTGTACTTTAAGTGAAAGTTTACGATTCAAGTTAGTCTCTCATACAAAAATTTATACATACATTGTTATGTGACCCTAATTGCTCTCCCTATACTGTGACAGCACACTCCTCCTTTCCACCCCTGATCTCTCATGTCTATTCAACCAGCTGTTAACCCTCTGCCTTCTCATTTCACCTCCAGACAGAAGCTGCCCATTTAGTCTCATGTATCTACTTGAGCTAAGAAGCACACTCTTCACAAGTATCATTTTATGTCCCACAGTTCACTCCAATCTTTGTCTGAAGAGTTGGCCTCGGGAACTGTTTTAGTTCTGGGTTGACAGAGAGTCCAGGGACCATGCTTTCTGTGTTCCTCCAGTCTCAGTCACACCATTGAGTCTGGTCTTTTTACTAGTTTACTGAGTTCTGCACCCCACCTTTCTCTTGCTCCATCAGGGATTCTCTGTGGTGTTCCCTGTCAGGGAGGTCATTGGTGGTAGCCGGGCACTATCTAGTTCTTCTGCACTCAGTCTCTTGTTTGTATGGCCTTTTCTGTTTTTTTTTTTTTTTCTATAGCCTCATACTCGTCTAAGCTGGAAGCAGCCTCAGAAGTGTGGGCTTATTTCCTTAACTTTAGGCATTTCAAAGGGACCAGAGCTTTACAAATGTATTCCTTTGTAATACTTTTCAAATGTAATAACTTTCCTTGTATCTTTGGTATTCTTTCATTCTCCTTTACTCCAGGTGGTTGGGACCAGTTGATTCCTCTTAGATGGCTGCTTGTTAGCTTTTAAGATCCCAGACACCACTCACTAAAGTAGGATGCAGAACATTTCCTTAATAAACTTTGTTATGCCAACTGACCTAGATGTCCCCTGAAAGCATGGTCCCCAAATCCCTGCCCCTGCTATTCTGTCCCTCAAAGGGTTTGACTGTATTTAAGAAACTTCTTAGCTTTGGTTTAGTCCAGTTGTGCCAACTTCTCCTCTAGTGTGTGTTGTCCTTCCCTTCACCTAAGATAATTCTTGTCTACTATCGAGTTAGTGAACAACCCTCATTCCCCCTCCCCATCCTCATAGCCATCAAAAAATGTTTTCTTCTGTGTTTAAACCTTTTCTTGACTTCTTATAATAGTGGTCTTATACAATATTTGTCCTGTGACTGACTAAATGCCCTCAGCATAACGTCCTCCAGATTCCTCCATGTTATAAGATGTTTCATGGCTTCATTGTTGTTCTTTATCTTTGCGTAGTATTCCATTGTGTGGATATACCATAATTTGTCCATTCGTCCACTGATGGACGCCTAGGTTGTTTCCGTCTTTTTGCTATCGTGAACAGTGCTGCAATGAACATGGGTGTGCATATATCTATTCATGTGACGGCTCTTATTTCTCTAAGATATAGTCCAAGGAGCAAGATTGCTGGATCATATGGTACTTCTATTTCTAGCTTTATAAGGAAGCGCCAAATCGATTTCCAAAGTGGTTGTACTGTTTTACATTACCAGATGTCTGGATTTTTTAATACCATTTCTCGAAGTTACATAGTTGATTTTATTTTATAAATCCTCCCTTGGTGAACATTTAGATTGTTTACATTTTTCACTATACCTGATGTCTCTGGTTTAATGATTAGTATCATTTACCTTTTTGTTACACTGATGTCCTGGTTTAGACAATGCATATAGCCATCCTAATTAAACAAACTGTGAAAATGGTCTTATAGCTTAATTTTTGTGCATATCTATTAATAATTCCCCTTAGCATAAATCCCGTAAAAATTTAATTTGTATGTCAAATGGTGTGTATGTTTCAAGGTTTTTGATATACATATATCATCAATTGCTCTTCAGAAATGTTATAAGGAACATTTAACTTTGGCCTGTCACCTGTCCACTAAATGACTATGTACTTTGTGTTGACTCTGTTCAAAGTCATTTTGATCTTTAGCAAGTTGGAAAATAAACATAGATAACACAATCTTTTTGCAAACGTGGGTTATGACGTATTATGGAAGTATATATGGAGTGGAGGGAGGAAGGGAGAAATTGTAGAAATTGTTGGAGATACTTGGAGAACAGAGAGGTTTCAATACAGTATTTAATTTTCAAAGCAACTCTGCAAATAGGTATTGTAGAGGGAATTATGCCTCAGAAATTTTGAACAAGTTGCCTAAGGACATACAGGTAATAGACGGTGGAATAGGAATTTGAACCCACCCACAAAGCCCAATTTCCTTCTATTTGAGGATACGTCCTCTCTTAATTCTCCAGTCTCCCTTGTCTTCTGTATGTCCTCATTTTATGCCATCAAAAATTAGAGATGGAGGGGAGAGATCGGAAAAGGAGGCCCATGGTCCCAGCCTTCCTGTGCTGGAAAGTTGCTGTCCGTAGTCTTTCTAGGAAGACAAGGGAAACCCATTTCACTTTAAGGACGACCTGAATTTTCTTATACATTGCTAGCTTACATGAAGTTTCTTGTTAATTCTTTAACAGTCTAACAAAGAGGCAAGGTGATGGGGAGAAAGAAGAAAGTGCTGGGGTCATTGTTTGGCTCACTTCGTGGGATAGTTCAGTTTTTCACCTGTTAGAGGACAAGTTGAAATTCACTGCTTCTCAGAGAATCAGAATATTAGGAGATAATGGCAGAGCAAACGAATGGGTGTCATCGGAATGAAAAAAATGCAGACAGGATTTTGACAATCACACGCAAGCATTTATTAGATTCACACTTAACAGGCTGAAGATTTTGAAGCAGGGCATCAATTAAAAATATCTGGTGCTAGTAGAGATGGATTTATGGGAGGAGTCATATAACTTTTACTTGTTTCATGGCCCTTTGATGAAATATCTCCCATGGAAGATTATCCCCCATTTACAGTCATTATCAAGTTAAATATTTTATTAAAAAAGAGTCACTGAGTTATGATGTATAGAAAATGGTTGACATGGGACCCTGAAATGGAGCAAAGTTGAAAGAAAGAGTGAAAATCAAAGTCAAGGTATCTCTGGAGGCAGTTCCAATCCATTTCCTTTAACCCTGCTGCTCAGTCTTGGATAGGAACAAAACTCCAGCCCCAGCTAGCCCTCCCAGGCCTTCCTCATGACCTTGTCGCAAAGTACTTCCCTGCAGATTAAAGCTGTAATTACAGAATCTGGGCCAAGGGCGACTACCTTATTTAAAGTTTGACACACAGCACCAAGACTACAGTAGAGAGAAGCTAAATATCTCTCTAGGCTGCATGAGTGACTCACAGATCCTTCTCTGGGTGTTGTTGATTTCCCCTTAACAATGAATCGACCTCTACTAGGGTCCCAGGTGGAGGTCAACGCTCAGTCCTTATTTCTGCCCATTTGCCTCTATCTGCGGCCTGGATATTAAGGGATCAGGTCCAGACCTTAGTATTTGACCTATTTCCTTCTCTCAGCATCACGTGGGTTCAATTCCTCTTTTATGAGATTTTTTCTACCTCATGAACTCAAGGGTGTTTTATTCACTTATCTTGTCCCAGTAATCATAGGTTTTGGCACATAATATGTCTCTGTTTGGTTCCCCTAAACTCCTCGTTAACAAGATGTCTCTGGCATGCCTCCCCACCCCCACTCCCAGATGCAGAATCATGGGTCCTTTTATTTATTTATTTATTGAAGCCACTGGATTTTCTTTGGTGAAAGGTAGCAAAAGGACCAGGGCCCAGCCTGAGATTGCACAAGTACATAGTAGCTGCTGGGGGCAGGTGGGTGACGTCAGAGAAGGAGCAGAGCTTAGTTCCAGAATGAGGTGGGATCATCTGGGCAGGGCACTCATTCAGTCCTACATTTTTTATTTAAATATCGCTTCACTGAGTCTTTACTTATCTGGATCTAAGTCAAGAGCATCTCACTTTTTATTGTCCTTCCTTTTTTCTAAGCTACCGACTTTCCCCTGTTATTCATGTACAATATCCCTTATAACAGATTTGACAAGCTATGGTATATATTGTCACATTAAACTATGCATTTTTATTATTGATATCTGCGTTACAGACTACCCTAAAACTTGGAGGCTTAAGGCAAACATGACTCATTATTTCTCATGATTCTGTAATTTGGGCAAGGCTTGGCTCATCGTTTTTCTGCCCTGTGTGGTGCCACTCAGCTGCATTTATCTCTCTTGGGCAAGGCTGGAGGCCTGAGAGTCTCACTTGTGTGTCTGATGCTCCAGAGAGCCTCCGTGCGTCTTCTCTGCGCGCTTGGCTTGACCTTCCTCACAGTATGCTGATCTCAGTTTAGTTGGGTTTCTTAGACGATGCTACTTCCCAAGAACACAAAAGTAGAAGTTGTCAGCCCTTTTTAAGGCTGAGATCTGGAACTAGCACAACATCACTTCACCACAAAGCAAGTAGAAGTCCAGCCTGGACCCAGGGGGAGGGGAAATAGGCTCTATGTCTGGATGGGAGAGGCCGCAGGCACGTATGTGGAAGGGAGAGATTGCGGCAGCCATCTTTGGGGACTGCCACACTGTGTATTGATTTACATTGCTACCTCAAATCTTTGAAAACACTGGTATTTTGATACCAAAGTGTTAACCTCTTTTGGGAGCCAGTGAAAATATACTTCCAAGGCTTCTGATTTTATTAACCTAGATTCTGTATTAGTAATAGTTTATAAATCGGATAAAACCGGAATAGTTTATAACAATGCCAGTTTCTCCTCCAGTGCTTTATCCTGCTTTAATAGAATTGAACCTTGTTCACATGTCCTATAAAATGAAATACTTACAGTTTAAGAGCTTAATGACTATTTAAGCTAACCTACAGAGTTACCTAGGAATCACTGGGTGGTACCAATGGTTAAGCTACTAAGCAAAACGCTGGTGGTTCAAGTCTACCCAGAGATGCCTCAGAAGAAAGCCCTGGTGATCTACTTCTGAAAAATCAACCATGGAAAACCCTATGGAGCACCGTTCTGCTCTGAAACACCTATAGGGTCACCATGAGCCAGAGTCGACTTGACAGCAACTGATTGGCTACAGAATTATCTTACATACAACATTGAGTATTGCAGGAATATCCTTACCGAGTGCACAGCAGTGTCGTGTAAGGACTGAAAGTACAAACTTGGGAGCCAGCTTGCTCGAGGTGGAATATGAACTCTGCCACATACTAGCTGTATAAGCTTGAATAAGTTTATTACTCTCTTTGGGATTCAGTTTCTTTATCTGTAAAATGAGGAAAATATTAACACCACATAGAGTTGTTACAAATATTAAATGGGCTTAGAGCAGTAGTAGACACATAAGAAGCAGACGGGATGTGTCAGTTATTAACTTTTATTATTATTGTTATGGCACAGGATGATCAGCATTGGGCATTCAGGCAGAATGTGTGTGGGACAGTTGGAACAGCCAAGGTACAGCCAAGGTACAACATATACAAGGTACACATCAGTGGAATCCCACAGGTTCTGGCCCACACCTATGTTCCTTCTCTTTTTGCCTCATCTAGCACACTGGTGGGTGCACTGCACAAATGTCAGGGAGTCTAGGCATCCCTCTACGTTGATTTCACTTCCATATAATGATGGAGGATTTCTGTGCCCTTCCACATTGTGAAAGGAGAAGCCTATCACTCAGGCCATGATTCGCAGTTCTGGTCTCATGGTTATATGACCAGTATCAATCTTTTGGTGTTACGCCAGAGTCCAGTAACAGGCTGGTATGTGTCTCTCGAAAAGATCTTTAGCCCTTAGCTACTGCTGGCATTGTTTTATTCCAGGACCCCAGTTGCTGTTTAGTTTTTTCCCCATTGAATATCACCAGAGGCTCCAAACTACGTCCACATTCATCAAGGAGAATTCTAGCACTGCATCGCTACCCAAGGCATTGGGTGCAAGCCTCAAGAATGCCTGCAGTGTCTGAAAGGCCACTTCCTGGAGCAGGCCTTCGTTGAAAATAACCACCTTTCTGGGTACTTTGGATAGAGGTTACTGTAAAATTCTCATCTTAGAAGTGGCAGGGAATATGCTGTCCCTGGAATCCAAATAGCATGTTCAGCTGCCCTCTTGTTAGTTGGTGGATCAGAGTGTCAGAGTTTTCCTGACCTTGACGGGAATGTCTCCACTCAGTCCCATAGACTTAACCCCAAAGAATTCAATAATAATGCAAGTCCTGGATCTTGGCTTGGGTTAATGACCCGTCTCCGGTCTCTTAGGGAACTCTCCAAAGCTAAAAGTCTACTTTTTAGTGTAGTTTCACCTTCACTTGTGATCACTGATGTGTTGCACTAGCTGCAGGCATGTGGCCAGCTCTAGAGGCCAAAGTTCCAATGAACACACCTATAGCAAATTGCAGGAGATTAGCCTATCCCTGTGGCAGCACAGTAAAGAGAATTCTGTGTCTTCCATATCCAGTTGTTTAGCAGACTAGAAACTCTGGTGATAATTTTCCTGCCTAAAAGAAGTAATAAAAAAAAAAGTATGCATGTGTGTGTGTGTATATATATATATGCTTGCTAAACTATTAAAAACTATTTTTCAAACAGTATTGATGAGTTGCAGAAAGTAAAGAACCTCAGAGGCTACAGAATAAATGAAAAAGGTCAGCAAAGAAGGGGCCATGAGCTCTCTTGGGCATCTGTCAGATCTGGTGAACTTGACCGTGGTTTGTACAGCCATGGGAGACAGATGAAAAAGCCTAGGGTCTGTCCAAGATGGGAAATCTCATCAGAGACTCTCACTACCCCAATACACATTAAGTTAAGACCCCAAGTAGCTACCTCCTCAGGACTGGCCCCAGGAGACGACAAGGAAAATTCCATGCCTCAACCCTTTATTCTTAATGGAAGGGAAAAAAAAATCTCTCATAAGCAAGAGCATATACCTGTATGCCCTCACATAGTTTTGTAGCCTGAACTCATAGTATGTGGGTGGTCCAATAAACCTCATGTGGAAAACTGAGTTTTAATTTAAAGTCCAGGTTGGTTGTGCTGCAGACATCTGGCAGAAGGAAACAGATCCTCGTTAGAGGATTTCATCTTTAACCCAGGCCTCAAGGACCTCGTTAGAGGATTTCATCTTTAACCCAGGCCTCAAGGAGTTCTCATAGATAATGTTTTGGGGGAAAATTAGCTTATACTTTGAAAAAAAAAAAAAAAGACAAAACATATGGAAACAAAGCACAAAGAGTAAGAGCCTAAAAAATAAAAGACAGCTGAATCATGTCCATGTGATTTCAGATATTGGCATTATAAGACACAAGTTATTAAATAATAATATTTAATGTGTTTAAGATATAGTTAAGTTAATATGCTTAAGACTGCCTGAAGAATGAGCAAATCTGTCTTGGAAGAAGTACAGCCAGAATGCTCCTTAGAAGTGAGGATGATGAGACTGTCTCATGTACTTTGGACGTGCTATCAGGAGGGACCAGTCCCCGGAGGAGGACATCATGCTTTGTAAAGTAGAAGGCCAGCGAAAAGAGAAAGACCCTCAACAAGATGGATTGACGCAGTGGCTGCAACATAGCAACAGTTGTGAGGATGGTGCAGGATAAGGCGGTGTTTTGTTCTGTTGTACATAGGTAACTATGAGTCAGAACCAACTTCACAGTACCTAACAACAGCAACAATAACAAAGGTAATAAACAAAGGGACTAGAAAATAAGAAAGGAACATGTGACAATACATGATCAAGCAGATTTGAAAAAGAAGCAAATTAAAGTTTCAGAAACGAAAATTATAAAAGCTGATATTAAACTATTATATTTAACAGATTTAACAGTCAATTAGACACAGCTGAAAAGAAAATTAGTGAACTGGAATAGATCTAAAGAAATCATTCAAAATGCTATCCAGAGAGGCAAAGAGATGGAAAAATGAAAAAGTTAAAGAATCATGGAGGATAAATTGAGAACTTATCTCTCTCTCTCTATGTATATATATAAAACGAGAATTTCAGAACAGGAGAAGAGACATTTCCAAAACTGATTCAATTAAACAGATTTAGGAAACTCATGAAAACTCAAGAAGGACAAATAAGAAAGCTCACACCTAGACACATCCTAGCAAAACTGTAATACGAAAGACGAATAATAAAAATAACTGGAGTAAAAAATGTATATAACTTTAAAAAATCAGTTCATTTTTAGGTTCTGTTTACTTTTCAAAGGAGCCCTGGTGGCACGGTGGTTAAGCATTCAGCTGCTAACTGAAAGTTCAGCAGTTTGAATCCACCAGCTGCTCCATGAGAGAAAGATGTGGCAGTCTGTGTCCGTAAAAATTACAGCCTTGGAAACCTTATGGGGCAGTTCTGCTCTGTCCTGTAGGGTCACTATGAGTTGGAATCAACTCTACAGCAGTATTTTTTTCGCTTTTTAATTTACTTTTCATATTGGCCAACAGAGACATTAAATGGTAAGTGAACGTGTTTGATTGCTCCCTTCTTCTAGACCTTCTTTATTGTGTGGCTGTATTCTTAATTTTCTCAGAGGACTTTCTGATGTCCCTTTTAGAGAGATCCATAGACTTCACTTTGACCCATTTCTGGGTTTTAGTCTGGCTTCTCTAGAGGAGCAAAACAAGTGAGGTGTATATAAATATATATAGAGAGAAATGTACTTTAAGGAAATGGTTCACACAATTGTGAGGAAATGGCTCATACAGTTTTGGGGGCTGGCAAAGCCTAAATCTGTGGGTTAGATGACAGATAGGCTGAAGACCTCTGCTGGCTCATGTGGTTACGGGGGCTGACAAACCCAAAATCTGCAGGTCAGGCGGCAGGCTGGAGGCCTTCACTGGCTCGTAGGGTTGCGGGGATTGGCAAATCCAAAATCTGCAGGTCAGACGCCAGACCAGAGACTTTACAGGCTTACATTCCAAGAACCCGAGGCTAGGCAACTAAAAGAGTGCCGGGTTGAGAAAGAGAGCTTTGCCAGAACATCCTTTTGTACACTGAAGGCAGGCCACATCCCCCAGAAAACTCCCCTTTCAACTGATTAGCTGCTCTCATCAGATCACAAAATGGAAGGTGATTACATAGTGTCTGCCAAACCACTGGGAATCACAGCCTAGGCAAGTTGACACGTAACATTAACTATCACACTGGGACCTGCATTCTTTGGGTGAGGAAACACTCGAGTGTGTGTTTGCTGATGAGGGGAGGAAACGTGGGGCAGATTTGTTTGTTAGATCAACAAACATTAAATAAGAGTATTGTTATAATGTTACTGGGTAGATACAATCTTTATTCTACTTCTCTTTACATCCTTTTCTTGTATAACCACACTGCGGTGGAGGACATTTTGCCATGTTATGAGTGCTATATGTTTTATCACAAATGTAAGCTTAATCTGTAACTGGCAACTGAAAAGCTACTTCATAGGACACAAGGGACTCAAACTCAGATTCTGTTTGGACACAGGCCAAAGATCTTGGAGCAGAGTGTCAACTCTAGTGAGGCAGCTGAGAGAGGCTGTGGTGAACTGTGGGCCTCACTGGGTGGGCGTCTAGACACAGAGCTAATAGGCTCCTGTCTGTCTCTGCTCCCTCTGCATTCTGCCCCACCCAGTCAGCAAGCTCTCTGTTCTGTCAAAGCCCAGCTCACTAGATGTGCAGAGAACAGTCAGCTGAGAAAAGTCAAAGAAACACCTTCTAGAGAGAGAGAGATGGGGGAAGAGAGAGAGAGAGACGGGGGAGGAGAGAGTGACAGGGAAGAGAGAGAGAGAGACGGGGGAAGAGAGAGAGATGGGGGAGAGAGAGAGAGAGACGGAGGGTGGCAGGAGGAAGAGAGACAGACACACAGACATGCGCGGGCGCACACATACACTCAGAAACAGGGAGTCTTGGAGGGAGGGAGACAGCACATTAATGCACATATATTTGTCTTTCCTTCACCCTAGTGTTTGGAGACAGACAGGAGACGGAAAGGAAGAAAGAGGAAGGGGATACATGAGGGAAAAAGCTCACTAAGGATGTGCTATTCTTCATGTAAAGAAATACAATATCCAATATTTACCATATATTTTCTGGGCTTCCGCTATATTCCAGGCACCATTCTAGACAGTGGGGATATAATAGAGAATGAGGTAGACAACAGTTCTTGACTTCAGGTTGCTCACAGCCTAGTGCGGGCCACGGAGGACAAAAAAGTAGAAAACAGGATGTCAGTTGCTGGTTAATGAGATGGAAAAGAATAAATAAGGCAGGAGAAGGAATAGGAGTATGAGGGATCAAGGAAGGCCCCAGAGGCAAGGTGGCATTTGAGCAGAGGTCTGAAAGAAGTGAGGCAGCAATAATTACGAGAGAGTTGGTGAGTTTGCTTCATACTCCGCAGAGGCCCACATGGCCCTTCCTCAGCCCTGACATAGGCCCCCAGCTCCAGAGACCCTAAGCCAGGCTCGCCTGGAGGTATTGCTTTGCGCACAGCAAGAACCTCTCTGGGGAGTCCCCAGATTATCTGGCCCAGGGTTGAGGTAGGCTGAGATGAATGTATGAGGACTGAAAGGGCTGGCAAACGCTCTGTGGAGGGCAAAAAACTAGTTGCCATCGAGTCAGTTCCAATTCGTGATGACCCCCATGTGTGTCAGAGTAGAACTATGCTCCATAGGGTTTTCAATGACTGATTTTTTGGAAGTAGATCACCAGAGCTTTCTTCTGATGTGCCTCTGTGTGGACTTGAACATCCAGCCTTTTAGTTAGCAGCCGACTATGTTCAAACTGTTTACACCACCCAGGGAAGGCCAGGGCCATGTAAACAGACTGATGAGCTGAATTCATAACTGGGAGGCCAGCTCATGTGTGAACTGGCAACTGGAAGGCATTGCTCTGATTTGCGAACCTTGAACCAAGCTGAGCCTCAGATTAATCTTTCTTTTTTTCCCACTGAGCTGAACACTGAACCAAGGATTTTTCAAAACAGGAACACCTAGGAAGCCAGTTTGAACCAGAACCAAGCCTATTCATTTTCTGAAAGTATTGAACTGGAACAATACGGGAATATTAAAGTATCTTTCAAACTAAACCAGAATTGAACTGATCGTGAGTGCCCAGCTTGGAATGGAAAAGAATCATTTTTGGCAGATTATTCTGCATATATTAAATGTCCCTTCTCTCTATATTTAGGGTCTCACATCTGTCTGACGTTAAAGTCTACCCTCTTACCACTAAACCAAACTGCCTGCCTTCTGACCTCATTTTTATTATAATCTTGGGCTTAATTCTTCTGTGTAGCTTTTTACTGGTACATTTTGTTTGCCTACTTATTATAAATTTTCTTGACAATAGGAACCACATTGTGTATTGTCAAAAACAGCACAATTCCTGGCACAGGATAGGTGTGCAGGTGTGTACTGGGGAGGGTAGTGGCATGAGATGACCAAGAGCTTGAAATTTATTCTGCAAGCTGTAGGAAGCCATGGAAGAACATTAGGCAGAAGGTAGACAGACCAGATTTGAGTTTTAGATCAATCACACTGTGAGGCAGCAATGCAGAGAAGGGGAAAAGACAGGATAATTGAGGTGAGATGTGATAAAAAGCAGTGGTGGTATGTGGGCCCTGGAGTCAGAAACTGCCTGTATTCAAATCCTAACTTCACATTTCCTTGCTGTGTGACCTGGGACAAGTCACACAACTTCTCTGGCCTCATTTTCCACCCCTTTGGAATGTGGATGCTAAGAATGCTTACCTCATAGTCCAGTTGTGAGGTCTACATGACAGATTTAAAGTGTAAAGCACTTTAAACAGCACCTGGCACATGATAAGTGCTCAACAAACGTTAGTTGTTAATTTTCACTAGTGGACTTGGAGAGAAGGTGATAAATAGGAGATATATTTAGAAGGCGAAAGCATCAGGACTGGGTACGGGAGAGGAGGAATGAGAAGGAGGAGTTAAGGATGAGACTGAGGTTTCTGATTTGGGCAGTTGGGTGGATGGTGGTCACATGAGTGTAGGGAATTTAGGACAGGAACAGGTTGGAGTGGGAGAGGGAAAATTATGTTTGATTTTTTAACATGCTGTGTGTGAGGGGCCCACGTGGAGTTCTCCAGCAGACAGCTGACCTCACAGGTCTGGTGCTAGAAGACCAGTATAGGCTGTAGCTGAGGCAGTGGTGGCTCAGTGGTAGAATTCTCGCCTTCCGTGCGGGAGACCTGGTTTGATTCTTGGTCAATATACCTCCTGTGCAGCCACCACTCGTCTGTCAGTGGAAGTTTGCATGTTGCTGTCATGCTGAACAGGTTTCAATGGAGCATCCAGACTAAGACTAGGAAGAAAGATCTGGCAGTCTACTTCTGAAAATCAGCTGATGGAAACCTTCTGGATCACAATGGTTCAATCTGCAACCAATTATAGGGGTGGCGTTTGTTCTGTTGTGTGTGGGGTGCCATGGGTCAGGGCCCGCTTGACAGCAGCTAACAACAACTACATAGGCTGTAGCTAGATACAGACCTGGGGATCATATCCACCTGGGAGAGAATGTACAGTGAGAAGAGCAGAGGGTCCAGGTAACGTTTAGTTGCAGGCTGACATTTAAGAAGCAAATTAAAGAAGATGAGTCTACACAACTGATGGAGAAAGGGTGTCTAGAGGGGCAGGAGGAAAACCAGGAACAAAACAGGGATCACAGAAGCCGAAGGAGAAGGGGATTTCAAGAAGGGAATGATCAACAGCAACAAATGCACCAAATAACTTCCAACAGAAAAAAGGCTGAGAAGTGTCTCTAGTGGCAATGTGGCTTTGTTGGTCCCAGAGCTAGCGTGGTTTCTCTGGAGGGAGGGGAGCAGAAGGCAGCTTGGAGGGGCCTGAAGAGCAGCTGAGAGGTGAGGGAGTGGAGACAGCCAGGAAAGCAAGTCTTCCAAGAAACTTGGCTGTGAAGAGGTGGGGCAAGATACAGGTCCCTCATGGAGTTGCTGTCACTGGATCAGGTTTATATCCGCCAGCCAGACCAGGGGACATTACACAAATAGTCCAACTCTTTATCTGGCTGATACTGCCTCATCCTTCAGAGGGAGACCTTCTCCTGACCACCCTATCTCAGGTACCCCTCTGCCAGTTCTTTCCATTAAACCATATGGCACGAGTGTGTTTATTGTCCCTCTCTCCTCTAAGAAAATCTAAGATCCATGAAGGCAAGGATAGTCCTGTCTCATTCCCCTTTGTATCCTCATGACTGAGTAATTCTGGCATTAAGTTGGCAATAATTCCTGGTGGCGCAGTGGTTAAGAGCTCGACTGCTAACCAGAAGGTCGGCAATTCGAATCTGCCAGCCGCTCCTTGGAAATGCTATGGGGTAGTTCTCTTCTGTCCTATAGGATTGCTATAAGTTAGAATTGACTTGATGGCAATGGGTTGGGTTTTTAATTCCTGTTATTCGTTACATCATTCACACAGGGTTCCCATTATGGGACCCACAGGAGAACTTTCCCTCAGACCATTGTTCTGGACATGACTGGCCTTTATCTGAGCAGTGGAATTGTTTTTATCCCTTGTTGCATGTTACCTTCTGATGATGTTTTTCTCTTTGCTTTGGTCACTAGAAAACTGAGTCAAATTTGCATCCTATCTCTCACCAGTGACAGAACTTCCGAGCATACATTTTGTGTGAGTTCATTCAGCATGTCCCTAGCTTCAGTTTATTTTTCCTTTCCTTACTTTCTATTTCCCCAATTTTCTTATATTTATTTTCCTATCCTGACTACACTTTCCAAAGTTTCTTGAAATACTTTTTGGAACAAAGTGAGGTTATACATTAATAATGGGAAAGATAGGATAGTAACTAGAAGAGGCTGTGTGGAATTGGTTACTGAAAAGAAGTGAAAAGGGAAAGAAGCTGAGGTTATAGGTGTCTTAGTTATCTAGTGCTGCTATAACAGAAATATCACAAGTGGATGGCTTTAGCAAAGAGAAATTTATTCTCTCACAGTCTATGAGGCTAGAAGTCCAAATTCAGGGTGTCAGCTCCAGGGGAAGGCTTTCTTTCTCTGTCAGCTCTGGGGGAAGATCCTTGTCACAAATCTTTCCCGGTGGAGGAGCTTCTCAGCACAGGGACCCTGGGTCCAAAGGACGTGCTATTCTCCTGGCTCTTGTTTCTTGGTATGAGGTTCCCCTGTCTCTGCTTGCTTCTCTCTTTTATATCTCAGAAGAGACTGATTTAAGACAAAACCTAATCTTGTAGATTGAGTCCTGCCTCATTAACATAACTGCCTCTAACCCTGCCTCATTAATATTGTAGAGGCAGGGTTTACAACACATACGAAAATCATATAAGATGACAAAATGGTGGACAATCACACAATACTGGGAATCATGGCCTAGCAAGTTGACACATATTTTGGGGGGACTCAATCCAAGACAATAGGTAAAGGAGGTATTCTGAGCATGTGGGAGGGAGATGTGATACACTGCTCTGGTGGATGTTCCAGGAAATTTCAGCCTTGTTGGAGGCAAATCAGAGACACTAGGAAGAGAACGAAAACATAGCAAGGCCATACAAGAGTATGTATCACCATGAATGGTTCAGGTGGGGATATATAGGGGGATCCAGAAGGAGAGATCATTGTATGTGGTTGGCATGTTCTGGAAGGCTTCATGGAAGACATGGGACAAATTCAGCCTTGAAGAAGGAATAGAATCTTAATAGAGAAGGTGAACCTCATACTTGTTGAGAAAGAGTTGGGAGTGGCAGTTGCCACTGGGCCAGCTAGCCAGACTTCTGTGTCAACTCCTGCTGGGAATGAGGCACCAGCTGGACTTAAGGCTGCGGACCTGTAGAGGTTGGACCTTAGCTTGGAGCCAGGATGGCACATCTGCCAAGGTAGAATGGCCGGGAGGGTCTTCTTGCGTGACTGCCTGACTTGCCTTCCCTGGCCCAGCTCTTTTGGATGAGCGTGCTAAGTCCTGCTTATTCTGACCTGCTTTCTGCACCAACCTGAGCAGCAGCAGACAGGCCAGGCTGGGTTGAAATTTCACTTCAGGTGCATAGAGCATACCTTCCTTGCAGACTTATCTACCAGCAATAAATGGAACTTCTTGACAGGTTTAATATTCCTGCCAGGGAGCAGCTGGTGAGTGGTCCTCCTGAGAAGCAGTCTTAGAGAAGTTTATTAGTATCTGGCTAAAGAATGCCTTTTCCTCTCTTCTCCCTTCCTCTCTGCTCCCCTCCTCTTCTCACTTACCTTTAGCCCTTGCTCCCGTTTGGTCCCTAGCCACTAAATTTAGTTTAGGGGCAAGATAATGCTTCTCTGGGCAGCCTGCTGAGTTACTCATTACCATCTTTAAGATTCAAAGAACAACCCTCTTTTTCAAGGTTCTTTTAATGAGTCATTTCAGCATTGGACTTCCAATTTTCACCTCTGCCAGACAACGGCCTCTGGGAAGGCCTGGGAAACCAGTCTTGCTTCCAGAGACTTGCAGCTATTGGGCCGCAGGAGCAGTATAATTATTCCCCATTAGTGCTCCATGAAAGTGCAGATGGTGTGCAGATTTCTGATGCTGTTTTGCTTGCCTCTTTTCTCCCCTCACTGAAATGTTGTGGTTTATGCCCCTTCGTTTCAGAAAACAAGGGTAAGGCCTGGCTCAGCGTGTTTGCCATTCTCTTCTGCTGGACAGGTTAATATCGGAACACAGTATTGCAAATTTCCTACATGGAACCTGTAATTACTTGTTATTTACCCAGGCATATGAAGACACATGTTACCCTTCAGCTGGAAAACGTGAGAATCAGAACTCCCTTTGCCAGAAGTGCACAGTCCAGAAAAATCAGTCCCCTTGAAACAAAGGCAGCAGCCTGAAAAATAACCCGGTAAAAATTTTTATTAGTGACCAGCTGCAAGGCAACTAAAATCTAAGCACTGATGTCACCTGTGGAAGCAGCTGCAGAACTTTGCCAAGATCAGTCCTCCCCTCTACCAAGCCATTTTGCTTTCTCTCCTCTTCTCGGGCTCCAGGCCTGTTTGAGATGAAAGTACTTCTGACATCCTGTGCAAATATATGCAAATTCTATGCGAGTTCTAGTCAACTCCACTTTGCCCCGTGTGGCTGGGCTGCTGGCCTACCTGGAATCTCAGCAATATGGCCTGCTTGCCTGGTGCCAGGAGCCATTAGCAGCCTTGATAATTCAGACTGGGGAGATCTGACGGCTCCATGGTGTTGGTGAATAATAGCTGAGCTCCTAGGGTGTGGAGTAGCACAAGGCAATGTCAGAAGCAGAAGGGAAAGCTGCTGACTTGCGCTGAGTTTTTAAAGTATCTGTTTGGTTTTAGAATTTTGCTTTCATTTTTATGCAGCCATGGTGTAAGTTTGCTCTCCTGACAGGGACAATTATTTGATGATGTCCTTTTTCGTGCATCTCTTTCAAAGCTGGTGTTGTAAGCCAGTGATCACTGCTGAGATTTTCCAGAGGAACACATCTTGGTGGGAGTGCGGTTAGATGTATGGAGATCTGTGTACATATATATATGTATTAAGGGGTAATCATCAAAAGGGTCAAAATTCTATTTGTATATGAATCCCCAATAACCAATATAGAGAGATACATAGCCACTGAGTCAACTCAAACTCATGGTGAACTGATGAACAACAACGAGACCCTGCCCTGTCCTATGTCATCTTCACAATCACCAGCATGTTATAATCCATTATTGCAGCTATGGTGCCAATCCATCTCACCAATCCAAAACAAGTGCCTCAGACAATGTTCTGTTGTGATGCATAAGGTTTTCATGGGCTAATTTTTGGAAGTGGATTCCCAGGCCTTTCTTCCTAGTCTGTCTTAGTCTGAAAGTTCCACTGAAACCTGTCTACCATGAGCAAGTCTACTGGAATTTGAAATACCAGTATCATCGCTTCCAGCATCATAGCAACAGGCAAGCCACCACAGTATGACAAACTGACAGACGGATGGTGGAATAATTAATACTTAGCTCCTGAAAACAGGTGTCCTCAAACAATCTGAAATTTTACTGATTTTCTTGAGGTTGTGATGGATCTTCCTCCTTTTCTTTTCTCTGAGGACTTTCTCTGCCCTCTTCACTCATCATTGACATGGTCTTTGTAGGCTGAATGTAAGAAGAGTGGGCTCTGGTTAGGTGGGAGGAGGCAAAGGAAAAAGGTGTGAGCAACTGGAGGAGAATTTTAAGAACTCATCTAGTCTACTACCACCTTCAAACACAACTCTTCTTAAACGAGCCCAGACTGAGAGAGCTAAGGATCCTATTCCGAATGCATTCTTTTATCTTCCTTGACTATATGTCATTAAACCCCCCCCAAAAACCCATTGCTGTGGAGTCAATTGTGACTCATAGCGACCCTACAGGACAGAGTAGAACTGCCCCACAGGATTTCCAAGGCTATAATCTTGACAGAAGCAGACTGCCGCCTTTCTCTCGCATACGTCATTAAGTAAATGGTAAAAAGATGAATGCTGGACTTTGTATATAGTACT
The DNA here is from genome assembly GCA_030035585.1 of Dugong dugon. Taxonomy (NCBI): domain Eukaryota; kingdom Metazoa; phylum Chordata; class Mammalia; order Sirenia; family Dugongidae; genus Dugong; species Dugong dugon. The sequence goes on from CM057461.1 coordinate 89,775,505, forward strand.
TTTATGTAATTGTCATAATTAAGAGTCATGTAATTATTTCCCGCTAACACCTTATTTATTACATCATGTCTGGAGTGCATATGAACACATTCCTGCTCCTGCTCATCCTGAAGCTGCCCAAGTAAGAAATAGCTCAAACAAATCTTAACACCTGCGTTTGGAGTGTCTGCTCTAATGACTTAGTAATGGTCATTTAGAAACGGATGCTCTCTGCCCATGTCTGCATGAGAAGGAGGTCGTTTGAAGGGCTCAGTAATACCAGGGAATAGATTAATGAAGACTCCTTTTAACTATTCCCTGTTGAAATGCATAGCCTTTACTTGGGAAACGACCTGGATTCTGGGTCTCTGTAAGAGGCTCTCACCTGACTTTATCATTAGAATAGCGTCACCTTAGGCTCATCCTTCAATTACAGGTGACAATATAGGAGTCGACAATAGTGTCAGATATTAGACATTAAACTGATGTGTGATTCTTCAGCAGCTGGGAACCAAAAGCCATCATTTGTTTCCTCTCACCCTGGCATCTAAATACACACTTCATGTGCCCCCTGACTGGCAGCATGGTGTCACTCAAGGGGAACTTTGGTTTCTGTTACCTGTGAGAGAAAGAGTAAGCCAGGCCCAGTGGGTGGGCACTCGGCCTCTTAGGAAGAGGTTCCAGCAGCAGGGCCAACAGCTCTGGGTGGTGACTGCTGGTCTTTTGGGTACAGAAATGCTCCTTGGGCTTGAAGCCCTCAAGTGAGTGTCTATCCTAACTAGCTCTGGAATGTTCTTCCTGTGGGCATCCCTTACTCATCCTCAGAAGAGCTTGTCCCTCTCAGTTGGCCCACAAATAGAGACTCCTACCAGACTAACTTTAGAGCTGTCTCAACCTTCTCGATTTTAGCTCCTGATAATAGCATTTTGTGTGACATATTTTCTTTGTGTTTCCAGATAAAATAGAATTCAAGCGATGACTTAAAGAAAAAAATTAATGAACATTTAGTGACTCCCTACTACACCTGTAAAATTTTAGCATAATTACATGTGTGTGTATATGTATATATATGTGTGTGTGTGTATATGTATATATGTGTGCATGTGTATGCATATATAATATAGCTTCCGAATTCATTTGTTGAAATGTTTAATGTTTCCTTCGTATGAAAGAAGAACAATTGAGGTGTTTCCAGGGTACCCCAAAGTGAATTTTGTGTACACTGCCTGGAAAATATTTGGAGTAAGATCACCCCAAAATACATGTCCAAATTTGGTGAGAATCTGTCCAGCTGTATTCATGTGGTATGCTAATAAGTAAGCATGTAAGCAGGAAATAATTTTACTTATATGTAGATGTGAGATACAAACATACACCTCAGGAATAATATGAGGCAGTGCTCAGCAAAGTATGAAAAGGAGTGAGGCAGATTCTCCGTTGGGTAAGACCTTATACAAGATGAGAGGTTGTTGGAAAGTTGAGGGCATAAGCCCCTGTTTTGCTGCCTGGCAGGGCAGGTCTCAGTAGTGATAGGTAACATTTATGAGTGCTTACTAACATCAGTATTGCTCTAAGCAATTTACATGGATTTTCTTCCTTAATTGTATTAGGTGTAGGGACTGAGGATTGAAGAGGATGAGAACACGTGCCCATAGATGGCACAGCCGGAAAGTAGCAGAGCTTGAACCCCGGCAGTCTAACTCCAGAGACTCACCACAGCACCACAGATCACTCTGAGCTCCTTCCTCTCGTGGGGCCCTTCATTAAGCTCTCCAGGCTACCAGACGTCTCTTTTGTAGTCTTCGCTGAGCACCTGCCTGGGTGGTAAGCAGAAGAACTGCTCTCTGAGAATCAGAGACTCAGTGCTCTGGGTCCTAACAAGTGCCTTAATGAGAGGGTGCAGACTTCTCCTGCAGGAGTTGGAAGCCACCCACCTGGACAGAAAACACACACACTTTTTTTTTTTTTTTTATTGTACTTTAGATGAAGGTTTACAGAACAAACTAGTTTCTCATTAAACAATCAGTATACATTGTTTTGTGACATTGGTTACCAACCCCACGACATGTCAGTAGTCCCCCTTCTCGACCTTGGGTTCCCAATCACCAGCTTTCCCGTCCTCTCCTGCCTTCTAGTCCTTGCCCCTGGGCTGGTGTGCCCCTTTAGTCTTGTTTTGTCTTATGGGGCTGTCTAATCTTTGGCTGAAGGGTGAACCTCAGGAGTGACTTTTTTACTGAGTTATAAGGGTGTCTGGGGGCCATACTCTCAGTTTCTCCAGTCTCGTCAGACCAGTAAGTCTGGTCTTTTTTTGTGAGTTAGAATTTTGTTCTACATTTTTCTCCAGCTTTGTCCAGGACCCTCTGTTGCGGTCCCTGTCAGAGAAGTTGGTGGTGGTAGCCAGCACCTTCTAGTTGTACTGGATTCAGTCTGGTGGAGGCTGTGGTTCATGTGGTCCATTAGTCCTTTGGACTAATCTTTCCTTCGTGTCCTTGGTTTTCTTCATTCTCCCTTTCTCCTGATGGGGTGAGACCAGTAGTGTCTTAGATGGACGCTCACAAGCTTTTAAGACTCCAGATGCTACTCACCAAAGTAGAATCTAGAACATTTTCTTTATAAACTGTGTTACGCCAATTGAGCTACCTGTTCCCCAAGACCATGGTCCCCACAGCCCTCAGCCCGGTAATTCAGTCTCTCAGGGAGTTTGGATGTATCTATGGAGCTTCAATGATCTTGTCTTGGTCAAGTTAGTGCTGGCTTCCCCAGTATTGTGTACTGTCTTACCCTTCATCAAAGCTACCACTTATCTATTGTCTATTTAGTGTTTTTCCATTCCCACCCCTCCCCTCCCTTGTAACCATCAAAGATTGTTTCTTTTTGTGTGTAAACCTTTCCATGAATTTGTATAGCAGCGGTCTCATACAATATTTGTCCTTTTGTGATTGACTTATTTCACTCAGCATGATGCCCTCCAGATTCATCCATCTTGTGAAATGCTTCGCAGATTCATCATTGTTCCTTATCGTTGCGTAATACTCCATTGTGCGTATGTATCATAGTTTATTTATCCATTCATCGGGTGATAGGCACCTAGGTTGCTTCCATCTTTTTGCTATTGTTAACAATGCTGCAGTGAACATGGGTGTGCATATGTCTATTCATGTGACAGCTCTTATTTCTCTAGGATATGTTCCTAGGAGTGGGATTGCTGGATCAGATGGTATTTCTGTGTCTAGCTTTCTAAGGAAGGGCCATATCCTTTTCCAGAATGGTTGTACCATTTTGCATTCCCATCAGCAGTGCATAAGAGTTCCAATCTCCCCGTACCCTCTCCAGCATTTGCTGTTTTCTGATTTTTGGTTCGTACCAGTAATGCTATGGTGAGATGGCATGAACCAAAAATCTGATTGTGGTTTTGATTTGCATTTCTCTAATGGCTAGTGATATTGTCTAATGGCTAGTGATCGCTAGCATTTCATCATGTGTCTGTTAGCTGCTTGAATGTCTTCTTTGGTGAAGTGTCTGTTCATTTCCTTTGTCCATTTTTTACTTGGATTATTTGTCTTTTTGTTGTAGAGGTGTTGGATTTTCCTGCAGATTTTAGAGATTAGGCCTTTGTCAGATTTGTAATAGCCAAATTTTTTTTCCCAGTTTGTAGGTTCTCTTTTTACTCTTTTGGTGAAGTCTTCTGATGAGCATAAGTGTTTAATTTTTAGAAGACCCCAGTTATCTAGCTTATCTTCTGGAATTTGTGTGTTGTTACTTATATTGTGTTGTTGTTACTTCCAGCACAAGGTTAAATAGGAGTAGTGATAAAGGGCATCCTTGTCTTGTTCCTGTTCTCAAGGGAAATGTTTTCAGCCTCTCTCCATTAAGAATGATGTCGGCCATTGGTTTTCCACAGATGCCCTTTATTATGTTGAGAAATTTCCCTTCTATACCTACTTTGTTGAGAGTTTTTATCATGAAAGGGTGTTGGACTTTGTCGAATGCCTTTTCTGCATCGATTGAGATGATCATGTGGTTCTTTTCTTTCCTTTTATTTATGTGGTGTATTACGTTGATGGATTTTCTAATGTTAAACCATCCTTGCATACCTGGTATGAATCCTACTTGGCCATGGCGTATTATTTTTTTGATATAATGCTGAATTCTATTGGCTAGAATTTTGTTAAGAATTTTATCGTCTATATTCACGAGAGATATTGGTCTGTAATTTTCTTTTTTTGTGGCGTCTTTGCCTGGTTTTGGTATCAGGGTTATATATTCATAGAATGGATTTGGAAGTGTCGCTTCCTTTTCTGTGTTCTGAAATATTTTGAATAGTACTGGTATAACCGCTTCTCTGAATGTTTGGTAGAATTCTCTAGTGAAGCCATCTGGGCCAGGGCTTTTATTTGTTGGGAGTTTTTTAAATTACCTTTTCAATCTCTTCTCTTGTTATGGGTCTGTTCAGATTTTCAACATCACTTTGTGTTAGTGTGGGTCGGTATTGTGTTTCTAGAAACTTATCCATTTCCTCTAGGTTTTCAAATTTGTTGGAGTATAGTTTTTTATCTTATACCTTTATCTTCCTAGGTTTAAACTAGTCTGTTATTAGTATCGCCTTGCCATCCTCTCCATTAGGAGGTTCTATACCTACACCATTTATTCCCTCTTTTATTGTTCTGATGTTGTTGTCATTTACAGATTAACCTCTCTGGTTCCCTGTTGTAATTCTTCTGGTTTTGGATAGTCCTTGAGAGTTCATTTCCACGGTTGATATCTGGCTGGTATGATCTTGCATCCTAGATTCAGCCTGTGGTCTGATGTTGTTTGTTCTCAGGCTGAAGGACTCCCTTTAATAATTGTTGTAAGTTTGATTTGGTTTTTACATAGTCCCTTAATTTCTGTTTATCTGGAAATATCCTAATTTCACCATCATATTTGAATGAAAGTTTTGCAGGATGTATTATTCGTGGCTGGCAATTTTTTTCTTTAAAGGTTTTATACATGCCATCCATTGCCTTCTTGCCTGCATGGTTTCTGCCAAATAATCCAAGCTTAGTGGTATTGTCTCTCCTCTGTATGTGACTTTTCATTTTTCTCGAGCTGCTGTCAGGATTCTTTGTTCGTCCTTGGTTTTAGTGAGTGAGATTGTGATATGCCTTGGTGATTTTCTTTTGGGGTCTCTCCTATATGGGGTTTGTTGAGCTTCTTGGATGGTCAGCTTTTCATCTTTCATGATGTTGGAGAAGTTTTACGTCAGCAGTTCTTCAGTGATCCTCTCTGTGTTTTCTGTTTTCTCCCCCTGTTCTGGAACTCAGATCACTTGCATGTTTTTGCTTTTGATTGTATCCCACATAATCCTCAGGGTTTCTTCATTCTTTTTTCTGATTTTTCCTCAGAGTTGTATCCAAGTGTTTGTTTCAGTTTCGCTGATCCTGTCTTCCATCGTTTCAAACCTGCTCCTCAGCCTTCTATGACACTGTCGATTTCTGAAATCTTGTTGTTTATCCTTTGGATTTCTAATTGTTGTTTTTGTATGATTTCTAGTTGGGAATTTATTTTAGCATTTTGTTCCTGTATTATTTTCCTGAATTCTTCCGTTTTTTTGTCTGTATTTTCCATGAATTTGTCTGCCTTTTCCATGTTTGTTGATTTGGTTGATCCTTTCAGAGAACCAACTTTTGGTTTTGTTGATTCTTTCTCCTTTATTCTATTCTCAATTTCATTTATTTCTGCTCTGATCTTTATTATTTCTTTTCTTTTGGTGGCTATGGGCTTCCTTTGCTGTTGTTTTTCTGTCTGTTCGAGTTGTGCAGCTAATGTTTTGATTTTGTCCCTTCTTTTTTGATGTGTGTACTATTGCTATAAATTGACGTCTAAGCACTGCCTTTACTGTGTTCTAAATGTTTTTGGTATGATGTATTTTCATTCTCGTTTGGTTCTAGGAATTTTTTGATTCCATCTTTGATGTCTTCTATTACCCAGTGGTTTTTAAGCAGGGTTAATGCTTCCATTAACCCTGTTTCCATGTAATTGATTTTTTTTCCCTTGGTCTTCCTGTTGTAAATTTCTCCTTTGATGGCATTGTGATCAGAGAAGATACTTTGTATTATCTCAGTGTTCTGGATTTTGTTAAGAGTTGCTTTGTGGCCTAAGATGTGGTCTCTTGTGGAGAATGTTCCATGTGCGTTGGAAAAGAACGTATACTTTGCAGCTGTTGGGTGGAGTGTTCTATATGTGTCTATGAGGTCAAGTTGTCTGATTGTGGCCTTTAGATTGTATCATTTCTGAGTTTCTTTCTAGATGTTCTGGCCTTTACTGAGAGTGGTGTGTTGAAGTCTCCTACTATTATTGTGGAACTGTCAATTTCTCTTCTCAGTGTTGTTAGAATTTGTTTCATGTATCTTGAAGCCCTGTCATTGGGTGCATTAATATTTATTATGGTTATGTCTTCATAATGGATCATCCGTTTAATCATTTTATAGTGCCCTTCTTTGTCTTTTATGGTAAATTTTGTTTTAAAGTCTATTTTTTCTGAGGTTAGTTTTGCCACTCTTGCTCTTCTTTGGTAGCTGTTTGCTTGATATATATTTTTTCCATCCTTTGATTTTTAATAAATTCATGTCTTTGTTTGCAAGATGTGTCTCTTGTAGACAGCATATTGATGGGTTCTCTTTTTTTTTTTAATCCATTCTGTTACTCTGTGTCTCTTTATGGGTGCATTTAAGCTGTTTACCTTCAGTGTAGTGATTGATAGGTGTGAATTTATTGCTGTCATTTTGTAGTGCTTTTTTTGTGGTGCTGACGTTTTCTTTGTTTCTGTGCTGAATTCCTTTTGTTTGCGGAATTTTTTTTCCATTTCTTTTGATTTTGTAGATTTTTGCACTTACACACACTTTAAATGAGAACCACAAGCCAAAGGGGCTTTTCTCAGAGGCCCAAGTGCAGTATCTTGTTAAGGGTGTATGCCCTCAGCTTTCCAGCTACCTCCTCTGTCTCATGTAAGGTCTTACCCAGTGGAGAATCTGCCCTATACCTTTTCACACTTTGCTGAGCACTGCATTATAAGGGCAGTAAAAATCTTATTTATAATTAGCACTGTTTAGAGCAGTTGGCAGTCACTTGCCACCGAAGGTGATGAGCATATGCTGAGCTGTCACTGGCTATCAGCGCACTGGAAGCCGAGGGAAGGCACCTGGTCACCATCTTTAGTGAAGGAGGATGGGGCTGCAAATGTCTGGGACAGAGAAATGGCTGCTCCAGCTGATGCTCCCATTGTTCATTGGCCAGTATGCTTTAGCCATGGAACCCAGAGCTTCTCAGGTGTAAGTTTTAGGTGCTTGGACCACTCATTAAACACATAGGGATCCCCAGTCTCCCAGGAGAAGGGAGGCCCACTCAGAGAAAAGGGCACCACAGAAATCTAGAGTGACCAGGTATATGGGATAGAGGTAGGAATAAGAAACTGCTAGTTAATTCTCGAAGGCTGATAGGAGAGGCATAGGCAGGTCATGGAACTGGGAAGCTGGAGGGAACTGTCTCCTGAATCTTCCCTGGTCTATCTTCTCAGCATAATAACTACGGTCCCTCACCTCTGGCCTTGGCCTGGCTGAGCCCCAGAGGCAGGCAGTATCTCGCCCTGCTAGGGTGGGGAATGGGTAACCAGCAGCTCAATCTGTGTAGCCTGGATTAAAAACAAAAACAAAATAAAAGCTTTCTGATTGTTAAAGGAATATATGAGCATTAAGGAGAAAGGAGAGAAAGGTGCAGAGGGGGGAAAACCCTTAAATACTGATAATTTTACAACCCAAAGATAACCTCTTACAAACTTGGTATTATTCCATCTAAAACCAGTGCCAGTCCTAACCCCAAACACCACTCACAATCATTCACACGTGTGCACACTCATACTTCACATATGTTCAGGTGCACATACTTCTAAACACAGCCACACACTTGCACACACACTTACACACCACACAACTCACCAATGCACACACATTTACACTTTCAACATATGCGTACACACCTCACATGCACACACATATGCACACACAGTCTCACACAGTTGTGCCCATGTGCACACTGACTTACACTCAGCCTCACACGTGTGAGCTATCTGACTGCTCCCTCTCTGAACTCAGGAACTGAAAAGATTCAGTAGCCAAGGCATGCATATAAGTAGTATTTGAAGACTTTTACTTACATTATATTGTAACTACTTTTCCATTTCACAGAATTGTTTGAAAACACAATTTTGGGCAGTTGTGACCTTGAGTCATTTAACAGCTCTGATTCTTGGGTTTTTCACCTGTAAATGGGCACTGTAGCAGTAGTGTGGCAGTGCCTGGTCACCGTTAGTTCCTCTCGAGCTCTGACAGTTTATCCCCAGCCCTGCACTGGATCACCTGTCTGTGCACACCTACTCACGGTCCTGAAGCACCTGCATGGAAAATGCTTGAACAAAGCTTAGAGTGGAGAGGTGGGGGTTGTGACCTGTGTGTGCAGGTAGGGGAGAAGCTCAGGGGGCTGTTTGTCCTGGGTCCAGGGAGGGTAACAGGAGGGGTAGCATGGAGGCATTTCGGGTCTCCATGAGTTTGAGCTGACTCAATGGCAGCTAACCACAGTAATGTTGAAACTTTAATGTTTGCAAATATGTGCATCCCCCATCTGTGTTGGTTCAGACAAATGGGCTCCTATTGGGTCAGTTGGTGGTTAGTTACCTTTGTGCATATGGACCTGACCACATGAGTCAACTCCAACTCATGTCAACACCGTGTGTTCCAGAGTAGAGCTGTGTTCCATAAGCTTTTCAAGGCTATGACCTTTCGGAAGCAGATTGCCAAACTCTTCTTTCAAGGCACCTCTGGGTGTTTTCAAACTGCTGACCTTTCTGTTAGTAGTTGAGTGCTTAAACATTTATGCTATCCAGATATTCCCATAGTCCTGACAGGTCACTTGAATTTGGATTCCCTACAAGTTAGCCACTGTGGTGGTTTTGACTGCTATGTAGTTTTAAATTTGTTTTTGTTCTTGGTTTTATTTTGGTATATGGTATGTTTTACTACCATAATAGATATGACAAAATGAAAAAGGAACATCGATGTTGAAACATAAGAAATGAGTGGGAGCATAAACATTTTAATTCTTCAAACGTGCCTCAAGATGATCTTTACCTGATTGTAGATGGCATTCATTTGATCACTACACGTACACAGTGTCTCGAGATTGCTCTGGAATGCAAAAATCCAATGTCAAAGGGGAAAATAGAGGCATGATTAGACCTAATTTGTTTTTTCATTTATTCAGAATAAAGAGTTTCTTTACCCAAAATATATTATTTGCAGAGACAGGCTAAAATAAAAAGTCTTTTTTTTTAAAAACAAACAAACAAACAAACAAAAAAGCCTTCTATTTTATCTCATCATTTAGGAGGAAAACACAAAAATTATAAAAATTGCAGAATTTACTTTTAAAGTGCATGTTGCAAGAATTTCCCATCACATTGTGAAAGCAGACTTTGTTTTCTGACGTGTCAACACATAGTTAAATTTCAGTCTGTATTTTAATGCACAGTAATGTATGTTCTCTAGACCAAACCTGATATAACACTTTGGAATTTACTGTCAACAAATCATGATATTCGTACATAATTAATCTAAAGTAAATTAAACTGTGTGCATCAGTTGGTAAATGGAAATAAGTAAAACTTTGACTGCATAAATGAGTATTATTAAATATAATTTAAAAACAATCTATAATGCACTCTTTAGTACTATACTAATCTAAATGGAGTATTTTAATCTTAAAATCAGTTCTGTATGATATTCTAAACAAAAAAAGACAAATGATTTTTAAAATTCTGAATGCAGTTGATAAGATTATATATTACTGTGAGCAGGGCTTGCAAGTCAAAAAATTTAGGGCTAGGAGAAGGCTCTGGAACTATTCTGAAAGGATTGTGGCTTGTCTAACCAGTGCGGTATTATATGTGAGGGCAGGGGGATTAATTTTTCCTCAAGTGGCCATGGTGGCGCAATGGTTAAGAGCTCAGCTGCTAACCAAAAGGTCAGCAGTTCGAATCCACCAGCTGCTCCTTAGAAACCTTATGAGGCAGTTCTGCTCTGTCCTATAGGGTCGCTATGAGTTGGAATAGACTTGATGGCAACTGGTTTGTTTGTTTTTTAAGTAGCCATGTTAGGGTCTGGGCCATTCGTTGTCTTAGCAGATAATAATAAACAGTTGCCATCAAGTTGATTTCGACTCATAGCAACCCCATGTATGTCAGAGTAGAACTGTGCTCCAGAGGGTTTTCAATGGCTGATTTTTTGGAAGCAGATTGCCAGGACTTCTTTCCAAGGCACCTTTGGATGGACTCAAACCTCCGACTTTTTGGTTAGGAGCCTAGCACGTTAACCATTTGCACCACCCAGGGACTCCCAACAGATAATAGCAAACACCTATTTAACGCTTAGAACAACATGCCAGGCATTGATCGAGTATTTCTTAGATATTAGCTAAATAATCCTCCCAGCCCCTGTGTGAGGTAGGTCTCATTACTAATGTCATTCATATTTTATAGATGAGGAAACTGAGACACAAAGGAGTGAAATAACTCGGCCAGGCTGTCTGGCTCGACTCTGTACATTGAACCACTGTGCTATGTGCTTACCACAAAGCACATAGACTCACAGTCAATTTGTCACACGTGGGGTGTCATTTTCCCTCATCCTGAATCCTCTAGTCCCACATTAAGCCCCTTGTCCTTGCAGGTGTAAGAAGCTGGTCCTGTGTCAGCCTCCTGCCCCCCTTTCCTCTCTCAAGGGAGTTAAGCTGTCACTTGGCTCTGTCGGTCTGAGGGCTAAGTGTGCGACTCGTGGGTAATTGTATATTTCTTCATTCTTGCCTCCACAGTTCTGCACGTGTAAAGTTTGCAGCAGCTGCTGAGCTGTAAGTAAATCTAAAGCATACAAATCATTAGGGGAAGTATTGAACCATTTGCTGGGAGAACAAGCCTAGATTAACTGGAGCTGGCTCAGCACACTGGCCCAGCCCAGCAGTGGGGAGGAGTTAAGGGATTTGGGAGAGCCACTTATGCAGAGAGAGTGTACCCAAAAGGATGACGGTGGGGCGTGGCCCCCTCCCACCGGCATGCTCTGGTGGGCTCTTCACATGCCCATTCCTCTCCGCATGGGAGTGTCCTGGCTGTCCTTGGTGGTTAGGGTCTATATTTGTGGGACTACCTCAGGCAGAGTAGAGGTTGGGGACCCTGGCATTGGAATCCCTACTCTGCCCTTTTTCAGCTGTGTGACCTTAGGAGAATTACAGAACCTCTCTGAGCCTCTGAGCTTCATCTGTAATATGGGGCTAGCAATAGTTTTCACTAATAGGTTTGCTGTGAAGATAGAGTGAGGCTATGAGAATAAGGTGCATACTAGTGCCTGACCCAGAGTAAGTATACAGAGCACAGTCATACTTTCATGACCAAGAAAAACAAAAACAAAACAAAACAAAAAAACCCCAGCTGCCTTCAAGTCTGCTCCGACCCACGGTGACTCCAATCCGTGGTAAAGGGTGTGTCAAGTAGAACTGTGCTCCTTAGGGTTTTCAATGGCTGATTTTTTGGAAGTAGATCACCAGTCCTTTCTTCCAAAGTGCCTCTGGATGGACTCAAACCTCCAACCTTTTGGTTAGCTGTGGGCTTGTTAACTGTTTGTACCACTACTCTTAAATGCTTGCTGTCTCTTTAATATGTGGATGCATACATGCATACATACAAATATACGTAGAAATTTTGTCTTTTTTTCCCACTGGGTGACTGGCAAATTTAGACTTGTCAATGAATATTGACAGTGTTATTTATTACTACATAACAAACCACTCCAAAACTTAGTGGCTTAAAACAACCACCATTTTGTCATCTCTCATGATACTGTAGTTGACTAGGCTCAGCTGAGCAGTTCTTATGCTACACATGAAGTCATTTGGGGCTCCGCTAATCTGGGAGTTCAGCTGGGCTGGTTATGTCCAAGATGGTTCAGTTCCATGGCTGCACCTCCATGTGGCCTCCATGTGGCATGGTGGTTGGGATGTAAGAAGTGTCCCAAGGGTGGACATTCCAAAACTCCCGGGTGAAAGCTGCAAGATGTATGACCAAGTCTCAGAAGTTAGGTGATATCACTTCTGCTGCACTGGCCAAGTGAGTCAGCCAAGACTCAGGAGGATCCCACCTCTTGATGTGAGGCGCAGGCGTATGCGCGGGGAAGGAAAGGGTTAATGGTGGCAGTGATGTCACTAGAGTGGGTGTTGTCCAGTTCGGTAGCTCATGGTGTCACCCCCCACCATAGACCTCCTCCTGCGTCAGACCATACAGAATCCTTAGTAACGTTTTTTGTACTAATGTTATTCATAAATTGTAATTCCCATATATCACTCCTTCTTTTCCTTTAATTACTACTTTATTCTCAAAAAAGTTATTGGTATAGGTTCACAAATACTAATTACCACAATACTGTAGCTAAAACACCAGAAAAATTGACAAAATCGGTGACTACAAAAACACCTGGCAGCAACGAAAACAACAGTTCATGCTTGTAGCACGTGCGGATGAAACCACATGATTCAGAGCATCATTGTAATTGAGTAATAATAACAGCTCTGACTGGAGCAATTAGATGATTCAAAAAGTCAATTAGCATAGAGTTTTAGTCTTGTAGGTATATTGATACATGTAAGCTGGGCTTATGAAAAATGTTTTTGTTGTTATAACTAAACTACAGGGTATTTTTATAGATGGTTGTTTTGGTGTCACCTCCTCTGACAGTGTTACCCAAAGTGGTTCACACGCCCCACACCTCCCTAGTGATGCCGCTGAATGACCGTGATATGTGGAGTCTGTCTACTACACACACTGCACTTACTGAAGAAAAAAACCAAACCCGTTGCTGTCGAGTCGATTCCAACTCAAAGCGACACTATAGGACAGAGTAGAACTGCCCCATAGGGTTTCCAAGGAGTGGCTGGTGGATTCAAACCGCCAACCCTTTGGTTAGCAGCCGAACTCTTAATCACTGTGCCAACAGGGCTCCACACTACCCTTAAAACCAATGTATATATGTTTCTTTGCCATTTTCTCTTCCTCTTTCTTCCCGGGTCACTAGAAGCTAAGATGTGTCGGTTAACATCTTTGTCTCTTCCAGCTTGAGAGGTCCCCTTTCCAAGCTAAATTCTTAGTTAAATTCTCCCACAGAGCTGGTTTAAATAGTTTCTTTTGGATAACCTGGAGTCCACCCTCCCCTTATTCCCAAGCTGGCTTCTGGGGTACACTGATGTCCCCATGGCAACAGGGACTGATGCAGTTGCCCTGATTCTCACAATCTGGGATGGGTAATGACTGGCTCAGACTTATGACTGCTGAGGCAAGACTGGTCCTATCGGGTCTTGGGGGATGCAAGAAGGTCCACTTCTGGAATATCTGCATGCTTCTGATCTTGAAACCTCCACCTATAAAGACCATTGTCCTGTTCCTCATGTCCCCTTGCTGTGGCATGTCAGAACTCCTGGGTGTCTGCACTGCCTCAGGCTCGTCTCTCCTGCTGCCTGTCGCTGCCAACCCCACGTGTCTTAGTCATCTGGTGTTGCTCTAACAGAAATACCATAAGTGGATGGCTTTAACAAAGAGAAGTTTATTGTCTTACAGTCTAGCAGGCCAGAAGTCCAAATTCAGGGCAACAGCTCCAGGGAAAGGCTTTCTCTGTTGGCTCTATAGGAAGGTGCATGTCATCAATCTTCCCTTGGTCTGGGAGCGTCTCAGAACAGGAACCTCAGGTCCAAAGGACATTCTCTGTTCCCGGTGCTGCTTTCTTGGTGGTATGAGGTCCCCAACTCTCTGCTTGCTTCCCTTTTATCTCTTGTAAGATAAAAGGTGGTGCAGGCCACACCCTAGGGAAACTCCCCTTACGTTGGATCAGGGATGTGACCTTAGTAAGGGTGTTATACAATCCCCCACCCTAATTCTCTTTAACATAAAATTACAATCACAAAATGGAGGACAACCACACAATACTTTGAATCATGGCCCAGACAAATTGATACACACATTTTTGGGGGGACATAATTCAATCCATGACACCCACGTCACTGCTTCTGCACCGTGAGGGACCCTTTGGCTGAAGTTCTTGTATGGCTCAGCAGTCCCTCCCAGTGCATGGCTGAGGAAGGGGATGGCCTGGAGGGCCTCAGGCTCCTCTACGTTGTCAAACTGAATGTGTCCACATCCTCCCATCCCCAGTCCTTCTAGAGGTGTGTCTCCTAGGTCTTTGATTTCTTCCCTTTAGCTCATCCCCGGTTTCTTGTCCCCCTTTCCACCCCCCACAGGACAAGACCCCAGGCTTTCCAGGCTCCCTAGAGCATTTCCTCTGCTCTGTGGTAGTGCTGCTCAGAGCCTAGAGACATGGGCGCAAGGGCAATCCTGTCTACACCAGGGAAGAAACTGTGATCTGCCTGCTTTGGGCTTGACCCTAGATATATTAAATAAATTCCAGGGGACTTTAGAAAAGTCTTTGCTTCTTGACAATGTCTAGCATCAAGATTAATGTCCCTACTGAAAAAAAAAAATCTATTTAGGTAGCAGAAAACCCAAACAACTTTCTTTCTCTTTGCATTCTTGCTTTAACAATCTAAATACTTCAGCTCTATCACCCACGACTCCTTGCACCCCAGACCCTACCAGACAGAATTTAGTTTCACAAGGAAGACGACTTTTCCAAGGAAATGCAAAAAAAAAGCACATTATATTATATTCCCCAAAACGTATCCTTTAAATAGTAGCTATAATTGTGGTACATCAAGATCATTCACTTCTTGGTAGCAGGAGCTAGTTCTGGTTCCAGAACCAAACCAGTTGCTATCCAGTCAGACTCATGGTGACCCCATGTGTGTTAGAGCAGAACTGTGCTCCATAAGGTTTTCAATGAATGATTTTTGACAGTAGATCATCAGGACTTTCTTCTGAGGCAGGTTAGCAGTTGGGTGCTTAACCACTTGTTCCACCAGGGACTCTGGTACTAACCTGCCTTGTGACTTTGGGCAAGCCACCAGGGGAAGGTGGTGTTCTGCAGAGGTCTCAAAACGTCTCCGAGGCCCCCCTGAGCCTACTATTCCCCACTCCCTGACTCTCACATGCCCCAATGACTGCCTGTGGGTGCTGGCGAGCAAATGCTAGCTGGCCAACTAGCTGATACTTACCACATCTTTTATTTATTTATGGACAGATTGTCTCTCCAACTAGAATGTAAGCACCCAAGGACTGGGACTTTGTCTTGTTCACTTATATATCCCAGCAGCTAAAACAGTGCTTCGCACCCAGTATACACTTAATGCATATTTGTTAGTGGGTGATTTTTGACTCCCTCCTCTCTGCCCACGTTGGCTCCCCCTGCGCCCTCCCTAGGTACCTGTCACATGTAGGACTTTGCTTCCACTTCTGGCTCTGGGCCAGCAGCAGAGGCTGACTCCTTGGCCACCTCTTGCTCACTGGGCTGTCAGGAGTGAAATTTTCTGCATCATTGGCCTCTCTTTAAGGCCTCCTTAACTGAGCCGTGTGCTAGCCAGTGCTGAGGTGGTGCCTCTGAGGAAGGAAGCAGATTCTGTTTCTAACTCAGAGCTTCTCAGCAGACAGCAGGCCTCAAATGAAGAGTAGGACCCACTCAGTCGCTGGTAGCAGGAGGATGCCTGGAATGGTCCAGAATATGGACTACTCCCTCAGGTTGGTGGTGACCCTCAGAAGGCGACCTTGGATGTGTAATAATACAGGGCAGGGTATTACCTAAAAACGACAGAGCATGTCTAGGAGAGTAGGGAGTGCAGATGGCCAGTATTTCCTATTCTGAATATTTCCAAAGTGTACAGAAAAGAATATAAGTGCTGGAGGCTCATCAGGGCCAACTAGTTTAGAAGTTCTCATTTTTGTTAGCTGATGACCACAGAGTGATGGTGTTCTCCATTAGTACCTGGAATTACCTCTTTACCAGCTATGGGTGGTGGATGGTTACTTAGTGCTTCCAGCTGTAACTCTGTCCTCTCTTCACTGACCCATGATGGGCCAATGCAATGTAACCTTCACAGGGTGCTGAGATACCTAGCACAGCATCTAGCACAAGGGAGAGAGTGAACATCTGTGAAATGGATGAGTGAATAAAAGAAAGGTGAAGGAGGGAGGAAGATTCTTTCATATTTTTCTGTTGTTGTTAGTCACCATCTCGTCAGTGCCCGATGCATGATGACACCGTGTACAACCGAACGAAATGTTGCCCAGTCCTGCACCATCCCAATGAATGACTGAAGATTGAACCATATGATCAATAGGGTTTTCACTGGCTAACTTTCAGAAGCAGATCACCAGCTTTTCTTCCTAGCCCATCTTAGTCTGGAAACTCTGCTGAAATCTGTTCAGCATCATGGCAACATTCACACCTTCACTGACAGACAGGTGGTGGCTGTGTGTGAGGTGCTTTGGCCAGGAATCAAACCCAGGTCTCCCGCATGGAAGGTGAGAATTCTACCACTGAGTAGCCAATTAAATTTTTGTAATAGCAAAAAAGATAGAAAATAAGCCAAATGCCCGTATATAGGGGCCTGGTTAATTGCATAACAAGATACAATGCAGCAGTTAAAAGAAGAGAATGCTCTCTAGGTACTGATATGAAGAAATTTCCAAGATGGTAAATGTAAAAATTGAAGTCACTGTGTGTGTGTGTGTGTGTGTGTGTGTGTGTACTAGGCTACCTTTCCTGTAAAAAAGAAAGGAGTGAAAAATAACAGTATGTATTTATACGTCATGTATGTAAAAGAAATTCTGAAAGAATACACAAAATGCTAATAAAAGTTGTTTGTTGTTATGGTTGTGTGCCATTGAGTCACTTCCAACTCACAGCGACCCTATAGGACAGAGCAGAACTGCCTCATAGGGTTTCCTAGGCTGTAATCTCTATGGGAGCAGATCACCAGGTCTTTTCTCCTGAGGAGAGATTGGTGAGTTTAAACCACCGACCTTTCGGTTCTCAGCTGAGCACTTAATCACTGTGCCACCAGGACTTCTATTAAAAGTAGTTAGTTACCTATTTTGGAATGTGGGGAGGAGACAAGATAGGTGGAAAACTTCTCTCTGTATATTTTTATACTTTTTCAAATTTTTACACCTGAAAAATGTATTACTCTTTTAAAAAATGTTTTTTAAGTCCCTCAAGTCAGGAGAGCATTCTGGTTAAATTCTCTTTATCTGGTGACCAGCTTAGCATGTAACTGCAGCTCTTCCTCAATCAGGACAAAACTGATTTCATTATAGAATCTGATCTTTCTCATTCCAGCCAAATCTATCTCATCTAAATTGTTGCCCTCCAGTTATGAGAGAGGAAAGAGAAAGTGGCTTGGCTTGGGGGAAATACTTAAAAAAAAAAACAAACAAACCCTTTTGCCATCAAGTCAATTCCAACTCATAGCAACCCTATAGGACAGAGTAGAACTGTCTCATAGGGTTTCCAAGGCTGTAATCGTTATGCGAGCAGACTGCCACATCTTCCGTGGAACCACCAACTTTTATGTTAGCAGCCGAGTGCTTAACCACTACACCACCAGACTCCCTGAGGAAATGCTTAGATATAGGTATATCCTGTTATTTTTCCTTAGCGTGAATTACGTTATTGATCTCCAAATTTATGGGAAGTTTTACCTTAAAAAAAAAAAAAAAGCCCAGGTGGCATAATGGTTAAAGCACTTGGCTGCTAACCGAAAGGTCGGTGGTTCAAACCCACCAGCTGCACCATGGAAGAATGATGTGGCTGTCTGCTTCTGTAAAGATTTACAGGCTTGGAAGCCCTATGGGGCAGTTCTACTTTGTCCTATAGGGTTGCTATGAGTTGAAATTGACTCCACAGCGTGGGTATTTTTTTTCTTTTCCATGGTTTTTTACCTTAAAAAAAAAAAACATTCAATTTTAAAAATAAATGTTGTTATAAAACTGCCCCAGCACTACCTGGTTCCATTTTCAATGGGCTACGTAGTTCCCCAGTTGCAATTGTTTTAAACCCTTAATAAGCGTCTTGGTTTAAACTTGAAAAACAAAATGTTTTTAGCTGTTGAAAGAATTGACAATACTCAGGTACTGATGCCACTTGCCACACTTCGTGCAAAGATGGCAAGTCAGAACGAAGCTTCTGTTTCCAGGGCTTTTCTCTGCGTCTCCTTTCTTTGAAGAAGTATCTGTTGAATATTTATTATGGGGAAACTTTAGATGAAGAAAGTCAGATACGTTATGTGGATTATTCCTTAGGGGCTTTTTTTTGTTGTGTTTTTTGCTGTGTTTGGGAGGAATGGTGAGTTATTATTGCACTAAAAAAAATTTCTACAATTGGCTTATTTTCTTAACTTTAAAAACAATTGGTATTTTCCTTAGTCTTAATGATCAGGCTTTAACGTATCATCCCAGGGAAGACTTGATCAATGTCTTTACTGAAAAAAAGTGTCACAACCTACCACATTATCATCTATTACAATGTTCTTGGTCAATAATTTCATTTTCACTGTAATTAATATGAAGCTGGTTTTCCCTCTTGTGCAGTTTTGTAAATTCAGATGCAGGAGATTGTGCAGGATCAAGGTGTCATACATAATAGCACATTCAGCTGGATTTATGTCCCTCTCCAATTAGAGGACAATCAAGCTGAAATTAATTTAGCTCTCAGCTCCTAATGAGCAACAGCAAAATCAGCTCACTATAAAAATTGTTATTGAATTTTATTTCCTTCAACTTGATGAACCTAGATGCATTGCTGAGATAATGGGTATTTGAGGGCTGATGGTGAGGGCCCTTGAGGGTTGCTAACTCGCCCATCTGTAGGTGTCAAGACAGCTCTGTTCCCCTAGTAGACCAATATCTAATGAGTTATTAGAGATACATAGAGATGGGCTTCCTCTGCTGGCCACTTCTTGATGACTCTTTCTGAGTGGATTCTGTAGTCTAGATCACTGTCCAATATAAATATAATGCAAGCCACGTATGTGATTTAACATTTTCTAGTAGTCTTGTTAAAAAAAAGTAAAAAGAAGCCAAAGCCAAAAAACCCAAACTCATTGCTATCAAGTCGATTCTGACTTTTAGCGACCCCATGTGTTACAGAGTAGAATTGCTCCATTGAGTTTTCTTGGCTGTAATCTGTAATCACCAGGCCTTTCTTCCAGGGTGCCACTGGGTGGGTTCAAACCACCAATCTTTAGGCTACCAGTCAAATGGAAACTATTTGCATTACCCAGGGACCTTGTGAAAAGAAACAAATGCAATTAATTTCAATATATTTAATTTAACTCTATATCCACAATAATAATATTTCAATGTATAAGCCAGGGCTTTGAACTGGTTCAAATCAGTTCAGTCACAGCCAACAAAGCGAAATTGGAACAACTTGAATTTTTAAAATTGGGATGAAGTGGAACAGGAAAAATTACAGGTTGGAACTTTGGAATGGGAGACTCAGAAGAGGTGTAGTGGGCCCTTTCAGGAGCCCGACATGAGAGATTGGATTATTGACAGGACTGTGGAGAGCCACACACATTCATAGCAGCACGGTCAGCTGCCATCTTTGAGAAGGGCACTGCTGTTTTCTACTCTGCCAGTCAAGAGATTTGGTTACTATGCAACGCACATGCTGCCCTTGTTTTCTAAAAGGAAGATTAAGTTTCTAGCAGGGCTTCAACCTGTAATTTTTCCTGTTCCATTTATCATTCCACCTTACCCACATTTTAAAAATTAGAGTCCATTCAGTTTTCACTTTGTTGGCCATAACCGAACCAGGCAGAACCAGTTCCAAGCCCTGGTACAAACAATATAAAAGTATTAATGAGATAGGTTAAATTATTTTTTTTGTAGTAAATTTTCAAAATCTGGTATATAATTTACATTTGCAGCACATCTCAATTCAGATTAGTCCCATTTCAAGTGAACAATAGCCACGTGTACCTGGTGGCTACCATATTGGATAGTGAAGTCCTAGACAGAATTTCTTTGGATGTAACAAGATTTTCATGTTCCCTTTAGTGTTCTCAGGTTGAGTGTGGTAGGCATGGGCTTTGGGTGCTCAGTGGTGATAAAGAACACGCAAAACATACAAGCAGGAGAAGATACTACATTTTCATTTTTACTGTTAGTCTTGCAAGTCAGTGGCAAATTTACAGTCTCTATGAATTGGCTTACAGCCCCTGTCACCATTCACCTTCCCTGCTAATAAAAAGAGAATAGATCCTCATAAATATCCCCTTTCTCATTATCAGAGCTGGGTTTCACCGATTGTGGCCCCATAAAAAAATAAGTTTTATTATTATTATTATTTGTTGCCATGAAATACGCACATTTTTTTTGAAGCCCAACTCTAGTGCTGTTGCTTTGGTATCAAACACAGCATGAAGCATATTGTCAAATATATGCGTAGGGAATAAGGAGCCGCTGAGTATTTTGTCTCACTGGCAATGTTCCTGAGGAAAGTGCAGCCTTAAATCTAGGACAATATTTTAATTGTTCAATGTTATAAAAGTTTAATAGGGATTCTGAGATATAATGCAAGGACTCCATTTGTCACTGAATTTGATTACTGCAGACTAGGAGACATGTAATATGAGCCTAGAGGTCTGGTGTTTTCATCACTTAGAGACCTTCACATACTGATGAAATGGGATGTTGGGGAGCAGCAGGGGAGCCATGGCAATGGCTGCTCAAATGGATGCTCGTAGCCATGAATCAGGCTGCTAGCTAGTGCACGAGGCCCGTGATGCTGATCTGACAGCCTTCAGCCTGGCACATCCTCATTGTTGCTATTTCTACCATCTTTCTTCTTAGATTGAGTAGGTACCTGCCAGATTCCTGACTGGCCTCCCTGTATCCAGCTGTGTCCTCCTCAAATTCATCTTTCACATGGCCATCGGCGGGTTCTATCTGACATGCAAATCGGATGCTGTCACTCACAACTAAAAATAATTCCATAGCTCCCCGTTGCTCTCGGATTAGAGACCACATATTTCTTAGCAGTGGCATACAGGCTGTCCTATGATCCAGTGCCTGCTAACTTCCCTTCCCTTTCTCTCTCTTTCCTTCCCTACTCCCTCCTCTCACCCCAACCTCTGACTTATAATGTATGATCCTACAACACTGAAGTACCATGTCCCTCTAACCAAATGCTATCTCTTTTCTGTCTCCTCAGGTAGCTTCTCCACCAAGACTTTTAGTACAGTTCCTTTATGAGACTCTATTTAGGTTCCAGTTTCTCCTGGAAGCTGTTTCCAAGACTCCTTCTACTCCACTCCTGGCAGGTTAAATGCCTTTGCTCTTAAGTGCTGTAATAATTCCAGCAAATTATCATTACACACATTGATTATAATGCCTGTTTGCACACCCACCTGCGCATCTAAATAAGGCCTTGTATTATTCATTCTTGTAGCCCTGGTGCCAAATTCAGTGCCTGATATGTAGTGGAAGCTCAGTGGGTGTTTGCTGGTAGGCTGGGCCCGTCCCATGAGGCAGAGGTTTTGGGGGACACAGGGGCTCCAAACTCCACCCTCTCTATGGGCAGATGAGACATGACCTCTCAATTAGCTCTGGGGGAGAACAACCTCAAGAGGGGACTGATAATGAAGCTGAGTTTTCAGCCCAGCGTCTGCTTTAAGATCCTTTCCTTACACAGAGACCTGGCCACATACAATGCATGGCAATGGAAATGTTTTGCTTTGGTTCAATTCGATAAAGTCTCTAGTCCAGTCAATTGCTCGGGACTTCAGCAGGAATGTAATGTTTGGAGAGGATGAGGAGGCAGAGGAGGTTGAAGAGATGATGAAGCCTGAGATGTCAGGAGTTGAACCTCCATCCTGATGGCCATGGGAGCCATCTGAGCATTTTTAGCAGGGAATGGTAGGATCCAGTGTGGACCAAGATCTTTGAGTCCCACTTAACTGCATGTTTCCATGTTTCTGCCAGTCTCTGATGGGGGAACAATGCCGAGGAATGGACCAGAGGTGGGGACTTTTATCAGTTAAAAATTGCAATACATATTAATACAAGAAAATTCAAATAAGAGTCGCTTAAACATGATTGGGGTTTATTTTTATCTCACATAACAAGAAGCCTGGAGATTGGCCATTCAGAGCTGGTGCAGAGGATCACAATGCTATCAGTGTCCATCCTCCTGTTCTGCCATGCTTAGCACACGGACGTGTTGTTACGGTCACAGGATCTCCTGAGGCATGGCTTTCCAAGCAGGAGCAAGGGAGGAAGGTGAAGGGCAAAGGATACAGGGACAAGCTGCTAAGTCTGTTTCTTGGACTGCCACCCAGAGACCTCGGTTTGCACCTCATCGTCCCGGCTGCATCACATGGGCACCATTGCACGGGCACAGTCGCATGGGTACCACAAGCATTTTGTTGGGAAATGCTGCCCCAACAAAATTGGAGTTCTGTTGATAAAGAAGGAAAGAATGGATATTGGGTGGGAAACTGGCCTTAAAAACCCGACTTTCCAATGTCTTCCTATGAGTTCTCTTTTATTTTCCCCATAGCACTTAACATTCTCTGAAATTATCTTGTTTACTTGTTGTTGATTCTGTCCATCATGAGATCGTATGTTGCATGAGAAACAGGGTCTTGTTGTTCTGGTTGGGTCCTGCCCATTTTGCCTCTGACTCACACCATAGAGGTACGTCTCCCTTAACTCCATGCCTGTAGATCCAGAGTAAAAATCGTCAGCTCGAGTCCTCTGTGGGATATTTGGAAGAATCTCCCAAAGGGTCAAGGCCATCTGACATTTTGTACTTGATTGATTTCACTGTGTTGGTTGCCTCTTCTCTGTCTCCAGGATCTTTATCTTTTTTGCTCATGTTAAACAAATTAGCCAAGATGACACTGGATACTGATAGAAATTTGTATACCAAAAAAAAAAAAAAAAAAAATATTGGCACAATTTCATTGTTTTGGTCCTTAATTCTTAATTTACATTTTTAATGTACTGTGTCTTCATTCATATTATGGGATTTCCTCTTCTGGGTATATCTCTAATGGAACAAAGAGTTCTCCCCCTCAAACAATTAGAAACATTAAAGAGCAACTTAAATTATCAGTCATTTTATAAATTGAGCTGAGAGTGTTTATGGTTTTTCCTCCCCTGCCCTTTGTGCCAAGTTAATATTTGCTTGCGTAAATGTGATCCAGAATGAGGCATAGGATTCTCCTACTTTCAGAGCCTTCTCACGGCCCCTGCACATTGGGAAACGGACAGTCCTTGTCCCTGAGTGGCACAAATGGTTTGCACTTAACTGCTAAGTGAAAGGTTGGTGGTTTGAATCCATGCAGTGGCACCATGGAAGAAAGACCTGGTGATCTGCTTCCATAAAGGTTGTTGTTGGTTGCCATTGGGTCGATTCTGACTCATGGTGACCTCATGCGTTCAGAGCAGAACTACTCTATGGGGTTTTCAAGGCTATGACCTTTTGGAAGTAGAAGTAGATTGCCAGGCCTGTCTTCTGAGGTGCCTCTGGGTGGATTCAAATTGCCAACCTTTCCTTTAGCAGTTGAGTGCTTAACTGTTTGCACCACAGCCAAAAAAACCCCCTGTGGAGCAGTTTTACTATGTGACACATGGGATCCCCATGAGTCGGAATTGACTGAATGGCAGCTGGTTTGGTTTGATCCCATCTAGAAGCCATCCTCAGCCTTTGCTCAGTCCCATAGTGTAATACATGAGGTCAGTACATTCATCACCTCCTCCAGGAAGCCCCTCGCTGTGCCCCTCCTCTGGCTCCCATGTTAGCCCATGCCTCTGCACACAGATCTTCCTCTGTAATGAGATGGCTCATTTGCTTGCTGCCAGAGGTTCTGGAGAGGAAGGACATTATCCCATCCATCTCTGTCTCCCTGGAGCCCTCTTGACTGCTTGGTGTAGGCATGAATAAATGTTCATTTAAAGAATGATTGTGAAGAACTGAGTAATAATAGGAGCCAGCATCCAAATGTAGTCTGTATGACAGGCACTCTTCCTAGTTGCTTTAAGTATATCAACACATTTAATCTTTACAACTACCCTATGCAGCAAATACCATTACCCTGCCTGATGGATGAGGAAACTAACCAGAGAGCTATGTTAAGGAGCCTGCCTAAGATCACAGGGCCGATACCTGGGAGGTCAGGGTTTGGCTCCAGGTAGTGTGACCCCAGAGCCCACCTGCTTACTCCCCTCATCTGAGTGAAAGCCACCCCTTATTTGGGCCAGGAAGAAGAGCCTCCCTCTGCGACTCAGGGGCTCCTTGAAGTGGGGAGTGGGGTTACTAGCTCACCCTCCCACCCTTGACTCCAGTAACTATCTGAAAGCAGAAATAAGTGCAGGGAGCAGGAAGCCAAACTGATGTGGACCTTTCTTAGTGGCTGAGGACTGGCTGGTAGAGTCCAGACTGGGTCATGTCGTGGAGAGGAAAGGCTTCTCACACTTCCCCTAGACCTGTGCCTGCAGCTACCAGGGGCCCAGGGAGAGGGCCTGCAGTAGGTGAGATGGGTAGAGGATTGGCCAGGGGCAGGGACTGTAGGTCTGTCCCCACCTACCCACGTCAAGTCACTCTGAGCTGCCTTTACTGTGTAAAACACAGGTGCCCACTAGGTGCTGGGAGGCGATGTGCAAAGTGCTGTTGCCAGGAATTTCACAGACCAGAAATTTAAAATAAATTTTTTAAACAAAGAGACTGAAATTAGGTCTTCACCTATCTCTCTCTCCATCCATCCATCCATCCATCCATCCATCCATCCATCCATCCATCCATCCATCCATCCATCCATCCATCCATCCATCCATCCATCCATCCATCCATCCATCCATCCATCCATCCATGCATCCATCCATCCATCCATCCATCCATTCTTCCATCCTCCCATCCACTCATCCACCCCACCCACCCAGCCGTGGTGACACAGTGGTTAAAGCGCTTGGTTGCTAACCAAAAGTTTGGCAGTTCGAACCCACCAGCCTCACCATGGGAGAAAGAAGTGACAATCTGCTTCTGTAAAGATTACAGCCTTGGCACCCCTACGGGGAAGTTCTACTCTGTCCTGATGGGTTGCTATAAGTCAGAATCAGCTTGATGGCAACAGGTTAT
Source organism: Dugong dugon (assembly GCA_030035585.1). Classification (NCBI taxonomy): domain Eukaryota; kingdom Metazoa; phylum Chordata; class Mammalia; order Sirenia; family Dugongidae; genus Dugong; species Dugong dugon. The sequence continues at coordinate 89,800,641 of CM057461.1, forward strand.
CTGTCTATCCCAGGAATAGAATTTTTTTTTCCATTGCTGTTGAGTTGATGCCGACTCATGGTGATTCCATGTGTTACAGATTAGAACTGCTCCGTGGGGTTTTCTTGGCTGTAATCTTTACAGAGTCAGATTGCCAGGCCTTTCTTCCCTGCTGCCTTTAGGTAGGTTTTAACCACTAACTTTTAGGTTAGTAGAAGAACACAAACCATTTGTGCCACCCAGGTTTACCTATTTATGTTACCAAATAAGAATATTAAAAAATAAAAGAAAAAGGCCATCTCTTGCCACAGTTTCATAAAAGCATTTACTTCTCTAAAATATAAGTGGGACTGGGACTGTCTTAGAAAAAATGAACAGTCCTTTAATTGGATTTCGATGGTTAACATAATAAAAAAAACTCACATTGTTTATGTTTTGTTCAATTTTAGCTTAGACCTGTGAAATCTTGTCAGTCATGACTGAGAGCCAGTTTTGGGGAACAAGTGTCCTTAGGTGTCATTGAGTCAGTTTGGACCCGTAGTGACCCTACGTACAACAGAAGGAAACACTGCCTGGTCCTGCACCATCCTCACGATCATTGTTATGCTTGAGGCTATTGTTGCAGCTACTGTGTCAATCCATCTTGTTGAGGGTCTTCCTCTTTTTCACTGACCCTCTACTTTACCAAGCATGATGTCCTTCTCCAGGGACTGGTCCCTCCTGATAACATGTTCAAGGTATGTGAGACGAAGTCTCACCATCCTTGCTTCTAAGGAGCATTCTGGTTGTACATCTTCCAAGACAGATATGTTCTTTCTTTCGGTAGTCCATAGTATATTCGATATTCTTCACAGACCCATAGTTCTTCCGTCTTCCTTATTCATTGTCCAGCTTTCGCATGCATATGAGATGGTTGAAAACACCATGGCTTGGGTCAGGTGCACCTTAGTCCTTAAAGTGACATCTTTGCTTTTTAACACTTTAAAGGGGTCTTTTGCAGCAGTTTGACGCAATGCAGTGTGTTGTCTGATTTCATGACTACTGCTTCCATGGGCATTGATTGTGAATCTGAGGAAAATGAACAAGTAGTGCAGGGAGAAAGAGGAGCCCAATCCTCAGTGTGCTTACCACGACTTGTGTAAGACTGGGTGATTCATTTAGCGTCTTTGATCTTTGGTCTCCTCCTCTATGAATTGGGGGATCTAGTAGCTACTTTGCAGGGGGCTCTGTGGGGATTAGATGACGTGTGTGTTGAGTGCCCTGTACCTGGGAGGAGTTGGGAACATACTTAGAGTTCTTTAGAGCAGTGGTCAAAATGTGGTCCCCGACAGGTGGCATCAGCATCACCTGGGAACTTGTTCTCAGCCGGACCCCAGATCTGTTGAATCACAAACGGTAAGGGCGAGGCCCAGGAATCAGTGTTGCCCAGCCCTCCAGGTGAAGTGACACATGCTCAAGGTTGAGAACTACTGTTCTAGAGAGAGCTGGTGGCAGCACTGCTCCAGGAGGTGGGTTCTGACAGAGCCCCCTGACCCCACCCCGGTGCAGAGGGGAATGAGAGGCCCTGTGTTTCCCTGCTAGTTATTCAGCTCTAGCTGCATTTTTTCTCCAGTCCATCACTCCTGCAGTGGGGCTTTACCTGGACATGTTAATCATGGGTCATCTGTCTGCCTGTTGCTATTAGATTCCCCGTCGTCAGCTGGGGACACTAGTACTTCCAGCCTATCAGTGACAGTGATGCTAAGTGCACTCCTTTCTCCCAGCCAGCTGTCTCTGATGCGCACACTGCCAGGAGCAGGGACAAACTGCACCCTGCACTTGGTTGTTGGTCAGCTTCTCCCGTACGTCTAGGTTCCTTGGTTGATGGGAGTTTGTAGGCAGGTGATGTGGCAGGTCTCCTGTCTCCACAGTGTCTCTACTCTAGTCCAGGGCTGCTGCACAGTGTTGTCTGAATCTTTGTCCCAAAGTACAGCTTTGATGGGGCACTCCCCCAATCAGCATGGTCCCTTTACAAGGCATCCACAATATAACTTCAGCTTCTTTGGCCTGGAATGCAGGGTCCTCCAACTGGATTTAAAAAAAAAAAAAATTAATGATACAAAAAAGCACAAACACTAGTATAACAAGTACTTGGAAATGTGGTTCATGTTAATATTTTGTCACATTTTAAAATCTTTTTTGGGGGGGAGGTGGGTAGAAATTATTACAGATGAAGTTGGAGCTTCCTTCCCCCCCACTCCTTTATGGCATTGTCTTCTGTGAGTCATCTTCACACAACCTGCACTCGAGGCTGCCTGGACCCCTGGAAATCACTGTGGGACCTGTGCTCTCCTGACTCCCTGCACTTGCCTGCATGTGACCCTGACCAGAGTGTCCTCCCCTAGCCATCGACTGCCCCAGTCTAAGCGAGCTCAGACCCTAATTGCTCTTCAAGTACCAATTCAAATGCCACACCTTCCACGAAGTCTCCCTGGATTTTCTTTCCTCAAGTCACTCAAACTTCCTCACCTTTCCCTATTCTAACCCTCATCTGGGTCCAACTTCTAAATCCTTGTATTGAGAGCACAGTACTAATTCAGAGGAGTCCCTGGGCGGGCAAATGGTTAACACACTCTGCTGCTAACTGAAATGTAAGAGGTTCGAATCCACTCAGAGGCACCTTGGAAGAAAGGCCTGGTGATCTACTTCTGAAAAATCCCCCACTGAAAACCCTATGGGGTACAGTTCTACTCTGATACACATGAGGTCACCATGAGTCAGAATTGACTCGATGGCAACTAGTATTAACTCAGAGCCTGGGGTTGAAGGCTCGGCTTAGCCAACTACTCAGTGCGGGTTCTCTGACAAACTGAATGCCCTCATCTATAAAATGGGGATAACAACGTTTCCTTACAGAGAATGGGTTTTGAAAGAGAATGGGTGTGAGAGGACATGGAGAGAGGGACAGGGGAGAGAGAATGGGTGTGAAAGCGGTAAGGGATAATAATGGAAGGGATTTTATGTGTAAGATCACAGTTAAAGGACCATTTACACCTGCTAAATGCTTCCCCGCTTTCCTCGTCTTATGGTGACGTGTGCACGTTTCTTGCCTGCTGGAGGACAGAACAAGTGCCTGTTTGACTTACCTCGTATGCGCCACAGATCTTAGTTTGTTGCTGTCCCATGATAGGAAGTCAGTATTGGCTGACCGAAGAGTGAATGGGGCTGTATAAACACTGTGGCTGTTTCTGCCCATCTTATTACCAGATGGAGGATGGATCTCAGGTTACCCTGAAGTTGAGCTTCCTCTTTACCACGACATGTTACAAGTGCTCACTGTGTGCCTGGCACAGTACTGGCTGGTGGGGGTGGAACAGGGGCTGCAGACATTGTCCCCAAGGCCAGTTGGAGACATAGGGCATGTGTGAGAAGGAACGTATGTCCCTGTGTGTTGCTCATTCATTGCCTGAGGAGCAGCCATATGGGGAGAACTGATGGGGTTCCTCAGGAAGCAGTGCTCTCTGGGAGTCTCTGAGAAAGCAGACATCACCTGTCTCACAGTGAGTGCCTGGCTTGGAAACATGCTCTTCAGTAACATCGTGACAAATGGCCTTTCTAGGAAAACTGAGCAAAACAGGTCCTGGATCCCAGACCCAAAAAGTTCTCGACAACTGGAAGTTCACCGCAAGTTCACTTACTTGGCAGCAAAACCTGTTACCAACCTGATGTGAGGCTATTTGTGGTACTTATTTACAAAAGTATGTGTGTGTGTGTATGTGTGTGTGTAATTACGGGATACTTCCCCAGCCCCAAATGGGGATGCTTTATCGCATACAATAGGTGTGCTGTATCACCTTTCTAGAAACTTGGCTAAAATGACAGGTGGGGGGAAAACCCTACTAAGGATCATTTCAACATGTTAAAACAGCCCTTGTCTGGCCACCTGGGCCTGTGGGTTTATAATTGTATCTCGGCTGCTGCCCATCAACTGCAAATGTGCTAATTAAAGGCAATCTTGCTGGCACCGCTGTGAAATGCCAGCTGAGAGCCGCCAGTTTTCTGGCTGACCAGCTGACACGGGGCTCCTGCATCCTTTTGCTCCAGAACGTGGTGTGAAATTGAAATCGGGCTGGAGCCGGACGCTTTCCTCCAAGTGAGCTGCCTTGAAAGGAAACCCACTGCCATCGAGTCGATTCCGACTCATAGCTAGCTGCAGGACAGAGGAGAACTGTCCCCTAGGGTTTCCAAGGCTGTACTCTTTATTGAAGCAAACTGCCACATCTTTCTCCTGCAGAGTGGCTGGTGGGTTCAAACTGCTGACCTTTGGGTTAGCAGCCAAGTGCTTAACTACTGTGCTGCCAGGGCTCCTCTTTGAAAGGAAAAGAATCCCTATAAAATCAAGGATCAATCTGACTGGCAGTGCTCCCACACAGGCAGTCAACTCTGTTTCCCACTTGGATTGTCTGTTTGGTGGCTTCTCTGGGTGAGTGTCCTGCCCAGGTTGCCCTGTCTCATCTCCTCTTTCCCTTGGTCAAGTGGGGACAGTGGAGGAGACATGAGCTTTTTCTATAACAAGGCTGAGCTTGAGTTGGGATAATAGACCTTCTGGAAAGTAGAAATCATATCCCAAAGTCCTGGGGCAAATGAAGCACATTGGGTATTCCATGGCTTTCATTATCCACACCACTAACTCTTTCATTATTGCCAGCTGAAAAGCTGAAGAAATTCATGTGGGTCAGCCAGTTCTGTGGAATGAAAACCTAAGGGACAGGGGAAGGAGGACTGTGGGTAATTTGGGGTGAGGTATGGGTAGAGGAGTCCTGGGTGGCACAGATATTTAAGCTCTTGGCAACTAACCAAAAGGTTGGTGGTTCGAATCCACCCAGGGGTGCCTTGGAAGAAAGACTTAGAGATCTGCCTCCAAAAAATCAGCCATTGAAAACCCTATGGAGCACAGTTCTACTCTGACACATGTGGGGGTGTTGTGAGTCAGAATCGACTTGACAGCAACTGGTTTGGGTCTTTTTTTTTTTTTTTTTGACGAGTAGAAGACTTGTAACTTTTGTCTCATTGATTGCTATGGCAATCTGTGAAGGAGGCAGAGACAGTTGGACAAGTTTCTTTTCCAGGCTGGTCCTTGGTGTCCTCATCGGCAAAATAGAGATAATATCTTCCTCATAGTGCAGATATGATGATTCAGTGAGACAATGCGTGCAAAGCACCAAGAACAGAGATTGGAACATAGGCAACACTTAGTAAGTGTTTGCTGTCGCTGTTATTATTATTACTATTTGATAGAGAGATGAACAGAGGCACAGGAAAGGATAGAGGGAGCGTGGAGAAAAGAAGTCCTGTTGTACCAGGCATGGACAAGCTGGGTTCCAATCCCAAATCTACCGGTAACTATCATGTGACCTTGGGAAAAAATTGTTTTTTAATTGTGGAGATAAGTGTGTGTATGTGTATGTATACATATACGTGTGTGTATGTATATATATGTATATGTGTGTGTATATGTATATATAGTCTCCTCACTTATTGACTATCTTGTTATCCAACATTTCACATTTACGACAATATTAAAAAAACTACTATCCAACTATTTTGCCGTTAACGACGTATATCCGGCAGTAATGAACGTCGAGGTGCGAGGTGAGAGTGATGCCGGCTTTGCTGGTTAAGGTTGTGTGTCATCTTGGCTGGGCCATGATTCTCAGTGATTTGGCAGTAATCTAATGATGTAATTTGGCAGTTATGTAATGATGTAGTCATCCTTCAGTTTGTGATCTGCTGTGTCCTTCATTTTTGCATAACACCGATTTTGCATGACCTGGTGTTTGGAACCTAACCATGGTGATAAGTGAAGAGACAGTGTATCTGTATGTGTGTGTGTGTTTTTGTGTATGGGTATATATATAAATATATGCATATATGTATAAAAACACTTGCCAGTTCAACAATTTTGCATATACAATTTAGTGGCATTGATTATATTCATCATGTTGTACAGCCATCACCACTATCATTTTCCAAATTATTTCACCACCATTAACAGAAACTCAGTGCAACCTTGGGCAAATTCTTTAGCCTCTGGAGCTTCAGTTTCCCCTCCTGCAAAACAAGTAGCTTGGAGTAGGTGGTTTCTAAGACCCCTCCTGCTAGAAAATGTTCTGAACCTTGTATGAAATATGCCAGACCCAGTAGAGCTTCAAGTCATAGAGGTGGAAGGGGGAAGAAGTAGGTGGGAGTGGGAGGGGAAACGTGAAAGGCAGGCGTGGTCTGGGCATTTCACTAGGACTGCTGTGTCATCTTTGGAGTGTTTCATGACTAGGAGACCCTTCACTGTGTGGAATGGACTGGCCCGGCTGTGATTTCAGCAGGCGACATGTGGGGTGTTGGGATGGCTGCCTGGAATGGTTCTTCAAGTGCCACCTGTCACTAGAGAACCTTGCAGTTGTTCTAAAATGCTTTAGAAATGACCTTGATTCAGGTGGTCTTCCCACTCACTGAACAGCCAGTGCCTCAGTGGACCCTGATCCTTCCTCCAACACTCCCAGGGAGTGGCCCCTCACACAAAGGTGACCAAAATGCTGGGAGTCACAGGGAGGAGGAGGTGGCTATGAGCCAGACAGACAGTGGCAGTATTAAAATGAAGACCCTGTCAAATCTCCCAAGGCCTCAGTGGATGCTGGGGACTCATGGAGAGCTCAGGGGTCTCTGGAGCTTGGTCCAGGCCTCCGTATCCAGGGGTGTTTGAGATAGGTTTGTTTTCAGGATGCAGCAACCTCTTAGCAAGAAAGAGGCATCCTATACAAATATCAGATGAAGGGCGAGGAGGGGCTGGCTGACATTGTGGCTGCTTCTGGATCCTCTCAGAAGAAAACCCACTAGTGCTTGAATTAATGTTAATTCAAGGGAGTGTTTTCATAAAGTGGTCCTTGGAGCAGCGGGATGCTGTGTTTCATATTTTCCAGTGCCTCTGGCAAGCAATGCTGATGAGGGTCACTGCGGTTACTGTATAAGGAAGCCCACTAATTGCATTATAAGAGATGTTTGCCCATTAGCTCTGATGGAATTGTCTCCTCACAGAGTCCATTGGGGAGAGTGCTGCTTCAGGTGGGGGATGGGAGGAAAGGGAATTGAAAAGTAATTGAAATTTTCCAGTGACGTTTTCTTGGGCCCCAGACAAAATGGGTTCTGTATGTCCAGCAGGTGGCAGCAATGCACAAACATTAATTCTGGTCATGTGAATTGTGAAGTCGGAGAAGGCTCTAAAGTAACAAAGCAGTGAGGAGGGCTGAGGTGGTTTGTAGCTGATTTCCTGAGTTAGCAAAGCCATGCCTGTCACACCCATCCTTTCCCCCACGAGCATACCTTGGATTTTTCTCAATATGCTGAGAAGTCAATAAATGTTTAGGTAGGCTGGGTTTTAATTCCCGAAATCTTCTTTTAATCTTACGGCTGCTTTGTGTAATTTAGAATTTCTGCAGCCTGAACTGAAAATTATAAGTAAACTAGGATTAAGAGGTTGGCTTTATTAATATGGTAGTTCAGTCAATAGACATTTAAAAATTGAAATGCAATCCATCTCTTTCCCTGGGTTGAAATTTTATTTGAGCTCAATTAATATGATACCCACACACCAAGGTGGGTAACTTATTTGTTGATGTCCATTTTAAAGTTGAGGAAATGAGGCTGACAAAATGTAAGAAAACACATCTTAAAGAGGAGTCGGTTTTTCCTGAATTAGGGATAGAAAATACCTATTAGTTTGTTCATTCCTAAGATTGTTTAGGAAGGTGGCTGATAATATATTTCTCAGCAATTTGTCAAGTTTCCTTGTAAATGACTTTAATGATAGATGGGTTTGCCTGCTTCGCTGGGCTGGAAAATTCTGCAGCCCAGCACACTTCTCCTTTTTGGAAGCTTCTCACATCTTGCATAGAACTTCTCCCCCTCCACCCTCCCCTAGTACCCGCCCCCACCACAAGGTTAATTTCATCCTGTTGTTCTTAAATGAACCACCTTAAATCATGCTCCCCCGCCCCTTCCCTGTCTTTCTCCTCACTGTTTAAACCGTTCAAGGCTGTAATAGTCTGGCAGATATTTCAATCATCCTGTCTCCTTTTCAGCGGGCCAGTTCCATTTGGTGTGCTCTGTGTGGCCCGTGCTGAAGTGCAGTTTTTCACAGCATTGTTTTTAGTTTAAATAACATGCAGTGCACAATTGCTAAAGGTCTTCTGGAACATTCTACATGGGGTCTCGCCATTAAATAATACTTTGATGGAAAACTAACCCAGCTTCGCATAGGAGGAAATGTTATTGGCTCCCAGCGCTAACTGGCTATAAATTTAACTGAAGGTCCATCCGACTTGAGTTAGACCATCTTCTCTGAGCTCAGCGCAGTGCCCTGCATAGATGCCTAATGGATACATTTAGTGAATAAGTATGTATTTGTATGGGCATCATTTAGAAAACAGTCAAGTGAAAGGAATTTAGTCTGTTAAGCCAGCAAATGTAGTTTTTCTCATTTCTTACCACATCTCACCCCATGTTAGCGACTCCATTTACCGGCTCTCCAACCTTGTGTATACTACTCCGCCTTGCTGAGTCTCAGTTTCCTCAACTGCACAATAGGGAAAGTAAGATGTACTTTATAGGTTTGTTGTGAGAATTAAAACAGATATGCTCAGTGTTTAGCAGAACATACAGTAAGTAGCCAAGACATAGCAGCAACCTTTGCTATTGTTTTTATTATTGTTACTGCTACTGTCATTATGCAGTCTGTTAATCCCCTTGCTTGGCTATCTTTCAGAAAGTCCTCACCTGCCTATACAATCTCATTTCTCAACAAATATCCCTCAGAGAAGCCTTCTCTAACCCCCAGACCCGGTCACATCCCTGTGACTCAGTGCCATAGATAGAGATGTAGATTTATGTCCTCCGCACTCACCCCCGCTGTGATCGAACAATGGAAGGTACCCATAGCTAGGTGCAAGTCATTGGTGATGTTCTGGTCTGGGTCGGGTGGTGAGTTCCCAGGCATTCAGTATGTACTTTGCAAGTTGCATTTATGAAATGCTTGTATGCGTTAAATATTATATTTTCAAAAGATAATAAGGAAAACAAAAACACGAGTTAGGTAATTGTTTTCTATCTAAATCCTCAGTTAGAATGTGAGCTTAATGAGACTGAGACTGTCTTAATGGCAGTGCTTCGAACAGTGCCCGGCCATCAATAGGAGATTGAATGGATGAATGAATGAACTTGAAACCTTCATTGTAATCGACTGGGCTCTTCACTGCCCCATGAGCATGTCATGTTCAGCCTTTTTCCTTTGTCACTAACCTCAAATCAAATGCTCTTTTCTCCCTAAATCCTATCCACCCTTCAAGTCTCAAATCAGCTCAATTCTCTCTTCTCTCCTTAATGTCATGCCAAGTGTACATTCATATGCCAAGCTGGAGTAGGAGTTTCTCATGGGCGAGGATCAGGGCCTTGCCTTTCTGCAGAGCCTGGATGGCTGCGCAGGGAAATGAACATGCAAAGAGCTGCAGTGTCTGTTGTTGGGAAGCCAGACTGTGATAGTTTTGGAGTCAGAACAAGGTCTTACTCATCTTTGTGCCCAGAGCATATCACAGGGCCTGGTGCACGCTGTCTCTGAATAGTACAACTGATTAACATGCTTGACTGCTAACTGAGAGGTTGGAGGTTCCAGTCTACTCAGAGGAGCCTCAGAAGAAAGGACTGGTGATCTACTTCCAAAACATCAGCATGGAAAACCCAGTGGAGCACAGTTCTCCTTGGACACACATGGAGTCGCCATGAGTTAAAGTTGACACGACAGCAAATGATTGTTCTGTTGATTAAGGCTGTACCTTGAATCAGCTTTGCCGCTCCACACATAGAACTAGGTTTCTATAGGAGTTTCGATGTCTATTTTAGTGTTTAACTAGACTAAAAAGCAGTGAGAACAAATCCCACCTGGTTACTTCATCACTTCACTTCGACTGTGCGTGATTTCATTTTAGTTAAAAGCTTCATAGTGACTTTCTAGAACACTTGCCCTACGAATCTTGTGTAACAAATAGCCCAGAGCATGACTTTTCTTTAGTTAACTACATTGATGCCAAGAGACCAGTGTGTTCTTCTTGTAATGCTCACACACACACACACAATGATTTCTTACTACCTCCTCACTCGGTGTAGACTTCAGTTGTTTTCTAGGGTACTGGCTGTGTTGTTATTGTTGTTAGTTGCCGTCGAGTCAGCTAGGACTCATGGCGGCCCCATGTACAACAGAACAAAACGTAGCCTGATGCTGTGCCATCTTCACAATTGTTGGTACGCTTGAGTCCATTGAAGTGGCTGCTGTATATTATGGGTGTCTTCCAACCTAGGGCTCGTCTTCCAGCACTGTATCGGAGAGTGGTCTGTTGTGATCCACAGGGTTTTCATTGGCTAACTTTCAGAACTAGCTCGCTAGACCTTTCTTCTAGTCTGTCTTCATCTGGAAACTGCTGAAACCTGTCCACCTTGGGTGACCCTGCTGGTGTTTGAAATACTGGTGGCATAGCTTCCAGCATCATGGCAACACGCAAGCCACCGCACTACAGCAAACTGGCAGACGGGTGGTGGGTACTGGCTTGACACTGTCCAATGTGAAGACCCTTTTCTTTGCTAGAGAAGATAAAAAGCCAAATTGGAGTTTAAACCTTTCTGTGTTACCTATTAATTTTACTATGTGTTCTTCAATCAGTGGGTCTGTCCCTTTGTTCTGTTTGTTCGAAATGTCATTTAAAAACCTTCTTCAGTTGTCGTTAGTTCTCAAAAGCCTCAGTTAATTTGGGGCTTTTATCTGGATATGAGTCTTACCAGATCTGGACATATTTTTAAGAATCCACGGTGACTTGGCTTGTCTGTCTTTCCGTCTTTGGTTCCTGGCTGTGCTGAGCAGAGAGGCCCCTGCACCACCTCATTGTCACCTTCAGGCGTTGCCCCTTTCCTGCTTTTTCTTCCTCCCTGGCGCAAGAATGGTAGCGTGGTCAGAATAACATTTTATAGCAGGACATTCTAATTACTGCACGGTGGCAGCTGGAGCAATTTGTCTGTACGATCCTCCTAGTCCTCCAGAAGCCGCTGCTAAAAGGGTGATGACTGTGTAAGCAAACATGGTATTAATTTTATCTCCAGGTGGGCTTGTGTAGGGAATGGGAGAACAAATGAGGATGATCACATTTTTCCCAGAAGGAGAAAAAATGGTGGTGGCCTGAAGCAGTCAGGGTAGGAATAGCTGTGTAGATGCCCCATAGGACTCTATTTCTAAGCTTTAGCACCCTTGGGCTTTCCCCAAGCTCAGAGGTGGCAGGTGGGGCCGGTGCTGGGCTTCCCCTTCCAGTTTTGTGATGGTTGCTTGCAGATGCCAGGAGTGGCCCATCACTGTCCCGAGTGAGTGAAGTCAATGCCACCACTCAGTTCTCTGAGAGTTTCACCCATGCCTGTCACCCAGTGGGTCTGTCAGTGCATGTGGGTTTGAATTCTGGCACCACCCTGCCAGGCGATGATGCCCTGGTGTCTGCAAATCCTACTCAGATAGTTTCTCATGTGCTGGATGTTCCTTCTCCTTGCCATCTTTTGGTTCCCTGTGTTTTATTTTTTTCCTCCCACGAGGCCAGATGCTTCTCTGGGCTCAGTTATAGCCAGGATAAGGGTTACACCCAAGTGTGCAAACTTGCATGGTCCTGAGAATTGTGACCCCCAATCTAAGAACCTCTTCCTGGTTCCGGTTCTCAGACGCTTTCTTACTCATCTCTACCTTTGTACCGACCATTGTCTTCCCAAATCAAGATCTTTAGTTTCAGCTGAGCAGTGTTTCTTAATCCCTGCAGTGTCAGGAATCACTGCCATGGGTGTACATTTTTATATTATTTCTTCCTCATGGAAGCTAAGATATATAACTAAAGAGGGGAGTGGAAAGAAGGATAGAATTTGAAAAGTCCCCATTTTGCAATCCCTGGAGCCCTGGTGGCGTAGTAGTTAAGAGCTCGGCTGCTAACCAAAAGGTTGGCGGTTTGAATCCACCAGCTGCTCCTTGGAAACCCTCTGAGGTCGTTCTACTCTGTCCTACAGGGTCGCTATGAGTTGGAATTGATTCAATGGCAACAGGTTTGGTGTTTTGGTTGGTGAAGTCATTAATTTTGGTAATGACCATCAGTGGATGAAATCACTAGTTAAAGGTTGATGGGGAACTTTACCATGGGGAAGGACCAGACTGTCACCGTCGGAATACACTGATTAACGATAGCGTAACTGTTAGCAGAACAACAGCCATTGTGTGCCTCCTGAAATACAAAGCATTCAACACCACCTAAGAAGTATTCTTGCCCAGATCAAGTTGAACCTGCATTTAATGATGTTGCAAAGTAAAGTTCCATTTACTGGAAACACAAGGAACAGAGAACAAGTATGAGACAAACAGACAAATCCAGAATGTAAGCTGTCCTATACAGGTCACTGCATCAGTCAATGGCATAAGACTAAAGAGAACGACCAAGTGTAGTATGGGGCCCTTGTTTGGATCCTGATTTGAACAAGCCAACTGAACTAGACATTTGGGGACATTTGGTCCCAAGGAATGATTGCTAATTTTGTTAGGCATGTTGATGTTGAATCAGGATGATGAATACGTGGGAGTGGGAGTCTGCTGTATTATTCTCCCTACTTTTAGTATGTTTTAAAAATGTTTATTAAAAAAGTTTTTTGGTTTTTTTTGGTATGTTAAAAAACTAGCAAGCTGGTCGGTTTACCTATTAGGAGGATGTGTCTAATGTAGAATGATCAAAATGAGTTTTCCTACCTTATTTATCTTCCTCTGTATTTAATAAATTGGAATTCTGGTTTCTACATTTAAAAGGGAAAAACCAAAAAAAAAAAAAAAAAAAAAACCCAAACCCGTTGCTGTTGAGTCAATTCCGACTCATAGAAACCCTATAGGGCAGAGTAGAACTACCTCTACTGGTTAGCAGCCAAACTCTTAACCACTATGCCACGAAAAGGGAAGGGAAGTGGAAACTATTAATATTGGTAGGTTGGTTGGAGTTTCATAATAAACTTGTCCACTTAATATGTCCTATATCCTCGGTTTTATGACAGAACCTAGAGACCATACAATTTATTCCAAGTAAACACCCGTTGGTAGAAATAGAGCATCTGAAGACTTGAAGGGACCCAAGAGTCCATTTAATCCACCCTTTTCTCTGAGCTGGACCACACATCCAGCATAAACTATCCAGTGTGCTGAAAATTGATCTTCCTTTTAAAGTCCCCCAGAGGGAGATCCATCACCTCTTCAGCAACTTGCAAGTTAACAGCACTCACTGTCGGGAATGTCTTCCTGTGGTACCAGGTGCTCAGTGAAGCCCCTTCTGTCTTATTCTGCCAGCAGGGAAGAGGGGGAGCCCCTCTCTCTGAGAGCCCTCCACAGACCAAGAAGACTTGGCTTCCCTTCCTTCTCTCTTCCTTTTCCTCTCTTCTCCCCAGGACTAAATCCCCAGCCCTTTAATCACTTGGAAGGCTCTTCTCTGTGGCCCCACTGAGTTTTCCTTGTCTCTTCAGAGCTGTGGAGGGACCCACTGCCCCGGAAGGGTCTGCCCAGTGTTGAGAACCGTGCATAAGTTCCCTGGTGGGCTCCCATAAGCCCCACTCCTCTTCTGGCCAGTGTCTTACTTGCCCTTTCCTCACCATGAGGTTCTTTGCAGTCTTCCTGGGAAGGCCTAGACCACTTTTCTTCCTCTCTGCTTATTTGGAAATGTCAATCTGTGGCAAGGCCTCTGTTATCTGGACCTCATCTTTCCAGAATCCACAGAGTTGTGTAACAGTTCAGAAAGTAAATAAATTTACAAACACAAACCCGCTTGGCTGTAAGTTGATGCCTTCCAGGCCCCTTCAAAGAGCACCAGGAACACCTAGGAGGAGGGCCAAAGTGGGTCCCAGGTGTGGGATCCAGCTGTCTGATGGGAAGAAGAGCAGCCTGGTGGACTGCTAATGTCCACAGAATGTGAGATTTTCCACACAAGCTGAGAAGCATTGAGGAAGTGAGAGCAGGCAGGGAAGTGGAGCAGGGCTGTTGTTGTCATAGCCCCAGACTCATGGCAATCCCATACACACTGGGACAAAACATCGCCTGGGCCTGTGCCATTTTGCAGATTGGACCATTGTCATCCTTAGGGTTTTCACTGGCTGATTTTTGGAAGTATTAATAGACCTCCAGGCCTTTCTTCTTAGTCCCTGTTAGTCTGGAAGCTCCACTGAAACCTGTTCAGCATCACAGCAATACTCAAGTCTCAACTGACAGATGGGTGGTGGCTCTGCATGAGGTTTCTTGGTCAGGGGCAGAGAGGCAAAAATCAGCAGCAGTCCCTATGTGAACCTGGAGTATCTGAGGTCTCCCTGTGGTTGGTGATTCCCCCAACTCCCTTTCCTTCTCCCGCTCTGCTCCCACTCGGTAAGTAACCCTCCTTTGGACGTATGGTGCTATGTCAGTCCTCTCTTCCTGCACGTACAACCCTGAAGTACAGGGTTCAATTCACTTATCTCAGTCCTCTACTTGACCACAAGATTCTTGAGGTCAGGAGTAACACCTTTTATCCCTGGTTATCCAGCACTTAACCTACGACTGGGCCACCTTATCTCAGTGCAGTGGTTTTGACAAGCTTTGTGACTGTGTATGTGTCTCTGTGAGTTGGTGGAGGAGATAAAAGAGAGCCCACCAAATTTTTCAGTGCAGTTGTCTAGTTCAGAATTCACAACACAGCGCAAGACAAACAAAATCATAGTGTACTAACCTACTGTAGCCTGCGCAGTAATGACTATGCACACAGCCCAGCAGTTACAATACTGAAGGAGTCAGCTATTGCAGGTAGTTAGTTGATCTTCCTCAGTGAAAGATCAAGGATGGAAGCACAAAAAGATCATGCCAGTTTCAAAAAGAGGAAATGTATAACCAGGTGACCCAAAAAGGATGAATACAGGGAAGTGTTGGTTGAGTCCATCCATGGTCCGCAATTCCGGAAGACCTCAGGCCTTTGGATGGTGAGGAACAGCGCTACTATGGTGTGTACCTTCCTTAGACAACACCCTTGGACTTCGTGTTGTGTCTGTGGTTTCCATGGTGTGAAGCTGCCACTACCTCTGATCCAATTCATTTTGAAAATACAGGACATATTTATGAGCAAATGCAGGTAGCTTTGTACTTTAAGACTTAAACATGAGACATTGGAATGTCAGCTCTAGCAGTTGGAAAGCAGGCAGCTAATTATGAGGCTATGGAAGAATTTTGTGAGTTGTAAAAATAATTTATTTCTGCCATAGATTACATAGAATGTCAGACCTAAAGGGGACTCTGGGGGATTACCTGTTCTAACTCCTTCATTTTATAGGTGAGAAAATGAGGCCCATAGGAGAATAGTGACTTCCTCGAGATAACAAAGTAACAAAGTGGTAGTTAGAGCTTGAATTTAGGATTCTTGGTTTATACATCAGTGATTGCTTCTTTACACCAAACTGCACACCCATCCTGAATGTTTTTATAATACTGATTAAGCAGGGCTGCTTTGGTGAATTTGCCCAGCATTGACCCTAGATTTTACCAAGGAGCCCTGATGGTGTAGTGGTTAAGCACTGGCTGCTAACTGAAAGGTCAGCGATTCAAAACTACCTGCTGCTCTGTGGGAGAAAGATGTGGCAGTCTGCTTCCATAAAGATTACTGATTGCCTTTGAGTCAATTCCGACTTACAATGACCCTATATGACAGAGTAGAACTGCTCCATAGGGTTTCCAAGGCTGTAATCTTTACGGAAACAGACTGCCACATCTTTCTCCCACAGAGCAGCTGGTGGGTTTGAACTGCTGACCTTTCAGTTAGCAGCCTAGCACTTTAACCATTGAGCAACCAGGGCTCCTCCATAAAGATTACAGCCTTGGAAACCCTATGGGACAGTTCTACTCTGTCCTACAGGGTCGCTATGAGTTGGAATCACCTTGATGGCAATGTTTTTTGTTTTTGTTTTAATGGAAAGAAGGTGCCCTGGTAACACAATGGTTAAGTGCCCAGTTGCTAACTGAAAAGTCAGCAGTTTGAATCCAGTGGCTCCACAGGAGAAAGACCTAGCAATCTGCTTCCATAAAGATTACAGCCTAGAAAACCCTATGGACAGTTCTGCTGTGTCATATGGGGTCACTGTGAGTTGGAGTAGACTCGACAGTACCCAACAATGACAAATGATGGAAAGGTAACTTTCAAGATATTAGAAGAGGGCTTCCGGGCAACATGGCACTATAGTCAGAAGCACCACACCGTCCCTCCACAGCAGAATCAGAAAAACTAAGGCAAACAGAGTCATACATCAATCCTGAAACCCTAAGCATCAAATGAAGAGATAAACAACTCAGCCAAACACCGAATGGAATAAGAAACAGACGGAGAATAGAGAGTTAAGAGAGATACATGCAGAGGTCCCCTATCAGCTACTTCAGCATGGATCCACCATCTTGGACTCCTATCAGAGATCAGCGCACAGGGGTATGAGAAAGCAGCTTCACAGAGCTTCCAGCAGGAGACAGAACAACCGGTAACCAGCGATATAGGCTTTCCCACCCCCCACCCTTCTTCACCCCCACATAGCCTCCTCTGCTTCCTGCAGCCACAGTCTCTTGGCCAGGAAGCACCAGCTTCATCCTGGTGTTGCATGGATTCCACCATCCTGCACTGGCCGGTTCCCTGAGTGCCTTTTGTTGGCTGCTTGTGTTACTTTTTTCCGCTTCTTTAGATTTCTTCCTTACCTCTCACTGCCTCCCCCACCTTTCTCCAAAATACGTGGCTCTGTGTGCCATCTTTGCTTCTTCCTGAAAGGCTGCGAAACCCTGTTTGACTGTGAAACTGCTTCCCGGCCTGTGCCACCAAGCTGGTGGGACCCCCGGGGCTTTTTTGTTGTTTGCTCTAATTTGTTCTGTTTTGATTTGTTTGTTTTCTTTTTATTTTCTTGGTCTGGGAGCCCCTTCTAGTCAGGCAGTACCGCGCAGCTTGGAAGCTACTCCCTTACTCTGTGCAGACACACAGGGACATCCCTGGGGGCATTTTTTTTCCTTGTTTTTTTTTTTGTTTGTTTGTTTGTTTTTGTTTCTTTGTTTTGTTTTCTTCTCTCTCTTATTCCCTTTTTGTCTTTCTTCATTTCCAGTTTCTCAATTTATTCATTTTTTCTGTTACCCTTTTTCTTTTCTTCTTTTTGTTTTTCCCCATTTCTCAGTCTCTCATCTCTCCAGTCCAATAGCAAGCTCCCTTAGCACTCTTTTTTGTTTCTGTGTATGTTTTTGGCTCTTGTTCATCTCTCCTCTCTCTCATCTTTCCCATACCCATCTTAGCTCCACACATCACAATCTACCCCCTCCTTCCTCCCTACCTGCACCATGCACTGAACATCACAGTCCGAAGCAGCACAGGCACAGCCTTCTAGAACCTGCCCTGCACTGATTCCCAGTCCACACTGTCAGCCCTGGTACGTGCCACAAACAACCCATCCCAGCAACTCCCCTTCAGCTGGACCTGCCCTGCTGTACCATATCTGAGTAACTGAGGCTGCCCATTGGAGAAGGAGGTGAAAAGTGTCGTGCCCACAGACAAGCAAACAACAAAGAATGCACAGCCCACTTGCTTAGACATAACCAAATAAAACAAAAAAGAAGGACAAAACAAACAAATCTATATAATCAATAAACGAGGAAAATAACCACTGAATGCCCTGAAGACAGCAGACAATATCAAAACATTTACAAAAACAGGAGTGGATGGTTCCAGTAGGCATCCAAAACAAAACACCAGTTGATCTTCCAGTAGAAGAAAAGGCAGTAGACCTAACTGATAGGGAATTCAAATCTCTAGTATTCAGAATTATCCAAGAGTTGAAGCAAAAAACAGACAAAAATGAGGAAAAAATAGACAAATTCATGAAAAAGGCAGACAAAAAAATGGAAGAATTCAAGAAAACAATATAGGAAAAAAACGCTAAAATAAATTCCCAACTAGAAATCATACAAAAATAACAATTAGAAATCCAAAAGATAAACAACAAGATTTCAAAAATGGACAGTGTCACAGAAGAGCTGAGGAGTAGGTTTGAAACGGTAGAAGATAGGATCAGCGAAATTGAAGACAAATACTTGGCTACAACTCTGTTTGAGGAAAAATCAGAGAAAAGAATGAAGAAAAATGAAAAAATCCTGAGAATTATGTGAGATACAATCAAAAGCAAAAATATGCAAGTGATCGGAGTTCCAGAACAGGGAGAGAAAACAGAAAACACAGAGAGGATCACTGAAGAACTGCTGACATAAAACTTCCCCAATATAATGAAAGATGAAAAGCTGACAATCCAAGAAGCTGAATGAACCCCATACGGATAGACCCCAAAAGAAAATCACCAAGGCATATCATAATCACACTTGCTAAAACCAAAGACAAAGAAAGAATCCTGAGAGCAGCTTGAGAAAAACAAAAAGTCACATACAGAGGAGAAACAATAAGACTAAGCTCGGGTTATTCAGCAGAAACCATGCAGACAAGAAGGCAATGGGATGACATATATAGAACCTTGAAAGAAAAAAATTGCCAGCCAAGAATAATATATCCTGCAAAACCCTTGTTCAAATATGATGGTGAAATTAGGTCATTTCCAGATAAACAGAAATTAAGGGACTATGTAAAAACCAAACCAAACTTACAAGACTTATTAAAGGGAGTCCTTCGATCTGAGAACAAACAACATCAGACCACAGGCTAAATATAGGACACAGGATTGTACTATTTAGATACCAACCTAGGAAATGAACTTTTAAGGACTATGCAAAACCGAAAGAATTACAACAGGGAACCAGAGAGGTTAATCTGTAAATGAAAACAGCATCAGAACAATAAAAGAGGGAATAAACAGTGTAGGTATAGAACCTTCTAATGGAGAAGAAGGCAAGGCGATACAAAGTAGTAATAGACTGGTTCAAATCTAGGAAGATAAGGGTAAATTTCAAGGTAACCACAAAGAAAGTTAACAAACCTACTCATCAAAATAAAGAAGAAAAACATAAAGTCTCAGTAAAAACAAAACATACCAAAAAAAAAAAAGAAATGAAAAAAAAAAATCCACAAACAAAAGGAACTCAGCACAGGAGAGTAAGAGGAACAAAGAAAACATGAGCACCACAAAAAAAAGCACTACAAAATGCAATCCCAATCCTAGGAATATATCCTAGATAAATAAGAGCTGTCACACGAATAGACATATGCACACCCATATTCACTGCAGCACTGTTCACAATAGCAAAAAGATGGAAACAACCTAGATGCCCATCAACAGATGAATGGATAAACAAACTATGGTACATACACACAATGGAGTATTATGCAAAGATAAAGAACAATGATGAATCTGTGAAGAATCTCATAACATGGATGAAACTGGAGGACATTATGCTGAGTGAAATAAGTCAATCACAAAAGGACAAATATTGTATGAGACCTCTACTGTAAAAACTCATGTAAAAGTTTACACACAAAAAGAAACAATCTTTGTTGGTTATGAGGGATGGGGGGGGGGGCGGGTGGGAACTAAACGGACAATAGGTAAGTGGTAACTGTACATGATACTGGGGAAGCCAGCACAACTTGTACAAGGAAAGGTCATGGAAGCTCCATAGACACTTTCAAACTTCCTGAGGGACTGAACTGCTGGGCAGAGGGCGGTGGGGACCATGGTCTTGGGGAATATCTAGCTCAATTGGCATCACACGGTTTATAAAGACAATGTTCTACATTCTACCTTGGTGAGTAGTGTCTGGGGTCTTAAAAGTCTGTGAGCAGCCATCTAAGATATTCCACTGGCCTCAACCCTTTGGGAACAAGGGAGAATGAAGAGAACAAGATATAAGGAAAAGATTAGTCCAAAGGACTAAGGGACCACAGCTACAATGGCCTCCACCAGGCTGAGTCCAGTACAGCTAGATGGTGCCTGGCTACCACCACTGACTGCTCTGACTGGGATCACAATAGGGAGTCCTGGACAGAGCTGGAAAAGGACGTAGAACAAAATTCTGACTCACAAAAAAAGGACCAGATTTACTGGCCTGACAGCCTGGAGAAATCCCAAGAGTATGGCCCCTGGACACCTTTTTAGGTCAGTGGTGAAGTCAGTCCCGAAGTTCACCATTCAGCCGTGGATTGGACAGCCTCATAAAACAAAATAGGACCAATGAGGCACAGCAGTCCAGGGACAAGGACTAGAAGGCAGGAGGGGACAGGAAAGCTGGTGATAGGGAATCCAAGGTTGAGAAGGGAGAGTGTTGACACGTTGTAGGGTTGTTAATCATTATCATAGGGCAATATGTGTACTAACTGTTTAATGAGAGACTATTTGTTCTGCAAACCTCCATCTAAGGTACAAAAAAAAAAAAATAGAATTATCTATGTGAGATCAAATTGATAACAGCAAATCAAAGGTTTGATGGGAAGCCTAGGGGGTAGAGGGCAGTGAGTTGAAGATAATGGTGATGGAATAATTTAGAAAAGGATAGTGAGAATAACAGCACAACTGGAAGAATGTAATCGATGTCACTGAATTGTAAATGTAGAAATTTTCGAAATGGTGTAACTTTGGCTATGTATATTTTCACCAAAAAAAAGGTCCTCCAAAGTCAAGAAGGGAGAGTGTTGACATGCCATGGGGTTATTAACCAATGTCATAAAACGATATGTGTACTGACTGTTTAATGAGAAACTATTTGTTCTGTACACCTTCATCTAAATTACGATAAAAAAAAATTTAAAAAAAAGATACTAGAAGATCTACTCTAGCAGTGTCCTCTAGTTTGAGTGGAAGAAGAGCACCACTTGTGTTTGCATGTTCTGTTGCTGTAAGTGTGGTGGTTGTAATATGTTGCCTTTAGTATAATTTAAGAATGCTTCTGGCTACAAGAAGCTGGAAACCTGACAACAGTTGTTGAAGAAATATGGGTTCATTTTTATGACATAACAAGAAGTCTGGAAGTACGAAGCTTTGGCATTTGTTCAGCAACTCAGTGATGTCAGGGTTGATGTCTGATCCTCACGCTTGTAAGATGACTGCTGTGGTTCCAGCCATCGGGTCCGCGTTTGACATAGGAAGAAAAAGGAGGGGGAGGAGCCAGCTGCATCTTCCCTGTTACTGGAGGAGGGGAAAAAAAAAACTTTCTCAGAAACTCCCAAGAAGTTCTTCTGCTTAGATATCACTGGCCAGAATTTATCATGATGCAAGGAAGTTAGAAAAGTGGAGAACAGGATGGCATTAATGGCCCAGACCAATCAAGATCCATGACCTGGGGCTGGTCACATAACCAGGGCTCTCTAACACTGAGGAAGAGAGAGCAATAACTATGAGTGCTCCGTAATCACCTAAAATTGTCACGGTCCCTCACGTATATGTGATATTTTAGAGTAGAAGCTGATACAAGGATGGACAGAGGCATTTTGTATGTGTGTGCATGCGTGTCTGATTCTGGGATCTTTTTATACTTTAGTGAAAGATTGTTTCAGAATGAAAGGCTTATCTGGGGATAACAAAGCAGTTCCATTACCAGATATTTATAGAGCTCAACCTGTGGAAACAGTTAAGGTCTGGGACCCTTTTTGCCATCTCCCCTGCACTGTAGCTATGCTTTTAAACCTTGGTGAAAAGGAGAAATTTTATGAAAAGTTCTGTAAAAGTAAATACTCATCAGGTTTTCAAGTCTCATAATATAAACAATGCAATTTTTAATGTTGCTTGTGCCTAGGATTCTGTTAAGTCAAAGAATAACAGCGGTGTATCAATGCCACTTTACAGTTTTCAGAGACCAGTCAACAAACATTTGAGGAAAATCATATTCCAGACTCTCTTCTAGACACTTGGGATATATCAATGAAAAAATAAGAAAAAAAATTCTTCCCTTGTGGAGTTTCCTTTTGGAGTGGGGTTTTAATAAATATGTAAAGTTTGTCGTAGCTTAGAAGGTGAAGAGTGCTATAAAAAATAAAGCAGGAAAAGTTACAATTTTTTTCCACTCCCCTTCTATCAGGTTGTCATGCTGTGGTGGCTTGTGTGTTGCTGTGATGCTGGAAGCTATGCCGCTGTTATTTCAAATATCAGCAGGATAACCCATGATGGACAGGTTTCAGCAGAGCTTCCAAACTAAGACAGACTATGAAGAAAACCCTGGCAATCTACTTCCGAAAGTTAGCCAATAGATTGCAACAGAACATTGTCTGATACAATGCTAGAAGATGAGCCTCCTTGGTTGGAAGGCACTTAAAACACACAGTGGCCGCGACAGTGGACTCTAGCATAACAGTGATCGTGAAGATGGTGCAGTACCGGACAACATTCATTCTGTTGCACATGGGGTTGTTATGAGTTGGAGCCAACTCAACAGCAGTTCACAATAACAAGTTACAGTTTTAAATAAGGTGATCATGGCCTTAGAAAGAACGCTTGAATACATGTAGAAAGACATTCAAAAGTCTTGACTGAGCATTTGCTACATGTCAGGTGGTCTGCAAAGGTGAGAGATGATGGTGAGCAACAGGATCCCTGCCTTCTGAGTAGCTGCTGGGTGAGAAGAACAAGGAAACAGACCCTCACAATGCCAAGTGGTAGAGCACGTAGAGGGTGCAGGGACAGCCCCCCTTACTGACCTGGTCACCTCTCTTGGGAAGGCCCCACAGTTATTGCCATTCCCATGTTACAGTAGAGGAAAATGAGGTCCAGACAGCTGAACTGGTTTACCTCAAGTTTACAGACCTGGAAACAGAACCCACCTGACTCATCTTCCTGCATCCTTTTCTGGTGACAAAGAGTTGGCAAGCCTTGGCATGGCCCTCCCTGAAGCCCCCAAGCAGATTCCTGCCCTGCACCAAGAAAAGTGACACCAGGGTTGGAGGCAGTGGCAGCCAGGCGACATCGGGGGCCTGGGGGCCTTGCTGCTAGCATTGCAGCTAGCCACCGAGGACGGCGATACTACGGAATCAGAAGATGCACGTTGCCATCACAAACAAGAATACAGTTTTCTGGAGGGTGAGGGAACCTCTGGGGATGAGGCTGCTTCAGGTTGGTTTCTCTGTGCTGCAGAAGGACAGCCTTTCTCTGATGGCCTCAGGTGATGAAACTGTCCGTGCTTTACTTGGCCCTTGGGAGAAAGGCTAATGACCAAAAAGCAAGCTGACTAGAATTTATCTCTAGGTGGGCACATGAGAAACTAGTAGCCATTTTGGCCTCCAGGGAAAGGAACTGGTGGCTGGCTGGGGAGACTGCTTTTGTACCTCTGGATTTTGTATAGTGAGCATGTCTTGCCTTCAAAATATTATAACACTCAAGCTGACGATAAGGACTTTTCTGCTGAAACCAAGAGCTCCTTGAAGACAACGTGCTAGATGAGAAACAGCACACACTCTGAGTCAGACAACTTGCAGCTCTGCCTCTTAAGAGCTGAGTGATCTTGCTTATTTTCACCAAGCTGCAGTTTTCTTTCCGGGAATGTAGGGTGGTCATGGGTTTGTGGTGAGGAATGTATGAGGGGATTTATGTATACCCCTGAAGGCAGACATTGGTCATGTCTGTTGGCCTGGTATGCTGAAGGCAGTCACTGACATTCAGTCCTGGGCCCCTAGCTGTCTACACTGACAGTACAGTGACATCTTGAGGACCCCACATCACTGGTTTCCATAATGACAACCTTTTTTCATCAACCACACTCACTTCCTATTCACTCTGCCTAATAAGGTGAGGTAGTATGCCGTATACTTAGAAAGGGGTACATTAAAATGGCTGTTTTGGGGCTTAAAAGGGGCTGGAAAATTCGACTTTGCAGAATAACTCATTTCTCAAAGGATCCATATAAACGTTTTTTTCCCCCTAGACTTGTTTTACCTCTTAAAGCAACAATAATTATTTAATGCTTCTTTTGAAATTTTACTTTTAGTTTATATGTATCTTATCTCCCACATAATCAATAGATGTCTTTTTGGAAGAGCCCCTGTTTCATGCATTTTTTAAAAATTGTTTTGTTGTGGTAAATATATATATATAACACAACATTTGCCAGTTCAACATTGGTTTACATGTACAGTTCAGTGAGGTTGGTCACGTCCATCAGGTGTGCAACCATCACTACTGTCTTCCAATTTTTCCATCACCCTCGACAGAAACTCAGTGACCCATAGGCCATGACTTCCCTTTCCCCCACCTCTCACTTATGGTAACCAGTGATGAACTCTGGTCTGTAAGTAAATTTGCCTCTTCTAGATATTTCATGTAAGTGGGATCATACAATATTTGTGCTTTTGTGACTGACTGATTTCCCTCAGCATAATGTTTCAAAGTTGGTTCGTGTAGCAGCATGTATCAGGACTTCATTTCTCTTTATGGCTGAGTAATCATTCCATCGTATGTATGTACTGCATTTTATTTATCCATTCATCTGTTGCTGGACATGTAGGCTGTTTTCACCTTTTGGCTGTTGTGAATAGTACTGCAATGAACACTGGTGTACAATTCATACATATAACAATCATTCAATACCCCCCACATGCGACTGCCTTTTTATCTCCACATTTTACCACTTTTAGTACAGTGTGTTACCTATTCTGGTGTAACAAGTTACCCTAAAATTTAGTCTTTACTCTTACAGTTTTGTGGATCAGGAATTCAGGAAAGGCTTGGCTTGCTCAGGGCTTCCTATGAGGTTGCAGCCAAATGTCAGCCAGAGCCATAGTCTTCTGAAGGCTGCCTGGGGCTGGAGGATCCACTTGTCAGGTGGCTCATGGCTTACAAGTTGGTGCTGGCTGTTGGTATCTCCATGGTACTGCTTGAATGTCCTCATAGCATGGTGGCTGGGTCCTCCCAGAGCAAGTGACAAGAGACCAAGATGGGAGCCTCAGTGCCTTTTATGACCAAGCTTCAGAAGTAGCACACTAGCACTGTGAGTACTCTGTTGACCACACAGTCTATGATTCAGTGTGGGTGGAGGCTAAAGAAGTATATGAATACCAGGAGTTACCACTAGAAGCCATCTTGAAGGCTGTCGCACAGCTTAGCACACAATGGTATTTAGTAAATACTGATCATTTGTTGATTATATAGTATAAGAATGTACAATGCACATGCAATATATAAATGTAAAAGCCAAAAGTTACTCTGCTTAACTTTTGGGGGTGTGATGGTTAAGATTGTGTTTTGGTGACCTGCCTATCTTGGGTTTGCCAGCCCCTGCAGCTATGTGAGTCAGGAGAAGCCTCTATCCTGGTGTATGGACTTGGGATGTTCCAGCGTCTACAACCACATGAACCATTTCCTTGACATAAATTCTCTCTATATACATATTCATATGCTTTACTGGTTTTGCTTCTCTAGAGAATCAATCCCAAGACAGGGGAAGCAACTAGTTCAGTGTCTCAAATTAGTTTGGATTAGAATCACCTAGAGGGTTTGTTAAGACACAAATTGTTGGACCCTACCTCTAGAGTTCCTGATTCAGTAGTTTTTGGATGGGATGGGAGAATTTGCATTTCTAGCAAGTTCTCAGATGATAATGATGCTGGTTGAGGGCCCCACTTTGAGAACAACTATTCTAGTTTACATAGAGATGGCGAGTGGCTTTTTGCGAAAAGCTGCTTCATTGCCAATACATCCTAGGCCCCTCAGAGCTGAATGCCAGGGTTGTTAAATTCATTAAGCATGTAGTCTTAAACTTGATGTTGGCTGAATAATACCGAATGTAAATGTGAAACACAGAGAAAGGACAACATAGGGACAGCTCTAAGCAGGAGTGTGCTGGTAAACTGGCTCTCCAAAACAGATTTTAAAGGTTTGATTTCTAACTCTTACCAATTTCCATACTGTAAATACTCCCACCATGGCCAATTACTGGCAGTTTAGCAATTGGCTCTTGAAATTTCTGGTTATATCACAGTTATGTCTCTCTTGCTGATACATACCAGCTCCTGCAAATCACTGGCTCTCAGCAAGTTCTTTCCTTGTCATGTGTGATTCTGAGAAAGCTGTGGCCAAGGAGGACTCCTGACACCACCAGGTGATCCTAATAACCAGTCCTTTGTACACTGTGCAAAAGCTGTCACGTGCCAGGCTTGACTTTTTTGTTGTTGTTGTTTTGCCTATTTATTTTTTTAAATAATATTTTGTTGTGTTTTTGGTGAAGGTTTACATAGCAGTTTAGGTTCCCATTCAACAATCTCTACACAAATTGTTCAGTGACATTGGTTACGTTCTTCATGATGTATGAACATTCTTATTATTTCCATTCTGAATGTTCCATTTAGGCTTGACTTTTTAAAAAAATTTTTGTTGCTGTTAAGAATATACACAGCAGAACATATACCAACTCAATACTTTCTACGTGTAAAATTCAGTAACATTGATTACATTCTGCAAGTTGTGTAACCATTCTCACTGTCCTTTTCTGAATTGTTCCTCTTCCATTAACTCACTGTCCCCTGAGCTTCCTATCTAATCTTTTGAGTTGCTGTTGTCAGTATGATCCCATATAGATAGTTCTTAAAAGAGAACAATGCTCAAGGCAGACATTCTTTACTAATTAAGCTAAACTGTTGCTTGGTTTAAAGAAGACTTCAGGGGATATTTTTGGTTTAACTTTTAATTATTATCTTGGGCAATAGTTTCAGGGGTTCATCCAGCCTTAGAGGTTCCAGAAATTTTAGATTCCATGAAAATTTAAAATTCTGTTCTGTATTTTCCCCCTTTTGATCAGGATTCTGCTGTAGAATGTGTGATCAAAATGTTCAGTAGTGGTAGCCTGGCACCATCCAGTTCTTCTGGTATCATGGCAATGGAGGCAGTTGTTCATGGAGGTAATTAACCATGCATTCCATTTCTTCCTCCTGTTCCTGACTCTGCTTCTTCCTATGTTGCTCCAAGTGAATAGAGGCCAGTTTTTGTACTTTGAATGACGGCTTGCAAGCTTTTAAGACCCCAGGAACTACACAGTGAACTAGGAGGTAGAACAGAAGCACTAAACATGTTATTAGGCCAACTAGACTGGGAAGTCCCATGAAACCAAGAAACCAAATCCCATGAGGTATTTGGTTGTACATAAGCAGCCTCAGCAACTCTTTGTTATTTGTTGTAAATATATCTATCACACAACATTTGCCAGTTCAACATTTTACAGGTGTACAACTTATTGACATCAGTTACATTAATTGGCTGTGCAACCCTACCTTTAATCAGTGCAATTTTTCCATCACCTTAAACAGAAACTGAGTGCTCCATAAGCAATAACTGCTCCCTTTCCGCCTTTCTCTTGCGTCTGGTAACCAATAATAAACCTTGGTCTCTACACATGTGTTTGTCTTGTCTATTTATAGAAGTGAGGTCATACAATATTTGTCATTTTGAGATTGACTTATTTCGCTCAGCATAATGTCTTCAACTCCATCTGTGCTGTAGCATGTGTCAAGACTTCATTTCTCTTTCTGGCTGGATTGTATTCTGTTGTATGTATGTACCACATTTTGTTTATCCATTCATCCATTGATGGGCATTTAGATTGTTTCCACATTTTGGTTATTGTGAATAATGCTCCAATGAATATTGGTGTACATGTCTGTTCATGTCATTGCTTTCAAGTCCCTTGGGTATATTCCTAGCAGTGGAATTGGTAGGTCATATGTTAGTTCAATTTTTAGTTTTTCTGAGGAACTGCTACATTGTTTTCTGCAACAACTGTACCATTTTCATTCCAACCAGCAATGGATGAGGGTTCCAATTCCCTACATCCTCACCAATATTTATTATTTTCCATTTATTTGTTTTGTTTGGTTGTTTATTTTAGCCATCCTAATGGGAGTGAAATGATATCTCATTATGGTTTTGATTTGCATCTCTCTGATGGCTAATGACATTCAGCATCTTTTCATGTGTTTGATGGCCGTTTGAATATCCTCTTTGGTGAAATGTCTGTTCAAGTCCTTTGCCCATTTTTTGATTGGGTTATTTTGTTGTTGTTGTTATTAAAGGTTTATATGTATTTTGATTATTAGACTCTTATGAGATATATAATTTCTGAAGATATTCTCCTAATTGGTAGCTTGTCTTTTTACTTTTTTGGTAAATTCTTTTGATGAACAGAAGTTTTTAATTTTCATGAGGTTCCATTTATTTATTTTGTCTTTTGCTATATTTGCTTTTGTTATTATATTATATTTTGTTATTATATTAATCCATTGTTAAAAGCTAGGCACAACAGCCTTGTATCTGTATTTTCTTCTAAGAAATTCATGGTTTTAGTTTTCACATTTTAGATCTTTAATCCATTTTTAATTTGTTTATGTGTATGGTGTAAGGCATGGATCCTGTTTCATTTTTCTGCATGTGGAAATCCAATTTCCCAACACCACTTATTGAAGAGACTCTTTTTTCCTCATCGAATCAGCTTAGCTCTCCTGTCAAAAATCAGTTGACAAATAGATGTGTGGGTGTATTTCTGGGATCAGTTCTTTTCCACTGGTCTGTGTGTCTATTATTATACCAGTACCAGGCTGTTTTGATTACTGTAGCTATATAGTATGTTTTGAAATCAGAAAGAGTGAGTCCTCTTACTTTGTTCTTCTCTTTCACATTGCTTTAGCTATTTGGGGCCTCTTGTCTTTCCGTATAAAGTTGAGGATGGTTTTTTCTATTTCTGTAAAGAAGGCTGTTGGAATTTTGATATGGGTTGCATCGAATCTATAGATTGCTTTGGGTAGTATTGACATCTTAATAATATTAAGTCTCCCAGTCCATGAATATGGAACGTCTCTTCATTTATTTAAGTCTGCTTTAGTTGGAATCGACTTGACGGAAATGGGTTTTTTGGTTTTTGGTTAATCTTTTTCAGAAGTGTTTTCTAATTTTCATTGTTTAAGTCTTTCACATCTCTGGTTAAATTTTTTTTTTAATTGATGTTATTAAATGAAGTTTACATTTCAAGTTAGTCTCCCATACAGAATTTTTTTTTTTTTAACATACATTCTTATGAGACCCCAACCTCTCACCCCGTTCTGTGACAGCACACTCCTCCCTTCCGCTCCTGATTCCCCATGAACATTCAACCAGCTCCTAACTCTCTCTGCCTTTCCCGCTAACCTCTGGACAGAAGCCACCCATTTGGTCTCTTATACCTACTTGTCCAAGAGGCACATTCTTCACGAGTATCACTTTATGTCCCACAGTCCAGTCCAATCCCTGTCTGAAGAGTTGGCCTCAGAAATTATTTTAGTTCTGGGGTGATGGAGAGACCAGGGGCCATGCTTTCCAGGGCACCTCCAGTCTTAGTCAGACCATTAAGGCTGGTCTTCTTAGTAGTATTTGAGTTCTGCGTCCCATTGTTCTACTGCTCCATCAGGGACCCTCTGTTGTGTTCCCTGTCAGGACGTTCATTGGTGGTAGCTGGGCACCATCTAGTTCTTCTGGTCTCAGGCTGATGATGTCTCTGGTTTATGTGGCCCATTCTGTCTCTTGGGCCAATACTTTTCCTTGTGTCTTTGGTGTTCTTCGTTCTCCTTTACTCCAAGTGGTTGGGACCAATTGATGCATCTTAGATGGCCGCTTGCAAGCTTTTAAGACCCCAGACGCCACTCACCAAAGTAGGATGCAGAACATTTTCTTAATAAGGTTTGTTATGCCAGTTGACATAGATGTCCCCTGAAAGCATGGTCCCCAGACCCTGCATCCCTGCTACTCTGTCTCTCAAAGTATTTGATTATATTGAGGAAACTTCTTAGCTTTGGTTTAGTCCGGTGGTGCTGGCTTCCCCTGTAGTGTGTGCTGTCCTTTCCTTCACCTAGGATGATTCTTATCTGCTATCTAGTTAGTGAATAACCCTCACCCTCCATAACCATCAAATAATGTTTTCTTCTGTGTTTAAACCTTTTCTTGAGTTCTTATAATAGTGGTCTTATACAGTATTTGTCCTTCTGTGCCTGACTAAATTCACTCAGCATACGATGAGTGAATTCACTCAGTTATACGATGTTTCACAGCTTCATCATTGTTCTTTATCATTGCATAATATTCCATTGTGTGGATATACCATAGTTTGTTCATCCATTCGTCCATTGATGGGCAGTTAGGTTGCTTCCATCCTTTGGCTATTGTGAACAGTGCTGCAGTGAACATGGGTGTGCATATATCTATTCGTGTGACGGCTCTTGTTTCTCTAGGATATATTCCAAGGAGCGGGATAGCTGGATCGTATGGTACTTCTATTTCTAGCTTTTTAAGGAAGCGCCAAATCAATATCCAAAGTGGTCATACCATTTTACATTCCCACCAACATTGTATAAGTGTTCCAGTCTCTCCACAACCTCTCCAGCATTTGTTATTTTGTGTTTTATGGATTAATGCTAGCCTTGTTGGGGTGAGATGATATCTCATTGTAGTTTTGATCTGCCTTTCTCTGATGGCTAATGATCGTGAGCATTTCTTCATGTGTTTGTTAGCTGCCTGAATATCTTCTTTGGTGAAGTGCCTGTTCATATCCTTTGGCCATTTTTTAATTGGCTTATTTGTCTTTTTGCTGTTGAGGTTTTGGAGTATCTTGCAGATTTTAGAGATTAAATGCTAATCGGATTTGTCATAGCCAATTTTTTTTTCCCCAGTCTGTAGGTTGTCTTTTCACTCTTTTGGTGAAGTCTTTGGATGAGCATAAGTGTTTGATTTTTAGGAGTTCCCATTTATCTAGTCTCTCTTCTGGTGCTTGTGCATTGTTACTTATGGTTTGTATTGTGTTTATGCCATGTATTAGGGCTCCTAGCATTGTCCCTATTTTTTCTTCCATGATCCTTATCGTTTTCGATTTTATATTTAAGTCTTTGATCCATTTTGAGTTAGTTTTTGTACATGGTGTGAGATATGGGTCTTGTTTCAGTTTTTTGCAGATGGATATCCAATTATGCCAGCACCATTTGTTGAAGAGACTGTCTTTTCCCTAATTAATGGACTTCGGGCCTTTGTCAAATATTAGCTGCTCATAGGTGGATGAGCTTATATCTGGATTCTCAACTCTGTTCCATTGGTTTATGTATCTGTTATTGTAACAGTACCAGGCCGTCTTGACTACCGTGGCAGTATAATAGGTCCTAAAATCAGGTAGTGTAAGGCCTCCCACTTTGTTCTTCTTCTTGAGTAGTGCTTTATTTATCTGGTGCCTCTTCCCTTTCCATATGAAGTTGGTGATTTGTTTCTACATCTCATTGAAAAACACTGCTGGAATTTGGATCAGGATTGCATTGTATCTGTAGATTGCTTTGGGTGGAGCTGACATTTTCACTATGTTGAGTCTACCTATCCATGAGCAAGGTATATTCTTCCACTTACGCAGGTCTCTTTTAGTTTCTTGCAGTAGTGTCTTGTAGTTTTCTCTGTAAAGATATTTTACATCTCTGGTTAGATTTATTCCTAAGTATATTATCTTTTGGGGGGCTATTGTAAATGGTATTGATTTGGTGATTTCCTCTTCGAGGTTCTCTTTTTTGGTGTAAAGGAATCCAATTGATTTTTGTATGTTTCTCTTGTATCCTGAAACTTTGCTGAAATCTTCTATTAGTTCCAGTAGTTTTCTTGTGGATTCCTTGGGGTTTTCCACGTATAAGATCGTATCATCTGTGAATAGAGATACTTTGACTTCTTCCCTACCTATTTGGATGCCCTTTATTTCTTTTTCTAGCCTAACTGCTCTGGCTAGGACATCGAGCACAATGTTGAATAATAGTGGTGATAAAGGGCATCCTTGTCTGGTTCCTGTTCTCAAGGGGAAAATGCTTTCAAAGTCTCTCCATTCAGGATGATGTTGGCTATTGGTTTTATATAAATGCCCTAGTTATACTGAGGAATTTCCCTTCTGTTCCTATTTTATTGAGAGTTTTTATCATGAATGGGTGTTGGACTTTGTCGAATGCCTTTTCTGCATCGATTGATAAGATCATGTGGTTCTTGTCTTTTGTTTTATTTATGTGATGGATTACACTGATTGTTTTTCTAATGTTGAGCCATCCCTGCATACCTGGCATAAATCCCACTTGGTCATGGTGAATTATTTTTTTGATATGTTGCTGAATTCTATTGGCTAAAATTTTGTTGAGGATTTTTGCGTCAATGTTCATGAGGGATATCGGTCTGTAATTTTCTATTTTTGTGGTGTCTTTGCCTGGTTTTGGTATCAGGGTTATGCTGGCTTCATAGAATGAGTTTGGGAGTATTCCATCCGTTTCTGTGCTCTGAAATACCTTTAGCAGAAGTGGTGTTATCTCTTCTCTGAAAGTTTGGTAGAATTCTCCAGTGAAGCCATCTGGGCCAGGGCTTTTTTTTTGTTGGCAGTTTTTTAATAACCTTTTTGATCTATTCTTTTGTTATGGGTTTATTTAGTTGTTCTACTTCTGTTTGTGTTAATTTAGGTAAGTAGTGAGTTTCTAGAAATTTGTCCATTTCCTCTAGGTTTTCAAATTTGTCAGAGTACAGTTTTTCATAGTATTCTGTTATGATTCTTTTAATTTCAGTTGGGTCTGTTGTGATAGCACCCATCTCATTTCTTATATGGGTTATCTGCTTCCTCTCCAGTTTTTCTTTTGTCAGTTTGGCCAATGGTTTATCAATTTTGTTGATCTTTTCAAAGAACCAGCTTTTGGGCTTGTTAACTCTTTCAGTTGTTTTTCTGTTCTCTATTTCATTTAATTCAGCTCTAATTCTTATTATTTCCTTCCTTCTGGCACCTGTAGGCTTCTTTTGCTGCTCTCTTTCTACTTGTTCCAGCTGTAGGATTAGTGCTTTGATTATGAGACTTTATTGTTTTTGAATGTGTGCATTTATTGCTGTAAACTGACCTGTGAGCACTGCTTTTGCTGTGTCCCAAAGGTTCTGGTAGGATGTGTTTTCATTCTCATTTGATTCTATGAATTTCTTTATTCCATCCCTAATTTCTTCTGTAACCCAGTAGTTTTTGAGCAAGGTGTTGTTCAGTTTCCATGTATTTGATTTTTTTTTCCCTTGCTTTTTGTGTTGTTGATTTCCACTTTTATGGCTTTATGGTCAGAAAAGATGCTTTGTAGTATTTCGATGTTTTGGATTTTGTTAAGGCTTACTTTATGGCCTAATATGTGGTCTATTCTGGAGAATGTTCCATGTATGTTGGAAAAGAAAGTATACTTGGCTGCTATTGGGTGCAGAGTTCAGTATATGC
Organism: Dugong dugon; assembly: GCA_030035585.1. Classification (NCBI taxonomy): domain Eukaryota; kingdom Metazoa; phylum Chordata; class Mammalia; order Sirenia; family Dugongidae; genus Dugong; species Dugong dugon. The sequence goes on from CM057461.1 coordinate 89,833,903, forward strand.
CTATGAGATCAAGTTGGTTGATTGTAGCATCTAGCTCTTCTGTTTCTTTGTTGAGCTTCTTTCTGGATGTTCTGTCCTTCACCGAAAGTGGCGTGTTGAAGTCTCCTACTACTATTGTGGAGCTGTCTATCTCTCTTTTTAGAGCTGTTAGAGTTTGTTTTACGTATTTTGGAGCCCTGTTGTTGGGTGCGTAAATATTTATTATAGTTATGTCCTCCTGGTGTCTTGACCCTTTAATCATTATATAGTGCCCTTCCTTATCTTTTGTGGTGGATTTTACTTTAAAGTCTATTTTTTCAGAGATCAATATTGCCACTCCTGCTCTTTTCTGAGTGTTGTTTGCTTGATATATTTTTTTCCATCATTTGAGTTTTAGCCTGTTTGTGTCTTTAAGTCTAAGGTGCGTCTCTTGTAAGCAGCATATAGATGGATCATGCTTTTTTATCCAATCTGCCACTCTCCATCTCTTTATTGGTGCATTTAGTCCATTTACATTCAGTGTAATTATTGATAGGTATGAGTTTAGTGCTGTCATCCTGATATCTCTTTTTGTGTGTTGTTCACAGCTTCTTTGTTCTCCTCAATTTTCTGTGCTCAGTCGTTTTTCTTTCTTTCTTTATTTTTTTATCTTTTTCTTTGTTGTAGATTTTGAGTTTGCTGGGTCTTTATGTTTTTCTACTTTTTTACTTTGATTTGTTGGATTGTTAGGTTCCTTTGTTGTTACCTTAATATTTACCCCTAATTTTCTAAGTTTATACCAGTCTTTTATTACTTTATATTGCCTTAACTTTCCCTCCATATAGAAAATCAATGACTCCATTTTTTAAGTCCCTCTTTTTTTGTTTTAATATTATCTTTTTTTTTTTTTTACATATTGATAGCTGTTTCCCTATTTTCAGTGTTTTAGCTGTGTTATAATTTCAATTTCCGTATCTGAGTCAATATCTGGTTGCTCTATCTTGTGTTCTAGTCTTGCGTTGTTAGCTGGTGTTATTGATTAGCTAACCGTAGGACTCTCTTTAGTATTTCTTGTAATTTTGATTTGGTTTTTGCAAATTCCCTGAACTTCTGTTTATCTGGAAAAGCCCTAATTTCGCCATCATATTTAAGAGACAGTTTTGCTGGATATATAACTCTTGGCTGACAGTTATTTTCCTTCAAGGCTTTAAATATGTCATCCCATTGCCTTCTAGCCTGCATGGTTTCTGCTGAGTAGTCCGAGCTTATTCTAATCGACTCTCCTTTGTAGATGACTTTTCTTTTATCCCTAGCTGCTCTTAAAATTCTCTCTTTATCTTTGGTTTTTGTTAGTTTGATTGTAATATGTCTTGGTGACTTTCTTTTGGGATCTACCTTATGTGGGGTTCGATGAGCATCTTGGATAGATATCTTGTCATCTTTCATGATATCAGGGAAGTTTGCTATCAACAAATCTTCAACAATTTTCTCTGTATTTTCTGTTATCCACCCCACTGTGGTACTCCAATCACTCGTAGGTTATTTCTCTTGATACAGTCCCACATGACTGTTAGAGTTTCTTCATTCTTTGTAATTCTTTTATCTGATTTTTCCTCAAATAAGTTGGCGTCAAGAGCTTTATCTTCAATGTCACTAATTCTAATTTCTACTGCCTCGATTCTGCTTCTATGACTTTCTATTGAGTTGTCTAATTCTGAAATTTTATTGTTAATCTTCTGGATTTCTGATTGATGTCTTTCTATGGATTCTTGCAGCCTATTAAATTTGGCATTATGTTCTTGAATAACTTTTTTAAGTTCTGCTACTACTGTGTCTGTATGTTGCCTGGCTGTTTCTGCACTCTGTCAAATTTCCTTTCTTATTTCTAGAAGAGTTCTTCGTATTAATCTTTTGTATTCTGTCTCTGGTAATTCCAAGAAGTTCTCTTCCTCCAGAGAATTTATTGATTCTTTATTTTGGGAGCTTGCTGAAGCCATCATGGACTGCCTGTTTATGTGGCATGATATTGACTGTTGTCTCCGAGCCATCAATAATTTATTATAATTTTATTTTGTGTTTGCTTAGTGAGACCTAGCTTCTTATTTTGTTTTGTTTTGATATGCCCAAATAGGCTGCTCGTGTGCACTAGTTTGATTTTTGACATCTTTTGATCTCTAATGTCTGTCACCAGGTAGTTGGTTCTGTAACTAAGTATGTGCATGCCGGAGTTCGTTAAAATTTCCTATATGGTATCAGCTCGGGTGTGCAGGCAGTCTATCACCAAGTGTGTGATGCAGGCTCTCACCCCCAGTCCTAGAGAGGCATGGGTGATTGGTGCAGGCACTGGACTCTGGCTGTGGTAGGGGATCACACGCTGAGCCAGGCAGGGGGCCGACGGCTGCCCCTGAGAGTCTGAAAGAAAAGTGTGTCCCTATTCTCTAGGGTGAAGAGGTAGGTGAGTTTTGCAGCTGGGCTAAGAGCACCCCACTATGTTGGCTGCAAAGACTCGAGGGCACCACTTTTTCTTGAACTCCTGAAGCAGGTGACTAGGCATTTTAGGAACTATCACCAGTCCTCAAGACCCTGCTACAGATCGATAAATGTGCCTACTTGAGGGGCAGGGCTGTTTCAAGGATCACAAATCTGCCCGTTCACAGCGGAAGTAGTTTAAGTTAAACTTCAGATGTTTGCCCTGTTGTACTGTGGTAGTGAGGGCTAATGCTGTTGAGATGGGTCCCCACAAGTCTATACAGTGGTGTATGGCACTCAGAGTCTGCGGACCCCCGATTTCTACAGCCAGCAAAGAAGTTGTGCTGACCCTGTGTTCCTGGCCTAGGGGAGCCAACAGCTTATTTATTCCCTCTCCAACACCAGGAGAATGGGTCAAGGCGCCTTTTGGGATCTATTTCTGGCCCAGTAGACTCCAGGTGCAGAGCGGGGAGGGAAGCAGTAAAAGGAAGAGTTTTTTTCCCAAATCCAGTGCAGAGCGCAGAGGTAGGAGGTAAAAGGGAGAGAGGTTTTTCCCAAATGAGCTTTTTTTTTTTTTTTTTAACTCGCCTCGAAAGGGTGCGTGCATGTACTTATCCTCACCTCTTGGGAGCTGCTCTTCACTGGTTTGGAGTGTCCAAGCAGAATCTCTGCTGCCAGGTTTCTCTCCATGTGGAAACTGCTTCTCGAGCACGTGCACAGCACTGCTGTTTGCCTGCTTCACCACAGCCTGGCGTGGCTGTGTCTCTGCTGTGTCGCTGCGGCAGCTCTAGCGCTCCTTACCTCTTCCAAACGGTCTTCCTCTCTGGTATGACTCAGATGGATTTCTTAACCTTGCCTTGTTCGGGGCTGCCAGATGTTCCCATAGAATCTAATCATTTGTTTTCCCAGGTCTTTGTTGCAGAGGGCTATAGGAAGCATCTAACTAGTCCTCCATGTTGACCACGCCTCTTCCCTGGTTAAATTTATTCCTAGGTATTTTATTCTCTGAGATGCTATTGTAAATGGAATCGTTTCTCTAATTTCCCTTTCACATTTCTCATTTCTGGTGTATAGAAACTCAAATGATTTTTTTTCCTGCAACTTTGCTAAATTCCTCTCTTAGCTCTAAAGGCTTTCTTGTGGATTCTTCGGGATTTTCTGTATATAGGATCATGTCATTCATGAATAGAGATAATTTTCCTTCTTTTTTTCTAATTTAGATACTTTTTATTTCTTTTTCCTGTCTTATTGCTCTGGCTAGGACTTCTAATGCATTATCGAATAGAAGTGTTGAGAACAGGCACCCTTGTCTTGTTCCTGATTTGAAGGGGAAAGCTCTCAGTCTTTCTCCATTAAGTGTAATGTTGGCTATTGGTTTTTCATATATAGCCTTCATCGTATTGATTAACTTCCTTTCTAGTCCAATCTTGTTGAGGGTTTTCATGAAGAAACGGTGTTGGATCTTATCAGATGCTATTTCTGCATCCACAGAAGTTATCATGTGGTGCCAGCTTGATTTTCTTCCAAACTAGAGTATTTGGATGAAGTCCCTGAATAGTGCAACTACTAACTGAAAGATTGGCAGTTCAAATCCACCCAGAGGTGCCTTGGAAGAAAGACCTAGTAATCTACTTCTGAAAAATCAGCCACTGAAAACCGTAGAGCACAGTTCTACTCCGACACATATGGGGTCGCCCATGTATCAGAATCAACTTGTGCAGCTGGTGGAGTATTTGGGATTCTCTGAGGTAGCTAAAGAGAGGAGGTGTGATTGTGCAGACAACTCTATGTGGCATAGGCAAATGTAAAATGGATACTTTCTTTTCAAATTCTCCCCCTCCATACATACCCCTCGTCCATTCAATTCTAATGACAGCTCAAGCTGTTCAGTTCTAACCCAGCTAGCCTCAGAGAATCCACCTCATCAGAGTCCTCTCTGGCTTTGCCTCTCTTTTAAAACTCCTGCCTCCCAAGTCTCATCTCCTCGTGGTGGGTAACAGAAACTACATGAGTGAAATTCATATTTTGAGATGTGACTGAGTGCCTATAGAAATTGCAGAGAAAATTCTTTGGCAATTCATTCTGTATGGGGCTGGTAACCTCTCTTCTATTTACCACCATGAACTGCTGTGTAAATCTTAAATTGCTGTTTAACTTGTAAGTTTCTTGAGGGCACAGGCATTTTGTTGTTACTGTTGTTCCCCACAGCATCTACCACGGAGCCTTGGGTAAACTAAACACTTAATAAACATTTAATGAGCTTTAATTTGGAATTCTGTCCTATTGCAAAAAACATCGACATTCTAACAGAGAACATCAGCAAGCTATGTGGGAATTTCAATTACCATGAAAGATAAATGGAAGAAGAATTTTTTTGGTAGGAAGACCTTTCGGGTTATCTCCGAATGCTTCTGTTTTGTCATATAAAGGACACGTTCTTAGAAAAATATGACTTATGCCAGTGTGGTACAATATGGAAAAAAAAAAGCATAGCTTTTGAAGCAAGAAGAACATGAATCCTATGGGCGCGCTAGCCTTAGTAACTATAATAATTTAGGTAATTATCTTAGCCTTCTGAGCCACAGTTTTCTCATCTATAAATAAGACTAACAATACTTTTTTTTGAGGTCCTTTTGTGACAATGAAAGGAGACAATTTACGAAACGTTTTAGAACAGAGGCTAGTGGGGAGTGAACACTCACACGTGTCAATTTTCCCATCCCACCTTATTTGGTTGACGGAATCTCACATACCTGCTCTAGATGCACCAACGGTCCCATCACGCCATGACACCTTTGAAAAATTCTTATTTTTCGAGGCCTCATGCTTTTTTGCTATGGAACCAGTTTCTAAGGCAAAACTGGTAGCCGGAGATGAAGATCCTTTTCTACACAATGTAACTGAAAACCAAGAATCTGTTGCCATCAAGTCAACTCTGACTCATGGTGACCCCACTTGTGTCAGACTAGAACTGTGTTCCACAGGGTTTTCAATGGCTGATTTTTTCAGAAATAGATCACCAGGCCTTTCTTCCGAAGTACCTCTGGGTGGATTCGAACCACCAACTATTTGGTTAATAGCTGTGGGCTTAACTGTTTGCACCACCCAGGGACACAAAATGTGACTAGCAGGCTTTAATGAGCTGGTGGGGGACAGGGGAGAGGCATTTTGAGTATTAGCATTTATGGAAATGTTGAGAGGAAAAAGCCATTTCTGCAGGGCCTAACCTGATTAATAAAGTGATGAGTTTGAGGTCATAAAAACCAAAATCCAAACTCACTGCCATCAAGTCAATTCTGACTCATAACAACACTATAGGACAGAGTAGAACTGCCCCATAGGGTTTCCAAGTGGATTTGAACTGCTGACCTTTTGGTTCACAGCCTAGCTCTTAACCACTGCACCACCAGGGCTCCTTGAGTTTATATGGGGATGGATTTTGCTGCCTTCCTTCTCTTCCTTGAGGCTCCTGGGGTCTTGTGTTATTTTAATAATATAGCTAGCAGATATTCAGCATTAGTGATCACTTATGAATCTCATGCTTGGAAAGATCAACTCCAAAAATAGAGGCAGACCTGGAAGGAGGAGATAAACATTTAGCAGGGGGCTCAGTGGGCTGTTCCACAGTTAGTGCTTGCGTCTAGGTGCAATTTAGCTGCGAAAGGTAAAGTAATAAAATAGTTCCTTTTCAACTGATTCAGAAACACATTTATTAAGCATGAACTATGTGCCAAGCCCCAGTAGAGATTTTTTAAAAAGACCTAATTTTTATACCCAGGAATTTATACATTAGATTAATAAAAAGTTCGTAGATATTTGTAATTTAGTCACCGTTCCTTGCCATGTTAGAAAACAGGTTTTGTAGTCAGAAATAAGTAGAGAGAGGGTTTCTACACTCAGAAAAGTATCTGATGAGTTTCTGATGTTTTGAAAGACTGCATTTCTTTATAGCTACTTGGGAAAAGCGCCTGCCCAAGAATGGCACCTGAGACCTGAGCTTTATTGCAGCATGTAAAATAACTTGAAAGAGTAAGTTATGGTCTTTTGAATTTTTATAGGAAACAGCAAGCCCAATGCTTTCCCCAGTTTTGGGGTAGTATCAGGCAAATGCAAAGGGAGAAGTTTGGGGCTTAAATTATAGTACTAGTTTTTGGAAGCTGACATGACTTTCCATGTGTAGAAAATGACTGCAGTGCGCAAGTTAGGACACTGAGTTAGGAATTGGGAGGCCTGGGTGTCATTCAATAAACACAGGTGCAACTTACAAAGCACTGACTTTAGGCCAGGCACTGCAGTGGGTGCTGGGGATAAATGAAAGCAACATGACAGCACCCAGGTGAAGACTGTGGGAACACATTCTAAGCAGCAAGTAGTTCTTTTATGCAGGGCCATGGGAGGATTCAGAGAGGAGGTAACATTGACGCAGTCTTAAAAGAAAGAGTAGAAGGAATGAGAGGCAAGTGCTCCAAGCGGAGTGTTAACACACAAGTTTCATGGTGTATTCAGAAGGCAGGAAATACTGTAGTTGGAAAAGGCTAGAGCAGTTGTTCTCAAATGGTGATGTGCATTCCAGTTACCTGGGAATCTCATTACAGTACAGATTCTGAATCAGGAGGTCTGGGGGGAAGCCTGAGATCTGACATTCTAACAAGCTCTGGGTGATGCCCAGGCTGCTGGGCTTCAGACCGCACTTTGTATAGACAGGTGCTAAAGCATGGAGTGTAGGAGTTAAAAGGGGCAGGGTGGAGAAAATGGTGAACAGTGGAGGGTGAGGGTCTGTCACATTGGGCAGGTTGCCGGATCCTGGTATGTTGCAGTTGTCCCCATCTTCATACCTGGAAATAGACAAAGAACACACAAGTAAGAATAAACAAAGACTATTTATTCAGAGCTTGGTATGGCAAGGGAGTCAACCACTATCAGTTGAGTTTGGCAGATATGCAAGGGAGGCAGGATAGTGGGAAAGCTTTACAGTGGGAAAAGAAAGGGAGGGCTTCCGGGTATGCCTTTGTTATAGATTGAATTGTGTCCCCCCAAAATATGTATCAACTTGGCTAGGCCAGGATTCCCAGTATTTTGTGATTGTCCACCATTTTCACATCTGATGTGATTTTCCGATGTGTTATAAATCCTACCTCTAATATGTTAATGAGGCAGAATTAGAAGCAGTTATGTTAATGAGGCAGGACTCAAACTACAAGATTAGACTGTATCTTGAGTCAGTCCCTTTTGAGATATAAAAGAGAGAAGCGAGCAGAGAGACAGGGGGACCTCATACTACCAAGAAACGAGCCAGGAGAATAGCGCATCCTTTGGACCTGGGGTCCCTGTGTTGAGAAGCTCCTCGACTAGGGGAAGATTGATAACAAGGACCTTCCCCCAGAGCCAACAGAGACAGAAATCCTTCCCCGGGAGCTGGCACCCTGAATTCGGACTTCTAGCCTCCTAGACTGTGAGAGAATAAATTTCTCTTTGTTAAAGCCATCCGCTTGTGGCATTTCTGTTATAGCAGCCCTAGATGACTAAGACAGGAAAAAAAGGTAATCTTTAGGTGTGCCCTGATTGGAGGCTGTTGGCATGGGGAAGCTGGAGTGAGCTAACTAAAAGCAGGGTATCCTATGTGATTGGTTAGGAGAGCATATTTACCTAAGTTGGAAGTTGGAGCAAAAATTAAGGAAGCTATTAGTTATCAATCAAGTCCTGGCCATTTTGGGTCATTGTTACAGGGATTGTTGTTTGGCTTCCTGGGCTGGATGCTGCAGGTTATGGTCAGAGTTCTATCTGATATATAGTCTGGTTACATATAAAATATCCATTTATTCCTTCAGTCTCTCACTGGTGATAGCATCCATGTCTCTCCCAGCTTCCACTAAGCTTTCACTGCCTAGCAATGCCCAGTCAGCTCCCCCTCCCAACTCCAGCAGCAGTGATATCAGATCATATTTTTACCACTTTCCTCAAAACTCCCACTCACCACCCGCCATCATTGTCTCTGCAATGAGGCTTGCTGCCTAATTCACAGAGAAAAAGAGAGGTTATCCCCCTTCAGTCCCAGGCAAAGATGTTCTTCCCCCTGTCCAAGGCTGACCCCTCCTGGGTGCTTTGGAAGATGTCCCTGCTTCGCTTTGGCCTCCTATGGTCCTTAATTCATTCACCACCGTCCTTTCTCTGATATCTCCCACCTCTTCCCTTCCCCCAGCTCTTTTCCCTCTACCATAAATGCGCTCAGCATACTCCATTTTCACACCCACACCCACTGAGAAAATGGCCTTCATGCTGGACCTTCCTCTAAGTACTCTCTGACCTCCCCCTCTTCTTAAAGCCTGATTTCTTCAAAGAGCAAGTCCACACTTGCTGGTTCGCCGCTTCTCATTTCTTCTCTACAGCCTACCACCATTTGACTTCTGCCTCCCTACATCACTAACAGCTTTTCTGAGGTTAACAGTCGTCTTCTGACGGCCCAGTCAGGACATTCAGTTGTGGAAACAGACAAAAACACCCAAATAAGAACAAACAAATGCTGTTACTTATTCAGAGCTTGCTATAGCAAAGGAGTCAGCCACCTTCACTTTTGTTTGGTAGAGACTCAAAGGCAGGCAGGATTGCGGGAAAGCTTTATGTGATTGGTGGGGGGTGGGTCAGATTTGGCTTTCTCTGATTGGTCCTAAGTTGCAAGTGGAAACAAAAATTAAGGAAACCATCAGTTATTAATCAAATCTGGCCATTTTGGTCCCATTGTTACAGGAATTGTTGTTTGGCTTCCTGGACTGGTAGCTGCAAATAGTGGTTTGGCATCCTGGGCTGGATGCCACAGATCAGAGTTCTACTGCTATGCAGTCTGGTCATTGTCAGTTTGTCCACCTAGTCTCTCACAGCCCTGGTCACAGCACTTTGAGAGTGTTGGGCACCTGTTTCTTGCAGCCCCATCTCTCCGTGGCTCTCCAGATAGTCTCCTGGGCTCTCTTTGGCCCTCTTTCTCAGTCTCCTTTCCTGGTGCTCTTCCTCCACCCAGTAACACTTTCCAGGGTTCAGGTTTCAGTCGTCTTCTCTTCTTCAAACCCCAGACTTCCTCCCTTGTGCATATCACCCACACCAGGGACTTGAACCACCCTTTCTATGATGTTGACTCAGAAACCCAGTGCTCCAGCCCCAGTCTTGCTCCCTAACTCTCCAGCTCTCCATTGGTCAGATCCGTGTGGACGCCTCACATTTTCAAAACTGGATTCTTCCACTTCGCTCCAAGACCTACCTTCCTCTTGTGTCCAACTCTCAGTGAATCATACTCTTACCCACTCTTCTGACAAGCCTCACACTTGTGGGTTATGTTAACTCCTCTCCTTTTCTCACCTTCCATCGGCAATAATCCAGTCCTCCGTGCCCTCGTCAGCTCTTGCCTCGGTGCATGAGATGCCTTCAGTTTTATGACCCAGATTACTGCCTTTGCTTCCACCTGAACCCTCTACAAATGCCTGTGACTTTCAACCCTGGATGCACATTAGAATCACTGGGAGACCTTTTTTAAAATTGTTTTTTGTTGTTGTTGAAAATACAGCAGAACGTATACCAATTTCAACACGTACAATTTAGTGACACTGATTGCATTCTTTGAGTTGTTCAACGATTCTCACCCTCCTTTTCTGAATGTTCCTCTACTGTTAACATAAACTCATTGTCCCCTAAGCTTCCTCTCTAACCTTTCGTGTTGCTGTTGTCAGTTTGATCCCACAGAGAAAGTTTTTAAGTGAGCATAATGCTCAGGGCAGACATTCTTTACTAATTAAGCTAAACTATTGTTTGGTTTAAAGAAGACTTTAGGGGATATTTGTGGTTTAAGTTTAAAGATTATCTTGGCATTATTTTCAGGAGTTCATCTAACCTCAGGAGCCCTGGTGGTGCACTGGTTAAGAGCCCAGCTGCTAACCAAAAGGTTGGCAGTTTGAATCCACCAGGCACTCCTTGGAAACCCTATGGGGTAGTTCTACTCTGTCCTATAGGGTTGCTATGAGTAGGAGTCAACTCGACGGCAATGGGTTTCTGGTTTTATCCAGCCTCAGTGCTCTAGACAGTCTGGATTTCATGGGAATTTTCAATTCTGTTCCACACTTTCCCCCTTTTGATCACAGATTCTATAAAAGAATTCTATAAAAGAATCTGTGATCAAAACGTTCAGTAATGGTAGCCTGGCACCATCCAGTTCTTCTGGTCTCATGGCAAAGGAGGCAGTTGTTCATGGAGGCAATTAGCCACACATTCCATATCCTCCTCCTATTCCCTACTCTTCTGTTTTTTCTTCTGTTGCTCCAGGTGAATGGAGACCAATTGTTGTGTCTTAGATGGCTGCCTACAAGCTTTTTAGTCCCCAGACACTACATAATGAACGAGGAGGTAGAACAGAAGCATTAAACACAATCTTAGGCAAATTAACTGGGATGTCCCATGAAACCATGACCCTAAACTCCAAACCAAGAAACCAAATCCCAAGAGGTGTTTGGTGGTATGTAAGCAGCCTCAGCAGCTACTCTTTTGTGTTGTTATTGTTGTTATAAAAATAAGTATCACACATTTGCCATTTCGGCTTTTTACAAGTGTACGATTTATTGACATCAATTACATTAATTGCCTGTGCAGCCATCACCCTTAATCAGAGTGAATTTTCCATACTGGGAAAGGTTTTCACTATTCTGATGCCCAGGCCATGCCCCAGACTAATTACATTAGCATTTCAGTGGGTGGGACAAATGCATCAGCTTTTTTTTTTTTTTTTTTTTTTTAATATCTCCCCAGGTAATTCCAACTTGCAGCCAAGGTTAAGATCCTCTGCCTTAGTCTCTTCTCCCTCAAATCCATCATCCACACTCCCACTAAAGTGTTTTTCTTAAAACTCAAATTGGCTTATGTTTGGTTTCCTGCTCAAAATCTTTCAATGATTTTTCCATTGCCTTTGAAAAAATTCTTCTGCATGTCATACAAGCCTTTTGGTGTGTTACACGAGACCTTTCATGATGGGCCCTGCCTAATTCTCCAGACTCATCTTGTATGGCTCCATCAAAGGCTCCTTTTCCCAGGCCATGCAGATCCACCTCCCCAGGCATTCTCCATGCCCACTGCATTTGCATAGACTCACTCCCTTGTCCAGAATGCAAGTTGTCCCCAAGCCTCGTGCCTAGCCAACTCTTCTACCTAGTCTTCAGGATTCTATTCTGCTGTCACCACTTACAAAGCCTTCTGGGACACCCTCAGACTAGGTTAAACATTCCTTTTCTGAGCCTCCCAGCACCTAATGCTTCCACCACTCCAGTGCCTTTCCTTTCCCTCTTCCGTTAGAGTGAGCCACTTGCCAGCAGGTACTTTCTTCTACCTACATAGCGCCAAAACCTAGCACACAGTAGGCACTCAACATATGTAGAAGGAATGAATGAGTGAATCTATTCCCACATCTCTAACCTCACAACAACCTCATGCAGCAAAACAGAAGAATGAAGTTGAAAGCTCATTGAGTTGACAGGACAAAACACTTAATGAAATCCAAACTATGTGCTGTTAGGGCATTTGTCATCATTATACAAATCTGAACATAACTCCAGTGAAAATACTCCCCATTAAAAAAGCAGCATCATTCTGTAAAAGCCTGACAAAGCCATATTTGCTGCTACACAGAAGGTGGCCCTGTCCTCTGATCCTAGGGTTTATAAGCTCTGCTACATTAAATGCCAGTGTTCATTCTGATTCCAGAGATGAGGCTGAGGCTGAGCTCATTTTAAGAAAGGAGAGTTTAGTCTTCAGGAATGCAAAAGCAAACACAGCCATGCTCCGCTATGGTAGAACACAGATTTTTAAAACCAACCAAGTGTTAAGAGGTGGTGATTATATTTACAAATGGTTTCTTACTTAATCTACCTGCCACAGTATTCTTTCAAATTTATGCTTCCCTTGAGCATTTACAATTAGGATATGGTTTATAAACGTTCTGGTCATGTGAAACTGTTTAGGGGCACATGTCTGACAAAAATGAGATCCCCCTGGGCTGTGCCTCCCCCACCTTGTGAGGATTTCTTGAGCACTGATTGTCAAGACTTGGTGGGTATGAGAACCACCTGGAGAGCTAATGAAGAACACAGAGGCCCAGGCCTGACCAAGTAGGACAGAGCCTGAGCCTCTGTATTCTTCCGAGTTTCCCAGTAGATTCTGATTCCGCCAAAATTTGAGAAGCACTGGATACAGTGAGGGATGGCCACCTCTCTCTCTGACCGGTTTCCATGCTCCAGCTCAGTGCTTCTCAACCCCACCTGCATATTGAAATCCTACCCATGGGACTTTCAAAAATCCCAGGGTGAGGCCAGAATCTCTGAGTGCAGGGCCCTTAAAAGCTCCCCAGATGATCCTCATGGGTAGCCTGGGTTGAGGCTCACTCTTCTAATTAATGCTTCTCAGACTTGGCTGCACATTGGGATTACCTGGAAAGTTTCAAACACACCGCTGTCTGGTCCCACTTCCAGAGATGCTGTTGTAGTAGGTGTGGGATGTGACCTGGAGTCAACATCAGGATCTGTAAAAGCTCCTGCGCGAGTCTAATATGCCACAAACTGTCAGAATCACTGCCACAGCTCACCCTCCCACACCCTCCAACAGAGCCCATTTTACTTTGGAAAAAAAAAAAATTCATTGTCGTGAGAAGATGAGAAACCCAACACATCCCAAACATATTTATCCCTCCTGGTGACCCGAAGTGACTGAGGTGGCAGTCCTCCTGGAAAACAGTTATTATCTGTGTTGGCGGGAACATAGGTGTCTTAGTTTACAGATTAAACCCCTTGACCCAGAGGACCCTACTGTCTGAGCCATCAACCAAGCATTCCTGAGTTCCCCAGCTGCCAGCGTGAGCTCACTTGCCTCAATGGGTGGCCAGCCCCATCTGGAAACATGCAGAGTGGCATTACACATGATAAACGAATACAACTAATGGGCTCAATTATTGTAAATTTCTGGGTCATTGCTAATGGTATTTCCCTGCCTTCTCCTTTCATCCTGTGTTCAAGATAATTTTCTCTTTGTACTTTCCTATTAACAGATGTCAAAGCTGAGTTAGTGCCCCGTCCTGAGTAGGTGGGCAGGAGACGGCATTCTCTTTTCTAACCTCCTCCCTCTGCAGACTCCTGCCTCCACCTCATTTCCTCTCCATAGCTTGTGCCAGATTGGTAGCTACCAGCACCATCTTGAAAAACGCATTTTCCAAAAACGTTCAGATGGTCCACCTTCCATCCAGCCTTACAAACCAAACATTTTAAGGTTATACTTGACTCTTCTCTCTCCAACAACTCTATGATTCATTCATAAGAATTCTCATTTTATGAAATTTTTAAAAAATGAAGGCATGCATGGGTTTACTAGGTTCTTGAACATAGGATAGTACCTCTCAATTTGGGCTGCACATTGCAATCACCAAGGGAGCTTAAAAAATACTGATGCCTGAGAGCAGCCCCAGACGTTCTTCACAGAGTTGCCGCGGTCTCCTGCTTCAACGGTGCTTGAACGGAACCCGGCGCTCGCCAGCCTTCCCCCAACCAGCCGCTGCCAGTCAGCCTTCCACAGCAGCGCCCTTGGATGCCCCAAGGACCCCTCTGCCGCTCCAGCGCCTCACGACCGCCAATGCCGCTCCTCAACCGCCGCCATGACGACCATAGTTTCAGGGGACATCTAGGTCAATTGGCATAACAAAGTTGATTAAGAAAATGTTTTGCATCCCACTTTGGGCAGTGGTGTCTGGGGTCTTAAAAGCTAGCAAGTTGCCATCTAAGATGCATCCAAATTGGTCCCAACCCACCTGGAGCAACGGAGTATGAAGAACACTGGAGACACAAGGAAGGTATTAGCCCAAGAGACAGAAAGGGCCACATAAACCACATACTTCATCAGACTGAGACCAGAAGAACTAGATGGTGCCCAGCTACCACCAGTGACCACCCTGAAAGGGAACACAGCAGAGAGTCCCTGACGGAGCAGGAGAAAAGTGGAGTGTAGAACTCAAATTCTAGTAAAAAGACCAGACTTAATGGTTTGACTGAGACTGGAGGGACTCCAGAAGACATGGCCCCTGGACTCTCTGTTGGCCCAAAACTAAAACAATTTCCAAGGCCAACTCTTAAGACAAAGATTACACTGGACTATGGGACATAAAATGATACTTGTGAAGAGTGTGCTTTTTAGCTCAAGTAGATACATGAGACTAAACGGGCAGCTCCTGTCCGGAGGTGAGATGAAAGGGCAGAGAGGGTCAGGAGCTGGTTGAATGGATGGAAATCCGGCAAGGAGGAGTGTGCTGTCACAGTATAGGGAGAGCAACTGTGTGTATAAATCTTATATGAGAAACTAACTTGAATTGTAAACTTTCACTTAAAGCACAATTTAAAAAAACAAAAACAAAAACAAACTCCTCTTGTGATTAAAACATACAGCCAGGATTGGGAATCACTGGTCTAGGACAATCATGGTATTCTCCTTGCCAGTGGTTGATTTAGGATAGGACATACGATGCTGTTTTGGCCAATGAAACTGAGAACTCTGGGGTTGGGGTGCTTTAGGAAAGGTTTCCTCATTTTTGGGAAGGGCTGTTGCATCTTTCCACTTCATAGTCTTTCGACCTTGTTGGGTAAGGATGTGATTCTTGGAGCCACTGCAGCTATCTTTTTTTTTTTAAAATTTATTTATTTTGTTGTTGTGAGAATATATGCAGCAAAACATACACCAATTCTCCAGTTTGTATATGTACCGTTTTGCAACTACCTTTTGACTGTGAACAAATGGGCAAGAGGGCATAGGTTTCTATGATGAAGATGGCAGAGTGCAATGTTAACAAGCACTTAGGTTCTTAACAATGTCATTGACTACCTAAGTCACTCAAACTGGGAAAGCCTTATCCACCAACTTCTTGCCTTGCAGGGCCACCTGGTCTACTCGGCCTTACAGCAGGCCCTGGCTAGAAGCATATCATGATCCCAGACTCAAAGTTTCCATAGAGGCCTTAGAGAGCATGCCCTGCTAGACATGCACAGCACCTCCTCCTAGGTGTAAACTTCCCTCCAACTCTGATGAAGCCATCCAGCCACTGCAGGGGACCCTCCACGAATAGGTGGCCTTATGGGGTGGTCCTTCAGCAGAAGGGCTGGCGAAGGAACTGTGGGCTGCTGAGTGTTTTATGTGGCTAATGAAGACAGTGGAAAGGTTGCTGGAATCATGCAGATTTGGGCTTGAATCCTGGTTACTAACTACTGTCTAACCAGCTGCCCTATCCTCAATCAACCACTAGCAAGGGGAATATTATGATTGTCCTAGACTAATGACTTCTAATCCTGGCTGTATGTTTTAATCATAAGAGGAGCTTTTAATACACACCAATGCCGGGGACCCACTCCAGACCAATTAAATAGGTCTGTAAGTCAAACTCAGTGTACCTCAGTTTAATTATCTGCCCAACGGGGCTATCTACTTGAAGGGATTGTTCCTATAGTTCATTTAATGAATTTAGCATAGTACCTGGTATGTTGTAAGTTCCTAGTAACTGGCAATTTTTACTATTTTTTATATTCTCCCTCTCTTTTTGCTGCAATGAGCAAGAGGTGAAATAAATCGCAAGAATGAGAAGAGAAATGGTTGATTTTTGTAGGACTGACTACTGCTTTAATAGCTGAGAAGAACTGAACAAGTTTTCCTGTACTCCACTCTGCCTGGAATCTATCAAAATAATTTGAGCATGATTTGCCAAGTCAGCACAGACGCTGGTTCCAGTGTTACTGAGCTCCATTTTCAGCTCAGCTAGGCGACAGGATTAATTAATGCTTGGAGCCCACACTACCTGCTGCTGGTTCTGCAAAGGCTGGGTCTGAGCAGAGGGATCATACCTCCACGGAGGCTGCATTCCACCTGGGCATGGGCTGGGGTGGGGAGAAGGACTGGCAGCCTCTCAGGGATGGGGTCCTCCAGGCCAAGCGCTGGAGTGTACTGCCACCTAGATTTAGAATGCTGACCACACTGTGGGTGTCCCACACTCCCTAGAGCTGCCTGTCACCCCCCGACACACACACCACACACACACACACACACACACACCTCATAATCTTGGAGCAGGAAGGGGGATGTGGGTATCAGACCAGAGTCTCCAAGTGGTTCTAGGGGGCTTCCCCAGGGAATGCCAGAATCTCATTGTCCTTGTCCCTTCCCAACCCAGCCTTTCTCCTTAGTGTCTGTGGTTCCTGAGTCCTCCCTCCTTCTCTCTGCTGCTCCCCACTTGGCTCTGGCTTTGGGATATTCTCTTTTCCACCTTTATCCTGGCCTTGACTGCCCTGCTGTCTGTCCCTTCCATCACTTCTGGTCCTGTTGGGATTTGATCTCACATCCATGAGCACCCAGCTTCTTGTCATTCTGAAGTGTTCCCACCCCTCCTGCCCACATCCGCTGCTCGACCCTAATGCTGTCCACTTAGGCTTGACCTCTGCTCCACAGCAGTGTCTCCACAGTCACATCTTCCTCTCCTCCAACGGTACTGCCTTAATCATTTTTCTCCTCCTTGTTTTGTTCCTTTATGTCCTCCAGTATCTCTGCCTGTAGTCCGTATTTAGTCCCAGTGTTCTCTCCTCCTGCCTTTCCCGGGGTCTTGCTGTGTCACTTTATCCACCAAACTTTCTCTCCTATACCTTCAGTCTGTTTCTCACTACTTATTCTTTTTCATCTATTTTTAAATATGTTCAGGTTTCTCCTATTTAAAAAAAAAAAAAAAGGAAAGGAAAAGACACCCTTCCTCCGCTGATGTCCCCTCCCCCTCTCCCTGGGCCTCTCCTTTCCTCCACAGAAAGTGTCATCTCGATTCACTGTCTCCATGTGCACACCTCCCACCTCTTCTCAGCCCACTGCAGTGTGGCTTGTCCTCTCACTGCTTCTCTGGAACTGTCCTCCCCAAAGTCACAGTGACTGCCTTGTAGCTAAGTCCAGAATCTTCCTGAGGTAGTGTAACCTAGTGGGGAAGGGTGTGGTCCTGGAGTATCAGCTGCAGATAGAATCCTGGACCACCACTGAGGAGAGGTTTGGCCTTGACTAAGTTCCTTAACTCACTGAACAGACTTGACCTCTCTAGAGGCAGGGGCTGTTGTTTTCACAGGGCCTAATAATAATCACAGCTACAGATAGCTTATCTGTGTGTGCCATGTGCTTTATGAGACGGGCTCAATAAATATTTGCTGAATGATGGTGAATGAATAAATGGATGGATGAATTTTGCCCAAATAGTCTTAACTAGGTACTTTAAGGACTCCCTAGGTGGTGCAAATTGTTAATGCACTCAGCTGCTAACCCAAAGGTTGGAGATTTGAGTCTACCCAGAGGCACCTCAGAAGAAAGGCTTGGCAATGTACTTCTGAAAAATCAGCTATTGAAAACCCTATGGAGCACGGTTCTAGTCTGACCCACATGGCAATCACCATGAGTCAAAATGAACTCGATGGCAACTGGTTAGGTACTTTATTTATTTATTTATTTTTATTTTTTTATTGTTGTAGTTTAAATGAAGTTTACATTTCAAGTTGGTCTCCCATACAAAAATTTATACATATATTGTTATGTGACCCATACTGTGACAGCACACTCCTCCTTTCCACCGCTGATTCCCCATGTCCATTTTACCAGCTCCTAACCCTCTCTGCCTTCCCATCTCACCTCCAGACAGAAGCTGCCCATTTAGTCTCTTGTATCTACTTGAGCTAAGAGGCACACTCCTCACGAGTATCACATTATGTCCCACAGTCCAGTCTAATCCCTGTCTGAAGAGCTGGCCTCAGAAATTGTTTTAGTTCTGGGCTGATAGAGAATCCAGGGGCCATGCTTTCCGGGGTTCCTCCAGTCTCAGTCAGACCATTAAGTCTGGTCTTCTTACTAGAATTTGAGTTCTGCACCCCACCTTTCTGCTGCTCCATCAGGGACTCTCTGTGGTGTTCCCTGTCAGGGCGGTCATTGGTGGTAGCCAGGCACCATCTAGTTCTTCTGGTCTCAGGCTGATGAAGTCTCTGGTTTATGTGGCCCTTTCTGTCTCTTTGGCTAATACTTTCCTTGTGTCTTTGGTGTTCTTCATACTCCTTTACCTCAGGTGGTTGGGACCAATTGATGCATCTTAGATGGCCGCTTGCAAGCTTTTAAGACCCCAGACGCCACTCACCAAAGTAGGATGCAGAACATTTTCTTAATAAGGTTTGTTATGCCAGTTGACCTAGATGACCCCGGAAAGCATGGTCCCCAGACCCCTACCCCTGCTACTCTGTCCCTCAAAGTGTTTGATTGTTTTCAGGAAACCTCTTAGCTTTGGTTTAGTCCAGTTTGGTTAGGTACTTTAAATTGCCATTTCCACATTCACCCCCACTCCCTTCACCAGGTCCCTGGTTTATTTTCTGATTAGAAATGACTAAATAAAGATTGTTTTCCTAGAATCCAAATTAGAGCCATCCCGAGTCTACATCTTGCACTGACAATTTGGATCTCTTCTGCAACTGAGCAAGGAGAGGTGCCTTTGAAGTGTCTGTTCACAGGAAAGTCACATCTTGATGTATCTACAATCAGGATGGTTAAATTAATATCATTCTGCAGTGAAAATGTGATCATTCTGATTGTGATGAGGTGAAAATAAAAAATTCTGTTCTCTACCCCAGGCCGGCCTCTGCAGTTTGTGAGACTAGAAAATCAGGAAATAAAAAAATCCATCTCCAAGTCCTGAAATGAAGATCTTTGCATGGGAAGGAAAACTAGTCTCTAAAGATAAGCAGGTAGATCAAATGGGCAATTAAAATCAAACAGTTGGGCGTCTTAATTAAGTTTCATTACCCTTGTCCTTGCAAGTAAGTGACTGTAAACCCAGGCTGGGAAGCAGCCAGTGGGTCTTAATCAGTACAAATTAGGGGTTTGTTGTTGGCCTACTAAGTGCACCCCCCGGGGGATAGGGGAGTGTGGACAGTACCGGAACAGTGGGAATAAGGGCTTGGTTTTCAAACAACTTTCAGTCTCATTGCAGAGATTAAACTAACCCCATAAAAAGCAGAGCATATGATGCAAGACAATACCATTTAAGTGTTCAGTCATGGTACAGATGTTCAGTGCTAGTGGAGCTCAGATAAGAAGACCTAGGAGTCCTGGAATAGCCTGGAGAAAATCTTAGGCAGGCTCAAGGATTCAAGCTGACCCTTGAGGAATGGGCAAAGTTCCCGTGACCCAGGGCTGCACAGGCCGGAAAAGCAAGTGAGGGGTGGCAGGCTGGTATGATAGGGCTGTAAACAGTGAATCTGTGGCTTGGGGCCCTCCTAGTGAAATGACTGCAAATACAGTACCTTCCTAACCTCTCTCCGGCCTCAAGAACTCATTTCACAAATCCCCATGAGGTGCTTCTTACCTTCAGTCTTCCTGGCAACTCTGATCTGTCTCCCATGGTGGCAGGGTGTGGGCTACTCTAGTGACCTCAGATCCTCCAACGTCTTAGCTCTTCTGCCCTTTCCTGTAGCTGTTGTTCTCGTCTATTGCCTTGGCTGTGCTTTTAACCTCCACTTAAGTCTCTTCTCCACAGGGACTCTGAGACAAGTACCTGCAGTGCTGGAAGTGCAACAGAGTATCACCACCAGCCACTTGATCCAATCTTCCTTCTCTTCTGACCCCTAGTCCCGACTATCCAGATCAAGCTTTGATACTGCAGTCTCCCCATAGGTCAGTTGTTTTGCCTGAGAGCTTATACTAGTCAGAACTCTTGGGTTGGAAGAGACAGAAACTCATGTTTAAGTAGCTTTAAAAAGGGAGGAGGGCAGCTGTGGAATAACAAAACCACAAAGTGTAGGAGTCCATGTATGGCTGGATGCAGGGGATCACAGATGTCTGTAGGAAGCTGCTGTGCTTTATCAGGAACAATTCTCTTAGGCAGGCCCTTTCCCCAAGCGGTAGCAAAAATGACCAGCAACAGCAATAGGCGTACACTATCCCAGCTACCACCCTTTTTCCCAGTAGTTCTAGGGAAGAAATCATACACTTGATCGTAATTTGTCTGCCTTGGATCATCTACCCAACTCTGAATCGTTTTGACCAGGAAATGAGATATTACCATTGACCAGGGCCAGATCCCATGCCCACCTGTAGAGGTAGTGTCAGGAAGTGACATTTATCTGAGTGGAAGATATGAGTGTTGTTACCAGAAGAAGGGATGCTGATCACACCAAAACTGGTATCCAGCAGAGAAGTCAACGTGGTGGCTCCTCCTCCCCATGACTGCCAGCTGCTATGTGTTCAGTCATTGCTCCCCCATACATGAGGCAGCTTGAACTCTTATAGTTACCTACCCTGTAGAAATGCCCAGAGTTGTCTGAATTCCAAGAAAGTACGCAGTCAAGACTGTCATCCTATGGGATGGCCCTGCAGTTTCCAGAAAGTAGTCTAGCCAAGGCATAGAGACGGATCATATTGGGAAATTTGGAAAATAAGATGATTTTCAAGGATTTTGGAAGACCCTCAAGAGCCTCCATTTCCTCCCCCTCCCTTTGTTTTTTCCTCCTGTGTGACAATAGCTGACCATGGAAGCTTTTGAGATAACCCAGTTCACTGGTTGTTTCTCATTTTGTGGAGTGACACTTTGTATTCCCAGATAAGAAAAGCAATCAGGAAGGTTTCAGATTGATGGGCGTAGGGGAAGGAGAGACAGCAGGTATTTTCAAGCAGAACATTTGCACAAGGACAGAGTGCCAACCTCCCAGCGAGGCTGGCAGACAATGTTGCTGGCAGTCAGAGTAACAAGAAGGTAATCAGAACACTTGCCACTTTCCATTGAGGCAGATGTGGCAGCCAAAGTAGGAGCAATTCCTGGGTGATAAATTGTTTTTTGCACTTCCTTTGAACTTCAAGATCCATCCTCCTGGGTCCCTCCCATCTGACTGACTGATTGACAAGCTCAGTGGGAAAGGAGGGGATTCCATATCCAAGAATCTCAGCTGTGTTAAGGGGATTCTCTGAAGCTAATTGAATGAGAATGTCAGCTGCCACTGACAGAGAGCACAGGGGAAGAAAAGAACTACCTTTAGCAAGGGAGCTTTCAGGATCTGAGAGAAAAATCAGGCAGGGTAAGAAAAGCCTCTTGAACTTAGATTCAACATCTTTGGAGCCCCAGCAAAAGTCAGTTAAACAAGTTAAGCACAATGTATTAATTACTTTTTAAAGTATTTATTGCTTTTCTGCAATTAAAAGATTCAAACCTAGAGAGTTATACAATTTTAATTGGCATAAGTTTGTATATTCAGGTTTTACATGCTGGTGTTTTTATTATATCATGAACATTGTAAACCAATGCCCTTCTTCAAAATCATCATAAATAGCTGCATAATATTCCATATAAGGATATACCATACTCTTTTTAAGCATTTTTCTCTTTGGTCATTTTGGTCACTTACAATGTCTTGTGATCATAAATTGTTCCAACTTACTCTCCTGCAGCAGTGTAGAAATGGTTTGTTTATTCTTGCCAGCACTGAATATTATTTTTAAAATCTGTTGCCAATTTGATAAGTAAAATGGTCTCTCTTTTAATTTGCATGTCTTTGATTACTAGTGAGGATAAATATTGTTTTGCATGTTTATTAGTAATTTATATTTCAGCTTCTGAAAATTGTCTTTATGCTCTTTGCACATTTTTTCCTTAATGGTTAACAGGAGCTCTTTATACACTAAGGGTATTCCAATATCCTTTATTAGATTTGTTACTAATATTTAATTCTTTATATTTTTAATTTTTGTTTTGCAAAAGATATAACTTTGTCCAATTCATGGCAACCGTTTTTTTGTAGATGCTCTTTATCAAATCGAGGAAGTTCCCTTCTGTTTCTGTTCCTCTTAGATTTTTTTAAATCATGAATGGGTGTTGAATTTTGTCAAATGGTTTTCTTGCACTGATTAATATGACCGTTTGAGTTTTCTTCTTAAGCCTGTTAATTTTACAATTACATTGATTGGTGTTAATTTTTCTTTCAGTATTTGTTGGAATTCTCCAGTAAATCCATCTAGGCCTATAGATTTTTTTCTTTGGAAGTTTTTAAAATTAGGAATTCTGTTTCCTTCATAGTTACAACAAAACTGAAAACCAAACGTGTTGCCATCAGGTTGATTCTGACTCATAGTGACCCTATCATAGTTATAGGGCTATCAAATAATCTGTTGGGTAAGTTGTGGAAGTTTGTGTTTTTTGAAGAATTGGTCCATTTAATACAGTACATCAAATTTCTTGTGTAGAGCTGTCTGTAGTATTCCCTTACTATTCTTTTGATGTCTGCAGGGTCTGTAGTAATATTCCCTGTTTCATCCCTGATGTTGGCAATTTGTGTCTGCTCTTTTTTTCTTTGTCAGTCTTGCTAGAGTTTTGTCAATTTTTTTTCCCCTAGTAATCAGGATATATGCTTATATGTGTATGTATATATATTGCTTTTGGGCTGGTGTGCCTATACATGATTGAACTATGAAGCATGTCCCTTATGTGTGTTGTTGGCGGCCCTATAGACCCGTCTAATCTTTGGCTGAAGGGTGAGCCTCAGGAGTAACCTCAGCACTGACTTAAAAGGGTGTCCAGGGGCCATACTCTCGGGGTTTCTCCAGTCTCTGTCAGACCAGCAAACCAGGTCTTTTTTTGTGTACGTGAATTTGAATTTTGTTCTACATTTTTTTCCCACTCTGTCCAGGACCCTCTATTGTGATCCCTACCAGAGCAGTCACTGGTGGTAACTGGGCACCATCTAGTTGTTCTGGACTCAGTCTGGTGGAGGCTGTGGTAGTTGTAGTCCATTAGTCCTTTGGACTAATCTCTCCCTTGTGTCTTTGGTCTTCTTCATTCTCATTTGCTCTAGCTGGATGAGACCAGTAGATGTATCTCAGTGGCTGTTCACAGGCTTTTAAGACACCAGTTGCTACTCACCACAGTCAGATGTAGAACATTTCCTTTACAGACTACGTTATGCCAATTGAACTAGATGTCCCCTGAGACCGTGGCACCCAGCCCTCAGCCCAGTAGCTTGCTCTCTCAGGGTGAGAGGTTTGTCAATTATATTGACCTTTTCAAAGAACCAGCTCTTTGTTTCACTGATTTTCTCCTCTTTTTCTGATTTCAATTTCATTGATTTCTGCACTTTATTATTTCCTTCTTTCTGCTTGCTTTGGGGTTTTTTTTTTTTTTTTTTGCTCTCATCTTTTTAGGTTCTTAAAGTGGGGGATTACTACTTTGAGACGTTTCCTCTTTTCTAACGTATCACTGTATGCTATAAATTTCTCTCTCAGCTTTAGCTGTGTCCCACATATTTTGATGTCACATTTTCCTTTTCATTCACTTCCATCAATGTATATTTATTCCCTGTGAGACTTTCCCTTTGATCCATGGATTGTTTAGACGTGTGTTTAGTTTCCAAGTGTTTGGAGAGTTTTCTGTTATCTTTCTATTGTTGACTTCTAGATGGATTTCATTGTGGCTGGAGAAACACTCTGTATGATTTCAATTTTTTAAAATGTGTTGAGGTTTGTTTTATGGCCCAGAAGATAGTCCTGAGTATTCTGCTGGCGTTGGGTAGAATGTTCTATAAATGTTGACTAAATTCTGTTTGTTGATGGTGTTGTTGAGTTCTTCTACATACTTATTTTTCTATTAATTGTCAAGAGAGAGGTGTTGAAATCTTCAACTATAATTGTGGAGCTGTCTATTTTTCCTTTCAGTTCTATCAGCCTTTCCTTCACATACTTTGCTATTAGCTTGTGCTCTTATGCAGACTTTTTAATCATGTTAGGAGGGGACCTACTAGACTTAGTTGACTAAAAATTGAGTTTTCATTGCTGTATTTCTGAGTAAGCATTTTTTGCAATCTGTTCAGATATAAAGGAGTCCCTGGGTGGCACAAAAGGAGACCTGTGGTGCAGTGGTTAAAGTGCTCAGCTGCTAACTGAAAGGTCAGTGGCTCAAACTCACTAGTCGCTTTGTGGGAGAGAGATGTGGAAGCCTGCTTCTATAAAGGTTACAGCCTTGGAAACTGTAAGGGGCAGTTCTACTCTGGCCTATCGGGTCACTAGGAGTTGGAATCGACTCAACAGCAACGGGTTTGGGTTTGGGTGACACAAATAGTTAAGCACTAGACTACTAACTGAAAGCTTGGTGTTTCAAACCCACCCAGAGGCACCTCAGAAGTAAGGCCTGCTTCCAAAAGGTCACAGCCTTGAAAACCCTATGGAGCTCAGTTCTACTCTGAAACACATGGGGTCACCATGAGTCAGAATTGACAACAACAAATTGAGGTGTTATATAATTTTTCTCCCGTGATTTATCTGGGAATAAGGGCTTCTTCAGCATGAAGCACATTTTAGTTCTTAATTGTTCTTAAATGTTTACACTTAAAGTTCCAAGAAGGGAATGAAGTAGCTGAGTTCTCTGTGAAGAGACCTAAGGGTTACGTGATATTGGGATAATTGGTTATAAAATGCCCAAAGTTTAATTTTGCTGCTGAAATGTTAGCTTCATTCACTTTAGGTTAAAAACAAAATCTATTTCTGTTAAAACTCAGAGCTTTTGGAAATTGTGAGTTTAATGACAGGCAGTATTCACAAAACGATTTTAAAAAAAGGCTTTAGAGACAGTTTGGGCTTTTGTTCCTGGTTACAGTTATTACCTGTGTAACTTAGGAGTTATGTAAAGTCTCTAATAGTTTGCTGATCTATAAAATGGGAGTGAAACCTCTCAGGATTGTTTTAAGGATCAAGTGGGTAACCTAGTACCTGTTGTAGTTGTTAGCTGCCATTGAGTCAGCCCCCGACCCATGACAACCCCGTGAACAATGGAACGAAACGCAGCCAGTCCTTCGCCATTCCCGTGATCATTTGTGGATTAGACCATTATGATCCATAGGATTTTTGTTGGCGGATTTTCGGAAGCAGATCACCAGGCCTTTCTTCCTAATTCATCTTAGTCTGGAAACTCCACTGAAACCTGCTCAGCATCACAGCAACACACAAGTCTCTACTGACAGATGGGTGGTGGTTGTGTATGAGGTGCATTGGCTGGGAATTGAACCTGGATCTCCTGCGTGGAAGGCAAGAATTCTGCCACTGAATCACCAATGCCCCTAAAGTAGTGCCTAGCAATCAGTCCATGTTTGTTGCTATCATCTCAGTTAGAGAGAGGATGGCACTAGTAAGTAAGAGATTGGTTTTACTTCCTGTCCTGAGAGGTCTTCCTGTAATAGGAACTGTTTCCCTTCAGTTGACATAAATGTGTTCTGTCAGCCATAGGGGCATTTAGCAGCAAAGTGTGGGGGCAGGGCGTAGCCAGTGGTCTTTAACAATTCATGTTTCTGATTGAGGGGCAGAAACACCATCTGTAGAAAGTGAAAATAGTTTTCTTAGATACTTAATCACATTTTCTGGCTGTGGTGCAGAGAATCTGCATATTTCATTGGATACATTTTAGTCATTAAGAGGGCCAACCATGTCCGAAGCCAGGCATGAGTCAGAGAGAACCAAATGCAGTGTATGGTATCCAAATCCAGCTTTGTGATTGTTCCTTCTGATCCGACAGGGTGAAAATCAACAGCAAAACTGACTTCTCCTTTAAAGTAGTGGTGGTGTTGTTGTTGTTAGCTGCCGTTGAGTTGATACTGACTTACAGAGAATCCATGTGGGCAGAGTAGAACTGCCTGTGTGACTTTTCAGAAGCAAATCGCCGGGTCTGTCTTCCAGTGCACCTCTGGGTGGGTTTGAATCGCCAACCTTTTGGTTAGTAGTTGAACACTTAACCATTTGTGTCACCCAGGGGCTCCTAAAGTAGAATGAAGATTAAAAACAACAACAACACACCATTACTGTGTCATTGGTAGAAAAGTGGCAAAAAGGGTGACCGTGGTTTAAAGATCTCTGAGGCAGAGCAGTTTTGTGGAGACTCGATGAGTGTCTTACTTTTGCAGTGACTTCTGTCTGTGGGTTTCATTTTGTTAAATCATTTTGAGTTAACAGGAGATCCAGAGACCAGAGCAAGAAAGGCCAGTTGGCAGGAAACATTTATAAGTCTCTATTAGGTATTTGTTTCCATCGGACACAATACTCAGTGGGAGTTTCATAGGGTTATCAGAAAAAGTGTTTTTTTTAGGAGAAGACCGATCTTGTTAAATTTAGCAAAACACCTAGTAGGTCCAGGGGCCCCAGAAGTCATGGGAAACTTTGCAAAGCCTTACCAATTTTTTAAAATATATTTTTGATTGTTGTTGAGGATATACACAGCAGAACATAATACACCAAGTCAACAGTTTCTACGTGTACAGTTCAGTGACACTGATCACATTCTTCGAGTTGTGGAACCATTCTCACCCTCCTTTTATAAGTTATTCCTCACCCATTAACATAAACTCACTGCCGCCTAAGTTTCCTATCTAATCTTTCAAGTTGCTGTTGTCAGTTTGATCCCATATGTTGTTGTTGTCATTAGGTGCCATTGAGTCAGTTCTGACTCATAGCAACCCTCTGTACAACAGAACAAAACACTGCCTGGTCCTGCGCCATCCTTACAATCACTGTTATGCTTAAGCCCATTGTTGCAGCCACTGTGTCAATCCATCTCATTGAGGGTCTTCCTCTTTTTCGCTGACCCTCTACTTTACCAAGCATGATGTCCTTCTCCAGGGACTGATCCCTCCTGACAACATGTCCAAAGTATATGAGACATAGTCTTGCCATCCTTGCTTCTGAAGAGCATTCTGGTTGTACTTCTTCCAAGACAGATTTGTTTGTTTGGCAGTCCATGGTATATTTAATATTCTTCTCCAACACCACAATTCAAAGGAATCAATTCTTCTTTGGTCTTCTTTATTCATCGTCCAGCTTTCATATGCATAGGAGGCGATTGAAAACACCATGGCTTGCGTCAGGCGCACCTTAGCCTTCAAGGTGATATCTTTGCTTTTCAACACTTTAAAGAGGTCTTTTGCAGCAGATTTGCCCAGTGCAATGCGTCTTTTCATTTCTTGACTGCTGCTGCCACGGGTGTTGATTGTGGATCCAAGTAAAATGAAGTCTTTGACAACTTCAATCTTTTCCTCATTTATCATGATGCTGCTTATTGGTCCAGTTATGAGGATTTTTGTTTTCTTTATGTTGAGGTGTAATCTATACTGAAGGTTGTGTGGTCTTTGATCTTCATCAGTAAGTGCTTCAAGTCCTCTTCACTTTCAGCAAGGAAGATTGTATCATCTGCATAATTCAGGTTGTTAATGAGTCTTCCTCCAAACCTGATACCCCGTTCTTCTTCGTATAGTCCAGCTTCTCAGATTATTTGCTCAGCATACAGATTGAATAGGTATGGTGAAAGGATATAACCCTGACACACACCTTTCCTGACTTTAAACCACACAGTATCCCCTTGTTCTGTTTGAACAACTGTCTCTTGATCTACATACAGGTTCCTCATGAGCACAATTAAGTGTTCTGGAATTCCCATTCTTCCCAATGTTATCCATAGTTTGTTATGATCTACACAGTCGAATGCCTTTGCATAGTCAGTAAAACACAGGTAAACATCTTTCTGGTATTTTCTGCTTTCAGCCAAGATCCATCTGACATCAGCAATGATATCCCTGGTTCCATGTCCTCTTTTGAATCCGGCTTGAATTTCTGGCAGTTCCCTGTCAATATACTGCTGCAGCCACTTTTGAATGATCTTCAGCAAAATTTTACTTGTGTGTGATATTGATATTGTTTGATTATTTCCACATTCGGTGGTGTCATGGTTTGAATTATGTCCCCCAAAAAATGTGTGTTATCAATTTGGCTGGGCCATGATTCCCAGAATTGTGTGGTTGGCTTCCATTTTGTGATTGTAATTTTATGTTAAAGAGGATTAGGGTGGGATTGTAACACCTCCTTTACTCAGGTCACATCCCTGATCCAATGTAAAGGGAGTTTCCCTGGGGTGTGGCCTGCACCACCTTTTCTCTCTCAAGAGATGAAGGGAAGCAAGCAGAGAGCTGGGGACCTCATACCATCAAGAAAGCAGTGCTGGGAGCAGAGCGCGTCCTTTGGACTGGGGTCCCTGCACCGAGAAGCTCCTAGTCTGGGGGAACACTGATGAGAAGGCCAAGAGAGAGAAAGCCTTCCCCTGGAGCTGACACCCTGAATTTGGGCTTTTAGCCTACTTTACTGTGGGGAAATAAACTTCTCTTTGTTAAAAACCATCCACTTGTGGTATTTCTGTTATAGCAGCACAAGATGACTAAGACAGGTGGGATCACCTTTCTTGGGAATAGGCATAAATATATATCTCTTCCAGTTGGTTGGCCAGGTAGCTGTCTTCCAGATTTTTTGGCATAGATGAGTGAGTACTTCCAGCACTGCATCCATTTGTTGGAACATCTCAGTTGGTATTGCATCGCTTCCTGGAGCCTTGCTTTTTGCCAGTGCCTTCAGTGCAGCTTGGACTTCTTCCTTCAGTACCACTGGTTCCTGCTTATATGGTACCTTCTGAAATGGCTGAACGTCGACCAATTCTTTTTGGTATAGTGACTGTGTGTATTCCTTCCATCTTCTTTTGGTGCTTCCCAAGTCATTTAATATCTTTCTGGTATTCTTTGCTTTCAGCCGGGATCCATCTAACATCAGCAATGATATCCCTGGTTCCGCATCCTCTTCTGAATCTGGCTTAATTTTCTGGCAGTTCCCTGTCCATATCAAACAATGTTATGCTGCGATTCATAAGGTTTTCACTGGCTAAATCTTTTCAGAAGTTGACTGCCGGGTCCTTATTCCTAGTCTGTCTTAGTCTGGAAGCTCAGCTGAAACCTGTCCACCATGGGTGACCCTGCTGGTATTTGAATACCAGTGACATAGCTTCCAGCATCACAGCAACACACAATCCCCCACAGTATGACAAACTGACAGACGCGTGAGGGTGATCCTATAAAGATAAACCTTAAAAGAGCATAATGCTCAAGGCAGACATTCTTTACTAGTTAAGCTAAATTATTGTTTGGCTTTAAGGAGACTTCAGTGGATATTTTTGGTTTAAGGTTTAAAGACTATCTCAGGGCAATAATTTCAGGGGTTCATCCAGCCTCCTTGCTCCAGAAAGTCAGGATTCCGTAAGAATTTGAAATTCTATTCTGCATTTCCCCCCTTTTGATCAGGATTCTTGTATAGAATCTTTGATCAAAATGTTCAGTAAGGTTAGCCAGGCACCATCCAGTTCTTCAGGTCTCCTGGCAAAGGAAGCAGTTGGGCCTTACCAATGTTTTTAAAGATTACTTTGTCACAAAAATATTCCATTTGTCTGTTGGCCTCATTATCTTTTCTTGTGCCTCTTTCCCTACATCTCTCTACTGCTGCCCTATCAAAGACCAAGAAACTAGAATGAAATGTATGAGACAGACATGGATATCATGGCCCCCTGAGCTTGACTTTGTATATTCAGGGTAAAAGACAATTTGGGTCACTAGGGAGTGAGGCCCTTAGGCCATGGCAAGATAGACTGATTCTCAGACAAACTAGTGAGAGACAAACATACTTAGAGAACCAAACTGTCCTTCACAGCTGCCCTGTTCAGGGAGGGAATGATCACCATCCAGAAGCTTTTATTAAGTGGCTATGAAGTATGGTGCTCCCAGGACCCATCCTCCTGTGGGAGTGATTCATTTTTTAACGAGTTATCTAAATAAGAATGTGTGCAGCATGCACTCCGGTTTTACTGAGTTTTTATATGTCTGTAGAGTTATTTTGCAGGTGTTTCAAAAACAAAAAGGATTCAGCTTAGCTAAGGCAGGTGGCGAATTGGTTAGGAGACAAACTGCTGACTGGCTCCCCCTGCTGCCGCTGGAGTCACCTGGCATCTGAGTGGGCTGATTAAGTGACAGGTGTGCTAAGGACAGGCCAGCCAGCTTTTCTACAGCCTCTTCCATACTATCTGCAGGTGGCCAATGTTGGGTTCTGACTCGAAGCAACAGGTGATGAGTGAGGAGGAGGAAGTTGCTTTGGCTCCCCACAATCAGCCTTTGGGGCAGAGTACTGATTGGGGGAGAGAACTTGTTGGAAAGTGGCTGTGATACAGATTTTGAATAAAACTATATTTCTGCCTGAGAAACAGTGAGTTCAGTATTAAAGATCCTAGTAAGCTACTGTCTTTCAATCCGTGATTATATGGAGAAGAACTTGGACAATATAATTCTTAAGTGATTTGCAACTCACCCTTCAGACAGGCTTTATTTCAACTCCCCATGAAGCCTTCTTTCGTAGCCACTCATGAGAGGCCAGATGAGCATTTGCTGGCTGTGTTCTGCAGCTTAGGCTAGAGCTGGGGATGAACAAAGGAGATCACGTGGCAGGACTTGGCCAGCCCATCTCTTAGTGCTTCACAGAACCAAGGAGATTATCAGTGGTAGTTAAGGTCAAGTTGACTGAGCATCTGTGATGCTTGGAAGTCCAGTTGGCTGGGACTCCCAGAAGAGAAAGTGCAGTGGGTGGCAGATCTAGCCTCCTGACTATATGTAGCTCTGCTAGGCCCCTGAATCATTCTTTTCTTCTTCCTACACCTCTCTTATCTTCTTTCTCCTCACCTTGGTACTTAAAACAGTGCTTTTTAAAATGTGGGTTGCAACCCGTTAGTGAGTTGTGATTTAGTGTTCACAACAATCATTGCAAAAAAAAAAAAAAAATTAATAAAGAATCAGAATTCGAGGCGAGGACAAGACGGTGGAGTAGTCAAATGCTGCCAGTGGACCCTCTTACAACAAAGACCCGAAAAAACAAGTGAATTGATTATATATGGCAGTCTGGGAGCCCTGAACATCAAAGGCAGAGTTGAGGAACTGGACTGAGTGGCAGGCGGAGGGAGAGATGGTTCAGAAGCAGTGAGAAGTTGCCAGTCCTGACCTGGTGAGAGCCTGAGCCCTTCAGGCCTGATCAGCTCATGGGTGAGTGGTGAGGCAGGCAAGCAGCGGGGCTCGGGAGGCACATTTTCCGCACAGGGAGAGAACCAGCACTGGAGAGTCTACATGGTCACCCAGAACCAGTGAAAAGCAGTCCTAGATTGGCGAAAGATAAGTACTGGTGTACGGTTTACCTCGTGGATCAAAAACACCCCCCTTAGGGAAAAACCTCTCTCCCATTTGCCTCCCCGCTCCCTGCTCTGCAGTGGGTCCTGGACTGGCTTCAGCAACTGCCAAGTCCCCTGGGCCAGAAGTAGGATCCCTCACATGCCCGGAGCCATTGTCCCTGCCTTGGAGAGTGAACAAATTAACAAACCGGGGAAAAAATAAACTGCCGGCTCCCCTAAGCCTGGTACTCAGGTAGGCGCAGCTCCTTTGCCTAGGCACAGGCATAAGGGATCCACAGACTTTGAGTGCCTTTCCCCCTGCATAGACTTGTGTGGGCCCATTTCAACACTGTGGGCCCTCATTACTGCAGTAGAACAGGGTATATACTGGAACTCTAACTTCAGCTGTTTCAGCTGTGAAGTGGCAGGTTCATGACATGTGACACTGCTCTGCTCATTAAGCAGGGTCTCCACCTACCCACATCAGGGGCCTGAGGACCGGTGGCTCCACCTATACCACCTAGCCACCTGCGATAGGGGCCCATGAATAAGAGATGCCCTCCAGTCCTTATAGCCAACAGCAGTAGGTGCTCATAGTCCAGCTGCAAAACCCACCCACCTACATGCTCTAGGGAACAGGGACACGCCTTCCTCCCAGACACTCAAGGGCAGCCATCAGCCCCCTGCCTTGCTCAGAGTGTGTCCCCCTGCTACAGCCAGATGCCTGTGCCTACACCAATCACCCATGCCTGTCTAGGACTATAAGTGAGAGCCTATACCACACACTTGGTGGCTATCTACCTGGGCACCTGAGCTGAATCCATACAGGAGGAGTGGGCAGAATCCTGAGCTCACGTACCTAGTAACACATCTAACCACATGGTGACAGGACATTAGAGCTTCAAAGTTGCCAATAATCAAACTAGCTCATACGAGCAGCCTATTTGAGCATATCAAAACAAAACAAGAAGCTAGGACACAGTAAGCAAACATAACATAAATAAATGAAATAACTTATTGATGGCTTAGAGACAACAGTCAATATCAACTCACATAAAGAGGCAATCCATGATAGCTTCAGCAAGCTCCCAAAATAAAGAATCTAGAAATTTTCCAGCAGAGGAAAATTTCTTGGAATTACCGGAGGCAGAAAACAAAAGATTAATATACAGAACTCTTCAAGAAATTAGGAAGGAAATGAATGAAAACTCAGAACACACAATAGAGGAAATTAAAAAGATTAGAGAAGAGCATAATGACAAATTTAACAGGTTGCAAGAATCCATAGAGAGACAGCAATCAGAAATCCAGAAGATGAACAATAAAATGTCAGAATTAGACAACTCAGTGGAAAGCCATAGGAGCAGAATTGAGGAAATGGAAGTCAGAATTAGTGAGATTGAAGATAAAGCACTTGACCCCAACTTATTTGAGGAAAAATCAGATATAAGGATTTAAAAAAATGAAGAAACTCTAAGAATTATGTGGGACTCTATCAACAAGAGTAACCTATGAGAGCTTGGCGTATGAGAACTGGGGGGGGGGGGGGGGCGTATAACAGAAAATACAGAGAGAATTGCTGAAGATTTGTTGGCAGAAAACTTCCCTGATATCATGAAAGATGACAAGATATCTATCCAAGATGGCCATCAAACACCACATAAAGTAGATCCCAAAAGAAAGTCACCAAGACATATTATAATCAAACTTGCCAAAACTAAAGATAATGGGAGAATTATAAGAGTAGCTAGGGATAAATGAAAAGTCATCTACAAAGAAGAGTCAATAAGAATAAGCTTGGACTACTTAGCAGAAACCATGCAGGCAAGAAGGCAATGGGATGACATATATAAAGCCTTGAAGGAAGAAAACTGCCAGCCAAGAATTATATATCCAGCAAAACTGTCTCTCAAATATGACAGCAAAATTAGGGCATTTCCAGATAAACAGAAGTTTAGGGAATTTGCAAAAACCAAAACAAAATTATAAGAAATAATAAAGGGAATCATCCAGTTAGAAAATCAGTAACATCAGACAACAACCCAAGACTAGAACATAAGACAGAGCAACCAGATAGCAACCCAGATAGGGAAGTCACAAAAGGAAATCAAAGCTAAAGCACTGAAAATAGGGAAACAGATGTCAATATGTAAAAGATGACAATATTAAAACAAAAAAGAGGGTCTTAAAAAATGTAGACATAGATTTTTCATATGGAGAGGTAGTCAAGATGATATAAAGAAATAAAAGACTGGTGTAAACTTAGAAAAATAGGGGTAAATATTAAGGTAACCACAGAGGAAACTAACAATCCTACAAGTCAAAATTAAAAACTAGAAAAATATAAAGACTCAGCAAACACAAAATCAACAACAATGAAAAAGATGCAAATAAAATAAAGAAAGAAAAACTCAGCACAGAAAATTAAGGGGAACAAAGAAACTGCGAACAACACACAAAAAAGACATCAAAATGACGGCACTAAGCTCATACCTATCAATAATTACGCTGAATGTAAATGGACTAAATGCACCAATAAAGAGACAGAGAGTGGCAGATTGGATTAAAAAAACACGACCCATCTATATGCTGCCTACAAGAGACGCACCTTAGACTTGAAGACACAAACAGGCTAAAACTCAAAGGATGGAAAAAAATATATCAAGCAAACAACACTCAAAAAAGAGCAGGAGTGGCAATACTGATCTCTGACAAAATAGACTTTAAAGTAAAATCCACCATGAAAGATGAGGAAGGACACCATATAATGATTAAAGGGTCAATACACCAGCAGGACATAACTATAATAAATATTTATGCACTCAACAACAGGGCTCCAAAATACATAAAACAAACTCTAACAGCTCTGAAGAGAGAGATAGACAGCTCCACAATAGTAGTAGGAGACTTCAACACGCCACTTTCAGTGAAGGACAGAACATTCAGAAAGAAGCTCAACAAAAAAAAAAAAAAGAAGAAGAAGAGCTAAATGCTACAATCAACCAACTTGATCCCATAGATGTATACCAAACTCTGCACCCAACAGCAGCCAAGTATACTTTCTTTTCCTACGCACATGGAACATTCTCCAGAATAGACCACATATTAGGCCATAAAGCAAGCCTTAACAAAATCCAGAACATCGAAATACTACAAAACATCTTTTCTGATCATAAAGCCATGAAAGTGGAAATCAACAACACAAAAAGCAAGGAAAAGAAATCAAACACATGGAAACTGAACAACACCTTGCTTAAAAACTACTGGGTTATAGAAGAAATTAAGGATGGAATAAAGAAATTCATAGAATCAAATGAGAATGAAAACACATCCTACCAGAACCTTTGGGACACAGCAAAAGCAGCGTTCAGAGGTCAGTTTATAGCAATAAATGCACACATCCAAAAACAAGAAAGGCTCATAATCAAAGCATTAACCCTACAACTGGAACAAGTAGAAAGAGAGCAGCAAAAGAAGCCTACAGGTGCCAGAAGGAAGGAAATAATAAGAATTAGAGCTGAATTAAATGAAATAGAGAACAGAAACAATTGAAAGGGTTAACAAGTCCAAAAGCTGGTTCTTTGAAAAGATCAACAAAATTGATAAACCATTGGCCAAACTGATAAAAACAGGAGAGGAAACAGATAACCCATATAAGAAATTAGATGGGTGATATCACAACAGACCCAACTGAAATAAAAAGAATCATAACAGAATACTATGAAAAATTGTACTCTAACAAATTTGAAAACCTAGGGGAAATGGACAAATTTCTAGAAACTCACTACTTACCTACACTAACACAAACAGAGGTAGAACACTAAATAAACCCATAACGAAAGAAGAGATTGAAAAGATATTTAAAAAACTCCCAACAAAAAAAATCCCTGGTCCGGATGGCTTCACTGGAGAATTCTACCAAACTTTCAGAGAAGAGTTAACACCACTACTACTAAAGGTATTTCAGAGCATAGAAAGGGATGGAATACCCCCAAACTCATTCTGTGAAGCCAGCATAACCCCGACACCAAAACCAGGTAAAGATACCACAAAAAAAGAAAATTACAGACCAACATCCCTCATGAACATTGATGCAAAAATCCTCAAAATTCTAGCCAATAGAATTCAGCAACATATCAAAAAAATAATTCACCAGGATCAAGTGGGATTTATACAAGGTATGCAGGTATGCTTCAACATTAGAAAAATAATCAATGTAGTCCATCACATAAATAAAACAAAAGGCAAGAACCACATGATCTTATCAATCGATGCAGAAAAGGCATTTGACAAAGTCCAACACCGATTCATGATAAAAACTCTCAACAAAATAGAAATAGAAGGGAAATTCCTCAATATAATCAAGGGCATTTATACAAAGTCAACAGCCAACATCATCCTAAATGGAGAAACCTTGAAAGCATTCCCCTTGAGAATGGGAACCAGACAAGGATGTCCTTTATCACCACTCTTATTCAGCATTGTGCTAGAGGTCCTACAGAGAGCAATTAGGCTAGAAAAAGAAATAAAGGGCATCCAGATTGGTAGGGAATAACTCCAAGTATCTCTATTTGCAGATATTATGATCTTATACACAGAAAACCCCAAAGAATCCACAAGAAAACTACTGGAACTAATAGAAGATTTTAGCAAATTTTTAGGATACAAGATAAACATACAAAAATCAGTTGGATTCCTTTACACCAACAAAGAGAAACCAGAAGAGGAAATCACCAAATCAATACCATTTACAATAACCCCCAAGAAGATAAAATACTTAGGAATACATCTAACCAGAGACGTAAAAGACCTATACAATGAAAACTACAAGACACTACAGCAAAAAACCAAAAGAGACCTGCATAAGTGGAAAAACATACCTTGCTCATGGATAGGTAGACTCAACACCGTGAAAATGTCAATTCTACCCAAAACGATCTACAGATACAATGCAATCCTGATCCACATTCCACTGGCATTTTTTAATGAGATGGAGAAACAAATCACCAACTTCATATGGTAGGTTAAGAGGCTCCAAATAAGTAAAGCATTACTCAAGAAGAAGAACAAAATGGGAGGCCTCACACTACTTGATTTTAGAACCTATTATACCGCCACGGTAGTCAAACTAGCCTGGTACTGGTACAACAACAGATACATAGACCAATGGAACAGAATTGAGAATCCAGACATAAATTGATCCACCTATGAGCAGCTGATATTTGACAAAGGCCCAAAGTACATTAATTGGGGAAGAGACGGTCTCTTTAACAAATGGTGCTGGCATAACTGGATATCCATCTGCAAAAAACTGAAACAAGACCTATAACTCACACTATGCACAAAAACTAACTCAAAATGGATCAAAGACATAAATATAAAATCGAAAATGATAAAGATCATGGAAGAAAAAATAGGGACAACGCTAGCAGCCAAAATACATGGCATAGACACAATACAAACCATAAGTAACAATGCACAAGCAGCAGAAGAGAGACTAGATGAATGGGAGCTCTTAAAAATCAAACACTTATGCTCATCCAAAGACTTCACCAGAAGAGTCAAAAGACAGTCTACAGACTGGGAAAAAGTTTTTGGCTATGACAAATCCGATCAGAGTCTAATCTCCAAAATCTGCAACATACTGTAAAACCTCAATAACAAAAAGATAAACAACCCAATTAAAAAATGGGCAATGGATATGAACAGACACTTCACCGAAGAAGATATTCAGGCAGCTAACAG
Source organism: Dugong dugon (assembly GCA_030035585.1). Classification (NCBI taxonomy): domain Eukaryota; kingdom Metazoa; phylum Chordata; class Mammalia; order Sirenia; family Dugongidae; genus Dugong; species Dugong dugon. The sequence continues at coordinate 89,871,167 of CM057461.1, forward strand.
ACACCTGAAGAAATGCTCACGATCATTAGCCATTAGAGAAATGCAGATCAAAACTACAATGAGATATCATCTCACCCCAACAAGGCTAGCATTAATCCAAAAAACACAAAATAATAAATGCTGGAGAGGTTGTGGAGAGACTGGAACACTTATACACTGTTGGTGGGAATGTAAAATGGTACAACCACTTTGGAAATCGATCTGATGCTTCCTTAAAAAGCTAGAAATAGAAGTACCATATGATCCAGTTATCTTGCTCCTTGGAATATATCCTAGAGAAACAAGAGCTGTCACACCAATAAATATATGCACACCCATGTTCATTGCAGCATTGTTCACAATAGCAAAAAGATAGCAACAACCTAGGTGCCCATCAGCGGATGACTGGAAAAACAAATTACGGTATATCCACACAATGGAATATTACCCAACGATAAAGAACAACGATGAAGCCGTGAAACATAACATGGAGGAACCTGGAGGTCATTATGCTGAGTGAATTTAGTCAGTCACAGAAGGACAAATATTGTATAGACTACTATTATAAGAACTCAAGAAAAGGTTTAAACACAGAAGAAAACATTCTTTGATGATTATGAGGGTGGGCAGGGAGGGGGGAGGGTTATTTACTAACTAGATAGTAGAGAAGAATTACCTTAGGTGAAGGGAAGGACAGCACACCCTACAGGGGAAGTCAGCACAACTGGACTAAACCAAAGCTAAGAAGTTTCCTGAATACAGTTAAACACTTTGAGGACAGAGTAGCAGGAGTAGGGGTCTGGGGACCATGCTAGCAGGGGACATCTAGTTCAACTGGCATAACAAAGCTTATTAAGAAAATGTTTTGCATCCTACTTTGGTGAGTGGTGTCTGGGGTCTTAAAAGCTTGCAAGCAGCTATCTAAGATGCATCAGTTGGTCCCAACCACCTGAAGTAAAGGAGAATGACAAAGACACAAGGAAAGTATTGGCCCAAGAGACAGAAAGAGCCACATAAACCAGAGACTTCATCAGCCTGAGACCAGAAGAACTAGATGGTGCCTGGCTACCACCAATGACTGCCCTGACAGGGAACACAACAGAGAGTCCCTGATGGAGCAGCAGAAAGGTGGGGTGCAGAACTTAAATCCTAGTAAGAAGACCAGACTTAATGGTCTGAGACTGGAGGATCCCCGGAAAGCATGGCCCCTGGCTTCTCTATCAGCCCAGAACTAAAACAATTTCTGAGGCCAGCTCTTCAGACAGGGATTGGACTGGACTGTGGGACATAATGTGATACTCGTGAGCAGTGTGCCTCTTAGTTCAAGTAGATACAACAGACTAAACGGGCAGCTTCTGTCTGGAGGTGAGATGGGAAGGCAGAGAGGGTTAGGAGCTGGTTTAATGGACATGGGGAATCAGGGGTGGAAAGGAGGAGTGTGCTCACAGTATAGGGAGAGCAATTTATAACAATGCATGTATACATTTTTATATGGAAGACTAACTTGAAATGTAAACTTCATTTAAAGTACAACAATAAAAAAAATAAAAAAGAATCAGAATTCGTCACAAGTAGTACATGTTGTTTCATAAAATGTGTTCTAGTTATGCATATATTTGTTTACTGGGTAAGGATTTAAAATGTATCCCTTACTGTGGGTCAGAAAGTTTTAAAGCTACTGGACTTCTCAGCTAGCAAACACTTCTTCCTACATGATACACACCCCCACCCCCCCTTACACACAGATATACATTCCTCAGAAGAAGTGTTGACAACTCCCTAAATCCCCAAAGTTAGGCATATTTTAATCTAACTTAATAGAAAGGACTAAAGGACTATTCTAAGAACACAGATACACAAATGACCCTGCTAATTATAGTTGATGTCCTTTTGGTGCTCTCTGAATGCAGAAGTGCTGAATACTTCTGAGGAAGAGAATAATGCATGAGGGATGCTTCAGTCATTATTAATGCATAACAAACTACCCAAAAACTGAGTAGGTAATTAAGTATGGGCCCATTTTATAATGCTCGTGAATTATATGGGTTAAGAATGAGATAGGGCAGAGCAGGGAAGTGATCTGATATCTGAGGCTCAGTAAAGAATGCTTGATGGCTTGAGGTGACTGGCCCCCGGGGGCTAACCTCATCTGTAAGTGTCTTCACTCACTTGTCTTAGCAGTTAATATACTCTTTCTGGGTTGAAACTTCAGCTGTTAGCCAGAGCACTACACATGGCCTCTCCAAGTGGCCTGAGCTTCCTCACACATGGCTACATCAGGATAGGCTGATGACTTCTTACATAGCACCCCAAAAACCAAACAAACCCGTTGTTATCAAGTTGATTCTGACTCATAGTGACCCTATAGGACAGAGTAGAAGAGTAGAACTGCCCCATAGGGTTTCCAAGGAGCAGATGGTGGATTTGAATCGCCGACCTTTTGGTTAACAGCCAAACTCTTGACCACTGGGCCACCAGCGCTCCCAAAACAAGTGTTCAAAGAGAAACAGATAGGAACATGGCCTTTTCTGACCTAGCCTCAGAAGTCACTTCTGTAACATTCTGATGGTTACAAGCAAGTTACTAAGGGAAAGGACATAAACCACAGCTTTCTATGCCACAAATGCCAAAGAATTAGTGTAAAAGGTTTCAGATTGCCTCCTCTCTTTTAGGGAAGAGAGGAGGATGAATTTTAGTGGCCTTTGAAGGAAAGGCTAGACTTGAAGGTGGGACAGTACCTATCAGGCAGAGACCATAGAGTGCTTGCCCTCTCCAGCAGAAGGTAAGGGAAGTGATTACCATTATGGAGGCCCTGGGTGGCAGAATGCTGGGATCAGTACTGAGAACAATTTATTTTTGAAATGTTAGAGGAATCTTGAGCTTTACTCTCTATGGCAAACAGACTGTCAGAAAGCATTTAGCTAATTATGAGACAAACTAGTGAAGAACACCCACTATGGAAGGCTACCCCGCACGGGATGACTGAATATTCAGTACAAAGAGGACGTTTCTGAAGCAAGAGGTGGCATAGATGCTCCTAGGCCTTTACTTCCAACCCAGGAAAGCCTGGAGCCTGGGAGGAGAGGGAAGGTGGAGTTCAGAGGGGAGGAAGGTTCCCCCTTTGATGCTCTGTCCTATTCTCAGGGCAGTCAATGTTGACTTGTTTCTGTCAGGAGGAGGGGGTTGGCCAGGCCTCCAGTTCTTTCAGAAGGAAAACTGGTTACATTTCAAAAGGAAAGATAAAAGGGGGTGGGGGGAGGACTAATCCACTTTTAGAGGCTTCTAAGGAAAAACAGGGTGTTTTGAAAAGCAGGCAGGCTCCAGTGCAAATAAGGCTTTCAGAAGGAAATGGGATGCCTATTACATGATTCTCAAACATTGTTTGTCCCCAAATGAATAATCTTCTTAATCTGACTGCATTCATTTGGATAACCTGCAAAATCATGTTTATGGACTTTTAACAGTAGGAGAGAGAACTCCCAGAAACTATAATTTCCATGTATCTCAAGAGTCTAATCATCAACACGGACTTGGGGTGAAGGGGGCGGCCGTATTGACAAGGCTGCCCCCCACCATCAGGTCCGGGGTGGTAGGCCAAGGAAGGCCATTCGTAAGCTCACTAAGAGGATTCAACACAAAAATACACCACTGTTTTTGCACTACTTTGGAATTCCGGCATTCTTTAATATACCAGGAGGGCCTATATAAATAATAAACCCAGGCGCTCGCTCGAACTTTGAGAGGTATTGCACCAATTTAGTGTAAAGATTCCAACCCCCACAGCTTTCCCCAAGAATTTGTGGGCTCTCCCCAGGCCCTTGGAGGGGAGTCATTCTCGTCACTCGCAGCGGGCCCGTGTCCCCCATCGGCAGCCCCTGTCTGGCTGAAGCAGAACCCGCCCAGCACGTTTATCAAAACGCAGGTATTTTTTTCCCTCCCGGCCTCCGTATGATTGATGTGCGTTGTCACTTGCACGCATTTTCCAGAGTCGCCATGAAGCTGCTGGGGCTGCGGGGTCTAATCTCGCAGCAACAGCCCAGTGCTGGGAGCGTCCGGTCAGCGGTTTCGCTCTTCCCGGGGCGCCCTCGCCAGCTCTAGTGGCCTTCCCGAGAGCTTAAGGACTTTGATTTTCCCCAGCCCTCCTCCTCCCCCCTCGTAGGCGAGTGCTCGGTAGCCCTCAGGGTCGAGCTTACTGCAGCGCAGGAGTACGCTTTCCGGCGAGGGTCAGGCCGGTGCGCCGTTGCGCCTGGAGCAGGGCGAGAAGGGTGCTGCTCGACCGGGGTCACCTGGGCACGTGGCTGGAGCAGGACCAGCCTGACTTTCTAATTAACTCCATCCTGTCGCTTCCGATTTGGAAATGCATTTCAGACGACATCACCCCTACCTCTGGGACTCCAGCGCCCACAAGGTGGGGTCTTCTAGGTTGGGCTTCAGTTTGGTTTATTTTGGAGTGAGGGAGGGGGCGGCAGAGAGAGATACCAACCCACAGCGATGGTGGCTCCTCCACGGGTTTTTTAATGCCCCTCTCGGAGCGACTGGTTCCACTGCAGAAGCTTCATTAACATGCCCATTAATGCTAGCTGATTCACGGCTGCTGCCGCTGGTGGGGAGCTGGAAGCCACAGCTGCGGAAACAAATCGGCTCCAGCTAGTGCATATGTTAATAACACTAATGTTGTAGCATTTGGTGTTCCTCAAAGAAAAGACTGCAAAGTATTTGTACTGTCTCCTCCAGCAGTTAAAAGTTAAGGGAAGGCACAACAACAAAATAACAAAACCGTCTGCTTTCAACATTTTACAGCCAGTATTCATAGATGAGAGAGCCCTGTTGGTGCGTGGTTGAGCTAACCCGAGAGTCTGCAGTTTGAACCTATGAGCCGCTGGGGAGAAAAGATGTGGCTGTCGGCTTCCCTAAAGATTACAGCCTTCCTTGGATAACCCTATGGGGCAGTGGAGTCGGAATTGACTCTGTGGCAATGGGTTTGGTTTTCATTTTTATTTATAGATAAGAGTAGTATGTTGGGGCTTCTGAGGACACCATGCTAGCAAGTGGATACTGCACCCTGCATTCTCCAGTATAAAATGTTCCGGTGAAGAGGCAGACCTCGACTTTTGAGTTTGGAAGGGCTGAAAGGGTGTGCTGGCTGACCAGATGATTCCTCCTGCCCTCACATCTCCTCAGCAGGAACTTGCTGTACCATCTGCTGCCTGAATGGTATCGCTGTGCTTGCTGGTGCCACTGAAGATTCACCCAGTCAAGGCACCCTTAGGGACTCCCTGGAAATCCTGTGTGGCATCAAACAATTTAGCAGCTTCGACCCCTGCCTTCATGGATGGAGATCAGTCAGACTGCTTTCACAGCAAAGCTGCTGGAGTAGGCCTGACAAGCACAGCATTCCATAGTTAAAACACAGGGTGATAGTCTTCAGGATTATACACCTCCTCACTTGTCAACTCTCTCATTTGACATTTCATATTTACAACAATAGTAAAAGATCTACTATCCGTCTCTTGTGTATTAATGTATGTCAGACGGTAATGAACTCGGAGGTGCGAGGTGAGAGTAACGCTGGCTTTGATGATTAAAGTTACGTGTCAGCTTGGCTGGGCCATGATTCTTAGTGGTTTGGCAGTTGTATAAGAATGTAATTTGGCCATTAGGTAATGGTGCAGTCATCCATTTTTGCATAACACTGGTTTTGCATAACAACTTGGACTTTGGAACCTAACCATGCTGATAAGTGAGGAGAGGGTATAATTAGAGACATTAGGGGGAAATTAATTGAGACAGTTGTTGCATGGTGCACAGAAGGCTGAGCCTTCCAATGAATACGGTATAAATTTGTGCCCACTGTATGGGATTCTTGATTTGTTTCTTCTCTTTGGCTTCAAATGACTGTCAGTAGTCTTGTCAGCTCCTTCAAGCGACGGTGACTAGTTTGGTTCTTTAGACTTTTCTTTCAAGTTAATGCCCTTCCAGAGGGGAGAAAATATGTCTGACTCGATTAAGTTGTTGCAGTGGAAAGTGGAGTTTTAAAATTTAGGCATCTCTCAAATTGTGTTAAGAGAAAGTCTGTATTGAATCTGGTTTTCTGGTTGGCAGCATTAAAAGATTGAATGTATGTTCCCACAGTTTTAAAAAAAAAAAAAAGTCCTCCAATGGGGACTGCATTTAGACACTCTGGTACAGGTAGGTTGGTCCAAAGCTATTCTAATCTGTATTGGACAGTATGGCATTTCATCAGCACCATACCCACCAAAGAGTCCCGGGGTGGTGCAAATGGTTAACATGCCACTGAAAGGTTGGAAGCTTGAGTCTGTCCGGAAGTGCCCTGGAAGAAAGCCCTGGTGATCTACTGCTGAAAAATCAGCCACTGAAAACCCTATGGATCACAGTTCTACTCTGACACACATGGGATCTCCATGAGTCGGAATTGATTCTATGGCAGCTAATATTGGTATACCTGCTGAAAGTGGGAGTTGTCAAGTATTTCAGTGAAGTTGTACTGTCATTAAACAAACAAACAAACAAAAAACCGTATTCTCCAAGCAAACAAAAGCATAGAAACCAAGGTTCTTTAGCAGGTTAAGAGATCTGTAGCTCTTCTGCCATTTCTCCAGTTATTTTTTTTTTAACAAAGTCTATATCATTATTGGCCGAGAACCAGGGTACTGCTATAAAGTAGCTGCTTCTCATAGCTGGGCCAGTGTTAGGGTTAAGGTCCTTCATAAAGTCTAAATCTTTTATGTTGTTTGGCTTTGGACTATATAGTAAAGTATTTGAAAATGAGCATTTTGCTTTCTTCTTTAGGTTTGGCTTGAACAAATGTTAAAGTAAGTTATTCTTCCCTGGTTATTCATTTCCTGGTGGTGGAGAATAGAGGTCAGGTTATAAAGCAGAAGAAGTTATGGAAAGAGTAACGAATAAAAACCAGCTTTCTTAAGGTCCGTGAGTTTCATGACAGTGATGCCAAGACCTCTTACCCGGGACTTTAATTTGAGTGTACCTTGTGAAGTATGGCATCTTGGCATCCTATTGCAGGCTTCAAGGTTTAGTCTAGAAAAGTTGAGAGAAAGGAGAAGAGGTGTTGGTGACTGTGATGATAAAGGTGGTGGGGTTCAAAAAGGCAGGGAATGGGTAGGAAGTTTATAAAAGCCTTTGGCGACTGGCCTGACTCCTGTCCGAACCCCTTTGTGAGTGGGGTGGTTCCCTGCCCACTCACCTTTTCTCCTTCCTCAGCAGCAGTAAGAGCTCTGTACCATTGGATAGGGGTGGGGGGTGGGGGAGCGTGGCCTGGCATCATATTCCAGTTACTATTCCTGCAGACAAACTATGACAAAATTTAGTGGCTTCAACCAATAACCAATTTATTATGCTCACAGATTCTGTGGGTCAGGATGGAGCACAGTGGGAATGTCTTGTTTCTATTCCCTGATATCTGGGACCTCAGATAGGAAAACTTGGAGAATGGGAGGTGACTTGGTGGCTGATGGTTGGAATTATCTGAAGGCTCCTTCACTCACGTGTCTGGAGCCTGGACTGGGATGCCTGGAAGAGGAGGACTAAGCTTCCTCAGAGCATGGTGGCCTCAGAGGAGTCAGACCTAAAAGACTTCTTACACTGAGGTTCAGGGCTCCAAGCTGGAATATTCCATTGAACAAGGCAGAAGCTGTATTATCTTTTATGACCTGGCCTTGGAAACCACAGTGTCACACCTGCTGCATTCTATTGGTAGAAGCAGTCCCAAGCTTACCCCGGCTGAAGGAGAGAAGGACTGGACTCCATCTCTTGATGGGAGTGTGCCTGTCACACGTAGAAGAGTATGTGGGATGGGAGATACTGTTGCAGCAACCTTTGGAAAACGCAATCTGCCACAGGTAGAGAGCTAGAGGAAGCAAACAGAAAAGACCAAGGACAAACCTGGCACTTTCTTGCTCCAGCTTAACTGTAGAACAGCTCTCATTTAGAGTCTGTGCATTGCCTAAGTAACTGATTGGAATAGTTGATTAAATTTGTAAAAAGTCTATCAGAATTGCCACTTGGGGCTCTATATGCCAAAGACAAACTGACCAAGAGTTTTTCACTTTTCCAGGGGCTGTGTTGTGTTAGGTAGGTCCAAGTAGGGAATCACGAGGGCTCCGTCTGTAACAAAAGCTTGGGGAAGGCCTTTCTTACACGTGTTCACCCCTCTACCCCTCTGCCTTCTTGGTTACTAAACAGTTACCTGGCAACCATGTTCCCTCTACATCCATTGCTGAGCCAAGAGGCTCAGCCTCTCCTCCCCTAGCTCTAAAGTCGTCCATGGATCACTGGGGATTGGATACGTAATGAGATTTTAATTGTCATGTTGTATCTGATCTTTTTTTCCACGTCCATATCTTCTAGGCAGAGATGTAATTTCAATTAATTTTGCTTATCTGGTAAAATTTTCATATCCTTTGAGCTAATTTCGTTTAAACAAATAGGCACCAGCCTCCTCTTTGAGTTCCAGCTCAGGTGTCTTATCCCAGCAGAGATCTCCTGCATACTCTGGCACATCAAGAGCCCCAGGGCTGCGTATGCAGAACTGGCCGGGACAAGTGGCCTCCACTCCTGGACAGAGCTGGTTTGTGGGGTTTTCATTTTGTTTTTCTTGAAAAACAGTAAGGAAAGCCTGTTTGGTTTTATTATTTTTCAGCTAAAGCCATCCTCAAACAAAAGCTACCCTTTTGCTTTGTGTGTCAGACACAGAAAGACTAAAAGTATACTCCTCATTTATTGGCATGGTTAGGTTCCAAAGACCAGGTCCTTATGTGAAAATAGGCATTATGTAAAAATAGAGGATGACCTCTTCAGATCACAAAATATGTGGGACATATATGTCCCTCTGGACCCAAGAGGTAGAAAATGTAGGTGGGCACTGTATGTCCCACTTGTCATGAAAGGGTTGATGCGATATGGGCATCGTTAATGTGCAAGATAGTCAGGTAGTGATTTTTTGCTATTGTCATAAATGTGAAATTTTGGATAATGAGACAGTTGATATGTGAGGAGTAGGTGTACACTTAACCTGAAGGAGGCATGAAAGTGTCTTCTCCCTGCTTTCTGAAGGACATGGCTCAGCTCTGTCTTGGTGAGGAGTTTGGGTGCTTGTTTTATTCGGGGAAGCAGAAGGGTGGGGAAGGCAATGCAATTTAATATGTGGAGGAAAAGGACTGATGTACCTTAATTTCATTGCTCAGTAGCCTCTATGAGTGTGCGGGAATTCATTACAATTCGTTTGAACCACAAATAATACCTTAATAAAAATTTGGCTGCTACCATTTTTTTTTTTCCCCATATGGTAGAACTAAACTGCAAATTGATTTTATCATTTATTTCTCTGCCATGGTACTGAGTTTGGTCAATAACAACCCAAAATTTGAAGCTATTGAGTAACAGAAAGTCAAATGCAAAAATCCTGCAAGGTAATGTTGAAACACAGAAACATACCACACATTGCCCAAACTTCAGGTTTCATTTCTAGCATTTTCTAAGTAGCAAATTTATCTGGTTCTATCAGATCAAGAAGAGAATTCTAGGGGTAGGAATTAAAAGGCTTAGGAAGGAGAAGACGGAATGAGTGAGGTTGAGGACACACAGTCTCTCACACACACGTACAAATACACACACACAGATGAACGATGACCTGGTCCTCAGAGGACCAGCCCTGGGATTCAAGCCCAGACTGCCACTGCTTAACTGCATGACATTAAATAAGCATACCGCCCCTGTTCCCATATTAGTGGAATGAGGAATAAACCAGACCGGACCTATGGGCCTTTGGAGGTTTACCAATCTTTGATCCTAAACCATATAAGCAGATACTGCATTGGGAATGCAAGGGCAGACCCTTAGTTAGGGACTCGTTAGAGAAGGTCAAAAGACTATAGAAAGTGAAACTTGCTTTGATGCTGGCACGCAGGTTCAAGAACTGTCCCTCCTCATTACTGTCAGCATAATGAGAGTGGGTCTGTCTCTCAGGGATAGACTCACACCAGCCATCTGGAGAGACTGATGTATTCAAAACTCGAGTGCCAATTTGGTAATTTAAAACGGGAATTTAGAATAGGAACCAGCTGTTACGTAGACCCCAGTGTTTGTGTCCAAAGATCAACAAGTTCAGTGGATAAGCATGCCTCAGGAAAGGCTAAATTGTACTCATCCATTCGCCTGTTGTAGGATATTTTGGTTGCTTCCAATTTGGGGGTGTTTTCCACTAGTGTCACACCTTGTCTATATGCATGAAGAAGGATGAGAATCACGATCAGCCCAAAGCTGGTTCCTATAAGGTGGAGGTCAGACATACCTCCACTCTCCAACTTGTTCACGATTTCTGACACAGCACCCCACCCCCGCCCCGCCCAGTGGCACACTCAGTTTTCTCTGCTGGGTATGATAATTTATTGCAATGACCACACAGAACTCACAGGCCATGCTCACAGTTATGTGGTTTATTAGGGAAATAACAGGCTAAAACTCAGGATCAGGATCAACTTGGAAGTAACAGGGTACAACACAAGAGACAGAATACAGTTCCCCAATCAGTTCAGCTTCTAACCAAGACAGCTCTCAGCTTCTTCTCAGCGGTGCCCACAGGCAGATAGCCCTTCTTTTCACTGTGCCCACAGGCAGGACTTCTCTCTGCGGTGCCCACCGCCAGGCCTTCTCTTGTTCATGTCCTGCTCAGGTAAGTGTTACAGCTCTTTATCTCTGCTGACAAGTTCCCAGTGGTACCCCACTCCACTAGCAAGCCTCCTGCCTTAAGGTGTTCAGCTCTCTCTTGCTCCGTGGGGTTGGCAATCCTACTTCAGCCACCTTGAGTCAGTCTCCTGGTTCCTGCCACTTGTCGCTTGTACCACTGCTGCCATTCTCCGCCACTTTCCTCTGCTGTGGTTGCCACCATTTAATGCTGTCTTGTGCTGTCATCAGTGTTACAGCTCTCTCTCTCCTGGGTCTAGGAGGTTCTCAGTGCAGCGACCCCGGGTCCAAAGGACACGCTCCACTCCAGGCTCTTCTTGATGGGCGTGAGGTCCCCTCAACCTCTCTGGGCTTGGCCCTTATGTAAGCCTACTCATTGTCAATTTCAAGGCATAATCTTCACACCACGGCAACAAATCTCCTCAGTAGACCACAATTACTTAATTTGCATAGGAATTGACCAGTTCCTGCAAGTTCACTTAATCCTACTGGGTGGTTTTAGACACTCTGTTTACATAGTAGACTAACCAATCCCTTGCAAGATTGTGGCCAAGCCAATAATCTTTGGTAGAATTATAAACTCAAGGCCAAAAAGGCCATATATAAATGAAACCCATTGCACTGCAGGGGCATTATGAATAAAACTGCTATAAACATTCACAAGTTTTTGTGTCAGCAGAAGTTTTTATTTCATTGAGGTAAATAGAGTGGGATTGCTGGGTTGTACGCTATGTGTATGGCCAACGTGGTTGGTTTAACTGCCAAACTGTCTTCCAAAGTGGTTGTACCATTTTGCATTCTACTAGCAATGGGTTAAGGAGTCTAAACCGTACTCGTAAGTTGACTTGGTGAATGGAAATGCATTCATTTGTTCAATAAACAATTGTTGACGGTACACTAAATGCCAAGTGCTGTTCTAGACATTGAGAGCAAAAAAAAAAAAACCCTGTGATCATGGGGTTTATTGTCTAGTGGGAGAGCAGTAATAAATACTATTGTGTATAGCCTGTCAAATGGTGATCAGTGGTAAAGAGAACAATAAAGCATGGAAGTATAATTATAAATAGGGTGGTCAACAAGGGCTCACTAAATGACATTTGAGCAAAGACCTGAAGGAGATGAGCCATATGGGTATCTAGAGAATGAGCATTCCAGGTAGAGGGCACTAGTTGCCTTGAGTTGACTCTGACTCATGGTGACTCCACTTGTGTCAGAGTACAACTGTACTCCTTAGAGTTTTCAATGGATGATTTGTTTGGAAGTAGATAACCAGGCCTTTCTTCTGAGGTGCTTCTGGGTGGACTTGAACCTCCAGCCTTTCAATTACCAACTGAGCACATTAACCATTTGCACCACCCAGGTCCAGGTAAAGGGCACAAGAGTGCAAAAACCCTAGGGCAGTGGGCATACCTGGTGTGTTCAGGGAGGTGTCTTAGGCTAGGTTCTCTAGAGAGGCAAAACCAGTGAAGCATATGTATGTATTTACGTGTGTGTGTGCATCTATATACACACATACATGTGTATATGTAGATATATATAAAATAGTCATTTCCTTGATATAAATATTTATCTGTATATATATATATATAATATATGTATGTATGTATATATAGAGAGAGATTTATATCAAGGAAATGGCTCAGTTGGTTGTAGAGGCTGGCTAGTCCTAAGTTCATTGGTTAGGCTTCAGGCTGGAGGCTTCTGACTCACATAGCTGCAAGGGCTGATGAACCCAAGATTGGCAGGTCGGATGGCAGGCTGCTGGCTCACGGGCTGCAGAGGCTGACAAATCTAAGATTGGCAGGTAAGATGGCAGGCTGCTGGCTCAAGTCCCAAGAACTGGAGGTCAGATGATGATGAGCCAAATGCAGGATCCAGAGCAGAGCAAAAAACCAGCAAGGTTTGCCAGAAAGCCCATTTATATTGGATAAGGTCACACCCCCAAGGGAACTCCCTTTCAACTGATTGGCTGCTCATAGCAGATCTCATCATGGAAGTGATTACATCATTACATAGCTGCCAGACTACATCATAACTGTCAAACCACTGAGAATTGTGGCACAGCCAGTTGACATACAAAGTTTAACCATCACAGGAGGCTAGTGTGGTTGGGGCAGAGTCAGGGAAGAGAGAGTAGTAGGAAATGAGGTTAGAGAGAAAAGTGGTGGTGGAAAGACCATTTTCTGGAAGGCCACTCTAAAGACTTCGTGGTTTCGTTGGAATTGGATGGGGAGCCACTGGAGGCTTTGAACAGAGGAGTGAAATAATCTGACTTAAGGATTTAAAAGGATCACTCTGGATGCTGTGTTGAGAATATCAGAGAATAAGGGACAAGAGTGGAAGCAAGACCAGTTAGAAAATTATTGCAATAATCTAAAGTGAGAAACTTTGTGACTTGGGCCAGAGTGGTAGCAATGGAGGTGATGAGAAGTGAGCAGATTCCAGATATATTTTGAAATTAGAACAAACAGGATTTCTTGGTTGATTGGATGTGGAATGTGATAAAAATGGAAGTATCAAAAGTAACTCCAAATAGGGTTGACATTAACTGAGATGGGGAGGGAAGAGCAGGCATGGGAGTGGAGATCCCAGGAGCTGGACTTGGGCATGTTAAATCTGAGATGATTTTTAGTCATCTAAATAGAGATGCAAGGGGCAGTGGTGGTTCAGAGGTAGAATTCTTGCCTTCCATGCTAAAACCCAGGTTCGATTCCTGGCCAGTGCCCCTCATGTACAGCCACCACCCATCTGTCAGTGTAGGCTCGTGTGTGGCTATAATGCTAAACAGGTTTCAGCAGAGCTTCTATAGACTAAGATGGATTAGGAAGAAAGGCCTGGAGATCTGCTGAAAATTAGCCAGTGAAAATCCTCTGGATCACAATGGTCTAATCCATAACCTATCACAGGGATGGCATAGGATCTGGCAGCATTTCGTTCCATTGTGTGTGGAGCCACCATGAGTCAGTGTCTTAGTTATCTAGTGCTGCTACAACAGAAATACCACAAATGGATGGCTTTAACACAGATTTATTTCTTAACAGTAAAGCAGGCTGAAAGTCCAGATTCAGGGCGTCAGCTCCAGGGGAAGGCTTTCTCTCTCTGTCGGCCTTCTCAGCAGTGTTCCCCCGGACTAGGAGCTTCTCTGCGCAGGGACCCTGGTCCAAAGGACACGCTCTGCTCCCGGCACTGCTTTCTTGACGGAATGAGGTCCCCATGTCTGTCTGCTCACTTCTGTCTTTTATATCTCAAGAGATTGCCTCAGGACACAATCCAATCTTGTAGATTGAGTCCTGCCTTACTAACATAACTGCCACCCATCCTCCCTCATTAACATCACAGAGGCAGGATTTACAACATGTAGGAAAATCACACAGTACCAGGAATCATGGCCCAACCAAATTGATACACACATTTTTGGGGGGACATAATTCAATCCATGACAGTAGGAGACTGACTCAATGGCAGCTAAGAACTACAACAGGTGGAGATGCAAGTAGGCCATTGGATAATGGATCTGCTGTTCCAAAACAAGTCCAAGTTGGAGGATTAGAATCACAGGAAGCAATTGGAATTCAGAGCAGGGCTATACTTGAGGCTTTGCATTCTGGGATTTTGTGACATTGGAGGTTGGACATTCTCTCTGCCTGGCTCTGTCCTCCAGTCCAACCATCCCCCTTGTAGTCACCCTCAGTTGGAGGTCTGAGTGTTCCCAAACACCTCAATCACGTCTTTACAGGTAATCTCTGGGTTGATTCTCGCAGGATGGCAAATTAATCCAGCATGGGTTTTTGAATCTTACTGGTTTAGCCCTTGGAGGACAACCATCTGCCATTTCCTGCTGTATTGTTGGGGGATACTTCATTCTCACCCTGTGCTGACTTCAGACTGCTCATAACCAGGGACAGGAAGGGTCAGGTGACCCTGGCAAGTCATTTCAGTCCTCTGAGGTTGTTTGACACAATTTGTAAAACAGGAATGTTGGATTTCACGATCTCTCAAGTCCCCTTTGGCTAAGATGATCTCCAGATCTATACAAAGCCTTGCATTGCTATTGGTTTTATGTGTACATGTGTGAGTGTGTCTGCAAATTTATGTCTTGCCTCCGAAGCAGATAATAAAAGTTTTATGAACAGGTATGTTAAGGGACCCTACAGAAGAATAGAACTGACTTTATTCAGTCCAGTCTAGAATTTCTTTCCCATCTGTCACAAGGCTGGGCATAGAAACTGGCACATAGTAAATGCTTAGTAAATATTTAATGGTAGTAAATTGAAACAGTAATTCAGATCAGATCATTTAAATCCTTCCTATGCCTCACTCCAAAACAAACCAAACACTTTTGGTTCTGCATTCAGACCCTGAATACCCTGGATGATAATATCATTTTTCACCTTTACTTTGCATATACACAGAGAGCACCTTTGAAAAACAGATAGAAAGGTGAGTCCTAGAGCCCGAGTGTCTGGCTGGGTTTCATTCCAAATCTACCACTAACTAACTGATTAATCTTGGGGGTGTTACTTCACCACTGTGTACTTCAGTTGCCCCATTTGTAAAATGGGTGTAACGATAGTACTTACCTCATAAGGCTGATTCGAGGATTAGATTAGTTAAAGTTTGTAAAGCACTTGGAATACATGGCCCACATTGAAAGCTATATAATTGGTGGTGGTGGTCATGGTTATTCAGAGGTGAATTACCTTTTTTCTTTTGGGTCTGAATGGTGCCAGGACTGGCCAGTGGGCAGTAACACCTGTAGCAGGTACCGCATACAATTAGCGCCCTATGCTAAGGTTATCGGGGGCCCAGATTTGGTTCTTTGAAGTGGGAGGAGTTGACTTTCTGGTTCTTTGAACCTGTGGCCTGTAGGTACCTGCCTTGGATCACCTGGAGACCTAGGTGAAGGTGCATTGAAGACTCAGAGGAACACTCCCCCCACCCCCTATGAAAACTACTTGTCTTAGTCAGGGTTCTCAAGAGAAACAGAACCAGTAAGAGAGAGAGAAAGAGAGAGAGTGATACATTGAGAGATTGATTGGCTCATGCAGTTGTGGGAACTGGCAAGCCCAAGCTCTGTAGGTCAGGTGGGAGGCTGGAGACTCCTGCAGGCTTGTGTCCCAAGATCTGTAGGTCAGGCAATGGAAAGAGTGCAGACTGAAGAGAACAAGCTCTGCCAAAACACCTGGTTATAGTCTGGAGGCAGAATACACCATAAGGAAACCCCTTTTTCAACTGATTGTTTAATTACATTTCATTAGATTACATTATGGAACAATAGCTAGTCTAGTATTTGGCCAAACCACTGGGAACCATAGCCTAGTCAAGCTGACACATAAAATTAACCATCACATTACTCAAAATGCATCTCCTGCTAATTGTGGGCATGTTGTTGTTGTTAGCTGCCATCAGGTCAGCCCCCAACACTTTCTTTGCCTTTCTTCCTAGTCTATCTTAGTCTGGAAGCTCTGCTGAAACCTGTTCAGCATCATAGCAGCATTCAAGCTAACATTGGTAGATGGGTGGCAGCTGTGCATGAGGTGCATTGGCCAGGAATCGAACCTGGGTCTCCCCATGGAAGGTAAGAATTCTGCCACTGAGCTACCACTGCTTCATAATTGTGGGTGTAAAGTAAACCTGTTGTGGTTGAGTTGATTCCAGCTCATGTTTTAGAGTAGAACTGTGCTCCATGGGATTTTCAATGGCTGTGATCTTATGGAAGTAGAGCACAAGGACTTTCTTCCATGGTGCTGCTGAGTGGATTCGAACCACCAACCTTTTGGTTAGTAGTCAAGCACATGAACTGTTCGAGCCACCCAGGGACCTAATTGTGGGTATACTGTGTTCAAATTAGTTTCTTTAGGCACAAAGCGTGGCTCATTCCATTTTTAATAATTCTGTTTGTGTTGGGAGAGTGAGGAACCAGCTCAGTATCCAAAAGCATTTACCACTTCTTACGAACCAGTCATCCCAAGATGCAATTTCTGGTTGTTACTAAAGCGAGTTTCTGTCTCCTGCAGAGATCCTGTGCCGCGGGAACACGCAAAGCAGCTCTGGTTTTACTGCCGAGGTATAAACCACCAAAGCAGGTTTCTAATGAAAATGCTAAGGAAACTTTAATTATAACCATGCTCTTGGGCTCCCTTGGCATCCTCTTCTTTTTTTGATTATTTTCAGAGAAGAAGAAAAAAAAAAAATTGAGCTGCTGTTAAGGGTTCATTTTAGAGATCCTCACTGAAATTCGGGTTTTCAAATCAGCCAGGTCTTTCCACTCCCATGAAGAAGCAATTCCTCCCAGGTCTTGCTCTCCAAGCCGGCCTGCTCCCCAATATGGTGTAAAGAAGAACATCATTATGGTGCTACAGACTAACTGCATGTGGGAAGGAGAAAGACCAAGTTGGACTTAATGAAAAACCTGGGTTTATCATCCCCACTGAGACTTGATTTAAATTGGTTTCAAAGTGCCACTGTCTGGATCTTTGGGCAGGTTGCCTTGTCTGCACAATTTTCTGAGGTTTTGCTATGAAAATTCCCTTCCTTTTTCCTTGTCTCTGTGTGTAAGGGTTTTGTTCTCCTTACTCTTTCTCTTTTCCTTTCGTCTGTCCCCCCCCCCCCGTTTTGTAAAGCCCCCCACACAGTAAGCACACAGGAAGCTCTCAATAAATAGCATTTATTTTTTTCTGTCTCTGCCATCTGGCTCTGCTCTTAGTTTGTTTTCTTTTTGTTCTCGTATCCTTCTCCCTCCCTGCCTCTCTCCCACAGCCATCTGTGTTATCTCCATTAGTCTGCTTCCTTTTCTCCCGTCCCATTCTCCTTCCTGTCCTGTACGTATCTCCTTCCTCTCATCTTGCTCAGTCTCATGCAGTCTTCTGCTCCCTCTCCTCTCAATCCATCTCCTTCCCTCACCTCTCTCTGTGTCTTCTCTTTGCCTCTCTTGTGGTCCCTAAGTGTTTCCAATGTCCCTTTGCCTCACTGCTTCTCAACCTTGGCTTGGAACATTATAACCATCTGAGAAACTTAACAACAACAACAACAACAACAAAAAAATCCTAATGTCTAGGCTGCACCCTTCCAAAAAAATTTTGCTGAAGAGTTGGTTCTGACTCCTGGCAACCCAGCTTGTGTCAGAATAGAAGTGTGCTCCGTAGGGTTTTCAATGGCTGATCTTTTGGAAGTAGATCACCAGCCCTTTCTTCCAAGATGCCTCTGGTTGGATTTGAACAACTAACCTTTTGGTTAGTAGCTGGGTGCTTAACCATTTGCACCACCTGTGAACTCCAGTAGCCAGGCTGCACTCTGGACCAATTAAGTCAGGGTCTCTGAGAGTAGAACTCAGGCACCAGCATTTTTTAAAAGCTTTCTGCTTGATTTCCATGTGTAGCCCAGGTTGAGAACTATTTTCCTTGCCTTCCGATTGGAATATGTCTGTTGTGTCAAGCCAGCTTTATATCATTGTGCCTTATTAACAATGTGTCAAGGAGGTTCAGTTAATATGCTCCAATTTTGCCCGCTTGTTGGAACACATTTCCCTTGTGCCAATTCTCAGTGTGGGTCCTCCTGCCTTTACCCTTCCTTCAAGGCCATAACAGCCCAGGTTAAACTTGAAGGAGAGGTGGGATCAGCCTTTGGTGAGGACTGAGTACAGGGGTCTGGGACAGGGCTGGAGACACTCTACACTCTTGGCCTTCTCTCATGCCACGTGACTTCCTGCTATGCCTAAATGCAGACAAACGGTGAAGGCACAGCCTTGGGCCAGAGTCTCTACTTCCTGGATATCTGAGTGGAAAGTCACTGTTGAATGGAAAGCCACTTAGCTTGGGGTCAGGATACATGGAAGGGGATAAATGCCTCAGAGGTAGACAGCTCTGCCTACAATCTCTTCTAGAACATCAGTTTTCCAGTTTGGGGCAGCAGGATCAGGTCCAACGCCTGTACCTGTAGATCTGCACTTCTGTGGACTCTTTCTTTCTTTCTTCAGAGCTTCTCCCAGGCTGTACTCATTGGCTCTGGGTTTCATCAGTGTCCCCATCAGCAGGATGAGAAGGGGCACCGGGGGCTGGTGCACAGAGCATGCTCTTACCTGAGTCTCCTCAGACAATGCAGAGGAAAGGCACTTGCTCTACTTACAGGACATCCCAGAGCTCTGGTGGCGCAGTGGTTAAGAGCTCAGGCTGCTAACCAAAAGGTCAGCAGTTCGAATCCACCAGCTGCTCCTTGGATACCCTATGGGGCAGTTCTACTCTGTGCTATAGGGTCACTGTGAGTCAGAATTGATTCAATAGCAACAGGTAAACAAGTATAGAGAACATCCCAGGAGAAACTCAAGCATTTGCTCAGAGGATTCTGAGATCACTTGCCTTTGTCAGGTAGGGAGTCCCTGGATGGTATACACTGTTAACACACTCGGCTGCCAATAGAAAGGCTGGAGGTTCAAGCCCACCCAGAGGTGCCTCAGAAGAAAAGCCTGGTAATCTACTTTTGAAAAATCAGCCATGGAAAACCCTATGGTTAAAAAGCTAAAAATAGATGTACCATACGACCCAGCTATCCCGCTCCTTGGAATATATCCTAGAGAAGTGAGCCATCACACCAATCGATATATGCACACCCATGTTCATTGCAGCACTGTTCACAATAGCAAAAAGATGGAAACAAGCTAGGTGCCCATCAACGGATGAATGGATGAACAAATTATGGTATATCCACACAATGGAATACTACACAACGATAAAGAACAACGATGAAGCCGTGAAACAACATGGAGGAATATGGAGGTCATTATGCTGACTGAATTTAGTCAGTCACGGAAGGACAAATATTGTATAAGACCACTATTATAAGAACTCAAGAAAAGGTTTAAACACAGAAGAAAACATTCTTTGATGGTTTCGAGGATGGGGAGGGAGGGAGGGGGAGGGTTATTTACTAACTAGATAGTAGATAAGAATTAGGTGAAGGGAAGGACAGCACACGCTACAGGGGAAGTCAGCACAACTGGACTAAACCAAAGCTAAGAAGTTTCTTGAATACAGTCAAACACTTTGAGGGGTAGAGTAGCAGGGGTGTGGATCTGGGGACCATGCTTTCCGGGGACATCTAGTTCAATTGACATAACAAAGCTTATTAAGAAAATGTTTTGCATCCTACTTTGGTGAGTGGAATCTGGGGTCTTAAAAGCTTGCAAGTGGCCATCTAAGATGTATCAGTTGGTCCCAACCACCTGGAGTAAAAGAGAATGAAGAACACCAAAGACACAAGGAAAGTATTAGCCCAAGAGACAGAAAGGGCCACATAAACCAGAGACTTCATCAGCCTGAGACCAGAAGAACTAGGTGGTGCCTGGCTACCACCAGTGACCGCCCTGACAGAGACCACAACAGAGAGTCTCAGATGGAGCAGAAGAAAGGTGGGGTGCAAAACTCAAATTCTAATAAGAAGACCAGACTTAATGGTCTGACTGAGACTGGAGGTACCCCAGAAAGCATGGCCCCTGGATTCTCTATCATCCCAGAACTAAAACAATTTCTGAGGCCAACTCTTCAGACAGGGATTGGACTGGACTGTGAGACATAAAGTGATACTCATGAAGAGTATGCCTCTTAGCTCATGTAGATGTAAGAGACTAAACTGTCTGGAGGTGAGATGGGAAGGCAGAGAGGGTTATGAGCTGGTTGAATGGACATGGGGAATCGGGTGGAAAGGACGAGCGTGCTGTTGCAGTATGGGGAGAGAAATTAGAGTCACATTACAATGTATGTATAAATTTTTGTATGGGAAAAAAGTTAAAACTAAAAAAAAAAAAAAATAGATGTTTTTAAAATTAAAAAAAAAAAAAAGAAAACTCAATGGACCACAGTTCTACTTTGACACACATGGGTTCACCATGATTCAGAGTTGACTTGACATTGGTTAAATCTAGTGTGAATCAGGGTTAAAGACACTGAGATGGTGGAAAGCACGTGGACAGGGCACCAGAACCATTGATTTGCCACCCACTATATAAGCCCTATGGGTGGTTCTTCTCTGTCAAATACGGTCACTATGAGTCAGAATCAACTTGACAGCATGCAACAATGACAACAATAAGAGGTATGGAGTCATGGAAGATCAGACTGCTTCTTTATAAAGTGAGGGGCAGGCTAGATAGGGAACTTTGGCAGGCATCAGACCATTCCCTGGAGCCTGGAAGTTATGCAGAAGCTCAGAATCCAGCACTAGGTAGACTAAAATCGCCTTTCAAGGTGGGAGGAGAGGGCAAACAAGTTCCATAGGTGCTGTTGATCCATGATGGCATTTGAGAGCCCTGGACAGACAGCAGATCCTTGGATGGTGCAGACAGTTTGTGCTCAGCTATTAACTGAAAGGTTTGTGGTTAGGACCCACCTAGCAGCATCGAGGAAGAAAGTCCTGGTGAGCTGCTTCCGTGAAGATTATAGCCAAGAAAAACCTATCAAACTCTATTTTACTCTGTAGTACAAGAGGTTTCCATGAGTGAACTGATTCAACAGCAACAACAGGTTGTTGTTGGTTTGAGGAGGCAGTCCCTGAGGTCACTTTGAGCCAGCAGAGTCTAGGTCCTGTGATCATAAGCAGGACCATGCTTATGTGAGGGATCCAGAGGACATCAGAGAAGGTCCTTGTCCTCAAATAACTGACACTGTAATTGGTAGGGTGGGGCACATTGAGAGCATCTGGGGACGAGAAAGCAAGAGAAGGACAGTTAGAAAATAATTTAAAAAACCCGTTGCCGTCGAGTCAATTCTGATTCGCAAAAAATAATAGCGGGTAGAAAATGAAAAACACATTAAAGCCAGTTAATAGGGAGACAGGAAGGCTGAGGGGTGAGCTCTCAACCATTTTCATGAATGTGCAAGACCGTTTATGTGGAGGACAATGAGTTCTCCATTTCCACCAAGAGCTCTTCAGAGTCTAAGCTGTAATGGGAGTGGAGGAAGAGGTTCATGCTAGGGCGGGATATGACAGTTGTGAGTATTGTGTTTTTAACAGGCTTCCGTGGGAGGTTATGGGTTTTCTTCCCCATGAGATCTTAGAAATAAGTAAAAAACCAGAAAAAGATCTCTGTTCACATTTGAGGTGTGGGTAAAGGATCTATCTTAGATGCTGAATGTGTCTGTCCACAAATGCTGCCCATCCACATTGCCTGTCCATTTCTACCTGCCTATGCTTTGGAAACTCCCGCTCTCTTAGGTAAGCAGAAAACCAGTTGCCACTGAGTTGACTCTGACTCATGGCAACCCCGTGTGTATCAGATTAGGGTTTTCAATGGCTGATTTTTTGGAAGTAGATCACCAGGCCTTTCTTCCAAGGAGCCTCTGGATGGACTCAAATCTCCAGCCTTTTGGTTAGCAACCAAGCATGTTAGCTAAGCAGAAGCCCTCTCAAAAGGGGGTCACAAAGCATGTACATGTATGGGCATGTGTGTGTGTGTGAAAGGGGTGTTGAAATCCACCCAAGTCATGAGCTAGTCATCAAAAGCTGCAAATGTTGGCATTCTTTCCAACAAACCCTTTTTATGCCTCCAGGCTTCTAAGCAGCCTGACTCAGGCTAGGTAGGAACAGAAAAGACATTGTGGTATTTAGGCCTGATTTTTAAGCAACGCATTATAGTGATGGCAGAGTTTTGGGTGCAAAGAGGGGGAGAAACAGAGTGACATGTGCCCACTTGTGGGTGTGTGGTTGTGGAGAGTATGTAGGTTTGAATAGATCTACTATAAACCTCAGCCTAGGAGTTGCCGCCTTTCAGAACATTTCCTTGGACCACGCGTACTCTGAGTTTGCATTTGCCCTCTGCACATTGCTTAAACCGTGTAGCATGACTGATTTGTCTTTGACTTGGAGTCCCAGGCTGCTTTATGTATGTGTGAGATAACACGTGACATGTGGGAAGAGCGGGTCAAAGCATTGTCCTCTGGACTGCCCATTCTGCACACTGGACCAAGCGTCTAGTCTCAGCGTCCATTGTACTCTCTCCTTCTCTCTTCCCACGGAAGACAGCCTGTATCTGGGCACATGATAGATGGCCATCAGCCCTTGCCAGAATGATTAAAAGGAAAGAAAAGTGAGCCCTTCATTTGAAGCACTGTAACTCTAAGAACTGCCTGTCAGAAGCAATGGTTGTTCATAGCATTCGTTATCACCTACAAAAATCTTTGAGCTCTGAGCTATAAAAACATAAAAGACAGTGGCCTTGGCATCACAAGAAGCTGAACCAACAGTCCTGGGGAGGAGACACAACTTAGACACAGAAGGATCCAATTAAAGCCACAGCTCTCAGCTTGGTGCTGTGGACATAAAGATGAATACAGCTCATCTTTTGAGGGGTCTGCAATTTGATGGCAGAGACAGACTTTTTAATACTAACCATAAAAGCAGAAGGATAAGTCCTTTTTTGTACAGGGTTATGTATAAAGTTTTATGAATGCATAGAGAAGGGGCTGAGTCGTTCCATATGGGCTGCTTAAGGAAGGCCTCCCAGAGGAAGGGGTGTTTGTATTGGCCTTTGCAGGATGAATAGGGGTTTGCTAGACAGAGAAATGGAGGAAGAACATTTTAGATAGAGGGAACTAAAAGTGCTAAAGAAATACAAAATATGCATGGTGTTTTTGAAATTGATGAGCAGCCTAACAGGGCTGAAGCAGAGGAGAAATGGTTGATTGAGCGCAGAGGGCAGAAGATGAAATTTATAATAATAATAATGCTTATTTAGTGTTTACCGTTGTGATAAGTGCTTTACATGTGTTATTTCATTTAATCGTTATAACATACGTATAACGTAGGTACTATTTGCTTCACTTTACTGTTGGGGAAATTGAGATATAGAAAGTAAGTACTTATGGTACATAGGAAAGAGATTTACCTAAGTTTACACAATGAATACATGGTTGGAGCCTGGGACATGACGCCGTGTAGTCAGACAGGAGACCTTGTGCCCTTAACCATTATGCTTTCAGTGTGTGAATGTTGTAGATGTCCCGAGAGTTCTTGATGGTCAAGGCTAGGTACACATGGCTTCGGGAGAAGAAGGCATCAGAAAAAGTATAAACCAGTTGCCGTCGAGTTGATTCCGACTCATAGCGACCCAATGTGTGTCAGAGTAGGACTTCGCCCCATAGGGTTTTCAAGGCTGTCACCTTTCAGCAGCAGATCGCCAGGACTTTCTTCCAAGGTGCCTCTGAGTGGGTTCAAACCACCAACCTTTCAGTAGGTGAGCGCTTAACCATTTGCACCACCCAGGAACTCTTTCAGAAAGGGTAGGCCTGTGCTAAATGAAGAAAAGTTGGATGGAGGTGGGGTAGGAGGAGGTGGAAGGGTATCACGGGCAAAGAGGAATCCATGATCACAGCCATAGATGTAGGAATGAGTGTGATCTGGGGACAGTGAACTTGGCCCATTGATCTGGCCAGTGGCCTGGTTCTTCTTGGCACAGCTCAAATGAACATGCCATTGAAGTCCCAGCAGCCTCTCTGCTCTCTATAAAGGCCCAGGAAGCTCAGGGCAGCTCAACTTCTCTCTGGGTCTTTGCCTTCCTCTCGCTGGCCTGGAAAGCTGCAGTGGGGCATACAAAGGAAGAGGAAAGCCATCGGCAAGTCTTCCCCTCTGGTATGTGTGGTTTTCAAAATGCATCTTCTACCAAGCGTTCCTGGGTGAGGACTGTCGCTATTTGGCAGTGGGATTTAATGAATCCAGCAGTGCCTTGCTCCCCGTTATGAATCCCTGAGGGGTGTTCAGCCGGCTGAGCAGCGGAAGGTTCCAGCTGCACACATTTAAATAAGAGCGACACCAGAACAGGGTAGCAGGGGCCAAAGGGAAATCGTTCCCAAAGTGAAATTGAATTTTGCTGGAGTTAAATTGAGATGCTCAGTTGTCTTTTTACAAACATATTCATGGGCTTGGCTGTCACTTCCATTTAGTGGGCTTGTCATCTGAAGCTGTGGCAGGCTGGCTGACCCATGGCCTCTCCTGCCTGAGAATGCAATGCTTCACCCCAAGGAGCTGGGAGCCCAAGGTGGGGTGGGCAGAGGCCAGGGCCGGGTTAGAGAATCTGAGGAGGAACAAGTCAGAAGGAGGGTCTTATCTGCAACCTGCTGTTTTCTCTAGCAGCTTCTCCCCACTCCCCAACCTGGCCAAGAGGCTACAAAATAAAGATGATAGCATGATGCAGAATAACACATGTACTAGTCACACATGAGGGATGAAGTCGTCCTGGCTAAGCTCACTCCATAGCTCTGTAAGTGTAAGCGAGTTACTGAACCTCTCTGTGCCTCAGTTTCCTCACTTGTAAAATGGACTTAAAAATAGTGCCATTCTTAGGTTCATCGTGAGGGCTAAATAAAACATGTCAAGTGCTTAACTCAGTGCTTGGCAGGTAGTAACTCTTCAATAGATGTAAATTTTAAAAAATTGAGCGTGATCTATTCCACGTACATGATATATACCATGATACCTGTTACTGACTCTGAACTCACGATGACCCCATGTGTGTCAGAATAGAACTGTACTTCATAGGGTTTTCAACAGCTGTGATCTTTTGGAAGTAGATTGCCAGGCCTTTCTTTTAAGGTGGCTAGAACCTCCAACTTTTCTGTTAGCAGCCGAGCGCATCAGCCATTTGCATCATCCATGGATTCCTACGTGCCACCATTTCTGAAGTTTCATCATTTGGGGTACATTCTACATGCTTAGATGTTGCCTCTTTGAGTCTTCTTTTTAAATTAACATCTGCCTGAGAGGGAGATGCACGTTAATAGCAGTAGGGATGAGGGTGGGGAATGCTAAGTTAGACTGGCATGATGCTGGCATGATGAGGCGTTAGGAAGAGGGGAAGTTGGTGCAGTTGGGGAAGGTGAGACAAACTTTATAATTCTGTGGAGGCAAGGCCTTGGGTAGTAGCATCAAAAGGTGGGAGTTGCCTTCAGACAGGGATTGGACTGGACTGTGGGACATAAAGTGATACTCGTGAGGAGGGTGCCTCTTAGCTCGAGTAGATACAAGAGACTAAACGGGCAGCTTCTGTCCAGAGGTGAGATGGGAAGGCGGAGAGGGTTAGGAGCTGGTTGAATGGACACGGGAAATCAGGGATGGAAAGGAGGAGTGTGCTGTCACAGTATGGGGAGAGCAATTAGAGTCACATAACAACGTATGTATAAATTTTTGTATGGGAGACTAACTTGAAATGTAAACTTCATTTAAACTACAACAATAAAAAAATTAAAAAAAAAAAAAAAAGGTGGGAGTTGCCAGGTTAGGAAGGGTGGGTGGGAACAAGGGCTGTTGGGGTTCCCTGTGTGAGTAATGGCATTGAGGGTTTGTTGAGCTGAGGTACGATTCTAGGCCTTGAGAAGAGGTCCTCAGGGAAAGACTCGTGTGATGGCCTGTTTGCTTTAGGGTCTGGGGTATAGGTGAGGGGGATGTGGGCAGGAATGCTCTCTGTCTTTCTTTTCAGAGGAGGGCTGTTAATGGAGACAGTGCATAAGGGATGACCTGAATAATCTGTAGTGAAAAGGAGACTGGCAGAGTGAGATCCTGGGGCTCACCTCCTGAGTCACGGCATGGCCAGGAAGACCCAAGGCTGGGCTTCTCTAGACTTTGGGACCTCGGACAAATGCCCCTGCACTCTGGGCCTTTGTTTTCCTCACTGCATAATGCAGGAACCAGATTAGAACCAGGGCCCTCACACTGGTGACTGAGAGCAGCAGTGTTACGTAAAACTGAACACGTGTGCCTCGAGATGGGGGCTGGCACTTTCCACCTAGTTTACCCTCAGACCACACCTCTCCCTGTTGCCTGACTCCTCCTACTTCCCCAGGTGCCTGGCCTTGGAAAGCACTTGACCTCTGACTCCTCACTAGCTCACTAGATGATCTTTGAGATCCCTTTGTGCTCTGCTAATCTTCTAATGCCTTACTAAGAGCTTCCTCAGCTCCTACTCAGACTTTCTTAATCTGGGGTCCTCTGAACACAAGGGGTCATGGGGTAGAATTTAGGGAGCTCATGAACTTGGATGGAATAAAAAAATCAGCTCATTTTTTTCTCCTTAACTTCTAACTGAAATTTAGTATTTTCCTCATTTATGCATGTAGGCAACAAACCACAGTTGTATTAGCATACCTGCCACTCGAGCACCAAGAGAAATCACAGATATTTTCATATTACAGTGCTGGCACACCTCCCAGTTTTCATGCCCCTGGATCGTCCCTTCCCTACAAATCTGGGCTGGGTCAGTGACATGCTCTCACTGATAAAATGCAATAGAAATGATGCTGTGTCTGTTTTAGATCTAAGTCTCAGGGAAGTCTGGCAACTTCTGCTTTTGTGATTTTTGGGACCTCTAAGAAACCATCTAAAAGTCTGGCTACAGCACAGCTTGTACAAGGAAAGGTCATGGAAGCTCCATAGACACATCCAAACTCCCTGAGGAACTGAATTGCTGGGCAGAGGGCTGTGGGGACCATGGTCTCGGGGAACATCTAGCTCAAATGACATAATAGTTTATGAAGACAGTGTTCTACATTCTACCTTGGTGAGTAGCATCTGGGGTCTTAAAAGCCTCTGAGCAGCCATCTAAGATACTCCACTGGTCTCACCCCTTCAGGAGCAAGGGAGAATGAAGAGAACAGGATACAAGGAAAAGGTTAGTCCAAAGGACTAAAGGACCACAGCTAGCATGGCCTCCACCAGACTGAGTCCAGTACAGCTAGATGGTGCCTGGCTACCACCACTCACTGCTCTGACCGGGATCACAACAGAGGGTTCTGGACAGAGCTGGAGAAGGATGTAGAATGAAATTCTAACACACACAAAAAAGACCAGATTTACTGGCCTGACAGAGACTGGAGAAACCCTGAGAGTATAGTCCCCGGACACAGTTTTAGCTCAGTGGTGAAGTCACTCCCGAGGTTCACCGTTCAGCCGGGGATTGGACAGCTCCATAAAACAAAACGGAACTAATGAGGCACAGCAGTCCAGGGACAAGGACTAGAAGGCAGAAGGGGACAGGAAAGCTGGTGATAGGGAACCCAAGGTTTAGTAAGGACAGTGTTGACATGCAGTGGGGTTCTTAACCATTGTCATAGGGCAATATGTATACTAACTGTCTAATGAGGTTCTGTAAACCTTCATCTAAAGTGAGAATAGCAGCACAACTGGAAGAAAGTAATCGATGTCACTGAATTGTACATGTAGAAATTTTTGAAATGGTGTATCTTTGGCTATGTATATTTTCACCAAAAAAAAAAAAAAGGTCCTCCAAGGCCTAGAAGGGAGGGTGTTGACATGTCGTGGGGTTGTTAACCAATGTCATAAAACAATATGTGTACTGACGGTTCAATGAGGAAATATTTGTTCTGTAAACCTTCACCTAAAGTACAATTTAAAAAAATTAAAAATAAAATAAAAGTCTGGCTACACTTGTAGGACAGACCACATGGAGTGACCGTGTGGCCAGACTATGTAGAAAGGGAGAGGCCCTGGGACTACATAGAAAGAATAAGAGACTGTTCGGCCAACCCAGCATCCCAGCTGAGCTCAGCCTTCCAGCCATCCCCACTAAGATGCAATACCTGAGAGTTAGCCATTTTGGACATTCCAGCCCATTCGCGTCCCCAGATGGTTGCAGCCCCAGCTGCTATCACGTGAAGCAGAAGAGCCACCCAGCTATATTAACATGGTTTTGGTTTTAAGCCACTAAGTTTTGGAGTGAATTGTTATGCAGCAATAGGTACTTGAAACAGAGCATTTTTAGTTTTAATATATACAGCCAAATTGTGCTCCAAAGTGTCCGTACCCATTTGAACTTTTAACTTTCATGGGTTTTCACCATTTATTGTATGCCCACAGAGTGTGCCCATCACTCAGGACTTTCACAACAAAGATGTGATGACAAAGTTCAAAGTAGACTACTAGTTGACAAGTACTCCTTGAGTTCAGTTGCCATGCTGTTCAACATGAGGGGCAGTAGGCACTCTCGAGACATGGCCTTTATCTTTAGGATACCTAACCCTCTGTTCTTTGGCTAAATTTTTACAGCTATGTGAAATAGGCACAAAATAGGAAATCCGGGCAGAAAGTGTGATTTAGGCTCAGTGAGGGGGCTGGTACCCTGGCCTTCACTGGGAAAGGCTCTTAGAGGAGATAAGCCTTGAGCCTGACTTTGAAGCAAGGGCAAAATTTGGATAAGTTGAGGAAAGCGGGGAGGGCATTCATAGTGGGAGAAGGGCTACGAGCAATGTCACAGAAATGGGACCAGGCCAAGCTCATTCAGAGATCAGTGAACTCTATTTAGAGTGTAGGATGTGTATTGGCCAGTGGAGAGTGTGTGTGGACCAGAGCTTAGGAGCCTTAAGTGTCAGGAGTTAGGAGTTTTTCTATTTGCAGGGACAACGGACTTTTTTTTTTTTTTTGGTATTGTAAAAAATCTACGTAACATAACATTTGCGAATTCAACATCTTTCACATATACATATACATATATGTTAGTGACACTAACAACATCAAGCTTCTTGTGCAACCATCACCAGTGAACCAGTAACCATTGCCAAGTTTTTCATCACCATAAAAAGACACTCAATGCTTCCTAAAAAATGACTCAATCTTTTCCTCTCTCTCCTGCCCCTGGTGACCAATAATAAACTTTGGTCTTCATACCTTTGCCTGTCTCATGTAAGTGAGATCATACAATATTTGTCCCTTTGTGACTGAGTTATTGCACTCAGCATAATGTTTCCAAGGTTCATCCAAGTTATAGCATGTATCAGGACTTCGTTTCTCTTTATGGCTAAGGCATACGCTTATGGCTAAGTGTATGTAGTGCTACATTTTGTTTATCCATTAATCTCTTGATGGGCATTTAGGTTATTTCTACCTTTTGGCTATTGTCAACAGTGCTACACTGAACGTTGGTGTATGTGTGTCTGTGTTGCTGCTTTCAAGTCTCTTTGGTACATGCTTAGGAGTGAAATTGCTGGGTCATGTGATGGTTCTGTGTTCAACTTTTTGAGCAACCACCAAACTGTTTTAACAACGGGAGATTTTGAACAGTGCAAATTTTATACAAAATATTCTGCAGATGCCCAGCTTCTTTGCTCTCCATTTCTCTTCTTATGATCCAGATTATTCTATCATTCTGTCTCTTCTCTGACCAGCCACAATGATCATGTTTAGCTTCCAATTATTCCTGGGATCCTGAAGCCCAGCACTCCTCTGGAATCCTAGAATTTTTCCTTCTGATCAAGGAGAAATTAATGCACCGGTGAGCCTGAGAGTAGAGAATGCTTCTGCTCCCTTCCCGAGGCAATGGTTTGCCACCATCAGGGACAGACAGTTCGGTGGCACTTACCTCTGCTCTTGATGTACGCCTTCCCTATTATCTTCTTATCTGAGAAAGAAACTGCTCGGAAGGCTGGGGGCAATATGGAGCAGAGAGCTTCCATGTGAGAGTGAAAAGGAAGCAGAGTGCCCACATGAAAACATGGCTTGGGTATCATTTTGTGTATCAAGTGTTAGCTTACTTGGGGCTATAGATTTTAGTAGTTGACAGTAATTGCTAATTTTGTAAGTTTTTTGTTTTAGAGAAATTCTAGCATGTCCTTTTCCTGTCCTTTGCTAAATTTCTGTATTCATTCATTCTCTCATTCAATTATCCTGTATGACTGATCCCTGTGTAAAATTTATAGGTTTTCCCATAAAGGCAGTCTCTTGCCCTGCCTTTAAGGAAAATGAAATCCAGAGTTAGAGGGTGGGGAGTAGGTGGGAGTAGCTTTAGGCTTTGCAGGAAGATGTCTGGGAATTGGTTTCTAATGGCCTCAAGGGCTGATCTGAGTGGGATTTGCCCTTTTAAACGATGCTCGTCTATAATTTAGAGAACCTTGAGGGAGGTTTTCTCCTGCAATCTAAAGTTCTCCTTAAGGTCTGACATCAGCAACAGGCAAATCTTATCTGGGGGAACAAGCAGCTCATCGAAAGGAGATAACAGCTGTGAGAAAGGTTCCCCAGTGCTGGTCCTGTTGACTTATGTTTCAAAGGAGAACAATTTCAACATGGAGCTGTGCTTTCCCTCGAGCTGTGGATGCAATAAAATGGCTGCAAGCTGCACAAATTCTCTCAATATGGCATGTTGGAAACCTTTCAGAGGTAGCGCTTTGATTTTTAATTTTACACTCTTGGCAGACAATCAGGGTCTTTACTAGTATGGAGGCCAGAGGGAGAATGTTTCAGAACAGCGAGGATCTTATCATAGTGTGCAATTAATGAATAATTATTAAAACCCAGAAATAGCTGGAAGAGAAGGCAAGAGGTGGCAGGCAATTCTCTGGTTTCCGGACTATAATGAAAGCCCCAGAGAGGCAAAATATGATATACAGTTCCATGCAATTAAATTTCCCAATTTTTCCCCCACCAGAAGATCAGATCAGCGATTTAAGGGGCAAAAGGGGGGGGGGGGGGGGAAGGGCCGTCACTGAAAAAGTAAAACTTATTTGCTGACAATAATGCATTTGTTCATTGGATTTTGGGCATGTGAGTTGTCATTGCAGCGACAATAATAATCATGACAACAGTAATAAAGCACCTTCTCCTTGATACCAGTTTCTCCTAGAGGGGGCTGCAGCGGCAGGCGTGTTGAAGGTACCACTCCGAACAGTTAAATTGTTGAACAGATTCACTCCATGAGCTGCACAAGTCCCAGCTGTCACGAAGCAAGCCTGGCACATGTCTTCTGAACACACAATCCCCCGGCTCCCTGTCATTTTCAGGGCCAATTTTGTCGGCTCCTTGCTGTCAGACTCGCTCCTCTGTAGGTTTCAGTCCCACTGTTTCCTTTTTGACTTGGTTCTAGAAAATCCTGTCATCTGCCAAATGGTTGTTTACAGTTTAAACGCCAGCCTGCAGTGTGGGCCTGTGGCAGGCTGGCATTCTGCTGGGCCGGCCATGGCGAAGAAGGTCCGAACGGCAGCGCTATGCCTCTGAACGTGGCGAACAGAAACTGGCCCTGTGTGTGTGCAGAATGGCCACAGACGTGCTTGCTAATTTCTCACCCAGTCCCGCCGTCCCAGGCCCCTGCTGGGGTGCCAAGAGCATCTGGGCTCAGGTCACCTTTAAAGCAGCCATTAGCCACCTGCCTCCCAAGCTGGGGTGGGCAGGGAATGTCGCAGTCATCACTAGCCCCGGTGGGCCTGTGGGAGGGAGCAGCAGAATGAATGAGCACTTGAGATGGCATTTTCCTGGCATGAGGTAGCTCATCACGGAGGGCCTTGGTGCAGAGCTGGGTTTTCATGATTGATCTCTCAGCGGTATTTCAGCAGACCCACCAGCAACACAGAGCAAAATGAGCCTTAAAAATAAATAAATAGATAGTAAACAAAGAAGTAAATACAGGGAAGAAGTGTTTTTATCTAGAGAGAGGTGAGAGACGGTGTTTTCCAGTCTGTGACATTGTCCAAAGGTGCCTGGGATACTTTATTTGAGACTCAGCCGGGGGAAGGGACATGGCAGCAGATAATGGATTTGAGATACGCAGCCAGTGGGCCCTTAGAGAGCTCAGATGCTAAGAACAGCTGTGGGATAGAAAAGGCGGGTTCGTTTCTCCTTATTGTCAACTGCACCACCTGCAACTCTAGCCAGGGTAGCCGTTTTCCCTGGTAAGAATACTAAGGGCTGCTATTTATTATTAACTGTGTGCCAAGCACTAGATTAGCTCGCAGAATACTTTGAGACCAGTGTTAGCCCAGTTGTTACGGATGGGCTAACTGAGGCTCAGAGAGCTGAAGTCACTTGTACAAAGTCCCAAGGTTAGAAACCAAGGAGTGGAGCTTGGTTTGAAACGCAAGTATAGTTTAATTCCTAAATCAGTGTTCTTAATCACTGTTCTAAACAGCTCTCAGGCAGGGGTGAAGCTTGCCACGCGCAGCCTTCTCCCTCCAGCAGGGGGAGCTTCTGGTGCATTTAACACCAGCAGGCTCAGGGCTTCTCATAGTGCCTGTAGGTGCCCCTTTTTTTCTCAGCTCAGAATCACTGCAGCCCCCTCCTAGCTGAAGCCCTGTCACTACTCCCCACGAATGTACCCTCTGCCCTCTGCTCTTCCACTGACATGCTCTTTTTCAAAACAAGTCCAGTTGGGTGTCCCAGTTGTCTGTGCTCCCTACCCTGCTCCCCACGCCTACAGCCTGGGCCTGTGAGACATTTGTTTTGTGTCCTTGCCCTAGTGTACTGCTCCAGGGTCACCTCTGGCTTGACCCCTTTCCACTCCCAGCTATTTCCCTGAACACCTCACGCTCTTTTTCAGCTTTGTAATTTAGTGCAAAGTATATCGACAGGAAACTGCCAGAAATTCAAGCCAGATTCAGAAGAGGACATGAAATGAGGGCTATCATTGCTGATGTCAGATGGATCTTGGCTGGAAGCAGAAGGATGTTTACCTGGGTTTTATTGACTATGCAAAGGCATTTGACTGTGTGGATCAAAACAAATTATGGATAATATTGCAAAGAATGGGAATTCCAGAAGACTTAATAGTGCTCATGAGGAACCATGACCAAGGTATATAGACCAAGAAGCAGTCGTTCGAACAAAACAAGGGAATAGTGTGTGGTTTAAAGTCAAGAAAGGTGTGTGTCAGGGTTGTGTCCTTTCACTGTATTTATTCGGTCTGTAGGCTGAGCAAGATTGAAGGAAGACTCATTAACAACCTGCAATATTCAGATGACACAACCTTGCTTGCTGAAAGCGAAGAGGACTTGAAGCACTTTCTGAAGATCAAAGACTATACAGCCTTCAGTGTGGATTGCACCTCAACATAAAGAAAACAAAAATCCTCACAACTGGACCAATAAGGAACATCATGATAAACGGAGAAAATGTTGAAGTTGTCAAGGATTTCATTTTATTTGGATCCACAATCAACAACCGTGGAAGCGGCAGTCGAAAAATCAAAGGATATATTGCACTGGGCAAATCTGCTGCAAAAGACCTCTTTCAAGTGTTAAAAAGCAAAAATGTCACTTTGAGGACTAAGGTGCACCTGACCCAAGCCATGGTGTTTTCAGTCGGCTTATATGAATGTGAAAGCTAGACAATGAATAAGGAAGACCGAAGAAGAACTGACACCTCTGAATTATGGTGTTGGCAAAGAATATTAAATATTCCACGGACTGCCAGAAGAATGAACAAATCTGTCTTGGAAGAAGTACAGTCAGAATGCTCCTTAGAAGCAAGGATGGCGAGACTTCATCTCACATACTTTGGACATGTTATGAGGAGGGACCAGCCCCTGGAGAAGGACATCATGCTTGGTAAAGTAGAGGGTCAGCGAAAAAGAGGGAGACCCTCCATGAGATGGATTGACACAGTGGCTGCGACAGTGGGCTCAAGCATAGCAATGATTGTGGGGATGGCGCAGGACCGGGCAGTGTTTCGTTTTGTTGTACATAGCGTCACTGTGAGTCCAAACCAATCTGACGGCACCTAACAACAACAACAATGACAAATTAGTGCAGGTTGTTTCCTTGTTCTAGAATGCTCTCCCCTTCCCATTCTGCCCTCATCTATACAAAGTACCTGCCTCTGCTTCCTTCAAGACTTTGAACACACTTCAAAAGTTTAAACATCTCTTGCCTGGAAAGCTTTCCCTAACTTTTGGAAGACTCTATTAGTGAATCTATTATACCTTGTCCTGCATGCATGGTAACTGTCTGGTTTCCTGTCTGCCTCATCCCCGGACTGGTGAATGAATGAGAATAGCACACCCTTTCAGTCACAGCCCCTCTGTCAGGTCCCTAAAGACACTGTAAGCACTTACACGCTCTCCATCATTTGTTCTTTTCTCTTGGTCAGTGCTAACCGGTCCAGAATGACCTCGGCTTCAATACCATGGCTGTCCAATAACC
Organism: Dugong dugon; assembly: GCA_030035585.1. NCBI lineage: Eukaryota > Metazoa > Chordata > Mammalia > Sirenia > Dugongidae > Dugong > Dugong dugon. The sequence continues at coordinate 89,905,759 of CM057461.1, forward strand.
CACGTTTCCTGGCATAGTTACCATGCAGGAACATTCTGTATCAATTCTGTAACAAAAACTCCAAAATGTATCATACATGACAGCTTGATAGAAGTTTATTTCACTCTTGTAAAATCCAAAGTGGGTGTTCCCGATTGGCAGGGAGCCTCCCCAAGTGATAATTCAGAAATCCAAGGCCCTTCCCATCTTGTGGCATTTCCGTGGTCATCACATGGCTTCCAGAGTCACTGGGTTTGTCTGCATCAGGACATCCAAAGGGGAAAGAGCATGGGGTAATAGATGTGGGGAATTTCCAAGGCTAGGACTAGAGGAAGTACAATCACTTCTGCCTACATTCGTTAGCTAGAAGTCAGTCATATGGCTACACCTGAGCTCCCGAAAGCCTGAGAAATGTACTTTCTCTGTGTGCCTACAGGTGGTACAAATGGTTTGTGCTTGACCACTAATCTAAAGGTTGGTGGCTCGAACATACCCAGCAGCACCACGGAAGAAAGGCCTGGTTATCTCCTTCTGTAAAGATTATATTCAAGAAACCCTCCGGGGAAATTCTACTCTGTAACACAGGAGTTGCCATGAGTTGGAATCAACTTGACAGCAGCGGGTTTTTTTTTTCAGGTGGGCCAACAGAGGAGGAAATGGGCTTGGTCAACAGTTAGCCAGCGTGTGCCACACTGTTCGTCCAACCGTGGCATGGCATGCAGGACTTTGAAGCACCAACCTCCTGGCATTTTGAGTCAGGGTAGAGTGCCCCTTCTTCAATCCCTGTGGGATCTGTCACCTCCTGTCAGCCCCATCAATGGCTACATCCCATGATGTGGTAGTGACTTTTCTTTTCTTGCAATCTTACGGACTGCAGAAGGACTAGCTGCTAGATTTATTCAGCTGCTTTTGCTTGGCTGTCAGTGATTCCTAACCATGCCAGGTGGTGAAGATAAATGGCCAAGTTGGATGCTGCGAGTAACTCAGGTAAAGCGCTTTTTCCCATTGCAGTTCTCTGGAAGCACTCTATCACTTGGTTTAGATTTTATTTTCAAGCAACAGACCAAATGCAAGTTTGGGTGAGGAATCAGTAAACCTCAGAACGCTGGGTAGAGAGTAAGCTATTTGCACATCTCAGTTTGGTTCAATTAAGCTTTTCCATCTATCTCCTGTGGTTGTTACGACCAGTTTTCTTCTAGGAAACTGCTCCCAAAGCTGCTTTGAAGACCTGGCAAAACTGATTCACAAAACAAGCTTCCTCCAAGACAAGGCTCAAAGCACCCCTCTTCCAAAAAATTTTATCTGCTGATGCCCCTCGACTCTGAGAAAGCCCGGATTCCTCGTCTCCTCAGCACTGAGACCCACATTATACAGTATAAATTATTGAAATTGCCTTGTGTTTGTTCCCTTCAGTGAACATTTACACATAGTAAGCATCTTATGTTTCCCTTCCTCAAGGGCAGTTAGTGAAGTGTTTAATTTGAGGCATTAGCCTTTGTCATGCCAAGTGAATTTAATGCCCCCAAGACCAAGACTGAGTTTTTCATCTACACAAGTACATGTATTGCAGAACTGCAAGCCTAAAGGCAAACAAATGCCTGAGTTTTTCATGTTCCTGCTGCTCATGGTGGTTCTAGCCCTTCTCCGCCTCCATCCAGTGTTGCGGTGCCCTACATGGACTTTCCTAGATCACCTTGCTAAGCTCCAGGAGCATCAGGCCAGTTAATTTTTACTCCTAGAACCAACACATGAACGTCTTAATCCTTGTCACCTTCCCTAGCTTTCATTCCTTCCAAGAATAAAATTTAAGCTTTTTTCTCCATCTCAGGAACTTCCCCAGAACCCATGCAGCAGTTCCCTCTCTGGCTTCTGCTCGTTTGACGCCTCTAGTCTGGGTTGATTTTTTTCTTTAGTGACATGAGAGATGCATTTTTAATCTTCTGACTGTGGTTTTGACCAGGTCCTGTTTTAATCATTCCTGCCAAGAAATCTTTGCTTAGTCTAAGGCATAAAGGTGCTCTTCTATGCTTCCTTCTAAAAGCTGTCTTTCTCATTTAGATCTGCCATCTTTCTGGGATTGATTTTATATATGGTCTTCAGGTTAGGGGGCAAGATTTTTTTTTTTTTTTTTTTTTTTTTGCCATTAGGCGATCTGATTGATCAAGCACCATGTACTGAAAAGTCCATTCTTTATCTGCTACTCTGAAGTGTCATTTTGTCATAGATCAGGTGACCATATATGTGTGGGTATACTTCTGGATTTTTCTGTTATGTTGGTCTGTTTGTCTATTTTTGTGCTGATGTCCTACAGGATTAATTAGTATAACTTTATAATAAGTCTTAATATCTGGTTGTATAAGTCCTTTACCTTTGTTCCTCATTTTCAAGATTGACTTTGCTGATGTTGGCCTTTGAATCTCTGTATATATTTTTGAATCAGCTAGTAAATTTCTTGGCGGGGGGAGGCCTTGAAAGCATTTTTTTATTGTACTTTAGATGAAGGTTTACAGAGGAAACTAGTTTCTCATTAAACAATTCATACACATCATGTTCTGTGACATTGGTTGCCAACCCCATGACATGTCAACACTCTCCCCTACTCGACCTTGGATTCCCCATTACCAGCTTTCCTGTTCCCTCCTGCCTTCTTGTCCTTGCCCTGGGCTGGTGTGCCCATTTAGTCTTGTTTTGTTTTATGGGCCTGTCTAATCTTTGGCTGAAGGGTGAACCTCAGGAGTGATGAGTCAGCTTGTAAATTTTGATTGAGATTGTGTTGAATCTATAATCAATTTGGGGGAGAATTTACATCTTTATAATATTGAGTCTTCTAATCCATGAACATGGTATATCCATTTTTATTTAGGTTGTCTTTGTTTCTGTAAGAGGCTATAGTTTTCAGTGTAGAGGCCTTGCTGATATTTTTAGATTTATTCCAAGTATTTTATATATTTTTTACTGCTATTGTAAATTGTGTGACTTTTAAAATTAACTTTGCATTCAAGGATTTTGATAAATTCACTTATTTTAATAGTTTCTTTGTAGATAATTTGGATTTTCTATTACAGTCATGTACTCTGTAAATAATGGAAGTTTTATTTTCTCCCTCTTCAATTCTATTCCTTTTATTTGTTTTCTTTCTCTTATTGTCACTGGCTACCTGTTCCAGTTTTGTCACACTCCTAATAGCCTGGCACTTGTTCAAGGATAACAAATATGTTCATAAACCTTAAAGAACAACAATAACAACAAAAACGTCCCGATTTTGTAAGATTTTCTATGTGCTGCTACGTCTGCCCAGAACATGGTCCCGACCTTGACTTTGCTTACCTTATGTTTTCTTCAGGTCTCAGCTTAAACTCTTCCATCTGACTTCCCTGATTCCTCTGAGACTGGGGACAGGGACTGGGGATTGCTTCTCATTTGTGATGAGAGCCCTTAGGTTACTGAACTGAAATTGTTTGCTTATGAGTTTGTCTCTCCTACTGGGCTGTAAATCCTTTAAGAGCAGACTCTGCGGCTTTCATTGCTCTATCACCGTCACCAGCACTATGTGTGGTGCATCATAAGTTCTCATAAGCATTAGCGGCCATTGTTGTTCTCATCCTCCTCCTCATCATCTACATATTGTAGCACAACCGTCGTCGGTATCAGGGTCTACTGAGATAGTTCATTTAACTGTCTTTTCCACTAGACTATGATGTGCTCAAGGGCAAATATCTTTCATGCTTTCATCCACAGTGTTTAACAGAGTGTATACCTCATAATAGATGCTTAATAAGATGAGAAAAAGTGAATGAGTAAAAGAGTAAATGAACAGATGACTGATCCTTCCTATGAGAAACTGAAGTCTGTGCAGAATGACTTAGGTAGCAACTTACACATACTTGTACTGCAGAATTACAAGCCTAAAGTCAAACTAATGCCTTAGTTCAGTGTGAATTTCCCTTTGCCCGAAGCTCCTCTTATCGATTCTTCTAGTGTCTCTCTCCATTCATCCAGAATTCCAGTGTCCTGGTTGGCTTTCCTAAATCGTCTTGTTAAGCTCCAGGAACTCCAGAAAACTCAGGCTAGATAACTTTCTTGCTCCAGGGCTCAAGACCACATCATCTTAATTTTTTAAAAATCTTCTCCAGAATCATATTAAAGTTCGCTTTCATCTCAGAACTCTCCCTAGACCCATGTCTCTCTGCCCTTACTGATTCTGCTCATTTGCCACCTTCCTCAGGAGCCCTAGTGGTGTAGGGTTAAAAGCTTGGCTGCTAACCAAAAGGTGAGCAGTTTGAATCCACCAGCTGCTCCCTGGAAACCCTGTGGGGCAATTCTACTCTGTCCTATAGGGTCACTATGAGTTGGAATCAACTCGACGGCAACAGGTTTGGGTTTTATTGTTTGTTTCTCCCCTGTCCAGTCACGGTTGCTTTGCTGTTTTGGACTGTGAGAGGTACATTTTTAAGTCTTCAGGCATCCTGGATTTATCCACATCTGCAGGGATCTGCTTGGGAAAGACCTCTTTTACATGATCTGTCATCAGGAGCTGTGATAACTCAGCCACAAGCTCACAACCAGAGACTGGCATCGAACACGTCTGAAAACAGATGAAGCTCTGCAGGGTGCTTCTCCAGAATCCCTCACTTCCAGCAGGCAGGTGACTGTTTCCTCACCTGGAGGCTGCCCCTTTGTTGGTGTTATCTTCAGCTTGCATGGCTCTCTCACAAGCATCACTGCACACCACCGTCCCATCTAACAGTCTGGTTGTATCCCCCTGAGATGCGCCCAGCAGCAGGCAGCTCCTGACAGAGGCTGGGCTTTGTTGGCTAGCGGGCCTGGGATGTGTTAATGCCAGCTGACTTGAGAATGGCAGGGAGGGTGTAGGGCCAATTAACTGGTGAGATCAGGGCCTCCTAAATGCAAGCTCTGGCTGCAAGGCTGGTAAGTGACTAATTGTAGGTACACTCACCCCTTCTCTTGCCACCCCTAAATAAACACACCTGTGCAGCCAGAGAGACCTGGGGCTTGCTGCTCCCTGGAGCAATGGCTGTATTTAATTCAAATACTACTTCATAGTTTCACTTCTAAGCCTTCTCAAGGCAAGGGTCCTGATCCTATTTTCACACTGTTTTGATCTGGACCAGGACTAGCGTAAGGCAAGTGAGGCACCTAGGGTGCAAAATTTAAGGAGGCACATCACTCTCAGGTCCTGACCATGCACTTACACGACCCTTAGATCAAGTGTCTCCTTAAATTTTGCACCTTTGTGGGGGGCCCTCACTTTTCTCTACCTAGTCCCAGTCCTGGTTTTAAATAGGTGATTCTTCAACACAGATTAAGTTATAGCGAGATTCACAGGGTGCAGAAAGTACCTCCCTCAAAAAAATCTTCTCCATTATCCTTCCACTGAAATCTCACTGTTGTTTTGTCAGTCCCTACTCCCCTCCACTTCACCTCTCTATATAACAGCTACTATTTATTGAGAGGGGTCCCTGAGTGGCGCAAACAGTTAAAGTGCTCAGCTACTAACCAAAAGGTTGGAAGTTCGAGTCCACCCAGAGACCTTGGAAGAAAGGCCTGGCAAACTACTTCCAAAAAATCAGCTATTGAAAACTCGTGGAGTACAGTTCTACTTTGACACAAATGAGATCACCATAAATTGGAGTCAACTCCAAGGCCATTGCACACATTTATTGATAGCTTGGTATATGCTGGTTCTGAGCTAGGTCCACTTTTATTATTCATCACCAGCGGGCCCATGGGGTAGGTGATGTTATTCCAGTTTTCAGAAATGAGAAACATGGGGCTAAAAGAGGTTGTCCTTTGCCCAACTGGTAAGAGACAGAGCCAGGATTTGGCCAGTTCTGTCTGACTCCATAGCATTCTGTACTCACCTGTCACCACACAGGATAAAGCCATGGGTGTTGTTCAGCGACAGGGATTTCAGTGTAGAGGATGGAAAAAGCCAGAGGTGTCTGAGCACCCAGGGGCCCAGAAAAGACACGGGCAGAGGAGATTCTGGAGGTAATGTGAAGCGAAGGGAAGAGGAGACCCATTCTGAATTGCCCTGTTGGCAACTGGGTTTTAAGATCCACCCTGGTTCTAAGTGTGGGCCAGAGAAATGGCACTAGGCCAAGCTGAGCCTCCAGGGATTCCTATGGAAGGAGGAGGCCTTCTCTCTGCTGCATCCCCAGGTGTCCACACCTGGTTGGGTGTTGTCCATGCCCTGATAGTAGTAGCCTGGACCAGAGAACACACAAACTCTTTTGCTGTGATCAATGAAATGTCTCCTCAGTGCCTTGTTCGTATCCTCTGCTCCTGGGCACCGTTTCCCACCAGCAAAATCCTACTTTTTCCTCAAGGCCCATTGCAGACATCCCCTTTCTAAAACCTCCCCTTCAGCCTCTCTTTTTGCCTCACCTTCTGCAGGATGAAGTGGTTTTCTCTTGATCTGCCATGGGTCTTTATTTCTGGTTTTGTAGGGTCTCTCGGTGTAGGGTTGGTAGTTGTGCACAGGTCATTCTTGGATCCAGTACTGGATCTTTGTGAGTGGAAACTGGGCTGAAGCTGCAGAGGACAGTGGCTAAAAGCTCAGGTTTTGGAATGAATCTTCTAGAACTGGCTTGCTCTAGTGTTCTCTGCAGGGTTCAAATGGTACCATGTCCCTAAATCTAGGATTTCTCTTCCCACATTCCCATTTAAAGAGGATGTTCTGTTTTTCTCAATAAACTTGTTTTTAAAGAGTCAAAGCACATGTGAGTGTATAAAGTAGAAACTGAAACTCCCTTGTCTCCTCCCAATTCAACTGCCCAGTGGCATCCACTGTTGAGTCTGGTGCCCCTTCTTCCTGAGGTTTCTGTGTGCAAACAAATGCACATACCCACATGTCCACAGAGACACATTTCTTTGGTTTTTCCTATGTTTTGTGGATTTATTTTTTCCATAGCAGTCCATTGTGGCCTTGGGTCCATTTCCAGTGCACAGGGAATTGTCTCATTTCTTTAACGGCCATGTGTAGATGCACCATAACCAAAAAACTAAACTCATTGCCGTCAAGTCGATTCTGACTCATACTAACCCTACAGGACACGTAGAACTGCCCCATAGGGTTTCCAAAGAGCAGCTGGTGGATTCAAACTGCCGACCTTTTGGTACAGCAGCCTGAGCTCTTAACCACTGCACCAGCAGGGCCCCAGCTGCACCACAGTTATTAAATATTCTCTGTTGATGGATATTTGGGTTGTATCAATTTTTTCTGGCAGTGAACGTCCTTGTATTGAGATATCTGAACATTTAAGTAGATATTTTTAAGGCTTGTAGTCCCAGACATGGAGTTCTTGGGGCAACTTTGGACTTGGAGGATACTACAAAACTACCTCCATGGGGCCCTGAGCAGGTGTTCTCTTTAAAGGGTGAATGGAAATGTTTATTATACCCTTACCTCACTAATACTGCATATTATCAGTCTAAAAATTTTGCCACTGTGAAAGGGTGAAAAAATGAGATTTCATCACTGTCTTGATTTACATTTCATTCAATATTAGTAAGGTTAATTTTTTTCATATATTTATTGCCATTAGCATTACCTGTTTATGTCCTTTGTCTAAGAGCTCTTTTTTTAAATTCATTGTATTGTTGTTGAGAATATACACAGCAAAAGCATACACCAATTCAAGTTTCTGCATGTGCATTTCAGTGACATTATTACAGTTTTCAAGTTGTGCAACCATTCTCACCCTCCTTTTCTGAGTTATTCCTCCCGCATTAATATACACTCACTGCCCCCTAAGTTTCTTACCTAATGTTTTGAATTGCTCTTGATCCCATATAGATAGATCTCAAAAGATCATAGTGCTCAAGGCAGACATTCTTTACTAATTAAGTTAAACTATTGTTTGGTTTTAAGAAGACTTCAGGAGATCTTTTTGGTTTAAGGTTTAAAGACTATCTCAGGGCAATAGTTTCAGGGGTTCATCCAAACTTTATGGCTCCTAAAAGTCTGGAGTCCATGAGAATTTAAAATTCTGTTCTGCATTTTACCCCTTTTGACTGGGATTCTTCTATAGAATCTTTAATCAAAATGTTCAGTAATGGTAGCTGGGCACCATCCAGTTCTTCTGGTGTCATGGCAAAGGAGGCAGCTGTTCATGGAGGCAATTAGCCATCTAAGAGCTATTTTTAATACTGGGTAAATTAGACATTTGGTTGTCATAGATGTAGGAAATGATTTCCCCAGTTTATCTTTTCATTCTTTTTTTTTTTTAAAGAAATCTTTTTTATATTTAAATACTTTTAAATAATTCTTATTTTCTGAACTATAAAATAGGGGCATCAATTTTGAGTTTAGTCCGGAGTCTAATACAAGCCACACAGCTTACTTTGTGTCCTTGCATAAGTCTCTTAACCCCTCTGAGCCTCAGTGTCCTCATCTGTTACTTAGGAGTAATGCTGGGAGTACATGAGACAATGGCAAAGAGCAAGCACTGGCAAAAATGAATGGAATGGCCCAGTGCTGCTATGCCCACCCTCTGTTCCCCCATCGAGGTCCTTCTCCAAAACTCGCCTCCTAGTCTGTTGGGTTGATTCCCCTAAATGTGTCACCTCCTTTTCCCCACCCTTCCAAAACACTGGTAAGAAGATTCAGGGGTGGTACAAATGGTTAAATGCTCGGCTGCTAACCCAGAGGTTGGAGGGTCAAATCCGTCCACACAGAGATGCCTTGGAAGAAAGGCCTGGCAATCTACGTCTGAAAAACAAGTCACTGAAAACCCTATGGAGCACAGTTCTACTCTGACACACATGGGGTCACCATGAGTTGGAGTCGACTTGAGGAGAACTGGTTTTCTTTGATTAACAGGGAAGGTGAAAAAAGAAGCCATTGCCTGAGTTAAAAGATAAATACAGTCTCCAGCCAGGCCACCTGGCAAAGGTCACCCCAGCATTCACTCACTTATGTGGTGGAGACCTGCTGAACCTCGTCATTTCAGCCTTACGTCAATTTGCTGGATTTTCATTTTTCTCTTTCAAGTTGTTCATTCTCTCTTTCACTCAGACTAGTAATTTCAGGGGCTGTATTATAATTTTCAGATGTTGCTTTAGAAGCCTTACAAAGCATTGAAGTACATTTAGCCCTGAATTGTCACTTAAGATTACTGCAGGAAATTAGGGCTTTCTCGATCAGAACTGTGACAATAGATTGACAACACAGCTCCTGTTACGACTAAATGGGGACAAAGAGTAAAGAAGTGTTAAGTACACAACCACTTCTTGTGTGGGCACCAAGGAACCCAGGGAAATGGAGGCTGCTGCTAGAGGACTGGGGGGCTGGGCTGGGAAAAGGAATGTTCCCATCCACGCGGAAGGGGCGCGCAGAGCCCGGGTCCCACCTGAGCGGGCGCGCTGGTGGTGTAAAGCTGCAGACCCTGTGGGCCTCACCTGGGGTTTCTCATCATTTCCCACCCCACCTCCGAATGTCTTTGGCGCCGCCCTCGCCCAGCATCACAACGATTTTAATTATCAGCATCATTTAATGCCAGTCTGCTGGCCTATGACCATGGAGGTCCCTAGGAACCACGGGGGCCTTTGGAAGGTGGGATTGAGGCCAAGGGCCCGGGTGGCCCCTGGCGCGAGTATTTGGGGATGCAGGTGGGGGTTTCTGCTCTTGAGTACCTCTGGGTTTGAGACAGATTCTGGAAAGGTTACCGTGTAGGCAGTTACAGTGGAGCTGCGTAGGCGTTTCTGCGGGCGGGGCGCAGCCCAGCAGCACGGCTGCTGCACTCATCAGCTCGAGGGCCGTCACGGGCGTCTGCCGTAGCCTCGACGGTTTAGCTAGGGTAATGGGTTCCCAGTTTGCCTGCAGCACGTGCATCCCCCACCTCTGCCGAGTGACTGGCTGCTACGCCCCAATCACGCACTTTTCCAATGTGCAGGATTTTCTGATGCCAGTTCTGCAGCTGAGTGCGTTTTCTGGACTGCAGGAGAATTTGGTGGAGGTGAGATCACAGTGGGGCCCATGTGGACCCTCTGTGTATGGGGGCCAGGGCCAGACTTATGGCGGGACAGGGCCAGGTGTCTCTTCCGCAGCCAACCGCGGTCGAGCCATTTCAGGCCCTGGAGAGGATAGCCGAGGAATCCAGTGGAAGATCTGCCAAGAGTGGGTAATGGTCCTGCAGCAGGCTTGTTATGTGCTTGACTGGTGTGTGATGGCGCTGCCTGTCCTCCCGCCACTGCACCCCCTGGTGGTCCCAGCATGGAAGAGGGAAGCCTTCTCAGCAGACACCACCGAGGGTGAAACCCTTGTGGCAGGCACCATTAGGCCCACTTCACAGATGCGGGGCAAAGAGGCCAAGAGATCAGCCAGAGGGATCCCAGGTTCAAACCAGTTCTGCCCACTTGTGCCCCACTCCTGTGGGTAGGCGGGCTGCACTCTTCTTCCTAAAGTGGGCCATGTTATGTACAGGGTTGTAATTTAGAGGCCAGTGTTCCCCGGAACATGACTAGTGGTGTAACCTCCTGGGAGGGAAGGTGCCCACTGGCCGGTACATATTGGACCTGCCTTCTTTACACTGGCCTGGGTAGGTGGAGAGGAGTCCCTGGGTGGCCCAGATGGTTCAATGCTCAGGTATTAAATGAAAGGTTGGTAGTTGGAATCTACCCAGAGACGCCTTGGCTGAGAAGCCTGGTGATCTACTTCCAAAAGGTCACAGCTGTTGAAGACCCTATGGAGCATAATTCTACTCTGTACACATGGGATCGCCATGAGTCAGAATCAACTCAAGGGCAACTGGTTTTTTTTTGGTAGGTGGGAGATTTGGTTCCAGAGCTCCTTGGGGGTTCAGCGATATTCTTGCCCAGATTACCTGCCACTTCCCTATATTTTAGGCCTGCCTTCCAGTCCTGCCCAAGCCCTCAGTATGAGGCCTGTTCACCACTCCCTCTCACCATGTACAAGGCTTTGCTCCCCCTGGTTCTAATATGATAACCTATTGCTAAATCCTGATAGTAGATATCTAAGCTTCTTACAGGGGCCTTCAGGACTTTATTGATGTGGTCTTAGGGTCACTCAGCTGTTGCATGTACTTGTTAAGAATTCAGATGCCTGAACGGTTTACTGGACTAAGATGGCCTAGGAAGAAAGGCCTGGTGATCTACTCCCAAAAATCGGCCAATGAAAACCCTATGGATCACAATAGTCTGATCTGCAACTGATCACGGGGATGGTGCAACGCTGGGCATGGTTTCATTCCATTGTGCACAAGGTAATCATGAGTTGGAGGCTGACTCGAGGGCAGCTAACAATAACAACGACAACAATAAACATCCTGGAGATTTTTATTCACATGAAAGAGGACAGATACCACTCTTACCATTCAGATGTGTTCCCATTGATCCATTCAGTCATGTGAAGTAGGTGGGCAGGTGACATGATGTTCATTTTGTAGAGGAGGAAATTGTGGGGCTGAGTGGTAAGGTCCAGGGTTCTTCTTTAGTGATGGCATTGAGAAAGAGAGGAGCTAGGTGTGGGCCCCAGGGCTGTGTCACTTCAGGTGCTCTGCTGCCCAGCCACCTCGGTGCTGAGCTCTCCTGCTTCAGACTCCAGTAGCCTTCCCTACCCCATACCCAAGTGAGACCAGGAGCTCCTATGAACCCTTTCCGGTGGTGGGGAGGGAAGGAGCCAATGCCCCTTTCCACCATGAATGCCACCTCCAGGACTCCTTTGCCATCACACAGTTCTCTTTGCATTCTTGCCCTCTGATCCCTCCAGAAGTTGCCCTGCTCCCCCTCCCAACCTCAACAGGGCTATGGGGCCAGAGTCCTCGGCCCTGCAAGGGGCTGGGAATGGAACAGGCAGTGAAGGAGTAATGACAGGATCCTGCCCTGTCATTTCCAGCCTTGCTCAGACCTGATGGAGCTTCATCCCTGTCATCAGCCCAACTGTGTCCTGTTCTCTACTCGAGTTTGCATATCCTTTTAGGACAGAGACAAATTCTGCTCACTGCACACTCTACCATACCAGTGCCACTGTCAGTTTGGAGAGGATATCGGGGACCCTGTGCCTGGGGCTCTGAACTTGGGGCCTTCTGAGGCCACCACAACCTGCATTCTGGGTCCTGAGGAACCTTGCTACTCAGGGGCCGCTGGCCCACCTGGGCGTTTCTCAACAAAGAGGTTCCCAGTTGCTGGGGAGCGAGTGACTTGCTGTTCTGTGCAGTAGCCCCCCTCCACACTCACCCCATCAACACAGTTCCCTCCTGAGACAGGAGGCCCCAGCTCCCTATACAGTTTGTTTCAAGATGACAAGCGTGGGGCCTCAGATGAGTAAGGCGTGTGGGGGTGGAGGTCATCCCAAGAGGGCTCCTGATGCTCTGGGTCAGGATTTCTCAACACCCTCTGGTCCGTGACACAACACGCCAGGCACATTTTGGGGAGGGGGTCCGCAACTACCCACTCGACCATCCCCTCCCACCTTCTCCACTTCCCTTCTGTCTGCATCTTGGCCTCCTGGACTGTGAAGCTAAGAGGCCACACTGTCCCCAGGCTGGCTGCACACTGCCCCACAGTGCCAAACCTCACCTCTTCTGGGGACTTTGTAGCTCAGAATCCCTCCCCTTTGCCCTGGAACCCAACCCACTGCCATCGAGTAGGTTCCGACTCATGGCGACCCCATAGGGTTTCCAAGGCTGTAAACCTCTACGGAGGCAGACTGCCATATCTTTCTCCTGAGGAGCCACTGGTGGTTTTGAACTGCTGACCTTTTGGTTAGCAGTCGATTGCTTTAACCAGTGTGCCACCAGGGCTTCTTGAAGTTACAGGTTATTCTGCCTTAGACAGGGGAGGCCTGGAATGAGAATTCCTCCTTACGCAGGAAGTTGTCTTCGCCCTCTGCAGTATCTCTTTAGGCTGAGTTTGCTTTTCTTTGCCCATTCACGGACGCTTCCTCTCAGCCTTCTCTTTTCATCTTTCTTTCTCCTTCACCAGTTGCTCATCAAACCAAAGGCGTTACATTTTTCATGTGTCCACTTTCCAGAGGGATCTGGAAAGGCCTGGTGTACATTTCTTCTGCGTGGGTGACTTTCACTGGCTGCGGCTGCTTGCCTGGCCTCAGGCTGCAGCCCCGGAAGCCCCTTTCCCAGCAATGACTGGAAGATTTCCAGGCTCCTGCCTCATGTCAGAAGTGGCTGTGCAGTAAGCTAGTCCCTGGGCTCAGGTGAATTCCCTGAGATCATTACCCAAGTGTCTCTCAAGGAACAGGTTAAAAGGGAAGTAAAAGTGTCACTGGCATTGCTACAGAGGCCACAACTCAACGCTTATAGCTCCCTGTGCTTTTGTGTCTGGAGCTGCTGGGACCCAAGGTCTGAGCTGACCACAAGGAGAGTGTCAACTGCACATTCTGAGTTTTGATAAATACTGCTTTGTTTTATTTTATAATTGATTCATTCGAGGGAGTCTTGCCTCCTGTTGACACTGCCTGCTCTTTGTGGGACAGGCAGTACCTGGGAGGCCTGGGCATCTGACCCCTCTACTCTAATACTTTCTAGGTTGTCATTTTGAGGTACAAGAAGAGGCAGGTGTAATAGAGTAGAAGGGGTATGTATGGAAGAGGCAGAGAGACCCAGGGTCAAATCCTGGTTCCAGCCCTTCTCTCCTTGGGCAAATCTTTTGACTCTCAGTTTTTTATCTGTTGTTGTTTTTGGTTGCCATCAAGTTGTTTCTGACTTGAGGCCACCCCACATGTGCAGAGAAGAACTTCATAGTGTTTTCAAGGCTGTGACCTTTGGAAGCAGATTGTTAGGCCTGTCTTCCCAGTCACCTCTGGCTGGGTTTGAGCTGCCACTCTTTTGGCTAGTGCACGACTGCTTAACCATTTGCACCACCCAGGGACTCCTTTTTTCATCTGTTAGGTGGATTGGACGATGCCCACCTTCCAAGATTATTGTGGGGATTTAATTTACAAATCCCAAGCTGGGCCTTGGGTAAGTCAACCCACCATAGCCTCCTGGCTCATTCGTCCTAAATAAGAAGGCTTCTTGTTCATTTCCAGCCCCTTTCATGGGGTGCTGTGATGCTGGGTGTTAGAGGGGTCCCCTCACAGAGCTCAGGCTGGAGATGAAAGGGATATGTTCTCCCCATACCCCACCGGTCCTCCTGGGGTGGGGCAGGAAGGAAGACTCCTAGTCTGGGGAGAGAGCCCTTTAAGAGGGGTGCCCAACTACCCAGAGAGGGAGCACGTGCTCATTTGATGGGTGAGGCAAGTCTTTTAACCTCCTGGACCAACCATTCCTTCCTCGTTTACAAAATGAGAAGGTTGGAGGAGATGTTTTCTGCTGCCCCTTTTAGCTCTAAAACATTTTGTGATTTTTCAAGCAAAAATTCTGTAGCCCTAGCTGTTGTGATTTCTTTGAGATGGCGAAGCCAGCGAAATTGTCTTGGGAAGTGGGTTCACTCATTTTTCCTTCAATCAGAGAAGGCTCTGGAATAGTGGAAAAGCCAGAAGTAGCCTGGAAACTGATGCCCCTGCGTTATTACCCTGACTTTTTGTACTTTGTGTACACGGAATCATAAGACATGTAATCTTTTATTTCTGCTTTCTCTCACGTAACATTGTGTTTCTGAGATTCCTCCGTGTTGTAGGGTGCAGTTGTTATCTGCTGATCCTTACTGCTGTATATAGTACAGAGCATTGCATTGTGTGACTGTTGCACAGTTTGTCCATACATTCTACTTCTGACAAGCATTTGTGTAGTTTCTAGTTTGGAACTATGGTAGACAGGTTGCTGTGCACATTCCTGTACACCTTAGGTGGACCTATTTTATGCATTTCTGTAGGTATACACCTAGGAGCAGAGTTGTTGAGTCCTAGGGTATGTGTTTATGCAGCTTCAAGAGAGCATGCCAAATAGTTTTCCAAAGTGATGTTGAGCACCATTGCCATTTGGACGGCCTCTTTCGTGAAGATTCTGTTTAAATCTTTTGCCCAGTTTTTGTCTACTTTTTTTTTTTTTTTGTATTCTTCTTATTGCTTTGTAGGAATGTTCTATATATTCTCTATGACAGCCCTCTGTTGATGCTGGGACAATTTTGAGAATAATAGGGAGTTGCTGTGTGCCACCAAGTCGATTCCAACTCTGCCACCACCCGTCTGTCAGTTCGTTGTACTGTGGTGGCTTTCGTGTTGCTACGATACCAGAAGCTATGCCAGCAGTGTTTTGAATACCAGCACTGTGACCTATGGTGGACAGGTTTCAGCAGACCTTTCAGACGAAGACAGACTAGGAAGAAAAGGCCAGGTGATCTACTTCTGAAAAGTAGCCAATAAAAACCCTATGGATCACAACAGAATGTTGTCTGATATGATGCTGGAAGATGAGCTCCTAGGCTAGAAGACATTCAGAATACACAGTGGCTGCAACAGTGAACTCAAGCATACCAATGGTCATGAAGATGGCACAGAACTGGGCGGTGTTTTGTTCTGTTGTACATGGGGATGCGGTGAGTTGGAGCCAACTCAGTGGCAAATAACAACCACCACAACAGCAATGCTGAATAAGCTGGGACAGCAGCTGTAAACTGGGACCATTCTAGGCAAACTGGGCAAACGTGAATAATCAAAACACAGTGTGTACCAGTTTTAAGAAGATTAAAAAAGGCAGATGGGGAAGGCACCAAGGGCTCATGTAAGGGAAAAAAGGGAAAAAGCATGTTTGCAGTACAGAGCATTGTGGAGCTCGCAGTTCCCTTTTCTCCTGTGTCCTTCAGAAGATGCTTACCTTCACTGAGTCCAGTACTGGGAGGAACTTTTATTCCCACGTGGTGCTGACTCAGCACTCAGCTTTCTGTCTGTCCATGATCAGCCTCAGGTTCATTACATTTCTGACATTTTTTGATCCTCTTAGTCCAACCTCCTAATTGAATTAATGAAGAAATAAGCCTATAGTGATTAAATGACATCCCCAAGGTCCACCAATAGTAAGTACTGAGCTGGAACTAGAATCCAACACTATAGTGCTTTCTCCATAGGCGTCTTTATAATTATTCAGTATTTAAATTGACCCATAAGTACCTTTTCCCATGTGCAAGGCATTGCTTATGTGTTGAACTATTGGGAGTTGGAGGGAGGACGCTGGCCTGGAAGTCAGAGGACTCAGCTGCTGATGGCATTGGGCTCAGCTCTCACCCTCTGTCTTCTCACTGGTAACATAATAAGGTTCAATTGGCATGTCCTCTGGCATCCCTTCCAACTCTTAGTTCGACACCGAAAAATAACTTGCATGAGGGAAAAGAAATGGTAGGGTTTTTTTTTTTTTTTTTTTTTTTTGCAACAGGAAATGAATTAATAAGTATATATTTCCAATGAAAGGAAAGGACTGGGTTTCTTTCATCAATAAAAAGAAAAGACAGAAATCAGGCTCCAAGTAAATAAAAATCCCAGTGGTATGAGAGTTGAAGAGCGGTGACCCCTGTCCCTCTCTCTCTTATTCTTCCAGTGGACAGATGGCAATGCTTATCTACAGGTGACAGGATTCAGGTTCTACCTGAGAGACTGAGTGATGATACTGAGGCTGAAGAAGCTCCCTGTAGGTGACGAAATTAAAGACATCTCTATCATTGCAGGAGTCCCTGGGTGGTACAAATGGCTAAGTGCTGGGTCACTAGTTCAAAGGCTGGTGGCTGGAATCTACCCAGAGGCACCTGGGGAGAAGGGCCTGGGGATCTACTTCCCAAAAGGTCGCAGCTATTAAAAACGCTATGGAGCACAGTTCTACTCTACAATTCATGGGTTCACCATGAGTTGGAATTGACTTGATGGCAAATGGTTTGGTTTTGGAATAATTGGGACTCTTACAGTTGCAAGTAAGAGAAAACCCTTTTCAAATTGGCTTAAGCAAAAAAAAAAAAGAAGAAGAAGAAGAAGAAGAAGAATGTATTGATTCACATGACTGAAAAGTCTAGGTATATCATTTATCTGGGGCCTGACAGGATCCAGGCTCAAATAAATAATGTTAGCAGTCAGTCTCTATTTCTTGCTATCTCTTGGCTCTACTTCTCTTTGCGTTGCCCTTAGTCTTAAGGAAGGCACTCCCATGCAGGGCGTTCATAGCCACAGGCGTATATTTTCCCAGTTTAGCAACCCCAGCAGAGAGTACATCTGTCCTAATGGTTCCAGCAAATGTTCCAAGCCTGATCTGGGTCCCATGCCCATCCCTGAACCAATGACTGTGACTCTGATTGGCTGCTCCTTACACTGTCTCCCTGCCTGTGGGAATGGAGGTGTGGTCAAGCCCCAACCTGACCTTCAGGGATTGATTCAGGGACAGTGGTTCGCCAGGGGAATATCAGGGTGCTCTTACCAGCAGAAGGAAGGATTAATTCTAAGCAGCTATGGAAATATTTTATAAATCTAGTTTGCTACCTATGTGCAATAGTAGCAGAAGCCATGCTTGAGGCGGGATGGTGGCAAAGATACTGCCTCATCTTTTCCCTCAAACCCAGGATTCTAGAAAGCATAGGGCAAAGGAAATAACATATATTGAGTGTCAACATGCCAAGTATTTTTCACACACAATCTAATTTTAAATTCCAATCACCCTGTAAGAAAGGTATTAATTTTACCACTTTTGCAGTAAAAAAAAATGAGGACAAGAGGGTTAAGTAACTTGCTCCTCAGGGTCGCACATCTAGTCAGCGAAGGGGCCCAGTTCAAGGGCAAGAGGTCCTGATTCTAAAACCACCCTCACTGCCCAGTACTGCCTTCTAGCCTGTGGCTTCATTGCGTAGGGTGGCATGGGCTTGCAAAAGTCAGAGTTGAAGAAAGGAGCCTGGGTATGGGGGAGGAGAAAGAAGTCTGGCTTGGTCCTGCCCCTTCCCTAGTTGACCTTGGGTGACTCTTTTGCCTGCTCTGCACCTCTCTTTCCTCATCTTCGATATAGTGGGCTGGGCAAACCTGTGAGGCACCCCAAGGCCAAGTGCAGCCAGTCTGATCAGGAGAGGAAGGGTGCCTGGCTGTGCCAGCTCTGACAGCTCTTCTGACGCAGGCAGAAGCATGCTAAGGCGCCTCTGGAGTTAAACTTTAGCTTCTGAGCATGCTCAGCGTCAACATGTGGCAGCAAACTGGGTCCCCCGTGTCTACCATCTTCTCCTGGTGCCTTCTTTCTTCCTGCCTTTTCTGCCTCAGATTCATCTCAGAGCATGGACGTCCCCCCTCTGGATGTTGACTTCTGCCAGTGACCACCCTCAAGTAGAGCCTTGCCATGGGGGAACATTTATTCCCAGCTGGGCTCCAGAGTTTCTGGAGCCTAATGCCCAGAGCTTTCTACAACCTTGTGCAAGCCAGCCTGGTGTTTCCTGGGCTGGTTTGCTCAAAGGTGATATTTGGGCCTCTGTGTCTTTCTCCATTCTTTCCCAGATTCAGCCAGCTCAGAATGCCCCCAGACTTGCCGTTGCTTGAAATCTGGGAGCTACAAACATTAGCATGTCATCAGGCAGAGCCCTGGCAGGGGAGAGGGGGCGTCCTGCTTATCATCCATCTAAGGCCAAAGGCAGTCTCCCTGGGGAAGGACTGAGCTGCTCCTTTGCCCTCCTCTTGTCTCTGTGGAGGTCCTAGAACAACTTGAGTCCACTCTATTCTATGTACATCTTCCTGGAGTGGGATTGGGAAAGGTGATATCTGATTTTTCTCCTATAAATCCAAAATAATTTTTCTAGGTACCAATATCCTAAGTACGGAAGTGAGATAGATGGGGTAGATGGATAGGTGGGTGGATGAATAGTGCAGTAGGATTCCAGTTTGATAAAAATTCATGGGACCTTGGCATGTGTTTTAACTAGATTTAAGTATTTTTCATACTTTCAACATGTATTGAGGCCATACTGTGTATCAAAGGGCCATACTAGGCATGCGGCAATGGCTGGGACACGTACCTTACACTCAAGGTGCTCCCAGTGAAGCAGGGCATGGGAATACGTTGTTAAAATAGTGTGGTTGTGGCTGTCTTAAAAGTAAGGACAAGGTCTGGAGAAGTTTGAAAGAGGCAGTGGTTATTTTCTTTGAAAAGTCAGGGAGCCCTTCCAAAAGAAGAGGATACTCGAGCTGATAGGCATTTCCCTGGAGTACGTCTTGGGCAGAGACGTGGAGGTGAAGCAGCATGGAATGTCCTGGAATTTGGAAAAGCTGGAGTGTTGGGCTGAGGACGGGAGTGGTCAGAAATAAGGCTTGGAAGAGGGGCAGCAGGCAGGTCACAAAGGGCCTGCGTGTGACACTAAGAAGCTTGGACTCTAGTGTAGGCCACGGGCCACCTGGGTGTCGTATTAAAGTGCGATTCTGATCAGTAGGTCTGGGGTGGGACCCAAGATTCTACATTTCTAACAAGCTCTCGGGGAATGCTGTGGACCACACTCCGAGTAGCAAGAGTGGTGTGAGGCAGTTAGGCATCACTGAGGGTTTTATGCAAAGGAATGATTATAAGCCCTTGAATTTGTGTACCTGGAAATACTGAAAAGTGTAAGTATACTATCTAATTTAATTCTTACAATACTCATGTGAAATGTGATCCATATCATTCATAATTTTTAGATGAGGATCTTGCTATACAGGGAAGTTACATAATCTTTTATCTTGGAGGTTTATAGCTGGAAAGGGCCTCATAAATCTAAGATAGCCTCTCATTTTACAGGCAAGGAAACTCGTCTGCCAGCTCCAAAGTCCTTCCAGTCTGAAAGCTTGAGTTTCTGCGATTTACACATGTCACTTATGGTTACATAAGTCCTTAAAGACAAAGCTTGGATGAAAGGTATCAGTCTGTCTTGGCAATGGTCCCAGGCTTGCCTCCCCCTCTTGGCTAAGCTCTGGTAGAGAGAGTGTCATTGGATCTCTGGAAGAGAGGATTGTAAACCTGGAGATGTGGCCCTGGGAGCTGCTGTATCTTTAGCTTTGTGTAGTATTCTGGATAAAGACGCCTCCAAAAACCAAACCTGTTGAAGTTGAGTCGATTCTAACTCATGGCGACCCCATGTCTTATAGAGTAGAGCTGTGCTCCATAGAGTTTTCCTGACAGTAACCTTATGGAAGCAGATTGCCAGAACTTTCTCCTGTGGTGACACTGGATGGGTTCAAACCGCCAACCTTTATGCTAATAGCTGAGTGCAAACTGTTTGTACCACTCAGGTACATTGATAAAAATACCACTGTCCTTTATTCACCTGGTGAATAAAGGTGAAAAAATGCACCACCCTGGGTGTTGGGAGATCCCAGTTTTTAGGCTTTCTGTCTCCCATTCATTTTCCTGGTAACCTAAACCAAACTGGTTAAATGTATTGCATCTCACCTTTTTCATCAGTACAAATAGGGATGACAGGTCCCACCCCATCTCTTCTTATCTCATGGTTGGGAGAATCAAATTGGAAGGTCTTCCAAAGTGTATGGTGTACCTACTGCGTGGCAGACACTGTGACCGGCACTTGAGCTATAAGACAGGGAATAGTCAGCCCTTAACCCCATGTAGCTCGTATGGCTGAGAGGACAGACAATAGAGGCACACGTTACAAGTTAAATAAGTCCAAGTGTACAGAGTGCAGTCAAGAAGTACTGATGCTATGGGGGTTTATAACCATGAGGTCCTAGAGGAAGTGGTCTTTCAGCAGAGAAGTGAAAAATGAGTAAGAATTAACAAGGTAGGGAGAAGGGAGACTGGGTGGGTAAGCACCTGAGGCAGGAGGGAGTTGGCTGACCCTGGGAACTGAGAATTGGGTTAGGTGTCTGGAGAAGATGTAGAAAGTGGGACAAAGACTGGAGGAGTAAGCTGGGCCAGATCTCAGAGGACTTGTTAAGGATGTCAGGACCTTATTCTAAGGTCAATGATAAGCCACTGAAAGGTTTTAAGCAAAAGGGTGACATGAACTGATTTGTGGTTTAACAAGATGATTCTGGATCTTGTGGAGAAAGGCTTGGGCAAGAGTGATTGTGAACAAAACCAGTTAGGAGGTATACTAATTTCCTATGGCTGCTGTAACAAAATACCACAGATTGGGTGGTTTCTAAGAATAGAAATTTGTTGTCTCACAGTTCTGGAGGCTAGAAGTCTGAATTCAGGATGTTGGCAGCAGGACCATGTTAACTCCAAAGGCAAGATCCTTTCTAGTTTCTCCAGGCTTCTGGTAGCCCCAAGCACTTCTTGGCTTTTAGCTACTGCATAACTCCTTGGTCACGGGCCGTCTCTCCTCTGTCTGTGTCTCCTCCCTTCTTTTATAGACCACCACCCAGACTAGATTAGGTTCTACTCTACTCCAGTATGACCTCATGTTAAGTAATAACATCTTCAGAGACCCAGTTTCCTAAAAAAGTCACGTTCACTGGTACCAGGGTTTAGGACTTAGCATAAATTTTGAGGGGACACAACGCAACCCATAACAGGCTTCTGCCTAGTCCAAGCAAGAGATAATGGTGGCCTCAGTTAGGGTGGTGGCAGGGTGGTGGCAGTGGGAATACAGACAGAAGGGGACAGATTTTGAAGCTTAATTGACAAAGCTTAGTGATTGATTGAATGTGGGCGTGATAGGGAGGAAGTAGAACAGGACAGCTCACAGTTTTCTAGCTAGAAAAACTCAGTGAGTGGCGGTGGAGTTTATTAGGAGTGGGACCTCTGGAGGGAGAGCAGGTTTGGGTAGGTGAATGATCCTTAATTCAGCTTTGGACGTGTTCCATTGAAGGTGCAGATGAGCCATCCAAGACATGATGTTGAGTAGGCAGTTGGCTGTAGGAGGCTGGTTGTGCATGTCTAGCCAGGCTGGGGACCTTGATTTGAGAATTATGTATCCGTAGAGGTGGTATTTGGGGGCAGTGGTAGTTCAGTGTGTAGAATTTTCACCTTCCATGTGGGAGACCCAATTCCATTCCCAGGCAGTGCACCTTATGCTTGTGTGTTGCTGTGATGCTAAACCGATTTCAGTGGAGCTTTCAACTAAGATGGAATAGGAAGAAAGTCCTAGCTGTCTACTTTAAAAAATTAGCCAGTGAAAACTCTATGGATCACAGTGGTCCAATCCACAACCCATCATGGTCCTGCTTGCTCAGGACCAGGTAGCATTTTGTTCCATTGTGCATGGGGTCACTGTGAGTCAGAGTCAACTCAATGGCAACTGGTTGAGAGATGGTATTTAACACCAGGAGGGAGCCCTCGTCATGCAGTGGCTAAGTGCTCAATGCTAACCGAAAGGTCGGCAGTTTGAACCCACCAGCTGCTCCATGGGAGAAAAATGAGGCAGTCTGCTTCTGTAAAGATTATAGCCTTGTAAATAAACCCTATGGGGCAGTTCTACTCTGTTCTATAGGGTTGCTGTAAGTTGGAATCGACACAATGGCAATGGATTTAAAGCCAGAGGAATGGAGGAGCTGTCCAGGGAGAAGGAATGAGAAGAGAAGTAGAGATGTAAGACAGAAGTGCTATGCCATTTGGTGAACAGGTGGAGGGGGGCAAAGCAAGTGAGCTAATAGATGGGAAATAGCTTTCACAGCCAAAGCAGGATATTGTTACTGTTATGCTGTACTGTGCTGGCTGTGTATAATGACACACATCTCTGACAGTTACTTCTGCCCTTGGAGGAAGAGATTGTACTTAATTTTCCCAAATCTGCCAGACTATTTCTTTAACGGTCTTTTTGTCCCGATTAAAAGAAAATCGCACCAGGAGGGATTTATTCTTTTTATCGTTTCATGCACCAGTAATTTCATTTCCAAATCATTAAAAGGAAGGCATCCTCATCTGATCATTCTTGATATAAAATCCTATCTTTGGAGTCTGATACCATCTCCTCAACTTTCCTGAGAGATTTACCAAGTCCAGCTGAGAACCTCAGCTCTAAATAAAACGGGGTATGAGCTTGGCTCCTCTGTGAACCTCTTTTGGTATCTCTTCCATCAGCTGATTTTATTTTTTGCCTTCTGTCGTGGCATTTGGCTACAGCTCGTTCCAGGAGTTTCTTTGCTAACCTACATGAGATGAGCAGATAATGGGGAAGTAAACTCATTTTCAAATTTGCTTTGAGCCTGAAGTCCAGATTGTATTTATGGGGAAGGGAAGAATCAGCCTCCGATGAGTGAGAACAGCCTTCAACTCTGAATGGAAATGAATTTTCATAGGAAAGTATCCTTTCCTGGAACTGCTGGTGCACATGGGAGTGGGGGATGGGCAGAGGTTCTTGCTCCCTATAAAATAAATCCAATCAGAAGCAGCCATTCTGCAGGCGCCTGCCCTGCCAGACTCCTATTCAAAGCTAGTCTGCATTGCTGAATTCCATCAAACTTCTCTCTTAGTAACAGGGATGCTTATTGTGTTCGCCTTAAATGGAAAAAAAGCCCTTTCAAGATGATACTATTCCTTGTCATGGAGATGCGTTCCAGGGGTCTTTATTTCTTGACAGCTGAGATTCTGTCCTTTACTATGACATCGCAGGATGAAATGCATTTCTGAATGTGTGGCCATTTGAATTGAATTGCCTTAATTTGGATTTGGGACTCAGAAAGGATTTGTTCTCCTCTCTTGCCCCTCAAGTGACCCCGCTGAGGGCAGGCTGGCTGGGGCAGTGTGCTTCAGAGCAGGGAGTCTGGGCCAGGCTGCCTGTGCTTGACTTCTGGCTCTGCCACATGCCACATGTGTGAGTGTTGGGCAGGTCATTTAACCTATCCGTGCCTCAGTTTTCTTATCTGTATAATAGGAATGAAATTAAATAGTGGCCATCTTAGGGAGCTTATTTTAAGGTTTAAATAGGCAAGTATAAGTTAAGTGCTTAGAACAGCGCATGAAGTATAAATAAAAATCCACTGCCGTCAAGTCATTTCCGACTCATAGTGACCCTATAGGACAGAGTAGCACTGCCCTATAGAGTTTCCAAGGTTGTAAATCTTCACGGAAGCAGACTGCCACATCTTTCTTCCACAGAGTGGCTGGTGGTTTCAAGCCACCGACCTTTCGGTTAGAAGCCGAGCGCTTTCTCCACTGCACCACCAAGGCTCCTGCATGAAACATGGAGCCCTGGTAGCGCAGTGAGTAAGGCAATCAACTGCTAATGGAAAGGTTGGTGGTTAGAAACCACCAACAGCTCCGAGGGAGGAAGAGGTGGCAATCTACTTTCAGGGTGGTGGTGGAGCTGGTGATAATAACGCTGTTAGTGGTGGTGGTGGTAGAGGTGATGGTAAAGATAATAATGGGGGGGTTGTTAGTGGGGGTAGTGGTGGTAGAGGTAGAGGATGGAGGTGATAGTGGAGACGGTGATGTAGGTGGTGGCGGAGGTGGCGGCGGTGATAAAGATGATGGGGGAGTAAGAAGTAGTGTTGGTGGAGCAAGTGGTGATGGAAACGCTGTGGTGGTGGTCATAACTATCAGTGAGCCCTTCCCTGGCAGCAGGCACTGTACTTTGCACTTTACATTTATTATCTCTTGTTTAATCCCCTCAGCAGCTGTTCTCTCCATTGTGCAGGTGAGGAGCCCTACTTTTTGAGAGTGAGGCTGAGTATCTCCTTGGTGAGTGAATTACCTAGATCAGGTGGAGGCAAAGCTGGAGGTCCCCCAGGGGATACTCTATTGGAAAATCTGAGAGAGGCATAGGGTAGGAAAAGAATCAGCCTGGCCACCTTCATGTTCTGCTTGCCCCAAACCCTCTCCCCCTGTGACCAAGTTGTAGACCAAATGGACACTTAGGGTTATAGTGTCAGATTTAATTCTCCGGAGGCCATCCAGCATATAGTATAGAGACGGTCACCTGCCATGTTTACCAGATGTTCTTCTAAGTGAGCATTTCTCTATGAGTTTTCCCCTTTGGCAGCAGATCCCAACCCTGTGCTCTGAGTCTTGGCCTGCAGCTTCTCTGACAAAGACTTATAACACCATTATGGGGGACTGTGACTTAAAGGGCCGTTGAGTTGAATTTTGGGGGGACAAGTGATTGTCTTCCAATGTGTTCCTTTGGTATGTGTTTTTTCTATACTCACCTGTACTGTTTATATCCCACGGAGCCATCTTGGACAAAAAACAAGAAAAGGAATGCTCAGTCAGTAGCAGAGGGGGTGGAGACTAAAGCTGCTGACATCTCAGGTACTTGCCAGAACTCAAGACACTTGAACTTCTGTCTAGATTTCCTCGCAGGGCCTGGGGAATCCTGCTCTTGTTTGAATGAGAGGTGGCCCCTTGTTTCAATTCCAACCTTCCTGTCTTCTTCCTCTCAGAATGGAAGATGGAAATGAACCAGGCGGTAGGCCCAAGGCAGGAGGATTGTACTGACCCCTCTGGACAGCGAAGCCGGCTTCAAATTGATTCCATACACATTAGACGAATGCATGTTAAATGGCCTCCTACCCCAACCCTCCCCTTGGTCCTCTGACATCCACCCTGCCTCCTACAAACATTTCTTGGGCATCTACTATGTAAAGTGGAGATAGAGTGTCCTTCCCTTGTGGAGTTCATGCTCTAGTTTACACTGTAGTGTTATGATGATGGGGGTGGGGAATAAATGGTGCTGATGGGACTCATAGTATGGTATTTGATATAGATGTGTGGAGTTAAGGAAGGCTTCCTGGAGGCAGTGACACTAAGCAGAAACTTGTAGAACAAGAGCTGGACAATGCATGGGAAGTCAGGAGTGGGAGGAGGGGAGAGAGAAGAAGGGAGAGCAGATGTTGAGGATGAAGTGGTACCAGGCAGAGGGATCAGAATGTGTGAAGCCTGGAGACTGGGGAGAACAGACTAGGGGGCTGGAAGGCCACATGCAGTGGTGCATGGAAGCCAGTGGGATGTGGCATCCCATAACTAGACCAGGGTGGGAGGAAACCACTTTCTTGCCTTTACTCCCTGTTGCCAATTCTAGAGCAGTAATAGGAAGTGGTAGTTGGTGTCTGGCGTTACTTTTTAGGCAATACAGGTTGACAGGACCTGCTAGCACACAGCCTTTGAGGGACTGATTCTCTCTTCCAGGCCCATTCCAGCTGTGGAAGCTAGCACCCAGGAAGGAAGCGCTTAGCTCTGTGTGGTCCCCAGGCTGGGCCTTCTGCTCTCTGGGCAGGCAGGCCGTGGCTGGCTGCTCCTCTGCTCCGTCACAGACAGTGCTGGCGCTACTAGGGTCTCAGTCTCCACGGCAGGGAGGGCGCCCACACAGTGAACCTAGAAAAGGGAGATGAAGGGAATAGGGTCTGTAGGCATCTTTGCTTGCCTCCAGCCTCCTGAAGTGCCAGGGTTGCCTCTGTAGATTGAGGGCTTGGCTGAAGGCTGTGTGATTTCATCGGGCTCTGAGTGCAAACACCAGCAGTCTGGAAGGCCCTCCATTTGGACTTGTAGGCTGTGAAAATCTGAGCATCTCACCCCACTGCTCTGGGGGCTCTGCTGGCTCACTGGTAGACTCGAAGGCCTTTGCTGCATCAGCATTCTACAGTTTACCAGTTCTGACTCATGATGGCCCCATGTTTGTCAGACTAGAACTGTACTCCATAGGGTTTTCAATGGCTGACTTTTCAGAAGTAGATCTTCAGGACTTTCTTCCAAGGTACCTCTAGACCTGGGTGGGTGGACTTGAACTTCCAGCCTTTCAGTTAGTGGCAGAGTGTGTTAACCGTTTGCAACACCCAGAGACTCCTCTCTTCCATTTACAGGGCACTAAATTCTATGAGAAGCAGCCATTTCTTAGCCACTGATTAGCATTTTTAAGTGGAAGAGCTAATGCTGGGGTAGTATGGGTCAGTCGGCTGTGGGAGATGCCCCAGCAATGTGTGGTGACCACCCTCTAAGGCAGCACCTGTTAGCTTCTCCAGCAGTTGGAGGGCGCCCAGCCTCTCGTTACCACCACGCACTCCTGTAACGTGTTATTAGGAGGGAGCATTTGGCCTCACCTGTCAGACTAAGGCTTTTGTAGCTCACCACATTTGAGGACTTTAATATCAGTGGATTTACAACAGGCTGTTTGCATAGAAAGTTACACAGCTACATACAATTGAGATCTACATAGAAAATATTTATTCAGCGGATTCCAGTTGACCATTTACCATGCATTCATGACAGAACAGGAGGCACTAAACCACAATGATGACCCTAGATGCTGCTTCCGTTGGTACACGTGGCTGTCCTCCAGCTCCCAGAGGGAAGGGCTTATCTTAGAAAGATACATTTGCTATTGTAGCGATTGATAGGTTCTCTTCTTGCACTGAAGCTTGTAGAGCAGAATGAGATAGATGTAATGCTGAGCAAGTTGCAGGCCATGTGGAATCTGGCTTCTCTGCTGTGGATCAGGATCTCTGGCCTCAACATGGTGGATGGAGCCCCCCTGTTGGAGAATCCTTTCCTGGACAAGGACAGGACATCAGCCATCTGCCTTCATGGACAGAAGCAGCCATCTGCGGCATTCACATCATTTTAAAGTTATTGCCTGTGCTCTTCTCTGGAAACTAAATCCCAACGGCTCCTCTGTCTTCTCCTAAAGATCCCTTCTCAAGAGGAAACAGGACAAGAAGGGCAGATCTGTTTAAACAAAAGCCGCTGAGCCAGTGGGTCACTGGAAAAGTGACCACAAGTTGTCCAGACAAGTCCAGGGTATGGGACATGGAGCTGGCTCTCAGTGGGGGGGTGTGTCCAGTGTATGGTCAACATCCATGTCCCTATACTCCATCTGTGTTGCTTCCAGAGCTTTCCTTTGGCAAACTTAGCAATGAGTGGTAACCACCCTCTAAGGCAGCACCTGTTGGCTATTAAGGAACTTTCCTGAGGCTGACTCAGTGGCCTTCAGAAAGTCATCCAAGAAGATAATAGGAAAGGGGGAGGGTGTGTGCTGGCAACGTAGGCAAGTGTTGTGCATGGTGTGATGGTGGTTCTCTTGGAAAAAGAGAGAGGGGGAGAAAGAGGAAAAAAGGAAGAGAGAAGAGAAAGGAGGAATGCTATTTCTTTATATCCTGGGGGAACATGTAAAGAAATAGACACCGGGGTGAAAAAGGAAAAGAGGGAAAGGGAGAGGAAAGAAGGAAATAGAGAGGGAGAAAGGAGAGGAGGAGCAAAACAGGAGAAAGAACAAAGGAGGACTATGTTCAGAAATGAGAGGTGGCAGGGTAGTTCTCAGTTACCATCAGCTCAGATGGCAGATAATTATTACAACATGACAGTTGAATGGCACGCATGGACAGCGATGGTGCCCCGGCAGAACGCCACTGGCTGGAACTCATCAATTTGTTCTTCTCTGAGCACAGTGTACTCAAACACTAGCATGCATCAGAATCTCCCGGAGAGCTTGTTAAAGAGCAGACTGCTGGGCCCCAGCCCCAGAGTTTCTGATTCAGTAAGTCTAAGGTATAGATCCCTGGGTAGTGCAAACAGTTTGCGCTTGGCTGGTAACTAAAAGGTTGGCAGTTCGAATCCACCCAGCACCACCAGGGAAGAAAACGCCTGGTGATCTTCCATAAAGATTACAGCTAAGAAAACCCTATGGAGCAGTTCTACTCTGTGACCCATGGGGTCACCATGAGTCAGAATTGACTCAATGGCTCAAGACAACAGGTCTGGGGTGGGGCCAGAGAATTTGCCTTTCCATCGAGTTTCCAGGTGATGCTGATGCTGGTCCAGGGACTGTGTTTTGGGATCCACTGTCATAGAGGTTAGTTAGAGACTGGACCAAGGTTGATGCTAACTTGGGTTCCTCAGGTCAGCCAAGGTCAGGAAGTGAGATCAACCATCTTGACTGGCTTGCAGAAGCTGATTGGCAAACACAAACATATAAATTGAGAGAGCACTAAAATCTTTTATTGGATGTATTTGTCTTTTCCTGGCTCTTCGTTCAACCAACCATATGTTTACCTTCTACTGGCAATTGCTGTTTAAATGTCAGTTGACAAGCAGATGTTCTTCACCATCCTACATGTAAGTTAATTTATTGTCTGCAAAACCTGATGGAGTGTTCTCTAACTATCCTCTTTTCCCACTGTCTCCAACCCACTGCTCTGTTCCAGCCACATTAGCCTCTTGCAGCTCTCAGAAGGTGAGCTGCTGTTTTGTTCCTCTGCCCCCTGTTCATGCTGGGATGCCCTTTTCCAGGTTCACTCTTACTCTTTATTCATTTTCTGTCTGCGTGTGCCTGCCTCTGACAAGGTCTGCCTGCCCTTCTTGTTGCCGCCACAATGCTCTGCTCAGATTGCTCCTGAGCAAGTGACCACAAGGCTGTGGCTGTCCTGTCTGCTTGTCACTAGTTCCTAGCACAGGGTCTGTAACAGACCCCAGCCAATCAAGAAAGGTTTCCTGAGTGAATAAATGAAGCCCAGAAATTTAAATGGGGGTGGAGGGAGGGGATGTCTACTGTAGTCAGAGTTAGGGAGAAGTTGGAAAATTGAGTCAAGAAGCAGCAGGATGAGAACAGAGGAGCCATAAGCATCTAAATCCTAAATCGTCTTCAACATCCTGCTTTACCCAAGGCTTCAATGGGCCGGTAAAATAGGACTCTTCAGTACAAGGCAGAAAAGCAAAGCTTTGGGATTTCTTTAATCACATAAAAAACCTTTGCCTGGGGAGAAATCAAAATTCCAGATGTTTTCCATTTATTGCTAGCTAAGTATCCTTTTGTAGCAGGTACTTATGTAAGAGAAAGACGAAAGGTAGGTGGGTAGATAAACAAATAGATGATTGACTGACAGGTGTACAGATTAGGTGATAGATCGGTAGATGATAAATAGGTGATAGATGTATACATAGATGGATGATAGATAAATAGAAGAATGTATTCACTGTTGTAGGCTAGATCACTACGTCATGACCTGGAGTCATATTTTAGTTTCCAAAATTCCTCAGCTTCCTCGGGCTGGTACCTCACTTTTCCTTTGTGGGGAAAATATGTGCTGCAGGATTTTGTTTGGTGCTTGTTCTTGAGGGACCTAGTTCTAAACCTGAACGGAAACAGTGTATCAGAGAAGGTTGTGCTGTGGAAGCCTGAACTAGACCTGCCTCTCATTGTATTCCATGCTATGAATTGCTAGCACTTGAGCCTAAATCTGGGAAAGAAAAAAAAGAAGCTGTATTAAAAAGTCTCACTTGCCAGTCTAGAATAGGATCCAGTGTTCCAAAGAGCATGGCATGGTAGGAGGAGTCCTGAGGTGTTGACCTCATGAGATCTTGGGCAAATCACTTAACCTCTGTTTCATCACTGTTATGTAATTGTGTCCCCCCAAAATGTGTGTCAACTCGGCTAGGCCATGATTCCCAGTATTGTGTGATTGTCCACCATTTTGTCATCTGATGTGATTTTCCTGTGTGTTGGAAATCCTACCTCTATGATGTTAATGAGGCAGGATTAGAGGCAGTTATGTTAATGAGGCAGCACTCACAAGATTAGGTTGTATCTTAAATCAGTCTCTTGAGATATAAAAGAGAGAAGCGAGCAGAGAGATGTGGGGACCTTCTACCACCAAGAAAGCAGTGCCCGGAGCAGAGCGCATCCATTGGACCAGGGATCCCTGTGCTGAAAAGCTTCTAGACCAGGGGAAGACTGATGACAAGGGCCTTCCCCCAGAGCCAATAGAGAGAGAAAGCCTTCCCCTGGAGCTGGCACCCTGAATTTATACTTCTAGCCTCTAGACTGTGAGAGAATAAATTTCTCTTTGTTCAAGCCATCCACTTGTATTTCTGTTATAGCAGCGCTAGATAACTAGAAGGATCACTTGTAAGATAAGGGGTATGTGGCTGGCCTCAGAGGCTCTCTTCCTGCTTGTACATCCTATGATGATTCTAAGATGAATTCTGGGGAACACACAAACGGTTACCTTCACTTTAAAGGTTAGGGGAGAAAAAACAGAAGCTCAGTGTCAGATACATCATGGCTGCCCTGTCTCGGGCTGCGTAGCCTAATGCACTTCTGAAGATTAAACTGCACCGGCTGGCTCAGATGCGGCTGAAGTTTCAAGCTTCACTGCGGGATGTTGTCGGACATCTGCGTTACCTCTGTTTTTTCAACAACATTGCTCTGCCAAGAATAAATCTTTGTCACCGTCTCATGGCTCTTGTCATTTTAGTGTGGCGATCAAGGAGGAAAAAGGAAAGTGCTTTATGGGGAGAAACAGATAAGATATGAAGGTATTTAGTAACCCAGAGTGCAAGACTGTCTTGAGTATAATACAGATCTGTCAAATACTTGAGTTAAAACAGTTTACCTGCTTTACATGAGTGGGTTCAGTTCACTGATCTTCATTCAAATTCACACTAAAGTTATTTTACTGCGGGCTGCACGTTACACCACATAGACCAAAGAGTCATAGATTTTTCCAAATGTAATACACAAGCCCGAATTGATTGCAGCCAAACATAAATTTAGTCAAATCTTTAATGCATTCTATTAAGGCACGAATAAGACTTTAAAGCTTTGTCTCAGCTACAGAGTAGCTGGGTCTAGAGCTGAACCAATTGTAAACAGCCAGAATAAAAAGTTGCCTTTGGTCATGGTATTTATTCTCAACCAAAACCAGCTGCTGTCGAGTTGACTCTGACTCATGGTGACCCCACGTGTGTCAGAGCAGAACTGTGCTCCATGGGGTTTTCAGTGGCTGATTTTTTGGAAGTAGATCGTCAGACCTTTCTTCCAAGGCACCTCTGGGTGGGCTTGAACCTACAACCTTTTGGTTAGCAGCTGAGTGTGTTAATCATTTGCACCACTCAGGCACTCCACAGTGTCATCTAAAATAATTAACAGTTTTTTCCAATGTAGAAATGAGCAATTATGTGTCATTATAAAATGACAGATTTTACAAGGGGACTAGTTTGGTTTTATTCCCCCAAGAGGTTAACCTCTATTAGATTGCTCTCAGGCACTCACCTCACCACTCCCCTAAAACACAGCACTGGTAGAAGGTCACCAACCATGTTTTCCACCTCCATTTGAGGTGGGGGAAGTATTTTCTAACAGCTAGAGTTTGCACAGTCTGCGGTCTTCCAAAATGGCTAGACAAGGTTTAGAATGACAAATTTATCCTTATGCTTTCAGAATTATTTAAGCTTTAAATAATCCGGAGTTCCTTATATGGAAGGCTTTATTTGAGAAGACTAGATAAACCTGCTGTATGCTATAGCTGAGAATACATACTGAGAAATGCGATAAGCATTCAGCCTTGGTTGGATCATCAAAATCCCAGGATGATAAATACAGGCTACGTGGGAGCTTTGTTGCTTTGACATGGCTTTCTGGGCACATGGCTGGAAAGGGGGGCAGTCTAGGGAGTGGCAAGGGGAGGAAAAAGGGGGCTTAGCTACTTTGACAAGGAGCTATGATTACTTCAGTCTGCACTGTCCAGTACTGTAGCCTTTGGCCAGAGGTCCCAACTGAGCTGTGCTGTAAGAGTAGAAGACATGCTTGGTATGAAAAAAAGCATGTAACACATCTCAACCGTTTTTATATTGATTGCATGTTGAAATGAGAATAGTTTGAGTGTTTCTTTTCACCTTTTTTAATGTGGCTACTCAAAATTTAAAAATTACAGATGGGGCTTACATTTTATTTCTGTTGGGCAGCACTGCTTTATGCCCTTTTTAAGTGGTGGAATTAACGGTTAATGTTTACTTTCTTCCTTGTGTTTTCTGTGTTTCTCAAACGGAAAATAGGAGAAATAAACAATACTGTGTCTTTGAGGGAAAAAAATATAGATCATGGATTTTGGAGTCAGGCGAGCATGTGTGCTAGCTATTCCACTTGGACAGCTAACTTTCTCTGAGCCTCAACTTCCTCATATGTAAAATGAGACAGT
This sequence comes from Dugong dugon, assembly GCA_030035585.1. Lineage (NCBI taxonomy): Eukaryota > Metazoa > Chordata > Mammalia > Sirenia > Dugongidae > Dugong > Dugong dugon. The sequence continues at coordinate 89,938,463 of CM057461.1, forward strand.
AACGGTTCCAGTCTCTCCAGGTTGTTGTCAGGAGTGAGAAATGCATGAGACATTAACAGAGGCTGCTTATAAGGCACAGAAAATGGCATAGAGAAAACAATTGATATTCTGCATGTTTTCTTGGTTGTATCTCAAGACATGCATTTTTTTGTCAGATGCATTTTTTTTTTTTTAATCTCTGTCCATTTCTAAGGTCCTTGTCTACTTTGTTCTCTAAGTTTGTATCTGCTCTCTTATCTACTTCTACACCCAGCACATCAAGCTTTCTTTTTTTCCCTCATCATTGAAGCATCTCTGGTCCAGTTCCCCATTTTCTGCTGTGTCTTCAGACTGAGCTATCTCCCACTTATTTCCTTCCTTTAGCTCATTTCAATCTTCAAGGAAGAATTCTATCCCGGCCAAAACTACAAAACAGTCTTCAACTCTTTGTCTGCACGCATGCCTGGCCTCCTACCAGGATGCTGGATCTTGTTTTTTACTGAATACCACTTTTTTTGATGAGTGGATCAGTTAAGGACAACTGACGGCCGGCAAAGGGGGGCAAAGTTAACAGAGAACAACAGCAACCCAAACCCATTGCCATTGAGTCGATTCTGACTCATGGCGACCCCATGTGTTACACAATAAAACTGCTCCATAGGGTTTTCTTGGCTGTAATATTTATGGCAGCAGATCGCCAGGACTTGCTTCCACAGCACCGCTGGGAGGGTTCAAACTACCAACCTTTAGGTTAGCAGTCAAGTGCAAACCTTTTGCGCCACCTAGGGACAAGGGTTGGGTAAACAAGAAAACCAGGAGCAAACACAGGACAGAAAAAAAGCAATGTCATCAATTCTCTCCTCTTGCCCCACAACCCAGCCTTCTTTTCTCATTGCCTTGCCTCCAGGCCGTAATGGCTGTGGTGTATTCAGCCTGTGGTAAATACAAGCCGGTTCTCAGCGCCTCTCTAGGCTTTCACTGCCTGAAGTACAGTCTCCCATAGCGTATCACAGCACACATCTAAAACTATGTGCTCCCTTTCCATATTCTGAGAAGTAAGTCATCAGATGAAGATGGTTGTATTAGCTCTCTGAAATTCAGTGACAGGGAAGAGGGAAAAAAAAAAATCAAAACTTTGTGAAGACGGGTGACTTCCCTCAATATGGTAAGCATCCTAGCTCCTTCCCAATTAATGAGATGAACCTGTCAGTCAGAGCAGCATAAGAGGGAAATGAGGAACAGTAATTTAAGGACGAACTTGGAATAGCACAGGTGCCTGGAAACACCAGCTCTGCTCAATGTCGTGGAAAAAAAAAAAAAAAAACCAACAAAAAACCTTTTTCCTACGCAAGCTTTTATTTAAAAAGAAAAAAAAAATCAGAAAAAGGTTGATTTTTATTCCCATCCATCAAATGTAACTAGGTGATTCAGAATAGACTCGACTTAAAGTGATTTTTTGCCTTTTCATCAGATCAATAAGTTACTTTGCCGATTTTATTTTTAGATTTACTAAAGGTTCTCAGGGTAGCAAACTCAAAGCAGAGAAATAAGCACATTGGTTTGAACTTCAAGCTTGGGCTGAGGTTTGACAGGAGAAACCCTTGGAAGTTAACAGGGGAGCAGCATTTCGAGGCTCTATTTGTGAGGATTTGTCGTTGGAGGAGCTGGGCTTTTTCGGTGCCAGAACACACACCCAGGGCACCTCCACCCCAGGCCAGGGATGCTCAGGTTAGTGCGTGCAGGGGTGCCAGCCCTGGATGCCTCAATATGGCTGTTTGCCCTGGAGCATTTATTAATGAAATATTTACCATCAGTCAGAGGCAGGAAGGGATCATTGCCAACAACAGTCACTTCCCTGTGGCTTCTTAGAAAATCAGAAGGTTTGAAAATGTGAATGAATTTTCCTTATGTTGTACTATTGAAGTTTAGGGAAGGGAGGAATGCTTTCTAAAAATCTAAAGCCCTGTTTTGAGGTATCAGCTCTCCAAAGAGGAACTTAAATTTTGGCGTCTTGGCTCCCCAACAGGAGGCAGCAAAGGCTCAGCAGATTTCTCATCTCCCCCTCCTTGCTGTTGTTCCGTTGCTGTAGTAAACTCTCATGAGACCTGTGGGATCAGTTGTTGGTGTGGCCTGGTAACGTCTGTCTGCCAGAGGTTTGTAGGAACAGCAATGACTGTGTAAGCTGGAATGTGAACAAGTATACATGCAGTCAACTTCTGCTGCACGTAGGGGGACTACAGAGGGGTCACTCTTCTCTTGGTTGTTAGTTGCTGTTGAGCTGGCTCTGGCTCATGGCGACCTTATATGCACACTGAAGCCTGTGAGAGCTGGAACTCGAGGGGACTGCCTTGTTTTTCCAGGTCTCATAAGTTTTCCACCTTTGACTGGGTGCAGTCTTACACTTTTGTATTGCTCATTTAGTGAGAAATATTTAAATTTTCCTTCTCTGACAGGTTTCTGCCTTACACAGGCTCTGGCTTTCACAGGTTTACTGTATTACAGAACAAAATGTTGCTCAGTCTTGCACCATCTTCACAATTGTTGGTATGTTTGAGCTCACTGTTGCAGCCACCACGTCAATCCATCTCGTAGATGGTTTCCCTTGTTTTTACTGACCCTCTCCATTACCAGACATGATGTCTTTTCCTAGCGGTTAGTCTTTCCTGATGACGTGTCCTATGTGAGCTAGCCGAAGTCTTGCCATCCTCACTTCTAAGGAGCATTTTGGCTATACTCTCTCCTCTAGGGTCTGCTCTTTTTCTGGGCTGCTGACCCTGTGGCTCTGTGCTGGGAAGGCAATAAACACATTACTGACTGAAACCTAAGACCAAGTGGAAGGAAGTTTTACATTTTCCAAATTGCTTTGGAATAATTGTCTTTTTCTTCCCCCATGAGGGTAGAAGAGACGACCTATCTAAAAGCGTTTGAAAAGAAAACAGGTGCCATTGCAGATATACACATCATAAATACAGGTGTACCCTCCAGGCACATGTGTGTCCAAAAAGCATTCTCTGTGACAGGCTATTTCTGATCTTGCTTCCCCTGAAATTGAAGGAAGCATCAGTGCGATTAAATCTGCCTCATTGTCACCAAAGGGCAATACTTCCCTTTGACTTGAAAAGAGCATCAGGTCTTCTTTATGCAGACATTATCTAAAATATAAATACTGTTTAATATGGCTAGCCTGTATATATCTATTTCTTTAAGAAGACAAAAAGATAAAACAAGGTTTATGGACCATATAAAATGCTTCGTGGATACACAAACATCAATGAGAACATTTTTTGAAATTAACAGCCATCAACAGGTATAAATAAACTGTCTAAAGCATTTAATGGTCTTTAACACAGCCAACTCCCCCAGCCTTGAAACAGTGTTAAATTCTTTTTTTGCTAGTGGCAAAAGAAGCTGTGAAGCACAAGGTTGAGAAATAATTGGTACCATTTCCTGGTCAGTAAGCACAGAACCGAGGGGCAAAATATTTTATAGGTTTTTTTTTTTTTTTTTCCCCCCTTTCTTTTTTGGTTCTCATGCGGTTCCTCTTCTCTCTTCCCTGCTCAGGGCTGATCGTGGTGACATTAGCCGTGTGCTGGATGCCAAACCAGATTCGCAGGATCCTGGCTGCGGCCAAACCCAAGCACGACTGGAGCAAGGCCTACTTCCAGGCGTACATGGTCCTGCTGCCCTTCGCAGACACCTTCTTCTACCTGAGCTCCGTGGTCAACCCACTGCTGTACACCGTGTCCTCGCAGCAGTTCCGCAGCGTGTTCATGCAGGTGCTGCGCTGCCACCTGACACTGCGGCACGCCAACTACGAGAAGCGGATTCGCGTCTCCACCGACAGCCCCCGCTCCGCCCGCCCACTGATCTTCACATCTTCCTGGCGCCACTCGTCTGCAAGGAGAACTAACAAGGGTTTTTTAAGCACTTTCCAGAGTGAGGCCAAAGCCGACCCTAAGCCCTCCCCATTGAGTCTCAATTCACTGGCGCCCAACTCTGAGCCAGAACCAGCGGAGGCCGCTGCAGAAGCCAATTCTGCTGCAGAGAATGGTCTCCAGGAGCATGAAGTGTAAATGTCAAGTGAGGAAGCCCTGCGTGGTATCCCGCCACGCACAGGCAAAAATCACCCCCACGCAGCAGTGACAGAATGAACCTTAGCCCCATCAGGGACAGAAATGGAAGCTGGGGGACTCGGAAAAGGCAGGTGTCTACCTTAGTGCCTTCTGAGGGTGGATTCCGGCTGACCGGCCTTGACTCTGATTACGCTTTTGAGAGTGGAGTTCCGTTCCACCCCCTTCCTTCAAGTCCGCACTGAAAACTCAGACTGAATTTATTCAGAGCTTACAAAAATGTCTGACACGGCGCTCTTTCATTATTCGCAAAAGAACAAAAAAGAAAGAGGACACAGACTCACTCCTCCCTACCCCAGAATACAGGGACACCCAGAAGAAATCGGCCAGAGGGGGCGCGCGAGGGCCAGGAGAACAACGCGGGAGTGGCTGGTGGGCTCCTTCAGCTTCAGCAGTGTACCAAGGAGCCGGCTAGTTTGAGGAGCAAGACGGTGGTGAGGAGCTCTGGCCGCAGGGCTGCGGCAGAACTGCCTCGTTTCTTGGGCCGGGGCCCGTTGCAGAGCGGGGTGTTGCAGCAACTGATGCACACTGAGTTCAGTTTCCCCGGGGAGCAGAAGGACTGGTACCCGGCAGAGGCGATGAGGCAGGCCGCGGACGACGCACACGACTTGCGGTACATGATTCCTGCAACATAGACCCAAAGGAGCTTGGTTAGCATGCGCTGGTCAGTCAGTCAGCTGTCCCTTTGAGCCCAAATCCTAAAAGCCAGGGCGGTGCTCCAGGGTATTTCGTGGTATGGTGAAGGAGGCAGTCGTCATCATTTCACCAAAGTTGTGCCACAAGCTATTCTGGGTGCCAATACCAGTTACTATACTAGGGAATAAAGAGCTGTAAAATCAAAGGCTAGTTTTTTAAGCTGGAGTTCACACTGTGCACTACCAGAGCTTTTTAGTTAAGAGTATCTTTTTTTTTTTTTTTTTTTTTGGTTCAAAAACTCTCTAAAGCCAGGGAGGACAACAGCTGCGTTTCTAGATTGTATCTGTGATGACAGAGATGTGGCTCTCAACTACGCTATTTATTAAATCCAGGAATATTCTCAAAGAAGACCAAATCCCCTTCTGAAGTAGCCCTGATCTTTTCCCAAGTTTGAAGGGCCCACTGGGTTTTGGTGAAGGAGGCCAGGTTGGCAGAGTGCCCAGGTCAGTTTTTTTGTCATGAAGTTTTGCTCTTAGAACGTGGCCCTCGTAAAGCCGGCCTTCAGTACCACGCACTGTTTGGCTACGTCAGGAAGCCTCTCGGTAAGACTGGAGGACTGTTTTAAACAAAGTCGTCAAAACCAAAACCAAACCACTTGCTGTCGAGTCGATTCTGACTCATGGTGACCATGGGTTGCAGAGTAGAACTGCGCCATAGGGTTTTCAGGGCTGTGACCGTTTGTGAGCAGATCACCGGGGCTTTCTTCTGAGGCACATCTGGGTAGATTCAAACCGCCAAACTTTTTGGTTAGTAGTTGAGCGCTTAACCATTTATGCCCCCCAGGGACTCCCCATCATCAAATTAGGGTGTCTTAGATTGCCATTTGTCTTCTTAAAGCTGGAAGTTTACTCAATTTAAATAATAAATAATAGCTAAGCTTACTAAAACAGCCACAACAATGGACTCAAACATACCAACAACAATCTAGAAGATGGCACAGGATGGCTAATGGTTTGTTCTGTTACATGTAACGTCAGAGGCAACTTGATAGCAGCTAGCCACAAGCTTACTGAGTGCTTTCGCCTATATGCCAGGCACTATTCTAAGGGCCGTAGTGTGTACTAGCTATTTACTGTCTACAACAACTCTGTAACGGAAGTCACATGATCATCCCCATTTGACAGATGGGAGGAGGGCCAGCCAGAGAGGTTCAGTAATTTGCCCAAGGTCACACAGCTAGAAGGTGGAGCTGGAACTGGATCCCAGCATCTGGGCTTCATGCTGTCAAGTCAAGTCTATATTACTGTATGGCAAAGAGCCAACCACAATGGTGTTTTTTTGGCTTTATGTTGCATCATCAAAGATAGCTTTTGATGTGTGTCACGGAGAGCTGTTTTATTTTGTATCATCAATAAATTACTTTTTTTTTTTTTTTTGACAAACAGCAGTATTTATTTAATATGAAAACTCAGACGGGAAGTGAATGGTTTCAGCCTGGTTTTTTGGCCCAGCACAGCTGAAGGCTCTAATCCCACTAGCAGCCAGAGCTCCTGAGGCACTGCTTCCTGGCAGGTGCATGTGTGCAGATGTCCTTTTGGTCTGGGCCCTTGCTCCTCCTTGAGAATTGCTGCTTTGGGTGCTGTGGAAAAGTAAAGAATCAAACTCCCTAAAACTTCCAAGTGGGAGGTAAGAAGTACTTTAGATTTACATTAGAACATGCAATTTCATGTCATTCTTTTCTATAACTGCAACTTTAGAAGGATCGATTTTCTAACAACACTGTTGTTAGAAAGTCCTGAAAGGTGACTTGTCTGGAAGATAAAGGCCAGGTCTAGAGGGGAGGGAGACATTGTTTGTTTGATTTCTAAGGCCTATGCTCAAAATGAGAAGAAACAGATGCAAACGTCTGTTAATAATAGGAACGTGGACTGTAAGAAGTATGAGTCTAGGAATAGTAAAAGTTGTCAAAAATGAAATGCAATCCATAACCATTGATACACTAGGCATTAGTGAGCTGAAATGGACTGGTATTGGCTATTTTGAATCAGACAATCATATGGTATACTATGTCAGGAATGACAAATTGAAGAGGAATGGCGTAGCATTCATCGTCAAAAAGAACGTTTCAAGATCTATCCTGAAGCACAACCCTGTGTCAGTGATAGTATAATAGCCATAAGCTTACAAGGAAGACCAGTTAATATGACTATTACACACCAACCACTAATGCCAAAGATGAGAAAATTGAAGATTTTTACCAACTTCTTCAGTCTGGAATTGATCAAACATGCAGTCAAGATGCGTTGTTGATAATTATTGGCGACTGGAATGCAAAGGTTGGAAACAAAGAAAGAAGGAGGATCGGTAATTGGAAAATATGACCTTGGTGATAGAAACGATGATGCTGGAGATCCCATGATAGAATTTTGCAAGACCAATGACTTCTTCGTGGCAAATACCTTTTTTCACCAACATAAACAGCAACTATGCACGTGGACCTTCCCAGATGGAACACATGGGAATCAAATTGACTACATCTGTGGAAAAAGACATGGAAAAGCTCAGTATCATCAGTCAGAACAAGGCCAGGGGCTGACTGCAGAACAGACCATTGACTGCTCATATGCAAGTAAGTTTAAGTTGAAGCTGAAGAAAATTAGAACAAATCCACAAGAGCCAAAGTATGACCTTGAGTATATCCCACCTGAATTCAGAGACGATCTCGAGAAGAGATTTAATGCGTTGAACACTAATGACTGAAGACCAGATGAGTTGTGGAATGACATCAAGGACATGAGATGAAGACCAGATGAGTTGTGGAATGACATCAAGGACATGATATGTGAAGAAAGCAAGAGGTCATTAAAAAGTCAGGAAAGAAAGACCAAAATGGATGTCAGAAGAGACTGTGAAATTTGCTATTAAACGTTGATTAGCTAAAGCAAACAGAAGAAATGATGACGTAAAGGAGTTGTTGAGAAGATTTCAAAGGGCGGCTTGAGAAGACAAAGTAAAGTATTATAATAACATGTGCTAAGACTTGGAGTCAGAAAACCAAAAGGGAAGAACACATTTGGCATTTCTCAAGCTGAAAGAACTTAAGAAAAAAATTCAAGCCTCAAGTTGCAATATTGAAGGATTCTATGGGGAAAATATTAAATGACACAGGAAGCATCAAAAGAAGATGGAAGGAATACACTGAGTCACTATACCAAAAAGAATTGGTCAGTGTTCAGCCATTTCAGGAGGTAGCATATGATCAGGAACTGACGTTACTGAAGGAAGAGGTCGAAGCTGCACTGAAGGCTCCAGGAATTGATGGAATACTAATTGAGATGTTTCAACAAACGGATGTGGCACTGGAGTGCTCACTCATCTATGCCAAGAAATTTGGAAGATACCTGGCCAACCAACTGGAAGAGATCCAACCAAATGCGGAAATTATTGAACAATATCATCAATATCACACGCAAGTAAAATTTTGCTAAAGATCATTCAAAAAGCAGCTGCAGCAAGTACATAGACAGGGAACTGCCAGAAATTCAAGCCAGATTCAGAAGAGGACGTGGTACAAGGGATATCACTGCTGATGTCAGATGGATCCTGGCTGAAAGCAGAGAATACCAGAAAGATGTTTACCTGTGTTTTATTGACTATGCAAAGGCATTCGACTGTGCGGATCATAACAAATTATAGATACCATTGCAAAGAATGGGAATTCCAGAACACTTAATTGTGCTCATGAGGAACCTGTACGTAGATCAAGAAACAGTTTTTCAGACAGAACAAGGAGAGACTGCATGGTTTAAAGTCAGGAAAGGTGTTGTTGTATCCTTTCACCATACTTATTCAATCTGTATGCTGAGAAAATAATCCGAGAAGGTGGACTATATGAAGAAGAATGTGGCATCAGGATTGGAGGAAGACTCATTGACAAACTTCGACATGGAGATGACACCACTTTGCTTGCTGAAAGTGAAGAGGACTTGAAGCACTTACTGATAAGGATCAAAGACCACAGCCTTCAGTATGGATTACACCTCAACAGAAACAAAAATCTTCACAACTGGACCAATAAGCAGCATCATGATAAACGGAGATAAACGGAGAAAAGACTGTGAAGTTGTCAAGAATTTCATTTTACTTGGATCCACAGTTAACACCCCCGGAAGCAGCGGTCAAGAAATCAAACGATGCACTGCATTGGGCAAATCTGCTGCAAAAGACCTCTTTCAAGTGTTAAAAAGCAAAGATGTCACTTTGAGGACTAAGGTGCACCTGATCCAAGCCACAGTGTTTTCAGTCACCTCATACGCATTCAAAAGCTGGACGATGAATAAGGAAGACCGAAAAGAACTGATGCCTTTGAATTGTGGTGTTGGCGAAGAATATTGAATATACCATGGACTGCCAAAAGAATGAACAAATCCATCCTGGAAGAAGTACAGCCAGAATGCTCCTTGGAAACAACGATGGCGAGATTAAGTCTCACATACTTTGGACATGTTATCAAGAGGGACCAGCCTCTAGAGAAGGACATCCTGCTTGGTACAGGGTCAGCGAAAAAGAGGGAGAACCTCAATGAGATGGATTGACACAGTAGCTGCAACAATGGGCTCAAGCGTAATAACAACGATTGTGAGGATGGCACAGGGCCAGGCAGTGTTTCATTCTGTTGTACATAGGGCCGCTATGAGTTGGAACTGACTCAATGGCATCTAACAACAACAACAGCTCAGTGGGTTGGACCCAACGGGGACTCAGGACTATTTACCAGCATCATCACTTACATGCTTACGAAGATTAACTCCAAGTAGATCTAAGATTTAAATGTTAAACTATAACCATAGAAATACTAAAAGAAACTTTGGAACTTTAAGAGATTTCTTTTATAATTTAAGATAAGGGAAGGATTTGCAATGATGCAACACCCAAAAGCCGTTAAAGGAAAGAGTGATGAATTTGATAGACTATGCAAAAATAAAAACATAAATCTCTGCCTGGTAAAAAAAAAAAAAATCACTATAAGCAAAAGTGGAAGATCGGGAAAAATGTTTGCAACTCAAATCACAAAGAACAAAAGTCCTTAATAGGTAAAAATGTAGTATAAATCAGTAAGAAAATAATAACCCATTAGGAGAAAAGTAAATATAATAAAGGGCTTTGAAGTACATGAAAAGATGCTCACCCTTACTTATAATAAAGAGAAATGCAAATTAAAACTTCATCAAGATAGGCGGGGCCAAGATGATGGGATAGTCAGACGTTTCCGTGTCGCCCCTCTCACAACAAAGACCCAAGAAAACAAAGGAATTGGATATATGTGACAATCTAGGAACCCTAAACATCAAAGACAAAGCTGAAGGACTGAGCGATAGGTGGAAAGAGAGACAATTCAAAAACGGTGGAAATGGGGAATTAGAGATCACTGGCATCCTGCTAGATGAATCTGCACAGCACAGACATATTGAGGCAAGCAGCAACATCTCAAGCCGAAACCCACCCCATCTGGTACAGCTAAGCAGGAGCGACTTTGCACACACTTCCAGAGCCAAACAGGAGTGACACCAGCTATGTGAAAGTTCAGTGCACACTCCCAACCCACTGCACATAACAAAGCCCTGTCCTCACCAGAGCTCCACGGGCCAAGGAGCACTCTCTCCTCCTCAAGCATCCTCCTTCCTGCTCCAACAACAGTCCTGCATCATCAACACCTAAGCCGGGAACTCACGGCCCTGGTCCAGGGCACACGCCCCCTCCAGCTATCCAGCAGCACAGGGGACCCGTGGGCCTGCAGTGACCTCCACCTCCTCTGATCACCCGCACCAGTGCTTTGCTGGCTGACTCGGCATAGCAACCACACAGTGGCATAAGGTGGGCAGAGTTCCCAGCTGAAACCCCCATTTTTACTGGCAGCAGCCAAGTGGGAGCTGCAGGTCTGTGACAATCAACACCTCCCTGCCCTCTAAGCCTGTAGCTCTTGGCCCAGCCTGAGGCACCTGCCCCTTAGCCTAGCCACTGACATAGGAGGTCCATGGACTTGCGGCACCCTTCACCCTCACTGATCACCCGCACCAGTGCCTTGCTGGCCTACCTCATTAGGACAAAGTGGGTGAGGCTCCCAGCTGAAGCCCATTTGAACCTGTTGCAGCCAAGTGGAAGCTGCAGCTCTGTGGCATTCGATACCGCCCTGCCCCGTAAGAAGGGGCCTCAATCACCCACACAGGGGCCTGAGGGCTGGCAGTACTACCCACTCCACCCAGCTGCCCACAACGGGGGCCTGAGAGCCAGTAGCGTCCCCTCATCCTTCCAGCCAACAGCACCAGGAGCCCAAGGACCAACTACATTACTACCCCCCACCCCACGTGCTCTGGTGGATGGGGCACACACCCTCATCCAGGCACCCAGGGGCAGCCAACAACCCCTGCATTGTCCCCTGTATCATCCCCCACTGCAACCAGAGACCTCTGCCTACTCTGAAAACCCCCATGCAGCACTCCCACCCAAGACTGTAGGGGAGAGTCTCTGCACCGCACGCATGGTGAGCAACAACCCAGGCACCTATGCCTTGACCAACCCGGTAAGCGGTGGAATACACACATAACACCCAACCCAACAACCAGGGAGAACACCCCTTGCACCCATGGCCAAGTAACCAGTAGGACAGAGTCATCACGTCCCCAGAAACTTTACCTACTTCCTTGGCAGCCCCCTAAGAATGCTGAACAGATTCCCAGGCTCACACACCTAGTAGCTGGTCCACCAACCTGGAGATGGGAGGTGAGAGCTTCAGTGTGGCCAGATTAACACAACTAAAGTAGCACACATGCCCAGCCTACTTGGATATATCAAAACAAAACAACAAAAATTCAGGACGCAGTAAACAAACATACAATAAATAACTTCTTGATGCCTCGCAGACAACAGTCAAGGTCAAATCACATAAAGAAACGGGACAAGATGGCTCCAGCAAGTGATCAAAATAACGAGAAAACCTTCCAGAGGTACATAAGGCAATGGAACTACCTGATAAAGAATTCAAAAGACTAATATACAGAGCTCTCCAAGAGATCAAGAAGGAGATTAGGGAAAACACAGACCAAACCAAGGAATACACAGACAAGCAATCGGAGAATTCAGGAAAATGATACAAAAACATAGACTAAATAGACTACTGGAAACCACACAAAAACAGCAACTAGAAAGCCAAAAGGTTAATAAAATTTCAGAATTAGACAACTCAATAGATGGTCATAGGAGCAGAGCTGAGACAATGGAAGCCAGAATTAGTGACACTGAAGATAAATCCCTTGACACCAATTTGTTTGAGGAAAATTAGAAAAAAGAATGAAGAAAAATGAGGAAAGCCTAAGAATTATGTAGGATACCATCGAGGAAAATCCTACCAGTGATTGGAATTCCAGAATGGGGGGCGTGGGGTAGTGGAGTGGGAGGATAGGGGAAATAACCAAAAACACAGAGAATTGTTTGTTAAAGATTTGCTGGCAAAAAACTTCCTTAATATCATGAAAGGCAAGAAGATATCTATCCAAGAAGTTCAACAAACCCCATCCAGGATGGATCCCAAAAGAAAGTCACTAAGACTTTCAAACGTGCCAAAACCAAAGACAAAGAAACCTGAGAGTGGCTAGGGGAAAATGAAAAATCATCTACAAAGGAGCACAAATAAGACTAAGCTCTGATTACTCAGCAGAAACCATATCGGCAAGAAGGAAATAGGATGACATATAAAGCACTGAAGGGAAAAAACTGCCAGCAAAGAATTACATATCCAGCAAAATTGTCTCTCAAATATGATGGTGAAATTAGGTCATTTCCAGATAAACATAAATTAAGTGAATATGTAAAAACCAGACCAAAATTATAAGAAATATTAAAGGGAATCCTCCAGTTAGAGAGCCAACATCAGAAACAATCCAAGACTAAGACACAGACAGATCAACCAGATACTAACCCAGATAGGGAATTCACAAAAATAAAACAAAGCTAAAAGACTGAAAATAGGGAACCAAAAACATAAATATTAAACAATGAAAACATCAAAACAAAAAAGAGAGAATAAATGGTGTAGTCATAGAATTTCCATATGGAGAGGAAGTCAAGGCGATATAAAGAAATAAAAGACTGGTTTAAACCTAGAAAAATAAAGGTAAATTTCAAGATAACCACAAAGGAAGCTAACAAACCTACCCATCAAAATAAAGAAGAAAAAGTCTCAGAAAACACAAATCGACAATAATGAAAGAAAGGAAAAGAAAATCCATAAACAAAAAGAACTCAGCACAGAAAATTAAGCAGAACAAAGAGAACCATCAACACCACACACACACACACACCAAAGTGACAGCAGTAGACTCATACCTATCAATAATGATGCTGAATGTAAATGGCCTAAACGCACCAGTAAAGAGACAGAGTGGCAGAATGGGTTAAAAAAAAAGCGTGATCCATCTATGTGCTGTCTGCAAGAGATATACCTTAGATACAAAGACATAAACTAATACTCAAAGGATGGAAAAAAAATATATCAAGCAAACATTAACCAAAGAAGAGCAGGAATGGCAATATTAATCTCCAGTAAAATAGAGTTTAAAGAAAATCCAGCATAAAGGATGAGGAAGGATACTGCATAATGATTAAAGGGTCAATACACCAGGAGGACATAACCATAATAAGTATATATGCACCCAATGACAGGGCGCCAAAATACATGAAACAAACTCTAATAGCATTCAAAGAGAAATAATTCCACAATAATAGTAGGAGACTTCAACACACACCACTTTTAGTGAAGGAGAGAACTTCTAGAAAGAAACTCAATAAAGATACAGAAGATCTAAATGCCACAGTCAACCAACCTGACCTCGTAGACATATACAGAAACACTCTACACAAAAGCAGCAAAGTATACATTATTTTATGATGCACATGGAACATTCTCCATAATAGAACACCACAAATCAAGCCTTAACAAAATCCAAAGCACTGAAATAATACAAAGCATCTTCTCTGATCGTAATGCCATAAAAGTAGAAATCAGTAACACAAATTGCAAGGAAAAAAATCAATTACACGGAAACTGAACAATACCTTGTTTAAAAATAACTAGGTAATAGAAGAAACCAAGGATGGAATAAAAAAAATTCATAGAATCAAATGAGAATGAAAACATATCTTACGAAAACCTTTGGGACACAGCAAAAGCAGTGCTTAGAGGTCATTTTTTAGCAATAAATGCACATATCAGAAAAGGAAAAAAAAAAAGGCCAAAATCAAAACATTAACCCTACAACTCAAACAAATAGAGAGCAGCAAAAGAAGCCTTCAAGCACCAGAAGAAAGGAAATAATAAACGAAACAGAGAAAAAAAAACAATAGACAGCATCAACAAGACCAAAAGTTCGTTCTTTGAAAAGATCGCAAATTCGACAAGCCATTGGGCCAGACTGACAAAAGAAAAACAGAAGAGGAAGCAAATAACCCAAATAAGAAATGAGACGGGTGATATATCAAAACAGACCCAACTGAAATAAAAAGAATCAGAACAGAATACTATGAAAAATAGTACTCCAACAAATTTGAGAACCTAGAGGAAATGGACATATTTCTAGAAACACACGACCTTCCTAAACTAACACAAACTGAGGTAGAAAAACTAAACAGACCCATAACAAAAGAAGAGATTGAAGAGGTAATTAAAAAAAAAAAAAAAAAAAAACTCCAGCCCAGACGGCTTCACTGGAGAATACTACCAAACCTTCAGAGAAGATCTCCCATGAATACTACTCAAACTATTTCAGACCATAGAAAAGGAAGAAATACTCCCAAATTCATTCTACAAAGCCAGCATAACCCTGATACCAAAGCCAGGCAAAGATGCCACAGAAAAAAACTACAGACCAATATCCTTCATGAACATAAATGCAAAAATTCTCAACAAAATTCTAGTCAATAGAACTCAACAGCATATCAAAAATAATAATAATAATAATAATAACACGTCATGACCAAGTGGAATTCATACCAGGTATGCAGGTTGGTTCAACATTAGAAAAGCAATCAATGTAATCCACCACATAAATAGAACAAAAGAATCACATGATCATATCAATCAACACAGAAAAGGCATTTGATAAAGTCCAACACCCATTTCTGATAAAAACTCTCAGCAAAATAGAAATAGAAGGGAAATTCCTCAAAATAAGAAAGGGCATTTATACAAAACCAACAGCCAGCATCGTTCTAAATGGAGACAGACTGAAAGCATTCTCCTTGATAATGCCCTTTATCGCCACTCTTATTCAACATCATGCTGAATGTCCTATCTAGAGCAATAGGAAAGAAAAAGAAATAAAGTGTATCCAGATTGGTAAGGAAGAGGTAAAACTATCCCTATTCACAGATAATATGATCTTATACACAGAAAATCCCAAAGAATCCACAAGAAACCTACTGAAACTAATAGATTTCAGCAAAGTAGCAGGATACAAGATTAACATACAAAAATCAGTTGGATTCCTCTACACCAATAAAAAGAACTTTGAAAAATGAAATCAGCAACATATACCATTTAAATAGCCTCCAAGAAGATAAAATACTTAGGAATAAATCTAACCAGGGTTGTAATAGACCTGCACGAAGAAAACTACAAAACATCACTGCAAGAAACCAAAAGAGACCTATATAAGTAGAAGAACATGCCATACTCATGGATAGGAAGACCCAACATTGTGAAAATGTCAGTACTACCTAAAGCAATCTACAAATACAATGCGATCTTGATCCAAATTCCTGCAGCATTCTTTAACAAGATAGAGAAAAAAAAAAAAAAAAAAAAATCACCAACTTTATAAGGAAAGAGAAGAGGCCCTGGATAAGTAAAGCATTATTGAAGAAGAACGACAAAGTGGGAGGCCTCATGCTACCTAATCTTAGAACCTATTATACAGCCACGGTAGTCAAAACAGCCTGGTACTAGTACAGTAACAGACAGACCAATAGAACAGAACTGAGAACCCCAGACCTAAATCCATCCATCTATGAGCAGCTTGATATTTAACAAAGGGCCAAAATCCATTAAATGGGGGCAAGACAGTCTGTTTAACAAATGGTGCTGGCATAACTGGATGTCCATCTGTAAAAAAAATGAAACAAGATCCATACCTCACAGCATACGCAAAAACTAACTCAAAAACACCTAAATATAAAACCTAAAATGATAAAGATTAAGGAAAAAAAATAGGGACTACATTAGGGGCCCTAGTACGTGGCATAAATAGTATACAAACCGTAACTAACAATGCACAAGGACCAGAAGAGAAACTAGATAACTGGGAGCTCCTAAAAATTAAACATTCATGCTCATCTAAAAGACTTCCAGCAAAAGACTAAAAAGAGAACCTACAGACTGGGAAAAAAACTTTTGACTGTAACATATCTGACAACGGTCTAATCTCTAAAATCTATAAAATACTTCAACATCTCAATAACAAAAAGACAATCCAATTTAAAAAATGGATAAAGGATACGAACAGACACTTCACCCAAGAAGACTTTCAAGTGGCTAATAGGCACATGAGGAAATGCTCGTGATCATTAGCCATTACCAAAAAAAAAAAAAAAAAAAAAACAAACCAAACCCATTGCAATCGAGTCAATTCCGACTCATAGTGACCCTAGAGGACAAAGTAGAACTGCTCCATAGAGTTTCCAAGGAATGCCTGGTGGATTCAAACTGCCGACCTTTTGGTTAGCAGCCATAGCTCTTAACCACTACACTACCAGGGTTTCATTAGCCATTAGAGAAATGCAAATCAAAACTACCATGAGATACCATCTCACCCTGACAATACTGACACTAATCCAAAAATCACAAAATAACAGATGTTTTAGAGGTTATGAGGAGATTGGAACTCTTACGCACTGCTGGTGGGAACGTAAAATGGTACGACCACTTTGGAAAACGATATGGCACTTCCTTAAAAAGCAAGGAATAGAAATACCGTAAGATCCAGCAATCCCACTCCTAGGAATATACTTTAGAGAAATAAGAGCCATGACACAATAGACATATGCACCCATGTTCATTGTAGCACTATTCACATTAGCAAAAAGGTGGAAACAACCTAAATGCCCATCAACAGATGAATGGATATACAACTTATGATTACATACACACAATGGAGTACTACACAATGATGAAGAACAATGATGAATCTGCGAAGCATCTCACAACATGGATGAATCTGGGGGGCATTATGCCACGTGAAATAAGTCAGTCACAAAAGGACAAATATTGCATGAAACCACTATTGTAAGAACTCGAGAAAAGGTTTACACACAGAAAGAAAAAAAATATTTGATGGTTATGAGGGTGGGGAGGGAGGGCAAATCACTAACTGGATAGTCGACAAGTGTCAACTTTGGTGAAGGGAAAGTCAACACACAATATAGGGGAAGTCAGCACAACTTGACCAAAGCAAAGGCACAGAAGTGTCCTAGACACATCAAACACCTGGAGGGAACAAGTTCCTGGGGCTGGGGGCTGAGGACCACAGTCCTGGGGGACATCTGGGTCAACAGGCATAACATAGCTCAAAAAGAAATGTTCTACATCCCACTTTGATTAGTAGCGTCTGGGGTTTTAAAAGCTTGCTAGTGGCCATCTAAGATACATCTGTTGGTCCCATCCCATCCGGAGCAAAAGGGAATGATGAAAACCAAAGACAGAAGGAAAATATTAGCCCAAAGGACTAAAGGATCACGAACCAGAGCCTCCACCAGCCTGAACCCAGAAAAATTAGATGGTGTCCAGTTGACTGCTCTGACGGGGATCATGACAGAGAGCCCTGGACAGAGCAGGAGAAAAATATAGAACAAAATGCAAACTCATGAAAAAAGACCAGACTTAAGTGGTCTGACAGAAACTGGAGGAACCTCTGAGATCATAGTCCCTGGACATTCTGCTAACTCAGAACTGGAACCACTCCTGAAGCCTAGTTTTGAGATAAAGATTAGTCAGGCCTATAAAACAAACAATAACATGCATGAGGAACATGCTTCTTAGTTCAATCAAACATATGAGACCAAATGGGCAATTCCTGCCCAAAAGCAAGGCGAGAAGGCAGGAAGGACAGGAACTGGACGAATGGACACAGGGAACCCGCAATGGAAAGGGAGAGCCTGCTGTCACATTGTGGGGATTGTAACCAATGCCACAAAACAATATGTGTATAAATTTTTGAATGAGAAATTAACTTGAGCTGTGAACTTTCACCTAAAGCACAATAAAATTAAAAAATAAAGTCAGAACCTTTGAAGTTAAAAAAAAAAATAAAAAACTTCAGAAAGTTTATTAGCACCACGTTAGTAAGTCTTGGGATACGGGCCCTCTCATATGTTGTCAGTTAGAAGTGTAAATCAGTATAAATTCTAGAAGGCAATGTGGTGCTAGTTATCAACATTACAAATGCACATACTCTTTGACCCAGCAATTTCACTTCTATGAATTTATCCTATATATTTACACATGTGCAAAATGACCACATTCAAGGCTATTCATCACAGAGTGGTTTGTAGCAGCAAAAGAAGGGACAGTTATATTCTCCATCAGCAGGAGACTGGCTAACTGCATGGTGGCTCATCCACACAATGGAATGCTATGCAGCTGCAATCAATAAGGAATAAGCTCCAGGATATTTTGTTAAAAACAATGGGTAGATTGTCCCTCCTTCCTTCCCTCCCTTCCTTGACTCCCTGCCTTCTTACAGTGTTCCAAACACAGTTTTAAGACCTTCAAATACTAACTTATTTAATCTTTGTAATAACTCTAGTGGTAATCTGCATTTTGCAAGTAGAGAAACTGAGGCAGAGAGGGGTTAACTAATTTGATTAGGGGTCACACAGGTAATATATGGTACAGCTGGAATTTGAACCTAGGAAGCCTGGCATTAGAATTTATGCTCTTAATTGCTCTACTACACTGCACACTATGGTTTAATATGTTTCCATTTGGAAAAAATACGGAAGATTACACACAGTGTGTGGAAAATCAAATCCTACTCCACTGATACCAAATGTAATAATCAAATCAGTCTCGAATCAATACAGTCTATTCCAATTCAACTGCACAGCAACTGTCCATGCAGCACTTCTTCCTCTGACCCTACCACCAGAGCGAGGTCAGATCTTAAGTCAAAGGACACAGTCCCCCAGACTGCCAAGTCTAAGACTTCAGATGGCAGCTGTAAGCTAGGGGGTCCTCAGGGCCCCCTCGTTTCTGACCTGCTGGCTCCCACTGCTCCCTTGGGTTTGATAATTCACTAGAATGACTCACAGGAAGCACTGTACTTAAAAGTATACAAAGTGAAGAGATGGCGTAGGGTGAGGCCTGAGAGGGCTGCCAATGCAGAACTTCCACGTCCAAACGGGGACGCACTACCTCCCACTTGCACCGATGTCTACCACCAACCAGGAAGCCCACGGAGCTTCTGTGTCTAGAGCCTTTATTGGGGCTGCTTTAGCTGGGGCCTTGGTGGCGCAGTGGTTAAGAGCTACGGCTTGCTGTGGCTGCTAACCAAAAGGTTGGCAGTTTACATCCACCAGCTGCTCCTTGGAGACCCTATGGAGCAGCTCTACTCTATCCTATAGGGTGTCTATGAGTCAGAGCTGACTTGATGGCAATGGGTTTGTTTTGTTTTTTTAAGTTTTTTTAAGTAGGCAAGATTGACTGAATCATGCCCCCTTCCCTAAGTTCAGCTGATGTCACACAGTGGGCCTTTCTGGCCTGGCCAACCTCTACCTGAGCATAACCTCTCAGGTTAGATGTGGTTTGGACCCCAAAAAACCCAAATGCCTAGCATGGCAACTGCTGGGTTGTACTGTAAGGGTATTATACGATATGAAACAAAATGAAACCCATTGCCATCGAGTCGATTCCAACTCATAGCGACCCTACAGCCCTTATCAAAGGTACTTCAATCACTGAGGAAATTCCAAGGTTTTAGAGGTTATCTCTTAGGAACAAAGGACGAAGAATTTTTTGAGTAAACTTAATTGTAATCTAAACCGCCCCCCCAACACACATACATTTTGTATACATACTCATAAAATATTTCTGGAAGAGAGCACAAGACATCACGGTGGTTATCTCTGGGGAAGGGTACCAGGGGGCCACAGGATAAAAACCAGTTGCTGTGGAGTCGATAAAAAACTGCAGACCGTTTTTTCATTTGAAATTAGAACCATGAGAATAAACCCTCCCCCCTTCTGAAAGAAACACTGTCCCCAAAGAACCTTTTATCAAATGGCTTCTTATTCCAAGTGCAGCACAAGTCCCTTCTAGCTGTGCACACCAGAGGGTGCCTGGGAATGAACACACTCTCAAAAAGACAGCCAGCTAGAAAGGGTTGTTGCTCCAGAGCCCAAGCGTCAGGGTCACAGGGAAGGGGTGTTTGTGTCTCTCCTCTTCTCCTTTAACCCAGCCCCCAAGAGCTCCGGCGAGCCTGCGGAGGATGAGGCCGTGAGAAAACCAGAACAAGCCCTATCAGAGATTGCTGGTGGGGGCACAGACTGGCATAAGAGCAATTTGGAAGGCTCTATAAAAATAAAAAATGTACAAATCCAACAGTTTCATACCTCAGATTTTACTCTTCAAAACAAAACACACCACCTTTACAGGACAAAGGTACCTTTAAACTACGGGATGTTAAGAAGCAGTTAAAAGGAAAGTGCAGAGTTCTATACTGTTCTGGAAGATTCCTTTCCAGTGAGTGAAAAAGTGAAGTTCCAGATGATGTTTAAGTATTTCATTTATGGTGATTCAGTGGTAGAATTCTCACCTTCCATGTGGGAGACCAGGGTTCAATTCCTGGCCAATGCACCTCATATGCAACACCACCCATCTGTCAGTGGCGGCTTGCGTGTTATGATACTGAACAGGTTTCAGTGGAGTTTCCAGACTAAGATGGTCTAGGAAGAAAGGCCTGGTGATCTACTTTCAAAAATAAGCAAATAAAAACCTATGGATCACAACGGTCTGATCAGCAACCGATCATGGGGATGGTGCAGGACCAGCAGCATTTTGTTCTGTTGTGCATGGGGTCATTATGAGTCGGGGGCTGACCTGATGCAGTGAACAACAATTTATGTAAGAAAAACACAAGGCAATACAATATGTGCTTGAGATGAGTCTGTAGGGATGTGTGTGTACATAATCTAAGTGTGCGCAGTTGCATCTCTACGTGAAATCTAATAGAGTGGTCCCACTGAACCATGCAAGTCCCTTTAGGGATGGGCGGTAGTCAGGAAGCACTTTTGATTTATTTGTGATATTTGTATGTTTTACAATGGAACTATATCCATGGATTGCATCTGTAATTACAATTTAATAGAATTTAAAAATATAAACTAAGTGAGGCATTTCATGGAAATTTCTGAGACCTGGAATACACAGCAGCATGTGGCACCAGGGTGGCTGAATGCAGCCCAGCCTCACAGCATCTGGGGGCTCCCCTGGGGCCTTAGACAGGCTTCAGTGAAGGGTGCTAGGGATTTGCCTGACTTTAGCAGCACCATGGGCAGGAGGTGGTGGCTGGACTGAAGTCAGCCATGGGCTTGATTTCCCAGTATCTTTCTGGTTGTCCCGGTGGTCACAGCAGCCCCCACTGCAGAGTCAGAGCAGGAGAAGGCAGTGTCCAAACGCATGAATGACACACCCTTTGAAAACTTCCCAAATATCTGAGGGATGCTTCCTGTCCCCCTCCTGCATGATTTTTCTCCTAATAATGTTTAATACACTATGTATTTGACTAATGCATCTTTATTTCTAGAAGGTAAGCTCCAGCACTTAGGACAGTGTCTGGTGCATAATAAGGGCTCAATAGATATTGAATGAGTAAATAAGTGAATGAGTAAATGAATGAATAAAAGACTGAATGGAGCAAGGAAAAATGAGACAGAGAAAAGGAGGGTAATTTGAAGGGGGTTGGGAGGTCCTATGGTAGTATCTGCTTTTCTGACTAGTTGCAACCCCAATTTTTTTCCTAGGCTAGTGGGCCTGGGTTAACAGAGGTTATATACCGCTAATACAAACCTCCAGGCCTTTGGCTGACATAGGGCAGGCCTGTGAGAGGTTCTGAGAGATCCAAAGCAAGCAGGCTCAGGCAGTTGATGAAGGGCTGTCCATCAAATGTGCTGGCTAATCCCAGCCTTGACCAGCACCCAGACCACTCCACCCTCCAGGGGCACAGAGAGGTGTCCTGCCCATGTCATGTCATTTCTCACAGCTCTAATCTGCAGACCAGAAGTGTACCTGTGGAACACACCACCTCAAATCACCAAATTAATCAAGACACCCAACGTTTAAAACTTTCATCCTCTTTACTAAAGGGGCACATCAACCCAGGGGCAAGGACTAGAAGGCAGGAGGGGGATAAGAAAGCTGGTAATAGGGAACCCAAGGTCGAGAAGGGAGAGTGTTGACATGTTGTGGGTTGGCAACCAATGTAGAAAACAAAAACAAAAAAACTTTCATCCTCTTTAAGTCTTTAGAAAGGTGAGGGCCTCCTGGGGGCTCTTGGATTTAGATAGGTGGCTATGTTTGCTTTAAAAAAATACCACAAATTGTGCTCCCCGAGGTAGTTGCTCGTATTAATCTGCCTTATTTAGGATGTGAATGATGGGTATGCCGAAGGAATGAAGGAGAGTAAATAAAATAACTGAGGTTACTTCCCAGGGAGTTCATTCTATTATGACAATTGTACCTGTTCCCTGGGACCTGTGAGATTAGACTATGAAGGAAATTACGTTAGCAAGACTTATGCCGCAAACAGAGCATGGGAATAAGGAAACAGGAAATAGCACGGGAGCCTCTGTCCCCCATGCACTGGAATTAAATATATATTTGGATTGAAATGCAACCAAATAGATGGTACAAAAATATTTCGGCACCACTGTGTTTCCTCTCTATTTTACAGACACTAGAAATAATCCTTTCATGTTAAATGAACTAATATGTGTAAAGCACTCCAAAAAAGTACCTGGTACAAAACCAAAAAACCCAAACCCATTGCTATTGATTCCGACTCATAGCGACCCTACAGGACAGAGTAGAACTGCTCCATAGGGTTTCCAAGGAGTGCCTGGTGGATTCAAAAGTAAGTGATAAATAAGAGCTTGTTATTGATGTTATTGTCATTGTTATTATTATGTCCATAGGGTATTTTATTATTCATGTCCTTAATTCATACAGGTAGCTACCTGAATTTACCCATCGTGGCACTTGAGTCAGATGGGTGACTTAACTGATAAATGCCTGATTGGCTCTGACATTTAAAATTACTGGCTCCTCTTTTCCCCATAGCTTTACACACACTATCCCAGTTCCTCTTGGACTGCGGCATCTTTTATTTGGGCTGCAATTTAGAAGATGCGTTGGTTCTGCATTCAGATGGAGGAGAGCAAAGGCAAGCTAGGAGATAGGCAGAAGGAGGGACAAAAACAGAAAGAAGTTTTAGAAGCTGATGTGGATACTGGATAGCCCGTCTGCTTCTTTGTGGCAAGCACTCCATCAAGCATAGGGCTTGTCTTACAGGGCTGAATTATTGATTACAAGGAGGAAGAAGAAAGATGGTGCTTTCTCTTTGAGTCCAGCTCTTTTTGCCTGCTCCTAACACGGCTGGGTCACCAAAGACTGAGCAGACAGAAAAAGCACCTGGAACAACTCTACTTGAAGTACATCCAGCCCAGCAGTGATCTCAGCTTTGGAACTCCACATTACTGAGGGTCAGAACATGACTCCATGGCTGGCAATCTGGCCCAGCAGCCTGATGGTGGACCTGGCTTCAGCAGACAGATACAAAAAGTCCTTAATCTACTGAATCACCAGTGGGGTGTTAACCCTTTGGCCAAAACCATCCTTGATCCAGATTCTCTCCCATGCACTTCACTAAGTGGCTATTCCTAAGGTGTGCCCACCCCCAGCAGGAATAATGTTAGAACTCCTCTAGGTGAGAACTATTCAAGGGGTTCTCAGACACTAGTGTGCTGAAGAATCACCTGGCCATTCATGAAAAATACAGATTCCCTGAGTCAACCCAGGTGATTCTGACACAGGTAGTCTAAACTTCCAATTTACTACTTGGGGGAGGGAGAGAGCACATGCAGACTGTGAATGCCAATTTTGTTTTTTTCCCCCAAAGAGAAGGTTTTTCATTAACTGCAAAGATTTCATTACACATTGCAACCTGGGACTCAGGGAAGCCTCAGGCACCCCTGATGACCCCCAGCCATGGAGAGTGAGAGACTAGCCAGTTTCTTCCTTATTGCTTTCCCCTCCCTTCCTTGACCACATTTGTCTCCTTTCCATCCCATTTTTATGACTGATTGGTCCAATTTGTCTCATCAGAGGACAGGCTCTCACCACGCATTGCCCTTCAAGGAATTCTACTGTTGAGGGAACGAAGGTTCATTGTAAAGCACTCAGCTCACGTGTGAGGTGACCAGGTTAGAAATGCAGGATACTTCTGGAGGTCATCAGGCAACTGCTAGTTTGGTCACCACCCATGTAGGCGGTTTCCTCCCTTTGGCCCCTTAATATCCCATGGTGATGGTGGCTTTCCCTGTCTCAAACCTGCATGGCATGTGGTAAGTCTTTATTTTAGGGGGTCAGCACATGTCTTCTGTGAAGGGATAGTAAATATTTCAGTCAGATGGACTTTGTCACAGTTACTCAACTCTGCCATTGTGTCATGGAAGCAGCTGTAGACAGTATGTAAACAAAAGAGCATGCCTGTGTGAGGGCTATAGTACAGAGTTTTTGAACACAACTGAAGCTAAGTTGGTATCAGTTTGAATTAGGTTGTTATAAATGTAAGATGTTAAATTTAATCCTCATGGTAACCACAAAGAAAATATTTAAAAAATATACACAGTAGGTAAGAAGAAGGAAATCAAAATGATTCAACACAAAAAAGCAACTAACACAAATGACAAAATTGCCAGAAATGGGGGACAAAAAAAGGTAGAAGACACACAAAAAACAACAAAATGGCAGTTGTGCTTCCTTACTGGTAATTACTGTAAATGTAAATGGATTAAATGTGCCAATCAAAAGGCAGAGTGCCAGAATAGATTAAAAAAAAAAAAAAAGACATTATCCATCAATATGCTATCTACAAGAGATACATCTTAGGCTCAGAGACACAGACTGCCAGTGAAAGAATGGAAAAAATTATTCCACGCATATAATAACAAAAAGAGAACTGGGGTAGCTATTTTAAAATCAGACAAAATAGATCTTAAGTCAAAATCTTTTATACGTTAAGAAGGACATACATATAATGATAAAAGGATGAATTCATTAAAAAGATGTAACAATTATAAATATATATTCACTTAACATAAGCGCCTCAAAATAAATGAAGCAAACACTGACAGAATTGAAGGGAGAGATACAGTTCTAAAATAATAGTGGGAGACTTCAACACACCGCTTTCAATAATGGACAGAAAATCTACAAAGAAGATCAATAAAGAAACAGACATGAACAACAACATAAACGAAGTAGACCTAACAGATATTTATAGAACACTCCACCCAACAATAGTACAATATGCATTCCTCTTTAGTACACATGGATCATTCTCTAGGATAGACCATATGTTAAATCACAAAGCAAGTCTCAATAAATTTAAAAAGACTGAACTC
This sequence comes from Dugong dugon, assembly GCA_030035585.1. Lineage (NCBI taxonomy): Eukaryota > Metazoa > Chordata > Mammalia > Sirenia > Dugongidae > Dugong > Dugong dugon. The sequence continues at coordinate 89,963,935 of CM057461.1, forward strand.
ATACAAAGTATCTTCTCTGACCACAATGGAATGAGTCTACAAATTAATCCAGAAGATAAAGTAAAAATACACGAATATGGGGAAATTAAACAACACACTATTAAACTACTGAGTAAAGGAAGAAAATCAAGAGAGAAATCAGACAATATGTAGAGTTGAATGAAAATGAAAGCACAACATACCAAAACTTATGGTCTTTGAAAAGAAATTTACAGCAGTGAACACCTACATTAAAAAAAAGATCTCACATCAATAACCTAACTTTACAACTTGAAGAACTAGAAAAAGAACAAACCACACCCAAATCTACCAGAAGGAAGGAAAAAAATCAAAGACAAATGAAATAGAGATAGAAAAGTATAGAGAATCGATAAAACTAGAAGTTTTTTTAAAGATAAATTAAATTCACACCTTTATCTAGATCGGCAAAGAAAAAAAGAAGATGCAAATATCTAAAATTAAAAATGAAAGTGAAGACATTACTATTGACCCCACAGAAATACAAAGAATCATAATAAAATGCTATGAACAATTTTTATACCAACAAACTAGATAACTTAGAGGAAGTGGACAAATTCCTAGAAACACATAAACTTCCTACATTGAGTCAAGAGGAAATAAAAGCTCTCAACAGACCCATAATAAGTAAAGAATGATTGAATCAGTAATTAAAAACCTTCCAAAAAGTAAGTCCTGGAACAGATGGCTTTACTGGGGAATTCTACCAAACATTTATAGAAGTGACTCTAATCCTTCTTAAACTTTTCAAAAACATACAAGAGGAGGGAATATTTCCTAACTCATTCTATGATACCAAAGCCAGACATGACACCACACCAAGAAAACTACAGGCTAATATCCCATATGAATACAGATGCAAACATCATCAACAAAATACTAGCATACCGAATCCAAAAGCATATTAAAAGGATTGTATACAAGGTTCCGGCAAAACGGCGCTCTAGGCAGAAGCACCACGCCGTCCCTCCACAGCAAAGATCCGAAAAACTAAGCCAAACAGAGAATACAACAATCCTGAAACCCTAAAACATCAAATGAAGAGATAAAGAACTCAGCCAAGCACCAAATGGAGTGAGAAAACTGACAGAGAACGGAGAGCGAGGAGAGATTCATGCAGAGGTCCGATACCAGCTAACGCAGCACGGATCCGCCATCTTGGACTCCTATAGGAGACCAGCAAACGGGGTACGAGAAAGCAGCCTTATGGAGCGTCCAGCAGGAGACAAAGCAACTGGTAATTTGCGATATATGCTTTCCCACCCCCCACCCCTCTTCACCCTGACTCAGCCTCCTCTGCTTCCCGCAGCCACAATCTCTTGACCGGGAAACACCAGCTGCTTGGATTCCACACACCTGAACCGACGGCTCCCTGAGTGCCATTTGTTGGCTGCTGGTGTTGCTTTTTTCCACTTCTTTTGATTTCTTCCTTGCCTCTTGCCACCTACCCCTCCTTTCGCTCGAGTACCTGGCTCTGTGCGCCATCTTTGCTTCTTCCTGAGGGGCTGCAGAGCACTGGTAATTTGTGATCTACGCTTTCCCACTCTCTACCCTTCTTCACCCACACTCGGCCCCTCTGCTTCCCGTGGACACAGTCTCTTGTCCAGAAACACCAGCCCGCACTAGCTGGCTCTCTGAGTGCCATATGTTGGCTGCTAGTGTTGCTTTTTTTTGCTGCTTCTTTTGATTTCTTACTTGCCTCTCGCCACCTCCCCCTCCTTTCGCTCGAGTACCTGGTCCATGCACCATCTTTGCTTCTTCCTGAGGGGCTGCAGAGCTTCATTTGAGTGTGGAGCTGCTTCCCAGTCTGGACTACTGTGCTGGTGGGATCCCGGGGCTTCTGTTCATTTGTTTGTTTTGAATTGTGTGTTTGTTTTCTTTTCCTTTTCTTGAGTTGGGAGCCCTTACTGGCCAGGCGGAGCTGCGTGGCAAGGAGACTCCCCTTCGGCTTCCACGGATGTGCAGAGGGATCCCTCAGGACATTTCTTTTTTCATTTTTTTGGGGGCCTTTCTTGTTCTTTTTTTTTTTTTTTAATTTGTTTTGTTTTCTTTTCCCTCTTTTTCCCTTTTTGATTTTCTTCATTGCTCAGTTTCTCGTCTCTCTACATCTTCCTTCTCTTTCTGTTCCCTGAATACCTGGCATTGTATGCCTCTACGCTTTCTAGCCAGGCTGTACTGTAACACCTGACAGCGACTTCTGCAGACTTCATAGCTGCACCGTTGGGATCCCTGGGAACTTTGTGGTTCTTTAAACTTTCTGATTTTTATTTATTCATTCTTTTCTTTTCTTCCTCTTCCCCTTTCTGTTTTTCTCCATTTCATAGTCTCTCATCTCTCCACTCCAACGGCAAGCTCCCCTAGCATTCTTTTTCATTTGTTCCTATGTTTTTGGCTCCTGTTCCTCTCTCCTCTCTCCCACATCCATCTTAGCTCCACACATAACAATCTCCCCGCTGCATCCTCCCTACCTGCACCATGCACTTGACATCACACCACCAAGCAGCACAGGCATGGCCTACTGGAACCTGCCCTGCACTGATTACCGACCCACTCTGGTGGCTGTAGTAAGTGCCACAAACAACCTGTCCCAACTAGACCTGCCCTGCTGTACCATATCTGAGTGACTGACCCTACCAGTTGGAGAAGGAGGTGAAAAGTATTGTGCACACAGACGAGCAAACAACAAAGAACACACAGTCCGCCTGCTTGGACATAGTCAAATTTTTTTTAAAAAAAGGGATGAAACAAACAAATCTACAATCAATAAAAGAGAAAAATAACTACTGAATGCCCCCAAAACAGCAGACAATATCAAAAAATTTACAAAAACAGGACATGATGGTTCCGGTAGGCGTCCAAAATAAAACACCAGAAAACTCTCCTGTGGAAGCAAATGCACTAGAACTACCTGATAGGGAATTCAAATCCCTAATACTCAGAACTCTTCAAGAACTCTGACAAACATGAGGAAAAAATAGAAAAATTCATGGAAAATACAGACAAAAAATAGGAAGAATTCAGGAAAATAATGCTGGAACAAAATGCCAAGATAAATTCACAACTAGAAATTATACAAAGACAACTATTAGAAATCCAAAAGATAAACAACAAGATTTCAGAAATGGATGGTGTTATAAAAGGGCTGAGAAGTAGATTTGAAATGGTGGAAGACAGGATCAGTGGGATTGAAGACAAACACTTGGATACAGCTCTGTTTGACGAAAACGTAGAAAAAAGAACAAACAAAAATGAAGAGACACTGAGAGTTATGTGGGACACAGTCAAAAGCAAAAATGTGCTAGTGATTGGAATTCCAGAAAAGGGGGAGAAAACAGAAAACACAGAGAGGATCACTGAGGAACTGCCGACAGAAAACTTCCCCAATATCATGAAAGATGAAAAGCTGGCCATCCAAGAAGCTCAATAAACCCCATATAGAAGAGACCACAAAAGAAAATCACCAAGGCATACCATACTCACACTCGCCAAAACCAAAGACAACCAAAGAATCCTGAGAGCAGCTCATGAAAAACAAGAAGTCACATTCAGAGGAAAAACAATAAGACTAAGCTCAGATTATTTGGCAGAAACCATGCAGGCAAGAAGGCAATGGGATGACATATGTAAAATCTTGAAAGAAAAAGATTGTCAGCCAAGAAGAATATATCCTGCAAAACTCTCGTTCAAATTTGATGGTGAAATTAGATCATTTCCAGATAAACAGAAATTAAGGGAATACATAAAAGTCAAACCACACTTAAAAGAATTATTAAAGGGAGTTCTTTGATCTGAGAACAAACAGCTTCAGCTCACAGGCAGAATCTAGGACGAAGGATCGTACCAGCCAGATACCAATCTAGGAAATGAACTCTCAAGGACTATCCAAAACCAAAAGAAATACAACAGGGAATCAGAGAAGTTAATCAATAAATGACAACAACATAAAAACAATAAAAGCGGGAATAAACGGCATAGGTATAGAACCTTCTAATGGAGAGGAAGGCAAGGCGATACCAAGTAATGGTAGACTGCTTCAAACTTAGAAAGATAAGGGAAAAATTCATGGTAACCACAAAGAAAGTTAACAAACATACTCATAAAAAAAAAAAAGAGGAAAAAATAAAGTCTCAGCAAAAACAAAACCTACAAAAAAAAAAAAGAAACGAAAAAAAAATCCACAAACAAAAGTAACCCAGCACAAGACAGTAAGAAGAAAAAGAACACTTCAGCACCACAAAAAAAAGCATTACAAAATGACAGCAACAAACTCACATCTATCAATCATTACGCTGAATGTAAATGGACTCAATGCACCTGTAAAGAGACGGAGAGTTACAGAATGGATAAGAAAACAGGATCCATCAATATGTTGTCTACAAGAGACACACCTTAGAACCAAAGATGTGAATTTATTAAAAGTCAAAGGTTGGAAAAAAATATATCAAGCTAACAACTACCAAAAAAGAGCAGGAGTGACAATTCTAATCTCAGATAAAATAGACTTTAAAACAAAATCTACCATAAAGACAAAGAAGGACACTATATAATGATTAAGGGGATGATCCATCATGAAGACATAACCATAATAAACATCTACGCACCCAATGACAGGGCCCCAAAATACATAAAACAAACTGTAACAACACTGAAAAGAGAAATTTACAGTTCCACAGTAATAGTAGGAGACCTCAACACACTACTCTCAGTAAAGGACAGAACAACTCAGAAGAAACTCAGCAAAGATACAGAAGACCTGAAGGGCACAATCAGCCAACTTGACCTCATAGACATATATAGAACATTCCATCCAACCACTGCAAAGTACACATTCTTTTCCAATGCACATGGAACATTCTCCAGAATAGACCAGATATTAGGCAACACAGCAGTCCTCAACAAGATCCAAAATGTTGAGATAATTCAAAATATCTTCTCTGACCACAATGCCATCAAGGTAGAAATTAACACTAGAAAGAGCAAGGAAAAAAAATCAACTACATGGAAACTGAATAATACCCTGCTTACGCATCAGTGGGTAATAGAAGAAATCAGAGATGGAATCAAAAAATTCCTAGAATCAAAGGAGAATGAAAACACATCATACCAAAACCTTTGGGACACATCAAACGCAGTCCTCAGAGGACAATTTATAGCAATAGATGCACATATCAAAAAAGAAGAAAGGGACACAATCAAAACATTAACTACAGAACTCAAACAAATAGAAAGAGAACAGCAAAAAAGCCTGCAAACACTGGAAGAAAGGAAATAGTAAAGATCAGAGCAGAAATAAATGAAATAGAGAACAGAAAAACAACAGAAAGAATCAACAAAACCAAAAGTTGGTTCTTTGAAAGAATCAACAAAATCGACAAACCACTGGCCAGAATGACAAAAGAAAAACAGGAGAGGACACAAATAACCCAAATAAGAAATGAAATGGGGGACATTACAACAGACCCAACTGAAATAAAAATAAAAACAGAATATTATGAAATACTCCAACAAATTTGAAAACCTAGAGGAAACGGATAAATTTATCAAATTACACGGCCTACCCAAACTACAACAGAGTGATGCTGAAAATCTGAACAGACCCATAACAAGAGAAGAGATTGAAAAGGTAATAAAAAAACTCCCAACCAAAAAAAGCCCTGGCCCAGATGGCTTCACTGGAGAATTCTACAAAACATTGACAGAAGAGCTTGTACCAGTACTACTCAAGCTATTTCAGAGCATAGAAGAGGAAGCAACACTTCCAAATTCATTGTATGAAGCCAGCATAACACTGATACCAAAACCAGGCAAAGACGTCCCAAAAAAAGAAGATTACAGACCAATATCTCTCATGGATATAGATGCAAAAATTCTCAACAAAATTCTAGCCAATAGAATTCAGCATCATATCAAAAAAATAATACACCACGACCAAGTAGGTTTCATACCAGGTATGCAAGGATGGTTCAACATTAGAAAATCAATCAACATAATCCACCACATAAATAAAAGGAAAGAAAAGAATCACATGATCATCTCAATTGACGCAGAAAAGGCATTTGACAAAGTCCAACACCCATTCCTGATAAAAACTCTCAATAAAATAGGTATAGAAGGGAAATTTCTCAACATAATAAAGGGCATCTATGCAAAACCAACAGCCAACATCATTCTTAACTGAGAGAGGCTGAAAATATTCCCCTTGAAAACAGGAACAAGACAAGGATGCCCTTTATCACCACTGCTATTTAACATTGTGCTGGAAGTTCTAGCTAGAGCAGTAAGGTAAGAAAAAGAAATAAAGGGCATCCAAACTGGTAATGAAGAAGTTCAACTGTCCCTGTTTGCAGATGATATGATACTATACGTAGAAAACCCTAAAGACTCCATGAGAAATCTACTGGAACTAGTAGAAAGATTCATCAGAGTAGCAGGATACAAGATAAACATTCAAACATCAGTTGGATTCCTATACACCAGTAAGGAGAACGATGAAAAGGAAATCAGGAAAACAATACCATTTTCAATAGCCCCTAAAAAGATAAAATACTTAGGAATAAATCTGACCAGGGATGTAAAAGACCTATACAAAGAAAACTACAAAACACTACTGCATGAAACCCAAAGGGATCTACATAAATGGAAAAACATACCATGCTCATGGATAGGCGGACTCAATATTGTGAAAATGTGAATTCTACCCAAAACAATTTACAAATACAACACAATCCCGATCCAAATACCGACAACATTCTTCAAAGAGATGGAAAAACTAATCATTAATCATTATGGAAAGGGAAGAAGCCCCGAATAAGTAAAGCACTACTGAAGAAGAAGAAGAAAGTTGGAGGACTTACCCTACCTGACTTCAGAACCTACTATACAGCTACAGTATTCAAAACAGCCTGGTACTGGTACAATGACAGATACATTGACCAATGGAACAGAATTGAGAACCCAGAGGTAAATCCATCCACCTACGGTCACCTGATCTTCGACAAGGGCCCAAAGTACATCAAATGGGGAAAAGACAGTCGTTTTAACAAATGGTGCTGGCAAAACGGGATATCCATCTGCAAAAAAATGAAACAGGACCCATACCTCACACCGTATACAAAAGCTACTTCAAAATGGATCAAAGACCTGAATATAAAGCCTAAAACTATAAAGTTCATAGAAGAAAAAATGGGACCAACACTGCAGGCCTTAATATATGGCATTAACAGGATACAAAACATAACCATCAATGCACAAACCCCAATAGATAAGCTAGATAACTGGGATCTTCTAAAAATCAAGCACCTATGCTCTTCAAAAGACTTCACCAAAAGAGTCAAAAGAGAACCTACAGACTGGGAAAAAATTTTTGGACAGTACAAGTCAGACAAAGATCTAATCTCCATAATCCACAAGAAAATCCAACACCTCTACAACAAAAAGACAAATAATTCTATTAAAAAATGGGCAAAGGAAATGAACAGACACTTCACCAAAGAAGACATTCAAATGACCAACAGACACATGAGGAAATGCTCGTGATCACTAGCCATTAAAGAAATGCAAATTAAAAGCACAATGAGATACTATCTCACCCTGGCATTACTGGCACGAATCAAAAACACTGGAAATAACAAATGTTGGAGGGGCTGAGGGGAGATGGGAACTCTTATGCACTGCTGGTGGGAATGCAAAATGATACAACCATTTTGGAAAATGACATGGTGCTTCCTCAGAAAGCTAGAAATAGACATACTATTTGATCCAGCAATCCCACTCCAAGGAATGTATCCTAGAGAATTAAGAGTCGTCACTTGAATAGACATATGCACACCTATGTTCATGGCAGCATTGTTCACAATAGCAAAACGATGGAAACAACCTAGATGCCCATCAACAGATGAATGGATAAACAAACTATGGTACATACACACAGTGGAGTACTATGCAACGAGAAAGAACAACAATGAATCTGTGAAGCATCTCATAACATGGATGAAACTGGAGGACATTATGCTGAGTGAAATAAGTCAATCACAAAAGGACAAATATTGTATGAGACCTCTATTGTAAAAACCCATGAGAAAGTTCACACACAAAATATAACAATCTTGTTTGGTTACCAGGGATGGGAGGGGTGGGGGGGAAATACTAAATAGGCAATAGATAAGTGGTGTCTTGGGTGAAGGGTGAGAGAGTACACAATACAGGGGAAACTAGCACAACTTGTACAAGGAAAGCCCCATAGACACATCCAAACTCCCCGAGGGACTGAGGTGCTAGACAGTGGGCTGTGGGGACCATGGTCTCGGGGAACATCTAGCTCAACTGGCATGACACAGCTTATAAAGACAATGCTCTACATTCTACCTTGGTGAGTAGTGTCTAGGGTCTTAAAAGCCTGTGAGTGGCCATCTAAGATACTCCACTGGTCTCATCCCTTTGGGAGCAAGGGAGAATGAAGAGAACAGGATACAAGGAAAAGATTAGTCCAAAGGACTAATTGTCCACAGCTACCAAGGCCTCCACCGTACTGAGTCCAGTACAGCTAGATGGTGCCCGGCTACCACCACTGACTGCTCTGACCAGGATCACAACAGAGGGTTCTGGACAGAGCTGGAGAAGGATGTAGAGCATAATTCTAACTCACAAAAAAAAGACCAGATTTACTGGCCTAAATGAGAATTGAGAAACCTCGAGGGTATGGCCCCCAGACACCCTTTTAGCTCAGTGGTGAAGTTACCTCCGAGGTTCACTGTTTAGCCTGGGACTGGACAGCCCCGTAAAACCAAATGAAACCAACGAGGTACAGGAGTCCAGTGACAAGGGCCAGAAGGCAGAAGGGGACAAGGAAGCTGGTGCTAGGGAACTCAAGGTTGAGTAAGGATATTAACCATAGTCATAGGGCAACATTTGCAGTAACTGTTAAATGAGAAACTATTTTGTTCTGTAAGCCTTCATCTTAAGTGAGAATAACAGCATAATTGGAAGAGCGTAGTCAATGTCACTGAACTCTGCATGTAGAAAGTTTTGAAATGGGGTATCTTCGGCTATGTGTACTTTCACCAAAAAAAAAGTTGAGAAGTTAGAGGTTGATATGTTGTGGGGTTGTTAACCAACGTCATAAAACAACATGTGTACTACTGTTTCATGAGAAACTATTTGTTGTGTAAGCCTTCACCTGAAGTACAATTAAAAAAAAAAAAAAAAAAGGATTGTATACCATAGTCAAGTGGCATTTTATTTCAGAAATGCAAGGGTGTTTCAATCAACGTAATATACCACATGATCAGTAGAACAAAGGAAAAGAACCACATGATGATTTCAGTCTATGCAGAGAAGGCATTTGGCACTCTTTCATGATAAAAACACTCAAAAAGCTAGGAATAGGAGGGAAATTTCTCAATATGATAAAATGTATTTGTGGAAAAACCTATAGCTAATACCATACTCACTGAAGAAAGACTGAGAGCTTTCCTCCTAAAATCAGGAACAAGTCAAAGATGTTCACTCTCACCACTGCTAGTCAGTATTGTACTGGAATTCCTAGCCAGAGCCATTAGTGAAAAAAAGAAATAAAAGGTATACAAATTGGGAAGGAAGAAGAAAAACTATCCCTTTTCACAGATGACATGTTTCTATACATAGAAAGCTCCAAAAAATCCACAAGAAGCTACTGTTGTTGTTGTCAGGTGTGGTCAAGTCAGCTCCAACTCATAGCAACCCTGTGTACGACAGAATGAAACACTGCCCAGTCCTGTGCCATCCTCACAATCGTTGTCATGCTTGAGCCCATTGTTGCAGCCACTGTGTCAATCCATCTTGTTGAAGATCTTCCTCTTTTTTGCTGACCCTCTACTTTACGAAGCATGATGTCTGTCATGGATTGAATTATGTCCCCCAAAAAATGTGTGTATCAATTTGGCCGGGCCATGATTCCTGGTATTGTGTGATTTTCCTATATGTTGTAAATTCTGCCTCTGTGATGTTAATGAGGGAGGCTGGGTGGCAGTTGTGTTAGTAAAACAGGACTCAATCTATAAGATTGGATTGTGTCCTGAGGCAATCTCTTGAGATGTAAAAGACAGAAGTGAGCAGAGAGACGGGGGACCTCATACCATCAAGAAAGCAGTGACAGGAGCAGAGCGTGTCCTTTGGACCTGGGGTCCCTGCGCAGAGAAGCTCCTAGTCCGGGGGAACACTGATGAAAAGAAGGCCGACAGAGAGAGAAAGCCTTCCCCTGGAGCTGACACCCTGAATATGGAGTTTTAGCCTACTTTACTGTGAAGAAATACGTTTTTCTTTGTTAAAGCCATCCACTTGTGGTATTTCTGTTGTAGCAGCACTAGATGACTAAGACAATGTCCTTCTCCAGGGACTGGTCCCTCCTGATAACATGTCCAAAGTATGTGAGACGAAGTCTCGCCATTCTCACTTCTAATGAGCATTCTGTCTGTACTTCTTCCAAGACAGATTTCGTCATTCTTTTGGAAGTCCATGGTATATTCAATATTCTTCGCCAACACCATAATTCAAAGGTATCAATTCTTCTTCAGTTTTCTGTATTCACTGTCCAGCTTTTGCATGCATATGAGGCGACTGAAAATACTATGACTTGAGTCAGGCGCACTTTAGTCCTCAAAGTGACATCTTTGCTTTTTAACACTTTAAAGAGGCCTTTTGCAGATCTGCCCAAAGCAATGTCATTTGATTTCTTGACTGCTGCTTCCATGGGTATTGATTGTGGATCCAAATAAAATGAAATCCTTGACAACTTCAATCTTTTCTCCACATATCATGATGCTGCTTATTGGTCCAGTTGTGAGGAATTTTGTTTTCTTTATGTTGAGGTGTAATCTATACTTAAGGCTGTGGCCTTTGATCTTCATCAGTAAGTGCTTTAAGTCCTCTTCACTTTCAGGGAACAAAGTTGTGTCATCTGCATATCACAGATTTTTAATGAGGCTTCCTCCAATCCTGATGCCGCGTTCTTCACAGTCCAGCTTCTTGGATTCTTTGCTCGACATACAGATTGAGTAAGTATGGTGAAAAGGATAGAACCCTGATGCACACCTTTCTTGATTTTAAACCACACGGTATCCCCTTGTTCTGTTCGAAAGACTACCTCTTTGTCTATGTACAGGTTCCTCATGAACATAATTAAGTGTTCTAGAAATCCCATTCTTCGTCAGGTTATCTAAAATTTGTTATGACCCATACAGTCAAATGCCTTTGCATAGTCAATAAAACACAGGTAAACATCTTTCTGGTATTCTCTGCTTTTAGCCAAGATCTATCTGGCATCAGCAATGATATCCCTTGTTTCACATCCTCTTCTGATTCTGGCTTGAATTTCTGGCAGTTCCCTGTCAATGTACTGCGGCAACTGCTTTTCAATGATCTTCAGCAAAATTTTAATTGTGTGTGATATTAATGATATTGTTCAAGAATTTCCACATTCTGTTGGATCATCTTTCTTTGGAAGGGGTACAAATATGGATCTCTTCCAGTCAGTTGGCCAGGCAGCTATCTTCCAAATTTCTTGGCATAGTGGAAAGGGCGCTTCCAGCACTGCCTCCGTTTGTTGAGACATCTCAGTTGGTATTCTGTCAATTCCTGGAGCCTTGTTTTTCAACAGTGCCTTCAGTGTAGCTTGGACTGCTTTCTTCAGTACCATTGGTTCTTGATCATATGCTACCTCCTGAAATTGTTGAACTTCGACCAATTATTTTTGGTACAGTTTGACTCTGTGTATTCCTTCCATCTTCTTTTGATGCTTCCAGTGTCATTTAATATTTTCCCCATAGAATCCTTCTAGAATTTTAGTAGAGCTAATAAATGAATTTAGCAAAGTGGCAGGGTATAACGTCAACACACAAAAATCAATTGGCTTTCTATACAACAGTAATGAGCAAACTGAAAAGGAAATTAAGGAAGCAATTCCATTTACAACAGCATCTAAAAGAATAAAGTACCTAGGAATAAATTTAACCAGGTTGGGGAAAGACTTGCACACTGAAAACTATAAAACATTACTGAAGTAAATCAAAGAAGATCTAAATAAATGGAGGGAGATTACATTCATTAATCACAAAGAGAAAAATAGTAACTTTACAGTGGAGAAACCTAGCGTACACCATCTTTATTTTAGTGATTACTGTCTATATCACCAGTAATAAGACATATTGACAACATAGACACTCTGAGAAGGATATATCACTTTTGTGGCATTCTTGACAAAAAATGCATAGCCTCAATCTGATCATGAAAAAACATCAAACCTAAATTGATATAACATCTGCAAAAACTGACGAGTACTCTTCAAAAGTGTCAATATCAGAAAAGACAAGGAAAGACTGAGGAACTGTTACAGATTAGAGGAGGCTAAGGAGGCATGATGAGTAAAAGAAACGTTAGATCCTCGACTGGATCCTGGGCCAGAAAGAGGAAAATCTGGTGAAATCCAAAAACAAACAATAGTTTAGTTAGTAGTATTGTGCCAATGTTAATTTCTTAGTTTTGGTAATTGTGCTATGATTATGCAAGATGTCAATATTAGGGAAAGCTTGGTGAAGTGTATATGGAAACTGTGTACTATTTTTGCAACTTTTCTCTAAGTCTAAAATTATTGCAAAATAAAAGGTTTAGAAAAAGACATTGGTATGGGTGAGGAACAAGTCTATATGATTTTTCTGTGTTATATACAAACAAATACTTCAAAGACATATGCTGTGTCATAGCTCATACTGATGACCAATATGGTAAGGGTGTGTGTTTATGCTTAGACAAACAGGGATCCAAACATCCATTCTGTTTAACTAATACTCTCTCAGACCAGTAAATCTGGTCTTTTTAATGAATTTGAAAGAACTTAATGGCTCCTAAAATGACTATTTTTCAGTGTGATGGGCTTGAGACCCATTACTGAGGGGAATGCTTCTCCCTAAATCCTAATGTTTCCTTCCATACGGAGGGAACTCAATTAGTACAACTCCTGGCCTCTACCTCTTTATTCCCTCTTCCCCAAGGGAGATGGAGTGATATATCTGATTGGTAAATTTGGGGAGGATAAAGTGGATACACTTAGCTCATCCCCTTCCTTTTCTCTTCTAGGGACTGAGTGGCCCACAGCAAACAGGTATCCTCCTTTGCTCCTCTGGGGAAGACGGTTTTCCCATCTGGCCTTGTCTGTGACTAGGTAAATGAGCTAACTTGAAGATGTTAACTTGGAAGCTGTGATGGTTAATGTTATGTGTCAAATTGACTAGGCTGTGGTTCACAGTGGTTTGGCAAACAGTAGTCTAGTTACTATTTCATAATGTAATCTAATGCAATGTAATGTAATTACCTTCCATAATGTAATGTAATATAATCAATCAGTTGAAAAGGGCGTTTCCTTAGGATGTGTTCTGCCTCTAGACTACAAAGAGATATTTTGGCAGAATTCCCTCTCTCTTCACTCTGCACTCTGTCACCTAACCTACGGAGTTTGGACTTGCCAGCTACCTACAATCCCATGAGCCAATTCCTTGAAGTAAATTTCGATCTCAATCTGTCTCTATCTCTCACTCTCTCTATATATAGACAGATACCTCACTGGTTTGAACCGTAAGACTGAAGCCCATTTGACTCCTACCCCAAAGCTATTCCCTGCAACTTGGTCTTTCTCAGTAACAGCAGTGGTTGATAGTTTTGTCCTCAAATGCCTTGCTCCTCGCTTTCCCGATTCGTTCAGAACCTAGGTGAGAAAAGGGCTGATAACTACTGGGCTTTCTCTAGACTCCAACAGATTGCATTTGCCATAGTTTGCACAGTGTCCTAGAATTCTTTTCTATGGCAGTGATTCTCTAGGTTGTTGGGAAGTATTTTCCAAACTAATCTTCTACTCCAAACAACCCCTGCTTGAGAATTGTGAACAATAACCATTTAACAATGTCTTTTTGTTTTTGTGCTTTTAGATGAAAGTTTACAGAGCAAATTAGTTTCCTATTCAATAGTTTATACACAAATTGTTCCGTGACATTAGTTGCAATCCCCGTAATGTGTCAGCACTCTCCCCATTACCACCTTGGGTTCCCATTTCCATTCATCTGGTTTTCTTGCCCCTTCCTGCCTTCTCATCTTTGCTTTTGGACAGATGTTGCCCTTTTGGTCTCATATAGCTGATTGTTCTAAGGAACACTTTCCTCACGGGTGGCACAGTGAGTAAGAGCTCGGCTGCTAGCCAAAAGGTTGGCAGTTTGAATCCACCAGCTGCTTCCTGGAAACCCTAGGGGGAAGTTCTACTCTGTCCTATAGGATTGCTGTGAGTCGGAATTGACTTGATGGCAATGGGTTTGGTTTTATTTTGGTTTATAATTTGGCTGGAAGGTGATCTCTGGGAATGGCTTCAGTTCCAAGTTAGAAAGGGCCATAGTCCCGGGGGTTCCTCCAGTATCTCTTGGACCAGTCTTTCTTATGCATTTGAAATCTTGTTCTACATTTTTTTCCCACTCTAACTAGGACCTTCTATTGTGATCCCGGTCAGAGTGGTCAGTAGTGGTAGCTGGGCACCATCTTGTACTTCTGGTATCAGGCTAGTGGAGGCTGTGTGTAAAAATAGCATGGGGGTGGTGTTGCCTGATTTCCTCTAACTTTACAAGGCAGAAGGAGAATCAAGATCAACAGCCCAAGGCTGATTCCTATGAGGCGGAGGTCAGATATGCCTCCTCTCTCTGTCATTTTTACCAATTCTGACAACAATCATCCCTCCCATGGCACTCTCTACTTCTCTGCTGGTTTCAATAATTCATTGCCATGGACACACAGAACTGACAGACAATACTCACGATTATGGGGTTTATTAGGGAAGTAACAGGTTACACTCAGGTTCAGGAATGCTCAGGATACAGTTCTTCCATCAGGAGAGCCTCTTTTCAGTTGTGCCCACAGGCATGCCTCTCTCTGGCCCCTCAGCCTCTGCCCCTGCTTAGGCAAGTGTTACAAAGCTCTTTTAGCTCTGCTGATAAGTGCCCAAAGGCACCCCACTCCACCAGTAAGCCTTGGCCCAAAGGCACTCAGCTCTAGCTCCATGGGTCAGCAAACCTCGCTCCACCAGGTGCCTGGAGGCACCCTCCTCCTCCAGCAAGCCTCCTGCCTAAAGGCACTCACTCAGTCTTCTCGCTCTCTGGGCCGGCAAGCCCTACTGCGCCATCTCCTGCTGGTCTCACCTACCGACGTTTCTCTGCCACCACTTTTCGCCATCTTCAGTGTTACAGCGTTCTCTCTCCCTCTCTCGGTCTCCTGGTTCCAGTAGCTTCTCAGCACGGGGATCCTGGGTCAAAAGGACATGCTCTGCTCTTGGCTCTTCTTCCTTGGTGGTGGTGAGATCCTCCTCCTGCTCTGGAATTTGCTCTCTTTTAAGCCTAGTGGGATGGCAGAACTGACCAATCCCCTTCGTGGGCCACAATTACCTTATTTGCCCAGTCCCACCCAATCACTTGGGTGAGAGTTATAAGACCATGGTGAGAAAGGCCATACAAAAGCGACTGATTGCATCACACTGTGGTTCCTGCGGTCCACTAGTCCTTTGGACTAATTTTTTACTTGAGTCTTTTGTTTTCTTCACTATTTGCTCCGAATGGAAAGAGACCAATAGTTGTGTTGGTCACAAGCTTTTAAGACCCCAGACGCCACTCTCCAAAGTTTAACACTGTTTTCACTGGGTGTGTCAAGCATCCCTCAGCTGTGGTGGGGCAGAAAGAGGATCTGGAGCAAATTCCAGATGTTCATGCAGCCATGGGCCATCCTGTAGAGTTTGGGGCTACAGTTCTTTTCCAACCTACCTGCTGTAAGCATGACTTGAAAATAAATTATTTCCCTAATTTTCTCACATTAGCCTCTGTCCCACTGATCAACTAAATAGCAGCATAAAGTATGTGTCCTTTCCTTTTTATGGACCATCATGCATTTAACTTTTCTAGTTGTTTCCTCTGCCTCTGCTCGCTTTGCTGGTACAAAGACAGAAATTTTTAAGCACAGCCTTTAATAGTCTATTACCCCAAGTTATTCAATTCTGTTTCAAAGTCAGACTTCAATGGCAAACTTGTGTGAATTCTCATCTGCGAGTGAGACTAATCTTCCTCTCCTCAAAAAACAACCCCCAGTTACTGCACCATAGTTATGATTACATCACAATAAATATTCTATGCAGGACCAGGGACAGCTCCTCAATGAAAAATGCTTGGAAACCGGTAATTGGAATGAACTATATGTATTTTCACTGAGCTTTGAAAGAAACGGTATGAAAAAGATCTTTGATCTCTTCCCAAGTATTTTTTTCTCTTAAAGAATACTATGCAAGGAATCTTGACAGTGTCTGCATTCTAATGGGAAGGTCAAAAGGAAGAGAAGGCTTATGTATACCAGTGCCTTGTTACCGCCATAATGGGCACCTGTACATCAAACATAAAGAAAAGAGAAGATCTGGAAGGTAGGTCTTTCCTGGACAATTTTGTGCTCTGGCTCCTGAGTACTTTCCCTTTGCCATGGATGTGCATATCTTAAAGGCCAAACAGGCCCCTTCCATTTAAGCTGCAGGTGGCCACAGGAACTGTACATGAATGCTAACAACCATTCTAGAAAGGCCAAAAAGCATATATAAAAAAAGGAAGACGCCAAGTTCTTCTGCACATCTGTAGTGATCTTGAGCCATTAGTCTATCTTGACCTAGCTGGTAGAACCAGAAATTGAGAGTAATGCTAAAGAGCTGAGGAAGAAAGCCTTGGTGATCTGCTTCTATAAAGATTACAAG
The DNA here is from genome assembly GCA_030035585.1 of Dugong dugon. NCBI lineage: Eukaryota > Metazoa > Chordata > Mammalia > Sirenia > Dugongidae > Dugong > Dugong dugon. Next base: position 89,980,739 of record CM057461.1, read on the forward strand.
CAAGAAAACCATATGGAGCACAGTTCTCCTCTAACACATGGAGTCACCATGAGTTGGAATCAACTGGATGGCAACAGATTTGGTCTTGGGCTAAAGAACTGCAATGACCCCGAGGGTAAAAAATAAAAGCATTTGCTAAAACAACAGCCAAAACTATCACAAACAAATAGTCATGAAGCAAGATACCACGAGAACACATCCTTTTTCCTTGTAGTGGGGATGTGTTAACTTTATTATTCAGAAGCCTTTGATTACCCTTTCTGAAATTTTTTTTTTGGTTGAGTTTAATTTTCAAGGCTGTTAACCACTGATGCCAACTTAATTAGAGCAAGCAAACAACCAACCCATAATGTATGATGCCAACTGTTAGCTTTACTTTTGTTTCACATTAGATTTAGACTGCTCTGCTCATTTATAACTTTTTGAGCCAGGAAGGTTTCTGTGCAGTCACTGGCTTCCCTCAGATGGTGTCTTTGTTCTCCAGCTTGCCCTGGGGGATTGAAGGAACAGATATTTATGACTTATTATCTCAGTATTAGCAGTGCCCTTCAATGATTTATGAAACTGTGCACTTGCATTTTTAACCTTGATGTCCTCCCGATTATTGTTCTGAAATGGTAAGATTAACATAGTGGGGCTCAGAGATTCCTCATTAGTGTCTTGCATACAAATTCACCAAAATGTAGGAAAAATAGAGTCCTTGGTGGCAAAGTGGCTTCAGATGGGATAAGCCAAGAACATCTAAACATTTAACCCAAAGCATCCTTGTATCCGTCACCATGAAAATGTCATTCTCCTCTGTAGAAAATATCCTCACACTGAAATGTAGTTATACTCACATCTCAGCATTTAGTGAACCAGAAATCTGGAATGTCCTATACTTGTGCTAAACTCCAGGACATAACTTGCAAGCATATGCGTTTCTTTCTCTTTCCAGAATGTCACAATGATCCAAGATGAAGGTCCTTTGACTATGCATTTTAGTATTCAGTTTAGGCAAGTCTGGGGTAGAGGCCACCACCTATCTCTCAGTTTTTGTCTTACTGTTGTGGCTTGTACGCTGCTATGATCCTGGAAGCTATGCCACTGGTATTTCAAACACCAGCAGGGTCACCCAAGGTGGACATGTTTCAGCAGAGCTTCCAGACTAACACAGACTAGGGAAAAATACCTGGTAATCTCCTTCTAAAAATTAGCCAAAGAAATAAAAACTTTGTGGCTCACAACAGAATACCGTCCCATACAGTGCTGGAAGATGAGCCCCCTAGGTTAGAAGGCACTCAAATACACAGTGGCCAAAACAATGGGCTCAAGCATACCAGTGATCATGAAGATGGTGCAGGACCAGGTAATGTTTTCTGTTGTACATAGGATTGCCATGAGTTGGAGCTGACTCGATGGCAACTAACAACAACAACTGGGTAGAGGCAAAAGCATAAAAGATGTTCAAGAGAGGGACTGATCCCAGTCCTTCTCCTGGGGTGCCTGGAAGCACTGTGCTTGAATTTCTCTAATCTTATGTGTGGACTTCTCAATAGGTGATTTGGCAGACACTGACAGCGGACCATCCAATCACCACATTTCACTCTCCTCCTTGCTGACATAACCCTCATTTTGTGTCCAACCTCAGAGGGATGAACCATGACTGATTTAAGCCAGTCACCTTAATTCCATTTGTCTTTATCAAGCTCTCACTTTCCCAGCCTTCCTTACAGCTAGTAATGGCCAGAAGACAGTGTTCTGGCCAACGGGAGATGAGCTGAATTCTCTTGGGGGGACTTTGGAAAAGCTTTTGTTGTGCTATAAAAAGGATAAACTTAAGATAAAAGCTTCCGGTGCTATCTTGTCCCTTTAACGTGAAAATAGCAGCCAACTGTGACCAAGAGGCAACAAGCCAGAGGAAAAAAACCAACATATTTAGGAAAGTGAGCAAGAAAATGGAGACAGCCTGAGTCTTTGATGGCATCACTGAGCTGTGGAAGCAATCTGTTATGGACTGAATTGTGTCCACCCAAAATATGTACTGAAGCCCTGTCCCTGTACCTGTGGATGTAATCTTGTTTGGAAATAGGGGTTTTCTTTTGTTATGTTAACGAGGCCATACCAGAGTAGGAAACAAAAACCCATTGCCATTGAGTCAATTTCAACTCATGACAACCCCATGTGTTACAGGATAGATCTGAGCTCCATAGAGTTTTTTTTTTTTTTTTTCTGTAATCTTTACAGAAGCAGATCGCCAGGCCTTTCTTCTGTTGTGCCACTGCGCCCCCCCCCGAAGTATTTTCATAAGCATGCTATGCTAATTTTTTTTCACATGTTGCTGTAAAAAATTAGCATAGTGCGCTTATGAAAATACCTGGGGCGAGGTTGGCAAAAAAACCAGAATGCTTGCATTATTTGCATAAAAATACAGTAGTAGAGGGTGCAGACCGCTTGTGCCATCCAGGAATTCCCTTACCAGAGTAGGGTGGGTCGAATGGGTCCTAAACCTAACTACTTCCAAGTTACAAAAAGAACAGAGTAGACACAGAAACACACACAGGATAAAGACACCATATGAAGACTGATAGCCATGGCAGATGCATCTACAAGCCCAGGAACACCAAAGATTGCAGCAGCTACCAGAAGCTGAAATAGACAAAGCAGGGCCTCCCCCGAGAGCCACACTCTGAATTCAGACGTCTAGCCTCCTGAACTGTGAGGCTAGAAATACACACACTTGTGGTATATTTTGTTATGGCAGCACTAGGTAACTAAGACAAACCCCTAAACAACCTCTTTCTGGACTATCCTGTTAAATAAACAATAAATGTCTTGTGGTTTAAATCCCAGTTACTTACAGCCAAAAGCATTCTTAAGTGATACAGGAATTGAAGTCTAGTTAGAGGCAACAACATAAAGGAATCTGGCAGTAGCAAGGGCTGGTTAATTCTCTTATGCAGCAGTGCCCCATGGATTAATGATAGGGGATGGACCAAAATGCTTCTTGCTGTCTTGGAGCCCAGAGCTTCTTGGGCCTTAAGATGAGAATGGCACCCAGGTGTTACGACAATGGCATTAATGACATTAAATAAAAGCGGCAAGAACACAAGTGTTGCATTGAATTCACAGGGCCCAAAGAAATCACATACGTGCAAAACAGACAGCAAGGAGAGGAAAAACAGTCTTTTTTCTTTTCCTGCTTCCCTTTAAGGTTTAATTTGCCCAAACTAAATGGCTTAGAAGTATACCCCGCAGCTGAGTGTCTGAACTGCTTCTGTCTGGTGAAACATATCCATGTGTATATTAAACTTGCATCTCCTGTGGAGGAGAGGATGTGGGGGGGCAGAGGTTTGGAGGGGGAGTTCGACTATGTGGAGGGATTTTCTTTCTTCCTAAGGAAGCTTGAGACTAAGGCTGAGCCCCTCAGTGTAAAAGAGTCCCAAATCACTTAACCTGACGGCTATTAAGATGAGCTGGGTGGTGACCTGGTCCTGTCTCCCATTTTCCAAAGGTGTCTTGATTGTCAAGTTAGCTAGGTGTTTTAGAGGTAGGTGTGTGTGCGTGTCTTTTCCCTGAAAACACTCCTATTTAAAGCAAAGCCAGCTCAGCCTTGAAAGCAAGCTGACCAGCTAGGAAAATGGATGGGTTACATTTCAGAGTTGTTCCCTGCATGATTAACTGTTACTAACAGGTATTAGGAATCCCTGGGTGGTGCAAACGGTTAAGTGCTTGGCCACTAACAGAAAGTTTGGAGGTTCAAGTCCATCCAGAAGCACCTTGGAAGAAATGCCTAGTGATCTACTTCTGATAAACTGTGCTATGGAGCACATGTCTACTTGGACACGCAGGGGGTCACCATGAATCGGAATCAACTTGGTGGCACTGAAACTAATAGGCATTAGTAGGCTATTTCTAATTTAACTAAAAAGCAAAAGGCATATTAAACTCATCTTTATTTTTCTTCCTATGTTAGAGATTTAAGCCCCCTTGTCTCAGGTATTATATTTAAAAAAAAACCAAACCCATTGCTGTTCAGTTGATTCTGACTCATAGCGATCCTATGTTGCTGATAAAAAGCTTGATTTCTTCAAGTATTCTCATTCAGCAAATATTTACTGGGTGTCTACATACCAGTGCGTGTGTGTGTGTGTGAGAGAGAGAGAGAGAGAAAATGATAGAGAGGCAGACAACAGTGTCCTTTCAGGAGCCCATGTACAGAAATAAAAACCATGAATGGGCTCCCGTGAATGGAGCTGTAGTTCAATTCGATTAGGAAAATATCCTCTAAAATACTGAAAGGACCTGGCGCCAGGCAGACTGCTGGTTTGAGAACACTGAACAAAGATAAAATTTTCAGAACATCCTTCTTTTATCCTTGTGTCATCACCTATACCAGAAGGTCAATTGCTAGAAATTCTTCCCAACAGGGCGCAGCAAGCAAGACCCCTGGGTGGCTCTTACATACAGACCCAGGTTTTACAGAGGTTGGTTAAGTCTATCTAAACCCACTCTTAAGTAAAACGTCTGCTTCTGATTTGCTTTACCCCTTCTTTCCCTTCCAAGAGCCAGTGACAGGCTAAGTAGGAAGTTGTTGGGCCTTTCAGAGAAGGCAGACTCATCATTCTCCAGGTGCAGCCCGGTCCACTCTCTGCCTTTTCCTCTGAAGGCTAGGAAACTCTCCAAAGGATTTCCTGCTGGCTTTGAAGCTGACAGCTCTTGGCACTCCCAGTTTGGCTGTCTTCACAGAGTGGAAAACTAGTTAACCTAGCCTCCTGTTATTTCTGAACAGGATCTCTGAAGTTACTGGAGCCCCAAGTGGCTTGCGGGATTTTGCATACACAATAAAACAGTGCATAAAACCTATTGCATTACCATCACTTAATATATCTGCTTCTGCTGATGCTCTCTGAAGAAGCCTCAGTGGAGGACATCATAAACTAACTACCTGCACATTCGTATTCATCCCGAGTACAACAGGCACAGACTAGGGCAGGCTAAGTGCCTCACTTGGAGCCACGTGCCTCTGGCACCATCTCCGCTCATTCTACCGCTTTCTTGAACAAGTCCAAGAAATAGAAAAACATAAAAAGCTATTGTCCATGTCCAGTGAGAAATGAAATGCACTGGACCAAGTATCACAACTTCCTTAAAATAACACAACCTTCATCTCTTCTGCGCCCGGATCCCTTTCATGGTTTGCAAAGTCATAAACCGCTTGAAACCAGCAACTGGAGCCATCACCGCTTTATTATATTTAAAGGCATTCTTTTAAAAAACAGTTTATTACATGCACTCTACAGTCTCACCTTATCGAAAGCACTTAATTCAGTTCATCTACTGCTTTGCTGTGTAGTGATGGAGGCAATTGGAAGACTGGAATCAATGTATTAATAAGGGAACGGGCCCTATCACTCTGGCCTGTGAATGCAGTTTCTATGTAGCCAAAACCCAAGGTCTACCACAAAAGAAAAAATTAATGGCTTATAAAATAATTATTTTATTTGTAGCTGTATTCATCACAGATCTGACTGAAGCTCCTAAGTAACTGATATGCAAATAATATCGCAATTAAATTGTTATTAAAAATGCAAAAAGAAAAATGGGAAGCAGCATAACAATGATTAGAAAAAAGAAGGAATAACAAAGAAAGAGAGAAAAAGAAGGTGAGAGAGGAAGAAGGAAAGCAAGCAAGCAAGCTAGCTGTAGGTTCAGATCTTTTTTGTTTTAGGCATAATATATGGGGAGCAGATTTCCTTTCCGAAGTTCAAAAGCAACGGTGTGTTTCGTTTTCATACTTCGTTTCATTTTTCACTTGGGAAAAAAAACGCCTCAGCTTTGAAGCCTCTCTGTTTAAACTCATTAGGAAAACCATCAATGAAGGAAGCTTTCATGAAATCGCGGCCGGAGGAATTAGTGTTATGGGAGAGCCTGATCAATCTTCAAAGGTTTTATCTATGGAGACGGGAGGTCAGCACTGGCTGCTTGTGCAGCTGGGAAGTTAACATAAACAAATGCTTCACTTATTGGAACATCCGAGGGACTACGGACATTTGATATTCACCCTCCAAATACTTCCTAAGAAGCCAGTACGCCTGCCACATGGAAGTGAAGGATGCTTCTCCAGAACTAAGAGAGCAAACTGAAGACCAACACGTCTTGCCCCAAAGAGAACGGCGTTCTTTTAGTTTCCCCTGGAAAGCAGTTAATGATATTGACATTCACTGCATAGAATCTCATTCTGTGTAATTCATAACTTTATTGAGGTTGACACGGAAACCTTTTTTAGCGGGGCTGGTGTTAATGTATGAGGATGTCTTTCTTGACATCTGAATCTTTTTTTTTAATTTTAAAGATTTTTAACCTGTTGAAGTCTTCTTTGCCAAGATGAAAATGTGATGATCTTTGTTGTTCACTTTATTCTCGGAGCATGTTCTGTAGCCCATCTGATTGATTCACATAGGGACTGAGAGTAAGAAAATACGGACTAGATGTGTGATGTCTAAAAGGGAGAGAACAGGAGAGGGCTGGTGGAAGGAGGAAAGATATGGAGCTGATGCGGGATACTGGAGATGAACAGATATAACTGTCCTCTTAAGAAAGTTGTTCTGGAAAAAATTTTAAAAAAAATCTTTGTGTCTACAACAGAGTATGGATTAACTAATTTGTGATCTGAATAAGAGCCAAGAAGGAGGACCTAAAATTTTTATTTTTCTTACAAGAATTAAATCAATCTATCTATCAGTATAGATACACATACACACACGTGTATACACAGTAAAACTGTGAACGCTGGCACTTGTTAAGGTGGAAACCTGCTCGAGACGGAAAACTCAAATTATTTCTCCTAAAATGAGCGATCCAGAAGTGGTCAAAACTGCACCCTGTCAAAGGTGGAAAACTTGCAAGACCCGGAAAAACAAGGCAGTCCCTTCGAGTTCTGACTCTCACAGGTTTCACTGTATATGTCATTGTGTGTGTGCATGCTCACGTGTATCTCAAAAAAAGAAGCTACGTATAAAGGGTTTGTGTCCCCCAAAAATATGTGCTGTAAATCCTAATCCCTATTCCTATGGTTATAATCCCATCTGGGAATGGGTTTCCTTTGTTATGCTAATGAGGGAGTATTAGTGTAGGGAATGTCTTGAGTCAATCTCTTTTGAGATACAAAAGGAGTTGGTAAAGCAACAGAGATGGGGGAAGACAGACCGCCACACCACATGAAGATTGACAAGGAACCAAGGAACAAGGCCCTTCCCCCAGAGCTGACAGAGACAGAAAGCCTGTCCCTAGAGCTAGCACCCTGAATTTGGACTTCTAGCCTCCTAAATACCCACTTGTGGTATTTCTGTTATAGCAGCACTAGATAACCAAGACAGGGACTGTGATATAAAATGGATTAGCAAAACTGGCGCTCCTTCCTGCCAAGTCTACCCCAAGGACAAACTAAACCAGCTGCCTTCAAGATGACTCCAATTCATGTTAACTTGGGGTGTGTCAGAGTAGCATGATGCTCTATAGGGTTTTCAATGGCTGATGTTTCAGAAGCAGATCACCAGGCCTTTCTTCTGAGATGTTTCTGGGTAGACTCCAAGCTCTAGCCTTTCAGTTAGCAGCCGAGTGTATTAACTGTTTGCATCACCCAAGGACTCCAAAGGACAAACTAGAGCCTATTATTTTAAATCATGGTAAAACTGAGTAGAGTATCAACTTCACAAAATGTAGACCACAGTTAACTTTACATTTCCTTTTACTCAGAGTGGATGACTGATCATTTTAGGGAAATCAAGTCGTTGCTTGCTATAGCTTACTTAGATCACGAGAAAATAAAGAGTAAAATTAACCTCTCCAAGCCATGGAGCTATCCTTGCCCAACTTAATAAGCACTAACTAATCCAAAAGGAAAATAGCCATTACTTATACAGCCGCAATGTGGGTGCAACATGGCACGTAAATCAGTAACTCTCGTATTGCAAAACAGACAAATAGATTAATGCATGTTGCAAAGGATGGGTGAAGAGATCGATTAGGTTACTGATTCAGACCATGAACTTTCTCTCAATATACTGCATTTAACTTTTAAATAAGGTTTAGGCAAACCGGTAACATTTTGCTCACTGACAGAGCTATATTTTACTAAAGGGTAGAAATTGGCTAGTCTATAAAAATTAAATTATGCCCCTTTCACTGTATCTAGTCAAGAGGAAATACTCTAATTACAAGATTGCACTGTCAAACAAATGCAAATTCACATTCTTTATACCCTGGTTTAAAAATTCATACTCAGGGTAGGGGTAGGGTTTCTATTCTGAAATGAAAATCAATATTTGAAATATTTTGTGGCTTGCAGTGATAAGCAAGGGCAAAAGAAATGTCATTATCAAGGGTGCTAGTAAGGAGCCGCTAACTCATTAAGAGCAGAACACATGAGAAGTCATTTGTTATATAAACATTTAAATATCAGTTCAGCACAATGAAAGAAGCTGAACCTATCCTTCCCTTCTCTATAACCTGTGCCTTCTTACCCCCAGAAACGACCAAGGGGAAAAAGAACATCGAAAATAACTGCAGCACCTAATAGGGATGCCACTCTGGGGAATAGGTAAAGGTTAATTTTCAGTGCACTTCCCACTTCAAAATTAAATGTACGCATTTCAAAATTCGTAAGAGCTGAGTTTGCAGACTCTGGGCATATTGCATTGCTAGAATTTTTTGGAAAGAGAATGCCTTTTATTACTGCTTAATGTCAGACTTGCTTGGTTCATTAAAATCTCATAATTCGCTTGAAAACCTGGTTTTTCTGAACCTATAAAAAATGCCCGTCCACAAAGCACGCAATCTCTAAAAATCCAACTGGTTTTCATATTCCTTCCACATCCAGTCTGCTGCTCATCTGTCCACTTAACCAGTCCATTCAGATTGTCAGATGAACTTGGTGGACAGTGAAATTGTCTCAGCCCTCAGAACTCTGCCTGAATGATCTTTTCAGGCAAACCTGGCAGGATATTTACTATGCAAGGTGCTGGCCAGCTGGTATTGTAGCAAAGCTGCTGCCCCAGAAGCAGGCTTCTAGTGCCTCTTAGTAAACAGTCAGCTGGTGGACTTGGACCCAGCATTTAACTTTTCTGGGCCTTATTTTCTTCCTCTGTAACATAAAAAAGGAGTCCTGGTGGCGCAGTGGTAAAGCACTAGGCCACTAACCAAAAGGTCAGCAGTTCGAACCCACCAGCCGCTCCATGGGAGAAAGATGTGGCAGTCTGCTTCCATAAAGATTACAGCCTTGGAAACCCCATGGGGGCAGTTCTACTCTGTCCTATAGAGTCACTATGAGTCAAAATCAACTTGATGCCAATGGGTTTATAACACAAAAAGGCTGGACCCGATCATTTCTGAGAACCACAACAGTTGTCAACTTGGGGCACCCCAGAATCACTTTGGGAGCTTGATAAAAGACCCAGGCACTCCACAGACTTATTGAATGGGCTTCTGCAAGGGGGCCCAGGCATATGGACTTGGACAAAACTCTCAACGGAGTTCCAAATGTGAACCCTTAACTAAGACTCACTGGACCCTTTCAGCTCTAACACTCTACAGTTCTCAGGATAACATATATTACTAATCAAACTTAAAAAAAAATTTTGAATTTAATTCTAATAGTATCATTCAACAGGCATTACCTTCCCCAGAGTGAAGAAGGTGACCCTGCAATAAATTAAAATGCTGGCTGGGACCTGGCATGGGGAAACACCAGAGTCTCGAAGGAGGACAACCAAATCTCCTGAGACATGACATGTAAAGTGCCAAGGAAAGGGCCTGATGCACAAGGGCCCACAACAAAAGGGAGCTCTCGTTTTTGTCTTATTATTGTGATGATTATTACTACACTGTGGCCATTTAACAATCAGAGTTCTAGGTTTGTGCTCCATCCTTGCCAATAAGAGGAGCGTTACCGTCATTAAGATTAATTGGTCTCTAGCAATTGCATGGAGATGAAAATGGAAGAGACCTGCAAGCATCAGCCCTCCCTTGAAACAGATGCACGAGGCTGATTTCTACTGAACTTAGGCTCAGAATGATCTGCTCCCCATGCACAGATGCAGACCTTGCATCCTTCCCCTCAAAACTGGTTTGATCTTTGACTCCATCAACTTACGTTTCTGTTTCTCAAACACCACAGTTGGTCCCAATTGGGATTGCTTTATTACTTCTGCCTCTTTCCACCTTTCGACCTATGACACGTAGCCAGAGGAGTCTGGCTTGGAAGTGCCCGCCTTGACAGAGTTAATAGAGAACGAGCAATCTCAGGCCAGGCGCTTAAGGATGAAATGGGAGTTTTAGTGTCTGCGCTGCCTTTCTTACAGTGTGGTTTGGAGGAGGGAACGAAGCCAAATGAAAAGCGGCACTTCGAAAATGCAGTGTGCGGTATTCATCTTGGATACACTTTTAGAGAGGAAGAAACGTCTTTCAGAAAAAAGACACCTTTTCTGGCTGTGATTCAGTTCAACATCCTTTTCTCTGCTGTCTTAACCATATCCCAGGTAATAAAACATAGTTCTCAGGTAAGCAATGTCCTCAAGGATTCTGAAGAAGTTCCTAATGTGACCACAGTATGTCCCTAGTTTGCCTGGCTCTAAACTACTGCCTGGAAGAAAGCTGCAAATATTTGAAAGTAACAATAAAGTGTTCAGAGTGATTCTGACTAAAATCACAGCAGTCCCTTTGGTACAAGGGCAGTAAATTTTTGCTCCAGTAAAACGCTCAGGAAAGAAACACAAGGAGAGAAGAAACAGCTTGACAAAATCATATCAATCTTAGCTAAAGAATCGTCACTTTTTTTTTTTTTTTAAATAGCCCAAATCCTGTTTGACAAAACAATGCATGCTGCTTTTCTTGGGGCAAGTTACTCTTGAGAGCAATTATGTCTCAGATTTCCCAGGAGAGTGATTCTGACAGAAAGACTCTGCACCTAGGCTGGTAAGAATAATATTATTTTTACACACATCATAGCACAGTGAGGAGTTACCATCACACCCTCAAATAACCATGTGGTCAGCAACAAGGCATTCCTGGGTCTTTCTGTGAGAAGACACTCTTGTCCCCAAGGTGCTTGCTTTAAAACTAGAGCCTTTGCATTAACTTCCCAGTGGGGTAAGGGAACCATATAACAGTTCACTGGGGTCTGTTTGGGGCCCTGGTGACGCAGTGATTAAGAGCTCAAGCTGCTAACCAAAAGGTTGGCAGTTCGAATCCACTAGCCACTCCTTGGAAGCCCTATGGGGCAGTTCTACTCTGTCCTATAGGGTCACTATGAGTCAAAATTGACTTAACGGCAAAGGGTTTGGTTTTGGGAATGGGTTAGGGTCTGTTTGCATTTCACCAAATGAAAGAAGAGCTTTGGTTCATTCAATAATATTTACCACATGAAGCTAGCTTCCATCTTTTCAATATCCTTAAAACGGCAAAATTTCCATTTATGGGTTTGACCTTGGAATTGAAGCTACGGCTCACCCACCCATTCCCTAAACATCCCAGTTGCACTTTAGTGAGTTTGATTTTTGATAAGATTAATTTTAGGGGGAGGCTGAGGGGTTCTACCTCAGCGAGAAGACTGGTCAGCTGGTGTGAGGAATGTCTGCTCCCGCAAACCCCATTCTTCTTTTCTACTATACCCAGGCCCCCTCCATCGGCCAGCCAACAGCTAAGGTGGTACACTGGGAACAGCATTCCTTTGAAAGAGCTTGGCAATTTGTGCCTGGAATTTGATGCATCAGTTCTAAAATTAAATAAAGATCCTGTAGTGTTCTTCAAAGAAATATGGTGTGGCTCTATGACAAAACACATTTTTCAAGCTCTGACCTCTGGGAACTTCCACTAGCTCCATATTTCAGGCTGACATTACTCACATGCTATTGTCTAGTTGCCCAAGCCAGGGCTGGTTATCCATATATTTTTCCAGCCTTCTGATGAGCTTTCAGCATAGGGAGAAGAGGGGAGTAAATAAAGAGAAGAAAACCACTAATTTAAATATACTTCTCCTCCCAGTCCCTTGGGGAGAAGCCCTGGTAATTAACTCTAATGAGATTAAAGTAACTTGGAACTCTCCATTTTCCCAGCACGGTAAAAGTAAATCTGCGATAACCGATGTGTGTGCATTAAATCAACGTCAGACCCTTTTCCTGTAATTTAATGACTCCCCTCACTCCTACCACCCGCGCCCATCTAAGAGGGGAGAGGGAAAGTTGACGGCTCTTACCGGCACTTTGCTCCATCACTTCTTTCTGACACATATCTTGAACGTTCACCGTGCAATTTACAATGAACTCGGGGGAGGAGCAGTCGTTGTTAAGCTGGAATTCTTCACACTGGTAACACTGGATTTGCAGCGCAAAGCCTGCGGGACCAGACACAGCTGGGTTCAGGTCTGGCCCCCACAGAGCCCACTCCCGAAAACACGAGTCTCCCCTGCCCCAGCCTGCTGCCGCTCCGGCCTCTAGAATGCCTGGGAGAAACCTGGGTCTCCAAGCAGGGTCGGGATGTGCCTGAAGCCGGCAGGGGGCGGCGCAGGCAGCCAGGGTCCCGCAGGATAAAGCGGAATTCTGCTCGCAACCCTGGGAACCCAGCTCCACCAACAAAGAGTTCATCCAGTACCACCCTCTGTGTTTTCCCAACGAAGTTAGAAGGAGAGGACTACAACTCCCACGAACGCCGTCGCTTCAGAGAAGCGCATCAGTGCCGGTCTACACCAGAGGGTTTGCCTAATTGCTAATTGGTTACAAACTACTTAATTACTATTTTGGCACCATTCACGATTGCATTCGCAACTGCCTGTTTAGTTTTCTTTAATTCTTGAAGTCATCGTTCTTGCGCTGTGGTTCCGAGGCTCCCTGCGCGATCACCCGGGAACCCTGGAGGAGGCGCCGGAGAAGTGCTACCGCGCTCCTAGTTCGCCGGCGCGGTTCCGCGGTCCTTTCCCGGGACGACTCCGGAGGCGCTGAGGGTGGCTGCAGCGGGTGGGAGCTGGCGTGCATGTGCCTATGCGCGCACCCTGGGTCCCGACACCGCAGCCCCTTTCCCTGGGGCCCCGGCTTTCTCGGCAACTGGTTGGCTAGGCTCCGCAGCTGAGGTCCTGGCTCTGCAGAACTTGCTCGCAAGCTGGACTTCGAAATGGAGAGAGAAAGCGAGACGTTCGCACCTCTCAACTCGCCAGCCTGGCTGGTCTGCTCGGGTCTCCGAGCTTCTGTCTAGACTTAACTGACCGCCGCCCTGGCAGAAGATTCCCGTACCCGTACCCGGTGCGCCTCCCTCAAGCCCCACGTCGGTCGCCCACCGAGCGCTGCAGCCGAGCCCCGGAGCGCCGGGCCCGCAGCCTGCTCAGGGCGCTGCTCACCTATCAGCGGCGCCACTCCCACGGGTTGGCAGCGACGCCTGACAACTTGATGGGGTTCGGGGTCGCCCCGTCTTCTTCGCCGAGGCCCAGCACGGCTCGGACCCTCCCTCCTCCCCAACCCAGCATTGTCTCCTGACGGCGCAGCCCGAGCAGCTGCAGCCGGAGTCCAGCAAATCCGCCGCTCTCCTGTAGCGCGGGACTTAGAGACTTTCCGAGTCCAGCGCTTCTAGACACCAGTCGCCGCCGCCAAACTCCCGCTGGGCAGCTCCGCGCTGCGCGGGTTCCCGAGGAGGGCGCCCTGGAGGCGGAGGGGCAGCGGGCCGATGGGGATGTGCGCGCCTGGCCCGGCTGCTAGAGGCTGGGTCTTCTTTCTTACCTGGAGGCAAAAATAATCCGCAAAAAGTTGCCGCGATGCCGAGGACCCACATCCTCCCGGAGCCGCGGGGCCGGGGGGCGGGAAGGCGCATCAGAAGTGGCGACCGCTACGTTGGCTGCCCGGGCCGCAGTGGCTGTGGCTGCCGAGGCTGCTGGGGGCTGCGCTGCTGCAGCCGAGGCGACCGTTGCCGCCGAGAGGAGCCGCAGGTGCCGCCGCCAGCGTCCGCATCGCCCGCGCCCGGGCTCCCAGCTGCGGGTCGCCGCTCCGCCTGCTCGCGCTCCGGGGTCGGGCTCAGCGCCTCCGGAGTTGGCGACTGAGACTGAAGCGAACTACTGGCGATCCAGAGCACCCAAAAGTCTCGCCTCTTCTCCCACCTCCCACTCCAGGCACCACGTGACGGCTGCAGAGTTCGGGTGGGGGTGGCGGGCGGGGAAGGCTGGGGCCGTTTCTCCACGTCCCCACCCCGTCTGCCGCCCTCCTTTCCCGCCCCGCCAGTCTCCGGAAAAGAGGCACGGGAGGGATTAGTTTAGGAGGCTAGAGGTTGAGGGAGCAGTGGGGAGGCCGTAGCAGGTGCCGCAGGAACCGCCGGGCGCAGACAGGGGGACCGGTGAGTGGAGGCGGGAGACGGCGTGTGAGGCTGACCCTTGGTGCGTAGGAGTGCGTCTCCAGGTCCTCTGCGACCCCTGGTCTGGCCAGCACCGCCACCGCGAGGCCCAGCCCACCCAGCCGGGACTGCAGTGAAGCGGACAGCCGGAGTGGGGCGCACAGGGCGGCGGGAGGCTGGTTCTGCGCTGGCGAAGTTGCGCACCTGCAGGCTCCCTAGGGCGTACACACCTCCTCCAAGAAGCCCCTTGGTCATTGCCTGGCTCGGGTTCAGCTGCTGGAGGGAGTGGGCGGGGGCGTGGTGATGCGCTTTCGCTCCCAGTCTTCTTCCTCTAACCCTTCCCCGCCTGTGCGCACGGCTGAAGGGTGCTTTGGCACCCACTCTGGTCCCCTAGTCTAGGAGGGGGCCACCCCGGGGACGACTGCCTTAAGCTCCCACCAGAAAACTAGGGTGAAGAATGAGATTGTTATCTTCCACCTCCTCCCTCCAAAACGCCGGGCACCTCCATTTTGCTGTCCTCAAAGTCACAGGTTCTTAGTCTGTACTCCCGCGTCCTCTCCCGTATAGCGCCATCCCAGTCCAGGACTAGGGTGCTGGCTGTCAGGGGTTGTTTTCCAAGCCCCTCCCCCACCATTCCTCCTCCTCTGCCAAGTGCACGCGACCCACCTTGTGGGCTCCCGGGGACTCCTTGGCCACGTTCGCTTTCCTCGCCAAGCCTTGCAGCAGGTGGTGCCGCAGCCCGTCGGGCAACCCCGTGCACCTCAGTGCCCCTGCCCCAATCTAGCAAGCTCCGACGCCTTTACTTCAAATCCCTTGGGAGCGTCCATTTCAGGGGAAGCTTTCTCAGGCCAGGACGCTGATCATTTATTTCCCTATCCTGTCAGCGGGGCAGGTCTAGATATAGGCTTAAATGACTTCCTTCCGATTCCTTTGCAGAGATTCTTCCATATCTCCCTCTGGCGCCTTCTCTCCCTTTGCCCCCCCCCCCCCCCCCTTTCATTTCTAGTTGGTTAAACCCTCAGGGAGCCTGAAATGCTTTGACCATTACTCGCTTGTCTGCAGACTCTGATCTTACAATTGGCTGAATTACTATCACTGGAGCAAAACAGCCCATTTATTTACTCCTTCGGGGAATTCATCGCTGGTACTCGAGTGAGTCCTGATTGAATTAACTGACTGGGCCAAAGGATCCTTTAACAAGTTCGTTTAAGCTTTCGGAGGGTACACTTGTGATAGAACTTTTATTCAGAGATGAAACAAACGAATTTTTAGAAGTCTAAATGACAACGAAACTTTACATAATTTTCATTTAAGATAACAAAATTCAAATAGAACAAATTGCACAAATTAACCAAATAACACTGATCGTACTCTTTAAAGAAACAAGTGTGTGCTAAGTAACCATACAGATCCTAAAAATATTTCTATTATGCCTAGTTTACAAGCTCCTGTACAAAAGCAATTATAAATAGTCCACAACTAGAAAAAATACACATAACCTTTGAAATAGAATTTATCCTTACATATACAGTCTCTACAGAAAAAAGAATATTAAAAAGTAATAATTTTTTGTAGCACCAACCATTCATTTTATTAAAAAGTGAATACTGCCAGTAGGAATTTGCTTTCTAGATTGCCCAGATTTTAATAAAAAGATCAAGAAAAGAAAACCCAACCATGTTTAGAATCATAGAGAAGTAAGTAGAAGAGGATGTAAGGAAATGTTTGGAGGGAAAACCTGCTATTGGAAATAGATCACTTCTGATACACATCCTTTCCAATCAGTGTCACACTTCAGGACCCTTTTCATTTTTCAGCAGAAGCAGAATTACACATTACTAGCATCTGAATCTCTCTGGCAATAATTTTGAAATTGCAGGAGAATCAGAATTTACATCAAATGTAGATTATGAGATGGAAATAACCATAATCCCTATGGTTTTTAAGCAGGCCCTGTTTTAGGTTTACAGAGTGTACCCGCAACCAAGTTGAGGACTAGCTCAATGAACTTTACAAAAAACTTCAGCCGGATTTGTAAAAAATATATTATCATCAACTTCTAGGACTTAGTACATCATTTCAAGAGCATGGCACTGAATCCATTTATTGCTATCATTTTTATTTGCTACAAATATAATTTCTTTTCCAAAAAATTTACAACTTCTGTACAAGTACTCAAAAAAAAGTGCAAAATTAAGACTTCCGTATCATGCGTGTGTTTACGTTCAGTTCTCATGAAACACAACAAATGGAGTCCATCTTTATTGCTGTGTTGGAGAAGTAAGCTCCAGTGAGTTGCTTGTTGTGAATCTGACCAGGCAGGCTCTGGTGTTGTTAATAGTTTATTGTTGTCCCTCCCCCGCCAGACCCTTACATTTCTCAAGTGCTCCATTCCCAGCTCACTAAGGGAAGAAAAAAACAAAGGCCTTTATATATCATTTGAAACTTGGCTTGCACCGGAAGAGAAGCTATCATATAAAGAATCACTCAAAGATTCCATATTGTCCACCCCAGGCCTATCTGAGCTGCTCAAAGATGCCTCTTCATTTTTTTCTTTTTCTTCTTTTTGTCCTTCAACCTTACTCAGAGAGTTCTTCTCTTTTTCTAATAAAGTCACGGTATTGCTGTTAAATCTATTGAACGACTCCAGGGAAATTTTAGATAATCTATTCTCAGTATCTTCTTTTGTTTCTTCAACTTGTTTCAATTTCTGCAATAAAAAAGAGGAAAATATTAGAAACATATTTCTTTGAAAAATCAAGTTATCCTATCCAATATTCAATTATTGTCTGTATAAAGTGCAGTTTAAAGGGATAGAAAGGACCTACAAGTCTTTAACTATCTTCTAGTATAATTAAATGTAATAATAAAGCCAATTTTAGGGATAAATCAAGACTTTAATCATTTTACTGAGATAAATTGGTCCCAATTTGCAAACCAGTTAAGTGCCACTTAATTTCATTGTAAATGGATCCATTTGAAATTTGTTCAGGTAAAGTACCTTATTTTTCTTAATCGAAGTTTCAAACTTCTCCTTTTCTTTACTAAGTATTCGTTGTACTATTTCTAAATATAGATAAGGATTGAATTTCAGCCAGAAGTTAGGGTTCTATGGAAAAAAGGCATAAAATCTCTTAAACTGCCATAAAATTGAAGTGCTTGTTAAAGTTGTCAGAAGCATTGTCATGCTTATATTTTGTCCCTTTATACAACTTAAGATGTTTGAAAGAGATGTTAAGATCTGGGGGTGTAGCTTCCAAAAGGCTCAAGGGCTTCAAACTCATAGTAAGAGCTCAGCTGCCAACCAAAAGGTCAGTCATCCGAATCCACCAGCTGCTCCCTGGAAACACTATGGGGCAGTTCTACTCTGTCCTATAGGGTCACTATGAGTTGGAATCCACTTGATGGCAATGGGTTTGGTATTTTTTTTTTTTTTTTTGCTTCTCTCCAGGAGGCTTTTGTAACAATACCAGTTTAAACAAGGGTATTTATACGATGTTTTTGGTACTCTCTAGGACTTTATAAAATACTGCAGCCATATTCAATAATTATTGTAGGTAAACCCTGTTAACATGAATATGTTTATTTGTTTAACTGGCTCCTAAGGTTCAGGTCTGGGGAGAGGAGAGAGGGAGGCACAGGTACAAAAAGCAATGAGAAGTATGGAGGTGTCCAAGTCAGTAAGACGTTTCTCACACTCTTTCGTCAAAATTCCCATTTAATACAAGTATAAAGTAGGTAGAGGACTTAGAGATAATAAAAATAACCCACTGCCGTGGAGTCGACTCTGACTCATAATGACGCCATAGGGTTTCTGAGGCTGTAAATCTCTGTGGAAGCAGACTGCCCCATCTTTTTCCCGTGGAGCCGCTGGTGGTTTTGAACCGCTGACCTTACGGTTAGTAGTCGATCGCCTTAACCACTGCGGCAGCAGGGCTCCATTTATTAAATCTCCACTATGTAGAAGACACTTAACGTATTTTATCTGTAACCCTCTTCACAAACCTGCAAGGTACATATTCCCATTTTAAAGATCAGGAAAGCAAGGCTCCGAGTAATAGTTATTTGCACAGCATTGTCCAGCAAGTGACAGAAAACAGGATTTTAATTCCTGTCTGCCTTCCTTGCTCTTGTTATTTCCACTAAACCATGCATTTATGTAATAAAAGACAGGGTGTCCTGTATACTTTTTTGTTTTCATTTTGCCACCCAAATATTCTACTTAAATAACTTGCCAAACTACCTCTGCTGCTGCTGCCCAAAGCTCTATCATATGCAGACCCACCTCCCATATTACAGTGGATGTACAAAGGTACAACGAAGAAACTGGGTTTTGATCAGGAGAAAAAGAGACACAGCCAATGAATCAACAGCCTATGGATTCTCATATGCTTAATATTTAATAGAAGGAGAAGAGAGAAATGTAAGTGGATGGTTTGGTCTCCCAAGAGCAGACGGAGGCAGAGTTTCTCTCTCCGTTACGGGAAATGGCATAATTCTATGGGACTATCTGAACATCATCCTTGAACTGGTGCTTATTTCATTATACTATTAATGTACAAGACATTACTCACTGAGCTAATTTTCAATCTCAAATGGCTACCTTGAAAGCAGAGGCCAGCTGAGGAACAGCTGATTACAGAAAAGTGGCTCCATAATTAGGAATAAGTCCATGCAACAGCCTCTTTTTATACTGTGCCAATTTTTAAGCATTCTTTTTTCAAGAATTACATAGCATAGTACTAAAAATATATGAAGAGAGTAGGAAATGCTTAGGAGTCCCTGGGTGGTGCAAATGGTTAAGCACTCGACTACTAGCTAAAAGGTTGGCCGTTGGAACCCACCCACAGGTGCCTCAGAAGAGAGGCCTGGTGATCTGCTTCCAAAAGGTCACAGCCTTAAAAACCCTATGGAGGATCACAACAGAGGGTCTTGGACAGAGCTGGAGAAAAATGTGGAACAAAATTCTAACTCACAAGAAAAGATCAGACTTACTGGCCTGACAAAGACTGGAGAAACCCTGAGAGTACGGCCCCTGGACACCTTTTGAGCTCAGTAATGAAGTGACTCCCGAGGTTCACCCTTCAGCCAGAGATTAGACAGGCCCATAAAACAAAACAAGCCTAATGGGATATAACAGCCCAGGGACAAGGACTAGAAGGCAGAAGGGGAACCGAAGTCAAGAAGGGAAAGCACTGACATGTCATGGGGTTGTTAACAAATGTCATAAAACAATATGTGTACTAACTGTTTAATGAGAAGCTATTTGTTCTGCAAACCTTCATCTAAAGCACAATAAAAACAAATTTAAAAACCCTATGGAGCAGTTCTACTCTGCACACATGGGGTCTCCATGAGTTGGAATCGACTCTATGGCAACTAACAACAAAAATAAGGAAATGCTTTGATTATACTGAATGTAGGGAAAAAAAGGCATTGCATGCAATTTTGTCCTTACCTGAATGTCCTCTCCCCATTTCTTCATTCAAGAACCACAAACATTTTCCTTGCCTATTTCTGGTCTCTGTTAATCCCAATTCCATTCAACAGACACTTATTGTCAAAGCTACCACGAGCCAGGTGGAAGGTTTTGGTGGTGAGGACACAGAGCTGAATAAAATTGTGTCTTGTAGGGGAGATGTTCAGCCCTGGAGGCAGATGGACCTACGCTTGAATCTCAGCTGTGCCCTTTCACTGGCTGTGTTGAATGTGCATGTGCTGCCTTCCACTCATCTAAAATGGTGATAAGACACACCTTTCCTTCAGGATTGAAGTATTAGAAATAAAGTGTCTTAAGCCCCTGACACATGGTAAATAATAGTAAGACAGTATCCTATTCTAGAAATGTGGTTCTCAATGTGTGCATCAGCATCACAGGGAGCTTGTTAGAAATGCAAATTCTTGGGCCCCACCCAGACCTCTTGTTGTTGCTGTTAGGTGCCATCAAGTTGATTTTGACTCACAGTGACCCAATGTGACAGCAGTTCTATTTCTAGGCTGTAATCTTTATTGGGAAAGATCACCAGGTCTTTTTCCTGCAAAGCTACTAGCTGAGTTTGAACCACCAACCTTTCGGTTAGCAGTTGAGCACTTCATCTTTGCTCCACCAGGGCTCTACCTAGACCTACTATGTCAGAAACTCGGGAGGCCCAGCAATCTGTGCTTTAACAAGCTTGCCAGATGATTCTCATACATGCTAAAGTTTGAGAACCACTGGTCTAGAAGAACTTATTGTGGGAAAAAGAGGTGAAATGCATAATTCTGCACGTTAAGGCAGAGATGAGGGAAGAGTCAATTACCATTGAAATACCCACTGATTACAGGATACAGACAGTACATCATGTTTTTTAAATATTTCATGCTTGTAGATTTGTTTCTTCCACTAATTATAACAAAGGCCTGCAATGGCCAGGGAGGTGATGGAAATGAAGGAATGGGCCGTTATAAAAAAAAATCACATGGCCGTATCAAGCCTTTCTTTTATTTTCACAGTTTTGATCTAGAGGCGAATGCAGACATATTTCTTAACTATAAGAACAATTTTGGTGCAAGTATGACCATAAGGGCCAACTGGCATTCAGCCTCACTGACGGGGGTGGGGGGGTGTCGGTAGGGAGCAGTGAGGACTGCAGCGAGCTCCAGAGCACGTGCCTCACCTAAGGCAGCAGTGTTGACTCAGATCCAGCTTACTGCAGCTGTGCATCAATTGGGGTCCAGATCTTTTGATTTTTAAGGTGACGCCATAAATCTAGATCAATATTTGCTTATATTTAAAATGCCTTAATGTTTTTTTTTATTATTGGCTCATATCAAATCAAAACAACAACAAAAATTCACTATGTAGGTAAAATCGCAATCTCTGCATTGTTTGGGTTTCTGAGCAAGGGATTATGTTTTACACTTATTTTTTATGTCCTCCTTTACTCCCCACCAGCCAGCTTTCTCCCTACAGTCTTAGCCCAATGCTAAATCATCAGTAGATACTCAATGGATACTTGGAGATGGATTAAACTTCCTCTAGCACCAGAAGAGTCTCAACTGTTGGCTCTGGCTTCTCTAGTCACCCTGCCGGCTGGGAATGAAAGCACTAAAGTGGCTTACTTCCCTGCCTCCACACAGAAGCATCCTGAACTAGACTCCACATTGTCTTGTCAGATCTTAGATATTTTTAAAATTCTGAAGTCACGTAACTCTTAAATTTAAAATATAAGGAGGGACTAAAGTCAAACAGTAATGTGCTAATATTATATATGGCACATGGCAACAAAATTGTCCACATTTGTTTGTTAGCAATTTTATGTGAAGGTGCTTGGCAAGCTAATCGTGGTAATAGCAGTTAACACTTAACTGAGTGGAGTGCCTGTTTTGTGCATCTAATCTGCTAAGCACTTTGCATGGGTTATCTGTTTTGATCTTCACATCAGTTCTAAGGCTAGGTGTCATTAGTGTCTGCATTTCCAGGGGATTGAAGCTTGAGAAAGTTTAGTAACTTGTTCCAGGTCACATAGCAGTATGTGGTGAAGCTGGGATTTGAACTCAGGCAGTCTGCCTGCAGCTTCCAAACTCTTAACTTCTATCCTGGAAAAGTGCTTTACAAATATTAATCAGTATGATCTTTAAGGCGAGCATCTGAAATAAGAATTATCAAACAATAATAATAATGATGATAATAAACCCAATAAAGATTAGAGTTTGACAAGATTGTATAGGTTCCATAAACTATCTCCACCTCCTTTGTATATTTGTTCTTCATCAGAATAATGATAAAATCAGTATAACCCATTTGTCACCTATAGGTGGCAACAGTTGTACAGTTCACTTTTTGGTGGGGTTTTTTATTGCAGTTAGGAACAAGTGTAGGGCCAAAGAGGGAAGGCAAGAGTATAGTATCAAGTTTACAAGAATTAGCTTTTTCATATTCTTAACTATTTTCCTGTCTTTAATAGAACCATGGCATTATGAGTGATAATTCAAGCAAGAAGTAAATAGTGACATATTCTCCAGAAATCTCCTGTGAATTATACCTTACCTAATTTAATTCCTTGCAGTCAGTCAGTCAACCAATCAATCAATCAAACCAATCTACTGTATGACTAGCTTTCTGTGAGAAATCAGTGCGGTCTTGATTCTCAGAGGTAGTGTCATGAAGAAGGGGCTCTTGAAATGATTTTCAAGGGGTAAATGGAATTAAGATATATATAACAAGGACGAGGAAGGGCATTCTAGGAAAATGTCCATCTAACATGCTTCTACTGCATTTACAAACCACTCTGTGGTCCAGTTCAGGACCAATAGTTGCCCAAATGATCTCGCTCCTGCACTTTTAGATTCTTCCATAAACAGAATCATTTTAACGATGGAAATACACAGATAGAGACCTGCCTAAGAAATCTGTAGATCCCCACTCAGACTCAGGAAAGTATCAGCCCAACCAAACCAGTAAACAGTTACCATCAAGTAGACCCTACATGTTTCAGAGTAGAACTGTGCTCCATAGGGTTTTCATGGCTGTGACCTTTCAGAAGCAGACCACCAGGCCTTTCTCTTAAGGTGCCTCTGGGTGGGTTCCAACTGCAGTCCAGCGCTTAACCTTTTGTGCCACCCAGAGGCCTTACACCTGGGTTGTAAAGAGCTTTTCATTTCCAAAGAGCTTTCCCATCTCTTATCTCACTTTGTTCTTACATTAGCCTGCAAGGTGAGGGGGTTGGAGTCACCTGTACTTCATGTGGAACATTTTTGGAGAGATTAAGTGGTTCACACAAATTCAAAAAAAAACCAAACCTGTTGCTGTCAAGTCAATTCCAACACATAGCAACCCTAGAGGACAGAGTAGAACTGCCCCATAGGGTTTCCAAGGAGCAGCTGGTGGATTTGAACTGCTGACCTTTTGGTTAGCAGTCAAAGCTTTTAACCACTGTGCCACCAGGGCTCCTCACACAAATTCAAATAGGTATTAATTGTGAAATTACACTCGGAAACTTGGTTTCCTGATTTCTAACACAGAAATGCCTACTATTATTTTTTTCACAGTCAACAATAGTCATAGAGTAGAGATTTAGCTCAGAAAAATATCCTGAACACTAGGAAGGATAAAACAGAAGGCACTGTGGGCCATTGCTATAAGGACCATGGGGAGAATATATAAGAAGTACAGAAAAACTCAAGTGATAAACCAGAAAAAATATATACATGATGATATCAGTTTCAAAGAGATACATATTATACATGTATAGACAGAAACTCCTATCCATAGTAAGGGAGAAACAAATAGCAAATTCATGAAATAGCATAATCCATAACTGTTCTAAGATGAAAGCTACTCCTCCATTATTTCAAGTAAGTTTCTATCCCTTGATTATATCTTGAAAATACTAGTTAGCATATCTACTGCAAGATATCAAGAAGAGATGCAAATCTACTTGTAACGTTTATATTCAGCATCATTTCTCTCCTGGGCACTGTTACAGGGAGAGCTGGAGCTCTCAGTACAAATTAATATAAACAGTATCTTAATCAACATAAGTTCTTATTTCTCTATTGCCACAGAGATGCATGCCAATCAATTCAAGAAGACACTGGTAGGAAAATAAGAGATACATTTGTGAAATGTTTTGCTATGTGCTAGGCACTGGGTTGAGTGCATTGCATGAATTATCTCATTTAATCCTTACGAGACAACTCTATGAGACAGCACTATTATTATTACCTTTGTACAAGTAGAAAAATATAGAACTGAGAGGTTTAAATATTAGTTCATATACACATGGCTAGTAAGTTAGGGAATCAGGATTTGAGTGGAAGCAGCTGACTACAGAACTTGGTCTCTTAATCACTATGCACCAGACCAGGTATTTAGACATTTGTGTTCAATTCCTGGCATTGTGCTAATTAGCTGGGTAACCCCTCTGAACTTTAGTTTCTTTACACTGAAGTTTTTTAGAATTTTCCAGCTCTATAAAGCTCTGTGACTCTAAAAAATTCTTAATTGGGTGTCTTCTGTGTATCTATTATTGGAATTTGAAGTGGCACAATAAATAACCCTAATATCTTTCTTCCTCATCTTAACTCTGAAGGAATTGAAAGATAAGATAAAAAAGAAAGGCAGCTGGGAGGCCAAAACATGAGTTTTATTGGTGAGGAAGCTTATATTGGAGAATGTGGTTACTATCTGCAAAGAAGTGGGTTTCCTAATACTGGTCTCCAGACATAAAAAGGCTTATCACTTACCAACTGGCAGCTCTGGACTGGGGGGCAAAGCTCTCCCCCATAAAACCTACACAGGGGAAAGAGAACAGCAAGCGTGCTCCCGACAGGCAGCCTGACCCCGGAGAGGGGTAGAAAAGCAAGAAGTGGATCTAAGCATTCCCAGTGTTCTCCCACCCTTGCTAGTTAAGTAAGTCACTCCTGCTCCCCCTTGGGAGAAGTGAATGGGGGCAGGGCGTGAGTGTTGTCTTAGGGAGCTCCCTCCACACGAAGAGAAATACCTGAAAGTGGGGAGAAGTGTCACCACCACTCCCCCTACTGCCACCCAACATCTCTCAGTATGTAAGATGCAGGTTTGTAAATAAATAGTCACAGACGCATTAGGGCCAAGACAATGCAGGAAAATTCCGATACTGCAGTGGGCTGGGCTGGGCAGAGACTCTTTGGAGGTCAAGAAAAAGGAGGGATATGATATAGTAGATGGAAAGATCAGGAGAGCTCCCATCCAAATGGATGAGACAATCTGCTTAATCCAGGGCTTCGGGTTAAAGTTGAAGGTGTGATTGACCCCAGTCCCTTTCCTGATGAACAAATCTTAGGCAATGGGAAGAGGGATTCAGGGAAGAGTTATGTGCTACACTCAAGAGTTGTAGGGATATGGAGGAAGTATTTTAACCTAGGGTCTCTTTCGTTGAAGATCTGCATACATCTCTAAGTCTATGGTAGGTGATATTTGCTGGGGGCAGGCTGACTTCAAGGGAAAAGATGCAGCTGGAGTCATTTTTCTCTGAGGCACTAGTTAATCTCCTCTTTAATGCCACCTCTTACTGCATTCCTGGTGGAGCTACTTTCGGGATGAGACATAAAAATAGATAGAATGACCTTTGGTGAACACTAGAGACCTTTCTACACTTTTCTGAAGAGTTGTGGTGTTAACCCTGTTAACCTGGTCAAATTCCAACTTGCATAATTACTTTCTCCCAGTGCTCAATTCCCTCTATTACCTCAACAGGACACATTACTCTTCACTTGCCCTTCTGAAAAATTAATGTGACGCATTGGTAATAGAGAACCACTTTCTCTGCCCAACCCATGCAGAGAGATGTGATTTGGCACTTGGGGGCACTCTCGGTTCCCTGACTGGGGTCCTGGAGATTCTTTAGTATCTCTAGGCAAACTGGTTTTATTAGGTGAAAGAGTAATTTTCAGCTAAGATGTCCTTTTATGACTATATTATTAATTATATTGCTGTCTTTTACCATGATCAATGACTTTCAATGACCTCAGCTGGAACCCCTGAACCCAGAGGGGGAAAAATGAGCCTACTTTTTGAGAAAAAAAGCAAGCAAACAGAAGTCAGTAGGAAGCTTAGGGCTGCTAGAGAATAATGCACCTTGTGGAAAGGAAAAGAATGCATTTCAGAGATAAACAATTGCCCAAAGGACATTTAAAGACTAGATTAAAAGCACAGAAGGAAAGACAAGTCATTTTTATCAAAGAGATAGGAAGTGTGTCCATATGGAAAATGGGGGAAGATGTGAGGCCATAACCCTCTGTGGGAAGAGAAAAAAGTAACACAAAGAAATCCCAAGCCTTGTTTATGGTAGAGAAAGGCATTTAGGAAGCGGAAAAGCATGCAATTATAAATTGGGGTAAAACTGTTATACGAAAATGTAAAGGATACATCTGTGATTTCTGCAAACTTTAATGTTAGTGCTATCACCTAAAATGCCCATTTGAAACTTGTCTCTTTTGTTTTTGGTTTTACAGATGATAGATGGATCCACAAATCTAATTTAAAGTACAGATTCATCACTTTTAGTAACGCATCAGATTTGATCAGTATTGGTCAGTTTCTCCAAAAGTAAAAAATCTGCAGCATTTTATGGTGAACTGGAATTGGGAAAACAAGTCAGCTCCTTGATATCAGTTTTTATAATTAGCTTAATTAAATGAGACATGTTTATCCATGTTGTTAGATTCATTTTTTCTTCTTTCAGCACAGAAATATTAGCTAGAAAATTCAGCGAGTTATGAGCTGCGAACTTCTATATCTATTCATTTCGGTGCAAGGTCAGTGATTCCAGCCAATGAGAGTGAGGGCATCAAGCTTTTTTTTTTTTGCCTTTAATGTATCGGCACCATTATGAATAAAAACAAATACAGACACTACTCACTTGACTTAAAGGATTGATTAGACTTCTTTCTTTGACTACCCTTTCCATCATTTCATGTCTTAAATATGAATACCTAGCTATCTAGCAAGCTGGGCCATGTCTGGCTTAGAGTCTGTTGGCTTGTAGCATAAAACACCTCTAACTCTGTCAGAAGAAAATTTAGCATGAAGGGACTGTCAATGTATAGTATCAGCATATAACTATGTTATGGACTAGTGTGTACCAACCATCATGAATACGGCGCAGGACCAGGCAATGTTTTGTTCTTTTGCACATGGGGTCACTGTTGAGTTGGAGCTGACTTGACTGCAACTAACAACGACGACTACTAGCTACTTTGGCAAAAGCAAATTTCCTCTACGTGTAGACTTACATCCGATAGCCATCCTGGTTGGGCAGCTCTACCCTGAGCTAGCTGGGGTTTTCTCCTATGCCTCCGGTGGGGCTTGGCCAACAGTTGGGTAAGGCAGCAGCTGCCATCACTTCCTGGAAATCCAGGAGCAACAGCCAATACAATAAACTCCTCAGGGGGTGACATGTTACCGGAAAGAGCATGACAGATGGTACAGACACTGGCTCTACCCTTTAAGTATTTCTTTCAGCTAGTAAATGTTGCCTCCACCTGGTCTGAGCCAGTCTCAGGCAACTTGCCCTAAACCAGATTCCTGTCTCCTTCAGACAGGGGGAAAGTGTGGTGTGCTTCTGTGAGAATGTAAACATCACACTGACAACATTCTTAAAGGCAGCAAGGAGACTATTAGGGCAACAAACTTATAAATGTAATGAGGGTGTATCAAATGAAGAAATGAAACTCTAGGGAGATAAAATTATAGCTCCTTCAGTACAAAATTCTAGTACCAGGCAGCATGCAGATGCTTTTTCTTCTCTCTACAACATGAAATATATTCATCTGGCAAACTGACTATTGCATTATAAAAGCTATTCTCTTCATAAACCACGTAGGCTGGCTCAACGCCACTTGATGAGGTTTAAGTTAGCCATCCACTACAATAAAAACAAACTTTATTTTTGTTTCACATGCACAGAACAATTTAATCTTTAAATTAATGTAAAAGTGAAAGGGCCCTCGCTCTGAGTGATGTATGCCCGCCCCGTACGACTGTGTAAACAACTCGATTACAATGAGAACTAAATATGGATCAACAAAATCAATAGTTAATTGTATAACTCAGGGTCTTTCATTTCAGATCTAATCTGTAAAGAAGGTCCAAGGGATGTTAGCTTTTGATTTTCTTAAAATATGATTTAAAACCTTTCTGTCAGGCAAGAGTTCACAGGGTCTTTACGTTATTTCCATAAGTTATTTGGCTTGTGGGTAGTGAAGGTCACATTGATCGCCCAGCCTCTCCTGTTTTTCTTTTAAAATTCAGTATCTTTATAAGTCAAGCTGCCTCATTCTGAGTATCTGCTTGCACTTTTGGTAGACAAACTTCATGGCAGAAATAACACAACATAATAAAGAAAAAAAAAAAAAAACGAACCTGTTGCCGTCAAGTTGATTTCGACCCATAGTAAGCCTATATGACAGAGTAGAACTGCTCCATAGAGTTTCCAAGGAGCGCCACAGTAGGTGTCTCAATAGCCAATACGGATATACTACCCTTTGGTATATTTCAAGGAGCCCTGGTGGCACAATGGTTAAAGCGCTTGGCTGCTAACCTAAAGATTGGCAGTTCGAACCCACCAGCCACTCTGTGGGAGAAAGATGTGGCAGTCTGCTTCCGTAAAGATTTACAGCCTTGGAAACCCTGTGGGGCAGTTCTACTCCATCCCGTAGGGTCACTATGAGTTGGAATCAACTTAACAGCGGTCGGTTTGGTTTTGGTATATTTCAGGAGTCCCTACCCATTACCTGTTACCGCTGAGTTGATTCTGATACATAGCGACCCTACAGGACAGAGCAGAACTGCCACACAGGGTTTCCAAGAAGCAGCTGGTGGATTTGAACTGCTGATTTTTTGGTTTACAGTCAAACTGGTAACCACTGTGCCACCAGGGCTCTAGGTGGTTCAAATAGTTAATGCGCTTGGCTGCTAACCAAAAGGTTGGAGGTTTGAGTCTATTCAGAAGTGCCTTGGAAGAAAGGCCTGGCAATCTACTGTCAGAAATCAGCCATTGAAAACCCTATGGAGCACAGTTCTACTATGACACACATGGGGTTGCCATGAGTCGGAGTTGACTTGATTCCAATTGGTTTTGGAACATTTCACAATATAATCCATAGCGGTTAAGCAGTACTCCCCCACCCCCGGTGAAATACACTGTTGTGAAGACGAATGTTTTTGTGTGATGTGGCAGAAGCACTGTGGGGTCAGGGTGGGCCTGTAGATGGATGATCATGCCGTCTGTTCTGACATTGCAAAAGGGACCAGAGGGTAGGGGTGCTGGTTGAATAGAACCTGAAGAAATTCTCCCGCTCTCATTAGCCCAAATGGATGAGAATGGAAGGAGGGCAGGTAGGCCTCCTTTGCAAAAGGAGTAGCACAATAATATCCAGAAGACCATGGGGGTAGCAGATGGACCGCCTTGACCCTTGTTATATTACAGCGGAGCTAAAAATGCAATGTTTGAACTTCTTTTCCCTTTAAAGTGTAACCTTTCACATAATCAGTTAAGCCTTGCTCTCTCTTACATATTGTTAGGAGCCTTCATTCATTTTGGGGACTGAAGGCAAAATAATTCTTGAAATAATGAATCATTCTTCCTCTTGCCAGCTTGTCCAGAAATCCCATGATTATTCTGCTGTAGCAGACAATGACCTTCTCAAAGGAGGCCTATCAAACGCTCAAGATAAATAATGAGAAGGTCTCTTTTTCTTGCCTCAAGGAAAAAATTGCACAGAGGAAAGACGTTTGTGAAAGCATCAATATGTTCATCCCAGGAAGGGCAGCAGCACGCTCCAAGTGAAACGGAGCAGTGCATATGTTTGTGTGTGACCAGCGGGCCCCCTACAACAGGATGCCTGGATCAAAGTCCTTGGAGGGACCTTGGGAAGACACTGAGACCCTTCATCCAGTAACAGTGGAAATGAATGTTTCTCTGGTGGCAGGCAGAGCATGTTCTGAACCTCTTGACTCATGAGTAAATTAACTAAAGAAAAGGAAGCTCTGGTTATTGCCATCTCCAAATAACCTAGAAAAACATGGTTCTGATTTACCAGGCCCAGGAGGTAAAATTAGTGGTAATGAATGTCTCCCTTTCTCCTTTCCCCTTTCCCCCCAAGTCAGCCAATACTCAGGGGGTAAAAGCAGCCTTTCTTTTGTTGTTGTCCCCATGGAAGCAAAGCTTTGCACTGTAGGCAGAGAGCTGCAGATGAAATAGCAACTTCCCTGTGATTCAGGCACTTTAGGGTAGCACAGGACAATAGAGCCAGCTTCTCAGGGCAGGGTAATCTGTCCATCCTTTTAGGCTCTTGTGCTTAAGTCTCTGTGGACAGCAGAAGACACAGGCTTCACCTTCAGGAGTAGAAGCAAGCCCCTTTCCTTTCCTCCAGGCTCCTTCTCGTCCTTGCTGAAACTCTTCCCTTTCCCCACAGCCTGTGGATGGATGGCCTGATTCTAGACCAGGGGAAGAGAATTTATGGTTGACAGGGTGCACAGGCAGGCATGGGGAAGGGAGCATCAGCACAAACACTCCGGTCATGTGAGTGGGTAGTGGGGACTGTGGTGAATGGAGCACAATTGTCCCATGAAGAGGGCCAGCTACTATCTATGTAACAAACATTTCCTTGCTATTGCTCTACACATTGCACAGAAGAACTCTACAGGGCAAGTACTATTAAAAGCTAAAACCAAACCAGCTTTGACTCATGGCACCCTCTTGTGTGTCAGAGGAGAGCTGCGCCTCATAGCGGTTTCAGTGGCTGACTTTTTGGAAGTACATTGTCAGGCCTTTCTTCCGAGAAGCCTCTGGGTGAATTTGAACTGCCAACTTTTCAGTTAGCAGCTGAGCATGTTAACCATTTGTACCACCCAGAGACCCATAGGCACTATTAGTTATCAAATTTAATACATCAAGGAACAGAGGCACAGCGAGCTAAGTAACAGGGCCAAGCCCCTAAAGGTGGGGCAGCCAGGCAGAGCCAGGAGTCCAACCAGGAGTCCAGATTCAGAGCCCCTGCTCTCGGTCATTCTCCCTGTTGCCTCAGGGCCAGCTGATTTTTGTCTTTTGAGAATGTGGGCCCAGTTCTTCCGATTCTTTATGAAAAATGAAAATCTGAAATTTGTATATGGCATCTTCTAATGCTTAATTTGTTTAAAACAAATGTGGTTTGGACAAAACCTGTCTATAATTGTGATAGTTAAGGCTGTGTGTCAATCTGACTGGGCCATGATTCTCAGTGGTATGGCAGTTACGATGTAGTTTGGCAGTTATGTAATGATGTAATCAATTCCATGATGAGATTTGCTATGAGCAGCCAATCAGTTAAAAGGGAATTTCCTTGGGGGTGTTGCCTGCATCCAGAATATAAATGGATGCTCCAGCAAGGCTCCTGCTGTGGTTCCTGCATCCATCATCATTTGACCTCCAGTTCTCGGGACTTGAGTTAGCAGCTTTCCTGCCAATCTTGGGATTCGTCAACCTCTGCAGCCTGCGGGCCAGAGGCCTGCTGTTTGACCTGGTGACCTTGGATTCGTCAGACCCTGCAGCTGTGCGAGTCAGAAGCCTCCAGCCTGGAAGCAGGGCCAAGATGGCGGAATAGGTAGATACTTCCAGTGGACCCTCTTACAACAAAGACCCGAAAAAACAAGTGAATCAATTATATATGACAATCTAGGAGCCCTGAACATCTAAGGCAAAGTTGAAGAACTGGACTGAGTGGCAGTGGGAGGGAGAGTGGTTCGGAAGCAGTGAGGAGTTGTCAGACCTGACCTGGTGAGAACCTGAGCCCTTCAAGCCTGATTAGCACATGGGAGAGCAGTGAGGCAGGCAAACAGCAGTGTTCAGGAGGCGCGTTTTCCGCACCAGGAGAGACCCAGCGCCAGAGAGTCTACTCAGCCACCCAGAACCAATGAGAACCAGCCCACGATTGGCGAAAGATAACTGCTTGTGTGTGGCCTACTACACGGATCAAAAAAAAAACCCCTTAGGAAAAATCCTCTCC
This sequence comes from Dugong dugon, assembly GCA_030035585.1. Taxonomy (NCBI): domain Eukaryota; kingdom Metazoa; phylum Chordata; class Mammalia; order Sirenia; family Dugongidae; genus Dugong; species Dugong dugon. Next base: position 90,012,590 of record CM057461.1, read on the forward strand.
CCCATTTACCTCCCCACTCCCTGCTCTGCACTGGGTCCCGGACTGGCTTCAGCAACTGTTGAGTACCCTGGGCTGGAAGTAGGATCCGTCACATACCCTGAGTCATTCTCCTGGCCTTAGAGAGGGAATAAATCAACAAACAGGGGAAAAAATAAACTGCCAGCTCCCCAAGCCAGGAACCCGGTGTAGGCACAGCTCCTTTGCCTAGGCACAGGCATAAGGGATCCACAGACTTTGAGCACCTTTCTCTCTGCAGACTTGTGTGGGCGCATTTCAACAGCATAGGCCCTCATTACCACAGTACAACAGTATATACCTGAAGTCTAACTTGAACTATTTCAGCTGTGAAGTGGCAGATTTGTGACATTAGACGCTGCTCTGCCCATTAAGCAGGGTCTTCACCTACCCACATCAGGGGCCTGAGGACTGGTGGCTCCATCCACACCATGTAGCCACCTGCAATAGGGGCTCAAGAATAAGAGGTGCTCCCCAGTCCTTACAGCCAACAGCACTGGGTGCTCATAGTCTGGCTACAAAATCCATCCACCTATGTGCTCTAGGGAACAAGGACATGCCTTCCTCCTGGACACTAGAGGGTGGCCATCAACCCCTGTCCTGCTCAGAGTGTTCCCTCTGCTGCAGCCAGATGCCTGTACCTACACCAATCACCCATGCCTGTCTAGGGCTGTACATGAGAGCCTACACCACACACTTGGTGGCTATCTACCTGGGCACCTGAGCTGAGTCCAAACAGGAGGAGTGGGCAGACTCCTGAGCTCACATACCTAGTAACAGATCTAACCACCTGGTGACAGGACATTAGAACTTCAACAGTGCCAATAATCAAACTAGCTCATATGAGCAACCTATTTGGGCAAATCAAAACAAAACAAGCAGTTAGGACACAGTAGGCAAACATAAAATAAATAAATATAACTTATTGATGGCTCGGAGACAACCGTCAGTATCAAATCACATAAAGAGGCAATCCATGATGGCTTCAGCAAGCTCCCAAAATAAACACTCTACAAATTTTCCAGAGAAGGAAAATTTCCTGGAATTACCAGAGGCAGAATACAAAAGATTAATATACAGAACTCTTCAAGAAATTAGAAGGAAATTAAACAAAATGCAGAAGATGCAATACAGGAAATTAAAAAGATTAGAGAAGAGCATAAAGACAAATTTAACGGGATGCAAGAATCCATAGAGAGACAGTAATCAGAAATCCAGAAGATTAACAATAAAATTTCTGACTTAGACAACTCAATAGAAAGTCATAGGAGCAGAATTAAGGCAACGGAAGTCAGAATTAGTGAGATTGAAGATAAAGCACTTGACACCAACTTATTTGAGGAAAAATCAGTTAAAAGGATTAAGAAAAATGAAGAAACCCTAGGAATTATGTGGGATTCTATCAAGAGGAATAACTTACGAGTGATTGGAGTATGAGAACGGGGGGAGGAGGGTGGATAACAGAAAATACAGAGAGAATTGTTGAAGATTTGTTGGTAGAAAACTTCCCCGATATCCTGAAAGATGACAAAATATCTATCCAAGATGTTCATCGAACCCCGCATAAGGTAGATCCCAAAAGAAAGTCACTAAGACATATTATAATCAAACTTGCCAAAACCAAAGATAAAGAGACAATTTTAAGAGCGGCTACAGAGAAACGAAAAGTCATCTACAAAGGAGAGTCAATAAGAACAAGCTCGGACTACTCAGCAGAAACCACGCAGGCAAGAAAGCAATGGGAGGACATATATAAAGCCTTGAAGGAAAAAAACTGCCAGCCAAGAATTATATATTGAACAAAACTGTCTATCAAATATGATGGCGAAATCAGGGCATCTCCAGATAAATAGAAGTTTAGGGAATTTGCAAACACCAGACCAAAATTATGAGAAATACTAAAGAGAGTCCTCTGGTCAGAAAATCAGTAACATCAGATAACAATGCAAGACTAGAACACAGGACAGAGCAATCAGATATCAACCCAGATAGGGAAGTCACAAAAATAAATCAAAGCTAAAACACTGAAAATAGGGAAACAGATGTCAATATGTAAAAGATGACAACATTAAAACAAAAAAGAGGGTCTTAAAAATTGTAGACATAAATTTTTCATATGGAGAGGAAGTCAAGGCAATAAAAGACAGTATAAACTTAGAAAAATAGGGGTAAATATGAGGGTTACCACAAAGAAAACTAACAATCCTACAAGTCAAAATAAAAAACTAGAAAAATATACTTGGCAAAAAGAAAATCAACAACGAAAAAGATGAAAAGAAAATAAAGAAAAACGACTCAGCACAGAAAATTAAGTGGAACAAAGAAATTGTGAACAACACACAAGAAAAGACATCAAGATGACAGCACTGAACTCATGCCTATCAATAATTATGCTGAATGTAACCTGACTAAACGCACCAATAAACAGACAGAGAGTGGTAGATTGGACTAAAAAGATGCGATCCGTCTATATGCTGCCTATAAGAGACATACCTTAGACTTAAAGACACAAACAAACTAAAACTCAAAGGTTGGAAAAAAATATATCAATCAAACAACACTCAAAAAAGAGCAGGAGTGGCAATATTAATCTCTGACAAAATAGACTTTAAAGTAAATTCCACCACAAAGGACAAGGAAGGACACTATATAATGATCAAAGGGTCAATACACCAGGAGGACATAACTATAATAAATGGTTATGCACCCAACGACAGGGCTCAAAAATGCAGAAAACAAACTCTAACAGCACTGAAAAGAGAGATAGACAACTCCACAATAGTAGTAGAAGACTTCAACACACCACTTTCGGTGAAGGACAGAACATCCAGAAAGAAGCTCAGCGAAGACACGGAAGAGCTAAATGCTACAATCAATCAACTTGATCTCACAGACATACACCAAACACTCCACCCAACAGCAGCCAAGTATACTTCTTTTCCAATGCACATGGAACATTCTCCAGAATAGACCACATATTAGGCCATAAAGCAAGCTTTAACAAAATCCAAAGTATTGAAATATTACAAAGCATCTTTTCTGACCATAAAGCCATAAAAGTAGAAATCAACTACAGAAAAAGCAAGGAAAAAATATCAAACACATGGAAACTGAACAACACCTTGCTCAAAAACTACTGGGTTAGAGAAGAAATTAAGGATGGAATAAAGAAATTCATACAATCAAACGAGAATGAAAACAAATCCTACTAGAATCTTTGGGACACAGCAAAAGCAGTTCTCAGAGGCCAGTTTAAATGCACACATCCAAAAAGAAGAAAGGGCCATAATCAAAACATTAACCCTACAACTGGAACAAGTAGAAAGAGAGCAGCAAAGAAGCCCTCAGGCACCTGAAGAAAGGAAATAATAAGAATTAGAGCAGAATTAAATGAAACAGAGAAGAGAAAAACAACTGAAAGAGTTAACAAGACCAAAAGCTGGTTCTTTGAAAAGATCAACAAAACTGATAAACCACTGGCCAAACTGACAAAAGAAAAACAGACATAAGAAAATGAGATGGGTGATATCACAACAGACCCAAATGAAATTAAAAGAATCATAACAATACTATGAAAAATTGTATTCTAACAAATTTGAAAACCTAGAGGAAATGGACAAATTTCTAGAAACTCACTACCTACCTAAACTAACACAAACAGAGGTAGAACAACTAAATAAACCCATAACAAAAGAAGAGATTGAAAAAGTAATTTAAAAACTCCCAACAAAAAAAAGCCCTGGCCCGGACGGCTTCACTGGAGAATTCTACCAAACTTTCAGAGAAGAGTTAACACCACTACTACTAAAGTTATTTCAGAGCACAGAAAAGGATGGAATACTCCCAAACTCATTCTATGAAGCCAGCATAACCCTGACAACAAAACCAGGTAAAGACACCACAAAAAAAGAAAATTACAGACCAATATCCCTCATGAACATTGACGCAAAAATCCTCAACAAAATTCTAGCCAACAGAATTCAGCAACATATAAAAAAAAAAAATTCACCATGATCAAGGGGAATTCATACCAGGTATGCAGGGATGGTTCAACATTAGAAAAACAAGCAATGTAATTCATTACATAAATAACACAAAAGACAAGAACCACATGATCTTATCAATCGATGCAGAAAAGGCATTTGACAAAGTCCAACACCCATTTATGATAAAAGCTCTCAACAAAATAGGAATAGAAGGGAAATTCCTCAACATAATCAAGGGCATTTATATAAAGCTGAGAGCCAACATCATCCTAAATGGAGAGACTTTGAAAGCATTCCCATTGAGAATGGGAACCAGACAAGTATGTCCTTTATCACCACTCTTATTCAACATTGTGCTGGAGGTCTTAGCCAGAGCAATTAGGCTAGAAAAAGAAATAAAGGGCATTCAGATTGGTAGGGAAGAAGTCAAAGTGTCTCTATTTGCAGATGATATGATCTTATACACAGAAAACCCCAAAGACTCTACAAGAAAACTACTGGAACTAATAGAAGATTTCAGCTAAGTTTCAGGATGCAAGATAAGCATACAAAAATCAGTTAGATTCCTTTACACCAACAAAGAGAACCTCAAAGAGGAAATCACCAAATCAATACCACTTACAATAGCCCCCCAAGAAGATAAAATACTTAGGAATAAATCTAACCAGAGACGTAAAGACCTATACAAAGAAAACTTCAAGACACTACTGCAAGAAACCAAAAGAGACCTACATAAATGGAAAAACATACCTTGCTCATAGATAGGAAGACTCAACATTGTGAAAATGTCAATTCTACAAAGTGATCTACAGATACAATGCAATCCTGATCGAAATTCCACTGGCATTTTTTAACGAGATGGAGAAACAAATCACCAACTTCATGTGGAAAGGGAAGAGGCCCTGTATAAGTATAGCATTACTCAAGAAGAAGAACAAAGTGGGAAGCCTCAAACTACCTGATTTTAGAACCTATTATACTGCCACAGTAGTCAAAATAGCCTGGTACTGGTACAACAACAGATACATAGACCAACCAAACAGAATTGAGAACAGACATAAATTCATATTTGACAAAGGCCCAAAGTCTTTTAACTGGGGAAAAGACAGTCTCTTTAACAAATGGTGCTGGCATAACTGGACATCCATCTGTAAAAAAAAACTGAAACAAGACCCATACCTCACACAATGCATAAAAACTAACTCAAAATGAATCAAAAACGCAAATATAAAATCTAAAACGATAAAGATCATGGAAGAAAAAATAGGGACAATGCTAGGAGCCCTAAAACATGGCATAAACACAATATAAACCATAAGTAACAACGCACAAGCACCAGAAGAGAGACTAGATAACTCAGAGCTCCTAAAAATCAAACACTTATGCTCATCAAAAGACTTCACCGAAAGAATCAAAAGACAACCTACAGACTGGGAAAAACAATTTTGGCTATGACAAATCCGATCAGCGTCTAATCTCTAAAATCTGTAAGATACTGCAAAATCTCAACAACAAAAGGCAAATAACCCAATTAAAAAGTGGATGAAGGATATGAACAGGCACTTCGCCAAAGAAGAAATTCAGATGGCTAACAGACACTTGAAGAAATGCTCACAATCATTAGCCATTAGAGAAATGCAGATCAAAACTACAATGAGATAGCATCTCATCCCAACAAGGCTAGCATTAATCCAAAAAACACAAAATAATAAATGCTACAGAGGTTGTGGGGAGACTAGAATACTTATACATTGTTGGTGGAAATGTAAAACGTACAACCACTTTGGAAATCGATCTGGTGCTTCCTTTAAAAGTTAGAAATAGAAGTACCATATGATCCACTATCCCGCTCCTTGAAATGTATCCTAGAGAAAAAAGAACCGTCACACAAATAGATACAGGCACACCTATGTTCATTGCACCACTGTTCACAATAGCAAAAAGATGGAAACAATGTAGGTGCCCATCAACGGGACCAATGGATAAACAAATTTGGTATATCCACACAATGGAATACTATGCAACAATAAAGTACAACAATGGAGCTGTGAAACATCTCATAACATGGAGGAATCTGGAGGGCATAATGCTGAGGAAATTTAGTCAGTCACAGAAGGACAAATGTTATATAAGACCTCTATTATAAGAACTCAAGAAAAGGTTTAAACACAGAAGAAAACATTCTTTGATGGTTTTGAGGGTGGGGAGGGAGGGTGAGGGTTATCCACTAACGAGACAGAAGACAATTATTATCTTAGGTGAAGGGAAGGACAGCACACACTACAGGGGAAGTCAGCACAACTGGACTAAACCAAAGCTAAGAAGTTTCCTGAATACAGTCAAACACTTTGAGAGACAGAGTAGCAGGGGTAGCGATCTGGGGACCATGCTTTCAGGGGACATCTAGGTCAACTGGCATAACAAAGCTTTTTAAGAAAATGTTTTGCATCCTACTTCAGTGAGTGGTGTCTGGGGTCTTAAAAGCTTGCAAGCGGCCATCTAAGATGCATCAATTGGTCCTAACCACCTGGAGTAAAGGAGAATGAAGAACACCAAATACACAAGGAAAATATTAGCCCAAGAGACAGAAAGGGCCACATAAACCAGAGACTTCATCAGCCTGAGACCAGAAGAACTAGATGGTGCCTGGCTACCACCAATGACCGCCCTGACAGGGAACACAACAGAGAGTCCCTGATGGAGCAGGAGAAAGATGGGGTGCAGAACTCAAATTCTAGTAAGAAGACCATACTTAATGGTCTGACTGAGACCAGGAAATTATGGTCTCCGGATTCTCTATCAGCCCAGAACTAAAACAATTTCCGAGGCCAACTCTTCAGACAGGGATTGGGCTGGACTGTGGGACATAAAGTGATACTCGTGAGGAGTGTGCCTCTTGGCTCAAGTAGAACACAAGAGACTAAATGGGCAGCTTCTGTCTGGAGGTGAGAAGGGAAGGCAGAGAGGGTTAGGGGCTGGTTGAATGGACATGGGGAATCAGGGGTGGAAAGGAAGAGTGTGCTGTCACAGTATAGGGAGAGAAATTAGGGTCACATAACAATGTATGTATACATTTTTATATGGGAGACTAACTTGAAATGTAAACTTCATTTAAACTACAACAATTAAAAAAAAAAAGAAGCCTCTAGCCTGATGCCTGACCCATGGACTTTTGACTTGACAGCCTTTACAACTGCGTGAGCCATTTCCTTGAGATAAATCTCTCTCCGTATGTATATACACTTCACTGGTTCTGCTTCTTTGGAGAACCCAGCCTAAGACAGTAATCAGTTGTTGACTCTTCTATATGATGACCTATCAAAATCTAGTGAGATCCAAGCCTGAGGCTTCTGGTCAGAAGAATAATGATTACGCATGCTACCCACCCTAGCGCAAGTGCATTTTAAACAGAAACCAAATGCCCTAATGATACTTCATAAGTTCCTCACCCCCACTCAAAAAAAAGAAGAAGAAGAAGCAAAAGCCAGTCTTTATGCATTAAGAATAGTGGGTGGCAGACCAGTGAACTCACACGTACTGTACCTAGTTTGTCAACAAATAGGACCACTCTAGGGAGACAAGGTAGGTAGAGAGGATGCTTTTATTTTCAAGTTTCTCCCTCTCACATAATTTTCTATTATCTCCTTTGCTGGAATGGATGGGAAGACATGTCTACTGCCCTTTGGCCCATCATCAGCAGACCTTACATTTCAGGATTATTTTCTCAGAAGTGAGTTTAAGTTAAATGAGCGCCGGTGGTGCAGTGGTTAAACACTCGGTTGCTAACCAGAAGGTGGGCGACTTGAACCCACCATCTGCTCCATGGGAGAAAGATGTGGCAGTCTGCTTATGTAAAGATTTACAGCCTTGGAAACCCTATAGGGCAGTTCTATTCTGTCCCATAGGGTCGCTATCAGTTGGAATCGACTCAATGGCAACAGGTTTTCTTTGATTTGTTTTGAGGTTTAAGTTACTGTAGTTTGGTTTTAAATAGGGCCTTTCCTTAGTAAGAACTTCTGAACTTATTCAAATGTTGGCTAAGGGATAATTAAAATATAGTTCCACAAGGAAGACACTGTGAATGTCCCCAGGCTTGCAAGAGCCTGCACTGGCCCCTTTCATTGCACCTATTACTGCAGAGAATACTGATTTGCCTCTTTTAACTCACTGGATTTAGGTCAAGATGTAGGAATATGGCAGGTCCAAGTTAGCTTTTTTCTGTGTCAAAATGAAAAAACCCATTGCCTTGGATTCAATTCCGACTCATAGCAACCCTATAGGACAGAGTACAACTGCCCCATGGGGTTTCCAAGGAGTGGCTGGTGGATTTGAACTGCTAACGTTTGGTTAGCAGCTGAGCTCTTAATCACTGCGCTACCAGGGCTCCGTTAAAATGAAAAGTTAATAACAAAATCTTGCTGTTTTTTAATGTTCACTTTTCCTTAGAATCATTTTCATACAAAATAGAGATTTAGAAAAACTTGACTCTCATAATTGGATTGATCATAATCTAATGTTCATGAATGGAGACCTGGTGGTGCAGTGGTTAAACGCTCAGCTGCTAATTGATAGGTCAGTGATTCGAATTTACCAGCTGCTCCGTGGGAGAAAGGTGCTTCCATAAAGATTTACAGCCTTGGAAACCCTATGGGGCACTTCTACTCTGTCCTATAGGGCTGCTATGAGTTGGAATCGATTTGACGGCAGTGGGTTTTTGGTTTTGGTAGTCAGCTTTCATGCAGGAGACCCGGGTTTGATTCCTGGCCCATGTACTTCAAGCGCAGCTACCACCCATCTGTCAGTGGAGGTTTGCACATTGCTATGCTGCTAACCAGGTTTCAGTGGAGCTTCCAGACTAAGACTAGGAAAAAAGGCCTTGCAATCTACTTCTGAAAATCAGGCAATGAAAACCATATGGATCATGATGGTCCAATCTCATTGTGCATTTGGTCACCACGAGTCAAGGGCCAACTCAATGGCGGCTAACAATAACAACAACAGGAGTGAGTCAGTGGGTTCCGTCCCCTGGACTGAGGACTAGGTGAAGTCTTAATGTCATCTCACTATATCTCTGGCCTGCGCTGTGTCCCACAGAGTGGAAATGCAGAGTGGCAGAAGTGGACCAATTCAACAGGTAGCAATTTTTCACAGATCAGAAGTGGCATCACCACAGGAATGAAGGTGGAAGGGCGATAATTATCTCTTCTTCAACTCTGTGCAAAGCCAGAATTTCAGTTAGTGAAATGTGAGTGGGCTGGTGTTTCTCTGTGCTGAATTCAATGTATATAGTTTCTCTGTAATGTATATCTATAGTTCTCTGCAGTGACGGGGAAAAACACTTTCCCTTAAATCAGTGTTAAAGAAATCACTGGCAAGCTGTCCCTTAAACGTTCCGTTTGGGTGCTACCAAAGGATTATTTGTAATCGTGAATCTAACACAAAGGCCGCTCCTCACTGGAAAATGACTAGGAAAAAGATGTTTAAGTCCCGGCCTGCCAAGCATGGACACCGACACTCCCTGCCCCACTCCTCTGACACAGGGAATGGCTACAGAAAGTTCATTTTAAGCAAGGAAAAGTTAATAAATAAGAATCAACCCACACAAGAATGTGTGAGTGCATTTGGGTGTCTTGGTCAGGTGCCATAAAGATCTCTTGCTGTGAGCCAAGGAGAGAAGAAATGCAGTGAAGGATGTTACACTTTATGTGGTCTGAATGTGATTAGTGATTAGCGCCAGGAGCTTTGGTCACTTGGGAATAGCAATCAGCTTTTTCTCCTCTAACTGTGAGCGACCAGAAGACACCGCTGCTCCCATCCTGTCCTATGATGGAATATTAACTGAGAATCTAATTAATCTGTGAATGAATTATGGCCCAAGAACTATACCATTTTATAATCAATTTTAAGTGAGTCCCTAACAGAAGATAAGATGAAGAAAAAGCTGTAAAATTATAAGAGGTTGATACATTGTGTTCACTATGACTGATGATTTTAAGGGGGATAATTTCACAATCCATCAAATTTTTGTCATTTCAAAAATCATGCCTCCCAAAGTATGCTGTAAATTAATTTTAGAATTTACATATTTATCAAAAATCATATTGAACACAGCAGGAAGTGGGCCCCATTTGAATAATAAAATAACTTGTTATTTCACTGGAGATAAACAAAAAAAAATTAAAAGGTTTTATTTTCAGGTAATAATCACAAAAATGGCTCCATGAATTTGTTAAATCAATAATTTACATTCACCGGAGGCATTGAGAGAGTATTAAAAATAATCCCCCAAATTCTCATTTTGGGGGAATGGAATATCTCACAACACTTAAAAGCAACAGGAAGATAAACAGGGAGGTGAGGACCCCAGCCTTCACCTGTCAGGTGGACACGTTTGAAGCAGGGCTACAATCACCTGGGGGGGTGGTGCAGACAGGAAAAACAGTGGTGTGGCTCTTGGGTGGAGGGCACTTGACTTCATTTTAAAAGCCTCTTTTCAAAGAGATTCTCGACTTCACTTCTAAAAGCTTGAGGTACAGAACATCCCGGATGATTGTGTTAGCTATGGCACTTGAAGGGCGGGTCACTGGCTTGGCTCACTCCAGAACACTCAGGGAAATAAAGGGAAGGGCACAGGGTTTTAACTATAGGGTGATGCCTTACTACATACAGGCAAACACAACCATTCACTGTAGAATGACCTCATAATGGACCGTCAACTCAAAGATCGGGCCCTAAGATCTGAACTGCCTGCAATCATCTACAGAAAGATAAAAAGGTCAAAGGGAATAGAGCTGGTGTGATTCACCATATGTACTCTTACAGTATAAGAGAGAATCCACTGGGCTGAACTGGCACAAGGAGATGCACTCTTCAAACTCCTGAGACAGGAGGGAGAATGAGAATACTTGTTTTCCAGAGGGATTCATGAGAGGTTGTTACCGTTATTGTAAGAAAACAACAAAGGTCCCTGTAGGTGAGGGACTTGGTTTACACTGCCTTGGTAATGCAGAGATCACTGGTTTAGTGCAGACATGGAAAATTCCTGGTACTTATTTCCTGCCCCCTCTGATGCTCGTATTGGTCACTGCCAATCAATCTTTGTAATTCTTCCCTTATGCTGGAACCAGACTCAGATCTTTCTTAACACAGCAATTCAGGCAATCTCTAAAACCAAACCCATTGCTGTTGAGTGGATTCCAACTATAGTGACCCTATAGGGCAGAGTAGAACTGCCCCATAGGATTTGCAAGTAGCAGCTGGTGGATTTCAACTGCCAACCCTTTGGTTAGCAGCTATAGCTCTCAACCAGTGCGCCACCAGGGCTCCAAGATAAAGATGTGCTGATTATCCTTGGCATTTGAGCTTAAGGGTATTTGGCATCCCTGCTTAGTATATACGTTTATATATCAGAGTATCTAACTATACATATTAATTGGGTAGGTATATCTCTCAGTACAAGTGGCTAATATGAGACGTGTATTGATTATATTGATGTCTCTGATATGGAAACTTGAAGTCATATTTGATTCTTCTTTTTCTCTCATGCCCCACTTCTAGTAGTCTGGTAAATTACCTATTTGTTCTCAGATGAATTCCTGTTTTGCTCTACATCATAGAGAACTACATTTCCCAGGCTGCCTTTCCCTCTGGCGTCTGGGGAAGTTCAGACAATGAGAGGCAATGGCAGAAGCCTGGGAGGCCAAAGGAGGGGGGAAACAGGACATTTCTTCCATTCTCTGCTTCCTGCGGCGCTTCTGGCAGCAGCTGCTTTTCCTCTATGGCTACATCTTCTTCCAGGTAGCCTGTCCCCCCGCAGTCCCAGCTCCCATTGCATGGCCAGGCTTCTGGACTCCAATGTCACCTTCTGTCATTGTCCTCTATTCCTAGGCGTGGTTGTGACTTCCTGCTTCTGCTAATTCCTGGATTAATGACTATCCCCTGTTTAGCTTCTCAGATCTTCCATTACCTGGGTATGCGATTCCCTGTATTAAACTCTCCCTGTGAAAAGACCTAGAGTGGCTCCCATTCCAGGCTGGTATAATCAGCAAATTCTGCTCGCTCTACTTTCAAAACATATCCTAAAGCTAGCCATTATTCACCATCTTTCTCCATGCTACAGGCCATCTCTTGCCTGGATGACAACAATGGTTTCCTAACTGGTCCCAGAAAGTCCACTCTCACCTCCCTATAGCCTGTTCTTCATTTGGCAGCCACAGCATTCCTTTGAAACTGTAAATCAGATCACATCACTCCCCTGTTCAAAGTCCTCCAATGGTTTCCCATTGCTAAGAGTGAGATCCAAAGTTCTTACCACAGCCTACAAGGTCTTACATGATCTGGCCCCTGGTTTCTTCCCCATCCTAATTTCCTTCCTCTCTATCGCTCTGCTCCAGCAATAATGGCCCTCGTACATGTACAGCACACCCCTGCTTTCAAGGCCCTTGCACCTGCTGTACCCTCTGCCCAATATGCCCCTTCTTTGATAGTCAAATTTCAGTTTCGCTTCATTCAAACCTCTGTTCAGATGTTTCCTCCTCAGGAAGACCTTCCCTGATCACCCTCTCTAAAGTAGTACCCTTGTTATTTCCTATCCACTCACCCTACCTGACTTGTTATTACATATATCACCACCTGAATTATATTCCATTATCTGTCTTTCCTACTAAAATATAAATTCCATAAAGGCAGGGACTTCGCCTTTTTCTTTTTTTTTAGCTTTCTCAACATAATGTCTGACATGTTACCTATTAAATAGTATGAACTCTGTCTCAGGCTGGGTTCTCTAGAGAAGTAAAGCCAGTGCAGTGCATAAATATATATATATATATATTTATATAAAGGAAATTGCTCATGAGGTTGTAGAGCTGCAAAGTCCAAGTCTGTGGATTAGGCTGGAGGCTTCTCTCGACTCACACAGTGGCAGGTGCTGGTGAATCCAAGATCAGAAGGTCAGATAGCAGGCCTCAGGCTCACAAGCTGTGGAGGCCAACAAATCCCAAGATTGACAGGTAAGACAGCAGATAAGCTGCTAGATCAAGTCTCAAGAACCAGAGGTCAGATAAACAGGAGCCAGCTGCAGGATCCAGAGTGAGCAAAAGCCAGAGAACCTTGCCGGAAAGTCCACCTATATTGGATGTAGGTCACACCCCCAAGGAAACTCCCTTTCAACTGACGGCTGCTCATAACAGATCTCATCATGGAGGTGATTACATCATTAAAAAGCCACCAAACTACATCATAATTGTCAAACCATCAAGGATCATGACCCAGCCAAGCTGACACACAACTTTAACCATCACAAACTCTAAAAATAAATATTTTGAATCAATGAATAACGAACGAGGAACCTGTATCACATTGTAAAAAACAAGTGGCACAAAGAAATAATTAGTTTTATGATTAAAGTAAAAACAAATATCCAAACACTTTTCTAATTAAATCAATATACAGGTACAAATTGGACACTAACTGTGAGCCAGGGTATTGCTTGGTGGCTGTGACACCAGGCAAGCTAATGAAGTGGTCCGTGGTCAGTGGGAAAGCCCCCACGGTTCCACTCTTCCTGTTGAAGCATCCTGCCATCCCTCCATCTCAGCCGCTGCTCCTCAGCACCTGTGTTCAGTGCACCTGTAAGTGTGTGGAGATGTTCTGAACAGCACACACACTAGAAGGGACCATAGAGTTTGTGGATTTATCCTTTTGTTTGCTTGTCTTAATTACAAAAACTAGAAAAATGTATCTGGGATATCTAGGCTTACTGGCCTACTAACCACTTCTGGCCAGGAATTACAGCTAGGAACGACCACTTTTTTAAGGGCTGTGACGTTAACAAATTCCCAAGAACTCATAGGTTGAAGCTGAGTTCTGCCTACTGAAGTCAAAAGTATTATTAATTCCTCTATACTAGACCGTTCTGCTTTTTGGTTTTGGGTACTGTCTAGAATACTCATCATCATTAACTGGCGCCATTTTAAGACATAAATTCCAGGTTTTAGAAATATATACATATGAGGTCTTTTGACAGATGAGAAGAAGGAAGACAATTTTGCCTTTTTTTCTTTATTAGACTTAAAAATGGGAGGCTGAAGAGGAAAATATTTGTTTAACTCTGTGCCATGTGAAATTAAGAAATTATGATTGCATTAATTCTGTAAAATATTTTTTAAAAAACCCTCATTTGAAAAGGAAAAAATCAGGCAGGAAATGAGGTTATACCTAGACTATAAGGAAACACTGGAATGCAGAAGTTCATGGGAAGTTTCTTTTGATATGCAGATTAACACACTGGCATGTTAAATTACATTGATCCCTTTGTATGGCTCACTCCAAGTGTGATGGAAAGATTGTAACCAACATTTCCTTCCAAATGTGTGCTTGGCCCAAAACTCTTTTAAAGTTTTAGTCCCAAAGTTTTCCTCTCTTTAAAAATAAATTCAAATTCAATTCCCTAGTAAAACTTCAAAATGCTGGATTTAGGCCCAGGATTCTACTCCCAGCTAGAATTTCTCCCCACAATATGCTAGGGGAATACACCTGGTAGACTGTTGATATAAATGGCTTAACTTCTTTTGCTTGCTTAGGGATTAAAGCCAAACAAGTGAGTGAGTCATAGACTAAGTTAAACTCATGCCAACTGGGGTGCCATCTGGCACAATGAACAGAGTATGACCAACTCTCCAGCCTTCCTAAAATCAAATAAAATATGGATATGGCTTTTTATAGAGACCCTGTTGTGTTACAAAAGGTAGGTGCGTCCAAAACTTTGGGTCAAGGCTGAGCTCAGTCACCATCCTCCAGTCTCCAGCATGATCCTCAAAAAAGTTATGGACTCATGTGGGTCATGTCTATGCTTTCTATGAAGGAAGACATTTCTTTACTGAATGGAAAAGTTACCTGCTATTTTCTGAGTAAAGAACAAAAAGCTTCAGAATGAACAGCAGGAGTATCTCTCTCTGAAAGGTTTGTTAGGAGAGATACCTGGTTGGTTCATTGATGGGGGAAAACAAACGGGGGAGGATGGAAATGTCAGAGCAGGCAGTGTCTTTATGGGAGACATGACCTTTTGACCCATGGAGCTTTCTTTTATTCCTTGCTTGATTTCCGGCCATGGTTCCTACCTCGTGTCCCACAATCCCTAAATAAATGATAGTGCATAACAAATTCTCAATGGAATTGTCTCTTTCAAGAGGAAACGTGCCAGTCTTAATTCTGTTGGTTTCTTAGTATGATCTTTGGTGCATAAAGGAGGAAATGAATCCAAAAAAGGAAGTTTTCGCTATTTGTGGCCTTATAATATAAAATTGAGCCTGTATTAGAAATAGGATACAAGGATACTTGTTGCCATTCCTGATATCTTTATATGAGCCTCCATCATATACATTTGCATTTTACTCCATTTGACCTTTTAAATTTTTTATACACTATATAATTTTACATCTTCCCTGACAATCTATTATTTCTCATTTTTTTAAATAATATTTTACTGTGTTTTAGGTGAAAGCTTACACAGAAAATTAGGTTTCCATTTAACAATTTTTATACAGATTGTTCCGTGACATTGGTTACATTTTTCACGATGTGTCAGCATTTTCATTATTTTTGTTCTGTTTGTCCTTTTCCATTAATCTAGCTTCCCTGCCCCTCCTTACCTTCTCATCTTTGCTTTAGGGTAAATGTTGACCGTTTGGTCTCATATAGTTGATTATTTAAGGGAGTACAGTACTCATAGGTGATATTGTTTATTTTATAAGGCAAACTATTATTTGGGTAAAATGTAACCTCTGGGAGTGGCTTCAGTTCCATGTTCAAAGGGTATTTTAGGAAGATAGTCTCGGGGGTTCCTCTTGTCTCTATCGGTCCAGCAAATCTGGCCTTTTTTAGGAATTTGAGTTTTGTTCTACATTTTTCTTCCATTCTACCCGGGACCTTCTATTGTGTCCCTGTCAGCTGTCTTTCTATCTTTTAATGCTAAAAACTTTAAACGTGATTCATTTCAGAGATGTATACCCTTCTCCCTAGATTTCCTGAATTTGTTTTTCTACTGAAGATTAAATACATTTCAAAATACTCTACACACTAGCAGTTAACTTTCATCTGAGTATTCTGGCTTTACCCAACCCAAAGGTAGTAAATCTTGGTTTGTTTTTAAAAAATTCAACACTCAGTGAGATTAATTTGCAACAAACGTAACGGTGCATACATTTCTTTTAAAGTAGCAAGTATTTATTTACATGGGCATAGCCTAAGCACATCAAATGCATTGGCTTTGTATGCAAAAATAAGAACATAATGATCTCACAGAAGGACATATTCTGTGACTTCTATTTTTCAGTGATTGGCACAGATTTCTGTTGATTGATCCATTTTACAGAGTCCAGACCTCCTGTGACCAGGAGTTCACTCTAAAAAAGGCTTGCTAGCATTGGGATGTTCCAACTGGCCCACGTGGAGATAATGATTAAACTCCCACTTATTGAATACTTCCTGTGTTCAAGGTGCTGTGACAGGGACTACATATACCCCATTTCCTTTAAATTACCACACTTTATGGAGGTTAATTCTCTTACGCCCATTATAGAGGTGCGAAAACTGAGGTTCAGCAAAGTTAAGGAGTTTATGTAGAGACAAAAGGGTTTTCTGATTCCAGAACAAAAGTCTTTTCATTGGGATCATTACTAGAGAGCATAATCAGCTATGTTCATTGATCATAAACATAGATTTAAAAGGCTATCAGAACTGAAGGATAGAAAATCAAAACTAAGTAGAAATTCTCCTAGACTCACAGTTGGTAACTCTTTAAACAACCATGTTAAGCATCTTTAAGTGAGGCCACACTAGAGTAATTAAGAGAGAACATGATAAGATAGATCCCAGGGTGGCCTATGGCCTCATGTCTCTAGACTTCTAACAATGCTCTCTTAAAGAGGAGTCACCTGGAAGACCTGCTTCTTAGAGTCAAATGTCAGGATGTGCTCTGATGAGGCATGGGGGTCAGTCCAGACCCGAGCACTGTGGTAAGTGCCACTTGAATTTATATCCTACTCTGGAAAATTTGTGCATTTAAATTGCACAGTATAACTTACAAACTGTCCAAATCAGCTTTTTCATTCTTTGCTACTCAGTCCTGAATCCTCTTAGGGGAATGTCATATTAAATCACATTTCCTGTTCTGAAAACCTGTAGGTTTCTAAAGAAATGGAAATAACTAATGTAAGCAGAAAGAAAACCGGCATCATTGTTTTCTGCTAAGCCTTTATGACCTTTCTAGAGGCTTCCATGGGTCAAGGTCCCATCTCTTTTTCCATGTCCTGAAGGAAGCTAAGTGTATGTACGATGACATTTTTCATTTTGATATAGTTGATCTGTTTTCCAGACTGTAGAAAACTGGGAAATGACTTTTCATTTAAATAAAAGTTGAAACCCTCTGGGACAGTAAAAGAACTCAAGAAATATAGAGTAATAGCTGTTTCCAAGCCAACAGGAGAAAAAGAAAGTCTTTTTGGTTTTCAAATGAGTTGTTAGGAAAAATGTTTTTCTTCCCATCAAACTTTCACTTTTCTTTCTTTAAAAGAGATTAATCATAGCTGTGTAGGCTTAGTTTTCTGTCTGCTTGTTAAAATGTGGAAAATATGAACAGTGGTTTCAAACTTTCATGACTAAATTGTCATTTTGTGCCTTTTATTAGCCCATATTTCAAACCCCACGTTGAGGATCTCACTCATCAGTGGTGTCCCTAAGGGGTTGTGGGTGGTGCAGTCCACACGGGGTGACACTGTCACAGGGGGTGACACCCAAACCACTATCTATAAAATTTCTGTGCAGTGTTTCAGCAGGTATTTATTATTTTTTATAAAAATATCCCTGTAGTTACTTGTAACAACAAAAGCATTTTCCGTAAGCCCAGCTTACATGTATCAGTATACCTACAAGGCTAAAACTCGATGCTAATTTACTTTTTGAACCTTCTAATGCCCTCCAGTCAAAGCTGTCATTATTACCCAATTACAATGACGCTTCGAATCACATGGTTTCCTCTGCAAGTGCTACAAGCACCTGTTTTTGTTGCTGCCAGTGTTTTTATAGTCACTGATTTTGTCAAATTTTCTGACGTTTTATTGTGGTAATTAGCATGGCGGGGGGTGAGACCATGAGTTACCAGACTGAGTGACATCAAGCCTAGTGACTCCACGGCTCCTTACTTCTGTGCATTTCACTTGGTGAGAATTCACTAATGGTTATGCAGACCATGTCTCTAAGAGGAACTGACCGTACAATTCCAAAGGACAAAACAGCTTCCAACAGTAATTCAATAGTATGGGACTGCTGCATCCACCAACCTGGTGGGCTTTTGGAGTTCACATCTTTTCCTGCTTAAAAAGACCAAATTTGTTATTTTTATTTTAAAATTTAAAATAGCACCATCATAAAATTATACAACTCAGTTTATTCTTCAAAATGACACTTTAGAGTACAAAAGGCAAATATACTAGGCTGGCCTGGGTGTGAATATTGACTGTGTGACTTTGGACAAGTCATTTAGCTTTTCTGAACCTCAGTTTTATCATGTTTGGGATGGGGAGTAATACAGGGTAGCTGTAAAGCAATGGCTCTCAAAGTGTGGTCCCCAGACTAGCAGCATCAGCATCACTTGGGAATTTATTAGGCCCCACCCCAGACCTACTGTTTCTGAAACTCAGGCTGGGGCACAGCAATCTGTATATTAACAAGCCCTCTAGTTAATTCTGATGCACGCTCAAGCTTGAGAACCACTGCTGTAAAGATTGCTAATAATATATACAGATGGCTTATTTGCCACATTGTAGAAGCTCAAGAAACAGCACCTATTCTCTTTTGGTTATTATCCCCATTATACAGAAAAAGAAACTGAAGCACAGAGCTAAGTGTTGGCAAAGCTGGGAATAGCAACTGGGTCTTTCACTCTGCAGAGTAAAAGCGGCAGCCGACTTCTCCGTTATTCATTTCTATGGGATGCCATAGTGAGTTACATAAAAATAAAAAACAAAACCACTTGCTGTGGAGTTGATTCGACTCATGGCTACCCTGTGTGTTTCAGAATAGAACTATGCTCTATATGGTTTTCAATGACTGTGACCTTTCAAGAAGTTGATTGCCAGGTCTTTCCTCTGAGGTACCTCTGGGTGGTGGATTTGACCCACTAACCTTTCAGTTAGTAGCCAAGCACTTAACTGTTTGTGCCACCCAGGGATGCCAGTCACATAAATCCTAGTTGTAAGTGTCCTGAGTTGGATATTGTCAAGTTCTGGCAGGCGTAAGGTATTCAGGCTTTAAGGTGCAGTTCATGGCTCTTCTGGACATACTATATTAATGCTAACCTGCTTTGTGGTGACCACTGGTGACTATATTCTGTCAACAAACATTTATCCAGCTCCAACTATGTTCAAGGCTAGATGCTGGACAGGTGGTGAAAAGAGATGGTTTTTTGCCTATAGAGAACTATTTTATAACTCAGAAATCCCAAATTTATGATCTGCTTAGACTCACCCAATTTTAGAAGTGGAAGTAGTTTTAGAGCTGATCCATTTCAGTTTTCAAACTGTGCTTTTCAGAGGGCTAGAGCTGTGGGTCTCTTCCCTAGCTGCACATTAGAATCTCCTGGGGGGCTTAAAAAAATACAGATGGGGACCCTCAACCCAGAAATTCTGGTCTAATTGGTCTAGAATTTAATTGATTAAAAGCTCCCTAGGTAGGTTTGCCAGATAAAACAGAGGGAACCCAGTTAAATTTGAATTTCAGATAAGCAATAAATAATTTTAGTGTAAGTAATATACACTACATAATATATACATATAAGTATCATAACTGGGATATACTTCTACTATAAAGTATTATTTATTGTTTATCTGAAATTCAAATTTAACTGGGTTTCCTGTATTCTTATCTACTAGGTCTGGCAGCCCTATTAGGGGATGCTAAGGTCTAGCCCCCACCACCAATCTGTCAGTTTGTCATACTGTAGTGGCTTGCATGTTGCTGTGATGCTGGGAACTATGCCACTGGTATTTCAAATACCATCAGGGTCACCAAGATGGACAGGTTTCACAAAGCTTCCAGACTAAGACAGACTAGGAAGAAAGGCCTGGCACACTACTTTCTACTTCTGAAAATTAGCCAGTGAAAACCCTACGGATCATGACAGAATATTGTCCGATATACTGCTAGAAGATGAGCCCCCTAGGTTGGAAGGCACCACACAACAGCCGTAACAATGGAATTAAACAAATCAATGAGCATGAAGATGGTGCAGGACTGGGCAACATTTCATTCTGCTGTACATGGGGTCACCATGAGTCAGAAGTAACTCAATGGGAACTAACAACAACAAGGTCTAGCCACGACTGAGAATCACTGTTGTAGGGTTTCCACTGAAATATACTATAGGTGTCACTGTAGTGACCTAAACGTGACGGGGCAAGGTGCTATCTGTGCCCATTATACCTACATTTTTATCTGCTTCACGTATTGGGTCTCTGTAATATTTTACATGTCAAAATTTATCTTACAAAAAAAAAAGTTATTAGTTTGCTAAGAAATATGTGCAAATCTCTGATCTAATCAAATCTCCTTTTTTTTCCAGATGAGAAAACTTAAGAGCCAGAGAAGATGCCCCTTGGCCAAGCTTTCACAGCTAACCAACAGCAAAACCGGCAAGCAGGTCTCTTGCTCTCTCCATTCCAAAAGCTGTTACGACAAGGACTCTTTTCCTTATTTATTTATTTATTTTGAGCTACAGTTCAGAAACAGGGAAGTGCTTTGCTCCTATATCTAAAAACCACCAGTACCAGTTGCCATCAAGTCGACTCCGACTCATGGTGACCCCATGTGTGTCAGAGCAGAACTGTGCTCCATAGAGTTTTCAGTGGCTGATTTTTCAGTAGATTGCCAGGCCTTTCTTCCTAGGTGTCTCTGGATGGACTCAAACCTCCAACTTTTCGGTTGGCAGCCAAGCACGTTAACGTTAACTTGCATGCTGCAAGTCCCTAAAGATGTGCCAGATCCTATGCTAGGTGCTGGGGTATAGGGACTAAGATGTGGTTTTGCTTCTCAAGGAGCTGATAAAGGGAGGGAAACACACAAATAGTGTTGCTGTCTCTAGAAAAAAAAAAAATCACTTCTTTCTATCACTTGTTCCCTCCATAATGTGATTATTCAAAGCAAATCCCTTTGATCCCAACGATAAAAACGATGAGGTTAGAGGTTAGATCACACCGGGTTTCCCAGAGGCAACAAGAGGGAACCTGGAATCTAACCTAAATTTTCATTCTGAAAGGTAAAGGAATGAGGAATATATCATGACAAATGACACAGGGACGGCTGTACTTTGTGCTGTGGTGTGATTCACAATGGTCACTTCTGTCAGGCTTTTTGACAAATGGCCTTGAATGTTCTCCAATTAAGTGAACTGCATAGTAAATTCAAAAGTTGCAGGGAATAAAAGAATGTGTCTTTCCATTTTGAGGAATAAGTTTGCTCCCATCCAGAGAAGGATGGGCAATCATTAAGGGTGTTTCTGTGCCATATGAAACAACAAAATACAAACAGGCATCGATGGAGTCAAGGCAGCACGTTCTCCGAGGACCTCCCGGCCAGTGTCACTTTGGCAGGGTTTGTGATGGGCAGTGTTATTATGACAGCTGCCCCCTGGTACCACTCCTGGATGCTAAGGATCTAGAAATTAAGGGACACTCCAGGCTCCTCTTCCTCCTCCCCAGGGGACGGGAAGACATTTTTAGGTGATCCGTTGGCCTTAGGTAAAGAGTCGGAGGAAGTGAGACTAACAAGCCATAAGCAAGTCAAGCTTGAGGGGCAAGTGAGCTCTAGAGGTACAATTATCTCCCCCAAAAGAATATGGACTCGGAATCCAAACAGTCCCCCAGGCTCTCACGATGTGGGGGGAATTGCAGTCTGTTCTCGCCATTTACAGAACACTTACCGATTTCTAGGTCTTGGTATTTTCTGTTGTTCTTCATCACAGCTTCCTTCCTACCATCACCATCACCATCAACCTCACTGGGTCCTCTGAGCCTTTAAGCTTTGTTACAGAGGTTACTTTTGGGCTGTGATTTGCAAACTTCCCCGTTACATTACTTCCTTCCAGGATCGTTACGGGTCTAAGAACCCCAGGGTGGGAAATCTCTGATTTACAGAGTGATTGCTAGGATTTAAAATCCTTTGCTGCCGTTTGAGGATAAAAGGTGTAAACTGTGAATATTTTAAAAATAAATGACATATTCAAATTTGTATATCCAAACAAACACTGTTCCTTTCAATATAGTCACTTCGGGAGGTATAAATTTATTCTACGAATTCATTTTGGAAATTCTTCTTTTGGAGTTGCTTTCAGAATCAAGTTTATCAGATTCATTACTCCACAGTCACATTCTGATTTTGATAAAAAATGGTATTACTGATGAGATTCACCAGACCTGCTTCCAAATGACACAGATAATTCCAAAAGCCAAATTTGCCCTCCGCTCCGTGGATTAAGATCTGCTACCCTTAAGGGAACATGGACACCATACTGAACAATGGACTGGATTTTCCTCCTCAGTCAATTGAGACGGCTAGGCGTGACTGACTGACTGAATGATTAATTGAGTCTCTCATTCATTCATTCAATAAATATTTACTGAGGACTTAATTTGTGTAAGCATTGTGCTAGGTTTTGAAGATACCAAGATAATTAAAACATGAAAAATATGCTATATGATTAAGAGCCTTTCCAGTTGTAAAATTCTATATTTATATATTTAAAAAATAATTCATAGTCTTTGAATTTCTAATAGTATTCTGAGCAAAGGTAGCATTACTACAGGGGGTTATGATATAAATGTATAACTCCCTGGCACTCATTTGAATGTCTACATTCTGCGGTGCTAGTTAAAAAATACAATGATTACTAGTTAAACTTACTCCTTATTCATCTGTGGTCACATCTGTGACAAAGACAGTTAACTGTTACCCAATATCTAATATCCTATTCTTTTAATATTGGAACCCTCTGAGGTGTAGTTGGGCACCTGGCTTCCCAGCTACAGATTACGTTTCCCAGCTGCCCTTGCATCGAGGAGTGGCCATGGAACTAAGTTCTGACCGATGGGACCAGTGAAGTGATGTGTGTATCTTCACATCCATATCCATAAGTCACATCCATAAAATGAAGTACTTTGCCCTTCATTTCCTCTTTCTCCCTCCCTGGGAGCTGCAGTGTGGATGAGGTACTGGTAAGACAGCTACGGCTATGAGGATGAGGCTATGTAACATCTCAGTAGACAGTGGTGAAGCAACAAATAAAAGGAACATGAGTACCTGGATGATCTTATGGAACAAAGCCACCAGGGATCATCTTCCTACCTCTGGACTATTGATTGAGAGGGAAAGAGACTTCTATTTGGATTGAGTCATTGTGTTTTGGGGTCTAACCACAGTCTAGCCTACGTACCAACTGATACATCAGAACAAATTCCTCTCCAGTCACCTGTATTGCCACTCTTTCAACACTCAGAAGAAAAGAGGTTAAACTCTTTCATTCACCTCCACTCTGTACCTGGTCATCCTATGCCTGCTTAGGTATAGAAAGCCTATGCCTGGTTGCTCAAGAACTTTTCCAGTATGGATGGTAAGATCATCCCACCTTTGATCTCTGCATCTCCTTTCAGAGCTCTGTATGATCCTAGTAAGACTGCCCCTCCACTGGCCTCCACACCACTATTCGCATGAGGGAAATGGGAGGCTGAGTGCAACAGGTATTTCAGGTAAGAATGCACCTCTTGAACTCTGCATTGTCAATGGCAGAAGTGAAGAGGGAGCCCCCAAATCTGTATGCTTATAGAAATACCTATCCACCTCCCAGCTACCCTCCAACACCCATAGTCTCGCTACTACCATCTTTCTTTAAGTCACAGGATTAACCTCACTAAGCCTTGTATATGTGTTTACATCAGTAACCTTAAGAAACTTAGGACTCCCAGGTTATTCTTCATACTCTGACACTCATCCTCATTTGGTTCTGTATAATGCCCTTGTTGAATCCACTCCCAGCCCTCCACAGCTCCTGCAACTTTGCCCCTGTGTGCTTGAAACTTGAGGTTAATTAACAGAAAAGTTCCCAATATTGTCAACATTTCTGAACGAGCCCTTCTAACGAAGATCTGACTCTTCCCTCGGGAAATGGAGGTGGAGTAGGTATTTTCCGTCTCTCCTTGTTGCTTTCTCCTGATATGCTTAGGTTTGAATTTCATGTCATCTTACTATGCCATCTACTCCTCTCCTTGTTATAATCATGTAGAGAACAGACGGGATCACCGTGAGTCAGAATCAACTCTGTGGCAATGGATTTGGTTACAGGTTATAGATCTCCTGGTCAATCCCTTGTATTCCTTGAAGACTTCAGCTTATGGTTTACTATCAGAGTCTCCAACACAACTCTAGTGACAAATCTTGTTGAGTTCAATATCCATGCAAATAATCCTTTGAGGACCCTGGCTATGACTGCCTCCCTTCCACAGAACTTGCCCTCTGCCTACTCCCATCACCAACTACTCCATAGCCTACATTTCAAACTTCCCACTCTCCAGTGCACATTTCTTGGTTTCCCAGCTTACTCCTTCTAACATTTCAACTCCAACAATCCATTGATTCGAATCTACAGTCCACTGATCTTATTAGCTTTTTATGGTTCCTCATATCCCCTTATGTCCACATTTCCATTCTTATTAAGCTTAGAGTCCATAGTTTGTCATTATCATCACTTCCTTACAAAACACTCTTAACTCCTTTGCACCTCTCTTTGTTGTACGACCTAACAAAAACTTAACCTTGTTATATTCAACTCTCTGTTCTTTCCACTTATGCTGCTGAACATGGACGCAGATAAACATACAACCATACTCACTGGTTTTATTTAATTCACAATTTCTAAATTCAAGTTAGTAATTTGGGCAAATTGGCCGCAAAAGATCACTTTAAAGTGTTAAAAAGCAAAGATGTCACTTTGGGGACTAAGATGTGACTGATCCAAACTATGGTATTTTCAATTGCCTCATATGCATGCGAAAGCTGGACAATGAATAAGGAAGACCAGAGAAGAACTGATGCACTTGAATTAAGGTATTGGTGAAGAATACTGAATATACCATGGACTGCCAGAAGAACGAACAAATCTGTCTTGGAAGAAGTACAGGCAGAATGCTCCTTAGAAGTGAGGATGGTGAGACTTTGTCTCATGTTCTTTGAACATGTTATCAAGAGGGACCAATCCCTGGAGAAGGACACCATGCTTGGTAAAGTAGAGGGTCAGCAAAAAAGAGGAAGACCTTCAATGAGATGGACTGACACAACCATGGGCTCAAACACAACAACAGTTGTGAGGATGGCGAAGAACTGGGCACTGTTTCGTGCGTGTGGTGCCTGTGGAGGAGCCCTGGTGGCACAGTGGTTAAGAGCTCAGCTGCTAACCAAAAGTCGGCAGTTCGAATCCACCAGTCGCTCCTTGGAAACCCTATGGGGCAATTCTACTCTGTCCTTTGGGGTCACTATCAGTCAAAGGGTTTTGGTTTGATATTTCTGTGGCTATAATCCCATTTGGGAATGAGTTGTCTTTGTTATGTTAATGAAGCAGGATTAGTGTACGAGTATCTTGAGTTAATCTCTTTTGAGATACAAAAGAGATTAAATAAGCGAGAGAAGCAGAGATGGGGGAAGATTGATGCCAACACACATGGAGATCTCCAAGGAAATCGGGAGGCAGAAGCTGAAGAGACAAGGCCTTCCTCCAGAGCTGACAGAGAGGGAAAGCCTTCCTCTAGAGCTGGTACACTGAATTTGGACTTCTAGCCTCAAACTGTGAGAAAACACATTTCTGTTTGTTAAAGCCATCCCCTTGCGGTATTTCTGTTATAGCAGCACTAGATAACTAAGACACTTATTTTTAGCTGATGAACTTGCTTTCAAGCCATTGGAAGAAAAAGTTGACAAGGTCTCACCCATATCTACCAACATCTGTCCATAAATTTCCCTACCCTCCAATCACTATGGATGAATATCGTGTTCCTATCTAAGGACAGCCTTTCCATTTACACACTAGATCTCCCCTTTCTCCTACATCATTAGTTTTTCCCCTCTCTACTGGATTATTTCCACTGTATACAATGTGCTGTAATTTCTCCCATCTTTACAAATACCCTCTCCAATGACCCCATTTACTGTACCCTTTTATAGCAAAAATCCTTGAAAGATTTATATATATTTACTGTCTCCAATTCCTCTCATTTTATTCTCTGTGGAGCCCTCTCCAATCAGATGTTACTTCTACTATTCTACTTCTTGTCAAAGTCTCCAGTGACTTCCAGGTTACACCAAAGGTCAGTTCTTCTTATGTGAATTGTCTCATTTGACATATTTAGTCTTTTTCCACCTTGAAAACTCTTTTGTAATCATAATCTACATTTAAAAGTCTAGTCAGATTTGTAAAATGTTAAAACGTAAGTTGTTACGTAAAGCCCAGTGGTATCAAATCGTGAATCAGGAAGTGCCCATCTCTATGTGGGAAACAACAGAAATAATAATTTTTAATTAAAAACACACACACACACAAGGACTCAGATCCAGCTTTTAATCATATATAATGTCCACATTTTAACATCAGAGGTTTTGCTAGAACTTTGAACAGAATCTTAGAATTCATCTAGTCCAACACTCCCATTTTATAGGTGAGACACCAAGGCCAGTAGAAAAATAGTAATTTGTCCACAGTTACAGACTGTCAGAGTTGGAAATGGAACCTTGTTCTTCGGATTTTAAGACCTTCTTCCAGTAACCAGTTTACACTGGTTTATATCGCATATGGAGCCCTGGTGGCACAGTGGTTAAGAGCTCAGCTACTAACTAAAAGGTGAGCAGTTCGAATCCACCAGCTGCTTCTGGAAACCCTATGGGGCAGTTCTATTCTGTCCTAGTAGGGTCGCTATGAGTTGGAATTGACTTGATGGCAACAGGTTTGGTTTGGTTTTGGTATATGGCATATATATATGTGTGTGTGTATGTGTATGTTAATATATACTTTATAAACACATATACAGTAGTCCTCTGTTATCTGCAGTTCTGCTTTCCATGGTTTCAGTTACCCGTGGTCAACCATGGTCTGAAAATAGTAAATGGAAAATCCCAGAAATAAACAATTCATAAGTTTTAAATTTCACACAGCTCTGAGTAGTGTGATGAAATCTCGCACCTTCCCACTCAGTCCTGCTTGGGACGTGAATCATCCCTTAGTTCAGTGCCATGCTGTATACGCTACCTGCCCATTAGCCACTTAATAGCTCTCTTGGTTATCAGATCAACTATTGTGATCAAGTAACCCTTATTTTACTTAATAACTGTTCTACTATTAGTTATTGTTGTTAATCTCTTACTATGCCTAATTTATGAGATAAACTTTATCATATGTATGTATGTATAGGAAAAAATATAGTATATATAGGGTTTGGTACTATCTGCCGTTTCAAGCATCCACTGGGTGTCTTGGAATGTATCCCCTGAGGATAAGGGGGATATATATAGTTATATAAACATATAACCATATATACAATATAGTTATACATATAACTATAATACAGTTATATAAACATATATAACTATATATATGCACACAACACATAAACACATATATATATATGTTTATATATGTGTAATGTAGTTGTTGCGTACTGCCAAGTCAATTCTGTGTCATAGTGACCCTACAGGACAGAACAGAACTGTCCCATAGGGTTTCCAAAGCTGTAATATTTTTAGAAGCAGATTGCCATACGTTTCTCCTGTGGAGTGGCTGGTGGTTCGAACTGCTGACCTTTTGGTTAGCAGCCGGCTTAACCACTGTGCCACCAGCGCTCCTATATATGTGTATCCCCATTGCCGTCGAGTTGATTCTGACTCATAGTAACACTACAGGACAGAGTAAAACTGCCCCATAGGGTTTCCAAGCAGTGGCTGCTGGATTTGAACTGCCTAGCTTTTGGTTAGCTGCCATAGCTCTTAACCACTGAGCCATCAAGGCTCCATATATGTGTATACACATATGTAAATATAGCTCTCTGTTTTTATTTTTAATTATTTTTTTTCCTGAATGAAAGACGTGTTGGGGAGAACTGATCCACTCCCTTCCTGTCTGCCCCCTCACCTCTGATACTGTGAGGTGTCCCTACTTGGTTCCACTTAGTGGGAGATTAAGCCCATCTTCCACTAAGACAGGGCTGATACTGAGGCAAACGGCTACTGGACACTCGTCTTTGAAGACCACTGGTTGAATATAAAACTCACTGCCTTGGGCCACCTTCTCTGGTCTGCTGATGCAAAGAGGCTATACCTGGGAGTAGAGAGAAATTTAAGTTTGGGGCCAGCTAGCTCACTGGGTAGCACTGGGTGTTTTTCTCATCTGAACAATGAGGGTTGTATTAGGTAAGATGGTAATTCTTGCTTCTAATCTGCAGTGCCTCTAGCTAAGGTTCTTTGGCCTGATCCCATGCTATCTATAACCTCTTCTCCTGAGGTTCTCCTTAGGAACCTTTAGCAACTCATCCATTACCTATGACTACCTTATCATTGAGCTTCTTGCCTGCCTAGATTTGGGCTAGCTGAGTGTCTGCCTTGGCCCTCTTCTCTGATATCCCTTGATGGGATTACCTAGACTATCTGATTTATGTTCTCTGCCAGGCTCCTTCCTATTTAATTAGATTCTTGGCTCTGGCTACAGAGAGAGAGCTGTTTACCATGGTCTCATATGACATGAGAGAATGAATAAACAATGTAAATGAGGAAAGGGAGGGTAGCAGAAAAAAAGCAATAGGAAAGAAGGAAAAATGAGAAGAAAGAAGAAAGAAATGGCATCATGACACCTAAACATAATACCCCCTGACAGTGAGTCTGGTCTATAAGAATGCATGATGTCTGTAAGAATATACAGCCAGTGTTTAGTGCTTTTGTTCTATTCCCTAGTTCACTGCATAGGGCCTGGGGTCTTAAAACTTTGCAAGGGGTCTTAAAAGTGTGCAAGTGGCCATACAAGATTCAACAATTGGTCTCTACTTGCCTGGAACAACAGAGGGAGAAGGAGAGTCAGGAACAGAAGGGAGATAAAGAATGCATAGCTAATTGCCTCCATGAACAACTGCCTCATTTGCCATGACATCAGAAGAACTTGATGGTGCCTGGTTTCCATTACTGATCAAAGAATCTTTGATCAAAAGGGAGACAATGCAGAACAGAAATTCGAAATCTCATGGAATCTAGACTTTCTGGAACCATGGAGGCTGGATGAACCCCTGAAGCTACTGCCCTGGAATAATCTTTAAACCTTAAACCAAAAATATCCCCTGACGTCTTCTTAAAACCAAACAATAGTTTAGCTTAACTAGTAAAGAATGTCTGCCTTGAGCATTATGCGCTTTTAAGATCTAACTATATGGGATCAAACTGACAACAGTAACTTGAAAGATTAGATAGGAAACTTAGCGGGGAGTGAGTTTATGTTAATGTGGGAGGAACAATTCAGAATAAGACGGTGAGAATGGCCGCACAACCTGAAGAATGTAATCAGTGTCACCGAATTGCACACGTAGAATCTGTTGAATTGGTGTATGCTCTGCTGTGTATATTGTCAACAACAACAAAAATAAAGTATATAAAAACGAAATTAATCACAAGTATGGCCAAGTAGTTAGTGTAATATAGTTGTTACTGCTTAGAAAAATGCAAATTTCCACGAGTCTATACAATGAAATATGTAGTCATTAAAATGATACTAGAGAAAACTATTAAACGAATGGAAAGATGTTCATGAAAGAATGTTAAAGCAAGTTAGGAAACAGTAAGTACATGTCCTGGGTTGTAAATAATGCTATATGTGTAAACACATACTGTGTTAAAAGAGAGACTAAAAGATCAACAATGGAGTCATTCAGTCACTCATTCATTCAGAAAAAGAGAATAGTATCTGGGTTGTAATTAATAGCAGTGCGGCATTTAGTACTGATTGAAGTTCCCCTCTCAAATCTAAGTTAGGGAAGGGTAGAAATCGGAGGTAGATAAAACTTTTTTGCTTAACGCATGAGAAACGCAACATTTCAAAACTCTTGGAAATCTCAAATCTTGCTGTTTTTTTTAATGTTCACTTTTCCTTGGAATCATTTTCATACAAAATAGAGATTTAAAAAACTTGGTTCTCATAATTGGATTAATCATAATCTAACGTTCATGACAAATTATCATTGTTGGACTAAGAATTTTTCATTAATGTTATTTATTTAATATAATGGATAATTGTGGAACCACTGCACGACCCAACAACTAGAATATTTTAAAATTACTTACAAGTAGCTATCTTGCAATTCTCTTATCCCATCCTCAACCTTTCCTACAGAAGTAACCGCTATGATAAATCTTATCATTTCTTGCTTTCTTCTTTTTTAGTTTTATCACATATATCACCAGAACCAGTTGCCCTTGAGTCAACTCTGACCCCATGTGTGTCAGAGTAGAACTGAGCTCCATAGGGTTTTCCATGGCTGATTTTCTAGAAATAGATAACCAACCCTTTCTTCTGAGGAGCTTCTGGGTGGACTCAAACTTCCAACCTTTTGGTTAGCAGCCAAGCACATTAACCGTTTGCACGTCTTTATCACAGACATACTCTTTATCACATACATAGGTATGCCTTAAAATTATGCTGTTTAATTTGCTTGTACTGTGCATTCTTCTGAGGCTTGCTTTATTCATTCAATGTTAAATTACTAAGATAATTCCAAGGAGCTGCGTGTAGCTGTGGTTTTTCCTTGTCACTGTTGCCTAATCTTTTACTATGTGAATATATCATCATTTTTTCCCATTCTATCAATGAACATTTCAGTTGTTCCCAGATGTTTCTGCTTTTACAAACTGTCTGATATAAATAATTCTCGTACAAGCCTCCTGGTACCCGGTTTAAACCATCTCAAGGGCATAATCCCAGAAGTCAAGTCAGTGGATAACTGAGCATCCTTAAAAATGATCATCCTTAAAAAACAATGCCAATTTTTTCCCAAGGTGATTCTGACAATTTATATTCCCAAAAGAAATGCAAAAGAGACTTGGTAATTTATGTGCTCTTTAAATTAACACAAGGCATTGCCAAACTTTTTCATTTCTGTCTATCAAGTATGTATATATAATATAGTATCTCAATGCAGTCTTCATAAAACTTTTCGTCATTACTAGCCATGTGGTTATTCACCATATGTGTTTTCTAGTCTTCAAAATGCCATACCATATCTTCTGCACTCGTTCCTATCAGATTATTGTCTTCTTCTTAGACTCACTAGAATCTCATTGTAGATATATGATGCTACTCTTTGTCAGTTACATGTGATGCCAATCTCTTCTCTCAGTTTGTAGCTAGGCTTTTAATTTTTGTTAGGGTGTCCACTGATGAACAGAAGTTCTTAATTTTCATGTACTTTTGGTGTCTGGTTTAAGAAGCCTTTCTCTTCCCTCAGGTCAGAAAGGTTTTGAAAAAATTATCTAATTTATTGTTACTGTTATACAGAAAGATCCCTCGGTAGGGCAAGCAGTTTGTGCTCAGCTGCTAACCTAAAGCTTGATGGTTTGAACCCATCCAGTGGCTGTGCAGAAGAAAGTCCTGGCAAACAGCTTCCATAAAGATTATAGCCAAGAAAACCCTATGCAGCAGTTCTATTCTGTAACACACGGGGTCACCATGAATCAGAATTGACTCAACAGCAACCGGTTTGAGGATTGTTTTTTCAGTTACACAGAAATGCAATTAACTTTTAAAAATATTGACCTTATATCCAGTCACTTTGCTAAACTTTCCTATTGTTTCTATAGATTCTTTGGAGTTTTCTATGGACATATCATAACACATAAATTAACAGAGAGAAACAAGTGGAATAAAAGAGGAAAGAAGAACAAAAACAATGAAAAGGACAAAAACATTTGATCTTAAAAAAAGAAAGACTCATGTGTTGGGGAGAGTCCGGCAAGATGGAGCTCTAGGCAAAAGCACCACGCCGTCCCTCCACAGCAAAGATCCGAAAAATTAAGCCAAACAGAGAATCAACTATCCTGAAACCCTAGAACATCAAATGAAGAGATAAACAACTCAGCCAAACACCAAACGGACTGAGAATACTGAAAGAGAACGGAGAGCGAAGACAGATTCATGCAGAGGTCCCCTACCAGCTAACGCAGTGCGGATCCACCATCTTGGACTCCTATCAGAGACCAGCAAATGGGAGAACAGGAGAGCAGCCTCGCGGAGCATCCAGTGGGAGACAAAACAGCTGCTTAGCTTCACACATAACCATCTCCCTGCTGCATCCTGCCTACCTGCACCGTGCACTTGACATCACACCACCAAGCTGTGCAGGCATGCCCTACTGGAACCTGCCCAGCACTGACTACCGACCGTCCTGGTGGCTGCGGTGAGTGCCACAAACAACCCGTGCCAGTGGCTCCTCTTCAGCTAGACCTGCCCAGCTGTACCACAAGGACGAAACAAAAAAAAATCTACAATCAATAAACAAGAGAAATATCTACTGAATGCCCCGAAAATAGCAAACAATATCAAAACATTTACAAAAACAAGACAAGATGGCTCCAATAGGCGTCCAAATTAAAACACCAGATAACTCTCCTGTGGAAGAAAATGCACTAGAAGTACCTGACAGGGAACTCAAATCACTAATACTCGGAATTTTCCAAGAACTGAGGCAAAAATCTGACAAACATGAGGAAAAAATAGACAAATTTATGGAAAATACAGACAAAAGATTGGAAGAATTCAGAAAGATCATGCAGGAACAAAATGCCAAAATAAATTCACAACTAGAAATTATACAAAAACAACAATTAGAAATCCAAAAGATAAACAACAAGATTTCAGAAATAGATGATGTCATAGAAGGGCTGAGAAGTAGATTTGAAACCATGGAAGACAGGATCAGTGGAACTGAAGACAAACACTTGGCTACAACTCTGTTTTGGAAAACTCAGAAAAAAGAACAAAGAAAAATGAAGAGACCCTGAGAGTTATGTGGGACACAATAAAAAGCAAAAATTTACGAGTGATTGGCATCCCAGAACACGGGGAGAAAACACAGAGAGGATCATTGAGGAACTGCTGACAGAAAACTTTCTCAATATCATGAAAGATGAAAAGCTGGCCATCCAAGAAGCTCAACGAACCCCATATAGGAGAGACCCCAAAAGAAAATCACCAAGACATATCATATTCACACTCGCCAAAACTAAAGACAAAGAATCCTGAGAGCAGCTCGTGAAAAACAAGAAGTCACATACAGAGGAGAAACAATAAGACTAAGCTCAGATTATTCAGCAGAAACCATGCAGGCAAGAAGGCAGTGGGATGACATATACAAAATCTTGAAAGAAAAAAATTGTCAGCCAAAAATAATATATCCCGCAAAACTCTCGTTCAAATTTGATGGTGAAATTAGGTCATTTCCAGATAAACAGAAACTAAGGGAATATGCAAAAGTCAAACCAAACTTACAAGAATTATTAAAGGGAGTTCTTCGATCTGAGGACAAACAGCTTTAACCCTCAGGCAGGACCTAGGACGCAGGATCATATGAACCAGATACCATTCTAGGAAATGAACTCTCGAGGACTATCCAAAACCAAAAGAAATACAACAGGGAATCAGAGCAATCAATCAAAGGATGACAACAACCTCAAAACAATGAAAGAGGGAATAAATGGCATAGGTATAGAACCTTCTAACGGAGAGGAAGGCAAGGCGATACCAAGTAAGGGTAGACTGCTTCAAACTTATAAAGATAAGGGTAAAATTCATGGTAACCACAAAGAAAGTTAACAAACCAACTCATAAAAATAAAGACGAAAAACATAAAGTCTCAGCAAAAACAAAACCTACAAAAACAAAAGAAATGAACACAAAATCCACAAACAAAAGTAACTCAAAACAAGAGAGTAAGAAGAACAAAGAAAACTTCAGCACCACAAAAAAAAAGCACTACAAAATGACAGCAACAAACTTCCATCTATCAATAATTACACTGAATGTAAATGGACTCAATGCACCCATAAAGAGACGGAGAGTGGCAGAATGGATAAGAAAACAGGATCCATCAATATGCTGTCTACAAGAGACACACCTTAGAAACAAAGATGTGAATTTATTAAAAATCAAAGGTTGGAAAAAAATATGTCAAGCTAACAACTACCAAAAACGAGCAGGAGTGGCAATTCTAATCTCAGATAAAATAGACTTTAAAACAAAATCTACCATAAAAGACAAAGAAGGACACTATATAATGATTAAGGGGACGATACATCATGAAGACATAACCATAATAAATATCTACGCACCCAATGACAGGGCTCCAAAATACATAAAAAAAACTCTAACAGCACTGAAAAGAGAAATTGACAGTTCCAAAATAATAGTAGGAGACTTCAACACACCACTCTCAGTAAAGGAAAGAACAACTAAGAAGAAACTCAGCAAAGATACAGAAGACCTAAAGGACACAATCAGCCAACTGCACCTCATAGACATATATAGAACACTCCATCCAACCGCTGCAAAGTACACATTCTTTTCCAATGCACATGGAACGTTCTCCAGAATAGACCACATCTTAGGCCACAGAGCAACCCTCAACAAGATCCAAAACGCTGAGATAATTCACAGTATCTTCTCTGACCACAATGCCATCAAGGTAGAAATTAACACTAGAAAGAGCAAGGAAAAAAATCAACTACATGGAAACTGAGTAATACTCTGCTTACACATCAATGGGTAATAGAAGAAATCAGAGATGGAATCAAAAAATTCCAGAATCAAACGAAAATGAAAACACATCATACCAAAACCTTTGGGACACAGCAAAACTAGAACTCAGAGGACAATTTATAGCAATAGATGCACATATCAAAAAAGAAGAAAGGGACAAAATCAAAACATTAACTACAGAACTCAAACAAATAGAAAGAGAACAGCAAAAAAAGCCTACAACCACCGGAAGAAAGGAAATAGGAAAGATCAGAGCAGAAATAAATTAAATAGAGAAGAGAAAAACAATAGAAAGAATCAGCAAAACCAAAAGTTGGTTCTTTGACAGAATCAACAAAATCGACAAACCACTGGCCAGACTGACAAAAGAAAAACAGCAGAGGACACAAATAACCCAAATAAGAAATGAAATGGGGGACATTACAACAGACCCAACCGAAATAAAAAGGATTATAACAGAATATTATGAAAAACTATATTCCAACAAATTTGAAAACCGAGAGGAAATGGACAAATTTCTAGAAACACATGGCCTACCCAAACTACAACAAAGTGATACTGAAAATCTGAACAGACCCATAACAGGAGAAGAGATTGAAAAGGTAATAAAAAAACCTCCCAACCAAAAAGCCCTGGCCCATATGGCTTCACTGGAGAATTCTACAGAACATTTACAGAAGAGCTTGTACCAGTACTACTCAAGCTATTTCAGAGCATAGAAGAGGAAGCAACACTTCCAAATTCATTCTATGAAGCCAGCATAATGCTGATACCAAAACCAGGCAAAGACATCACAAAAAAAGAAAATTACAGACCAATATCTCTCATGAATATAGATGCAAAAATTCTGAACAAAATTCTAGCCAATAGAATTCAGTATCATATCAAAAAAATAATACACCATGACCAAGTAGGATTCATACAAGGTATGCAAGGATGGTTTAACATTAGAAAATCCATCAACGTAATTCACCACATAAATAAAAGGATAGGAAAAAATCACATGATCATCTCAATTGACGCAGAAAAGGCATTTGACAAAGTCCGACACCCATTCCTGATAAAAGCTCTCAATAAAATAGGTATAGAAGGGAAATTTCTCAACATAATAAAGGGCATCTATGCAAAACCAACAGCCAACATCATTCTTAATGGAGAGAGGCTGAAAACATTCCCCTTGAAAACAGGAACAAGACAAGGATGCCCTTTATCACCGCTCCTATTTAACATTGTGCTGGAAGTTCTAGCTAGAGCAATAAGGCAAGAGAAAGAAATAAAGGGCATCCAAATTGGTAATGAAGAAGTTAAACTCTCCCTGTTTGCATATGATATGATACTATACATAGAAAACCCTAAAGACTCCACGAGAAATCTACTGGAGCTAATAGAAAGATTCAGCAGAGTAGCAGGATACAAGATAAACATTCAAAAATCAGTTGGATTCCTATACACCAGTAAAGAGAACGATGAAAAGGAAATCAGGAAATCAATACCATTTTCAATAGCCCCTAAAAAGATAAAATATTTAGGAATAAATCTGACTAGGAACGTAAAAGACCTATACAAAGAAAACTACAAAACACTACTGCATGAAACCCAAAGGGATCTACATAAACGGAAAAACATACTATGCTCCTGGATAGGCAGACTCAACATTGTGAAAATGGCAATTCTACCCAAAGCAATTTACAAATACAATGCAATCCCGATCCAAATACCAGCAACATTCTTCAAAGAGATGGAAAAACTAATTATTAACTTTATATGGAAAGGGAAGAAGCCCCGAATAAGTAAAGCACTACTGAAGAAGAAGAATAAAGTTGGAGGACTCACACTACCTGACTTGAGAACCTACTATACAGCTACAGTAGTCAAAACAGCCTGGGAGTGGTACAACAACAGATACACTGACCAATGGAACAGAATTGAGAACCCAGATGAAAATCCATCCACCTACGGTAACCTGATTTTCGACAAGGGCCCAAAGTCCATCAAATGGGGAAAAGACAGTCTTTTAAACAAATGGTGCTGGCAAAACTGGATATCCATTTGCAGAAAAATGAAAACCCATACCTCACAACGTATACAAAAACTACTTCCAAATGTATCAAAGACCTGAATATAAAGCCTAAAACTATGAAGTTCATAGAAGAAAAAATAGGACCAACACTTCAGGCCTTAATACATGGCATTAACAGGATACAAACCATAACCATCAACACACAAAACCCAACAGATAAACTAGATAACTGGGATCTTCTAAAAATCAAACACCTATGCTCTTCAAAAGACTTCACCAAAAGAGTCAAAAGAGAACCTACAGACTGGGAAAAAATTTTTGGACAGTACAAGTCAAGTACAAGTACAAAGGTCTAATCTCCATAATCTATAAGAAAATCCAACACCTCTACAACAAAAACACAAACAATCCTATCAAAAAATGGGCAAAGGAAATGAACAGACACTTCACCAAAGAAGACATTCAAATGGCCAACAGACACATGAGGAAATGCTCGCATTCACTAGCCATTAGAGAAATGCAAATGAAAACCACAATGAGATACCATCTCAACCCGGCATTACTGGCACGAATCAAAAACACTAGAAATAACAAATGTTGGAGGGGCTGCGGGGAGATGGGAACTCTTATACACTGCTGGTGGGAATGCAAAATGATACAACCATTTTGGAAAATGATATGGCGTTTCCTCAGAAAGCTAGAAATAGACATACCATTCGATCCAGCAATCCCACTCCTAGGAATATATCCTAGAGAAATAAGAGTCGTCACTCGAATAGACATGTGCACACCTATGTTCATGGCAGCATTGTTCACAATAGCAAAACGATGGAAACAACGTAGATGCCCATCAACAGATGAATGGATACACAAACTATGGTACATACACACAATGGAGTACTATGCAACGAGAAAGAACAACAATGAATCTGTGAAGCATCTCATAACATGGATGAAACTGGAGGACATTATGCTGAGTGAAATAAGTCAATCACAAAAGGACAAATATTGTATGAGACCTCTATTGTAAAAACCCATGAAAAAGTTCACATGCAAAATGTAACAATCCTTGTTGGTTACCAGGGATGGGGGGGGGGGGGAATACTAAATAGGCAATAGATAAGTGGTATCTTGGGTGAAAGGTGAGACAGTACACAATACAAGGGAAACTAACACAACCTGCACAAGGAAAGGTCATGGAGGCCCCATGGACACATTCAAACTCCCCGAGGGACTGAGTTGCTGGACGGAGGGCTCTGGGGACCATGGTCTCGGGGAACATCTAGCCCAATTGGCATGACACTACTTATAAAGATAATGCTCTACATTCTACCTTGGTGAGTAGTGTCTGGGGTCTTAAAAGCCTGTGAGCGGCCATCTAAGATACTCCACTGGTCTCATCCCTTTGGGAGCAAGGGAGAACGAAGAGAACAGGATACAACAAAAAGATTAGTCCAAAGGACTGACTGTCCACACCTACCAAGACCTCCACCGGACTGAGTCCAGTATAGCTAGATGGTGCCCGGCTACCACCGCTGACTGCTCTGACCAGGATCACAACAGAGGGTTCTGGACAGAGCTGGAGAAGGATGGAGAGCATAATTCTAAGTCACAGAAAAAAAAAAGACCAGATTTACTGGCCTAAAGGAGACTGGAGAAACCTCAAGAGTATGGCCCCCAGACACCCTTTTAGCTCAGTCGTGAAGTTACCTTCTAGGTTCACTGTTCAGCCTGGGAGTGGACATCCCAGTAAAACCAAATGAGACTAACGAGGTACAGGAGTCCAGTGACAAGGGCCAGAAGGCAGAAGGGGAGTAGGAAGCTGATGATAGGGAACACAAGGTTGAGTAAGGATACTGTTGATGTGTTGTGAGATTGTTAACCATTGTTATAGGGCAACACTTGTAGTAACTGTTAAATGGGAGGCTATTTTGTCCTGTAAGCCTTCATCTTAAGTGAGAATAACAGCACAATTAGAAGAGCGTAGTCAATGTCACTTAAATGTGTACGTAAAAATTTTGAAATGGGGTATCTTTGGCTATGTGTATTTTCGCCAAAAAAAAAAAAAAAGCTGAGAATTTAGAGGGTTAAAATGTTGTGGGGTTGTTAACCAAAGTCATAAAACAGCATGTGTACTACTGTTACATGAGAAACTGTTTGTTCTGTAAGCCTTTACCTGGAGTATAATAAAATATTATTAAAAAAAAAAAAAAGAAAGACTAGAGATAAAGGAAATGTAGGAACATCAAAAATGAACACACGAAGCATCCTTCTTAAATGGTTAGAAGAAGAATAAGTAAACATAAACAACATTGAAACGAGATGGTAAAAATAAGAGCAGAAATCAATTGTTTCATGGATTGAATTGTGTTCCCCAAAAATATGTGTCAACTTGGTTAGGCCATAATTCCCAGTATTGTGTGGTTATCCTCTATTTTATGATTGATGTAATTTTCCTATGTGTTGTAACTCCTAATTTCTGTCTGTGGCTAATGAGGCCAGATTAGATTATGTTGAAGAGGATTAGGGTGGGATGTAACACCCTTACGCAGGTCACATCCCTGATCCAATACACAGGGAGTTTCCCTGGGGTGTGGCCTGCATCACTTTTTGTCTTACAAGAGATAAAAGTAAAGGGAAGTGAGCAGAGAGTTGGGGGACCTCATTCCATCCAGAACGCGGCACCAGGAGCACAGCGCATCCTTTGGACCCAGGGTCTCTGTGCCTAAGAAGCTCCTAGACCAGGGGAAGATTGATGACAAGGATCTTCCTCCAGAGCAGACAGAGAAAGAAAGCCTTCCCCTGGAGGTGAC
Organism: Dugong dugon; assembly: GCA_030035585.1. NCBI lineage: Eukaryota > Metazoa > Chordata > Mammalia > Sirenia > Dugongidae > Dugong > Dugong dugon. The sequence goes on from CM057461.1 coordinate 90,052,292, forward strand.
ACCCCGAATTTAGACTTCTAGCTTACTAGATTGTGAGAGAATAAATTTCTCTTTGTTAAAGCATCCACTTGTGGTATTTCTGTTACAACAGCACTAGATAACTAAGACATCAATAAAATGGGGATTGGGGAAGGAGACAATGGGATCAGCAAAGCTAAAACTGGCTCATAGAAAAGACTCACAAAATTAAAAATCCTCTGGCAATACAGATTTTAAAAAATGACAAAGGATAAATAAATAACATTATTAATAAAAAAGGGACATAACTAGAGATACAAGAGAGACTAAAAAGACACTAAGTCAATACAATCAGGCTGTTTATACCAATAAACATGGAAACTTAGACAAAATGGCCATATTCCCATAAAAATTCATGTAATTTATCAAAACAGACTGAAGATGAAATAGCCTGAAAACTTTTATAACTATTAAGGAAACTGAATAATATGCCCATAATGAAAACATCAGGCCGAGATAGATTTACAAGTGAGTTTTCTCCCACATTCAATTATTAGATCATTCTAATTTATACAACTTCTTTTAAAGAACAGAAAAAGAGGAATACTTCCCATTCATTCTGAGACCAGCATTGCTTTGACAGTAAAGTACAAGAAAGCACAAGCTAAAGAAATTATTAAAAAAAAACCATTATAGACCCATTTCAACTCATTTTATTAACGAATATTGATGTAGAAATATTAAGCAAGATATTAGCAAACTAAATTTATCAGTATATACAAAATATAACATAGTTAAATTGGGCTTATCCGAAGGATAAGAAGCTAGTTTAATTTTCAAAACATATAAATACCTTTCACTAAACTGAAAGATTAAAGGCAAAATCCATATGATCATCTTAACAGATGCATGCACACTTTTAGATAAAATTCTCTATCCATTCATGATAAACAACAACCACCACCTCTTAGTAATTAGGATTAAAAAAAGAACTTTCTTAGCCTGATAAAGTAAATGCACCAGAAAATGAAAAATAACTATAAGAAAACAAAACAAAATAAAAAAAAAATTGCTACAACAAATCATCATCCTAAATGGAGAAACATTGGGACTATTTCCTTTAACACCAGCCAAGAATATAAGATTGCCTGTCATCACCTCTTCAGTTCAGCACTGATTGGAGATTCTTCCTTTTGGAAGCATACCTCCCTTTCATAGAAACTCATACTAACCTTCCCTTTAAATGTAACTCTAAAAACAGGTGTTCTAAGACCCAAAGTATAGAGTTTTTGAAGGTAGAATTCTCCTCCCCACCCCCAAAATCATTATCAAGTTTCTTTTTAAAAGTAATGCTCAGCAGCATAGCACATTTTTAGAGAAGGAAATAAAGGAAAAATATAATTTGACATAGTTAGTTGTAAATCCAGGAGTATTATCTAGGCTAAATATCGTCTCACTCCGGGACCAAGGAATTAAACTGATTTTGCTTTTGCTTTTTCAACAAATGCAGAATTTAAAGAGCTATGCTAATCCATAATTTTGTTCATCTTATGATCCAACTGGGATTATACTGAACAACATTTGTAATTTGACTGTATTATGTATGTGTGTGAACTTTGCACTCCAAGGAGAACTAACAAGACATTTTATGGCACTGAAATGACAATTTTTTTTAAAGATCCTTTTTTCTTTCTTCCTTTTCACTTTTGAGAAAGGAGCCAGAAATACTAGTTCACTTATGCCTGCTCTGAAAATCCAGGTGAGCTGCTAGTGAAGGGAATTATTTATTACAGGACCAATGCCTTCCCTTCATTTGATAAATATTTATCAGCTGTCATCTGTATGCCAGGCAGTGTTCTAGGCACTGGTGCTGTAACAGTGAACCAAATAAAACACTGTCCTTGTGCTGCTTAAATGTCCAGAAACTTATGTGTTGTTCAGTAATAAGAACAAGAGCAAGTCCAAGAGATCCTAGAATAAGGATCCTCTATACCCTATATAGCCTAGTTAAGAGTTCAGGATGCTAATCAAAAGGTTGGCAGTTCGAATCCACCAGCTGTTCCTTGGAAACCCAGTGGGGCAGTTCTACTCTGTCCTATAGGGTCACTATGAGTTGGAATCGACACGATGGCAACAGGTTTGGTTTGGTTTCTGATGGTACAATGGTTAAGAGCTGTGCTGCTAACCAGAAGGTTGGGGGTTTGAGCCCACCCAGCTGCTCCTCGGAAGAAAAGACCTGGGGATCTGCTACCATAAAGATTACACTGTAGGAAGACCTATGGGGCAGTTCTACTCTGTCCTATACAGCCACTGTGAGTCAGAATCGACTCAATGGCACATAACTACAACAACAACAATATGCCCCTATATGGAGCCCCAGGGTGGTGCAAATGGTTAACACTCTCAGCTGCTAACCAAATGGTTGGACATTTGAATCCACCCAGAGGTGCCTCAGAAGAAAGGTCTAGTGATCTACTTCTGAAAAATCAGCCATTGAAAACCCTATAGAGCACAGTTCTACTCTGACTCACTTGGAGTCACCATGAGTCAGAAATGACTCGATGGCAACCAGTTTGGTTTTGGTTTTTAAACGTACTTGAGCTGAACTGTCTAATTCTGGATGTGCCCCTACTGACTGTGTGAGACTGAGCAAATTACTTAACACCTCTGTGCTTCAGTTTCCTCGTCTGTAAAAGAGGGACCACAGTAGCATCTATCTCATAGGGTTATTTAGAGAAATTACGTAAGTTAGTAATTATAAAGCTCTTAGAATAGTGCTGGGCAAGTAGTAATTGCTATGCAAGAGTAGCTATTATTAGATGGTAATCTTCAAAATGAAAAAAGTAATATAAAGATTTAAATCATATACAATCTGTATTATGAATTTTCAAACAAAATACTCAAGTTTAGGACACTGAATTCCAATGGATTAGGCTGCTTGTTAAGTGGTGAGCACCTTAATTCAACTGGGGAGTCCAAGCAGAGGCCAAACAAGCATAGGGTAAGGAGGATTAATTCATTCTTTCATTCATCATTCATTCATTAAACAAATATCCCTTGAGTGCCAGGAATTATGAAACTATGACCCTAAACAAAGCAAACAAAAATGCCTTCTCTCATGGAGCTTACATCCCAGTGAAAGGGAATGTAGACAAGAAAACTTTTAAGTTTTTTTCTAACACAAAGCCTCCAGGTTATTAGAAATGGGAGAAGAATCAGAAAGAGAGGAACAAGTTTTCCGCTTGTTGTTCAGCCAAGGTTGTAGGCCAGATTCACGTTTAAGGGCAGATTCTGTGGCCAGCAACTGCCAATCCCAGCCTGTTCGTAATTTGTGTCCTGTGCTGGTCCTCTACTTGCATCTCAAATTCACTGGCACACGTAGCTCGCAATCACTGCCAGTTGGCACCGTCTTGATATTATAAATCACTCTCATAATGTCTTATGACCTTCTGTTCTGTTAACTGGCCTTTGGGGGAAGACTGGCATTCATGGCAAATCACTGCAGTCTTCCGACCACCACCCTCTGTTCATTCTCCTATTTGCTCAACCCAAAGAGAAACTCTTGTCTCCCTTCTTTTCACCCAAACCTGACTGGTCCTCCAAGACTCTCCTCAGATGGCCCTCCAGGAAGACACCATGATTGCCTGCTGCATTCCTTCTGCTCAGAACCCTCAGTCTCAAAAGTCAAAGGCCATTCATTCATTCAGGCCTTCAGTAAACATTCAGTGAGCATGTGTCATGTGCTAGGGATCCAGAGTAAAAGAACACAATCTCTCATTAAGGAACAAGTACGGGATACAGAGGATAATAGTAATTTGATGGTCAGGGTAAGGCCAGGGTCCCATGGGATCACAGAAAGGGGGATAAGCCTGGATATGGAGTTCTGACTTTGCAATTATCTACTCCATGTCCTCCTCTGACATGGGGGAAAATAAGACCCTTGGATAGTTAGTGATGTAAGGTCATAGACGAGTTACGGGAGAGATGAGCAGGCCTGGGGAAGGGTCTCTTACAATATTTTGGGGGACTTATTTATATCCTTTCTCATATGTCAGGCTGGTAGGACTAAATCTGCTGCGGTATTATTTGTTGTTGTTAGGTGCCATTGAGTTGGCTCCAACTCATGGAGACCTTATGTATAACAGGACAAAAGGTTGTCCTGTCCTGCACCATTCTTACAATTGTTGGGATGTTGGAGCCCATTGCGTCAATCCATCTCATGAGGGTTTCCCTCCTTTCTGCTAACCCTCTACTTTACCAAGCATGATTTCCTTTTCTAGTGATTGGTCTTTCCTGATGATGAGTCCAAAGTAAGCAAGATGCAGTCTCACGATCCTCACATCTCAAAGTAGCATTCTGGCCGTACTTCCTCCAAGACAGATTTGTTCTCTCTTCTGGAAATCCATGGTGTATTCACTATTCTTTGCTTGTATTAATAGTGGTTATTTTAAGTTTCTTATATCTTCTTTCTACAACTAGACCGGAAGATATGAGTGGGTATAATCATGTCTCAAGCTTCGTCTCTATTCCCAACAGCACTTAAACAAAAACAAAACAAACAAACAAAAAAAAAAAAACCATTGCCATGGAGTCGATTCTGACTCCTTAGTGACCCTATAGGACAGAGTAGAGCTGCCCCATAGGGTTTCCAAAGAGCACCTGGTGGATTCAAACTGCTGAATTTTTGGCTAGCAGCTGTAGCTCTTATCCACCACGCCAACAGGGTTTCACAACAGCACTTAGCTTAGTGATAATTCATGGTGAATCACCAGCGAGTCTCGTTGAGCCCACTCATAATCATGGTCAAAGGAGAGGGTTTCACTCTGTTTAAATGGCCTAAGATCTCTCTCTTGCACATTCACTCCCTCTCCTTGCTCATCTTCAGGTCTGCAGTAAGGGTCCTCCAAAGGTAGGAGAAGCACAGCCACACTCCACGAATCACCAGAATACCCCAGCAAACAGAGGACACTTCTTTACTTGGACATGGGTCCTTTGAGCCTTTTTCATTAATTAGGCTTGATGGTGAAATGACTGACTAGCAAACATGAGAACGTGTGGGTGAAGGCCTCAAGCTAACCAGTTAAACCATCGTAATGGAAGAGACTAAGATCTTTCAGTTTTATTCTTTTAACAAACTGTCTCCTACAGAGCTGGCCCTAAACTGATTGATTTTCCCTTTGATAAATTATCTCTTTAAAATAAAACTGACTGGGGACAACTGAATAGTCAATATTTTCTTTTTCTTTTTAAGAAAGGCATACTCATATATGAGGATGAAAATCTAAAGCATAAAGTACTAGAAGAAACACGAGGTTTTTTTTTTTTTTTAAATAACCTCGGAATAGGAAGGTCTTTCTATCTATGTCTAACTAAAAGTCATGAAACAAAATACCGTTAAGTCTGACCACAGAAAAAACAGAAATTTTTACACTGTCAAGAACTTCATAACTGACATCGAAAGCAAATGCAAAACTGGAAAAAATATTTACAGCTTCTGTCACAAACAGAGGAACAATCTCCCTACATTTCAAAGAGCTCTTAGAAACTGTGATGAAAAAGGCTAATGATGCAATACAAAACTGGGCAAAGGTCATGAACAGATGGTTCACAGAGACAGAAATACAAAAAATCTTGAAACATGCTTGAGCAAAAATTCTCAACCTCACTTTTAATAAGAGAAGTTAAATTTAAACCACACTGGAAAACCATTTCTGATGTGTCAGACTGGCAGAATATTAAAAGTCTGACTTCAAATTTGTTGATAAGACTACACAGAGCCAGACATCTCCATCACTGAAGGTGGATGTGAAAAATGGTACAACTCCTTAGAGATGCATTTACTCTTTGACTCAGTGATCCAACTTCTGGGGATCTATTCCACTGCTATTCACAGAGGACTAACTAAATTAATATGGTACAGCTACACAAACCAAAACACCAAATTAGTTGCTGTCAAATTGACTCTGACTCAAGGTGATCCCGTGTGTACAGAGTAGAAGTATTTCACAGGGTTTTCAGGGCTGTAACCTTTCAGAAGCAGACTGCCAGTCCTTTCTTCTGAGGCACCCCTGGGTAGGTCTGAACCACCAGTCTTTCAGTTAGTAGTTTGCACCACCCAGGACTCCTATAGCCACACATAATAGCTATAAAAAGGAATAAAGAGACTCTTACATATGGACATGGAACAATCTCTAGGAAATAGTGTTAAGTGGAAGAAAGCAAAATAAGATGAGAATAATGCACGTAATAAACTTCCTTAGTGTAAGAAATATATATTCATATTTGGTTTGGAGCCCTGGTGGCACGGTGGTTAAGATCTCAGCTGCTAACCAAAAAGTTGGCTGTTAGAATCCACCAGCTGCTCCTTGGAAACCCTATGGGGCAGTTCTACTCTGTCCTATGGGTCCCTATGAGTCAGAATTGACTCCAAGGCAATAGGTTTTGTTTTGTTTTTTGTTTGGTTTGCACAAAGAAAGACTACAAGGATGAACAAGAAACCAATAAAAATGGTCATCTATAAGGGCCTAGGGGCACAGAGATAGGGGAAAGACTTGTGTATTCAAAAGAATAAAATCAAATTTTGAAAAATTATTTCTGAAAAAAACTCGAAGAGCCTCTCCAAATAGCAGAGGCTGCTCAAACAGCATGAAGCTTCACCTCCAAGTCACTGTTGGTGTTTGTTCACAGGGTGACAGAACATCAGGCATGGGAGGATCTGGAAGATGGTATCTAGTCTGACACAGGCCTAGAGAGGAAGGAAGACACTTACTAAAGATCACCAACTAAGCTATGATCCAAGAAATCTAATTTACTCTACATTGTGCTAACCAATCAGAGTGCTGGGTCCTTCTGCATATCTCAAAGATTGCATGGGACACCAACCCTGATGTAATGAACCATCAACACAGCTTAAGGTTTTCTTTACAGATACTGACTGATATTATAGCCTTTCCTCCCAAGGAATCCTGCTCAAATGCAGGAAGACACCTGGAGGCGTTTGAGTGAAGGAATATCCCAGAATGAAAAGAGCCTCAGTGACATAGCGCAGAGATGGACAGACCAAAAAAAAAAAAAAAAAAAAAAAAAAAAACTGAAAAAAAAGTGCAAAAGATGAGAGTGGAAGAAAAAACACTCTTTATAATGCTTGCAGGGGCTTCATAAACAGATGAGCATGTTGATTGGAAGGACGCTGGAAGCCAACCACTAACCTTCTCTCTGCCCGCACACAATCAAGAGCCAGTTTGGCCAATAACATGGAAAGGATGCTATCTCCCTTTCTAATTATATTTCTTAAAGAGTGTGCTGATTTATTTATTTATCATAAAATTCCTGGTCTAATTAAAAATAGGACTTTACTCCACCTGATCTAGCCTACCATATTTCTGGTTCCCATGTAACTGGATGTGAAAACAATGATGCTGAGTGATAGCTCAGGATATTGCTACTTATCGTGAGAATAAATAATAAGGAAAGAGAATGCAGCCAGGCTTGTTTCGGGTTAAATTTAAATCAGTTCTTTCTCATTAGATTGAATTTTAACACAGATAAAGAGAATATGATATCTCCTCTAATGAAATTGTTTAACCCTGGCTAATTTATGAGGGAAGTTTACCTTTGTGAGGCTTTAGCTTTACATTATTTTGGCCCATGATTTTCAAGGTCTCTCTGCTCCCCTCATCTTCTCTGCTATCCTCAACCTTAAAAGTCCAGGAATTGTTCTTTGACTCAGCAATAAAAACCAACTACTGTGGAGTCAACACTGACTTATGTGCATCAGAGCAGAACTGTGCTCCATAGGGTTTTCAGTGGCTGTTTTTTCAGAAGTTGATTGTCAGGTCTTTCTTCCAAGGGGCCTCTAGGTGGACTTGAACTGCCAACCTTTTGGTTAACAGATGAGCACATTAACCTTAACTGTTTACATCACCCATACTCGCATTGATTTAGCACTCTGAAGATTCAAATTCTAAGCTTTTCACATGTGTTGCCATATCTGAACTACTCTGTGAGAGAGAAGGCAAGGTAGGCATTATATGGCAGATGGAAGTCAAGCTCAGAAAGACTAACACGTCCAGGATCATAAAGCCATTTACTCGCAGAGCCAGAGGCAGAATCCAGGTGTCCTAACTCCCAGTTATGGGTATTTCCAACACACCAAGCCAAATGGCCCACGGCTCCAAGATGTTCAAAGAGAGGAGCGGATTTCGCAATTCACTGAATAATGCTTGACATTTTTATTGGCAAACACTCTGGGTTGCAGGTTAGGAAGGTGTGCATTTGGCCTTTCCCATTTTTTTAAAATAATATTTTATTGCGTCTTCAGTGAAAATTTACACAGCAAATTAGGTTCCCATTTGACAATTTCTACACAAATTGTTCGGTGATATTAGTTACATTTTCTGCAATGTGTCAACATTTTCTTTAATTCCATTTTGGTTGTTCCATTTCCATCATTCTAGTTTCCATGCTCCCTTATCTTTTCATCTTTCCTTTACAGTAATTGCTGACTTTTTAGTCTCATATAGATGGTTTTTTAATGAAGCACCATACTCACAGGTGATAGCCTTTATTTTGTGTGCCAGTCTGTTATTTCACTAAAAAGGTGGCCTCAGGGGATAGTTTTAGTTCAAGGTTTAAAGAGAATCTCAGGGTGATAAATCTCAGGGAGTCTTACAGCCTCAACTGGTCCAGTAAGTCTGGACTTTTTAAGAATTTGAGTTCTGTTCCACATTTTTCTCCCATTCTATCAGGGTTTGTCTATTGTGGCCCTCATCAGAACAGTCAGTAGTGGTAGCTGGGCACCATCTAGTTCTTCTGGTCTCAGGATAGATGAGACCTTGCATTTCCCATTTGAAACACTGTTCCCTCCCGAGCTCATCTGCTTGGTTGTAGAGTATATGTAATATTTCTAGGTTTTTGGCTGGTTGAGGAGGGACAGTTAAGTTGGGAAAACATTAGAAATGGTATCTTTCTTCATCTTTTAAGCCTGGTTACAAAACACCCTAAATTATTAGAATACATGCATCTCTTTTTCCTCAAGTCTCAGAGGTTTGTACGTTCATTCTCGTTTTGCACAGTGGTCATTACTTGTAGAAATATTTTTCTCAAATACTGTGCCTTTTCTTTTCCCTACTTTTCCCTCTCTTCTTCAACACAGCTCCTTCTATTTAAACACCCTTATTTTTATTCCTGAGATTTATGTTAATCTTCCTTGTCTTAACCAGTCAGTGGGGAAGGTTCTGGCAAGGGGCCCCTTCCTAATGTCACTATGTGCTTTCAAGCCAAATATGAGACTCTAAGGTATCCAAGGAAAGTCAAACGCCTTTTTGACTAAGTTTTTTCCACATTTTTTCATGTATCTGCCAATTACCTACTTCTCTATTTCAAGTCTGTGCAAGATTTTTGCCTCCTCAGGGCACATGTTCTTTTCGAGGGACCAAAATTAAGTATTAATAAAAAGGCTTTATGTGGAGCAGCCTTCAATAATCTGTGCTCTGTGTTACCACTTCAGATGGTCAGCATCTCCTTAACGCACTCTGACAAAGCCACCAGGAACAGCACCAACAGCCAAGTCTGAAAGATCCAGACAGGAGGATGAACTTCCCTTTCAAAGCCCCTTGGAAGAAACCCATTTTAACCACCAAATTAGGTCGCCGGACTGGGGCCTGGTGCACCTGCTGATCAGGCAGGAGTATTGGGCTGCTGTCATACGTCAGTACAAATATTTGATGGCTTCTCCATTTCAATGAACATTCCTGATACTCAAAGGTTAATCTTCTCTTGGCTTCTTCTCGGCACTATTGACACTGTGTGCTGGGTGATTCTTTGCTGTGGGGCCTGTCCTGTGCACTGTAGGAAGTTTAGCAGCATCCCTGGCTTCTACATATCATCTAATATACCCGTCCCTCCAAATTTTGACAACCAAAAATGTCTCCAGACATTGCTAAATGTTCCCATGCTGGTTGAGAGTCACTGGGCTAGATGATCCAGTGTGAATACGCAGAGGTATGACTTAAATTATGGGCAACCTTGACAAAAAAGCCATCCTCAACCACGCTCACAGGTCTGCAGAAGTGTCATGGCCCTTGGAGGCCACTCTTTGCCAGTCTCCCGTCAAGTTACACTGGCTTCTGCTCCCCCCACATGAGGGTGAGGGGACAAACTGATGCCTGTGACATGCTTATTTCCACAAATGAAACCACAAAAAATTAGCTGTTTATTTACTGACTTTTAGATCTGTTCCCTAGTTTTCTTTCAGCCTCACCAGCCAGGAATTGCTAACTTTCACAGCATTATGGACCGTTTGCTTCCCGCCCCACCTACTCCACATCAGCTAAGGATTTGTCTTGGATTTTCAAATTCCACTCTGCAAGCTCCTGTTTAAATGTTTGTGGCTGTAACATGGGTGAATTCAAGCGGGTGGCCCGGGAAGCACTGTGGTAATGGTGGGGGAGGAGGTCCATCAGAGGGTGACAAACTCCAGTGGGCATCTCTTCCTTCCAAAATGTCTCATTAGGGTCCCCAAACTAGGCCTCCATCTCCTTCGTATCCTGCAGTCCAATTTAATCGAGCGACGGCCTCGCCACGCTACACTGCTCTTTCGACAGGAGGGTAAACTCATTCTGTCCATCATAACATTTGCTTTCTTAAGGGCCTCACAATATGCAGCTTCAATAATTAAATGCAGGTCACATCCTCGTCTCCCTTTCCAAGCCTGTCTTAGGGCACAGTGGGTTCTTTCTGATGGTTAGCTCTTGATCACGTGATTTTTAGAAGCTAGTGGCTTTTTTGTTTGTTCTGTTTTGTTACTGTGTATGACACTTCTCCCACTAAAATCCCCAAACCTCAGCATAGAGCAAGTCGAATCAGAACAGCTCAAAGGGCTCTGGATTTTCTGACGGTGGCTACATGGTGACAGAGAAATTCAAAACCCTGGTTCCAGCAAGGGTTTCAGAGCAGCCTCCTGGTCATGGTCACTGCTTCCAATTTGTCATCCAAAAAAGTTTGATGTGAGGAGACAAACCCCTTGTGTTTTATTGCACATGTCCACTCACCTTGGGCTGGGATGGGCTTGTCAAAAGTAAAGACAATCTTTACAGTGACCTAATAAGAGCAAAGTTCCAGGAGAGACTAAAGATAACTCTTACCGGCAGTGTCCATTTTAAACAATAGATTTCTCTTTGGGAATTGGGAGTGATTATAATGAGTTTGGGTTTTGTTTAACCTAATGCTGATTTTGCACATTACAGAGATTTGTCATCTTTAAATGACATGCCAGATGAATGTGCTAAAATAGATGCAACTATCTGTGAATTTTCTGTAATACAGCAAAATCGGATTGCTCTATTAACAGCCAAAGTCCTTGGCCTTGAGAAGGCAGGGCGGCAGCATTTTTGAAATTCATCATCTCTGCAGAATTAGTTGTGGATCTCTAAATATTCAAGCTGAGGAATTAACCAGGAGCTGGAGAAGCTATCCCTCAGCTTCCTTTTAATATTGTCCCACAGCCATCGTTGCTTTGGGTTTTTCTAATTGCTGTAAAATCAACGATTTTTAACTCGACTGCCCTAGCTCTTGGCAATTTGGTGACTATAATCAGCTTCAAATAAAGAAAATGTACCTATTGTTCAGGAAATTGGGGCTTGATTCAATAAGCATCACTGGGGAGTTGTGGGAACCCAGTTTGCTATGTCACCTGACCCTTGTATTTTGAGTGTACGGGGTTTGTGGCGGGAGGGGGCCCTCCTGAAAGTGAGTCCCATATTGTGGTGATCTATAGACCCTAGTGGGGTTTTCCTTTGGAGAAGTAATTTTATGAAAACCAAAAAGAAAAAGGAATCTTGGTTCCTCACTCTGAGCAGCCAACGGTGTAGCCTTAGGCAGTAGAACACAATGGTTTGAGTACTTTATCGTCACCTCTCTCCGATTATCTGTTTCAAGTCTGTACTCTGATTATAAGCATTTAGGGAGCAGGACTGTGTCACTAACACACCCACAGTGTCTGGCATTGACCTGGACCCAGAGGAAGAGTTTAATAAGTAACCAAATAAAAATAATTAATACATAATACATATTTAAGGGGAGCCTTGGTGGCATAGTGGTTAAGAGCTCAGGCTGCTAACCAAAAGGTTAGCAGTTCGAATCCACCAGCTGCTCCTTGGAGACTTTGTGGGACAGTTCTATTCTGTCCTATGGGTCAGTATGAGTTGGAACTGAATAGACAGCAACAGGTTTTTTTTTTTTTTAAATACATAAATAAATAACAAAATTAAACCACTTTAGAAGTCAACTCTATCCCTTGCTTTTATTCTCTTTCTCAGTCTTGTTTATCTACAAACCAGTTCTACTTGGAGGTTTCCCAAAGAACAAATATCAGAAGAGGAAAGGGTCTCAGCCTTTATTTCTCTCTTTCAGAAGTCAATGGTATGATGTACTCTCATCAGTAAGAGTGGCTCTCGATGACAATAATTCCCAAACTCGGGGAAGAGGTGTGAGAATCAAACCAGAGAGCATGGGACCATTAAAAAATAATAAAAGGGGATTCTGACATGCCACCATCAGCCCCTGTGAAGAATCATCATGGTAGAATAAGCTAAAATTCTGTATCTTTGAGAAAAACTGGAAAAGTAGACTCTCCCACCTTCTCTAAGAGCCCTCTGAGAAAAAGAAATGTCCTTACTGGGTTTCTATCTGCAGGTAGGTGCTCTGGGTCTTTCTTCCTCTGGACAAGGAAAGATTTAAATGGTTGATGGATGTACACATGAAGAGCCAGCCAAGGCCTTCACCAGGGCTGTGAATTAATTGCATTTTCATCCAATGCACATGCATTAAATACCTACTATGTGCTAGGCAGAGCCCTGGTGGTGCAGTAGTTAAGAGTTTGGCTGCTAACCAAAAGGTTGGCAGTTTGAATCTACCAGCTGCTCCTCGGAATCCCTACGGGGCAGTTCTACTCTGTCCTATAGGATCGCTATGAGATGGAATCGACTTGACGGCAATGGGTTTTGGTTTATGTGCTGGGTCCTGTGCAGAGCACACAGGAGAAGCATTCTTGGCCCTAATGAGGAGGCCAACACACAAATAAACAAGTATAACATCAAGTGGCAAGTGACAGAAATAAAAAGTACAGGGCCTTATAAGGAAGAGTACCCAGGCTTGGGTGTGGCTAATAGGGAGCCTCTGGGAAGACTTCCTGGGGCAGGTAAAGTCTAAAGTGAATCTTAAAAACTAAGTAGGAGTTAGGTGAAAAGTTAGAGAAGAAGAGTGTTGGTACGGAAGCCATTCCAGGGAGGCGAGGCGATATAGGCAAAGGCACAGAAGCCTCAAACAGCACGGCATGGGCAGAACACAACAGGTATTTTCATCAAGTGCGAAGTTTAAGACAGAAGAAGGGGAAAAGATGAGGCCGGAGAGGCAATACCAAGAAGAGCCTTGTAAGCCAAGAGGAGGAGATGGGCTTTTGTGTTGGAGTGATGGAGAACCCTTGAAGATTTAAGCAGAAGGACATGATGACATTTTGCATTTCAGGGTAGGCACGTTGGTGGCCATGTGGATGATGCATTGAGGAAGATGAGACTGGCAGCGCATTGACTGGGGCAAGGAGCCAAGGGAGTCAGCATGGCTGAGACAAGGGCCTGGACTGAGGCAGAGGTAGCGGACCTGGGGAAGGGGGAAGATTTGCGAAGTATCTGGGAGGGGAAGCCAGCAGAACTCTGTGACAGCCAGCATGCGGAGGATGATGGAGGAAGAGTCAAGGAAACTCGTAGTTTCGTAGTTTGAATTCCTAACAGGATGGTGATGCCATCAGTTCAGACAGAGAACCTGGGAGGCAGAACAGATTTCTGGAGAAATAAAAGGGAGGTTTCAGTTTGGATTTGCTGCCCTTGAGGTACTTGGCAGGGCTGACGACATGGTGGGTAGCAAGGTAGATGAATCAGAAGCTTGGGGGAGAGGTCTACACTAGAAGTGATGACTTCACCTTTTACTGACCAGGCCCAGTGGGCTCAGTCTGGGGTGAGGCTCCTCTCCCCACCTCCATCCAGAGCCTGGGGCCTCACTGCTGTAATTCCTTCTGAAGTCCTGCAGGGGCTCTTCCCCCACCTGACATTCTCCCATGGGTCCGCTCTCTCCCCTCTTCACCTTCCCACCATCATGGCCTGCTCACGCCTTCTCCAAGGCCCGCCTGCAGGAAAGGGGCAGCAGTATTTGTTATGCCCAGCATGGCAAATTAGAGCAGGCAGCTCTATGGAAATAAAGCCACGAAATGACTTCTGTCCACTACTTCACCTGCTGGGCCACCTCCCCAGCTCCTAAATCCTGCTCCAGCCACGGATGCCGTGCTAACAACCGGGACTTTTTACACATTTTTCAAAGTCACACTAAAGAAACCAACCTTGAAAGAAAAGACATGAATTTACTCTAGTGTTTTATGAGCCAGTCCGCAGGGCTTTGGAAAGAAGGTTTCTTCCACCACGTTCAGTGTGATGCAAAGCAGCAAGCAGGCGTGTGGAAGCACTGGATGTGGGGTCACAGGCCACTCTGGGCCCCCAAGGCAGGATGTGACTGGCAGGGTGAGCGGCTAGTGAACAAGCAGGGGTCTGTGAGCGGGGGGTGGGTGGGTTGGGGGTAGGCAGGGGTGAGAAGCAGGGGCCTCTCACTGTACATCTCTTAGGAGCTATGGAGGACAGACTGCTGTCGTCAGATGTCCTCCCTTGCTTGAGGGAAATTTCAAGGTACCAGGGAGAAAAGGGTGTGCTTTAGAAAGGCCAACTAGCTGGGAGAACATCCAGTAAGGCTTCAGGAACTCCTGGCAAATCCCATTCTGCTGGTTGGGACCTCTATTATAAAACCTTGTTACTTCAACAGAAAATCAAAGGGGGCAGGTGGCTAATATCATGTTTACGGGCATATGTGATGAAAGCCAAGCAAAACTGTGAGTCAAAGGGAATAAGATCTCCATTGGGCACCCAAGGAACATACTCCTTTTACTGTTTTTCTCTTAATTATTTCTATTTTCTTTTCATACCATTTTGCCAACATTTGGAATCCCAGAGCGGTGCAGACAGTTAACACACTTCGTTGTTAACTGAAAGGCTGGAAGTTCAAGTTCACCCAGAGTTGCTTTGGAAGAAAGGCCTGGTGATGTACTTGTGAAAAATCAGCCACTGAAAACCCTACAGAGCACAGTTCTTCTCTGACACACATGGGGTCGCCATGAGCTGGATTCAAATTGGTGGAAACTGATTTTGGTTTGCCAGCATTTTAAAAGTTAGTGGATCTATGTCCACCCCAAATTTCCCTTCCTCGCGTTTGTCAGAAGCAGCACACACCCGCAGCCAAAGAAGCTGACCGCATAGCCCACTTTTCCCTCCTGTCACCACCTGGGCAGACCGGTGACTGGCTCAGGGGTGTCAGGACAGGCCTCCAGCCACAAGCCCGCCTTTCAAAGGCAGCACGCATGTGCCCTGGCAGAGGGAAGGATCCTCTTGCTGGCTGTGCTGCTTCCAGGCTTACTCTACTTAGACCTCAGAGCATCCCCCGAAGCAGCACCATCTTCCCAGAAGTGAAAGCAATAGAATGAAATAAGCCTGCTCCTTTCAAAGAGGAATTTGTTCTGGTTAGAGGGAACAGGATGAGAAGAGAGAGTACAGAGAAAACAAATTCAGACAGGGACTCACTTCATTTTGCAGCAGGATGGAGTAAGCGTGAGAGGAGCGAGCTCACTGCTCACCTGGCTGCACAGCCATAACCTAACATTTGCGATGACTGCTGTGCACACCCCATTTCAACAGCCCACGTTAAAATGTGAACGCCAGAGTAAGGCACTCCCACTGAAGGTCAGGGAATTTGCCCAAATTCTTTTCTCCTTTCTCAAGATATTTTTATATTGCCTTTAAATCATCCCCTTTTCCCCACCCCTGTTGCCTCTGTCTCCCCCCACCCCCTGCACACACAGTGGGACCTCTCTGCCAGAGGGAGGGACAGGACCCATTGTGAAGGCTGTACCCTTCGTTTTAGTAATAAGCAACACACAGAATCATGGAATTCCTCCTTAACATGCCTCTTTCACTTGGCTTCTAAGACACCACAATTTCCTGTCTATCCTCCCCCGTCACTACTTATTCCTGCTCAGTCTCCTTCACTGGTTCTTCCTCTTCTCCCCAACCTCTGACCATGGAGGGACACAGTTCTTGTCCTCTCTCTCTCTCCCCTTCCTGACCCTTGGCTTTAATGCCATTTATATGCTGATGACACTCAGGCTTATATCTCCAGACCTGCTCTGCTGAGCTCCAGACTCACACAGCCAACTGCCCACCCAACATCTCCACTTGCTTGTTTAATGAGCATCTCAAACTTAACACGTCCAAACGGAACTCCTGGTCTGCCTCCCAAACCTCAAGCCTAGTCTTCTCCATTTCAGGCAATAGCAACTCTATCCCCACCAGGACCCAAACCTTGGTGTTGTGTCATTCTTAACTCTGCTTTTTCTTTCACCCCCACCTCCAATTTGCAATGAATCCTGTTGCATTTTCAACTAGATCTGGAATCGGACCATTCCTACTCTCTGCATTGGCCAGTGAGGTAGATGCGAGCTACATGTGGCTATTTATATTCAAATTAATATTAAATAAAATTAAACAAAACTCAAAAACAAAAAAGAAGGAATGGCTCAAGTGAGAAATCTTAGGAAAACAACCATAAAAATTAAATTAATTAAAAAATTCTGTTCCTCAGTCACACCACCTACATTTCAAGTGCTTAATAGCCATAGGTGGCTAGTGACTATGGTATTGAGCAATGTAGCTATAAAACATTTCCATCCTTGCAGAAAGTTCTATTAGACAGTTAAGCTCATTATTTTCACTGCTACCCCCTGGTCTAAGCCACTGTCATCTCTTGCTTGGATGATTGCAACAGCCTCTTAGCTGATGTTCTTTCTTCAGTCTTCACAACACAGCAGCCAGAGCAATCCTTTTCAAACATGTCAGACCATGTTACTCCTCTGCTCAAAGTTGTCCCCTCAGAGTAAAAGTCTTCACAATGGTGTACAAAGCTCTACAAGCTGTGGCACCTTTCACTTACCTGGCCTCATCCCCTCAGTCTTCCACTTGCTCCCTTTGTTGAGCCACAATGGCCTCCTGGCTGCACTTTGACCATGCCAGCCACTTGCCTGCCTCAAGGCTTCTGCACTGGCTGTTCCCTCTATCCGGGATGCTGTCCCCCAGATAACCTCACTCCTTCAAATCTCTGCTCAAACATCGCCTTCTCAATTAGCCTTATTGCAACTACTTTATTTAAATTTCACCTCCACCCTCCCCACCTCTACTCCTCACACTCCTGCTCTCCCTGACCCGGATCTACTTTGTCTTTTTCCATAGCACTTATCTCCTTTGAAGAAACTACATTCGTTCCCTCTTTTTTAATCTATTGTTTACTGTCTGGCAGGAATCTTTGTCCATTTGATGTATCCTAAGCAGCGGGAACAGCTGGGCCAGAGGAGGTGTTCAACAATTACTTGTTCAACAAATTAAGGAATAGCATCTTAGAGCTGGAAACCAAACCAAAACCCATTGCCATCTGACTCACAGCGACCCTACAGGACAGAGTAGAACTGCCCCATAGGGTTTCCAAGGAGTGGCTGGTGGATTCAAACTGCCAGCCTTTGGTTAGTGGCTGTAGCTCCTAACCACTGCACCACCAGGGCTCCCAGAGCTGGGAAGGGGCCCTGGAAATTGTTCTTCAGTGGGGCAGCTGAGGGTCAGCAAGGTGAGGTTATTCGTCTGTGGACCCATGATGAGTTCAAGGGAAGAGGCTAGAGTAGGAGCCTGGCCTTGTCCTAGGGGACTTCACTGGGAAAGCCCCAAGGTGATGACACCCCTTCCCCTTCACCTGCCACAACCAGAAGGACACTGATGAACCACAGGGGGCCAACGAGGACAACAACCTAACTAACATGTCAAGGGTATTTGCCATTTTTCTTCTTGCTAAGATTCTTTATGACTCAACCATTCGTCCTGCTCCTCTGATAACTTGTGAGAAGCAAGGAACACAGTGATGGCTTCAGACTATTGGGCTACTCTTACATGCAAGTCTTAACCCCTTGCCCCCAGATGTTGCAAATACCAAGAATCTTTGAAAACTGGTAATATACAAGGTTACTACATTGCTTTTTTTTTCTTCCCCCTACAGCAACATACCAGCCTTGTTTTAAAAAGAAAATCATGGTTTCAGTATATAATTTAGAAATCTGTACTAGAAAAAGTCGATTAGTATGAAAAGAATGATTCTCTATTGCATCATTAAAATATTTCTGACAATCCAGAGTGGATCAAAAGAAAAGCAGACTCCAGACCACCTTCTGTGTTAGGGGTTCTTCTATCCATAAGGAAATACCATTGGAATAGACATTTTTAAATGCCTCAGAATGATGGTTTTTCTACTGCCAATTCTGATTCAAAGAAAAACATAGTGAAGGAGCTTCAACCTCATAAACAGACCTGCTCATAATGGCACGGCTGACAGGTCCAGAGCCACACAGCAAGACGTTAACAAACAGCCTGGAAAATTTGGTTCATAGCTCCCAGGATGATTTAACTTGCCAAAGCATGTGATTAAGAACAAAGCTATCTTTATAGTCATCCCTTCATTACCAAGATAACCCAACTGGAGACTTTTGGAAATGCCAGATTTGGAAATAAAATTCTTACAGACTGCACTGCAATGTCATGAAAATTATACCAGAAAACAAACTGATGTGCATAGACAATCTTCTGTACATACCAGACAATTAGATCTCAGGAGAGAAGAGGAGCTAAGATATAAAAGCAAGGGGTGGGGGGCAGAGCACAATGAAAGGCATCATCAGTGGCGGCCCAGAAAGAGAGGCGCCTGAACGCCCAGGGCGCTCGCCGGGCATTACCTTGGGTGGTGCTCTTCATTGCTTTCACTAACTTTCCCCTTCCAGCTCCAAAACCATCATCTCCATAGTCCAGGTCACTGTCACTACCACTGCCACCGCTGGCAGAGTACACACACATGCTGGGTACCTTGTCCTAAATGAGTAATATGAGACTGTTAAGATTATTCATGCAAATTAAGATGGGGCAGAACACCCTGTGAGGATGTGAAACATTTCAAACTTGGCTGTCCTTGCGTGCACCAAATTGCCTTCACATTGCCCAGCCCCTCCCAGAAGAACAATTCTGGTTTTTCAATCTGTCTGTCTGACTCGGAGCTGGAGTTGCAGAAAGGAGCCCCGAGATAATGAAGCCATCGGCCACACGCTACTGTTGTGTCAGGCCCAGTAACGTCCCCACAGTTACCAGCTCTGCGTTTTACTTCCTTCTTTATAGGGTCTTATTTTTCTCGAGTGCCTATTATGAGCTGCTGTTCCAAGACTAATGGCCTGTCTATTTAACTGATCTCATCAGTGGCTTTCAAGTAGCAGAAGCTCTAAAAAAATCAACCTTGGGAGCAAAAGAATAAATGTTTGCCTAATTTATAACTTTCTTCCCACCCCCAAAAGGACAGTAGCCTTTAGAAAAGTAAGCAAGTGCTGACCCCTGTAATCCTCTAATTTATTGGTGGTCTATGGATCAAGGGACTCAGCTTCCCCTCTTGCTCACATGCACACATAGCCTGACCCTGGAGGATGACAACTGGTGTGGCAGTAATGGCAAGTTTATGAATGTCAGTGGCGGCTGATATGGTATCAACAGTGTTTCATTCTGTGCACACAAGCAGATGACTAGATTTAGGACTGCAGTGCCTGTGTGTAGAATTGGGGGTGTCTGGGACCCTCTTTCATGTTTCCTGACTGTCCCATTAGAGAGACTATTACTCACCAGCCAGGCCAGTGGTTCAGGTACATACACATAGGATGGATTCCTAGGGTTTGTCTCGAGGCAGTCATATTGTTGGGGATTACAAAAACACATCTTAGGATGTAAACTCCTTCGACTGGGGTTATACTTTCAAGCAGTCACTTATTCCCTTTATTCCTTTACTTACTCATTCACCCATTGAACAGATATTGAGTACTCTGTCCTACAGGGTTGCTATGAGTTGGAATTGACTCAATGGTGGCAGGCCTTTTTTTTTTTTTTTAATTCTGTGCTGAGCATTGTGCTGGGATTTGGGGATACAGTGGTCAGTGCAACAGATTCAGGTATTTAGGAATTATCTATCAGGGATAATGCCAGGAAGGACCCCAAGGTCTGCTGACTGTGGTTCCAGGTAACCCTGTGTCTACTGTACCAACAGGATTCCAGTAACACTTTCTGGGTGTACTGAGATGCAGTCTTTCATCTGTCCATTCAACAAACACTAACTGAACCAGGTGCTGTGCTGGATCCTGGAAACATACAGCTAACTCTTGCTGCAAACATTCCCTACCTTGCAGTCAATGAAGCAGGGTGCTAAGTTCCATACCACCAGTGGCGACTCTCACAAGTTGGGGCAGGCTTTTCAAGTGGGTGAAGCTGGTGCAGGATGATGACAAAGGAGTCCCCAGAGGGATGTGTACGTGGGTGTCTGTGTATATTGTGTGAGGAGTGCCCACCGTCACACAGAGAGGGGACAGGGCTCCACCCTGGCCAGCACTGAAATGCCCTCTTTTTCCCCCTAACTTTCTAGGAATGGCTTTCCTCCTCTTTGCTACTGTCACCACCTCTTATTTGTAAAGTGCTTTTCCCGTCCAGCTCAGGGTGTCTGTTAGGGTTTTCTCAATTTTCCAGTCCCCAAAGCACGCACAGAATCCTTTGGAGAAGGACTTTGGTTCTCAAAGTGTGTTCTGTTGACCAAGCAACATCAGCATCAGCATCAGCTAGGAGCTTGTTAGAACTATTTGGACGTCACTCCAGATGTACTGAATCAAAATCTGAGGAAGGGGCAGCAAGAAGGGTTTTACCAAGTCCTTCAGGTCAATTCTGATGCCCGTTCAAGTTTGGGAACCACTGCTTTGGAGGAGTCCTAAAACTTCTGCATCTAACGTAAGGCATGGTAGAGTACAATGATGTCCTCCCTGGCCTCTCAGACCCACGTTCCGGAGAAGCAGCCATCCTGAGTGCTGGACGTGGAGTCTAGAGGGCTGAGTCCTAGGTTTGGCCCCCTGGTAACTTTTCCTTGGACCCTGGGCACAGGATAGCTTCTCTCTGGGAGTTGGTGTCCTCCTCTGTAAGATGAAGCTGAGGGCCCAGAGAACCTCTAATCCTACTAGTCCAGGGTCTCATTTCCATACTGAGGTGCTAAAGGCTGAAAGAAGGACAGCTCATCCACACCATGTGTGTGGGGGTCCTCAGAAGTGGGCTAGCCTGGGTATTTCCTCATCAAAATTGGACAGAAACTCTAGTACAAATAGGGATGGGGGCTCCTCAAGCCAGGATGGAATTACTAAAGGTAGCAGAAGTGGGATGGATAAGTGAAAGATGGGCAGCTCTGGTGATTGAGCCACAGGTCCTTCCTCCCACCTTCCTCACTGCTAGCATCACCAAGACCATGCAGGGGGTCAGCCCCAGGACGAGCTGAGAAACAATGAACAGGCTGAACATGGTCCAAGTAATGAACTGCAAGGGGTAAATGAAAGGGAGTTTAGAGGGAACCCCACGTAACCACTGGGAGTGGGGTGAGGTGGGGTGAGTGAAGAGTCACTGGGCCACGAGCTCCTCCCGTGGTCCAGTCAGATGCCAGAAGGCCTGTGTGTGGGTGGAGGAAGATCCCATAGCAAAAATAATGGGGATTCAAGAAACCAGGTCTCACTGAGCGTAGCAAGGTACTTGACCACTCCAGGCCTCAGTTTATTCATCCCTAAAAGGGTATAATTATACCTGCTTTACCAGTCTCATAGGGGCAAGGTAAAGGTTAAGCTAAATGATGAGATAATTCTAAAATCATTCTAAATAGTGTCCTGTGGCTTGGGAGAGTGAATGCTGTTCCACAATGTTTAATCAGGGGAAGTGTCTACACCTCAATAACCTGGACGTGGATCAGTGGTAAGCACTCTGAATTCCTCAGAGTAAAGGGGTCCCAAGAACTCACAGTGTTACTTAGTAATTCTTTGCTTTTACTCAATAAACCAACAGCAAATTTGATTGAAAATTACATCTCTCACAAAAGTGTTTAAGAAGTTCACTTTTCACAACCAGGACCAACAGGTGTATGGCATCCTCCCCTCAGTTTATCCCTTACCTGGGTCTCAGCAGCAGCATCTTCGCCCCCCCAGTCTGGCTCACTTGCCATTGTGGTTTCAGCATATTCAAATGATGGGCAAGTCTGAGGCCTCGGCTCTGCTTCATTCTGCTTTTGGGGAGTGAGTTTTCCTACATGAGAAAATGCATATGAAGTCACAGATCAGCTTTCAACAGCACTTTACAAGTTTAAGGAGGGAGGTGGGGAAGACATTCAGAAATAATAAAAAGGTCCAAATATGGTGAAAGCTGGGTTTCCCTGGGCGTTCTGTCACTGGTGAGTCTGGGCTGCCTGAAGCAGCTGTGTAATTACGTGTATCTCTAGAGGGTGACCACCCTGGTGACTCTCAGGCAAAGTGTTCTCCGACTACTTTTCTACAAGACGTTAATAGACTTTTCATGTTGGGTTCAGCGGGCAAACCATTTGGGAAATACTCAGGTTATTTCTCAAATAATGTTATTTATCAAATAACAAATGGGTTTCTTTTTTTGGAGGACTTCTCAGAGCCTTCAATGTGCCAAGGGGCACTCTCACAGTTTCCCAGAGGAGGGTTAGAATTTGCAGTTTTTCCCAAACAGACTTCAGCAGGGAACGCTTATTTTCCTACAATACCTATTAACATTCTTTTGAATAGCGTGGTTTGATGAAACTTTTCCCTGAGGTCTTTAAAGATCTTATAACACCAAACAAAACTCATTGCTGTTGAGTTGACTCCAACTCACAGCAACCCTATAGAATAGAGTAGAATTGCCCTACAGGGTTTCCAAGGAGTGGCTGGTAGATTCCAACTGCCGACCTTTTGGTTGCAGCTGAGCTCTTAACCACTGAGCCACTAGGGCTCCTCAGGGGGCAGTACTTTTCAAGCTGGAATGTGAATATGCACCAGTTGAGCTTTGTTTTTTTTTGTTGGAGTCCCTGGGTGGTGCAAACAATTAATGTGCTCGGCTGCTAATCCAAAGGTTGGATGTTCAAGTCCATCCAGAGGTGCTTCGGAAGAAAGTCCTAGTGATTTACTTCCCCCAAACCAGCCAATAAAAACCCTATGGAGCACAGTTCTACTCTGACATCTACGGGGTCACCATGAGTTGGAATCGACCACGACAACTAGTGGAGCTTTTGTTAAAATGAGGATTCTGATTCAGGTAGCATGTGTTGGGGTCTGAGATTCTGCATTTCTGACAAGCTCCCAGGTGATGCTGCTGATGTTGGCCCATGGACCACACTTTCAGTAGCAAGGATATAATAAGGCCTTCTCAATTATCAGAGCATGATTAAAGAAAGTTTCTCCATTACTCATAATACTAGATTAACCTGCAGAGCGCATTATTTCATCATGCCAGAAAGGAGAATTGCCGTTGTTATCCTCCGGCCTCAGTGATTGTCAACAGAACATGCTTTGAGCAGAAACTAAGTAACCATGTTTTCATTAGCACCCGGGTTTGTACAATTGCTTCCATTTTTTATACAGGGTAAAAGAAAAAACAATTAAAAAGCATATGCTAAGCAGGAAGTGACTGCTCTAAAGAGGATCTAACCTCACTATCCTTTTGTCCCAGTCCATTCTCCAGCCCCTAATTTTTAAAAAGCAATCACTAATGGCCACAGAGAAAAGAGAGGTCTTGGAAAGGTGGTGATCCCTGCCTCTGGACCACAGTGACAGTACCACCCAGTGGACACGAAGCTTCAGGGTGGGTGGCACATTTAAAAATGCCCTGCAGTCTGGTGACATCACTTGCTACTGTATACTACTTTTTTTGCAACTATTCATGACAATTAAGACGCAAACTTCACAAAACAGGTGCAGAGAATATTAGCAGCAAGAAGCAGCAATCCCCTTCCTATCCCCTTCTTATGAAGCAATTCAAGGCTCGTGTTTTCTATTTGTTATAATGACAGTGTTTAATCATGGAGTCTACTCGGCAGCCTGCCGCTGAATTGAGGTCACACACGTGACGATTCAGGCATGCAGCACATAATCTATAACTAAGATTTCGCCCCTGAGTCTTTGGTGGCTGTGTCATTAATTAACAATGCATTTATTTCAAAAATAATATGCATCACAGCCTTTTAAAATGGAGCCTTGGCTTGGAATGAGCAGAAGTTTGCCATCAAACATTCATGGCAGCTGGTATTACTGAATGAAGGAAGAACTCAACCATGGGAATAGTCCCATCCCATTTATACAAAGATGTTTAATTAAAAGTCTTCTTTTCTAATTTCTCAGAAGCCTGTAATATAGTCTCTACTTGCAGCTCCTTTCTAATCATCAAATCATAAATGAAAGCCTGCAGTTTAGAGTTCCATTTCACATGCCTAAGCATGTTGTCAATGCAACAGAAGCCATATAAGTTAAAAATTATTTAGTGCCATCCTGAGCTGTGATAAATATTTTTAAACTTTAGGGAACAAGGAAAAAACTTTGGCCCTTACCCTGTCCCTATCTTTAATCATGAAAGCTTGCTTCAATTGACTGTAACAAAGTATGGTCTTTTTCACTGGGAAGGCCTGCTCCACGCTATTGCAGTTAATGCACAATCTAGTGCTGATATATCAAACTAAGTCTTTTATAGTTCAACATAAATATATTTGAACAGGATGGGAATGTCACAAGACATGTTTCTGGCTACAGTGCAAACAATATGTCAGCTAAATTTATGTCTTGGGCCTAAATTGGTCTATATTCAGAGTGAAGTTTTGAAAGACAAAACCCCATGAATATGTTTGTGTGGTGTTTTTATTAATCAATTTATGTATCCGTATACTGGTGTTTACACGTTTGTCTTCTTTCTGTATGTGTCCGTGCCTAACGTAATCCTGCAGGTGATGTTTAATACATGCTGTTTGCTTGACACACAGGGATTCTCACTCATCAGCAGTTCTATCCTGCAGAGGCCCTGACTCGCTCACCTCCTAGTCAGCTGCCTGTTTTCCACCTTTGTCAGCAAGTGCATGATTGGGGGTGAAAAGCAATCTAATTTGAAAGGTAATTGGCGTTTCACCTGAGGAGGCTGGTTTGGGGAGGCGACTTTGAAGAGGTCGCACCCCTCTGGCAGTCATAATGGGGTCAGATGTGGAATGAACAATGGTGATATCCCCAGAGCCCTGGATGTCTGCGGAGGAAGGCACTTCTCGGTCAAGGGTTTGGGCTCTGATGGAAGAAGGTGCAGAAAGGGCTGGCTGGTGAGACAGGACGGGCTCAGCGTCCTCTGGGGAGTCTGGTTTGCCTGTGTACCGGCCTGTGGAGCGATTTCCCGAGTCTGGCAGTGGGAAGGTTCCGATGCCACTGTCCAGGGTTCTCATCTGGCAGCTTGATTCTGAGATAGAATAACAAACAGAGTGAGGATTAGAGAACGTTGACACACAAGGATCATGGGTATCTGGGTATGATCTCACGGCAAAAGACATCTCGAAGGAAGAATTTAAGACAAAGAAAAATGATAAATATTTGGAAACTATATTAATGTATCGTAAATGTCTAGTGAAGTCTATGAAACTGACATTTAATTGAACGTGGAAATACTGCCTATGAAGTAAGAAGGCCAGCCCATTACAGGCAGCAACAGTCACAGGTACAGACACCCTGGATGTTCTCTAGTGTCAGAGCAGAAAAGGAACATTCATTAGAGATGAAAAATCATTTTTGACCACCCTTATTTCAACCTGGATTCCTGGTGGCATAGTGGTTAAGTGCTCGCTGCTAACTAAAAGTTAAGCAGTTTGAACCCACCAGCTGCTCCTCAGAAGAAAGATGTGGAAGTCTGCTTCTGTAAAGATTACAACCTTGGAAACCGTATGGGGCAGTTCTATTCTGTCCTATAGGGTTGCTATGAGTCAGAATTGACTCAACGGCAATGGATTTGGTTTGATTTTTTATTTCAGTCTATGAACCATATGACTTCAGCCAATTAGGTGAAATGTATTAACTGAAATAAGATGAGTAATGAATACAAAGAACAAATTGAAGCGACGTCCTAACAAAGGTAATTGTATATCTCTTGCAGTAATTATTACCCATTGAGCAGTTAGCTAAATCTCTGGCCTCTCAATTTACCTGTCAGGACAAGAAATTCACATGCTCTAAGGGTCACCCCAGAGCGTACCTTACCCATTGTAACATCACTTATCTTGAGTGCTTCATTTGACCCAATTGCCATTTGAGGACTTCATGAGAAAAGTACAGAGCCACTTTCTGTCTTTCACACTCACTTTATGCAATGACAAAACTCACTAATACCCTTTGGATTTCTTGTCACTCACTGGGACCCCGCTATTTCCTAACCAAAATACATTGATCTTACCACGTGTGAGGCATATTCTGCTAATTATATTTCATTTTCAAAATGAATTTTATACACAGAGAAAAATATAACAGCTGAAGAAATTATTAGATATTTAACTTCTAAGATGGTGATTCGATTTACCCAAGCCAATGAGACAGCTTCCAAGGTCTTGCTGCCTCCCGTTCATATGATAATCTTGGGATGAATCAGCCTTAGTAAAATTTATATCTACATTTTATTAAGTCTAGGACTACATAACAGGCATGACTCAGCGCTATGTTAGGCATGGTGGGGAATACAATAGAATGTGACACAATCCTTATGTCCACGTAGTCTTTGGCTCCACAGCTAACGTTTCTTTGGTGCTTTATGGAATGGTGGTTCAGAGCGTGGTCTCTACCAATAAGTAACTGTGTGACCCTGCAAAAGATCCTTAACCTCTTGGGGTCTCAGGTACCTTATAGGGTTGCTCTGAGGATTAAAATACATTCACCATCGAAGGCCTAGAACTTCCAATGATGCCTACCACACAGTGAGATAGCTGAAAGAATGAATGGTGACATATATGAAGTGTTATTAGATATTAGTAGATATCTCACAGGTAAATAGTTTATAATTAAATATGTTTCGTACACAATCTCATTTGGTCCTGAGAAATTAGTATCCAAACTTCAGAATCTGCCCATTCCTCCACCTGAAAACCAGTTTGCTGTAGAGTAGAATTCTAGGAATTTTCTAACACTATGATAAAAACAAGGGAGTGGGAGGGGACACAATCAGATTTTCTAGGTTCTTGTAGGTTTGGTGATTGGTTTTTCAACAAGTAGGAAGATGAAGTCCCTATTAAAAGAGAAGATTCAGTCTCTAAAGGATATTTAGTAGGTAGAAGCAGGTCCCCCTTCTCCAGCATGGTGCCCATTTAACATATCATATACTGTCAGATCTCAGGGACAGGTCACAGACCACGGTCTGAGTGATGCTTTTCTTTTCCAGGATCACAAGGGGCTAAGTTTTAGCCCCTACTCATCTCAGAACTTCCACCTTGTCAGCTTTACTCTCAACCAGCCTGAGGTGCCATGGATCGCTTTTGTACTAGCCATGGTCTTGTAACTTCCACCCAAGTGACTGGGTGGGCCTATGCAGATATAGTAACTGTGGTCCACCAAATGGATTGATCGGTTTTGTCATCCTGCTGGGCTTGAAATGAGCCACCCCAGAGGTGGGAATGAGAAGAGACCACCACCACCAAGGAAGGAGAGACCGGTAGGAGAGACCCACAGAAGACGGCACAGTGGGCTTCCTGGCCCACGGAGCAAGAAAACTGAGTGCCTTTGGGCAGAGACTGAGGGTCAAGCAAAGGTATGTCTGCGAGCACGCCGGAAAGAGGCTGTCCTGGTGGGAGAGCTGTATCCTGACTGTTCCTGAGCCTGAATTGAAACCTGTTACTTCTCTAAAAAACCCCATAATTGTGAGTATTGTCTGTGAGTTGTGTGTGGCCATTGCAATCAATTATCGAACTCAGTAGAGAAGTAGAGTGCTGTGGGAGGAATGGTTGGTGTCAGAATTGGTAAAGATGGTGGAGAGAGGAGGCATGTCTGACCTCTGCCTCATAAGAATCAGCCCTGGGCTGTTGATCTTGATTCTTCTTCCCCCTTGTGAAGTTAGAGGAGGTCAGACACTGCCTCTATGCCGTTTTTACACAGCCTCACAGATTATTTATGATCTTCTCTATTCATTTTTGAGAAATGGTGGCCTTTTGAGAAATGACTGTTTGCATGGAGAGGCTCTGCCAGAAGTGTGTAAAAAGAAAACTGCCCTTCAGATTCAGAGTTCTTTCTTCATTTTAGCCTAGATATACAACAATCTTTGGATGTAGCATGCCCATGTGCTGTACTTGGGCAATTCTTAACTGTTTGAAATATTTCAATCCCACACAGGAGTAAGCACGTATTCATCAGAATCCGCCCAGTCTTTGGGGATGGTAATCAATGATCATGGGATGCAACAGCTGAAATGTGTTATGGACTCTACTGTGCCCAGAACTGCCAGCCATAAAAACTTACTCCCAGCATCCTCAGTTCTACCTACTCCTGGAGCAAAGACTCTCAGCATGGGGCTTTCTTCCCTTTTAGTGAAGATGGTTCATCAAAACCGTGACTGCTTATTGTAGCTACCAAAGGTCCCTGAGTGGCACAAATAGTTCGTCCTCTGTTACTAACTGAAAAGTTGGAAGTTTGAACCCACCCAGTGGCACTGTGGAACAAAGGCCTGGTGATCTGCTTCCATTAAAGATCATAGCCTAGAAAGCCCTATGAAGCAGTTCTACTCTGTAACACATGGGGTTGCCATGAGTCAGAATAGACCCAATGGCAACAAGTTTATTATAGCTACTGGAGTTCCTGGGTGGTACTAATGATTAGTGTGCTTGGCTGCTAATCAAAAGTCTGGAGATTTGAGTCCACCCAGAGGTACCTTAGAAGAAAGACAAGGCCATCTACTTCAGAAAAATCAGTCATGGAAAACCCTATGGAGCACAGTTCTACTCTGACACACATGGGGTCACCATGAGTCGGAATCAACTTTGACGGCAAATGGTTTTGGTTTATTATGGCTACTAGGAGTTTGCTGTTTCCTTTGTGTCATCACCTTTAATCTTCACAACCCTATAAGGTAGAACCATTACTGCTATTTTACAAATGCGAGATCGCATCATGTTCA
This sequence comes from Dugong dugon, assembly GCA_030035585.1. NCBI lineage: Eukaryota > Metazoa > Chordata > Mammalia > Sirenia > Dugongidae > Dugong > Dugong dugon. The sequence continues at coordinate 90,081,430 of CM057461.1, forward strand.
AAGGGGCTAATTAATTTGCCCAAGTCATATGCTATAAATAAAGAGCCTGGATTTGAATCCAGGCTTGTTCAACTACAAAGACCATGCTCTTAGTCACCAGGTTATACTGATCCTCCCCAAAAAGCACAGCTAAATTTCAGAAATGGGATCTGTGTAGGTAAGAGTTAGCCACTGAGGCAACCACATGAGAAGGCTGATAGCATGCTCCCCTGCTCCTAAGCAGTGCTCCAGTTTCCCGTCTGGGATTGGTGCTAAGCCTTGAATTCTAGCTTGGTTCCTGCTCCTCCACATTCTGTGGTTGGAGGCTACGGTCCAAATCCCTGGCAGTTCTGTGCAGTTGCTGAGAACCACAGCTGCATAGTAGCTCTTCCCTTCATCCTGGACTGGCTCCTTAGACTTCCATTCTGGTGCTGTTTGAGAGTTTACGTTGCCTCCCTGGGCTTGGTGATGGACACTGCTTCCAAGGGCAATGTTTTTCTGGCTTTCTCTAAAACTTCTCTTGCCTCCACATATTTTATGGCTTAAGCCTCAGAGAGTACTGAATCCAGTCCCTTCAAATGGAGATTCGAAAAGCAAAGTGAGCTTATTAGCTGCTGTTCAGTGATCATCAGGATACAGCCCCCAGACGCCAAAGCCTGTGTATGTTGGCATAGTCCAAGGCCATGCGGCAGTCTCAAGAAATAGGGCAGAGGGGAGGTCTGGGGCAGGAAAAGTGGGGATGCAACTGGAGTATATCTGGTGCTCTTCTGAGGACACCAACATTTCTTGGCTTCCATCCCCTTATTTTCTTTTCCCTTCAACACACAATATTGTTATATTGGAATCTATAAAATAGGACTTTTGGTACTCGTGACATCTCTGGCTGAGATTGGTGTGCACTGACATTAAGCTCAGAAACCACTTGCTAGTAAGGTCATTTTTTATTTCTAAAAAATTACAGATGGCAAATCTGTAGTGAATGTGAAGGATGCGTTTGTAAGTACCTATGTAATGAGGTGTGGACAGTCGGGGGCTCAAATGCCGAGTTTCACCCTCAAGCAAATTTCTTGAGAATGTATAAAGCTTTTGAAGTGAGAGTTTATATTGAAAATGCTGACATTACCTTTGTGTAGTTTCTTTAAGGCACTATTAGTTTCGTGCAGTTCGGAAAAACGTTTTAACCTGAAAAAATGCTGGATACACTGTTCTTCTGAAGACAGTTTTTCCCCCTCCTTGGGGATTATAAGGACTCATGAAATAATTAAATGGACATGGTAGGAACAAAGTTCAAAGGGGCAAGTCTGTCTTGCACCTTGAATGAGTTGACCTGGACTTGATTTTGACAAGTCTAAGTTCACATTTGTGACTGTTAGTTCATCTGCCAACAGAGCCTTGCTAATGAGTTCAGGGGCTGGGTCTCTGTAGGGGCTAGCTGGATCCATTCTTCCAAGGTCACCAATTACATCTCTGACCCTGGCCGGCCCTCTCAACATTGTCGCATTTGCTTTCTCTCTCTCTCAAGATTAAGTTCTCTCACTTATCACCACCAGCAAGGCCCAGACATTTTGTGGGATGACTTACAGCAGGGCTTCCCACTTATTTTAAAGTCATGGCACACAGAGAAAACATATGGCTCACTGGGGCAAACACTGACCACCTGAGAGCTGGGCAAGCTCCACCTCAGCACATCTGGAACCCATTCGGGACATGTCAGCAGCAGAATGGTGGGGAACCTCCTACTTACAGATGGCCTCAGTGGTGATCTTCTCTTACTGAGGCCTTAAATACATTGCTTTGCATATCTTTGGCATTTCAGGAGATAGATGCCTTTTCAGTCTCTTAGCAGCTGATATGGGCATTTTTATAAGGCCTTTTTTGGGAGGGAGAAGAATCTCAAAATTGCTTGGGTTGGGAATATTGTCTGGAATCAAGCCTTCAGAAAAAGAGGGTAGTTGCTGTGTCTAAGAGGGAGATGAGCAGCCAGTAAGAATGAGGTTCTGCATGCGATGGTGGCAGAGAAGAAATTTTGGAGACACTTTTCCACTGAGGATATTTAAACTGTTTACTTAGGGTGTGTGATATAAAATCCCTACTCATCTCGCCAATGAGTTTTGACCCTGCTGCTCCCCGTACCTATCTGCCTTGGCAGGTGGCCTCAGTTTCATCTGAAAATTAGATCATCTTATCTTCATCCTAGGGGCAGTGGTGGTTCAGTGGTAGAACCTTCCACGTGGGAGACCGAGGTTCAATTCCTGGTCAATGCACCTCATATGAAGCTACCACCTGTCTGTCAATGGTGGCTTGTGTGTTGCTATGATGCTGAACAGGTTTCAGCGGAGCTTCCAGACTGACAGACTAGGAAGAAAGATCTGGTGAAATACTTCTGAAAGTCAGCCATTGAAAACTGTACAGATCACAACTGTCTGATTTGTTGTATCCATATGGAGTTGCTATGGAGGCAGACTCAATAGCAGCTAATAACAACAACATCTTCATCCTAGGAGCGCTCTGAGGCTTCGAGGACTAGTAACAAAATCTGTGATAAACACAGTACAATGCCTGGAGCAGGTACACACAGTTATTATTAAAAAAATGGCAGCTATTCTCAAAATAAGTATTATTAGATGATAAACCTCCTGGGCTGCCAGAAGAATGAATGAATCTGTCTTGGAAGAAGTACAGCTAGAATGCTACTTAGAAGAGAGGATGGCAAGACTTTGTCTCATGTACTTTGGACATGTTATTAGGAGACAAGGAGAAGGACATTATGCTTGGTAAAGTAGAGGGTCAGTGAAAAAGAGGAAGATCCTCAACTAGATGGATTGATGTAGTATCTGCAACACTGGGCTCAAACATAGCAACAACTGTGAGGACAGCGGAGGACTGGGCAGTGTTTTGTTTTGTTGTACACAGGGTCACTATGAGTGAAAAATGACTTAACGGCATCTCAACAACAACAAGAAGCCTCTTAGAGCAGAACTGGATTTATTAATTGTCATGGACTGAACTGTCTCCCCCAAAAATATTGTATGAATTTGGCTAGGTGATGATTCCCAGTATTGTGTGATTGTCTATCATTTTGTCATCTGATGTGGTTTTCCTATGTGTTGTAAATCCTATCGCTATGATGTTGATGAGATGGATTAGCAGCAGTTATGATGATGAGATCTACAAGATTAGATTATGTCTTGAAACAATCTCTTTTGAGATATAAAAGACAGAAGTGAGCAAAGAGATGGGGGACCACATACCACCAAGAAACAAGAGCCAGGAGAAGAGTGCGTCCTTTGGACCCGGGGTCCCTGCACTGAGAAGCTCCTCAACCAGGGGAAGATTGATGACAAGGAACTTTCTCCAGAGCCAACACAGAAAGAAAGACTTTCCCTGGAGCTGGTGCCCTAAATTTGGACTTCCAGCCTACTAGACTGTGAGAAAATAAATTTCTTTTTGTTAAAGCCATCCACTTGTGGCATTTCTGTTATAGCAGCACTAGATGACTAAGACATTCATCCTCTCAGTACTCCCATACAAGCCCGTTCATGATTCTATAATTGCACTTATGCTATAGTATGGTAGTTATATGCACTAGACCGATAGAATGCCTTGCAGGGGTCTTGTTATTCATTTTCAATCGCCATTGCTTAGCACAGTGTCTGACACATTGTCAACTGTCATTGATGTTTAATGAATAAATGGGTGGGTGAAGAAACAGTCCTAATCTTTAGAACGTTTTTCCTTGTATTAAATCAAATGTGAATCTTTCTTTTTGAAATCTGAATCTGCTTCTTTCTGTTCTGACTCCAGTAACCAAGGAAAATAGCTGACTTCTTCTCTGTAGCTAATTTTCACATTCAGCCAGACTTCATTAATTCAGATGGCCAGAGGGATAAACTCATTCAGAATATTTTAAAGATTGATTTCTTAATACTTTCAAGCCCTTAGAACAAGGATCAGTGACCGAGACAAATGATGGCCAGTGGAATGGCTACCCAGTCCCCTCCCTCGCCTCTTAGTATTACTGTTCCTGAAGGTCCCAGACCTAGCAAAAGTCTGTGTGGCATCATCACTCTGCCCCTCACCCTCAGGGATTCTAGATGAGAAGAGGTCGCCCATGCTGAGTGTTGGTATCCCATTTAACACCAGCACCCTTCATAGTATGCAATCTAAGTCTTTACAGAGTCCAGTTCCTGAGGGCCATTTGTAATGAGTAGATGAGATTACTCAGTAATTTCCTATATGTATTTATACAAAACAGTGAGTTGCTTGCTCTCAAAACAATTTGTTATCTTAATTGGGTTTACTATGCTTCTTCCAAACTTGTTTACAGTATTCCTTCACATAGCAACGTTGTCTTTATAAATATCTGCAAAGGGAAAAGTTTATTTCCAGCATGATCTCTCACACACACACTCATTGCAGTTGAGCTGATTTCTACTCATAGCGACCCTATAGGACACAGCAGAACTGCCCTATGCATAAGGTTTCAAAGGAGGGCTGGTGGATTCAAACTGCCGACCTTTTGGCTTGCAGTTGAGCTCTTAACCACTGCGCTACCAGGGCTCCGCATGATCTCAGTTACTACAAATTTCAAAGTTAGTGAAATGTGAATTAGCAGGGATTTGGGGGTGTTTGAGAAATGCCAGCCCTTAAGTAACTTGTTCCTAATCTTTTCTACTACAGATTATTATCTCAACTTTTTCCCCAGAGATCTCATTTCACGTATCTTTAATTGTTTGGATTTGTAAACCATAACTCCTAGTATAATTAATGTATCTATCCAAAGAGATTATTGTAGGATAGGCTTAAGAAAATATAGTTTTAGTTCTAAATTATATTGCATTTTTAGAATGATGAAGTAAAAAAGAGCATGGGCTTCATAGACTAAAGACTTGCTTGGCTACCTGTCATTGTGTGATAACACGTGATTTTTCTTAACTATTCTGACCTCAAGCAATTATAGCTCATTTTCAGTAAGTCTGGCACAGTGCTCATTACAAAGTAGGTGCTCAGTAAGTGTTTGGAAGTGCTTGTCACAGAAAGGTGAAAGCCCCTGTAGGCACATCATACACATGCTGTGATGGATTTCAGTATCCAGTGGTTAGTGTTACACTGCAGCACGTGGGTTGTTGCTGTTATTGTGGTTAGGTGCTGTCAAGTTAGTTTCCACTCATAGTGACCCGGTGTACAACAGAACAAAACATTGCCTGGTCCTGTACCATCTTCATAATCATTGTTATGTTTGAGCCCATTGTTGCAGCCACTGTGTCAATCCATCTTGTTGAGGGTCTAACTCTTTTCTGCTGAACCTCTGCTTTACCAAGCATGATGTTCGTCTTGAGGGACTGATCCCTCCTGATAACATGTCCAAAGTAAGCTAGATGAAGTCTCACCATCCTCACTTCTAAGGAGCACTTTGGCTGCACTTCATCTAAGACAGATTTGTTCATTCTTCTGGCAGTCCATGACATATTCAATATTCTTCACTCAACACTGCAATTCAAAATGTCAATCTTTCTTTGGTCTTCCTTTTTCATTGTCCAGCTTTTGCACACATATGAGGCAACTGAAAACACCATGGCTTGGGTCAGGCACACCGGAGTCTTCAAAGTGACATCTTTGCTTTTTAACACTTTAAAGAAGTCTTTTGCAGCAGATTTGCCTGCCACAATATGTCATTTGATTTCTCAACTGCTGCTTCCATGGACGTTGACTGTGGATCCAAGTAAAATGAAATCCTTGACAACTTCAATCTTTTCTCCATTTATCATGATGTTGATTATTAGCCCAGTTGTGAGGATTTTTGTTTTATGTTTAGGTGTAATCCATGGTGAAGGCTGTAGTCGTTAGTCTTTATCAGTAAGTGCTTTAAGTCCTCTTCACTTTTGTAAAGTAAGGTTGTGTCATCTGCATAAAACGCAGGTTGTTAATGAGTCTTCCTCCAACCCTGGTGCCACGTTCGTTCTTCTTCATATAGTTCTGTTTCTCAAATTATTTGCTCAGTAAACAAATTAAACAAGTATGGTGAAAGGATACAACCCTGACACGCACCTTTTCCAATTTTAAACCACGCATATCCCCTTGTTCTGTTCAAAGGACTGCTTCTTGGTCTATGTACCACAGGAGCACTATTAAGTTTTTCTGTAATTCCCTTTCTATGGCACCTGGGTACATTATAGTAAACAACTATCTTGGTTATCTCCTAAGCAATTACCTTTTGACAACCATTTCCTTGGGGATTGATTGATTAAAAGCATTAATAGACAACCAGTGAATATGGAATGGAGCACTGGAAGTTGGTTGAAGGCTGCTTCATGTGTAGAAGGATGGAGTCCATTACCTTGAGAAATCCATTTTGAGGCTGGCACCTTGAAACGCTTTTTTAAAGGTCTAAACAAATGATGTTTACTGATGTTCCTTTGTTCACAGACTTATTACAATCTCAGGGAATATTCCCAAATCTGTAAGCCATAATTTTCAGTTAGGAAAGGTACACCACATCTATCCTAAAAGGTTGTACTTGTTTCTGTGCATTGATCTACCGCTATGGATTCAAACAAACTAGTAACTGCAAGTTTTTTCCTCTTCAACCCTCACAAATCCTAGGAAAATATGAAACTATAAAATCAAAACTGTGTTTTACTTTCAGAACTTCCATCTTATCTATAAAATTACAACAAAACTTGCAGTGAGGTCCTAACACAATTCACTAGCCAGAAAGAAAGAGTGACTTGTAGGTGTTTAATATTCACATCATATTATTAATTGGTATCCTTTCCTTAACGCAAGTGGTCATGTAAATAAGTCTTTGTATGAGTTCTCTCCAGGTTCCTAAACATCTTTAAGTTACATGTGGTATTGGCAACAGAAACATAAACTACAGATGGGAGAACAGATCTCTTTATTTGCACATCCTCCTCTTCATCTGTACAGCTAAAACAAGCTAAAAAAAAAAAAAAAAAATTAAGCCTGTTTCCAAAGCCACATCAATTAAATGTGGGTTATCCATTCTAAGTTTACCCTGTGGTTTTGTCAAAGTAGTCAAACATGACTATATTGGTTATTTGTTCACAACCATTGGGTAACTGTTGGCGGTGGCATTAAGATGACTTTCTGTAAGGCTAAATTCAGTTTGATAGCTTTGGAATGCATGAGAATACTCAGTCACTAAGTTCAAACTGGATTTATGCTTTCTGAGATTTGAAAAATATATGGGAAATGTAAATTTGTTTTCTAATCACTTGTGCTCTGTTAGATATAAAGGAAGGCAGCAGTATTGGGGGTCTTGTGTTCTGCTACAGAGGGAATGAATATGAAAAAAATGTAGGAAATTAATATGAGAAAAAAATTAAAAAGGAAAAAAAACAGAACATGAAACTCCTCCGTAAAGACAGAGGACAATTTAAGCCAATACAGGAAGTGCTACCTCAGACTGGGTTGGCATCAGTGAACCCAATATTATGGTACGATCTCACTCAAGGATCTGACTTTATTCATAATAATAAGAAAAAAAAGGTTAGAAATATGTTCCAAACACCCACGTTAACCATAAATTCAAAGAAATCTTTCTAGAATTTATACATATTCAGCTAGCATGACCCCTAAGTAAAAAATCCTTAAGTTTGCTATATGACTTCTAAGCTTCTAAGTTTCTGGAGATAGCCCTTGATCTAGAGTTCTGGAAATTGTCAAAACCCTTTTTGATTTTACAAATTCTAATAATCACTTCTACGCTTTCATCCTCCAGATGAACAAACTTTGAGGTTGTCACATAACCCTTTCATATCTTACGATGCTTGTCTTAAAAAACAGTGGCCAACATTGTATGTAATACTTACCATGACATGTAAGAGCAGGCTAATGTGACCACTACAACTTACTGTCCAGCATTTGTTTTTAGTTGGAAAGCTGACCTGGGAGCAGACTTGGATTGCAGACTCCTAGGTCCTGTTTTAGAAGTCATCACTTCTGGCTCAAAGCACTTGCTTATGAAAGTACAACATGGAAACCTCCCCAGTCCCCTACAATGCAATGATTGCAACTTGACCACTTTCCCATACATATGTCAAGTCTCTTCCTCCTTACTTTGACATTTCTCTAATGGGGGTGAGGTGGGGGTGGACAACAACAACGAAAACAAACAGCAACAATAACAATCTTACTTTCATTAGCCAAACCTTCTAGAGTACATTTAGAAAAATGGAGAACTACAATGGTCCCAGAACTGATCCCTGATTACTAGTCTTCTAATTGAAGGAAGGCCGGCTTCTCTCTCCCGTTTGTTCCCTGTTATCTTTACCCATTCTCCATCCATAACAAAATTACTCTATCCTCAACATTTCTTCTTCCAATTTCATTATAATTTAGCTATTTGCTTGTATAATCTTTTAATTCACTTTTGGGCTAGTACTTATGAAAAGCATTTTAAAGGTCTAAACAAACAATGTTTATTGACTCTTCTGTGTTCACAGGCTCACTACATTCTTGGATCATTTTCCAAATTAGTAAGTTATACTCTCCCCTCAGAAAGAAAAGCCTATCTAAACTAAAAGGTTATACTTGTTTCTGTTCAATGATGTACCTTCTCTTATAGAGTCACTCCATCTCTATCTGTCCTGCCAAAATGAAGCGAAAAGTTGAACAATTATGTGCTGAATCTGATAGACACACATGGCAATTATGGGTAATTCTGTCTCTCTAAATCTCTTTGACTCCATATCAGGCTTGCTGAATTACAGGGACAACTACCTCTACTGTCCATTTCACCGGACTGGATAACATCTGCTCTGATAAGACATGTGAGAGAAAGGAGGAAAGAAAATAAACTGGGGGTGAGGGACTGAAGGAAGAGATTCAAAACAGTTTTATTTGGCAAGAAGCATATAAAACACAGACGCATGGGGAGTTTCAAGCCTATCAATTTAGCAACCAGTGAACATGTTATTCAAGGTATTTACAGGAGCACTGGAGCTAAAGCATTCTATGTATTACTACCCTAACATGTTTAAATTAAAAATTTAAATCTAGATATTCGAAAATTATGAATTTCTTTAGTTTGCTTATATTACTATAACTACTGATATTTAATGAAAGGCCCTAGAAAGATAAGAATTTAGAGTTTATAGATGTTTCCTACATTTGTATCTACATTTAATCAGTATTATTTTTTAACTAGACACAGAAAGGAAGAAAGTGCAAGTCTTTGTACGCCTAAGCTTTTTTTTTTTCTTAAATATTCATTTTAATATGTCTTATTTATTTGGTAAGGATTTCAATTATAATCTATTGTAACTGAATATTTAAGGCTCATTGATTTTTCTTTTATGTGGATGTAGTTGAAATGTGGGTGAAGGGAAGGTTGAAGTTGAGATGAGCCTATCTTTCCATTTCAGCTGCTACCTTCCACGCACCAGTATTCCATGGTTGTCTATATAGGAAGGTAATAAAAGAAGTAATGGAATCCAACATACCAGAGGACAGGAATATGGACAGTAACAAAGATGACACTGACATCAGACTTCTTGTCAGAAATGATATAATCCAGAAGAAAATGGAATGACGTTAAAGTGTTGGGAAAAAAACCTGTCAACCTTTCAAAAATTAATATCAGTTTATCAACCATTCAATTAATTTCAAACGGTAAGGTGAAATAAATGTTTTTTTGACAAACATAAAGCGAGAGAATTCATTTCCAGAAGATAACAAAAGCAGAAATATTAAATAAAATTTCTTAGGCAGATGAAAAATGGATGGCCGTTGTTGTTGTTAGGTGCCATCTAGTCAATTTCAACTCATAGCGACCCTATGGACAACAGAGCGAAACACTCCCCATCCTATGCCATCCTCATAATGATTGTTATGGAAAAACAGATACCAGGTATAAATTTATATGTATACAAAAGAATGAAGAGCGTTGGAAATGGTAAATATATACCCATTGCCATCGAGTCAATTCCAACTTACAGCAACCCTATAGGACAGAGTAGAACTGTCCCATGTGGTTTCCAAAGCTATAATCTTTATGGTAGCAGACTGCCACATCTTTGTCCCATGGAATGGCTGGTGGGTTTGAACTGCTGACCTTTCAGTTAGCAGCAGAGCGTTTAACCACTGTGCGGCCACTAAAGCAAATATATGTGAGGTTTCTAACATATGTAGAAGGAAAATATATGACAACAATGGTACAAAGGATGGGAGGAGTGACAGGAAAATACCCTGTAGTATATTTTTTAAGGTACACTGTGGTAAGGTAAGTATATAATAATTAACTTAAAAATTAGATGGATTATTAAAATAAAATAAAGAGATAAAGCTAATAAGTTATAAGTGGAGATAAAATGGAATCATAAAAATCTAAAAGGAAGCAGAAAAAGAGGTGAAAAATATAAAGAACATATGAGACAAATAGAAAATAAATAGTACAACAGTAGATTTAAACCCAACCATGAAGCAAACAGCTAGTTCTTTGAAGGGATCAGTACAACCGACAAACTGGCAAACCTCTAACGAGACAGATTAAAACAAAACAAAACAAAAGACAGAAGACACAAATTACCAATGTTAGGAGTGAACAAGGGGACATCACTACAGATCCTCCACTTAATAAATATGTACGTATAAACACATGCATGCCAACAAATTCTACAACTCAGATGAAATGGAAATATTCTTTGTAAGACCCAACTACCAAAACTCAAGAAGAAATAGATAAACTGAACAGTCCTATATCAATTAAGAAAATAGAATTTGGAGTTAAAAATCTTTTCACAAAATATTTTAGGCCCAGATGTCTTCTCTATTGAATTCTATGAAACTTTTAAGGAAGAACAAAAAACAAAAAACACCAATTCTTCATAAACTCTTTGGGAACCAGAAGAGGAAGGAACACTTGCAAAATCGTTTTTTAAATAATTGGCCTTTTACTTATGTTTAGAATTAGTGAACAAAATTGCTAGACCAAATCATTTTATACTTCCTGTATTACTTTGATACCAAAGCCAAAGACATCACAAATAGAGAAAACTACAGACCCATCTCTTGGATGCAAAAATGCTTCAAAAAGTAGTAGCTAATCAATTCCAACAATATATAAAATTAATAAAATATTTTGACCTAGTGGTGTTTTTCCAAGGAGTGTAAAGTTTATTTCGCATTCAAAAATTAATCTATGTTAAGTGAAAAACCATATGATCAACTCAAGAAATACAGAAAAAGCATCTGATAAAATTCAACATCCATTTATGATTTAAAAAAAAAAAAAAGAAACTCTCAGCAAACTAGGAATAGAAGAGAAATTTCTCAGCCTAAAAAAGGGCATTCACAATAAACCTAAGGTAATACCATACTTAATAGGAAGAGACTGAATGTTTTCCCCCAAATATTGGGAACAAGTCAAGGACGTCTGCTCTGACCATAATTATTCAATATACTGAAGGTCCTAGCCAGGGCAATAAGCCAAGAAAAGGAATAAAATACATTGAGATTTCAAAGAAAGAAATATACCTCTCTTTATTTGCAGACAATTATAATTGCATACATAGAAATCCTAAGGAATCTACACATACACTATTAGAATTAATAAGTGAGTTTAGCAAGGTCACATGTAATGAATCAACTGTATTACCATTTATTAGGAACAAACAATGGGGATTAAAATAAAAACAATACTATTTCCAATAGCATCAAATGATAAATGAAATAGTGACATACTTGATAAAATATGGGGAAATCTTGCACACTAAGAAGTAAAAACATTGTTGAGAGAAATCAAAGAATACCCACATAAATAGAGATTTACCATATTCATGGATCAGAAGACTCAATGTCGTTCAGATGCTAATTCTATCCAAACTGAGCTATAGATTTTATGCAATCCTAATCAAAACACTAGAGACCTGGTTGCACAGTGGTTAAGAACTCGGCTGCTAACCGAAAGGTTGACAGTTCGAATCCACTAGCTGCTCCTTGGAAACCCTATGGTGCATTTCTGCTCTGTCCTGTTGGGTCTCTGTCCTGTTGGGACTCAATGGCAGCAGGTTGTTTTTGGAATCAAAACATTAGCAAGCTTTTTTGTAGACAAGGACAACTGATTACAAAATTATTTGAAAATGCAAAACAGTTTTTTAAAAGTAAAACAATGTCAGAGGACTTATACTACCTGAATTCTCTAAATTGACACCAACCAAGAGAGTATGATACTTGAATTTGGATTTGGAAGGTAAGGATTTGGATATCGATCAATGTGACAGAACAGACATCGCAGAAATACTCATACATATACTATCATCTGATTTCTGACAAAGATGACAAGGTAACTTAATGGAGGAAACATAGCATGTTCAACAAATGGTACTTGAAACACCAAAGAAAACAAATCTCACCCCTTACTTTATACTATATAAAAATTAATGCATAAACCTAAACATAAGTGCTAAAAGCACTAAACTTCTATAACAAAACAGAGAAGAATATCTATGTGATCTTGGGTTAGGTAACAAGTGCTTAATTAGAACACAAAAAAATGAACCATAAAAGAAAAGAAAATGATCAAACAGATGTGATCAAAATTTTTAAAAAAAATGGTCTTCAAAGACATTTAAGAAAATTAATAGGTAAGTAATGGACCGGGAGAAAATTGCAAAAAATATATCTAATAAGGAATTTGGATCCAGCATAAAAAGAACCCTTATAACTCAATAATAAAACAAAGAGCTCAATATAAAATTGAGCAAAAAATACGAATGCATACTTCACCAAAAAAGATACATGAATGGCAAATAAATACAGGTAAAGATGCTCAACATCATTAGTCATTACCCGCTCCTGTCAAGATTCTGCCTCATAGTGACCCTATGGGACAGAGAAGAACTGCCCGTTAGGGTTTTGAAGGCTGTAATCTTTACACAAACAGACTGCCACATATTTCTCCCGCAGAATGGCTGGTGGGCTCCAACCACTGACCTTTCGGCTAACAGCCAAGTGCTTAACTACTGCGCCACTAGAGCCTCTTCATTAGTCATTAGAGGGATGCAAATTAAAACCACAATGAGATACCAATATCTTTGCCAATATTTAGTATTGCCAGTCTTTTAAATTTTAATTAAGATTAAAAAGACTGACAATACTAAATATTGACAAAGACAAGGAGCAGGTGGACTCTCATACATTGATGGTGGGAATACAAAACGGTAAAATTACTCTGCAAAACAGTTTAGCAGTTTCTTATAAAGTTAAAGGTACACTCATCATGTGACCCAGCAATAACACTCTGCTGTTACCCAAGAGGAAAACTGTGGTACATCCATACAGTGTAATATTAATCAACAATTTAAAAAATACCCTGCTGATACACCCAACAACATAGATGATTCTGAAAGCATTATACTTATTGAAATTAGACAAACTCAAAATACTATATCCTGTATGATTGACTCCACTTACATGAAATTCTAGAGAAGGCAAAAGTTTAGTGGTAGAAAGAAGACCAGTGGTTGTCTGGGAAAAGTGGTGCTGGGAGAAGATTGGCTTAGAGAGGCATGAAGGAATATTCTGGAGTGATGAAAAGGTTCTACATCTTGATTGTGGTAGTGATTACACAACTATAAAAACTCACTGAAATATACACTTAAAAAGAGTGACTTCTGTTGTATGTAAATTATACTCTGATATACTAGATTTTAAATATTTTATGCCCAGTCTTACAATAAAGATTTACTGAACTCTTAAAGTGAAACCCTGGTAGGACATGGCAGAACAGAGGAACTGGGCTTTCCCCAGCTATGCCACTGAATAAGCATAGGAGGCATCAGAACTGGTATTGGCAAGGAAAGGGCTGCAGGTGTCACCAGGGAACATGACTGAGGCTATTCCTCAATCCCAGGTTGAGACTATTATTTAATCCCTTCATCCTTTCAATTATCTTGGGAAGTAGCTATTATTATCCTCATTTAACAGAGGAGGAAAGCAAAGCTCTGAGAAATGAAGATGGTCACTGACAGAGTGCGAGCCTGACTCCTAATCTTGGGGTCTCTCCATCTCTTAACCTGCTTCTTGGAAGGGTTAGGGATCTCCATTATCAGAGAGCATGCCAGTGGCTCTGTAGCCTGGTGCTTCTCTAGCTTGGGATGGAGGAAGAGATTCTTAGATTTCCTGGCTATACGCCCAAGACGCATCTCTGCAGAGAGAGTCTTTAAGGAGCAGAGCCACTAATTTATGACCTTATAAGCAGCCTATATGTATATATGCTTTGTGTAAATGTATTTAACCTTCATTATACCTCATATTTCTGCAGCATAACACTACCTGATTGCTTACTACTGCACAAGCACTTCATTGCATTATCTCATCAATCCCAATTTTACATATGAGGAAACTAAGATTTAAGGAAGTTAATAAACTTGCCCAGGGTCATACAGTTATAAATAGGAGAGCCAGCCTTCAGTATGGAACACCTTAACATAAAGAAAACAAAAATTCTCACAACTGGACCAATAAGTAACATCATGGAAAATGGAGAAAATATTGAAGCTGCCAAGGATTTCATTTTACTTGGATCCATAATCAATGCCCACAGAAGCAGCAGTCAAGAAATCAAATGATGTATTTATTGCATTGGGCAAATTTGCTGCAAAAGACCTCTGTAAAGTGTTAAAAAGCAAAGACGTCACTTTGAGGACTAAGGTGCACCTGACCTAAGCCATGGTATTTTCAATTGCCTCATATGCATGTGAAAGCTGGACAATGAATAAGGAAGACGAAAGAAGAATGGATGTATTTGAACTACGGTGTTGGGCAAAGAATACTGAATATACCATGGACAGTCAGAAGAACAAACAAATCTGTCTTGGAAGAAGCACAGTCAGAGAACTCCTTGGAAGTGAGGATGGTGAGACTTGGTCTCATGTACTTTGGACATGTTATCAGGAAGGACCAGTCCCTAGAGAAGGAAGTCATGCTTAGTAAAGTAGAGGGTCAGCAAAAAAGAGGAAGACTCTCAACAGATGGACTGACACAGTGGTTGCAAAAATGGGCTCAAGCATAGTAACAATTCTCAGGATGGCACAGGACCAAGCAGTGTTTCGCCCTGTTGTACATGGAGTCACCAAGAGTTGGAATTGACTTGATGGCACCTAATAATGTAATAGGAGGGCCAGTATTTGGTCCCAGGCCTATGCAAACATCAAAGCTCAGAGGCTTGATTGGTATATGATTATAGTATTGTATCCTGTATTCAGTTTACCAAACACTTTGAATCAGTTAAGGATGTTCTTGGTAAGAAGTCACATCTTAAACAGTAAGGAACTGTATTAGCTCACAGTCCAGGATTAATTAGGGCAAGCTTCAGGGTCAGCTTAATCTAGGGGTTCTGCCTGTTTCCCTTGGCTCTGCCCCTTCTGTGTCTCAGCTTTATCTTCAGGCTGGTAGGGAGCTGGCTGTAACAGCTCTGTATCAGCTGTACTCCCATGTCTAGAGGGAGAGAGAAGTCAACTCCTTAGGTGATTCTCTCCATACCTCCAACCACTCCCTCCCTAGAAAATTAGCCAAGTAAGGTCACAAACTCATTCCTGGACAAATCCATGTCACCATGATTAGCCCAGGCCTGGGTTCTTGAGTCAGTCACTGGCAAGGAGAAGACCATGACTGTCTTAATCAAGATTTACCCCAGGAATGGACATAAATATAGGGAAGCCAACCATAACGTCTGCTGCATACTTTCTTAATTACTATTTCAATTGAGTTTTACAGCAACCCTGTCACTCAGAGCTTATCTCCATTTTACAGATAAGAAAACAAATGCAGAGAATACACACCCCTGAAGGACACAATAGCCAGTCTTCAAAGCCAGGTCTTTCAGGGTCAACTCCAAGTCTTTATACTACTTTACAACTACCACAGCCTTACCTGACTCTCCCCCTTTAGACCAAATTCCAAGATGTTGCTGAAAATATATTCATCTATTGAGTTCCCCTCTTTGGTATTCATCACTATTTTTCTGTAGTTCAATTACCACTCCATCATGGACTATAAAAAAAAAAACAAAAACTTGCTGCCATTGAGTCAATTCCAACTCATAGCAAACCTATAGGACAGAGAAGAACTGCTCCCTAGGGTTTCCAAGGTGTGGCTGGTGGATTCGAACTGCCGAGCTCTTGGTTAGGAGCCAAACGCTTAACCACTGGCACCACCAGGGCTATATCATGGACTATAGTGAACCAAGTCCAGAGGTTTCTTTTGCTCTTCAGCATTTCCCTTATATTGAGGTTTTATAGCTATCATTTAAAATAAATACATAGTCATGCTGGGGAAGCCAGCACAACTTGTCCAAGGCAAGGTCATGGAAGCTCCATAGACACATCCAAACTCCATGAAGGATCGAATTACTGGGCTGAGGGCTGGGGACCATGGTCTCAGGGAACATCTAAGCTCAACTGGCATAACATAGTTTATAAAGAAAAAGTTCTACATTATACTTTGGTGAGTAGCGTCTGGGTTCCTAAAAGCCTGTAAGCGGCCATCTAACGTACTCCATTGGTCTCACCCTGTCTGGAAGAAGGGAGAATGAAGAAAACTAAAGATACAAGGGAAAAATTAGTCCAAAGAACTAATGGACCACAAGTACCATAGCCTCCCACCAGACTGAGTCCAGCACAACTAGATGGTGCCCAGCTACCACCACCGACTGCTCTGACAGGGATCACAACAGAGGGTCCCGGACAGAGCTGGAGAAAAATGTAGAACAAAATTCTAACTCACAAAAAAAGACCAGACTTACTAGCCTGACAGAGACTGGAGAAACCCTGAGAGTATGGTCTCCGGCACCATTTTAGGTCAGTAATGAAGTCAGTCCTGAGGTTCACCCTTTAGCCAAAGATTTGACAGGCCCATAAAACAAAATGAGACTAAAGAGGCACATCGGCCCAGGGGCAAGAACTAGAAGGCAGGAGGGAACAGGAAAGCTGGTAATAGGGAACCCAAGGTTGAGAAGGGAGAGTGTTGACATGTTGTGGGTTTGTTAACCAATGTCATATAACAATATGTGTACTGACTGTCTAATAAAAAGCTAGTTTATTTTGTAAACCTTCATCTAAAGTACAATGAAAGAAAAAAAATACATAGTCTGACGTATCTTAAAACCTATCCGGTGTGGTGTAGATTTTATCTTCTTCCTCCTCAGTGTCACTCTCTAAAATAACCTTAGTGTCACTCTCTAAAATAATCTCATGTTCAGAAAGACGAAAGACGGTCCTTTTCAAATTCTTTTCCACATCTGCTATCAACATGCTATCAAACCATACCCTCAGGCCCTTCGGCTCTCGCCATCTGTATCCATTCTCCACAGAAAAGACCTAATGAGAAGGTTCTGGCCTGAGAGCTTTTAAAGCAAGTGTGTCACAAAGGTAGCACCTTTTTTTTCCTTAAGCAATACATAAGAGAAATGTCATTGAAAAACATCCTCAAATATCTGCTTAGCTACACAGGACAGCGTTTCAAGTAGAGTTCCAACAGAAATGGAAATAGTGAACAGACCAGCAGATGACTGTGACTTCAGTAATTTAGGGAGCCCCAGGGGCTGGTGTAAAGGAATCCCTTGCTCTTTGGACTCACTTTACATTTGAAATGTGCTACAGTGAAATTCACCCCCTTTAATTCTCCCAATAATTGTGCATTGGGTTAGGGAAGGAAAAAATCAGTATATCCAGTTTAGACGAGGAAATGGAGTCAAAGACTTCTTCAGTTAGGAAAGTATATAATTGTACCTGAAACTTAGGTATAGTGGTTCCGAGCTCAGTACTGTTTCCACTGCATTATTTTGATTTCTGAAAAGTTAGTGCAATAGGGAAGGGAAAAAGGGACTGAGTTCCTAGGCAAAAGACCCTGAACTAAAAACGTGTGCTTAACTAATGACACAAAACCCATTCTCTTAGAACATGCAATAATGAAAGAACCACCACCCAGCTCTCAACGTACTTCCTGGATAAGAGGTTTTTCAATGTACTTCCTGGATTAGAGGTTTTACAGAAGAACTGGCCTGATATTGTCCCTGAAGCATGCGCAGACATCCACAAGGTGACCGACAGATCCGCGACAGTAATCGAGTCGGCACCACTGGGGAACTGCGAAGGCGCGACACCCCATAATAAGTCCTGGCACTCAGTCCCAGGAGCCTTTGTTACGGGTTCCATCTTGAATTAGCTCTTGCGCGCCCACCTAATCTTCATAACCCCGCCTCTTTCATGAATAAAGATGATGCCTTTTCTCACCTAAAAACCTTTGTAAGTCCAGCCAATCCTTTATTTGGGGAGACAGAGGGTAGCGTAGTATTGTCCCTCTTTGTCTCCACTCGTGAGCTACTTTTTATCAATAAAGCTTTGTTTGTGCAGGAAACTTGAGCCTCTCCTGGTCATTCTTGGTTAGTAGAAGGGAAGAACCTCATAGGGGCTGCCCCGGTTGGGCAGAAGACCCTGGCAACTTTAAGGCAGTCATACGAAAGATGCAAAGGGTCAGGAATTAGCTCAGTGCCTCTGACTCTGCGTTTTAAATTTGAATTTTATTATATTTTTGGCCTTTCTTTGGTGTTTAGGAAAAGTATATGAGACTTGACAAAAGTATGATGAGAAGCTGCAACCAGTTTGACCCAAGGCCAATACATAAAAATTCAAAAGGTGTTATCAGGAATATGTGTTGGCACAATTGAGAGCAACTGTCATAATTTGCCTTCCAGCAGAGTGTTATCATTTTATGTGGAATAAC
Source organism: Dugong dugon (assembly GCA_030035585.1). Classification (NCBI taxonomy): domain Eukaryota; kingdom Metazoa; phylum Chordata; class Mammalia; order Sirenia; family Dugongidae; genus Dugong; species Dugong dugon. The sequence continues at coordinate 90,100,156 of CM057461.1, forward strand.
ATACAGAATTGTGCCATGCAGGACCTGTACATAGACCAAGAGGCAGTTGTTGGAACAGAACAAGAGGATACTGTGTGGTTTAAAGTCAGGAAAGGTGTGTTCCAGGGTTGTATCCTTTCACCATCCCTATTTAATCTGTATGCTGAGCAAATAATCCCAGAAGCTGGACTATGTGAAGAATAACAGGGCATCAGGAGTGGAAGAAGACTCATTAACAACCTGTGATATGCAGATGACACAGCCTTGCTCGATGAAAGCAAAGAGGACTTGAAGCATTTACTGATGAAGATCAAAGACTACGGCCTTCAGTATGGATTACACCTCAACATAAAGAAAACAAAAACTCTCACAACTGGACCAATAGGCAACATCATGATAAACAGAGAAAATATTTAAGTTGTCAAGGATTTCATTTTACTTGTATCTACAATCAATGGTCATGGAAGCAGCAGCCAAGAAATCAAATGACATATTGCACTGGGCAAATCTACTGCAAAAATTTAAAGTGTTGAAAAGCAAAAATGTCACTTTGAGAACTAACATGCACCTGACCCAAGCCATGGTATTTTCAACTGCCTCACATGCGTGCTAAAATTGGGCAATGAATAAGGAAGACCAAAGAATTGATGCCTTTGAACTACAGTGTTGGTGAAGAATACTAAATATACTATGGACTTCCAGGAGAAGTACAGCCAGAATGCTCCTTGGAAGTGAGGATGGCGAGACTCAGTCTCATGCACTTTGGTTATGTTATCAGGAGGGATCAGTCCCTGGAGAAGGACATCATGCTTGGTAAAGTAGAGGGACAGAGAAAAAGAGGAAGACCCTCAACAAGATGGACTGACACAGTGGTTGCAACAATGGGCTCAAACATAGCAAGGATTGTGAGGATGGCACAGGACCAGGCAGTGTTTTATTCTGTTGTTCATAGGGTAGCTATGAGTTGGAACTGACTTGAAGGTATCTAACAACAACATGTTGAATAATATTAAACGTGGTATTGATTCTTTAGAAAATGTGTATCTCATGAACACAAGAAGAAAGAGATGAAAGAGGCTTCAGAGAAGAGTCTCCTTTTTCCAAATGTGGAAAACTGGAAATAAAGAAGTGGGAGGGGCCTCCTAACATAAGGAGCATGGGGAAAAAGTTATCACGGAAGAGTAACTGTGGTGAGGAGGAGGACTTGGGGAAGCTGAACAGAATCATGATGCTGGGGCCATATTGGAAATATCTAGAGCTGAGCTTGGAGGTTTTCTCTGCAAACAGAGTTTGCTGGAGTATTAGAAAGGGAAATAATAATGGACACCATTGTTGATACCGGGATTAAGGAGGACGTCAAAAGCAGCTAAAGAACTTCAGGATAAAAAAGATGAAAATGTCTCCAGCAAGTTCTCCAAGTCACACCACACTTTGGGAAGCCTCCGTGAGCAGCCTGGGAAAGAGTCAAGAGTAGAGCAGAATGAGTAGGATGGGGCAGGGTCACTGTGGGATCCTGAGGATTGCTGAGGAATGGAACATGCTGGAGCTTCCAAGGTTTGTGACAGCTGAAGGGTTTAAACGTGTAGGGGAAAGAGAAACTTCCCCTTGAATGACACAGCTCAGCCCATCTGTTTCTGAAGAATTCACCTTAGTTTCTATTCCATATGCCTGCAGAACTCCACTCTGGAAGTGCAGTTTAGTATCCTTTTAAATACAAACTCGCTAATGGGAATGGCTTATTGTGAAGCTTCTGCCTGCTCCTGCTCCAAGGCCTCCATCATCCTGGGACACTTCATTCAATCTGGCAGGGTTCAGATGCCTGATGCAGTCTGCCTGGATCCCAATAAATAAAGTGGAGGAAGGCAGGCAAGTACCTGTGACTCTACGGTGTCACTTTCTCATGTAGGGGTTGGTCAACAATGGAGACTTCTCACTCCATGTACAATGGATCATCCTTCCATACGTCAGTTTCATTACAACCATCTTAAACAGGTCATACCAATAAATGAAGGCGTGGTGCGGGTTCAGAACAGCACCTCACACGTTGTGGAATCTCAGATATACTGATTGGAGGGAATGAAGGCCATTTCACTTGGGTTCCATGGCATCCCAGTCTTCTACCAGAGCTGGGCAACATGTGGACTGCACAGTGGGCTAACTGCTTTCCCTGATTCTGGCCAGTCAGCGCAATTATCTACACAAAAAGCAATTCCCACTGATTTTAGAATGAGCATCTCCTGCACACCTCAAATCATCATTTTTGCCCTTAGAGGAGCTTTGCTCTAAAACACAAATTCTCTCTAATGGGGATCTATTACTGCTCATGAATACATATGAAGTGTGAAGGCAAGTGGATTTCCAGGGGCCTGGGGCCTTTCCCTCTGCACTGGCCTCTCACATCTCTGGTTCCCTTGAGGGAAGGGAGCTGATCAGTAGAGGGCACCTCCGTGAGGCAGTTCAGGTGTTATATACATCAAGATGAATTTTAAATTTAGACTCAATTCAAGTAAAAATATCTAGCTTTTTTGCTCACATAAAACAAGAGGGTGAAACTGAAAGGCTTTTCGTAACTAGGGTTTTAATAGGGCTGCTTACTCCACTGTTTGACAGAAACGATGATGATGGCGCTTTCTGATATTTGCATCTTGGCATCTGAAGATCTCTTGCCACAACATGCCCAGTTTGTAGGATGACGATGATGAGTTTTTCAGCTTGGTTTTCCTTGGTGTGGATGAAGCAAACTGAAATCTTTAGTTACCTGGACATAGGACAGCAGTTCCAACCTCCTCTAACTAGCTGATATTCTAATCATCTCGTTAAAATCTAATTCTATGTAATGTCTTCCCAATATTTTTCTGGCGTGTAGACTCTGCAAGTCTTGTGCAAATAGACTGAAAGGTGAAATGGCTGGTTTAGGATCACTAATCCTAACATCTAGAAAGCAAACTGTGTCTGCATTTTAACAATGCAGGATTGCAGCCTTTGTTTGTTTGTTTAGCATATGGCAAAACTTTCACATGTTGAACATAATGGATATACTGGCTGATGAAATAGGTGGCTAAGAGGCAGTTTGGAAAGCAAAGGATTTGAGAAGGATATTATTGCTAAAGGGGGGAACTTTAGCAGGTGCTCCCTTAAAGAGGTAGCTCACTTTTCAGGATACCTGGTACTAGCTTTGAATACCAGGAGACTTCTTGTATTTGAGTCTAGACATTGCTGGGCCCTGTTGGTGGCCTGTCCAACTCTTTGGGGCCTGACTACTTGAATGTGCTGCTGCTGAACTTCCAACTGCTCGTAACTGAATTTCTCTGTCTGAAGATAACAGCCCCAGAAGTAGCCCCTGACTACCAGTGATGGAGCTGCTGCTGAGCACCAGCTCCCTCACTACTCAGGTGAGAAAACTCTGTGGCATTTTCTGTACCCCAGGGCTTCTCTCAGGTTAAGCTTCTGCCACTCACAATGGTGGCCAGGGCCAGTGCCAAGTGCCTGTGACCTGTGAAGTCACACAGGGCACTGTGCTGTGCTGTCACCATCTTGGAATTCTTAATAACATTTGAACAAGAGGCTCTGCATTTTCATCTTGCACTGGGCACTGCCTATTATGTAGCCAGTCCTGATGGTAGGCGTGCTACGCTTAGGGTGTTTGCTCAGGTGTTTCACTGGCTTGCTTCCCTTCCTCTTCTCACTTCCCCTATGGGTCTTTCCTGCATCTCCTGATAACTTAATTGCCCTTGAATACATGTCACAGGGTCTACTTCTGGAAGATCCCAAACCACATACATACATACAAATGAATTTCAAATTCAGACTCCATTTAAGTAAAAAAAAATCAGTCTTTGTTCGCTCCCATAAAACCAGAAAGGCTAAACTGAAAGTCTTCATTATATTTCTCAAAAACATTCTAAAGAATTAAGTAAAGTCATTCTACTATTGTATTCAAATAAAACAATAATGCACATGGGTTTAATAGTCAAGATGATAAAGTCATGGTTATATCATCTATCATCACCACACCTTACTGTCATATATAAAGGGTTTATTAGGAAGTTAATACCCAACTTAGCTTCCCATCTTCTCTGCATCACAGACCAAGTGCCCAGGTGACTCCAACATGCAAATATCTCCCAGAAGAAGCAGGGCAATAAACAGCAGTAGAGTTGACAGTTAAACAACAGCTCTGCATGCCATCTGTTTTAAATAAATTATTTGCCTTTGCCAGCATGTCAAGAAGAATAAGTTCACATAGTTTAGAAACTGCTAAGGCATGTAAATTCTTGATTATTTATACTGACAAGATTGTCTATAATTATCAATTTTTTTTTATAATGTCCAATGAAATTAAAAAAAAAAAAAGGCCAGGGAAATTAACTTTCTTGTAGAGTCAAGTATTTAGGAAGATACTAGAGTGATTTAATCTCTAACTACATTTTAGTAAAAAGATGTAAATAGGGATTTTGGTTCAGAATTAGATCAGATAAGCTCAGCAAATCTGAAGCCCACGTATTCTCCATTTCTGTAGCCCTAGGGTCCAGCAAAATGTCTGGGATGGAGTAAATGTGTAGTAATAAATATTTAGTAACTGAACTGAGCCTGGTTTATGGTTATGCCTTGAGGTGTGAACACCAAACATGAAACGGACTCACTCCTCCCTGTGGAGAAGCTGTTCATTTTTCTCATTAGCCCTTTCTTACTGACTGGACTTATGCCATGGGCATGACCCCCGTGCATAAGGACAGCCTGGGAGGAAGAGGCTGGAAGAGACTGGGTGAGCAGCAGGTGTAGGTGGGATACTGCACATGGCCGGCAGTTGTGGTTCAACATCATTTGCAGTGTGTGGGGGATGCACTATGTAAGAACCGGCTGGAGAAACAGAAGGCAATCGTAGGCCTTTCTGCCTTGTGTGAGACTTACGGCCAGGAACTTCAAAAACCAAGGCCATCCACTGCTATACAGTCATCAGTATGAATCCTGTCACTCCACTGCAGTGAAGTACGGGGGTATCACTTTACTCATCATTCAGAAAGCTGATATCCATATGTCTATACTTTATTCATAACCCTCTTAATAATGATAGAGTCCCTGGGTGATACAAATGGTTAATATGCTTGGCTGCTAAATGAAAGTTTAGAGGTTCAAGTTCACCCAGAGATGCCTCGAAAGAAAGGCCTGGTCATCTACTTCTGAATACTGAGAAATGGACAACTCTATGGAGCATAGTTCTACTTTGACACACTTGGGGTTGCCAGAAGTTGTAATCAACTCAACGGCAAATGGTTTCTTAATACTAGGTACAACAACCATGGTGACTAAACTGATTTTTTGCTAGTACCTGGCATGGTGCCAAGCACTCACACACAAAAACTCATTTAAAGATCTCAAAAATACTTCAAGATAGGTATCACTACTGTCTCTGGTGGAGGGAACAGAGGGTTACAGAGGTTCAGTAACTTGCTCAAAGCTGCAGAATGTCTTTGTTGGCAAAGCAGAACTGGAGCCTGGGCCAACGTGACCACAAAACCCACATCACTGTGATGCCCACATTGTTGTGATGCCATTGAGGACACTGATGGAAGCACTCTCAGAAATGCCAAACACTGGGCAAATACATGGTCGTGGCACTACTGCTATGGACAAAGTCTCAGTCTTTTCCAGAAATAGCCGGATCAACTATATAATTTCTCTCATGTAATGAGATCTCATGACTGAAACCACTGTCCTCCTACAGATTCATGGGGTGTGGGAACTTGACAGGGACAGATATCTTGACGTTCAGGTAGTACCCCCACTTGTTCAAGAGTCACAGAAGTTTGGACCAGAAAAAATACTAGTGAGTATCTAGGTGAAGTCCTTAATCTTATGATTGAGGAAACTTTGACACAGAGAGATGAAGTGTTTTGCACTAAGTCATAAAATTCCAAGGTGGACTTCAGACTCCCCCCTGCCCCCACCCACCATTTGTTGCCACAGTACACTGCCTCCTCCTTAACATTTTTTTAAAAAATCTGATTCAATTGCAACCCAGACTATTAGAAGTACTTTTTTTTTTTTTTTTTTTTTTTAATAATTATGAGCTCCATGGGAAAGAGATTGACTTATTTAAGCACATGATTTTAAAGCCAAATTATACACAAACATGTCAGGGAAACATTCGATGACTAGGTCATTGGGGAGCAGAAATGGGGAAGGGCATCTTTGAAATGTAATGCCTTCATTCAGAAGCAGGACAGCCGATGCCCATTCCAAATGTGCTCTGTACACATAGGATTCCTTCCAAATGGGCTCTGAAGGCGGCACACATGGCTGAATTTCAAATGGGCAGAATGTCACCTGCAAGCATATTTCCCCTCCGTTTGGGAGCTGACACAATTGAGTTACAGGCAGAGGCTGTTTATCACGGTGGCATGAAAGTCTCCCTTCAAATTCTTCTGGATTCTATAATCAAACAATAACATCTCCAGAGGATAGTTTTTAGCTACATAAAAAACATACTGGAAATTGATTCAGTGGTCCTGGCTCAGCTGTGACAATGTTTCATAACCTGCTAACCTCTTGGCTTGTTCTTCCCCCTTCCTGTAAAGCTTTTGATAGCTTCACCAGGGGCCACAGCAGAGATAAAGCAAGCATCATCCTTTTATCTGATTGTGTGCAACATGAGTGGAGCAGGCTCTGTTCCACTGATAAGACAGTTGCTAAATGACTCTTCTCACGTTCTATCAATGGGCTGATGAAAGAAACGAAGACTGACATTGAGAAGTTATTTTCTCCGGCACTACCATTTTCACAAAGGAGGGCCTCTCTTTAAAAGCAGTTAAGGGCTGGTTGCATGCCAATGACTCATTAAAAGTGTCCAGACTAGCTCCATGTTGTAATGGATTGCCTGGGATATTTTCCTTCCTCTATAACCCGTTCTCTTTTCCCCTGATACATCTCTTGAGTAAGAATGTATTCAAGTCAAGAGTCCCCCCACCTCCGTTTCCAGGATCGCCTTCCCCCTTCTTTTTCTCAGTCATGCATTTCAGTACACAACTCAATTTCCATCTCCACAACTGGTCATGGCCCTCACTTGATCTTTCTAGCTCTTTACACCTCTCTTAACCTAATATATTTCCTCAAACATGTCAGGCCTAATGGACACAGCACTGGGAATCCTGGTGGACTGAGGGTGTGGACCACCTTAACTGAGGTCGTTTTCATTAAGTATGTATGACAAGTTCTTACAGCAGGGACAGTGCCTTCCAAAGTTGCCTGTGGGGCTTCTGAAAAGCTACAACCTCCTCTGTGGCAAGCCTATTATTTATTTACTTAATCACAGCTTTTCAGTCACTGATTTTTATTCCCTTTACAGCTGTTGGCTTTAATAGCACTTAAACCACAGACAGTTCAGCCTATCTACAATATACAGTCAACTCAGAATTGTCTGTGGTAACATGGAAGATGAAGAATCTAAGATTGAAAATTTGCCCACAAACCTTTGTTTCTAAATTCCTTCTCTGACCTGGTGCTTCAGAATTGACGAATTGGGTCCCAGGTAATGCACCTTATGAGGAGCCACCACCCACCTGTCTGTGGAAGCTTGATTGTTGCTATGATGCTGGACAAGGTTCAGCGGCACTTCCAGACTAAGACGGACTAGGGAGAAAGGCCTGTTGATTTACTTCCGAAATTCAGACAATGAAAACTGTATGCACCACAACGGTCCCATCTGCAACCAATCATGGGGAAGACACAGAACCGGGCAGTGTTTCGTTCCACTGTGCATGAGGTCACCATGAGTCAGAGACCAACTCCACGGCCCCTGGTGGCACAAATAGTTAACATGCTTGGCTTGCTAACCAAAAGGTTAGAGGTTCAAATACACACAGAGATGGCTCAGAAGACAAGCCTGGCAATCTACTCACCAAACTGATTTCATGACTCACTAACGGGTCACAACTAGCAGCTCAAAAAACACTTGTTTACAATACATCTATTTTTTTTTAATGTTACTAATATAGCTTTAATATTTTTATATCTTTAATATTTGGGTGGTATTTAGTTTTCTGTTCTTTTAATTTTCACTTTCCTGTGTACCTGTGTTTAGGTTTATCAATTGTAAATAGCTATACCTGCTTAATAAACTTTGCCTTTTAACTATAGAGATTGTAGTCTATGTATATCAATTGTAAATCCTCACGTTGTTGTGGGTGATAGGTGCTGTCGAGTTGATTCCAACTCATAGTGACCCCTGTGCACAACAGAACAAAACACTGCCCGGTCCTGCACCATCCTGCCAATCGTTGCTATGCTCGAGCCCATTGTTGCATCCACTGTGTCAATCCATCTCATTGAGGGTCTTCCTCTTTTTCAATGACCCACTATTTTACCAAGCAGGATGTCCTTATCCAGGGACTGATCCCTCCTGATAACATGTCCAAAGTATGTGAGACATAGTCTCGCCATCCTTGCTTCTAAGGAGCATTCTGGTTGTACTTCTTCCAAAACAGATTTGTTTGTTCTTTTGTCAGTCCATGGTATATTCAATATTCTTCACCAGCACCACAATTCAAAGGCCTCAATTCTTCTTCGACCTTCCTTATCCATTGTCCAGTTTTCCCAAGCATATGAGGTGATTGAAAACACTATGGCTTGGGTCAGGCGTACCTTAGTCCTCAAGGTGACATCTTTGCTTTTCAACACTTTAAAGAGGTCTTTTGCAGCTGATTTGTCCTATACAATGTGTCTTTTGATTTCTTGACCGCTGCTTCCATGGGTGTTGACTGTGGATCCAAGGAATATGAAATCCTTGACAATCTCGGTCTTTTCTCCGTCTATCAGTGTTGCTTATTGGTCCAGTTGTGAGGATTTTTGTTTTCTTTATGTTGAGGTGTAATCCATACTGAAGGCTGTGGTCTTTGATCTTCATCAGTAAGCGCTTCAAGTCCTCCTCACTTTCAGCAAGCAAGGTTGTGTCATCTGCATAACATAGGTTGTTAATGAGTTTTCCTCCAATCCTGATGCCCCAATCTTCTTCATATAGTCCAGCTTCTCGGATTATTTGCTCAGCATACAGACTGAATAGGTATAGCGAGAGGATACAACCCCAACGCACACCTTTCCTGACTTTAAACCACGCAGTATCCCCTTGTTCTTTTCGAACAACTGCCTCTTGATCCATGTACAGATTCCTCATGAGCACAATTAAGTGTTATAGAATTCGCATTCTCTGCAAAGTTATCCATAATTTGTTATGATCCACACAGTCAAATGCCTTTGTATAGTCAATAAATCACAGGCAAACACCTTTCTGGTATTCTCTGCTTTCAGCCAGGATCCATCTGACATCAGCAATGATATCCCCTGTTCCACATCCTCTTCTAAATCCAGCTTGAATTTCTGCAAGCTCCCTGTTGATATACTGCTGCTGCTGCTCTTGAATTACCTTCAACAAAATTTTGTTTGCTTGTGATATTAATGATATTGTTTGATAATCTCCGCATTCCATGGGATCACCTGTCTTGGGAATAGGGATAAATATGGATCTTTTCCAGTCGATTGGCCAGGTAGCTATCTTCCAAATTTCATATTCAGATTTATTTCTACTATTTTATTTTATGCTTTCTACGTGTCCAGATTTTCTATATATAGTTCTTATTTTCCATGTTTTCTTTAGATCGCCTTTTTCCTCCTTACCATTTAATTTTTTGCCTAGTGTTTTTACTAGTTTAGAAATTTCTAACCTTTTACTAGTTGCCCTACAAATTTTAGCATGCATATGTAACTTACCAAATTCTAAAGTCAATATATTAATCCTCTTCTTCAGTAATATGAGGGCTGACAACGCTATCTTAGCACCCGTTTCAACTTACACTCTTATTATTGTCTGGAATTTATGTCTATTTCAATATAGTCATACTTCAGTAACATACATACATACATAGATATTACTTCCATTGTTATACATTTTCTACCTTCTTTATCAGTTCTCCTTGTACTAGACACCTCCCTCTGGGATCATTTTTCTTCTGCCTGATGTACATTATTTAGAAGTTACTTTAGCGAGGATAATGTTGGTAGAAAACTCAGTTTTTCTAGGTTTGGAAAATGTCTTTATATTACTCTCCCTGAAGCACAGTTTCACTGAGTATTCAATTCTACACTGACAATTACTTTTTCTCTGTACATTGAAGATGTAATTCCATTGTCTTCACTGTTGTTAAGAGAAGCTCACTGTCATTCTAATTGTTATTAGTTACAAGCATTTATTATTGTCATTACTTACAATTACAAGTGTCATTAAAACCAGAAAAACCAAGCCCATTGCCATTGAGTTGATTCCGACTCATAGCGACTACAGCTATGTGTCAGACTGGAGCTGTGCTCCATAGGGTTTTCAATGGCTGTTTTTTTCCAGACTTAGATTGCCCGGTCCTTTCTTCTGAGGTGCTGCTGGGTCAACTGGAACCTTCAATCTTTTGGTTAGCAGTGAGCTCATTAACCCTTTCACCACCCAGGGACTCCAGCTTTCTCTCAACCTTCTAGATTCAAGTTTTCTTGCCATTCCTAGCCTCTGAGGAATTTTCTGCTTGCAGCTCAGCCAAGAATTTAAGAGAATATGTACATTTTATACTGTACCCTGTATTTTTAGGTGTGACATTCTGTGAAGGGACTTTGAACCTATAATTTGAAATATTGTCAGAAAAGGAAGTCCCTGAAGGTTTCTTTTTTTTTTTTTTTAATTGTGCCTTTGGTAAAAAAAATCACATTTCATATGAAAATCCAGAATTTTGGCTTCCCTTGAGAAATGGAAAGACCTGGCCACACAGGGCTAGTTCTCCTATAGTGACAACTGAAACTGAGAAGTAGCTGCCTCCCCAGGGTGCGCCATGTTCTCTGGTCACTCATTAACATCTGTGTGTATACGTAAAGTAAAGCCCAGTCTGCAGCACTCATTGACCCACTGGCCAAATAATCTACTAAAGGGATCCTTGGTCTTTGTGCCCTGACAAGTGACTAAGAATATCTAGTCAACATTTAGAATTCTCGGAGGTTTGTATAACTTTCTTTCACAGCTACAGGCTAAGCCGATTGATGTTGGCTTTACCACATACTAGCCCTGTTGGCTGAGCTAGATATGGAAGCTTTCAGAACGTACATTTCCTCATCTGTAAATTGGTGACCTTAATAGCCAACTTGCAGGGTTGATGCGAGGATAAAAGAAAGCAACATACATAAAACACCTAAGCCAGTGCCCAGCACACAGAAAGTTCTGACTAAATAGTAGGTATTAGTATAATATGTCATCGTCTTATCTTCTTTCAGAATTTTCTGTTGCTTTTGGCAGATTTCAGGTTTTGGGGCTGAAGCATTCTGCTATTTGACTTTGTTTTGACCTCCACTTATTCATTACTATGCCGTAAGTCACACATACATTCCTGTGCCTGTTGTTAGTTGCCGTTGAGTCTGCCTCATGGTAACCTTATGTGCAGCAGAATGAGACGTTGCTCACGCCTGTGCCATCTTCATGATTGCTGATGAGTCCATTGTTACAGCTATTGTGTCAATCCATCTCATTTCAGATTCCCCAACCTTGTCTTTTAGACTAATAGGTCTTGGAAAAACGTGGAAAGGCAAAACTTATTTAACGTGTCCCAGACAGGTGGGCCCTTTCTCCTTCTGGTACTTGGGTTAACTCATGCCACCCCCTAGGGCTTAATATCTGCCTCTGCCCTTGGCAACTCAGGCTCCCCCAACCATAGCACATCACTCTTTCCCTTCCTAAATGTTGAGCCCTTCCTTCCGGTTCCTCCAATTCCCTGGCAGGAAGATGCACCAGCCCCATGGCTCATTCCTCAGGGTCGTGCAGGTGCTGACCCTGAAACATACTGCTCCTCAGCTGTTAACAGGCAGTGAGGCACAATGTGTACCTCCTTCTCAACATTATCTGTATTATAACAAGTACCTTTACCCAAAGTAACTACCAATCGCTGGGAAACTCAGACATATTCTAGTAGGCTGGAAGGAGAGAATTTTGTGGGCAGGAAGCCCTCTGGCAACCTTAAATACTCCTTTTATGTGAATATCTTATCTTACCCGTTGCCGTTAAGTCAATTCTGACTCATAGTGACCCTACTGGACAGAGTGGAACTTCCCCATAGGGTTTCCAAGGAGTCCGTGGTGGATTTGAACCACTGACCTTTTGGTTAGCAGCCATAGCTCACTGTAGCTCTTAACCACTGCGCCACCAGAACTACTTTACGTGAATACCTGACCCTATTTAACACAGCACACCCCTGCTAAGGCAACAGTATTTAATGAGGATGAAGATAACTAGTGCATTTAGCTGGCCCAAGCCTAAGTGAAAGAAAATGAAAATGTATTTTATTTTAAAAGTCTAAATGTGAGCATCATAGTGAAATGATGGCTGCTTCTTATCGTGTTGGTCTTCCTGTAAAAATTTCCAGACTACTTACTGCCTGTAGGATGAAGTCCAAACATATAATCATGGCTTTCTAATTCTCCACAATCTGGTCCATCCTACAAAACCAGCTCTATCTCTACCTAATCTTCAAAATGTCCCCTCTACTCTAGCCAAGCTGGTCTCTTGTTGATGCCCTACCCTTACAACGTGCCGCGCTTCTTCCTATCCCCAGACCTTTGATCACTGTTACCCTTGACTTGAAGGACATCTCTCTCATCTTTGCTGATAAAACCCTATCCTTTAGGATAGTGGTTCCGAAACTTTGCTGCACACTGGAATCACCTGGGGATCTATGAAGACTAGTAATGCCTAGCTCCTATCTGCAGACATTATCATTTATTTTGGTATGGAGTGTGACCTTGGCATCAGAATTTTTAAAGCTTCCCATGTGATTCTGATGGGTATCAAGTTTCAAAACCACTGGTATAAATGGTGTTGCTGTTAGCTACCACTGAGTTGGCCCCAACTCATGGTGACCTCATGCACAATGGAACGAGGCACCGTCCCATCCCGTGCCATCCCATGATCAGCCGGGGACAGGACTATTGTGATTCACAGGGTTATCACTGGCTGGTTTTATGAAGTAGATTGCCAGGCCTTTCTTTCTAGTTCATCTTAGTTGGGAAGCTCTGCTGAAACCTGTTCAATTCATAGCAACATACAAGCCTCCACTGAGAAATGGATGGTGGCTGCACATGCGGTGCATGGGCTGGGAATCGAACCCAGGTTTTTGGCATGGAAGGTGAGAATTTGTCCCAGTCTAAATATTAAATGCTCTTAAATTCAATACCTTACTCTTGTCTTCTCTTTATAAACTACAAACAACACTCCCAGCTCCACCAAAGCTGAGCTGCACACCAAGCCTCTGTGCCCTCATACGTATACAGAGCACGCTCTATCTTATCAGTGATCACAGTGTATTAGAATTATCTGTTCGCTTCTCTGTCTCCCTTACTAGACTGGAGTTCACAGAGTGCAGTTGCCGGGTTTTATTCATCTCTGCATACTCAGCTTCTGACATGGGGTGTGGCTTGTAGAAGATGCTAACATAGGCTTGTTGAACTAAATAGAACCTAGTTCCTTGGTTCAGTCTAATAAGAGTGTACAGGGGTAAAAAAGCAACTCTTTCAACCCTCTAAGTCTACAATTCTGTTTCTCTAATGAAAAAAGAGAGGGAGCCAGAGACTAGCATTTAGTGTGATAGCAAGCAACAGAAATCTCCACCTAAGCTCTGTCTCATGACTGTCTCTGGTAGGGGAAAGTACTCACAAGGAGCAAGCAGATACACTAAAAAGAGAACCAGCTGGGAAGGAATAAGAAAGGCAGAGAATAACAGGAAATATTCCAAGTACAGGGCCGAGTACATAGTGGATACTTAATGGATGGAAAACAACATTATTATTTCTAGTTCTTGCCAGAAGGAGCTGCATGTAACTAGCAGTAACTTCATGGCAGGCAGAGTTTACATTCCAGGCTGCATTTGTAAGGTACAAGGCTCCCTCTTTGGAGTTTGTCACTTGTAGCTACAAATGGAAGGAACTCTGTGCAGCCTCAGTGGAAGCTTCCTTGCCCAAGCTACTACTCCACAATACTTCCTAGCTGTCATTTTGTATGTCTGGAAATGCAGAATTAAAATCATCCTGGAAAGTATTATGGAGTCTTAATCATTTAAAACCACACCATCCTATTCTTCATCCACAGGCATTATCACCACCTTGTTTTTGTTGTTAGCTGCCGTTGAGTCCACTCCAAATCATGGCGACCCTATGTATAACAGAATGAAGCATTTTCTGGTCCTGTGCCATCCTCATGATGTTTGAGCCCATTGTTGTAGTCACTGTGTCAATCCATCTCATGGAAAGTTTGCCTTATTTTCGCTGACCCTCTCCTTCACCAAACATGATGTGCTTTTCGGTCTTTCTTGATAACATGTCCAAAGCAAGCAAGATGAAGTCTTCTCACCCTTACTTCGAAGGAGTATTCCTGGCTGTATTTCTTCCAAAACTGATTTGTTTGTTCTTCTGGTAATCCATGGTTATTTCAATATTCTTTGCTAAAACCACAGTTCAAACGTATCAACTTTCCTTTGCTCTTCCTTTTTCATTGTCTGGCTTTCACATGCATACGAGGTGATTGAACAGACTTTGGCTTGGGTCAGGCACACCTTAGTCATCAAAGTGGCATCTCTGCTTTTTCATTATCATCTTAGTAATTTCCATTTCTGTGTCACTCGGTTAGCAGTCAACAGACCAGTGTCTATCAAAGTTGTTATTGAGAACGTTTGTACTTTCCACCCACATTTTGTTTTGATCATCTATAGTTCTCCCTTTCTACAATTAAGCCTAAGTATGTCGGCATGCTATTCAAAATGGGACATTTCATTCCAATAGCCTTCCACTCACAAAGTCATGGAAGTTTGATTAACTTTATCAAATATGCTTTAATTTTATTTTTAATATGATTGCCATTCCCTCTATGTCAAACTTTTAAACTTTTTCCAAATTTTCTCAGTGGGGAAAATTAGTAATGTTCTTGAAATAAGACATAATTATCAAGGACTTTAACTGATTGGCAGCTACAGTACTAGGAGCCTTGCTGTCCTATTTATTTTAATTTTAGAGAAAGGCAAATTCTAGATGCATTGTATGCTACAGGAGATTTATTTTTAACCTCCACGTACTCTGTTGGTCACCAGTTATATGTTTATTCATAAAGATGGTGGTGACAAACTAATCTAAATTCAATACAATTTCTCAGAAAGTTATTCCAGATTAGCTGCATGCATACAGAACAGTGGTAACTCAGATTATGCAAAAGAGAAACTAATCATAAATCACTGAAATTAATTACATCTTTCCCAGCAACTCTCCCAATTTACTTTTCTGTGGCTTTCCTAAGTGACAGTGAAAATTTGATTATGTTCCTTTCTCACCAACCAGCTGAGTTTGAATGGAGACAACCTTGGTAGGGGGTGGAGAGCAGACTGAAATTGCTAGCTATCTCCTAATACCCATTCTTCCCTTCTTCTAGAGCTAAGAGAAACCTCTACTTTTTGCTGGGCATGTGGCTGTCTTCCTGGAATAAAAACTATGCTTCCTTTTTTCCCTTGCTGTTAGGTGTTACCATCTCATGTCGCTAAGTTCTAGCCAGTGCGATGTTAGCAGAAGGGAAGTGTCCTTAAAGGGGCTAACATGTCCTTCATTATCCCTTCTGCCTTTCTGCTGTTGGAAAGTGGGCATAAAGGATGGCTTTTCAGCAGCCATTTTGGGCCATGATGTGACCTTGGGAATGGAAACCATACGCGGTAGAGCAACTGCTTGGGAGGAGGCTGGCCCTGTGAACCTGTCCTGTTAGCTCCGGACCACTTCCCTTTGGACTTACATGTATGAGTCCCTATACTTTGGGGTTTCTTCCACTCCATATGAACCTAATCCTACTGGTACTACTAGTGAGGGAAAGTCAACCTTGGCATCAAAACTAAATGTGATCTGGATAACTTAAACAGTATAATCTACATATGGATAACAATTGTTGATCATATTCTATTAGGGCTTTAATACAATAAAGTAGGTCCCAGAGTTCTTTCTGCTCAGATGAGATAAACATCTATTTCCTGGTTCTTGTTCTCTGCAAACTGAGGTACTTGATGTAAGAGCCCCTGAGACCTTTCCTTTCTCTCCTGGCCAAAAAAAAAAACTGACTACCACAAATGTTTTTGGCATCAGGCCAGACCTTTCTTCTTCTTGATGAAGAAGCTGCTGCATTTGTTGGCCTTCATTGAGAATCTGGGGTATAGATTTCTTGACGATAATAACTGTATATCACATGACTCTTTTGTCCCTTTAGCATCTACCTAACTCCAGAGTGGGCACACTACTATTGTGTATTACATGCTTTATGGTTACAAAAACAATGTATACGTCTTCTTACAGAGGTAAAATGGTCATTGTATGCGGCGATCCAAATCTTCTCCATTTAATTCAACATAGCTTTGCCTCACTTCTGGGTGTTCAGGCAGGCCATTTCTCAAATACCACAAAATAAACTCTTTTCCCTTTTGGTACTGATTCTTGTGCTGTTCCTTGTCTGAAGTATGGTTTGCTCTTACCAGCACTACAAGTGTCTGAAACTTATAGCACCCAAAAAAACAAACCGTTGCTGTTGAGTTGATTGGGACTCAGAGAGACCCTATAGGACAGAGTAAAACTGCCCCATAGGGTTTCCAAGGAGCAGCTGATGGATTCAAACTGCTGACCTTTTGGTTAGCAGCTATAGCACTTAACCACTGAGCTACCAGGGCTCCAATTAGTAAAATACTTAGGGTAAATTTATTTACAGTAGGAAAAAACAATTAGAAACATGTTGGTTGTGGTCACTTGTGTTAATATTTCTATTGGACTAGGCTAAACATTTGCTTGCTGCCTATTAAAATAGAAGTATGACATTTACTAGGGCAGTTTTCAAGGAAAAAAATCTAGTTTAATTATTTTACTTAATTCATGAGTTTTGAGTTTCAATATGAGCAGGTTTGGTTAATAATTTCCTATCTTGTAATCAACTCATAACATTTTGATTAAATCAACATGACTGCCCTCAACCACAGAAACGCTAACTTTCAGACTCACAAATTTCCTGATTGTTCTTCCCTGTCAAAGATATTTGCTGATCTTTGGTTAGAAACATATATTTAAATTTGCTTAGCTGCTATTTTCTGGGAATATCCTATGGTTATACAATACAGTGAGGATATGTGATAACACTCAGTTTAGACAAAATGAAGAACACTGAGACTATCAGAGCGCAAAAAAAAAAAAAAATCTCAGTATGTTTATGAAATAAAGATAAATAACCACTGAGTTGAGTCTCATTCAGTCTTGCCCAGAACCAGTCAGCCCTACTGGATGAACTGTTGTAAGGGTCTGTGGTGATCCTGTTGATTGGCTAACCCAGGAAATACATCCTACTCCTTTTTCTCTGCTATATCACGCGATACCAAAAAATCCACTGCTTGTCGAGATTCCGACTCATAGCAACCCCGTAGGACAGAGAAGAACTGCCCCCTAGGGTTTCCAATACTGTAATCATTATGGGAGCAGAGGACGACATATTTCTCCCATGGAGCAGCTGGTGGGTTCAAACTGCTGGTCTTCTGGTTAGCAGATGAGCACTTAATCACTGCACCACCAGAGCTCCTTATGTCATGTGGTAGAGGCTGAAAAGTAACATGCTTTCCTAGCTAGGATTGGCCACATGCTCCAGTTCTCACCAATGCCATGTAATGTGGAGTTTATGGGGTATTCTGGAAGGGATTTTCTCTTCCTTAAACTTTTTACCTCAATAGGGTGGGATGCCCCGAGTGACAGTAATCATTTTGCAACCAGAGGCAACAAACGTAAGGATAAGAAGCCAACATGGTAATAATATGGCAGAGGGGACGGATAATATGAGTCATGGTTTTACTAACATTATTGAGATGCTACACCTCTTTCATGTCTGCCTTCCTCTAGACTTTCAATTATTAAGAATTAAACCCATTGTCATCGAGTCAGTTCCGACTCATAGCAACACTATAGGACAGGGTAGAACTACCCTATAGGGTTTCCAAGAAGCGGCTGGTGGATTCAAACTACCGACCTTTTGATTAGCAGCCAAGCTCTTTTAACCACTATGCCACCAGGACCCCATTAAGATGATTAAAGGACTTTATTACCTAAGTCATGGTTAGTCCATTTTTTCTGTTTTGTTTTGATAACCTGCAGCCAATAGCAGCTTATTGATATAGTTCCCTACCAGTTTTGAACAGACAAATCTGCATTTATCTAAAGACAAAGTCAGCCCTCTGTCAAAAACAAAACAAAACAAAACATGGTCCATATTTATTCCCATTAAAGGGAGCCCTGGTACGACAATGGTTCAGCTTTCAGCTGTTAACTGAAAGGCTGGTGGCTTGAACCCGCTAGGTGCGCTCACTGGGAGAAAAGAATTGGTGATCTACTCCCTAAAGACTATACCCTAGGAAACCCTATGGGGGCAGTTCTACTCTGTCACACGGGGTTGCTGTGAGTTGGAATCGACAGCATATAGCAACAGCAATCTAAAAAAGCACTGTCCAGCAGAACTTTCTGTGATGGTGGTCATGTTCACATAGAACACACAGAATATTTAGCTACTGAGCACTTGAAATGTGGCTACTGTGACTGAGGAACTGAATTTTTAATTTTACTTAATTTCATTAAATTTCAATTTAAATAGCCGCATGCGACTAATGGCTACCGTGTTGGACAGTAGAGATCTAAAGAATTGCTGGTCTATTTACAAATACTTAGATTACTATACATTTCTTGAGAAATATTCAGCCTCTAGCTTTATATATGTTACTTTAGAGGCCCAAGAACACCTCAGTATGGAAAAAAAAATTACTCAGCATGGCTTTACATAGCATCATGTTTGAAGTCTCTGAAACAGTATTTAACTTGCATACTAGCTAACTACACAGGAACTGATGCCAATGTAAGCATTTTACATTGACAGCTATAATAAAGGATGTGTTTCTGGATAATAATCTTATCCAGACTACACTAATTCAGCTGTTTGTTAAGACTTTTGTATTCCCAGTTACAAATGAAATGAATAATAATGGTGTGCCAGTCTCATTAAACTGTGGGGTACAACAATTCTCTGAGATAAACTGTAAATTATAGTTTACAGACTGCTGGGTACACTGGAAAATCGGCAGCAAATGTACCAACATGGCACTAAGAGCAGTGGGATGCTGAGTGGTGGCAGCTAGAGACAGTCTAGTGAAAAGACAGTATCAGTGGATACCGATTATGCCAGCAACCCGCAATCTGGGAGGGCTGTCATGTCTTGGAGCATGGTACTCAATACTATCTCCTACACCCAAACGTGATTTGGAGAAATGATTCCATCATGCCTTGGCATCTAGTGTGGAGCTAAATAATCAGCATGCTCACATTCACAGCTATTTTTAGAGCCCAGGGAACAAATAACTCTGCAAGTGTCCAAGGTGGCCCGGAGCTGTTAAAGTTCTCAGCTCTTCTATTTCCTGACAAGGATTGCAGTCACAGACAGCTCCTCCATCACCCGTTACCTCTTGGCTGCTGTAAACACTACAGCAAAGTCCCTTTATTTGGGAACTTGAGTTCCTTCAGTCTGGGGTTATGCACAATTTTAAGACATAGCTGACAAGCTAAACTTATTTCACAGACAGGACTATCTATAACCAGGATTCTAACAGAAATGACGAGAAACATGAGCTAAAGATTATGGCAAACTACATTCATTTAATCTATTTGGTTCTATGTTTAAAACATACTCAGCTAAAAAAAATATTTAAGGGTGTTATCACCCCACATTTCTAACCAATAAGTGTTTAAAATAGATACTTTAGAGACAATTATAGAAATGGCATTGATTCAAAGTTGATATCCTCAGAGAGAAATTATTTATACTCAGTATCACTTTTATTTTATATTGATGAGTTTTCACTTCTCATCAGTTTGCATTTCATTCCTTTGCATTTTGTTGTTACGTGCATGTTTTCTTCAAGCTGCTTTGACTTGCTTATTTTATGGTAGCTTTCAATGCAGAAGAAGATATAGTTAATAACCACGTGTGAACAGTTAAGACTCAGTCATGCAACCTGGTTTCCAGGAACACATCATGGCTGAAAGAAGGTGGCAAGTAGAAAATGTCTCACATTTAAAGATGTATCAAAACATGCATTTTTACCTATGATGTGGCTCTGAAATGTGGAATCTGCAATTGTATCTTCTTCATCCTCTTGCAGGTTTTCATTTGCTTCTTTTATCTGCAGCAACAAGAAAACACCAGAAGTTCTTATTTATTATTTTGAATAGATCTTTCACAATACTGAGAACAATGGTGCATCCTATAACAAATGTGTGTATACGTGTGTTATGTGCATATTTTCATTCCACTTCCCCCCAGTCTATCACTTGGCTTTACTACAAGTTTTAATTATAAGAGCATATTTTCAGAAATATAACCCCAGCTTTGAAAGTGAGGATTTACAGGGTACCTTGTTCTGCCCCAGATTTTAGAGATAACGGTTTTGGTTTTAAAATACCCAATAAAGTCAGTAACACAGGGCATTAGGAAAAATTTAAAGTGTAAGGAGGTATAATTCCTCCAGAGTCAGTGACTTCCACCACAAGTTATTTTAATAAGAATGAAGAAATATACGTAGATCTCCTGGCCCTTTCCTGGAACATAACTCTCTAAGAAAATGATTCTTTCTTATTTTTTCCAGAATGAAACGTGAGGTGACTACGATACGTACTCAGTGAACTACAGCACTGAGGCTTTTATCTAGATGTTTCAGGTCAAAAGCATTTTCTTTATATTTCAGCTCAAATATCCACGTGTTTGATGATGTACCATCAAACGACACTCCAGAGAAAAGCAAATGAAATCTCGGGGTGTTTTACAGATAAGAATTCTAAGGTCCAGCAAGTTTCCTTAAGATAAACACACATATAGTAAGTGGCGAAGCTGGCACTAAAACCCAGGTGTCCACTTTGTCAATCCAGCAGCAGTACTGGTAACAACATCAACAACACCAGTAATAATAAAAACAGCCAACACTTAAATACAAGTGGCAGGCACTGTTAAGCGCATTACACAAATGATCTCATCGTCTTCACAGCAATCCTATGAGGCAAGTATCACTGTTATCTTCATCTTAGAGACAAAGACCCTGAAGAAATAGAGAAGGTAAGTAATTGTCCGAGTGGTAGAGCCAGGATTCAAACACGGGATGTCTGCCTCCAGATTTGTATTCATTTGGGGGAACTCTGTTATTCTCAAATACCCACTCCGTTATGCTTTCGTAGACTTGGCTTCAATATCAAGAAAGCTGTAGTCCTTGTCAGAATGACCCTGAATAGCTGTTTTAAAATACATTCCAGCCAGTCACCTGCGGAACCAATGATAATCATGTGAACTGTGTAATGCAATGGGAGTTCTGTGTAGGCACACACAATTAGAGGGTGTCAGTGGATTTGCTCAAGTGCTTGGGTTGAATGCCAAGAAACTATTATTTTATACTCCTACTGTAGAAAGCCATACAGTTGCATACTGACCTTGAGCTAGATTTAGCTTTCTATTCTTGGCCTCCTGTTTTTCATATTTAATGCAGTAAGACCAATTATTAACATTTTATGACTGAGCTTCCAATACTGGAGTGTAATTGGTGCTTAAATTGTACCATGCTGATAGCCAGCAGACGGCAAACTGGAGAAGGCATGGCTGGCTACCTTGGCCCTCACTTACAAGGAGAGATTGTTAAGGGCTGACTATCTGGAGGTCAGCCTTCATCATTTTCTTCCCTCATCAGCTGTCTCTCTGTGAGCATTTCCCTGCTTAATAATATAGATCCTCAGGAAGAAAGCTAGGGAATGGGGGAAGAAGTTGTTATCAACTATTTCTAGTAGTGCACATTTATGGGTGACGGAGAAGAAAAGCGCTACGAGCATAAGCAAGGCTAAGGTGCTCCTTCTTTGCCTGCGAGGTTCACCTAATCAGTGATCTGTTTGAGACCAGGTGACCAAAAGAAACATTGAGGAAAGGATAGGGATATATCCTCCAAACACCTTAATTTCTATTAATAATCCACTGGGAACCTTCTATCCTAATTTACAAAAGCATCAAAGAAATCTATTAATATTTTCAGCCTATGCCAGTTCTTATGGCAATATGTTCTATATTTTTTCCCACCTGTTATGCAAAATAGCATTTCCTTTGGGTTGTTCTAAATTTACCCATTTTAAACTTGAAGAGGTGCCCTGCTGAACTGCTGGGATGTGGGTGAATCATCACCTCCATCAGCCTGTGAAATTCTAAACTAAAGAACAATATTCTCATCTTACAGATAAAGAAAAAGAGGCGCAGAGAGGGTTAGTGATCAGTTCAAGGTCACGCAGGATCTCTGTTTTAGCATGGGCACTCCTGACCCCTAGTCCTTGCTATGATTCCATTTGTCAGAGTGTCCTATATTACTATAGCTATCCTTTCCAGACCTTCCCCAGAACTACTGTATTTTAGTGTCTGGCACTTATATATGTAGGCAATTTTCCAAGTTATATAAACTCTATTTTTATTTAAGAACAGCAAAAGTTTTCAGCTTTTTAAAAAAAAATATAATGCTTCCTTCTATGCTTGATCTCCAACCCTCTTATGAAACTGAATCACCACCGTTTTCCCATCATATTTAAGAAAGACAACAAAAGCCATTGTGCAGTCCTGCCCTCCTTGTCTGAACTTTCCAGAGCTATGTGTACTTAACAGCAAATACTAAACGTGGCTTCTGATCAGAGGACCAGGGTTCCTTGTAGACAAGGCCCCTAGTTCTTCCAGCTCTCCTGGGCTACCAGAGGCAGATAATCTAAGAGGGGGAGATTTTGAATTTGAAGGGAATGTTTGAAAAGGGATGGAAAATGGGGCGTGTCTTAGAATGGCATAAGTGCCGACATTATCCATACAAATCCATGCGAAGTGGTGAGTAATTTAATTTAAACAAATCCATTTGCCTATGGAAATGAGGGATATAATTTATTTTGGTAGCAGATTCCCCTTGCTAATTATATTTTTCATGGGCTGAAATGAAAATTAATTTTGATTCTTGATTACACAGTGGCTGGGTGTTCATGGGAGGTTGTAGGAACCTTCTTGGGTGGTATGGGGCTGCCAGCTCAAGATTAACAATTTGCCAAAGACAGACACACATGGGACCATCGACACATGGTAAAGCACTGCAAAGAAAGAGACAGGTCACAAAACCAAGGAAAAGTTTGGTTAGTGCTTGGCTCGGAAAAGTCCGGTGGTTAGAAATTGACAATTTTCTCAGCCATCACTGTACCACAAACAGACTTTAGTCATGTCATATTTAGTAAGAAGTAGCAAGTGACTGACAAGCAATCACTATGGGTTGTTCTCGGTTTACACTTGTTGTCAGCACTTTGGGTGCCCTCTAATGGTGCACCTCTAACTACTGTCCATCTTCTGGAGCTCTGCAGTTGTAGGCAAGAACTGCATCAAATACAAGTCTATACCTGGTAGCCATTAAATGTCACTGCGCCCATTGTGTTCTAGTAACCCCTATCACTAGAAAGGGCAGGGAGCAATGTGCTTACAGACGACACAGGCAGAAAGAGGGAGAAAATAATTCACTACTGATCAATACGTACGCATAATTTGAGAATTAAACCCAATACTTGGAGCCACCCTTCATTCGGAATTCTGTACCTATTTCTTCTTTGAATCACCTTACCACTAAGGGCTTCCCACGAGAACATTTTGATGTCAAAGCTCATTCAAAAGGAAAGGAAGAAAATGAACCTAAGGGAGACAGGAAGTGATCCTTGGAGGGAAAAACTCTGGGAGGCATTACCTTCTAAGTCATTTAGCAATCTTTGCAACAGCCAGGGTAAAATATGCAAGGTTCTTATTAGCATCAAAATAGCACTTAGAACAGCACCATTCAATTAAGGAAGTTAAAATTATAACATTTTGCAGAACTTAATAACATGATAACAATTTATGTAATCACTGTACCATTTTATGCTATTCCATCACCACAGCACCATTTTAGTGGGATAGTATTTGATGTTTTTTAATTAGCATATGTAATCTTTTTTTTCAGGCTATGTAACACTGGGTGAAGAGAGTACCTATAATTTAAATTAAAATGCCCATATTAAAATGGCTATCTCCTTCTAGTGCATAATGAAGGTATATGGTCTCGTTAATTTTATTAACGATTTTATTTTGTCCAGGGATAATCAACTAGCAGCCTGGAGCTGTCTTCTTTTGAGACTTCTCATTTCAGAAAATTCTCTAAACCCATAGGAAGGAAGGGTTTACAACGTGTAGCAAGCAGAGTGCAACTCTTTCTGACTTATTTACTTAATACTGGTGTAATCCTCCTAGGGAATGCCTCTTCCTCCTTCTAATGATTTTATATAATTTAAATAAAAGTACAAAGTAACACGGCCCTTGTCTAAATTACACAAAAATTAGAGCTAAGTGGTCTGTAAAAGATGGCATAAATGGGGACATACGCCTCTAATTAAGCCTCCGAGAAGAGAAAAAAGATTTTTAATTCAACAAAGCAGTAATGGGACTTTTACACAAATTTTAGAGTGTATCTAGCAATGCTGAAACGGGTATACACGTACTAGAGAACTAAGCGGAAGTCTGCTACATACAAGGATTTGTTATGCGTATGGAAATAATCTGTGATTATCATCATAGATTAATTAAAGTGCCTTAGAACCCCCATCGCTATATACAGTCTTAGTTGTTAAAGGGCAAGGGATGGTGGTATGTTATAAGGTTTTTGATCTACTATTTTCATCCATAATAACTGCTATGAGAACATTTCTTTAAAACATACTTTAACCTAAGCAGATAGCAGATTCACCTTGAGCCCTAGTGGGGGAAAACGCTTTAAACTCTGAATTTTAAAAGGTTCATGGGTATCCACATCAGTGTGTCATGGCATTAAAATGCATCTTATTTTGCATCTAATCTGCTTCTTATATAGGCTGATAACATATAATAACTAGGTTTTCCTTGCTATTCTTGTACTAGTCCCACAGGAGACTACTGCAATGTTCTTTCCGAAATTAGTAATTTCAGCCTAATCACGCTGATGAGTATGGAGATGAAACAAACAGACAAACCTGCATTTTACATTTAAGGACATGACCAGCCAGCCAACTATCCTGGTTACTAATATTCCTCTGTAAGGAAAAGCTTCCCAGCATGACTAATTTCCTCTTGCAGCTAACTAGAAAAATTAGCATATCCCTATTGATTATGTATATTTGGAGTTGGTTAGGGAATCTTTGTACTTCATAGAAAAGAAGACGAGAGTTTCTTGCTGATACTCTGGAAGGATTCAACGATCCTTATTACTACGCTACGAAAGGCTGCAGAGGAGAGAGAGAGAGAAAGCGTGGCAAATTAGAAAGTAACAGAAAGTGAAAAGGAAATTGTAAAAGCCAAAGACAGGGTCTTTTTGTTTTTTTGATACTTCTGTACAGTGAAGATATACCCTAAGCTGTCAGAACCGTATTAAATGGGACATAGTTAAATTCAGTGCCTCTGATAAGGGGCTCTGCTAGGCTATCAAAGTTTGAGATCAGCTGGATTGAATTTCCAGCATATTGCACATTTCCACACGTTCATTCTCTCCCTTTCCTTTCAGCGACACTACAAGGGCTGCCTTAGATATGCTTATAATTTGTGGTTTTATAATGCAGGGATATCTACATTTTCAAAGAAGGAATGATGCCAAAGAAGCCAAGAGCAAAACAGGTGTTGGTTGCGGGGCGTAGCGGGTGGAAGGGGGGACTACAACTCAACAACAACAAAAAGCTTTTGCAAAGAACATATTCTGCATATGATTTCCGGGAGTTTGAAAAATGATCTTACAGCTCTTTGGAGTCAAGACCTCTTGAATAAAAAAATTTAAACGTGCGTTAGTCTCACATTCAAGTACGTCCATGAAACTACAACAAACAACACTTTGCTGTCAAGTCGATTCTGACTCAGAGCAAACTTATAGGACCAAGTAGAACTGCCCCACAGAGTTTTCAAGAAGCAGCTGGTAGATCTGAACTGCTGACCTCTTGGTTAGCAGACGTATCTCGCTGTAGTAGCTCTTAACCACTGCACCACCAGGGCTCCCATGAAACTCTAAGGAACCCTAAACATTAATAACTAATTATAACTAGTAACTAATAATGACAATCATGATTACTTTTAAAATACCCTCTATTCTCGAATCACTCCAGAAAAAAAGTGTAATTACTTCATATTTCAAGTTTTCCCTCAGAAAATGGTAGCATGTACTATATTTTATAATCTCTTTTATTAGAGTGCAAAAAGAGATGGATACAGTAATTCTGTAAATAGAGTGTTCTTTTTCGGCTTAAGTACTTGAAAACTTACTAAAAGGAAAAATGAACATCTCTAAATCAACTATGCAAGTATAAAAATAATGTAAGGAGAGTAACTGTAATTGAAGGTAACTGTAAAACGAAAATATTAGTTGAAACTAGCATACCCTGAAAAAATGTAAAAATGTCTTACCTCCCACCCCCCACTTTTTAAAAGAAATCAGCTCCCTGAGTTCTGGCCCTTATAATTAAAAGGTTAAATGACAGGGAACCAAGTTTCCAAAAGAATTTTTAGTCTTAACATGTTCTGTCTAGCACAGGATGAACTGGTATATACAGCTTTCATAAAACATGAAGAATGTTTAAGTCAAAGCATCAAAATATCCAATATTCTCCTAAATTGTTTCACGCTCCTATTTTTATAATCTGTTCATTCTTTCATTGTTGTTGGTAATGTTGGAAATAATCAACCGATTTCCAGCATAAGGGTGTAATTTTAAGATGACACCGGTGGCATCCTTTGCCTGCCCTGCACTGTGATTATACCATCGTTCAGAAAATAGAGCTGAAAAGCAGCGCTACAGGTGGGAGCCATGCCATTCCCAATCTAGCTGCTACCTCCCTGCCGTGTTTCTCACCCGGCACACTCTCTCTCTTTTCTCTTTTTCTTTCCCCACATCATCACTTGCCCATAAGTTTCCATCATCAAAGGGCAGAAAGAATCCAACCAGCCCATCTTAGAACACAGCAATTAAAACCAGGATGCTAACCGAAAGTGTCCGCTGTTCGATTCCACCACTCGCTCCTTGGAAACCATATGGGCAGTTCTACTCTGTTGTACAGGGTCCTGTGAGTCGGAATCGACTCGACAGCAACGGGTTTGATTTTTTTTTTTTTTTTAAAGACTTACCAGGGAGTCTTTCAGTATTTCCACATCGGCTTTTGTTTTGATGTTTTTCTTGTGGTTTCCTTGAGTGCTGATAGAGCTGCCAGTAAGACAGGAGCCCTGTGAACCGCCCTTTACCACGATCCTGGAGGAAACATTATGTGATCCACTTTTTGTCTGTTGAGCTCCTTTCTTATCCACTCTGCAGGTAGAAAGCAATTCCTCTGATAAATTACATTGCTTTTCTTCAATCACTCTACTTTTCTCAATTCTTTATTGTTTACTGTAACCTCCATGTATCTCTTTGTCTTTAGACCTTTGAGTGATAAGCGTTTCTCATTGGCCTTGATCAAATCTTCACCTGGTAGTTCAGCTAGCATATCAATTTAGATTTGGTAGCCTAATAGTTTACTTTTATTTTTATGATTGTGAAAGGGGCAAAATAAAAACTACCAACGAGTGATTGCTAAGTACCTTTCTGACTTAAGATCATCAGGAAATGTAATTACCCCTGGAAAGTTTCTAAGTATACGTTTGCTTGGTACAATCAACGAGACAGATATATTTTAAAACGTATGTGTAATTTTCTTCCATTTCATGCCATATGGATACATTCATGGTTCCTAGTGTAGGCTGAATTTCTATCACCCTTGATAAAACTTTCCATTCTTTAATTTCAAAGACCACTGGTTTGGTTAACAAAGTAACATGGACTAAATTATCATTTTATTGCCAACTTTCATTTCATTGTTTAAATTCTGGCTAATGTACTATGCATTTCTGCTGGAATGAAAAACATGCTTGTCTGGCATTTAATATGCAGGAAGCAAACAACTCTCCTTAATGGGGGCAGGGTCCCTCTACGTTAACACCCTCTTCTCTAGTGAGTTACCTGTTTAAAAGTTCTGTCATAAAGCTATCTTTTGTTGAACACGTAACAGGGCTGGGTTTATTTCTCGGTTCAAACTTCATTTGGCTGTAAATGTGTTGTGGTGTTTTCAGATTATGCTTGCTTTGTAAACTACTGTGTGGACTATCTGCTGACTCAGTTTCCCCGTTGAGCTCATTTTCGATCTCACCCTGTAGTTCAGGTTTCTTATTCTCTTTTCTTCTCTCTGCTTTTAGCTGTTTGTTTCCAAACCCCAAACCTTTCGAATCTTTCTTTTCCACTTTGGTTTTGGAGACATCCATTTTCCTGCTACTGAGAGCTGGAAGCCTACTCCGAAAACCAAACCAGCTGGCAAATGAAGGCCCGGGCTTCTGCTTGGTTTCCACAGAGGTGGACTTTGTTTGTACTTGGCCCTTTTCCACATTCTCCTGAATACACAACATGACCTTTTCTTCAATGGTGGGTGAGAGGGGGGCTTCTGGGCTCACAGCATCAGGCCTGGTTGTAGAGGCATCTGGATGTCTTCCAGAAGTTTCTAGCTGGGGTGTCCTGCTTGTTTCAAAACTGGCTGGACACTGCATCCTCTCTGGGCTCTGCAGGACTCGTGGGCAGTCTGTTGGGGTGGATGGGCACATGCAGGAGTCGCTGCCTGCTTCCGCAAGCACAGCCACACTGGGGCATCCTCCCTGGGCAAAGGCCTGCTGGTCTTCTGCTCCAGGCAGAGTGAGGAGCCCTTCAGGTGCTAGAGGGATCCTCAAGGGCAACTTGCTTGGGCTACCACACTGGCTGCTAGAGCTGCCTGTGCTGCCCAGAGAGCCTTGCCTGGAGGGAGGCCCAGCAGGCCTCCCAGCACTGGGAAGATTCTCAGGGGCTGGAGCAAAAGGGGGCTTACTGGGCAAGCCTTCCGTGAAGGAGTTCTGCCGGGTGAGAGAACTGCCTCTTTCAGCGGTGTTGGTGATGATCTGAGTTCGGACTTTGCTCGGCCCTTCCATGGGAGGAGTGGAAGGCTTGTCTCCTGAGTGCAAGCTGAAACTCTGGCTCCGGGCTTTGGCTCCGTTCATGCCTAGAGCTGGTTTTAGGTGTGACTTGCTGGAGGAAAGGGATCTTTTCACAGGTTTGTTTTCCATTCCATCTCCTCCGTCAGCCCCAGGGATGCAGTTTTCAGGTGACTCTGGCAGTGCAGTTTCCAAGGGAAGCCCTTCAGCTAAACTGTCTTTCAATTGTAAACCCAGAGCAGTCATGTTGTTTTCCTCCTCTGTGGTCTCTATGCTTGTTGGAGTCCCATCTTCTTGCCTAGACTTAGCCACAGCCACACAACTTTTAGAGGCTTCATTTAGACTGTCTTTTTCATGTTTCCCTGGCACCGTTGAACTTTTCCTGAGCAACTGGGGAGACTTTAGGAGAACTTTGAGTCCCAGTGGGAGACGAGTTTTCAGTCCTTTATCATGAGTGTTTGGACAACCGTGTATAGCACTATGGCTTTTGTAGGATGACGATGATGAAGGACTGTTGACCTGAGAGGAATGTGACTCATTTACCCCTAAAAAGGAAGACGTGGGTGACGTGGGGACACTGTCACTCAATTGTCCTTTTCTTCTTGGAGATTCACTTTTGGAGGGCAACGTCTCCAGTGCCTCATGGGTTGAAGGACAATTCTTGGGAGTCCATAACCCTGTGTCCATTTGTGTGGTCCCAAGTATTTGGTGAAGAGAGGTTTTGGGGATACCTCTCTTTGGAGAGAGGTTTAGAGGCCCTGGAGCTATCACTGCAAGGGAGCTGGAGAGGGCATGACCAGCGTATCTGGTTTGAATCACTGTTTCTGTGGAAGGCAGACGGTTCGTGAAGACAGGCTTTCTGAAGGCCACAGAAGGTTTCTTCCCCTGAATTTCTGTCATGGCCTGATTAGAAGAATTAACAGGAGCAGAAGAGCCTTTCAGAGGGGGGGATTTGAATACAGTCTTAGCTGTGTCATTGGGGGCCCTGGTTTTGGGCTTGGTGGATGAAAGTGGTGTTGAATAGTCATAACTGTGCCTGATCAGTAGTGACAATGACCTGCCTGGAGGGGGTGGAGGTGACTGCATCCCTGCCTCTGACCCTGAGTCACAGTGTTCATCTCTTGTGGGGGGTTCTCCATTGTCACTCGGCTCAGTGAGGGGCCTTGAAAGCAACCGTGACCCTGGAATCTGACTCTTGGAGCACTGGGCCCAGTCCCTTCTGCTGGGCATTTTTGAGCTGTGAGGAAGTTGGGTGAGGTGTTTTGGAATGTGTGAATCTGGCTGTAAATCAAAGAGATGTGCTGGGCTCTTAGTCTTCCTGAACCGTGAGAATTTCCCGGGAGCGAAGGCTGATGATTTTTCAAGAGTCTCTGGGTCAGCTGAGTGGACTACTACAGACGCTTCAGGCTCTATTACTTTTGATTTCTGAGATGAAGACTTCTCCTTGGCAGGTATTTTTGTCAAACTTTGCTTTTGATAGCTACCCATGGACACCAAAGGCCTAGAATGATTCTGGCATGACATACTGTGTGTTGGTTTGGCCAACTTCTGTCGCTGAGTATTGTTTTGTGTTACTGTCCTGGGGCTGAAAGATTCTGTGGGTGTCGAGGGAATACTATCTACATTATCTTTTGGAATGTTTTTCTCAGTTTCCTCTTCAGATCTGTTTAAGAAAGCATAGTCTCTTGCGTCCGCTCCTAGCTGCAAGTGAGCAGTTCCCTGAGGTGAAAGTTCAGTGTGTTCGGCCATGGGTCCAGTAGAGGTCTGGTTGAGAGAAATTTCATTTCTGGTCACAGTGACAACTCCAGCCTGATGAGAGCTGAACTCAATGGGCTCACCATCTTCTGCATCAAATATTACAGTCATACATTCTTCTGAAGAAGTCCTTTCTACAACCCTTTGCTGCTTAATGAAACTAAATGTCTTTGGCCTATTCTCTAAGTGGATGGCTACTTGCTTTTCCTTCTCATCAGGAGACCCAAGGCAAGACTTTCCAAGTCCAAGGAGGAGGTCCAGGTTCTCCATGGACTTATCGGTATCAGCAGTCAGTGACAAGTCAGAAGGGCTTTTCTCACTACTGCTCTCAATGTGCAACTCAGCCAGGGTCTCACTGTCATCGGTATCTGAGAGCTGGAGGCTGAGAGCTAGGCAGCCCTGGCTGTGCTGATCCCTTTCCCTCTGTGACGGAGGCATCTGTACCCTTGGGCACAGCTTCCCCTCCAAGGGACAGTTGCTGACACAACTGCTCAGCTTCTCAGGCCTTTCCCTGGGATAAACTGAGGCAGTGCCTTCCAGAAAGTGTTTTCCACTCAGCTCCCAGCCAAAGAGACTGTCAGAAACACTCTGGGTTAATTTACCACCATGCAGCCTGCAGCCCTGGTTTGGAAGTGCTTGGAGCAATGCCAAGGAGGAAGAATCTTCATCAGCATCATCGTGGGAATCTGTATCATAAACAAATGCCTTGTGACGCTCCTTGCTGGAGCTCCCCGTGTCAGCTGGCTTGTAGGGGGGGCACTCCTTGAGGCTGCTACACTTAATTCCTGGAGAATATATCCCTTCATTCGAGTTCATGCAATCTTTGTAACCCCATTTGGTTATCACTGAAGGGGGTTCAAGTAACACTTTTCGCTTCTGTAGCTTCCTTAGTCCTTTCAAAATGTGGCTTTCCTTGATACGAGTTGGAGGTAGTTCATCTGTTGGACTAGTCAAGCCACTTGGGAGCGATGAATCAATACTTAGCCTTTTATCCCAGTTTTGTGATGACTGCTAGGAAAAAAAAAGGTAGATATCAGAAAAGAATGAACCACGTGGATTACAAATATATAAAAGGGAGAGTCTATAACTAGACTTAATTTATTCTAGTGGTCGATATGTATTCACATATAGATGCATATATTAGTTAATGAATTCATAAATGATGCAGTGAACATTTACTTTGTCAGATCCTGGGCTACTCAGAGGTAGCCTTGTAGGAGATAAGGACCTTGCCCTCAAGGGGCATGCAAGCCAGCAGTGGACAGGAGACTTAGGCACAAACAACTGTAAGTCAAAGGAGCCAAAGAAAGCTGCAAATGTAGTAGGTACTCTGGAATTTAGGGGAGGGAGGCAGTACATCTGGAATAATCAGGAAAGAAATATAAAAAAGGTTTTCTTTCTTTTTGTTTTAAAACAAACAAACAAACAAAAAACCTATCTAGTCCTTGAAAAATGGATAGGTATAAACCTTAGGTTAAAAGTAGAAGAAGTGATTTCCAGGTAGAAGAAATGCAATAGGAAGAGCTGCAAAGGCACGTTCAAGAAACACTTAGAGAATATCCAGAAAATCAATATGGCCTCACTGTAGAGTCCATATGGGATATAGGGAGAATAGAGCTGGCAGTGTGGGTTGGTCATTCCATTCTTTATGGTCCATTCTATTATAAAATTTGACAATTCTATTCTGTGACTTCACGACTTTATTTGGAAGGCAATGAATATCTCTGAAAATTATCTAAAGTTACTATATATGTGCGTGTAGATATACAAATACATGCAGACTGTACACCCCTACTTACATATGTAAAGCAGCTGGGCATTTGTTGTTAAAACCGTATAATTATTAACCTCCTAACTTAGAAAGGTCTTTTTCCTGTCCTTCATGCTTTCCCAAATGCAGCTTCAATTTCTAAAAAGTGTACATTATGGATTAATTAATAGGAAAAATACATTCTACACAGAGATTTCGTATTTTTCCTCATCTGTGTTAGCAAAGAAACCAAAGGGCCAAGGAGGAAACTAACAAAATTACTGAGCATCTACAGTGTACAAGCCACTTACAGAGTGAATCCACTTTCAGAAAGACACTGTGAGGGAGACATCATCATTAACATTTTGCTATGGAGGAAACTGAGGTTCAGAGAGATTAGCCTGTTTAAGATCAAGAACTAGAGTGAGGATTTGAACTCCAGCTTCCCTGGCTCTTCCTATGACACTCTGTTGCTTCTGAGTCCATTCAAAAGTGGCCATGCAGACCATCTAAGATGAATCAATTGGTCCCAGCCACTTGGAGTAAAGGAGAATGAAGAACACCAAAGACATAAGGAAAGTAGCAGCCCAAGAGCAAGAATGGGCCACATAAACCAGAGACTTCATCAGCCTGAGACCAGAAGAACTAGATGGTGCCTGGCTACCACCGATGAACGTCCTGACAGGGAACACAACAGAGAGTCCCTAATGGAGCAGCAGAAGGATGGGGTGCAGAACTCAAATTCTAGTAAGAAGACCAGACTTAATGGTCTGACTGAGACTGGAGGTACGCCGGAAAGCATGGCCCCTGGACTCTCTATCAGCCCAAACTAAAACAATTTCCGAGGCCAACTCTTCAGACAGGGATTGGACTGGACTGTGGGACATTAAGCGATACTCGTGAGAAGTGTGCCTCTTAGTCAAGTAGATACAAGAGACCAAAGGGGCAGCTTCTGTCCAGAGGTGAGACGACAAGGCAGAGAGGGTTAGGAGCAGGCTGAATGGTCACGGGGAATCGGGTGGAAAGGAGGAGTGTGCTGTTGCAGAATGAGGTGAGTAATTAGGGTCACATAACAATGTATGTAAAAAAATTTTGCATGGGAGACTAACTTTAAATGTAAACTTCATTTAACTACAACTAACTAACTAACTAACTAACTAAATAAATAAATAAAAGCTTAAAAAAGAAAAAAAAAAAAAAGTGGCCATGCAGAGATTTGAACCCAGGCTGTCTGGCTCTAGAGCCTGCACTTCTACTCAGGATGCTAAGCTACCAGAGTCAGGCTTAGTCTTGCTTCCCCCTTCTCTACTAATCAGTTCATGACAGAGATCACACATTATCCCTGCACCCCTCTCCTGAATGGCATTTGCACGATTTAATAACACACCAGCACTTAGGGAAATTAGTGGGATGTGGGGGCTGACCTAGTTACTTTTCCAAAAGGCCATATGATTAATGTATTAATGTGAAGGATTCCAGTGGGTGAAAATGATGGTTTCAGAGATGCAGCCTTTACCAACCTTGGCTATGATGATAGCTCACGTTGGCATTTCCACACTAGAACGCACCCTCTTCCCCCAGAACTCTGCACACCAATCACCTGTGCATATCCAGAGCACCACGTGCTGAAGCTGAAAAAGTGTCAGAAGCCTCCTTTGGAATCTGGGCTTTTTAGTAAGCTGTGAACATTTGCTTACGTCTAAGACATTTTCATCAAAATCACGCTCATTATCAACAACATGCATATGTTTATTTTTTTAGTCAAATAATATATTTTCTTTAGAAAATTCCCAGTGTCAGAAGATGGTGGGGGTAGACGCTCTTTAGCAATGCCTCCTCTCTTCTCCTGCACCTTTGAAAACTTCAGAACAGGAAGAAATCCCATTAGTGAGCCTGGGTATTATAGACCAACCAGTGAGTAGGCAGCCACAGCTTGATATTTTAAGAATTTCCATGATCCTGATAGTCACATTCACAATAAAGCAGAGAAGCCAGGCAAAAGTATCCTGCACAAGCTCAGAAAAGGCAGATTTGTTCAACCCATACAAGAGGTGCTCAGCCCCTGCCACCCAGCTCCTTGCTGCCCCTCCGGGGTCTGCCCAGGCTGTGGTTTAATTCACCCCAGAGTCAGAGGCTGACATCCCCCAGGACCCCGGCTCACAGCCCAGTGGGATTAGCCACATTTCTCAGTCAGTCTTCCTCAGGAGGTCATGGTATTAAGTAACTTGAGAAAAGTTGGGCCAATCTTGAAACTTAAAAAGAAAAACAAACAATAAGTATGACGTCCCTGTGAAAGAGATGGTGCGGAGGGGCTGGTGTTTCTTTTTTTTTCTTTTTGTTGTACTTTAGATGAAGGTTTACACAACAAATTAGCTTCTCATTAAACAGTGCACACATTGTTTTATGACACTGGTTAACAACCTTATGACATGCCAACAGTCTCCCTTCTCAACCTTGGGTTCCCTATTACCAGCTTTCCAGTCCCCTCCTGCCTTCTCGTCCTCGCTCTTAGGCCGGTGTGCCCCTTTAGTCTGTTTTGTTTCATGGGTCTGTCTAATCTTTGGCTAAAGGGTGAACCTCAGGACTGATGTCATTGCTGAGCTAAAACGGTGTCTAGGGGTCATACTCTCAGAGTTTCTCCAGTCTCTGTCAGGTCAGTAAGTCTGGTCTTTTTTTTGTGAGTTAGAATTTTGTTCTACATTTTTCTCCAGCTCTATCCAGGACCCTCTGTTGTGATCCTGGTCAGAGCCATCAGTGGTGGTAGCCGGGCACCATCTGGTTGTGCTGGACTCAGTCTGGTGAAGGCTGTGGTAGTTGTGGTCCATTAGTCCTTTGGAGTAATCTTTCCCTTGTATCTTTAGTTGTCTTCATTCTCCCTTGCTCCTGAAGGGGTGAGACCACTGAAGTATCTTAGATGACTGCTCACAGGCTTTTAAGATCCCAGACGCTACTCACCAAAGTAGATTGTAGAACATTTTCTTTATAAACTATGTTATGCCAATTGAGTTAGATGTTTCCTGAGACAATAGTCCCCATAGCCCTCAGCCCAGTAATTGATCCCTCAGATAGTTTGGATAGTTGGTGGTTCTTGAAGGCAGCTTCATCCTTTGCTGGGAAAAGTTGGAAGAGAGTGGCTCTAAGGGGGAAATGCAGTTGATTAAAAGATGCTAGTGATCAGGGAGGGGCTTGGGTTCAATGCCCACCAAAAAAACACCAAACCAGTTGCCGCTGAGTTGATTCCAACCCATAGCAACCCCTTGTGCGTCAGTGTAGAACTGGGCTCCATAGGGTTTTCAGTGGCTAGTTTTTCAGAAGTAGATCACCAAGGCCTTTCTTCTGAGGCACCTCTGGGTGGATTTCAACAATCAACGTTTCAGTCATTAGCTGAGTTCTTAACCATTTGTGCCACCCAGAAAAACAAAACCCATTGCCGTCGAGTCAATTCCGACTCATAGCGACCCTACAGGACAGAGTAGAACTGCCCCATAGGGTTTCCCAGAGTGGCTGGTGGATTTGAACTGCCGATCTTTTGGTTAGCAGTCGTAGCTCTTAACCACTGTGCCACCACTCCTTTAATGCACACAGTCCTTCTCTATTTCTTGTCTGGACAATAGTTTTACAAATTTTTAAAGAAATACCATTCTTCGTATTGATGGGGACAAAGGGCAAAGTGATTGCCAAAACTGAGACAAATCCTCCAAACTTTATGTTCACTTCATAAGCCCAGAATAGTAGAATGGTTGAGGGAAGGGTCGGAAACCAGTGCCCAGCTCTGCCACTTACTAGCTGTGAGATCCTGGGCCAGTTACTTCTCAGTGCCTCAGTCCTCATGTGTAAAATGGGGGATTAGGATAACCTACTTAATAAGGCTGTTGTGAGCATTAAATGAGTGAACGCTTGTAAGGTGCTTAAAGCTGTGCTCCACGTGGTAATGACTCATTAATTAGAGCCAAATTCTTCACTGTAGTGTGGGTTAGTGCACTTCATGCAGCCTTCTTTCCTGTTTCTACACAAAATGATATTAAAAAAAAAACTTGTGTACTAAAAGAGAGCCATTAATCATATTTATTATTATACACATTAATACTGTATTCATATTCAAATTCACTTTACATGAGTTCAAGATGAAAGCTAATACCAGTTGAGTATCTAGCACATGGTAAGAACTGTAGAAATGTTCCTTGAATAACATAAATTAAAAATGTCTTCTGGGGGCTGGATTCACACAGGTGCTTGGACACAGTCTAGTTTGCTAGGTCCCTGAGAATCAGGACTTTTCACTGTGCGATGCACCAGGTATACCTGGTACTCCATCACCATTCTGAGAAACAGCCCTATTAAATCTCCACATGATGACACCTGAGTGCGGATGAAGTGTCTTAAAGAAGTTCTTTCCTCTCTTTCAGGGGAGAAGTTTCCTTAGAATATCAGGAACTGCTCTAATTGGAAGAATTTCAGCCAAAAAAAAAAGAGAGAGAGCGCGAGAGAGAAGTGTGAGAGAGGAAAAGGAAACATCTCTGATCATCTCCCCAGGTAGAAGCCAGGCCCTCACGGTCACTGTTCAGAGCTCCGGACAACTCCTTAGAGGGAGCAATTTTGATAATGCGCCAGTCTCCACACTTTACATTAGAAAGCTGAGTCCAAGGGAATAAGCTCTAAATTTAGGCTTGAAATCTTTTTCTGAGTTCTTTTTCAGGGTATATCAAAGCTACTCCCTCACCAGTATTTTTTAAGAGTTACAAAATTTTTCTGGTTTCTCTGCTTCTGAAATCTTAAATTATATAAATGA
Source organism: Dugong dugon (assembly GCA_030035585.1). Classification (NCBI taxonomy): domain Eukaryota; kingdom Metazoa; phylum Chordata; class Mammalia; order Sirenia; family Dugongidae; genus Dugong; species Dugong dugon. The sequence continues at coordinate 90,137,602 of CM057461.1, forward strand.
TAGACAAATGATCTCCAAAATATTGATTCGAAGTTTCTGTTCTTGCATACTCTTTGCTTTTCTCCAACACTGGGAAATTACTAAAATAGTGTGCAAAGATGTTTGTCCAGAGAATGGGAGAATCTTCAGCTAGGTAAGCTGACTTTGCAGATGGGAATCATCTAGCAGTAGGAGCTATTTAAAAACCTGGTAAAGGAACACCTAGAAGATTGGTGGAGATACGCCCACCTTGACTGAAGCTGTGATTCCTGTCTTCTATCATGGTACTTTCTCTCTCTACTATGTTGCCCTCCAAATTATAGTTAGTGTTTCATGAGGCGATAGCATTGAGTAGAGGAGGTCAGTATAATACATGCCATTCTTGAGCAGTAAATCTCTACAAAAGAAATAATACTCCCAAAACTTTTGGCCATTTTTCCTGGGATAACTCACCACCCTTCTTATTCTCTAGAACAAGACTTCCTTTAGAATTTTTATGGGGTTCTTCATCTGGAAAGGCTCGGTGAGCGGCCTTGTTCACTATTTATAGGAGGCATTAACAAGTCTATCACAGCAATGGACAAGGTACGAAAAACTAATTGGAAATGTCTGAGGTGGTCTGAAGGGCGGTCAGTCCCATCAGGCGAGGGCTCTATATTTCAGTTTGATCTAAATCTGTGACCTCAGTGGCCTCCACCACAGCACAGAATGGAAATGTTCTTCTCCCAAACTCCCTCCCAAGATGACAGGGTCATTTTGGGTCCAATCATCATTTTACTCCTTACTTGCTGTGTAACCTCCAGCAAGTAACAGCCTTTGTGAACCAGTTTCCTCTTCTGTATAATAGGAAGAATGATACCCCCTTATTTGGTTTTTGTAAGGAATAAATGAGTAGGTACTCAGCAAATGGTCGGTTCCTCCTTACCCCTCCCTCCATGACCACACCCTATTAGAAAAGGATGCTTTTCTGGTTCACTGAAGTGCCTTGAGCGGCGGTCTTACCCTTTTCCCGGGGGTCTTCCCATCATGCCACGTGTAGGAGGAGCTGCTGGAGTACTCACTGCAGGTGCTTGACAGAGACAGCTCACTGCTGCTGCAGCTGTTTCGAGGACAGAGATGACTAGGGACAGCGACCCCCAAGCCAGGGCATTTCAAGGCGGGAGTTCCTGACTTTGCATTCAGCTGGTGTTCCTGAAAAAGTAGGACAGCTCTGAGCAAGGGCTTTGCTTAGGAGTAAATACCAACTCAACTTCACACCAAGGAGGAAGGAGACATAGCATAACGATTAGAAGCACAGATTTTGGAGTCAGACAGATTATAGGTTCAAATTTTGGCTCTGTCTCTTACTCTGTGGCTATGGGGAAATCATTTAATCCCTTAGAGCCACATTTTCCTTTTTAAGGGGACTAATGATAATACCACCTACCATATAGGGTTATTATAAGGACTAAATGAGGTTCTAGAAGTACACAGCATAGTGTCTGGCCTACAGGAGGAGCTCAATTATTACAAGCTACCATTATTATCTGAAAGGTTGGAGGTTTGCGTCTATCCAGAGGTATCTCAGAAGAAAGGCCTGGTGATCTGCTTCTGAAAAAGTCAGCTATCAAAACTCCTATGGTGCACAGTTCTATTCTGACATACATGGGGTCGCCATGAGTTGGAGTCAACTCAACAGCAACCATTTTTTATTTTTTTTCTTACCATTATTATTAGGCAAAAGTATCACAATGGTGGTTTCTCATTTTACCCAGTCATACCGGTGGAAGAATCAGATCAATATCAAAACATGACTCTAATGCCACAAAAAGAAGACGACAGAGTAAAACTCTATATTAAGCATCTTTGGCTATAAGGTTTATGAGCATGAGCACTAGTCTGGGGGTCTAGTGGCCTGGATCTCAGGCTCTGCCATTAGCAATGAGACATGGAGCAAAGAAAGCCTTCAACTTTCATGGATTTTAATGTCTGTATTTGTAGGGTGAAGCAGCTTTATCAAATTACACCTGCGGCCGTACTAGTTCTAACAGCATTATTCTAAATCAGGATCAAATGCCCATAGCATATCTGTGACACCTTACAGAAAGTCATATACAGTGGAACACAAAACTCAGGTATCATGAGTTTCCATTGTAAAAGACAATAGGACTTTTCATATTCAGTTGGCTGTCCAAATTGTAGAGGACCCTCACATCAAATTACTGTATTTTATGCAAATAACACACATTTATACTTTTTTGCCAACTGCGCCCTCCCCATGTGAGGTGATTTTGTAAGTGCTATGCTAATTTTTTTTTACATGCTGCCGTAGAAAAAAAATCAGCATAGCGTGCTTATGAAAATGCCTTGAGGGGGGAGGGAGCAATTGGCAATAAAACCTGTAACGTGTTATTTGCATAAAAGTACAGATCTTTACATATAGAAAATCCCAAACAATCTACAAGAAAACTTCTAGAGCTAATAGAAGAATTTAGTAAAGTTGCAGGGCACAAGATCAACAAACAAAAAATCATTTGGGTTTCCATACACTAGCAATAAGAAATCTGAAAGGGAAATTAGGAAAACAATTTCATTTACAATAGCATGTAAGAGAATAAAATATCTAGCAATAAATCTAACCAGGGAAGTGAAGGACATACAATAAAAACCATAAAACGTGAAAGAGATTAAAGAAGGCTTAAATAAATGGAAATATGTTCCATTTTTATGGATTGGAAGACTTAATATTGTTAAGATGTCAATACTACATAAGTAATCTACACATTCAATGCAATCCTGATCAAAATTCCAGCAGCCTTCTTTACTGAAATAGGAAAACCAATCCTGAACTTTATGTGGAATGGCAAGAGGCTTCGAATAACTAAAGTAATGTTGAAAGAGAAGAACAAAGTAGGACTTAACACTTTCTGATTTTAAAACATACTATACGGCTACAGTAATCAAAATAGCCTGGTACTAGGATAAAAACAGACACACACACCGATGGAATAGACTTGAGAGTACAGAAATACATTCACACATCTACGGTCAACTGATTTTTGCCAAGGGTGCTAAGTCCATTTGATGGGGAAAGAAGAACCTCTTCAATAAATTGTGCTGGGAAAATTGGATTTCCACATGCAAAAAAATGAAACAGGATCCATGCCTCATACCATACACACAAATTCAAAATGGATTAAGGACCTAAATGTGCAAACTAAAACCATAAAATTCTTAGAAGAAAAAGCAGGGGCAACACAGTCAGGCCTAGCTTTTAAAAATGGATTATCTAATATAATAACAAAACCACAAACAGCAAAAGACAAAATAAATAAATGAGACCTCATAAAAATTAAAAACCTTTGTTCATCAAAAGACTTTACTAAAAAAGTGAAAAGACAAGCCACAGACTGGGAGAATATCTTCAGAAACCACATATTCAACAAGAATCTAATAACCAAAATATATATAAAATTTCAACAACTTAACAAAAAGACAACTCAATCCTAAAATGGACTAAATAGATATTTTACCAAAGATGACACTCAAATGGCCATCAAACACATGAAAAGATGCTCAGTGTCATTAGCCATCAGAGACGCAAATCAAAACCACAATGAAATACCATTTCACTCCCACTAAAATAGCTAAGATTAAAAAAAAAAAAACAAAAACAGAAAATAACAAATGTTGGCAAGGATGTGGAGAAATGGAAACCTTTATCCATTGCTGGTGGGAATGCAAAATGGTACAGCCACCATAGAAAACAGTGTGGTGGTTCCTCAAAAAACTAAAAATAGAACTGCCATATGATCCAGCAATTCCATTCCTAGGTATATACCCGAACGGCTTGAAAGCAGAGACGCAGAGAGTTGTACAACAATGTTCACTGCAGCGCTATTCACAATAGCCCAAAGGTGGAAACAATCTACATGCCCATCAATAGATGAATGGATAAACAAAATGTGGTACATTCATACAGTGGAATACTACTTAGTCAGTAGGAGAAATGAAGTCCTGATACATGCTACAATATGGATGGAGCTGGAAGACATTACGCTGAGTGAAATAAGGTAATCACAAAAGACAAATATTGTATGTCCTCACTTACATAAAAAGAGAAGAAAAGGCAAATATATAGAGAACAAAGTTTATTAGTGGTTACCAGGGGTAGAAGGGAGGGGGGAAGGGAGGGTTAACAGGTGATAGAAATATCACATTCATTAAGGGTAGGGTTGCACATCTGATTATTGTAATGGCCATCAATAAGTTGTACACCTGTAAAAAGCTGAATTGGTAAAAGCTGTGCAACAGATGTATTTACAACAATTACAAAAGAAGAGTAGCTGCCGACGCTACTTACGTACAATAAAAAACCTCATGGGATTTGATTTTTTGTTTTGGGGGTTTAGGGTCATTGTTTCATGGGACATCCCAGTTAACTGGCCTAATAACATGTTTAGTGCTTCTCTTCTACCTCCTAGTTCGTTGCAGAGTGCCCAGGGTCTTAAAAGCTTGCAAGAGGACATCCAAGGCACAACAATTGGTCTGTATTTGCTTAGAAGAAGAAAAGAGAGTCAGGGATAGAAGAAGGGTATGGAATGTGTGGCTAACTGCCTCCATGAACAACTGCCTCTTTTGCCATGAGACCAGAAGAACTGGATGGTGCTCAGCTACCATCACTGAACATTTTGATCAAAGATTCTATAGAATAATCCTGACCAAAAGGGGGAAAATGAAAAACAGAAATTTAAAATTCTCATGGACTCTAGACTTCCTGGAGCTATGGAGGCTGGATGAACCCCTGAAACTATTGCCCTGAGATAATCTTTACACCTTAAACCAAAAATATCCCTGGAAGTCTTCTTAAAACCAAACAATAATTTAGCTTAACTAGAAAAAAGTATCTGCCTTGAGCATTAGGCTCTTTTAAGAACTGTCTATATGGGATCTAATTGAAAACGGCAACTTGAAAGATGAGATAGGAACCTTATGGGCAGTGGATTTATGTCAATGGGGAGGAACAACTTAGAAAAGGAGGGTGAGAATGGTTGCACAACTCGAAGAATGAATCAATGTCACTAAATGGTACATGCAGAAACTGTTGAACTGGTGTATGTTTTTCTGTGTATATTTTCTACAACAACAAAATAAATAGAATTAAAAAAAAATAATGGTATAACTGGGTCCCATGCAGAAAGGATAGGCTGTCAGGATTCCAGTGGGTCTGCATAAGGCAAGAGTGAAAAATAAAGTTGTAAACATCCAAGCACATCTTGACAGCCACATTACAGGCCCCTAATGTAACAGATGAAGCTCCATGAACTGGGCAAGGTAAATTAATTTAGCATCTCAACCACAACACCCACTGAGAATGGAATCTCTCCATTACCATCTAATTCCTATCTCCTATCTATATAAAGCTGTCCCTTAGAAACTCTTTGATGGGGAGCCATCTGTCTTCGTGTCACTTGCAGAATGGCAAAGCCTCCTATTTATGCAATTTATTGACACTTTATGGGTACCTTTAGTACTGAGTACTCATCACTGTTCTCCAAATGCAATTCCAACTTACAGATGTCTAAACACGAGCTTGGGGAAGGAAGGTAATGACGATCTGAGAATACTTGTGGTAGAATATCAAACCCCTGCATAAGTACCTATGGCATGTTTAATTTGCTCTCTAATCAATATCCATAATGCTTAATAACATTAGATTTTCAATATTAGGCAGCTGCAGTGCTATCGATACTTCATCTTTGCTACACAACAATCTCTACAAGTGATCTAAAAATGCCAAGAAATTTTATGACTGTATTTTTCCCCCTGAAAGCTGGCTCTAAATATCACTGAAAGGAGAAACTTGCCTTAAAATCCAGCTTTTAGCAACATCTATTTATTTATTTATGACCTTTTTTATTGCTGGATGTAACTTAGTTAGGGAGAGTCCATATTTGTGTCTCAACAGATGCCTACAACCGATGGTTCTACACACAGGAGCACCTGGCATTTAAGCTTCAGCCATTGCTAAAATCTGGAATATGTTCCAGAACAAACTTTCAGAAATATCACATTATGCTCCATCTCTACTCTTGGTGCTTTCCACTTTCTCTGTCCCTTTCTCTCAGTTTAAATGTACTTTATTGTTTGAGTAAGCAGGGTTGTGGCTGGCATTTAGGACCATCTCTGCTCTGCCAGGTATGCCTAGCATCCAGAGAAAGACTGCGTGTGGGTACTGGAGGCTGCTCAGCTCTAAGCCTTTCTGCTGGCCCTTCTCCCACTCTGCACGGCTTTCATTTACAGTTACATTCTACCCTCTCCCAAGGCACTGAAACTTATATGAGCTCCCTGTCTTCCCACTTACCACTTTCACTGTTGTTGTTAGTTGCCATCAAGTTGACAGAACAAATGTTGCCCAGTCCTGTGTCATCCTCACAATCACTAGCATGTTTGAGTATTGTTGTGGCTCTCATGTCAAGCCATCTCACTGAGGGTCTCCCTCCCTCGCTGGCTCTCTACTTTACCAAATACGATCGATCCCTCCTGATGATGTGCCCAAAGCAAGTGACTCAGATAATGTTCTGTTGTGATCCATAAGGTTTTCACTGGCTAATTTTTGGAAGCAGATTGCCAGGCCTCTCTTCCTAGTCTGTCTCAGTCTGAAAGCTCCACTGAAACCTGTCCACCATGGGTGACCTTGCTGGTATTTGAAATTCCGGTGGCAACAGCTTCTAGCATCACAGTAGGACAAATTAACCGATGTGTGGTGGATCCCTTTCACCACACTCATTAAAATTATACCTATGTTTACAACTCAACTCAAATTCCTAGGCCTATTTTGACCAATAAGCATCCTTGCTCAGGCATGGCCCATGTGTGTATCTCTTATAGATGTTGGATTAAGATGACAGGAAATTAGAACTCAGAAGGTGGGCTGGAGGGAGAAAGAATTGCTGCCTCTCCCTTGAACTTGAGACACCCAGGTGTGATGGGGGTGCTTTGGGGAGGTAGGGAAGACTTGTCAATGTCATGGGCAGGCAAGGGACCAAACAGGAAGGCATACTCTAAGATAGGTGTTTTTACACCGTAATGTGCACATGAATCACCAGGGGATCTTGTGAAAATGAAGATTCTGATTCAGTGATTCTGAGGGGGGATCTGAGATATAATATTTTCAACAAGCTTGCAGGTGCCTAAATGCTGTCAGTCTGTGACCCGGCCCGTGCTTTGAGTAGCAAGCCTGTAGAAGAAGCTATGAAAGGTCTGGCTCTTCCATGGGTCACTTGGTACCATGATGCGTCATTTCACAGTCTGACTTGGGCTGCACGGTGAGGGAGTGGTCTGAGTGCACCCATGCGCCACTGTGTAGAGGTGGGAGTATATCGGGGGATGACTGGAGAGAAATTCCTTGCAGAGAAGAAGGGCCACCCCTCCCTACTGGGAAAGCCTCTCTATTTTTCCCACCTTGAACAATCAGTGTTGGACTTTAATAAGGATTCCAGATCTCTGACATCCTGGCAGCAAAGCGAGCTCTTCTTTCTTGCAGTTTCCCTCATCAGCCCACGCTCATCACAAAGGATTACTTACTCTAATAAATAACTGTCCTGGGGTTGAATTCTTGACCTCTGAGGCCAGTTACTAGTTTAAATCCTGACTTTTCCACTTGTTAGCTCTTTGACCTTGGGTAAATTACTTAACCCCCCTGTGCCTCAGTTTCTTTCTTTGCAAACGGGGATAATTAAAGTCCTTACCACATAAGATGGTTATGAAGACTGAACCATTCCTGGCATATGGTAATGCTTAGTAACTTTTAGGTGTTGCTATTATTATTAATTTCTTATTTAATACAGGTGTTTTAGCTCTTTAATTAAACCATAAATGTATAGTCTCCCTAAGGGACTCTATTTCTCACTTCTTGACACCCTCTCATTATCTGATGCCCTGCACGTACGTGGCAAAATAACTATGTTGAGCAACAGCCAAAAGTGGGGACATGTTGTTCGTGACTTTCTCAGTTTCTGAAAAGACCACCAGTTATCATTTTACATCGTTGCCATGTTTCCTGTAGCTGTAGCATGATGCCACATTATTTAGGAAGAACAGAAGAGAGCTAAAGAGGCAGAGATCCTACTAGCGTCCCAAAATTATTGGCTCTGTGCTCAGGGCATTTCATGCACAATCTCACTTAATGTGCGCCACAACTCTCTGAAGTAGAAAAAAAAATAACATTATCCTCATTTTCAAATGGGGAAACTGAGGCACTAAGATATTAACAACTTGCCTAAGGTTACCCAGCCAAGACAACATTCTGATGCCAGGCTCATGTCCTAGCCACTATGTCATAATGCCAAGCAAGACCCAGAAACAAACAGAAGTCCCAAATATAACACAGAACACCATGCATCCTACTTAACACAGTTGTCATTAGTAATAGATAATGATTATTATTAAAATTATTCACTAGAATAGGTATATTGACTATCATTGCAACATCATTTTAATTATGTTGATTTAACTGGAAAATAAATAACGTTTACTTTAATGTTATTAGAATCGCTATTCAAAGTATATTTTTCTCCTTGTGTATTATAGATTATAAAGTAATCTTAACACTTCAAGCATGCTTAAAGTAAAGAATGCTTTAACATTCTTACTGTGAGAAATACAGTACAAAAACCACACTTTTAGTTAAAAAGAGAGAGAGAATGTAGCAAAGGGTTTCTTGGATAAAAACCGCACACTTAAAAAACCCCGACCTTTAGGCCGTGTTATAGATTGAATGCCATTAGGGTCTTTATAAATGTTTAAAGCGGTAGCATTCCACTGAAATTTAATTCCAAATGAGCTTGAGAATATTTACCATTGATATAGAATATCCTATCTACACTGACAAAATTATACAGTTATCTGCAAACGTTCATCTGTTATTGTTTTAAGCCTAACATTTTTCATTATATATTTATTTGGCTTTTGTGTTTTTCAAGTTACTTTTTTTTTACGTCAATGAGGGTTAAAAGCCACGGTAGTTAAAGTTTTGCCAAATAAGCACAAAGCTAACCCTAGCTAAAGAAAGAAAGGAAAAAAAAAAAACAAAACGCAGAGCCTATGAATTTTTAAAAGTTCATACATAATATATCATAAAAGTAGGATGAATAATATGGTGCATGGGCTTTAATAAAAAGCTCCTTGACCATTTCTCAGAGACTTTGAGATGTAATCAATACCTGAAAAGGTATCTTGGGGACAAAGCCAAGATTTATGATATTTTGGCAGAGAGTGACACTTTCTGCTTACTATATCAGCTGGGGGACATGATATTGAATTTCAGAGAACACAAGAAAGGAAAGTATTTTTATCTGCCTGACAACACTTCAGGGATGCACTTTATGGTTCACTTGCGACATCATACTTGAAGGAAGGAAAATAACATCCCAAACAAGCATTCTGAAGGCATCGGGGATACTTACTCGACTCTTAACATCAGTATGTGACTGCGTCAGACTTTGGCTTCTTTCCAGCTCTGAAAGCAAATCTCCAGTTGAAAGATCTAGGATGCGTGAGTGAAGTTTCTAAGCAAAATCAAGCAGAAACATTTCATAGTGAAGATTTAATTGTTCATTTCAAAATCCTGGCTTGGACAGATACATCAAAAAAGAGTTAACATGTCTAGATTAGACACATTAGATAATACATATATACAGACATATATAACCTAATTAAAAAAAGTTTATTCTAATTTATGAATGATATTAACCAGTTGCTCTGGAGTTGGTTCGGACTCATGGCAAACCCATGTGTGTCAGAGTAGAACTGTGCTCTACAAGGTTTTCAATGGCTGATTTTTTTTAAAGTAGATTGCCAGGCCTTTCTTCCTAAGCAACTCTGGGTGGATTTGAACCTCCAACCTTTCAGTTAGGATCCAAGCACTTTAACCACCTGAGCCACTCAGGGATCTTCAAGTTGGCCCCTGACTCCTGGCCAACCCCATGCGTAGTGGAATGAAATGCTGCTTGGTCCTGTGCCATCCCCATGGTTGACTGTGGATCTGACCATTGTGATCCATAGGGTTTTCACTGGCTGATTGTCTGAAGTAGATTGCTAGGCCTTTCTTCCATCTTAGTCTGGAAGCTCGGCTGAAACCTTTCTTCCATCTTAGTCATAGCAACACACAAACCTTCCTTGAGAAGTGGGTAGTGGCTGTTCATGAGGTGCATTGGCCAGGAATTGAACCCAGGTCTCCTCATGGAAGGTGAGAATTATACCACTGAACCATTAATACCTATATGATGGTTCAGTGGTATAATTATACACACACACACGTGCAAATTGCATTTAATAAACACTAATCATGTTGTCACAGTCTGTATTGGAAAATTAAGTAGTAAGTTGAAATAAGTAGTAGTTGGAAAGTAGTAGGAAAACTGAGAATACCCAAATATACTTATTGGCTATTATGAAAATTAACTTTTGATATTCACATTAAAAAACAATCACCATGTTAACCTTACGTTGAGCAGTGATCAAAATCTGAGCAAATAATTATAAAAGTCATCTTATTTCTAAACAGCATTGATCTTGTGAAATCTTCCCTTGGACACATTTTAACTCAAAGTCATTAATATCACCTGTTAGAAACAATTAATGTGAATAGAAAATAATTGCATCAGGGATCTGGGAACTCAGAGAATTCTGTGCATTGATATTCACATCTATTCAATTATGTACTCAATTCTTTATTTCAGTTTTGCTTGGGAGGTCTGCTAAACCAGGGATATTTCACTATATTAATCTTTATACTAATTACCAAGGCTTTTCTGTGGATATTAAATTTGATCTGCTTAATTGCAAATACAGTAAAACTCGTGATTTATGTCTGATGTTTTTGCTAGGCTGATGACATTTTAAAAATGGTGCTTGTAGCCTGGTTTGTCTTGGTTACAACTTTTGTGACTTCAGACACTGAAAAATCAAATCAAGTAAGTAAATAATGTGGCCAAGCATGTCTCCTTGACCTCTGACAAGTTTTCCTGCTCCTTCTGCTCCCTGGAAAGGTTGCGCTACATACTGATGTTGATCTGGGAAATGTCTACATTTCTCTGCTGGTAATTAATGTTAGGGTTATCTCTGAGTGAGAGGTTGCCCCATCAGTCACAATCCCCCTGTCTGTGTCCCAGCAGATCTATCACACATTGTCACAGGGAATATAAACTGCACTAAAATGATCCATATTTGCTCTTCTCCTTATTTGACTCCTCTTAGGCTAGGTTGCAGAGACACTGGCTAGTAGAGTCCCTGCGTGGTGCAAATGGTTAACATGCCTGGCTGCTAACTGAAAGGTTGGCAGTTCAAGTCCATCCAGCATTGAAAACCCTATGGAAGACAGTTCTACTCTGACACACACGGGGTCGCCATGAGTCAGAAGCAACTTGATGGTAACTGGTAATTTTTAGGCTGGGCTATTGTGAGAGCCCTATGGACTTGGTTAGCTGGTCAGTCATTAAACATCTATTCAGCACCTACTGAAAGCAGAGCCCTGTGGCAGGACTGTGCTCTCTCCTCCTCCAGGAGAAATGGTGTTTTAACTGCTGCAGTGGCCCAGTCTTCCTCCTTAGTGGAGCTTCAGATCGCTACTTGCTTCCGACCTATACTCTTGTTTCTCTCAAAGTGTCTGTGGAGGAAATTTCACCAAAAAAGGAACAAATCTTACATTGGTTATTTGTTTCTTTGAAAATTCAAATTTCTCCTACAGCACTAAGACATCAATAACCAGTTGCTGTTGCATCGACGCCGACTCACAGCAACCCCATGTGTGTCAGAGAAGAACTGCGTTCCATGGGTTTTCGATGGCTTTTTAAGAAATGGATTGCCAAGCCTTTCTTCCAAGGTGCCTCTGGGTGGTCATGAACTTTAGTTAGCAGCAGAGTGTGTGTTAACTGTTTGCACCCTCCAGGGACTCCAAAACATCAATAGGTAATTAAAACCATGATATCATTTCTGGACAATTTTTATAATTCTTACTTCAAGCTCCCCCTAGAATATGAGTTTCCTAGGGGCAAAGATTGAGTTTTTCTCATCATTTAATCTTCTGGACCTGTCACAGTGTATAGTATTCAGTGATACCCAATTAATGCTTGTTGTAATCTATGAAGAAAAAGATGTCTTTCTGTTTTTCCCAACCATATATAGGTTTAAATATTGAGGGAGTGCCAAAAGAATTATAACATTCTGAACCTATGAATACATTTATCAATATGAAGACAGTCCAAGAAGTTATGGGAAATGACATTCAAAGAAAGAAATGATTTTGAGTGGTATATCATGTGATTTGAGAGAAGAGTGTTCTACAGATGATGGATACTGGACTTCTCACTTAGTTCTTGATCACACTTTACTATTTCTTCACTGTCACCCTTTTCTCTTTCTGTATACATATGTGCATGTATAAACCCACCCTCATAAATGACTTCTATTCCACTGGTTTGTATCCAAATGGTCAATTCCCTCCATTCAAACAGATACAGTCAGCATGACAAAGGCACCAGGTGCTGGGACAAGGGGCCAGGAAACCTGAGTTCCAGCCCTAAGGCACAGGTTTTACAGACTATCAGGAATGTAACTGAACTTCTCCGTCTCAGCTTCCTCACCTGCAGCAGAGGGATAGAAGTGGCTACCTAACCTACTTCAGAGGTAGGGACAGGCACTGTCGTAGTCAGAAGGAATAATAAATAAGATACCAACCAACTAACCAGTTGCCGTCGAGTTGATCCTGACTCATAGTGACCCCATGTGTGTCAGAGCAGAATTGTGCTTCATAGGGTTTTCAGTGCTGATTTTTCACAAGTAGATCATCAGGCTTTTCTTCAGAGGGACCTCTGGATGGACTTGAACTGCCAAACTGTTGGCTAGTAGCCAAGTACTTAACTATTTGTGCGACCCAGGGACTCCAATCAACAAGACAGCATATTGAAATCTACAAAGTCTTATACCAATCTATTGTCATAATTGAGAGCTGGTAATGGATGGTTTCTTAAATGATAAGGTATGAACAAATAATTTGTTGCTATAGTTTCCATATATGTAAGGGAATGGGGAAAACTAAAAACTGACTTAGAGAAAAAGAAAATCTACTTCTGTGTTAAAGCTAGAGGCAAGAAAGTGGTAGGTAAATATTAACCTATCACACAATGTCCCTTAAATTACCATGAAAGCTCAAAAGCCCATAGATGCTATATTTCTTATAAGGATTTTTTATAAAAGGTTTATATTTTAATGTATGTGTATGTATACAGGGAGCCCTGCTGGCACAATGTAGCCCTTGTGTCACAGAAGTTAAGTGATATGGATGCTAACCAGCCACTCCTTGGAAACCCTATGGGACAGTTCTACTCTGTCCTCTAGGGTTGCTATGGGTTGGAATCGACTTGACGGCAACGGGTTTGGTTTGGTTTTCGTGGCGCAGTGGTTAAGAATTACACCTGCTAACCAAAAGGTCAGCAGTTCGAATCCACCAGCTGCTCCTTGGAAATCCTATGGGGCAGTTCTACTCTGTCCTATAGGGTCCCTATGACTAGGAGTCGACTTAATGAAAACCTTTTTTTTTTTT